>CM075653.1:139434461-142149461 GCA_037953625.1 Crotalaria pallida
AAGATTTTCCATAATTCATACATTAATCAAATTCATATAATGTATTAATAACAAGAAAAATAAAATGACACATAATGCCTTTGAGTAATGTTGACATTGCATTTTATTTGAATCACCTACTTCCCATGAGAAAAAATAAAATTAAACTTGATATATTTTAAAATAAAATGTTACTAGTGTTTATCTCCACATACACACCAATGGTGCAAATACTGTAGGGAACAAGTGTGCTCTGCCTCTCCATGAACATACACGTTTGATGTATCATTTATGTGTTATATATGGGCGCGTTTATGTATGTATTCAATTGAGAATTGAACGGTTTTGGGCTTTGGCAACAATACGAGATATTATATATACATTTTGTTTTTCTGAAGGAATTCATCCACGCAACTGGGTGACCTTTCAATATTGTTAGGGTCTTTTGGAGGGTAATCTCTCAGTGAGACATCTTACATACGCAAAAGACAGTGAATCGAACCTCCAATCTCTTGCTTAAATAGCAATAGATCTCTTACCATTTGTGCTAACCTTCACTAGTACGAAACATTATTATACACTAAATTAAAAAAAATTGTGAATGGGAACAATGTTAGCTATTGTATTTGCTCAACCGAGTTAGTTTCTTAGCCAGTAAGAAACTGCAAGGGAGCTTATTTATTATTGTAATTAGTTGAGAAATTAGTTAGGAATTCAGTTAGCAATTAGAAGTCAGTTAGAGGTAGTTAGAATTGGCGCCAAATTGGTTGCTAGCTGATCACAATCAGCATTGTATATAAATACATCTTTTCTCTTCATGAATAATAATAATCATCATTCCTTTAATCATTTTGAGTTTTCTATTTCTCTATGGAAGGTTCTTCATTATTCTACAAGCTTTTCTTCTCTTCAACCATGGCATATACCATGTTTAACAAACAAGATGGAACGCGTGAGTTTTTTTTTTTTTTTTTGGGGACAAGGAACCCATATAAGTTTTATTCTTAAAGAAACATTATAAATGATATCAGATAGTACTAAATACTTTTATTTAAACGATACATTTAGATGGACCTCTGACTTACTAGGTTTTAAGAAATTTCGAACAGCTCCACCTCCATGGGCATCGCACGAAGTACAAATGACATAAGACTACTATTGTATATGGGATAAGATAGAATCCAATTGGAGACCAATTTAAATCCAATGGGAGTAGTATGAAGGAAAGTTTTAAAACAACCGAAGAGGTGGTCGTTCAATGGCAAGTTTGGAAATGGGGTGTATGATTTTCCATGATTTTAGGAGTACTTACTAATGTAATGTTCCTTGGTCTTGTATTGAAGAGTTAATACTAGTTTGACTCCTTTTTGGGGTTTTGTTCTAGTTCAATTTTTAATATGGTTTGAGCATCTAAGTGATTTTCTTTTAATTTAATTCACATCTTATTAGTGAAGAAAAGTTTCGTATCAACCACTTACATAAGAAAAAACAATCAAACAAAAATTTATGCCAACTGTATATTAGAGATTAATTTGTCTCGGTTGAAATATATATGCTAAAATGAATTAATTACTTCTTTTTTAAAAAAAAAAAAAATTTGTCTTCAACCGATAGCTGCTGAATTTGTATGGATTGATTAGTATTCGGCTATCGAGCAAAGAATATTTTTGTTAAAAAAAAAACATGTGTATAAGTGAAAATAAAACATTACACCAATCAGGGATATCTTTGGACTTATGTAATGAAGCATGATGCAAGTATGGCATGTTGGGAAAAACCAGAATAAATTTATTTCCTCTGTGTGACGCAAAATAGGCTATACAATGCGGAAGCGATATATATACAGATAAGTATGTTATTGAGAAATAGAAGGGGTAGAAGTAGAAGATATAACACCAGGAATTTTAACATGGAAAACCCTTCTCCAAATTAAAGAAGTAAAAAACCACGGGTACAAGCCAGTAAAATCTCCACTATAAAAAGTAGGAATACAAAATGTCTCTCCGTGTATAGGAGGAATACTCTCAATCTCACCCTAAAAGGATGGAATAAAATATCTCTAGTATTGCACTAGGATTTCTCTCCAGCATCTCACTAGGAACTCTCTATACTCACTCTATGGTGGAAGAACTCTCTAAGACTCTCTCTTAAGGTTTGGTGGTGTGGTGCTTGTGGCACACCTTGGTGCAATTTGCTCTCTCCCTGGAGAGCTCTATTTATAGAGTCTGGATTAGAGGTTCCGACTTGCTCCCTACTCCAATTGCTTGTTCTCCACTTCGTGTGGGTTGTCTTGGTCTCCAAGTAAGTTGGATTACTCTTCACTCAACTTGGCTTGGTCTCCAAGTAATAACATGGGCCGGTTTATATCTCTTCCCATCAAATAAGGAAGGAAATCCCAACATGGCATTGGAGAAACTTCTCAAAATCAGGATAAAATGCTTCCTGATTATGATCAAGATAAATGGAAGTTTGCTAAGGATGGAGAATACATAATCAAGGAAGGCTATTAGTAGCTTCAGGGCACAACAGCAAAATTCAAATTCACTGATTTTGTATGGAATAGATCAGTCAATATTCAAAAGCAATGTTTCATCGATCTTATGGTTGCAGACTCATATATAACCGGTTACAAACAGTAGACAGGGTTCCCCTTTTTCTCACTATTGATCCAGTTTGCATTCTATGTGGAATTGTGGATGAAAATAGAAATCACTACTAATTTTAATTGTTTTTTTATTGTAATTGGTTTAAAGAACTGTTGGAGCTTTTAAGTTCTTGGCTTGCTTTAGATAAATGGCATTACCAATATAGCCTCTGGACCTCATGGATTATGCATGTCATTGCTAAGAGGAAAAGAAGAAAGCAGATGTTATGGATAACATATGCAGCTGCAGCCTACAATGTGTGGATTGAGAGAAACAAAAGAAATTTCAGAATTCATATAGCAATGTAGCCACTATTTTTTCTAGGATTAAAAAAAGAGAGAGCTATAAGATATTATTTACATTGTTTCCCTAGAATAGAAAATTGGCCAGATAATGCGCGTAAGACAGCCCAGTTGGTGGTTGCAGGGACACTTAGTATTTTCCCCTCCCCCAGGTCATGAGTTCTAGTCCCAGACCTTTCATGTAAAAAAAAAAATTGGCCAGATAGTATAATAGCAATGAAAGTTAGAATTGAACTTAAATATTTTGTTTGTTGGTAACGCATTTTTTTCATTTACCTAAAATAAACTTTACACGAATTGTATATTAGAAATTAATTTGTCTAATTGGTTGAAATATGCTGAAAATAATTAATTACTATTTTTTAATAATGCTAAGATAAAAAAAAAATTAAAAATCAAAACATGGACATCCTTTGGGTACAGTTTTAGTTTTTTTTTTTAAGTAAATTTGATTGTAAAACGAGTAAGTAAATATTTATTCACCCTTAACTAATAAAAGTGCATCGAAATCTTATTACTACTCCATATATTTTTCCCTATGAGGAGATAACTACTCGATCAAGTGCGTGCACATATATTATTCTCTAGTGGATGCATGAGACCTAATTACGAGGAGATAACTACTTTTTTATTTATTTATTTTTGCCTAAAAAACACATTTGATATTGTTTTCTTTTTTAGATATTTTGTTTTGTTGTCAAACAAAACCGAAAAATTAGGAAGCATTCACATCAGATGATTTTTTTTCTTCAAAATTCATTCAAATCTAATCATGAATACTCTTAATCAAGAATAAATACATCTTTCCTTGCTAATTTTATACTGAAAGCTATTGTATGTGGGAGGAATTATTACAAAAGCACCCCGTGCATATTTGGTTCTGTGGTGAGTACCAAAATCAATTATGGAATGCCAACACTACTAACAATTATTATTTATGCTCCAACGTGATTTTGGGATCAAAATTGATTTTAAGAATAGTAACCAAACATGCTATCAACATATTTTGGTTCAAATTGAATTCGGAAATAATTTTCCTGTTTCAACTTCGGCCCTAGCTTGAAATACGGCGGCTTGGTTGGAATTTGCCATCTCCAAGTCCAACAGGCTTCCTATGGTTACCAAAAGATTTTTCTCCATAGTCTCCATCCTTTAAATGAGCACTACTTTGTGGCACTATGTGCTTTGAGTTTGGGAGTACCTTTATTTGGTGAGTAAACAATTAAAAGCGGCCAAAAGCAAGAAGCCAAAGCTCCATTGGCTTGCATTATATTAACAAATTTTTTTTGAAGCATTTAAATAGAAAGACAAGCATCACTTTCGTATCCAATTGCGGAGCTTTATTTTTTAATATACTTAAAAATCACAACAACAAAAAATGATAATCGAAGAAGGTTCCTTTTGTTGGAAAAATCAACTAATTAAAATGAACTATGCCAATGCGCATGATTATACCTAATATATGTTAAGGTTCCATCTCAAAACCAATTGGCAATGAGAGGAGTAGCCTAACAGGTATTTAAACCATGCCATATATTATGAGGTAGGCGATGTGGGACTTCCAACACGCCCCCTCCAACAAAGCCTGCCGGACCAGGCAAAGGGTATCTATTGACCTTTAACACAAAGGGCAACTTTTGGCCCATAACAACCGGAAAGAAGTTGGGCTCTGGCTCTGATACCATGTTAAGGTTCCATCTCAAAACCAATTGGCAATGAGAGGAGTAGCCTAACAGGTATTTAAACCATGCCATATATTATGAGGTAGGCGATGTGGGACTTCCAACAATATACACTATAAAGGTAAATTCCACACACTTGATTCGATATTAATACACGTGTAGTAAACTATACAGTACTTTTGATGTTTACAGGCCAATTTTTCTGCCACCAAGTCCTTATATATATCAGGGAGACCTCCAAAAAACTATTATGTTCCGGGAGTGCTCATTTTATATATATATATATATATATATATATATATATATATATATATAATATTTATATATTTGCATGCTATCCAAGTGTCACAAATCAAATGGTTTGAAAAGAGCAATTTTATAATTTAGCTTTTGTGTATACATGCATTATGCTAATAAAAAAAAATCTATAAAGATCCACTAAACGTAAAATAAAATCATAGATGTTTAGGTTTTATATACGTTGTTGGCGTAATGGGAAAAGAAAAGGGGAGGGTGATAGAGATGGGTAAAGAAAAACTACTAGAGCAGAACTGAGGACTTCAACTTCAATAATTGCGCACTAATATTAAGTTGCCTTGCCTTCCAACAACCCTTACTTTATTGACATTTTAAGATTTGAGACTAGCTTTTTTTTTTTTTTTTTTTAAGAACTCAAATATGGAAAAGGCACATTAGTATATATGTAATGAAAGTCGTGTAGTTTATGGGAATTTAGCAAACTAGTAGTAACTTAATTTGATGATAGATGTCATTATTGTATTATTGTAGCCTAATAGTACTATTCACTTTTTTTTTCCGTAAAATATTTGATTACATATCTAATTTATAGATCATACTTAATCAAAATATATAAATTAAGGTATACTACAACAAAAAATAGAATATGTAAAGCATATATTTTGTAGTGTTTCTAGAATAAACGCTATAAAAGATTTTACATAGTGCTTAATTTAATAAATGCTATGGTAATTAAAAACTTTTATAACACTTTTTGAAAGAAATGCTTCTAATAAGTTATCCTAAAATTTTCAAAAAAATTATTTTGATATTTGTAACGTTTATTTAATAAGTGTTACTGATTATATACTAATTTGTAACATTTATTTAATAAGTGTTACTGATTGTAATATTAATTTGTAGAGTTTATTTAATAAGTGCTACTAATAAATTATGCTAAAATTTTTACAGAAATTTATTTTGATATTTGTAATGTTTATTAATAAGTGCTAATACTTTAATATATATACTCCCTCCAGTGTTGTTTATTAGCAAAAATAACTATCGACACATGTATTAAGAAAGTTAGTTGAGTGCATTTAATTTTTTCAAATTCATAGAAAAATTGACTACTTTAGGAAACTTGCATTGGGAATGAAACTAAAATTAAATGTTATAACCACTTTCTAGGGATATTTTAAGAATGGTTGTATTGGAAATAGAAAGTTGGTTAATTTTTTCTTATATTTAAGACCATTAATAAAATGTTTTTTTTTTGTTTATAATTGAGACCGGATGGAGTATATATATAAACTATCAATTTTACATTTTTACCCATTTTACCTGCATTAATTCTTTTATGGGAATTGATAACAAGTGTTTGCTAGTTAACGAGAACACTTGTAATTACAGTATTCAATAAAAGTAGAACAAACATTTTTTCAAAAATATGATCTACATATAGGAAAAAATGAAGTATTTTTTTTTATAAGCAAATTGTATTAGAAATCAATGAGTACTAGTAGGGTAATCGAATAACAACTAACAAGAGATTACAGAAGGAAAAAATCAATTATCCTAAATCATCAATCAAATAAAGATACAATACTCCAACTCAAAGAATTCAACAGTTAACAAGAATTGAACTATTACAAAACTCTTACCAAAATGCATTACATGAATCAACCTTAAAAATCAACCAAATCAAACTCAAGAACTTCCTACCATGAGTCTTCTTGCTTCAGAACCAACCTTCTTACCATCAGTCTTTTCTATGATTCGTTGTTGAGAAGAACTAGAAGAAGTACTTCTTCATCAATCATCACTTTGGTAACACATAAAAAGAGTTTGGAAGAGGCACTCCCATGCAAGTTGGACTTTCATGTATGTTATTCCTCTTGGAATTCGGAGGTTGGGATGCACTCCCATGTTTTTGTTGCGAGAATTCGGCTGATTTTTTTTTTTTTTTTTTTTTTTTTGTGCTGACAGCTAAATCACATTTAAGTCTAACTATCCGTAAAAGTAATAGAATTTGATTGGCATATACTTCCTCTGTTTTAATGTTTTTTTAAGGTTATGCACGAGTTTTAAGAGATGATTAAAGGAGTTAAGAATTTGGATTATTTTGATTCTAATGCCTTTATATAATCATCATTATTGAAGAGAAAAAAAAATATTAGAAATGAAAAAGAGAATATAATAAACAGGGGTTTGTACGTTACATATGGAACGGAGGGAGAATTACCACTTGATTGCAGCTTCCTTATTGACGATTCCAATCACTTGATGACCCTCTTCTAAATGGATCCGTAACAGTAATAGAATCTATCTGGCATAGCATAAATTCTCCTTGATTATAGCTTCCTTTCAACAGCATTGGACCCATGCATTCCCTACTTTGTACTGGTTCACACCCGCACTAGCCATAATGCCGATGCCTTGTTTGAAGGCTTCAACATAGGAGACTCATAATAATTACTACAGTACCATACCAATTCATTTACCCTGATCGTGTGTCATCAACACTCGTCGTAGACCTAAACAGAAAACATTGTTCTTCGATCTTTTTTAAAAATATGATGTTCATTAATACTAACCTCCACCACCTTATTATAAAAGAAGTGTCAAGGGACAAAAGTGAAACAACCTTATTAACACTTTGGTTCTATATTTTAATTACTTGGAGTTTTTTTTTTTAAAATTAAAATGGATTAATTTGATTTTTAAATTAAATGAGTATTTATTTAAGAGAAAATGAGTAATGCACCGATATTGTAAAGTTTTTTACACCATCAGTGCATCATCCACCATTCATCCGTTTACGGTTGTTGATTTTTAAATTAAAGTAATCCAAATGAATGGTGGATGATGGACTGATGGTGTAAAAAACTTTATATATACCCATTAATCTCTTTATTTAATTATTAATTGTAAATTAATAATTTTATTATACTTCATTAATTAATTTACTATGTAATTGAATAAATAGAAATAATATAATGTTGTATGTCATTTTTAGTCATTTAATAATTTTCAGTTACTTACAGAGTTTGTTTTAAAAAATTAGCTAAACATCTATAAGTTCACAGCTATAACATACCGTTCTTAGCTAGCTTCACATACGGCTCATAGCTACAATCTCATCGCTCCCTTCTATTAGTTAGCTTTGTTGAGAGCAAACCCGAAGTTTATTAAATTTACTTAATTTTCATGATTTCTTTAAAAAAAAATACTACTAGTATAATATTTCAATTGAAATATTCACTAATTGATAGTTTTAAAACCAATAAACTTTAAGTTTATTCCCTGTCTAGGGACTATGAAATATTGATTTATCCAACTGATTTTTCTTTAATCAATAAAAAAAGTAGATATGATTAAAAAAATTCATTAAAAGCAAATACGAGAGAAGAAAATAAATGTTTCATAAAATTTTGAAGTGGGTTATAAAAAAGATTATCAAAACTTTTTAGAAAATAACTTATTAATCCTAATAATTAAGGATTAGAGATAGAGAGTATATAGCAACTTAATATTTCCTATAATTAACTAATATGAATGGAATGTGGTACATGATGTAACACATATCGATCATGGACATATGTTAATCAACCGGCCACTTACCTTTCATTAATTTCTATTTATCATTTTCTCATTTTTTTTTTGGTGAACCTATCATTTTCTCATTAATAAATGTTTCTTTCACCTTTAATATATAGATTCTTCCCCAAATATATTTACAAATAATGTATTTATTCATTGATTTTTTTGAGTAATGATATTTAACTTATAAATCAACTTATATAATGTAAAAATGATATATATTACTTTTTAATTAATCATTAAACAAAATATCACTTTTGGACGCATCATAACCCTCAAATCAAATTACTGAACTTCAATGAGCAGGGAAAAAAAACAGAAAATGACTAGTTAATATGCGAGAATCATGTGAATCATTTTAAATAAAGTAGTAGGATACACTTGCATATCGAGTAGAAAAGTCAAAACATATGGTCTTTAACACTATTGTCTTTTTGTATAAAATAAAAATTAATAGAAAGAGAGCTGTCTCATGAAAACGAGATTCAAAATATTTTAGTCTAACATACATTGTTTGATTTTACCATTTCAACCATGTTTTTTTTTAAAGTATTAAGCATTCCTTGAATGGAAGGATGTTTAATGGATCCGTCTAGTGCGTGGGTAAAAATATGAGAAACTTAGCATCAAAGAAAACGAGCTTTTTCTAATCTTCACACCCCACTTTTTCCTAGCCTGCCTTCTACCACATTGGTCTCTGGTCCCTGGATTTTTTGGAAGCAATCTTTGCAATCATATACCCTAAGGGCTTCTAAAAACATTAATCAAGTAATGAAGTGTTGTTGTTTATTTATAGGCGGCGATGCTGCCAGTTTCCAACTTTTTCTTTTTACTTGTTTTTTCTTATGGAGTTATGGACCTTTCTCCTAAAATTTTTATTTATATTTGCCCGGATGATACTTTATTTTGGCTAGTCTTCGTATTAGGAAACTAATACCATTAATCAAAAATCAACATTTTAATTTATTAGTTATTGCCGAAGGTATTCATTTGTTTCCTTATTTTATTTATTTAATTTGTTTCAAAATTTAGATCAATTATATGGAATTTGTGGCATAAAAAGTACGCCTTCCAGCATAATAGAGAACCTTTATTTATTTTTCTTCATTTCCTTATCGTGGGGGATTATATTATACTATTTCTAACCAAAAAAAAAGGTTTAGGCATACTCTCTCCTACTCGAATTATAAGCAAATTTAACTACTTTTATGATTATTAAGGAGGTTAATTGATTGTATTTAATTTTCTCAAATTTATAAAAAAATAGAGATATTTTAGGAAAATAGTATTGGGAGTGACTCAAAAATTAAATAAGATAGTAACAATTTTCTAGCTAGAAATGTTTTAGGAAAGTGGCATCGAAAATGAAACAAAATTTAATAAAGTTAGTTAATTTTGTTTATATTTTAAATCAAGAGAAGTATGTTATTTTTTTTTAAATAATTCGAGCGGGAGGGAGTATCATGATTTTTAATTTGTACTCTTCTCTTAATTACTTTATTAAAAGAACTAGAATGGTTGTTTTGGGGTTTGTTTCTCGGGAAATTTTAAGATGCTTCGGGTATCTTAATTTTTTTTTAATTCAGATTTACTCAAAATATTTTTTTAATACAAAATTTTAATGCAGATTTATTGAAATATGTCAATTTGTAAAACAGATTTACTCAATATAATTTTTTTATCTGTGTCAAAAAACATATAATAAAAAAAGTCAAATCCAAATAAAAAAAACATGCATATAAAAAGAACACAGAAAATTCAAAAGATATTATTTTAATATAATAGTTTTTTTTTAAAAAAAAAAAGGTATCTGGTGTATTGAAACCCGAAGCACCATAGCATCACCCTTGTTTCCCTCCTCAGATAAAAATCAAACATAAACACACACAGGAGAAAATTTTTAATAGAAGAAACAAACATATTTTTTTAGAAAAAATGGAGAATGTACCGACAATGTAAAGGTTTTTTACACCATCAGTATCTCATCTATCTTTCATTCGTTTATGGTAGTTGACTTCTATATTAAAGTAATACAAATGAATGGTGGATGATGGACCGATGGTGTAAAAAACTTTACACCGTCAGTGCATACCCATTACTTTTATATATATATATATATAATAGTTTTGATATTCATTACCCTTCCAGCCGAAATTTAGCCATTATTTTTTAGCTTTTAGGTATAATATATTTAGTTTTTTATACATTGATCTAAGCAAAATCTTTTGTATAAATAGGAAATTCTGAAATAGCTTAAATAAGTTTTTACTCATATAAATAGGGCTACATTTTGTGATTATTTCATACAAATATTTTTGATTTATTTTAGTCGGTGTAAGATTACATAATTTTGAAACTTATCCCCCATCATCCATCTTTATTAGCCATTATGTGATTCTTACAGTAGTACTAGTCAGTGCAACCAACAAGTCGCTCGTTGTTGTTTGCATGATACAACCACACTTAGGGGGTCTTTGTTTCGTGGAATTATAAATGATTTCCGGGAATCCAAAGGTGGTTACTAAATATTCTTATGTTTGTTATAAGCTTAAAAAATCTATTTCCAGGAAAATAGTTTCTTCATTTTTTGAGCACTTTTCATTCTCATCTTTAAGAGTGGGTATATTCTATTCTCATGGTAATGTCTTTATAAAATTACAAAAATGACCTCACTTTAACTATTATTCAATATCTCCACATAATCACATCTCAATAAGCTTAGATTTCATTTCAAATTTTTATTATTTGTTCCAATTAAAACACATAATAATGTATAAGAAATCTATACAAATAGTATATATAACTATTATGGTAACCAATACTCTTGATAAATAAATAAAAAAGATTATTATAGTTATTAGGCTTAAATTAAATTGAATTATACACTTGCATTTTATTACAATAATTCTAATGACATTTATATTTTAGTGATGAAAAGTATTATCTTTATTATATTAATAAATTTTTTCGTTTAATTTTTAAAACTACAATAAAAAATAATATAAATAAACAATATTTCAAATATTAAGGATATTTTAGTAATTATGACATATATTACGTCATCAACCAAACAAACTTCTAAGTTATTCCCAATCATTTTTAAATGCTAACCAAACATGTTTTTTAAAATACACAACTATAACATTCCCGGTAATAACATTCTTGGGAATAAAATTCCCGGGAATGTAATTTCATTCTTCGAAACAAACGCCCCCTATAATTATTTTCTCTAAATTTATTTTTCATATCTTTTTGTATTTTTAAAAATATTTAACTTGATTAAGTGAAAAAATAAAATAAAAAAGTATGTAATTCTACTTTTTTTTAATCAGCAAGCAATTATACTTATGATTAAGAGTATATGTTAACAGGTGATAAGAATAATTTTGACGTAACGATGCATGATGTGAGATATCATTAATAATCGCATTATCACATAATAACGAAAACTAATATATAGAATTGAATTTTTTTTTGGTGTACACCAACCGGTACCCAGATCTGGTTTACCCAGAATCCGACTCATCCGGTTCGACCAAACTGAGCTCGCACTAAGCGGTAAGGGTCTCCCAACGAGGATTGCTCCAATAGAATTGAATTTTAAGATGATAGGAGTAAAACTTTAGGATGAATAAAATAGTTCCAAAATTTTAGTAATAACCAAACGCAAATTCAACCCGAAGATAAGAAACTTAATTATTTAACTTTCGTACTCAAAACATAGAGATTGAGTCGTGAGGGGTTTTGTTATTTTGTTTTGGATATATATCGTATTTGGTGGTTTACCTTATTTCTTAATTTTAAAATTGTCTCTTATGTTTTGTTTTTTTTTAAAAAAAAATATTTGTCCTTCGTGTTTCCTTTGCCATCAAATTGGTTCCTAAGCTATTGCTTATACTATGTATCAATATCATATTGGTCCATATTTGTAATGTTGGAGAATGAAATAACATGTGTACGTATTTAATTGGTTCACATAACATGAGCAGTAATTCAGGGACCAAATTGATAATTAAAAGACACATAAAGAACCATTATGATACCAAAAAAAATGTAAAAAAATTAATTTGAAATTGAAAAATAACGTAAAAAACCAAATACGTAAGTTTAGCTTTTTGTTTTATTTTTATTTTATGTTTTAAAAAAAAAAATTTAATTTTTTGTGCCTACCATATTCATTGCAATGTATGTAGGTGCACAACTTCGCATGCTTTGAGATCATTGGTGCCTGAACTGCTTTCACTTTTCAAACTTAAGTTACAACTTAAATGAAATGCAAGTCAAACATTACAGCTAAAAAGTGTAATTGTAAAGTTTTTACTACTCCTTCGTTTTACTATATATGTTTGGCTTTTAGGTTTGACACACGTATTAAGAAAATATTAATTATTGTAAGTATTATGTATAGTTTATCCAAAATGTCTTTATCTTATTTAATCTTTATTGAAAATTGTAATAGTATTTAATTTTTATTAGTAAGTGTGTCCATTAATTAATGTATAGTGATTTAGAGATGAGAGAGATGATAAAAGTAGAATTAATGAGAAGTAAGAGAAATAATTGAATGAAAAGGTTAAAATTTGAAAAAAAATATATATTTATGTATTGAAAATATAAAAGATCAAACAATATGAAACAAGAAAAAAAAACTAAAAGGTCAAACATAGTGAAACAGAAAAACTACTACAGTATTAGTAATCAATTGGAGTATGTATTGCTCATTTGCTCCCTTTTGTGTTAAGGGTCTTGATAGGTCACTTGTTAAGGATATCAATAATTGAAAATCAATCATAAATGTGCATTCTTTCATGTTTCGGGAATACAAAAAACTACATTTTCCCATGATTTTTTTATTATGTTTGACTTCTTAATAAATGCATCGTGCATCAAGAGTATTTGTTAGCATTCGCCTTGTTTTAAATGTAAGATGTTTTTGGGAAAATTATATTAGTTTAAAAAGTGGGTTAATTTCTTTTAATAATATTGAAAATATAAATATTTAATATATTTTTTAAAATTAGTCTTGTAAATTTTATAAAATTCTAAAAAGTGTTTTCTTAATATGTGTAATTTTGAAAAAAAAAATTAAAATATAGTTTTATAAATAGGATGAAAAAAATTTATAAAAATATTTTACATTTTGAAAAAAAAGAGTATTACTTTATTTATTATTTTAAAATAATTATTATAAAAAATAAATATTTTAATGATTAAGGCTTTTTTTTATGACTTAGATATTTTTTAATCTTTAGAATCCTTCTGAAATTGATCTATAATCTTTACTTTAATTTTTAAAAACTTTAGTATCAACATTTTTATTCTGTTTTAATTTTAGTACTTGATGTCAAAGTTGTTTATCAATCAACATAATTTATGTTAGAGTATTATGAGATTGTAGAATATAGGGGTGTTCAAATTCAAACCAATCCAATGGATAACCAAAAACTGATTACAAATGAAACATTTGGATGGAAAAAAGTGAAAATCGATTAGATCATCATATCAGCTTTTTATTTCACTTTTTGAAATTGAACCTAACCGATATTTTGTTATTAACATAAAAAATTTCAAAGGTAAGTCAAAACTTCACATAGCATATCATTAGGCTTAAAAGCATGTATAAATATACAAACAATAAAAGAATTTAACAAATCCTATACATAATCAATCAAGCCTATATAGTATGTTCTCAACTACTATTTTATTTTTATTTTATCTATTTAAATTAAGCAGTAAAGACTAAAGAGTCTATTATTAGTTTATCATATAAAATATGTAGTACAATATTTTATTCTCCATATATTTTTAAAAAAACTAATTTTATTTAAAAATATGTACGTTATTGTTAACCAATAGAGAATTGTGTACTTCAAGTTGATAGAATGAATTTTATAATATATGGTTGATATATATTGTTGTAGAAAGTAAAGAATAGACACCAGTAAAAAAAGAATTTTGCTTTGTAACCGGTTCGTCGAATTAAAGTTGTTTGGCGAAACTTATAATGTAAATTTGATATTTTCAAGTGACCAATAGATATATGAAAAAACAGTTATATATTTTTTTATATTTTATTTGATGGGCTCTTGGACGAGGAATTATTTTTTTAGTGAATCATAGAACAAGGATTTGTCCCAACAAATGTTGGGTGTTCAAAAAGGACAAGTTATATACAATCTTAAGTCAGAGATTTTAAATAATGATTTCAAAATCAATCCAACTAATTACTTGAAAATTTTCTGAATGCTCATTCATGAATATAATAGTTGCTTCACGTCCATATATATAGTATAAAAAATATTAAATGATTTCGACCGATCAACCACTTCTGATCATAGAAGACAACACAATTAATTAATAATGTAAACAGACATTCCTAAAAGGACATGAATGTATGATATGTTCAAAGTGTAAAACAAAAAAAAAAAAAAAAAACGTATAGGAAGCCCAATAATTGAATGTAATCAGTTGCTAGATTCAGGGTGTCTCAAAATATCTTCAACAAGAAGCCCGCGAAAAAATGATAAATTAAGTTGTTATTCAAACGGCGGTTAATTTAAATGAGTGTTTTTTCGGTGTCATCGCAAAAGAGCGGATTTCGATACTATCAAACTATTAGTCAATGAAAACACGACATCTCATATAATTAGTCACATCATCATATTTACTATTAAAGAATCCAATTTTAACTTTTGCATTTTAGTCCTTCATATTTTAAGTAACTTTTAATTAATTTAATCAATCTAAATCAAATAAAATATTTCCTTTTTAATTTTAAAAATTAAAATTAAAATAAATCAAATTAAAATATTTCTCCATTCTTCGTCACCAACGATCCAACGCGTTCTCCTTAAACACAGGAGCATACGTCACCAAAGTGCTAAACATACTAACACATATCGGAAGCAAGAATTTTAAACAAAAAAACTATCATAGTTGAGAGAGGAAGACATAAAGCGGATTAGCCGAAAACTTACGATAAAGCGATTTGCAAGTCCTATCAACCGTGGAAAGATAGAGAAGGGGGTGGAGAAGGGAGATTATGAAGGTTTTGGAAGAGAAAAGAAAGGGGGATGGGGACGATGATGATGATGCTGGTACCGTCTCGAATAACAGTGATTAAAGATGATGAAAACCCTATTTGGTGATGGTGAAACGTTGTTGAACATTGCTGTGTATAAGGAAAATGCGTTGGTGATGAAGAATCGATAAACAAATTAAATCCAGTCTTATTTTTTTATTTTAATTTTTTAAATAAAAATGAAATATTTTATTTGATTTAAATTAATTAAATTAATTAAAAGTTACTTAAAATATAAATGACTAACATGCAAAAATTAAAATTGGATTCTTTAATAATAAATATGATGATGTGACTAATTATATTAGATGACGTATTTTTATTGATCAACTATTCGACGACACCAAAACTCGCTCTTTTACAACGACATCAGAAAAATATTTGTGGATTAAAATGCAGCCCCATATGCACATTCTAAGAGCTATTTATATTTGAGTTTTCTTTTTTTCTTTCCCAAACGGAATTTTCAGAACTTCATCAATATTCCTCTCAACAATGTTTTAAATATGTATTTGTTCTTGCCTGCCCGAAAGGAATTAGATATCACTTCAGTTGGGTAAAAAAAAATCCCATTAAGAAGTAAACGACCCAATCCGAAGGGAAACCCTCCTTAGGAGAGAAGAAGATTATTTTGAACAGAAATTAAAGGAGAAATATTCCAAAATGCATAATACATTGCCTTAACGGAGGAAAATGATTACAAATTTAAACTATAAAAATCATGATTGTTGTGAGGAGTTGAACTCTTATATCAGAAAAAACACATATAATTAGGGATAGAAGTAATCAAAGAATTTGATTCACATTCAGATTTAAAAAAAAAAATAATATTTGAAAATATTTTATTATACATTTTTCTGTACAATATCCAAAGTCCTTTTCTTGCTTAGTACGAAATAGATATGAAATTTAGTAATCAAACTCAAAGAAAAATTCTCTCGATATTGTTTTTTTTTTTTAAAGAAAATAGTGCATGCGTCGACAGTGCAAAGATTTTTTACACAATCAGCATATTATTCATCGTTGATTGCTTAGCTATGGTTGACTTATAAGTAAAAATATTGCATGTTGATGATGAATTATGTATCGATAGTGTAAAAAACTTTACATCGACAGTGTAAAAAACTTTACCCTGTCAATGTACAAATATATTAAACTCTTTGGGTTGACTAACTTTTTTTTTTTTAAATGAGCCGAGGCATATTATCAATTATGACCTAGTTAATCATGTGCTTGATGTTTCGAGTTTCTCTTACAATTAAAAGATTAAATCATCTTTCTAGCTAGGGAACTTCAGGAGCAAACAATTTAGGAGACGCCTGTAAACAAGTCCTTTTCAAAGAACCCTAATTGTTAGAAACATTGTTTTGATTCAAAGTATACAAGAAAAATTTTAGCATCTAGGAAAACAAATAAATCAGCTTTAAACAAAGCTGCTCCAAAAAGGGCATAAAGCAAAGTATACTTCATTAAGTATAAGAAGTCATGCGTACTTTAATTTTCGTCTTGTACAATTTGAGTCCGGGTCAACCGGTGAAACTTCAACTCAACCCCCCATTATTTTTCATGGTACTAAAAGGAGAGCTAGAGTCTCATAATTAAAGTTTTTTTTCCCAAGCAGCCCCAAATTATATATAATATAATCCATCCATTAAAGCAAATGGGCTTATGCCATCTAGCTTGATGCATGATATGATGACTAATTCGCTTTCTTAACACATTAGTAAGAAAAATCACAAAGAACTTTAAACTCGGTAAATATAAATTTTATGTTCGAACGTTATTGGTAAACAGCTAAAAAGTAGAATACTACATATAGTAATATAGTATTATATTGTTATTATTTGATGCACGCGAACGAAAAAAAACATGGTACGATAAGGAAACTTTAATCATCATTTTTAACTTTTGATTTGTATGTACATCACCAACTTTTTTCCTCGCAAAGTATATCGTCCAATCCATTTTTCTTTATTTGAATATGATTATATGAACCTGCGTATATTTACTAAGCACTGAAGAGGTTCTTTTGTTTTGATGGATACTAGTTAGTAGTAGGTTTAATTTGTTCTTCATCATCTAAGATTAAATTTGTTTACAGAATAGAGATATATAGTACGTTGTTCCTAATTTTTTATATACTTTCAAACAAAACTTTTGCTTTAATCATATGCTAATTAACTTGATACGAGAGCAACTAAATTACTACAGCATAAGAATTTCCAGTATTATTATACCCTTAAAAATTCAAGGGCATTTTTAGTTTGCGAAAATATTTACTGTTTTTATTTTTAATTATAGGCATGAAACCTTGTATTTATTTTTTTTTACAATTAAAAAAAAGAAAAACAATTATTGTTTTTAAGAAGTAGTTCGGTTAGTAAAATTATGGAATATGATGTATATATATTATTTATGTTTGAACTCTGGCAATCCACAATTTTTACTCCCTTTCTTTGCCAAAATTAAACTTTGCCTATAAAAAAATTTGGACAAGAAACATTAAAAACGTAACAGAAGTATTATTTTCACTGTTTCTTTACAAGTAGTCTTTGAAAATAGATGAAATTAAAATAAATTAACTTACTTATAATTAACCATAAAAACAGAAAATAAAACAATAAATATTTTCCTTCTTCTTAGCAACATATAGTAGCGTAAGCGAAGTTTCTTTTCTATGCTGAAATATGGCATATATATATATATATATATATATATATATATATATATATATAAATAATACAGATGATTGGGGGTATAGCATGCATGTCAATTGATTACATGTGTAGCGTGTCAAAAATATAAGGCAAAGGTGTTCAGTTCTAAAAGCAACACATGTCTCTCAATCATTCTCAGATATCCTTAATTTTTTTGGGTTCATCGATATATACACTTCATCAAAACTTTTTTGGCTTTACGAGCTGCCACCTCAATCAATTGTGATTGAGAAAGTTAAAACGACTAGGTCGTTTGCTAAAAACATGCTGTTTTAATTTGAGTGTAAGAAATTAAACGACAATCAAGTATCCACCTCACTAGGAAATTATCATATGTGGAAAGCGACGTTCTGGAATTTCTTACGATTATTGATTCATGAACAACAATTATAAGTTAACTGGCTCTGATCTGACCCACCCTCTTCATATCATTATCTTGTCATTTGATATCACCAATAATATTATTGCGTTAATTACACTGTTATTTTGGCCAATAACTCATAATTTCTTTTGTTCCTCATCTGACTATATATTTTATCAAGATATATAATATACAATCGACACTATAGCTAATCTATGTTTGGTTATATGGTTCCATGTAGCACTTTACACATGGACATGCAAAGATGATCTCACATGTCATCAATCACATATTCACTTAATTCAAAAAATTAAATGGAACTGCAACAATGTTGAAGGAGGAATAAAACCTTAACTCTGGAACCCCCTCAAACTGAATTAGTCCATGTGCCAAATACCAAGGTGCAAACAAAAAAAATTAAATGGAAGGCAAGGGCATTTTCTTAAATGTTAAGTAATTTTAGGAACTCAGAACTACCAAAAAAATATATAATAAGGACGATTTTCAAAGGATTCTTAGTTCAGAAACTAAAAATCTAAATAAGTTATTTTTTTAATATAATTTTTACATATTTATTAATTTTTTTAATAAATATTATATAATAATATTTTAGTCAAAACATACCAAATTTTTATATCATTTAATAATATTTTTATCCGTGTAGATAACCTTAAACCGTTTAATTTAAGAAACAAAAGAATTATTCTTATAAAAAAAACAAAAGAATTATATAGCTAGCCTCATTCCCTGAAAATATCTTCTCGACCGAATAGAACACACAATTATATACCAACGAGTTGTTGGTGCAGTGGTGTCAGGGGCTGCACTTGGTAAGGCAAAAATCACGGTTTGATCTCCCGCAACAACGTTGGGAGATGAATAAAACCTTAACCTTGGAACCCCCTCGAACTAGATTAGTTGACCGAGTAAGCCGGATACGAGAGTGCAACAAAAAAAACACACACACACTATACATAATATATGACTTTCTCCTTTGAACTCATTCGTTCTAATTTATCCCTACTAAATGAAAATATTCATTTAACCTATGCTATAAGTCTATATGATTTGCAACGATCTTATATCATCACATGTACATATAAGAAATATGGTAATGGGAACATCAAAAGCATTGTTTGTTAAAAAATGTCAAAGTGATCACCTGTTTCTTTGTTTGTGGGACTTCTTCCAGCGGAGGCGCGTGAACACTTTCTCTCATAGCAACACATGTTTGAAAACCCTTTTTTTTCTTTTGAGAATTATCATTTTTCTCAAAAAAAAAAAAAAAAGCCTTGAAACTAATTCAAACACAATTATTTCCCAGCTTAAACAGAAGTGGTATCTTATAAAACTTGAAAATTATTTAATTTTTTTTTCGTTATTATTTAATTAAATTTTAAAAAATGAAAAGCAAAAGAGAGGGAAAAAAGGAGCAAAAGTTAAGAAAGGCAACTATATTTTGGAGAAGGGCCAGCTATAGTTTTCACTTAGACATGTTAGTGGAATCATATGAGGACAACGAAGTGGGAGTAGTGGTGTTCTGTAAAAGCCAATTTAACTTTAAACCAAATCCGGGATACCAATCAAAAGCCATAGGTCTACATCTTTCAAATAATTTTGCCCCAAACACAGTGTGCGTGCAATTACTTAATGAAATATATGGTGTTTAAAAATTAATTTGGAGCGTGCATGAGCATATACATATATGGTGTTTAAATATATGGAAAAATTTCTTTAAGGGTGAGGATAATTAGTTAAAAATATAATAAATATTTTTTGAAAAATTAAGTTTATTGTTTCTCGTAATAATCAACGCAATATTTTGTTATGAAAAATTACTGTTTTAAGCTCTTGAACTCAACCCTTAGCAATGATGATATCATTTTCCTTAAAATATATAATGAAATCAAATGGCTAGAAAGCATAAAACTAAGAAAAGCTAGCCTAAATAAAAGCAAGAAAATCGAAACCTGAAGTAAATAGAAAAGAAAAATGGTCAAGTATGATGAATAACGATATTTAGGGTAATTGTTAAAGAGAAAACAAAGCCTAATTGATTACAACCAACCATTCCACAACCGCAAGCCTTGGGAAAGTACTGGTATTAATTCTAAATCCAAATAATTAGACATATATATTCTTTGAGTACAAGGAGGTGTGTACGAAGAGTACCTTCGTAGAGATTCCATTAATTTTTCCATATCCAGTTTATTCGAGTATATACTAATTGGTATATCCATTCATATTTTATAATTTCAATTAACAATGGTAGAGAAACTCATAATAAATATTATGTTTGAAACCTTTACAAACTTTTAATTTTCCATCTTCAATTATTCTTTTTTTTTTCTAGAAAGAGCGTAGATGATTCAGAAAATGGAAAAGAAACAATTGGCAGGGAGTTTTAAAGGACAACTGCAATTAATTATAAAAACTTAATCGGTTAAATTTAAAGAAGATGTGCGTATTTTTCTGTCTACATAAATTAAAAACTCTCCGATCATGTTACTAACAAAATTGAGAATCCAATTAAGCCGTTATTAGGATAGAATGTAACACAAAATTAAAGAGAAATCCAAAGGAGCGAGATAGCTAGCTAGCTTATTAATTCCACTCTTTAAGTTCTTCTTTTATTCATTTTTAAGCAACAATAATAATAAAATAAAACATACAAAATTTTGATGACATGCATATTCTTAAACCCCACAAATGCATATATCAACTAGGGATTATAATGATGAAAATATCCAAAATTAATGGTTAACTAACGTTGATAATCAACATTATTAACAAAGGAGGAAACATTATTAATCAGCTCATCATGAACAAGCTCAATCCTGCTTCCTCAATTGCTTGTAAAACCTTTTTATGAATTCATCGGCCTTCTTGTCCACCATGTTGTCCTTGTCGTCGTCGTCGCCGTCGCGCATCGGAAACGGCGAGTCCGTAACCCTAAGCTGCCTCACCATTGGGCTCTTTCCAAACCCTGGAAGAGCTGGTGATGCATATGCCTCGACCATAACCTCATTATTATTGTTTAGCATCTCCAGCACTGCCTTCACGGCATTCACCGTCACGGCCTCGTCGTCGACGGTGGGTGGCGCGTGAGCACATGTGAAAAAGTTATGGTTGTGGTTGTGGCCGCGGTTATGTTTCTTGCCGCCGATGATAGGGAAGAAGTAGTTTGGAGTGTTGCTACAACTGAACTCATACTCCCTTTGGGCGGAGAATTGGAGGTTGGCGTCACGGCGGCTAGAGGTGGAGCCGCCGCCGTTGTTGTGGTGGAACATTAGGTTTGCGATGGCTTTTCCGGCGAGCTTGCCGCGGCGTTTGAGGATCATGTTGAGGTCCATCATTAGTTTGCCTTTTGATATGCCTTTTTTCAACATGAAGAGTACCACACGTACCATGCTCCAAACTCTCTTAGCTATTATTGGTAGGTTGCTTTCCATTTTTATTTTTATTTTTTTATTTTTTTTGTAATGGCTTCTATTTTTTTTTTCTTTTGTATAAGTTGTTTTTTGTTTGGGATTATTTGAGAGAGAGAGAGAGAGAGAGAGAGAGAGGGAGGGAGGGAGGGAGAGAGGGGAGAAGATTGAGAGATGATGAAGGAAAATGGTTTGAAGAGAAGAGAAATGGTGAGGGGCTTTATATAGTAGAGGAAGGAAAGGAAGGGAAGAAAAATGTCGAAGTAGTGTAATGCATTTAGAATTGGAATAACCCGTGGGTGCATACATGTTTTGTGTTACTTTATGTCTTTACTTTTGTATCATTTTTTTAACCGGCCATTATTGGTGGAGCTTCTTTAGAGGTTACTTGTATATTCATATAACGTAGAGTGAAATTGCTACTTTATGTCTTTATAATAATTAGGCTTCACAACGTACACTTTTATGCGTTATAAAGATTGAAATTGGATCATAAAAAAAATAATAATGATAATTGAAATTGGTGAGAATGAATGTTTAAATAATTAGTTTTGTAAAATTTATTATTGTAATATTTAGATTTTAATTTTACGCATTTTTATTCAAAATAAACAATTTCGACGAAAAAAATAATCACTTTTGATATGTTTTGGCTTGTTAATTTAGTACTTCGGTTTTAAATAAAATCATTTCATTATGTGATAGGTATAAAATCATTTCTTAAAATAAAAAAAATAGAAAAAATGAAATTATGTTAAAGTAAAATTGTCTTGGAGAACTTTTAGCCAAACACAAAATAACTTAATATTTTGCATAAATCGTTTTCATAAAAAAAATGCTTATTAAAAATCAATTTTCTCAACAAAGATGGGAGGTTTTTCTTTTCCTAACCCCACATAATTAATTTTGTACCCCATTAAAAATGTGGAAACCTAAAATGCCACTTACTTATATTTACCCAATTCGGGGTGTCGGAATTATTATAATTTGTTATTAACATTTTTCCGATATTCCCTATTATTTAGAAAAATAAGCATATCAAGAAATGTATTTTTTTTTTTTTGATAATCGAAATGTATTTTTTTATCAGACCTTATAAAAAAAATACATTTTTTTTAAACTAAATCTTATCTAAAATGCAAGAGTCTTTTCATGTTCTCTTGGCCGTTATTGGTTTCTTATTCATTGTTTAATGTTCAAAGAAACCAATAACAATTTCATGTTTGGTGTTTCTTTTGTAACAAAGTTAGTTTCATGCTTCATTTTCATTCATCCTTATATGTGAAATTTTAAGGATTCAAAAAAAAAAAAAAAAGAAAAGAAAAGAAGAGAAGGCGGGTGGTAGATATGGAAGAAGAAGAAAGGGGAAGATAATTTTAGGATTTTTTGAAAATTTGAGATTCCAAAAAAAATAAAATTGAAGTTCAAAAAAGATGTTTCTGATAGAGAATGAATCATTTTCATGCAAAAGAAAGTATTGATTCTTCTAATCACATCGTAGCAGTGATGAGTAGAGGGGCAATGGTCCGAAATCAGGGACGCTGCAGTTTTGGTATCCGTTAGTTTCAACCATTAGAGTAGTGATGTTCAATAGTAGTTCATACTCATCGCTAGCTCAATGCTTAAAGTGTGGCCCAAGCCCAATCCAGAATGGCACATGATCACAAAAATTTAGAACACGAACATGTCACATTTAGAAAAAGAGGAGTAATAACTATCGGAGAATTGTAATGTGAACATAAAGGCTTGCATAACAGGGAAGTTCTTCAATGATCCATTTTTTTTTATTTATTTTGATGCATTCCTTTAATTTTATATATAAAATTTCTTTTTTGTTTTCATCTTTAATTTTCAACTTGTTTCCCCATTTCATTTAAAGTGCTGATACCAACTAATCCATCCTCATAGTGCACTTCTATTACTCCAGTAACATTGGTACCCATCCTCACAATCCCCACTATCTTTTCTCCTTCAATATCTTTATCACTATCAAGCTCAACCTTATGATCTTCATCTTAAAAAATCAACATGATTAAAGTGATGGATGTAAGTGGCAACAATGATGCGATTGTTGCAATTTGACGTGGTAGCTGAAGGTGGCAGTAATAATGATGGTGATTGCTACAGTTGCGACGATTGTTATAAAAGATGATGATAAGTTGTGGTGGGTTAAAACAACAAAGAAAAAGTTATCATTTTGTAAGCTTTTTTTTGGATAAGACAAAATTTTTATTTCAAGCTTGCAAAGAAGTATAAATCATACTTCAGCTTATTTATGGTTTTGGTCCCTAAAGTTCACCGTGTTTTGGTTTTAGTCCATAAAAGTTATTTTGATCGTGACTGGTCTTTAGTTTTTCAAACATTTTGGTTTTGGTCCACTCCATTATGAAAAAACTGTTAATTGTTGATATGGTGTTTCACTAGCCACATCAACAAATAACAGTTTTTTCATAATGGAGTGGATCAAAACCAAAATGTTAGAAAAATTAAGGGTAGTCAGTCCCGGTCAAAATAACTTATAGGGACTAAAACCAAAAGACGCTGAACTTTTAGGGACCAAAAACATAAATAAGCCCATTTTGTTTTTTCTTTCTTTTAATTTCATCCCTCAAACATTTTAATTAATATATCAATGAGGACCATGATATTAAAAAATTTAGAGAGCATCGAAGAATAATCCTGCATGGTAATATACTAATATGGTGTTCCGATTCTTTTTCATGTATTTTAGAAAGAAAAAAAACATATATATAAAAGGCTGAAAAATCTGTAAAAGATTAAAAATAAATGTGAACAATGACAAAATATGGTATTCAAATAACGAAACTCATATTTGTATGTGTGCAAATATAATTTAGAAAATAAAAATAAAATAGTCATATGTTTGATGCATGTGATATATAAAAATGAAATAGAAATGAGTTGAGTTTTGGGTTAGCCTTACAATTCGTAGTGTATTTACATATTCTTTTATTTGGTCTTTTTATATCGGTAGTGGAATTTAATTTCATTCCATAGTACAATGGGGTACTAGTCAACTTTTTTTATGTATTCTTCTATTAGTATATATCACAGGTATCCCAATAACACCTTTAATATCAGGGAATTTTTAAGACTAATCATGCACGAGGTCGCGTTTCTATGACTCTCTCAGCGGTGTGTTAACCGGGAATTGAACCTGAGAGTTCTTAATCGCATGCCTCATTCCCAAATTCTCAAGTTGGCACCCCGTTGATAGTAGTAGTCAATTTTATTTTTATCTAGTGGGATCAATCTTCAGTTTTTGAAAGGAAAAAAAAATATGATTCCTTCTGCATGGATCGCGGATTGAATTATTTTCTTTTGGAAGCTAAATTGGATTATTTTAATTTGGATTCCTTCTTCATATACCTCACCATGCTAAACAAATAAGTTTGTTCTAACCCGAAACCTATTTAAATATAATGTCTCATTCTTTGTATCTATTGTTATCTCGTTCTTTGTGATGTTTTCTTATTGTCAGTGTACGTAGTGACTAGTGATGCTTTCTTCATTTTTGCGTTTGATGTTTTAGTAATTCTATCCCATATTTTAAATCTATATGTTTTTTTTATATATATTTAATAATTGTCAACTTTTTTTTTTTTGGTAATAAATAATTGTCAACTTTGATTCTAGCTATTGATTTCTTGATCATAGAGATGTTATAGGGAAAACACGGGATTGAAGCTAATAAAACTGTTCTTTTTTATTTTAAATATAAGGAAAAAAAACTAATTTCTTATTTATTAAGGGTTTAGCTGGACAAATTACTGGTGTGAAGACACTATGTGAATCCATGTGTGGGATTTCTTGTGCCTTGAGTCTTCTCGGTGATACATGGAAGCTAGGTGGCACATATTCCATTGAGAATATATATGAACAATGATAAACATATTTGAAGAGAATTTGTAACCCGATTTAGAGGAAGCGAGCTTTGGCTCTTGGGAGCGTTTGCGGAACTTGCTTTTAGAAGCATTTATGTGACCTAACTCGTGGTAACACCGTCAAATATTCAAAAGATATCCGCTCAAGAGGAGTAGTGTATTTGAAGGACTAATTAGAGTGGGAAATTGTTGAAAATTAAATTTCTAAGTATGAGTATATGTGGTTGAAAAGACTGGCAACATTGATTAAGTTTAGATAATTTAAAAGAGAGATGTTATTTGCACCCTTAACATCGTTACTTACATCCAACTTTTATAATTTTTTATACCAACATTCCAATATTACCCTCCTTCTAAAAAATTAAACACTCTTTTCATTTTCATTTTTACTTACACCCATTACCCTTAAAACTACCCATTTTCCTATTTTTTCTTCTCCACATACACTCATTCTATTCAAACACTCAACCTTAAAACCTATTTTTTCATCATTGTTCTGTCTCTTCTTCTTCTTCATCATCCATTATATTCCTTCACAAATATAGATTTGAAATTAAAACACATATAAGGTTTAACAATCCATTTTTTTTCTTTACTTGTTTCCTATGTTCTCCTTGCCCGCAATATATTCATGATAATTTCTTTAAACATTTTGCAACGAACACTGTAAATTTGTGGTTTCAATGTATAAATCAATGACACGCATAGGACCCCCCTCAATAGCCAAGCATATGTTTGGACTCTAATTTCACCTTCAAGGAATTTGAGACCATGCCTTAAAGGCTAAAAGTCTTATACTAAGGTCTTGGTCCTGCCAAATCCAAATTTCTGTTCAACAATAATTATCTCAAATGCATAAACAAATATTCACAGTAATGTTTTTAGTGATTAATGATGAAGAAGGTATGTAAGGTTTTGGGTGAACAAGGTTTTAGTGAGCAGAGTTTTTATGAAGAAGAAAATGAGTGTGAGTAGTAATATATAATGTGTGAGTTGATATATATAGTTTTTAGGAATAGGGGTGTAAATAATAAGAGCCGGTGTAAATAATAGATATATGGGTGTGAGTAATAGGATAAGGGTAATATTGAGAAGTTGGTGTAAAAAATTATAAAAGTTGGATGTAAGTAGCAATGTTAAAGGTGCAAATAACATCTCCCAATTTAAAAAGCCTTATAATATAAGTTGATAGACTTAGATCTAATGGTGTAAGATTTTGGGTCAAGATATGAATTTTGTCCCGTTTGTAGTGGTTTTTCTTTTTTCTTCAATCCATTGATTTTAAAACAATTGGTTAAGCTAAAGCAATCCTAACCCAATTTTTTTTGGATAAGAACAATCCTAACCCAATTAATTTACATGCTTAGTGATATTTGAAATTTGATTTAATTACAAGCACTATTTATTTCAAAATGAAATCATAAAACTCTAGTTAAAATTGAGGGTTTACAAATAAATTTACATCATATATTCAAAGACTTATAAGATATAAGTCATTTCCTTTGACTTTTCAAATGAGAACTTATAGACTCGAGTCTTTACTAAAAATTCCCTCTAACCAAATCGATATACAAACTTATTTTTTATCAAATAAATTTGTTTACGGATTTATAATTCTCTCCCATATCTTACCAAACACAATGGTATATCATGAGCAGAATTTTCATATGGGACCGGTCTATCAATATTTACGGTTTTTCAAAATGAGGACCGGTCTATCAATATTGATGCAGTTACTTCAGAGGAAAATCAATTTTGAGGATCCAAATCTTGCATAGGCACCTTTAGGCTATCCTTTCAAATTTGTTATAAGTAATTTTGGTATTATCTTTAAAATTTTCAACAATCACTTTTATTTAAAATTCAAAAATAAATTTTACTGTTTTTGAATCTGATCGATGTAATAGATAATTTCATCATTCACGGTAATCAGGATATTATCCCAGTCGACAATCGAAGTGGATTTTCCCTCTACCAACAAACGGCAATGATCGAACCCCTGATATCATATTTAAGAAACCCAATTATCTACAAACTGTGTTGGGCTTTGTTGATATTTTAATTTATTTATTATATATATTATTAAATCATTGAGATCTTCTTCATTTAGTACTTGAGGAATGGAAAGGATACGGACTCAACAAGATATATCAAATTTGAAACAATATCTATCATTATTTATACTCCAACAAGTGTATTAAGAATAGTCTACAAAGAGTTTATGAAGGTTTTGAGTATGTGTTTGATCACCTCGTTAGGCTCTTAATAATGTACAATAATGGTTGGCTTATAAAAAGAAATTAAAAGGGAAGAGATCATCATCTCTTGGGCTTGGGATAATATTGAAATGAAAGACAAAGAATGAAGCATTATATCAATACATATAAGATTAAGACAATTAGTATTTAACTACAAGATTATATTGCATTATCTTGGAATACATATAATTGAATAAAACAAGAAAAAGTCACCGACCAAAAACAAAGAATAACCCTCTCATGAGAAAGAAATTGAAATAAGAACTCAGAGGGACCAACTTCCAAAAACTAGGATGAGGATAAAGACCCTAAAAAAACCTCATCAGGAGGGATAAAAGGTCATATTCATCCTGCAAAAGACGAGAAATTATTGCATAATTCATGGCTTATGATTTCAATCAATAATCTTTTGTAACACATACCAAGCGAATAAGTGCCTTGTTGTTATCAGCCATGAACCCTGCAATAATAATTCTTTCTAGCTCTCTTCAAAACACTCGAAAATCAGGAATGAAATTCGAGGAAGGAGGATTTGGAATAGTCAGCACTAATTACTAGAGAAAAGAAACTAATTATATATGGGAATAGGCAATAAAGATCATACAAAACCATGTCCCTACACATATATATAGGAATTAACATAGAAATTAAAATAATCCTTACACTAATTATGTTAATAAGGACTCAAATTAAATAATTAAGATTATTTGGCAGTTGGGAGATCATTCATCTCTCTTGTAATTGCTGCAATGCAACTTGAACTCCTAGCAATCCCTCCTTTCTTTTCTCCCCCTCCTTTCTCCCTAGGGTTAAAGGACTTAGCCCTTCTCCCATCCATCTTACTCTTTTTCAGCATCTCTTTCATGGCCTCGGCTTGGAACAAAACAGGGAAAGCCCTCCCAAACTTATTGAACCTAACACAAGCACTCATATGTGCACTCAAAGCCTCTTCTTTCTTCCCACCATTTTTCTCCAACTCTTCCTTCACTGCCTCGGAGCACAATCCACACACAAACTTCCCTAAGAACTTGTCGCGGATGCGTTCGATGTACTCCGGTGTGCACTCCTCACACATCCCACAGCACTCACATTTTGCATCCTCGACCTCACTTATTGGTGGAAGTGAACTCAAATCCACACCTTCTTTTGTTAGCTCAAAAGATATGTCCGAAATTGTTCTTTGAATATTGTGATTATTAGATGGAAGCTTTGGAGGCTTAGACATGATGTTGTTGTTGTTGCTCTTAGAGAATGAGCTAGGCAAAGATTCTCCATGAGGTGCCATGCTAAATAGTTTTTGAGATTTGAGAAGAATAATTTTTGGAAATATTTGATAACACTTGGTTATAAAAACTAGGGTTAGTTTGAATTGAATAACTAGCAAGAAACAATAGCCCTATTTATAATGGTTCTACTACACTTCTACTAATTTCTTAGAATCTAACATTGTAAAACGTGTGTGGATCTTAGAAACTCTAGAGTCAGTTTCAATGATCGTGAACTTGCTAGATTTTTCGAAAGAGATTTGATGATCAGAATGCAATGGCTCGTGTAGCTTTTTGAGATTTGAGGTGATTGTACATCTAATTTGATAGATAAAAGTGAGTGACTTTTTTTTTCTCCCATTTATGTTTTACTTCCAAGTGAACTTTGCATGCTTTTGGTAGTTGTATGGGTGTACGAGAAAAATGTGATAAAATACTGCAAGGATCACCTGCTTGATTTCTTTGTTTGGTCGATAATAGTGCATGCAAGGCAACGGCATGCCTTTAATTTTCCTCCAATACTAAAGATAATTAATAAAATTTATTTCTTTGAGTAATAATATTTGAGTTCACATCCCCTGTATTACAGGGTATCACTTCGTGTGAGCCAATATATTATTGGTACAAGATACAGTAAATTTAATTAGAATTTAATAATTTATTTTTGTTTGACTAATAATACGTGGAATCTAGAAAAGCTTTGTTGGTAGAAGCAAAATTCACTTCAATAATTTTTACGCTTCGTCTCGGAAAAAATTAGTCTTCGACTATCGATTGAAAGATATCAATAACAAAAAAACAAACAAACAAACGTTTTTAACATATGAAGTGTCACTATTTGTGTTAATTTTAAATAGACTTATTTTTCTTGTTTGTTTATATATATATATATATATATATATATATATATATATATATATATATATATATTTATCGTTGGTCTATTTCATCACAAAATCCAACATGATCATCAACAGATAACTTACTTTATCAAATATGGTGTATAAATCAACACCAAACCATATATATGGTGTTTCCATGCCAGTTCAATAAATCGACTTTATAAAAATATTTATAAACAAAATAATAATAAGTATTTGTTTTTTTTAAGGTTATTTATTGTTTATAAAACTAAGAAACCATGAATGAAAAAAAAAACTGAGAATATTTTTTTTTACAATGAATTGAATATCCAATTTTTCATTTGCATAAATAAGTTTTTATTTGTTTCTTAGTTTCACTGCATAAATTAGTTTTTTAGGTCACATTTTTACTTATCCATGCATAAAGGTAAATTTACATTGAGAATTGGTGCATCTATCAAATTCTTCAATTGGTGCATCTATCAAATTCATGTTAATCAATGTCTGTATTTTCGATTTCCTGACAAAATTTATCTCTTTAGACAAATTAAAATATATTACAACAGTAACATTAGGAAACCTTAACTTTAACTTGGTTACACCAAAATGTGAGCATGTACCTAAAATGAATCTTGCAAGTCACTTCATGGCTCGCACGTACGTAATTGGTTATACCGAAATATGAATCTTGAATTTAGCAATTAGGTATGACATAATTTAAGCCACTTCATAAACAACGGTCCAATACATGCAACCAAAACTTAATATAAACCATATATATTGCGAAATTGAGAAAAATGAGAACTCCACATACTAGAATGATGTTTAAGTATCAATGAATTCACGCTATAAGAAAGTTTAGCCATTAATTTTTAAAAAGCCCTTCCTTTTAGTTTTAGCATTAATTGATGAATATGTGGTCCAATACAAGCTAGCACTTTAGAGCTTTGTGGGGTACTCACATGCTAGCATGGTAAAACCATATATACTTGCCTATATACTTTTTTTTTTTTTTTTTTTTTGCTTTTGTGTGGTAAAAGAGAAGCTATGTCACACGAGCTTTCATCCACAAACACCAACTTTTCAGTTCACGAGGAACTTAAAAAGTAGAAAGGAAAAGCAATTGAAGTTAGTCTCAAGGAAGATATTAATTAAATAAAGTTGCAATCTCTATCACATAGGATCTCCTTATAAAAGATGTTAGATTAGATAGATGCATGCAAGAATAATCTCTGTATATCTGATCCTAATCAGTTTTTTAATATTTGTTTTACCTTTTTCGATTATTAAAAGTTGTTCTAATTAATTAAAAAAATACTTAAGAATTATTAAGAGAATATTTGGCATTACTTTAGACAAGGTTATACCCAACTTGTTATACATAATTCTATCGACTGGTCAAAACCCACCTCAGTGATCTCTACGCCTCGGAGGGGATTAGTCTTCGGCTGTCGGCTGGGGATACCCTTGGTGTACACCAAAAAAAAAATCTATCGACTGGATTAGGTTCGTGATTTAAAAAATACTTTGAACAAGTGTTCAGATCTTTGAGAGCTTTTTAAGTGGAACACATTCATAATTCTCAAAATCAATTACCCATGCCTTTAGATTAATTAAAAACATAATTATCACCTGTCTTTGAAGCTAAGAAAGAAACCATTAAGGTCATATTTGTTGAGTGAGCTGTTAAATATGAAACAAAATGTCCCTAAATTTGTTGCAACGTGCAAGTAAAACCAAGTTACAATCCTCTTTTATTACATAAAAATAGCACATATACCGACTCATAAACTAAAAACCTATACTCATTAGGAACGAAGCAACTTTGCTCCTTGTAAAAACTAATAATTAGGCTTGAAAAAGTTTTTGCTATTCATGAATAAGGTTGATTGTGATTAGTCTCTACAAATAATTTCAGCTTATCATAATCATTGCAAAAATTATACAATTTGAAATCTATCACCCTTTATTAATTTTAGCCCTTATGGTAGGCGATAATCCACATCAATATTGCCACATCAAAATTATAGTTTTTTTTTTTTTTTTGGGATAAGACATCAAAATTATAGTTGACACCTCTATTATCACATGTCAACTTGCATATAATTTTTTTTTTAATTTTTTCTTAATTAAATTAATTACTTAAAATCTTATCCAAAAAAACAATAAATTATTTTAAAAATAAGAAAAGTCAATTTTAAAAAAATAATGATACATGTGGATGACTCTTGTTAACACTTAGCATGATTAGCAATGACTTGTGCACTAACATGCATTATCATCATCCACATCATTACATAGGGTCTGTATACAATACTCATTGAAAGGGGATGAGTTTACATGTTCATTGCCTAATCAATGGGTTGGGAAATTCTGAGTAATTGGAAGGCCAAGATTGATGACCTGCTACCTAGGTGAGAAGGGTGTTCCAATCATACAGGTGCACCTTAGATATATTTTTTGACAATTAGGGCTTGTATGTTCATTGGGCTCTTAACCCGCCCCTCTACTATTCTCCCCTCCCTTGTTTTCTTATATATATATATATATATTAAACGTCTGTTACCCACGGACGTAGAACCGGGTCTGAAAATGGATTCTCAATTAATCAAGATTTTTCTTAGGGTTTTTATGTCTTAATAACAAAATGATGTTTTGGAAGAGATTAAGCACAAAAATCCCCAATTTTTAAGAGTATTTTCATGTGAAATAAGAAGCTTAATTGTCATGGAAGGTTCTGCCATTGATGAGCATTGTTGTGCGAGCTCTAATTCTGGTGTGCTCGAAAGTAGGTAACTGGGTATGAATAGTAGCTCTAATTCTGCCATTGAAGAGCATCCTGATTCATCACCTTCTCTGACAGCCACCATGGAGGAAGAATTCATGGAAGAACACCACACGGTGTTGAATAGTAGGTAGCTGGGTATGGCATGGATTTAGATTTGCTGAACTTGAAGATTAATTTGTTGGTTGGCTGTGATATTGGAAAATTCCTTCTATGGTGAGCATGGTTGGTTTTTCTTTTGCAGTTTCAAAGTGTCTTAGGGGTAAAAAAAATAAAATAATGCAATGACAAATAAAATAAATAAATTTAACCGGGTGCACTAAGTTATAAGAATCAGTACAGAAACTCATCCACTCTGGATGAGCATAGTATAAGGACCCCATTACATAATGGCTAAAAATCTTGCAAGGGGAAAAAATTAAAAATTATAAAACCAATTGACTTTACAAAGCATAAAATAGGCCCAAAAAAAGTCTTCAAGATCTAATCACCAAACAAGCCTTAGTCATACATGGACCAATAACTAATTTAAGCCAAGAAATTATTGCCAAATTTTCTGAAGACTACAGCTTGTTTCATAATTGTAAATTGCATATATCCCAAAAATGAAGATACAAAAGCATGGAGGCATAAGAATTCTTCCATCGCCACACAGAATATAACATAAGCACGCAGCAAGTATAAACATTGGGTAAGACAAGGAAATAAGCAACATAGTCCAAAACATAAGTAGACTTTTTACAAGCAATCCAAGTCATAAGTCTTCTGCATGCAAATGCAGCAAAACACCAACATACATAAGTCTTAGAAAAGAGTGCAACATCTTTTAACACTTCAGTTCCATTCCTATTCTCAGAACAACTTAGTTAAACAAAAGACCAGTTCATAAACATGAAGCAGATACAATGAGCATTCTCCTCTTCATTCAGCACCTTCCAAGCCACTACTCTTTCATATGAGATAGGTCGCCCCATGCTCGAAACACAAATACCACCTTGAAGGCATGCAAAACCCTATCAAAATGGAACGGAAGAGAAATCAATACGAAAGTATAATAAAGCTTGAAAATACTTCAAACTCTATTATATAAAGACTGCAACATAATCACACAAGAAAGAAAAAAATGTGAAAGTGCCACTGGATGAAAAGCCTAGAGTGTAATGAAATTTATGCAAAAAATGAAAGATGAGTAGACCTGTTGAATAATCTGGGGAAACTCTGAGCAGAGAATCTTTCGGCCATGATCATCAAATATTTTCTCTAAAGTTATATCCTGTAATGCAACTAAGGTAGTCTCCAGCATGTCAAGCCCAGCTTGGTTTGCAAAAGTGAACACCGGCAGTGCCTGCAAAAACCGAGTTCGATGAATATATGCTTGCAAACTAGTAGAGTACAATATAAATGGAAGAATTGATAGTTGACTTGCAACCGAGATATAATATATAGCTCCCTTGAAGGTAACAAGAAGAAAATGGGTATATTATAAGAAAAAGGGGAAAGCCTATAGATAATTCACAACAACTCAGATAATGTTGAACTTCCTCTGAGCTCTTTCACTGAAAAATACTCAATAATAGTCCAAACTTGAGCATACCTTCAGAGTGCAGCACAGTATAGCATCTGAGTGATGCCACAAGGACTTGAGTATAGACTCATTTCCCTCGTTATTAGATTTCAGTAACTCGACACCCAAGTAGCATCTACAAAATTAAGAAAGCAAAACACCAAATGCAGGTAAGCAACTTATCGAATGAGATAACGACAAATTAATTTCTCATCCTGAAGGCAATCTTGAAGAACAATGGTTTCACATGCAAAAAGTAAATAAAGAAATGTGTCAGTATCACAAGATTCAAGGCCAAAAGAAAAGAGTTAACACACCTATAACTGTTGCAGATCCAACGAGCAAGTGTTTGTGCTTCAGGAGTACCTAATGGTGACCTAAGCCCAGCTTGTGAGCTCAAATGAGAAGGAGAAAGTGCTAATGCCACCCTTTGAACCGATGATATAATGCTGCGAACATATTGCCGTGCCATGGAAGCTACATGATCTTGCATATGACTTTCAAATGCAAATTCAAATGCTATCGTCATCACAGATCTCATACAGCCAGAATTTCCAGAATGATCATTTGATGCTTTGTTTCCAGCAGGGCCAATGTCAAGGGCAGAAGCAAGGTCAAGGGTGCGATTTGGGTTGGGTGCTTCCTGCAAAGTTTTTTTATTGCAATAATTAAACGAACCTTGAGGAAATGTAAATACTAAATTTAAAAAAAAAAAATAATGCTTCAGCAATGATTGAAGCTAACCTTTCCGGAGTCAAGAGGGATGATGCGAAATCCAGAAGGCAGAAGGGGGGCATCATCAGCAAAGGATACGTCAATTGGAGCAAATATAAGTTCAGCACATGTTCCAACAGCATTCTCATCCATTCCAGTGCAAAGCTAACAAAAACAAATCAATTTATAAGAAAGTAAACCATAAGGTTACGATAGAACGGTGATGGTAAGAACAAAAAGCTGTTTCATTCGGGTAGCTTCAGGAGTTCAAAATATACAGAACTAAGTTAGCAAGATATCTGTTTAATCAAAAAAATTCAAGACACTTGGAGTTATAACTTATAAATTTTCTTCATCTTAGAACATATAAAGAAGAAAGTCAGCATGGAGCAGCATCAACAACTTCATTTTTTGCATAACAATATCAACATATCAGGTGATCAAACATGATATAAAGTTTTAGGTTAAGGAAATGTCAATACTAACATAAGTCAATAACTAATTTACTTTGAATTCAGGTGTGTATTCCAGTTTCATATGTTGCAAACCCAGAAGAAATTCAAAGTGACACAGCATAACAATGATATGTTTCGGTGGGAGAATTACAGCATGGCTAAACGCTTAAATAAACAGAAAAAACTAGTAAAGAGGGAAATATGAAGCCTAAGTGATATAAGTTGTACATCAAGCAAACAAGCATATCAAAAAAGGGTGAAGTATTGAACAAGCAACAGAAGGGGGGAAAATTTTACTTGCAAAAGAAACATTTCTCTTGGCATAATTGCGTCCTCAGGAGAATGAGCGATTCCTTCCAATTTAATGACTTCCAGAAACTGGCATGGATAAGAAAAAAGTTAGAACACAAAGGAACATAAAAATCTTAGTAGGTGCCTTGCATCTTTAGCACAAAATTAGTACCTCCTCATGCTCGATAGTGTGGGCCAGAGGAAGAATAACTTGACCACCATAATTTCCGACACGTGATCCCGATATGCCACAGGGACCAACTTTAATGGCAGCAGCCGAGTAAGCATCCATGTTATTGTCTGCCCATTCTGATCTATGCTCCCGCAGGAACCTTAGTAGAATGGCTGGAGGTACATTCTGGACATAGAAAAATACAAGGCCAGTGTTACAACTTGAAATGAACAAAGCCTCTAGGCCATGCTTTTGTTAAAGACAGCAGAAGCCAAGGTAAAAGAATGAAAGAAAGAAATACTATTACAAATAACAATGATAATAATAATAATTCAAAAAAAAAAAAATACATGACAAATAAGGCATGTTCAGCAGTTGCACATTAAAAAAATGATGACAGATCAAACAAGTCCTTATAAGTCCCATTGAGTAGACGCAACATTTTGTCAAAGGAAAGATGACTGACCTGTAATAGCATTGAAGCTTTGGCACATAAGACTGCATTACTGACAGAAGGAAAACCGCTGGCAAAGGAGAGATTCAGACCCATTAACTTGTCAGGTGATGAATTCACTAGAATTGTAACATCATCAACACCATCGTTGCCAATCATTGACCATCCCTCATCAGTAAACCCATTGAGTGCCTCATTGAAACCCCTGCCAGGAAATAGATGTGAGATTACAAACTAATATCAAAGAAATTCAACAAAATCATACACCAGCAGAATATACTAACCGACTGAGTCTTTGACCAAGAGCTCGAAGAGCTGCCGGTCGTCTTCCCCACCCAGTGACATTAGACTGAGAAACTTCAAGTGAAATCTGCCTTAGCTGGCGTAGAGCCTGGATGAAAAGGAAAAAATGATAAATATTTTTCGGTAAACCCCAAAATCTTTATTCTTGCTATTCTTTATATGAAAATATGGAAGCACTTACCGCCATTGTTGTCTTCTGAGCCAGCATTGTTGATGATTCATACAGTGGACGCAGTACTTCAGGAACACTCCATGGCTAAACAATAATACAAACAAGGCTGAAGTTATTTTTAAGTTATATGAAAATTAAATGCAATAGAGTTTTATTCATTTACCTCTAGATCCAAATGATCAACAATGTGAATGATGGAACCGCCTCCTTCACAAGGTCTTATCAGGTACCCGCTAGGCAGCATCTCTGCTCTAACAAAATGCTGAACGGGGGGCATGGCTGGACCATTTTGCGTATTTTTCAGTGACCTCTCACAGATCTAAAGTAGAGAACACATTATAAGAATGATTTAGACATACTTGGGGAGTAGGAAAATGACATAAAATGAAACTAGGGCTAGGCATTACACATAAGGTATCTGTTGTTAACAACAATATCTAGTCAAAGAAAAACCTAAAGACTTATTTAGTCACTAACCACAAGGCTTCCATCTTCTAGAACAGATGAGTAGCGCAGCAACCAGAAGTCACGGGCAGGTGCCAATGTGGTTGGCGCATATAGCTGATCAGAGTAAAGAATGCAAATAAGATTTAGTGACATTATATTAATATAAGGTTGCAGAGAGTCATCATTCATGCACAGTGAATTTTACTTTACCTGCATATAAAGCAGCTCTATGGTTCCACCATTAGTGGTGGGCAGCACATTCAGCACATCCACAGCACGGCAATCACGAAACCATGAAGGCCGATCTTTGAGGATTTCTGCAACCTGTTAAGAATATGGTTAATCACGCACTTCATGACATGAGCACGGCAACTAATATAAACGATAAAGACAATAAAGTTTAGACCACTAACCCTTGTGGGTTCTAGACCCACTAGGCCACAGGCTCTTGCTGCCACACCAGTGCAACCATGGGAAATAGCAACGATTCCAATGGAATCCGGACCAGGCTGTGTACATTTGCAAGATATAGTAAACAAACAAGGACACTTCAAATGAATAGCATATTAGAAACAGTAATTCAAAAAGAAAGTCATGAAAAATAGGGGTGTAAAATTATTCATCAACGACAAAAAAATTTGTCAATCTTTACCTTTAGTTTTGCATTATCCTCCTACTAATCCTTCTAATAATACACAAATGTATTAAGTAATTACGTCTTTGTCTTGGGAATATAAAATGCATTCAATACATTCTTTATAGTACTAAATAGTAAGAGGATCTAGTATTATTCTTAATTTAACCATTCTATTTATGCCTCATTCCAAGGAAAGAGTTAAAGAATAAAATAATTAATAAACCAATATAAAGAGTTAAAGGGGACACCTTCATTCCAGGCATTTGGACCCACTCAACAGCGGTCCCAGTAGCCTTTGAAAGAAACTCTGCTAAAGTCTCTTCTGCAATGGACAAAAGCCTGGGAAAACATGCCATGTGATTCCATAAGGCCAAAAAAATACACAAACAAGTGGTTAAAAAGAATAATGATAGAAAATGACCCAACAATCACATTCCCACTAACCCTGCAGGACTTGCATCTCTTGGAGGGGGCTGTGTTGTCAAACTGCGTTGACCACTAGTCACCGCTGATTCACAGCTTGTGTCTTTGGTTGCAAGTGCATTCTGCAGACAAAGCACCACTTTAATTCAGTTCTAAAGCATTCAGCATACACTATACAATAAATCAAGGGTAGAACAATTAAGGATCCTAGTTGCTAATAACCATAGAAATAAAGTTTAAGATTGCAAATTCGGAAACTCTAAGATCGGAACCATAATTACTAGCCTTTCCTTTCATACTGACATAGTTGAAAGACTAGAATTGTAGACACACACGTGGTTAACAGCGAAATTCTTACATTTTGGGAACTTTGACGAAAGTAGCCATTTTCATACACCAATTGAGACACCTGCTTCTGCAACCTATCATTCTCCTCCATTAGAAGCTTGTTCATTGCAGTGAGCTTCCTATTCACAGCTTGCAGCCGCGAAGCCTCTTTTCTCTGCTTCTCCCTGCATCTGAATTCACCAAAAAAAATAGAATTAGCTAAATTTGACACTTCCCTCATTCAACACACTAACAAAAAAGTAAATACCTAATATCCTAAATTAGTCCTAAGAATCTCAAATGCTTATTAAAATAATCTTTTTAAGGATAAATGTTATGGACACATTAGTCACTAGAGAGTAGGGGGTATTTTGATTGACATTTGAGATTTCTCAACTACCAAGTTTAAATTTTTCATTTCTTAATGATGATCAAATTGTAGGGACACATAAGTCCCTCTCAGCATGACAATTTTGACTGACATTTGAAATTCTTAAGGATCAAGTTTACATCTTTTATTTCCTAATGACTAAATTATTGGTGGGCACGTTTATTCTCATGGATAAATTTGGATACTCAACACTTCACAAATAGCAAGCAATACAATCAAGACTCTAAAACAAGAATGCATCATGCAAGTTTTGTAAAGGGGGAACAAGTAAAAATTTCGGTACCGTCGGTTCTGGAACCAAACTTTGATCTGCTTGGGCTCAATGTTTGAGAGGATCGGGCACTCGCGGATGAGCTGCTGGCGTCGAATGGAACTAGGCTTAGGGCAATCATGATAAAGCCTCTCAAGTGCTTCAACCTGCTCAGGTGTGTATCTCACATACTTCCCATTATCCAACCCACCAACTTGCTGGTTCTTACCATCCTTGCAGGACATTGCCATAACTTAAACCCCTCTCCTTTTAAGTAGCTACCTCAAATTCCTCAAACACCAACACCAACAACACCACAACACAAATGTGGGTTTCTTTTTTCTTTTCCTTTTTTTTTCTCTCTCTCTCTCTCTATTACACAATTTAACACTACTCTTGTTATAACACCAACTACTAGTTATTCATTATTTCAAAATATCAAAACAGTGAAGTTGCCTCAACTGATATAATAAAGATCACAACTTTGGAAGCAACCCCACGATCTGATTCCAATAAACAAGCTTTAAAAAACGATTTTTTTTTAAAGAAAGAGCTTAAAACTAGAAACACCCAGAAATTGATTCCCTCTAACAAGCTTAAAAAAACGATTTTTATGAGAAAAAACTATAAACTAGAAACACCCAGAAATGTTATTCACCAGATTCGGTTCAGCTGGAGGAGTGAAGATTTCAAAAACAGAGTATAGGGTACAAAACGGCACCGTTTCACCGATCGTGTTCTTCATTATTTTTGTTCTAATCTTATTGCGGTTCTGGCTGATTTGTGAATCACCATCATCATCATCATCCTTTTTCAACCATTGAGAGAGAGAGGGAGAGGGAGAGAGAAATCTCTGTAGCACCACTGTGAATATGTGATTGTGATTTGTGAATGCTTCTTTCTACTTTATAATTTTATTTTATTTTAATTTAAAGCTTTGTTGGGAAATACTAAAAGGAGAGAAAGAAAGAAAGAGAGAGAAAACAAAAAGCTTAGGTGAAAGAGAAAGACACTACTACTGGCATGGTTAGTGTGTGTGTTCAGGCTTTTTTACTTTTTCTTTGGAAACCTGTGACATGCGTTGTTGTTTGGTTTTCTTTCGTTTCATGTTTCATTTCATTTGCCTTGTTTTCTTTCTTTCGTGTCTCTGTTTTCATTGGTTCTTACTTCTTTCATTTTCGCACTTCAAATACGGAGCCAGAATAAATCTTTTGTCCCACAAAAGTGTGTCACTCCATGTACCACTTGTTGTGATTGGTTGGAAAAATAATATGTAAATTAAAAATTTAATAAAAAAAATATTATTTCAACCAATCATAAGAAGTGGCACATGAAGTGACACATATTTTGGGAGAGAGGATTTGCTCTCATATGGAGCACCCTTTTTTCTTTTCTTTTTTCTTTTTAACTTACTTCCTCCTATCCGTTGTTTTTATATGGAGGATTTTTTTGGAAAATTTACCTTGATAAAAAATGGATGAAAATTATTAATGATATTGAAAATGTAAATATTTACGTTAATTATTATTGAAATTATAAAAATTATTGATTTTTTTATTATTTTTTTAATAAAAAAATATTGATTTAATATATATGTGTTTGAAAAAAGTAATTAAATATTATTAAAAATACGATTTTATAAATATTACCAATGTTTTTCCTAAAAAAATCTTACACATAGAATTGTAAAGAGTATTTTTTTTAATATATTTAATGAAAAATGTAGTCCTGGTAATTCTGCTAGTCAAGTGTATGTTTTGTATAATTGGTAAAATGAGATTATTGTTATTTTTTCTATGATTGTAACATGTTAAAATTATAAGAGATTATAATATATTTATATTCAAGTATCTTAGCTAAAGAATGAATTTAAATTGATTTGTTTTGCTTGAATAATGTAAAGAAGATTATTTTTTTTATTAAGTAAATTATAAAAAAATGGGTCTTAACCAGTGGAGGCTGGCACAAGTGGAAGGGGCTTGTGTCTCTTAAGCATGTGGTCGCGGGTTCGAGTCGTACCCGAGACGCATGTGAATGGAGCAAACCTCACTGGGAGCATCGCCCCCGAAAGGCCCTACCGTGGTGCGAGGGATTAGTCACCCAGTTGGGCGGATGGATACCTTGGTTCATCCAAAAAAAAGGGTCTTAAGTAATAATGAATAGTTCATGTGTTATTATGATAAGGATAAAATAAAAAATTACATGGATTTGAAAAAAATAATCTTATAAAAATAATTTTCACTCGCTATAAGGAAGCTTTTAAATTTTAATTATTTTTCAAAAAATATAATCTAAAATTATAATTTGCCTCAACAAACAAACACATTACATTATGATTATTTAAAAAAAAAAAAACTACACAAACATACTCCGAGTAGCCATGCATATATGTGATGATATGTATCATAAGTTTGGTGCTTAGTTCTATTCGTTTATGAAGCGTAATTACATTTCTTGTAAATTTTTTTTTACATGGGAGGTCTGGGACTAGAACTCATGACCTGGGAGAGGGAGAAATCCTAAGTGTCCCTGCAGCCATCAACTGGGCTGTCTTACGCGGACACATTTCTTGTAATTTTAAAATGGTATTTAGAATAAATTAAAATAATTAAAAGCAATAGATACTCAGAATTTGGATGGGCAACAGCCAATAGAGTATTAGTAATGTTAGTGTATTTGAATATCCGAATTTATATCTGAATTTAATATCTGATTTATGTCATGTATTTCCTCCGGTTTTATTTATAAGATTTTTTTGGGTTTTTATTTTGATCTTATTTATAAGATTTTTTTTCAATTTTCAATAGTATTTAATTACTTCTTTCCACTCACACCTTTATATAGTCAACACTTTTTAGAGTTCCAATAATAATTATAGAGGTAATTTTGAAAAAGTACAGTGTCAAATTTTTACATTTTCAATGTCACTGACAAATTTATCCACTCCTCTTAATAGAAGTAAAAAAACCTCAAAATAATCTTATAAATAAGACCGGAGTAAATACAATTTTATTATTTGTTTCTGCATGTGAAATGAATAACAGGTTAAATAAATATGCTAAATCTGATGGTTGAAGTGGGAGTAGATCACAATACCCTTTTTTTGCCGCGAGGCGGCTTCCCTTCTGACGTTAGTGCTTCCGAAGTCCCCAAAACCAGCGGGGCCCAGCTGCTCCCAACATCATTGTCTGCGTAATCTCATAATTACCCCTCCTTCTTTCTACTTCATTTACCTACTTCTATTATTGCCAAATCCTATATAGACTATAAATAAGCTTATGCAAATTCTTTTTGGTTTGCATCAAGGATATGTACATGGTCTAAGACTAATTTTTTTCGAATACTCCTCCGATTCTATTTATAAGATTTTTTTGGGGTTTTTCACTCCCACCAAAGAGAGTGGATAAAATTATTAGTGACATTGGAAATGTGAAAATTTGATATACTTTTTCAAAACTACCCCTATAATTGTTATTGGAACTCTAAAAAGTGTTGACTTTATAAGGGTGTTAGTGGAAAGAAATAATTAAATGCTATTGAAAATTGAAAAAGGATCTTATAAATAGGACCGGAGGGAATATCATTTAAGTGGGCTTTGTTTTTAACCACAAAACATTTTTCATATTCATGATAAAAATCAAATCTTAGACCTTGTTGGTAATAATCTTATGCAAATTCTAACGAGTATTATTAGTGTTTTTTTTTTAAAAAAATAATGCTTATTAAAAATTTAAATATAATAAATAATTGTTGAAAAATGTATTTTTTTTAAATTTCTAAAATTAAAAATATACTTAATACATATTTATAAAAAAAAATTCTAAATTGAAAAATCTTAAACGATACCCTTAAAGCACTTGAAAAATCAATACCCTTATACTAAGATTTTTTTTCTTCTAAAATCTAAGTTTAACAATAAATACTTCAAGTTGTTAATACCTTTTTTTAAAATTGATTCAATGATTTGTTATCATAACCTTGAGCAATTTGCGTTATTGTATAAAAATTAAATACGTACTAGCTTAGATTCTGATTTGCATTTAAATTTAATTTAATCTGATTAAAAGATTTAAGTCATTTTTCAATCTTGTATGCAAATCAATCAATAGCGTGTGTTAAAATTATTAAAGTTACTCGATCAATTCTTATTTATAGATGATCAAGTTTCTTAAAATTATGATGTTGGAGGGTTTATTTCTATTAATTCTACATGTATAGAAAATAAAGAAATTCCTTGATACAATCATCATTTTCGCAATCTCCGTGGTTCATTAAAGATTAATATTCAGTTAGGACATTATGCACATTACAATAAATAAATTCCATAATTGCTTGCATGCTACTGTATAGGGTAAGAAATGATTCAGATTCTGTAGTATGTCTATATGTATTTGTTTATTGATAGTAATGTTTTGCTTCATGGGAGATTCACGCTCATACTTTATACTGTACTAATACCTTATACTATATATTAATTAATATATTAATAGAATAAATGGAAATGCAAACAAAGACAAAGAGGAAACAAGTGAACAGAGTTAATCATTTCCTATTATGAACACATTGTGCTTTATGTTTTCCAGACATTGTGATGATAGCTTTGAAAACACAATTCAAAAAAATACAAGGAGTATTACGTCAAACTGCACTATTGCAGTGAACAAGCTAAGTGAGGGAAGAAAAGAAGTCAATGGTAACAAATGTAATACTAGTAATAGTGGGAAATAACAGTTAGGACGACAATTACCTTTAAATTGACTTCCTACCTATTCTTTCGTTTTCTAAAAGAATTGCAGTATGTTGAAAATTCAGTCTTTCATGAACTGATTTCTTAACATTACAAGGTAAAAAAGATTGATAACATTAAGAAGTAGATTCAGGTTTGTTTCGAAAACTATTTCATAGTTTTGAGTTTATAGCTTATAATTATAAAGATAGTTACAGGTTTATAGTTGTGAAGTTAACTTATCGAATTTAAATTATTTGCTAAAAATTAGCGATGAATCGTTTTTTTTTTTCGAAAAAGGCAAAACTCAATTGAATTTAATTTGTTGAATGATTTAAGAACATCTATAGTATTTGTTTGTTTGTTTTTATTTGATATATGTAAAAATTGAAGGGCAAAAATATCACATAATTTATTGTAAGCTCTTAAATATTCAGAAAAGTTATTTAAAATATATTTTTGTAAGTTAGATTTCAAAAAATTACAAACTCCGATCCTATTAGTTTTGTTCCTCTATTAGAGTACTATTGATCGAGTAAAAAAAATTGAATTTAAAAAAAAAAACACAATTTCATATTAATTACGGGACGATACCTTAATCCAAAACACTATACTACTTCTTATTTTTTTTTAAAAAAAAAAGGGTAAATTTTTTTTTTTCAATAATCAATGTTACACATGTAATAAGCCAAATCCCAAATGGAATAAAAAATCTTATTAAAAAATGAATTAAAAGATATTTTGGTGAATAAACCATTCATTAACTTGGATTGAAATAAAGAGAGGTCATACAAAGTGAAGAAAGGAAAAAAAAATTGTGGACTTTTTCTTTTTGGCCTCACCTATTACTCTTTAGCCCCCATTATTTTTTTCGCTTGAAGCAAGGCGGAAACAAAATAAAACAATTTTTGCCTTATGCAAGTCGTATTATTTTTCACCTTTCCAAAATCGTAAATAAAATAGAGTATTCCGCCTTTCATCACACGGAAACATTGAAAATTTGTTATAATACCTAAATTGTCCCTCCGTTCTTCACGTACAAAAGGGAGGTGGAGGATTCACGGATGGGCATTTCTGGGATTTCAACATTTTAATTGTTCCGCTTCTTAAAAGGCGGAAGTATTTCCGCTTTTAAATAGTCGGTAATTCTTCCTCCTTATGCAAATCGGTAGTAAATTAAAATAGTTTCCGCCTTTTGAAAATCGAAAATCATCTTCCGCCTCCATAAAATTGGTAAATTAAAGGCAAATGGGGACCAAAAAATAATGGGTAAGGCCAAAAAGAAAAAGTCAAAATTTTGTTCCGTATTCACCCATATTATGAATGACCTTACAGATCGATTTGATTTTTTTTTTTTAATTCTACTTGTCACATAAAAAAAATATTCATAAATTTAAGAGGAGTGATAAACAAGAAAATCCACACATGAAGTAAGAAAAACCAAAGAATATACTGTACTAGTAGTACTCTATTTATCCAATACTGTACAAATCATAGGGTTTGAATTTGGGGATGTCATGAGGAGAAATAATAATAATAATAATAATAATAATAATAATAATAATAATAATAATAATGGCAAATATAGTAAAAAGGAGAAAGATGAAGGGCGTTGAGAGTTGATAAGATGCAATGGGAGTCTTAAAATACACAAAAGCATGGGAGGGATAGAGGTTTGTGACTTTGTGTTGAAAAAAATGGAGTGGGTCTCCTCACTGAACACCATCATGACCATTCTGCATGCGTCTTCCGGATATTGTCACATATATATATATATATATATATATATATATATATATATATATATATTTAATAGTCACATACGTCCCGAAAGATACTTGTGGAATCAGTTAGGTCCCTGAAAGATTAGTGGAATCTCTTAAACCCCAAAGATCATTTTGGAATCAGTTAGGTCCCTGAAAGATTTGTGGAATTTCTTAAACCCTCCAAAGATCAATTTTGCATCACATTAGTCCCCCGTGAGGGACCTAACGGAATCCTATGTGACACATTAAATGCTTTGTTGGCCCAAACGTGACACCTTCTTAACATTCCAACATTGCATTGGGGCCGACAAAGCATTTAACGTGTCACGTAAAATTACATCAGGTCCATCATTACGAAATTGAATGGGGGGACTAATGTGACGTCAAAATTATCTTTGAGGGGTTTAAGAGATTCCACAAATCTTTCAGGGACCTAACTGATTCCACAGGTATCTTTCGGGGACCTATGTGACTATTAACTCTCTCTATATATGTGTATATATATATTCTTTAATTTATTTGAATTTGGATTGACAGAAATATGGGATTCCAGTTATATGCAAGTATTTTCGACCTCCGTGAGAACTCTTTAATCTTGGAAACCTACTTTGACTATTATGATTTCCCAGTATCTAAATCACCTAAATTTTTATGTAAAAAAAATTCTATACTTTTCTCATTTCGCATTATTTATTATTTTGGATAATACAGTATTAACGGATTAAGAAAATTACTTAAGGGCATGTTTGTTTTAACTTAAAAATTGTAGTTTTGACCCTTTCTTTTTAAAAAAATAATGAAAATATAACGTGTTTATTTGTCAATGCATATTATGTTCTTGAAAAAATAATCAAAATTTAAAAATTTCCTTATACCTAGCAGAGGGATCGGAGATCATTTTTTTTATAAGAATAGTTTTTATAATAATGTAATTTTTCTATTCTACTCTTATCACTTTAACATATTAACTATCTTATTATCACTCCATAACCTTTTTGGTCATTTTTTAATAAAAAATAATTTTATTTACATTATATTATTCAAACAAAACAAATTAAATTAGCTTAAAAATTTATTTTTCAACTATAATATTCAAACATAAATAAATTATAATTTTAACATATTAGAATCTTACCAAATTATAATTAAAAAATAATAGTAATCATAATTTTATCTTACCGTGTTATACCAAACAAAACATACATGAAAAGGAAGTGCTATTAATATTAGTATAGAGTAAGACTAAGAATAGAAGGAGAGAGGAGATGTTGAAGAGGGTGGTTGCAGAGTCGCACAAATTAAATCCTGTATGTATAGTATATGCTGCTGTGGTGTGTAAAATACTAAAATGATGAGATACAAGCAATTATACCAAATACGGTACGTATCAAAGATTCTGTGCTGTGATGTCGCTGTGTGAGTTTGACTGATACGACGTGTGACATTGGAATGGGATATGAGTGATGGGATAGGATGGTAGTATGTAGTAGGTCTCTACAGTGACATCTAAGCACCTATTTTCGCTTTCCTTTCTTTCATTATTTTCTAATGCTGAAATACTATATATCTATTTGGTACTTCATTTTTTTTTTATGAGATTAACCCGTATAAATTAACGGTGTAAAGTTTTTTATATCATCAATTCATCATTTACCATTTATTTGTATTACTTTAACTTAAAAATCAATGATTATAAACATTTTTTAGAATTTCTATAATAATTATATTGGTAGTTTTGAAAAAATATATTAAATATTTGCATTTATAATATCACTAACAATTTTAATCCACTTTGTTGATATATATGAATTTTTTCAAAAGGATGATACTTATACAATCAAAGAGCGCAGGCTTTTAAGATTTTAAGATGTATTAATTTGATTTTTCTAAATTTTTTGTTGTACCAACTTGATCCATCATGATTTCCATGTTTTAAGGACCAAATTTGCCATATTAAAATTTTGAGAGACCAAATTGATACAACCAGTAATTCTGAAAATGAGTTAAATAACTCGTAAAAATTCAAGAATTGACTTAAGAGTTAAATAACTATGAAAATTAGTGCTTGATGGTGTGACCCGAAAAGAGTACAAAGTTTTCTTTAATGAGATATAAGGCTTTGTTTGGTTAACAGAGAGAAAATAGGAAGAAAGAAATAGGGAAGAGGGATTATGGAGGGAAAATGGGGAGATTTTATGGTTATTTGGTATGAGAGAAAATGTGAAGAAATTGGAAAAAGAGAAAAGTTGAGTTTTCTTTCCTTTTGTTTGGTTGGAGAAAAAAGTGAGAAAAGAGAAAATAATAAATTTGTCAAAAAGCAATTACATCATTGTTTTCAAAAATATAAATATTTTTTTTGTTTTTTATATATATCTATATTTTATATGTTCAAATATTTTTTTTACTTCAATTCTTTATTACATAATAAAATTTTCGAATTCAAAATATTATAAAAATAGTTTTTTTATTAAAATAAAAAATGTTTTGTTTTTTTACATTAAATTTTTTTTAAAAAAATGAAGTAAAATGAACAAGTGAAGAACATATGAGTAATTTTACATGTCAATCATAGTTTTCTCTCCAAAATCTCTTCATTTGGGGAGAGAAAACTTTTTTTATAGGTCCCATGTGTTTTTTCTCTTCTCTCCATTTTCTTTCCTAAACCAAACAGGAAAAATGAAATTTTCTCTCTAAAATCTCTCCTCTTATTTTCTCTTTAAACAAATAAGGTGTAAATGAGAGTGCAGAATAAAAAGTTGTAAATATATAAAGATCTTAATCTCAAATAAGTAAGAGTGTGAGACGAACCAATAAGTCCCGGTACTAATATACTATTCTTTAATGAATAATATTAAGAAGGTAAACTACTATATTGGTCCTTTAAGTTATTTTTATGTTGCAAATCAGTTTCTTAAGTTTTTTTCCGTTTGGAATAAGTCCTGTAAGTTGTTACCGTCTAATAATTCAGTCATTTTCGTTAATATTTTTCATTAAGTGACACATGTCACTCAACTAATAGTGTCACATGTAAAAAAAGGTTTAATGATATTTTTTTATCAAATTTTCTTATGGTGCCACATGTTATTTAACTGAAAAAATTAGCGGAAATGACTGATTTGTTGGACGGCAACAACTTATATGACTTATTTAAAATGAAAAAAACTTAAGGAACTGATTTATTTGCAACATAAAAATAACTTAATCGATCAATCTAATAGTTTTGCATATTAAGAAATATATTTCAAATCTCATGAGTTTAATTTAATAAGTCTTAGAATTAATATTTATTTGTAAATATATATATATATATATATATATATATATATATTAAAAGAAGGTTGAACAACAAGTTGGAATGATTTGAAGTTGGACCCAAACTCGTCCCAAAAATATACCACTGTTTATTTGCTACTCCCTCCCTTCTTATATATAAGATTTTTTTTGGAGATTTCGCATTCATTAAGAAAGTTGGTTAATTTAGAGTTAATGATATTGAAAATAGGAACATTTGATAAGTATTTTCAAAATTATTCTCATTAATATTATTAGAAATATAAAAAGTGTTAAAAAGATAGGAGTGTTTATGGAAATAAGTAATTAATATAATGATTGTTAAAAATTGGTATAAAATTTTATAAATAGGAACAAAATAAAAATATCAAAATGGTACTCCCTCCGGCCACATTTGTTAGCAAAAATAACTACTATTAAGAAAAGTAGTTAAAAGTAGTTAGTTGTATTTAATTTTTTTGGGATTATGTAAAAAATATGTTCTATTACCTAAAATACCCTTACACAATTATGTAAAAAAAATTAAAATTAATAATTTTAATAACCAAATTAAATAGTCATTGATACTCTCACCTAGAATATTTAAACTACAACCTAGGAAGAATAAACATATATAATGAGCATTATTAATACTCCAGGGAGTACTCCATTGGTTTTTCGGTGGCTACTCCACTCATGCTCCCACTCATGCTACTACTCTACTCATGACACTAATACTCCAGTGAAAAATGATCCAGTGCTATTCAATGGTGAAGCTCCCGCCCAAAAAATGGCTCTAATATGCCTCATTTAAAAATTTGCTAAAAAATTGGCTCCAACAAATAACTATAAAAAGCTTGCGATCTTTCAGAATTGTATCAGTAGAAATTTTTATCCTCTAAACTTAAGAGCTAACATGCCTTTGAATATTGATTTGAATAATGCTCCTGAGAATATCTCTAATGTCATTGATTTAAATGTATGCCCATTCTATGAAGAGGAAAACATAACATCTTCTGATGAGTTGAATTATCCTTCTTTGAGCTCCAATGGTTGGTCTCTCATAGACTTGAATGCATCTCCATCACATGAAAAGGAAAATGTATCTCATAATGAGGTTGAAGCTGCACCTCAAATTACTTTACTCTTCCTCCTAATAATAAAAAACAACAACTCTTTTCAAAATATGAACTTTATAACCTTGCTACTGTTACTGCATATCTTAGCTTCTTAATCAAAGCAAATGACCAATATAAATTTTCAATATTTCATGAACCTCTTTTTTTATCTCCTCCTTCTCAAGCATGTCATGAACTTCTTCCTTTATCTCCTCCTTCTCGAGCTTGTCATGAACCTCTTTCTTTATTTCCTCCTCCTCAAGTCCATAGTCCATTTCAGCAAATGGCAATTCATTCAAATCAAAAGGTTTTACAATGACTTTGTTAACAGCAGACACAACTTCATCAGGGACTTTGTTCAAGTCAAAATCGTGTTTTTTGTTGTCTGTAGATGCTACCTTCTCATACTCACTTGATGGCTCTGCTCTCTTCACTGTGATATCATCATTGTGATGGGAGTTCACTTCACATGTAAACAACTCATCTTGGTTGGCCTCTTCATCCTTGTCCAAAGAGTCTTCAACAATGAGAAGTAATAAATCCTCCAAGTCATGTGAAGTTCCATCAGAAGGTGTTTTCATTTTTTTGCAAAGAAAAAAAAAATAGAAAAAGATGAAATGGTTATGCAGAGGTTGCTTTGCCTTTTGGTTACGGTGTAGTAAGTTTAAAAAGAGCATGTAAAGGCAATCTTATCACTTTCTGACTTTTGGTTACTCAAAGTTATTTATTGTATCGGTGCATCTTGGAACTAACTACTCCTGACTTGTTAATAATTACTGTTATGTGTTGGAATAATAGAATTACTAATGAGGGGTAATTTTGGAATGTTAATATTTATTAGTGCATGATTAGTTGGTTTTTGCTTATATATGAGACCAAGTTATGTATGTTTTTTTTTTTTTTTTTTGCTAACAAATGTGACAGAAGGGAGTATTATATTTAAGTACTGAGGTAGTAAAACACAATCCATCAAAATGTGCTTTGAGATGGGAAGGATCGATGGGATAAAAAGAATCATCTTGCTCACCTTCATTTACAAAGGGTTGTGTTTCATAGAATGATCTCACATACATGACCCAATTTCAAAGTCATCATAACAAACCCTCGTTATTTTAAATTTGATATTGATTTTGAGAGTGAGTTGAGATTAAAACTAACATATATAATTGCTCGATCCATTAAGACTCACCCTGCAAAACATAAGATCTATCTTGTAAAGTTCTAGCCCGAGTTAAATAGATATTTTTTTAGATTTGACTTGAAAGAGCTTGGAGCATGGAGAGGGCAAGCTCGAAGGGTGAATTATACACACAAGAAAAAAAAAACTATTTCCTCCATATATGCAAAAATTGAATTACTACATAGTTCTTAAACTTGTTTTGTTTGATTCATTGCTTATTTAAAAAGTTATATTTTGTCAAACTTTGTTAAAAATTATAGAAACTTGATTATTTTTGTGAAATAAATATAAAGAACCAAAAAAAAGAAAATATTTATAGATTATTTAGTGTTTTTTACTTTTTTTCTTAAGACCAAAGTGTTCCATGATTTTTTTTTCCCAAATCACTACTTTATGACTTTGTTTTCTTCATGAAGAACCAGATTAAGGCGAGTATATATATTCTCGAAGATACATACATACAATTGATTATTTACTCATTAATTTATTATTCTTGTGTAATATAATTTTGATTTTACCATGAAAATGGGTCAATATCAAGTAAGATCGACTTCACACTTCAACCTTGGATTTAGTCACGTCAATGGCCTTTGGGACTAATAAAAAGAGATTGAGTAAACCTAGCATATGTCGAGGACTCGATTAAGGTGAAAATATATTGGCACATGACAAGGGCATTGTCAATGTCTCTGCCTTATAAATCATATGGCCATAATCACATAACATCATTTGTCAAAATACCCTTAATTGTGATAAAACTCGTTTCTATTGGTTTATATGTTTGAGGTAAATTGAGAATATTTCTCATGTGTTTATGTCTCGCATGATCAAGGATCGTACTTAATTTTCATAAGTTTTCAAATAAGAAAATGTTAACATAGTCAGAGATGCTTTCATACAAAAATATGCAAAATAACTCAGAGCTTATGCACGGAGCAGGAGCTAAATACATAGTTATTAGGGTTTTTATGTTTAGTTTAATTTTCCATATCTTCGTATTTTCTTCCTTTCTATGGGATTCAATAAAAGTAGTATATATTTACCTGTGTTATTATGTGAATCTCCTAAGCGAATAAGAGTGTTACTACTATAAAATTTCGCTTTGCCTCATTTTGGTTAATATGACAAAAGAATTACTTATATAGTATATAACAATACTTATGAGAATGTTCCATTTCAAAATAAAAAGCTCAAACATCCTTTCTTAAGACCTAAGAAGAAAATTAAACCCCACACGTAATCAAATTAACGTGGATAAATTTCTCCAAGCATTAATTGAGTGCACTTTTAGCTTTAATTTTTAAGATTTTCAAAAACAAAAAAATAGTTTTAGACTTTTAGCATGTTCTATTTTTTTTACCATGTTTTATTTCAAAATTTACTTTCTCAAATGTCCTCATTGATATCACACATGCTTTACTACCCTCAATACGATAAGATACTTTGACACTATAGTTGATCTTCACCTATCATCAATATCATCGATACCTTTCAGTGTAGTCGTTAGCATATTCTATCATCTTCAAACACCTTCTACCACCATCATCATCATCAACCTCATTGTCACCATATTAGCAACGATAACAATGATAATTAGGGTCATGTTGAAGGAAGTTATATATAAATAAACATATAAAATGTCTATCATGTAATAAGATGCTCAAATTTGCAAAGAAATAACAATAACAATGGAGGAGGAGGATGGTGGCGATGGTGATTGGGTGATGAGGATTGTGATAGATGTTTGGTTTATGATAACGAGAAGAGAATATGTAGGATCGAGGAATAATACTATACTTTAAAATAAAAATCATATTATTATTATTATTATTGTGTTTTAGGAGTTTATGTATAATATGTGTTAAAAACCAACTCACCTACCAACGGGGGTTGACTCAAGTGGTGTGATCCTGTCAACTTGAAAACTTGGGAATGAGGCTGGTATAAGAACGCGACCTCGTGCAAGATTAGTCTCAAAGATTCCTTGGTATTAAAGGACATTTATTTAATAATATAAGATTTGAAACGAGAAATTAAAACCTCGCAACCACGCTGAACAAACCTAATGCTCCATTTGGGCTATTCACTAATTCTAGGCTTTGAAATGATATTTTTAGAACAAAATCAAATAACAAAATTTGAGTTAAAATGATTTTTTCAATATTTTTAAATTAAGATATTAAGACACATTCTTTTATAAGGGACCATTAAAACACTATTAGTAAAAAAAAATACATGAATTCGCAACACACATTACCTTTTTTACGATGTAAATTGATATATAATTTTTTATTACAAATTCTTAAACTTTTTTTTTTAAAAAATTTTTAAATATAAAAGCAATGTGTTTCGAATTTCAAATAGCATAGCATGTTGAAAAATGAAAGAAGAAAGGGTGGAAATTAGGGTTTTGAAAAAACACTGTGTAACTGTGTGTATATAAGAAGGAGCGGTGCGTGGTTTTGGTTTAGAGAGGGAAAATTCCAAATCCCCAAATTTTTTGAATCTCTCTCAACTCCCTCACTCAATCGTTTCACTTCTCTCTCTCTCTCTCTCTCTCTCTCAACCTTCAACACCACAGGTACTCCTTCTTTCTCTCGAATCTCACAATCACAATTCAGAATCGTTTTTTTTTTAATTGTTTTTGTTTTTGGTATTCGCTTATGTATTTTAATGTATTATTGCGATGACGATGTTTCTAGATTTCAAAATCGTAGCTCAACCTAGCTCACACACGTGTTCTTCTTTCACCTTGAGCCGTTACTTTGATTTGGATTTGATTCGATAATAATCCCCAATGAGAAACTTAGGTAGAGGTCTCAATTTACTTAGCTACATGACTTTGTTTTTGAATTGTTGTTTGGTGATGAATTTTAGGTTTGTTTCTTTCCAAGTTATGGTTACTGGTGAAATTGAAATTGAAATATAATTGAAATGGTTTTTTAATTGCTTTGTAATGTTAATGTTCTATCACCCAGCCTCTGAAACTAGTTTTTGTAATTTTAGGACCCGTGTGTTTGGTTAGGATTCTCGAATAATCTGATTATTATTATATAATCTTACGTAATATCCAAAAATCCAGATTCGAAAATTTAGTGATTAGTGTTTGATTAGAAGAAATAGACTTATGTGTGCCAAACACTTTTGAACCTCTGTAGATTATCCTTTTGAAGTAGTGAAAACTGTTTTTCTTCAAAATAATTTGAAACCAAACATCCTCAATTTTTCGTAAGAAAAGCGATTATTTTGATATGAAAGAAAAAAACACTTCTGACACTTGCCCATTTGTTTGGTTGGTTGGGCTTTTACAGAGAAGCACTTCTCGTACTTACCCATTTGTTTGGTTAGGCTTTTACAAAGAAGAAGATGCTGGAGAAAAAAAAAAGAAGCTTGAATTCAGCTTTTTGGAGTAGTTATACATGCCTACATTTTCAGCTTCTCAAAAAACAAAAAATTCACTTTTGTGGAACCACTTTTATTAATGCTAAACTAATGGGCCCTTAGTGAGTTTTGCTCCATGTTTAATCTAGGAATTTACTTAATACTGAGGGATCTTACTCTTAGTTCATCTCTTTCGGGGAGTTCGATTTCATTACATCTGTTTTGCTGGCTTGTTTTTCAGATTTATATTCGATAACATGAGCGCCTCAGTGCACAGAACTCCAAGATCTGGTAGGCAGTCATTATTTTTCCAGGATTTAGCTTCACCTGTTTCTGCCCGGAGAGGAAAGTTTTCGAGTCCAGGCCAGGCAGCGCCAGTATCTACCCCATGGCGTGAGAACTTCGGTGGTTCGGACCTTCCACCACCTCCTTTTTACACCTTGGAAGACAGATCGGACTTTTCACCTGAATCAGGTATACCAGATTACCAAGTATCCCCAGAGACTAAGTCAGACCCTAGGACTCCAATCCAATCTTCAAACAGGGAATTTTCAACTCCACTGAAAAGCAAATCAGAGGCCAGCACGTCTTATGCTTTAAGAGGGGTGCAGCAAAACCAACAGAACTCACCGGGTTTGAATTGGTGGTCACCTGCAACTGCAAAGAGTGGCAGTGAACAAGATGATAAGGGAAGGAGTTCGCCAGTTGAGGGTGTGGTTCAGCCTGGCGCTTTGATAACTCTTCCTCCACCGCTGGAAGTAGCAAGGCCTGAGGTTCAAAGGAATTCATTACCAGCAGGGAATCTCAACGAGGAAGAATGGGTGACTGTTTATGGGTAATGTCTTAACTCTGATTTAGCGTTTCAGTTCCATCTATTGCTAACAAACATAATCCTATTCTGCTCTAATTCTAATTAAATGCACTTGCTTTTGAAATTATGCACATTTTGCTGAAACTTTTGAAATACATCAATTTTATAGATTGACGTGAAAAGTGTTTTAGTAAAAAGCTTAACAAAGTGAAAAATTAGAGAAAATTATACTATTTAGATTTCTACAGTCTTTCAAGATTTGACATATTCATGATTTCAATGATGAATGTCACTTCATCATTAACCAAATTCGAATTTGGGCGATTCTCAAGTTTCCATGAGTTGTTTTTGGGTAATGTGGGTTGAGTTTTTCATTTTACTATCGTTTTGTGTTTGTGTATGTGCACGCTTGCATGTGTATGTGTGGATGTTGTGTGAAACAGTGAAAGAGAGAGATACTATTTACCAATTGCAATATTATCAATCTTCCATAGCTGACGATGAATCTGTAATTTATTGTATATAATTGAAGTGTTGAGTATGCGCTTGAATATCTTTGATGAGACCTGATAATTTTTTTATTTTTTTTGCAACTATTTTGGAGATGCCAAATAAATAACCAAAAGACATCTGTTTTTTTAATGCTTTATATACCGATGTGAACCCTTGTAACAATGCACTTTCTGTGCAGATTTTCTCCAGGTGATACTAATTTGGTTTTAAGGGAGTTTGAAAAATGTGGAGAAATTTTGAAGCATGTTCCTGGCCCTAGAGATGCTAACTGGGTGCACATTTTGTATCAGGTTTCGATTCTTTCCCTTTGTTGAAAATAATGATTGGATTTTTCTTTTCAAAGCAATAGTTGTATGCTAATCCAATACTTCCCATGAATACTCTCATAATTCTTGTTTCAATATATCTGGAGTTGGTTGAAAATGCTTCCCCCCTTGCTACACTCTATGAAAAAGTGATTTCTTAGTTACTCTTTGTCAATGAGAAGTACTTGGTGTTAACATGTATATCATCACTTAATAAATTTTCTCCTGTTACAGAATCGATCTGATGCACAAAAAGCTCTTAACAAGAATGGAATGCAACTTAATGGAGTCCTAATGGTAGGTGTGAAACCATTGGATCCTATGCAACGTCAAGCTTTGAGTGAAAGGCATAGCAATCAGGGATTTATGCCCTTACCTTTATCCTCCACTAGAATTTCAGAAACAAGTGCATTGAGAGCTCCTTCTCGACCCTATTATCTCCAGAATGGCAGCTCAGCTACACGCCAGACAGGAGGTACCATTGCTTCTCCAACAAAATCATTGGTGTCCAAGGTCATGGATTTGATGTTTGGAGTCTAGATTGGTTGTTCTGCTGAATCGGCTTATATCATTCTGTTTTGTTGTAAGCAATGTTTTTTACTTTCTGCTATTCATACCCAGCAAAGAGGTGAGGTGTGTCTTTTTAATTGGATTTGAGTTGGAATATTTTGGAAGAATTTGTGGATTTTAATTTCATATAGCAATACTTCTTTTCCATATGTTTTGAGATCATAATATCCAGTTACAGATTGGTGGCAGCCACATGATCTGATATTAATAGTTTATAACATACAATTACAGGTTGATCAATGTTTATGTCCTTGAATTTTTCTTGATTTGGTTAAAAGAAAAAACCTTTCTGGTATATTCTAACATTTCAGAGAATGATCTGTGGTTTGAGCTTAAAATTCAGGTCGACTTTGTATTCCAATTTCAGAATTGAGATAATCAAAGAAACATGATATGATCTTTGGTTTTATTCTATGTAAATGTTTCATTACATCTATATTTTTGTTTGGACAGAATACTTTTCTGTCTGGAAAGTGTTTTTCAATAATCATTAGAGCTTCTTTCCCATGCTTTGTGACATAAAGCTCAAAATTTGTATCGGGAGTATCTGAGTTCTGCTATCTCTATTCTCTCATGTCATTTGCCGTTTATCTTAGTGAAGTATTTGAAGTGTTTGAAATAACACAACTATTTAGTAATAATGTAATATATGTTTCTGCTGTGCTCGGTTTGACCAATCTGAAACACACTGGAATTAGACTCACAACTCTACCAGATTTTTGTAAGCCTTTGTACAAGTTTTGTGACCATGTTACTAGCTCAATGGTCTTCACTTTTATCATCTTCTTGCTGGCTATATCTGCTGTCCAGGATGTTGAGTGGCTCTATCTCTAACTACTGACTTCCCTTATTTTCCAATTTTCACACTATTGATGCATGCAAGTTGCAACAAATCATGGCAAATATATATATTTTCCTGATAATGATTCATCTCCTTATATCAGTAGTGTGTAGAATATTTTTGCCTTTCACATTTATAGCTTGGTTGCAAGATGGTATGTGATGAATTCGATGTATGCTCATTCAATAATACGTGTTTTGTTAAATGCCTGTACTATGTGAACGGTACTATACTAATATGTTAGTATTATTGTTGTGAGAATTCTTCAAGTATGCAGGTCTAGTTACTTAATCTGCAATCAAGGAGTATATAGTTCTAGTTATTTAAGCCTAAAAGTAAAGTTTAATTGCTCATTTGTTGTCAAATGTTGTATTTTCTTTCTTTCGCTATTTGAAAACCATTTTTATTTTTTAGATGAGTGTTTCAGTTAAAAAACTTATTAAACTAATATGAACTTATTAAAATCAAGGATCCTATGCATTCTTAACTGAACTCGTGATCATTCAACTAAGTAGTTATAACCAAGGATATTTTTCTAAGGTACTTTCTTATGATGTTCATCTTACATATGGGTTTCAGCCCTATTGGATCACCTCAATGTACTACTAAGAAATTGGTTAGTTTCTATTGGGAAACTTAGTTCGTAAATTAAATTAGTTTGAGAAATCAATATGAATTATTAGATGAAAACCATCAAAGATATTAGACTAATCTTTTTATGTCCTTTTTTTTTTTTGAAAATATTCTCTCAAATAAAGTTTTAAGAAAATCTTTCCTATTTATCATGAGAAATATTGAAAAAGAATAATGTTTGAGACTATGCAGAATTTTCCTTATATATGAGTAAAAGAATTTAAGGATATTGCATGAACAAACGTTTTTAAGAAAAGTCTTTCCTGGATCATAACTTCAAGGAATAAAGGATTGCAGGAAGATACTTCAAGTTCTAGCTCGTATCTTTTCAGAAATCCATAATGAGAGAGATAAAGAGTACTAGAAAATCAGGAAAAAATCAAGATAAGAATAATTTCGTAAACTTTTTCCTTAAGGGTTCTTTGGTTGAAATGTTTGTATTAATTTTGCAAAACGTCTTTGCTAAACTTAGGTCAGAGGATTATGAGAAAGATGTCTCTTTCTTTCAAGGTTCAATTTAACATCTAAATTTCCTTCACATGATGATTATACAATAGTACAATAGTTTGAAAACATTTGCTTTTAGTAACACGTGAGTGAATCCTTCTGAAATAATTCCAAGATGTTAGGAACAACTCGGAATTATCTTTCGTCTAAAAACCATCAGAGGGATTATAAATTCTTATTCCAAAAGTTCTTTTGAAATTTCCCTATTTATAGTGATCACAATTTATCAAAAGAAAGTCCAATAATGATTATAAAAGAATTTATTATTTTCCAAAAAGGTTCAAGAATTAACACATTCATATTAGTTTTTCATAATGTTTTCTTTTATCCAAGGAAAAAGGGTCTTGGAGAAAATCTTTGTTTATAAAATTATACTTTCAAGAAGGTTCCATCACAAATTTAAAATTCCAAATTGCATAATGGTTCTAAGAATACTCTAATCAATAACTATAAGCAGATTGATAACTCAAGATTATGATAATTGAAAAATGTTATAAGTTCTTACGAAAATCGCGGTTTTAATATGCCTAAACGTGAAACAATATTAAAATTCTTATGTCAAATCAGAAAATTTTCGAAAGGAACCAAGATAGTCACAAAGATAGAAAACAAGGGATTCGCCGGGTAAGGATACCGAATCCTTCGGAGGATACGGCGAATTCATCATTGTTGCTAAGAGGATTCACTTACTTGTGAACGGAAGAAACTTATCAAGATCATAAAAGATTATTCTTTGGAAAAGTATTGTTGAGGTTATCTATCCAGTTATAAGAATATTCTACTTCCTTAAAGTGTTAAGAGATGATTCAGAAATATGGTTTGCTTAAGTTCTACTTTCATAAAGATAAGCAATCAAGGGTTAGGTCAATAAAGGAGATTAAGAAGTGAAAGATCAATTATGGTATGATTCTACTGCGCACTTCGATTAGAATGAGATTTTGGATATTTATGATCACTTCTTCCAAGAGTTGTAAACATTAGGGCGGTCAATCCTAACATTACATATCATTGGTAGAGAGACCATATCAATCCAATTGAAGCTTAAAATCTTCCAATAGGAAGATTGCATAATGCCATCTTTGGATTCAATGAATCGAAGGATAAAGATTATTCGTCACCATCAGATTCAACTTAGCTAGTTAAGTTCTAGAGATTTTCCATTTCCGTTGGGTGGCATTCATTTGCCCTAGCCCGTTGGTTATCATCCTCTCTAGGCTTAACTAACTTCCTTTCTTCCGATCGTAACAAAGGTAAGCGAGTATGATTTTTTTCATACCCTGATCAAAGCTTAACAAGAAAACTTAATATGTTTGATTTAGAAAATTTCTAAAATCAAACAAGATTCTTATACTTCTAATAATTTTTAATTGACTTTACGTTAACTCGACAAAGACTGACAACAGAGGTGATGAAACCATACTCTCAGGCCGAAAGGAAGGAACTGCTCTGAAACCATAATGTAACACCCTTATCTTTTTTTAAAGGGAATAAAATAATTTTCTAAAAACTGTTGAGGCGGAAAATAAAATTGCCTTTATTGAAAGATAATGACTAAAATTTTCCTTTCAAATACATTTAACTTTAGTGTTACAATGAATCAAATCCAGTAAATAAATAAATGAATATCTTCCTTTTCCGCTTGAGTCTCTGGTTTGACAGGTGAACAAACTTTATCTGCTACTTGTACCTACCACCAGACATGATAGATGGGAGTAAATCACTTGTCATATCGCGTAAGCAGATAATTAATTGAATAATTATAATCAACCATACACATTAAATTGCAATGCAAATACCCATACTAAATTTGTTATTTACAATCATTTCATCTTATCATTTTGTGCATAATGTTTGCTCTCTACATGTTTATGCAAAATGCATGCACAATGCATTCTCCTCAGGGATGTTCCGAGAACATCATGCACTTAGCAATTTACGTTTATCGACAACGTACCAAACGATTCCATTTACATTTATCGAGAATGTACCAAATAATTCCTTTTATGTTTTAACGAAAACGTACCAAAATGCTTCATTACGTTTAACGACAACGTACCAAACGATTCTAAGTGAGGAAAAACAACTGGGAGTAAACGCCTTTCAACCGAGTATGCCATCACAACTCTTTTGTGGGTCATACCAAAGACCGTCCTTCGCAGCCAAGATATACCCCTAGAGATCGGTAGGATTATCACAGTTACTGCATAACTATCCCGGGCCATGTTTGTAGAACTCGCCCATTGCAGGACCATTCAACCCGTGACTAACCCCCACGGTTGATGGACGTATCACCGTAGAGATTTAATCTCTGCGTATTCTCGTTCAGGTTATCAGAATCGAACGTGTCTTTTCCCACTGACTTATCTTACCAGCCTTAGCACCATGCATGAATGCAAAACTACTTTATCATTCCTCTTTCCAATAATATTTCATTTTATAAATCATTATTTCAAAACCATAACTAATCATCATCATACTCATCATGTAAAAGATTCGAATATTTATGAATATCATTCATTCATAATCAATCATCATCATACCAATCCTTTAAATATTCCAAATATTCATGAATATATTTACAAAATCAATCTAAAATGTTTGGCTAAGGCTAAGTATCATCAAAGTGGAAATATTAAGTTTCAACATCAGTGTCTAACCGGCTATAGAAAATACTAACCGGTTAATCCCCTTTAAAATTCCAATTTTTGACACTAAACAGCTCGATAACCGGTTACAGGAACCCTCTAACCAGTTATCCTTTACAACAGGACACTGAATTTAAAGGTTTTGATAAATCAAACTTTGAGATAGGTTATATTACACATGTTTGCGCAATCATAACAACATAATTTAAATAGAGTAGGTTCAAATTTGTAAAACACCATTAAATTCATTTGCATAACATTACAACATTATAATCATCACAACATTATTGCATAACATGTATAATTTACAACTTGACATGCTAAATTCATTTGTTTTGTAAGTTAATCATAATCCAGAGTTTCTCTAGCTCCTATTTATCGTTTTAGACTTGCTTAAATCATTAGTTTTAGTAAAACACCATGGATTGTCTTGGTCTCCATACCAAGCAATCTTGTCATGGGTGTTCATCATGTCTTCACATATATTCACTTAAACATACTTCAATTATTATCCTGGCAATATGAATGAAATCTCCCATACCTATTTGAGGTGTTTGAATGGACTTGAGGCTGAAATTTGATAAAAGCTACTGCAACCCAAAGCTTGCAACATCAACAAAACAACTTCAACAAGCTGACTTTGTCGGGGTTTTCATCAAGAATATGCCAAGGAAAATCTTAAAATAAGATTAAAACCTAAACTAGGATATATATACTCAAGATTAAAACGAATTAGAGGCTCAGAGAGAACTTGAGTTTACCATACAAGCTTGAAGAACAGAGGCTCATGAATCTGATTTCCTGAGTTTCAGGTTCAAGAGCTCAACTTATTCAGCTTATAACTTCCTCTGTGGTTTACCAAATTAAACAAACTTGGTCTCTATGTCAAGATGGGATATAGAGCTTCAACGTCTATAGGGTTTATGGTGGGAGGAGACTCGGAGAGGGAGAACGAGTTCAAAGAACAACGACGGATGAAACTGATTTCTGTGTTTTCAGTTTCATTAAGCTCACTTCTTCATGTTATAACTTTCTCTAGAGCTTACCAAATGAAGTAAACTCAGTTTCTATGCCAAGAGGGCACGGAGAGCTTTCAATGTAAGCAAGTTTCGTGAATGAAGAGGGCTGAGAGGGAGAGAACGTGGTCACTCAAGAGCACACCAGAAACTTATAGGAGATTTGGATTTTGAGATATTTTTAGATGGGATAAGTTTATTTAATCCATTCCAAGTCATAAAACTTATCTATAATCAGACTTACACCAAGCTTGACGTGTTTATGTAGTCATTTAAGGTGAAAATGTTTTTCCCCCTTGTCCACTCGTGCTTAAACCGCCTTATTTTTGGTTCTACAGACTTCCGCTAACCGATTACTGGTTTCACTAACCGGTTATCCACTGCTAAAATCCAAAAATTCAAATAAATGAACTGTTTTGAAGAAAAATTGAATTTTAAAAGTTTTGCTTCTCAAAACACAATTTCCACCGTTGGATGTGAAAATAAAAGGGTTAGGAACCTTGCCTTAAAATTAGAGCAAGATCCAACGATTAACAAAGGAAATATTGCCCGATCTTTGAGTGATATTTTACCAAAATAGCGTCAAAATATTATTTTCTTGAGTATTCTATCTAAATCATTCTTGTCAAACTATAAGATAGGACCAATTGAAAAATAATACTATATGGGGTTAAAAGGATAATGATCATAGAATCACCCTCGATTTATATGGCGGTGAAAGTGAAACAATAATAAAACTGAAATTTTTCTTCCTTCCTTATGGATCAAAGGAGAGTACAATAGGAAAAATGAAATTCTTCTTCCTTTATTCAGAACCACCATAGTACCTTACATGTACAAATCATATAGAAAAAACCAATATTTTATCGAGTGAAACAACGTTACATCATCAAAAGAAAAGACATAATAGTAGTTTTTATCATACGCCCCCAAGTTATTATTGGGCTTGCTATATATATATATATATATATATATATATATATATATATATATATATATATATATATATCATATTAGTACAAATGAGAAGAAAAGGTCATTATTTATCCAATGAAGCAACAACGAAAAATACATGATTTGTAGTGCTCTGAACGAAATCTCACATAGTAAACCTGAAAAAATAAATTAAAAGAATTACAAAAATGCAAAAAAACAAAGAATTTGCTTATTTTTATTTTTAGTTTTTTTTTGTTTTTGTAATTGGTTCTTAATTTGTTTTTCGATACATTGAGTTTTTGAACTTTGCTCAAATTTTGGAAATGTTTGTTTTCATTATGACGGATGATATATTTGATATATCACACGTAAATTTTGTAAATTAAAAAAAAATGAGATTTATTAAAAGTAATTAAAAATTATTTTTTAAAAGAAAATCAAATCTCTTAATAATTTTTAAAAGAATTGATTTCATGCCATGTAATGTGACGCTGCATAATATGTCATTCGTTTATGTGACGTAAGTGACGTTACATACTGTAAGTTATATCATTACTTAAGTGAAATTTGAGCAAAAAATTAAGGATTAATTCCAAAAGACTAAAACTCAACTCAAAGTCTCAAATACACCTACAGAATTTTAAAACATACATACTGACCATAACGGTAGATGCGAATCAAGGATCTCCTCGTCATCCCCTTCCTGCAGATGGGGGCGGATGGGGCAGGTAGTACGTCCTCTCCGCAGCCATCCACGGATGCACCCCTCACAAAATAGATGCCCACATAGCGTGGGGTGCAGGGCATGTATAACTTATGTCCAACCCCAAATGCATAATTTATAAGAAATTTAGTAGGCATGAGAGTAAAACCTTGACTTGCTATACTCCTAAAAGCATCATTATCAGTGCATAAGTGCATAAGATTTAGAATTTACTGATAAGGAGAGGAGTATCTGTTATTTTGGATTGTGCTTTATGTGGGAAGGAGGAAGATTCTCTGCATATTTTCTTCTCATGTTTTCTGGCTGGTGAGGTATGGTCTAAAATATGTGACACTGGCTACAATTACCTCCGGTGCATAATAATGTAGGTGAGGTTTTTCTTATGCAGAGATGTGGAAAGGAAAGAAGACCAAATTAAAGGGTGCAACTATCTGGTTTGCAGTGATATGGGTATTGTGGCTTCAACGTAACAAAAAGTTGTTTCAAGATGCAGATCCAGATATGACAGATGTGGTGGAGACTGGAAGTCGTAATTTAGCTAATTATCATGTAATTGTAACTAGGGAGGTTTTGTTGGCTAAAGGTATTTCTTGTACCTTGTACCAAGTCCGGTTAGAGGTGGAGTATCTTCTGAGGTACTGCTATGTTCTTTTTCCCTTGCTTTGAATTTTTTCCTGTTGGGTTTTTTTAGCAAGGTTTTTTCCTTTTAGGTTTTTTAGCAAGGTTTTTAAGGAGGTAGGGTGCTTTGAAGATTTTTATGATGGACGATGTGCTTCATTTGTATAGTTTGGTAGGTGTAGGTGGGAGATGTATTATGTATGTTCCATTATCTTCATTGTGAAGGAAACTTGTTGTATTTCGGCTTGGGGCTTCTTTGAGCACATGATAGGGTACCATATGACAAACCTTTCATAGAATGTGGGGTCACTGTTGTGTGCTTTGATACTTGGTTACCTCCTTTTTAATTAATTTAATTAATTGATTCTTTTTGTTTGTTGTTAAAAAAAGATTTAGAATTTACTAATGATAATTAAAGTTGAAAAAATCCAAAAACAACTTATAAGATAGGACTAATTGAAGATACACATAGAATGATTCTTTTCCAAATTTTAATGCCTTTGATGAAGATCAAGAGAAAATTGTAAGTTTGTTGCGAGAAGGGGAATAACAGGAATTAATAGCAAGAATGCAAATGCCATTGAATTATCTAGTCTAGTTTATTAAAATTTGCTAATGATAATTAAAGTTGAAAAAAAATCCAAAAACAACACAGGACCAATTGGGTAGTTAATATAGTTTTGGCAGTTAATTAAGTTGGTGTGTGAGCGCGAAAGACAATTACCGAATGCAACGCGAGTTCTGTTTCGTCAATGCGATAAATTACTAGTAAAAAAATTGATTAATAAAAGAAAACAATTATAAAAACTTATATTAAATATTTATCTGTTTTGAATTCTACTTATGTGAATATGCGATATTGTTATTGTGATATGGTTTTTGGATTATTAGTTTACAAGTGATTGAATATCTTTTTATTTATCAGTTAAGCAGTTACCATTATTTTTCAGTAATGATATGTCCTTTTATATGTCTTGAAGGTGTTTTTAGCATGCTGGGGTAGTTTATTTTGATGTATGTCCTTTTGTATGTCTTGAAGGTGTTTTTAGCATGCTGGGGTAGTTTATTTTGATCATGAATTTCATATGACTGTATGCCACGAGAGTGTAGTGTTGCAGGTGGTGTTTGATGTATATTGTATTGGTTGTTTTTGAGTATTTCTTATACTCAATTTGATATTAATAAATTTGCTTTGCTGATAAAAAAATGTTTATTTTAACTGGTTTTATTTATCTTGACAAGTATAATCATAATACTTCTTTCGGTCTTGTATATAAGATTTTTTTGAGGTTTTATTTTGGTTCTATTTATAAGATTTTATTTCAATTTTTAATTGTATTTAATTACTTTTTTTTTCCATAAACATCTCTATTAACTCAACACCTTTAAAGGTTCAATAATAATTAAAAGGATAGCTTTAAAAAAACATATCACATTTTCACATTTTTATTGCAATTAACAATTACAACTACTTTTTTTTTATGAAAGAGAAAAGTCCAAAAAAACAAATTACAAATATAACCGGAAGAAATATTGTTTTTGGCTATACCAAACTCCCTAAATTATCCTTTTGTCAATTTTTGGTGTCGAACCACACCTTTTGCAAGTACATTAAAATAACAAAATCATACCTTTGCAAAATTGAGGGGGTTTTCGGTCTTTTGGTGAATTTCAAAATTAGAAATCTTGAGGCTCAAGTCTCCTCGTCCGGAACGATATTGAAAATGAGAGTCAAAATTAGTTGACTAAAAGTCGTGAAAGAAGTCTTACATCACTCGGTTTCCAAAGAATAAATTTTTTTATAAGCTTTCCAAAGAATAATTATCTTTTTCTGTAACTACTTGTTCTCAATTTTACTGACTAAGTCTATTATAGTAATATGCACTCACTCCATCGATCCTTGTAAATAATCCTTTTATATGACCATTTTATAGATTTTATATTCATTAAAAAGTTGATTAATTTAGTTAATGATAATAAAAATATAATGTGAACAATTAGTATGTATTTAAAAATTATCCTTATTAATATTATTGGAAATTTAAAAATTATTAAATAAATATGAATATTTGTAAAAAGAAGTGAATAATTGTCATAAAAAATTGTTATAAAATCTTATAATAAGTAGGGATAAAATAAAAGCATACATTTAAAGATGACAAGTTTTAAAAAATGTCATATTGAACATATTCCACAATTTGTTATTTTAAGGTTTTTCCAATAATTTGTTGATATGTTACAAAGATGTATTTTTAATGTATGTGTTGGTACAAAATAAAAATTAATATTGTTTACTTGACACATGTCATGAAATACACATGAGCTGAGGGTACCAGTTGCCATAAATAATTTACACAAATAAGGTTAAAGTAATCCATATCATAACAAACCTCGAGGATAATAAATATGATTTTCCCTTATTATTTGTTATTATTGAGAGACGTAAAATTTCTTGTTATCTTAACAAACTTTAAGATAACATAGTAAAATTATCTTTAAAAAAATACAAGATATAACTAAATTTATTTTGAAAACAATGATATTATTAATTCATGAAATTGTAATTTTTAGAGAATTAATAATCCAAACCAAACAAACTCTAAAATATTTTGCTATTCAAATTATTTGAATCCACAAAATAGTCAAATGTATGATTATAAATAAATAAAAAAAACAAAGAAACAAGTATACATCTTTATATGAGTATAAGTTTTGCTTTTCTTTTAGCTACTTCGTCTTGAAGCTTTTCGCGAACCATTTCACTCTGAAACCAAGCTTGATCATAGGTCCAGTCGGGTACAACACAACCTCGATCTCGTCTCCAATAGGGAGACATAACTATTTGTTCAAGTTTGTGGGCATACTTAAGAGCATTCATAGCAAACTCAATTTCAAATTGATTACCAACACAACCTCCCATTTCAATAACTTTGATCTCATTGTGAGAGAATGTTGAAAGATCCTCGATATCTTTTTGAATATCGAACAACTGTGGGTATGCAACCTAGATTTAAAAAAAAATAGAAAATGAAGAGTTGGCCGCTCCTTTAGAGGCATCGTCATATAAGATTAGATTTGGAAAGATAAAAGGCAACCAAGTACAATAATAAAAAGTTTGAATATAGGCAATTTACTTAGCACAGTATATAGCACAACCTTTAAGGCAGGTGTAACTCTAATCATATATTCCCTCAACTATCAAATATAAGCAACTAAAAACATTGAAATTAATAATCTCAAATATAAGTAAATTTTAACCACCTTTCTATTTTCAATACAATTATTCATAAAACATATCAATAAAATAGTTGTATTATTTAATTTTTGTTTAATTTTTAATACAAGTTTCCAAAAGTAATATACTTTTTTATAAAATTGAAAAAATTAAATACACTCAACTAACTTACTTCTTAATACTTGTGAAGTTAGTTTTTTTTTAATTTCTTGTATTTTAGACGGAAGGGAGTACTAATATTATATATACATGACATCTGGACATACAACTGTTTTGTCTTATATGCACCCATATGCGTAAAGTAATAAAAATTTGAAATATATATATATATATAGCCATAGAAAACACAAAAAATGAAACATGTGTACATACTAGTACTATGTTACTATGTTTAGCCATAGAAAACACAAAAAACGAAATAGCAAGATTTAATCTCAAGATGACATAAGGATGATGAATTTGAAGTTACTATGTTTAGCATAGGTGATTTGCTATTGCAACAAATTAAACTTAGACATTCTAGTAGATGACAATTAGATAATAGACTTGTAATAAACATGTCATCAACTATCCCATCTTCAAGTTTGAAAGATCTCAAATTTTTGAAAGGAATAAGGTAGTCATCAACAAAGTTGGTTTTTTTTTTTTTTTTATGGTGGTGCCACACATAAGAAAATGTTGAAGATGCATATACTTGACTACCATTGCAGAAGAAGAAAAAGAAGTAGCAACACCAAAAACTAAGCCGAAGGGAAACTTGTAACAAATCTCGCTAGGTCTATAATGCTCTTCACTATAAAAGAGTAGATCGATTCTTTCAGCTCCCTTTACAAATGCAAAAATGATCCATTGATTGATAATGTTGCTAAGTTCATAATTTAAATTGAAATTCACCATGAAAGTATCAATCTTGGTGCCCCTGAAATTCTTAAGATATTTATCGACTCGTTTTACAAATTCAACGTCACACAAACTCAAATTAAAATATCTGATTGTTTTTGAACTTATACTTCTATAAATAATGTATCCGGCGTCTAGAAGTTCATCATCCCTTCTAAGAATGTCCTCTAGATACTCTTCATCATCGTTTCTAAGAATGTTGGGTTTAGGCTCGAGTTTAAGATATCATTTCATTATCGTTTCCAAGAATGTTATGAGCATCAAAATTGAGAATTCTCCTGTGACTTACACGAGCTTGAACCACCTTTTAGAGATCACACTAGTTCTCAACGATTCTTTGATGGATAACATGGATAATATATAAGACAAGATGCAATCTGGTAATTCATTAATGTAGTCCATTTTATGCTAAAAAAAAGGAAAAAAAAAATATTCAACGTCACAACTAGTCGTCCTTGATATAGGACCTCTTTATAGGAATATATTGTTTTTAAAATCCTTTCGATCATGATTTGATATAATTGTTTATTTTATTTTATTGGTACATTTTTTAAATTATTTGTCTCTTATAATTCTCATTGTATACAAAAACAAAAATGTAAATGGGGTTTTGTTTTGGCTTATTTATGTCTTTAGTCCCTAAAAGTTGAGCATATTTTGATTTTAGTCCCTAGAAGTTATTTTGACCGGGAATAGTCCTTAAATTTTCAAATATTTTGATTTTGGTTCCATCCGTTAGTAAAAATATGTTATTTGTAGTGTGGCTATCAGAGCATCACATTAACCGTCCATGTGGTGAGGTGACGCCACGACGCAAAATGGTCCGATACGCAAAATGGTCTCGTACGCAAAATTTTGAGTTCATGGGCCTGAAACATCCATGTCATATCACCTATTTGGTTCTACTTCACACCACGTGGCAGTTGGTGTGGATTTTCGTTAACCATGTTAACAAATAACTGATTTTTTGTAACGGAAGGGATCAAAACCAAAATGTTTGAAAAATTAAGGACTAGTTCCGGTCAAAATAACTTCTAAGGACTAAAATTAAAACACGTTAAACTTTTAGGGACCAAAACCATAAATAAGCTTTCTGTTTTTTAATAAAAGCTATTCTCATAGAGAGCAATTTTATAAAAAAGTTGCAACATGTTTTATATTTCGATTCAAATTTTTTATTCCAAAAAGTCTTATATTTAGGAAGGAAGAGTAATTTTTTTTTTATTATTATTATTGATCTTATATATAAAACATTTTTGGGCCTCCACTTAAGGATTAAATTAAATATGTAAATATTTAATTTTTTTTCAAAATTATCTCTATCACTATTATTAAATGTTGTTGAAAATAGGAACAATTTTTTTTAAAAGGACTTAAATATGAGATCTGAAGAAATATTTAAAATATTTATTCTTGTACGTCAAACCATAATACACACCAATAATAATTTAATACATAAAAATTTAAAAAAAAAAAACGTAGTGGGTAAATAATTATTTTTACTTTATGTCATATTATTATGATTATTATTGACCTGAAATTAATAGAAGATGGGCAAATTGAAAATTACTAATCATAGAAAAAGGAGAACAAATCGACTAAAGCGTAAAACAAAGGGTTCAAATTTTAATTTTTTTTAAAAAATATTTTTCCTAAGGCATAAGATTCATAATGATATGAGAAAATGGTTTGTACACACATAGTGTATGTCAATATAGAGTATTATTTATCATTAATGAATTTATAATCACTGATTTCCAAATTAAAAAAATGTAAATGAATAAGAGATTATATATCAACAATGTAAAAAATCAGTATATACTTATTAAACTCAATACTAATTACCGACTTTGCAGTAAATAATAAAAGAGAAGTGTTGATGCCCGGGTTAAACTCCGGAACACACAACTTGTAGATAGAAGAATTGTGTGTCGAACCACAAGGTGATGATTATTCCTATTTATCTTTTACTAATTAGTTCCATTAAGCATGTGTACAAAAGTTGAGGTTTGGTTTTGTTGAGTGGGTGAATACATTTGTGTAATTAGCATAAGTAATTAGAGTAAAATAAAAACAATAAAACTATACATTTGTGCAATTTGCAAAATAATATATATATATATATATATATATTTAAAAAGAGTGACTATAAAAAAATAATGGGTATGCACTGACGGTATTTATCATCCACTATTCGTTTGTATTACTTTAATCTAAAAGTCAACAATCATACACGGATGAAGGGTGAATGATACACTGATAGTGTAAAAAACCTTTACACTGTCGGTACATTCTCAATTTTCTCATAAAAAAGGCTTAATTATATTTTGGCCCTTTATCTTATTTTAAATATTCACTTTGATCCTTAATCTTTGTTTTGACTTATTTTGGTCTTTTATCTTTTTTCAAGAAATTTAATATGGTCCTTTCGTAACAATAATGTTAATTTTACTCATAATATTCACACTTATTACATATCATTGATAGAGCTTAACAAATATTTCTACGACTCTATCTTGATAGAACTCCTAATGTCATTTCCATTCAAATCTTTATTACATTGTCATTACTATCCATATCAATCAATCAATCATATTGTGAGGCAAATTGCTTCATCATTTGCGGAGCATTACCATTTGTTTCCATTCTTATCGAATGGTAATCAAGAATATTTTCAAATTTCGGCAACATTTGCCATTTTTTGACTATGGGTGTATATATTTCAATTAAACTAATATTCTATGATAAAGGCTCCAAATTGAAATATATATTTTTTTTAACAAAGGGGGCAAAATAGAAAAAACCCATAGTCTATCCAAAGAGGGCAGCAACAGGAAGAGGAAGCACACACTCCATAGAGTACTGTGAACTTGTTCTTCAGCTTCTGCTTCATCTTCATCTCCTTCTTCTTCTTCTTCATAATACTTAAGTCATTTTATCAATGCCAGTAGCTCCACCAACCCAATTCACTTATCTCATAACATAATAATAATAATAATAATAATAATAATAATAATTAATAATTAATAATAATAATGTAGTTTCAAACTTTGAACATTCACTCCATGGCTTCTCATTCCCTCTTTCCTTACTCATCTCCCTTCCCCAAAACCCTATCCCCTAATTTCAATTTCAAAACCCTAAAATCAAAATCCCCCAAATTCAAATTCAATTTCAATTCCATCAATTCCCAAATTCAAAATCCACAACTCAAAAATGAAGAAGAAGAAGAAGACGACAATGACAAAAACAAAAACAAACCCCCAATTCCCCACAACAATTTCAATTTCCTCAAACTGTCTGTAACCCTAACCATCATCTCCGCCTCGCTCCCGCAACCCGCCGCGGCCGCCGCAGCCACCGTGAAGGGAAAAAAACGGGTACCCAAGAAACCATCCACCAAAAAGCTCGAAGCTTTATCGCCGGAGGAGCTGAAATCATGGAACCAGGGACTACCCATGGTTTCTGATAGAATCCCCTACAGTGAAATCATTGAGCTGAAGAAGAATGGTAAGCTTAAGCACATAATTAAGCCTGCTACTGCTAGATTGAGGGAAAGGGCGGAGGCGATTTTCGTAGTTTTGGATGATAATAGAGTGCTTAGGACAGTGTTGCCTTCATTAGAGAGTCATATTAAGTTTTGGGATTCATGGGATGAGTTAAAGGTTGATTCTTTGTGTGTTAATGCGTTCACGCCGCCGCTTAAGAAGCCGGATTTGGAACCTTCCGTGCTGACGAATATTTGGATTCCACCTATAGCTGGGAAGTTGTTTGATTCATTTCTTATTATGAAACCGAAGAAGGAGTCCAAGAGGCTTTTGGAGGTGAGGCAACAAAGGATGGAGTTGAAGAGGGAGAAGGAACGGGAGTTGAGGATGATAAGGGAAGAGAGGGAGATGATGGAGAAGAGTATGAGGATTCAGCGGAAAGAGGAGGAGAGGAGGAGGAAGAAGGAGATAAGGAAGCGCAAGTATCAGGAATCGTTGCGTGAGTCTAGGCAGAATTATTTGATGATGGCTGATTTTTGGTCTGATTTGGCGATGAATCCGAACGTGGCGAATGCGCTTGGGTTGGTTTTCTTCTACATTTTTTATAGGGTTGTGGTGCTCAATTACAGGAAGCAGAAGAAGGATTACGAGGACAGGCTCTTGATCGAGAAAGCGGAGGCCGAAGAGAGAAGGAAGATGAGGGAGTTGGAGATGGAGATGGAGGGGATTGAAGGTGGTGATGATGATGAGAGTGAGCAAGGGAAAGGGGAGGATAATCAGTACTTGAAAATGGCGAAGCAGTTTATGAAATCTGGGGCACGCGTTCGAAGAGCACAGAACAAAAGGCTTCCTCAGTATCTCGAGAGAGGTGTAGATGTGAAGTTTACTGATGTTGCGGGGCTGGGTAAAATTCGGCTTGAACTTGAGGAGATTGTCAAGTTCTTCACACATGGAGATATGTACCGAAGGAGAGGAGTGAAAATACCAGGTCTCATTTACCTAAATTCTCATAAGCATTTAACTGAATAATTTGAATTTGAATTGAACCACTCTTAGCATTTAGGGAAGTCTTATTTGATTGAGTTTTAGAGGAAGATTTTCCTGAACTCTGAATTTTTGGCAATGTTGTGCTTGCTGAAATATTTGATTATCCTGTTGTAGGTATAAATACCACTTGCTTAATCAACAGGAAGAAAGGAAGAAAAATTCAATTTTGCAGTGCTTTACACTTGTGACTTACTAAAGGTTAAATTTTGTCTCTTAAATAGGTGGCATACTTCTTTGTGGCCCCCCTGGAGTGGGAAAGACATTGCTGGCAAAAGCTGTGGCTGGTGAGGCAGGGGTTAATTTCTTTTCTATTTCTGCTTCACAATTTGTGGAAATATATGTTGGTGTTGGGGCTTCTCGTGTCCGAGCACTTTATCAAGAAGCCAGGGAAAATGTATGATATATTTCTAGCTTTTCAATTGCACCACCACACTTTTTGTTATTTGTTTAAAGTCAAATTATAAGAGTTTGATTCCTTGCAACCAGTTTCCACTAATAACTTTCTTCTTCTGTCAATTAGCATCAAACTTGAGTGATACATTCTGTTGTTCCTTATTTTATTTGCTTCAAGCTGATAGCGGGCCTTTGTTTTCAGTCATGCTACATTCTTTGTCACCTCTTGAAACTTACCTACTTTCTTCAGCTTCAGTGTTTGAATTGGCTACCGTTTTCATGTTATTTTCTCAGGCTCCATCCGTTGTCTTCATTGATGAGCTGGATGCTGTAGGAAGGGAGCGTGGTTTGATTAAGGGCTCAGGTGGACAGGAACGTGATGCTACTCTTAATCAGGTTAAGCATGACAGTACTTAAATTTACATCTGCTTTTCTGAAGTAAAATTTTGTGTATATATTACTTGATGTCAAGTATTGACTGAATTCTCCAGCTCCTGGTGTGCTTAGATGGGTTTGAAGGACGAGGGGAGGTAATCACTATTGCATCCACTAACCGACCAGACATTCTGGATCCAGCACTCGTGAGACCTGGCCGGTTTGATCGGAAAATATTTATCCCAAAGCCTGGTCTCATTGGCCGCATAGAAATTTTAAAGGTAGCTAGTCATCTGGCGTACTTCAACTACATGCTGTGATGCTGGCATTCAGCATTCATTTTATTTATGGCATTGTAATGCTGTTTTTGGTTTTCTCTTCAAGAATTAGTAGTTGTTAGTTTGTGACTGATTGTGGTTTTGAGGTCGTGAAGTTTCTCTATTCATTTTTTTCCTGATTATAATGTGATAGGTCCATGCTCGTAAGAAACCAATGGCCGAAGATGTGGACTATTTGGCTATTGCTAGTATGACAGATGGAATGGTTGGTGCGGAGCTAGCCAACATAGTTGAGGTTGCTGCCATCAATATGATGAGAGACTCCAGGACTGAGGTAATGACTCCAATGTAGAGTACGTTTGTCTCTGTCCGATAGTTTTTGTTCAGGCATTTCCTTATAGGCAATCAATACCTGCTTTGCTGCATCCTATATGACATGTCGGATCTATTCACCTAAACATTTTCTAAATTTTAGCATGCAAAAAGGTTTTTATTGCATTAATTATTCATTTTACTTTGTGACACTTAAAGGAAGATAGTGGATGCCAGCAGTTTCTGTGCCTTCACAATAAGAAGCCTTAATTTGGAGTGAGATAAATTGCATGGATATTGAAAAAGGGGGAAAAAGAGATCAAAGGAGGAATTAATAAGAAAAGAATTTAGTAGTGTGTGTAGTCCTTCATTTCTGATTTTCATTGGTTTCAGATTACGACTGATGACTTATTACAAGCTGCACAAATGGAAGAAACATTTCTGATTTTCATTGTTTCAGATTACGACTGATGACTTATTACAAGCTGCACAAATGGAAGAAAGAGGAATGCTGGATAGAAAGGAAAGAAGCCCAGAGATTTGGAAACAAGTAGCTATAAATGAAGCTGCAATGGCTGTTGTGGCTGTGAACTTCCCTGATCTTAAAAATATTGAGTTTGTACGGACATTTTCTCTATTAATTTTTTTTTAAATTAGGCATACTCTCAAAATCTTATTGTCTCGAGTACTTCTTGAATGTTATCATCTGCATGCAATTTTTTGTGCCTGATTTTTTACATGCATATTAGATGCTTTTAATTACACATAAGTTTATGTGATTATGAGAAATAAAATAAGCTTTAAATAAAAAAGAAAGAGACCAAGTTGAGGGGAAAAGGAAGTAAGCAAACTACAATCTGTTTTTGCTACCTCTGCCTGAAACATAACCTTTCTTTTTACTTTCTCCTATTAATGTTCATCATCTAATAGTTAATGCTTTAGTTTTTGTTGCTTTGATGCAGGTCACAATTGCTCCTAGAGCTGGTAGGGATTTGGGTTATGTTCGGGTGAAGATGGATCCAGTCAAATTTAATGAAGGAATGCTCACGTATGGATTCTTTAGTTAAACTTTTGCTCCCTCTTTTAATAATATAACTATCGGAGAATGCCCTCCAAATGAAATGCAACTATTTGTTACAAGCAATAATAGATGATAATGCCCTCCAAATTGAATTAATTTCATTTTATTGCCAGTTGATTGAATTGCATTAAAAAGATGATGTTCAGTGCTTCCCATTATTGCTCTTTTAACTTGATAGTTACTAATATTATGCAGCCGGCAGTCCCTCCTTGATCATATCACTGTTCAACTAGCTCCCCGTGCAGCTGATGAAATTTGGTTTGGGAGCAGTCAGGTAAGAGAGTATTGTTACTTGCTTTCTGCAAATTTCATCACTTACTTGTGCTTGAAGGTAAATACTGTTGCAGACCATACGCATAATTTAGTGAGCAAATTTTTTTTCGCATTGCACATGTTTTAAGGTTCTATTTGTTAACCAACCTTGATGACTGGCAAGAAATCACTATCTAGGGATGTTTTATATTTCCGGTGAGTGGGATTTCAAACACGTCCTGAAAGTTTATTAGAGAAAAGAAGGAAAGTAAAACATGAACAATATGTGGGGCTATGATCTGGTATATCCAGACTTAAGTTATGGACCGGTTAGATAAACGGCTTTTTCTAAGTTTCTCATTGGCTTTGCTTGTTAGGATTGCACTATGTCAAATAGAGTTTATGGGCCCTTCTTCTTTTTTTTTTTTTTTTTTTTTTTTTGCTTATATCTAATTATGGATGTTAGTTAGTCTGGTAGTGTTTACTAACTGTTTTAACTTGATTTGCGATATTTCAGCTGAGTACAATATGGGCTGAAACTGCGGACAATGCTAGGTCTGCAGCAAGAACATTTGTACTTGGTGGGCTTTCCGAGAAGTATCACGGAATATCCAATTTCTGGGTGGCAGACCGAATCAATGTACACATTTTCTCTCTCAAGTTTCATTTTCTCATTGTTGTTTGCTGCTTTGACATCAATTACAACTGCAGCTCTATATAATATATCTTGAAAAATCGAGTATGAAAAATTTAGGGTGCGTTTGGTTAAACAGCTTAATTAAGCATTTTTAATTGGTTTTTTGAAATAAGCTTGAAAGTGCTAATTTTCATGAGCTTCACATTCAAGCTTATTGAAATAAGCTTAAAATAAACTTATAGGAAGGTCGCAAGTTATTTTTATAAGATATTTTCTTAAGTTTCATGAGTTGTTTTCTAAGGCCCAACCAAGCTTACCATAAGCTCTTCCATACACTCCCTTGGGCCAAATGGTAACAATGTATCACGCCGTACCTCCGAGAGATAGAATAATGCACACTTGGAATGATAACATTTGACCAACTTACGATTTTATGGTGTTTCAATGGCAGGAAATTGATTCGGAAGCATTGCGGATCGTAAACACATGTTATGAACGTGCAAAAGAGGTATGTCATAGTGTTAGTACTTAGCAACTCTTGATTGAACAAAAAGTCAGAATTATGTGTTTTGCATGGCACTTGATTGAATAAAAAGTATAAAAACTGTTTTTGAATATCAGATCCTGCAACTAAATAGAACACTGATGGATGCTATAGTGAATGAGCTTGTTGAGAAGAAAAACTTAACAAAACAAGAGTTCTTTCATCTAGTGGAGTTGCATGGCTCCATCAAACCAATGCCTCCTAGCATACTTGATATTCGGGATGCCAAGCGTAGACAACTCCAAGAATTGATTAATAATGGAAAAGAAACAGCTTTGAGTAGCCACCCCTGAATAATTGTAGGGTCATGCATGTGTGCTCTCCACTAGTTCTGGGGATTTTGTACCATATGCATATTTTTGGTGTACCTTGTGGTTGTATTATATTCTTTTACTATATTGAGACCTCTATATATTTCTTTTGGATATGGTTCCATGACTTTCATTTGGTGATTTTGTTGATTCTGCACCACCCTACAATGATGATATGACGGTTTAGATTTTGAACTGTACTTCTATTTTATTTTACACGTGACTCATTCGTTTCCATTTAAGAATCTGTGATTGTATTTCTTTCTTTAAGTTTTTTGGTCTTTAGGGACTTGGCATTTGCCAGCTGGGTTAATACTTGAGTTTTCTTTTTAATGAACTTGCACCACAAGTAGCTAGTTAACCCTCATTTCTTTGCTACTTAAATTAAGAGCATGTTTGGTTAAATTTTCAAAAATCAATTTTGACCCCAAAATCACGTTGAAGCAGAAGTTACTATTAGTAGCGTTGGCATTACAAAATTGATTATGGGCTAACTCACCGCAAAATTAAACATGCACTTAATTAATTTGCGGTGATCTAAGTAATTTTCCTCATCTGATGTTCAACAACTTGTAACCAATAATAAATTAAATTAAATGGTTTGTATTACAAATAAAATATTTAACAAATAATTAATATTACTAAGAGAGTTTTGAGAATCTTGACTTGCTTTATTACACACACTAGCATGTCGACAGGCACGGAGAGTTTTGAGAATCTTGACTTGCTTTATTATACACACACTAGCATGACGATAGACACTCCCATGCATGTTGACCCGCATTCCTATTATCGTATTTTTGGTGTAAAGAGTTTTTTGTTTTAATTGGTTATATTTGTAAATCGGCAATCTTATGGTCATGTTATTAAAGATGAAAATTTTTGTATAAATTGATCTTTTTTTGGATGTCTTAGTTATATTATTAGTCTTTCGATTCACATTCCTACTGTTGTGTTTTTGACGTGAAGAGTTGTTTGTTTTTTTTTTTTTTTGGTGAACTTTTTTCAAGGATGACCGGAGTTGTTTGTTTTAATTGGGTATAATTATGTAAATTGATTTTTTGTTTGGATGCATTATTAGTTGACATTTTCTATGATATGGATCTACCTAATTTCAATATAATTATTCATCATTGTTATTTTGTTAATGATATCTTCATTTCGTTATGTTACTAATAATTATGATTGTTAAACATCGTTATTATGTTATGTTACTAAATATTAAATAAATTAATGTTACAATAAAATAAGGTGTAATATCATAAAAGTGAGTATAACTATTACTAAGGCAATAGAATCTGAGATGTTAAATTCTTGAATCATTTTTTTTTTTCGGTAAAAGAATAATTCATTACCAACGTGCAAAATTCAAGAAACAAAATAAAAGGCCACAGTCAATAACCTTGTCACCTTCTAAGAAACAAAATTCTTGAATCATAAAAACACATTAACTGGTGCATCGACATAATATGACAACTACTTTTAAGCTATATATAACTATGAATATGTTAATAGCCTTAATAAATGTGAATTTTCATTCCAAACCAACTCAAAAAATACTATATATATATATATATATGTATATATAGAGAGAGAAATATTTTCTAAACCTATTTATATTTATCATTATTTTTTTTCAATTTTTTAATACCGAATATGTAGTTATCTAATTTTATAGTTTTATCTATGATCGGTTTAATGATTTTTTTTTTCAATTTATTATTTATAGCTTTAATCAATGCTATCGGAAGATTTATCTATATTTGGAATTTGGAATATATGTATAGGTAAGTTTACAAAATTGTTAGATAGGTTTATCCCATAAGTTGACCTCATAACTTTTAACCTCATCTCCATTTTTTTTAATTAATCGATCACATTACTTTTGGAATCATCTCCAAATTTCTCTTACCATCGGGCCCCATCATCCTCCTCATCCTTAAAATAACCACCTCACTAATTCATTCTTCTAACAACTCGGCCCATCGATATCTCAACCATCTTCATTTTCTAATTCTCTTTCTCCTTAATTTTTTTGTCATTATCTACCAAAATTCGTTAAGTATTGGATAAAGGAAATAACCATATTTCTTTGTTCTCAAAACTGATTATAAAAATTGGTAAAAAAAACATAATAGTTAACTAACAAATGGGAAAGAAAATTATTTTTAAATTTTATAAAATAAATTGAGAAAGATGATGATAAGGTAGAAGTATAACCCCACTCATTAATTCTTCTCACAACTCAGGCCCACCAATATTACAACCATCTTCATGCTCTATTTCTCTTTCTCTTTTTTTTTTTGGTCATTATCTACAAAAATTAGTTAAGCATTGGATAAAGTAAATAACGGTATTATTTTTGTTCTCCAAACTGATTATAAAATCAAAATTTATTAATTATCAAAAAAATCAAAATTTATTTAGGCATTGGATGAAGTAAATAACTGTATTCTTTTTGTTCTCAAAACTGATTATAAAACATACGCATGTTTAAGGCATAGATATTTTTTTAGTAAATAAAACTATTTTTAATTTTTTTAAAATAAATTGGAAAAGATAATAATAAGAATCAAATAATAAAAAATTCTTGAAGCAGTCATAGAAAAGAGGAAACAAAATAATTATAAAAAGTATTAACAATGTAAAGTAATAAAAAGTTAAAATAGATGATAAAAACATATGATAAGAAAGAAGTAGTGAAAATTGTTTAAAATAATTTTAAATAAATTGAAAAGGATAATAATAAAAAATAAATAATTAAATTAAATTTGGAGCGACACTTTATAACAAAGAATATAAATATGAGGAAAAAAATAATAAAGAAAAGTGTTAATAATGTAAAAAAAATTAAAAGGTGTGTTAATAATGTAAAAAAAAAAATTAAAAGCTAAAACAGATGATAAAAATGAAGTAGTTAGAAAACAATTGTAAAAAATTTAATAATTGAAACATATAAGTAATTTTCCTCATGCACGACAGGTTTTTATTAACAGCTGATCATGCACAGCAATTTTTTCTCAAATAAAAACCACTGGTTCCATTCCTCATGCACGACAGTTATTTTTCTTTGCAAGTTAATGGATCATTTTTTAAAAACTGTTCATACATGGAGGATAAAATTGGAATAACAAAACTATGTATATTTTTTAGTTAATTTAGGCAAAACAGTTAAAAAACACTGTTTTTATTTTTTATTTTTTTTATTTATAATAGTAATAGATAACATTTCCTTTGTTCGCTTGGAGAAGTATGTATGTAACCTTTGATGCAAACCTAAACTACAACTTAGGGTGTGTTCATTTCAAGTATTGCCAATTTATTTTTGGGAAAGTGAACTTGGGAAATATTACATTGTTAAAAGTTTTAAGTCTATTTTCGGGGTATCGTTAATTTTTAGGAATTGCAATATTACATTATTGTTGTTATCATCTCATGCTTACTTTTATTTTTGTTTTATTATCAACAAAATTCAAAATTTAATATATTCATTTCTAGAAAAAATTTCTAATTAAAAAATGACTTATATATTTATGTATTTAGTCACTGAAAGTTGAGTGTTTTGATTTTGGTCTCGGAAAGTTTTTTTGACTTTGACTCATCCTTGATTGTTTTAAAAATTTGGTTTTAGTCCTTAATTGTTGTGAAGAAAAATCCGTTAACTACTGACGTGGCTAACGAAATGTCACATCAACATACACATGTGCAAGTATGGAATGTCATGGTAGGATGGCATGAATGATCCGGACCCGCAAGAGCAAAAGGGTCATAGCCCAATCCACAAACACATTTTGGTTGGGCCTTATACACTTTTTTCACATGATAGTATAGTGGAGTTGTCATAATTCAATTGAATAAATATGAGAAGATATCAAAACCCTTTATTTTGAAAGGGTACCGAAATAAAACCCTTATAATATTGCATTCCTAAGAATTCCAAGAAGATTATTATCATGCGCTGCGCTTCTTTCGTAATTGTAAATGATCACAAACTTTTTGTAGAACCAAAGAAAAATGCTGAGTTTAATTTAGATGATATTAATTGAATAAAAATTCCAAATAAAACAGATTTATATATATTGCAGCTCAATCCTCACTCGTGTGACGTGTCCTTGAGTCACGTTAGCTACATACTCTCCCACTAAACAAACGAAAACTGCATAATTTAACAACTTACCATCGCCTACACGTTTTTATAAGCAAATAAACAATTGAAGGAAGAGTTCACCAAAAAAAAAAAAAAACAATTGAAGGAAGAAAAAAAAAAACTACCCACTAATCCCATGATGCACGCACCACGTAAACACCACTCTTTAATTTCCCTCTCAAAATATGTCACGCTCCGTTGTATATATATAATTGCATGTTATACACACTCCTCGACAATTTGCATTAGAGTTTTAATTTGCATCGAGTCAAGTACAACTTTCTAGTTAAAACCGTTTATTGCTTCTTAAGCATTGTTGAGTGAAAGAGATCAAGCACAAAGATAGACATGGCTTCATCCCTTTTGAGCGTGGTGTGTACTTGTGTGATAATTTTCTTGGTTGCTATGATGAATTCTAATAATGTTGAAGCTGGAAGAGAGTTCAAAGTTGGTGATCACTTAGGTTGGCATGAACCTGGCCCCAACAACACTCTCTTTTATATCCAATGGGCTGAGAGGAACAGGTTCCAAGTTGGTGATTCTCTTCGTAAGTTTCTTTAATTAATCACTTCATCATCACATCATGCCTTCTATGTATGTATATTATTCACTTCTCTTATACTAACTTGTAATTAACTCTTGAAAATGAATTGAATTTTTTTTTTTAAAAAAAAACTTTTTAATTAGTTTACTTTTGTTGAATTTACATTATTCATCCATTCATTTATTCAATGCGAGTGCAACTTTTGTTAGTCACAACCTTTTGTGTTACATTAAGTGTTATTATTTGAATATATGTACCTTGTTTCTGTTTTTGTTGAAGTTTGATCATCAATTCATTGACTCAATGATATTGCAACTTTTCATAGTCACTTTTTTTAAATTTGGGTGTTACGTTTAATATTTAATACATGATATAATATGATTTTCCCCCAAAGCCTCAAAAGAAATTAAAGTGTGACTTAATATTTATTAAGAAGAAAAGTGAAGTTTATTAAAAATTTTCAAGTTTTGACATAAGTGTGAATTGTTCAAATTTGATTCAATGAATGCAATAACTTTTCATTTAATTTTCATGTTACATTTAAATTTTTGGTTTTGTTTGATTATTGTAGGCGATTCGATCCATATAAATGATGTTGTGTTATATATTTTTTAACCAATGATGAACAAGTTTTGAATATACATTATTAGCGTGAATTCTACCTAGTTTGTGTTCGTGTTGATGCAGTTTTTGAGTACCAGAATGACTCAGTTCTCACTGTTGAGAAAATGGACTACTTTAATTGTGATGCAAGCAACCCCATCACTGAATTTGATAATGGAAAGAGCATTCTGAATCTAGACAGGCCAGGACCCTTCTACTTCATAAGTGGAAATGGAGATCACTGCACCAATGGTCAAAAGTTACTTGTTGAGGTTATGTCACCACATCGTCCAATTCCAAAATCTTCACCATCACCAACTTCTATTTCCATTCCACCAGAAGGTTCCTCATCATCAATGGCTCCTTCACCTTCACCTTCTTCTGGTGGTGGTTCTGATGATAGCTTAGGAGGTGATTCAAGTGCCTCATCATCAGCCTCTGTTGTGCTTAGTTCTGTCCCTATGGCTACTTTGGCTATGTTTGGAATTGTGATGATGTTAACACCTTGATGGTGTGTTTTTTTATGGTTACATTTTGGATAATTTGTTGTTTTTCCTTTGTTGATTTTATTGCTTCTAGAGTCTGATTTGTTTAGGCATATTAGGTTTTGAACTATTATTATTTTCCCTTCAAGTCAATTTGATATTATTATATTATTATTATGGTTTTTCTATTGAATTTCACTCTCTTGTGTTAGTTTCTGCGTTGATTTTAGGCACTGCATTAGTTTATTAGTTTTTTCTTTTTACCAGGTTTATTCAATATGCTTAATTCGCCATTTTGCTTAGTTCACTTTAAAGTAAATCTTATAATAATAATAATGATGATGATGATGATGATGATGATGATGATTTGAAAGTACATTATTATTCAACTTTTTGAGGACTAAAGTTCAAACCATGTAACAATAGTTGAGTTACAGATTTAACACTCTTACATTGTTCCATAACAACTTACATTTTCAACAACTAATAATATATGGAAGTTGATTAGTTTGGAGCATGGATTGGGTGAAGAGTGAGATGGCCTTGATCCACAAGAGATTGAATGCAATCGTCGAACATTTCTTCAATTGACTTGAACTTGAATCCAAGACTCATCAGCTTTCCAATGTTTAGGTCATAATGTTGTGTATCAAGCTTCTCAAACCGCCTGAAGATTTCCCATAAAATAAAAGGTTGAAGCCTAGCAAATTCCACAGTAAATAAATGCATTCGATTTGTGGTCTGAAAATCTAGTTTTTATTGATTCTCATCATTCTAAGAAGTTATTGTATAGTCCAAGATCAATGATCCAAATTTTATCCAAATCCTTAATTTGGAATATATTGGTATTAAATTATGCAATAATTATTTTATTATTTTAAAATATGAAAATATAGGGTAACATAACTTAATGCCTTAATTATGGCCTAATTAGAAAAATTAACCAACCTTTTGGGAATGGGGAGGGTAGGATAACGTATCGCTAACAAATCAACCAAAGCATCAATATCCATCACTGTAGAGCTGCAAAGATATCTTCCATGTGATGCATCATCCTCATAAAGAAGGATGTGGCTCAGTGCAACATCATCAATATGAACAAATCCCATCCTTCCAGGAAATTGGAATTTTTCTGTTTCCCCTGTATAATTAATTAGAATTAGAATTATAATCATGCATTATCTATCTAATTCTCCATGTATTTATATATCTAAGAAAATTTACGATATCCATAATTAAGGGACATGTATTAACGTGTGTGTACCTTTGAGCAAGCCTAGTACATCAGAAGCAGTAAAACATAAATCAGGTGGCAAGCTGGGTCCAATGATAAATGATGGTAGAACAGTTACTAAATGTATCCCATTCTCTTTGCAGTAATCCCATGCTGCTCTTTCTGCTAGTGTCTTTGACATCACATACCATGCCTTCAATACCATATGTTACAACTTTGATTAGAATCATGTTTTCTTATGAATGCTAGGTGACCAATTAATGCAAAATTAAGTCTAGCTAGTTAGGATGGACATTACAAAATTGGTTTGTAAAATACTAAAATAGTACCATCATTAGAGAATTACAAGATGTTGATCTATTGCAAGAATTAGAGGTACAATTTTCAATCATAATAATGAGAATTAAAATTCAAAGCCTACTTGTGATTTATTTAAATGATGACTTGTAATCAAGTTTGATTGGGTTGGGACGAGTTATATTTGTCTCTCTCCCAATTCTAAATATTGGTTGGATCAATTTTAAACCTGAGCTCATTCCTAGAATCAAAGAAATCCGGGCACGTGCGGATCATATTTAGACTAGGACAAGATGAATTGGAATTCTTTGTCCCAAATCATGTCTCAAACTCTGTATTCAACCAACTACATTTCATTAAATATTACAAAAGTGTCATAGCAATTAGGAAGTTATTTTTTAGTTTATTAGGATTTGTGTGGAGGGTACAGGGTTTGAGACTTGGTTTGGGACAGGGGATCTTGATTCATAGTTATGAGTGGGAGATTAATATTTTTCTAAACTTTGAGATATTGTCTCTTCCAATAATTTAATTTTATGCACATGGCAGAAAAAAACATACATGATTATTTAAGAAATACATACCTGAAATTTCTCACACAACTCCAAGGAGCTCCAGGATGACTCATCTATTGGTATGTTTGGATCAAAATCATCTCTTACCCTAACAGCTGATGAAGATGAAGTTAAAATCACTTTACCAAGCGCAGGGTTCCTCTGACATGAACGCAGCACATTCAAAGTACCTTGAACTGCTGGTTCCAAGATTTCTAACTGTTTTTGGAGAAAAAATTAAATATACATCAAAATTACTGTTTTTGTTTCTTTGGCCGAGTTTAGTAATTCATGGTTTTCATTCATGGTTTTCTAACAGAGTGACCTTTGTTATGGGTTTTGGTTTTCATTCATGGTTACTGCGTGGGTTTTGTTTTTGTTCTTTATACATAACTCTGGTTCCTTTTCTTTCTACAAGTATTCCTTACACTTCCGGTGTTTAATAAATTTGGTCTTATAAAAAAAAAAATGTGTTGCGCAAACTCTCAAAACTACATTATCAAGATCACAATCAATGTTGTGAACCGCAATTTAAAACTTTTTATATTATAGTTCTAGCAAGTATTGCCATTCATTTATTATAATGGTGTGAGAGAGCTAGTATTGATCTAAGAAGCTAGGACAATGTAACAGATTTAGGTTGTGACATACTCTCTGATCTCTTTCTAAATATAATCATTGGTTAGTGTTACTCTCTCTTTCTATATATATATATATATATATATATATATATATATATAATCATTTAGTAGTAACTGAGAGAGTGGAGTATCTCATATACCTTGGGATCTGATGTAGGTTTGATCACAGGAGAGGCAATGTGGAAGACACCTTTGCATCCCATGATAGCATTGTCAAAGCTGCCTTCTTCCATCAAATCTGCTTGCACAAGTTGCAATCTCTCTTTTGCTCCTTCCAATTTCCATAAATGTTCAAATTTTTTCTGCTTCCCTGTCATCAGTTTATCAACGGTGAAAATGTATCTTATGTTTATCGCACTTCACATAAGCTCCAAAAGATAATAGAAAATGTGTTTAAAAAGGGTTAGTCAGTCCGTAATAAAATTAATTATCATAAATAAAAGAAATATCTAATTAATCAGAACTCAATTTCATTTGTACATTATTCAAGCAAAAGCTAGAGTGAAAGAGAGAAACCTAAATCTCTAACAGTGCCGGTGACATGATAACCAGACAAAAGAAGTCGCTTAATAAGCCAAGAAGCCAGAAATCCTGAAGCCCCTGTGACACAAACTCTGCCTTCTTTGCCTTTGTGTAATTCCTTTTCAGACAAGGCAGTGGCCATGGCTTTTTTTTTTTTTTTATTTCTCCCTGCTAAGAAGCTCTTAGTGAACAAGATCATTGATAAAAGGGTATGTATATATATATTTATATAAATTCATGATTATGTCACAAGGATAAGGGTATTACGGCAGAGTCTTGACTTCAGACCTATCAAACTCTAACACATCATCATTATATCATCATTTTGTTATAAGACTCAACTTCAGACTTTTGATATCTTCCGCTGGTCTTAACACCAGACTCACCAAACTCATGCATAACATTGCATCATAACGTACTTTTAGATACAATTTCATTTTAATAATACTTTTGTAATATAATTTCAATAATTTTAATTACCTACAATTTATAAAACTAATCGCTAAATAATATTTAAATATTAAAATTGAATAAAAGTTAAAATTACAATAATTGAAGTTAGTTTTACCTACTAAAAATTATAAAGTGCATTTAAAAAAATACAACATAATGTCAAATAATGCAATGAAACGTTATTTCACCGGCTCTTTATTTGAATATAAAAATATTTATTTTCCATAACAAGATAAAATATTTAAAAATAAAAGAGAAAAAACATATATTTAAGTATATTCTTTTTTTATTATTTAAGAAATATTATTATTAATATTTAATTATTATTATTTATTATTTGTTATCAATTCATTTTTATTATTATTTATTTATTTATAATATTATTTATTTATTTATTATTAATTTACTTTTATTATTTATTTATTAGAGTATTATAAAGTAAAAAGAGATAAAAGAATAAAAGACAATATATTTAAGAATAAAAGAGAAAAAATACATATTTAAAACTAATATTTTATTTTTTAAAAAAGATTATTATTATTATTATTTATTATTACTTTATTGTTAATCATATTTATTTATTATTATTATTTGTTTATTAGGGTATTATAAAGTAAGAAGGAAGAAAAGACAAAAAAATGGTCCCACGGACTCTTAAGTTGAGTATATTATTTTACAGACTCAACTTAAGACTTTCCACCAGATTTTGAAGATGACATCCACAACAGAGTTTGGAAAGAGTCTTGAGTTCAGATTTTTTTCCAACTCTCTCGAGACTTTGGTAATCTTCAAAATCTGGTTGAGAGTCTTAAGTTGAGTCTGGAAAATAAAATAACATACTCAACTTTAAGACTCTGTGGGACTCGTTTTTTTGTCTTTTTCTTCCTTTTTTATTTTATAATATCCTAATAAAATAATAATAATAATAATAAATAAATAAATAAATAATAACAATAAATTAATAATAAATAATAAATAATAATATTCTTTTTAAAATATAAAAATAATATTTTTAAATATATACTTTTTCTCTTTTATTCTTAAATATATTGTATTGTTATGGAAAATTAATTAAATAAAAATACATATTTTTATATTTAAATAAATAAATAATCTGAAATTAATAGCCATTAATTATTGAAATAATAAATAAATAAATCAACTGCAAGCGGATTTAATAAAACATTTATGTCTATATTTTGAAGGACAAGAAGTAAGCGCTAATTAAATTATAAGAATTTGAACTATATTGTATTTGTATGTACTTTATAATTTTTAGTAGATACCATCAATTATTGTAATGTTAACTTTTATTTAATTTAATATTTCAATATTATTTGGTATTATTTTTATAAATTCTACGTAATTAATATTATTGAAATTGTATGAAAAAGCATTATCGAAATAAAATTATGTATAAAAGTACATGATGATGTAATGTTGATGCATGTTTGGTGACTCCGGTGTTAAGACTTTGTTGTGGTGATGAAGTTGAGTCTGATAGCTGAAAGATGATGTAATGCTGATGTGTCAGAGTCTTAATTCACGAGACTCTGACATAGCTAATTTCTTTGTTCTACCTTGCTATGCTCTTTTTGTACCTTCTGGTTCAATATTCAAAGATTTAAAATTTTCTTATTCAAAAAGTTGTCATTGATAATTTTAAGGAGGTGTATATTTGCACCCTGTTTATTACTTCATACATCCAATTTTTATAATTTTTTACACCAAGTTTCAAATATTACCCTAATCATTACTACTCACATCCATACATCTATTATTTACACCCATCACTAATATTTGCACCCTAATCCTAAAAACCTATATATATCAATATTCACATCCTATATATTATTACTTGCACCCAACTTCTTCTTCTTCTTCTTCTTCTCCATAAAATTGCCCTTGTTTGATTTTTTAAATTGGCTTTAGTACTCGTGTCAGTTTTTGTGATTCACAGGTAACACAAATGTAGTAACTGATTTAAAATTTTAACATGTTAATTATATATTCCCCCACTCGGATTGAATTCACAATAATGTTTTCAATGATTAAAAAGGTATGCAAGGTTTTGAGTGAGCAAAGTGGTGAGCAGAGTTTTTATGGAGAAGAGGATCTGTATGGAGAAGAAGAAGAAGAAGAAGTTAGGTGTAAGTAGTAATATATAGAGTGTGAGTATTGATATATATATATATATATATATATATATATATATATGTTTTTAGGATTAGGGGTGTAAATATTAGTGATGGGTGTAAATAATAGATGTATGAGTGTGAGTAGTAATGATTAGGGTAATATTGGAAACTTGGTGTAAAAAATTATAAAAGTTGGGTGTATGGAATAATGAACAGGGTGCAAATAACACCTCCCTAATTTTAATACCTACCCCTTCAGTTTCATTTTTAAGCAAAAATAATTAATTTTACACTTATTAACGAAGTTAGTTGATCGTATTTAATTTTCTCAAATTCATAAATAAAAAAAAATAGACTGCATTAGAAAATTTATATTGGGAATGAAACAAAATGTAAATGACTCAACCACATTATGAGGATATTTTAGGAATGTTTATATTGATAATAGAAAGTTAGTTAATTTTTGTTTATATTAGTGTAGTGTCTTTTTTTTCTTATAAATGAGACCGAAGGTAATATAATATTTTTTTTAAAAAAAAAATCTTAAATTCTAATCAAGCATTATTTGATTCAATTTTATTTTTTGTTCTGGGGACCTTGACCGTTACAATAAATATTTAAAATTGGGTTAGTTTATGAAAAATAAATAGATAATATATTTAATTTTAGAAATGATGAAATCAATATTTCTTCCATTCATTTTTTATTTTCTTTTTTATTTCTTGATTGATTCGTCATTTGGCTAGCTTAGCAGTTACTACCATATAGTTCTTTGAAACGCCAAGTGTTAAGGCTTGAAAATTGAAAGTTTTGGATTCTATCCCAACGAACACTGCTTCTTCTGTTTACCTTGGCGAGCCGGAGCCCAACTCACCTAAACTTTGTTTCATAAAAAAAAAAGTTCTTTGAAATGTGGCAAGGTATTAGTTGAATATTGGGAAGATACTAACAAACTTTTTCGAGATTAAGATTAACAATATTTTCAAGGGTATTGCTAACCAATACCCTATGGGCATTGTTAAGGAATCCAAACTTGTATTGGAAATCAATGTCTACTAGTTATCAATGTTTTAAATTTAGCATTTTCCAAGATAAAACTACATCTTTTACTCTTTTAATCAATACCCTAAAATCACTCTTTATCATTTTCCTATTTTATTTAAATACAATAACTACTTGATTATTTTTGGATGCTAACTACCCTATGAATCTTAAACTTGATTCTCAAATACCCTATGAATCTCAAACTTGATTCTCAAAATTTAGAGTATGTGGCTAATCAGAGGTCTAACCATGTTATAACTTTCCATTATTTCATCATTCTCAGATTCTCTTACTTTTTTAGAAGCTATGAAGTGAATTAGTCTACCTTATCTGGCTTTCAGTTAGTTCTATTGGTAGCATGTAAACAATGGTTGAGCAGGACATGGGTAATGCTACTTTTTGGTTTATGTGATTCTTATTCACTATAATATTTTCATCTTGCTTTGACAATGATTAATAGTAATACTTTTCCTTTTCATCTTGCTTTAACTTTTCCTTTAACATAACAGGAGGTGTTTACCACTGATCAGATCATATTTCTTTCTTTCACTCATTCTACTTCCCTTGGTTGCTAGTCCTGCTGGTAAGAATCTCAATTAATTGTCATCTAACAACTATTAGATCTATTCCCTGTACATTGTTTTAGTAATATCATGTTTGGGATGCAGAGTACATAAAAATATAAAATGAATTCCCTAATTTTCAAGCTCATAGCTAAATATGCATATGTTTTTGTTTTGTCCCATCACTGCTAATCATTTGGAACTTGCAATATTACAGAATCAGTAAAGAGACCAACCACAGCACAATCTTCACACTTAGGACTAGAAGATGCCACCATTTTTCCCATATACAAATTAGATCTATCCGGGATTGGAGATTCAGATGGAAGGTTGAATGGTTATGGAGCCATGACAAAATCAAGATATGCTGGATTTACCTTGTACATTAGTTTATGTTAATGTGTTTTGAGATAATAGATTTTTTTTTAAGTTTGTACTAAATAGGTGGCTACTTAAGTTTGTTTTATGTTAATATGTTTTGAGATATTGGACCCTTTGTTTCATGGCAATTATATATTGGATTCTCTGATTTTGGAATTTGATGTTTTTAATGCTGTTTTTTAGAAATCGGGGAAAAAATAGTGACGAAATAAAAACGTTGCTATTATTCAGTTGTAGCAATATAACAGGAAAAAAGAACAAATTTTTTTGACTGAAATAGAGACGGAAAAAATGCGTCGCTAATTTTTTCAGTCGTCGCTTTTCTGGTTGAATAGCGACCAGACTTAGCGACGGAAATATTTTCCGTCACTACTTGCAACTGCAATGCAAGCAGTTGCAAAACTGTTCGCAACCCCATTTTTTGCGACGAATTCCTAGCGGTCAAAGTTCCGTCGCAATACCGTTTGCAACCGGAAACTCATTATTTTGCGACCGTTTTTTCCGTCGCTAACACGTGTTTTTTTGCAGTGATATTACAAGCTGTTAATTACATAGTTCACTTTAAAGGAAATCTTATAATAATAATAATAATAATAATGATAATGATAATGATAATAATAATAATAATAATGTAAAAGTGATAAATTGAAATTACATTATTCAACATTTTGAGGACTAAAGTTCAAACCATGTAACAATTGTTGAGTTACAGATTTAACACTCTTACATCTTACATCATTGTTCCATAACAACTACATTTTCAACAACTAATAATATATGGAAGTTGATTAGTTTGGAGCATGGGTTGGGTAAAGAGTGAGATGGCCTTGATCCACAAGAGATTGAATGCAATCATCGAACATTTCTTCAATTGACTTGAACTTGAATCCAAGACTCCTCAGCTTTCCAATGTTTAGGTCATAATGTGGTCTATCAAGCTTCTCAAACCTGAAAATTTCCAATAAAATAAAAGGCTGAAGCCTAGCAAATTCCACAATAAATAAATGCATTCGTGCATGGTCCAAGATCAATGGTGCAAATCTTATCTTGATCCTTGATTTGGAATATATTGGTCCTAAATTATGCAATAATTTCTCATTTCCTTTTGATATTATTATCTTTAAAATATGAAAATATAGGGCAACATAACTTAATGCCTTAATTATGGCCTAATTAGAAAAAATAACCAACCTTTTGGGAATGGGGAGGGTAGGATAACGTATCGCTAACAAATCAACCAAAGTATCAATATCCATCACTATAGAGCTGCAAAGGTATCTTCCATGTGATGCATCATCCTCATAAAGAAGGATGTGGCTCAGTGCAACATCATCAATATGAACATATCCCATCCTTCCATGAAATTGGAATTTCTCTATTTCCCCTGTTTAATTAATTAGAATTAGAATTAGAATAATGCATTATCTATCTAGCTATCTATGTATTTATATATCTAAAAAATTTTACTGTATCCATAATTAAGGGACATGTGTTGAGGTATATGTATACCTTTGAGTAAGCCTAGTACATCAGAAGCAGTAGAACATAAATCAGGTGGCAAGCTGGGTCCAATGATAAATGATGGTAGAACAGTTACTAAATGTATCCCATTCTCTTTGCAGTAATCCCATGCTGCTCTTTCTGCTAGTGTCTTTGACATCACATACCATGCCTTCAATACCATATGTTACAACTTTGATTAGAAGCATGTGTTTCTTATGAATGCTAGGTGACCAATTAATGCAAAATTAAGTCTAGCTAGTTAGGATGGACATTACAAAATTGGCTTGTAAAATAGTACGTACACCATCATAAGAGAATTACAAGATGTTGATCTATTGCAAGAATAAGAGGTACAATTTTCAATCATAATAATGAAAATTAAAATACAAATTAAAGCCCTGTGATTTTTTAAATAATGACTTGTTATTTTTATGCGCAGGGCAGAACCAAAAGATACAATAATAACATTTAAGTCCGCGTAAGATAGCCCAGTTGGTGGCTGCAGGGACACTTAGGATTTCCCCCTCCCCGAGATCATGGGTTCTAGTCCCAGACCTCCCATGTATATAAAAAAAATAATAATATTTAAGAAATACATACCTGAAATTTCTCACACAACTCCAAGGAGCTCCAGGATGACTCATCTAGTGGTATGTTTGGATCAAAATCATCTCTTACCCTAACAGCTGATGAAGATGAAGTTAAAATCACTTTACCAAGCGCAGGGTTCCTCTGACATGAACGCAGCACATTCAAAGTACCTTGAACTGCTGGTTCCAAGATTTCTAACTGTTTTAAGGGGAAAAAAATTGATAACCAAATTATAGATAAATCAAAATCACATTATTTCACTCCACATGTACATACATCAACATTTTAACTGTAGTATGTAAACTTTCAAAACTGCGTTATCATGGTCACAATCAATATTAAGTGTATTTGGAAATAAGTTAGAAAGGGGCATAATCGCGTTGAAAATGTAGAAGCTACACTATGTTGCTTCTTGCAGAATTAAGTTTGGGTCTCTCCAAACACAAAACTAAACATGCACATTATGGACTGCAATTTGAAATTTTATATTTTTTTTTTTCATTCTATATGTAAAATCATTTTGAAAAAAATTTCGTTTGTAAAAAAGAATGAATTAATTTTATTATTGATATTGGAAATGCAAACATTTAATATTCTTAAAATTCATATTTCCGATCCACAAGAACAATTTAGATAACGACACTTATTTTCAACATAAAATTAAGAAGATTAAATGCACATAACTAAATTACTCAATAACATGTTTTTGGTTATATTTTCTTTTAATAGTAACGGAAGTAACATGATGATGTATACCTTAGGATCAGATGTTGGTTTGATCACAGGAGAGGCAATGTGGAAGACACCTTTGCATCCCATGATAGCATTGTCAAAGCTGCCTTCTTCCATCAAATCTGCTTGCACAAGTTGCAATCTCTCTTTTGCTCCTTCCAATTTCCATAAATGTTCAAATTTTTTCTGCTTCCCTGTCATCAGTTAATTAACGGTGAAAATGTATCTTATGTTTAATTAATGCACTTCACATAAGCTCCAAAAGATAATAGAAAATGTGTTTAAAAAGGGTTAGTCAGTCAGTAATAAAATTAATTATCATAAAATAAAAGAAATATCTAATTAATCAGAACTCAATTTCATTTGTACATTATTCAAGCAAAAGCTAGAGTGAAAGAGAGAAACCTAAATCTCTAACAGTGCCGGTGACATGATAACCAGACAAAAGAAGTCGCTTAATAAGCCAAGAAGCCAGAAATCCTGAAGCCCCTGTGACACAAACTCTGCCTTTGTGCAATTCCTTATCAGACAAGGCAGTGGCCATGGCTTTTTTATTTCTCCCTGCTAAGAAACTCTTAAGCGAATAAGATCATTGATCATGAATTTATATGTATATATATATATATATAAATTCATTATTATGTCACAAGGATAAGATGACCAAGCTAATTTCCTTCATCAAACTATGTGGTTAAGGTTCCATGACATACCTACCTTTGTTCTACTTTGCTCTGCTCTTTTCATACCTTCTCGTGCAATATTTTTTTTTTTTTGGTTTACATGGGAGGTCTGGGACTAGAACCCATGAACTGGGGACGTGGAAATCCTAAGTGTCCCTGCAGCCACCAACTAAACTGTCTTACGCGGACTTCTCGTTCAATATTCTAAGATATAAAATTTTCTTACTCAAAAGTTGTTATTGATAATCTTAATACCTATTGAAACATTAGTTAATCCACTTTTACTTTTGGGTTACAATAAACATCTAAAATTGAGTAAGTTTGATGAGAAATTATATTTTAGGAATAATTATATTTAATATTCTCCCTTTTCCTAATTATAAATCGCTTTTTAGAAAAAATTTATGGTATTATTTATAACTCATTTTGTATTTTCAAGGAAATATTTATTATTTTTTTCTCTTATTTGTCATTTGTTCATTGACGTAAAATGATGTATTTGTAAAATTTTCAATGCAAATTAAGAATATAAAGTTATATATGATCTATAATCAAGACGAGATAATAATAAAAAATTAGTTAACTTTTTTTTATACTCATACATTTCAAAAATATGGTGAAACATTGTAAAAAATATTGTCCCAAGTTGAAATCACAATAATAAATAAAAATGCTTAAAAATTTGGAGTACATCATGATGTATAATTAAGTAACTAATAAATGATGTATTAAAATTACTAGATAAATAATCAATTGGTTATTTATGAGATAAAGTGTAGTATAATCTCATTTCTTTTTATTTTTTCAAAATTTTACCTTTTTTTAGGACGGATGAGTAATAATTGAGACCTAAGGAAAGTAAAGACAAATTCGGTTGTTCTTCACAAATTAATATTGGAAATCTTTTTTAAACGAAAAACAATCATAATATTAAAGTCGAATATTTAGCACAAACAAAGTAGTGTAATGGCATAACAATCATTACAAGCCCACCACTTCCGAAAACTCCATTACTTTCAAAGATCACGATCTATATGGAATAGAATATTTACTTTAACAGAACAATGCAGTCTTCATGCAATTGAAAATGAAGTGACTGCACTCAAGTGGATTGACCTAGTGAAAACTGGTTGGGCGCTTAGGAATTTTAGAGTCAAAGATTTGAGTACCAGTGAGACAACAATTTTTGGGGAGGATCCATATCGTTGAGTTAAAGACTCGCACATCCAAGGTGAATTAGTTGAACCAGAAAATGTGAAGCCCGAACATCAACGGGTTTGAAAAAAAATGAGGTGACTGCAAATTAACATCAATTGATTTAGTTAAAATCAGACACGACCAACGCTCAGCAATACCTAACGGCGGGTAATTTGTCCAGCAAAAATATGATTGTTGTAATTTTATATAGGGTCCATTTTTTTATTTTTTATTTATCTAATAATACTCGTCTGCAACACATATTAAACAAAAATATGATTGTCGTAAGAAATTAATGGGTGTGCATTGACGGTGTAAAATTTTTTATACCATCAATCTATCATCTATCATTCATCATTCATTTGCATTACTTTTATCTAAAAATTAATAATCATAAACACATGAATAATAAATGTTGCAGTGACGATATAAAAAACATTTACATTGTTAGTGCACCATTTATTTTCTCTTGTCATAATGCCATATAGGATCCATTTATTCATATATTCCTTTACACTTCTTTTTTCCCTTCATGTTAAACTTGTTTTAATTTACTGAATCACACTTGAATTTCTAATAATAATTGGTATCTATTTTTAATTTTGACAAGTGCAAGTATTACATGATTCAAATCATAGCAGAATGCATATATATATATATATAACAAAATTATGAGATTCAAAACAACAACACAGTCCCGAGTAGAATTCAGCTTTACCTAAGTAATACTCGGAAACCAAAAAAAAAACATCAACACAACCCCTATCATGAATTCATGATAATGATATATAAGCTAAATCCATTATTTAACTCACGTTTTTCTTTAAAACAAGGACACGCACGTATCCAACTTGGCAAGTCATGATGTGATTAAAATCTGTCACTTTAGATCACTCATAGGCTCTTCTTAAATCTACCCATTTATTACATACATGAAAGTTGTTCACCACATCACTCATCATACTTAAAATACACAACTGAATGATCACATAAGTGTCTTTATTCTCACTAAGCGAGGTTAACTAGGATGAATCGAATGATATTATAATATTATGTAAGATGACCAATTCAATATTCATTAGACAAGTAAAAAGACGATCTTAACAGAGTTAACGACCAATTGAAGATTTGATAACATTGGCAATATGCTTATAATAAACTATTTTTTTATTATTATTATTATCATTATTTACTAATACCAGTTAAGTTAATCATGATTATCGAAATCGATAATTCAAGTAAACTTGTGGAGTCTAAACAAACTTGAAAAGTAAACTTGACTTATAATAAACAAGTGTTTAAATATCTCGAAAATATTAGTTAATACTCTCTCCATCATTTATCACATCTCAAAATATTGAACACATCATTTATCACATCTCAAAATATTGAACACATCATTTATCTAGGTTTTTTTACCAGATTAGAAAAACCTAATAACAAAAGTAAATAATTTATAAAAAGAAATAGACCTTTAAAAAAAATCCAAAAACTTATAAATCACGCCCAGTGGGACTCGAACCCACAATCGCTTGATTAGAAGTCAAGCGCCTTATCCATTAGGCCATGGGCGCTGCTGATTGCAGTGGTCCGTAATAATTTATATAACAATAATTTACGTGCAAATCAAATGTATGGCATCTCAAATTAACTTGGAAATCATTGCAAATCTTGAGCCTTTTCACATAATTACTGGAGATTATTCAATACTCCATTCCATCTCGTTTACAAGGGAAAAATAAAGGCATGTGTTGGTTTTAGTTATAAACACAAAAAATCAACTAACTCCTTTTTATTAAATTAAATACTACTTCCTCCGGTCCTATATATAGGACATAGTTAATCATATTCCTCGGACCAAGAAAAGTAGTTAGTTTTATGAATTCTATGAGAATATATTGTAACATTACAATTTTACCCTCTCAATTTTTCTTGAAAAATTCACACCTATTAATGAACAACAAAAAACACATAAATAGTCAAAGCATTTAATAAGGGCAAAAAAGAGAAAAAACAATAAATGATGCATAGAAAATATAAAATGTCTTATATATAGGACCAAAGATTGCTTCTAGAATATGTCCTATATATAGGACCGGAGGGAGTATCATTTTTTTTTTTGTTACATGGGAGGTCTGCGACTAGAACCCATGACCTGGGGGAGGGGGAAATCTTAAGTGTCCCTGCAGCCACCAACTGAGCTGTCTTACGCGGACCTATCATTTCTAAAATACACATTTTTAAATCTGTTGCCTCAATTAATTAATTAATTTTTTTTTCTAATGCTAGCATTAATGATAAACATTTCACCATCAGCATCATTTCCTATGTCATCAAATATAAGGAAGTATCACCATCATTTTTTTCAGAGCAGTTATATGAAGGATACTTTAATTTGGATAATTGATTTTATTATTTTAGATGAAATCAAAAAAATTCGATGCATTTACTAACATTTTTGTTAAGTACGAGTGAAGTTAGATATTTTTCTTATAAACAAGATTTGAGAAAGTAATAACTAAAAAGTGATAAAAGCTTGAGATTAATGGGTATGCACTAAAGTTTTTTATACCATCAGTCTATCATTCACCATTCATTTGTATTACTTTAATCTAAAAGTCAACGACCATAAACGGATGAATGATGGATGATGCACTAATGGTGTAAAAACCATTTGCACTGTCGATGCATTCTTCATTTTCTCTAAAAGCTTTAGACAAATTAAAATGCAATATGAAGCACATGGTTCCCCCATCATACCATATAGCCAAGAGAAACCATGAACCAGAATAGAAGAGTTTGCCCCACCCATGAGTAAATATTTTGTAGTAGCCTCGTTAGTTGGGTATGATCAAGTAGCATGTATACTAAGATGGCACATCAATTTGGAGGTGCTTTTGATGCATTCAAACACCTTGTTATTAGTAAATAGTTTATTCATGAAAACTTATTCATTTAATTATTCTTAACGGAATTACAATTACAATTGCTTTCACGTGTCTTAGGGTATTCCCTAAAAAAACCCAATTACGATTGTTTTCAACAGAATTATAATTCCTTCATTTAAAAAAAACAAACAAACAAACATAAGGGTTATTTAATTTCTCCTCTACCCTCAAAAGTCAATCGAAAAAGAATAAGAAAAAGAAAAAGGAAGAAAAACATGATTACAAATAATCGTGCCGTGTGCTTATTGTGTAGAAGAAGACACATACAGTAAGCTAATTTTGCTTCGATATATATCAACAAATAAACATACAAGGAGCAATGGTCCAGCTTTATTGTGTTATTGCTAGACAGCTAAGCTTTAATCAAGTGATTTAACTATCTTAACAACCGAATTTGGATTCATTTAAGTGTATGATATAATTGTGGAACCTTCAACTACATTGATACATACGAGTAAGGTCCTCAAGCAACGTAACCAAAGAATTAACCACATACAGTAACTATCCCTAGTGACAAGGCAACACATTGCTTATTGCCCCTAAGGTCAACTAATGTTGGGTAAATTCGCACACGCCAACAATATGATTGAAGATTTTGAGGATTTATATACAAAAGTGAATAATATAAATCAGTGGTGATATAGTATTCATCTACAAATTAATCTATAAATAAATTTAAAATATATGAAAATGACATGTGCCACTTATTAATTCAAGAGTGAAATACTATTTTGATCCCTCATATTTCTTAGATGGGACATTTTAGTCCCTTAAAATATGGAAATTCACTTTTAGTCCCTGAAGATTTTTTATGAGACACTTAAGTCCTTCCGTCGACTCTGTCAACTGCCTCAACTGCGGACTTAAGCGTCCCATAAAAAAAATCTCGAGGGACTAAAAGTGAATTTCCATATTTTAAGGGACTAAAGTGTCCCATTTAAAAAACATGAGGGATCAAAGTTGTACTTCACTCTTAATTCAATAGTAAGCAAAAAACCACTTTATAAATTTTTTTTATATAATTTAAACTTATTTATTTAAATATTGATTTTATAAACCTATATATATTATTGTAGAGACATTCAAGATGTATTAATAAGTTATTTTGGTTCAAAGCGAATAAAAAAATAGCATTACAAGTGACTTTGCTATGGTGATAAAAAAAAATTCATAAACAATAATTAATGATATATATATATATATATATATATATATGTATATAATGTGTTTAAAAATGGCAAAATCTATATTTCAATAATATATAGATACCATCAACAAGGCTCGGCACAATTGGTAAATAACTGAATTCCTTAATCATGATATCAGGGGTCTGACATATATATATATATATATATATATATATATATATATATATAGACACACATACACCGATAAGATTAATGTTTGCTTGTTGGCCAAGAAATACCCTCTAATCTCTATACACACAAGCATATAAAAAAAGTAAAATATTTTCGTTAGCAATTCCACATTCCTATTAGAAAATGGTAACTTGATACACTACTTATGATAAGAGAACATTTGAGTGAATTTTCATTATTATTTAATATTATGTTGACCGTATATTATTCAATGTTAATTAAATCGTTTGCAAGTGCAGCAAATATCAAAATGCTAAGATATAAATGACGATTTCTCTTCTAGCTAGCCGAGAGATCAGAGGGTAGTAAAAGAATTAAAGAACCAATATATAGTTGAAGAATTGAAGTAATGATTTTATATATACTCCTATCATCTCTTAACTAATACAGTTTTGATCATTATTTTATACATTTTGTATTATGTATTATATAATTTTAAAGACTCAATACTTAGCTTGTTTATATTTTTTTTAAATATACAATTATTTGTCACATTGTTGTTTCATCAACTCATTTCTTCATTTTTTTTAATATAATTTCCTCATATTTATTAGTATCATATTTTTTCAATTATTAAATGGGAGCACTTTAGTCAAAATTTACTAAATTCTTAAATTATTTAATTATTTCTTAACATGTGTGCATAAATTAAAAATACTTAACTTAAGGGACGAATGGATTATTATTTTGAATTTTAAAAATATTAGAATAATAAATTTAAAAAGAAGTATGATTAAAAGAACCATGATATTGTGAATTATGTGCATAAACTAATAATATATTAGAATCATTATGATTATGTAAAAAAAAAAAAGAATCATTATGATTAAAGGGGGTATTCCAACCCTTAATATTGTTTGCTAATTTGTTACTAACTTGATACTTGCTAATTTCTAAATTAAATATTTTTTACATTTGAAAAATTAAACTTTTATTATATTTTTGAGTTTATTTTTATGCATTGTTATTGTAAATTTTTTTACCTTATCAATACATCATTCACCATTCACATACATTATTTTTATTTAGAAATTATTGATCATAAATCCAATATGATATGGATGATGCGCTAACGGTTTTAATTACATTACCCAATTAATTCACAACCTATTATTCTTTCTTTACTCTTTTTTTTAAAAAAGATGATAAAGAACTTAATTTTTTTTAATGTCACTTTACTATATTTTGACTACTTATCCTCTATTTTAAAAGGTGAGATTAAGAATTTAAAGAACTTCATCCGGTTCTATATATAAGATTTTTTTTTGGAATTTTTTACTTTCATCGAAATATGTAATTAAATTTGTTAGTGATATTGAAAATGTGAAAATTTGATATACTTTTTCAAAAGTATCCCTATATTTATTATTGAAAATAAAAAAAAATCGAATAAATAGAAGTACTCATAAAAAAATAGTTAAATGCTATTAAAAATTGAAATGAAATATTATACTAAATATAAACAAAATAAAAATAAATACAAGATAGGAGGAAGTAATATAATAAAGGGATATGTTAGGGCGGTTGTGCATGACACAACCACGTTGTTAATATTGAGACACAAAAGTTCAACAGTTGGATAATTGTTTATCTTTGGGGTATTCAGAAAGAAGCGACAAAGCAAAGCCGACTCCCAAGGCTTTTTCTATGCAATTAATTTCAAGCCTGTATCTATTTTGACTTGTCCTTATGAATTACACTATCATACTCCATCCTATACTAGTACACCAATTATATATCTAAATAATTGCCTATAAAAAAAATATATATAATTAAAAACTCATATGATAGATTGGAAAAGGGTTATTTTTTTTTTTGGTTTACATGGGAAGTCTGGGACTAGACCCATGACCTGGGAGAAGGGGAAATCCTAAGTGTCCCTGCAGCCACCAACTGGGCTGTCTTACGCGGACGGTAAAGGGTTATTTTAATTTAATCAAAATTCTCGGATTCAAATTAATTATAATAAGAATGTAGCTGCTTTTAATATTTGTTGTCAATCTTAGCTTTATTTATCGTTCATCATAATAATACCGAACTTGAACATGATTACACTCGATAAATATAAAAATGATTTAGGAAAAAAAATACACATATGCCGGTGGATTAAAAGGTTCGAGAAAGAGGGTAAGTTGTTCCATGCATGCAACTTGCAAGACAAGATTTTCATGTAAAACAGAAGCCAATCAATCAAATGCCTTCATCAATAATGTTACTGCAATTCTTGAGATTTGAAGACAATTGTATTATTAGGTTGCGTGTTATCTTATCAACTTTAAAAATAGTATCGCATGGATTCAAATATAGTGAAAATTATTTTAAAATACAATTTTTTATATTTTTGATAAAAAAAAGTAATATTAACTTATAATGTTTCTATTTATTTCTAAAAATCTTAATAAATAAATGCCTTAAAAATAGCTCGACCTCTTAAAAAATAAAGGAGAATTATATTGATCATGGGAGATAGATAAAATATAAAATTTCACTTATATATTCTTTTTCAACCAAACTCTGAAGACACGTTTTTAATGGAAACTGGAAAGTATATAGAATCATATTCCAAATCATTGGTTTTTCTTTTATGTATGTTTGATTCTAAAAGAAAAAGTTCTCATGAAAAAGGATATATATGACGTCTAAAAAAAAAGTAAAGAAAAAGGATAAAACTAAAATTTATTTTTCCCACGAAAACTTGTAATCAATTAAAAGTATTTTTTGTCTCTAGACTTTTGCTCATGTGTAAAATTTGTCCCCTGACTTTTTTTAAAACAATTATTGTGCTCAAACTTTTTTAGATATTCAACATTATTCCAAAACTTATGGTAAAAAAGCTTACATGACTAACCACCAGTGTAGAGATATGTCACCACCTTCTCTAAACTAAGGAAAGACTAAAACGGAAAGAAAAACAAATGGGATCAGGGAGAAATTTTGTACCCTAAAAAAAATGTTAAGAAATGAATCTTACACTAATTTTTAAATTTTTTTTTGGGTTCTTTGATTTAAGGCGGAGGATAAAATGTCAAAATAGGATAAAAGTGTTTTGGGAAATCAAGTTTATTATCTTCAAAATATTAAAATTTAGTTTTTTCAATGAATACATATTTTTTTAATCTCTTATTCTCATACTTAAAGAATGAGATTAAAAAAATCATTTTTTTAAGTGAATCTTACACTAAAATGATATGAAAAAAAAGGCTTAATTATGTCTGGGGTCCCTGTAGTTTCACCACATTTTGTGAGATGTCCCTGTGGTTATTTTTTTCAGGAATATACCCCTGTCCTTTTCTCTGATGAGGTTTTTGCCCTTTATCACTGTTCCGGTCAGGTGGCTGCTGACTTGGACCACTGGAAGCCCAGTCAGCAGTGATGCATGGCTGCCACGTGGTACAATGTTGTCCACGTGGCACTGTACTGATTTTTTTTTATATAAAATTAGAAAAAAATAATTTTTTTAAAAAAAATTAAAATTTTTAAAAAATTAATTTTTTTATTTTTTTATTTTTTTTAAAAAAATTTATTGCATATGAAAAAAAAATTAAAAAAAATTCAAATTTTAAATTTTTAATTTAAAAAACTTTAAATTTTTAATTTAAAAATTAAATTTTTTTATTTTTTAATTTTTTTATTATTTTATGCTCGTCCTCTTTTTCATTATATTTACAATCACATTTCTTCACATATCTAAAATATTTATCATCTCATTATAACTAGATTCATCATTTTTCTCATCTGCAATCTAATATGTGATGCATTAATGTCTAGTCCTTCATATACAAGCGTATCTATTACAATATTTTATATTTTTTGATAGAAAATAACGACTAGATCACTTTTTGTGTTTTGACATATGCAATATCTGATGGTGCAGGTGGGTACAGTGGGAGGGGGAACTCAGCTTGCATCTCAGTCAGCTTGAAGAAATGTGATTGTAAATATAATGAAAAAGAGGACGAGCATAAAACAATAAAAAGAATAAAAGAATAAAAAAAATTTAAATTTTTAAATTTAATTTTTTTTAAAATTAAAGTTAAAATTTTAAATTTTTAAATAAAAAAATAAAAATTTAAATTTAAAATTTAAAATTTAATTAAATTTAAATTTTTGTAAATTAAAAAGTAAAAATTTAAATTTTTTCATATGCAATAAATTATTTTATATGCAATAAATTTTTTTAAAAAAAATAATTTTTTTTAATTTTTTTAAATAAAAAATTTATTTTTTTTAAATTTTTAAATTATTTAATTTTATATAAAAAAAATCAGTACAGTGGCACGTGGACAACATTGTACCACGTGGCAGCCATGCATCACTGCTGACTGGGCTTCCGGTGGTCCAAGTCAGCAGCCACCTGACCGGAACAGTGATAAAGGGCAAAAACCTCATCGGAGAAGAGAACAGGGATATATTCCTGAAAAAAATAACCACAGGGGCATCTCACAAAATGTGGTGAAACTACATGCTAGGGACCCCGGGCATAATTAAGCCAAAAAAAACCTTAATTAATTAACTAATGATGATGATGCTTGTAATATATGTTAATTGCATGTACCAGCTTGAGCACGAGGTTTTACCATCCTTAGGTGAGAAGATTCGAAGGACAAGCAAGTACGACTACGACTACATCTTGATGTATGCACAAGAAACGACTTAGCCCATTCGATCATTCTTCTTCTTTTATTCTTGTTCTCCCTCCTCTATTCTTTTCAAAAACAAAATTAATAATAATAAATTAAGGGTGAAAAGTGAAAACGATCCCTCTCAGGCGGTCAAAAAACAAAATAGAGTTTTTTAGCTTAGAGAGTGTATGTTTGATTATGCGATGAGTTAGCTCAGAATAATTCTGAAATGTCAATGCAATTAATAGTTATTTTTGTTCTAACATAATTTTGTGTTCAAAATTGATTTTATGATTCAAAACCAAACATGCCGAGAGTTTTTGAAAAGCACACCCGATTTTTGGGGCCGTTGCTTCTGACGGTGACGTGATATTTAATGAAATCTTTTGTGCCATCTTTAAATTATTAAAGTCACAATGATGACTTACTTACGTAAGTAACAACCTTCTATTCATTTCCCTTCCTTCCATCCTGAATAGAAAAAATAATTGAAATTCAGTTGATAAAAAAATATAATAAAACTACAAAGTCTAAAATATAAAATTCAAGACACTACAAGCTAAGTAGCTCACATAAGATTTATCGGTCTTTTTTTTATTAGCTCAAATTTATCAAATTGAAATAATAAACAAGACACACACAATAAGTTCTAACGCGCGCAAATAATACTAAAATATCAATAATAAAGCATCAAATTCAATTATTTTAATTGATTTTTTAATATGATATTAAATTCCAAAAAATAAATTTAGACATATACTCCATCTGTCCCAAGTTAGTGAAATTTTAAAAAGTGAAAAAAAGAAAAGAAAAGAAGAAAACATGTTACTAATGTAGCAAGGCTTAACTATATGTATGTTCAGTTTTTGAATTTTAGAATTATTTTGTCACTTATCCTTTTTATTTGTTCTATAAAAAAAGTTGATCATTGTTTTTTTTTTTAAATGTTTGGCATTCAAAAGTTATTTACTTTCGAGTTTGTCATATATCTCTGTTATCAAAAGTTATTTACAGCCAACTTTTATTGACATGTCTTATCGAAATTCTAGTCAAATACAGGAAGTTAGTCACGTGGTCAAAAACGACATCCCTCTCCAATCATTTTTATTTCTTTTTCAAACTAAAAATATAAAAATATTATTTTTAAGTTAAAAAAAGATCTTCATCCGCATGGCTAATCTCTTGCATCTGACAAGAATTCCGATGTGACATATCAACATAATTAGTCCAAAATCGATAGAATGAGTATATGACAAATTTACAAGTAATTTCAGAAATTAAATTTAGAAATGTTTAAAAAAACAAAAACCTATGACAAAACGACCCTAAAATTTAAGAATTGAACACATAATTAAGCCTTAATGTAATTGTTGTGTTAAATTTTTATTTTTATTTCAAAAATATATTATTTTTGAATTTCAAGATTCGGTTAAATATCTTTTCTCAATTCTATAATATAATCATTAATTAATCATGCATGCTACTAATTTTAAAAATGTTTTACTCAAAATACAATATATTTTTACCTTAATTAATAATTTTTTAATTTTTATATAACTTTAAACATCCATACATATAAAACAAAGAGAGTAAACAAGGTGAGATAGGTCCTCACCCCGTCCAAAATATTTTCTATGGCGACCCTGTAGTAATACTGACTTGAATAGCCTAATTCAATTGGTCTTTTGTTTTGTTTTTTTTTAAAAAGGGAAAAGGTGTATTTTATTCATAAATTAAAAACAACACAAGAAATTTCACACTAATAATAATTAAAGGGAAAGCAAAATACTCTGCAACAACAAACTCTTCCATGTGATGGATCATCAGCAACTGTCAAAACCCGACTGTAACAGGAGATTCAATAGACTTTAATACCAAGATAACAATCTCATTGATGCTGAGACTAAGCTCAGTTCGGCGACAAGGAATCTCAGATCTAAAACGAGAGAGTCGTTGGACGGTAGCCAAGTCAACAATCAGCAAAGAGAGATCTGTCTTGACGAGTAGCCTTCCAATTATTGGAGAAAAGAGGATAACCATCAGATTTGGAAAGTTGAAACTATCCAGAGGCATCCCTCCACTTGAAACACACAAAACAAAAACAACTTGCACAAAGGCAAGACAAAATTCAGAAAAACTGGGGAAAAATAAACCCACACCCTTTCCCAAAGGAAGGGAAGGGACAGATATCCTCTCCTACCGAGAAATAGTAGATGAAAACAAGAGGATTAATTGATCTTTTCAATATAGCGAAATGTATGTTTTTCAAGGGTGTTAATTTTTTTTTTCCGATTATTGACCCAAAGTTATACTGTAGTATATATATAATTACTAGTATTTTTTAAAATTTAAACCCACATCCCAAGACCTCTATGAAGCTAATTGAGTCTTCCATATACATGAGCAGTAACATTTTTTTATTTTCACTTAACTGCCATCCTTTTAATATTCATTAATCATTATCTTCATGGACGTTATCTCTTTCTAGTTCTTTTGTTTAAGTGAAGAATGTTCTCTCTTCTAGAATCCAGTTTAAGTACGTTTACACCTAAATATTTGGTTATTTAATTTATTTTATTTTTGTCTGAGTCTACAACTCTACATTACGTGGTTTTTTGTCACATGCATATAGCATCTTGAAACATTACAGTAGGTGCGTATTGTGAATAGGACATGGGAGAAAGAACCGTTCAAAATCTTCAACGTCACATTTTCGATAACGATCCTTGTCCACTTAGCTTTTCACCATGGATAAGATCGATCATCTTTTTGTTTTTCTTTTATTTCTTTGAATCTTATTATATCCATCGTCTTCAAACCTAACAAACTTATGTTAGTGGTATTATAACGTTAATTTGAATTAAGAAAACTCATTTTTTATATTAGATTGATAGTGTCTAAAGTCTCAACAATCTTCTTTGATAGAGAAAGAAACAAATCATGTAATGGTAATACTTACGTCCTCTGATCTTATTTATAAGACCTTTTTGAAGTTTTTCACTCCTATCAAGGAGAGTGCTTAAATTTGTTAGTGACATTGAAAATGTGAAAATTTAACATGCTTTTACAAAACTACCCTTATAATTAGTATTGAAACTCTAAAAAATGTTGACTTAATAGAGATGTTTGTGGAAAGAAGCAATTAAATGCTATTGAAAATTGAAATAAGGTCTTATAAATAGGACCAAAATAAAAACTCCAAAAGCATCCTATTTACCGGAGGGTTTATCCGTTGAACAGTAATCAATTGGCATGAACACGCGTTAACCTCTTCCTTTGCACTTATTATTTATTTATTTTATCAGACCTTTGCACTGTATTTTACTTAGCCCTTTATCTCCTTTATCTAAGAATGAACTTTTTATCTTGTACGTAAAAGTAAAACTTCCTTAATCAACTTTTTAAACGCTTAATGGTTTAAAAAAACAAAAATCACTTACCTGCTCGCATAAAGCTTCTTTATGCACCCAAAAAAAAAATTACTTCTTTTATAAGGTTAGTTAAAACAGTTTCTCGGGGGGGGGGGGGGGGGGGGGGGGGGGGGGGGGGGGGGTAAAAACAGTAAAAGAGAGAAATGTAGTACATGTATAAGTCGTGAATTTTTTAATATAAAAACACAATCACTTACTTTCTCAATATTATCTTGTTCCAGAGTTTTTAGAGAATTTCTTTGTTAATGATTTGGCCTCTGAAGCTGTTTTAAGTTGAATGAAATATCGACTTAGGTTAAAAAAAAAAAAAAAAATCTTGTTCTAGAGATTAATTTCATGGAAGAACATATGTCGAAGTCGGATCCCCACTATTAAAAATTACTTCCTCCCTGCCACAAGGATGACAAAAAAAATGACTAAAATTATTGTCTCAAAATATAGTTAATATAATTAATGAAAAGTTTAGAAACTGTAAACTTTGAATTGTGATTGGTTCATTCATGCAAAATGCATTAAATTAGTCGTTTGATAATTTGTTGATGTGTTAGACAAACCATTAAATGCATGTCTCTTTAATTTTGTGACTCTTGAATTTTTTAATCATCCTTGTGACACAGAAGAAGTATTATTTGGTTATATATATGAATCATCATGTCTAATCAATATTTCTTTTGTTTCTTAACTTTTGATCTGGACACACAGATTAAGAAAGTGTTGATATTCCTATAAAATTCTCATTGAAAATTGTAGTAATATTTAATTTTTATTAAAAAAATGTTTTCATTAATTAATGTATAGTGATTTGGAGATGATAAAAAGGATAAAAGAATAATTAATAAGAAGAAAGAGAAATAATTGAATGAAAGATTAAAGTTGAAAAGAAAAAATATTTATACTTTAGAATGGTAAAAAGACAAAAGATATGAAATGAAAATAAAAGCCTAAAAAGTCAAAAACGGATGATGTAATAATTTAACATTTGTTTTCTTTTTCAGAAATTGTTATTTGATCCAACTATAAATGATGTGATGATTTATAATCAAATACTCCTTTCGATCTTTAATATAAGAAAATTCAGGCATATTTTTTTTATATTTTTTTTTCTAATATATGAAAAAGTTAACTAACTTTTTATTTCCAATACAATCATTTTTAAAATGTTTCTAGAAAATAGTGATCGCATTTAATTTTTGTTTCATTCTCAATACAAATTTTCTAAAGTTGCAATATTTTTATGATTTTGAGAAAATTAAATACATTCAACTAATTTTCTTTTCTTTTCTTAATATGTGTAATTTCGTTTATTTTTTCTTATAATAGAAACTAGATGGAGTAATAATTTCTCTCTAAAAAAAATCTTTTTGTTTTTTTTCATACACACATGTCACATTATGCTTAGGAAGCTCAGTCCCTCTTCACTTAACACACATGGGACATAATCATGATCTTAGTTGTGTCAAAAAGAGCATAGTTGTAATTGACGAGATTGACTCAAGTGGTGCGATCCTACAAACTTGAGAATTTGGGAATGGGGTCCGAGAATAAGAAGTTTCATGATTAATTCCCGGTTAACACATCCCCTGTGAGAGATATAAGAACGCGACCTCGTGCAAGATTAGTCTCAATGATTCTTTAATATTAAAAGTGTTCTTGAAAACACTTGTGATACTGGCCAAATAGTATAGAAAAAAAAGAAAGAGCATAATCATACTCTTATTAGTTGTCCTATAAACTCGGAAAGTGATAAAAATAATACTGTATTTCATCTATTTCACATATAATTTAGTTTAATTTTTATTTTATCTTATATCACACACACGTATATATATAATTGTTTTACAAACCTTATATTATAATTATAATTTTCTTTTCTCAATTGTATAACTTTAGTTATCACAATTTTTTTTTTATTTTCAATTCCTTTCTTCAATAATGATTACACAATAATATCATAATTATTTTTATATTATTTAATCTTTTTTTTTTTTATTTCTATACTTAACTTTAACTTACATATAAAATAGAAAGAGTAAAAGTATGCAACGTACGAAACTAGGAATCATGCTCCCAAGTGCCCAAGAAATTATTAGTTGGTTCTGAACCACTATATCATTTATGGTATCCACCCATGATTTTTATTTTTTTTATTTTTAATTTATTTAAATATTTGATAAATTATAATTGACCAATAATAATTTGACATGTATGAATAGTATCCACCCATGATTTTTATTCTTTATTTTTAATTTATTTAAATATTTGATAAATTATAATTGACCTGAGCATGAATGACATGTTGATTTAGAACCACCTAATAATTGCTCAAAGTGCCCATGACAAGAGTGAAAGCACTTATCACTTTCATTTCTGATTAAACAATCTTTTATATAGTGAAAGGTCAATTATTTAATAGATAATATTTTCGACATGTTTAGCACATCTGGATTATGATCAACTCTTTCATAAAATAAACTCTAAAAATCAAGAATAAGATGTTAAAAAAAAAAAAAAGTAACAATTCATTAGAAATATAAGTTCATTATCTCTTTAAATATTTATATCTAGTTTTTCTATGTAAAAACAGAAAATACTAATTTTTGCCTTATTTAAAATAAAGTAAAGAAAATCCAAAAAATCGAAGCAGAATTAGAAGAATATAAAAACCAACTTATTATTTATTATTACACCAAACAAGGCACTGTAGAATCTCACTCACTCAAGGGCACACTCTATAATAGAAATCTATGTTCATCAAACATGAATTCTATCACTTCATCATCCCTTATTGGTGGGTACACCCAACTATCCACCGAGTCAACCAAAATGAACTCAGTTCTTAATGAGTCCACCGAGTCAAAGCTCTCTTCTTCTATATTTGGAAGTTCAACAATCTCACTCAGCTCAGACTCAGAGGACTCCTCTGCCTCTGACTCAGAAACAGAGGACTCTGCCTCTGACCCTTTCTTTAAGACATCAAATTTAACCATGGCTGCTGCCTGAGTTGCCGCGGCTTGAATGTCACGTGGGGTGCACGTGATTGGTCTAGGTAGAGCATGAGCTATGTTTGGGAAGTTGAGAATGGCAGAGTGACCCTTAATGCTCAAAGCAGCAACGTCGTGCGCTCGTGCTGCCATTTCCGGCGTAGCGAAAGTTCCGAGCCATATGCGAGATTTCTTGCGAGGCTCACGGATTTCAGATACCCATTTTCCCCAATTGCGCTTTCGGACGCCGTGGTAGACAGGGTGCTTGCTACAATCTCTGGGTTTCAATGCTCTGTTTTTGCTCTGTTTTTGGGACTCTGTTTTTTTGTTGCTCTGTTTTTTGGACTCTGTTTTGCTTGGTTTGGGAATGAGAGAGTTTTCCTTCTTGAGAGAGTTGTTGTTGTTGTGGTTGGTGGTGGTGGAGGAGCTTTGAGAAGAGGTTGTTTGTGTCATTGTTGTTGTTATTAGAACGAGAATATTTGTGGAGAAGAATATAGGAAGCACATGATAGAGGATAAAAGGTAAAGAAAAGAAGGGGAAGCTAAGGAAAAACAGAGCATTGGGGGCTTTTTGTAGTGAAGGAATGGCTCCAAAACAGGATATAGAGACTCTTAACCTACCAATAATATATGGGATTTGGATACAGTGATTTCATCTATTTGTATCCTTGACAAAAATCTAACGACTTATGGTAAAACAGAATAAAAATAAAATTTAAAATTCAAATCATCAAATTTTTTATGAACAATATGAAATTAGAGAAGTTAACATTTTGTGAAATTATCCTATCAAATCCATATATTATATGAGAAAAATGATTTAGAGACTTACAAAATGAGCCTACAAATCAACCTACATTATAAAAGAAGTGACATGTGCCACTTGCCTACTATTAATTGGATAACAAGTGATACATGTTACATTCTTGCGATGTAAGTTGATATGTAGGTTCATTTTGTAGATTTCTATGTCAACACTTTTATACGAAAGGTTGACGGGGTTTTAATGTATACCTTCAAAACCGTGTGCAAAATATAGTTTGACAAAATATAATAGCTATCAATGCTATTACACTTGATAGGTTTTCTTTAACCGTTATGTTATGTTTTAGTTGGATAGTAACCACAAAATATAAAAGAATTATACCTAAATAATTTATGTCTTTATCGCTTTCAACTTCTCGTGAGGTGAGCCTTAGCTCATAGTATTGTTACTATTATTTAAAAATTTGGAAGTCACAATTTCAAATCGAGAAAAAAGAGAGGAAAAAAAAAAGCTTTCAATTGTAAAGATAAAGTTGCAAACATCTACATCTAAGGTAGTACCACGGGAGTACAAATTATGTTTGTGAAAGTTATAGCTTAGTTATATTTGAGTGTGATTTTATGATAACATGACATACGTATATATCCAATTGTTCAACTCTTTTATTTAATTACATTTTGATTTATCTCATTTAATGCACGTCAATATGTTAATTTCATCACATAAACTTTTATATATATATATATATATATATATATATATATATATATATATATATATAAAAGCATCATATAAACTAGTTTGGGAGAAATATGTAAAACTCATTACATAAATATATTTTTCTAAAAATCATTATGTAAATATTTCAATGTTATTTGAACATCCAAATTCATATAGTCAACTTCATATAACTATTTTTTTTATTTTTTTTATTTTTTTTACAAATAGAATGCGAAATAGTGAGAAAGAGAAATTGTGGGTCATTCTATCTTTTACTTCTCTTTTTTTTTTTGTTGTGGAATTGGGTGTTAAGAGTTTGAACCTTCAAATAGTAAGTATATTTTTCTTTTTTTGGTATGTGACTTTAAGTAAAATCCGAGATTTACTTATGTGCCCGAACTAATCTATCCGGGATTCTTGTTTGCCCCTACCAAGATAAGTTACGGTTTATGTGATTAACCAACTAAACGTTGGTTAGTATTTTCATTATCTAAACCTTTGAAGTTTAGCATGGAGTGAAAGTAAAATATACGTAATTACTTTACAATCAAAAAGGGAAAAAAAACACAGTTTGTAAAGTACAGTTCAAATTCAAACGTGCTTCATGTTTAGGTTTAGCAGCCTGAAGGGAAAAAAATATGAAAAACGAGAAAAAAAAAATTATGAGTAATGAAGCTAAAACGGTAAAATATGTATAATAAAAAGGGTACTAGATTTTTTCTTTTCTCGTGGAAGTTTTATTTGGGCAAGTATAAGGTTGAGTAAGTGGATGAAAATGGATGAATGTGTCAGTCAATCACTGGTTCCGGAGAGCCCACATTAGCACTTTTTACTAGCAACGTTCAGTACAAAACTGCATTGTTGTTGTTTTTTTACTGAATTATTTTATTGCAATTTTTTTTTTAGTACTGCTTATTTGAGTTGAGTTTGAAAAATAAATTCCCACGGAGCATTACCAATGTCTATTTTTATTTTTAATCATAAGACTTGAACTCGAGACTTTATTTTAGAAGGAAAAAATCCAACTACTTATTACTTAGATCAATCAAAACTAGAATGCAACATTGCATTTTGATTAGTGTATAACATTATTTGAACATAGATATCTAGATTTCTCTTGAGTATAGTTAGATGTTGCTATATGAACTTCAAATATATATATATATATATATATATATATATGTGTGTAATAATATAGATATAGGTATTGTGAGAGAAGAGGAGTCAATTCACCATTAATTTTATGAAGTAGTAGTATAAAAATAACAATATTGTTACAACATTTCTGGCCAAGTCTCATTAGTCCACATCTTATCTTTCTTGTGGCCGTTGGGGTCAAAATGTCTGGTGCATTGTCCAAACCCCATTCCCCACTCATTTAAAGAAAACACACAACCAATTGGTGTCTTCCACACACTTCACTCATAGGCATGGACAATGTTTTCAGACACCACTAACCCGTGTTTTTGTTTTTCTTTTTTTTTCTTGACAAGGACTACTTCGGATGCTAATTGAAATGCAATGAGATTAAAGTCTTTATCATCCTTTGTTAGTTTCAATAAAAAAGGATGAAATATCTATACCAACGGTCACACTATGTTTAGGGCCTTAGGGGAGCCTAATATTCCATTTGTTTCTTAATCATCCTTTGTAAGTAAGACTTAAGAGGAAGACAAATCTCTTCCATAGGTTTGTTTTGCTTATATCATATGGTTGTGCGCACTACTATTCAAAAGCATTTTGCCAATGGATTCCAGTGTTTTGGGTAGCTCTTATGGCTATTTTACAAATATATATTTATATATATTCAAGTTGCAAAGATGAGGCACTTCCAAATGGGACTATAATTTTAGGGATTGCTATCTCTAATGTTCAAAAGAAGAATCATTGTCACATTAAAATAATAATAATAATAATAATCTTTCCTATAAACACAAAAAAAAAAAATCATTTCGTTATACATACAACCCATAGAACCCATATAACGTTTTTAATTTTTTTCAATGTAATTTTCCTCCTTCAACTTTTGCTCATATACAAAAATTTGCCCTTTAACATTTTTGGTCGATTTTGATCCTCAATTTTTTTAAAAAAATTACATAGCTTTATTCTCTTCATCAAGATTCTGATTTTGTTCAAAAAGATTGTGAAGTGAAAAAATTGAGAGAATAATTCAAGAACAAGCTGGCATATACACAGCTGACGATGAAAAGTATATCAAGGGGAAAGCAATGAGTAATGGTTGCTTTGGATAAATGAGGAATTTTATGAATGATATAAATATTTAATTTGTTTTAAGATTTTTCCACTATACAAGAATTAAGGTTAAAATTACACGCATTTAAAAAAAATGGGTAATGCACCGACCAGGCCCGGCCCTGGGGTGGGCATTGAGGGCCACCGCCCAGGGCCCAAATTTTTTTTAATAGTACTTATACTTAAAAAAAATTAATAGTTGCATATTTTTTATCTTTCAATTATTAATAGTTTAGCATAATATTTTAATTTATTTTTTTTATTTGCTCACTTGACTTATAAATAGGTTAACTTATGAACTTTATTTTTATAACTTACTCCCTTTGTCCCTAAATACAACACCATTTTGTGAATTTTATTTTGTCCTTATTTATAAGATCTAATACAAATTTTCAATGACAATTAGATACTTTTTTCCACAAACACCCATATTTTCTCAATAAGTTTTTGATTCTCCATAATACTTATAAGTATAGTTTTGAAAAAAAAAAACATATCAAATATTCACATTATCAATACAATTAACTAAATTAACCAACTTTAATAATGAACGAGAATTCAACCAAAATGATATTATATACAAAGACGGAAGAAGTAACATGAAAACAATTTAGTTACCTATTTAATTAATAAATTTTTTTATTTTATTTCAACTCTATTTTATATAATACCTATTTTATTATTGATTGTTATCATTGTTTTAATTAATTAAATATATAAATATATAGTGTTTTAATTGATTTAATTTTAATAAAATTTTTTAGTAGGGCCCAAAAAATTTTTTGCCCTAGGGCCCAAGATAGATTAGGACTGGGTCTGGCACCGACAGTGTTAAGTTTTTTACACCATCAATGCATCATTCATCCGTTTATGGTTATTAATTTTTAAATTAAAATAATTCAAATAAATGATGAACGATGAACTGATGATATAAAGAAATCCATACACATTAATATAATGTCTTAAAAAAAAATGTTACAATTACAGAAACCGTTAAATTGATTGATGTCAACTAAAGGCAGAAACAGATGCACTTTAGTGATGCACTTTTTTGGAAAGTGATGGTGATGGTTATGGACTTATGGTTAATTAAAAAAAGGAAAATGCTAACAAGTGCGGGCACTTGTTAAGGGAGTAATTATAGATAAAAATTATTGGAAAGTGTGATTTTTTATGTTTTCGAGAGAGTGCTGAATGTGAACTTATGATTTTTTTTTCCATATGTAATAACCTTAACAAGTGCCCTAAGGGCACTCGTTAGCAAGACCCAAATAAAGTGAAGAAATTTGATTTGCATGCAATAATGTTGGAGTTACTTCCTTGATTATATTGATTGATGGATTATACGGTGTACAAAACTGTTATCCGCCACGTGTCAATCTTATTCATGTAAGTTGATACTCTTACGGGTTTGTTTATCAGCAAAAATAACTAACAACACAGACATTATGAAAGTTAGTTGAGTACATTTAATTTTTCAAATTCATAGAAAAATTGAATACTTTAAGAAATTTGCATTGGGAATGAAACAAAAATCAAATCTTATAATCATTTTGAAGGAATATTTTAAGAATAGTTGTATTGAGAATAGAAAATTGATTAATTTTTGCTTATATTTAAGACCATTAATAAGATGTTTTTTCTTATAAATAAGACAGAAGGAGTAAATCGTTCCAACACAAATTAAAGCTCTGTTTGCTGAGAAATGAATTACATCATCTAGAAACTCACAAGTCCACCAGCCGAAGGGAAGAAAATTTTACAATTAAAACCGGGTGTGAATGTCTGATCTTGTCTGGTCTTTAACGGATATTAGAAATCAGATCAATTAAATTGATATAGTTAAGTTCAGTTCAATTTTAATATATTTTATATATAAAGACCAGACCGGATTGGACAATGATTCACTCCGGTACGATCTGATCTATTTTACATATTTAATTAAAATTTAAAATATTGAAAATAACGTCAATCCAAATAATATCAAATATTCAAGAGATAAAAATATAAATTTCTTTGTAAAGGAATTTTACAATAAATAAAAATATAAAACTGCTAGGTATTTTTTCTTACGGAGTTGCTAAAATGAGACTGCTATGTATAGAAATTAGAAAGTCAACACTGAGCAAGTGAACAATGAGGGTTAGAGGGACGAGAAAGTGAGAACATATATGGATTAGGTAATAGATTATTTTCTTTGTGTTTTTATTGAGTGGAGTGATTAGTGAGAGTGAGACAAATAAGCTATAGTTAAATAAAAAAATAAAAAAAATTGGAGTAACCGGTCCGGTCCGATCTACATGGTCTCAAAAATTATGAGACCATGGACCAGACCATAAGGCAGTGGTTTGAAAATTTTGAGATCGGATCGAACCATCAAACTCGATCGAACTGCATTTTTCTATTCGATCCAGTTTGATCTAGCAATCTCATGATCTGATCTAGAATCGCTTACATCCTAACTAAAACATTTGATCTCAAGAAGAAACTCTCTTCATTTGATTTATAGCATAAAACAAAAAAGATTTTCTAATGCATATTTTGGGACATATGTTAATCTTAATTAAGTGAATAAATTCTCATTTAAAAAAAAAAATATCAACTTCTTATATATTAAATATACCATTTTTCTACGTAAGTTGACCTTAATTTTTAAACAATTCTAAATATGTGCTTTAGAGAATACATTTACCAACAAAAATAAAGCAAAACCAACAGAAAAGTATAAAAAAAAAAAAGAAAAAAAAAACTAGTTTAGTCTACTATTATACTACTAGTATATTCTTATGTGCAGAAAACAGCAATGGAGATTGTAGTAGCATCATTTATTTCATATGATTTTCTCTTGCCAAAAACCGTTGTGCTCAAACCAAGCTACAATAAAGTGGTTGAGCTATAGAATCTATAGTGTTTTATTCATGTTGATATATGATGCATTTCTTCTTGGAAATTGCTTTTTCCCCCATGAATGACTTTTTGCTCCCATTTCAAATTTCCATGGACCAAAATATCTTTAACAGTGTTAATATTTTCGGTTCTATGAAACCGAAAAAGTCTTTCCGATTTTGCTGAACCGAAAAAGATATTCCGGTTTTTCTGAACCGGAAGACTTCCGGTATACTTAATCCGGAATACTTCCGGTATAGCACAACCGAAATTACTTAATCCGGAATACTTCCGGTATAGCACAACCGAAATTACTTAATCCGGAATACTTCCGGTATAGTATCAATTTCAATTTTTAATAATATTAATTATTTATATTTTACAAATACTTTCATTTAAAAAAAAAACAAATACTTTTATTTATTAAATACTTTTTAGATTTCAATAATTATTATTATTATATATATAAATTATCAATTCCTTCTATACCGAAAATAATAACTAAATTTCTTAATTTTGTCGAACGAATTCATTGGAGAAAAAGTTTATATTACTAACTACGTGCAATCAAGGAGTTGAAAGAGTAAAAAGAGTGAATGTTAATTAATAAAAAAAAAAAAGAAATGATTAAGAATTTGATAGAGTGAACAGTGAAGAAAGGAAGGAAGAGGGAATGATAGGTTGCAGTTGCAGGTCTCTCTTCTTCAGGTTCAGGTTCAGGTTCTTCACTCACTCACTCACTCATTCCATTTCTCTGAATCTTTGCAATTTTCATAAACACTTCAATTCTATTAATTAATTAATTCTGCTTCGTACTCTGTGTGTGTTGTGCTTTTGCTTTGATTTTTTTTTTTTTTTTGTTGCAGGGTCGTCAGAGTTCTCAGATTTACCACTACTACATGTGTTCCATCAACAACAAGATCTTATTATTCATTTCATCAGGTTCTCTCACCTAATCTAATTCAATTCAACTCATTCATTCAAATCAATCAAATTTAATTAGTATTCAAATAATGTTACATATGTTGTAATATTGCTGAATTTAAATTCAAATTCTTTCAATTTTGCCATAGTTTTTTTTTTAAAATTTTTTTTTTTATATAAATTTATAATTTTCTATAGCCAATTTTTTGGGTAGGGGAGAAAGCGCGGTCTCCTAGGGGTTTGAACCCGGGTACGCGAATATTTTATGTCCCACGGCTCTATCATTTGAGCTGACTCGCTATAGGTTGTTTAAAGATTTTTTGCTAGTGATCAATGCCATCTGGCAGTTAATTTGCAATAGGTTAAATCAGTTATCTCTCTGTTATGACGAAAGTTGCATGGTTCACTTATTTTCCCTATGTACTGCATATTGATTTGGCATACCGCATTCTATGTACCTTGTTAGACGTAAAAGAAGTCTTGTAAAAATAAGTAGAAAATAACGAACCGGTACAAATCATGTACCATGTACCAGAACCGGTGCTGCTTACCATGTAACTATGGTTATGATAGCTGTAACAATTCAATTTGTAGTACAAAAGTTCTCTTGTATAAATGCATATTTCATAGTGAGGCAATAAACTATCTTCAACTCATTTCATACTGAATTGGAATGGTGTTTCAATGAGATGTAATTTGCCATCAGCTTTTTTTTTTTTTTTTTTTTCATTCCAATTGTTTAACAGGGACAGAGATCTTATCATTCCTTAAGCTGTGATTTTGTTATGGGTAGTAGAAAGAAGAAAGTGTGCCTTGAGGATCATAGCAAGAAGCATAAAATAATGAATTCGATCTGGAGACCAGTTGCCACTAGCGCTGCTTCTCGTGAAGGTTTGTCCATTTTTTTTTTGTTTTGGGGCATATTAGCAATATACTTCTGGTAGTGCCAATGACTTTTCATTATGCTTATGATATATATGATTTCTTTTACTTGTGATGAACTAAGGGCAGTATTGTTTGAACTTTGAATTGTAATAAAACAAAACAGATGGACTAGTTGCTTTTATCTGATCTTTATTTACGATATAATTCCTCCATGTTCATAGATTAGATGAGAACCATGGTATTTTCAAAAGGTAATTAACAAGCACATGATTCCATGGAGTAGCACTTCTTAAAAAAGTGATATGAACCTCAGGAGAACTACACCTCAAAAGCTAGCCATTTTAGTCTGAGAGTTCAAGGCCACAATGCAGTCTCATACTTCCGGTGAGGGACTCAAGTCCCATACAGTGCAATTGGATACTGGCAAAAAGTGTTATTACTGTTTCCTTCTTAGGAGGAGCAGGGGTTGTCTGAGCTAGTATGAATCATTAAATGATGTGGTTTTGCAGAAAGCTTGACAAAGGATGCAACAATTGAGTCAAAAGATGGAAGTGATGTTCGAGAAGTGGGCTGTAGCGCATCTAGCACTATTTCAAATGTCACGAAGGTAGCGACTGAAGCTATGGATGAGATTACTGAATCAGCTACCAGGTCCAGCTTATTGCAGGATGATGTCAAAAACAAAGTTCTGGAAGGAGGTTCATCTCTTTCCACCGGAAAACATTCCATTTCTGTTGAGGCAAGATTATAATTTTTCAATTCCTTTTTTCTTGACTTGAATTGGTAGTCTATACGAAGATTCCACCCAATATTAGTTTGTTTTTCCTTTTGCATGCTAGTGACCTACTGACAGGCACACGTCTTTTATTTGGTCCTTTTTTTTTATTATGTTTCAGTTGCTGAAGTGTTGTTTGTTCAATGTACCTTGAAGGTTACTGTAGCACTAATTAATTGGTTCATTATCTAATGGCAGAACTTCATTTAGTAAAAAAAGATGGGAGAACTTTATAAGAAGTCTAGCATTCAAGGCTATGCTGCTGATTTTGTTTTGTGGTTTTATTATTTTTTCCCTAACACTTACGACAGACTTTATTGTTTATTGTCTGCTGTTTTTATTCACATTTTCACAAATTGACAGAGGAAAGAAGTCGTATCACTTGTTTTCGCTTGTGCTATTTATCTGCCTCCTCTGTTTTGATATATCGTTCATCCTCCTTTTTTTTAAACTATACTTCCATTTGCTTCTCTTTTCTGATTTTGCACTGAAAAGTCAAAAGCTCTAGCCTTTTCATATCTGTTCTCATTGTGTTTGTTGTGCAGGTTGGTGCATCACTATTTCGATTTATCAAAGGAAAAGGGTAAAAACTAGTTAATTTTTTTTTTCCATGGTTGTGAAAGGACTAGAGAAAAGTGTGGGCTTAGATAATATATGCTGAAAATGAAAATAGTAATGCGTATTAGAAATTTTAAATGGTTTTGACTTGAGAGTTGAAATTCATGTACACCATATGGGATATAACTATACAAGTCTTGTTCCTATTGAGGCATTATTCATTGACATGTAAATTAGATTATATGCTCGTTTCTTATTCTTCATACTTTTTTCAGGGGATCCACGCAGAAAAAGATAGAAGAGGAGACGGGGGTTAAGATAATATTACCTTCTTCAAAAGAAGAGGATTTTGTTAGTAAGTTTTTGGGTTCACCTAATCCATGGACTATCTTCCATGGGTCATCTTTGAAATGGTTATTTTATATTATGCTTTTTTAAATCTTTGATTATTGTTATACTTTGAGATATTATTTAGTGTTGATTTGACATTAGTTAATTAGTATAAATATCTTGATCTCAAAATAATATATTGAGTGTGTTGAGAATCATAATCATGGCAGGGTCTGTGATTGAAGATGTGTATTCTAACTCTAACCAAAATCCCAATTTGATCTAAAGACCAGAACATAATTATGTGACCATGGAGTGTGAGTCTTACATTGGCTGAGTGTAAGACACACAACTTCCATTTAGAGGCTTTCTTCTCATAACAGACAGGGATTTTTGGAGTAGGATCTCCTGTACATCGTTTTGACTCTCATAAAAGTGGATAACAAAACTCAATATCTAAATGATTTGGTGAAATTGTTTTTTCAGCCATTGAAGGCAACTCAGTTGATAGCGTGACTTCAGCTTCGGAGAAGATACAAGCTATAATTGATGAGGTCAGTTGCCTGTCCTTGCAAGTTGCAATCCATGTTGGTTTTGGTAAACTGATATTACTTTGTGATCACAGACTCACAGGATTGCATCAAGGTTCACATATTTTCTTGTGTTTGAAACAGGCGGTTAATAGTCGCAATCTTGATTATTCGCACTTCATATCACTTCCATTGGCCATCCATCCCGAGTTGGTAGATAAACTCATGAATTTTCAAAATTCTATATTGGGAAATGTTGATTCTTGCATGGATGAGAAGCTTGAGACTGATTCCTCTGAAGATGGGGATGCTACTGACGGCAAAGAAGAGGACCAATTGTCAAAGGAAAATGCTGATGTTGCAGTTGAACTTAAAGTCGATAATGATAGTGAATCAGTAAAAGTTAATTTTACTAACATACCACTTGTCAGTTACCCTGCTAAAGCATCCAAGCCTGCTGCTTCATCTGGTATGATAACATTCATCTATGCTATGTTTAATAGATTTATTGCGTAAGGAATTCGAATCAAGAAATAGCGGAATTGTCTACATTGTGTAATCAACTCGGCAGCATAAAAAAATACTCTTACTTATGTCGTGATATGTGACATGTTTTCTTTCATCGTCATTCTCCACTTTGTGGAGCTTGAGTTCTGAATTCCAGTTAATCATTCATGGATGCTATCATTATATTACCAATATATGCTCATATTACCCAGCAACCACTCATTTTCTGTGCAATGAGCTTATCTTGTCATATAGAAGCTCATCAAGGATTATGTTTTTGCTTTACTTCGGATTACACATTTTTCTGTTTTAATCTTCTTCCTTCTATGATCTATCTTTTTTAATATGAAATTTCATTGATTTATGTTGTACTTTTGCAGACTTAGGGATTGACAAATCTATATTCATCAAACCCAAAACGTTTCACCTTACAGTTCTCATGCTTAAGCTGTGGAACAAAGATCGAGTTAAGACAGCTACTGAGGTCTTGCAGGTAAGTTTTATTAAATTCAATAATAATAATATAGCATGTGAAGTAGATATTTTGTTTGTACTAATGTTTGTAACTGTGTAGAGTATCTCTTCAAAAGTTTTGGAAGCCTTGGATAATCGGCCTCTCTCTGTAAGATTAAAAGGATTGGTAAGAGTCTGTTTGAGCTCCATTATGCAAATAGAATATTCAATATGAATTCCTTATTGCTGATTATCTGTTGACATGATATAAGTGATATTCTAAGACTTGTACATGCACTCAATTTATGGAATGGAGTAACTGAACAACATACACATTAAAGAATTGACATCTGCAAGTTGTCTTTTGTCGTGTTTAAAATTTTTATATTAACAATTTGAAAGTTCTCCTTTCCCCAACTCACAGATAATATTTTCACTAAACTTGCATTGCATCATGAGATGTTGATCCTAATACACATGTAAAGTTGTGCTTTCATTGGAAGTTTTCCTATAGCTCCGTGAATGTCTGATAGGAACTTATATTTTTTAACCACTAAATTTGAATTTTATGCAATTTGTTTGATATCTTTATGAAGGGAAAGATACTTTTAATCTTGCAGGATTGCATGAAAGGTTCTTTGGCAAAAACCCGTGTTCTCTATGCTCCCGTGGAAGAAATTGGCAGTGAGGAACGTCTTTTACGTGCCTGTCGTATCCTTATATGAAATGCACTTTGGGAATGCTTTTTAAGGAATTTGCTTTGTTGATCACTATTTTTCAAATAATTATAGATCAGTAATTATACCCTACCCTGGTTATGATTATGACTTGCTCTCAAAGAATTGTTTGATTTTCTGAGCTTTTTAGAAGTCATAATCGATGCATATGTTGGTGCTGGACTTGTCTTAGAGAATGATGCTAAACAAAGACTGAAGGTAAATTACCTTTTTGCTTCTTTTAGATAAATGATAATTGAAAAGTTATGTAACCTATTCAATAGGATTACACTTGTAAAATGCCATTTTAACTTTTCTAATGGTTTCCCTCGTTTCTGTATGTTAGCTCGAAATGCTTGATTTATGTTATAGCATTTTTATATTTCTGGACAAATTACCCTGTTATGCATAAACTTTAGAAGAATCATCGTTTCCTCTTTCCAGAATCAAATGATAATAGTTTGCAAATGTTACTTTAATGAACATATTTGTCCCCAAGAGGTAGCTCAGTTGGTAGAGCTGAGTTGTGGGACATATAGCGTAAGTACCTGAGTTCGAATCCTGACAGCGCACAACTTTAATGAACATACTTGAAAAAACAGAAAGAATTAATATACTTCCCCCTCTTGTGCGTTTTGTTTGTAACTGTGGTGGTTTTTCTCTTGTGTTGCAGTTGCACGCCACTGTGATGAATGCAAGACATAGGAAAAGGTGCTGTTACCGTTTCCTTTTATTATGTTTGAGTACTCCTTAGTTTTGCTGCTCAACAACATCTTCCTTTGTTGGTTAAGGACGTAAACATAGAAAGTTTGTATAGAAAATATGTGTATCTAAGAGATTAAAAATTTTATTGTTATGATTTCCAATATAAACTCTATGTTTTAATTCCTTAACCATTTAACAAGACCCTTTAGTTTAAATAACTGATATAAGGTGCCGGTTTTCAGGTCGAAGTGGTGGAGAAAAAAGGTTGATTCTTTTGATGCAAGGGGCATATTCAAGCAGTATGGATCAGAGGAGTGGGGGCAGTATCTTATTCGTGAAGCTCATCTTTCACAAAGATTTTCCTTTGATGAAAATGGATACTATCATTGCTGTGCTTCAATACCTTTCCCTGAAGATATGCAGGTAGAAGAAGAATCATAGATGTGTTGTTGGTTATGACTTTACTAACTCTCCGTGGAGCTGTTTGTAAGTTAGTTTTTGGAGGGGAAAGGGAAGGTTTGGGAACACTCGAGCCTATATGGATTTTAGAGTAAGGATTTACATGACTTTTGGATTTAAATGTTTTAACTAACAAATGTGTTTAATTGACATGGCCTCTTGTAGTTTTAGACCATTTCGGTTATTGTATTGTATATACTCTTTATTTGAGATAGGGTGCTTTATTCATTGTATTGTATGGATTGTAAACAGTAAAGACAATACTGTAATAATTTTTTTATTAAAGTTTTAAAATATTTAAAGAAGAAAAAGAAGAAGCAAAAATAGATAATGACAAAGAAAATACACACACATATATATATATATATATATATATATATATATATATATATATTAGAGTCGGCAAAAAAGCACGACACGACCGGGTCGGCCCGAATAAGCACGGTAAAATATCGGGTTTAGACAATAATTTTGGAGAACGAATTATACCCGTGCTTTTTTAGCATGGTCCGCAAAGGCACGAAACACGACTAGACTTTTGCCAGGCTAAAACAACACGACATGCCAACCCAATTTATTTTATTTTTAATTTGTTGAAGTTTTTTGCTAAAACTATAAAGAAAATGAAATGATCCACTAATCCACTACATTATACAATGCTTATTTACTAATACATATACGTCATTTAATACATATAACAAGTGATACTACCAATTATCAAATATTATCATACGTGTGTGTGTATATATATATATATATATATATATATTTAAATGGTTGCCGGGTAGGTACGCAAAAACACGAAACACGCACGGTGCGGGTATAAAGATCATTTTTTAAGCATAATTTTAAGCCGTGCTTTTTAGGCACAACACGGTCAAAGCCCGAACCTGAACCGGGAGGAAATGAGCACGACCAGGTAGCACAAATTGCCACCTCTAATATATATATATATATATATAGACACACATACACATAGAGACAGAGAGATAAATAAATAGAAAGTGATAGAAAAACATAGAGCTGTTAGTAATTTGAATGAAGAAGGATCATCGGCAAGTGTTGTTGGGTATTCAAGTGGAGATGAAATCCCACATTGGATATGATGGAATAAATGAGAGGGTTTATAAGTGGCAAGACCTATATAACCATTGCCTTAAGCTTTTAGTTTAAGATGTGGTGTCTCACTTATGAGTGGCTCCTAGCACTAGTAATTAGGGCCTCGACCCGCGGGCCTGCCCAGCTCGCCCGCATTTTGCGTCATGGTCTAGTTTTTTAGTCCAAATTTTAATTAGGACTGCGCAGGGCCGCCTGTTAAATTTGCGAGCATTTTAGGGTGGGCGAAGGGTGGCCCGCAGGCTATTAAAAAAAACACTATTTTGTGGCCCAATGTACAAACCAATCCAAACACACAAAAATTAAGGCAATGTGAAAAATTAAGTCAATGTGAAACCGACCCACACACTGTTTTTCCCTTTGAATTTTAATTATGTAAGGTTCAGCCTTTAAGGTACATTGACAATCATTTTTTTTCCTTTCAATGCTGAATTAATTTATTTTTTAATTTTTTTAATTTGGGAAAAAAATGGGTGGCCCGCATGCTCGCACGCAAAAAACGTGGGTGAGCAAGCCACAGATTTGCCGTCCTAAAATCAAAACGGATCACCCATGCCCGCCCGTTTAAAATGCGGGCGATTGCGGACCCGGCCTGGCCCATGCCCGCCCATTGGCCCTAATTGCCAATGTTAATGGCTCCTCACTATTCCCATGACCCTGGAGCAATGTGATTTCCCTCCCCGATTGCAATAATCAAACATTACATTAAGAGTGACGTGTAAATGAAACCAAGTAACTATCAGATACGTGTCGCCTAAGTATTCACATTTCATGTCTTTCCAAATTATCTCTCACCTTCTACAATTCGAATTGGACAATGTACTCCTCTTGGAGTTGCTACGTTTGACTTTGTCTGGTTAAATAACCCTAAATGCATTGTCTCTTAAGATAACTTTAAACCAAAACATTTTCTTCCGGAAAACCGACGTCATTTTCAACCCTTAATAATTAATATGCCATGTATTTGTGAAATTATTAGTTGGTCTCGAACCAATGGTTTTGGATTTATCTCAACCATTCATAGTTTATTTTTTAAAAAGAAAATACATAAAATAGTTGCTTTGTTTTTCTCCACCGTTAACATTCCTTTTACGGCTATGAGAGTTAGGGACGAACATGAATAACATTTTGTAAATGAGTGAACTGTCACTTTAATCCCTGAATTTACACAGCACTTTCACTTTAGTCCCTGAAATTAACAAAATTGCTCTTAGGTCCCTGACTTTGTAAAAAGTCATTCACGTTAGTCTCTATCCCTAACCCCAAACAACCACGTCATCATTCTGTTATAGGACTAACGTGAATTACTTTTTACAAAGTCAGGGATCTAAAAACAATTTTGTTAATTTTAGGGATTAAAATGAAAGTGTTATGTAAATTCAGGAACTAAAGTGACAGTTTACACTTTTGTAAATATAGAAACTTAAAAGCAATTTTGGTAACTCTACGGACTAAAGTGAATGTTGAGAATAAATTCAGGGGTTTGATGAGAGATTAGTACAAAAATAATGGGCAAAAAACAACAAAACCCAATCCAAGTTAAAAACGCTGCCGTTGCAAAACAACAGAAAGAGAGAGAAGTGATAACGCGGGAGATTGGATAGAAGAAAGATAGGGTTTTTGAAGGTATGTGCTTAATTCAATTCATTCTTCTTCTTCTTTTTTTTTTTTTTTTTTGAATTATCAGCACCATGAATTCAAAGTTTTAAGCTTTCTCAAATTTTATTTTATTTTTAAAATTTATTTATTCAACAACAGAAACAGTGTTCTTTGTGCTGCTGCTGCTGCTGCTTAATGGTGTCAAGTTATGATGCGCACCAACTGTTTGATGTCAAAACTCCCTCCCCTTTTCACCATTCTCACCCACCATTCCCATTTCCCACCACACCCTTTTCTCTCTTTCAACCCCACTTCCCCAAAAACTCGTTTTTCTTGCAATGCCAAACACCCCCTATCCATTGCTTGCAGCTCTTTTTCCATGAATAATAATGACATAACAACAACAACAACAACAACTCGGACGGATAATAATGTTAATAAGATTGATATTAAGCTTTCGAGCAAGGCGAGGCGAAAGGCTGAGAAGGAATCCCCTGAAGGGGTTCTAAAGAGCAAGCTTGGTCAGTGCTCCAAGGCTGGCGATGTTGTGCAGGCGCTGAAACTGTATGACGAGGCGCGGAGAAAGAAGGTTGCGATGAATGTTGACCACTTTAACAAGTTGCTCTATTTGTGTTCTAATGGTGAGAATAATAATGAGAATGGCGATGGTGAGGTGGCGCTGAGAAGGGGGTTTGAGATATTTCAGGAGATGTTGAGTGATGGGGTTGAGCCGAACGAGGCGACGTTCACGAATGCGGCTAGGCTTGCTGCGGCGAAGGAGGATCCGGAGATGGCTTTTGAGTTGCTGAAGAGGATGAAGAGTTTCGGTATCGCGCCGAAGCTGAGGTCCTACGGACCTAGTTTGTATGGGTTTTGCAAGAGGGGTGATGCGGAGAAAGCTTATGAGGTTGATGCTGACATGATTGAGAGTGGGCTTGTTGCTGAAGAGCCTGAGCTTTCTGCTCTTTTGGAAGTTAGTGTCGAGATGAAGAAAGAGGATAAGGTGTATGAGATGTTGCATCGTTTGCGTGCTACGGTGAGACAGGTATCGGAATCAACTTTGAAAATAGTCGAGGATTGGTTTAATTCTGAATATGCGACGAAAATTGGGAAAAAGAATTGGGACCTTAACAAGGTAAAAGAAGGGTTTGTGCGGGGAGGTGGTGGGTGGCATGGACAAGGGTGGCTTGGAAGTGGGCGATGGAAGGTGGTTAACACTCATGTGAATGACGATGGCGTGTGTCTCTCATGTGGGGAGAAGCTCGTCAGCATTGATATTGATCCAAAAGAGACTGAAAACTTTGCTGCTTCATTATCCAAATTGGCTTGCCAAAGAGAAACTAAGTCACACTTCTATAATTTTCAGGTACAAAGTTTTTATTTAGAAATTAGTGATACGAAATTATGCTTGCTTTTACTTGAAGCTGAATTTGGTGAATGACTTTCCTCTTTTCTTGTTAGGAGCCACCTTTGACGAGGTTGTATTAATATTCTAGTGCCTAGGCTTTGTAGTCTGTCTTCAATTAAGTTATATAAATAATTAGTAATGGTATAATGGTTAATATATAAGTTTAACTTTTGCAGAAGTGGCTTGATCAGCACGGCCCATTTGATGCAGTTGTAGATGGAGCTAATGTAGGCCTTTGCAACATGCATCATTTCAGCTTTGGGCATGTGAGTTTAGAAATTGTTAACTTTATTAGCACAGTACAAAAGTAACTACTAAATAGTTGTTTGCGATTGGTTGTAGCTTAATTCTGTTGTTCGACAATTACGTGAGTTGAGCCCTTCAAAGAGGTTGCCACTTATAATTTTGCATGTAAGTCGGGTAACCAGTGGTCCTGCTCAGAATCCAAATAACAAGAGACTTTTAGAAAATTGGAAAAATAACGGTGCTCTTTATGCTACACCTCAAGGTTCAAATGACGACTGGTAATGAAGTACTTCCATAACATTTAAGTTAGACTGCGTTGCCCAATTTCATTTTATTCCTGTTAATTTCCTATGAGCCTTATGGTGTCTGTTGATCCATGGAGCCGACTCCACCTAGTGGGATAAGGCTGTTGTTGCTGTACATTTCTAAGTTTATACATTCTTTAGTTTATCTGTATATGTGTAGCCATGATTACGGTATCTTACTAAAATGTTGTTTTGTTTATCCCAGGTACTGGTTATATGCTGCTGTTAGTTCTAAGTGCCTGCTATTGACAAATGATGAGATGAGAGACCACTTGTTTCAATTACTTGGTTCAAGTTTTTTTCCAAGATGGAAAGAAAAGCACCAGGTATTCTAAACTATCAGTGAAGCTCCTTAACAATATACAGTGTACTCCTATCAGATGCATTCATTATAATGGAAAAACTCTATGTCTTTTGCACATGCATGTTTGCTTCACTATAATTCTTATTAAGATCCTCATAACAATCTTGTATAGATGATATAAATAATCACCTTTCTGATTTATTTCTCTCTGATACTCTGAAGTTTGCAAGATTTTGTTATGTATTCCTGTTAGAATCACAGGCTATTCTGGTTCTCGAGAATGTTAGCCTTTCCTGTTGCTGAATTACTAATCGCTATTTGTGTTTTTGCTAATGACTTTGGTATTTGGGTTTTAGTCTCTAGGAATGAAAGGACTAATGATGCCTTTATGGTTTGCAGGTCCGAATTTCAGCCTCAAATAGAGGACCTTCCCTCATTATGCCTCCCCGTTATTCAATAGTTATTCAGGTTAGATGGTAACTTAATTGCTTTTATTACTTTCAATTAAGTATAAAGGAACATATCTTCCTAGAAAATGGCATAGTGATTACACCTTTCTTCTTGCTTAGTGTTGAAATAGAATTCACGTCCGTGTAGGATTGGGCTCAGATTTTTGTCCAATTCTGGGGGTTTCCCTACTTCCACCTGTATGTTTTCTCTGTTTCTTCTCTATTCAAAGGGAAAAAAGTGTTTGACAGATAAAACTGAGCTTTGCAACTTAGGGGGGCGTTGGGCAGAGCATATTTAGGCTTATGATTATTTCAATAAACTTGTGGGAGAAGATTATGACCTTTATAGCTCTTTTTAGCCTATTTCAATTCGTTTTTTTAAGAAGATATGAAAAAAATTTCTTTTTAGCTTATCTAAAATATATTATTGAATAATTTCTTAATTAAGTTATTTACCATGTACACCCTTAATTTTATATGCTAAATATTGTCATGGAAGATAACCAAGCTTTTTTGGGTAATATATCTGCAGGAATCGTCCAATGGTAGTTGGCATGTGCCAACTGTATCTACCGATGATCATGAGATCCCAAGGAAATGGTTGTGTGTAACTAGATCCAAAAAAAAATCATTACATAGTCAATGGACATCCAACTCCACATCTCAAGGCACGTGAGGAGGAGTTGGAGGGAGTCTTTTGATCATCTTGGTTTGTTTTAAGCAATCATCAAGATTTTTGTTATCCATCTTGAATTGTGGTTTTGAGCAACTGTGATGCATGCAAGGCATAGGACAAGGTGCTGCTACCATTTTCTTCTCTCTCTTTTTGAGTAGTTTTATATTTTTGTAGCTCAACAACTTCTTCTTCCTTTAGGAATTTCCTTAGATTTTCTTTAATAGGTGATATAGGAGGTGATATAGGTTGCCGATATTCAGAATGAGATAAACAAAGAGGTTGTTTTTTTGGTGATCGAGGCAAAGTAAATCAGTATGGATCAGAGGTCTGGGGAGAGTTTCTTGTTGGTGAATATTTTTTTCCGAAAGTCCTAATTCAAATGGCACCAGACCCCTTTAGGGTTCTGATTCGTCCCGGGATTGAAACCCATTATGGCCATTTTGCCTCCACTTCAGTCTACCTTTTTAGACCTCTTTTGTAACAACAAAATAATTATTAACATTATTGTGTTACCATAGTGGAAAAAGACTTATTGTTGCTGTAGAATTGTGCTACCATACCTTTTCCTGAAATAATGCAGTTAGAATGATTGATATGTTAGTGATGATTATTAAAGTTGCAGATTTTGAATTAAGATCTAAGCTACCCGTTTGATTGCACTATGCGTGATGAAGCATTTGGCGAGAGTGTGATGCCCTTCAATTACTGAAAATATTAACATTCTCCTATGGTGTGCTTGCTGCATATTTGAAAGAACTACTTAGTTGACTATATCTACAAAGCACAGAAAAGCAAAAAAGGAAAAAAAAAAAAGCACTTTGTCAATTATACTTCGTGATTTTGTCTGGCCTATATGATGCCTTTTGTTTTTCTCAGAGTATCCTCCCACTTGATAGGTACGAGACTAATCTTCTCGAATATGGTCATATGCCGAAGCGTGACCCCTTGTAATAATGTTTAGTGTCACAGATATTGCCCTTCGATTATTAAGACATATGAACATCTTATCCCTGCATATGTTGATGGTTGCATCTTTATAATCACTTGTCAAGCATAGAAATATGCGCCCTAGAAAGTGTAAAAATAGAGATACTCCTTGACTTTTTCTAGTAGACAAGGTAGATTAAAGCATAGGAAGAGCTTGATGTTGAAGACGATACGATACAACACTGGCCATGGACTGGCAAAAAGGATATTGTCCTGATACAGTGTTTGGCTAACCAAAGATAATTCTCAGCAAACATTTGTTATTCGGATATCAATCTACTCAGCTTCATATGTTCTGCCCCTTTTATGTGAGCTTCAATTGTAGAACACATGTATCAGAAACGCAGTTGAACTGAATCAGATGCATCAAATTTGTAGTTACCAGCATATTCTTTTGGAGAGAATCAGTAAGTAAAGCATTCAACTACACTACTAAATGATCTGAAGTTCTGAATACTGCATCCAAGCATCTTGTAGAATGATTTTTTGGTCCAAACCGAAGAGGCCACTGAACCAAGTTTCATATTAGTTACTAATTCTAATTGGAAATTTGGAATGAACTGAAAATTTGTTAATCTGAGGTTGCATGAACCCTTGCTGTCATTTTGTTTGCCACTCCTCTCCATGTTTGGTTGTCTGATATTAAGATCCATACTTGGTGCTGACAATGGCAGTCCGAAAAATCATTCAAAAGGAGATTTCACATGTTGAATTCCATACAGATGACATTCTAATTAGTTTAATGAAAATTAAGACTCATAATGACATACCACTCTTCCTAGTATTTTCCATATCAAATAGTAGCATGTTTCATCTTGGAGTCGTCGATTCGGAGAGTTTTATCTGACTATCACTATCGGTTAGTCTCTTGGCTATAATTTCAACATATTCTACTAAGGATACCTGATCAAAGAACCCTAAAAAAATATAGCATCGTTGATAACACGAGAGACATTAAATTCATCTCCTCGAAATTGAGAGGAAGATCACCCAGATCATTTTGGTTTTCCTCTTTAGCAAACATTGGGGTCCATAATTTGAGTTAGGAGTGCATGACTGCAAGAGAGAATACTATCCTGAAAGAAACTTTGTGCATATTTGGTTTGGTGGTGTAAAATTACGTTAGGGTTCAAAATCACGTTGGACGTGAAGCAACTATAAGTAACTTCTGCTTCCCAGAATCAATTCTAGGAGAATCCAACGTGCATTCAAACATGCACTTTATATGGGGTCCATAATTTGACTTGGGAGTGCAACAGTGCAAGAGAGAAAGACTATAATGAAAGAAAAGAAACTTTATCTGGGCACTCAGATTGGAAAATTTTCATGTGAGAAAACAATGATATGCTCAAGTTTGTTATCTTCCCTTAAAAAAAAAGTTTGTTATCTTGTTTTGGTTCATTTTTTAAAAATAAATAAATTTTATCTGGACTATGGCTGTGCAAAATTTAGAAGTATACCAAAACCAATGAAGATAACGTTTTGGGAAACTTGGTGAGCATGTGTGTATGTACAGATAAGGAAATTGGAAATTAATTAAACATAGCTGGTTTCTAACGTGTTGATTATTTTGTAGCCTAATTAATAACTTTATCTTATTAAACAACAGTTGGCAGATAAGGATTCTTATTATAGATTATTAGTAGCTTATAATCAGCAATTGAGACTAAGCATGTGATCCTACAATGGCATTGTAAAATCTCGCCTTCACTCAAAATTAAATGGTGCTTGATTCAGATTATTTTTGACAACAATAGTTGTTGTTGCTTGCTCTAAAATGATATTATGTATTGATTCAAAGGTATTTGGCAACAATATAAATTGTTATTTTACAATTGTTCTTAGATGAAATTTTTTTGAATTTTTTTACCTTAAAAATATTATAATAATATGATAATCATAACCATATTATTTCTGTTTCGAACCAAATAGTACATCAATATCTGGGTGTCTGATCTGAATGTAACTTTGTGAAAATTCACCAATACACGGAGAAGGGTCTACCACCAAGTTGTTTATGCTTCCTTGAAATTTGCAATTTGAGCTCTGTTCAAAATCAAAACTGAGCTCCCATAGATCCGTGCATGGACCAGTCACCAGCCAATGCATGTTCTACTTTTCTTCCATTGGACAAAAGAATCACATGGGACATATAAAAGCTCCTTTAATTTTATTTTATTTTCTACTTTTTTATCAACTCCTTTATTGTTTTTCTTTGATAGTAGTACTCCATAAGATAATACTAGTAGTAATTAGTAAAGGGGTTTGTTGGTGTATTCAAATTAATGATGACATAATCATAATTAACCAAACTTTTTCTTAAAGTTTTATTCATTTAACAAAAGAAAGGAGCCAAAAAGTCCTTAAGATTCTTCTTTAATTTGCCGACCACTTTCCAAATATAGACCTAAACAGCCAAATATACGAGACATATTAATTGCTCCACAATGTTTTACCCACGAATTTCTGTTCACTCATTTTGAAATCCTGTCACAATATGCCTTTTTTTTTATTAAAAAAAAAAAAGAAAAAAAAGAGAGAGAATGGCCGGTGCTATAATTTGTGGCCCAAAATTATTCATGTACTCCACTCCTCCCTTTGTTAATATGATGATTATTTTCTTCACATTCTACCCCACCAAACCACCACCTCTCTGTCCCTCTACTATTCACATGGAGGAATCATTCATTAGCTTCCAGACATTTCTAATGCATCACGCCAATGACAGCTAAGATTGCCAGAAAAAAGACCTCGTTGGATATGTATTGATGATGTGTTTTTGTTTATAAATAAATAAATAAATAAAGTTAGACACAGTCACTCTATCATCTCATCTTCCTTAGACACTCAAATCATGATCATTATTTTACTTGTATAAAACCGTTTTGAAATAGAGAAAATAGGTTGTGCACTGCATTTACGATTCATGAGCTTTTGATAATTGATTTTTAAGTAAAAATAATGCAAAATGAATGTTAATGATGTAATATTTGTATATCATTATTGCATGAGCTTTACGATTCATGAGCTTTACATCATTATTGCATATCAATTAACCTCTTTGGAATATTTGTATATTTTTACGGATTTTCTTAACTAATATAAATAGTATTTTTGCATGAAAAAAAATAAAAATTTAATAATTAAGAGAGGTTGAATTTAGGTTTTTAATAAAATTGTATTACTTTTTAATTTCTTATCCTCAATTTTAAGGATTAAGATTAAACAAATTTTATTTTTAATTTTTATAATGACTCTCACAAGCATAAAAACAACTTGTTGCGTGAAGTTCCTATTCTTTATAGTTAAAAAAAATGTAAATAAAATCTTACTTAAGCAAAAAGACTTGCTCCATAATTTGATTCAATAACCCTAACGACTTTAACATTTGAAATTCACATTTCTAACAATCATATTCACGTTAAATAGTGGTTTGAATAATTTCTTAATAGGTCTTACCTAATTGAGAATAAAACATGCATTGACACTTAACATAGGAGAGCATATATATATATTGAGAACACTCCTTATTGTGATAAATGAGAACAAATAAATTTTTATCATTAATTGGAACTTATTAGAATGGTCAAGCTTATAGGATAAATGTATGTAATATTGGGTTTGCTTAGCCTAGAGATTAAAAAAAATAATTAAAAACATATGTTTACTAACTTTAAAATCTAAAATATTTAAATTTTTTATGTCAAAATGCTTTATATAGCTTTTTATCCTCTATCCGATAAGAAGAAAATCCTTTTTTTAAATGATCATATAACCATTAGGTGACTTTCATTCTCTTTTATCATCCATGTATAGTTGTATGACCGGATTTGTTGTTATTGTTTCTTACAATATTATGTCACTGTTAACTAGTGAATAAATTAAACCAACAAAAACATATACACTAATATTAATAATACAATATCAACCTGTCCATCCATCGAGTTCGTGAACTTGTTTAATAAGCTTTAATTTATTAATATATATACTATGACCTCGACAACTTATACTTCTACTATATATATGTGCTACATTTCTAATTCTGAACATAAACAAATATATATCCTTATCCTCTTATCCTCTCCCTTCCATCTTTGAGTAGTTAGGCCTCAATAGTAGAAGCTTTATTTTGAAGATGGCAGGCATAGCATTAGGAAGGTTTGACGATTCTTTCAGTTTGGGCTCTATCAAGGCCTATATTGCTGAGTTCATCTCAACCTTGCTCTTTGTTTTTGCTGGTGTTGGCTCAGCCATAGCCTATGGTACTTATTAGTTTTATTCTTCTTTACGTGATGACCATGCATGTCTCTCCTTTATCACTAGTTAGTAGTTACTTGTTACATTCAAGCAATATAATATTTTTCTTTTCACCATGATTAGATATAGTATAAAATAATTCATACATACATAGACATATGTATATATATAGATACACTAAAACTTGTAAAAAGAAAAGGTGCTTCTTAACTAAGATTTTTTCAATTATGACCATACAAATTTGCAAAACCAACCACTTAAAATCGTTGCTTTGTTTCGTTCAGATTCTAAAATAATTTGATTATCAGATATCGCAATGTCCAAAATCAAGCTTAAAAAGCTATATGTTGTTAACCCAAAAACAAGCACATTCATTTTATCGGTGGAGGTTAGTGCAGTTGGGTGAAAACCAAAAAGAATTTTTAGTGGGAGAGTTTGACTTTTTTTTTTATTGTATTTAAGCAAGTGGTCAGAAGTTCATTTTAGTCACTGTGATCGCATGAGTGGATATTTTGAAAGGCAAGGAGAAATTTTTAGTGGAAGAGTTTGACTTTTTTTATTGTATTTTTTGTAGGTAAGTTGACATCAGATGCAGCTCTTGATCAAACTGGGTTAATAGCAGTAGCTGTTGCTCATGCATTTGCTCTATTTGTTGCTGTCTCTGTTGGAGCCAACATTTCTGGTGGTCATGTCAACCCAGCTGTGACCTTTGGTTTGGCTATTGCTGGCCAGATCACCATCCTCACTGGTATCTTCTACATTATTGCTCAGCTTCTTGGCTCCATAGTTGCATGCTATCTCCTCAAGTTTGTCACTGGAGGCTTGGTAAGAAATTATTGCACGCTTTTTTAGCAACTATAAGTGCACGCATGCTACATCAGCAAAATCTTCACTATTAATTTTGAACACTTTCACATAAATTTTATACAAAGCAATTTTGATTATTAATGAATATTGGTAACAATTTTCCAAGATTGCTACTACTCTAGTAACATGCTAGGATACCCATTGTTACAAAAGCTAAGGGCAAATCTGTCATTTTGCTATTCGTCATATTAATTGAGTGAGGGGACAATGAGTATAATTATGTTGGAAAATCACTATCACACAAGAAAGTATAGTCCTTTTGCTGACCTGAAAAAAACATTACAATAGTATTCACTCAATAATGTTTCATGTACAATTGTACATCATTCAATTGGAACATTCTTTGGTGTAATTTTTATGTATTTCTTTTTTTTTTAATTTATTAGCAAGAAATTTTATTAATATGTTAAAAGGCAGAGATTCAAAAATATATGGTGTGAAATGGAAAAAAGGGACTTATTAGCTCTAATTATGTTTATTTTCAAATACTGTATAATTTATGTTAAAAACATAAACTGAGTTGGTTGTTATTTATTGTCAGGCTGTTCCCATCCACAGTGTTGCAGCTGGAGTTGGAGCTGGAGAAGGAGTTGTGACTGAGATCATTATCACATTTGCATTGGTGTACACTGTTTATGCCACAGCAGCTGACCCTAAGAAGGGTTCATTGGGCACCATTGCACCAATTGCCATTGGTTTCATTGTTGGTGCCAACATCTTAGCAGCAGGCCCATTCTCTGGTGGGTCCATGAACCCTGCAAGGTCCTTTGGGCCTGCAGTTGTTAGTGGTAACTTCAGTGGCAACTGGATCTACTGGGTTGGGCCTTTGATTGGTGGTGGTTTGGCTGGTGCTATTTATGGCTATGTGTTCCTTCCCTCTGAGCATGCACCTTTGGCCAGTGATTTTTAATTGGTTGAGGTTGTTGCATGTGTAATGTAATTGGTGTTTTTCTATGTAATAAAGGAGGAAAAGTAAGCTACTCTTGCTTTTCTTTCTTTTATTCTTAACTTTCTCCTTTTGTTTTTTTCTTTCCAATGTAAAGTGTTTGAGCATCCGTTTGGTTTCGCGTTTGGAGGCCTATAAACGGCCATTTAGCAAAAGCTGTCTTTCTGTTGCTTTTGCGTTTGAATGGAGCGAAACATGAAACCAAACACGTTTGAATGGAGCGAGACTTTGAGCTATTGCTTTTATGTAAGAATTCAAGAGGTTGGTTATGTATGTGCAGTTATGCTTTTTTTTTTTTTTTACCCTGTCGTCTCCAAAGTTTATTTTATCGGTTTTCTTTTTAATTTAGATCTTACCATTATAAACGTTTTGATTTCCTTTAAGCAAAATCTCAGATTTTTAGGATCTTACAAATGAAAAAAAAGAGAAAAAAATAGATGCAAGGTTGGAAGAATTTTGTCCCCTCAAATAATTTTCCTAACTCAATTCAAACTAGTGGGGTTTGAGATGACTTCTATTTACCAAAGCATAGAACAAATAAGATATTAAGACCATAGAAGGACTAGTAGTGTGTGACATTCACATCTATCAATCAATTGAGGAGAAGTTGACATCCTTAGAGCACTCATGAAAAAGAAAAATGATAATAGCATATCAATGTCACACACCTCACCTAACTTTGGCTAGAGTTAGAGTGTGTATGTAGTACAGAAAATGATGTGTTGAGCTCATCAATTTTAATCAAATTCTATGAAAGCTATAGAAATTTGAAATGTTATGTAATATGTGAGATGATCATTTTCTACAACATAAAGCAAATGAGAAAGAAAAAGAGAAAAACTTGTCACCCTTGACATTAATTGGAATCATCAATAGGCATGCATGATTGGTGGGTGACTTAGGTGTTTTAAATTTTTACCATGTTGTAAGGTAAATACACAGGGAAAATGCAAATATGTAGATGCTTAATACATGATAAAAGATTGAAAAAAAATTGGAAATAAGGAGGCACATACATGTCTATCTGAATATATAGATAAAGACTTCTTACAAATACAAAAGCAAGAAACAAAAGGAGTAACTGACAAATGATCTCTTGCTTATTAGTGCAAAGCTTCAACAAAAATGCTTAGGATGCCTTTATGTATTCTCCATTATATATGCTTAAAGTGTGCTAGTGTGGTCCATCAAGTGAGAATAATTAATCATAGAAAGAAATAGCTGAAGATTCCAAGCAAAACATAACAAGCAAGGAGTCATATCCAGTTAACTTTTAGGTGGAGAGGACCCATGTGTTCCAAGGGACCCCTCTGCCATATTTGAAGATAGGCTGCAAAAAAATAATCTAGAGGTTTTTCTTTTTTTATTTAGAGATAATAATAACAGAAGTTTTAGTTTATAGGACAGTGAAGTTGCATTGTTGATGTTAGGACAGGGGAGCCCAACTACAGAGATATTCTTTCAATAGCTAAGTGAAAAAATCACCTAAGGGGTATCTTGACCCAAAATTAGAGCATTATAAAATATAATGGAAGATTGGGTAACAAATAGGCTAAACAAAGAATGTACTAGTGAGCTTCAAATATATATATATAGACACACGTACTTACACTATAACTTGAAGTATTAAATATAATCAAACTTTAGATATTAGGTATATGAATTTTTTCGCTTATATACTCTTCAACTTATCAATTTCTTTTTATATAAAACTTCTTTAATTCTTTCACTGTCATCTTCTTCACACTTACAATTCCCAACATGTTAAAATTTGGATGATAAATATCAGGCTAGCTAGCTTATAAGGTGATTTTAAGAAAAATAAATCACATCAACTTTATGAACTCATAAAACTAACTATTTTGTTAAGGACATAAAAACTACTTACATAGTATATGTTTGGTTTAGAGTTGCAAAAGCCTTCGACGGACAAAAGCAACATAATGTAGCTTTTGTGTTGCAAACGTGATTCTGTTCATTCTCAACTCATATCCAAACATGCTATTATTGAATTATTAACAAGCTAGATTTTAAGTAGCTTGTAAGTGAGGCCTCATTGCCAACCTTATTAGCTATCCTAATTTTACTCTCACTATCCGTTCTTTCATAACTACTTTAGCTTCATTTCAATCATACTATTTACGGTTATGTAAAGAACATGATTTATCCTAATTACATTTTTTCCTTCCTTTCATCTAAATATAAAACTTAGTTATACCTACAAAAATGTTTAGTTTATCATGATTATTCTACTCATACTTGTAAAAAAAACATGTTAAAATCCTACTATCGATTCAAGAATCTCTATGTTAACAAATATATAAATATGCCCACAAGGGCTCTCTAAATTGTGAGAGTTGCAACTCACCTTTTTTCATCTAATCATTAAAAAATAACATTTAAGTTATTTCTATTAACCGATCTACCAAAGAAATTGAAAATTTGAGAAAAGCGTACATTTGCACAACTTTACTGTACTTTTTCATAATTTTTCCTGGTTGAAGTGCCTCTGTTAAGCTTAGTATATCTCATAAGTACATGCCAATCTTTTTTCATGATTAAAAACAAGAATGCCATGTGAAGACTTTGGTTGTATATTTTTCTTTTCCCTACCAAGCCTTAAAAAGACTCGGATTCTGATTCCCCTGCCTTTTCATATTTCCATTCATGCGCTTTCCATTCCGGTAGTTGTTGGATCACAACCTTCATAAAATGAAATGGAAAACCAATATTTAATAAAACCACAAAACCATTTCATTTAGAAACAAAGGAGTCAGATTGATTCAAAAAATAAAACACCAAGACATATTTAGCCCTTGAAAAAAAAAAATTCTCATTTCAATTCTCATAAAATCTCAAATGTATGTTATCCATTTTATGAAAAACTTTTGGATTTCAATTTTTAACATGGACAATTTCAACCGATTTTTAAAATTTTTAAAAACCTATTTAAAAAACTTTCTTTTAAAGTATCAAATAAGTTTAATCTCAAAAATCGATCAAAATTGATTCCTTGCCCAAATTTGATTCTTGACTTAAAGGAAATTGATTTCTGGTCAAGAATTGATATTAAGGCACCCTTTAGGAACCAATTTGAGTCTTTATTATCTCATTTATAATCTATTAGTCCATAGACCAAAAATACTATATCACCAAACTTAAAGAGAGTCAAGAATCACAAACCACTCCTGTAGAATCTGGTTTACCAACAGTTGTTTGACATGCTAATCTCCAATTCCTGGGTTTCTGAAAAAAAAAAAAAAAAAGACATGACAGAACTATAATATTCCTTGCCACAAGCAGAGTTCATAAGCAATTGTGCTGGACAACAAAATTTCAATCTGACTGTCAAGTGTCAAGTAAACAGTTAGTCATTCACTCACCCTCTTCAGTTTTTCTTTCTCTTTATCAGTTCGAGGGTTTAGTAGCTCGGTGCCTTCAAGAACCTGTCATCAATTGCAAAATTCAATCAGAATATATATTGGAAAATAGAATTACTTTATCTTCCTTATGTTACCCGGACTATACTATATACTATTAAACTCTTATAAGTTCAATATCCTAAGTTATAGAAGCGATTTGTTTTTAAAGTCACGAGTTCAAGTAAGCTCTAATAAAATTGGTAAATTCTTTATTCGGCTAGGAAATTTAGGAGTAAACAGTTAATCATTCACTCACACAATGTTATATTAGACAAGCTTTTTTTAAAACGTGTGCATAAGACACATATTAAAAAACTCATATTTGATAAAAAGTTTGTGTCAGGAATTAATGTAATGAACTAATTATGAATTTCTTAACGTACGCCTTAGAGAACACATTAGAAAACCATATTAGATATGTGCTACAATATGTATCGGATTTACAAGAGCCTTATAATACTTTGAACAATTGATTACCTGAAACTGTAAAAGGTTTCAATACAGGTTATTAAAGCTCACCTCCACCATGCATGTAGCACAAGTTCCACCTCCTCCACAATTTAACAATTCTCTAGACTGGAGATAGAACATATTAGAGAAGTATATGAGCAGATTTTATAAAATCAGATAGTTGTTATAGTAACTTATAACAGCAGAGCAAAGGACAAGGATATTAGGATGCAATTAGTCATAAAAGAAAACATTGTTCAAGTTACTGAAGCTTACATAGGGTCCATAGAGTTCAATATTGCAATCAAGCATTATGTCCCGAAGCTTTTGTCCACCACAAGCAGAACGGTAGTGTATATCTGGTGTTCCATCTGGTAGCAACACAGACTAACCAAAAAAACATGTACAGATTAATTAAATCAAGGATTTTAAATTTAGGATTTTCTTAACCTTAACTTTAAAATAAATTTATTTGTATTCAAAGATTAAATATTAAATATTTTAAAAGTTATTGAACTTAGTTTTTCGAGATTTTATTACCATTTTTATCATGGCATATATACACCAAGATTTTAAAAAATAAAATAAAATAAAATGACTTCAAACCATGCATTGGCATGACATTAACCATATTTGACTCTAATGATAATTATCTCAAAAGTCATATTTGATACAAAGAACGTTTTTCGGTTTCTTAGAATATTATTTGGGAATATGAGATGTTCATGTTTTTTTTTTATTATTATTATACTAGATGTTCATGTTTAATTAGTACTCTCTCCAGTTCTTATTATAAGTCTCACAATTCTCTTTTACAAAAAGAGGGTTTATAATAAAGACACCAGGGAGTATAAGATTTGAAAGAAAAAAAAAAAACTAAAAATGGGTATGATACGACTTACATGCTCTCCTTTTTTCCCGTTCGGTAGTCAATCATATAATATTTTGGATAATAACCGAATATGGACTACACATTATAATATCATGTACCAATGTATCATCTCCATTTTTATATATAAGACTCTTTTAAGACTTTTATTTTGTTTTCATTTATAACATCCTATACCAATTTTCATACCCTAATTTACTTAATACATGTTAGATTTTCAATACTATTAATAATATAATTTTAAAAATACATATCAAATATTTATATTTTCAATACAATTAACTAAATTAACTAAATTAACCAACTTAACTGTACATTCCTAGGAGTTAGGAATATGCTAAAATTGTCCGCGTAAGACAGCCCAGTTGGTGGCTGCAGGGACATTTAGGATTTTCCCCTCCCCAGGTCATAGGTTCTAGTCTCAGACCTCCCATGTATAAGGAATATGCTAAAATTCATTGCTTATACAAAACATCACCTTAGAGCATCAAAATTAAAAAGTTAAATAAAAAATGTAATTCTAAAACATGGGCTTTCTATATATATATATTCTACTCAGCAGCACAAAATTACGTAACATAATTTCAATGTAGAATTACATGAATAAATGCAAACCCAACAGAAGGTGGCTCATCAGATTCAATGATGGTCTCTGATTCTCTCTCAGGGACAGTGCCAACAGCTCTAACTTTTGTTCTAACAAAGCTGACACCCTTAGAGGGATAGAGTGCTCTGTTGGGTTTAGAAATGTATTTGAAGTTATGGGAAGAAGTGAGAGAGAGTGAGGTCAAGGCATGAGAATTCAGTTGGAGTTGGAGGAGTGACATTTTTGAACTATTAAGATATTTTCAAAGATAGTGAAAAAGCTTGTTTAATTTGTGAATTGCTTGAATGATGAAGATATTTTTTGCATGGAAACTAGGTAGAATGGTTTTTTGTTATTTGTGGTTGTTCTTGTGATGATGATCTTATCTGATGATATGGTTTTGTTCTACATGCTACAAGGACTATAGACTATATAAAATTGTAAAATTGCAATGATATGAAGATATAGAAATAAACCCATTAACAAAGATTGAGGTATTGAGAGTTGGGCCGAGCAGTTATAGGTTGGGCTGAAGTTGAGGCCTGTGTATTTTTTTTTTCCCAAAAAGAAACAAAATATTAGAAAAAAGCGCTAGAAGGAGGGCTTGAACCTCCGACCTTGTGGTTAACAGCCACACGCTCTAACCAACTGAGCTATTCCAGCTTTGTTGGAAGCTTCCCCGGCTTTTAGTTATAGTTAATTTTTTTTTTAAAACAGCATTTGAAAATGGAGCTTTTATTTTATTTTATTTTCTAGTCTAATTCCACCATGATGTTAATATTTATAGCGTGAGCATAGTTTCCTCATATAAAATATACATGTGATCTACGAAGAAATATTGTGCGATCTAAAACTATTGGTCTCGACTAATAACAACATAATACAGAAACCACCTGATCATAAAGCAAACGTGTCATGTTATTATCAAATGTGTCATGTTATGCTTGACTGAGATCACCTAATCATAAATCATGCAATAATTTATCATGTAATATATATATATATATATATATATATAAGAATTGTTCTTATCATATTTAGGTATCCAATATATCCCAAATACGGATACGACATCTATTTTAAAGTATCTATACCTTAGAGTGTAAGAAAATAGTAGTATGGGGTAGGGGTGTAACGGTCCGGTCCGGTCCGGTCTTTCATGGACTTCAGGGATCGGACCGTTTAAATTAGTGTGGTCCAGTCCGGTCCGATCCTGACGTTATTCATCTGTAAAGACCGGATCGGACCGGACCGTTCATGAACGGTCCGGTCCGGTCCGATCCGATCTATTTAGACCACAATAATAAAAAAAAATAAAAAAAACCTGTTTTTTTCTTCTTCTTTTTTTTCCCCACAGGATAACCTGTTTCTTTTTTTTTCCCACTGGATATCCTGGACAACATACAATAATTTAGGCTTTTAAGCATCAAACATAATATTTCCATCCTTTTTTCCCACTGGACAGCATACAATAATTTAGGTTGTGTGAGTTTTTTATTTTTATTTATATATATATATATATATATATATATATATTTCAGCTATCGGTCCGGTCCGGTCTTGGTGGTCCAAAAGTTTTCTAGACCGCGGACCGGACCAATGGTAGATCGATCCAGATATTTTCAGACCGGACCAGACCGCAAGACCAGACCGGACCGTATTTTTCGGTCTGGTTCGGTCCGATCTGACCGGTCTCGCGGTCCGGGACCGGACCACTTACACCCCTAATATGGGGTAGAGAAGAACCTCACTCAGGATAGAGAGTGATCGAAAATGCGTATAGAGAATAACAACACTAATGGATTGTCTACTTAAAACATGTTCTTTAACATTGTTCTTAAGACATTATTTGCCCGCACTACTTGCTGCATGATTACGACAAATCGTCTCTAGGATTTATCGAAACACTCAGATATTTTCAGTCAACAATTATGAAAATCTTACTTTTAAGAAGAAATATGAGTGATTTTGAGAGGCTTTCGTGTGTTAGAACTTATATATCACTTTCATGTCAATGGATTTTATTTATAATAGAATTCTCAATAATTGTGTGTATTCATAACTAAAAAAATGTTTTTTTTTTCATATTTGAAAAAACACGTCTATTTACTCATGAACAAATTCTTCTTTTCATCATTGATTCAATACATCAATTCACATTTTCACATCACAATTTCGTAAACTATGGCCCACATAATATAGGTTTAGTCGAGTGAACTCAAATGATTCGAAGCCAAAGCATAGTTAGTAGCAAAATGAAGAGTTGGAAGGAGGGTCCTTACTCCTTAGTCCTTGGTCCTTAGCCTTCTTCCTCACGTTCCCTTAAAAGTAATAAGAGGCTATTGAGTCAAATCCTCAATGGCCCAAGTTTCAAACTTTAGCCTCCTTTTCCATTCTTTCTCCCTCTTCAAACCAACCACCCCCACTCTTCAACTTAGGTCTCTCTTCACCGTTCTTTCTTCTTCTTCCTCAAAACGACGCCGTCCTCTCCACCGCAGAACCACCACCACCACCACCACCATATCCCCACCAATGGAAGTTGGGTTCAATAGGAAAAGGGCCGAGGGCAGAGACAACAATGATTCTTCCAAAAAAAACCTTCACCTGAAAGTTAGAAAACTCAATCCTATCAACACCATCTCCTATGTTCAGGTATATAAATTAATCATCACTTATTATTATTTTTTAAATTAAAGTTCAATTCTTTTTGCATTTGGGTATTGCTTACCAAGTCCAATGCCACTAAATTTGAGAACAAAGTTTAGTACTTAGTCTTTTAAAAAAATTCAAATATCTCTGTTGTTTATTTTGTTTGTTTGATCCTTATATTGCCTTGATTTCTAGATATTTAGTAGTGTAAGGAGCAATAGCTCCAACTTCACGAGATTGTATTCGCATAGCTTATCTGAAAATATGTATGGGGTGCATATAGAAATTCCCTCAACTTATGGTCATTTGGATTGTGGTTCAACTAATATTCTTTTCGCGAGATTTTTTTTTGCGCATGTCCTTGTTTTGGATTATTGGATACTACTTGATTGGTTTTGCTGTGTTTTGTAATGTTCAACATCTTATAGAACACACACTTCTTTCGGTTTTATGCATACACATTTGGGTGTTTGACTTTTGCAAATACATACACACATATGTAGTGAGACTGGTGTTTTTTAGTGCGAGGGAAGGCCGAATCTAGGTTATTAAATACATGGATGATCAAGATTAATTAGTAATGCGATCACTTGCAAAAGTCACACGACCTTATATGTTAATGTTGGTCATTCATTCATGACTCAATGGTTGAGATTTACTCCTCTCATCTCTCATACCAAGACACTCTTCTCACCAATATGCATGCATGTTTAAGATTTATATGTATGCTTGTATGTTTCCTGCTCTTACACTTTCATTTTTTCCGGTTTCGATGTTTACAACAGATATTGGGGACCGGAATGGATACTCAAGATACATCACCTTCTGTCCTTCTTTTCTTTGACAAACAGAGATTTATATTTAATGCTGGAGAGGTGAGTCTGTCTGAGAATTGCTTTAGGAAATTCTGTGATACGGTCTGGTAGTCTATTGTCTAATTTTTAATATCCATTTTTTTTTACTAGTTTATGAATGGCCTTCAGGATTCATTAATATAAGATGATATGATATTTGTTTCAGGGACTACAACGGTTTTGCACTGAACATAAAATCAAGTTGTCCAAGGTATGAATATGATATATCTGGAACTTGATCCCTTTTACTTTTTCTTTGAGTGTGAATGTTTTTCTCATGTATTACTCATTATCAAATATCAACTCATGAAAAGATAGTTTGTTACAGTTTTTAGTTTCATAGTCTCACATCATTTATCATTATTCAGATCGATCACATATTTCTATCTCGTGTCTGTTCAGAGACTGCGGGTGGGCTTCCAGGTCTGTCTTGGATTATAAATATTCTTGTACTTTTAGTTGTTATGCATATCGTATATTGCAGATAATAGTATAGTTTCTTTACCAAGATACGAAATGTGATATTTAAATTGTTGATAAATAGAGAAGAGCCTTGAAATACTCATAATTAGTTTTCAACTCACAGGTTTGCTGCTTACTTTGGCTGGCATGGGAGATGAGGGAATGTCTGTAAGTAGCAGATTAATTTTATGTAACCCTCCATCTCTTACTGTATATATTTGTCATAAAGGACAGGTTCTCTTAATTTTCAGGTTAATGTTTGGGGCCCTTCAGATCTTAAATATTTAGTAGATGCAATGAGATCTTTTATTCCCAATGCTGCCATGGTTCACACTAAGAGCTTCGGGCCCAACTTTAGCACTGATGAGTCTTCCGTGCTTAGTCAAAATAAACTTTTGGACCCCATTGTTCTAATTGATGATGAGGTGGTCAAAATATCAGCCATTATCGTACAACCGAACTGCATTGATCATAAGCTCTCAATGCCGTCGAATAGTCCCACACATGAGAGGACAGATCATAGTCCAGAGACCCTTGACTCACCCAATGGCAGAAAGCAGCCTGCTGTAAAGCCTGGTGATATGTCTGTTGTATATGTTTTTGAACTGCCTGAGATTAAGGGAAAGTTTGACCCGGAGAAAGCTAAGGCCCTTGGTCTCAAACCCGGGCCAAAGTATCGTGAACTGCAACTTGGAAATTCAGTGAAATCTGATCGCCAGAATATTATGGTAATTCTCAAAACTGGAACACATTATTTACCCAAAGCAGGGTAGAAAGCCATTTATAAAAGGAAATGGTATCTGAGAAAGATTAATTTCAATCACTATTGCGCATGCTTTAGTTTATTTTTAATTTGGTGTTGGGCTTCCATGCATCTTAATGTAACTGTTTGTCTGCCATAATAGGTTCATCCAAGTGATGTCATGGATCCTTCTATCCCTGGTCCCATTGTACTCCTCGTTGATTGCCCAACAGAATCTCATTTGGAAGCATTAATGTCTGTACAATCACTCGCTAGTTATTGTGGTCAAGTGGGCAACCAGCCAGAGGCTGGTAAGAGTGTCACTTGTGTAATTCACTTAAGTCCTGCATCTGTTGTGAGTTGCTCAAATTACCAAAAATGGATGAAAAAATTTGGTTCTGCCCAGCATATCATGGCTGGACATGAAAAGTAAGTTGTTAGTCTTTCTGGAATGTCCTTTTCTGGTTCTTGTACCTTTTATATTAGTGATAACTCGTGGTTGCTCATTCTGTTTGCAGAAAGAATGTAGAGATTCCAATTTTGAAAGCTAGTGCGAAATATGCAACACGACTGAATTACCTATGTCCTCAGTTCTTTCCAGCTCCAGGATTTTGGTCTCTTCCAAATTGTGCAAAACTGGGCTCCCTTGCTTCAAGTGAGGTTTGTCACAATGTGCTGAAAGAGTAAATTTGTTTTCCTGGACAATGGTAGTTAAAACATAAATATTCTAATCAAAATGTTTGATTCGGTTCTTTTGCAGGGTTCAGAACTTTCTGAAGTCATTTCTGCTGAAAATCTTCTCAAGGTAGGGAAGATTGACTTGGCCTTGCTGCTAACTTAATTGTTCTTATAGAATTCCTAATATATAATTTTTGGAGACTGATAAGCTTTTGATAGTAACAACAGATGCCTTTTATGGTGTCCATGTAGCTAATTGCACTATTGTTGATGACAATTCTTTTTTAAAAAGAAATAATTATTATTTTTAACAACTTAAAGCATCACGGTTATACCTAATGCTGCAACACAAGCTTAAGTTACAATCATCTATTTTTAAAATAAGATACAAATTTTTGGTGATCAAACTCTTTATTATTTTTGTTGTGTTTTGTCTTCATGTTCAGATATTCATAACTATATTACACTATGCTCTGCAGTTTACTTTGCGTCCATATTCTCATCTTGGGTTAGATAGATCTTGCATTCCAAGTACAATGGCTTCCTCGGAAATCATTGATGGGTTGCTGTCAGAGATTCCGGAGGTTGTGGAAGCAGCTCAGCATGTAAGTCAGCTGTGGCAAAAATCCAGTCTGACAAAAGAGGATTCAATTCCTGCGGCTGATTATAAGATGATGGTTGAGGAGCCATGGCTGTGTGCAGATGGTGTTCCTGCTTGTTTGGAAAACGTAAGGAGAGATGACTTGGAGATGGTTCTTCTTGGAACTGGTTCGTCCCAGCCATCCAAGTACAGAAATGTGAGCTCAATATATATAAATCTTTTCTCAAAAGGAGGTTTGCTCTTGGATTGTGGTGAAGGAACCTTGGGTCAACTTAAAAGAAGGCAAGTCTATCAAGATTTTTAACATTCATGTTTATAGCACTTCACTTGTTTGCTCTTTGAATCTGAACTTTTGGTTGATATGTCCCTTGGGTACAGATATGGCGTAAGTGGTGCTGATAATGCTGTGAGAGCTTTAAGGTGCATTTGGATTTCACATATTCATGCCGATCACCATACTGGCTTGGCTAGGATTCTCGCCCTGCGCCGCGAATTGCTGAAGGGGGTACCTCATGAACCCTTGCTTGTAGTAGGACCTAGGCAGCTTAAGAGATATTTAGATGCATACCAAAGACTCGAAGATTTAGATATGCTATTTCTTGACTGCAAGCACACCACAGCATCCTCATTGGCTGCTTTTGAGGAAAGCTCCCTAGGAACTCCAATTGATTCTCAGGATCCAAAAAATAATAATAGGGAATCAATAGCGCCAAAAGTTGATTCGACTTTGTTTGCTAGAGGGTCTCATATGCAAAGCTTATCGAGAAGGCCAGGGAGTCCTATCGACAAAGATGCAGTTTCTCCTATCCTAAAGAAGTTCAAGGAGGTAATCCACGAAGCTGGTCTGAAGGCCTTGATTAGTTTCCCCGTTATACATTGCCCGCAGGCATTTGGTGTTGCCTTACAAGCAGAAGAGAGGAGTAACAGTGTCGGGAAAGTGATACCGGGCTGGAAGATTGTATATTCTGGTGACACAAGGCCCTGCCCTGAGCTGGTTGAAGCATCTCAAGGTGCCACAGTCCTTATACATGAGGTAAGTCTTTCTATAAATTGATGTTGTCTAGAGCCTGTAATGAATTATCATTGGCATGTGCTGTGAACATCTTAAAATGATATGGAATGAGATCTACATAAGAGTTAGGCATTTAACTTGTATTTAGGCTGCTATTAGAGAAGTATATGCAGTATTCTAGTGTACTCATTTTAGGGTGGGATGGTAGGAGTCGATTTCAAATGTTAGTAATGCTATTCATATTTCTTATCCAACAATGATAACAATTTATCTATCTACTCTGTTCTATCCGCATACCTAATGCTGTAGGATATCTTTTATTGCTTAATGCATTTGCTAGTGAGGCTGTTGTTTATGTATGATTTGCTGAATGATGCAGGCAACTTTTGAGGAGGCTATGGTAGATGAGGCTATAGCAAAAAATCACAGCACCACAAATGAAGCCATAGAAATGGGAGATTCCGCTAATGCGTATCGAATCATACTTACTCATTTCAGCCAAAGATATCCAAAAATCCCTGTATTTGATGAATCACACATGCATAAAACATGTGTTGCTTTTGACATGATGAGCATCAATCTAGCCGATTTGCCTGTGCTTCCAAAGGTTCTTCCATATTTGAAACTGCTTTTCAGAAATGAGATGGTAGTTGATGAGTCAGATGATGTAGTAGATGCTATAGCTTCAGTTTCTTAACAACACGATTCATTTATATTTATTGTTGATTTTTTGTTTAATATATTTTGTTTATCTATGTCAAGCTATGCAATATATGGTAGTGGTGTAGCATATGTCTTTGGATTGTTAGTGCAGTTTCCCAAATATCAGAAGAAAAAGAGAAGGTATTTTTTCCCTAGAATGTGTGAACTTGGATCCTCTCATGACAATGTAATGTGAAGAAAGGTAGATACAGGAAGGTTGAGTGCATTAAAATTTTTTATTGAAATTATTCATCCAAATTATTTTTTTGGTGTGCTTGAATGGTGTCCCATTTTTGAGAAGAGAAGATTACTCACTTTCGAGATATAGAAATTGTTGAAACAACTTTTGCTTTTATCCAACATTTCATATAATTTTTCAATAAAAGATGTCATACAAGCAGAAAATAGAAAACTGGCTAATAGAAAGAATTATTCATTCAAAAATTATAACGAGATCAATTTTGAAATATTTTAGATGTAAAATAACATCAAAATTGAATTCATATCAATGCACATTAAAAACTAGATAAAATTAGAATATATTGAAAGAGAATGTCTTATACATGATCATGTTTTGTTTTGTCCTCAATGAATAGTGTTTTGTTATGTTGTGAATTTTGTTTATGATTATTGGCAAACTTTAGTTTTTTCGGAGGGAAGAAATAGTAGTCTTGAGGGTTTGATCAATGTGCGCTGATAGTTATATCTTTGAGCTATACAAATTATCATTATTCATATACCATTTTTAAGTATGATCAAGAATTTTTTTTGGTCGACGGATACAAACTAATTCATTTATTTTTCGAGATACAGAAATCATCAAAATAAATTTTGTCAAAACTAATAAAGCATTTTTTATGTACATAGCAGAGATTAAAACTCTTTATATCATATTTAAAAAATCCAGAATCAATTACGTTGGTTAGAAATCAATTTTTATGATGATGATAATATGTTGGTTATGACTTATGTCGTTTGATATAGAAATATATAACAAATCATTGACTGTTTACGATCATAAATGAAAGAATGTGTAGTTTTAAACCATAAAGTACTATATTTTCACATGCGTATGGATGTATATTAGAAGGGGTTAGCGGTAGTTCCGGTGGTGTGAATTGTCCAATTCAACAAAGTGAACGTGCGGTCCTCCTATGTTGGATAACTGCACTAACGTACGCAACCTTAACCACAACTCTACCCTTTCAGTTATATTTCTCTCTCTCTCTGTCTGTCTATCTATCAATGTCATGTACATGAAGTATGTATTCACCTGAGAGAGCATCATCAACAATGGATACCCCTACACAAAGCTTGGTTAGCAAAGATGAATCACCTTCCAAGAAGAATTCCAAGAGACCCAAATGTAACTTAACTCTTTAATTTCCTTTTTCCTTACATCTTTTCTTTTCTTCTTATCAACGTGCTTCTTCTGCATGCATCATTAAAAAATGACTATATATATATATATATATATATATATATATATGGAATTAATCATTGTTACAAAATACGCGATAAGGGTACCAAGTTCATCATTTTGTTTGTTATTGCTACAACAATTTTTTTTTAAAGATGAATATGTTAGGCGATATTCGATATGGTGAATTTTTTACACTCTACTTAAGATTAAGTAGAGAATCTAATAACTATGGAACGAACCAGTTTAATAGATTTTAGAAATCACCACGTTGACAAAGGAAAGAACACTAAAAACTATTGGCGAAATCATTAATAAGGATTTAAATTCAAATGATTTGTTTATAGACATGATTTAAGATAGGGCATCATGGCACTAGCTTTTGATCCATGTAGCGAATCCAACATCCATGATTCATGGAATGTGACATTTTTCATTGCTTCATTTGTAAGGACAATTGTTCAAATGCTAACTTTATTATAAAATTTCATGTACAAAGCTGTGTTGCATTATTGCTAACGGAATTTTTCATTTGATTGTAGATTCAAAATTCTCACAACAAGAACTTCCTGCATGGAAACCAATTCTAACTCCTGGATGGGTAAAGCTTTGCAACATAACTCCTTTAGTTTTACTTTTACCACAGGATCATAGTATGCAACAACAATTAATTTTAGTCACACCTTCTGCTTTTTTAATGCTCTAACAATTGATCATCACTGATTTCATTTTTCATATTTGTTTTCTCAGGTTATTTTCACATTTACTGTCATAGGAATCGTCTTCATCCCTATTGGTCTTGCCTCATTGTATTCTTCAGAAAATGTAATATCTCTTAGTTGCGATACTTAATTACGTTACATTGTGTCAAATGCTGAAATTGAATGTGTATTGATCAAGATATAATAATAATAATAATGCAGGTGGAGGAAGAAACAATTAGATATGATGAGTTTTGCCTTCCTCCCTCACATGTTCATAATGCATTGGAATTTATTAAAAGCGCTTCGACGAACAAGACTTGCAGCAAGACATGGAATGTTAGTAAAGTTCCTATAGTTTGACATTTTAAATTGTTGCAGCAGTGATTTTTTCCCTTTCTATTTCCTTGTTTGGTATATTACAATTTGGACTGCAGCCTGATCCAAAATAACTTGTTGAAAAATTTTACAGGTTAAGCGTAAAATGCAAGCCCCTATTTTTATCTATTATCAGCTTGATAATTACTACCAGAACCATCGCAGGTATGTACGATTTGCTATCTAGAAAATCATTACACTTTTCTTTTTATTTTTTATTAAAGAAAAGTTCGGCCTTTATTTCGAGTAATTGCATTCGATATTCGGTTCATTGTTCTTTCTTAAATTGCGTATAAGGCATTATTTTTTTTGCTTAATTGAAACTGCTTATACACTCATGATATCTATTGTAGATATGCAGCAATTCTTTGTCTCATTGTCTGTGCTGTTATCACTTTAATTTCCTATGTCCTTCCCCTAAAATTAAAATATTTCGCAACGAACCCTTAATACTGATAAAACCGTCCATTTTTTCCCTTTAAAAAGAAGCTCAGAGAAATTGATGATCTTAGTTTTTAGCCTTGTATTAAATTAGTAAGCATTTCTATGCCTTGCAGCTCTGCACATTATTGGATCTACAGTCTCCATCAAAGCTCTGTTAACTTTAGTCTACCTTTATGTAAACTTTATGATATGAAGCATTTATGGTTTTAGACTGAGTTTTGATATAACCATGCTGAACTCCTTAACCAGTTTTGTAACACTGCAATTTTTAATGAGGAAACCTTTTATAGGGTTAAGAACAGATTTGGATTTGTTGCAGTCACTGCATGAAATCACAACCTTTCAAAAATCACTTTTTATAAACTGTTTTTTCATTTTTCTGTGTGTTCATAACTCACTTAACGTAAGGGTATAGGAACTAACATTGGACTTTATTAAGTAATTACTTATGCCACCACAACCACTTCTTATTGCCCTCACTTTCTGCTGAATACTGATATGGTTTTTCACTGATTCTTGCAGATATGTTAAGAGTAGAAGTGACAAGCAACTGTGGAGTAAGTCAGCTGAAGGGGAAACAAAATCTTGTGCTCCTGAAGAAAACACAAAAGATAAAGAGCCAATTGTTCCTTGTGGCCTCATTGCATGGAGTCTGTTCAATGACACATACAAATTTTCAATGAAAGACAAGGATTTGGCTGTCAACAAAAAGGACATAGCTTGGAGGAGTGACAAAAAATCCAAATTCGGGTCAGATGTTTATCCGAAAAACTTTCAGGGTGGTGATAATATCGGTGGTGGAAAACTCAATGAGAGCATACCTGTAAATATTTCTTCATTTCACTTATTTTCTCCCTTTTTATTTTGATTGTTTGCGCATTCGAGGAAACAACTTAATTAAGCATTTATTCAATAAGCACTTATCACGTGAGAGCTTATGACCTTCCTATAAGCTCTTTTAGCTTATTTCATAAGTTTCTCTGACAAGCTTATTGCAATAAACTAAAAAGAACTTCTAGGAAATGTCTTAAAAGATATTTTCATAAGCTCTTCCTAGCATCTGCTTGAGTGCTTATATGATAATACAAGTCCAAATAAGCTCTTTTCTGCTTACTTGTTTCTTTTTTGGAGCTTTGAGAAATAAGTACATAACCTATGTCTTGTGGCATGCACCAGTTGAGTGAACAAGAGGATCTCATTGTTTGGATGCGAACAGCAGCACTACCAACTTTCAGAAAACTATATGGGAAGATTGAGACTGATCTTGAAGCAAATGATGAAATAAAAATAGTGATAGAGAATAATTATAACACATATGAATTTGGTGGCACGAAGACGCTGGTTGTCTCGACCACAACTTGGATCGGTGGAAAAAATCCCTTCTTAGGGATGGCATACCTTTTCATTGGCGGTCTATCATTGGCCCTTGCCGTAGGATTCATACTTCTGTATGTGATTAAGCCAAGGTAAAAGAAATTCTTTATGCTCATTCTATTCATCTCTACAATTCCATTCTATCTTTAATTTCATAGGCAAAGGAAGTTGACAAAGAACATGATTATCACATAAAAATTAAGAAACTTAAACTTAATAATTTGATGTGTATTAACTTGATACTAACAATTCACACTTCTCATTAACCAATCAAAATTTGTAAAATAAGTACTAAAGTTATGAATGGTCAACAATTGTAATTTAAATGAAGTACTTTCTTATGAGTTATGACCTTATCCTCATGAAGATTATGATATTGTCTATAAAGAAGAAAAAAGCTAGTAACTGTTTTTGCTTATTACTAGTTAGCACTAGCAAGCTGACATTGCTATGATTTTGATCTATGTGCAGACCTCTTGGAGATCCGTCGTACTTGTCTTGGAACAGAAATCCAGGGATTTATATAAGATAATATGTGATGATGGTTCCCCATCTGAAAATTCACTATATATCTTCTTCCCATGTGATGAGTTATAGGCCTATTTGCTGCTAGTACTTGACTAGGTGAAGAACTTGAAACTTGAGTGTACATAAAAACATTTTCTCATTCATAATAGAAGATCTAAATAATCTGCTAGTATGAATTTGACCAAGTGGCTTTACTAGCATCAATTATGAAGCTCAAGATTAGTCAGAAAAATTTCAATTCAAATGCCCTTTAGTAATCTGAGTAAACATCTACCTCCTTCCATTGATCTAATAGTAAGACAATATACTCAATTTTGTTCATCTGAAAATGAAAATTTGTTGCCCAAAGAAAGTGAATGGAGCCAAGAAAAGGACATTACTTTGAGAAGTGAGTTGGAAGTTGGACATTGAGAGATCTTAGAAGTGTTAGAACTAAGAATGGATGGGGGCACAGAGGAAAGAAAGAATAGACAAGTGATAGAAACTGGAAAACAAATGTAATTTTCAATTGTTATAGAATTATTATAGGTTGGCATCTTCTGATCCATGTAACCGATTCCATTTGGTGGAAACGAAACCTTAGTTGTTATTGTATGATTATTATTAGGTGGCGAAATTGTATGGCTCTTTCTCTCTTTACTTGCAACAGAAATCATCAATTGAGCTTAAGCCTCTAAAAAGTCTTGGCCTCTTTGGCTAAAGTGCATATTGGAAGAGAAGCTGAATGAATTGAGAACACAGCTTAATTCTAACAAATTTGAGGAAAGTAAATGAATTTTTGAAACAATTATATAATTTTGAAAAGATCTTTTTTTTTTTTTTTTTTTTTTTAAGGTTATCTTGAAAAGACTATATAATAATATAAACATATCATTATCAACAACCAGCTTGATAAGTTTTGGAATTTGGATAAACTTCTTAGTAATTTTTTTTCCTGGAGAAATGAAGATTTAAACTACCGAAATAGTAACATATCTCTTGTTGCCCAACACTTGCACGAGATGAAACACAAGATTATAAAAAAAAAAAGCCTAATAATACTCCTTAGTTAAAAATTCCTGGCAGAATATTGTTGCCCAAATTATTTGACATCCATTACAGGTCATACAAGATCTTCAATGAAAAAAGTATTAGTTAGATATTCTCCTACTGGTATTTCTTTCAATGTCCCTCAATCAAGCCACTGCATCTTCCTCCTATTAAAACATGTTGATGTAAGTAAAATGACAAATTAAGATGTTTGTTATTTAATAAAAAAATATAGCATATGTAATTCCTGTTTCTATTGCACATGTTATATTTTCATTAATGGAATGTTATAAATGTTCTTATTTAAAAGCAAGACTATATGTTAAGTACCTAAATAACAACACCTAAGATTCATCAAAGGTAAAACCCTTTAACTACACGTTTCTGATGGGAAATTCAACAAGACTCAAAATAGAAGGATGGAATAGAGAGTAAGCCAGGAATGGGAAGCTACATGCCCTATTTGCAATTGCAACTAATGCTGCATCTAAATTCTAACAACATCAACAACATTGCCAACCAATGTCACCAATGCTCCTTATATTTTCATTAAAATCAACTGTTGCAATAAAACCAAGTTATACAACTAACATCTACCATCCCTGAAATTCATAACCTCAACACACCAACTTCATTCATAACTCATAAGTCCTAACATAACTGCTAGCATTCCTCCAACTCATCATTTCATTTTGCCAGTGAAGAAAAAAAGAAGACAATGCTTTTAGATCAATGGACTCTTCCAACTCACCTGATCCCACACCATCTTTTGCTTTTAGATCCACAACTCAAAACAACAACATCAACTTATTGAGAAGCCATTCTACAAAAGAAAATCCATTCTCAAACTTGCTATACTCACCACCTAGACTCTCTTGTCCTACACTCTCTCGCAGCCTCCAAAACTCACCTCTTCATCCTCACTACTCATCATCATCACCACCACCTTCACCTTCCCCTACAAAACTCTCTGATTCTTCTGACCCTCAAACAACATATCATTGTGCCTCTTCTGCCCTTAGAAATGATGGCCAGATACTCTCATTGGCCTTATCATCAAATGGTTTAGTATACACTGGCTCTGATTCTAGCATTGTAAGGGTGTGGAAGCTACCTGAGTTCTCTGAGTGTGGTCAACTTAGGACTAAGGCTTGTAGGGTGGTGGCATTGGAGGTGTCTAATGATACTGTCTATGCAGCATATGGTGATGGCAAGATAAGGGTGTGGAGAAGAACTTGGGATAAGGTGTTGAAGCATGTGAAATTGGCTACTATTCCTAAGACAGTTGGCTATGTCCGAAGTTACATTGCCGGGAAAGACAAGACTGTAAGTATATTTTACGAGTGAAACTTAGTATAAACACGTGCTTACATCGTAGAAACTAATCAGAATCTTGAACAATTGAATTAAATAAACACATGATTATGCACGTTTCACTTATATGTTACATAGGTTACTTCATATTTGTACATTTTCCACTCTCTGATCACAATTAGACTCACTTTTTTTTTTTTCCTGCATTCTATGATCTATCACAATTAGTTACCATGATAGCTGATTAATCTTGGTGTGCATATTTACTCCCTAGTAACTATGCCACCCCATGAACACCAGAGAAAGAGAGATGTATAATAAGCATTTTCCATTCTTAATTGGTTAGCATTAAACATTCTTTATTAGTTTATTTCTTATTGATTATGCATAATGCTTGGATTAGTACTAATTTGAGGGTTACAAACAGGGGTGGGAAACATTTGTACTGGTACGTTAAAAAAGAGCAATACCTTATTTGGAGGGACCAAGTTAAAGAATTTATGTTTTTCTTTTAAACCTGTAAAACCCTTAACATTTAATTTTTTTTAATTAAAAATTACTTGTAAATTTTAGGAACAAGAGGAACCGACCCTGGTTACAATTTTGTGTACTACAGTGTTTACTTTTTCATCATTCATCACTAAAATTACTCAATTCATGCAGTAGTAAGAGATAGTACAACTTCTACAAATCTCTATTCATCTATTCAAAGATAGAAGTTAAGGCTCACCTAACCATCTATAACATTTATACCACTCATTACCTTATAACTACAAGCCTTACATGCAATTACTGAGATCATTGTACTTTTTCATTGTTTCAACAACTTGATTGGTTGCATCATATCTTAACAGATGCATAAGGGGCTAATCACATCAATGGCAATCAACACAGCTGAGGATATTCTTTACACTGCTTCCCTAGACAAAACAGTGAAAGTTTGGAGAATCTCAGACTTGAAATGCATAGAGACAATCAAAGCTCACCCTGAACCAATCAATGCAATCATAGTGGCTGATGATGGAGTCCTATACACGGCCTCGGACGATGCCACTGTCCGAGTCTGGCGCCGCAGCTTCTGCAGCCATGACCAGCCACATTCCCTAACAGTTACCTTGCATGCCAAGCATTCCCCTGTGAAGGCCTTAACACTAAACCCTGATGGAGGCGTATTGTATGGCGGCTGCACCGATGGCTACATACATTTCTGGCTGAAGGGTTGGTTCGCCGGGCAATTGCAATACGATGGATCGATCCAAGGCCACACGCACGCAGTGTTGTGCCTAGCAAACGCAGGGAAATATGTCGTTAGCGGATCGGCGGATTCGACTAGCAGGGTTTGGGCTAGAGAACAAGATGGACAACACACTTGTCTAGCAATTCTTGTTGGTCATAGGGGGCCAATTAGGTGCATAACTGCTTTCATTGGAGGAGGAAGGTTGGTGGATGATAATGAAGATTGTTGCACTGTTTGCACTGGTAGCCTTGATGGGGTGTTGAAGGTTTGGCGTGTCACTCATACCAAGAATGTGAATAATCAATCACAAGCTGGTGGGGCTAAGTATTTTGAATTGTATAAGGGACTTCAATGAAGCACTAATTTACTTTAGTTTATCTTTGCATTCTTGAAGATTGCATTGATATAAGTAGTTTTAATTAGGAATACTGCATAGAGTCTTCTTTGACTCTAATAAGCTTTAGAGTTTAGACAGTTAACCTTCTCAACTTATGAAAAATTATCTTAGTAACTAATCTTTTTTTACATTTAATTTGCAATCAAGAGATTGAAATAACATAGGAAAATGTAATTGAAATCATAGTTTCCCTCTCAAACATAATTTTTCTTAATAGAATAACATACTATAAAACTAATAAACCTTTTTACAAGTTAAAATCAACATGAAGAAACTCTTGTTCAATGGGGAGAAGGGACATCATCATGCCTTGCGTTACGTGATTGCATTTCTAAGCCATCATTTGTATGTTGAGCAACATGATTAGGATCTCTCTTCTTTAGTAAGCGATAAAGGCCATAACATAGCAAACGCAAAACGCAAATAATTGATATTGTGATCAAAAGTGATAGAAGATAGCCTACAATAGAAGTGGAACGTTTGCATCCAAAGAGAGCTCCTAGACACACCATGGCACATTAAACATAATTGAAAGATGTGCTACATGTGGTTATATTGGTGAAGGATCATGAGCTGACATAGTATGTAGCAGCTTGTGTTTTTGGGTTATTCCTTCGTTTTAAAAATTATATTCTAAGTTTGGTATATGGAAAGTTGGTCTATTCTTTGCCTTCAATTAGGTCCTTTTTTTTTTTTTTAAACACCAACCGGTACCCGGATCTATTTTATCTAGAATTCGACTCATCCGGTTCGATCCAACTGAACTCGTACTAAGCGATAGGGGTGTCCCAGCAAGGGTTGCTCCATATCCAAGGCTCGAACTCGAGACCAGTTTGTTAAGAGACAAAGTGAGCTATCACTTAACCAACTCCACCTTGGTTTTTCGGTCCCTTCTTTGTCAATCAAGGAATGAGTTTACAGCTGATTTCTTATATACACACACGTATTGCAACATTGTATACCAAAACTTCAGGACAAGAATACCCAATTTTTTTGGGCCATAATTCAGAATTAAAAGGAATGAAAACTCACGTTTTTTCGTTAATTTAGAAAAAAAAAATTAAAAAGTGATATGAATGATATGGAATGTATAATTTCGAAATTCAATTTAGATGTGGCAATTTAAAAATAATGGCAAATAATTAGGAATATTTTAAAAATTGAAAAAGTTTACCTTTTAAAAATTGAAAATTTAGAATAGAAACAAAACCATTTTGGTTCTTCATAAGAGGAAAAAAATACACAAATGAACAAAAGCCATTAATCTAACCTTATTCAATCTAATCCAAATCATTATTTTTGATTTGGGTTGGTCAAGCCATTCCGCCGAAAAGAAAATAACCATCGAAATAAATTTGATGAACAATTAAAAAAATAACCATCGAAAGAAAAATATAAAGAGGAAATTGATATGAGAAGAAATAATTTGAACACAGATCTAATTTCCTCGGAATATAATAAAACTTGTCATTTTAAAGAGATGTTCTTTAAAATCTAAACTTGGTTCTACGTTAATATACCACCTTAACGTGTTTTTACAACTACAATAACACCCATGTTGGTACTCCCTCCTTAACATTTTGGAGTTTTTATTTTGATCCTATTTATAATATTCAATTTCAATTTTCAATAGCATTTAATTACTTCTTTTTACAAACATCCCTATTAAGTTAACACTTTTTAGAGTTCTAATAACAATTAGGTTTAATTGCACTTTTGGTCCCCCAATTTTTTCAATTTGGCGATTTTGGTCCCCCAACTTTTAATTTGGCGATTTTGGTCCTCAATTTACGATTTGTAGCGATTTTGGTCCCTCCGTTAATTCCACCGTCAACGGTGCTAACGTGGCGTACCAAAGGGACACGTGTCAGCAGCTTAATTGCACTTTTGGTCCCCCAATTTTCTCAATTTGGCGATTTTGGTCCCCCAATTTTTAATTTGGTGATTTTGGTCCCCCAATTTTCGATTTGTAGCGATTTTGGTCCCTCCGTCAATTCCACTATTAACGGTGCTAACGTGGCGTACCAGAGGGACACATATCAACAGCTTATGGACCTATATTTATTTATTAATAATTATAATAATAATAAAATATATTTAAAAATGAAAAAAAACCCAAACAATAGAAACTGTCCACTACCTCTTTGTGACACAGTGTTTGACCGAACATCAACACCGATCCCGGAACCGGCACACAAACCACCACCTGCCACATCCGCCATGGCCACTCACTTGCTTCGTGCCCTTCCATTGTGGTTTCAAAATCAAATTCGAATCAGAGACCATCGCTGTCAAGATCGATATGGTTGAAGATCGTTGTAACAAGCGATGGTTTCGCAAGGAAGAAGCAGTGTGCAACGGTCTTGCCGATTCTCACGCAGCCACTGCCGCTTTCATCCTCCAACATCGCCGCCGCAACTGTGTTCCAGGGGTTTCGGCTATTGCGAGCCACCATCACTCTCGGCTCGCGAACTCGCGACTAGGTTGCATCGTTGCTCCACCGCCGCAGCACCCCATCGTGGCTTTCCTCGTTCGAGCGAACTCGCGATCTATGCAGGAACCACCGCATCGTGACGCTCCAGTTGTGGCAAGCGAACTCACGGCGGCGACCGATCCGCACCAGGATTCATCGCGATCACAATAGTAGACCAACACTCTTTGCTCTTCGCTGCGATCTCAGCGAGACTCGTGGGTTTTATTTTTTTTCATTTTTAAATATATTTTATTATTATTATTTTTAATAAATAAATATAGTGCCATAAGCTGCTAACACGTGTCCCTCTGGTACGTCACGTCAGCATCGTTAATGGTGGAATTGATGGAGGGACCAAAATCGCTACAAATCGTAAATTGGGGACCAAAATCGCCAAATTAAAAATTGGGGGACCAAAATCGCCAAATTGAGAAAATTGGGGGACCAAAAGTGCAATTATGCTGCTAACACGTGTCCCTTTGGTACGCCACGTCATCATCGTTAACGGTGGAATTGACGGAGGGACCAAAATCGCTACAAATAGTAAATGGGGGACCAAAATCGCCAAATTAAGAGTTGGGGGACCAAAATGGCCAAATTGAGAAAATTGGGGGACCAAAAGTGCAACTAAGCCTAACAATTATAGGGGTAATTTTGAAAACTATATAAAATTTTCATATTTCCAATGTCATTAACCATTTTTCTTGGTGGAAGTAAAAAACCCCAAAAGGGTCTTATAAATAGGACCGGAGGGGGTATATCTAATCTGATCCTATTTTTTTTTTTTTTAAAAAAAAAGGCATAAATGTAAGAACAAAGAAAAGAATAATATTAATAATTAGTTAAAGAAATAATTAAACAAAGAAACAATAATAGAAAGAAAGAAGAGAATAAAAATAAAATAAAAATAAAGAAAGAATAGAAAGAGAGAAAATAGAAGAAGAAGAAGAAGAAGAAGGAAGAAGAAAAGGGAAATGGCATCACAATCACCAATGTTGTCACCATCATCACACTCTCAGAGCACAACCCCAACCCACCGCCACCCTCACCACAACACCAATTACTCTTCCTTCCAACCCAACCCCTCCACCGTCATGCTCGACCGCGCCCTCTCCACTCGCCGTTTCAATCCTCACCCCGACCACCCCTCCACCGCCGCCGCCGACTCCGACTCCACCGCTCCACCCTCCTCCTCCGACGATTCCAAAACCAAGAAACACCAGAACCTTCTCTTCCGCATCACCAACCGCGCCTCCAATTACCTTACCAGGTTCTCCTCCGGTTATCACTTGGTTTGTGCGTTCGTGGCGTTGTTTGCGCTCTTTGTCTTGGCTTCGTCGTTGATTTTCACTTCTCGTGGATTTGTTTGTATATCGAGTTACGATCCTGTTTCACGCGCGAGGTTCTTTGGATTCGATGGCCTTGAATCTGATTTCGGAGCTCTCGGTGTGCCCTGGTGTATGTTTCTTTTCTACTTTTTACTCTTTCTTTCTTTCTTTGAATCTGAATCTCGTTTTTCATTCAAAATGTTGTTCGATTTAGGGTTTCTAATTTCTTTAGATCGAGGTGAAACATGCTACTCTAGATTGTAGATGGGGAGTTGTTAGTTCCTTGTTTTTGGAAATAAAATTAAAAAAAAAATAATAATTATTAACAATGAAATGCTAATTGATCTCAATGTTAAGTTAAGATCGTGTTCATTATTGTTTTTTTTTCCCTAATATGTCATTTCTTTCTCTATGTTCATTAATTTTTTTATTAGTTACGTAAATCAAGATAGTATACTTCGAATGAGAATGTTGGTTGGGACCTGGATTCTTCGACTTCGTTTTTGATGCAGTCGCCAATCTAACCATCAAAAGTTTATCTCTCATTTTTTTTTCTAGATTTAATTGTAAAAAAAAATATTTCTTTTGAGGATCAAGATTTCATGCGGTCACTTTAGTACTTTGAATGGCGAAACAAAGGCTTGGAATTGAATAGGGGTGGACATTGAATATAAGAATAATTACACTCTTGAACTTTTAAGCGAAACACATAAACACTCCATCTGTTTCTCTTTATATGTCCCGTTTAAAAGTTCAAGAGTGAAATAGTTGTTATTTTTCATGTTTACCCCTGTTCAATAGGGTCTTTGTACGTAAGTAGTGGAGAAATAAAAATGATTACAGGGAGAGAAGGGGCATATTAGGAAAAAAAATACAATTAATTAATTGAAAAACAGCGTACTCATTAAATGGTGTGTTCTTGTGTAATGGGACAGATAAATTGAAACAGAAGGAGAACGAACAAAAAATTTCTTTAAATGGGACAGATAAATTGGAGCGGAGGGAGTAATCATCAAGAGAGAAACTGGTTTTAATTGTAATTTCTGGATCCTGTACCTGAATGCAACCAAATTCCATATGAATTATTAGGTGGTCCAAGTTTGGAAGGAGTTTGGTTTTGCTTGAGTAGGGTCTGGGTCTCAAAGATTCGAGTTTTGTGAATGAAAAAAAAATAGGCACCGGAGAACTTTGTCCCCTTAAACTGGTCTTTGTCGCTCAACTAGGATTACCTTAAACTGGTCTTTGTGGCTCGACTAGGATTACCTCAAACCGGTCTTTGTGGCTCAACTAGGATTACCTTAAACTGAGGATTACCTTAAACTGGTCTTTGTGGCTCGACTAGGATTAATCAGGATCCAGAGCAACTTCTTGATACTGGGTCCTAAACCAAAAAAAATTCCTTATTTAGTTGCTTAATTTGGTTGTTTTTTTGGGTTTGGCACTATTCTAGGGGTCAAGTCATTTGGATTACAAAAATACCTATGAACAGCGAATCCAGACAACTTTGATTTTTACAATACAAAGTACATGTACGGAAAGTTGTCCAGATTTGTCATAAAGACAATATTGCTCTTTTTGGAAAATGTTTCAATGAGCATCCATTTTTTTAACAATTTTGATTAATTATAACACGAAGTATTGTATTTTGAGTAATAAAAAGTTAAGATGTCCAAAAAGTTGTCGGGATTTGTTGTACATATAACATTACTTGTGTTGGAAAGTATATACTAGTATTAAACAAGAACATTTGAAATAGGTAAATGCCCATGGCATATCATTTCTCTTTCACATTACCTAACCTAACATTAGCACGAGGTTGCAAGATTAAAATGTAGTTGTGTAGAGGTTTTGGTTTGGCCAGCCTTAATCAAATGGCGGTAAGACGGGAATTGTACAGATGTAATGTGAGTTAACAAGTGTAACTGTGTGTATAGTGTCATAGTAATGGCTCAAATACCGCAGAATTTTATGAAGGTTTCGTATTTTTCTTCTAACAGAAGCAAAGCATTATTGAATTTTAAAGTTGCACTTGGTTAATGATGCTGTAGAATAGTGCAACTCATTGATTGGCAATTTGGTTTCCTTTTCATTTCAAATTCTTAGTTTTGTAGTATTGAAATCATTTAAGTCATACAGTTCATCATCGTTGGATACTTATAATCGTATCCTTGGTAAAGGCAGATCGAAACATGGCAAAACAGTAGAATGGACATCGAAAGATCTGCTTAAGGGATTAGAAGAGTTTGTTCCTATATATGAAACCAGGCCAATCAAGAACAACTTGTATGGGATGGGTTTTGATCACAGCTTTGGGCTTTGGTTTATGGCTCGATGGCTAAAGCCAGATCTGATGATCGAGAGTGGTGCTTTCAAGGGACATTCGACTTGGGTTTTGCGGCAGGCCATGCCAAACACGCCAATTATTTCTCTTTCACCTAGGCATCCAGAGAAGTATCTGAAAAAGGGACCTGCCTATGTTGATGGAAACTGCACATATTTTGCTGGAAAGGACTTTGTGGATTTTGGAAGTGTTGACTGGCCAAAAGTGCTGCACAAACATGGGGTTACGGACCTAAGTCGGGTTCTTATATTTTTCGATGACCATCAGAATGAATTGAAAAGGTTATTTATAAAGTCTTTGGGATGCATGATTCAGTAGTTAATTACTTGTGATGAAGTTGCTATTGCTTACTATTATTTTCCGGTTGCATGATTCAGAATTGAACAAGCTTTGAAAGCTGGATTCCGGCATCTTGTTTTTGAGGATAACTACGACACTGGAACTGGTGACCATTATTCATTAAGGCAGATTTGCGATCAATCCTATATAAGAGGTATGTAAACTCCCCCTTTCCCATTGATTTCTTTATATTACATTTCACTCAGTTTTCCTTCTGTTTCAGTAAGAAATGCATGTGTAACTCTCATGTCACAGACATTCATTAGTGTTGCATTTCCTATTATCATGGTTACACCCTTACACTTACACAAGCTTGGTATTTACAATTATTGATGTTTGATGGCCTGACAAGAAAATTTTGACTTGAGAGACATGGGTGTTATGTTAGACTAATTTGAAGGGTTGGATATACACTATACAGCATTCAATGTTGAATTGTATCAATGTAAAATAAAAAATTATCAACTCAATACTCGAAAGCTTTCTTGAGGTTTTGGTTACAAAATGTTGAGGTTGATATTCCACTAGGCATCGCCGCTCATAATTCCAGCATCCAGTTGTTGGAAAATGTTTGGTTGATTCCCATACAGCTGATGATAATCCTTTAGCGGTGTGGACTGTGGAGTTACTTTTTTTAATACATTATTCTATTATTCTATTAGCATGAGGTATTACAACTATATGGTAACTGCACCTAGTTAAGGAAATTAACCTTTACTTTTGTGGTTCTTTTGTTGATCTAAGGTGGGGGACACAGTTGCTTTAAAGACAGTGATGAAGCTAGGATCAGGTCAAGAAGGAAGAAATTCTGGGAGAAAGCGGTTGATATCGAAGAACTTTGTGGGCCAGGTGAAGCATGGTGGGGAGTTAGAGGCTACATGCGCGATAACTTCAACCATAGTAATAAGGCAATATCTTATCAACAACATTTTCAGAACAGCAGGTATATAGAATCTATTCTTGATGTTTACTGGGAACTCCCTCCGGTGGCTGGTCCTTCCCTCACTCATCAAACAAGATATGATCCAGCTCGCGCACCTAGTCCTATTGTCGAAGATGGGAGGTATGGTTTGTTCCAAAGGCTTGGTTTGGCAAAACTTGACAATTCTGTATTTAATGGATACACTCAGATGGTTTACTTACAGATATCTGAACAATGATTTAGTGTTTGCTTAGACAAGGGTATGATGTAGTTGAATCGAAGTTTTGTACCTGTATTATGTATGAATTGTTGCTTAGCCTGATTTGGCTTCAAATGTAGTTTTTCTTTTCCTTCTTATTTTTTTTGTTGAAATTCAAGCTAGTCATTTTTACAGTGTTCAATTCTTCCAAATTTGTTTAGTTACTCAATTTTCATTCAATTATTTTAACCCTTGGTATCATGAATTTACATTGGACCTCCACTAATTCAGTGAAGCTAGGAAAACCTATTAATTCGTCACCACCTTACAGTGACGGTTTTGGTTGCGTATCGGGCTCTGCATTTTATGCCTGACCATGATGTAGCAATACGGTGGTGAGAGGCGGTGTGCGGTGGTTGCATGCATTTAACTTTTTCATTGAATGAAAATTCATTCATACTCGGGTTGTTTTCTGGATCATCCATATTCAACCAGTTTGTTAGGTAGAGTTCAATTAGGCATCAATAACACCATTTTAAATGATTTTCACTATTTTGGGTGAATTTATATGGCTAACTTTTTTAAAATATAAGCTCTGTCAAGTGTGAGTGACTTGCATGCTAGTTATAAAATAACAACAACAACAACAACTAAGCCTTTGTCCCACTAGATGGGGTCGGATAGTTATAAAATAAATTGTTTAATTTTAATACACCAGTACAAATTTTTACCCAATCATCCATATTTAATTTTAGTACTGTTATGGGTGTGCAAGTGTGAGTGTGACTTGCATGCTAGTTATAAAGTCAAACATTTTGATGCTGTGACAATGTACTGTATAAAATGTAAAAATTATCACTCCTTCACTGGAGTAGTTAAGTTCAAGTCTTTCAATTAAAATATAAGGCTTAAGCCTTAAGCTTTTTGAATTTGCAGACAGTGACCCTTAAAACATGTTAAAACAAATGTAGAATTCTACATATGATAGACATCGCTACACAAATTCTTGCGGATTTTCTCCTTTTTTGGGACTAACAACATTATAAGCCGAAGATATATTATTAACAATTTAATATCATACTGCAGAATGTTCAGTATGTATATATAGGAACAAATACATTAAAGAAAATTAGTGGCTAGTAATAGTTAGAGAGGAAAAAAGCACAACAATCAAATTCTTTTATACAGCAACAAGAAGCCAAAGATACACAAAATAGAGAAACAAACAAAATATGTGTGTATATGGTCTGGAATGATGTCTCCAGTTAAATTCTACATATGGAAATCTTGTCAGACTATAAATGCAAATTACATATATTTTTTTCTTGATTTTTAACAGAACAATAAACTCAAACTCCCTTGTAATTTGAAAACTTTTACATGCTTCTTCACTTGGTCCAAAGTGTTTCTCTGCACTAGTTTTGGCTCCTAGATTTTTCCATGGCCCTTGGAGCTGCAACCAAGACAGTTGACAACATATTTTGTTAAGCAATCTAGCATTCTGATATAAATCAGTAATCCATATCAATACTTTGAGGGAAAAGTCCAAAAGCATAGTGAACTTTGCATGATGTGTGATTTAGTAACTGAATTTAAAAAATGTAGGGTTAACCAATAATAAATCCTACCGCTACAGGATAAGCATGAGCTCTCTAGTACAGGATAAGGGTGAATAACTCATTCTTGTTATCCTCTAAGAGTCATGTCAGCCCTACTGGGCCGAACAGATCCATAAGGCACCACAACACAACTTCCCCTATAAGTATCGCCATGCTATAGGGGCTAAGGTATGTTCTCTCATCCCTACTCTCAAGAACTACGTGTGGCTTGATCCCCTTATCACTGGGGATACGTAGGACCGGGGTCACCCTCGTCAGCTGCAACAACCAACAAAACACATCGTGGTGGATTATTTCTCAAATCCACTACAAAAAATAGTAAAAAAATACTCAAAGGGGTGCTAAATAGTAGTTGTCATTGACCGTTCGAATCATCCCTCAACTTCAAAAAAAGATGTGCGGAAAAGATTCTAAATCGTGCTTTGCAAATGACATTTTTATTCAATTTTTAGTGTTTTAGACAACGACCGAATTATTTAGCGCCCGAACTAGAATTTTAGATTCTTTTTACAAATTTTTAAAATTCAGGAACTAAATCGCACATAGTGCAAAGTTGAGGACGTATTTTGGCCTTTTGGGACCTTGTCCATATTTTGATGAAAGAATTTACATCTTCCTTGAAAGAGCATAGGGTTGAAAAATATGCTTAAACTCAGAGTAAGACATACCAAGCCCAATTGCCTCAGAGCCTTTCATGATCCTTAGTCTCTTACATGAGTCAATGAACATCCTGCAGCAACAAAGGATTTTAAGTCAACAAATTCACTCACTAAACTAATCATTAAAAATGGCTTTCACGCTAATGATCTTTTAAGTATTTATGATAAAAGGAGAAATAACTTACTCCCAAGGAACATCACCAACAAGCATCCAATCTCCATCCTTATCTTCATATGTAAGACCATATTCAGAACCATGGAGAAGATCCCTCAAAGAGCTCTCACTTGATCCATCTTTAACAGGAAGGCCAGGAGAATTGCATTGACCTAAGTTTAGGAATAATAAAATGTTATGGTCCAAAGTGGCTAAGCTGAATTCAAAAGAAGAAGCTTCTTAGGCAAACTACATAGAATATTTAATCCCTATTTTTAGATATACCAAGTACAAATATGAATTTTTAGTTCTCTCAAGTAAATATATAAAACATAATCCATAAGTGAATGCAAAAAAAAAAAAAAAATGTTTTCTCACTGCTAGCCATCATTAAACAAAGCCTAAAAAGCCACACAATAATTCACAGCATTGATCAATTAGTTAAAATACTTATACTAGATGTCTGAAAATCAAACTAAGAAAAATTGTCGATAAATGAAAATAACCATCACATAATTTTATGCCTGAAAAAAAATTTGTGCTGTCAAAGATTATAAAGTATTCTGAATAAAGTTGATAAAATACCAATGGTGAAGCAGCTGAACATCTTTTCAAGAGCAGAAGAAAGTTCCCTATAGTTGCTGTAGGTTTTCAGATCAACCTTTCTGAGATAAGGGGCACCATCCATGCTGACCTTAACATATAAACAACCAAGTCCTGGTTTTCCCTCAGCTTCATCATTGTTCTTTGTTAAATTAGAGGCCATGGTGTTCTTTCGAAAAGATCGAATTGGTGGCCACCCTACAACCTGTGCCCTGTTCCGTAAGTTTGATATTTCATTAGTCATGTAATGAAGACTCATACACATAAAGGGTAATCATCAAATACAAAAAATAATCTCTATCATGAAGGAAAAAAATTCAATAGCAACCAAATTTGAATTTCCATGGAAGACTTTATTAGGAAAAGAAACTATATCTAATATTCTAATTGATACACCACCACCCCTAAAAAAATCATGCAAATTAATTGGTAGAACTACAAAGGATGGAAACAGCAAAAATTGGATTAAGAATGTGAAATGTTATTTTTACTCTAAAAAATGTAACATCCTTTTTGAGTCAAAATAAGGCACCATATGTAACAAAGACAAAGCCTTTTTTTTTTTTTTGGTATCAGAAATTCAATATACATAGTATGAATTACCAAAACTTTACATCTAACTCACTCATTCAATAATCTATTCCTTTTTAAAATATGCAGATCATAAATAGAACAGGAAAAAAAAAGTTAGTGTTTGAAATAAGGAACAGAACATGTGAGTTCTATATCAAAAAAGTAGAACACTTCCATTCCAGTGAAAGGTGCAACACTAAAAAGAACAATACAGAACATCTTGTTTCATCCTGTTAGATTAGAGCAGTATATTTTGTCGTCTTCGAGCAAAATGAAAGTAAAAAAATAAAAATAAAAATAAGCATGAGCAAAACTTACTTTGCTGCAGGGGCAGTAGCAGCATGCTCATTTGTTCCAGCAACCTGATTATTCTTTTCATGAACTGTCTTAGCAGATTGAGGAACTACACCATTACCAACCTCTTTGATGGTTTGTGTAGTAGTATTAGTAGTAGTAGGAGGAGGAGTATTACTACTACTACTACCCTCTAAACCAACAAGAGACTTGGCAACATTATTCCCTCCTCTAGGTGAAAACAAAGATGATGACTCTTTTCCCAAATCAACCTCAGATCCATCATCAATAGCATCAGAGAAACCTCTCTTTGCTCCAGCCAAAAAGTTCTTCAAAGGTGTTGTTGTTGTTGCAACAGAACAAACATTAATATTAATATTATTATGCTTGTTCTTCAAGTCCATGCCAAAAAGAGAAACAGTAACACTACCACCTCCTGATTTTCTCTCAGGAGATTGGCAACCAGGAAGGCCAAGCCTCAGCTCTGTCTCCTTGAAATTTAGAGTGTTACAGTTTCCATCATCCATATCATGTTCCAATGGTGTAGACATCAAAGTGGTACAAAATGAAAGTAATATTATTAGTATCTGATTAATATGTGTGTGTGTGACAGAAGGTTTATAATAACAAGTGATGAAGTGTGTTGTTATTATATGGAAAAGTTGGAAAGAGAAAAACAGTAAGCAAGAAATTAAAGGGTATCAGAGAAAGCAAAGGTGAAACTGCAGTAGTTATGGTCTGATATTGATATATGAAGTTTAATATGATGAGCTGCTCTATGTATTAAGTCCAGCTGCTGGTTTTGTTGATGCAGAAAAAGAACCTTCCTAGGCATTTCTTTCTGTAGCTAACTTTTTGCTCTCTAATAATGTTAATAATTTCTTTTAATAATATTATTATATACCTGTTTTTATGTATTAATTTTAGAATTAAGCCTAAGCTTAATCTTCACAAGATATAATGCTACCAACTTAACTTAGTACTTCAAAACAAATACATCAAATAAGCCTATCAAAAATGGAAAAAATCAAACACCCAGCAGAAATTTAAGTTTCTGAAAAATACGGAGTATCATTAAATTAGTCCCTAAAATAAAAATATAGAGATATTTTTAAACTTTCAAAAACTTAATTGATACAATTATTCATTACAAGAGTTGACGATGCTTGCATATTTGGAGTTTAAGTTCATGTTATATAAATTTAATTTTGATACACCGTAATAAGTTAACAAAAATTGTACTCTAAACCAATCATGTATAACATTTTATGAACGATTATGTGTTATTTATACTCTAACTAAATTACAATTAAGTTTTGAATAAGTGCTTGAGAGTGTTAATAATTTGATTACCTTTTAAGACTAGGAGATTGATTTGTAAGAGATGTAAAACATTTTCTATTTCTTTTTTTGGTTGACAAACATTTTCTATTTCTTTTTCATCAAAACATTGTTTTCATTATAGTCACTTTTTATAATTCGGGATATGATAATGATGATTAGTGCATTAGGTATTTTTGTAAGCAATGTTTTTGTAGTTATAAATTACACACATATATACATATATAATGTATAGGATGCTTTAGTACAAATGGAGCATTAAGTTTAAGAAATTGCACCGACAGGTGGCTGAGGATTCCCCGGCAACCTTTTACGAACTGTTCCCTACCACTTTACCATTCGTACAATTTCATTACATTATATTACATTACTTAATTAAAGTAAGAGACATTGATTTAAAAATAAGTTGCAAAGCAAATTGCAAAGGCATGAAATTACTAATTATTGTGAGGTGTTAAAGATAGAGAAACAATCAACGAGGCTTGGATCAGTTGGTGTAAGGCCGTAACTGAAATCTTGGGAATGAGATACGGGTGCTAGCTAGTAGCCCCGGGTTCGATTCCCACTAAAAACATGTCGCTGGGAGAGCCAGCCACGCAGCTCACTCCGGATTAGTCTCAAGGACTCCCTGGTATTAAGGGTGTTTTTGGGATATCGGTGATTCCGCAATGAATACGGAAAAAAAAAAAAAAAAAAAAAAAAAAAGAGAAACAGATGTGGCGGTGCAGTGAATCCATATTCATATTATTCATGCACGCGCGTATCCGATCGTATCCAATAGTAATAATGTTGAAGGAAGGACTAAAAGGGAAATAATATATATGAGATGGGAGGATGCAGCAGTGCAGGTCACTCTATACGGTGGTTAGGGGACAAAATGCTTCTACTTGTGGTTGACGGAGTAAAACCCTCATCATTGCCATTTACTACTATTCCATCCCTTCGCCCTTATAAGTAAACCCATTTGATTAAAAAAATATACTATCTTCTTAAAAAATAAATTAATTAATATCGTTAGTAGTAATGAAAAAGTAAATATTATTTAGTATATTGGTTCAAACTTAACTTTGTATTTCATCCGGTCGTATGTATATAAGATCTTTTTGGGGTTTTTCACTTTCATAAAGGAAAATGATTAAATTTGTTAGTGGCATTGGAAGTGTGAAAATTTAATATACTTTCTCAAAACTACCCTTATAATTATTATTGGAACTCTAAAAAGTGTTGACTTAATAGAAGTTTTGTGGAAAGAATTAATTAAATGCTATTGAAAATTGAAATGGTGTATGATAAATAGGACCAAAATAAAAACCCAAAATGGTCTTATAAATAGAACCGAAGTGAGTAATTATTATTGAAACTCTAAAATATGTTGAATAAATAAAAATCGTTGTGAAACTGAAGTAATTATTGTCATTGAAAATTGGAAATGAATCTTATGACTAAATACTAAAAAAGAGTATTCAAAACAAGCTTACATTTAGTATTGGATGGAATATTTCATTATGAGTTTTAGAATACAAACCCCACAACTCAGACTACAAATCTCATAATTTCAAGACTTAATTGTACTTTTCGTCTTTCAATTTGACGAATTTAGTTCTTTTTTTCTTTAATTTGACTAATTTAGTTTCTCAATTTTCAATTTGTGATAAATTTTGTCCATCCATTAAATAATGCTAAGGTAACTAACATATGGACATTACGTGAAATTTAATTTAATAAAAAAATTCAAAAAAAAAATTAATGTTCACCTTCTTCCTCCTCCTCCCCACCTCTCTCTCACTCCCTTCAAACCCACCACACCATCCCTCCTTCCGTCCTTTATCTTTTTCCTTCCACCCACAAGTATTAGCATTAGGGTGCATCCGAAATTTTACTTCAGTTCATTTCATCATTTTTTCCCCCAAAATTTATTAATATCAATATATAATATATATCATGAGTTTTTACATATTAAGAATATTCAATGTGCACCATAGTGCACCATAGAATATTCAATACCCAGGTAAACTAATATTATTAACTATAGTATAGGAATTTGAAGTTCTGTGTGGATGTAGTGAGACGAATAAAACTTATTTATTATAATATTTTAAACCTTGATCGGATCAATTTTTAAACCTAAATTTATTGCTTTCACCATATGATGAACAAGTCTAATTAACTCAACCTAATTTCTTCTTCAGATATGGTCAAGTCTTCAAGGTGATGAATTGGGTTGTGCCAAACCCCAAAAAGCTGTACATATACTAAATTTGATTAAGAATAATTAAGATCTTCAAAATTATAAACTTCTATAGTAAGTGGCACCATGAGAATAAGAATTTTGAGGTTCCTTTAAGCTAAATTTTTTATATCACAATTATTTTAAAACTTTTTCATTGAATAATGTAAATTGTAAAATTTCCTTAGTTGCATATATACTTGCATAATAGAAAAACACATAAAAACAGCGCTAGTAGCATAGCCATCATTCGAAAATCTTTAGTCGAAAGTAAAGAAAGAAGTGTCTACCTTGCACAAAAGAAATTGAGGCTGATTTCCATAACCAACCTAACATATGTAATGTAATGGAAACCTAACAAGTTGTTTGTACAAATTGAGGTAGGCGAAGAAGAGAGACGGCTGTTGTGATAAGCATTTATTTTCCACCAATTATTAATTTCCACAACTTGAAGTCTTTTTCATATGTTTATTTTCTTAAAATAATTTTAAGGACTTGCTACAATGTATTGCCATCAATTGTGTTCCCCACCTATCCATATATACTAATGCATCGTTGGTAGTTGGAACATTATATATAGTTGTATGTTTCTTTCCTTCTTTTTGGTATATATATGGGGCTGCTTCATCAATGCCATAATCCAATTGTTGAACTTTGAAAACCCCATCACTTACAATAGATAACTAACTTGCTCCAAGTTCAGTATAAGAAATGTTAATTAACATAAGCAATACTACTTGGTTCATTTCATATGTATTACTCCCTCATCATTTCCTAAATATAATAATGAAATTTTTATTTTGCCCTTATTTATAAGTGCAAATTTTCAATGATAATTAATTACTATTTTCTACAAAAAAAATTCATATTTATTTAATATTTTTTAAATTTCCAATAATATTAATATTGGCAGTTTTGAAAATACACCTCAAATATTTACATTTCCAATACCCGTCATTAATTAACTAACTTTCTTAATGAAAGCATATGTGAAATAATCTACCAAAAAAGTCTTTTGGAGAGAGTTTTTTTTTTTTTATGTTTCTCATATATAATACTGCATTGTATTGAAGAAAAAAAATATCTTAACTCAACTCGCTAAACCGACTCAACCCCTTAAATATTGGTTGATTTGGTTGGGTTTGACCAGATCGTGAGTCAATTCGGTCCCATTTTTATAAAGAGGTAAAGTTGCTGAGTAATGCTTAGATTTTTTGTATTCACAAAGCTTAGTTAGTTGGAGACTTTGTTTTTAAGAAAAACCTAAACACGTATAAATCAATAATTTAAATTACCGGTTAACTAGCAAATAACATTCTAATCTTGAAATCAAGGAACAAATACGAATAATAACAGCTCAATAAAGTGAGGAAATTCTTGGCTTTGTTTGATTTTGGGGGATTTTGAAAAAAGAGAGAAAATAGAGGAGAAAATAGGGTTTTTCCCTGTTTCGTCACAAGGAATTTTACTTTTCAGGCAAAAATAATAGTTTTGGATCGGGGTGATATGATCTATATACATCAGGAATGACAAAGAACGTACAAAAGATAAAAAAGAGCGTTAATCTATTAATCATTTTGGTATTGAAATCCTCTCCATTTCATTCTCTTTATTTATCTTATTTATTTCCCACATCTAATAATTATTACTCTCTCCGTAAGTTATGATGTTTTGGAGATTTCACACAGATTAAAAATGAGTAAATAATATAAGAATTTGATATAATTTGACTAAATTACCCCCATTCAATAAAAGGAGAGAGAATAATAATAAATGTATGAATATTATATTGAAGAAAGATGAAGAAATGAGTGATGAAAAAAAGATGCAATAAATAAGGGTATATTTGGAAAAAGAGGTATAAATGAATTTTGAATTTCTAAATGATAATGACTTAGGAGACAAAAAAATATTCAAAAGATCATAATTTATGGAAGGGAGTATACTTTTAACAATATATAATTTTATATTTTAATTTATTAGTACTAAATTATTCAACAGCTTACATTTTGTTCATTCCAGTCAAGAAATTGAGAGGATGATGATTACTTATTAATTTTGGCCCATGCTTTGTTGGGTTCCTATCAAATAGTTCATATAACTTTAATGAGCTTTTGTTTTTTTGTTGGAATGATGGATTTGAGGGATAGATTATGATGTCAAAAACAGCTTAATAACTTTAATGTGCATGGACCATAGTGTCCCCAGTTGCTTCCCACGCCTTGTTCAAAGCTTCAAGGGACTTCGCTGGCAAACTTTAATTGATAGAATGCAACCTCAATGGATAACTAGTATGTAGTTGGCTCTAGCTAGCGTTTTTTTTTTTTTTTTTTTTTTTCACTCAGGTATCCTCCGACCGAAGATTAATTCTCTTCAAGATGTAGAGATCATCTAAGTATGAGTTTTGTCTTTACCAATAAACCTTTTTTATGGCCATGATAGGAATCAAATCCCTGACATCATGGTTAAGGAATCTAGCTATCTGCCAACTATGCTGAGCCTTGTTGATTCTAGCTAGTGTTTATTACTCATATAAAAGGTTTAATCAGAACTAAAGCTGATTAAAGAGTATGGAGACAAAAAGAATTAGGGAATCAATTAAATGGCCGAAAAGCTATTCTGTAAAATCACAATAATGAATACTTTAATTTGTTAGTCCATTTCTGAGTTAGGACTACTTTTATCCTAAATATAATTGTCATATCTTCTACTGATTGGTGTGTGTTTGAATCAAATACAAAAACTAAGTTATTTCAATAAGCAATTACCCTTTCAAAAAAAACCGGGGTTTAGATAATTTATTTCGATTGAATTGTAAAAAAATAATATTTTCAAATAAATAATATTATTAATCTATTATTATTTTATAATATAAAAATAGTAGTTAGCCTAAATTAACCTCTACCAAATATACCATACACAAAATAAAGAGAATTATGAATCGGACTTGTCTCTAGCTTGGACGGACCATGATTTTCTGTTCCAAATCATGTCTCAAACCATGTCCGCAGCCAATCACATTTCATTAAATATTACAAAAATTCCATGACAGTTGGAAAGTTATTTTTCATAATGAGATGTGATTGATCGGGGATGTGATTTGAAACATGGTTTGGGACAGATCTAGAGGATTTGGGAAATTATGTTTACACCCAGGTTTTGTTAGTTGATCATGCTTTGGTTTTTAAATCTTTTTTCTTAAATTTTTGAAATTGTCAAATTTTTTTAATGTTTTCGTTATACAATCAAAAAGATTATCTGATCGAATAGATTATCCAATCGGAAAGTCACTTTTCAAATGTAATTAAAAAACAAGTGTGAGGGCAAGATGTAGATATTATCTTATTGTATATTCAGATAATAATCTTTTAGATTGGATAGACTTTCTGACCGAATAAATATTTCTCATTAAATAGACTTTTCGAATATGCAAAAAAAAAAACATAAAAATTAACGTAAAGGCAATTTTCGAATTTAACTTAAAAGATGAAATAATTAACAAAAAAAATAGGGTGAGGATAGAAATCCCCATAACTTTTAGAATATTTGATTCTTAATTTATTTCTTAACAAATTTATCATCTCTACTACTTATGCAACTAAAGTTAAAACTTGTACCATAAGGTAAACTCAAGAAGCCAACCAATATAATCCAGCATAATTAATTAATATAAATAATTGAGTTTCTTAAACATGTATTAAGAATTCGATCTTTTCTCGAGGAATACTTCCCGTACATTGTCAGTGCATTGATAACAAGAATATAATGTATCATTTCTAATATCAAATTTACCTTTAAAAAAACACAAAAAAAAAACAAACAAACAAAACTCAGAGCCTTTTTATTTTTTTTGGTTTCCTATCGGTTCGGTATTGGCTTTGGTGCCATTGGCCCGAGGGAACCTCCTCTGGACCAGCCTAGTTCGGTTCGACCAGGTAAGAAGATTAAGGTTGAAAGCCTCCTTGTGGGTGTTGCGGGGGATCGAACACTCTTCGCTCTGCCAAGTCTAATCTCCCTTGACCACTAGACCAACACACTACAAGTAGAGCCTTTTTATTTGACCATGTGTATGTCTAAACAAGGAGTGCTCTAAGTGGCAATAACATATTTAATTGACAGAAGATTCGAGTTCCACACTATCAGAAAGTGGTGTTGCAGTGAAGATTCACTATTATATTTTCATTTTCTTCCCCTCTTTTGCAGTGATTTTGGAAAAATTGCATTCAGCACTTTAAAATTTGTTAGAATGACATAAACATATTATTTGATTTAAAAAATGAATTTTACCTCTTTTATGTTGTAATCTTGTGTTTTGGGGTTATATATAGTTGATGATTATTTTTCAATTCCATCACTATTATAGAATCATATACGAGATTTTTCCCTTTTACGACTTCTATATATATATATATATATATATATATATATATATATATATATATATATATAGACACAACATATGCTACGAAAAAAGAGAAGAATGAAAAAAAAATAATCTCATTAATAATTTTAATTGATTTTATTTCATAAAAAATTTGAATACAACACAAAATTGCAAAATATGCGAGATCAATATCATTTTTGAAATTAAGAAGAAAATGTATATGTGATTGTGTGACAAATTTCAATTGCTCCGGTAATTTTTGGTTCTCTTATTTTTGCCTCCTTATCTGACATTCTTTCGAACAATAATAATATGATGGATATGTATAGAAGTTGAAAGTGATACTTGCGGGACCCATCTGCCGCGCACCATTGCTACAGTGAACAAAAAAAGTTGTGGAACCCTATAAACAAAGCCAATGCAATTCCCTTTCAGAGTTTCAATTAAAATTACATTAAAAAAAAGGTCATGCACATGAAAGTTATTTTTTCAAAAGCTTAGTTTAGGCCTATTTCATGAAGGGAACAAGATAGAATAATTGAAAGAAGCCGACAGCGATCAAAGAGATTAGGACCGAACGATGATTATGGTTCAACCTCATAATTATGGGAAAAAATCTGGGTCATGGCTGAGTGCTTGAGCTCTTGCATGTGCTTGGCTGGTCCAATATCCTAAAGCCCAAATAAATCACCCTAGGTAGTGCTAGTGAGAAATTATATAAAAGTTCAATGATTTTGAACTTATCTCAATTATTATATGCTTTTTTTTTCACGTATCTACCGATTCGAGCACGATGACTAATCTTTCGGGTATTGTTCGACCTTTTCGGAGATGACCCTCTGACTAAAATTCTTTACATTAGCAAAAGTTGAAGATCGAACCCCCAACCGCCACTTGTTTAAGTGACACAGCCTCATACCAACTATGTCAACCTCAATTGATTTATATGGTTTTTTTAACTAAAATAAAACAAAAAATTGATAGTAATTAATAAATGATGATGATGATGTAGCCGGGATCATTAATCCCAAACCATTTAATAATTCCTTATAATTGGTTGCTCGATTATGGTGTGTTGACACAAATAAAGAGTTTTTATTTTTTTTTAAAACCTCGTCGAATTCTTTTTGCCCTATTAAAAATGTGAAAAATCTAAAATATTTCTTTTTAATTTTTAAAGAAATAAATTTTATTAAGAGAGTATTCAGAGTATCCGAAACATATTCAAACGAGAAAATTACCCCACTTATGATTTTGAGATATAAAACATGGGCTCATACACCAACTAACAAATGAGATATTTCTATTTGATAAAATAGATATCCAAAGCCAAGATTTCACCTTAATCTCATCTAAAATCTTTACCAAATCTCTCACTTACTTGTTAATCTCCCTCCAAAGTCGATCCCTTTCACTATTCATTCTCCTTCCATAAACTCCAATCTTCTCTTTCATCTCCCTCCAAACATGAACCTCTTTATCTTTTTAACCTTTTCTTTTTCAACATACTTACTTCTTCAACACTTGCTCACACTCTCTTTCTTCCAACCCCTCACTTCATTTATGTTAGTGTCAGTTTGTTCTTACACATTAGAGTCATAAATTGTTACTCCAACTCGTGAGAGTGAGAAAATTGAGTAAATTCGAAAAACTTTTTCCGAGAACTAGGTATCATAATAGGTGTTTAACATTTCTCCCACACTCGTTCGTCAAAAAATTCGACCTCCAACGTGATTGCGAGGAAGTAAGGGAATTCTATAACGCACAATCGGAATGAGTTTTAAACATTTTTACTTCTTTTTCTTTCCTATCACTATTATTTCTTTCGGTAACTCACAGTTTGAATAGATTTTAGGGTATTTCTATCATGCAATCCAAAATTGGATGGTTGCTATGCAACCTTTTCTTAAACCAATAAGAAGTTGTCACTTATGCCATGTCATTATTTGAAGTAGTTAAAATTAGTTTTTTGCAATTTAGTCCAACATAAAAAGTAAATTAAAAATTTAGTCCTTTGTACCTATAGACAAATTATAACTTTTAATTTTAAATTTAGTCACTTGCATTAAGCCTTTTTACACTAGTGACTAATTTTAACTACTTTTAATTTTTTTTTTAAATTGAAAGTTATAATTTGTCTATAGGTACAAAGGACTAAATTTTTAATTTACTTTTTATGTTGGACTAAATTGCAAAAAACTAATTTTAACTAAGTTTAAGAAAAGGTTGCATAACAACCATCCAATTTTGGATTGCATGATAGTAACTCCCTAGATTTTAAACATTTTTCTGACACTGGTTTGTCGAAAAATTCCCATGCCGACGTTGGGGCCTTGTGATGCCACGGTTCATTGATTCTTGAGCAATAGTGGGATTATGAAGAAGAAACAACATTGATAGATGTCCACGAGCAATTGGGCAGTGCACTAAAATTAAAGAAGGAGTTGTGATTTGCGAATGAGGTTGGGGAAGGTTATGAGGATAGAAAATGAGAAGTTCATGAGGTTTGTTTTTGAGAAGGTAGTTTAGGAATATTATTAGTTATTGGGGTTCAAAACTAAATGTTAGGAACCAAAAAATAAAACTCGTAAGAAGAGCTTAAAGATCTAATAACCTGACTTATTAAAATCACTCTCTCGACTTAAAAACAAATAAGGGTATTTCTATCATGCAATCCAAAATTGGATGGTTACTATGCAACCTTTTCTTAAATCAATAAGAAGTTGCCACCTATGTCATGTCATTATTTGAAGTAATTAAAATTAGTTTTTTGCAATTTAGTTCAACATAAAAAGTAAATTAAAAATTTAGTCTTTTGTACCTATAGACAAATTATAAGTTTTAATTTTAAATTTAGTCACTTGCATTAAGCCTTTTTACACAAGTGACTAATTTTAACTACTTTTAATTTTTTTTTTAAATTAAAAGTTATAATTTGTCTATAGGTACAAAGGACTAAATTTTTAATTTACTTTTTATGTTGGACTAAATTACAAAAACCTAATTTTAACTAGGTTTAAGCAAAGGATGCATAGCAACCATTCAATTTTGGATTGCATGATAGTAACTCCCAACAAATAAAGCTCATACCATCGATGATAACCTTCCATCTCACAGACTCAAACTCATCAAGCGACTGTAAAGTTGTAATAGCGAATGAATATTCTATTTTCGAGAATTTTGTCAATGAATCAAGATCCCTAAACCCACTTCACAATGGAATATGTGATTGCTTGTTACATTCAGGCTCAAAAGCAAATCCATCTCTCTAACCAAGGCGATTTCTAATTTTCATATTAGAGAATTAAAAGAAAAAAAAAAAGAGAATAAGAAAAAAATATCCACCTTCTTTTTTTATGAATTAAAGTTTAGGGAAGTTTGATCTCATTACCTATCAGGATTTGGCTAGGCTTAATGATTCAATGAGCGTTTGTAAAAGTACTTATTAATTATAGATTACTAATGAGATCATCAACAACAACAGAATTTGAAATCACTACCTTGTAAGCTATATATGAATCAATTATTTACCAAGTGAACCAACCTTATTGGCAACTATATATATACCTTCTAATCTTCCAAGTGAACCTTGTTAGATTCACCCTTATTCCGATAAGGCATCTCGATCATCAAACACTTAGACGGAACACTAGCCATGAAGGAGCTAGAGTCCATAAACCATAATCATGTCAAGTAGCCCCATATCAATGGGTGCTTCATTTCTAAAATCTCATGAGATAAGCGTGTTTTTAAATTTTGTTAAGACTGAAAAAAGTGAATCTTTAAAAAGAAAATAAAGAACCCGATCCATTGAAGAGGTGGAGTCACATTCCTAGGAAACTTCAAATCACTACCTTCTTTTAATCTTTCTTGCAAAGATTTTCTTATATCACAATAATTTCATAAAATTCGTATTCTTGAATTGACCATACTTAAACCCAAATATAGCTAATAATATGATCATGTGGTTTCTGTTACTATTATTATTATTCAAAAAATGGCATCATCTTCTATTCACTTTATAGTTTATTCGTCTGTCAAACATGATTCTAGATTTTCAAGATTTTAAAACCTAATTAAGCCACCTACGTACTCTACGTAAAACTCAAGTACAAGGTGCCAAGTGAGTATATGTATGTTATAAAGAAAGATGTTGAGAATATACAAGTCAATTTGTCACGCCATAAAAAATAATAATTCAATTGTACATTAAATACTTAAGATTTTATATTTGAGATAGAAAAAATAATTCACAAGAAAGCATGGGATGAAGGGTAGCAAAAGAACACTATGGGGATTTTACCATAACAAGGTAGAAAGCAAAAGGAAAGGACATCACTTGCTGCATAAAAGAGCTGAAAGGCGCATGCATCATGAATCAAGTTCCATCACTAGTGTCTTGTACATTGAGAAGAGCCAATTTTTCAAGTGTTCATTCGATAAGCACATACAAATTTTATTTTATTTTAATAATTTAATAAAAGACAAGTATATAATAAAGAAGGTGAACCTTAGCTCAACGGTAAAATTAATGCATTGTGATATGCTAATCATCATTTAAATCTTGAAAAAAATCTTTACATTTGCGAGAGTAAAATTATGTATATTTATTCAACCTTAATCCTATTATTAAAAAAAAATAAAAATTGATTCGATAATTCTTGTCAATTGCACAATTTTTCTTCTTATTATTTTTTTTTTCAAAAAATTTTACCTATAAAAAAATACATTAAACCATCAATTTTGGTGCAAAGAATCTTACCCTGTAATCATCATGTTTAATTTGATGGAAGATCACCAGATACCTTACTTTTTGGCATCCACCAAAGATAACTTATTAAGAGCACTTTACTATCATATATCAATCTCTTTCTCAGCACCAACCAAGCGCACTTCCAGTCTTCCACACTCTCCCACCAAGAAAAGCCCATGAAGAAAAGAGCCTTGTGAGAAGTAAGTTTCATATTCACAATGGCAACTAAAATTTGTAAGTGGAAGTTATGTGTTTGGAATCTATTAGAGTTGAAAAAGACTTTCAAAAGTTGCAATGATGTTGATGTGGATAATTTAGAGTTAGTGATATATATTCCATAATACAAGTGATGAAAAATGTCAATCCAAATTAAAAAATATGGTTATAGAGATAAGCTGTTTATGTTTTGATTATCTTCCATTAGTTTATGGAAGGAAACGGATTCACGTGTCACTTTCTAGACATGGAATACATGGCTCCAAGTTAGACAAGGCTATTCTTATTATAATGATGCTATTTGGATATTTACCTTTATATATCTAAGTCTAATATCTATTATTTTGAATAAAAAATATGAATCCTTCGATTTATCTTTTTTAAAAGATTCATTATTATTTATTCAAAATGGTAGAGATTAAACTTAAATATAAAAAAATAAGATTCAAATAATATTTTTGTTCTTATTATGGGTTCATGATAAAATTGACTTGCCACAAAAGTCTTTAAACTAATCGTTAGTTGTGGTTAATACAAGTCATTGATTCCTTTGGAGATAGAATTTAGAAGGATAATACACAAACATAAATTTATTCCTTTCTATCTCAAAAAAAAAGTTGAAACAAATGTGGCAGCTAGAAAATCATTGCTTTTAAAGGTAATAATGTAAATTTAATCCTAACAAATTTAGAATGGAAGCTAAGGGGTTGCAACTAGCATATGTTTCATTACAAGTATCTCCAGCCGAGGGTTCTTGATCTTGGGTTTCCGTGACGAACCGCCATGAACGAATCAATCAAAATGAAAGTAACATCATATCATGTGATTTCTGAAAATGTGCTTAAAATATCATAATCCGGAATCATTAATTAGTGTTTAAAATTATGGTGGCAACAATTAAATTGAGTTGTACTCCTTCCCTTCCTACATATAAGATCATTTTCATAGATTTTTCATTTATTAAGAAAGTTGTGTTAATTTAGTTAATGGTATTAAAAATGTGAACATTTAATATATATTTCCAAAACTACCCAACAGTATTGAAAATCTAAAAAGTATTAAATAAATAGGGGTGTTTATGAAAATAAGTAATTAATTGTCATTAAAAATTGATATAGAGTTTTATAAATAAAGACAAAATAAAAATATAAAAAAATCTTATATTTAAAAACATACAGTATTTTTACTTGATTACACAACTATCCTTTACGCAAACAATCCACTCTAGTCGAACAAAATCACCATAAGTGACCAAGCATTTCTTGTAAAAATTCAATGCACCTACATATTCAAGATGTGAACACATACTATACTAATGGTTAAATTGGACCAATCCTTGTCACTAAAAAATGAAAGTAACTTAAGTCAAATACTATGCAATTTTTTACCACTAAAGAATGAGTGAGACTCTTGGTATGTCAATCATAACTATAAACTTATTTCTATCGTAATTTTTTCTAATTTTTTTCTGTACTCTTTGGCCAGTACCACATGTGTTCTCAAGAGCACCTTTAATACCAAGGAATCATTGAGACTAATTCTGCACGAGATCGCGTTGTTATGCCCCTCTCAGCGAGGTGTGTTAACCGGGAATCGAACCTGAGACTTCTTAGTCTCAAGCCCCATTCTCAAGTTCTCAAGTTGAGAGAGTCGCGCCAATTGAGCCAACCCCCGTTGATTATTTCATCGTAAAATTTAATTCTTCAAAATTATATTTACCTGTAACGTGTAACTTAAGTCAAATACTATGCAATTTTTTAACCACTAGAGAATGAGTGATATTCTTGGCACTATCAATCATATCTATAAACTTATTTTTTGGCATAAAATTATGAGCAACAGAGAGTATAAATAGAGAATTGAGAATTGAATAATTCTTTTATTAGTAGAACTGTACAAAGATGAAATTACAAATTGGGGAAATAGTTTTCCAAATACAATTTTTTCTATTTGTTAACTTCTTTATCAACCTTAATAATTATGGTTAAGCAAACCCAATAATAAAATAAAATAAAATAAAAATCATTTTTGTTGCTGCATGCATGCTAACACATGAAGGCTAATTTGTATCTGAGCTCCCATTTGAAGAAGATTGGGTCTTGATGTCCAAAATGCATAACAAATAGCCCAGTACTCCTGGTTTGCGCTTGCACATTATAGGCTTGGCCCTTTAGACAGACAAAGTCCCATAATCAGTTGACAAATTATGGGTCCAATGAATCTTGTGTTAGACATATTAGTTATTAATTAAATAGTATTTTGAAACCAAATAGCAACATAGACGTCGATATGTCCGAGTGGTTAAGGAGACAGACTCGAAATCTGTTGGGCTCTGCCTGCGCAGGTTCGAATCCTGCTGTCGACGGATTCTTTTTTCCTTTTTTTCTCCGTCTCTTTCTAAAACAAGTAATTAGTGCGTTGAATTTTTAATGGATCTTAGCTTGCTATTTGCTAATGAGAGCATTGAATTTCTGCGTGCTTCGTGTCAAATACACATTATTTTTTCAAAAAAAATCCAGAAATTTAGAAAATCAACCTACAAAAGTACAAATAAACTTATATCATAAAAAAAATGACGTGTATCATTTACTTATTATTAATTGGTTAACAAGTGATACATGCATGTCACTTTCTTATGATAGATGTAGGCTTGTTTGTAGGTTGATTTTGTAAGTCTATTTAACATAACTCTTATTTTTTAATCTAATCTCATAAAACTAATTATCCATGTTTTCTTAAAAAATAAAGTTAAGGTCTTGCTAACAATTGTCTTAAGGACATGATTCTATTTGAAAAAATATATTAGTTGAGGTGTATTTTAAGGTTTCTAAAAATGAAAAAAAAAATCATAAGTTTCAATTTCTGTTCTCACGGAAAAATAAGAAATTACATTTTCCAATAAACATTTACTCCATTTGAATTTTTAACAATTGCCCTTATGACGCCGGTTAGCATTTTCTATAAAGTTATACGGAATAATAAAATATTAAAGGGTTTCTCTTAAAAATAAACTAGCAAATGAATTTGCGAGCATGTTTTGTTCCAGATTTGGTTTATGTTGCTGAAAGAAGCTTTTTACTAGAAATACATTTTATTAACTCGATAAAACTTATGGTTGTGCAAGTTTTGTTTTAGATATAGCTCTAGCATTAATGGGAGTTGGCTAAGTTGATATTGTGAAACTAATTGAGATGCTAGGAAAGGGATCTCAGTGTTAATAGCCTTGGGCACGATTCCCAATAAAAACATCTTGTTAGGAAAGTCACTCTCATGACTTCAAAGTGAATTAGTCTTAGAAATCCCATTAATAGTGGTGTACCATTGTGATGGATGAGGATCAGCGGTCCATAAATCATGTTCCAAAGCCTATCACCCCACACATATTTTAATAAAATGGAAAATAACTTTCCAACTGCCATTTTTTAATATTTAAAATTGTTTAATTGGTTGAAAATAGAGAGACATGATATTTGGGGACAAAGAATCTTTATCCCATGAAAATACCATGAATTTACAAAAAGTATAGAAAAAAAATAGTTCTAGCCATATACTTGCTCCAAATTCAACTTTTTTAGGGAGCCTTTGATAAAATCCGGCATATGATATGTTATTGCCTGAATCCGGGTGGCATTAATTTTTGTCTTTGTTTCTCCCTTATTATTCATATTTAAATTTTTTTTTTGGTGAACTTATTCTTATTTAATTTGAATAGAAGAATCAGATTTCTTTGTAGCATTATAATATCATCTTAGACTTGGACGTTATTAGTGGAGGTGTACGCTTTCTGTCTTTTAGCAATGGCAGTATATTCTTCTGTGTTATTAATTTTCTTTCTGATTCCATTTTGTCACCATTATATTCAGTACAACAATATATTTGAAAAAAATCAAATTTGTATGGTAAGTTCTTTTTGTTGAGATCATATAAATGTGATATGTCATGTGTTAATACACATGCGTGGTCGACCAAGCAGTAGTTGAGTCAGTGATGATATTCGATCGAGTGCATTGTTTCCATGTGCAAGCATTATTTATTTGAATTCTTATGCCTTTGTGTTTAGAATGGTGTATCTTTTTATTATATATATCATTGTTCACAAGAAAAATGATGCAAATATCATGTTATGATTAAATTAATTTTTAAGTGCCTGAACTATTTGCAAATTTTTAAATAGGTTCTTAAAACGTAAAAATTTGTAATCAAAAGTTTAAACTTTAAAATAATTTGTACTTGGGTTCTTGAACTAGTACTTTAAAATCTGTAATGGGGTCTCTAATCTTTAAATTTATTTGTAATTGAGTCCGTAATTCATTTTCCAATAATAATAATAATAAGAGTTTTCTTAACCATAAATCTAATGACATAGGATAAGAAATAAAAAAATTGATAAAAAATGCCTTGAAAATTAAATATAAGTTCAATGCATCCAAAGTATTAAATATTTAAGTTTTCAATTAAAAATTACTTTTTTTTCACTTAGTATCAGTTTTAAAGGTTAAAGTTAAGAAAAATCTTACAATAATTAATAGGGTTTACATAACCGCAATCTTAATGACTAAGGATAAGAAGTCAAAAAAAGGATAAGAAGTCAAAAAATAATAAACATGTAATGAAAACTTAAATTTATTAACTCTCAAAGACTTAAATTATTATCTTTATATAGTCTCTTATCCTTTGTTCTAAGAGTTGAGGTTAATAAAATCCTAATTAATATTATTATTATGATAGATAAATAAATAAAAGATTTTTTTTAATTCGACCTTTAGGACTGATAAATAAGAGGCTAAAAGAAATGTTTTTTTTTAACAAAATTAAACATTTAATAATTCAAGTGATAATTGACTTAATTTTTCTATGTCTTCTTAATTTTTCCTCATATATATATATATATGTATATATATATATATATATCATAAATACATGCTTAAAAAAAATCAAACGTTGTGTTTCACTGAGTAGGACAAATCAATATCCACATCATCTGTTTCACCCAACTCACCAATGTACTAATGAGACAAAATTAAATATTAATGTGAAACAATAATTTAAAAATATTTAATAATAATAAAGCTTATTTAACTTTTTAGTCCCTGAACTTAGGTGCTATTTTGGAATTGGTTCTTAAACTTTTTTTCGATGCTTTGGATCCCTGAATTTTGTTCAATTTTTAGAAATGGTCATTTCGTTATTTTAAATGATAATACTGTAACACCTCAATTTAGTAACTTGATTATATTTTTATTTAGTTAAAATCTGAGAAATTTTTTTTCCATTGATGACATGGTCGTCATAAAGTCATTTCCACAAAACAGTTTAGTTTCAATGATTAACATTACGAAATCCCAATTGTCATGGCACACGTCATCGATCAAGTTCCAAATCGAGATGTTACCAACATCGCGCTTTGAAACTCTCTCACTAATTTCAAAAAATCCTATTCCATTTTTCCTTATGCAAATCGCATCACCAAGTGAGTTACATAACTTATAAAGAAACAGGGTGAATTACATCATGGTAGAGCAACATTATCTTAGTAACTTAAGAAAGTGCAATACATACCCAAGCATAAAGGAGAACCTACCCTACATATCACCGTCCCTAGCAGGAACCTCCTTCAATTCCATATCCTCCTCAACGTCATTAAATCTCCCATCATCCTTTGGTAACACCAAAACCTTTGCATACTCTGGATCCTCTAGCGTTATCCTATCCATCATATCCCACAAGTCGATACCCATTGGATTGAACATAGGGTCGTTGATCTCAAAGCTAACATCTCCTCGCCACTTCCAGCCTTCCTCAAGGAAGTCCCAATCTCCATTTCCAGAGGGTGCATGAAGACTTTGACGTCGAATGCCATTTAAATTCCACGACATCGAATGTCGAGAGAAAAAGAAATAGAATAGCAGAGAGAGTGAGCATCCCGAACGATTTCTCGTCGACGGAGTGAGATTACAATAGGCAAAAATATTAAGACAAGCACACCATAGAATATATCAACAATTAAACACACAACATAATTCACCTCATCATCATCACTATTAATCACAATTCTCGTTCTTATAATTTCTCAACAACATCATTGGCTCTGCTCTTGCCTTTATTACTCAACCCTATTTCACAACTCTTTACCATCACAAAATCACGTCATGGAACTTATCCATAGCTCTCTTCCGCTTGGCCTTTCCATTGGCTCTGCTCTTGCCTTTATTACTCAACCGAGAAACACAAACATATGCTGCAACCCACTCGGGTCAGCTATAATTTACATACTGCACCCACACGGGTCAACTGTAATTTAATTCTTTTTATTGCGATATTGCAGGGCTCAACAACCAATCGACTGCCCGCCTCGTTCAGGTTCCCTCTCACTGTTTCAAAATTGATCAAGGGGGCGACAATATTTTTCTAGTTAGTTGTGCAGAACACGCTACGATCCTTGGGTATTAATCCCCGATAACGTATAGACTAGTTCCGCCTAGAAAAACACTCTAGGTTTCTTGAAGTTTAGTCGTCATCACCCTCCCCTAGCACAATCACTCACTTGAGTATCCGCAGATAAACAGGGTATCTTCCTCTCCACTACTTCACACTCAACTCGCCTCATTATTCAATGTCTTTTAATGTCTTATTAATATTATATTAATCCTAGGTTCGGGCGAGTCACCCTTGTTCATCCCTTCGGTGAACCTCGACCTCTTAATCAAATCCTTCTCATTAACGCTTTCTCATCATTTCATATTCATCATATCAACTAAGCATATCAGGGAGCTCCTCAACTTGGCGAGCACGTATCATCAGTCATACACATCAGGGAGTTCCTCAACAGAATGCTAAAACACATATTCAAGTTCATCATATAAAATTTTTAGGCCATTTGGACCTCCAGAACCTAAGTTTCCAATCAAATTTTGCATAAAAACCGGAACAACATTGCTGCTGACCTGAGGCTAAAATGCCACAATTAAAAATAGCAAACCGACTCCGAATTGCATGAAACTTGGTAAAACTTTCCTCACATAGTCAAGGTCGTCTCATAAAATTTCAGATTATTTGGAGTTCTCTAGGTTACATTTTTCTAATTAAATTTGTCACTAACTCTGAAAAATCTGAACCATTGTGCTCGCTGTTTTTCAATTGGCAAAAATATCAAACCAACTGCAAATCGTCTCAAATTTTACAGAGACTCACTAGACACGTTTAGGAAGCTACCGTAAAAATTTCAAGCCATTTAGAACAGTCTAAGTCTGAAAACTATGTTTAGGTTTAATCCGAAAATTCGTTTTTCCGAAATCGCTTTCACCAATATAAATCTTATAAAGTTATCAAATCCGTTCCAAAAATCATATAAAAATTCAGATAAACTATATTCGACATTATTAAAACAGTTGTTAAGTCATGAAAGCATTGGAATCATGCAAACATCTTTTGGTCCAAAGCTTTTGCAACTTGAAACACAAGTTTTTCTTAAACAACCTAATCAAACAAAATTATGATTAAAATACCAAAACAATTTCAAACCTACTCAAATTTTCCAGGATACATTTAGACATCATAAAGGACAACACACCAAATTTTCAGAGCAATCCAATTAGTACAACTATGATTCATCAAAATCCCTTATAATCAAAACAACATTTCTTAAAATTCAGCATCAACACATATAAACATATCCTACATAAATTCTAACCAAATGACCCCTATGCAATTCCAATTTTACTACGATCACTCAATAACACATAATCAATCACCAAGTGCATCAAATAAAAATTTATTTCTTTCAACCATTTACATGTACATTTTCCGGTTCTTCTTTCGAATCATTAACAAAACAATTTCTCAACTTGAAGATCAACTTAATTGCTCTTAACACTGACGCAACTCAAAGTTTAAAACCAAAGTCCAAACATTTGTTTTCCTTCTTGACCTATTCGGTCCAACACACCAATGAGGGAAAATACTTTTAACTTCAAAAACTCCTTATTACTTCTCATAGCATTTCATAAAATTCAAGGTTTATTCATGCACGTACCAATAAATAAATAATCAATAATACAAACATGTTTCTAGTATGCATCCAGCCAACAAATGAATATATCAACCTATTATTTTTATTTCTATGCAAACTGAATTACATACCTAAGAGAAAGGAATAGGCAAAGTATTTCTTTAACTTTTCATGCAACAAAGATCAAGCTTCATTTCCTATTTCAATCACAACCCTAAGCATCAAGATAACACAATTTCATTTGGGCAAAAATTAAAGGAAAATCGTATGGCACACACATGCACACAACCAACACAAAATCAATCCATCAATTGTTTTTCTTCAAGAACCAAATCATAAGGCATGAAGATACTCTATCCTAGCTCAAATACATCATACATAACCAAATCAATTTATTTTCCTTATTAACTCATCTAGGCCGAAACGCACACATAGACACATTAGGGGTTTTCACACACAAATTAATCAACACACACATACTCTAAAAATCCATTTTTCCATCATAAATCAAGGTATTAGAGCAAAACAAAACCATTTGAGCTAAAATCATTAGAAAACCGTATAGACCTCAAGACACAAGGCAAGTTCATTTCAAATCTTTTAAACTCAAATCCTTATTTCATTAGTACTTAGAAATCAACAATGAACATGAAAAATCAACATGCATGAAAAACAAAAGTCATTTCCTTTATTTTTCCCTCTTGGCCGAAGCATGTATGATAGAGGATTGGAAAAATAATCCATTACAAATACATACCAAAAATTACTGTTGTTTCATTATCATTAATCAAAGAAAAAACAAAAGTTTCATTCGAACATAAAAGGGGACCAAAACTGTGGAGCCCTAAACAATGGGTGCATTTCCATTTTTCCATTTCAAACTCAAATCTCTACTTTTTAACACTTGAAAAACAAAGATTTTTAGTAAAAACTAACATGCATCAATAAATCAACAACTTACTCATATACATATACATATACATATATAAAACTGAAAATAAAATAAGACAAGGAAGAAAGGAATGGAAACAAGAATGAATACCTAGTAGATTGAATGGAAATGAGGTTGGAAGAAAGCAAAAATCCTCTCCTCTTCCTATTTGGCTCCCTCGGCCTCTTCTCTCTCTCTCTTTTTTTTATTTTGCATAAGTGTAATGAGAGCAAGAACAAGAGGGTCTTAAGAGTGGGGGTATATTTATAGATGAGACTTAACTTAGGGGTTCCATTAATAAAAATTGGGGTGCAAAAATTTCAAGAGCCTCCCCCATGGTCATATGCTCCCTCACGGCTTTATCATATGCATAGGGTTGGGGACTTCACAATTTTGTTTTATGTTTAAGAGGAATAAAATAATAATAAGTGGGTAGGTTTTAGTAGGTTTACATGGGAAAGGGTGGATGAATTAAAAAGAACAAATACATGCATTGGTCCAAAATCTAATTAGGATAGGGACATTAATTGTATGTCTCCCATATGGTACGTATAGGGTGGCTATACTTTAATTAGGGCGGACTATGTTTAATTAGGTTACCCTAGGGTCTTGTGCTCTCTTAATTGGATGTCTCACAAAAAAAAATTCAAAATGCATCAAATATTTAATCAAAACCGTACAACACATCATATAGCGAAAAAATATTATTTTTCCCAATACAGTAAATAACACTTGAAAATTATAATTCAATTTGCTTCAATAAAACATTATAATCTTCCCAAAAATAATGAAATTTCGTGGACAGTGTAAATAAATTCCAAAATGCACACAAATAAATTCTACGTTTTAATACGATCGTTTTGACTGTAAATTCGCCCAATTCGGATTTACAGATCAAAAGTTATGAATTTTTCAAAGTTACGTTAATCGAATAAATCACTAAAATAAGACAAAATAATTTATCATAAAAATAAATCCCAAATAATTATTTTCATTTGTAAATTTAAATCAAATAAGAATTTATGTAAGTTCGAAAATAACTTCTCAATCATAAATTCAGAAAAATCATTTTGCGGAAATATGAAAAATTGCGGGTATTACAAATACAGCCGTCGACATGTCACGTCATTGTCACAATATCGACGAGTGATGTGTTATGTAGCATCACGTACATGATTTTTTTAATAAAAAAATCATTTCTTTTATAAATTATTAAAAATTCGATTTTCTTTTAAAAACAATTTTTAATTATTTTTAATAAATTTGAATTTTTTTAAATTTAAAAAATTCACGTGGCATCATCCGGCACGTTACCTATCAATTTGGCGAAGGTGATGTGGCATGTCCTCGATCATATCATCACTTAAGTGATGAAAGGATCATATTCAAAATTTGAACAAAGTTTAAGGACTCAAAACATCGAAAAAAAATTTAAAGATCAATTCCAAAAAAACACCTAAATTCGAGACTAATAACTTAAATAAACTTAATAATAATTACATGGCATTCGGTTTATAAGTAGGAACCATAAAGTACATACAAATACCATATGCTAGCGTGGATCTAAAAATTTCTCTTTGGCGTTTGGGAAATGTAATTTTGTTTTTGTTCCACTTCCTACATCCTTTTCTTGCTTTTGGATCATATATAGTGCATGGGATATTTGGTTAACTGGTACTCGATGAATGATGAATGACTCATATATACTATACCATCATGTAAATTTTATTTAGCGATGAACGTAAATTATTAAGGTGCGTGGCGAATATAAAAATAATGAAATATTAATATAATTAATACGGTAAAAAGTAAATTATAATAAAATTTGATGTATATATTTAAAATAAAATAATATTCTCATGTTATATATTTTTGAGATATCTAATTAATAGGAACATATATCTTGGTCAAAGTCGGTTTGCTTGCATCCCACGGTTTTAGGAATTAGGAAGCATTATTAATAAGCATCATACAAGTTTATACATCAGTGGTCTCTCTATCTCAAAGTTAAGTTAAGTTGTTGTTGCAAAGCCAAAGCCATGAAAGAGTGGTGTAGTCATTGTTGCATGACAATTGAAACGAGGTTGGAGCCACGTTCTTCCCCGCCCGGGTTATTTGTAAGGTATTCTTTCATTCATTCATCTTTTCTTTCCATTTAATTTTAGTTAAGATTCTCATCGTGATTCATTTATTGGTCCTAATCCTAGTGCTTTTGATTTTTTTTTGCCGTGTTTGCAGCTGTTGTACATTTTGTGGGAAGCTTTTATCTGACATTATTGATCCTCCTAACAAAGCCAATTCTGTAATTACTCTAATTTGTTTCAATGAATTTGTAGTAGTATTTGATTGGAATGAGTTGAAAGAGTATCTAGTATTTATCATAAGTGAAACAATGAATAGATTAAAGGTGGAAATTGCAATATTATAAGAGAATAATTTGATTCGCATGTATAATAAGTAACTTTATATTGGGAAAAGTTATATTTCACATATCAAATACGAGAAATTATTGTATGGTTCATAATCAATAATCTTAAATTCATTTAGACTAGGTTTGACAATTGGACCCGCACCCGCGGATATCCGCGGATAATACCCGTAACGGGTTCGGGTCCAGATCCATCAATGGATTCGCAGGTATATAAAAATGGATACCCGTAGGTAATATCCGGAATGGGTTCGGGTAATGGGTATCAGACCTGCGGGTACCCGAATTCGCAGTTAAATACCTATTTATTCAATTGATTTAGAATTTAAATATGTTTGTGTGAGACGATTTGTTTATAAATGAATCTGTTTTGCTCTTGTAAATTTGTTTATGAATTGTTTAATGATATATCAAGTGCTTGACAAGTAAAAATATGGAATTTTTATGTTTGTTTAGAAAAAATAAACTTACAATTTTAATAATTATTTTTAAAAATCTCATTGAAGTAGCTATACATCTAAATTTTTATGTCACTTCAATGAACCATACAATAATTCCTCGTCAAACACATAGTAAAGTCTAATTTTTTTTTTATTGCTTAGTGATAAAAACCTTGCCAAAAAGAAAATCATGATTATATAGCCACCAAAAATTTAGATCAACAATAATTTTGACTCCAATATCTTATGGTCTTCAAGATTGTGGCATGTTTTTGTAGACTGGCTATACAATAATTAGGATCATTTATCATATTAGATAATTATATACGAAAGTAATCCAAGTGGATTGGCCTAATGGAAACTGGTTGAACGCTTAGGAACTTCAGAGTTAAAGACTCGAGTCTCAGTGAGGCAATAATTATTGGGGAGGATCCATACCGTTAAGTCAAAAACTCGCACCATGGATCCGAGATGGATTAGTTGGACCACAAAAAATGTGAAAAGCCTAGACATCACCTGATTTAAAAAAAAATTATATATGAAAGTATATAATCATGCCATTGTATATGCAGATTTTTGGGATTCAATTAAATGTTTAATTGATAGTATGTGTGTGTGCAGGAATCAGTTCTTGCAGATCCTACTGTCAAGAAAAAGGAGGGGAATCAGCTAATAGATTCGGATAATATACAAAATAACCATTGAAGTGGTGTTGTTATATAGATCCTATTATTAAGGAGGAGAAGTAGCCAATAAATTCGGACATAGTTTATACATACATCTGATAATCATTGAAGTGACATTGTTCTAGAATTACTACCCATGCACATCTTCTCCAACATTTTTTGTTTATAAGAAAAGAAATTCATTAAAGAAACCAGAGACGGAACTTCTCCAACATTGATCAGATTGAATTCGATGTTTTTTTTTTTAAATTTTTAAAAAGAGATTAATGGGTATGCACTGACGACGATGTAAAGTTTTTTACACCATCATCCACAGTTCATTTGTATTACTTTAATCTAAAAGTCAACGACCATAAATAAATGAATGATAGATGATACACTATAGTGTAAAAAACTTTACACTGTCGATGCATTATCCATTTTCTCTTTTAAAAATTAACAATGTAATGTCTCCTAGCAATGGTATGGCTAGTGATACATGAGGAAGGCTCATGCAACAACAAAAGAAAGCCATTTTCCTACCTATGAAAGTATGGAATCAGCTTATTATGAAATACATATGGCTTGAGAATACTTTACCAAATGTGTCATACAAAAAATATAAACGAGTCTACATGTTTTATAAGTCAAGAGTACAAATCCCTCGTACTCTTGTTAATAAAATCACGGTCATCGAATATAAAAGAAAAATGACATCAAATGAAATATCTAAACACGCAGAAACGCTCCTTATGCTAATTAGTGTAATTCAAGAAATTGTTACATGATTATATTCTAGGACTGGTTTATAATTTTTATTATGATTTATGTTTATTGCTAATTTTATAATAAATCATTCGGTTCATCTACATAATTTTTATTTCACTTTATATTAAATTTTACGGTACTTTGATGTACATCCACTACTGACTATATTTGAATGAAATAATTAAAAATGAATGAGCAACTTATGTACTTGACGAATTACCTTAGCTTACCTTTAATTTGGATTTGTGATCATATGATTTAGCTACTAACCCTCTTCTGTTGATACAATATTATTAGCTAGCTTATTGGCTTGATGTATTCTTAATCATAGTTGAGGACGACGGAGACCAAAACTAAAATGAAACAAAAAACATGAAAAAAAAATAATTTTAAAGAGGTTAACATTTATAGAAACCAATTTGGTATTTAAGCCTTATTATTAGCAGGCAAGTTAATCACATATAAAGTTTCTTTAAACATTTAGATTCAAAAGAAAAAAAAAAAGCTGCTGGCTGTTCCTATTAAAGATACGGGTTACTTCTAAAAAAATAGATTGTGACAGTAGGTATTTAAGATTCCGGTTTCTTTAAAAATAAGCAATGATCTTATGGTATTTACAATACCAATTTTTAATTTGACATAAGATATTGGTTTCATGCTTTTTTAAATAACCGGTATTGAAAGCTACAAAATGTTTATGCCATTAAATTTAATACAAGTAGTCATGATAAATCAACCTACCAACAAACTTACACCATAAGAAAGTGATTTGTGTCACTTGCTAACTAATAAATAATAAGCAAGTGACACATGCTACTTCTTTTGTTGTGTAGAATTATTTGTAGGTTAATTTTATAGATTGATCAATATTTTTTATTTAATACCGGTTCGGAATCAATAATAATATATGCATAGAACAGGGATCAAACGCACAATTTTGTGGTAGTGCTCCCGTCTCTTATACCAGGATCGACCAAATTAGCTATTATCCATGGCTACGGTGGCTCAATTTCTTTTTTTTTTTTAAGACGAGAATTCGATATTAAAAGTGCACATAAATATAAATAATGTTTGTCGTGAAATTACAAAGTCTAAGAATAATAAAAAATAAAAAGCCATACACAGAAGATAGAACACCCCTTATACAACAAAAATCAAAATTTATCTTTAACTCCTAACAAACAAAAACAAAACTCGAACATTCTGAGAATGCATTTTTATAGTACATTCATATTCTCTTCCGAACTCTATTTCCCACAATAGCCACGTCATCTCAATTATTGCTTGTGATCAACACAAAGATACTAAGGTTAATCGGTCATTTATTACATCTAGCTATCAGAACTAACTAAAATGGCTCCTCCTCGAATGAGTCCTAATAATAAGCTCACACATTTTGTAGACGATATTTTGCAGCGAGATGAGATGGTGCCCAAATTGAAGTCATATTCGACCATGTGGTTTAGGACTAACTAATAATTCTTCCTTGTTATGGGAGGAACGTGTTTTGAAAGTGAAGCGGATTATTGCCTTCAACTGGTTTTTACATATATTTTGATTTTATGTGCTAAATAATTGAAATTGGGCATTTTAGTTGTAAAATATTTTTGCCCTGTAATTGAGAAATTATTGTATGGTCTAGAATCAACAATTTCAATTTCGTCTAGATATTTAATTTGAAATATTTTAAGTATATAAAAATATTTCAAATTAATGATATGAATGAGGATAAGACCATTAATCATGAACCGTATAATAATGTTTGAGCTATGATAAATTAACTTACATATAAGTCTACACCATAAAAAAGTGATATGTATCACTTGCTAACCAATCAATAATTAGCAAGTAACACACATCACTTATTTTACGGAAATGCTTCAATAGTAATTCGTGGAATTCTACGAACGTACATTTTGTTAGGGCCTCAACTGTTTCTCATTTCTCTCTCTCCATATCTCTAATACTTTTTTTCCGGTTTTCATTGCTATGAAAGATTCGTGGTGTTTCGTGTCGTGTTATTTAGCATAGCTCCTTATTTTATGGTACGGTGGTGTAAACTTATTTATAGGTTTATTTTGTAGATCTATCAGAAATTTTTCATAATGTTTTCTTTAACTAACTTTGTGAACTCTTGAGATTCTAAATAATAATGTGATTAATTTCTAAAAAAAAAATCTTTTCATCATTAAGTGTGTTAACTGTTAGCCACTAACAAGTAACAACCGTCCATATTGCCAAAGGTGTTAGTTAATTACTCCATCACGAGTTCTTCCCTAATGTAATTTCCATATATATATTTTTTTCAAACCTAATATATAATTAATAATTTTTTTTTAAATTATACCTTTATTTATCATAATATCTTTTTTTACCTCCAATATTTTTTTTTCTCCTCAATAATGATTACATGGATACTATAATAAAATACCCAAAATTCTTACATCATTATTTAACTATTTTTCCAAACTCATAAATAACTTTAGAAAAAACTAAATATAAAATGGAACGAGTATTATAATATAATCCATACTTCAAGAGTCACATGTTTTTTTAATAGACAAATTTTTTGATAAAATCATGTGAAAGAAAATTAAACCACTAATAATTCACCGAATAATATCCATTAAAATTAAATTTGGAATTTTTAACTCACAAATATTAAAAACTTGATGCATAATCAAGTAAATTACACCCACTTATATATTCAACAGTGTTGATGATATCGGTTTGTGTCAGGAGTGCGAAAGAATTTACACATGGGCAATTCCTATATAATTTTCTGCTTTGGTCTTATTTTTTTAATCAGCCACTATGTTTTTGTATGTTTGTTGGTTAAAGAGAATTATTGGTGCAGAGAATAAAGAAGGTATCTGACCTTGATCTCAATGCTATCATATGCCCTACCTCTAACCCTATTTCTAACCCCAACCCGGCCCTAGCTGGCTCCAAAACAATCCAAATGAGCAACCCCGGCCCAGATTAAAGAAGTAAGCAATGGTTAGTATGATTATTAGTAATCTTTTTTTTTCTTTTTTTTTTTATCAGCAATGATTATTAGTAATCTTATTAACAAATTTTTTTAATGTATTAATTAATAATAATAATAATAATAATAATAATGAAGATTTTATTGAGAAACACAAAATTTAACTTTCAAAGTATTTGAACACAATATTGAATATTTTTAATTTGTGTCCCATGACATATTATAAAATTTTTCATAACAGCTAAGTTTACATTTGAAATTGATTTTTATCAATGCACATGAATTTCGCAAATCCATCAATTCCTAATAGAATTTTACCCATTTTGAGTTTATTAAGATATTTTCTTTTTATCATTAAGCCTTTTTTTTCCATTTCATAACTTTTGTTCTTTTACAATTTAAATGCATTATATATATATATATATATATATATATATATATATATATATATTGCATTTTTAACTATTCGTTCAATCTATCAATTCTTTTACTCCTCATTAATTCTACTTTTATTCTATTTCTCATCTTATCCCTAAATTAAACGACTACCATACATTTATTTATTATTGGACACACACTTCCCAATAAAAATTGAATATTAAAATTTTCAATAAAAATTAAATATGAGGATTTTGGACAAAACAGACATAAAACTTATAATAATTAATATTTTTTTAATATGTGTATCATATTTAAAAAACAAAAATTAAGGAATAAAGGAAATATACTCTGAGATACGCACAGAGACCTTACCATATTTAATTTGCTAATGTGACAAGATTATTATACTTAAGCACTAAATGACACATCCTCCTAAATATTTTTTTATTGGCCATTCCCATAAATATTAATCGTGTAATATTAAAAGTTTTTTAAGGATGTTGTTTAAGAAAAAAAAAAGAAATTTTTTTCTTAAAAATTGATGTTTAAACATAGGCTTAAATATTCTTTTGGTCCTTTATCATATTTTTAGGGTTAATAAGCAGGTTTTGGAGTTCTCATCCTGGTGTATTAATCCTGTCTCGTGTATTTCTTCTCTATGTAATCCTAATGTTACTTAAATCCATTTTTGTATATGGGTGAGTACCCCTTGTACTCCTTATATATAAGTTTTGCTTCTTCAAAAAAAATCATATTTTTAGGTTTCAATTTGGTTCTTTATCTTTAATAAGAGACAATTTAGTCTTCTATATTTTTAATGTTTGTCAATTTCATCATTCTGTCATGACAATGTTAAATTTTCACTAGACGGAATATACTGATTTTGCCTCAGATTTCTTTTCCAATCACCATAATCTACATTGTATCATCGTAATTTGTAACTTTTAAAACAAAAAAGGCAAAAATGTGAGTAAGTTTTCACCCTAAAAAAGTGGAACGACACTAAACTTTTTTATCAATCAAAGTATCAAATATGATGAAAAATGTAAATTTGGACAAGAAAATGCAGATTCTAGTGACTGGAATAAGAAATCTATTACAAAATCAGTATATTTAGGTGAAAATTTAACATTATCAAGACAAAAGGATGAAATTGACAAATATCAAAAACATAAAGGACTAAATTGAGTCCTTTTAATGATAAAATTAAAGATCAAATTGAAACTTAAAAATAAGATATAGAAAAAAAAGTATTTAAGCCTTAAACATATCTAAAAATATTGGATTTGGTTTTCCAAATGCTAAACTTTTCTTTCGCATTCCTTAAATGGAGGTTGGTCCAAATGATAAAAAATTGGCCTATAATTTATAAAGCTAGTCATGAATTTAAATCTCGTTACGATACAGAACCTTGTTATAGTTATTTATAAATATCTATATAAAAATTCATAAAGAAACCAACTTCGGATTAGTCAAGTGGTAACTCACTTATTCCTTTAACCAACTGGTCTCGAGTTCGAGCCTTGGATATGGAGCAACTCCCGCTGGAAGATCCCTATCGCTGAGTTGGATTTTGGATAAATCAAATCCGGATACCGATTGATATTAAAAAAAAATCATAAAGCATGCACTAAGTGGCTTGATAAATTTCCTTAACTTACCTTACCTAAACTTTTGAATAATTTTAAAAATAAATTTGTGGCCTCAAAACACTAGCCACCAGCTTTTCTGTTCTACTTTTTAATAAAGCAAAAGCAAGAATAAAAAAAAAAAGGGAAAACTGAATACATGAAAGAAAGAAAGGAAAGAAAAAGCAACATATGCAAAGTTCCTCAGTACACTGTACACCATCTCCTTAAAATACTTTGAGGTCCCAAAGGCTTTAAGCTTCTTCAACAGCTAGTAAGAAAGCAAAGAGTAACTCTCAAAGCTTTAGCCAAAGGCTTTGTTTTGTGTACATACAAGGAAATACCCCAAAGTTGAAAGTGGAAAAGTAGAAAGAAAAAAGGAGATTGAAAATTTCATTTTCTCATAGTTTTTTTTTTTTTTTTTAAAGACACATGAATTGAGAAGTTTTATTTCCACAGAAGACTCTTTCAATTCAGAGTAGCAAATGATGGCTGGGAACCCTAACTGGTGGAATATGCACCCACCACCTTCTTTGATCCCTCCACAACAATATGTGCTTGGATCTTCTTCAATTCCTTTCAATTCTTTGACAGAAAATCCAGAACCTCCTCAGTCATGGAGCCAATTGCTTTTGTAATTTAACCTCACACTCCCTAGCTCTCTCTACTTTGTGTCTATATGTGATAATGTCTAGTTCAATATATATATATATATATATATATATATATATATATATATATATATGCTATAATATAATATAACTTATGATTTCAATTGTTATGATCTCTAGCAGCTGCATAATTTTTTTCTCCCTTCCCTATCAAAACTTTGCTTATATAAAGAAAAATTGTTATATATATATATATATTCTGGGTTGATATGTTTGAAAAACCTTTTGTTTTATTGGTTTAATGGAATTAATGAAAGAATTTTGCATTAAAATGAGTGTTTGTGTCAACTTAATGCTTATTTATATTAATTTTTTAGTGTCAAAATTTAATGGAATGTTTTTAATTTTTGCAGCACTGGATTACCTGGGGAAGAAGAAAGAATGGGTCTAAGTCATTTTCAACCTAAAAAGTTGGAAAACTGGGATGACCAAATTCTTGATCCATCTTCTAGAGTTCCTATTTTTGAAGTAATAAAGCAAGAAGTTTCCCAAAGTGGCAACTTGTATGGCCATGGGCATGAGGAGTTTCAGGGTGCTGCAGGGTCATCTTGGTCAAATATGTTGCCAATTAATTCTTCCCCTAGGTCTTGTGTCACTAGCTTGAGTAGTAATAATAATAACATATTGGATTTCACTTATAACAAGGTAGATCAGAGGAAGTTTAATCAACTTTCAGATCAAACAACATCAGAGGTAAGAGTTTCTAAAAAAAAATATGTTTTTTTTCCCCTTAATTTCTCATCCAAACTTTCAACTTCTAATTAGATTGTACTATATATTTGGCTCAGATTATCACATAATCCGAATACTCAAAATTTTTTTGAACTTGAATACTCAAAATTGAAGCTTAAAAAATTACTAAGTTTATTTTCACCAAAAATAATTATATTTTTTTTTATAAGACAAAGTTTCATTCCAAAATAAAACATAGAAGTATAAAAAATACTCCAAAAAATAGTTGTAAGATTAATATGATTATATTTTTGCCAAACTCTTTCAGTTGTAAAATTATGTTTATTTAGACTTTCAGGTCAGTTTTTTTAAAATCAAAATTAGTCTCAATTAAAGACATTTTTTTTTAACTGAGGAAAGACACTTAATATGGTACTCTAAGCATGTGTAGTATACATATATCTTCAAGACTTCAACATGATATTATATATTAATACTGAAATTAACTTTCATTTGAATAATTAGTGTAATAGTACAACCACTTCTGTTGGAGTTAGTAAGAAGGCTAGGGTTCAGCAAACTTCAAGCCAACCACCTCTGAAGGTAGTGACTCTCAGATCTCTCTCTCTTTCCTCACTTTGCTAGTATCTGGTTGTTCTGTTATGTGTTGTCTTTCTTATTTGTCTTTCTATGTAAGACCATAATATTCTTTCTGCCCTTAAGTATGCTTGTTGCAAATTAAGTGAAAAAAGCATATGATGAGTTTTTCATGTATGTCCTAATATAACTTCCATGTATATATTTTTGCAATCTGAATCATCAGGTGAGAAAGGAGAAGCTAGGTGATAGAATAACAGCCCTTCACCAACTAGTTTCTCCATTTGGAAAGGTAATACAGAAATATTAAAAAATATAATTAATATATTTGTTTAAGTTAAATATGATCATTATTTTTGATTTTCTATTTTGCTTATGTACCATTTCACTTTTAAGTTTTTACTTAAAGTAATGATAGAAAGATGACCCTTTGGTGTTACGTTGTGATGCTTGTTCACTTTTGCAGACTGACACAGCATCAGTCTTGTTAGAAGCCATTGGATATATCAGATTCCTGCAGGGTCAAATTGAGGTGATGATATGATGTTTCAGAGCTTGCAGTAGCTAAAGTTTCACCAATTTTTATGTTCCTCTCCAAAACATTCTTTGGTTATGGGAGTTATACAATTTTATTCTCTTTTTCCCCCTCCTTTGTTGTTGCAGGCACTCAGCTCTCCTTACTTGGACAATGCATCAAAAAACACGAGGAATCAACATTACGTAAGTGCCCATTTCCCAAAGTAGTCTCTGGGACTATATATCTTTCATGTGCTACTACTTTCCTCCTGTACTAAATATAACCTCAATTTTAAAAAAAAAAAACGCAAATATTAAAAAAAAAAAAATTAACTAGTTAAAGTTATTGCTGTTTGCATTTGAAATTTTGATTTTTAAAAGGAGTGAAGATATAGAGACCTGAATCTACAAATTAACATATATAACAAGATTGTGACATGTGTTATTTGTTAATCAATCAATGATAGATAAGTGACACATGTCACTTCTTTTTAACTGTAATATTAAGGATTGTTAAAGATAAAAATCTATAAATAGATCATTTTTATTGTGAAAAGATACCTTGAAAAAATAAAAAAATTAAGTATTTACTTTTTTTAATAGGATGTATTTATTTTGAAATTTTTATTCTCAGTTCTAAGAATCAAGATTAAAAAAACCTATTATTATTGAGGCCGTAAAAAGTTAATGATGATGTAAATGGTTTCGAATCAAATCACAAAACAGATTACATGAAACCAAATAAATTAAATTGAAAAAATAAATTTGGTCTATTTTGATGGACGGTTCGGTCCGATCTCTATTCTTCCAGAGTATTACTCAATGGTTTGGTTTACGATCTCAATTTTTGGAATCGTGAAGATCGGACCGAACCAAATCAATTAGTTTTGTTTGTACAATATCATTTAAATATGTACTTATGGGGTTTGTTTGAATTTTTATTTTCTCAAGAATATTCGCATGTAGTTGTTTGGATTAATGTTTAATGAACTTGTTTCTTAGATGTGATTAAATTATAGTTGATCATGAACTTTAAAAAAAATCCAAATTTTTAAATTTCAAATAAATTTTGCAAATAGACCGTTACATCTAATGAAACTAGATAATTTATATTCAGTTTGGTCTAGTCTTGTACCAACGAGCTGTTGGTGCAGTGGTGCCAGGGGCTGCACTTGGTAGGGCGAACCACGGTTCGATCCCCCGCAACAACGTTGGGAGAGGAATAAAACCTTAACCCCGGGACTCCCTCGAACTGAATTAGTCGGCCCAGTGGGCCGGATACCAGGGTGCAAACCAAAAAAGTTTGGTCTAGTCTTGTCTTTGTATGATGAATGCTTCTTGATCGAATTAGACTAAATCAATATTAATGGAGCTTGTTTGATCACATTTGTAATTTTCTCAAAGACTAAATCAGACCATACTATTACATCCTTGTAAAAAGTGTTGATTATATATATTTGTTTGTTAAAAAAAATAATTATCGCCATTGAAAACTGAAATAAAGACTTATATTAAGCACAAAACAAAGTGTTCAAAAAAGGTTTACATTTAGATCGAAAAAGTTCAAGATAACATCATTTTTTCAAATAATTTGTGAGAATTTTTATATAAAAACTGTGATTAGTAAAAAAAAAAAATATTAACTATAGCACACTACAAATTACAAATTGAAGAATTTTTTTTCAAAATAGTTCCAAATTTATCCAAGACCTTTTTTTAAGAGAACACTTTTGGGCCTTTAAAAATGGAAAAAAAAATTAAAGTAATCTTCAATAATTTTAAATGATGATCAAAATTAGCTTTTGTCTTCAAAAGCTAGCTCAGTAGAACTGTAGGACATAATGCACCAGGCCCTGGATTCAAATTTTCACAATGTCGCAATATTTGCATGTCAAAAAAGAAACTTGCCACAGACTAACTTGACTACATTGGAGATTTTTAGGGACAACAATTTTGAATTTTTCAAGGATTAAAATTTTGCTCAAGTAAAATTAATTTTAGACACTTATTTAAGTCTTTTCTCCTAATTGTGTTTTAACAAACACAATATTGTTGATATAATGCCTCTCAAACACTTAATAGACGCACAAATAGTTGTATGAACTAGAATATATAATTAACTGAAGGGAATGTTTATTCCTTTAATAGTTTCTTTTTATTTTCAAACAAAAAGGCACATGGAGAAAGAAATTCAGTATTTCCTGAGGACCCCGGTCAGGTATGCTTTATCGGATCCTTCAATTCATTATAATCATATTAGGATAGCCACTTTTGCAATTAATTACATACTGCAATATTTTATCCACAAAAAGAAGCCATTAAAACAACAAGGTACCTCAGCTTTTTATATCATCCTTTAATTTAAAAAGCCAGTCATTATCAAAAATAAATAAAAAATTAAAAAGCTACCGAAAATCGTGATGATGCTGCATTGCTCACCTCAAGTCAAAGAAGGGTAGAGAGAGAAGTGAAATTATTAAATTACTAATTTATACTTTTTCAATTTCCCTTTTTATTCTCATCTAGTTGTTGAATGGCAACAATGGCCTGAAAAGAAAGGGAGCTCCAAGCCAGGTACTGCTTTCTTTGACTCTCATGAAGCATCATTTTAATGATTTATTGTCTCCATTAGTTAGTTTCGTGCCTTCATTACATTACATAGAAGGGTACCCTACATAGAATAGGTAGAAATAGAAACTGTGTCAGTCTTTGCATGCTTCTTAATTATTTATTGAGAAAAGACATTTGATCTATCGTTTTTACACTTTGCTTTTGGGTGAAAAGAACTAAAAGGAGTATAAAATATTTGCTTATGAAAAAAATTTGCAAGCCAAACTATTATTATTTAAATTTTTATAATTGTATTTGATATCTTATATATTTACTTTTATCTTTCACTTACTTTTCATCTTTAGTATATGCACTCATCATCTGAATAATGTATTATAAAAATCAAAGAGACAACATTTGATTTATTTTTGTACTAAAAATAATATTAGAATATTATAATTTTTTTTATAACCAAATAAAAAATTTATTCAACACAAGTCATCTATTAAGCATGTGATTTATGTTATTCATTTGTTATCGAAAAAAAATAATTCAGGATGGAGAAGATAAGCGAAATGACTTGAGGAGTAGAGGGTTGTGCTTGGTTCCTGTGTCTTGCACCCAACATGTTGGAAGCGAAAATGGGGCTGATTATTGGGCACCCGCATATGGCACTGGATTTTAGCATGCTATGCATCTATGTAATTAATAACCCTTTTTAGCATGCACATTCGAGGAAATTTGTGGATATTGATGTATGTATATAACATCGTGGGCACTCAATCAGTAATTAAAAAAAAAGGGCTGATTGCTCACGATGCTATATTGTTATGGCATTCATGATTAATTAAGTGGTTGTATTTGTATCTTATGTATATCAACAATGATATGCACTTCCTTTCAAAGAATGATGCATACTTTCTCTAATCTAATTAGGATAATTGGGGTATTGCATGCTAAGATTTATCAATTAAATCTTTAAGTAATTTGGCTCTTCTTCTAATTAAAAAAAAAAAATGTGGCTTTTTTCAAATATGAATCAAGTTTTAAAAGAATTGTTTGTTCTTATATGTTCATCATTTTTATATATTTTAGGAAGTATTTAATTATTTTTTATAAACTATTTTTATTAAATGAATATTATAATTAACTAATTTCAATTCACTACAAAATGAATAATGCTAGTAAAATAGATAAAAATGTAAAATTGATAAATTTGTTTAAAAAAAATTAGCTATATATATATATATATATATATATATTGGAGATTAATGAGTGTGAACTGGCGGCGTAAAGTTCTTTACATCATCAATACATCATTCATTATTCGTATGTTTTACTTTTATCTAATAGTCAACGATCATACACCCATAAATGATGGTACACGTGTACCGATAATGTAAAAAATATTTACGCGATTAATACACCATTTATTTTCTCTATATTTTGATCCGTGTGAGTTTTAATTAAGTGTAACAAATAAGTAGGACAAAAAAAGTACATAATAGTCATTTTATTCTCGTTTATTATTTTATTTTTATAGTTTTCAATTTGTTGTTCGATCAGCTCTTCCTTGATTTCAAATTCTTGGTATATAGTATGTGTGAGTGGAATCAACATGCGCGCACACACATACATCGTTGTTGTTTTTCACTGAAGTTTTTAATGGATAGGCACATATATTTGTTTGTTATATCATAGTATTTTTCTAAGTGGAAATTAGCTAATACTAATATTAATCTGAAAAGCATGCGACTTGTTGCCAGAAAGTCCTGGCAGATACTCATGTGGGGGGTGACTGACCCCTAATAATGTTCCTATAATATGGACCCCAATTTGGACCCCTTTTGAGATTATACTACTCAAGTGCACCATGCCCCATCTCTCTCACGCTCTCTTCAATTTCAAGAAGATGCTTTCATCATCCTGACGCTGTATATTACATCATCATCTGAATCCATAATTGTATATAATTACTAAATTCTAGCTAGTTTTATTTCATTTGGCTAATGTTGATACATGGAGGTAAGCAGGTTTAAGAACTTATAACAAGAATATTTTGTATAATCATCATATATATATATATATATGTGTGTGTGTATAATTAAGGAATTAATTAGATTATTAGATATCTAATACTAGTGCAGCTGTAGCTCTCGATTTTGAAAACCACAAAATAAAAGAGTCTATAGACTATAGTACTATCTTTTTTTAATGATTGCATTTTTAACAAGGTTAACATTGTTTGAATTCTACTTAAAAATCGTTTGGTTTGGTAATAAAAAAAAAAAAAAAATCGTTTGGTTTGGGAAATTGGAATTACAATTTAAAATTGTAATTTCTAGATTTTATATTTGACTTATTTACTGAATTAAAGTATGGAAATAAAATTCTAAATTCAATTCCAATTCCATTATTTGACATAATATTTAGAATTAAGAGAAATAAAATAAATTATAATCCATGTATTATTTATTGAGAGGAATAATCATGGTTTGAATAAATAAAAATTAAAACAACTTATTTTAGCTCATGTCTATTGTTATACACGCAAGTGTTCGACAGTATGTGTTTTACAATGTATGATTTGAAGAAAAGGGAACGACATATGTGAAGAAAATTTAAACTATGTGTTCAACAATATGATAATAATGAAACAAATTAAAAAAGGGACTTTGTACACAAAAGAGCAAATCGTTGCTCATACAGAGATGTGGATATGTGGGCAAAACGTCTGCAAATTGCTCTATTACACAAGATGCCTTGGGAGAGAGAAGAGAAAGGAGATGGGTAAAAAAAAAAAAAGAAGAAGAAGAAGAGAAGAGGGAAGATGAAACATATATTATACTTCCTCCGGTCCATATTATAAGCACCATTTCTCTCTCACAAAAGGGTGTTTATAATATGGACCGGAGGGAGTATATGTTAATATATATGTGGAGGAAGATGAAGTGTCTAATAAAGGACTCGATGCTTATAAGTGTGTTTGGTATAACTGGTAAAATGAGATTATAATTATTTTTCTCTGATTATAATATGTTAAAATTATAATCTGTTTATGTTTGTGTATTTTAGCTGAAAAATAAATTTAAGTTAATCTGTTTTGTTTAGATTGTGTAAAGAAAATTATTTTTACTGAGTAAATTACAAGAAAGGGTATGATATGACAAGTGAGTAGTTAATGTGTTGGAGTGATAAGGGTAAAATAGGGAAATTATATAGGTCTAAAAAAATAATCTTTCAAAAAATAATCTCCAGATGTTAGAAGGGAGCTTATAAATTTTGTTTTTTTTTTCAAGAATATAAGCTTAGATTATAATTTGTACCGTAAAGAAACATATAACTGATTATGGTTATTTTTGAAAAATAAGTCAAAAAAAAAATAATAATCTTCATCCAATCCAAACATTTTGACAACTTTGAGTATTTCTCCTTATAATCTAATTCTTTGAAATTGAGTTTTGGAACTGTGGTTCTAGTTCTAACTATATAAATAAACAACATAATTAAAATTTTAAGCCCCAATCCTAATTTTAAACACCAATTCCATACCTAATTTCACACCCCAAATAACTGGCAAGTATGCACACAATCATTAAAATCAGTCAATAAGGTGATATCCACAGGCAAACCACCAAGCTTCTCGTTATCTAAAAGGAAAGTGTTAAAATCCCCCAAGACAATCCAAGGGATTTGAATGAAACATGAATCCCTTTCAAAACATTCCATAACTCCTTCCTGCGATCATAGTCATTAGAAGCATATACAAAAGTAGCATAAAAAGCAATACAAGACTGCCTAATCTTCACAAGACAGTGGATGTACTGCTCAGACCTTCTAATAATCTCAACATCAAACATATCCATATCCCAAATTAGCCAAATACGGCCAACCGGACTTAAGTCATGGTTAGAAAAAGAACCCCAACCAGATGCAATCCTATTCTAAACAAAATGAAAAGAGGAAGCTCTCAACTTATTCTCCAAAATTCCTAACAAACATACACTATATATTTATTATAAAAATCTACTACTACTTTCTGTTTTAGAGGATGATTCAACCCTCTAACGTTCCAGGCAGCTATTATATCCATTAGATATTTGCTTAGAGGTTTTCCCCTTATGCAAAGTCATAGATTTTGATTTACCTCTCCCTCTAGACATGATTGGAGTCCACCCTTTTTCAAAGTCATCCTTCCCCTTGTCACTGTTATCAACAGAGACTTCCTTTCCCTTGTCCTCCCCTTGCCAGCATCAGAGGAAACTGGCTCCTTGTTAGATATCAGGTCCTTTACAGCTTCAGTGGTTGATTCTATATTCTCTTTTGGAACTATGCCCTTATCAAGGCTGTCTTTAAGCTTCAATTTATCAACCAAGACATTCACTTGGCTTCCTTCTGTGTAGGTTTGTTTTTAACCACCCATTGCTGCTTGCTTCCTTTCCGACACATTGTTGTATCATGTCCATAGGTAGAGCATTTAGTACTTAATGTTGGTTTCCATTCATACACAACTTTCTGACCGACTACATTCCCTTTCTCATCTTCAAAATAAACTTCATCAGGCACAATAGCAGGGTTTACCTCTATTAGCACTCTAGCATAATTGATGCGGTTCCTCTCCTGGGTTACCTGATCCACCATAATCGGCATGCCAACTAAACTTGCAAATTGCAATCTTACTCAATGCTGCAGCACCCCAAAACTTCACATTCAGGTTCGGGAATTGTATCCATATGGACACACGGTCTAGGAAGCTCTTTGTCACAGGTCTTCCAGTCCACGAAACCATAATCATAGGCTTCTTGTCAAAGTCAAAGACACCAATCTACAGCACCGTATTCCTGGCCTATATTGCATTGAACCTCACGACAATTGTCCCATCATTATTCATCAGGACTTTGTTAATTCCATAATTGCCTCATACCTTCCTAATGTATCCATTAATCACTGCATAGGGAGGCCGTGATCCAAGGACATAGCACACTAGGGCATTCGGCCAATACTACACTTCCTGCTCAACATCACTGGCTTCAATCTTCCGAAATGAAGTTCCCTCCTTCAACTCAGGCTAGTAGAATTTAAGCTTCTCCCCAGCATTACGTAATTTGGTAATATCAAAACGATCCCATACTGATGGGTATTTTTCACCGCGCGCATCAGCCCTAGAAGCACGTGCACCAGCACCAGACGCACCAGCACCAGTCTCAAACGCACCAGCACCAGATGCGCCAGGACCAGTTGCACCAGGTCTAGATGCGCCAGAATCAAATGTGCCACCCGCGCTAACCAGAAAGGCACCAGGAACCACCCGCGCGCCAGCCACAGATGCATCAGGCGCGATCTCCCCTTCCTCGCGCGCACCAGATGCACATGCTCCAACGTCACCAGCACACACAGGATCACGCCCCAACGCACTAGCCTCAACCAACACCGCACCTGGCGCAACCACACTCGCATCAGCCTCAACCTGCACCGCACCCCTGCTCTCTGTGAGGCGCATACGAATCTCCTCTATTGTCTCAAGGACCTTCTCCGCTTGCGTGGCTAGAAAGCTATCCAAATCAATGTCATCCAGTTTAGAAAATCAATGATAATCGACTCTGCAACAGCATGAGAGTGATCATCCTTCTGAGATGGTGATTTTGTTTGGGATTGTTTGGGTGGCCTCCCTCTCTTTTTTGCCATGATGGAGCAACAACAACCCTAGGCTTTGCTGTGAGAGAAAAGGAAGAAACCCAGGAAGAAACCCTAGCAGAGAATGAGTCAAAATTCATGTTTTTTCCCATGAGGTTTTTTTCTTAACAAGGTTTTTAAGGAGGTAGAATAGCTATCAAGGTTTGGGGGTGATAAGGCGTTATTTCTGTATACAGCATGTTGGGGTGTTGGGGGATATAATTGAAAGTTTCATGACTTGTGTTCTTCTCTTGTATTCTTCCTGTTGTATTGGGTGAAGAACTATTATTGTAATATCTTTTTAGACTACCTTTATAACACATGATTTTGTACCTTTTGGCAAACCCTTCATAGAAGGTGGGGCCTTTTGTGTGTACTATGATGCTTGGGGGTCTTCTCTTAATATAATTATATTTTTTGCTGTTAAAAAAAAAAAGATATATATTTTGTTTGTACTTTTTTTTAAAATACAATTAAGAATTAATATTATTTTACTTCTTCACATAATTGCAATTATAATTTTTGTTGTATTATATTTGTTTGATTACAGTATAAAGTTACGACACATGAAATTTTTGAAAAACAATTCGCCAATAATTTATGTTAACATCAAACACATTGATAAAATTAAATAATATATCAATATGTTAAAAAAAGAAATAAAAGAATAATGCTAAAAAGGAAAATAAATTTATGAGCGATTTTATTATTTTTTGATTTTTTATGTTATTATGAAATATTTCTTATTTATTTAATAGATAAATTAGTCCTTTTTTTTTAAATATGATTATCACTTTTATTATTATTAATTAGAATTAAAAATTTTGATTTTTTTGTCTCGTGATATTATCGGCAGATTTAAAGATAAATTAGAATATCCACTATTTCATAGGACACGAAGAAGACATTAAAATGATTATTCTTTATTTTTTTTCAAGTGGTTGACGTGTTGTATTCTATAAGGAAGATAGTGACTATCAATTTTTTTTGAGATTAAATATTATATTTATTTATGTATAAATTAATATTAAATTAGTCTATTTCTTATTTAATTAATGAATAAATTAGCACATTTTTTGATATCATTATCACCACATTTATTATGATATTATGATTAATACATAATTTTCATAATTTTTTTCACGATTTTCATAGTTTTTTCATCATCCAAGTCTTGAATACATAATTTTCATTATTTTTTCATTTTATGTAAAAGAACTCATCTCATCGAATCTTCTTATTTTTTATCATCCTATTTTTAACTTTTGTTCGAAAATTCTTGGTATCCAAACCTTAAGTACACAATTTTCCCGTTTTTCCATTTTATTTCTATAACACTCATCTTAATAAAGCCTCTTGTACTCCTTTTTTCCTATTTTAGATTTTTTTTTTCAGATTTAGGTCCAAAACTCATGTCATCCATTAATTGAGTTTTTTTTTTTAAAAAAACCTATTGTATTTTATCATCCTTTTTGGATTTTTGGTCGAAAACTCATGACATCCAAGCCTTAGGTACTCAATTTTAAAGATTTTTTCATATTGTGAAAAAATTCATCTTATCGAATCCTCTTGCATATTATCATCTAGTTTTTGTCTAGTTTAAAATTCATGACATCTAAGCCTTAAGTATACACTTTTCCCATTTGTCCATTTTTCCCATAACACTCGTCTTGTCAAAGTCTCTTATACACATTTCCCCAATTTTTCAAGATTTTTAAACTTGGGTTAAAAGCACATATCCAAGCTTTAAATATACAATTTTCATGATTTTTTTTTCATTTTCTGTAAAAAAGAAAAACTCATCTCCTCGAATTCTCTTGTATTTTGTCATCCTATTTTTAATTTCTGATCGAAAATTCATGGTATCCAAGCCTTGAACAAACAATTTTTCCGTTTTTTCATTCTTTATGCAAAACTCATATTATCAAAGTCTCTTCTAAACTTTTTTCCCTGTTTTTCAAGATTTTTATATTTTGGTCAAAAACTCATGGCATTCAAGCCTTAACTACATAATTTTTATGTTATTTCTCTTTTTCTTTAAAATTCATTTTACCAAAGGCTCTTGTACACCTTCTTTCTTTATTTTGAAAGATTTTTAAATTTGGGTAAAAAACTCATGTTATCCAAATCTTAAATAATACAGGTACTCTCTTCATGTCATCCAAGTTTTAAGTACACAATTTTGCTGTTTTTCAATTTTTCTGTAAAACTCTTCTTATCAAAGTCTCTTGTAAATCTTCTACCATATTTTTCAAGATTTTTAAATTTGGGTCAAAAACTCATGTCATACAAGTCTTAAATAAACAATTTTCGTGATTTTTCACTTTTTGCAACAACAAAAAAAAAACTCATTTCATTGAATGCACTTTTATTTTGTCATTACTATTTTTCATTATTGTTGGTTGAAAATTCGTGGCATTCATGCTTTAAGTACACAATTGTCTTGTTTTTCAATTTTATCATGTAAAACTCATCTTATACAAGTCTATTGTATACCTTCTATATCCTATTTTTAAAAAATTTTAAATTTAAGTAAAAAACTCATGTCATCAAAGCCTTAAATATACAATTTCATGATTTTTTTTATTTTTTATAGAAAAAACTCATCTCATCGAATACTCTTTTATTTTAGGATCCTATTTTTTATTTTTGGTTAAAAATCATGGCACCCAAGCAAGTACACAATTTTTCCGTTATTTCTCTTTTTATGTAAAACTCATCTCATCAAAGTCACTTACATATTTTTCACTATTTTCCAAAATTTGTAAATTTGCGTGAAAAACTCAAGTCATACAAGTTTTAATACATACACAATTTTCAATATTTTTTCATTTTCTGTATAAAAAAATTATCTCATTGAATCCTCTTTTAATTTATTTTAACATCTGAATTTTTTATTTTTTGGTAGAAAATTCGTGGCATGCAAGTCATAAGTACACAATTTTCTTGATTTTCTATTTTTTGTAACTATATTATTAAAGCCTCATGTACACCTTTTTCCCTATTTTTCATAATTTTTATTTTTTATCAAAAGTTCATGTTATCCAAGCCTTAAATACACAATTTTCATTATTTTTCATTTTCTGTAAATAAAAACTAATCTCATCGGATCCTCTTATATTTTATCATCCATATTTTTAATTTGTGGTTGAAAATTTATGAAATCCAAGCCTTGCGTATACAATTTTTCAGTTTTTCATTTTTTTTTTCGGAAAATTCATCCTGACAAAGCCTCTTCTACATTTTTTTCCCTATTTTTCATGATTTTTAATCTTTGGTAAAAAAATCATGTGACCCAAGCCTTAAATACAATTTTTGATGATTTTTTCAATATGTGTAAAAACCTCACCTCATTGAAGCATCTTGTGTTTTATCCTCCCAGTTTTTGATTGTTGGTCAAAAATTCATGGCATCCAAGTCTTAGGCAAATAATTCGTACTCTTTTTGGTCTTAATTATAAGCAAAAAAAAACATCTCACTAATGGTGTTAAATATAAGCAAAATTTAACTAATTTTCTATTTCCAATACAATCATTCTTAAAATATATCTATAAAGTGGTTGAATCATTTAATTTTTTTATTTCATTCCCGATGTAAATTTACTAAAATAGTCTATTTTTTTAATGAATTTGAGAAAATTAAATGTACTCAACTAACTTTTCTTAATACATGTGAAGTGGTTATTTTTGCTTAAAAATGAAATCGAACATAGTATGTTTTTTCTTTTTTTTTCTTCCAAAAATTCATCTCAGTGAAGTCTTTTATATACCATCATCATTAAATCAAGTTATAATAGCACCAAAAGGCACCAAAGTACAATAAACCAAAATTTTAATTTTGGGTAAAAAAGTTATGATAGCACCAAAATACAATAAACCAAAATATTAATTTTCGGTAAAAAAATTCATGGCATTCTAGCTTTATGTGCACAATTTTTTTGTTTTTTTTTCTGTAAAACTCATCTTATCAAAATCTCTTGTTCACATTCTTTCCTATTTTCCATCATTTCTATTTTTGGTAATTTATTTTATTCTTTATTATCTAATTTTTGGTGAGTTATTAGGATTGGATAATGTTATCTTGTTGACCTATCTATTTTGTTTGTTTAATGTGTGTATTTTATATCTTATGGAAGAATTAATGTTAGAAATTGACATGATCAAATAATGCAATGTTTTCCTTTCTACTCTCATACATTAACATTGTTGTTATAATTATTATGACATTACCGCCACAATCATCACTTCATCGTCAACATATTATAAAATAGGAGAAGTTGATGGCATTTTTGTCATTTTCATTTTCCCTCCTTCATCCTTGTTTTTCCCTCCAAATTTGTTTGTCCGTGCATCGCACGGGAATAAATATTTATCTTAAGTTATTTTGATGAAGAAGAAATAAAGAGATCAGTATGGGAATGCGACGGAGACAAAAGCCCTGGACCAGACGGTTTTAATTTTAAATTCATAAAGAAATTCTGGGAAGTGCTGAAGATTGACATTTGTCGAATGGTTTCAGATTTTCACTTGAATGGAAGGTGGCCTAGAGGTACTAATGCTTCCTTTAATTTTTTAATTCCTAAAAAGGATTGCCCGCTTAGTTTAAATGAATATAGGCCAATCTCCTTGGTTGGTTGTATGTACAAAATAATTTCAAAATTACTGGCAGCAAGATTGAAAAAGGTGATCGGGGGTGTAATATCAGAAGTTCAGTCAGCTTTTGTGGGGGGGGGGGGGATCTATTCTTGATGGGGTAGTAGTGATGAATGAAATTATTCATCAGGCAAAAACAAAAAATAGACCTTGTATGATTTTCAAAGTAGATTTTGAAAAGGCGTACGATTCTGTCAAATTTGGCTTCCTTGATTACATGATGGAGAGGCTGGACTTTTGTAAAAAGTGGAGAAAGTGGATCAGTGAATGTATCCGCAGCTCTTCTGTCTCAGTATTAGTAAATGGGAGTTCAACAAATGAATTTATCATAGAGAAAGAATTGAGGCAAGGTGATCCTTTGGCACCTTTTCTGTTCCTCATGGTGGCAGAAGGATTGAGTGGTTTGATGAGAAGTGCTGTTCAAAAAGGCATGTTAAGAGGATACAAAGTGGGCAGAGAAAATGTGGCTGTCTCTCACCTTCAATATGCAGATGACACACTGATTGTTGGAGAAATTTGTGATCAAAACGTGGTGGCGATGAAAAGTGTTCTGAGGTGCTTTGAATTATTCTCGGGGCTGAAAATTAATTTCTCTAAAAGCAGCATCATTGGAGTAAAATCTTCACCGCAGAATTCAGATTTGTGGGCTTACAAGCTTAACTGTAAGGTGGGAGTAGTACCTTTCAAATATCTGGGAATTCCTCTGAGTGCTAATCATCGCAGAATCTCTACCTGGAATCCTGTTTTTGATGCTCTAAGGTGTAGACTTTCAACCTGGAAGAGGAAACACTTATCTCTCGGAGGCAGAATCACTCTTCTGAAATCGGTACTATACTCTCTACCTCTCTATTTTTTCTCTTTCTTTAAAGCACCTAAATGTGTAATCAATAAATTAAATAAAATTCCAAGGAGCTTCTTATGGGGGGAAAGGGTGAGAATAGGAAGGTGTGTTGGGATAAGGTTTGTAAATCAAAAGATGAAGGAGGTTTGGGAATAAAAAATCTGGAATTTTTCAATTTAGCTTTGGTAGGAAAATGGAGATGGAGGCTTTTAAATGAATCTAATTCATTATGGTGTAAGGTAGTGAAATCAAAATATGGATTGGATATTCAAAGGGGAAGTATAAATGAAGTAGGGATAACATTTAAAAAGGGTTCTTCTTGGTGGAGAGATTTGGGGAGTTTGGGAAACGTTTGTACAGGAGGGGATTTGGGTTGGGTAGAAAAAGGAGTAAGGAGGGCAATAGGAAATGGGGTGGATACTCTTTTCTGGAAAGATGTTTGGGTGGGAGAGGAAGCTCTAAATAGGAAGTATCACAGGCTGTATCAAATTGCGGTTGAAAAAGAGTCCTTTGTCCAATCAAATGGTTTTTGGGAGGACGGAATGTGGAAGTGGAATATTAATTGGAGGAGAGAACTTTATTCCTGGGAATAGGATGCTTTATCCTCTTTATACAGGGATTTGGAACAGGTACCTTTAAAGCCGGTTGAAGGAGACAAATGGATTTGGAAACATGCGGAAAGCGGGGAGTATTCAGCAAGAACAGCATACTTTGCAATTCAAGGTAACCACATTTTTGATGAATCTCTTTAGGTTCAAGCATTAAGACTGATTTGGAACAACAATGCACCTCTAAAAGTGGCGGCTTTCGCTTGGAGAATTATGCATAATGAAGTCCCAACAAGAGAGAACCTTCGAAGGCGTGGTATCATTCCTCAAAGTGAAGACATCAAGTGTGTGTTATGCGGATCGTTTGATGAAAATGCAAATCACTTGTTTTTATCTTGTTCTATATCTTATAAAATTTTGCAAGAGTGCTATTCTTGGTTCAATCTCAACATCGTAATGTCGTATCAGTTTTGCTCTGCTATTTTCTATCATGTCGGGCTGCTGCACATCAAAGGAAAAAAGAAGAAGGATTGGATAAATTTGTGGCTAATAATAATTTGGGAAATTTGGAAAACTAGAAACAAGGTTATATTCCAAAATGATAGGTTCTGTTTTGATAGTTTGAGAGAGAGAATTAGATTTCATTTTTGGTCAATTTTTAGACTCAACCATGCAGGTCTAGCTGGGATATCTTATGTGAATTGGGTTTCCAACCCTTGGGAATGTTTTATCGCTGTGTAAACACCATAGTGGAACTACTATCTTGCTGGGGTGTAGTTCTCTGTTGATTGAATTGTCTGGATGTACGACACTTTTTTAGTGAACTTTGGTTCACTGTATTGTTTAATAAAATTTTCCTTTGCCTTTAAAAAAAAAAAGTTATTTTTAGTAAATTTTTATTAGTACAATTTGGATTAAACATAAATATAAAAATTGCCCGCAAATATACAATTTGCATTTCGATATTATTACAATTTGCACGGGTTATTAATGGTCTTTTCAAAAGGAAATAATTTGAATCAAATATTGACATAAAAAATATATAATGCATAAACTACCCGTCATATGATAATTAACAAAAAAAACGAATATAATGTTGTAATTTCAGAAATTCTAATACAAACAAGTCATAATATAGGCAAATTGGTATTAAACATTTAAATAGAGCATCATTATGAATAATAAATTTTGGGTACAACGGAAAAAACGGATATATAAGTATTAAAGATGAGCTATAATTTGGTATAATGATTTAGCTTAATACAATCAAATATTTACTCAGTCATGAATTAAAATTTAAAAAAAATCCAAAAATTTATACAATATGTTGCAATTTAAATTGTGAAAAATAATGATGCGTTATTTTATACTTTAGACAATATACTTATTTACAATTATGAAGTTCTAATACAAGCAAGTAATTTGAAAGTTCGAATCTTATAAATACGAATTAATTAAAAGTGTGAAAACAGATCTTATATTTTGGGATAGATGTAATAATAATGATGATGATGATGATGATGATGATATGTATGGTTAAAAAAATAGCTGCATTTGGACTTGAAAAACGAATTACTAACAAAATGCATTTGGAATGATGGATTAAATAAAACAAAAATCAAAATGAGTTGGATTTTTTTTAATATAAGAAATTATGTTGTTAATTAAAATTAGAAATCGCATAGTTGATACATTATTAGTTAATTTTTATTAATGAAAAAGTTGGCAGCTGAAACTAGATTCAAAGGTTAATGTTTATGACTATTCATTTCCAAATACATGTAAATCATTTTTATAAAAAGTTCATATTAACTTATTATTTAAAAAGACATATTTCCAAAATCTATAATCAAATTTTTTTTTTAAAAAAATTAAACCCGTGCGATGCACGGATAAAATTACTAGTTATTATCTAATATACATCAAACTTTGAACAAAATAAGAGTTATTTTATTTAGGCTTATTTATGTTTTTGCCCCTAAAAGTTCAGTGTGTTTTAGTTTTAGTCCTATAAGTTATTTTGACCAGAATTTGTCCTTAATTTATCAAACATTTTGGTTTTGATCCACTCCATTATGGAAAAATTGTTATTTGCTGATGTAGCTAGCAGAACACCATATCAGCAATAACGTAGTGTGAGGTGACGCCAAATAAGTGATATAAAGTGGATGATACAGATCACGGGCACAAAATGGTCCCATATGCAAAATGGTCCCATACGCAGAATTTTTCTTTTATAAACCTGAATCATCCATGTCACATTATTTGGCGCTACCTTACACCACGTAGCTGTTGGTGTAGATTTCCGTTAACCACGTCAACAAATAATTGATTTTTTCTAACGGATGAGACCAAAACCAAAATGTTTGAAAAATTAAGGACTAGTCCCGGTCAAAATAACTTTTAGGGACTAAAACCAAAACACGCTGAACTTTTAGGGACCAAAACCATAAATAACCTTTTATTTATATATTATCCTATTTTTTTTATTATATCTTCTCTTTATCTTATTATAATCACTAAATGAACCCAAGGAAAAAATGTTTCCACAACCCACGATGACAAATTGACAACTCAAAATTGTATTCTCTTTTCCTTTTTTTTTCTAAAAAAAAATAAAAATAAAAATAGTAACATGTTGTAATTATTTGACACCATATGAGCAAGAGTTTTCTAAGATATAAAAAATATTGACTAATAGATCATTTTAGTGTCAATGCAAATGCATTAATGATCACACTAAATCATCATTCCCACCCATAAAAAGTATGAAAATTGTCTTCTACGTGTCCATTGTCAGTTTTGTCTACTGATCTGATAGCTGATAAACGAGATTGTGACTCACTTTGCTTCAAGTACAGAGGAAATTATTATAATTAACCTGAGTATGTACGTCTCTTAAATCACTGCACTTAATAGAATACTGAATACCGAATAAATTTTAATTTTATGCGGTTATGCTTGGTGTTTGTCACATGCATTTGATGCAGGCTTAACAGATACAAATAAACTTCAGCAATGAAAGAAAGAATACTTTCACCAACTACTATAGTCAGGCCCATTTCCATAAATTTAATCTAGTACTAGCTAGTTATACTAGCTGGGTTCAATAAGAATAAAAATAAGATAAATAGAATATACTTGCTTATAAAAAATAAAAATAAAAATCAATAGTACTAAGGATGATAATGTGATTTAATATGTTGTTATGTTTACTTTAACCGCATTTTGTTTTTTTTTTTTTAATTACAATGGGAGGGTTCGAACCTTGGGTCCTAAGCTATATGTCCCTCGGCACTATCAACTGAGCTAACCACGCGGGACTACTTTTTTTTGATAAATTAAAACTGTGGAGGGGAACTTCACAGTCCCGACACCTGGAGCAACATGGATGGGGTGCCTCCTCAAGGGATGTTCTCCACACGGGACTACTTTAACCGCATTTTGTTCATATGTATCATGATATGTTTTTAATCAATAATAATTTTTTTTCATCTCTGCCAATAATTTTTTTCTTTATACATAGGACATAATTAAAATTCTCTCAACTTAAGGAACACAATTATCTATCAATAATTGTGCCTAGCTTGTTCATGCATGTTTTCTCTACTCGTATGATACTTATAATTTAATTTAGACGATCTTAATAAACTTAAGTGGTGTGAATAATTTCGTAGCATATGAAAGATTAAATCTCTATTATGTTATATTTGCCGGTGATTCAGTGTGCGTGGAGGTCTGCCATAGTCCATATGCTTATTCTAATTCCATGCTTCGTATTAATTGATTTCATGCCGTGTCATTTGAGCTTGACGTAAATTATTTGTTTACTTAATAAAATTTCACATGCATGATCTTAGTACGAACTCAATAAAATAAGCTGAACAAATAATAGTTCTGTCGAACTATTGGATGAACTTACACAATTGGCACAAGCACTTGCATTTAGTCCAAGTCCACTTTATAATACCGAGAAGAAACATCGATCATAGCACTTAAGATTTAGATAATGGTGCCTTTAATATTTAAAATAATTTTCTAGTATTTGTGATGCTTCTTTAAGAAATTATTGGCAGAGTGAGTCCACTCTTGCAAGTATATACTAATACAATCAATTACCGCAACACTCAAGATAAATAGGTCTTTAATTTCTCCACATTTATAGGATTGGCTGCATGAAGATTTTGTAGTTCACTTCTTTCTTTATCGTTCTCTGGTTTTCTTTGGGCAAGTGGGAGGCAAGGAGATGGAAAAAGAAACTGAGTCTGCTTCACTTCAAGAGGAAATGAATGATGATGAAGACATGAATCCTCCTCATGTAGAAAGCCACAAGGGTGGCCTCATTACCATGCCTTTCATTATAGGTGAGTGCTTTGTATAGATGGAAAAGATAAATATGTGTTTCGTGCTAAGTGTCCTATAATCAGTTGGTTAGAAGTTGTAATTCTACTATTGATCGGGTTAAGACTAATTCGTTTAGATTATCAAGCTTGTTTTATGCGTGTTTTCACAATCAGCTTGTTAGAGGTGGTAATTTTGATTATTAATTGAGTTCTTAAAATTAATCCGTTTCAAGCTCATCAGGCTTACTGGTGTTAAATGTCTTACAATCAGCTGGTTAAATAAAATAGTAATTCCAACTATATTGATTGTGTTCAAACTAACCCATTTCAAGTTTAATAGGCTTAATTAAAGAATTATTTGTTTAAATTAGATAACATATAGGTTAAATTTTTTTACATGATCAGACAAACGTTTTGTGATCCAAATGAACGATTCGTATGCCAAGCAAATTTGGATCCAATCAGACCGGATCAAAACAATTTGATATTTATTAGGGTGAACGTTTATGCATATAAGGCAAGATAGGCCAATTTTGGCAACTTTACCCCCAAATATTTAATCTCTACAAATTTTACACTCTAAATATCTTCCCGTGAAAGGGTATATGTATTAAAGTGTAATGTTCCACGTTTGAGTAGATGAATAAAGAATCACTTATAATATTTGTGCAATCCATCCAACGAGTTTGTTTGTTTGTTGTTTTGTTTTGTTTTATTTTGTTTTGTTTTTTTGGTCTAGAGAAAGGCACATTTGGTTCCTTGTAGTTTTTCAAAGAGTAAACTTCCAAAATTTGATCGTAATTACTCATGCACTCGAATATGATAAGCTCTGAAAGTTAGTTAGTTTTGTACTAGTTTGATTTGGGTGATGAAAATGAATATTGCATTATTATTGCAGCAAATGAGGCACTAGCTAAGCTGGCTAGCGTTGGGGTTTTTCCAAACATGATATTGTATTTGATCGGAGATTACAGACTCCGAGTAGTGAAAGCAACCAAAGTCATGTTCTTAACGTTTGCTGCTACCAATTTCACTCCAGTTGTGGGTGCTATCATTGCTGATTCTTATTTGGGTCGTTTCCTTGCCATTGGTTTAGGTTCAATTCTCAGTTTCCTGGTACCATCCTCGTAACCATAATACACTAATATTATTTTATGCTTTTTATGGTATTTAATTATATATACTCGTTGGGTTAAATTATTTTGCTCTTTTTTTTTTACATGGGAGGTCTGGGACTAGAACTCATGACCTGGGGAGGGGGAAATCCTAAGTGTCCCTGCAGCCACCAACTGGGCTGTCTTACGCGGACAATTATTTTGCTCTTTTGTAGAAGGGTTTGATTGCTTTTATTAGTACTTATCTTTATTAATAAATTTTACTTAAAAAAAGTTTTTTAATTAATAGAAAATTGATGTATATAATAGATTGAACAATAATATGTGGGCAATTATATTCCTTTTTAATCGGAAATTTGGTAACTGTACCCGGGAATTTAAATATTTTTTACAAAATTTTTTGAATTTGGCCTTACACTCGTATTTTTTTTATTTGGAAAGACCTTTCGATTGGAAGGTTTTTCCGATCGGAATGGTCTTCCAATTGAAAGGTTGGGTTTTGCAATAGGAAAGTCTTTTCGATCGAAAGGTCTTTATGAATATAAAAAAACAGGTGTGAGTATAACGCAATAATATAATCCGAAATAAATCTTACATTTGGAAAGACCCTATGATCGGAAGGACTTTTTGAATATACCATGAAACAACAAAGAAAAATACATTTTTAAAATTTCACATAAAAAACGAATACAATTAGAAAAACATGATGCAGATAGAATTTATCCTTAAAAAAAATTGTTATTTCTTGATTCGTTATCGTTAATCATTTCCCTAACTGGATTGCAAGACCTTTCGAGATTTAGACGTGACCTTTACTCTTTGTTTTGTTTAATGGTGATTGCTGCTGGCATTAGCTAGACTATTTTATGACCTTTTTTTCCATATACCAAATTACTCCATGCTAATAAAAAATTTCAATAATCATTTTCGGTCTTTTCTTTAGTCTTTTATTTAAATATTAAATATTACTCTTTAATTTATTGAATATGCCACTTTTCATTAAAAGCTTACTTTGTTTCTTAATTTGCGAATCATAGAATATACTTTTTCTGACCCTACATATAAAATTCTTTTGAGAATTTTATTTTTGTCTTATTTATAAGATTTTATACAAATTTTCAACTGAAATTAATACTTTTTTCATAAACACATTTATTTACTCGCCACTTTTTAGAATTTCAATAAAAGTAATTTTAAAAAAAATATATCAAATTTTCGCATTTTTAATGACAAAATTAACCAACTTTTTTTTATGAACGCGAATAAAATATGCTTAGTATCATGTGTTTAATAAAGATTTTTTTTTTAAATGTTCATTGATTTTATTTTTCTGGTTCTCAATTGGCAGTCTCTAGTCTCCACATAAGATTGAGATGTGATAGAGAACTCTCAGGAGATAACTATTGATTATGTAAAGATATTCTTCAGAGATTTGTATATTTTTATTATCAAGGACCACAAGATCGTTATACATATAAAGTTAATATGTTAATTTGAATACCTATGGACTATGGTCAAGAATTTCCATCCAAAAATCACTTGGGGTGTCTAACATTTTGATTTGGATCCCTAACCGAATCTTTTTAATTATTCAAATTACTTTAAATTTGAACACTAAATATATTAAAGGCTTAATTATGTCATAAGTCCCTGAAGTTTGGGGTACTTTTGCCAGATACCTTTATTCTTTTTTTTTTCCAATGTCTGACTCCCGAAGTTATTTCTGAGTTTGTCATATACCTCTACTACCAATTCTGGCCAATTTTGCTGACATGTAACATTAGAATCCTGATAAGATGCAGGAGGTTAAGCATCTGGTGCCCCGTGGTCGAAAATCCTTTTTTTAAAAAATTTAAAAAACTAAAAAACTTGATATTTTTATATTTTTAGTTAAATAAAAAAAGAGAAAAAAGAATTGAAGAGAGAGTTCGACACCACATGACCAACCTCGTGCGTCTGATCGGGATTCTGATCATATCGTCAAAATTGGCCAGAATTGGTAGCAGATGTATATGACAAACTCAGAAGTAACTTCGGGGAGTCAGACATTGGAAAAAAAGAATAAGGGTATCTAGCAAAAGTACCTCAAACTTCAGGGACTTGTGACATAATTAAGCCAATATCAAATGATTAAAATTTATGAATTAGAGAAATTTTAAGTTTTGAAAATTAGAGATCCAAATTCCCTTACCTTTACTCATGTATATCCCTAATCTCCTCCTATCACGTATCACTAATCAGATCATGGTATGTAGAAAATAGGCTTATTTATGTCAGGTGTCCCTGTAGTTTGCACCTATTTTGTCAGACGCCTTTTAACTTTATTTTTCAATAAATATACCCCTACAATTTGCTCCGGTGAGCCATATACCCCTGCATGCCATTTCCGGCCAGCGGTGCTGACGTGGACCGCCGGAGTCAGCAAGTGGTAAAAAATATGAGTCCTTGTAGTTTGAGTCTTTTTTGTCAGATACTCCTATATATAACTTCAAAAATTCATATCTTTTAAACCGTAAGTCCAAAAATTACAAATTTTATGTCAAAACGATCGTATTGAAATATACAATTTTAATGTATAATTATTTTACTTTTATGGATAGTTTTGTTAAAAAAAATTGGGCAATTTTTTATACGAATTTTGAATTTATGAATTATTAAAAATAATTTATGAATTGGATTGAACTAGTTTTTATTGTAGTTTGAGGAATATAAAAATCATGAGTTTTGCCTATGTCAGTCTCCGATGATTTTAAATTTAGTTTTTTTATAGTTTTTTACAATTTATTTTTAAAAGCCAAAACTCATGATTTTTATGATCCTCAAACTATAATAAAAACTAGTGCAATCCAATTCATATATTATTTTTAATAATTCATAAATTCAAAATTCGTATAGAAAATTGCCCAAAAAACAATTTTTTACAAAACTATCCATAAAAATAAAATAATTATATTTTAAAATTCTATATTTCAATACGATCGTTTTGACATAAAATTTGTAATTTTTGGACTTACGGTTTAAAAGATATGAATTTTTGAAGTTATATATAGGGGTATCTGACAAAAAAGACTCAAACTACAAGGGCTCCTATTTTTACCACTTGCTGACTCCGGCGGTCCACGTCAGCACCGATGGCCGGAAATGACATGCAGGGGTATATGGCTCACCAGAGCAAACTGTAGGGCATATTTGTTGAAAAATAAAGTTAAAGGGCGTCTGATAAAATAGGTGCAAACTACAGGGGCACCTGACATAAATAAGCCTAGAAAATATTAAGATCAGATCATGGTGGATGATTTCTAAAACATTTAAGTCAAACACTAGAAAATTGAGAATAAAAAAATAGTGCAGGTTTGTGTATGACAACACCCTTTTATAAGCTATTATAAACTAGTCAACAAGCTTATTTGGAAGGGGAAAAAAGGCTATTAGTCTTAATGGTTCCCTGTTCACTTATAAGCTACAGAGTTTTTTAATTATTTACACTTATGAGTAATTATTAACTAATTTGATCAAACACTTCAACTTCGATCATAAGCTTTCAACTCTTAATTTTTCAACTTTTAACTACTTTTTCAAGTTTCAGTTAGCTTTTCAATTAATTGTGCCTAACATAACCTATTGAAAATTTATCCAATTTCACTATGAAGAATCTATTGGTGTTGCATTTTTCCTACTTTTTTGTCCACAGGGGATGGCATTGTTGTGGTTAACAGCCATGACACCAAAGGCAAGGCCTCACCCTTGTGATCACTCAGCTGAACACTGCCAATCAGCAACAACACCTCAAATGGCTATCCTACTCTCTTCCTTTGCTCTCATATCCATTGGAGGTGGTGGCATTTCATGTTCCTTAGCATTTGGTGCTGATCAACTCAACAAAAAAACCAACCCCAACAACCAAAGGGTCTTGGAGACTTTCATAAGCTGGTACATTGCTTCGCAAGCTATCTCTGTTGTGTTTTCCCTGACAGGAATAATTTATATACAAGACCATTTTGGATGGAAAATTGGTTTTGGTGTCCCAGCAGCACTTATGTTCTTGTCCACTTTCTTTTTCTTCCTTGCTTCGCCGCGTTATGTGAAGCAGAAACCAAACAAAAGCATGCTCACTGGCTTTGTTAAAGTCATTGTTGTTGCCTATAAGAACAGGAAACTTTCATTTCCACCCAAGGACTTGGCTGGAACATATCACTTTAACAAGAACTCAAAGCTTGTAGCTCCAACCGATAAACTAAGGTTCGGTGCAATCTTTTCCATATTAATCTCGAGTTTGATTAATTTGAAGGGTCATGTTAATGGATGCCCTTAACTAGATAAGGAACACAAACACAGAAAATATGCATTGAAACATACAATACCTGAATTTTCGAAGTATTGAATACATCACTTTCCAATGCATATTTTCTATTTGAATCCTTAACCAATGCAGTAAGGACAGTGGTAAATGTTTCCCTGGATGAAATAATCATTAACGAATATTTCATCTGCATCTAAAAATCACATATGAGAACACTTGGTCATTGATGAGTTAATAACAGGTTATCAAGGTTTATTGTGTGGTTAACTGACAAACATAGTATTTTCTTTCCCGATACACAATAAGCTTTCTTTTCCGATACGCAATAAGCATTAACCATACAATAAATGTAAGTAACCGATAATGAACTTAACAGCAAGGTTTTAAATTGTGAATCACATCAAATGATATGGCTACAACAATTCAGTTGTGGTATTTGCTGCAACTGCACCAGGCTGTGATTATGGACCACATCGGTCATAATTGGCACGCATCAATTTGCAATGGCTGCATCACAACCGTGACTGCAACTTTGATTTAAGCATGCTCAATAGTAACCAAGTGTAAGTTAGATGTGGATTTTTGGATGTATGAATGAATAACAACCATAATAATTAAATTGAGGTGATACTTTGGATTTTAGGTTTCTGAATAAAGCTTGCATCATCAAGGACAGAGAACAAGATATAGCATCTGATGGATCAGCCTCAAATACATGGAGTCTTTGCACAATAGAACAAGTAGAAGAACTAAAGGCCATTATTAAAGTTATTCCCCTTTGGTCTACAGGCATCATGGTTTCAGTTGGTGTTAGCCAAGGCTCATTTTGGTTGCTCCAAGCTAAAACCATGAACAGACACATCACACCAAACTTTGAAATTCCAGCAGGTTCTTTCCCTGTCTTCATGATGGTGGCAGTGTTTGTAACCGCAGGTGTCTACGACCGCATACTTCTTCCTCTAGCATCGAAACTAAGAGGGAAGCCGGTCATGATTAGTGCCAAAAAAAGAATAGGGATCGGCTTGTTTTTCACCCTTCTGGACTGTGTAGTCTCAGCAATTGTTGAGAGCAGAAGGAGAAACAAAGCAATTCAAGAGGGATATATAGATAATCCTCAAGCAGTGTTAAACATGTCATCAATGTGGCTTATACCACACCTTGTTTTGTGTGGTATATCAGAAGCATTCACTGCTATAGGCCACTCCGAGTTCTATTACACCGAGTTTCCGAGCAGCATGTCAAGCATTGCAGCATCACTATTCAGCCTAGGATCTGCTGTAGGAAACTTGGTAGCAACTCTTATATTCAGCATTGTTGATGGCATTACTTCAAGAGGGGGCAAAGTTAGCTGGGTTTCTGATAATATTAACAAGGGTCACTATGACAAGTACTATTGGCTTCTTACCGTAATGAGTGCTGTTAATATACTGTACTATTTGGTTTGTAGTTGGGCTTATGGACCTAGTGCTGAAGCTGCCTCAAAAAAGGAGCAAAAGTTAAGTGAAACAGGGAATAGGATTCATCATGAAGAAGAAGAGGAAATTCAATGCTCCAATGTGGAAGAAAAATACTGAAGCCTCCATAATTGTCAGACCAAGCTGTTGGAATTGAATACATGAATAAAATATTTGTGCATGGACATGATTAATTGCAATGTAAGTTTTAAGTTGAAGACAACAATTTATGTATACATTTCTCTTATTTAAGTTTATGCTAATCTGTGATGATAAAGGGTGTGGCATAATCCGTAAGCAATCTAATTAAGCTAATGCTGAAGTCTAGTAATTGATTGTGGTTCTATGTAGTTGCATTTTGTTCGTTGAAGAAAATCAATCACACCAATCTCCATGATCAAGAAGGACTTTCCCTCTAGTCTTTAGAGCTTACTAGCTTGATTACGACTCGAATTGACATTAGTTGATGACATCCATTGCTTACCCATAGCGATTATTTCTCCATTGTTTTTCTTCCTGATATCCACAATCACTGAAGTAAGCTTCCCCTTCTGTCCAACAACCTTTGCCTCTATTTCAACCTCTTCCTGTCATTGTAATGTAACCGTGTCATCATTGGAATAAAAGGAAACAAAAACATCTTGTAACAACCATTTTCAACAACTATTGATTTCAATGATTTGTAGCATTTAAACTTTGCATTATAGAAAGCAACGTCTTTGGACAAGTTGTCTGTGTGATTCGCAAACTCACGAGCTTGTCTCTACTAAAGTGAGAAAGTGTGAATATATTCATCTTTGATCGATCAATTGCATGGAGATCTCAACCCACTAAATGATCCAAGGGTAGATATTTCACTTTCTCATGAAAACAATCATCAGGGACAGATTTGCCAAACATAAATTTCTTCCCAAAAGCTTTAATCAGTTCTTACAAAAACCTATAACACTCAACTTATGCATAGGTTAATAAAAAGTTGGCACATTACAAATTATTATAATTAATAAGTAATAATTAATGGTTATAAGCTAACCATTAATAGTTTGCTAATATGCTTTCAGCCCAATGCAGACAAATGAAATCTCTATAGACTATATATAATTATAAGTAAGGTGGGAAAAATTAAAGTACCTGAACCTTAGCAGTTGAGTAGAAGGACATAGTGAAATCAACAGAAACATTAAACTTAGGAGTAACAGAATGGACAGCCAAGCTACCAATGATGTCAATCATTGTTGCTATTGCTCCTGGTTGCCAATTTCCATTTTCATCCTACAAGTATAGAAAACAAACCAATTAAGATTTCAATAATAATAATAAAAAAAGAGGACAATTTGCACTGATGAAGGTTTTAAATTGCGGTTGGAATCATGTTATGAAAATTTGCGATCGATATAGCCGCAATCGCAGTCGTGATGCCATTGTGAATAAGACTCCTGCAAGAACAATATTGCAGCCACAAACACAATTGCAATTGAGGATCTTAATTTATAACCATGATACTAATAACAAAAATGATACATAGGCTTACAAAACTAACTTACAAATAAGCATATACTATAAAGAAAGTGACATGTGTGACAAAGTAACACCTTGCTCGCCGTTGATTGGTTAACAAGAACACATGTCACTTTCTTTCTTGTAGCGTTGGTTAATTTGTAAGTTTATATATCATTAATATACTGGTGAGTGTTCCGCAAGGAATACCGACAAAAAAAATATATAGTGGTGAGTGAAGCAAGCATTTTACTAGTACGGTATCGTGTACGATGTAACTACAAAGGAGGAAACCATTGCGGGCCTGGAGTAACCGGATACCCTTAGCAGTAACAGCTTCAATCTCATGTTCAACTTCACCATCAGAGAGTTTTGTTATCCTTCTTTGGACACGTTGCAGAGAGGGATCTTCCATTTCTATTGCCTGTTGCTTATTGTTATTGTGAAACAAACATAATATGCTTAAAACTTAAAAGTGTTTTATGCATTTCTGATTCTATATCTTAGGACCTCTTGGGGCTTAGGAGATAAGGCATTCCCACTTATGAGGTGGTTCAATTCTTGGTCAAATTTCCGACAATCACGTTGTCCACGAGGTACATATTCCTATGTATCTAACGATAAAAAAAAATTGTAGAGGAAATTGCATTTAGCTCCTTAAGGTTTAACTTAATTATATTCACTACCTCTTCTATTTCAAATATTACTCTGACTTCTCTTTAGAGTTTAGATGAAGCAAATGTAATTACACTCATCTTCCCTTCCCTTCATGGGAGGTTGGGAGAATAAGCAACTTTAATAAATAGATATAAAGTAAACAATTATGTAATTTGTACAGTTAATTTGGTTGTCAGTTCATTCAGCTTCATATTTGAAAAAAAATAATAAATAAATAAATAGAGATAATAAATAAAAAAAATTGGGCACATCTATGTTATTTTCCTAATATGGAAGTTGTAATGATTAAAAACAACTAAATTGAATAACATGTGGTTGGTCAAGTAGTAGCTCACTTGATCCTTTAACCAACTGGTCTTGAGTTCGAGCAACCCCCGCTGGGAGACCCCTACCGCTTAATGCGAGCTCAGTTGGATCGGACCGGATGAGTCGAATTCTGGGTAAACCAGATCCAGGTACCGGTTGCCGGTTGGTATAAAAAAAAATTAAAAAAAAAACCTAAATTGAGTTGTACAAATAAATAACATAACGGTAAATTAATTGAAATTTGTGTAGGTGAAAAAAGAAGGGTGAGACACTGAGACTAGTAATTTTATAAAAACACCTAGGGATGTCAGTGTAATTTATTCTAATTTTTACTAATCAGTCATAATCTTATATATTTTTTAAATTATAATTATTTCATAATTTGAGTAAAAAGCTTAAAAAAAAAAATTGGTGTTACCAAGAATATTGTCTCCCGTATGAGTAAGAAACTTACCAAGAATACAAGTCCATATATCACTAGGATTTTTTGCTATATAGTAGGACCATCCTTGTTAGATTAGATTGGAAATTAGATTAGATAGGTAAATATAGGCGGGGAAAACAATGTTTAGAGAACATTTCCTTTTCATAAAGGGATGGAAACTATTAAAATCAAGAATTGGACAAATAAATGATGGCTCATCACTTCAAACAAATGTGTCATATTGTTGCTAGCTGAGTCAAGTTCTTAAGCTCCGGTGCTACCATTACATGAAAGATTAGGATATAATTCTAAAAGTCAACCATCCCAGCTATGCAGAAAACAGAGTTGAGGAGAACCAGACAGACCAAAGATTCTTCAAACTCAACTGCAAATAGTAGTCTTGGCAACAGTTTGAGGATAATATCATGTGATGTATTTTTCTTGCTGCTCTTGAAGAAGCTTGGCTGATGTTTTGGCATCCAAATATAGCGAACATACTTCCTCAAGATCCGCCTATAGAATTTACAAGCAAAACCATACTCATTTAATTGAAGATAAGAATGTGGCAAAACAAAAGTAGTGTTTGGTAAGCAGACAGAATAGGATGAAGTAAGGCTTATATAGGCACGTGCCCATGTAGGCACAACCAATCAGGTTTTTAAAAGTACAGTGAAAGCACATTCTTAAATCCTGATTTGTTGTGCCTATGTTGGTACGTATTCTTGTTTTGTTCTCTTTGGTTCCTCCGCCTCTTTCGGTTAAAACAAAACGTTCTACTTTCAATCTTTCGTTTCGATCTGCTCTGTTTATATAATACATCAAACGCATGAGAACTTTTGTCGTATGCTAACATGCCTACCAAAGGCTACCTGTAAGTGCCTGACATCCAGTTTCATAATTACCTTACAGACATTGTCTCGGCCATTCATTTTTGCTACAATGCTGGCAGGCGACAACAGTTGAACCGCATGCCTGATACACAAGAGTGTAAAAAACCAAAGAAAGAAAAGGATTTGATTGGAGAACAACAAATATAAAAAGCACACCTCAAAGATGACCTTTGTCCGATCTCTCCAAGGAAAGCTAAACTTTCCTCGTCCACAACCAGTTCCTCAACTTGAGCGCGTATAGCTAAAATCTGTCACCAAGGGTAAGAAACGTGTATGTCAGTACATCCAGACTATATAAGACTTTCGCGGGTTGAGAGATTATCCCAAAGACAGACGATGTAGAAAACCAACCTGGATCATCTCAGCAGGACCATAGGTTTGTGTTCGAATGATCACCAATCGATCCAACAGGTCCACAGGTATGCCATGAGGGCTGGTCATATCAGTCCCTCTATAGAATAACCAGACAACTATATTATTCTTAGCACTAATCAACATGATAACCTATGATTTTAGAGGAATTTTAGATCTGAATAACAGCATGAGAACAGACAGAGTTGGTCCATTGATACTCCAAAATCCCAATGAATGTTATAAGGCGCCTTAGCACCAACAAAGACTAATTGACTAAAAAAATTATATCGTTGTGTTTCAATGAAGCTTTGACATAAACCCTGAAAGTCAACAATCGCCCACGGAGGTTTACCTTTCAACTCTTTTCCAAATCATATGTACTAAAGTCACATGGCAAATTAAGCTCACTCAAAAGTACCAGGCAGAAGTTAAAACACCAATTCTAATTTAGTGAAGAACCATGGTGATGTGCCAGCTATGAGAAATTAGTATAAAAATGAAAACACAGAAAACTTATATGTGCAAGATCCGAAATACCCCTTTAACTTGCCAATTCTCTCATTTCATTCATCCGGTTTCTCCAAATTTACCACTAGACCAGAACTTTCTAGAAGCAACTTTAGTTTCATACCTTACATTACATATTCCTCTATTTGTAGCAAGGATTACTATTGGAGATAGGGAGCTCTCTAAAGCACGATTCAGATACGAAAAACACTCCATATCTAGCATATGTACCTGAAAATTAGAACTTGAAAATATTATTAAAGGATGGCCAATGCCCAAAGTTCCCACCATTGTGGGAGTGAAGCAGCAGCAAATTGTAAAGTTAAAATCAAAGCTACCTCATCAATAAACAGAACTCCAGGGACAAGCTCTGCTACACCTTCATCAATATAACGGTTGACAACCTGTTACTAGCATAAAATAATTATACAGTACATCATTTTCTTCTCCTTTGGTCACAATTCACAAAGATGACCTTTCAATCACTAATTTGAATTTAACGCATAAAACATAAAAAAGAATAAGTAATTGATAAATATGCCAAGAAAAACGCACCCTCAACCTTCATCAATTACTGACAAATAAGTAGAAAATAGAAAGTATACATATGTCCCACAAAGTCAAGTAAATGACAATACCTTGTTAATTTCTTGTCTCAACTTGTCAGTGATTTCTGTTTTCCGGGGTTTCATCATCTGGCCCATAAGAGACAGAATATCTTGCCCACCTTGAGGCCGTGCATTGGCAGCATCCAGATCATGTAGGGTTACATCCTTCAATAGAATGGGGAAAAAGTCACCATAAGAAACTAGCAATATCTAGCTAATGACTAAAAACACATTTTTAGAATCTGAGCCCTGACTTTTTTTCTTTATAACTGTTCTCCTAAAAGTTCTCAAATATTCTGAAAACAGCTAAGTTGAAAGTATGTTTCTTCTCTCAACTGAAGCCTAGAACAAAAGAATGCATCAAAGAAATTATGCTTAGCATTTTATACTCCTCAATCCTCATGACATGGCTTCAGTTTAATAGTTGCAATTTGAATATCACAAGAGAATGAATGAACTCAAAAGATATTTGTACAAAAGTATAAATACCAAGTTGCAAAATAAAAAATACCTGAACAATCTCCTTTTTTTTGTGAACCTCTCCCTTAGGAAGTGGGACATACTCCTCTGCTTCAAGGTCAAACTCTGTAGCATAAGCATCACTGCGACCCACCCTTTTCACAGCTCCACTATTTGCTTCAATGTATATAACATCTCCAATATCTACCTACATGTTGTGTCAGAAATCCCAAATCAAAACTTTAGAATCTGTACGCTCTCAGGAAGATCAACTCATAACAGAGATTTAAAACGAAAACCATTTCTTCAAAATACATAACTTCTATTATGCACACAAAAATAAGAAAAGCAATAACAAGAAGAAATGAATGGAAATTAGAGGCCTCACCTTTTCCTTAATCAAGGCATCGTATATTGTGGGATCTAACTTCAGTTGTTTGGTTCCTTTCACTGTTTTCAATCCAATTATCACATGGCTAATACTTTTACCATAACCACCTGTTACACTTTCCGTTTCTTCTGGTGTGAGCTCAGTTACCTTGCACAAGAGTCGCAATACATCAGGACTTGATATGAACCACAATATGAAGACAAAATAGAAAACAATCCAAACACTGTTTGGACATATCAATTATACTCAACGCACCTCCCCTTCATAAACCTCCTTATTTTCCTTGATACGCAAGCCAATAGCGCGGCGAAAATTTTCCATGAGAACCTCCGTTTTCTTTACTTCTGATGAGTATACCTCTGAACCAACCATTGGGCAGAATGGAACCTATAAAAACATAAAACTATGAGTTCTACGAGTAAGATGAATCGCACGTAACTAAAATATAAGAACACAGCCTATGGAAGGAGTTTTGGTAGGTAACCTTGGTCCCAAGCTCCTGACTGATCCCAAGGGCTAATGCGGTCTTGCCAGTTCCAGGTGGTCCAGCAAGAAGGAGTGCGCGACCAGCCATCTTCTTTTGGCGTATCATATCAACTACTAGACCTGCCCCTTCTCTAGCCTCTGCTTGTCCAACAAAGCCAGCAGCAAAAGGCAATGCGGTTCCATTGGCCTGAAGAAGAATAAAAACATAAATTAAATGCAGCAACGAAATATTTCCCCACTATTGATACCTAAATTTTTCATAATATTTTTGCACACAATTATTCTTTCAAAATCTGCCTTCACCTCTAATGACCAGGCTACCCTCCTTCCTGGGTGTCTTCTCCACACATGCCCAAACCACTTAAGGCTAGATTCTATCATCTTTTCTACAGCAAGTATTACACTATTACCTCAACTTTCTCTCTAATGTATTCATTCCTAATCATATCTTGTCTAGTGTCTCTACTCATCCAACGCGTTGAACGCAACATTCTAATCTATGTTGAGTCTCTTGTTGCACCACGTATTAACACCATTAACACAAATAACTAAATTATGGCAGTTAACCACATTGTGATTTCTGAAAGAAAGCAATGATGATCACCCTATAACCCAGGAAAATGCCAAGCTAAGTCTCTACACTCTATAATCAATTCCAATATGCCATGCTTCCAAGCAAGTCGATTAAGCACATTATTCCCCCAAATAAATTAACAAAGCCATAAACATAAGGGTTATATTATATTATACTTCTCAAAATTTGGAAGAACTAATAATAATAATAATAATAATAATAATAATAATAATAATAATAATAATAATAATAATAATAAGTAAAGCAAAAGATAAAAACTTTGAAAGAAGCATAAGTAAAAATGAGTGAGAGAAGAGATACCCAATATTTAAAATAGTAAAATAAAGCTAAAAAAACAAAAAGAAGTAGAAATGGGAAAGTGGGTTGCCTCAAGACCAAGCCCTTTGATGTGAGTGTGTGTAGCCACGCGCTGCTTCTTGGTGTTAGATTGAACCTCTTCTATTCTCATCTTCTCCATTACTCACTCTCTCCCCTTTTGGTTCGCACTTGTGAAGAAGCGTAGTTGGTTGGAAAGTTCTGAACTTTTTCAAAAGAGAGTCGCAAACTCAGCTTCTTCCGCTCTCTGCACTGTGTTTAGTGTTACAGGGAATAAAGGGAAGAGAAGACCATTAATGGCACTCAGTTGAACAATTGGGCTGAACCCAAACTACTTTAAAATATGGGTTGGCCCAATTAAAAATGTCCCCCATTTACTTTGCCGATCCCCCCTACACATGCAATTTTTTTTTCAGTTCGCTGAACCCTTGCATATGTGTAAAAAAAATCACATACGGTGACTCCCAACTTACGTATAAAAGGGTCAAAAAGGAATTAAGGGGTCAGAAAATGAAAACCCATAATTTAAAAGTCTTCCTGAAAATGAATCCTAAAATATAAACACCACCTTTTATCAACGTATCCCAATTTATTAATATTCATTTTGCTATTATTCATGCTCAATCAAAAAAGCTAGTTATCCATTTTTTTATACGATCGGATTAGTCATTTGACATATGTGAGTAATAATAACATGGGTTAATAAAATTTTCCATTATATAAACTTTAATTTTTACACACAAGGGTCATTATCAACATAATTTAAAATAGGAGAAGTTGATGGTAGATATGATTTCCCTCCTAAAACACCATTCGTTTTTCCTCCTAATGTTGTATTTTCCCCTAAATCCATAATTAAGTGTGTGTTTTGTGTCTTTTAATCTTAACCATCCATCATGTTTTATTAGATTAAATTAAATCATAACCGTTATGTGAGGTACACATTTCTCTTCTTGGAGCTTGAATAGTCTCTTCATCTACTTTCTTTCATTTTATTTTTCCTTACGCTTTTTTCATTACTTTCCTTTCAGTTTCTTTGTCTCTTCTCATTTTTTCCGTCCGTTTCTCTTTTTCTCTTCCTCTTCTATTTTCTTCAACACACAAACATTGGATCTGGAAGAGCAACAGATCGAGGGAGATCGAGAATGCATGAATGGCACGGGATCTCCAATTCCATATTGGGTAGGTATTTTTCTTCCTCTTCTCCTCGAAACAACTAATAACTGATACTTTGAGTTCATTCCTCATTTCTCTATTTTTGATTTTATTTTATTTAGGGTTTTTTATTTGTTGTTTTTCTTGATGTATGAGTTCCATACAAGTGCAGTGAAGGTTTTTGATTGTCTTTCGGTCCCTTGGTTTCTCATCACAGGTTATGGTAGTTATCGCTTATCGTGCTCATCATTGTCGTTATTTTTTGCTTGATTTTATAATTGTTTAGAATGTTGATGGTGCTTGGTGTACCACAGGGAACTTTAATACAACTATTCATCCTCATGACCTTATGGGTTGTCACTTTTCAAAGCTATATTTGTGAATGTGATTCTATCTGTGGTATAATATCCAGGTACAAGTAAGTTAAATTTGGTGAGAAATTTTAATTTTTTATTGTTCCATTACTATCAGCAGGAAAAAATATATAATTGAAAGCCTCTAGAATGATGGCAGGATGTTTTAAGAAATTTTCTTCTAGAGAAATTTGTTTTAAGAATGTTTTAAAATACGAATCAGGGAAAAATTGAAACCGCAACCGCGATTTAAGATGCCAATTAGAAAAAGAATACTCTTACTGTCTGATTGTCTTGGTAAAAAAATGCAAAAGAATTTGTCCCATATTAAAGTAAAAAAATAAATGAAAAATATTGTATATTGTATCGATGATTGATAAGTAAGTAAGGAACACATATTTAAAAAATTTTTTTTGAGACAATATTACAATATGTATTAATTGTAATGATATGAAAATTTGTATAATATCAATTTATAATTAATGAGTGAATCATGCATTAAATTAAATATATACTCTCTTATTTTCATTGACTTGTTTGACGTTTACCAAAATAATGAAACTGATAAAGTACAACAATAGTAACAATAATGAATTACGAAGCCTTTTCACATAAGACAAGGTTTGTTACATAATCAAACGACAACATAAATTCAGCAACAAGTACAAGACATTAAAACAAAAACCAACAAAAAAACATAGAATTCTCATTATTATTTCTTATTGTTCTCCTCTTGAAAGAACTTTGTTCACTTGGACATGACTTGGTCTGAAGGAGGATTCTTCAATGTTTGTTCACTTTGCTGTCTTGCATACTGTTGTGCAAGAATCCCATTCCATCCTGTACACAGATCACAGTTTAGAATACAACCTATTATATATTATATATGCAGCTAAAATGAGTTGTTATATTTTTCATGTTGATTTTTCTTGTCCATTATATTTTGTTGATATCATTGTGACATGAGAATGTTAAAATAAAAGAATAATGTTTCATGTAATTTATTTTTTTGTATTCTTGTAACACATGTATATTGAAAAGGAAGATAAGAAGTAGCATTTGATGCAAGGGACAAAACTTTTTGTCCCTTGTTTTTAGTGTGTGTTTGGGATTGCAAAACATAATTCCAGATCAATTTGATTTTGTAAAAATGATTTCAATTATGAATAAGCTCAGATGAAGTGATCCATGTTCAGATGTTTTAATCTAAAATCAAGTTTTGTAGAAAAATTCAGTGTATAAGTTTCAATAAACGCAAAAGGTACATTTTCATACTTCCTACGATGCATGGCAAATAACGCATTTGGTTTTCGCGTTTGGAACCATACAAACGTGCGACGAAGCATAAGCTTCCACTATGAACCTTTCACGTTTGGACTCCCCAGTCGCAAATCCAAACACGCTGAAACAAATTAGCATGAAATGAAAATCACATTTTCATTTTCAAAAGTGATTCAATAGAATTTAAATATAAAATCAAACATTGCATGAGTCATGAGGAACAAATATTGAATTGTTCTATAGGGAGTTTTTTTTATTTTTATCCGTGACGAGCCAAATAAAATTCAAAAGAAATTGATGTACAAACAACAAAATGAGTGAATACGAGGAGGGGGAGGAGGAGGTGAAGTACCAAGAGCAGGGTCAAGTCCTCTAGCTTGTAACTCTCTGAACTCTTGACAAAGGGAACAACATGGACAAAAGATGTGAGAGACCACATCAGTATATGGAGCTTCCACCAAATTATATTTCTTCCTTATCTTTGTTCTGTACTTTGACCCCATAACCCATTGAGAGCACAAAGCAGGCATCATTAATAGGTAAATGAAGGTCCCCAGATGACAACCTGAAATTATTATTAAGTTACACTTAAAACACATTCTTCTCTATTTGACCAAACAATTTTTATACAAGGTAAAATGATAATAAGGCAAATTTCTCTTTAAACTTTAAAGCAAAGAGATTTTAAGATTCGAACTTTGAACGATATACAAAATTTATTTTGTTCACAATTACTTTCAATATGACCAATTACTATGGAGTATTTTAACATATTGATGTAACATATGGTAATATATTATTTTTGTCTTATACATTTCACGTTTAAAATTGATGTCATTTAAGTAACAAAACTCTTTTTATATTTTGAATTTTTATAAACATTCACAAACATCAATCTCATTTTTTAAAATATATATATATATATATATATATATATATATATATATTTAGAATATATTCTGCTTGAAGTGATTATAGACTAATACTTAATATAATCCAAACAAACTCTCCAGTTTTTGGAAATTTGAGAAGAGTGCTAGAAGATGAAATATTCAAAGAGTTATATTATTTGAATATCTAGAATATATTCAAACAAAAAATAATATATATTTGTTTTTCAAAAAAAATAAATCAGATATATTTCGTCCATCTTAGTATAAGTCATAAAATAGCACCTTCCTACACTCACATCAAGATACTAGGTGTTATTGGATCAGAAGAGGAAAATTGCAACAAAGAAAGAATAAGGGTCCTTACTCAGTTCTCCATCATCCAACACTTCAGATATCTGCCCAAACGTTACACAAGGGAAAAATGATGTCATAACAGCTGCCAACAAAAAATAAAGAGGTTTATATAATGATGTCATAACCATCATGCATATTTTTATTTTTTAAATCAATGAAACAAAAATGTTTAAATTTCTGTTCTGTTTAAGAAGCAAAGGAAGTAGTAATTAACTAAAGTATATATTTACCATTTGTTTGATTCTCATGGCAGTCAAATAGTCCAGTACTCCATGGATTACCAATCACACCTGCTTCATATCTTGGTGTAATTGAAGCAACAGGTTCATTCTGTTGAATCTTCTGAGCCTCAATGTTCTGCTCCTCTTCTTGGTGTTGCAATGTCATGATAAACAGGCTTAGAATGATAGAAGCATAAGGCTAGAACTAAACAAAATAGTAGATAGAATCAACTTGGTTTTTTTTTTTTTTTTTTTGGTAGACTTATAAATGCAACTCCATCTCTTGGTTGGATAGTCATACAGTAATATATATAATGTATCTCATTCACAAGTGTCTTTAAAATGCTTGTTAAATAATATAAAATAAGAAAGATAATATTGAAAATCTAAATTCAATAATTTTTGATATTTAAACATAATATTCTTTTAATACAAAAAAACATACTTATTTTATTTCATTAACTAATATTCTTAAGACATCCTGGTTAATATTTACCCTATATAATATTTATATATGCATCTTGATTGACCAACGTGGGGTTGGTCAAGTGGTAGCTCACTTGATCTCTTAACCAACTGGTCTCGAGTTCGAGCCTTGGGTATGGAGCAACCCTCGCTGGGAGACCCCTGGCCTACCGCTTAGTGCGAGCTCAGTTGGGTCGGACTGGATGAGTCGGATTCTGGGCAAACCAGATCCGGGTACCGGTTGGTTTACACAAAAAATATGCATCTTGATTGTTGAGTACTGAAACGTGGAAGAATAGGGCCAAAGGGGATATTGGACCATTCAAATTAAGCAAGTCGACGACAAGAAGCCTCCCATATCCATATAAAAAGAGGGTCAAAAGAATGGGAAATGCAAGTTTATTTAGTTTTTAAATTCATGCCAACTCTCTACTATATGGGTGGTCCAAAGAAAATATTAGTACTACATAAGCCTGTAAGAATCAGGATAAAGATTAAGCTATGAAGGAAATTTAGAAAGTCAAATGGAAAGAGGAATAATCAGCAGTATCTAGCTGGCATGTTTCATTGTAAGTGGATAGGTGTATCATGTGAGGACGTGGAAAACTGGAGTTAAAATACTTGACTTGGAAATTTAGCACAGCTATTAGCCGCAAAACTTGACTCCAAAGTTCCGTATGTGTACTCACTTTGTTACATGCTCACTTTTGTCCAATTCCTAAAAATAAGATTCAGCAGTAATCAATATCTCATTAGGCAATTTTCCTTCAATTTTTATGATTACCTGGTTCCTGTTATGCCATAGAAACCAGCACAGAACAAGGAAGTGAAGGAACCAACCCAATTTTCTTTGAACTCCCCTCTGTCAATATTGACATTATACAATCATCATGTTCCAAATTTTGATAAGCTGTATTGTTATATACTTAAATCAAGTCAAATAACAAGGCATCAGAGTATTAAATATTACCACTTCGAGGTTCTCTTCAAGTTGACTAAATTTTCTTATATTAGAAAACACAACTGAGAATATTGCCCCCACGATTTCCAAGCTAAGGAGATAGTATAAGGAGGTCAAACATGATTGATTTCCTTCTGTTACATGGTTAATGGAACACCTCTAGCAAGTTGCAGATGCATCATTCTATAAAAAAAAAAAAAAAAAATTCAAACTTTGTTTGAAAAAGCATCAACAATTCTCAAGTTGCATGTTTTTGAACTAAATTAGCACATAGCATATCACAAGACAGAATGGGAATCTGCATCATATTATTTTTTTTTTTCATTCTTTCAAAACAGATGCAAGACAATGCAACAAAACAAAAAAAAAAAATTAAAAGCAGGGCACTCCGATATGTTCTAAAATTTTGACATTTGATTATTTTGAATTTTATAAAGAATGATATTGACATATGCTAGTTCAAATGAAAGATTCTAAGAACAACTGCCATTAATCACTTCTGTCATATTACATTTCCCCTCAAGTATATCAGTGGTGTGGTGACAATTTGCTCACCAATCTCATATAAAAAAGAAAACTCCAAAATTTGCAAAGGACTTCACTTGATGAAATTATGTCTACACCTCATTCCATCGGTCCTCATGAGTTCATTAAGTTATCTTCTTGTGGAAGAAGCGCAATCTGAATTTCTTGGAGTGACTTGCCTTTTGTTTCAATGACATTTTTCTTCACAAAAACAACAGCCATTACGCAAAATGAACCGAAAATAGTATATATGAGTTGTGCCCCAATTTGCTCCAGCAAGCGCAAAAAAAATTGACCAACTAAGAAGTTTATCACCTGTCAAACAAGTGCAAAAGCAATCTCAAAGAAACTTGATAACATTAAACCAAGAAAGTAGTTCTAAGTAGATTGTATATAATATCCTGATCTCACAAATTTTAGAAATCATACTTGCAAAAATGAACAATATAATCTACAAGAACATCTCAAAAATGATAACGGAGTCGTGACGATTCAAGACTCAAATTATCAAACCAATAACCTCCTCAACAATCATATGCTAATACCATGTTCGTTACCAATTATCTCATACATAAGTTTAACTCAAAGGCATGAAGGAACTCAGAGGAATTTGATGTAGTAAAATAGTTGCCAACACTGTCCTTCTTGAATATGGTAAAATGATTACTCGAGAACAAACATTTAAGCAGATTCCAAGTTCATAAGATTCTCTGAATGAGTTAACCACTTCAGAAAATTAAGAGAGAGGGTGATCTCAGGAATCATTAAACAAATGCAGAAGAAAATTACCCAATGCACAGTCAGACAAAGAGACATTGCCTTTGCTCTTATGTTGCCAGGTAGAATTTCAGACATGAGGAGACTAGGAACAGGACCAGCACCAAGAGAAAATGTAAGGACAAACCTGCATTATCCATTCATCATTTAGCGACACGTTAGACTTACTGCCCTGTGTTTCTGCAGCTGGAATGAGATTAACATATGTGCTTGCACTTGAAAAAAACAAAAGAAAGATTGAAATCTTTGCTGACCACTTTTTAGCAAATCCATACAAGTGTCCATCTCATGCAAGGGAAGAAATTTCATACTTTGCCCAAGTATATTAACTTCCTTAAAAATCCTTTTCCCCCCTTTTTCATATAGTAATTGTTATTTTCAGTTTTTCCCCTCCCCATGCAAATTGAAGCTTTCTGACCACTCACATTAACATTCCACCAACAGATAGATACATTGCTCCAGATCCTGAGGCCAAAGAACTAGCAGCAATCACTTGCAGACACATTGATGCAGCCTAAGCATGTAAAATAAGTGAAGGTCAGTAAATTTTTTCTATTTAGGCATCTTATGAAATTTCTATAGAAACTGTAATAATTGGGAATGAAACAAATTCTTAAACAGCATCATAGGAAAGTTTCTTGTATTAAAATGACTTCGATTTCTTCCCTGGTGATTTAGAGAAAACCTATGATAGGTGATTTCTGAAATAAAGTCACACACGCGGCATGGGGAGAGTGATCCAAAAGTGAAAATAAGTGGCATATGAAAAGGTCGAAAATGGTAATGTATTCCCATCTGCTACAACGCTCATCCAAAATGTCATATTATTCAACCAAGCAAAGCTTCACTAGACTCTGGGTGCATTGTCATAATGTTGATGAATGCATGAATAGCAGTGTCATTTAGTTTGAATTTTGAACCAATATTATTGATGAAATATAATGTAAGCAATATTCCAATTTAAACAAGATTAATTCAGCCAAGCTATAATTTTCAATTTATTTTCTTACCATTAACAAAAAGCTCCCGAGGAGAAGCACTTTCCTTCCAAGTTTATCCATCAGAATCAATGCAATAACTGACCCTGAAGTGGCATAAAAAAACAAAATTGAAACATATACATGATGATTATCCACACATAAAAATCACTGTCTGTAAATTGGGACTAGAGCCAAAACATACCCAATAAATTGCAAATTCCTACACATGTGTTCCCAATATGTGATGGTACTCCAAAACTTTTGAAGATGGCTGAAGAGAAATAGAAAACGGCATTTATGCCAGATAGCTGCTGTAAAGCAAAAAGCGTAGATCCAATGAACATCACTGCAAAATGCATTTAGTAATTAAGCAATCATGAATCATCTATAACACACAACGATATAGTAGTTCAAACAAATATTATGAGAAAATTATGATACGATCAAGCCATAAGCCATAAGCAACAAGATAAAAGTATATAGTATTCAAAGACCAAACTACTTATGTATATACCTCTGAAATAGCGGCCGTGGAGTAACTCCGAGAATTTTACGGTATTGGGCTCATCACCTTTTTCAGATTTTGACAGTTCAGCCATTGCAGCTTTCACATGTATCTCTCCCAGGAGCTTCTCAAATGCTACTTCAGCTTCAATGCTTCTTCTTCTCTGAACAACGTCAAAGAATTATAAGTGCGTGTAATAACCTAAATAAAATTTTAACAATTGGAAGCCTACTTAGGATTAACTTGTTCGATAATAGGTTAACAATGGAAATCAGGAAGGATTTATTTATTTACTTGTTTTGTCAAGGAAGTTAAACATTATGAGAGGGCAACTTAGAATTTAGGAAAGAGATATTAGTCATGATGGGAAAAATGAACCTTTTTCTTTCTGAAATCAACTAGCAATATAGCCTTCCTATATAACACCACATAAACAAAATATTGTCTAAAGAAGGGAGATAAACGGAACAGGCACATTTTTAGAATCAAGTTGAACCCCAAAAATTTAGAGAAAAAAGTAAAAGGAATATAGTATATGGACTATGGTGGATTTTGTTCTCTCTCTCTGGGTCTTTTCTAAGTCATAACCATCTAACCTAAGATCAACTTCATACTTAGAATTCTATAAGCATAAGGTCATGACCAAAGTTTTCTAGCACTTCATTCCACTCAATAGATTTGCTTCCAAACAAAGGATCGAAAATAATAGAAAACAAATATGTTGATTTAGCCAAGTTTAGTTATTGCTTGAAAGTTATTTATTGTTTGGGTAAGAAGATTTAGAATTATTCATTGTAGAATAGATAACCTTAAAAAGCCAATGAGGACTCTCTGCACAGAACTCCATGAAAAGGGCAAGTGCAGCAACAGGAATGGCAGATACCCAGAAACAAATCCGCCACCTGAGGACGAAAATTTCACAGAATGCACAACATTTGAAAATGAAAAAATTTGGCAATTGGAATTGATAGATAACTCCAGAGAAATATATCCATAAACTTCACTAGGCCTTATTTTAACATTCCATACCAACCCACTATTTCCCTGGCCGGGAGTCCAATAAAGAGAGCACTCATAAGTCCAAGGCACGTTGCAATCTGAGTTATGCTCCCAAATGTCCCCCTTACAGCTGCAGGTGAGACCTATTGAATGCAAATGTTTTTTTTTTTTTTTTTTGGAAGATTTTAGAAAACTGAAAAGACCTCTACTCTAAAAATAGAATGATCTCATACTATACAGAGAAATAATATTGAAGCTGTCATCTAATATATACCTCAGCCACATAAAGAGATGCAATAGGTGGGCTAAGTCCCATTCCAGTGCCAACAAATAACCTTCCCAAAAGCATACCCCACAGGCTTTTCGATGTTGCACTGTAAAGTTGTAAATAGTAGTAAGTTTATAGCTTTATCTAGAAATGCATTTTGGAGCTGGAAAACGAACAATAGGTTGAGTGCATATATTGTTTAGTAAACTGTATAGCTTTTGCACTTTCTTTGTGGGCATAATTTTTTAAATTTGCCTAACTGCTTAAGATATCAAGGTCCATCAAAAACAGGAATATAATTGTGACTTATGCAGCAGATACCTCATTGATGCCCCGATGATCATAGGCAATGCACACAACTGGAAACCCCTTCTACGCCCGACCCCATCTGCGATCCACCCACAGAACAAAGATCCAACAAAAGCACCTCCTAGACATGTACTTACCACAAGACCTTCATCGACACAAGAACACGAGAAATTTGAGAAATTTCTAGACGAAGAAAACATAAAACATAAAACATATTTATTGTCATTCAGATGAAGCACCTTCAGCCATGGTATTCCCTTTAAAGCCGAGGTCTGTGGAAATGCTCTCTAAGGTTTCATTGACTACTCTGCATTAGCAATGGCAATGAGGAAATGGAAAGTTTCTTACCAACACAAGAAGAACGAATCTGGATCAAACGTCAAAGTAGAAGGACATACCCAAGATGGTAACCAAATGAGAATGAAGAAAGAGAAGCCACTAGTACATGCCAGAAAGAGCGCTGCCAAGAAGGTTTGGTATTCAGTAAACGTACTGAGGCCATGAGGAATGAAATTCTTCTGTTAGTGACATCATTGAAAACAATATGTAAAAGAAAGAAAAAGGTATTCTAATTTCTAAATTCCAATGTGCGTATCACTACATCAGTATTGTATGCATGGTTGCACAATTTTCTTTTCTATAGCAAATCAAAACTCACATGATCATGATCATGAAGGAAACGAGTTGTCAATGTCAAAAATATAGTACCCCCTCGGTTTTAAGGTCCATTTCCATTTCCATTTCCATTTCCATTTCCCCCCAAGATTCAGTCCATGTGATACATACAGGTGCAGCTATGAAATGTATTACAGGACTTCCTCTGATGTAAAACTCATACTCCACGTAAGACAGAAAATTCGGGACATCCCGACCCTATGGTTCGGTCTTAGTTGAAATATTCAAATTGCTACATTATTAATATACTAAATTGGATATATATATCTGCTGAATCACCACACTATAGAATCAATCTTATCCCATTTTCTTATATATATAATGGAAAGAAAAAGGCTACTACTTTGTTAGTACAGTACCTGTATTATCTTGTTTAGTATCATTATCATAGGCAGATATGTGTTCCCTGGATGTAACTCTCTTATAAGGATCAACGTAGCGTCCCCGCATCGCGGAACTAATAAAATATTCCCCCAGTTTGAAAATAGAGTACCTTTCAGCAGGCTTAGGCTTCTGCATGCATCAAATAAAAAATCAAATGAAGAAGAGAATAAGAATGAATATTATATCTCTCTCTCACTCACACTCACTAACCATGTTTGATTGATTGGGTTGAATTTGGAAATAGAAAAGAGAAACACACACAAATGAAGAATGATGAAGATGATGATATATAAAATAAATTTAAAAAATAAAAAGAAAGAAAGAAAGAAAGAAATGAATGAACGAATCGCACATACATACATACATACATACATAATGATAATAGTAACATTATTGTGGTCTGTGTCAGTTATGATGATTGATGAGGTTGTTGAGTAAGTAGGAATTGAAATGGGAGAGTGAGGGGTAGAGTTGGTGTTTGAAATGCAGAAGGAGACAAAAAGCGACGCAATTGAATGAATGAATAGAGACAAGTGAGAAAGTAGTAATAGAAACAACCAACTAACCAAAGATCCAATCTAATCTAATCTAATCTAAGCGGTGAGGTGAGGTGAGGTGATTTAGGGAGGAAGCTAAGCGGTTAGTTAGTTAGTTAGTTAGTTAGTTAGACTTAGAAAGAGAAGAGAGAGAGAGAGAGAGAGAGAGAATATAGTAAGAGAGCTAGCTAGCTATCCAGCTACCATTTTAAAACCATGAAAGTCAGCTTAGTTGACAAAATTATGGGACATTTTAAGTATGAGTAACTAGTTCAAACATTGCATATGCAAACATGATTTTCTTAACCTCCAACGTATTAAATTATAAGGAGTATATTGAATTGAAAAATTAAAGATTTAAAACATTAAAAATTACTTATAAACTTAGTTTCTTAATGCTTTTTTATCACTTTTTAACTCTACCATTGGTTATAGAAACTGAGGTTAAACAACCCATAAAAATAATCGTTTTCAAAAGAATGTCTAATACTATATGACATAATTAAAGTGCATACAAAAATGTTATTTGGCTCCACTTAATTACCATTACAAAGGCAACACAAAATATAACAGGTTATAACTTGTGAAAACCATGTCAATGACTAGTTTGGTACCGCAGAATAAAAATTGTTGCATAAAAACCATAATAAGCCCCTGATAGATAGATCTGCCTTTTTTTGTTTAATTTCGAAGGAAATCCATAAGCATCCATCAGTTATAATGACATAAATTTGAGGTTGGAAAAAACATGTTTCAGATGGAGATAGGTCAAGACTATACTCATTATATGAAAACAAATTTTATTTCGAGCTTTTATAAGAATATTTAATGGCAGAACCCTTAGCTTTTCAAGCAGTTCATCATCCACACTACAACATCCATTGACAAATAAATGCTGTTTCATGAGATCAAATTAATTGACATTTTTATAGGTAAATCCATAAATGCACAAACTATTTTGAAAGTGGTATAAAGAGATTGACTACACAACATTCCTCTAGTCATAATATAGATTACATTTAACAAGGACGACTTTTAGTATCAGTTACCCACACAAACAAGATATAATTATTCTTCCAATGAAGAGCTTGAAGGAATCATTCTCCATAGACCAAAGGCATTATCTTCAATATACCACTGTGTCAATTGACAACACACACGATCCGAAGACTTAACCATCCTCACAAACATTTGCTAGACAAAACCCTTTTCCGTTTCGGCCAAATTAGGCGCTACCCCGTTGATGAACCCATTACCTGGATCTGTAAAAAGATGTAGCAAGGTCAGAAAATTCAAAAGGATAGATAAAACAAAAGAGAATCACTCTGAGAAGAAGTGAAAAAAAAGGTAACTACGAAATCAAAGAAGCAAAAGATCCTGGTTAACAAAAAATACCTTATTCACAAGCAAGTTGACTTGTTCTCTGTACATTTCCTTCAAGTCAACAATATCCGCGCGAAGTTCCTCCAACTAAATACATTCAACTACTTTTAGATAAACAGTAGTGAACTTTTCTATTTGAATATTTGAGGCAGAAAACATAGGAGGAAACAGGACAGTAAAGATATAGCAAAGTCTGAAGCCTGAAGTATAACTACAGCCCTCATTCCTAAAGATCATTTTATTTTTCTCTTGTGCCTCCTTTTGTATTTGGGGCCTACTATGTCTAATGTCTTTCTTTAATTTGATTTCTAAGATTCAGTTGCACCATGCTCATAAGCATTTTAAGAGAACAAAATCTATATGGCAAACGAGAGCAAAAGTTGCTCAAAGTGAAAATTACCTCCTCATCACGTTCACCCATCAACTCCAAAGCAGCAGAGTGCCTCCTCCTCAGTGCTTCTAGCTCTGATCGTAAGCCAGGTAACAGAGTAGCCTCCGCACGCAACTTTTCACACTGCAGTGTGGATATGCAGTTCATGGTTAATAACAAGCAAGGGGGGCCTGTAGTAGTGAACAGGAAGCTGAACTCACCTGTTCAGTCATTTGAACCAACTCCTCAGCAAGAGAATCGCGAATAGATTCCAATGATGCCTGGAATTTTTACAATTAACAAAAATGACATCAAGGTCATGGACTTACGATCTAACAGCTTAATATAAAGTCTATAACTTAAACACGATGATGATATGTTCACAATAGCAGAAAAAACAGATCTATTAACTGAAAGCTATGGTGCCAAATATTAAGATAGGGAATGAAGGAGACAAATCATACCAAACGTGACATATATGAAGCAAGTTCACCCTCCTTCTGACGAAGTGCCGCTTCAAAAGAACTGGGTGTCATGCTCTTCATATAGTAAGGACTCATGCTTAGTTCTCCAGTGTTTCTCCTCTCAGAAAAACTGTCAGATGAGTCCAATGATGCCTGCAGATAGTAACTTTCTTCCACGCTTCCCAGGGAGCTAGCACTAGAGAGTTTCCGAGACAGGTTCCCTGCATCATAAAGAATATTATAGAAAATATAAAAAACAACTGAAATAAGTAACGTAAAGAGAAGCAGCGCATTGCACCATTCTCAAAAGTAGAAGTTAGCTTTGTTGTTTGAGTTTGCTCGGACAATGAAGCAGAATGAACCCGAGCAGTCTTCTCCAGTTCTGATCGAGCAGCCTTTTCTTTTTCTATCTCCTAGTTAAAATGAAGAGCTTAATTTAGGAAGATGAAAAACAATAATCATAGAGGTTCTAATAACATGGACAGAACTGTTACCAGTAACACCTCGTCAATCTTTGTTTTAATTTTTTTATACATGGCTTAAATTCCATACATTTGCCTAAATATTCTACCTCAGCACACTAACATTAGTTCTATTCCAATCATCCTAACATTTTTCTGAAAAATTCATGCAACATGAAACCCAATAGCTCCCTTTGGCAGGTTCATTCCATTACCCAAGTTATATGAGAGATAAAATACAAGAGAAATTCTTTCAAATCCACAGGCAGAAGCTCTACCTGCTGAAGAAGCTCCCTATGCATCATAGCCTCCTGTAATTCTTGTTTGTGTTTCTGCCTAATGTCTCTCATCTCTTCCTCAAGCTGTTTCACACGACCTTCTTGAGTGTCAGCATCCTCCTTTGCTGCAAGGTATTCCTGCCTACTTTCAGCTGCTCTTTGTCTCTCCTTTTCAAGGGTCCTACTTAGCTGAGTCTGTTCTGCTCTGAGACATGAAATCTGTAATTCATAGTTAAAGTGAGTAACAGTTACATGAAACTGCCATTATAGACATGATTTAACACAAAAGATTGCAGCACCTGAGCCTCAAGGACATTAATTCGAGACAAGGTTTGAGATAAGCGTTCATTCACAGATCGCTCTCTTTCCTCGGCAGTTGCAGCTTTAGCCTCTGCTTCCTGTAGAATCAATAGCCAATGCGAAAGATAAATAAATGAAATAATATCCAGGGGGAAAGTTTCTAAGAATAAATTAAGAAAGTATGCCAGAGACCTGAAGTCGAGAATTGAGAGTTCTTTCAACAGCAGCCCAGGCTTCAGCTTTTCTAGCATTAGTTTCCTGTTGTCACGTGAATTCCAGTCATGTACGGATCCCATGCAGCTGAACAAAAAACAGAAAGAATAACGTATCTGGAACATGTGCATTAACCTGCATGGCTTCAATTTGCCTTAAAAGCGGCCTTGTTGATTCTGGAACTTGAGTAATCAGTTCTTCACATCGTCTTTCACTTTCCTAAATGAAACCATAAACCAAATTATGTGAAGTGCCAAACGCATGAATTAAGTTGCCAGAACATAAATATAACAAGGAAAGGCAAGATCCTTGCAAAGTTAAATAATCAAAGGGCAAGCAGAGAGATGAGGAGCACACACCTGGTAACGTTTTTGAAGATCCTCGATTTCCCTGCGATGCATATCTTCTTTGAAGACTGCCTAAATACAGATGAAAGGAACATTAAAACATAAAAGCAATATCCATAGAAAGTCAACTTAGTAAAAAGAATGAAAAAAACCTGCTGCTCCTTTCTACTTAAAGTTTGCCTCAATTCTTCAAGTGTCTGAACTAGCATAGATTCACGTTCCTCGACTTCCCTTAGACGACTCTCTAACTCAGTTCTTGCTTCATTGTTCACACGAGCCTCTGCTAAAGCTTCAGCCTCCTTAGCAGCAGCCAAAGCATTAGTATAATATTCTTTCTGTGCTGCAAGTTCTGTTTGGTGTTTTTCTATTGTTTCTTGCAACAACTTCTCTGTAGCTGTCTTGTCTCTCTTGATACTCTCTACCTTATTCTCCTCTACCTGGATTGCGTGACATTAACCAAACAGCAGTTTCAATCAGAAGTACCAATAAATATGAGGATTGTCAACATATGCTGCTCCAAAAAAGAATTTGACAATTTCAGTGATAGAGAGATCGTTCATGGTAACACACTAAATCATAAATTACCCATAAGAGTAAGTTAACTCAAACAGCAAAGGTGACAGTAAAACAGTACGATATAATCTTATATTGCATGAATTTTCAGCTTCTCAGACTCCACGATGAGTGAAGAGAATTAATTCAAACACGTTCTCAGTAAATAACAGCGTTCAATGATGCTTTCAGAATTCAATTACCTGAAGCTTTGTAGTCAAACCTTTCTTCTCCTCCTCAAGCTCTCTAATCTAGCTTTCAGAAAAACAAGTAAATAAAGATTTATTACAGTACGTAAGTTCAGAAAAAGTTCAAAGTTTGTGGGTAAATATAAGTAGTCAACATACCTGAGCCCTTAGTTTCCTAATTGTAGATTCTTGAGCAGCCTGCTTTTTGGAAAGCTCTTCACCTGAGATGCGAGACAATCTAACATGTAAAAAGGGCCTCTATAAACTCCTCTAAAGCAAGCAGTAATAGTTTGCATACAAATTTTATAACATAATATCAGCCTTCCTCAATTCAAACCTATTTTCTCTCCTAAGTCTTAATATCCTTATCTATTCCTTTCCACAAAGCCGAATGCTAAAGTTATACTCCCTCCGGTCCTTATTATAGGGCATACTTAACCGAATTACACATACCAAGGAAAGTAGTTAGTTTTATAAATTTTATGAGAATATATTGTAACATTACAATTTTACCCTCTAAACTTTTCTTGGAAAATTCACACTCATTAATGAACAACAAAAACACAGATAGTCAAAGCAATTAATAAGGGCAAAAAAGAGAAAAAGCAATAAATGATACATTGGAAATATAAAGTGACTTATAATTAGGACCAAGAAAACCTTCTAGAATGTGACCTATAATAAAGACCGGAGGGAGTGCAAGGTTGCTGGAGTATGCCTAAGATTTCCATTTAAAGGAACAAATTAAACCTCAAAAGAAAGCATAAATCGAAACTAAATTCAATCAATACTATTTTCTATGATCCAAGATCCCAAGTCAAAGTGTCCAGCTTTCTTGGGCAAGGCTTCCAATTCTAAACTTGAAAACACTAAAGCAGCAGCCAAACCATTGCATTGATTAAATAATTTCAACTTCCATACATGCTTGAAAGGAAAAAAAAGTAGTATGCATCATGACGTAACTAGCTACAACCTTGTCAATATAGTAAAAACTGTACGCCATGGTGACCCATGGGTGCCTATATATTTTTGTGTAATGGATAACTAGGAACGAAGGTTCCATCAAACTAAGCATTAACAGAACCACCTTCAACTGAAACAGATTCAGGCAAAAAAAAAAAATCCTAGTATGATCCACATGCTTAATACCCAAATGAAAAATTTAATGCTTAAGTTTTTGTCTCTTTAAACTTTGCTCACATATCTAAAAAGGACCTTCCATATGCCCAACCCTAAAATGACAAAAAAGAGTTCTGGATGATGCGGATTTAGGTTTGATGTCACACTGTGGTACCTTCTGCCATAACCTGAGTAATTATTTCATCCTTTTCCTTCAAGAGAGCAGCTGCATCACTTTTTTTATTCTGCTCCCGGCGAAGGGTATCCCTTTCCTTAGTGAGAGCATAAACCTGCAGTCACTCACAAAAAATGCATAAAATCTCATAACAGTTGTAGCTCAAACTAGAAAGCATACACTTTATGACATACACATAAAATCTAATAATTCACTTTGATAAATCACAATCTTCAAATCCCAGAATAATTTTCTAACACCATTCTCCAATGCTTAAAATGCCCATGTTCTTTAATATTGAAAATATATAATCTCTTTAGATTTAGTTGAGTTTCAAAAAAGATCCCAACTCATTCCTATTTAAAACATGATCCAAAAGCATGAAATTATGCAAAACATGGAAGGCAGTATCAAACCATAACTCCTAGGTATTGCATCATGTATGCTAAGGAAAACACATGATGCCTTAACAACATGGCATCAGTGACAGAAGTGCATTGATACAACAAGAATCTTGAGAACAACATCTGAAGTGCAAACTAAGCAAAGGAAAACATGTGATGACTTAGCAATATTTCTGCATTTTCACCATACTATGCTGTTTTTACGATGAAAAAGTCAATCAGAATTTCCACATACCGACGAAAAATACTATACAGTGTAAACAAAAACAAATAAGAATTATGACAAGGGGTACCTTTCTCTCGAGAGTTGAAACCCTCTGATGGTATTCCTCGCGCAAAGTCTCAATTTCTGCCTCATTGGAGTTTCTCTGTTTCACAATTATTGGGAACCAAACATAAATATTTCAAAAGAAAGTGGGGAGCAGGATAGTGCCCAATGCCAGCATATGATAAAATGAGAAAGAGAACACGTGCTAGAAAGTTTACAAAAAGAGAAGAACTTTCATAGAATGATGTATGAAGGAAAAAAGTGATACATGCTAATAGAAGGGAAGAAAATCCAGAAGAAAGAAGATTACAACATAATGGACAATGTGAGAAGGTCATAAGGACAACATCTACAAATCACAGGTATGAAATGATTGAAATCTTGAACAAGTAAAACAAATTATTTGCAATAAATGTTCTATACAAGTGGAACTGAAACGTTCTGAATCAAGAAGATAAATCCAAGAAAATCCTAAAAACGTCTAGATTTTATTTCTAAAAAAAAAGTGTATTGCACCACATCATCTGTGACTATCATTGACACATAAAGGTATTGGAAAAATAAATATACCTTCAAATCCTCAACCACAACTTTTAATTGTTCATTTTCATTCATCAACTTTGCAATCTCATCGGCTTTAGCCTGCAAAGAGAACCAAGATTACAAAATAGCAACAAGATAGGGAACACTATAATGGCTGCAAAGAGTGCACATAGAAGATAAAGAATGAGGAGCATAGTTAGACAAAAGATGCAGCTTCTTGAACAAATTGAGAGTTTGAGACACTTAAAAAAACAGTAAAATTGATGACTTTTACCAATTAATGGAACCCCCATCTTGCTGATAAGAGAAATGTATCACAAGTGGAAGTCAAAAGATATTAGCTGGTTAAATATGAAGAAAAGGGTATGCGTTCAAATGCATTATGATTTAGCAGCTAAGGGCAAAGAAACCAAGAACTGTGAAAGGGTAAAGGTTTAAAACAGGATCGAAGTTAAACTTTAATGTGCATCACTAAAATAAAAATCACAATACTGATTCTAGAAAGATACAATTTTATGTACACATAATTTTAATCATATAAATCAGTCCACAGTGGAGGAAGATAACATATAACAAAGTGACTTGGAAACATAACTATTTTTATATCACTTGATAGTCTACATGATCTTTGTCTGGAAAAATATCGTGTCCAGAGGGGGAGTCTTATAGCACCTCAAACCCTTAGGCCCTAACCAAGAAAAACTCCTTAATAGGTCACTTTCATAATCGAAAAATGACAAAATCTAAGCCTTACATTGTCTAGATATCTGGACACGTTCAACACCAAAACGAATGTGCATTAAAAGCTTCTGTTACTGCCATGACTATATGAAGCAAATGAAATACCTGAGCCTGTCTTGCAGCACCTTGCAGTGCAGCTTCCATCATTTTCATCTCTCTCTTAACCCTCTCCAGTTCAAGCAAGGAATCTGAGTCGGAGATATTTCTTACAGAACTCGAATGCTGCTCTTTCATGTCAGATTCAACATCATTGGCTAAGTGATCCCTTTCATTTTCCTTGTCAGTTGTGGCATTTTCATGCAAAACCAATTCAGATTTCACCTCAGAAGATTCTTTTGGTGGAGTAACACTGGACAAGTGTTCATTATATGATTGATCAATGCTATTGGTTTCCTCAATAGCCACAGAACCTAGAACAGAATCGTTAGTGTCATCTCTTTTCTCGCTATCACCTGATGCCTCCGATTGAACAGAAGAAAATCTCTCCGCACTTTCTTCTGCTTCCACCTTCTCTTCTTCTATACTCTCCTCTTTAGTAATGACTTGTAAATTATCATGCACATCACTAATACCATGTGACTCACTAGGCTCACTTGTACTACCCTCAACAAGCTCGTCCATAACATTAGAAGGTGTGGCTCGCATCAACACAGAACTTTCAGAGGTCCCTACATCAGCAACCTCCTTCTCTTGAGGACTGTCAACTGAATCTGAATTCTCAAACTTCTGAATGGGGGATTCGGGCAATTCAACTGGCATCTCTGATAGCGGATTTTCTTGCTTGCCATGATCCAAACTCTCGGCAGTTGTTCCATCCACTGACTCCGTATGCTCATTTTCTTCTTCTACCTTGAGAACTTTATCTTCTTCTTGAACAGTGGTTTCTTCAGTTTCTGCATGGACTATGTTATCAGCTTCAAGACCTTCTTTTCCCTCTGCCACAGGTATATGATCCAAAGACTCGGGTTTTTTCGGTGACTTCTCAGTTTCTGATTCTTCATGAGAGGTTTCAACTTTTTCAGAAGTTTCGTCACTAGTTTCCTCATTTTTGTTTCCCATAAAGGCCATAACAGGATTAAATAGGGTTTTCGTGTCTGTGGATATAGGCCATGATCCTGAAGCTGGAATACAACAGAAAAGAGCATATCTATAATCAACGTGAAAACTGAAAACTCTCCATCAAGAGGACACAAATCCTACCCAACAATTCAAAACTCCTACATTCAAGTTACAGCTTAAGGGGCCTTTCAAAGAGCTTATAAAAAGCTTATTTGAGCTTTTGATAACAACTTATTTTCATAAGCTCATGAAAATAGCTTACAAAAATAACCTTCCTACAAGCTTCTTTTAGCTTATTTCAATCAGCTGATCGCATAGGCTTATGAAAAAGAAAAAAAATAAGTTCCTTTTAGCTCATCATTGGATAATCTTATGATTTATGAAAATAAGTTCCTATAAGATTTCTTTTAGCTTATTTCAATAAGCTGATCGGATAAGCTTATGAAAATAAGTTCCTGTTAGCTTACTTCAACAAAGCTTAAGATAATGATTTATTATTATAAGCTAATGAAAGTAGCTATTATCAAACAACCTTCTGAAAATAAATTCTTCTTAGCTATACTTCTAAAACACTTACTAAATAAGCTTTTGATTAAGCTGTTTATCCAAAAAAAGCTCCCTTAATAATAATAGACTTTGCATAAATCATAATCTACCTCAAATCATGAAATTCACAGATGATGATAAACAAATCCATTAAGCTAACAAAGAGAATTGGCAGCAACTTGAACAAACAAAATTACCTTCTGTGGTGGATTCAGAACTCTCTTCGAAACCAAGAGCAGTATCGAAATTCTTCTCGATACTCTTCACACTCTCCTGAAGCTTATTAACAGCTCCCGCCAAATCAGGGAAGTTCCCCCACGAATTCTTCGCACTAAACCACGCCATCTCTCAAAAAAAAAAATCTTCTACGAAACCGAAATCAAATCGTCACCACGACGCAGCACATTTCCAAATTCAAAGAAAAAAAGAAACGCTTCCTAATTCAAATTCCAGATCCTGCAAAAATCATAATAATAACAATAACGAATCAAAGATTATTTTATATTGTAATGTAATGAATGCATCTAAAGAAACGGCATCGTTTAAAATATGAAATCTAAAACGAGATCAAATGAATGCAGAGAGAGAGAGAGAAGCGGAACCTGGATGAATGAGAAGGACAAAACAAAGAAGAAGAAGTCGGTGGAAAATGGAGGGAAGCGAAGAAAGGAAAGTGAGAGAGAGAGAGAGAGAGAATCGGCCTGCAACTGCAAGAATCAATGCTACGCAGTCGTTTTAATCCTCCGAAACGCGATTCTGAAGCTCTTCTTTTTCTTTCTCTGATGAAGAAGCCTCGGTGACGAATCAATGCTACGCAGTCGTTTTAATGTCACATCACATTCCTCTTCTTCTTCTTTCTTTCTTTCTTTCTTTCTTTCTTATTACTGTAGTATTATTATTATTAGTATTATTATTATTATTATTTTCCAATAATTTTGGGTGAGGATTGTATTGAAAACAATTACTCTGTCAACAAAAATTATATAAATGCTATGTAGACACGTTAATTAATGATTAAAAAAAAAGTTATCAAATGCGGATAAAAGAAAAATGCTACTCAATAAGTACTTTAAGATATTAATTAAGATAATAAAAATATGTTTTTTATCTTGAAAAATGATAAATTTATATTCCATCAGTCCCTGTTATAAGACTTATTTGAGAGATTTCACGTCCATTAAGAAAGTTGATTAATTTAGTTAATGGTATTAGAAATGTGAACAATTGATAAGTATTTTCAAAATTATCCCTATTAATATTATTGATAATCTAAAATGTGTTAAATAAGTACGGGTGTTTATGGAGAGAAGTAATTAATGATCACTGAAAATTGGAACAGAGTCTTATAAATTGGAGCAAAATAAAAATGGTAAAAGAGTCTTATATTTAGGAACGGAGATAGTAATATCGAAAACTAATCAGCTTAAATTTTTTATACACGTTATTGTATTCATTTAAACAAAAAGAGCACAGTTTAACAGGCCTTGAGTTTTTATAATCTTATTACTTTTATTATTAGGAACTAGATCCATGTCAATGTATAGGAAATAATGGATAGTTACTTCTATTAGGAACCAGATCCATGTCAAAGTATAGGAATAATAGATAGTTTGTTCAAATAATAATGCCTGTTTATTTTTAAGTAATAACTTTAGTTTGACTCTTAAGTAAGAAAACAAAATAAATCTCTGTGAAAGAATCTAACCTTATCATATGGGAGTATGTTGTAATTGTTCCGGATTAGAATATGATTGTTTTTGTGTGGAAAGTAAACATGATCTAATTTATTTTAGAAAAAGTGCATTTTTTACAATAGTGTGTTCTTCCTAATTTTTTATTTTTTTTAAAGGTCCAGAGAATCTCCTCTAGGCAGCTAATCATACTTCAAAAACTAGTTATTGACCTATCGAGCATAAGATATCTAGAAACCAAAAGACAAATGTGTCAAGAAAAATGAGAGGAAAAAAGTTATGCCTGAGTTTTGAAATTGGAGACAGAATATGATTACTTCAATTAGACATAATTGCATCATAGTTAAAAGAATGAATGTTTACTTATTGTTTAATTCAATCTCCTTATATTGCAAGGTTCACCTCTTGAATTAAGTGTTCTCTTTATGACAATTGAGAAAAGTGATGTGAACAAAGAGAGAAGTAACTAAAACACAAGCCAGATCAAACAGATCATTTTTTTGGACTTCACTCCTATAGTCCAATGATAGATACTATTGTTGTCTGCCTTTTTCACCAAGAATCACCACATGAACATGTTCCATGCTTAAAATGATGGTATCTATTAACATCTCTCACTGTGATTTCCCTCTCAATGATTTTTGAAATGAACTTGATAGCAACATGGCAATCCTCACAAATCCTTAGATTCTTTGTTATCAAAAGCCTTGTCCCTGGCAATGTACTTATAAGTCCAAATGCAATAGCAAGCCTCTCACTATGACTACACACCATATTTGTCTTCTCCTCTTCCTCCACATCATGGAAAACAGATCCTGTATCAGGGACATAGCCAGCTTCTAGCATTAGCCCTTCTAATCTCTTCAACTCTGTGTATATTGCATTGGAATTTGGATGCGAAACATCCCCTGAAAGAAACGCATAGACTTTGTTTTTTACTTCTATCCAGCTACAAGCAATGTTTTTCTTTATTCCTTTATCCATCATTAACTGCCTCAACCCTGCAACTCCTTCCCACTTCCCTGATTGAGCATACATATTAGCCAAAACCACATAATTGCCAGAATCATCAGGATCAAGTTCGATCAGTTTCTCTAAAGCTAACTCTGCCAACTCTGTATTCCGATGGATTTTGCATGCATTCAACAAAGCACCATATACACCAGAATCTGGCATTACTCTCATTTGTCTTATAAGATCATAAGCCTCGTCCAGTAGACCACAGTGACCGAGGAGATCAACCATGCATGTGTAATGTTTAACTGTAGGATTGATACCGTAACCCCTGATCATCAAGTCATAGAATGCCCGCCCTTGATCAAGCAAACGCCCTCGGCTGCAAGCTGTGAGAACACCAACAAATGTTATATGGTCCGGCTGAGCCTCTCGCCTCATTTTCTCAAATAAGTCCAAAGCTTCGATGCAAAGACCATGCATTGCGTAACCTGTAATAATTGCATTCCAAGACACAACTCTTTTCTCCCTAAGTCGCTCGAACAAAACACGAGCAACCTTCACAGAACCGCATTTTGCATACATATCTATCAAAGCAGTCACAACCTTGTCATTGGATTGAAACCCATGTCTCCAACCAAATCCATGAATCTCCCTCCCGTAAGGAAGACAGGCAATATCAGCCGAAGATGAAATCACGGTGACAAGAGTCGCCTCAGTAGGTCTAACACCAGTTGCCACCATCGCCATCTCGCGGCACAGATCAAGTGCTTCATCAGGGTATCCATTTTGAGCATAAGCCGCGAGCATGGAGTTCCATAACACGGCATCCCTTTCAACAATTTCGTTAAACACACGACGTGCATCGACGACACAACCACACTTAGCATACATGTCAACCAAAGCTGCACCTACAAACACGTCCCTCTCCCACCCAGTCCTTATCACACACTCATGAATGCGCTTTCCCTCCCCAATCGCAGAGAGCGCCGAGCACGCTTTGAGAACAAATGGGAAAGTGAAGTTATCAGGGCTGAGCCCATGCTCAACCATCTGGTGGTAGAGTGAAACAGCAACGTCGTGGGGCCCATTCCAAGCATACCCACGAATCAACATGTTCCAAAGAAACAAATTCCCTTTGGGAATTTTATCAAACACTTGGTGTGCATTCTGCACAGAGTTACAAACGCTGTATAAACTGACAAGTTTGGTTCCCAAGTCTTGATTTTGAGAGATACCCAGTTGGTGGAGTCGGGCATGGAGCTGTTTCCCGGGTCTTAAAGCCTTGGAAGCGACACAAGATTGGAGTAGTGAAGCGTAATAGTAATGGGATGATGATGCTGAAGCTGATGAAGGAAAGGTTGTTCCTTCATCAAGTAGGGGTTTAGGTGTAAAAGGGGTTTGTTGTGTGGCAAATGTGTGATAAGAGAGTAGAGATGGGGACAAGAAGGATCTTGATGTTTCACGTGCCTTGTTAATGGAACACAAAGACATTTAGTATCTCAAACTAAAAATGTCGGATTCATGAATAAAGGAGGTTGACTTGTAGAGATTCAGTAAAGTTTGATCATTAAGAATCTATTTGCGCACCATCATGATTCTCCACGATTTAGCAGACCCTTATGATTAATATCGGATAACAGAACTGACACTATATTGTATATTAATGTAACCCAAGATTGAGAAAATGAGAATTAAAAACTTAAAAGAATAAGGAGGATAAATGCTTTAAATATACTCGGTTTTGTGACAAAAGTCTAAGAAGCCTCTTTCTTCTTTGTCGTGGTGATATAATAAATATAGAAGTAAAAAGAACTACAACACACCACACATCATTTAGACTACCATGAAATCCAAGTTTAAGAGAATACCATGAAATCCAAGTTTGTTTGTCATACTTGTGCACTCCATCAAAATAGCAATGTCGCACCATAGGTAGAATATCATGTATTGATGGGTTTCATCGCTCTTTGGTTTTTTTTTTTTTTTAACAACAAACAAAACAGATAACAATAAAAATAGTAAAAAGGAGTACAAGGGCTTATCCCTCTTTGGTCTCACTACTACAGGAAGGATAATTATAACACATACTCTATGTATATTCTCCATGATTCTTAAGATTGTTGGAAAAATATGGAGAATATACACTAAAAAAATAATACATAAAGTTAATAATAAGAGTATAATTATGAAACACATGTCGCGAAACACATATCATGTTCATGTTCATGTGCGAAGTTGGAGAATTTGTAGGACTATCAGGAAGATAGTAGTATATCATTTCATTTCTGTTATTTCAAAGAGAAGTGCTGGAACTCAATGACTCAAGTAAAAGTTAGCCCAACCCAAAATATACCAAACAGATCGATAATAGAAGTCTAGAACCCATCCCATCCAAAAGAAAAAGAAAAAAAAAAGAAAAATCGTCCTAAAGAAAACAAAGCAAGCAATTGATGTGACAGTGACACAGTGAGCTTTGGGGGTTACTGGTTTTTTCTGTGATGAATGGATTGAATCTGATTATGGAAACTTGTTTGTCAAATAGTGATTTTTGGTAGCTGCTGAGGGTGGTACACGATGGATTTCTTAATTTCTTGGAGTTTCTGTTTGGTGATTTTTCTAATAACATACAGATTGGAATCTATGGGACTCTATTTATTGGAATCTGTTTTTGTTATTTAAATTTATGGATTTGTTGTTTTATTTTTCATTATCACTCCTATTTAGTTAATATTGTCTTGTATCATTTGTTGTTTATTCACACTTCTATATATGTTCCACTTGACTTGTTCTTTTCAATCTTGTTGGCATGTATGTCATGTAGCTGCTAAGTTAACAATATTGTAAGGTGATGGTTTATCCTAAATCTTTTTGCCAGTTTTTATTTAATGATCATTATGCTATAGTTTGGTAAATTGTTTTACACATTCTTGCTAGCTCAGCAGCTTAGTTGTAAACTTGTGTATGAAATTTGGATTGTGGGATAATCATTGTTAAAAAAGGCATTTTAATTTTAGTTAGCCATAGATCGAAAAAGGGAGTCCTTAACACAATGGTAAAGTTATTATCTTATGATATAAAAGTTACATGGAGGGACGGTTCTAAAATCCAAAAAAGGGGAGTCGAACAAAAAATAATAATTTTAGTATATTTTTATAAAAAAAATAAGAATTATTATATACATATACATATATATAATTGGTTGTATAAAATATATGTAAAATATAACCAAACATACATAAATATTTTTAGAAGAGGCAAACATCCCCGTTTACCCTCCCTTAAATCTAAATCTTAATCACAGTTACAAATTCTATAAATACTTTTTATTCATATATCCGGAGGTTAGACTGGGTGTATTTACTCTCCCCTGCTCCTCAGCCACACAAAATCTCTTGGTTGTAGATAGGAGATTTGGAATAGATGAGAGAAAAAGGAAAAGAGATTAAAAAAATAAATAAAGGAATTGAGAGATGTATAGAAAAACAAGAGGAAGTAGTACCAATGAGGATCAATTAAGGGAGAAATAGATCTTATGAACAATTTCAATACATGAATCTAGTCTCTTCCTCAAGGTGCTTATCAATCCTTAAATAAGCTAAGCCAACTTGATAATCAAGAAATCCTAAATGACTAAATACCTTAAATAAACTAATTTATTAGAAGTACCCTGATAACCCTAAAAATACTACACGTTCCAAAATTACATTGGTTCAACATCACCATATATCCACATTCTATTTCCTGCTATCTTATTTGATTCCCTATCAATTATAGTAGTTAGTTTTTCTCTACCTAATTGTCAGTTTAATCTGCCAAAATATCTCGAACAAAAGCCATTAAGATTGTGAACAATAAATCAACCTTTCATTCATTGTCATATAGCATGGTCTAGCTAGTAGAAGGCCTGCAATAAATGGTATATGTACTATAGTCTGTATATTCAGATTATAGTTCTTAACTTTCAATGTTAAAATTTTCACATGGGCATTTTATTACTTCATTATAGATCTCAAAGAAATCAATGACTTTTATGTGAAATTAAAGATAAAATTGTGTAAGTAAAAATAGGAATCCTCTTTTTAGATGGAAACCAAGTTAAATAGTTACCCAATTTAGGTTCTATTACACCATTCTGCAGCCATTATCTTAAATTTGAATGATTTGAAGCTACTGTCACGGTCTTGTTTGATCTTGATATTTTTATGCATGAGACATACAGTACTATTTGGTGTTCGGCTGTTAGCTATTTACTTCAATTCCACGCACTTTTGTTTCGCCTACTCTTCAAAGCTAATTGTCGCACAAAGTTGCATTGGGTGAAGAGGTTTAAATTTTTATCTACCAAGAGTTGATTGTACTCCCTCGGGTCCTATATATATATATATATATATAACTCATTTGGATTTTTATTTTGGTCTTATTTATAAGATTTCATTTCATTTTTCAATAGCATTTAATCGTTTCTTTTCGCAAACACCCTTATTTACTCACTTTTCTAAGTTCCAATAATAATTGTAAGGATAGTTTTGAAAAAAATATATCAAATTTTCACGTTTCTAATATTATTAACAAATTTAACTATTTTTCAGTAGAAGCAAAAAATCTTACATATAGAACCAACGAAAGTACAATCTTTTAGTATAACGAATGCATATGTGCGCTGTCATGATGATATCCTTTCTCGAGGATGAATGTCGATGTACATAAAAATAAAGTTGTTGTATTGTGATTTGAACAACCTTTCTGCCGGTAAGGATAAGGCTGCTTATGTGTGTATATCTTTAATTTTCCAAACTCTTGTGGGTGTATGTTATGCCTCAAAACAGAAAAAAAGAAAACAAATCAGATAGAGAGAATAATAGTAGATATGAGAGAGAGATTCCTTTTAACTTTTTCCTTGCCTTTTCACTCGTCACCAAAACATTACATACATAACTAACTTCTGCATACTAATTTCCCATGTGCTACCCCCATTACAATTCTCTGTTACTTTCCCTTTTTACCCCTTTTGTCATTCACCACAAAGTCCTTCATCCATTTGGGTCTTATGCGGTTTCTATGTGGTCTGCCTTGAGGAATCCTGACCTCATCCTCAAAAGCATCTTCAATAAAATCATCCTCTGCACTATCTATATTTGGGCCTGTAACATCACCTTCCTGTCGCACAAACACCTTGTCCTCAAGGTGCAATTCAGGGAAATCAGCAAGGACCTCATCAAACTTCTCCCAAGTAGCATCCTCCGGAAACAAGCCTTCCCACTGTATCAATACTTTCGTGAGGCGCGGGTCTGAATTCTTGCGCCAATCCAGTATAACCTTGGGAGTGATCTTGGGTTGGTTGTCATGCGACTCAGATGGGAGAGCCAGGGAATGCTGTGGTGGCTCTCCGTGGTACGGTTTCAGCTTGGAAGCGTGGAAAACAAGATGAATTTGTGAATCAGGGGGCAGCTTCAGCTCGAATGCTACCTCTCCCAAACAGCGAATTATCTCAAACGGTCCATAATAACGCTTGGCTAACTTCTGGACGCGTGTTCCAGCCACTGATTTCTGTCTGTAGGGTCGGAGCTTCACAAGCACTAAGTCCCCCAATTTGAAAGGATGGGGTTGTCGATGCTGGTCTGCAAAATGCTGCATTCGTTCTTGGGATCTCAGCAACCGAGTTTTCAATTTGTTGATAATTTGTTCCCTGGTTTCCAATTCTCAGTCCACTGCTTCCAATTTACTGCTCCCAATCGCATAACGAGGAATGCTAGGCGAAGGTTTCCCATAAACCACCTGAAAAGGGGACAACCCTGTGCTTGTATGAATGGCGGTGTTGTACGCCCACTTTGCCCAATGTAAGTATTTCCCCCACTGTTTTGGCTGCTCATGAACATAAGCCCGCAAATACTGCTGCAAAGAACGATTTACGACCTTTGTTTTCCCATTGCTCTGTGGGTGATATGCGGTGGACATGCGCAATTTGGTGCCACTGAGTTTGAAAAGCTCCTGCCAAAAATGACTGAGGAAAATGGGGTCACGGTCCGATATAATGCTCTTAGGCATACCATGTAACTTGCTCACCATCGTGGCAAATAATTCTGCTACCTTGACTGCAGTGAACGACGTTGGTAGCATACCGAAATGCGCCGCTTTAGAGAATCGATCAACCACTACAAAGACAACAGTGAAACCTTGGAATGAAGGGAGTCCTACCACGAAATCCATGGAAATGTCTTCCCATACCCCCTGCGGAATGGGTATGGGCTGCAACAGTCCAAAAGGAAGTTAAGTAGGTGATTTAGTTTGTTGACAATTGAGGCATGTTTTGACGAAGGCAATCACATCCTTCTTCATACCCTGCCAAAAGAAGTTCTCTGAAAGACGTCCCAATGTCCTAGAACCCCGGCATGTCCCCCGATTGGGGAGCTGTGAAATTCCTCCAACAATAAGTGTTTGAGTTCGGGATCATCACCAATAAACAACCTCCCTTTGTGAAATAGTAAATCCGAACGGATGGAGAAATTTGGGTGTTGGTCAGGATGAGTCAGCACTTCCTGGAACAAACCGGATAGAGCGGGGTCGTTTTTGTAAGCAGTCCGGAGTTTATCAAGTAGCTCATGATGAGGCACAGTCAGACCCAAACATTGAGGAGAGGATTCATGAATGCGAGAAAGAGCATTTGCGACTCGGTTGGTTGTACCCGGTTTATAGACAATCTCATACGAGTAACCCAACAATTTGGCAAGATAATACTGCTGCTCTGGAGTCTGAATAACCTGTGTCATGAGTTCTTTGAGACTGCGCTGATCAGTGTGAATGATGAATCTTCTCCCCAATAAATAGGGACGCCATTTTTTGACTGCTGCAGTGATAGCATGTAACTCTCGCACATAAGTGGAAGAAGTCAAGAGTTTGGGGCAGAACTTCTTGCTGAAAAAAGAAAGAGGGTGGCCCTTTTGGAGTAATACTGCACCCATCCCCTGCCCTGAGGTGTCTGTTTCGATCACAAAATCCTCACGGAAATTGGGTAAGGCTAACACCGGAGCTTCCGTCATAGCCTTTTTTAAATCATCAAAAGCTTGTTGTGCCAAATCTGTCCAGTGGAAAGCATCTTTCTTGAGAAGAGTGGTTAATGGTGCAGCGATAGAAGCATAGTTGCGCACGAATTTGCGGTAGAAGCCAGTTAACCCCAAAAACCCGCGCAATTGCTTGAGATTGTTGGGAGTAGGCCATGATGTTATTGCCTGGATCTTGGTAGGATCAGGCCCGACTCCCTGATGAGAGATGATGTGACCAAGGTACTCCATGGATTGCTGCCCGAAAACACACTTCTCCTTTTTTAAATAAAAATGGTTGTCTAGCAGACATTGAAAAACCGTTTCCAGATGGCTAACATGATCGACTAGTGACCTACTATAAACAAGAATGTCGTCAAAAAACACAATGACAAACTTACGTAGGTATGGTTGGAGCATCTGGTTCATAGTAGCTTGGAAAGTCGTCGGGGCATTGCACAAACCGAAGGGCATGACAATTGATTCATAATGTCCCTCGTGCGTGCGAAATGCTGTTTTGAAGATGTCATCGGGGTGCATTCTTATCTGATGATATCCGGCTCGGAGATCCAACTTGGTGAACCATTGTGTTCCATGGAGCTCATCCAGCAGCTCATCGATAGCGGGAATCGGAAAACGATCCTTGTTGGTTATCGCGTTCAAAGCGCGATAGTCCACACAAAACCTCCAGCTCCCATCTTTCTTGTGAACCAACAACACTGGCGAGGAGAAAGGACTAGTACTACGCTGGATTATCCCTGCTTTCAACATTTCTTTCACCTGCCTTTCAATCTCTTGCTTTTGGAAATGGGGATATCGGTAGGGGCGAACGTTCACTGGGTTGGAACCCTCAAGTAGTGGAATTCGATGGTCAATGGAACGAGGGGGGGAAGTGTCACAGGTGTGCCAAACAAAGAACCATACTTGTTTAACGCGTCCAGAAGTAGTGAAGGGATGGGGCTCACCTTGGTTTCCGGGGTCAATGACACGAATTGGAGCTGATAACATTCAGCTATGGCTTCTGTGGTTACCAATCTTTTGAATTGGTGTAAGCTGGCCTCTGTAGGAAGCGGTTTGGGCTGGCCCAACAAATGTATCAACTTGCCATCTTTGTAAAACTTCATGGAAAGGGCCTCAAAGTCAGTGAGAATTGGCCCAAGGGTCTTAAGCCACTGGACTCCCAATACCATATCTGCTCCACCAAGTGGCAGAACATAAAAATCCACTTCGAAAGGTTGATCTCCCAATTTCAGAGTAACTGGGCCCACTTTGGATGTGCAGCTTAGTTCCTCACCATTGCCCACAAGCACTTGGAACTCTTGGGCCGGTTTTACCTTTAAGCCCAAAAATTTGACGACCCGATCCTGTATGAAATTGTGGGTGGATCCACTGTCTACCAACACAGTAACCGTAGACTTGCCGATCTGACCCTGGACCCTTAACGTTTTTGGCACAGAATGACCCCTTAATGCGTGTAAGCTTATCTGGGCCTCAACAGTGTTGGATCGACTCTCCGAATCCGGGTCAGGTGATGAGTCAGCGGTCATCATCTGAATGAGCTCATCCTCTGTACTCTCTGGTACTTCTGGGTCTGCAATGAGAAGAAGAAATTGCTTTTTGCACTTATGACCTGGCTGATAACGGTCATCACAGTAATAACATAAGTTTTTCTCACGTCTAGCTTGAAGTTCGGAGGGTGACAGCCGCTTGATCGGAGGAGAGTGTGAGGTACTTGAGGGGTTGGGTTTAGGATTTGTGTGGAAAGATGGTGGTCGTGAAGGTTGGTGAGAAGGAGTGTTGTACCTCGGAATCGGAGGTGGGTCTGGGGGAAGGTGTTTGGTTCGGTTCCTCAAGCTAGAAGTTAGATCGTTCAGCTTATCCTCATGTAGCTTGGCTAACCCCATTGCCTGAGCCAAGCCTTGTGGTTGCAGAGCCTGAACTTCTCGACGAATTTCTGGCTTCAGACCGGAGATGAAACAGCTCAGATAAAACACTGAGGAGAGACCCACGATCCTGTAGGCTAAGGATTCAAACTCCATTTGGTACTCTTTGACCGTTCCAGTTTGGTAAAGCTTAAACAGAGCTCCACGAGGGTCTTCGTACTGTGACGGTGCAAAACGGACCTCTAGAGCGTGCAAAAACTCCGACCAAGAAGTGAGTGACCCGTTTGCATACATCCACTGGTACCAATTCAGAGCTTCACCTTCCATGTAAAAAGAAGCAATTCTCAGTCTCTGATCTTCCGCAGTGTGGTGGAACTCAAAAAATTGGTTGATCTTGAATATCCACCCTAAAGGATCTGATCCATCAAAACGGGGAACATCCAACTTCAAGGAAGTAGAGGTGATGAGTGGTGAGGCGGTTAATGACTGGTGGTTTGAGTTTTGGGTTTCTAGGGTTGATATCTTGGAGGTGAGGTTGGCTATGTCTTGCTGGAAGGTGCGGTTGTGAGAAGTGAGGGTGAGAAGGTCTTGTTGGAAAGCTCACTGGTTTTCAAGGAGGAGGGAGAGTTGAGTTTCTACGGTGGGTTTGTTTCCGCCGGCCATGGTTGCTCTCAATGAAAGCACCAGTTGTTATGCCTCAAAACAGAAAAAAAGAAAACAAATCAGATAGAGAGAATAATAGTAGATATGAGAGAGAGATTCCTTTTAACTTTTTCCTTGCCTTTTCACCCGTCACCAAAACATTACATACATAACTAACTTCTGCATACTAATTTCCCATGTGCTACCCCCATTACAATTCTCTGTTACTTTCCCTTTTTACCCCTTTTGTCATTCACCACAAAGTCCTTCATCCATTTGGGTCTTATGCGGTTTCTATGTGGTCTGCCTTGAGGAATCCTGACCTCATCCTCAAAAGCATCTTCAATAAAATCATCCTCTGCACTATCTATATTTGGGTCTGTAACAGTGTATGCTCCGTTATGAACCAGGCTTAGCTTGGTAGTTGGAAATTTCATATAAGATAATACATGTATGTTGTTAGTCTTAAACCAAGGTCAATTAATTAGTATATTATTGGAATTGAAGATGCATGTTATGTTTAAATTGAGTGAAAAAGCTCTGATATGATCTACTACTTTGTTTGATACATGTTCTTTATGGAAAGGAAGAGGGTGACTATATTTGGATAGAATAACTATTTTTCCAATAATCCATGTGGGGGATATGCAACTGACTGTGATATTTTGCCAATCAAGGAGAATCTCACGCTCGAAGCTGGTCCAGTGCGAATCGAAGATCGAAGAATGAAGCAGCTTAGAGGGAAAGAGATTCCATTAGTTAGGGTTTTGTGGAATCGAGGCGATGTGTCTGAGTCAACCTGGGAATTAGAAGAGCGTATGCGTAAGGAGTATCCTGAGTTATTTCAGTGAGTTGAATTTCGGGGACGAAATTTCTTTAAGTGGGGGAGAAGTGTAACACCCCAAAAATTAATCCCCGATTAGAAAATATAATTATATGTAATTACGTTAATTATTATAAAAAAATTATAATGTGATTATAATATAATTATGATGATTAGAATATAATTATGTTTTAAAAATAAATTAAGGAATAAATAAAGGAAATTACTGTATTAAGGTAAATATTTCTTTTTGTGGAAATAAAAGAAGTATTTAATAAGTATTTGATAAGAGAAAAGAAAATAGAATAAAATATAATATTTTGTGATTTTTGTGTCTCACTAACCGGTTAGTGAGATGAGTAACCGGTTAGTGCTCTCAGCAGAACCAGAGTAAGTCGGTTTGGAACTCGAATTGGGAAGAGGAACACGTCTTTGGCTTAAAAATCAGCCACCTTGGCCTGAAAACACGTCTTTTCTCTGATAGGAATGAGTGGTTATGAGATTTGGTGACTTAACCCATTCTAAAGCCACACAAATCACTCTTAATATCTCATAAACCCAAGTTCAGACTCCATTTTTCTGGTGTGACTGTCTTTGAGTTCGTTCTCTTTCTCTGAAGCATCAACACAGACAAACCTTATATCAAAACAAAGCTCTCTGAACCTTCTTGAATTAGAAACAAACCCCACTTGATTTGATAAACTGTAGAGAAAGTTATAAGCTCTACAATTTGACTCTGTGTTGCTGGAAAAACAGAGCACGAATCTATTCTTGGAGCTCTCTTTCTTGATTTCGTTTGGTAAGCTCCAGTTACCTTTGAGTCTCGAATTTGTTTCAATCTCAAGTTCATGTATCCTAGTTTGAATTCCAATCTTTACTCACGAATTTATTTAGCTTTTTCTTGTTGAAAATCTCTGATCAATACCCCCTGTTGAAACTGAAAACAGAGTTGCAGCTGAGGTGGGTTTTGCCTCAAAATCGTGTTGAACCTTTTCCTTTGCTTTCCAATCAGTCTCAAAAGCTTCAATAGGTAAGGGAGAAGATATTCATTTGCTAGAATGATTATTAAATGGCTTGGAATGTAAAAGAGCTTTACAAGCTCAAGGGCCCTAGGTTTTGAATTGGGACTTTGGCTTGGAGGCCAAAATAGGACATAAAACTCATTCAAGCATGTCATATTAACTGAATATGAGCTAAAGGAACGATAAATTTGACTTGAGAAGCTCTGAAATTGAATTGGACATGTTAAGTGTTAATTATGTGATTTTATGCATACTTGAGGAATTATATATGAATCTCATGAAATTGATGTGTATAATTGATTTGAACATGTTTAAATATGTCCATATATGTTCTGTGAATGATTGATAAGGATTGAAAATGAAAGGTTTCTGAATTGGTGTTAAAAAGTGACATTTCTGCAATGATGCTGCAGTGACTAACCGGTTACTGAAACTACTAACCGGTTAGTTACTGTAAAAATTGGAAAAGAGGGAAATTTGAATGTGAATAACCGGTTACACGACTTCCTAACCGGTTAGACACTGTTCAGAACCTGAAAAATGTATTTTTTCTTTAATCCAATATTTCCCTAATATTTTTAATTAATTCTTTTAAAATAAAAACTATTTTTTTATTATTTAAAAGAATGTTTGGATGTCAATTCCTTTTTAACATCAATTCAATGCCAATTAAATAATTTGAATTCAATCCTAATAACTTGGTTGTGATTGAAATCATGCATGGTGTTATGGAGCTAAGATAAGATAATAGGAAAAGACACATTCGATTTAATTAAATCGGTATGAGAATACGCGGAGATTAGGTTTATGACGGTGATACGTCAAATAACCGTGGGAATTAATTATAGGTAAAATAGTCCTATGATGAGTGGGTTCTGCAGACTCGACTCGGGATAATTTTACAATGACTATAATTTTATTCTATCGATCTCTCGGAGTATTTCGTGATTGCGGAGGACGGTCTTTAGTATAATTTACACATGGGTTGTAATTGTATACTTGGTGGAAAGACGTTTACTCCCAATTGTTTTTCCTATTTAGTGTGAATCGTTCGTACGTTGTCGTCAAACGTACGTGGAGCGTTTGAACGTTTTCGTTAAAACGTAAATTGGATCGTTTGAACGTTTTCGATAAAACGTAAATTGAATCGTTGAGGACGTTATCGATAAACGTGAATTTCCAAGTGCATGATATTCGTAGAATATCACAGAGGAGATTGCATTGAACATTGCATCGCATTGCATTGCACATGCATTAGAAACATACATTATTGCTTGATATTTATTGTTTATTAATTGTCGATGGATTATTTGAGTTTGCTTACTTGCTTACGTGACTTTAATTGCTACTTGACTAATTGTGTTTGTTTATTCCTAATTCATTTAATTATTCATTTGTACGTGAATGACACTGTCTTACTCCCTTTGCCCTAATTGTTTGTAGGTCATGGCTCAGAACCCCATATGCATCGAGATGAGGTTTCTCCCTGAGGGAGATTTGGCATCGGAGGGGACATAGTGTAGTCCTTAAGAGAGTGGTGGAAGTTACTATCCGCCGTCTCAATCCTCTCCCGCATATGCGTCCCCTCAGGACCAGAATTCCTGTGATCTTTAACATTCATCTTTTCCCTGATTAAGATGAATGTTATGCGACTTCCTATCATATTATAGAGTTTTGTGGACTGCTCTGGGTTACACCTTATCATATATATATATATATATATATATATATATATATATATGTATGTATATGTGCACTGACTGAGTTTAGTAACTCAGAGTTATGATACAGTACCTTTTGACTGAAACAATGTGAAATGATGTAAATTAAATCAAACTTCTTATGTGAAATATAAATGACGCAGTTTCATGAAAGTATTTGATTTAAATTATTTCCTATTTTTATGTACCATCATAAGAACATTAATATCATTTCTTTAAAATACATTAATAATATGCATTTAGCATAACATAATTTCCGTGACGACTCCGGTCGTTACACTGACTGTCTCTGAAATTCTTCAGAGCTTCGCTAGTGATTTAAATCTACCTAGTTACTATTAGTTAAGTTAAAGCTAATGCAGTAGAAATTAAAATGCACAAGTGCTAAGTGCTAACATGCAAATTCTCAGCCCTGACTGTCTTATACTCTACTCCCTCCGTTTTGAAATATAAGCAAAAAAAACATCATTCTCTTGTTTTAAAATATAAGCAAAACTAACTAACTTTTTTAAATTTTATTTCATTCCCAATGCCACTTTCCTAAAACATTTCTAGAAAATTGTTATCTTTTTCAATTTTTATTTCATTCCCAATGCAACTTTCCTAAAATACCTCTATTCTTTTATAAAATTTTGAAAATTAAATACAATCAACTAACCTCCTTAATAAGCGTAAATATGGTTAATTTTGCTTATAATATGAAACGGAGGGAGTATAATTTAAGACTGGTCCCTTGTTTCAGCTTTTAGAGTGGAACTTCCTTTTGCACACTTGCCATGTGATAGTTCCAATGACTTCAATGAATGAAAGGAACAAGTTCACTTACTGATTTTCAGAGACAAGATATTTGTATTCAGGGTGAAAGAGAAGATGACCAGTACGTTTTGCAGCTGTTGGTAATACAGATTATGCAACTATGAAGTAAATGCTTTCTTAATTAATATAATTATAATACTATTATAATTGAGAATGTTTTGTATATTTTTTTAAAATTACTATAGTTATAAGATTGTATGTAACTTATAGCTTTATAGCTGTTGAACTAGTTTAAGGTGATGAGATTACTGATTTTTTTTCTGTAATATTTGGTCAATACTACATGTGTCCCCAAGAGCACCCTTAATATCAGGGAATTCTTGAGACTAATCCTGCACGATGTCACGTTCCTATGCCTCTCCCAGCCGGGTGTGTTAACCGGGAATCGAACCTATGACTTCTTAATCTCATGTCTCATTCCCAAGCTCTCAAATTGGCAGGATCGCACCACTTGAGCCAATCCCCATTGGTCGGTGAGATTACAGCTAAAACCCCTTATTATTAATATGTAACTAACATGTTGAATTAGTTGTTTGTCGATATTAATTGTCCAATTAGTTAAAATCTTTTTTTAATGCGCGAAAATTTAGGTGAGTTGGGTTTTGAGGGCTCACTAGGGTCTTGGCAGGTCTTCGGGCTTAAAAAGCGCTTACAGAGGTATTTACAAATTACCCACCAATACCGTCTTCACATCAGTGGGATTCAAACCCGGGATCTCTCTCAACCCCAGACTCAATCCTTTACCAATTGAGTAAACGATTGTTGGCTAGTTAAATTTTGTTAAATGACTATTTTCAAAAACATTTAATCTTATGTTGAGTTGGGATAAAAATTGTCATTGGTTGAAACAACATAAGATAAAAATGAAACATGAATTATTGGAAGAACATATTGCTTAATTATGAAAAGCTAATAACTTCTGAAATTTATTTATTTTTTTAATATACCTCTATGTGTTTTTTGACGTAAGCACTAAATTATAATATAACAAATAGATAATATATAAGTTGGTCATGCCAATCATACACGTAGATTATCTATATAATTATATATATAGTTGTTGCTTATATAATGAAACTTGTTTTTTCTCTAAGTATTAATTAACTTCTAGCTAAGATATATTATATATGAAGAGGTAGTTTCTTATTCTTCTCTTTAATTAACTTTTTCATCTGGAATATTTTTTTCTCCTTTTCTTACCACGTACTCTCATATTTTAATTAAGCTTATTTCCACCTTTTGTGACACAAAGCTTGTTATACAAGAAACCAACAAAGGATTCAAAACTAAAAAAAAAGAAAGATATGTATACCTCTTTCCAGTGGGATTTTTCTGGGTTTCTGTTTTTGCTTTCCCCAGTGGTGGAACAAAAAAGTACATGGAATTTAAGATGAAAATGAACGTAAAGTAGAGAGAGGTGTGAAAATAGCCCTAAATCAATTAATGATGTACTGCGTTAGGTTTGAGCTTGAAGCGTGTGATTGCTTCAAGTTATCTACCGTTCCCAACCAACCACCAAAATTAAACAATTAAACAAAATGAAAATATTTGTAGGAAAAAAGAAATCTCACTTTGTTTAAATTGCATATAAAGTATTGGATGGTATTGGTTAGACTAAGGATAAATGGTTTAATTATTTTGTAATTAGCTATTAATCGATTAGCTAGTTGTTAATTGATTAAGCTTATATAGTTCAGGATAGATTAGCTTTTGGCACCAAATGAGCAGCCACAGCTAGTTCAGTAACTAGCAGTGTATAAATACCTATTTTTGTGTTCAATAAAATTTAACCCTTTCGTTTTATGAAATCCTCAAAACACAATATAAACTAAACAAGTAAATCATCATTTTGGTTTTTTATTTTTTTAAATATTGGGCTTGTTTTATTTTTTTCAAAGGTTTAACAATCTTGTTGGTTGAGTTTGACGCGTAGGTGGAAAGCTGACACTTAACGTATTGGGTGAGACGCTGAGTTAGATTTTTTTTTTTTTTTTTTTGATACAGAGGGCAACGCTAAGTTAGATTTAGATGATGTGCACAGAATAAATCTTATACATATTGAGGACATCTATCAATACAACTAATTAAACATTTACCGTACCAAATATGAGAGTAATAAGTGTGCATTGACGGTATACAATTTTTCACATTATCAATAAGTCATTCATTATTCGTTTGTATTATTTTTATCTAATAGTCAACGATCATACACCCATGAATGGTGTATGATGCACTGATGATATTAAAAAAGCCTTTACATTACCAGTGCACCATCTATTATTTTCTCAACAGATATTTTGTTTTCATTTTTTTCTAGGGTTTGCTTAATCTCAACCTTATAAAAGGTTAAAAAATAGTAGAAAAAAAATATTGGAAACATAAATTTACTAAGTTTTAACTCTTAAATGTTTAAGTTTTCAATGCAAAAATGCTTTATAAAGCCTCTTATCGTCATCCTTAAAGACTGAGGTTAAGAAAATCATTTTTTTTTATTGTTTCACTGAATGTTTAATAGTCGCTTGCATATACAAGTCTTTTTTACAGCACTTAATTGATCGATGATCGGTAAAATCATGGATTAAAGGAGGTGTTTGTTTTTTATTAAGATTATTTTTTTAGTTTTTTTTAAAAAAAAATCATATTTTAATATTTTTAGTTGTTAATCTATATCATATTTTTAGAAAAATGATTAAAATTTAACATTTTTTTCTTAGGTATTATAGATTATTTTTTCAGATCCATGTAATTTTTTTAGTATACAATTATCATTTATCACTTCAACAACATTAACTACCCCTTATTGCTCCTGTTTTTTTAATTTTCTCGTTAAAAATAATATTTTTTTACATTATCCAAATAAAACAAATCACCTTAAATTTATTTTTCAGTTAAGAGATTTAAACATAAACCATAAACAAATTACTATAATTTTAACATATTATAATCACATATAAAAATAATTATAATATAATTTTACCAGCTATATCAAATACGCACTGAATTTTTTTTTTAATGTCAAAGATTATATCGATGAATGATGCCTATTTTAGAAATCAATTTGATATCTATAAACTTAATCATAAGTTGACAACCCACATGGCACCAAAATTTTAAGGGTTTTGCTTAAAAATTAAAATACTTGTTAAGGTTTTGAGAAATAGTTATAAAAAAAATATCACAAATTTTTATTTATTTTTTTATGAAAGTATCAAAAATTACATTTTCAAATATTTTTCATGTAAATATAACTTCTTAACAAATGTTACTAGTATTTGTTAATACATTTTCCAAACTTTAATTAAAGCGGAATGTGATGGCATCAACGATCTTACCAATACTTCCTCTGTCTCATAAGGATGGTAAAAATTGATAAAATTATTTGTCCAAAACTAAATTTAAAATAATAAATAAAAAGTGTAAAAATTGTAAATTTTGTATTGTAATTAATCGATTAATGCAAAATGTATTAAATTAGATGTGTAGATAATTGATTGACGTGTGAAATAAATTATTAAATACATATCTCCTAAATATTTTAATCTTTCCATTTTGTTACCATCGTTGTGGGATAGAGAGACTACCGTAATAAATAAGCCTACAAATCAATGCCTTTGTTGTTGCAGCATTTACTGTAATTAAGGCTCCATTATTCTGCACATCAATAATCTAAGGGCGGAGTAGTAATACTCCCTCTATCCCTAAATATAAAGTCTCTTTTGAAGATTTCACGTTCATTAAGAAAGTGAAATAATTTAGTTAATTGTATTGGAAATGTGAACTTTTGATATGTAATTTTAAAATTACCCCTATTAATATTATTGAGAATCTAAAAAGTGTTAAATAAACATGGGTGTTTGTGAAAAAAAGTAATTAATGATCATTGAAAATTGGTATGAGGCTTTATAAATAGAGACAACATAAAAGTGTCAAGAGAGTTTTATATTTAGGGACATGGGTAGTAAAAAAAAAGGAAAATGCTGACAAATGTTTAAAGGAGTAAAAAAGTTAAAAGGATAAAAAACTCTTGAAAAATGTAGCTTTTAATTTTTTCTAGAGAAAAATAAATAGGAATTTGTAATGCTTTATCTATACTATTATATAAAACAAACAATGTTCTAGGTTTGTGCGTAATTTTGTTATGCCCAAAATGCCCTTATCGTAATACTAATTTACAAAAATGACAAAGATATGAAACTCCCAACAATAACTGTTACTTCCTTAAAAAAACTGTCCACTATTCATTCATTGAAAAAAATTGCCGTCCTATTTCTAATTAGATCTGAAACAGATTTTTAGCACAATGGAAAGCTTTACTGCAAAGAAAAAAACTGTCTCTACTACCATTTATACCCGTGCACCGCACGGGGTGTATTCTCTAGTTTTTATTAAGAGAACCTTAATAATTATCCTAAAGATACTTATTACCGAGACTCTACGAGAAAAAAGGAAAAAAAAAAAAAGAAAAAAAAAAAGCAAATAAGTGATATATTTGGCGTTAGTGATTGAAGAACTTTCTTTCTCACTGATTTAATTGCAACCCATCACTGGCATTTGTTAAACGTTCCCCCACCTGACCGTCCTCGTTAAATTATTGGGACACTAAAGAACAAAACCGTGTTAACCGTGGGACGAAATATGAAGCATATTTCCTCCATTACAAAATCACGATTAAAAAATTTGTTACAAAAAAAAAATCACGATTAAAATTTGAAAAAGTTTTAAAAAAATAATAATTAATGCAATTTAATAATTATAAATAAAAGCTGTACACATTTGCATCATCGTTTTTTTACTATTAATAAATCACATTTTTTTTTTCTAATAGTTTAGTTTGTTTGTAAGAGATCTGATTTATTATTTTTATTTCGATTTGAGACAAAATTTGGTATTTTATACCAAGATAATAGGACAAGGGAAGTAGTCGGTAAACAAATTCTTTAAATATAATATTATGAGTTTGTTTTATAACATATGTATAAAAAATTTGATAAAGTTTTCCATTATTGGCCGAATGATACCTTTATAAAAAATAAATAAAACATTTTCCTTTCATTGGCTAAATACTATATAGCGTGAATGGATCACTTGTATTAATTTATGTGCCTAATTATTTGCAAATGGGTCCTTCCTTTATTAAAAAAAACTCAGGTTTCTAATGTTAATGATTGTCGTTAAAATATTGCTAAAAAAATATTTTTATATTAGAAAATCACATTTTTAACATATGGAAAAGTGATAAGTTTTTCAATCTTAACTCCTTTTGTATTTTTTTAAAAAATGTGCTTGTAAAACATTCGTCAATAAGACAATTATTTTGATCACAAGCCTCAATTTTGTTATAATAAAAACCAATATTGAACTGTTTAACGATATGGCGGCAATGAAATTATATCAAGATAATGAATAGAAATTAAAACAAATAATAAAATCACATTTTATTTAAAATCAATATTTTTTTTTATAATCCACGGAGCAAAAGTTTGATTTAGAATAAATATTTAATAGTATTCAATCAAAATATTTCAACAATAATTATTATTGGTTTATTAGAAAAATTAGAAATTTAGTTTAATGGATGTGCAATAAAAATATTTTTATACTATTTATACATCATTCACAGTTTATATATATATATATATATATATATATATATATATATATATATTACATTATTGATGTGCCAACCATTTTCTCGTAGAAAGTTTTAGTTATTTAATTAGTAGTGGGTCTCGATAGTTATTTTAAAGTGGACCGAATAAAGCACGTTTTTCTCATTCGAGAGAAATGTAAAACCTAGTTTAATTATTGTGCTCACAATGAAAAAGAGAAGATAGACTTTTATCATCGATGGTTTAACGTGTTTCAATAAAATATTTAAGAGCACATAAATTTTTTTAACCTCTAAAGTCTAAGCTGATAATAAGATATTGATTTTTTTTTAACCTCTAATGTCTAAGCTCACGACGAATTGAATCAATCAGTAATCAATAGAAAGATGGATGCAAATGCATTATTAATTAATTAAATCTTATAATAAATAAATTATAAATGATATAGAGACACACGAAGGAAATGAATGAATAAAATATGAATAAAGTAGTTGAAGACAAAGTTTAGAGATGTGACTTGCACTCGCCACATCCTTTTCTCTTACGACTGTCCTGTACGGTATGACCTAATAATAATCGTCCCTAAATGGCTGACTCAGCTCATGCATGTTAGCCAGTTCCATTTCTTTCATGCATTTGGTACCACTTTAATTTATTTTTCTTACTCATTTTGTTTCTGAGTTTTTCTTTTTGAACCCCATTGATTATTCACCAGCCCCAATTTTTCTTCTGCCTTACATAAGGTGGTAGTGCATTTTTCCGTCTTATACAAGGCGATAGTGTAAAATTACCATATTTTACGTCTTATACAAGGCGATAGTGTAAAATTACCATATTTTTCCGCCTTATACAATGTGGAAGTGCAAAATTACCATTTTTCCGCCTAAAAAGAGGCGGAAAAAACTTATAATTTACACTACTGCCTTGTATAAGGCGAAAAAATGCACTACCACCTTATGTAAGGGGGAAAAAATAGGGGGCGGTGAGTAATCAATTAGGTTCAAAAAGAAAAACTCTTGTTTTTTCATTCAATGTATGTCAACTTAGGATAGATTATAGAATGGCCGTTGAGAGCAACATACAGAGGCACATCGATCAGCTAGCATGGACTGGATGGTAAATTGTAGAAAGTAAAATCATCATTTCTTTTAGGAATAATATTATAAATTCGATTATTGTTCTGACGTGTGTATGAAAATTTTTTATTGATAAAAATAAAATTAACTTTAATAATTATTACGTCTCGAAAAAAATTAATTTTTAGTTATTAGTCGGATAATGTTTTTAATACACAACCAATTTTATTTTATTTTTATAAAAAGTAATTAATATGTAGCCCATACCTTTTTTTTCCCAACAACAAAATGAAATCTGTATTCAAGTCTAAAAGTAGATTTCATGAAATAATAACGAAAAGTCGAAAACTATTTTTTATATCAGTTTACAGAGTTGTTAAAATTTATTTATTCAACCTTAAAAAAAAAAAAGATAAATTAGTTTTTTTTCCCAACTTACTCATGATAATCAATGAATGATAAAACCCATTAAATAAAAAAAAACTATTTTAACTATATTAATAAAGAGTAATGGAACAATCTCATAGGTAGCTTAATTAATTAAGTTAGTGATTATTACTGTATTTGTGACATATCTCCTATTTTTCTTGGACACTGTTTAAAAAAAGTAAAAGATGTACTCCCTCCAATAATTTAATTTGTACACCAAAAAAGGTTGATAATCATAAAAAAAAGAAGGAATATTTAAGATAAAAAAGTGTTATTTTTTGGTTTGCATCCTGGTATCCGACCCACTGGATGGGCCGATTCGAGGGGGGTTCCGAGGTTAAGGTTTTATTCATTTCTCAACGTTGTTGCGGGGGATCGAACCGTGATTTGCTCTAATAAAAAGTGTTATTTTGTATTCATACGAGGAAATACATAATTTATCAATAAATTCATTAAGATTAATTTTTTTAAGTGCAAAATTTGATTTAAACTCATGTCTTTTTGTATAATTATTTTTTGTTGTTGTTTAATAATAATCTTTACTATATAATAAAAAAATTAATAATCTTTACTTTAAAATATTTAATTTTAAAAAATTCAAAATATTAACAACCCGTGCATTAACGGAATAAAAGCTAGTTATTTATAAGATTCACACTGATTAAAAAAGTTATTTAATGTTTCAAATTTTTTTAAGATATTTTTTCGCTTACTTTATTTACTACAATGTTCCTGTACTATATATATTAATTGTTGTTCATTTCACATATTTCGATATGTTAAATACATAGTTAAAATTAGAAAAAAAAATTAATTAATTTACTTCTAAATTCATAAAACAACAAATAATTTTAAATAAGTTAAAAAAATTAAAGTGAAAAATAAAATAAAAAGATTAATTTTATCTTAAAAAATTGATATATTTCAGATTTCAACAACTATTCAATTTGGGTTTTCAAATATAAACTTTTTTTTTTTTAAATCATAATAATGATTTCCAAGCAAGTGAGAAATAGATCAAGGTTGTAGGTTGTGACTATGGAAAAGCCACGGACACAATCACATCTCACTTTTTTATTGGTCCAAATTTATTTTTTTCTTGTGGTTGCCTATACCCGTCGGTTCCCAGGCATTATCTCGGTTCATCCGGATTCGATCCGAATCGCGTGCCTAATTATGACAGGTGAATCTCACAAGTCATAACATGAGTTTTTTTGCATTCACAAAAAATCAAACTCGAAACCTTGCTTAAGTGAAACTGAGCCGCATTAATCCGTCAAACAGAAATTGTCCCAAATAAAAGTAACTAACACAGCCTCAGCTTGGAAAGGGTTATTACTTATTAGGATGAGCCAGCCAGCCAGCCAGCCAGCCATCCATGTAACGTAATATCACACTTCCATTCCATATAAGCAAAGATTCCTTGAATCGTAACAAACCGTTGGATCGGAGCCATAAATTCATTCAACTGCTCAATGTTAGTTGGGTCGTCTTCACTCTCCCTGGCCTCTCATCTCCCCTCACTTTCATTTCTCCTGCTACTCACTGTATATGTATATATATGTGTATCTTTATCTAACAGTCAATCCTACCAGTCCCCTCTCTATCCCCCTCACATTTTTATTAACCAACAGATAGAAAAATAAATAAATACTATCAATACATAAAAGACAAAGAAAATGTTTATCTTTTCATTTTTTATTTCTTAATTTTTTTTTAAAAAAATAATCAATGACGTCATTCGGTCAATAACCAAAAACTTATCTTTTTCGAAACATAAAATTCATCGAAATAAATTTTGTTATTACAATAATTTTTTTTTTTCATCTTGAATTGTATTCATTTGCAACTATTTATTTTCATTAGAATTGAAGAAGTTATTCATAACCACATCTAAATAATGGGGTTAGTTTAAATTGTATGATTTTTTCTTTCTTAAATCAATAATTTTGAATGAGATTGAAACCGTTGATTCAAGATTATATTAAAAATAATAGAGGTAAGAATTAGACAAACAAAACAAATGTTTAAATAACATTGGACAAATGCTACTAACATTTACCTTAAAGACATTGGTTAAGCATTATTTTTACCTTAAGTACATTAATAAATATTGCATTTAAGATTTTGAAAACTCAAACTTAGTAATGCTTGAGACACATTTATCATGCTTGGTTTATTTAAAAAGGTCTTGTTATTAACAAATACTCTTATTAGGCTTCTTAAAAAAATTAATAATAATAACATAAGTCCCTAGTTTTTTTTCTCTCAAAATATCAAAAACTACATTTGTTTTAATATTTTTCAATTACATATAACGTACTCCTTAATAAGTGTCCTATTTTCTGTGAGAACTCTCGTTAACATTACTTGTAACATTATTGATATAGAGTAGTAATAAATTAAAGGTTTTCTTAACCTGAGCCCTAAAAATTGAGGATATATAACTGGATAAAAATTATAAAAAAGGATAAGTTTTATTGGAAAATATTGTTTTAAAAGAATTAAAAGACTTTATATTTATTTTTCAATAAAACTTATCCTCTTCTAAATTCCGGTTAAAAAATCCTAAACTAAAATATTTTAAAAACCTTGGCGAGTTCGTTCCTTTTGTTTTTATATTCTTAAATTGAGTCCCTACTACTACGCCTCTCTCTTTCCCTCCCCGTGTAACACAACACACACAGCCGAGTGGTGACAAAATAAAACCATATTTGCTCCTTAATAAACATAAGTCATCATTCCCATTCATCACCACAGCCAACGTTTGTCAATGTTTGCAGACATGTCAAACAATCCTCCTCCCTCTTCTCATCATGCCAAAGACTTCTTCCCCACTCCAGCTCTTTCTCTTAGCCTTGTAAACTTTCTTCACACCTTCTCTTCCTTTCTCTTTTTATGTTGCAATAATAATTTTTCATTTCTTTACATATATATGGTCCATCCATTATTTAATTAATTAACAAGTACTATTTAGAATTAGATATCAATGATTTACAATCTAATTTTATGACGTTATTTGATCCATGTAGTCGAGGTTATGTTATTGTTGTTGCTATTACATACTTCATTTGCTTTACATGTTTTTTTTTCTCTTTAAATGATTAAAATTATGTGTTGAAGGCCGGAATTTTTCGCCATGCTGGGGTGGCAGCGGGGGCGGAGAGTGAGACGGTAGAGGTGGAGGAGGGAGATGAGGAGAGTGGTGGTGGGAGAAGAGAAGACACGATTGAGATAATAAGCAGCGAGAACTCGGGGCCCACGAGATCAAGATCGGAGGATTATGTTGAAGGAGAAGGTGAACATGAGCATGATGAAGAAGAAGAAGATGATGATGATGGTGATAATAAGAATAAGAAGAAGAAAAGAAAGAAATACCACAGGCACACTAGTGAACAGATCAGAGAAATGGAAGCGTACGTATAATAATATCAAAGCACACTATGTTCTCTCTCTCTATACAATATATACACACACAACTCATATCTTATAACCTTAGCTTGCGAACAATTTTCATTTTAAAAAAATCATACTTTTCTCTCTCTCTCTTTTTTTTTTTAATACAAAGTTGTCTACTTAGTTGTAGGATTTAAGTTGTGCATACATACAACATTTTTCATTTTATGTGTTAATTATATAGTATGTCTTTGGTGAAATTACGATAATATTGAATTATGAATTTTGTTGATAGAGTTAAAATTTACTTTGACAATAATTTTTGAATGGAATTCATTTTCGGTTAATGGCCTGGATATATAAAAAATAACCTCAGTGCGGATTGCGGAAAGGAAAAGAAAAGGAACGGAATTGTGGGATGATTTTGTGTGTATGTACATGTTAGGTGTTGCTAAGTAATCTGCCATGAGCTAGCCATTGGTTTGGGGTTACTAATTTAATGGTTTTCTCCGAAGTAATAGATGATTTGCATGCCTTTTAAGTCTTCATATTAGACAGTAGTGCATAGTTTATTATGCAATGGGTCATGCTAATGATATCATCTCTCACACACACATATTTATATATAATTTTTTTTTTTTGAAATTTTTCAGTTTTATAAAAAGAAATAATTGAATTTGTTAGTGTCATTGAGAATGTGAAAATTTAATTAATATATATTTTTTACAATTATTCATGTAATTATTATTGGAATTATAGGAGTATTTGTGAAAATTTAATGGGAGTTATAAAAAAAAAGTATTTGTGAAAATAAATAATTAAAGGGATTGTTTAGGACTGAGGATAAAAGCTTCAAAAGTGGTAATAAAGTCTTGGAAATCTAAATTCATCATCTTTTAAAATTTAAGATTTAGTTTTTCAATGAAACACAACCTTTTTAGCCTCTTAGAGTTGAGGTTAAGAAAATCGATAATTAAATGCTATTTGAAATTAAAATAAAATCTTATAAATAATACTAAAATAAAAATTTAAAAAAAATTATATATAGAACCGGATGAAGTATTACAAAGAGGACTATGATGATTAAAAGCTTAAGTTTACTTAAATTTTCCAAGAGCTTTTACTTTATTTGTATGTTTGTAGTATTTATGTCTACGTAGAGCACTTGCCCAACAACAACAAACACCCCCACCCCTGCCCCCCCAGCCCCTCGTTTCCACATTATTAGTTTTTTTATTTACAAGAGTTGTACATTTTGTCCAAAAAATTATATTGTTGGACCACTCTCCACTGTGCATATTATTGGCTTCTTGTGAAAGATAAATGAATGTGCTATTTTAGGCTTTTCAAAGAGTCACCACATCCTGATGAAAAGCAGAGGCAACAACTTAGCAAGCAATTAGGTCTTGCTCCTAGGCAAGTCAAGTTTTGGTTCCAAAATCGTCGAACACAAATCAAGGTAGTAACATAATTTTATTCACTACTACTTACTCTCACAGATTATTCAAGTATTTTAACTCAACTTCAACTTCAATTTTTATTTTTTTTAATTTTCTAAAATTATCTTTACTTTTGTGAATTTAGCAATGATATGGAGTATATATGTACATTGTTTTTTGAAGGCAATACAAGAGCGTCATGAAAATTCTTTGTTGAAGACAGAAATTGATAAACTACAAGAGAAGAATAAGAACTTGAGAGAGACCATAAACAAAGCATGTTGCCCCAACTGTGGGGTGGCCACCACTAGCAGAGATGTTACCATGCCAACCGAAGAACAACAACTTCGTATTGAAAATGCCAAACTCAAAGCTGAGGTTTGTTTAAAACTAACCCAAATTACATTATTAATTTTCTGATTTTCTTTATATATATATTTAAGATCAAAGAGCAAATTGATGTATTATAAAAAAATGGAGCCACTTTTGTTTTTTTAAGGAGATAGAGGAAGGAGAATTAAATTCACCAACAAATGGTGACGTCCAGAATCAAACTCGGGAGTTCCAACTCCCGAGCGTTAAAACTTGATACATGATTACGTGGGTTACACACCCATTTGACCTCCAAAAAGGAAAAATCAAATTGATCCTTAAAATATCAAATGTTGATTAAATTAATTAGTCATCAAAGTATCCTTTGAGATCAATTTAAGGTTTTCAATTTTTTTTAATCAATTTTAGATTTTTATGTTATGAAATAATGTGTCAGTACTTGAAAAACTAAATTGAAATGGGTGTTTAAATCGGTTAAATCATTATTGTAAATTTTGATCGAGAATTGAGAAAATTGTGAAAGTAAAAGCTGTTAAGCAAGACAAATTAATAATAGAAAATAACTTGGATGACATTATAGCAGTGTTGCACAAATTTTACTTTTAAACTAATCAAATCACTAATCAAAGTTCTTATTATTTTCCTTTATAAAAATTATGATCATTGCAATCAACATCGATCAAAATTTACAATCTAGCTAATAATATACATGCATGCATGTAGGTAGAGAAGCTAAGAGCAGCATTAGGGAAACATGCGTCAGAGTCAACATCCCCTTCATCAAGTTCTGCTGGCCATGACCAAGAGAACAAATGCTCTTTGGAATTTTGCACTGGAATTTTTGGACTTGACAAGACAAAGATAATGGAGACAGTGAACCAAGCAATGGAGGAGCTCATAAAGATGGCTACACTAGGGGAACCTCTATGGCTTCGTAGTGTTGAGACCGGTCGTGAAATACTTAACTATGATGAATACTTGAAGGAGTTTGCAATTGAGAATTCAAATTGTGAAAGGCCAAAGAGATCCATTGAAGCCTCTAGAGAATCCGGGGTTGTTTTTGTGGATCTACCACGCCTAGTCCAAAGTTTTTTAGATGCGGTAACACAATTAATATTTCTTATCCATTATAGATACACATGTCTTCATCTTAAATATGGATATCGAGTGAGTTGGACTACCTGAGTTATATAAAAAAATAAAAATTGTTCAACATTTTCTGATAATAATTTACTTATTTTTTTTTAAATCATAAAAACATTTGTTACCATTTTTATAAGAGAAATTATTTAAGAACATTACTTCTATGCAACCAAAATTTGGATAGTATTACAACAGTTCACTAATAAACTAATGATTGAGTGTCAAATCATTTAATGAAGTCATGTCATTGCCACATCAACTTATAGTGATCAAAATTAAATGATTTATCATCAAGTTATTGATTTATTAGTAGGTTATTGTGCTACCATCCATATTTTGATATGTATATTGATAGAAATATTCATTATATAATTCTATAAATGAGCTGGGACACATTAAATATACATAATCAAAGAAAAACATGATTTATGTGAGCCCTTGAGTTGAGAATTATGTGCTCATGAATCATGATATATAGTGAGTTTAACATGAAAAGAAATTTGCTACAATGTGTTTGATGAAGGGAATATAATGTTGAAAATAGTGTGTTGTTGGCATTACATTAAATTATTACTTACCTTTTTTTTTAAAAAAAATGTGAATTTTAATTTTTTTTATGAAAAAAATCTCTTCGATCATTTTCATCAATTTTTTTATTGAGTTTTTACTAAAAATGTCTATCTATAAAAGAAAATTGAAATTCAACTTTAAGGACAAATAAAATCTCTTAAAATGTTGCTGAAGAAACACCTTTTAATCATCAACAAATTGGCCATAATCTTGAACCATATGACTATTTTGAATAACTTTGTTTGGGTATTCTTTGAATATATTTTGGAAATGTTTTGTGAATACCAAATACTTTGATACCCATACTGAATCTTTTTTCCAGTGAATTTTAGGAAAATATGTATTTAAAAAAGATCAGAAGTAAATAAAAGATAGCAATAATTAAGTACCGTGTCAAATAAGGTGTCAAAAAATTGATGCAACGGAACTCTTATCTAATCAACCTTCTTAAAAACATTTAATAGTTGAGTTGTGGGTTATAATAAATTTATTTCCTTTTTGGCTCGCATAAAATAAGATAGTTGTACTATTTATTATGGTTTTTGCAGAATCAATGGAAGGAAATGTTTACATGTCTAATATCCAAGGCAGTAACTGTGGATATTTTATGCAATGGAGAAGGTCCTAACAGGAATGGTGCAGTGCAACTGGTACGGGAAAACTGATTACCCTTGCTTGGTTTTTTTTTTTTTAAATTTTTTTTTTATATATTTTAAATATTGAACTCGCTCAGCCTAGTGAATGAAAAATCTCATAATGGTTTTGGGCTTCTGGCATTCACAATAAATTGAGTTACAAGAAATAGTGAAAGATAAAAAAATAAAAATAAAAAAGGCCAGGGTCTCTTACTAAAAGCATATAGTAATTTATACTGCTTGATTTTTTGGAATTGAATGCATATTTTGCTTATAAAAAAAAAGTTTATTTTGACATGTGAAAATCTAATAACTTTAATATTGTACTAACTGGTTATTACGTACAGATGTTTGGTGAGCTGCAAATGCTAACACCATTGGTGCCCACAAGAGAAGTGTATTTTGTGCGGTACTGCAAACAATTGGGTGCAGAACAATGGGGAATAGTTGATGTTTCCATAGACAAAGTTGAAGACAATATTATTGATGCCTCCCTCCTGAAATGCAAAAAACGCCCATCCGGTTGCATTATCGAGGATAAGTCAAATGGCCATTGCAAGGTACACAAATTTGATGTTAGATATGTAAAAATTGAAGTTTTAAATTAGCATTCATTGTCATTACATATGGACTTTGTGTTTACAGTGCTTATAGTGCAAAGTAAAAAATTGACGCATATATACAAACATATATGAATAACATTTTGTAATTTGTATATAAATTTGAACTTGCAAAAAAATAATAAATATAACTTTGATAAATAATATAATACGTGCAAGCGTTATGCACGCACAAAATAATAGTAATAAATACTCCGTCCGTTTCATTTTGTTTGGCTTTTTAGCTTTTTTTTCCTTGTTTCATAATATTTGGCCTTTTACATTGTCAATACACAAACATATTTTTTTTCTTCCAATTTTAACATTTCATTCAATCATTTCTCTTACTCCTCATTAATTCTACTTTTATAATCTCTCATCTTTAAACCACTATACATTACTCCCTCTGTTCCTATATATAGGACATACTTAATCGTATTCCCCGGACCAAGTAAAGTGGTTAATTTTGTGAATTTTATGAGAATATATATATTGTAACATTACAATTTTAACCCTCCATTTTACTTGGAAAGTTCACATTCATTAATGAATAACAAAAAAAAAGTTAGTCAAAGCATTTAATAAGGGCAAAAAAGAGAAAAAACAATTAATGATTCATAGAAATATAAAGTGTCCTATATATAGGACCAAAGATTTCTTCTAGAAGGTGTCCTATATATATATATATATAGGACCAGAGGGAGCAATTAATAGACACACTTACTAATAAAAATTAAATACTACTACAATTTTCAATAAGGATTAAATATGAGTATTTCAGACAAAGTACACATAAAACTTATACTCCGATCCACCCGTTTCATATATGTTTCATAAGTCCTGTTGTTTTATAAACTCAATACATAATTAATGCTATATATTTTTTCAAACACATTCCTATTTATTACACTCTCTTTTTCACTTCCAATACATTTCTCTCTTCAATAATGATTATATATGGACATTATAGTCAAAATACAACAAATCATTACATCATTTAATAATTTCTTAAAACTCGTGCATAACCTTAAAACACACTACATATGAAATGGAAGGAGTAATAATCAATACTTTCTTGGTATATATGTCCGAACCTAAAAAGCGAAACAAAATGTAACGGAAGAGAGGGAGTAATAATTTATGGGACAGCCATCAATTAAGAAAGAGTACAACATTCAGATACTATACTATTAAGCTGGGAGCCTAGGACCGTTGCAGCTGGCTAGCTAATTTTGTCACTAGACCCATTATAATAAGACAACGATTTTAGATAATACTTGGGTCTTGGGACCACATTTAGTTTAGGTGAGTGTTGATAAATATCGAGGTATTGCCAATGTTAATTTAGGGACATACCTTGTTGTACTATACTCCAGGTGAAGCCTCGTGCATTTGCGAAGTTATTATGATGATGAGTCTATCAAAATACTAATAAAATTATTATTATGTGATTTGGTGCTCACAAATTCAAAATTTTGAAAATAACCCCTTTTCCTTTTGATTTTGAGGCCACAAGTTAGGAAATGGAAACACTTCAAAATTAATTTTTTTTTATAGAATCTTAGATTTATTTATTTATTTATTTATTTTTTGGTTACATACATAGAATCTTAGATTTATACTATATGTTATGTGTGCATGCAAATTAAACCAGGCTATAAATTGATCTATATTTTGGTTTCATAGGTGATATGGGTGGAACATGTGGAGTGCCAGAAGAGTGCAATCTATTCAATGTACCGCACCATTGTCAATAGTGGTCTAGCCTTTGGTGCTAGGCATTGGATTGCAACATTGCAAATTCAATGTGAACGTCTAGTTTTCTTCATGGCAACAAATGTTCCCATGAAGGACTCAACCGGTGAGTAATGAATAATCCTAAAAATGTGTTTTGTTCAATTCTCCACTAAAGATATATATGTAAACTATGGTTACAGAATTTTCTCCGAAATCCTGCGAATCGCGTAACAATTCTCACATACCTACCATGTACCAATTCATTATACTTTAAGAAAGTCTTATAATTACTATATGATAAAAATGAATCAAAAAGAATTAAACAGATTGTTGTTCAAAATGTTAGGTGTTGCCACATTGGCTGGGAGGAAAAGCATTTTGAAGTTGGCTCAAAGAATGACATGGAGTTTCTGCCATGCAATTGGAGGATCAAGCTTCCATAAATGGACCAAAGTTACTAGTAAAACAGGAGAAGACATAAGGATCAGTTCTAGAAAGAACTTGAATGACCCTGGTGAACCTCTTGGGGTGATTTTGTGTGCAGTTTCTTCTGTTTGGTTGCCAATCTCTCCTAATGTTCTATTTGATTTCTTGAGAGATGAAGCTAAAAGGACTGAGGTACCATTCTTTTGCCTAGCTAGTCCAATTCCCTTAGGAAGCTTTTTTCAAGCTGGTAAATATATTTATAAATGAAATTGGAGGGGTCATTGTGTTGACAATTATCATTGTCACAGTGGGATATAATGTCAAGTGGTGGCTCAGTGCAGTCAATTGCAAATTTAGCAAAAGGACAAGATCGAGGAAATGCAGTAACCATCCAAGTAAGTAGTTAATTGCGCTTCCATGAGATAACACTTGTCGCTTGATGCAAGACAAAACAAGATGGAATGAATATTCTATTCTATTCTATTTTGTATTTGTTAACCTTAATAATTTGGTGCATAAATACAATTAATTGAATATGATATATTGATCTGTTCTATTTCGTTTCACCTCTTTCAGTGGAACCAAAATGTTCCATATTGTATTCTATTATCTTGTTTTGTTTATAAAGCACACGCTAAACAAAATTCATTCTATTTAATCCTGTTATCATGGCATCTCTATCAAACACAAGATGAATAAAATGCATTCAACATGCTTGGTTCTAAGTAGAATAAGGGATTCTTCTTAATTATTATTATTATTATTATTTTTTTGCAGAGAATTAAATCCAAGGAAAACAGTATGTGGATACTGCAAGATAGTTGCACAAATACTTATGAGTCAATGGTGGTATATGCTCCTGTGGACATTACTGGTTTTCAATCTGTGATGACAGGATGTGATTCAAGCAACCTTGCTATACTACCCTCAGGATTCTCAATTGTTCCTGATGGACTTGAATCAAGACAATTGGTGATTACTTCAACGCAAGAGGAAAAAAACACTGAGGGAGGATCTTTGTTTACAATAGCATTGCAGATCCTAACCAATGTTTCTCCAACAGCCAAGTTAGCAATGGAGCCTGTGGACTCTGTCAACACTCTTGTATCTTGTACATTAAGAAATATCAGAACAAGTTTACAATGTGAAGATGCTTAATCAAAGTAAGATGATTAGATAAATAGGTATTATAATTGGCTATGATAATTATTGATCTTACCCTTTCTAGCCCCACTTTTTAATAAGCATTCGGTTTGCAGAAATAACCAATAACTTGGTTATTGGTTGGTTTAATTATTCATTATTTTTATTTCAAATGAGGGTTTGGATTGAATATATATATATATATATATATATATATATATATATATATATATATATATATATATATATTCTGTTCAATAGGCAGAAAGAGAGACAAGAAGCTTTTAGAGAAACTAGATAATAAGCATGTCTTGTACATAATGTTTATTATTTATTAATTATTAATTAATGAATTATTTAAGTATTTATTCCTAAATTAGTTGTTTTTTTAAATTGGTCCTTAAACTTTATTTTTAATATTTTAGATCCTAAACTTTGCCCAAAACATAAATTTTAACAAGGGATTAAAAATAGGAGTCACAATAGGAGTCGCTAAGAGTCAAAATATGAATGAAAAACCATGCATTTGGTATAGTCATAAGATTTTGTTGCGAATAAATTTTTAATAAGGGATAAGATCATATTTGAGATTATGTTAGGAAGAAACTTGATACTTCAAATATGAAATTCTTGAGGAATCAAGTGGATAAGTCCGAAAATCTTGAAGGATCAAATTGATACAATGCAACAACATCGAGAACTTTCGATTTATAAATTTTTAGTAAATAAATTGATACAATGAAAAAATATTAGGAACAAAGTTGGTACTTTCCTTTTATTTTTTTTTTCAGCAAGGATACTCTCCTATCAATGATGGAAAACTGGTACATCTAAGAGGTAATGATCACTGGATTTGGTTTTATTTATACCCACAAAGAATTTGTCATGCATAGTATAATGATTGAACTCATATCTTTGATTGAAAATTCGCAAGCTTTATAACTTAATGATTGATTTGGATTTGCAGGGCAAATGCAAACCATGCTACGTATACTCAAGTTTTTTTTATCTTGGGAGAGGTGGTTCACTTGCATCCTCCGGTACTACAGCTTCAGTTGACATTCTATCAATCAAGAAGATCACGCAACTTGCACCAAAGCTCAATCCCCGTAGCATCTATTTTAGATTTGGAATTCCATCTGTATAGCCCTTTATGTTCCTCCTTATTGAATATGTATCTCTTGCTTGCATAATGTGTAGTTTAGCATACAGCTTACCACTAATAAGTGATGATGATTTACAATCTAATTGGGTGGTATTGCAATTAGGATTTTTTTTTTTACAGCAACCGGTACCTGAATCTGGTTTATCCAAAATCCGATTCATCCGGTCCGACCCAACTGAGCTTGCACTAAGCGATAGGGGTCTCCCAGCGGGGGTTGCTTCATATCCAAGGTTCGAACTCGAAACCAGTTGATTAAGGGACCAAGTGATAACTCACTTGACCAACCCACGTTGGTTTGCAATTAGATTGATTTTATAAGCTTCTAAGAAGGCTTTTACTTTTTAGATTATTTTTTCATGATTATAACCTCATTTTAGAAACTTTATCAAACATATTAAGTATTTATGATGCAAATACTTATTATATAAGAGTATAATATAAGCGCTTGAACTCAGTAAACTACTTGTGTTTGCCTTGTTATTATCAACTATGTTAGCTTTTATTAGTGTTCACATTGTTATTTTACTATGAAAAACATGTTTGTTTTTTTAATTCCATGTTAAAAAATTAAGCCATTTCACGTAATCTTTTTTAAGTGGAATCAATTAAGTGACTTTAACGGTAAAAATCATGTGACCTTGGGCAAAAATCGGACATTTGATCTTAACAAATTAAAACTAAATAATACAAATTAGAATTTAAGTCGTTTAAATTTTATTCAACAATGTATCTCATTCAAAATCATGTTAGTTCAAAGTTATCAAATAACTCTATTACTAATTCAAATGACTTTAAGGCTTTGTTTGGTTGCACGAGAGAAAATGAGAAGAGAGAAATAGGGAAGAGAGATTATGGTGAGAAAATGGGTAGATTTTATGGTTGTTTGGTATGAGAGAAAATGAGAAGAAATGGGGAAGAGAGAAAAGTTGAATTTCCTTTCCTTTCTTTTGGTTGAAGAGAAAAAAAGGAAGAAAGAAAACAACAAATTTGCTAAAAGACAAATAGACCCTTGCTTTAAATAACAAAAATAAATATATTTTTTCTCAATATTAAACATAACCATATATTTCTTGCTTACTTCAATTTTTTTAAAATAATAAAAATTCTAATTAAAAAATTATATATATATATATATAATTCATCAAAATTAAAAAAAAAATTACACAGTTATGATACAAGGAAAAAATACACAGTTATGAAAAAAAATTCAAATGAAAGGAGTCTAAAAAGCACGAAGTGGTAGTGCAAAAAAATAAAAAATAGATACGGCAGGAAGTGATAGTGCAGCCAAAGCAAAGAAATTGCAAGAAGAAAAAATAGATAGTGTAGGGGTAATAAGGGTATTGAACAAAAGTAGAGTCATTCCCCTCCTTTTCTTCTCATTCTCTCCCCTCCCATGGGGAGAAAAGTTTTTCATGTGGGTCCCACCCAATTTTCTCCTTTCTCTCATTTTCCCTGCTCTACCAAACAGGAGAAAATCCTGTTTTCTTCCCTTTTTCTTCTCCCTCAAAATCTCTTCTCTCCGATTTCTCTTGAACCAAACAAAGGCTAAGAAAAGAAGGTGATATAATTTTGGTTGATCTCGATTTTCATTTAAAAAAGAAAAATTGATGAATTTCAAAAACTATATTGAGACCGTTTTTTTTTTTTTTTAAAGGCATGTTTGGTTTGAGGCAACTATGGCCGTGTTTCGTATAAATTACGTACTATATTATTGCAAATTTATAATTCTTTTATATATAACTTTTTCTTTTCATCTTGGAGACTTAGGGCTTGTTTGGCAAAATTAGTTTATAACTGTAAATTTGTAGCTGATAGCTGTGAGCTTATAACTGATACCTGAAAACTTATAGTTATATAACTAACTTATTGAAGTAGAGCTGTTTGGTAAAACTAGTTGTACAACTAGCTAAAATTTGTTAAATGACTTAAATATAATTTGGCCAAAATTTATGATACAATAATTAAGAAAAAAATAAAGGGCAAAATTGAGATATAATTTATTGGAAGCTCTTTCATTTTTTTTTAAAGCTACTTCACATAGCTTTCTTTTTGAAAACTATAAGCTTCTTTTATATTTTGTTTACAAAACAACTTTAATAGTTTATTAACCAAATCAACAAGTTAAAAGTTACCGAATAAGTTATAAGCTTGTCTTACCAAACATAACCTTAAAATTGAAAAAAAAAATCTTCTTGAAAATAAGCATTTTTTTTTTGCGCATATTTACATGAGGACTGTTCGATTATTTATCAATATGGTTATTTTGTGTGGATGATAGTTACACTTCCAACTAACCAAAGCAAACATTATAAAGAAAAACAAATGCCTTCGTATCTTTGTATGTAAATTAATGTTGAATTGCTGAGAAACTTTTATTTTTAACACAATGAAAAAAAATATTATCTTAAAATTGATTTTCAGCAAATAAATAAAAACATAAACAAACTCAGATTACAATCGATAAAATTATAATAGATCAACTAAATTATAGTAATTGGTTATAATCATTATCTAATTTTTTGCTATTGCACCTAACACATCTTAAAGGGGAAAAAAATGGAAATGATTTTATTAAAATTTGGAGGGAATGTTTCGCTTAAGCAAGGTCTCGAGTTCGAGTCCTTGTGAATGCAAGGAATTCATGTCGGGAGACTCACCTGCCATAGCCAGGCATGCGACCCGGGTCGGATCCGGATGTACCTAGGTAGTACTTAGGCAACCGGGTGGGCAACCCAAAAAAAAAAAAAGAAATTTTGGAGGGAATGAAACAAATCCCTCCAAAAATGAGGGTTTTATAAGTCATTTATTCAATTTTAACCTCGTAGCAGCAGCAACCCCTCTTTCATTTTGGTGCTTGCTGTCAGGTCAGGACTCTTCATCTTTCTTTCAATTCGTCTGTCTATGTTTTGCCAAACTCATATGTGTCTTTTACCTGTTTGATAAAATGCTCAAACCAGTTGTTTTTTGTTTTTTCCTTCTATTATTTTGCTTTTGCTTCTGTTAATGGTTCATTTGAATGTTTTGTGAACCTTTTTCGTGCATATGATTTCCTTTAATTGGAACTTGACAATGATGTTACTGTTTTAGTCTTCTTTTGTTTGGTGATGAAATCTGAATCCTTTGATTTTATGCTATACAGCGCACTGCTTGGTGTACCGTTCCCGAATGCACTGCCGCCCCTTGGAAGAATTGTGCCCTACATTTTACTGCAGAAACCGGTTAATTCGGCTTCCTTTAACCCCCAACCCTAAGAAAACCATATCTTTCCGTGACCATGGCGATGACAAGGTTTGATAAGATAAGCAATTTACCGGATGAAGTTCTTTGTCATATTCTGTCTTTCATGCCCACCAAAGACGCTGTTGTGACGAGCATTCTCTCGAAGAGGTGGACGCGACTCTGGCTTTCTGTCCCTGCCCTCGACTTTGAGGAAGACGATTGTCCTGTTGATTTTTTCCATATGGTATACAGTGTCATATTCAGGAGAGATGTGAGACAATCCGTGAAAAAGTTCCACCTCAGTCTTAATTGGAAGAACGATTTTTGCGACCATTCTGATGTCAGCACATGGGTTAAAGCTGCAATAGAGCGCGGAGTTGAGTACCTCTACCTTTTGGTGCCCCGTAGAATCAACTTGCCCTCCGGCATGCTCGGCAGTAGAACGCTCGTGGTTTTAGAGTTGCATCAGTCGTCCATCAATGGCGTTTTCACTGATGGTTTTCCCTCGCTAAAAGTCCTGCATTTGTATAATGTTCATTTCAAAGAACATCGATATCTTATGCAATTTCTTCTTGGGTGTCCAATTGTTGAGGATTTCCATGCAGAGGATTTGTATATAGAGAACGTTATGAATTCAGACTTAATTACTGGCCAAGAGTTTCAAATTTCAAACAAGTTGGTCAGGGCAGTTGTTTATTTCTCTACAGATTGTCTTCCCTTGAAGTGGATTAGTAATGTAAAGTCGTTGCGCATATCTGATGTAAGAGAATTATGTTTGTTGAAATTGCCGATGAAATTTCATTATTTTGTTTTTCTTTTTCCCTTGTTATGATGTATTCATATCTTAGGAATTTCGTTCGGAACTGAAGGCCAATTGCACATTTTGTAACTTAATCTCCATTGAGCTTATCATTGATCTCCATCGCTGGATTTGGTTTTTACAAGTGCTCCAGCATTGCCCAAAGCTTCAAAATTTTGAAATTCTTCATATGGTTTGTTACTTTGTATTATTTCAAATCATGAATTTTGTAGCATATTTTCCTTGCATTATAGTAAAGTTTTATTTGATGTCTATCATAGGAGTATGGCGATGATCGTGATGCCTCTGTTCCCGAAAATTGGGTGCAGCCACAATTTGTTCCTGAGTGCCTTTCATCACACCTCAAGACATGCACCATTACAGATTATCAACACTTTGATTGTGAGCTGCAATGTACAAAGTATATTATGCAGAATGCAAAAGTTTTACGCACCATGAGAATCTGTAGTGACATATTCTCATATCCACTAGCAAAGCTCAGAGTCTTGGAAGACTTATCTTGGTTCTCACGGAGCTCTTCAACATGTGAACTTCATTTAAATGTTAAGTAACAGGTATGCTTTATGTGAAGATGCTAGTTGTTTTGTGGATGTCTTCCTTTTAATTAGTAATGATTATATGCAACTGCCTAATGGTTTTGGTGATTTTAAAGAACATGGACTTGGTCTAATTTACAAATTAAAATGAATTTCTGAATTCCTTTTTATATAGTTTTGTGTTTCCCATATTATATAGCTCGGAAAAGTATTGTTTATAAGAAAGATAACAATTAAAAACTATCTCTTAAGCTATACATCATTTATAAAATTGACCAAAATTTACGGAAAGACGACTATTGGATTGTTTTTGGTTTCTTTATGTGAGGTTATGAAACTAACTAAAGCTGATTGATTTTGAATTATGTGGTGATAAATTTTCCTCAGTCCATAATTCAATGTCTGTAACTAGCAGAGGCCAAACAACTTACTATCTAACCAACATTTCTCTTAGACTGTGATTGTATTGTAACTGCGCCTATGTTGTGTGCATTTGTACTACTCCCGGCTTCCAATAGTTTCCTAAACTTTCAAGTGAAATTCTAAACTCTACTTCCCATAGTCTATGTTACGCTTTGCCACTGAAATGAGCTTATCTATACACAGATATTTATGGCCCCCAAAACATTTTTTCTCCCTTTCAGAACATAGTCCTTTTTCATAATACAGAAGCTATATATCTCTTTGATTGATATGGATTTGCAGGATATGTTCTTGGAGACATTTGCTGCTATATTCACAAGGGGGATTGTTACTCAAGTTTTTGATTTTGGGAAGTGGTTCCACCTTGAATACTACAGTGCCACAGCTTCACATGACACTCTACGTATCAAGGGCCCGCAACTTCCACCAAATCTCGTCCCTCATGGCAATATCTAATTTAGTTTTGGATTTCCATCTGTTTAGCATTTTTTTGTTCCTCCTTATTGAGCATTATCTTATCTATGGTTGCACATAGGCTGAATATGACTACAACATACTACTATTAAGTGTTGATTATTTCCCATCTAATTGAATGGCACTGCTTTAATTTTCAATTGAAGACAGGACAAATTAGCTTGAGCTACATCATTGGGATGTTGGTCTTATTTTGTGGGGTTGTTGTTGTGTGACATTGAGGTCACAATTTCAAATCCTGGAAATAGTCCTTTCGTTTGTGAGGTATGACAGTGTACATATACTCCCACGCACCCTAAACCTCACAACAGGGGAGTCTCATTTGTTGGCTGCCCTTTGAGGTTTTTCTAATATAGGAATTTTTTTAATTTTTTTTTTAATTTTTTTTTATAACTTGATAAATAAAAAACAATATATTTATTTTTAGTTTAACTAAGTGGCATAGCTTAAGCTGTTTGATAGAAATTTGATCTTAATTTGTATGAGGTCGGGATGTGAGCAAATCTGAAAGCAGATTTTGGCAGCCTCTATGAATCTTTCACTTTGTTTAAATTTTTTTACTAAGTTTAAGTACAGTAATTTTTAGATATACCATCATAAATTCTATATTTATTTTAGCAGTGGTGCCATCGAGGTTTCTGCAGACTATCAAAGCTGATTATCATTGGTGACATTCTAGTGACTTGTTTACATATATTATCATTTTTCATTTGGCAGTACATTATATTCAAATATATCATTTTTTACCTTTCACATATTGAAGTATGCAATCTTATAATATATTTTGTTTAATGGAACCTTACAAGATTAGTTAATGTCGATGAAACTCAAACCACCCTTCTATATTTTGTGGGCAATACAAAAAGTGCGAGGTAAAAAGGTGCTTGATAAATTTCAAGGTCAGAGCAATGCACACCCAAGTCTCTTGAGAGTTTACAAAGACTTATTGTCACTGTTTTATACTCTACTAGTAAGCTGTAATTATTGAACTTGATGTATGTGGTCATGCAATGGTCATATTTATGGAAAGATGAGCAGCATGATGTCTAGGTTTAAAGTGGCACTAATGAAAGGAGAGGAGAAACTTGATACTTGTGGTATCATCAAAATTTGAATCTCAGTAGCTACCAGACTACAAATCCTTCTTACAAAGAGGATAATATGTGTGACAAATGCTTCAAAGCCGATGTTTTCTGTATTTTGATTCCTATGTACAAAATGAAAGAATGGATCAAAGAATAAACAATCAAGACTCCAATAAACACCTCTCTATACTTGTTTTTCCTGCATCTTCTTTCTTTCTTCCTCTTTCCTTCTCTTCTTCTTGGACCCCGTTTTTTTGTTAATGGCGTGACGTTGGACTTCTCATCACTCCCAAGTTCTCGAGGTAGGACACTTTCTTGTTGGTCACTACATTTGGAAGTTTTTGTTGCTTTGCATCAACATCTTTGTAAAAGTCATCTGAAGCTGCAAAAGAGTCCTTCTTCTGCATAATGTCTGAGTCGCCTTGATCAGCACCCCAACCCATGAAATCTGATAGTGTCATTGAACCAGGTGTTTCTGAGCCACTCTTATTGTCTGCTACCTCTTCTCTAGGACTTGGCTTTGAAACTGAGCTTCTGGCACTGCTCTTTCTTCCTGATGGATTTTGAATTTGATAATCTGCTTGTAGTACATCATCAATTCTTGAAAGCACTGTAAAGGCCAAACTTTCCAATATTCTTGAGTAGCTTTCAAGAACAGCTTGCCCCACATCCTGCCAGCATAACAAGTCCTTTATTATGTTTATGATGGAAGGTAGTGTTTTGTATGCAAATAGAACAAATATAAAACGAAGTGTTCTGTTCTATTTTGTTCTCTTTAGTTTCACTTCTTTTAGTGGAACTTAAATGCCTAACTTTTTAATTTGTATCCTATTTACGCTCTATTCTAACATGTCTATGAAATGCCAGTAGTCTAATAGATGACCCTGCCAACCTTGTCAGATTCAAATGTTAATTTATGCAACATAAGATGAAAAAGAATATATTCAGTCAGATATCATGTGACTCTAAATATTAAGACCATATGACCCTCTTCATTGAAACTCGGGTGTATGCAGATAGTGGATAGAAATCAAGCTGTGAAAGGGCATGCACTTACCCTATTGAATTGGATTTTGCTTATGTCCAATGCAGATTGAGGAATGCCAGGGAACCGGTGCTTTATTAGAAGTAAGATGGTTTCTGCTCTCTCTTCAAAAAGCTCTCTTTTTTCCAAACTCACAGCGGAACCCCAAGCTGATTTGGAATCTTTTTGGTTCATCTTCCTCTTCCAAATCACTATGGATGCTTCAATTCTGTTCTTGAGATCTAGGATTTTATGTTCTGATGATAAATCCATGGAGGAAAGGAACTGGTCAGGATCGAAAAATTCTACTGTAATACTCCTGTAGATCAAGTCCCCTAGACTTGCTCTTCCATTCTGTAAAGGAAGAAAATAAATGTGAAATTTTATGTTGTGAAATAGATATCCGAAAACTGATCCAGGTACTAACTCTAAAGCAAATACTAGTTCTTTTTGTCTCACCTTGGGTAGGGAATCAATATAGCTTTCAGGGATCTCCATTTCTGTTAGAACTTGAGCATTTATCGCCATGGCTGCTTTAAGTACTTGATTTACACTATCTTTCTGATACTGCAAAAATTTTCTAGCCATATCAGATAGTCCTTCTGTAGGAACCTTTGGTGTAGGTAGCCACCACTTATCATCATTTTTTCTCTTTGCACTGTCTTTATCCGAATCTTCTGAATCTTTTGATACATAATAGAACTCATTTTGGTCTTTGAAGTTATCTAGACAATCCTGTACATCATGAAAATTCAATATAAATAATTAACAATCTATTGAAAGTTATAGAAATGCAATGATCATATTTAGATCAAAAGGGCTGAAATGAGTAAGCAAAGTTAGTGATCTTACAATAAGCATTGTGTCAAGCTTGCGCAAGGCGGGGATATTCATGTGGAGATCGGTCCGTTGCCGTGTAGTCATGATCTATTCAATCAAAGATCAGGTTCAATCATATAGCAATTCTGAGAATAGAAATGATGATTGAGTATGAGAGTGTATGTGTTTGTATGTTTGTTACCTCCATTTGTGAGCCATCCTTAGATTTTTGCTGTGACGGAACCATTTCAACGACGTAATCTGTAACTGATAGAAGCCAATCAATTTCTTTTTTCCATCTTGATTTCCTTTCTGCAGGCATTGGTTCTAGGCGCCTTTGTTCACCAAAAACAGAAGCTGCATTATCGATGAGAAAAGAAAAATAATATGAGAAAATATCAACAGATTATTTTAACACAAATGATACAAAATATGTCCATCACAAATCGGGCAATATAGAAAAAAAATTCCATTTCTTACCAGCAAGGTTTGTGAATGCATTTGACAATGCCAAAGCAGATGAAACACCCTTTCCTCCACCAGACATGTCTTCACCCAAAAGCAGTTTGGCAAACCTCTCCTTCATCTGTTCCATTTCTGAATTAAACCCAACCATGAATATCAAATTTATAAATTATAGACAAATCCAATGCAAATTGAAAAGAACATGAATATGAAGGACATTGTTTCAAAATGAATATATGTGTTGCATCTCTCTCTCTCTCTTTTGCATGGAAATGTTGTTATTGTCAATAGTTGTTAAATATAAAGCTCTATATTGGCATCTAATCAGAATTATGTTTCTTTGACATCGAAATAACGACACCATATAAAAAAATGTATACCGTGTCGTCGAATACGATGATGATTAAAAACTTATGTTGAAATAACAGAACTCTTTGAATCAATGAAATGAAAAGATGAATGATAATGTATGTTCACCTTGCAAAAGCCTCTCTTTGGCTTCCTTGGCGGCGATTTCTTCCTTGCTAATAACCCTTGCCTTAGGAACATCATTAACTTGCTTTGATCCTTGGCTTTTGGATGATGCTGCACCATCCTCTGTAGGACTAGTAGTAGCATCCAATGAGCTAGCACTCTCAACGCTCAAACTCTTTGTATGCCTCCCTGTGCTCTCAAACATCCCTCTGAAATTGAACAGTTTGGACCTGTAACCTTCCTGCTGCTCTTGTTCCCCTGCTCTAACCATCATTGTTATTTTTATCTAAGAAAACTTTGAAGGAGTATTGAACAAGAAAGAACAAAACATGGGGTGGTGCAGGACCCTTAAGGGGGGGAGAGGGAAAATTGTAGGTGAGAGAAGCAGCCAAGGATAACAAAATGAAAATGAAAATAATGGGAGATTGTTTCTTCTTTTTTCTGTTTTTGTTTTTAGGAGTTTGTCAAAAGGGTGGTGGAGGTGATTTGTTTGGTGGTGATTCCATTTTTGTGTTAGTTTTTTCCATTTTTCCTTTTTGAGCTGTGTCATGTGAACGTGGGGTGCATGTTGTGTAAGAAAATGGAATGGGTTTAAGAGTGAGAGAAACAAACAAGATTTGTATTATTATATTATTATTAATTTAATTTTAGTTTAAGAGAATTTTAATTGGCTTTTGGTGAGAATGTGGAGAAATTGAATGGTTGTTAGTTGAGGTTCTTAATTTAAAGGTCAACTATAGCTAAAGACCAGGCAAGACAGCCATGCATGCCTACTCAATTGCAATAAAGATCAGTGGACGGTGCAGATCCCTCAGATCACTTGAGGAGTTGAAAACATGGGGGAAAATATTTTTTCTTTTAAATATTTTATTGAGTGTTTTCAAAAGATTTCGTGGGCAACCAACGAAACTTGGTTCAGTTGGTGTAAGACCCCAACTGAAATCTTGGGAATGGGACACAGGTGCTAGTAGTCCCGGGTTCGATTCCCACTAAAAACATCTCGCTGGGAGAGCCGGCCACGCAGCTCGCTCCGGATTAGTCTCAAGAGCTCCCTGATATTAAGGGTGCTCTTGGGGATACCGGTGGTTCTGCAAGGAATACAGACAAAAAAAAAAGATTTCGTGGGCATCATTTCTTATTTCTTACTCTCTCCCTTCTTAAATAAATGTCTTTTAAGAAAAAAAAATTGTTCCATACTCATATTTAATTAGTCTTTTGAGTTTTGAAGAATAATTAAGAGGGTAAAATTGTAATGTTACAATATATTATCCTAAAATTCATAAATCAAACTATTTTTCTTGGTATGTGTTATCCGATTAAGTATACCCTATAATAAAGATCAAATAAAGTATTAATTCTTATTTTTTTAACTCATATTTAATACAAATTCAAGTATAAAATCATTACTATTTTTCCTCACTATTCATATTTAATACAATCTTGATTTACTAGTAATTGTGTAGTGGGATAAAAATTATGACTAAAAAAAAAGAAATAGCATAATAAGAAAAACACAATTATTTCAATGAAAATCAACATATTTATTACATTTTTTAAAGATATATTTTTTTATAATGAGCCAGATGAATAAAAATTGAAAAAGAATATAATTATTAGAGAGAAATATATAAAAAAAACTAAATAAATAATTACATAAATTAAATACTAATAAATATATTAATTAATTTTTGTTTAATATATGCACTATAATCTTAAGCACACTTACTGTATTTTAGAAGAGAAAAATAGAATCTCCTTATTCCTTCGGTATTTGAAGTAATGTATCACGGAATATATAACCATATTCATAGTTATTTGACTTATTTCTTGATTTTAGTGATAGGAAAGTTGGATCCAAAGTCTTTCTCTTATTAATTTACACGGGTTTAGTAAATTTTTAGAGGATTATTCTCACAATCTCACCGTTCTGTAAGTCTTGATGTTTAAAGTTACATACATAGATTAAAGAATGATTTATTAATGTAAAAATTTAATATATTTTAACTAAAATACTCTTTTTAATAATTGTAAAGAGAATAGTTAATAAAAAAAATAATTGCAAAGAGAATAATAATAAATTTGTGACAACCATATTAAAAAAAATTGAAGAAATTGATGATATTTTTAAATGTAAGAAATTAATTATGAAAAAAAAACGAAAATATAGTGAATAAATGAATAATTGAAAAAAGTATATAAATAAATATTTAATTTCAAAATAAATAATATATGATATGAGACAGAAAAATTTGGATAACATAACTCATAAACCAGAAAAAGTAATTGTTATGAGCACCCGGAAGAATCAGTCCTCTGTCCAATAATACGATGGAGAAATATCTTGATTAAATCTAAAAATATTGTTGTTGTTTCAGAGTTTGAATAGAAAAATATAGTTCATTTATATGTTAAATTGAAAGGATTTTTTAATAAGCATGTAGGTTAACCAATAAAAAATTGTTTTAATTTAACTAAAAATTTAAAATTTTAGTTTATTAGGATGCAGTTATCTTAAATATTTGTGATTTTAACCAACTAGATTTTTGTTTCTGTTTGAAAATACTCATGATTAAAGCACGAGAATACTCATGATTAAAAAAAGATTTTGCTAGGTTAAGAAACTTTTAAAAAAATATTATGCATTGGGCAAGTAACTAGATATATTTTTTATTTAGTTGCATATATTATTCAAAATGTTATAATTTCATTTTGGGGTTTCTTAACCTCAATTTTTGCATTAAAAAACTGTAGTTTGTTTTCAACTTACGAAGTCTTATTAAAATCTTAGTAGGTTTTACTCAAGTGGATTAGCCTAGTGGAAATTGGCTAGGCGCTTAAGGACTTTCAAAGACTCGCACAGTTCGCGGATCTAAGATGAATTAATTGAGAAAAAAAAGGTGAAACCCAGATACCACTTGATTTCGAAAAAAAAATAAAATCTTAGTAGGTTTTTATTATTTTTGAAAGTTTGTTTCCCTCTTTCCCGTGGAATTAAATACTTGAAGAATGAAGATGGAGTTCGACGTGTGCTGAAAACAACAATACGGTTATTGTTAATTATTTTTAATAAGAAAAATATTATTAAAACGGGTATAAAGAGTAGCCAAACCAAATAAAAAAATCCTTGCATCAACATTAGGGAAATGATGCATGAAGAATGACTCATGTACTACTAATCGCCAAAATCCATCTTGTTACCAACAAATTGTAAAGGTTGGATTTTTATTCGACAGAGATCAATATGTCGATAACATAAGTGATATTGAAAATAAGTGAATTTATATTTTGTTCAAGGTATAAAGGTTACTTCGACGGATATAAACCAGTGTCGAAGGAAGAAAAACTTATAAGCTTATATTTTACGAACTTGTCGAAAATGAAATGTACACTTCCCAAAAATAGTAGAAGGGGTTGAAGTAATGAGTACGACACTTTCTTCATTCGTTAGAACTAAGGTGTCATTAAATTTAAATACAGTTACCATTTAAACTACAATAATATTATAAATAGGGTCATTTCTCACAAATAATTTCCCGTATTTGAGATAGAAGAAAGAGTTATAATCATGAAAGAGACTAAAATCATACATCGGTACAATTTTTGGAAGTAAATAAGACCACTTGGAGTTTGGTTTGAAGTCTTATGAATATGGGGATTTTACATGTGAAATTATGAAATCTGTTTGATGGAAAAAAATGAGAGTGAAGTCTTTCTCAAGCGGTCCTTCAGTTCCTTTCAAATGATTAGAGATTAGATATATATGGGAGATTATGTTTGTTTGTCAAAGCGAACATCTCAATGAATGGAATGATTTGATCATTATGAAGTTTCCATAGCGCAGGAGGTGGTTGTTTCTGCAAAATAACATATAAATGATTTAGGAGTGAACAGAGAAGATGATTAAGAAGAAAAGTGTGTCGTGTGAACATAGGGAAGGAGTGAAAAGAGGGTAATTTGGGAATGGTAAAAACTGGGTAGAGTTAAAGAGAGAATAAAAAAGAAATATTGTATAATTAAAAATAATAAATAAGTATTGATTAATTAGACCATTCTTAATGATTTAGGAATCTTATTAATTTCTTAAGTTAGGGCTGAGTATACCAAAACCGTAATTAATATGCTCATTTTCTTTTTGTGCAATTGGTAGATTTTTTTTCTTTTAAACAAGGCATGTCATTTAATATGCACTTTTTTCATTTTCTCTGCAATTAATTAATCAAATCTTTTTTTACTATGTATTTTGATATGTTTTTCCTTAATTACTCAATCAAAGATATAATAAACAATTTTCAAGATTTCTTCGTTATAATTGGGATAATAATTTTATTTTTTTTCAAGATAATGTGTCAAAGAGAGTATATTGTTCAGTTAAAAGAGTTGTGAGACATAAAATGAGGACCTAAATTCAAACCTAAACAATTACACTTTCTACCCCTAAAAAAAATAAAATTTATGTAGTGTTGCAAACAAAAAGAGCTTGAGTTTTGGCTACTTTTTTTAGGTAAATTTTTTTAGGGAGTGAGATAAAGCATGCACTCACCAAATTTTGAAACCGGACACCTTAATACCTATTTAGTAATTCTACCTATTGAATTTGATTTTTCTGAACAAAATCCTAAAGAGCTAACACTTTTTTTTTTTAAAAAAAAAAATCATTAATAAAATAAAGAATACAATCAAACCAAAATCATTGAAAAAAATAAATTATGAAGGCAAAAAAATAGTTAAAATACTAACTAAATAACCTGCAACACTAACATTTATGTCTTACAATTCTGCTATAGTAGGAAATGACACTTTACTTTTGGTTAAATACTTTTTTTTTTTGTTCGTATTTCTTGCGGAACCACTGGTATCTCCAAGAGCATCCTTAATATCAGGGAGCCCTTGAGACTAATCCGGAGGGAGCTGGGTGACTGACTCTTCTAGTGAGATGTTTTTAGTGGGAATCGAACCCGTGGCTACTAGCACCCGTGTCTCATTCCCAAAATTTCAGTTGGAGCGTTACACCAACTGGTTAAATACTTTTGAACCTTTGCAAATTGTCATTTTAAAGGGGAAGAAGTCAATTATTGGAGAAATATCAAGGCAGTGTCATAAAAGAAACAAGATTTTTCAAATTTTTCACCCTTCAAATGACCATTGCATCATCAAACAGGGAGTTGGGATTTGTTTATTACTTGGACAATCTCCGAAGGCGTCTTTTATTAAGTTGAATATTGATGGGTCCTTTTTCAAAGACTCAAACTCAGCCACCTGTGGAGGAGTGACTTGTGATGAGACGAAAAATTTATCTTTACCTTCTTTGTTCGGCTGGAACAATGCACAATTATGCAAGCAAAACTTTGGGCAATCTTTCATGGACTTCATATAGCAACCGAGAAAGGTTTCAGCCGTATTATTGTGAAAACTGATTCTCATGAAGCTGTGAGATTTTTTTCGTCTCTGGATCATTAATACCCATGTTTGTGCTAACCTGGCTCAAGAAATTAACTTGATTGTGGAAGATATCACTTTTATCTGGACTCATGTTTTTGGGGAAGCCAACAAGGTTGCTAATAGCTTAGCTAAACACATACATTCTATGTTTGTGCATAAAAGTATTTTTGATTCTGCACCTCTATTGTTGCTTTGGAGCTGTTAGTTGATGCATCACGTACCTTGTTTATTCGGGGTATGTAGGTTTTTTTGTTGATTTTTGGCTTTAGCCCCAATTTTCCATCAAAAAAATTATCATTTTAAAATGAGAGCAACAATTTTTTTTTTCGAAAAATAATATTTTCTCTATCCCAATATTTTGGTAAAAAATTAAAAAAATCAAAAGAATTAACCATTCATGTAATTCATTAATTACAAATAAAATTATACATATTTAAATTTGCATCATTATTTTCTGTCATTGTTAATGAATCACATATTTTCTTTTTTATAAATTAGTGTCTCTTTTCTTATTTATTTATTCATAAATATAATATATCATTTTTTGTGGTCTAACTAATCTATCTTGGATCCGTGAACTATGCAAGTTTTTGACTTAACGATATGGATCCTCCCAAAAATTGTTGTCTTACAAGGACTCGAGTCTTTGACCCTGAAGTCCCTAAACACCTAACCAGTTTCCAGTAGGGCAATCCACTTAGGTAATGATCATATCATTTTAATTTTAATAATGATATATTGTTCTAAAAAATCCAACTAATAATTTCTTCGAAATGTAGAGAAAATTGAAATAGGTTTTTAATAATAATAATATATTGTTCTAAAAAAAATAACTTAATATATTTTTCTCATATACACAACAAAAATTGAACTTTGACACGATATGATACTTTGAGAATTATAGACTAATCATAGTTGACTCAAGTAACAATCCATGATGCATGTGGAAATGGTCTAATTGCATGATTAGTAGTATTTTTAGGTCGATTCGTTAAATATTTCTATGCAGTATCATTCTCTATTTTTAAACATTCAAAAATTAGTATTATCAATTATTTTGATTTGATACTACCAAATTAGGAATTAGACTTATTTTATTCTAAAATTAATAGTTGAGCTTTTTCTTTTCGTTTGTTACAGACTTACACAGTTAATAAATAGCGAGTTTCATTTCAAAACAAAACAAGAACGCCGCCACACGACCAAACCTGTCTCAAACTAACCTTAGCTTCTTCTTCCATTGTCATCAAAACTCAACAAATCAAAATCTTTCTTCAATGGAATCCATTGGTGTCCTCATAACACATCCAATATACACATACCTTGAAAAAGAGTTATCGAAGCGCTTCAACCTCATTTATCTTTCCGACCTTCCTTCACATCACATCATCAATAATAATATTAATTCTTCGATCCGCGCCGTTGTTTGCGATGTGAAAAACGGCGCGGACACGGAATTAATAGAGTCTCTGCCAAAGCTAGAGATAGTGTCAACGTTCAGCGTGGGATATGACAAGATTGACCTCGAGAAATGCAAGGAGAGGAATGTGAGAGTGACCAATACGCCAGATGTGCTCACAGATTGCGTGGCAGATACTGCTGTTGGGTTGGCGTTGGCTGTGTTCAGGAAGATTTGTGTTAGTGATCGTTATGTTAGGGATGGTCATTGGCTTAAAGCTAATTTTCAATTAACTAACAAGGTGCGTGATTACTTCTCTAATCCTTTTTCCTTTCTTTCATTACTCTATTTGTTTATTTATATTTATTTATTTATTTCATGTGTATTGTTATATTTTGAGGCTGAGGGTGATCCTCGCAACAACAATAGTTAATTGATGACTTAAAGATTTTATGATTTAAGATCCGGAAAATTAGACTATGTACATTTATTCTTAATTATATTTTCAGATTGATAGTTCATAGTTACTTTTTAAGCATACATTTTTGTTAGGAATATGGAGGCACAATAGTACGAGAAACGATGAACTACTTTATCTCCTTTCGTTTCCTAATTCCTAGTATAAAATAGGAGATTTCAGGACTATTAAAAAAAAATAGTTAGTATTTTATAGTAGTGTTGAAAATATAAACATGAGTTGGGACGAGTGGTAAATGGTTCAGTCTCGCTTAAGCAAGGTTTCGAGTTCAATTCCTTGTGGATGCAAAAAAAAAAAACTCATGTTGGGAGACTCACTTGCCATAACCAAACACGTGACCCGAACAAAAAAAATGTAAATATTTGATATATTTAAAAAAAAAAAACTAACATTATAATAATTACTATTGGAATGCTAAATTAAATAAGGATGCATGTGAAAAGAAATAATTAAATGTTATTAAAAAAATGAAATATCGTCTTATAAATTGCATTGGGATCTTATTACTATATATATATATATATATATATATATATATATATATATATCAAAAGGGTCTTATATAATAAAAGATTAGGAGTAACACATAAATGAACTCGACACCATATATTAACTCAAAATCTTAAGATAATGAGTAACACATTTTCATTATTTATTGGTTGAATAAGATATGTTCCATTTTTAAAGGAATCACGCGGCATTGCTAAAAAAATTCTCGCTAATTTTGTAAACGTGTTTAGTGTTTACTATTGATGATTTGAATTTTATGCATAAGAAGATTTGTTCCCTAAAAAAGTGAGGAAGATAACATTTTCAAGAATACTATAAATCATCATCATAAACACTTTCCTTTTTTTTTCCCAATATAATACATTGTTTTTTGAATTTAGATTCTCCAACGTAACTTGGTATCTTTCTTACTTATTGAATATCTTTAATGATTCAAATTTAAAAAAATTAAAACTAATCTTACATTTGAGAGAATTATTCTTCATATTCAACACTTTCCTACTTTTTAATAATTATCATCTCATCCTATTATAAGAAATTATTTTCAACTCAATCACAGCTGTGTTTTTAATCATTTATGCATTGAGCAATGTAATTTTGCGAATTTCAGTTTAGTGGCAAAGCAGTTGGAATTGTTGGTTTGGGAAGGATTGGTTCAGCAATAGCAAAGAGAGTTGCAGCATTTGGTTGTCCAATTAGTTACCACTCAAGAACTGAAAAATCAGAGTCAGGATACAAATACTACCCAAACATCATTGACTTAGCATCCAATTGTGAAGTGCTTATTGTGGCATGTGCACTCACCAAAGAAACCTATCACATCGTGAATCGTCAAGTTATTGATGCATTGGGCCCAAAAGGTGTTATCATCAACATTGGAAGAGGCCCACACATTGATCAACATGAACTTGTGTTAGCTTTGACTGAAGGACGATTGGGTGGGGCTGGTCTCGATGTTTTTGAGAATGAGCCAGATGTGCCTCAAGAACTATTTGGCCTTGAAAATGTTGTGCTTTCTCCTCATGTTGGGAGTGACACTGTTGAAACTTGTAATGCTATGGCAGACCTTGTTATTGCAAACTTAGAGGCACATTTCCTTAGCAAGCCACTATTGACCCCGGTGGTTTGATACTTAGCTTTGACTATTACGTGGCCTCATTCGTTTAATTTACATGAATGTTTGCAAGTTCTATACATGTGTTTTCTAACCTTTGTACTAGGTAAGAAATGGAGTAAATTTAGACTTCATATATTTGGTTTGCTTTTAGATTGGCACATGGTTTTTTAAATGAGTTTTTCTTTTTGAACCCCTTTGATTACTCATTGACCTCCATTTGAGTTTTTATGAATAAAGTTGCTCTTATTATTTTACCGACTTTAACAAGATAAAAAATCATTTTCGATTTAAATAAGGCGGAAACAAATATTAATATATTTTCGTTTACCAAAAAACAAAATTTTTCCGCCAAGCTAAAAGCGGAATATGTTCCGCTTAATGAAAGGCGGGGGTGGAAAAGGCCGCTTGCCATGAATTGTGTCTTGGAGATTCCCAAGGTACTAGCAACCACTTATAAAACCAGCGCTAAGCTTGCAATATAATGGGGCATTGAATAAATAAATGCTTAGCACTTTCCTCTTCATCACGACAAAAATTAATTAATTCTTTTCATAAATATTTTTATTTACTTATCATTTTTTAAATAATTATCAATACTATCAATAAAAATAATAATGTTTTAAAAATACATATAAAATATTAGAATTGATTTTTTTTAATAGACTTAAATTGTGAAAAAGGCATGATGTGCAAGTGCCATTCAACAAAATGTGTCTTATTATTAGTATTTTTTTTTTAAATTATTTTTTTAATCTTTGTCACAAAGCACAAAAAACGGAGGGTTGAGATTGCATGAAGTCACTGGAGCAGAACCATATCCCCACTGACACCATTACTATCACCATCGTCCATCATTACGGATATATAGTATAACAAGGGAGGAGGAGATTTAGGGCAAATTCACGATAAATCATTTTCCGTTATTAAATAGATCTCACACATTATTTTATTATTTTTTTACATCTTTTTATACTTTAAGAATCTCTAAGAACATGAATTACTTTTTCATTCCACCCATAAATTTACTTTTCGTTCATAAATGAGTCACATTACCTACCTCACACTCCTAATATTTTATAATAAATATAACTATCATCAACTAACCATATTTTTTTACCGCCAAAAAACTAACTACATTTTGAATAATTTATTTTTGAACGGCTAATTTTTTTTTAACTTATTTTTTTCAAATGCAACTTTTTAGACACAACGTACGTCCCAGCGAGGACGTAGTGGTAATTTTTTGTTGCTCACTTGAAAAATATCACTTATACGTGCAATTGAGAAATTTTTTTTTTTTTAAAACCACTTACATCCATGAAGAGACGTGCACGATTTTTTTAAACAAACCCATACGTCTATCAGATACGACGTATTGAAAATAATTTATTTTGTCATACAGGCTAAAAATTAATACTTACATCTTGGTTGAGATGTAGGGGTTTAAAAAAAATTAATACATACGTCAAAGCTTAGACGTTGGTGTTAAAATTATATACAAAAGTTACGTTTTGGTTGAGACGTAAGGGCTAAAAATTAATACTTACGTCTTGGTTGAGACGTAGGGGCCTAAAAAAATTAATACTTACGGCAAAATTATATACAAAAGCTACGTCTTGATTGAGACGTAAGGCTAAAAATTAATACTTACGTCTTGATTGAAATATAGGGGTTTAAAAACAATTAATACCTACGTCAAAGTTTAGACGTAGGTAAGAAAATTATATACAAAATCGCACGTCTCACAGGAGACGCAAATTAGAATATAGCTACCAGTATATACATCTCACACGAGACTACTTGGTTTAAGTATTAATTTTCACTCCGTCTTTTGTTAGGCGTATGGCAAAAGTCACCTCCTCACACACTGCTTCGTCTCCCTCCCTCACACGGAGTCTTTCTTCTTCAACCCGGTCCACCACCCAAGCTTCGTCTTCAACCTCTCAGATCCGTCTCTCTCTTTGTCTTTCCTTCTTTGCATGCTCAAATCAAGGCCATATCTGACCAGCATCATCATTGCCCTACTGGAATTGGGGTAATTAGATTAGGGATTTTTTTTATTATTGTTGATTTATTGTAATTTGATTTGGGGTTTGTTATTTTTTTTATTTGGGATTTTTTGTAACTTGAATTTGTTGATGGTTGTTCTGTTCTTGTTGTTCTTCCTCTCTTGTTCTCTCTCTGATCCATTTCTGTTTCTTTCTCCCTCCTTTTTTCTATTTTTTCGATTAAAATAAGCCATTCCCTCGGCTCACGAACGAGTTGCGAATTAGTGCATCGTGATGAAAAACGAACGAACGTCGACTCTCCCCACTCGTGATGACTCTCCCCACCCGTGATGAACGACGACAAACGTTTGTACGTGTACGAATGAACGTTTTTTCTATGCCGCTGGAGATGCTCTTATTAACCCACACCTGGGTATATAAAGAAGAGAGAAAATGAACCCTTAATTTGTACAATACCTTTCTAATGTTGTTTTTTTCTTTGAACAATTGTTGCCATTTTATAAACAATGTAAATATATATATTAGAAATTTGCCAACATAAGTAATTAAAGTGATTTTTCATCGGTTGAATCATTTAAGCATAATATTCCATGTTCCATATTTTAATTAAAAACAACCTAAGATGTCGGTTTAGATACTGCATGGCTGTTGCCGTGAGTTTTTTTTCCCAAAAACCAACAATTTGACGTTAGAATATGGCACGATAGTAGTTTTTTTTAAAGTTAGTGTAATTTAGAAAAATGAAAAGGGTATTTTGGTTAGAGGTTAATTTAAACCAAATTAAAAACAATTTAAAAACAGTTAAAATACATTGTTTTTTTTATGCAAACCACCCCAACGCAGGGTTCTCAGCACCGCTGAACCCAGAAACCTAACTACTGCAATGAGGTCTATCATTTACAGATTAACACATTCAACTCAAAATCTCAAAAATTAACAATATTTTAAAAAAAAAAGGAACATGAGCATTACTTGACATCATTAGGAATAGTATCTAAAGACCAAGTTAAAAGATTTTGAACAAAAAATAAAAAAAGAACTGTTCATCATAAGATAACCATAGTTACTGCATTCTATATACACGGAGCCCCCTGCAAGTAATAATATTATTAGCAACTAAATGATATCCCATAATGGTAGAAGAAGCGAGGATACATTTTCATCCAATTGTTGCAACACACTAAACGTTACAAACACTCACTTAAGAAAGTTAAGATAAAGGATTACCAAAAAAAAATCAATGAAATTTTTTTTAGCAAAATAGAGTAGTTGGAAAGAGAATACATACTTTCATTTTATTCCCTACCTCCCACTATACCGCTGCTCCGATTCCCAACCATCATTTGAGGGACTCTCTTCATCTTCTTCCCTGTGGATGTGGGTTTACATAAACAGGAAGGGAGATCCTGTGGATGTGGGTTTCTATAATCAAGAATGGGGGTTTTGGCTTATTGCTACGGTTTTTTTGCCGATTTGCATTATGAATGTAAGCCGTTGAAGGATGGCGAAGAAGAATAAGGATTGGTTGGTTTATTTTTATCGATTTCGGCTATTGCAAAAGAATAAAGTACTTATGAACAGTTTTTTCACAGAGAAAGAGATGCTTTGGAACTGCTTGGATGAAAATATGAGTGAGTTTTCATTTATTAGTAGCAAAATAGAAGGAGATGCTTTTACTCCATTAACATTGTGAGGGGGAAACTGCTCCGTGGCTTGTTAAGCTTTTGGCTTATTGCTTTCCTTTCATAACTGGTCGGGGCAGTTATCAATTAGCATTGTAGATTTACTTTTTAATCCGTATCAGTTTTATGTGAAAGAATTAGCAAATTTGTGAATTTTAGTAATCATTGAGGGTAATATTGAAAAAGCAAAATTTTGTAAAAATGTCGGTTAAAAAACAGTTAAAAAATCAAGTTTTCTTTATATAATAGTATATTAGTATATAATATAAATAAATACATATAGTATAGATAAATTGTGAAAAAGGCTTGACGTGCAAGTTGCATTCAACAAAATGTGTCTAAACTATTATTAGTAGTATTTTTCTTTTTTAAATCTTTGTCACAAAGCACAAAAAACGGAGGGTTGAGATTGCATGAAGTCACTGGAGCATATCCATATCCCCCTGACACCATTACTATCACCATATCGTCCATAATTATTGATACGTTGTCATCATTGTTGAGTATAATAGGGGAGGAGAGATTTATTAACCCACACCTGGGTATATCTATACTATCTATACTGTTATATAAAACAAATCCTGTTTGTACATAATTTTATAATTTTCCATTATACCCTCCTTAATGGGAAGGGAAGTTACTGCAATAAAAATAATAATAACAAGTAAAGGCAGTTACACATGACAGTTTCAAAAAACAAAAATCAAATGGAAATAGAGCAATTTTAAATGGAAAAAAGCAGTTCACACATGCTTGGATGGGTTGATTGTTTTACCACAATCAAGCAAAAAGAAAAAACGATACAAAATTTGCCTTATAGTATTGTCTCCTTCTCATCTTTAACATAAAAAAACATGACAAAATGAATGTCGATTTACAAATATAATATTTTATGACAAACAACACTTTAAAATAAAAACACGACAATAAGAATGTAGATCGATAGGCACGGGAGTGCCTGTCGAGACACTAATAAAGAGAGAAAATGAACACTTAGTTTGCACAATACTTTTCTAATTTCTGTTTTTTTTTTCCTTTGAACAACGGTTGGCATTTTATAAACAACGCATATATATATATATATAAAATAACTAAAGTAATTTTTTAGTTGAAACATTTTAGCATAATATTCTAATTATAGTCGACAAAATTGTACGTCGACATTTTATGAGAACAAATTTTAATGACCAAACCTATTTTAATGATTAATTTTTTTGAAATTTTTTGGGATTTCTCACAAAATATATAAAGGCATTTTTGTCTACTATAATTTAGTATACTATATACTAAAGTGTTGTAACTAAAAAATCATTTTACTTAAGTTAGCAAATCCAATTATTATTAATGGGGCAAAAAGTTTCCGAAAAGTTTCAACAAACTTTAAGATGGCATAATGAAATTATCTTTTAAAAAGCTGCTAATCATAACTATTTTTTTTAACTGTGATATATTATTTTTTTCCAAAAAAGTGTAAACTTCACGAAATTTATAATCCAAAACAAACAAACTCGAAAATATTTTGCAATTCAAATTATTTGCAACCACAATGTAGTCAAATGCATGATAAAAAAAAACCAGTAAAACAATTATACATTTTATATAAGTTTTACTCTTCCTTTAGCTATTTCATTTTGAAGCTTTTCGCGAACCATTTCACGTCCACTTTGAAACCATGCTTGCTGATTATAGGTCCAATCGGGTACAATTGGATTTTGTCTCCAATAGGGAGACATAACTATTTGTTCAAGTTTGTGGGCATACTTAAGAACATTCATAGAAAACTCAATTTCAAATTGATTACGAACACAACCTCCCATTTCAATAACTTTGATCTCATTGTGAGAGAATGCTGAAAGATCCTCAATATCTTTCTGAATATCAAAGAGCTTTGGGTGTGCAAGTGTGCAACCTATATTAAAAAAATAAATAAATAAATAGCAAATGAAGAGTTGGCAACTCCTTTAAAGGTATCGTCATATAAGATTAGATTTGGAAAGATAAAAGGCAGCCAAGTACAATAATAAGTTTGAATATATGCAATATAATTTACCTACTACAGTAGGTGGCTCAATCGTTAAGGCCATGCATGTGTAAATTTTGCCATCTATATGGCATATGCTTATAATAAATTAAATTTGGAATATATATATATATATAGCCATAGAAAACACAAAATGAAACATGTGTACGTAGTAGTACTAGAATAAGTTCACTACAACTCACCGTGACACCGAGTTTTTGTAGTAAAGGAAAAGCTTGAAGGTTGTTTAAAATCCACAAAAGATCAAACCCCAGGTGTCGCGAGATGTCCCGCGAGATGTTCGCTTTCAAAAGAAAGTCAATAATCGAAATGTCAATAACCAAGTTTAACTCTTTAAGGTGTTTGAGTTGTTGAGTTATTCTTCCAGGAATATCATCAGCCTGAATAAGGAAGAAAGGACACAGTACATTACATATATATATAACATTAAAATGCCAGAATAAAAATGCATAGTCAAAATTAAACAGGCTAACCATCACTAAGGGCACAAAGGTGTCGATATGCAAAATCTCAAGTTGAGGAAGAGTTGCAAAGATGGCAAATGCATCAGATATTTCCTCAAACATGAGAGCGTAGCTATTAATGCTCTTCAGCATAGGGGTGTTAATGTAAGAAAAGGCCTTATAACTTCCCGTGTAATCAAATGAAGTGAGTTTGAGGCAATTTAGTGAAATTTGTAGGTCTGATCTCTCCTCGTCAATTACCGAATAGCAAAATCTAATCTCAAGATGGCATAAGGATGATGAACTTGAACTTTCTATGTCTAGCACACGTGATTTGCTCTTGCAACAAAATAAACTTAAACATTCGAGTAAGTGACAATTAGATAATAGGCTTGTAATAAAAATGCCATCAACTATCCCATCTTCAAGTTTGAAAGATCTCAAATTTTTGAAAGGAATAAGGTAGTCAACAAAGTTGGTGACGGTGTCACACATAAGAAAATGTTGAAGATGCATATGCTTGAGTACTCACTACAACATTTTTGACTTTAGGCAACACTTAAAGGTTCAATGGTTAGAAAACCGTTGCATATACAAGACATAAGCAACGGTTTTTTGTGCATAGCCAATTAATACAAATAAGCAACGGTTTTTACTAATAACTGTTGCATATTAATTTAGGGTCTTCATAGGCAACGGTGTATTGAACACTGATAAAAAAGACAACATTTTTATATATGTTGCCTAAAATTTAGTTAAAAAACCGTTCTTGAAAATGCTAAAATATACTAATAAAATCCAAATCAAAACCCCTTCTTCTTCCTCTGTTCTATTCGTGACCCCTATCCTCTTCAACATTGTGACACCCATCCTCTTCCAGCCCGCGACCTCCATTGTCTTCCAGCCACCGTCGTGCCGCTGTATCGCCGCCGTCTCGCAACCATCGCGCCTACGTGAGCCCCCATCTCTCAACCACCGCTCCCCACATTCACTTCCCAATTGAAAATCCCTAAATTCCTAAATCTTTCTCAACTTTGGAGAAATCCCCAACGAACACTGTCGCGACGCCATGAGAAGCTGTAAACGCCGCCTTCCATCAAATTTCACCAAACCAACCTCTGCAAATAAATCACCCAATCACCTCCGTACGACCTCGGCAAGACCTTTGGTGACTTCGCGCACGACCTCGGCAAGACTTGGACCTTTGATCTTCGACCTCCGCTCTCTGCCTTCCCTCCAACCTCAAACTTCGACCTCCACTGACATACGACATTCAACCTCCAGTGAGTATGTTCATTTCATTTTTTTTATAATAATGGGTTAAAACCCCAACCCCCAAATCTCTCGAAACCCCATTCTCTGACTAGTTTGCTTATAGGGACAAATATGAAATGATAATTAAAAATAAAATTTGGAATTGACTGTGATTTGAAGTGGGGGAAGTGTTATTCGAAAAGGCATTTTCACCACCCAATTTTTCTACTCTTCGATTTATTTTTGCTTTTAATTTTTTGCTGTTTTTTTGGTTAACAATGAAATGGTATTAGATAAGATCTTATGTGGAACAGTGTTTTTGCATTTCAAATTCTTAGGTTTTGTTTTTCTTATTATTTCTTCATCATGTAGTTTTGCAGTTTTGCAGTCAAGGGTTTAGGAATAGTAGCTTAGGTTTTGCAGTGAAGGGTTTTGATTTATAAACTTGATTTATAAAGTTGTCTTCTTTCTTTTTTCCTTATCTGTACAGACTTGTTTTTATAATGGGGGAAGTGTAACTATCCATGGGTAATCTTCTAACATAAAAAGTGAAGGAGTTGCATAATTCTTTTAAATGCTTGAATGCTTGCTTCAGCTATATCTTTTCTGCTATTGTATATTGTTGATATTGTTGGTTTGCTACTATTTGAACCAAGACATTTCAACCTATTGAACTTTGAAGTGTCTATTTTAATTTTTTTCGCTTAATTCTTTTACCCACAAATGTTCTTTTGTCAATTGAATTGTGAATTACTTCTATGTGATATTTAGCTGCTGATCAAAGTTGCTGCTAATTACTAGAATTTTCAAAGGTGGTTAGGATTTCATATTCTCTTGGGCCAGTCTCTAGTAGGTAGTTATCCAGTTATATTAATTTTGAACATCTTTCAGAATCTGTCTAAACTATAGCCAGACATATCTCACTAGAGGAACTGAACTTGTGTAATTTAAATGTGACGTGCTTTTGTTCTCCATAAAAAATCAATTTATACATCTCTGGTGACTTAACATTGCAGGAGGTTGGATGTAATCATGCTTAGAGTGTTGGATACTCGACTGATGGTTTTGCAACAACCCCTACCATGAGAAAATTGCGTCTCATATGGGTGACTGCTCGCATGCACATTGAAATCTACAAATACCCTGCTTGGTGGGCTTTGTTCTTCATAAAAAAATTTATATTAGGAACTCTAATGAGAAAAATCTAACTTAAGATTCCAACAGGAGTGATGTAGTTGAGATAGAGACTTGGTGTCAAAGGGAAGGGAGAGTTGGAACCAGACGTGATTTTATACTCAAAGAATTTGCGACCGGCCAAGTTATTGGAAGAGCAACAAGGTACAACGTTCTCCTTCTAGTTGGACAGTTGTGGTACTTTTGGATTCTTTTACCTCTAATAATTAGATCAACAATATTATACACTATAATCAACCAAGATTGTCTAGCATGGCACCATTTAATTCATCCACTAATAATCTCACCAGTTTTTAATGATCGGTAGGATATGCTTTCATTGTGTAGCATGATGTGACTTTTTTCCGCTTCCTGCGCAACCTTGTAGAAAACCTTTTTTATTCTTCCAGTTTTGTACTAGAATTGCTATCAGCCTATCACACACTTGTTAAATTTAATATTTGTAAAGATAAAGAAGAAAGTTGTTTCCTTGCTAATTTCTTTGATGTGATTTTTCAACATACTACAGGATAAGTTTTTGCAAAAGGTTCACTTCGATAAACATGGCATTCCTCTTATGCAGGTTTGGCTATTTATATTGGTTCTTATAGTACTTGAGAATGCATCTTTAGGATAGTAATCAAAGATATGTGTAATTGTGAATGATACATTGAACAGATAGATAATCTTGAAGGCGCTAAGAAAAAGGGGAACTTTTTGGATATCCTCTTATGGTAAAGAGTAGAAGATTAGAATATGATGGTAGATAAATGATAGATTCATAAATTCTGTTCGGTAGGCCATAACCCTTTTTAAATGCCATATTATGAATCAATGCCATATACTATTAGATTCATAAATTCTGTTCGGTAGGCCATAACCCTAAGGTTGGATACTAATTCTGTTATGAATCAATGCCATATATTAAACTGCTACATTGGTTCCGCATTGTTTAATTTTAAATTTGATCAAGTTGTGGTATTTGTATTAATTTTAAATTCTATTCCATGTCCCTTTTCCTTATGTCTCAAGTCTAAAGCTTAAATTTTAAGTTTTAACCTGTATGGTATCTGTTTCTGGTGCACAAGATAAAGACATAGGCTTGGCTGTGATTAAAGGGTCGAAACAACAAAAAAACCACTGATGTCTTTGTTTGAATGGATATCAAACCCTTTGAGAGCTTGAAATCCTACTGCTGGTTTTTTTAATGGTTTTCCTGTTTCTGGTTTTTTCTGTTTCGGGTGTTTTTGTTGTTTCTGGTTTTTACGTTCCTCTGTTTTCCAATGTATTTTTTTATGTTGCTGTGAGTTATTAGGCCATATATGCATGCGGTTTTGGGTATCATTGTTGTAGTCACCATGTGGACAGCTATAGGTATCTTCACTGCATGATATCTTTGTTGTAGTCACCATGTGGACAACAATGATTCAAATATTGTCAAATTGTTAGCTAATTTGATTGTTGGAATTGGGTTGTAGTTGTCGACCAAGGAAGTTAGGTATGAAAGCAGAGGTGAACATGCTCATTTGCTTTCTCCATAACTTGAATATATACTCTTAACTCGAATCATATGTATGATTAAAAATAAGCTAAATAACAAGCATCTAAGCATCTTGAGGCGTGAGTAAATTTATTATATGAATGTTTTGATTTGTTTTGTTTTGTTTTTGCAGCTTTCCCATTCATCACTCTATACTCACAATGCGAGGGGCTTGATATTACTGGATTGTGATACTGCAGAATTTGAAACTCATGGTAGAATTGTAGATAATAGAAAGTGTTGTTTTACAAGCTACAGCTCTGCAAGCATTTTCATTTTATATATAAATTTACTACTTTTTAGGTGCCAGGGTGTTTTTATATCCATCTTGTGTACTGAATAATTTGAAGTTATGTTTGTAATTGTTTGTATGTAGTATATCTTATATTTCCCTGTTACATAAATAAAATTCGTCTTATCCGAAAAAGAATTCGACAATGTACTTGTGGCTTTATATATATATATTCATGCACAATTATGTTTATTTAATTGTTTCCTATACTGTTTGTCTACAAGTAAACAAGTGTTGCCTATAAAAGCAAAAGGAAAATAATTGTTGCCTATATAAAAAGGCCAACAATTAAATAATTATGCTTAAAGTGTATTGCAACGGTTATATCCGTGTTGCATAAAATCTCAACTCACAAAACCGTTGCTTAATATAGATATAGAAACCGTTGCCTGAAACATAATGCAACGGTTTTATCAGTGTTGCATATGCTATAAATGAAAAAACCGTTGCCGTTTAAAAGGCAAAGGCAACGGTTTTCTTACCAAAATCGTTGCATATTCTGAACAAATAAACCGTTGCTGATTATAATAAAACCGTTGCATATTATGTACCCAGAAACCGTTGCTATTTATAAGTCAAAGGGCAACGGTTTTCTGAAAATTGTTGCCAAATACAAAAAACCGTTGCCTTTGACAATAGGCAACACTCACCTAGAGAACAGTTTGAAAACCGTTGCCTATACTTTCAGCAACGGTTTTTGTGCTTTAAGCAACGGTTTTGTGTCGTTGCAGAAAATTAAAAATGTTGTAGTGACTGTTGAAGAAGAAGAAGGAGCAGCACCAAAAACTAAGCCAAAGGGAAACTTGTAACAATTCCTGCAAGTTGCTGGCTCCTCACCAAAAAAGAGTAGATCGATTCTTTCAGCTCCCTTTGTAAAAGCAAAAATGATCCATTGATTGATACTTTTTTTTTCTAAGTTTATGATTCAAATAGAAATTCACCATAAAAGTATCAATCTTAGTGCCCCTGAAATTCTTGAGATATTTATCAACTCGTTTTACAAATTCATCACCACACAATCTCAAATTAAGATATCTAAGCGTCTCTGAACTTTCAAAAATAATATATTTAGCCCATGGAAGTTCTTCATCTCTTCTAAAAATGTCCTCGGTATAATTTTTGGGTTTAGGCTTGACTTTAAGATATCCAGCCTGTTGCATTTCATCATCGTTTCCAAGAATGTTGGGAAGATCAAAATTGAGAACTCTCCTTTCACTTAACACAAGCTTGAACCACCTTTTAGAGATGACACAAGTTCTCAACGAATCTTTGATGGATAACATGGATAGTATGTAAGACAAGACACAGTCTGGCAATTCATTAATGTGGTCCATTTTATGCTAAAAAAGGAAAAAAAAACAAATATATTCAACGTCACTACTAATTATAATAATTAGGGTTTTTTTTTTAAAAAATACATTGGTTGAGAATACTAATATTGGAAAAAGTCAACTACCATATCATAGGGTACACCTCTATGAGAAATTATTAGTTGATCCCGAATCACCATGTAATTCGTGATCCAGACCAATCACTATTCGACACATAACACAAATAACCATCCACTACCTTTATCTTTTCTATTTTTTTATTTTATTTTCCTAATTGGTAAATTAGGATTGGCTTGGACCACGTCACATGGATGACGTGGTAGTCCAGAACTTCTCCACCTCTACACTTATTCCGCTGGAGTGGGAATTGAATTAAGCCGGAATGTTGTTTTACTTTTTATGTTCAATTAATCGCATTTCCGTTGCGAAAAGCTTTGTTAATTAGTTAGTGGCATGTGTATTCTTCTATGTCTTGAAAATATAAAAAAAAAATATACTTTTTTTTTTAATCTTGATTATATTTGACTTCTTAACAAATGAATCAAAAACACTTATTAGTATTTGTCATATTATTATTATTATTTAAATTTTTTTTTACCACAACACAGAAATCACAGTACACATCAATAATAATTTAACACAAAAAAAATTAAGTTACATATAAGGGGTAAATAATTATTTTTAGTATGTCTCATACTATCATTACCTAAAAAGCTAGAATGGATCTAAGTTGGGCAAGTTGAAAATTACTACTAATTAAAGAAAGAGAAGGATAACAAATAGACTAAAGCGAAAAACAAAGGGTTCAATAATACTATTTTTTTCCCCCAAGGCATAAAGTTCAGATTGATATCTGAGAGCAAATACTAATTACCTCCTCTTGCAGTATATGATTATGAGTGGTGTCAGTTATTAGTGGCTTGTGGAAAAGGTAGACGGTGATCGGCTGGATCTGTGAGACGGTGCATGGAGTAGATCAACGACGCTAGGTTTCAAGCAAGAGTGCAGACTACATAGTATGAGTTACTATTTTATAATAAAACATGGGAGAGGTTTTTCTGCTGACTTTAATTTATAACATGATCACTATCTTATCAAAACAAAAAATTTAAAACATGATCACTACTCAATAGAGATATCAAATCCAATTACTATTTCTATTCCTATGTTCGGTATTCGGAATCTATATTAAAAAAAAAATAGACTCCTTCAGTCTTATCAAGCTTGGTATCAAATAAGATAGATTCCAAATTTGGGAATGGGTTACAATCCGCCTTTGTTCGCCCTCAAAAATGATATCTTTGATTTATTTTAATTAATAGAACAAATTTTTTGTTTTTTATTATTGTTGTGCCTGACGTATCCTTGTAAAATGAGGAATTAATGGTTACATAGTTCTAAATTAGATTTTTAATGTTTTTTAGTTTTATTATAAAAATGTTTGATGCAGGAGAAAATATGCACAAAACCTCAACATTTAGTCAAAGGTGAATTTCCAAAATGCATATAGCTAATAATTAATTAATAAATATTTTTAATTTTCATAAAAAAGTTTTTTGTTTATTTTATTTTAAAATTTAATGATTTTAAAAGAATTTTTTTGTATATATTTATATTTTTGAATATTAAGAGGAAAACCAGAAAGATCCTGCCACTAAATATGCGAGAAAAATCAACTTACGAAAGCATATCCAATTTAATTAACTAATATTTTTACAGATAAAAATATGACATTTAATTATTAAAATCTAAGATCCTACTTTATTTAAATTAAATTTAAGAATTAAATTCACAATATATCCTAAAAAACAAATATTGAATTTATGGATAAGATTCGAATAAAAATTAAATTTCCCTTAAACACTAAAATTATCATTTATCAAAACAGGACTCTTAAAAATTAATTATCAAATTTTCAACAAAAAGATTACATTTTATTCTATCAGCCTTAAATTATTATTATTTGCTATAGAAAATAAAAGAAAAGAAATAAAGAAAAAGGTACCTGGACGGAGAAGAGAAGCAGCACAGTAGCGGAAATGTGAAGGTGGAGGGGGATGTGACACGTGTCACTTTCCGGTTGGGCTGGCTGTTTGACGTTTTAGGTCTGGTGTGGCAAGGACTAGATAAACGTGTGCGCTGACTTAATCTAAGCCGTCAGAATAGCTTTCTCTTTTGACCCAGTGGCTAAGACTCGATGAATGGAGTAGAGGAGTGATAAAGTAGGTGCACGGTAGAAAAAGTCACGTCAGTGTAACAACTGCCAGCGCAAGCAGGAGAGAGCAAGGCAAAAATAGAGTATGAAAAAAAAAAATATGTATTTTCAAAAATCGTCTTTGAAATAAGGAAGAAAACTCTATTTATATGAAAAATTAAGTTAGGAAATTAGGGTTCTTTTCAATAGGTTTTGAGAGGTCAATAGAATATTACTTAATTTATTCATCAATTAAATCTTCCCAATTTTGTTAAAGATTAACTCTTAATCCTTTTAAAATAAAAATAAATTTGATGATAATCTTTTCATAAATAAAACAAATCCTTTTAACCAAACAAGTTTTTATCTTTATCCTCACAAAATTAATCAAATCTTTTACAAAAAAAAAATATTTTTATCTAATCTTTTTGATTTTTTTTCGTTTTTTTTCTTCAAAAAAATACTTTTTCAAAAAAAATATTTTATTTATTTTTCATTTGTCATCGTCTTTTTCTTGTCGAAACCAGATGGTGTATGACCTTCACATTTTTTGTAGCCTAACTAATTCACCCCAGATCTACGAACTGTGCGAGTCTTTGACTCAACGATATGGATCCTCCCTAGGAATTGTTGCCTCACCAGGACTCGAGTCTTTGACTCTAAAGTCCTTAAGCCCCCGTCAGTTTCCACTAGGCCAATCCACTTGGCTTCATCATCATTTTCTTTTAAAAACATTTTTTTTTTTTTCAATATTATTAATAAGGATAGTTTTAAAAATACATATATTAAATGTTTACATTTTCAATATCATTAATTAAATCAATCCACTTTCTTAATAAACGTAAAATATGTCAAAATAATCTTATATATAGGGGCGAAGAAAATATTAAACAACTAATTATTTAATCTAATCCATTTAGCATTTATGAACTAACCATAATTCAAAATTTGTAATTTTTAAGTTTTTCATTAATTATTAATTACTTTAAAGGAGTATATACTATTTAAACAATTAGAATGAAGCTTTATACCATCTAGATAGTTAAGCAATTCACACCTCATGCTTCGTAATGAAAAATAGTGCTCTTAAATTTTTTACTTTCAATTAGTATATAAACTGATTTTTTTCAAAAAAAATTTAAAGTATGAATTAAATATAGTAGTGCTCCTAATTTTTTTCGACTTTCAATTAATACATAAACATTTTTTTTTTCAATTTTTTTTAAAGTATACATCAATTAAAAAATGTTATCTTTGAGCAAGTACATGGGCTAAATGCTAGATCTAAACTAATAATTCATACTCCCTCCGTCCCATTATCTTGGTAAAAGTCAAACAAGTCAATGAAAATAAGGGAGCATTTGTTTAATATAGTGCATGATTCATTCATTAATTACAAATTGATATTACACAAATTTTCATATCATTACAATTAATACATAATACAATATTGTTTCCAAACAAAATCTTTAAATGTGTTTTCCTTATTTACTTATCAATCATTGATATGATATATAATCTTTAAGATTTTTCATTTATTTTTTTACTTTAATATGGGACAAAATTTTTTGCATTTTTTACCAAGATAATGGGACGAAGGGAGTAATTATAAGCATCAAACAAATTATTAAAAGTTGTGATTTCTAATTTTCAATGAGTACTTTTAGAACATCAATTAATATCATAATTCTTTAGAGAGGGAACTTTCAATAAGCAAAAATTGTACACATCTATATATATATATATATATATATATATATATATATATATATATATATTTTGTCTTTACTCTTTTGCCGTATCACAGGTGTCCCCAAGAGCATCCTTAATACCAGGGAACCCTTAAGATTAATACTGCACGAGGTCGCGTTCTTATGTCTCTCCCAACGGGGTGTTTTAACCGGGCATCGAACCTGAGACTTCTTAGTCTCAAGCCTATTCCCAAGTTTTCAAGTTGGCAGGATCGTACTACTTGAGCCAACCCCGTTAGTTGTACACATCTATATTTTAATTGTAAGAAAATATGCAAAAAAATATTACCTAGCTTACACAAAACTCACATTTTCCTAGTGCGAAAAGTTGATGTAAACTATATTTTTCTAGATATATATGAGCGAATTGGTTGGGCGCAGAGGGACTTCAGGATCAAAGGCTCGAGTCCCAATGAGACAACAATTTCTGGGGAGAATCCATACCGTTGAGTCAAAGACATGCACAGTTCGTGGATCCGATGTGGATTAGTTGACCCACAAAAAATGTGAAGCCCAGACACCACTTGATTTCGAAAAAAAAATAAAAAATATCTATGAGCGAAAAAAATAAATGCAAAAAAAGTTAAAGAGCGAAATGTTAAAGTGCTAATCCGATATATACTTCTAAAAGGGGAAGATATATATTTATATATATACACACACCCCAATTGTCATGGGGCTGAGAATCTCATATTCTCGTGGGTCATGAACTATGATGCATTTGTAGGACTTTTTTAACGTATAAAGATCATATATCAGTTTGTAAAATTAACTTTCATCATAATTAAATTAAAGGGATATGTTTTATATAATAAAATAATATTTTATAGAACCAGAATAAAGTAATATTTTACTCACTAATAATTTCCATTAAAAAATAATATTTTAGTCACTAATAATTTATTAATAAATTGTCTCACTTTTTCATGATTTGATTAATTTTTATTTTTAGGTCAATATATTATTAATAGGAGATTAATAGGTGTGCACTAACGGTGTAACATTTTTTACACCATCAATCAATTATCCACCATTCATTTGTATTACTTTTATTTAAAAGTCAACGACCATAAACACATGAATGGTGGATAATGCATTGATGGTGTAAAAAACATTTACACTATCATATCTATTTTCAATATTATCTACTATATATATATAAAAAAAGACACCTATTCGATCGAGACACCACGTTTGCCGGAGGAATTTTCGAGGCACCACGTTTATTCGTTTAAGAATATTTGCACCAGAGCGTTTGTAGGTAGATAATCATTATCTTTAACCAAAATTACAATTTGAAATTAAAAAAAAATCAATTATTCAAATTTATTTAATCATTGTTTTATCTATATGTGAAATCATTATCCTCATTAAAAATTATCACTATATATAATAGGATTTCGATTTCAATCTTTACATTTTTTTTCCATATTTACATCTCTCTAATTCTAAGAATTTTCTTTTGTTCTCAAATTTATTTTAGGAAGCTCCAACCCAAAAAAAAAAAAGAAGAAGCTTGAAGATATAATTGAGTAAGACGAAGGAATCCAACAATCGTTTACGAAGAGTGTTAAGAAAGTTTTAGAATGAAATTGATTGATTTAAGTTTTTTTATCGCATGAAATTATAAATTTATAATTTTACATACTTGCAAATAAATTTATTTCGTACTTATCGTACATTATTGAGTTTTATCTCTGATTTTATATTATTATTATTTTTTATTCTATTGGGAATTTTGTTGTTGTTTTAAGGATAGGATGGAGAGAAGGTGTGGCTTTAAAAACTATTACTCAGCATGGAAAAGAAAAGGAATCGACTGAAGAGTAATATTGCATCTTATGAAAATTTAAAGGATGAAGATGAGTATCAAGTAAAAAGTTTTATGAATCATGCACTGTGTGTTTTCAAGGCAATTATTTTTAAGAATTGCGAGGTATTGCCTATGTATGTAATATCAAACCTTGAAGACTTGCAATGTGTATATTTCATTCTCCATAAAATATAATTTATTGGTTCTAAAATAATTCTTGAAATTTTTGTTTTCAAGACAATTTGGTCCATAACAAATTAAGTTAAATAAATTATTCAAATTTTCCAAATCATCATCTCAACAACATTAAAATTTATTCATTAATTATATTTAATAATTAAATTAAAATAAAAATCCTATAAATAAATTCCATAATATATTAAAAGGTAACAACAACAATAATTCAACCTAAAAATTGGGTGTCTCTTCCTATTTTTTTTAACCACTTTATCATAATACATTGTCGAGATAAATTTATTTGTGTTTTTTAGGCTTAATTGGAAGATTGAAATCGCCAAATTAAAAATTATGGGACCAAAATCGTCAAATTATCAAAATTTTGGCATTTTTAAATTTGCGGTGTATACTTATTCAATATGAGTTTTTTATATGTATCATACGATATATATGAGAAAAATCATTTTAATAACAATAATATTTATACAATATTAAAAAGGTTATAAAAGGATTTTTCCAACGTGTTTATATGACACATGCTAAAAAAATTCATATTTGATAAGTCAGAAATTATTGTAATTAATGCACACAATTTTTTAAATATATTAATTTTCAACGTAGACTCAATATACTCCATTGATCCTTGTTTATAAGGTCCTTTTATCAAATCCACATAGATTAAGAAAGTAGTTAGAGATTATTACTCTCAAAGTTATAAAAATAAAATACTACTACATCAAAGTTTCAAAATTACCCATACATAAAATTCGATACAATTTAAATTGATGTTGTCATTATTATGAACAAGTAAAAAGGTTCTTTGGAATATGAAATATAAATTGGAATTATTAGGGGTATATTTGGTATAGATTATTTAATGTTGCCGAGATATTGTAAAGTGACCTATATTTTGGAACAAATAAATCCTCAATAAAATGACTTATAAATGAGAACGGAGGGAGTATTTTGTTTAACATGTTTATTAACATGGGCAATTGGCTTAATTTCACTTTTGGTTCCCCAATTTTGATAATTTGGCGATTTTGGTCCTCTAACTTTTAATTTGGTGATTTCAGTCCTCCAATTTACAATTCGTGACTATTTTGGTCCTTCCGTCAACGATACTGACGGAGGGACCAAAATAGCCACGAATTGTAAATTAGAGGACTGAAATCGCCAAATTAAAAGTTAGGGGACCAAAATCGCCAAATTGTCAAAATTGGAGGACCAAAAGTGCAATTAAATCTTTTTTTTAAATCACAATAATTATGAAAAAAGTAATTAATCTAAGAAGTGTTATATTGTATTAAAAAATAGATGGATTAATTTAAAAAAAAGACGGATAAATTATTTGGTCGTGATATTTGAAAATAAATTTTTTTGATGTTGTCCACAAATTACAAATAGGAATAATCTAAAATATAAGAAAAAACTAAGTATTGTTATATTGTTAAATATTATTGTCCTCAAAACATAATTCATTAGTTCTAAAATTATAATTGAAAATTTTATTTTCACGACAATTTGGTCCCTGGAAAAATTAAGTTAAATAGAATACTCAAATTTTCCAAATCATTATCCCAACAACATTAAAATCCCATAATTAATTAAAATTAAAATCCTATAAATAAGTCTCATAATATATTAAAAGATAACACCACAAAAAAATACAAACTACGGATCCAAAGTAAAAAAAAAGAAGTTAAATTCAGTCTAAAGTTGGATGTGTCTTTCTATTTTTTATGTAACCACTCTATCTAATGCATTGAAGAGATAAATTTACATGTTTTTGTAATCACAATAATTATGAAAAAAATAATTAATTTAAGAAGTCAACAACATAATATAAATAACCACTCTATGCTATCTTCATTAATCATCCTATTTTTTTATTTTATTTTTAATAAAAATAAAAATATGATTAGCACATCAATTCGAAATTATAATACTTAAAGAGACTTTTTATTTTCTTCTGACTATGGATAAATGGGATAAATGTGGGGTTGGAAAAACAACAAAGAATATCCAGAAGATTCAGATAAGGAACCTAACTCAAAGCACCAACATAGAAAATGGGGAAAAAAATAAAAATAAAGAACATTATCATAGAAATATGGAACAAATTAATAAAGCTAAACATTAATCATTTTTTCATCATCATAATAATAATAATCATAATATATACAAAATGGACACTGCAGAGCATGCACCTTCATAACCAAATCACATGATGACATGAAAAATAATCACAAGCTAAGGCCAAATGATTCAGCAGTTAGCTTATCTTCCATTACAACCAGACATGACTTGAAGATGATGATCAAGCAAGAAGAGAAGAAGAATTTGAGAAGAAGAATTTAAGCCCCTTTGAAGACAAGGAAATTGAGAGTCTCCAAAGTAAAGTAAATGAAAGTTCCCTTTGAATGAGTGAAAAAACACCCAAAATTTGAGCCAACCACACATTGCCACCCAGAGCCATATTTTGTATCAAACTCCTGCCACTCATAATAGAAAGTAGAAACCATCATAAATTCAACTTAACTAATTGCACTTGTACCAACCAAAAGCACTTTCTTTTTTATGTTATGAAATAATAAAATGAAATTAAAAAAAAAATGTCACCTTTTTAATATGAGCAGCTATGGATTTGTAATCAACAACATCAAAGAGATCTAGAGCTTGAGAAGCAGATGCCTTGGCTTGGATCTGCATCTTAACTGGCATGTCAGTATCCTCTATCATTGCTTTGCCTTCCAACATCTTTTCTTTCTCACTGGCTTCTACTATTTGCCCTTCTAGTTGACTCTTTATTTGCTCCTTAGACATATATATATCTCAATTTTCTTTTGAAGCCCGAAGAAGCCACATCAGAAAGAGAAGAACTTGGAAAGGCTTTTAAGTGATAATAATGAATTTTGAGATGCCACTTTTCCTTACACTTTTTTCTTGTACTTATTCTATTATCACTGACTAAAGAAATTTATTTTAAAAATATCTATGGTTAATATAAAAAAAAAAAATGTTAATAAGTGTTGCAAGAATACCCTTTTTTTCACTCCTCCCTGGTGGTATGCTAGTCTCAAACTAAGTAAATGTTGGTTTATAACATAAATCCTTACCAACTAGAATATATATATATATATATATATATATATATATATATATATATATATATATATATTATATGAAAAAAATTGTATAAACGCTTTCAAACTAAATATCTTTAATTTCGCAAATAGGTATTATCGACTATTATTTCTTCTCAATTGTTTTTTAAACCAAAACTATTAGTGAAATTGGTTCTTCCATTAGTTTTACATTCTTATTATAAGCTCTCTTGATGAAATAGAGTCCTTAGGAAAGTGACAATAAATATACTAGCATTGAACGTTACAATTAAGTACATCCGACAAATATTCACAAAACTAGCTAGCCAGTGGAGAACTCAATCAAAATATCTTTTTTACGTTAGTTATCTTGCTTTGGTTTAATGGCTAAATGAGCTCACATGGTACAAGTGTACAACTACTAAAAAACTAGCGGGGCAAAAAAAAAAGGTCCGGTGCAAAGACCAAAGAATGAACAGGCTTCTTGTTCAATGTCATTAGGCCAGCTAAGAAAAAAATAAAAATAAAAATTACGTGAATCATCTAACAATGAAGATTCATATAATATCAATGTTTGGATTAGATCAAACAGTAACAAAACATAAATTTAAATCAGAAGGTCCAATTTTGATAATAGTTGAAGTTAAAAATCAATTATTTAGCTATAATTACTTTGGTGCAAAAAAAAAATTCAGTAATAAATATGATGGATCTAAAAGACATCTTTTCATAATAAGAAGAGTAGCTTAATACCCATACATAATTGAATATTTTGTCCTACATTGTAAATAGTACTATACGTTAAATAAACTTGTTTGTGACATATTGCCAGCAAATCAGAGTGGCGCAGCGGAAGCGTGGTGGGCCCATAACCCACAGGTCCCAGGATCGAAACCTGGCTCTGATAAATTGAGTGGCTTCCGCCAATTATTTTTCTTTTATGTATTTCACAATTTTGGGCTTATTTGAGTCTCTGAGAGACTATTTGGGCTTACATTTGAAGTTTCCAACGATTGTAGTACAGAAGAGCTCTTGAGCCCAAATTATAAAAATAAATTGTTTTTAGCTGATAAATTTTTTTAAAATATATTATTATGGATAATAATATTCTTGTTATGCTGTATTGTTTCAATGCATATACATGATATATATATATATATATATATATATATATATATATCAATGGTTATATTTATTATTTAAAATGAAATAGTTCATAATAATGAAATACATGCAATTTTGCATTAGAAAAAAAAGAAATATATTAAATTAAATTCATGATAGTCTAGGCATATATACATTATTGTATAAAAAAAATAAGAAGCTCCACTCTTGTATCTTTTTTTTTTTATTCTTTTGACTGTCTTCATGATCTTGTCAGTTGAGTTTTAGACGTCATGCTCTATATCATAATATTATTATTCCTTCTATTTTCTGTTGTAGTTAAGTTTTGGATGTCATGCTTGATATATATCATAATATTGTTTTGCCTTCCATTTTTATGTTATAGTTTTGAATTTAAGAATGAAAGCTAATTCATTTTCACTTGTATCTAAACTAGAATCCTAAAGAACAATTACTATTTTTTTAAGTTTTATTTTTCAAACATTAGTATAACCTTTTATTTTAAGTTTAGTTTAAAGGCATAGTGTAATTGAAATTCCAAAAATACTTACAGTTTCAACATATTGATGTTGCATTGTGCTTGTACATGCCTTCTTTAATAAATACATGCCTTCTTTAATAAATATATCACAACTTAAATATATGAGACCATGTTTCGATCCATTTATACCTACTAATAAGTATTTATAAATTGGAAATATACAGTGCGAAACCTGCTTGACTTCTTATTCAGATACAAATTTTTGTATTTCTTCCTCGTTTTCATTTATTTTCAATATCACAAAAATTTTCCATTTCGTATTTTCGCTTATTATCTTTAGTTTGAATGGTAAAGTTCTTTTTAATATAACATCCAATACTGTTGATAGTAATCTTGACAAATCCTCAACTTTTAAAAGAAAATTATGCAGATTTGTTATTGATATTGAAAATCTGAAAATTTTATATTATAATTTTTTAAATTATTATAATATTATTATTGCAATTATTAAAAAATTAAAAAAATAATTTTTTAATTAAAGTAATTAAAGAAATTAGGAAATTAGAATAGAATATTAGAATTAAAATTATCGCACGAGTCCTATTTAAAGGAATGGAAAGTATAATTTGGTAATATATTATTGAAATTCATATAATACCCCACATTTGAGATTTATCATACGCATACCTTATCCGTATAGAAGTTAAATCCATGCTTTTTTCCGTCTCTAATATAAAAAAAAACACACACACACATATTTATTTTGGTCTCAAATATATATAAAAAATAATAAACTAAATTTTTAATTTCAATATAATCATTTCTAAAATATTCCGAATAAGTGGTTATCTCGTTTAAAATACACAATTATACATATATTACCACTAATGAAATTTTGCTAAGAATATTTTGAAACTTGAAAAAAAATGAGAAAGAGACAAAAGAGTTATATTAGTGTGTGAGGTAGAATTTTTTCTCATGCAATGAATTAGTGCAATTGATTAGGTGCATTAGTTTGTGTATACATGTGTATTACTTGACAATCAGGTGCTTAGAATTTTTCTTTCATGCAATGAAATATAAAGTAGTGCAACTTAATTATTTGGTGTAGTGCATTTATTTTGTTTTTCTCGATTTTTTTACTTTCAAATGAATAAATGCTTTGTTGAAAGGGTATCAAAATTAAAATTTTTTGTTGATATATAATTTTTTTAATTACAAGACATTCAGAACACGTGGCATAGCTAATTGCATTCCATTTTCTCATTTTTTTCTTGTGAGAGTTTCTTTGTGAGAAATTTTCTGGTTGCAAAAGTTTAGACTAAAAAATATAACATAGAGTTTGATTCCTCTCAGCAAAATTATTTAGTGTACATATTTTTTTTAAGTATATATTTTTTTTAACCTTACAGTGTTCTCAGGATCTACCACTATTAATAGGAGTTTCTATACTAATCTGCTTTGAGATCGTGAAGATGCTTCTCGCAACGGGATATTTTTCCTACGAATCTAACTCGAGGGTATTAGCACCCAGATCGCATTCATAAAATTTTGTGTTGGTTTTACAAGGTCAACTGAATTAACTCCTTTTTTTTTTTCCTTCAAAGGGTTGTCCGAAAATAATTTTTTTAATTACATAAAAAAATGAGATGAGATTAAATTAACAAGCAATCATGTACTAATCCAAAAAAAAAAAAAAAAAAAAACAAAATTTCAAGCAATCCTTCGCCTAGTGTATCGCAACAAGGGCACTCTACTTCTCTGGCTTGTCTACTTTATGTAGTTTTTGTTATTCGTAATGTACATCAATCCAACCAAATTACTCCATTACATAATTTTAGTTGTTTAAAGTAAACGTGGATAACCAACAAAGCCCAGCACAGTTGTAGATTGTTGGATTTTTTAAGCATGATGTCAGGGGTGCGACTCCTGCCGTGAGTATAAAAAAAACTTTATTGGGAGAGGTTGTACCCACTTCGGTGATCTCTCCGCCTCGAAAGGGATTAGTTTCTGACTGTCGGCCGGAGGACACCCTTAGTTCAAAAATAATAATAATAATAATAATAATAATAATAAATGTGCATACGTTCAAAAAAAAGTAAATGTGCATATATTATAAAAATCATTAAAAAATATTGTATTTTTTATTTATTAAATAATCCCTACGTCTTGGAGGGAGGGATTAGTCTTCATTCGGCTGTCGGCCGGGGAATACTTTGGTGTACATAAAAAAAATTAACCGTATAATTAATTAATAAAAAAAAGATAATAAGTAATTATTGAATAAAGATAGAATTGAGAAGAAAAAAAAGGTTTAACCAACCATGAAACCATAAAACAATAACAGTCGAAAATAAAGACCTTAAGACAACAGGTTCACCATTTCAGGTCTTTTTAAAGCAATCCTTGGTTCTTGAACAGATTCAAAGAATTCATCTTGATAAATTACACATTGCTACCATTAGCTCTCTAGGTAAAATTCCCATGGTGTTTATGTATGCTAGTTTAGAACTTCCAGTGTTTTAAGATTTATGTGTCGAGAATTTCAAGTGTGACTATGTGAATAATATATATATATATATATATATATATATATATATATATTTATTTATAAGGAAAAGAAAAATTTATAGACTTAAAGCATTAATATTTTATGTTAAGATGTGATATCATACTCACTTATGTGATTTTTTTCTTAATCCATTTGATTAGGATCTCTGTGTTGTGAGCACTCCCCCGTGACCCTATCTAACATGATGCTAAACTTTTATTGATTACAATTTACATACAATAATATAACTAACCCCAATATGATAGTCCATAATAATATTATCAGTCGTAACCACTTCTAAGATACAATAAAATACTATGAAACATATTATTATTGATATTTAAAAAAAAAAAAACATCATGAATAAAACTATAAACGCTATACACCACCAAAAAATGATAACTAATAAAACACGGTGACGCCATAGACCAACACAAAGGACCCATAATAAAATTAGGTTGTTTGTCCAACGCATATAATTGAGGGTTCAAGCACTAGTTCCTCTTAAGTGCTCATGACCCACAAAGAAAAGGACAGCAAAATAAACTGTTGTTCTTATTTATTTGAATATAGTTTCAATCCAATAATAAAAACAAAGCTGCCGACACTTACTAATCCAACCCACCCTGTTTTTTACAACTAGTGTGCCACTAGCCTTTGATTCTAAGCCTTTCAAATTCAATATCCACATATCTTTATTTACTTGCCCTTCAAAGCATAAGGGATTGATTTTAAGACTTCATTGGTCATTATATTGAAGAAAGATACTTGCTTCTCCTTCCTTCCATGCAAAGTACACACACTCTCTTACTCACTTTCTCATAGTGACACATAACTCAGTAGTGTGCCCCTTTATCATCATATATTTATTGAAGCATACCATCATCTTTTTTGCCTTTTTTTGTTTGGTGTTGCTTTTAATAATATTGCTGGTACATAAGGCTCATGAATTCAGGAGAACAAGTTCTCGAGATTGTCCTCTAGTACAAATATTAATACCCTCTATACCAAAGTTTTTCATTGTACAATTGAATTCGCTCGAGACATAGTTCACTTGTGCTTTTGAATTTTGTACACTGAACTTCAAGTCATGATGCATTCAGCAAAATCTGAATCAGATATCACAAGCTTAGCACCATCTTCGCCTTCAAGATCTCCGAAGCGGCCCGTGTACTATGTCCAAAGCCCTTCAAGGGACTCTCATGATGGTGACAAGTCATCTTCAATGCATGCCACTCCAATATCAAACAGCCCTATGGAGTCTCCTTCACACCCTTCCTTTGGGAGGCACTCTAGGAACTCCTCAGCAAGCAGGTTTTCGGGCATTTTCCGGTCATCTTCGGGACGAAAAGGTGGTCGGAAGAGGAATGAAAAGGGTTGGCCTGAGTGTGATGTGATTATGGAAGAAGGGGCTTATGGTGAATTTGATAAGAGTTTCACTAGGCGTTGCCAAGCATTGATTGCTTTGTTTACATTTGTGGTCCTTTTCACTGTTTTTTGCTTGATCATTTGGGGTGCTAGCAGGCCTTACAAGACTCAAGTTAATGTCAAGGTAAGCAAATTTGTCAGTTGTGAAATGCATTCAACTCTTCTCTGTTTTGATTTTAAAGCTAAATTAGTTTCAGTTACGGACACAGACACATGATAGTAGTTACCAAACTGGCAGTACTGTTCGGTACAATTCACCTTTTTTTTTTTTTTACCATATAGTTATAGGTTTAAATATGTTTTTTTTTCCATGTAATGGTAGTGATTTTTTATTTTAGTCCATATGTTTTTTGTCTTTGATTTTGGTTTTAATCCTTAGTAATAAAGTGTCTAATACTGAATGCGACATGTGTCGGTTTAATTGATAACTTTGTCAATTTTGGTATTAATATATCATTGACTTGTAATAAAACCAAAATTTCAGAAAATATAAAGACCAAAAGTAAAGAAAAAAGGTATAAAAACTTAAATGAAAACTCACTACATTAGAGATAAAAAAAATATTTAAATCATAATTATAAATTTTTCTTTTCCATTTTGAAGTATGTGTTACATCAGAATTGATCGGGTCATGAAGAGAATTATGTAACCATGAACACAATAACTAAGAAATACAGTGAAGCATAATTCTAATGAAGTAATCAAATATTATGTGGTTGATAATTGAGAATCTGTTAGACATGTTACTACAACTCAATCAGGTCTTGTATATTAATATTATATTCTCTAATTATAGACATAATCTTTCATGCAAGAAATTTAGATATTGCTGCAGTAGTAATAGAAGGCCTCACCAATCACCATCAGATAAATGGATTTTTCAATTTAAACATCTAAATGCATAGACATAGTTACTTTACTTTACACTCAGCATATGGAAATGCCACTCTTCTCTCTGCTCTGTTTTGATTTGAAGTGAAAAATGGTTACAATAACTGACGCATGATAAAGTAACTAAATTTGCAGCACTTATTGGTACTCATAGGCGATTCGATTCACCTTTTTTTTTCCTGATAATTATAAGACTTTCTTTATATTGTGAAGTATGTGTTCCATAAGAATTGGCAGGGTTGATGAGAGAATGATGTAACTAATGCATACAATAACTTAGGAATTAAAAAGTGACTTTTCTTGGTGAACCATAATTCTGATAAAGTCATCAAGATGATATAATGGCTAATTCAGAACCTGTTAAACATTGTTACTATAAGTCTATAACTTGATCAGGTCCTTCATTTGCTCTAACTAAAGACATATTCTCTTATGCATGAAATTTAGAAGCTGCTGCAATGGTAATAGTAAAGTATGTAGCATTAGTTACTTTAAATTACCGAGTGCATGAAAAAGGTTACAATAAAGAAACCTTTATAAAAAAGTGTGTACCATATGTATACTTTGCATATGTATAATCAACTCTTTCTAACTTAACTCTTAAGATACTTCACCTTTTGGCCTGAAATTATGCAATTATCTCCTGTAATTTCTTGCCTTATATATTTACTCACTACTTAGAATTGAACTTTAGCAATTTGATGGAATACATTGTGAATATTGCAGAGTTTGACAGTACAAAATTTGTATGTTGGAGAGGGTTCAGACTTCTCAGGTGTGATTACAAAAATGATGACAGTGAATGTTTCTTTAAGAATGAACATCTATAACCCTGCTACATTTTTTGGCATCCATGTGCACTCTACACCCATCAATCTTGTTTTCTCAGAAATTACTGTGGCAACTGGTGAGGTAATAATTCTTTCATGACTTGCCTTTTCTTCTGCTAGCCTGACAGCAACATATGTTGACTCTCACTCTCATTCTGGCTCTCTGAATGAGACTTGAACCTCAATTTGATAGTCATTGAAAAGACCAAAAACTCCCCCTCAATTTTGCAAAAGGAGTGATTTGGTCCAGAATTGAAAAAAAAAAAAAGACAAAACTTCGATGCTATTTTATAATATAGGTGCTTGTGAAGTTGTTTTCCAATGCGAATAAGACATTTGTAACAATGGTTACATACCTTCTTTTTATTGGACAATAACAAGTTAACAACTCAGATACCTTTGGAACTATACCTAAATTTTATCAAGTTCAAAATGAAAATGAACTTTGGTTCTGGTGCGAAATGGTTCTTTGATGTCTAAAACATTAAAATGGGATGTAAATTGACTCATACAAAGCAAATTACAGAGTCCTTTTTTTAACAATATTTTTAAAAAGTTTGGTGATTAAATTACAAATCATGTAAAGTTCAGCAGAATTATTGAATGGTACAGGACTGTTTTGCAAATAAAAAAATAGTCCATGTCCTCATTGCACATTTTCTAAATTAATAGACTATATCATATATCATGCAAAGTTTTTTGTTTGTTTTTGAACTTTTCCCTCAACATAAAATACGGAAATTCGAAAAGTATAAAGAAATGCATTTTGAAGTCTTGTCTTGGCACTGAAGTAACATCTTGTTCACTTGGTTTCTTGCAGCTGAAGAAATACTATCAGCCAAGGAAAAGTCACCGAATTGTATCAGTGAATGTGCAAGGTAATAAGGTTCCCTTGTATGGAGCTGGATCAAGCATAACCGTATCCCAAACTGGTGCTGTTGAAGTACCACTTGCATTGAAGTTTGAAATTCGTTCAAGAGGAAATGTGGTTGGTAAACTGGTAAGGACAAGGCATAGTAAGGGAATCACATGCCCATTGACCATCAACTCTTCTGGATCAAAGCCTATTAAGTTCAATAAGACTTCATGCACAGATGATTGATCCATGTCCAATTTTTTTTTTTATTATTATTATTATTATTATTATTATTATTATTTTTAGTTCATTTGTGAAAAAGAGCTTGAGCTTGAGCTTGTAATAAAATTGTTTGATATATAGTTTGTGGTTGTGAGCATTTTTGAGCTTTTGCAAGAGCAAAATGTGCACCTGGGAAGCTAAGTCTTCCTACATAATACGTGTTTCGGTCAAAAAAGTAAATTTCAACCTTTACAATAATTAGAGATTAAGAAGTAAATTTTTGGGTAAGAGATTAGTTTGCATAACATATGAAGGGAAAGCACTAAAACAGATTGGGTAAGAGTTAACCGATCTGCAATAGACAGAGTTTTAGCATTCCAGAAACTGAGACACTGGTTTGCTCTGTCAATAATGTTGGAATTAATGACCTTAGTCTCACATTGGTCAATTTATAGGAAGCTTCACCCTTTATATTCCATTTCTATCTACACATTTGAAAATAGGTTATTGTGTAATAGTAGTGGAATAGTTGAGGCCAACACCCACATTGCGTGTTGGTTGTTGTTCAGGCGAGTGCATGGATCATATTTTTATGAAATAACTGTTGCAAGTTTTTATATGCCTTTATTTCACCAGTTTTATGAAATGAAAGCCATAATAACAATTAATTGTGTTTTAATTTCTGGCATGTGACTTTGAAAATTTGAATAATCATTTTAATTGCAAGTTTTAATATTTTTGTTTAGGATAATGATTTTTTTTTAAATAAACCAAGGATAATGATTAAATAAATTTAAATAATTTATTTAATTTCAAATTGTAATTTTGGTAGACAATCATTATACACCTAAAAACACTATGATACGAGATGAGCGGCAACCAACATAATACCTAGAATAGGGATTTTTTAGGGTAGATATAGAAGATTTTGATTTGGTAATAAAATTTGATCTTTTCTCTTTTTTGGGTCGATAAAATTTGATCTTTATTTCAAAAAGATTTGATTTTTTTTTCATGGAAGAAAGAGAGATTTGGCCTAAAATGCAATTCCCACCAAAATTCATGAACGGTTGATTTTGACATTCAATTTTTTCCCTCTAAAATAAAATAAATAAAAATGTTTTTAATGGTTAAAAAAAAAGTAACATTTGGGTTTGGCCTAGTGAAAACATGCTAGGACCATAAGGATATTGAAAACTCATAATATCATAAGGTCAGAGGCTCGAATCCCTGTGAAAAACAACCCTTGGGGAGGCACCCCACCCTTGTTACTCCAAGTGCCGGGATTGTGAAGTTCTCCTCCACAGTTTTATCATTAAAAAAAAGAAAAAGTAAATAAAAAAAGATTTGAAAATTAAAAAAATAAGTTTTCTAAAAAAGATGAAAGATAGAAACGAAAAAAGTAAATTAAAAAAAGAAGTTTTGAAAAAAAAATGTTTTCTTATAAAAGATTAAAATATAAAAAAATGAAAAAAAAATAATTTCTTTAAGAAAAAAGGATTCATAAAAAAAAGTTTGTGTATAAAATTAAAATTAAAATAATAAAAAATTGAAAAGAAAAGATAAAAGTTTTTTGGAAAAAGTTTGGTCAGTTTTTTTAGGATAAAGATAAATTTTGTCGTTAAATTTGTATTTTAAAAAATTCCATTAAATTCTAGGATTTATGGAGTAAAACACCTTAATTTTTTAAACCTATTTTTTCCCTCATAAATAGAATTCCCTTCCTCACCCCTAGAGTACAATATTTGGTACTAGTAAACAAATATCTAAAAAAAAATCCGTTTCTCTTTCTCTCTCTACGACGTGAGCTCATCTCTGTTCTCTCCTTTGATGCAATCAGTGGTGGGCATAGCATTGTTGCTGCTGTTGCACTTTCAAACTCCTACACTCCACCAGCCTATGAAGCTCGATATTTAATACGACATGGATACGATATGACATGAATTCGGGGATACGAGAACTTAAGTGGAGGCCCAAAAATGTCTTATATATAAGATCAAATATAGTAATAATTAATTACTTTCCCTTCCTAAATTTTGGAATTAAAAATTTGAATCTAAGTATAAAACATGTTTCAACTTTTTCTAAAATTGCTCTATATGAGAATAGCTTTTATTAAATTGGTACTTTCGGAAAACTTTGGGGACTAAAAATGAATTAAATTTCTTGAGGGACTAAAGTGTCCCTGTCGAAAAACTTGAGGGACCAAAATGTCCCTTCACTCATTATTAAAATAGGGCACACTTTTTCTCTTTTTTGCTAAATTCTCGACAAAAGCTAATAGGAATAATAAGGGATGCATTGATGCATGGTTGACCACAACCTCCTATAGTAGCTCAAACAAGTTTTTGAATATTTGCTGGAAAGCCCTTGCTTTTTTTACTTTTTGCTGAAAAGGGCAAGTTGCGTTAATACTTTTTTGCCCACGTTAAAGAATTAAAAAAAAAATCCTACACCATTATTGTGAAATTTGGAGCCACCCCTAATTCTCTTACTTTGGCTATTAAACTTTCAATCTCGGTAACAAACCAACTCCATTTCATTTCATTTCATTCCCACACCTATTTTTTCCTTTTGATTTCAAGCTCTTTCTACTCTCTCTTTTATATTTTCATAGAGTGATGCTATATCTAACGAAGGATTACCGCACGAATTGAAAACGAATTCAGTTTTGGCCAATAGAAAAATAGATGCGGCGGAAATCATGGGGTGGGAGCAGACAACATGGGATATTGGGAAAAAAGAATTACACTTCGTACAACCTACGAATCACCACTTCGTAACAAGTATCATTACTCATTTTCATAACAACATCTCAAGCCCGTCCGTGGTCTATGACTAGAGAGGCGCCTGCTTAGGGCCCAAATTTCTGGGGCCCCCAAAATTTTTTTGACCCATACTTGAATAAAAAAATTATGTAAAAAAAAAAGAAATAACACAGTGAAGAGCATATGACATATACTTTTTGATCTCTAATATAAGAAAAAAGAGAACATACTTATTTTGATCTTAAATATAAGAAAAAGTTAATTAACTTTATATTTTCGAATATTCCTATAAATTTATTGTCTCATTTAATTTTTTTTATTCTCAATACAACTTTTTAAAAATAATTTTTTTTTTATAAATTTGAACACTGTGAAGAGCATATGACAGATACTTTTTGATCTCTAATATAAGAAAAAAGATAACATACTTATTTTGATCTTAAATATAAGAAAAAATTAATTAACTTTATATTTTCAATACAATTATTTTTAAAATATTCCTATAAATTTATTGTCTCATTTAATTTTTTTTATTCTCAATACAACTTTTTAAAAATATTTTTTTTTATAAATTTGAGAAAATTAAATACACTCAAGTAAATTCTTTAATAAGTGTGAAGTTTGTTATTTCTTTATAATAGAAACCGGAGGAGTATATGATTGAGGATTAGTGATAAGTATATAAGCGTGATTTGCCATGGTTTAAAAAAATGGGAATTTACATTGTATGGAGTTGTACTATGTTTTTTTTTAATCTTGCTTGAAACAAATGATAGGAGGGAGTAATATCTACTATGATGCATGCTTAAGCTTGCTGTGATTAATGAAATTTCTTAATTATAAAAGAAAATCGTTAATGTATTATGTTGTAGTGTATATTACAAAAAATTTACGTACTCCTAATTAATTTTACATATTATCTTTATAAGATAGACCCTATTTTTAATATTGCCTAGGACCCTGAAAATATTAAGAATTGCTCTGCAATATCTTCTTCTCTGAATTTCTGCTCTTGCAAATTTACTCTATTTTAGGACGAGTAAAGGAGATTGATTGTGAATAATAAATGTATGTGCAATGTAATTAGGTGTAAATTGCTTACCAAGTGAGTTTAATTGACGAAACATTTGCACGCAGCACAGTCTTTAACTATCTCGTTGACTGCCTCCTTACCTCACATAGATCTTCGAATGCAAAAGCAATGACTCAATGTTAACACACCATCAGTTTTCTCTGTCAAAGTGATAAGATGACAGTGTCTTTCATTATAATATTTTCTTCTCGTTTTTTTACTAAAAAAATGTAAAAGTTTCATAACGAAGAGAAGTGAATTCGGGAAATTCAAAGAAAGTGATATTTACATGCAATGCAATGATGTGAGTTAAAGCTTATATACAAAGTTGATGAGAATGTAATTAAACGAATTTACTAACTAACTTAACACACTCAACTAAACTATGTACTCCCACTCCATTCTCACTTTTTCTAAAAAATGTAAAAGTTTCATAATGAAGAGCAGTGAATTCGGGAAATAAGACTGAGTGGAAATTCAAAGAAAGTGATATTTACATGCAATGCAATGATGTGAGTTAAAGTTTATATACAAAGTTGATGAGAATGTAATTAAACGAATTCACTAACTAACTTAAAACACTCAACTAAACTATGTACTCCCACTCCATTCTCACTTTTTGTGCCTATGAGGTGTGCAATTTAATTTGTCCGTGTAATTTTTATCCGATTATAATGTTTCTAGATGGAAACTCAAAGAAAATTATATTCACATACAATGCAATGCAATATGTAAGTTAAAGCTTATATATACAAAGTTGATGAGAATGTAACTAAACCAATTCACTAACTAACTAACTAAACACATCTTTATGGATTCATCTAAAGCAGCAGGTGATAGTGCTCTGACAAACTGAAATAAAAATAACATAATAGTACAATATCAGTATGTGGTATTTAAGAATATATAATTTATCTATTTAACAATTTATATTTAATAATTTTACCAACGCATTAATCCTGCTGTTGGGAAGCCCTTTTGCTGCTCTTAACACCCAATCTGTGTCATACTTTGCTTAAGAATATATAATTAATCTATTTAAGAATTTATATTTAATAATTTTACCAACGCATTAATCCCACTGTTGGGAAGCCCTTTTGCTACTCTTAACACCCAATATGTGTCATACTTTGCTTGTAACTGCCTTCTTATTAGTAGCAATGTCGGGATTCTACGTGCTATATGCTCAGAAGCATATATCAATCCAGCAATCGGCTCCTTTGGTTGAAGCAGAAAAATCCTGAAAAATTAAGAAAGAAAATAAAGTCAATATTGGCACATGTATGTTCATAAGCAGCATAGTTCATGATTGATTGATAATATATAAAAACTCAACTAAGCTTTGTACTCCCCTCTATTCTCACTTTTTTTGCCCATGGGCTGTGCAATTTACTTGTAATTTTTATAGTTTATAATGTTTATTAATTATGTGAGTTAAAACTGTTGAGAATGTAACTAAACTAACTTACTAATTAACTTAACAAACTCAATTAAACTAAGTTATTGTACTCTCGCTCCATTCGCACGCATATGGGTTATAATTTACTTTATCCAATTTTAATATTTCATATGTTAAAGAATTATTTCGTACCTGAACCAAATTTCATGGTCATTCTTAATCAGACGAAATTTAAGTGTGATTTCATTGGTATTTGAGTTGCTTTTGTCTGATAAATATAAAACATATTACAATTTGAGCAATTATTAGATTATCGGTTCCGGATAAATCATCACCCCTTATTATTTATTTTATATTATAAAAATTTAAATTATGAATGGTTCAGATGGATCCTAGACAATTAGTTCGGAACCAACTAATAATTTCAAGTGAAAATATAACATACATCAAGGATTGTTACATTCAAGTAATAAAATACACAGATCAACTGCTAAGCCGAGCCATACTGTGTTGTTTTGTTTGATTTGTCTTCTTTGTTAATGTTAAAGGTATACCATTCTCATATAACAAAAAAATTCATCCCTCTCGAACTTCCTCTCGTCCTACATGCTCCCACGGAGTATGTAACCGAAATGGTGGTATAGAGAACTCTCTAAAAGAGGAATGTGCTTAGTCCACTGTTGAAGAAGGATGGCTCATTGGGAGTATCGTGGTCCTTGAAATAAGCAATCCCTTGAAGTAGTTTGACAACCATATGCTATCAGTCTATGGCAAAATGTCCACGGTTGATGTTAATTTGGTTTTACCATCACTGCTCTCACCATCTCCATGATAAAGAGGATGAGAGAGGGGATTGGTTTTTTTAATAAGCAAATTTTGATTATATTTAAAAGTACTCCCTCTATCTCATTATCATGGTAAAAGTCAACGTATTCAACAAAAATAAAAAAAACATATGTTTGATATAATGCATGATTCTATTTTTAAAATAACATATATAACCCATGATTCATTCATTAATTATAAACTTTTACCATATAAATTTTGATATTATTTTTACTATCTTTAAGATTTTTCTTTAATTATTTTTAATATTTTTCATTAATTATTTTTACTTTGATTTGGATACAATTTTTTACTAAGTGAGTTCCATTACGAAGGATTTGCTCGCGGCATAGTCCCTTACTATCTCTTTGAATAACTCCCCACGTCTTCATATAAATCTTCAAATACAAAATGAATGATTTCCTCATGACTCAACGTCTTACCACACCTTCAAGGTATTATCTTGAAGTGATCACATGACAATGTCTTCTGTGGTAATATTTTCTTGTCTTTATTACTTAAATAAAGTGATATTCACATACAGGTGAGTTAAAGCTTATGTACAAAGTTGTTGAGAACGTAACTAAACCAATTTATTAACTAACTTAATACACTGAACTAAGTTATGTACTCCCACTCCATTCTCAGATTTTGTAGCTATGGGATTGCGCAATTCAATTTGTTCGTGTAATTTTTATCTGATTCTAACGTTTCTGGATGTAAACTCAAAAAGAGTGATATTCACTCACAAGATTGATGTGAGTCAAAGCTTACCTAGATTAACTTAAAAGACTCAACTAAACTAAGCTATGTGCTCCCGCTCCATTCGCACACTTTGTGCCCGTATGTAGAGCCACAATTTACTTTATCCGATTTTAATATTTCAGATGTCAAAGAATTATTTCGTACTTGAACGAAAGTTTACGGTCATCCTTAATTAGACAAAACTTAGGTGTAATTTCATTGGTATTTGTGTTGCTATTGTCCAATAAGAATAAAACATATTACAATTTGAGAAATTATTAGATGATTGGTTGCGGATAAATCATCACAATTTATTATTTAATTTATATTTTTTTAACAAGAAATTAAATCATGAATGGTTCAGATGGAGATGGATCGTAGACCATTAGTTCGGAACCAACTAATAATTTCAAATCGCAACTTAATGAAGATATATCAATAGTTGTTACATTTGTTTTGTTATCATAAAAATTAATAAAATATAAGTTTGCCTTTATCAAACATAACCTTAATCTCTCAAAATTGATAAATAAACATTTAATCCTTCCAAAATTTTAAAATGGGATACTCTAATCTAATCCATTCATCACATTTGTTAATTATTTCTATTATCTCCCATGCAGGCAAACCTTTTTTTTTTTTTAAACATTGCATAAAAACACAATACCAAATACTGGTTGACGTAGATATTAAAAAATCTAAATGAAAAAGGCAAACAAAAGTAAATAGTTTCTTCAATTAAATAGTGTGCCAATAAAATAGTACCTTCTCAATCGGAGTTGAGTGCAACCAAAGATTTAGGACAACTATACAAATCAAAATATCCTTTGAATTGAAATTTGTATGGAGATTATAATTTACACTAGTACAAAATATATTTTTCAGACCACTTCATTAAGACCGGTTCCGTGCGGAACCGGTCTGGAAGTTGGAATTAGTTTAAACAGACTAGTTCATTTAAATGATCAGTCTGAAAATATATTAGTTAAAACCGGTTACAATGCGGAACCGGTCTGGAAGTTGGCATTGATTCATACTAGAGTGATTCATTATGACGACCAGTCTAAAAAATAGATACATTGACTAGGGTTCTAGTTTCATTTTGTCGTTCTACTCTTCTCTTTCCCTCAGCTGCCATCTCTACTCTTCTCCCTCAGCTGCCATCTCTTTCCCTCTGCTCATCTCACATCTCCGCTACACCCTCTACTCTTTTTCCCTCTCTCCCTCGCTTCCCAAACATTCTCAATCAAACACACAACACTACACCACTTCGCTCCCCCCATCCCAACCCCAACCCTAAATACCGAACCACCTTTCTCATGAAATTACCCACGCAAAGCAACACCACCATCTCTTCAATCGAATCATAGGTAATTGTTGCTACAAACTATGTTTTATGGTACTATCATCTGATTTATAATTTTTAACTAATATTTTGAGGTCTTAGTTTAACTATTGGTGCTATCATCTGATTTATAATTTTTATCTGACCATTGGTATAGATTTGATACTCAAGTGCATTGTGATATTTCCAGGATCTGATCTTTTATTCTTGTGTTTTGAAACAGGCGATGTTTTGCATAGCCTGAGGACAAATTTACAGGATCCTAACAATGTTTTGCAGAGTTGGGATCTCACTCTTGTTTTTCAAATTATATTCACATGTTACATCAATCAAGCTAACAAAGCAAATAAAAATCATTATTAGGATACATGGAAACCTTTGGAAGCTGATAGAGAGAATATGGATAGGGGATGCATGGAGAGAATTCAAATCCAATTTTAAAACTTTTGTGTGTTGCAGTCATAAATGTTTTGCGTTGACAGTGTTTTGCTATGCCGTTTCTCTGGTACTAGAATTATACTTCTCTCTGATGATTGCCTCATCCACCTTCTTCCAAGGAATCACCATCATAAGATCTTCATTCAATCTTCTGTTGAGGGTCCACATTGTGGATTAATTCCAATCGGGATGCCATGCGGAAGTACTACAACCACCGGACTCCAATGGGATCTTGGTAAGTATATTTATATAATCATTGTTTATCAATAAGTTAATACTGTGATGTGCTAATCATGAAAAATGTGATTCTTATATAGCTTGCACTAATTAGTAGAGTACTCTATATTGGATGAACTCATTTATCCTGTGTTCTCTGTGAATAAAATTAAGGGTATTTCTATCATGCAATCTAAAATCGAATGGTTGCTATGCAACTTTTTCTTAAACCAATAAGAAGTTGCCACCTATGCCATGTCATTATTTGAAGTAGTTAAAATTAGTTTTTTGCAATTTAGTCCAACATAAAAAGTAAATTAAAAATTCAGTCCTTTGTACCTATAGACAAATTATAACTTTTAATTTTAAATTTAGTCACTTGCATTAAGCCTTTTTACACAAGTGACTAATTTTAACTACTTTTAATTTTTTTTTAAAATTAAAAGTTATAATTTGTCTATAGGTACAAAGGACTAAATTTTTAATTTACTTTTTATGTTGGACTAAATTGCAAAAACCTAATTTTAACTATGTTTAAGAAAAAGTTGCATAGCAACCATCCAATTTTGGATTGCATGATAGTAACTCCCTAAAATTAATTCCCTAATTTGCAGTTTGGTGCAGTAATAATGATCATTTTTATTATTGTCTTTTTAATCTAATGTGGTGTATGTGTAATGTTTTATTAGTAGAGTATACTTATTGTTGGGATGCTTGTTTGTTCAGTATCTATCCTGTGTACTGGGAAATGAGAGCCATATTGTTCAATTGCAAGTTAGGTTTTTTCAGTATATCTGATTTGATACTTAGTTGAATCAACACATTGTTATTCCTTTTTTTGTCAATAAGATTCCTGGTATGCATAGGCTGATTTCAAGCACAATGCTAGAAGTTTACTGAATGTTGACCATGAATGAATTTATATATTTACTACTCAAACTACAACTGCATCTATACTGTTTATTATTTTTACAGGGTACAAGTAGACCAACACATTTTAAAGAGCTTTAGCTTCAAACAACAGGGGTAGCAAATCCAAGTCTAGCACCGGCCTCGTAAGCTGTTCGGAGTCAGTCTTAAAAAACAATATGTAGCGTGACTAGTGATTGCTTTGGTTATAGATTTTTGTGTTCAATTAATTTATTCTTGTAGGGATATTGTCCAGTAAGAAATATTGTGCACTTAATAGATTCTTGTAGGGATATTGTCGGTAGGGATTATTGTGCAATTGCCAAAGGTTATATGTATATATAAATACATGTATTTGTATAGTAAATGCATATAATATATGAGTTGGTTATGATTTAAAAAATGATTCAATGAAATTAGATACCATTAGATGCGATATTTTGTGTTTGTTTTATTTAGAATTATAGACAATGTAAAAGGAAAATAAAATTTAGCCTCGGTTTAGATGGGTTCAAAATAATAATTCAGAGCGGTTCAGAAGAATAATTCAGAGCAGTTCAAATGAATCATTCAGAGCGGTTTAAAAATTATTTCAGAGCGGTTCAAAGAATTATTCAAAGCGGTTCAAAAAATATTTCAGACCGGTTCAAAAGAATTATTCAGAGCGGTTCAAAAGAATTATTCAGAGCGGTTCAAAAGAATATTTCAGACCAGTTCAAAAGAATTATTCAGAGCGGTTCAAAAATTATTTCAGACTGGTTCAAAATTATTATTCAGACCGGTTCAAAATTATTATTCAGACTAGTTCAAAAATTTAAATCAGAGCGGTTAATAATCAGTCTCGTTAATATAAAAAAGACCGGTTCATAACTGGTCTCATTTAACATGCATTTTTAGCAACATGGGCTTTAAGACCAGTTCAGAACCGGTTTGAAAATTGGTTCGGAACAGGTCTGAAAAAACTTTTTTGTAGTAGTGTTAATACAATTACTCTAAACCTAACAATTGAAGATACCATGGCTTTGGATGATTAAAAATTATCATTTGGGAAAACAGAAAAGATATGAATATAGGTGTGAGTAAGTGTTCAAGGGATGATGAAAAAGAGAAATTGTGTTTAGAATATAAATAATAAAGGAATAAGCATTAAAAAAAATCCAATTATTTAGGCTTGGAAGTAATGTTATTTTTATTATTTTTTTGATCTGTACTCTTTGATCACTACCACATGTGTATTTAAGAGCACCTTTAATATCAAGGAACCCTTGAGACTAATCCTGCACGAGGTCGCGTTCCTATGCCTCTCACAGCGGAGTGTGTTAACCGGGCCTGAGACTTCTTAATTCCAGGTCCCATTCCCAAGTTCTCAAGTTGGTAGGATCACATCACTTAAGCAACCCCGTTAATAAAGTAATATTATTTTTAGAAATATAATATAAATATTGTAAAAAAATTGGGTATAAATAACATAAAATTACCAGTGGAGGCTGGCACAAGTGGAAGGGACTTGTGTCCCTTAAGCATGTGTTCGCGGGTTCGAGTCGTTCCCGAGGCGCATGTGAATGGAGCAAGCCTTACTGGGAGTATCGCCCCCGAAAGGGCCCGACCGTGGTGCGAGGGATTAGTCACCCAGTTGTGCGGATGGATACCATGATTCATAAAAAGATAAATAACATAAAATTGAGTGTTAATAAAATCTACTTTTAATTTATTTCTTAAAATTGGTCAAACCATGTTGACACACAATTAGTGTTCTCAAATCTTGTTAGACTTACTTGCATAGTCCCTCGATTTTTTTTTTAATTTGGCAATTTAATAATTTAGTTATCAATTTGTGGTGATTTCAGTCATTTTGTGTTTAGCAAAATTGTTCATGTGCTGACACATGTTCTTCTGTTAGATACGACGAAAGAATAAAATCGCCATAAATTAACAATTACTCCAAATGACTATATTCGTCAATTTAAAAATAGGAGACTAATTTTGCGAAATTAACAAAATTGGGTAAAAAATGCAATTAAACCATTGTGTTAACATGGGACCCCCATAAATCTCGCCGTGTTCACAGTTTCTCTGAAACTTTACCCCTTTGCCCTAAAATAAAGTTCTGTTCCACTCTTCAGATGATAACTTCATTTCTATCCTTGTTTTCATTACTTAATTTTCATTTTGTCTGCTATCTTCCCCCAAAAATTTACAAACTTTTCACTAACCCCATTATTTATCACCCTACCCCAGATCTTCATCATCACCATGCCTTCCGGATTCACCTCTTTCAGTCTCACCCTTCTCTTGTTATTACTCACTTTCATCCTTGTCTCAAACACCTCCGAGGTTGTCTCAGACAACAATGATGATGATTTAGAAGGCATCGATGAATTATTAGCAGTGGACACTGAATTAGAAAATGAATCCAAAAATAATGGCGGTAGTATTAGTAGTAGCAGTAGTGATGCGAAGCTATCAGAAGCAGAGGTTTTGACAAAGGCACAACGAATAGTGATTGAGCTGAACAATGATAACACTGAGAGGGTTATTAATGGGAATGAGTTTGTTCTTGTTTTGGGGTATGCTCCTTGGTGTGCCAGGAGTGCTGAGCTTATGCCTCACTTTGCTGAAGCTGCAAGCTTGTTGAGGGAGTTGGGGGCACCTCTTTTATTGGCTAAGATTGATGCTGATAGGTTTTCCAAGTCAGCTTCTTTTCTTGGGATCAAAGGGTTTCCAACTTTGCTTCTCTATGTTAATGGCACCTCTCAACAGTACTCTGGTGGTTTCACAGCGTATGGTGCTTCAAACTTTTTGCACTTTGAATTAGATTATCAAAACTTTTAAGTTTTTTTTTTTTTTACTAAAGTTTTGATCTACTTTTTGTTTAGCTAGTTGTGTATATGTGTGATAAGGTTTTAAATTGTGGTTGCAATCACAGTTGTAGTTACATTGTACTTATCACAATTGCGGGATAATGTTTATGTGTGACACTCCAAGTTTTAAATCGCAGTTGTGATCACGGTTGTAGTTAGTTTGTACTTATCACAATTGCGGGATTATGTTTATGTGTGACACTAGAGGTTTTAAATTGTGGTTGTGATCACGGTTGTAGTTAAGTTTATGCTTATCACAATGGTGGGAAAATGCCACTGATGCTGCACCTGGGATGCGGCTGTGGAAACTACCAAAACCACAGGTTGTTGTCTCAATTGTGAGTTTGGACCATGATTTAAAACCCTCATGACACTAGACAGGATAGGATTAGGAGTGAATGCATTAGAGAGAAAGTTAAGTAGCACTTATTGTAGAAAGAATGGTAGAATCTTGCTTTAAGTGGTTTAGACATGTGGGCCTGTGATGTTAAGAACTGTTGAGTGTTGAAGCCCATATTAGGAGAATAGATTAGATGAAAGGTAGCTTAATCGCTAGAAATAATAACGGCGAAACTATTAAAAAGGATCTAAATGTCAATAGTTTATGCATACACATGATTTACGATTGAACACTATGGCAATGTTTGATCTATGTTGCTGACTCCGCGCAGTGGTTAAATGCTTCTTTGTTGTATGCTTGTGTGTTAGTTTTTACTGTGAACTCTACATTTTTTACGATGGTGTCCGCTGGAATATATGCTTGGTGTTCGTGCTGGTTTATGTTATATAGAAACATCTTTAATGTGGAGTTATTTCAGCAGTTTGCAGTAGATATGCCCATATTATTTGGAATAATGTTCTCAATGCACTGGTAACTATTACATGTTCGATCAATTTAATTGCTTGAATTACTTGAAAATGTTTATATGTTGATTTGTTCTCTTGAATCATGATACTTTCAGGGATGAGATAGTGCTATGGTCAAGAAAAAAGACTGGCACACCTGTTATTCAGATAAGTTCGGTGACAGAGGCAGAGGAATTTCTGAAAAAGTATCATACCTTTGTCATTGGTTTGTTTGAAAAGTTCGAGGTAAGTGGCATTAGATTAGAGATACTAATTATAGTGGTAAAAATTATATTGCCAATGAGTTAACTTGTTGAATAAAAATCTAAAATGCTATTCTATTTGTGGAAAGATATTAATTTGGTGCCGTGATATTATGTCAATTTTAATTTAAATATCTCAGGGACCAGAATATGAAGAATTTGTGAGAGCTGCAAAGTCCGATAATGAAACACAGTTTGTTGAAACGAGCAAGTTTGAGGTTGCCCAAGTTCTTTATCCAGATATCAAAACTGCTGATTGTTTTCTTGGAATTGTTAAGAGCGAGCCTGAAAGATACACTGCATATGGTGAGTCTTTACTTGTTTTCGATTCATATGTTCACTTCTTTCTTGTGTTTTTACAGCAGAAGATAAAAGTAAGACACATACCGGTATCACTTAAAAGCGGTTTTAGATAATTAGTGCATTATTTGATGCAAATTAGAACTATACTAAGAGAACAAACTTGAATGTCCTGTAACTTGAGGCAGGTAATATATTTTATCTGCTCGGTTAAAATCTAGTAGAACTACATTTTAGACATGTTTTATGTGTAAAACATGAATTTTTCCTCTTACCTATGTCCTATTTTCACTTTTTCCCCCAAACAATAACACATCCAAGTGGTCAAGGCTTGCTAAGTTGATCATGTAAAACTGTCATTATGCAGATGGAGCTTTCACAACGAATGAAATATTGGAGTTTTTAGACTACAACAAGTTTCCGTTAGTTACAAAAATGACTGAAACAAATTCCATTAAAGTTTACTCCAGCCCCGTCAAGCTTCAGGTCATTATTATTTTCAAGTTCAATCTATTATTGGATTTTCTGTTGGTGTGCATTTCTCTTCCTTTTTTTGTCTTGTACCAGAGTATACTTTAATACTTCAATGTCTTATAATAAAACTCCAGAATATAAAGAGCACCAGATTCTCCATATATTAGGCACTTCATTATTTTTGTCAGTGATTGGTTACAATAATCTCTTTTCGAGTTCTGGAGCCAATGGATGTTCTTTATTATTGGTTACTAGTTAAACTTTCTTTTAATTTTGAAAAAGGTTGCCAACCCTTTGTGGTCTAAATTACTATTTGAATATTTTGCTATCTAGTACAATGATTTGATTAGTTCAAGACACTGATAATGCAAAACTGTCTTCTCAATTTCAATATAAATAATGATAAAACCATTACGAAAAGATATAAACTGAATAAGGATCAGAAGCATTGGCATGGTAGCATCCTAGCAAGTCTTTGGTGTTATCAAAATCATAGTCTCTTATGTGGTTCCACCCCCAGGATGCTTGATAATTGTTAATTGGTATTTTGGTAAAGGAAATTCAGAACTTATTGAGTAGTACTTCTTATATGCAAAAAATTTCTGAACAATTAAACTTAGTTCAGTACATGGCTTTGTTTATTTCCCTCCGATTTGATTATTTTCAATAATGGGTATTAATGGCCATAGTAAGACTACATTCAAACTTGTAGGTAGCCTCTGGAAACTAAGGCTTAGCCTAATCGGCATAGTAAAACTTACTTCAACCATGAACTAACAAATGACTCTTATATGTGGCTAATGCATGCTACCTTTAACTCATAATAGGTTGTATGGGCTGCTTCTTGTTACTTTTAATTATTTATTTTTCTATTCAAGCTTGATAATAGTCAATGTTAACATTCTGTTATTCTCTAGGTTTTTGTATTCGCAGATGCTGGTGAGTTGAAGAACCTTCTTGATCCACTTCAAAAAGTTGCTAAAACTTTCAAGTCTAAGGTAATTGCTTTTGGCCTACTTGTGGAGCCTTGAAACCATTATTCATGAAATTTGGCTGTAGAATTTTTGGCTTAATACTTCTGCATTTACTTCTGTTCAAATGCAGATAATGTTTATACATGTGGATATTAAAGATGAGAACCTTGCAAAGCCCTTCCTAACATTGCTTGGTCTTGAAGAATCAAAAAATACTGTGGTCAGTTTATGAGTCAATAATAACTATATATTCAGTTTATTATTTCGATAAAATTGCAACTAATGCAATTTATTCCTTGTGCCAAATAGGTGGCTGCATTTGATAATGAAATGAGCTCAAAATATTTACTGGAGTCAAAACCAACACAAAGCAATATTGAAGTATCATTTGCTGTTCATATAAATTATCCTTCCAGTGATCACCTACTAAGGTAACTGATTAATGTTAAATGGCTTTCTGCAGGAGTTCTGCAATAAACTCTTGCAAGGTTCCCTGTCACCTTACTTTAAATCACAGCCAATACCAGATAATGTGAGTTTCATTTACAATGTCTCTGCAAAATTTCCATTCTCATCTTAGGCATCTCTTTTACTTTAGTTTTAGACAATTCAAGGACATTAGTTGCGTTGTTAGTCATAAGTTGTAGTTTAGTTTTTTCAAATGAAAGTGGATCCCTTCAGGATTTTTAAACTACTGCAAGATATAGCTAGCTATATATTTATTCATAATAACAAACTAGACTGATAAAACCTGGATGTTATTTATTTTGGCTTAATTATGTCAATAGCCCCTGAAGTTTGGGGTACTTTTGTTAAATACCCTTATACCTTTTTTTTCAATGTCTGACTCCCCGAAGTTAATTCTGGGTTTGTCATATACCCCTACTACCGATTTTGGCCAATTTTGCTGAGATGTAACATCGGAATCCTGATCAGATGCAGGAGGTTGGTCACCTGGTGCCCCGTGTGCGAAGATCCTTTTTTTTAAAAAAAAAAATTAAAAAACTAAAAAACTTAATATTTTATATTTTTAGTTAAATAAAAAAAGAAAAAAGAGAATTGAAGAGAGAGGTCGTCTTCGACTGTGTGACATCACGCGGCACCGCATGACCAACCTCCGTCTTACTAGAATTTTGATGTTACATACTTACATGTAATCAAAATTGGCCAGAATCGATAGTAGGGGTATATGACAAACCCAGAAGTAACTTCGGGAAGTTAGACATTGAAAAAAAAAGTATAAGGGTATCGGACAAAAGTGCTCCAAACTTTACGGACTTGTGATATAATTAAGCCATTTATTTTTTTGTGAGGACAAACTCAAGGTCTTCTTCAATTAACTACCGTGGTATTGGAAATTGCAGACAGATGCTAGTGTCCGTGTTATTGTTGGTAAAACATTTGAAAACGCAATTCTGAGTAGCAAGGAGAGCGTGCTTCTGGAGGTTTGCAAAGTTTTATCTTCTCTATAGTTCTTCTCTTTGTCATATATTCAAACTTCATTAAGTTGATTTAAAAAGGGGGGGAAAGAGATTAGGGCCTGCATTGTAGAAGTTACCATTTTCTGTTAAGTCATGTTTGGTCACCATTTTACTTTTTCATGTCTTAAATAATACGATTGACATGCATGCTGTCCACATTTTAACAATATGAAACTATGCAGCTTCAAATAATTCAATTAGAACAGGATTGTAGAATGTATTTCTCTATTATACTAGCATGTGATTTTTGTAAAAAAATTATTAGTGGCTAGGTTGAGACCTTAAAAAAAAATGCTATGTTGACTAGGTTCTTCATGGGTTTGTACTCACAAGTATTGACTCAAACAGGTATTTGCACCTTGGTGCATCACATGTGAGACTATAAGCAAGCATGTAGAGAAGTTAGCTAAGCACTACAAAGGATCAAGTAATCTTATATTTGCAAGGATAGATGCTTCAGTTAATGAACATCCAAAACTGCAAGTAAGTGCTTAGTTTTCTTTTATGACATAAAAGATTTCATTAAGAATTATTGGTTTTTCACATTGATTCATATTATGATCAAAGATTATTTTTACTGAAGATGGGTTTTTACCTTTGTTTAATACTTCACAGGATGTGAATGACTATCCCACACTCTTACTTTATAGAGCAACTGATAAGACAAAGCCGGTAATTACTTCGTGGCACCCCATCTTTTAGTGATGGAAATTTGATTTATATAGTTACTATTAACAAAACCAATTGTTCTTTGCAGATCAAACTTTCTACAAAATCTAGTTTGAAGGAACTGGCTAAATCCATCAACGAGCATCTAAAAGTCCAGAATCAAGTCATCAAAGATGAATTATAGAACAAAGCATAAAGTTTTGGGTGAAAAACACCCTATCTTCTAGGAAGGAAAAACATTAGGGGGGAAACAAATACTATGGTCCCTTGTTTAATTTATTACTTGGCATGTAATGAGAATTCGTCCCTCGGCCAAATGGCAAAAGGGTAAGCAAATTTATCGCCGTGCGATGAACCAGAAATTATACTTCAAAAATGTTAAATGTACCAGTAACATTTTTTAATTTTTATCTCATAGTAACACCAGCAAGATATATGCTTAAAGTTAATATCGTGAGAATACTTTTCTTTAGGGTAAAAAATATGATGATATTATTGTTTAACTGTATCCATGTTGCTGAACCAATTTTATGTGCTTGTGTCTTAATAAAGGATAGTTGAGTTTCAACATTATTTCATGAGGTGCAAGTTGTTTCTGCAACCATGTAACTCTTGTTTAATTTGTCACAGAAGCTAGATATTCTTTGAAACGAGAGCGAGCTAATTGCTGAAATGTGCCAATTTTTTTTTCTCATGGATATATGTTACATTGTTACTCGCTGCATCATACTGAATCATTTTCCACCTAACATTTTGCAAGAGTATCCTATCAACCCTAAATTCATGATTAAGTTGAATATATGTGGCAATAATTTCAAAAAATGTCTTTACATTTGATGGTGTAGTTGGTGTACATGCTCTCAAATGTAATCTTCTAATCTTATTGGTGAAATTTACTATAATGGATAGAATGAAGAAAACAGAAGGTAACTCATCAATTTGGTATTTGAAAGCAACATTATTATCAATTTGGTTCATGGCATTTTATAAATGCAATTTAGTTCCTGAACTTGATAATCGTTAGTTGATTTAGTCATAACTTTAGTGCGTGATAGCAAATGGGGTATTCTGTTAACTGAGTATTTGACGAAGCTTGATCAAAACAATGTCATTAAACCTTCGAACATAAATATAATTCCAAAACCAATTGTTATAGCTTTGCTATGACCACATGACCAAATCCAAAAAAAAATAGTGTTTAATCATAACCTTGACATAATTCTATTTAAAATCCTCATTAATTGAAAAAATATTGAAAAATGTCAAAGATATAGACGTGCACTTGAATAGTTGACTTCTAGCATTTAGCCAGCATATGTACAAAGGTTTTCAAATCCCATGTACTCTTGATTTGCAATCTTCCCAATCGTTTTTGCAATGCCCACACTACCTGCAATGAAAAACCAAAAATATAAGCAATTGTTGCAACATCTAAGCTTCATAGTTCAAAGCATGAACAAAAATAAATGAGTCCTCTCAATGACACTTACCTAGTGATATTGCACTTACAAATACAGTGCCAGCCAGAATGAAAATGATCAATGATGCTCTCCCTAATATGGCAATTAGCTTTCTAACCAAATGTTGCCCAATGAAGGCTGCAATAGTGGATACAGCTACAAAGTAAAGAGCTGCATGCAACGCAATAAGAAAGTTAATATTTAAATCAAGCCACAAGATTTTGTTAGTTGACATTTTTTATCCATTCACTCATGCATACTTACTATAAGGAATAGGAAACCGGTTTAGAAGGTAATATTCAACCACTGACATTGATGCTGAAAATGTCATTGCAAAAGTTGCTGTAGCACTTGATACCTATTTGGAAAACTCCCGATCACAAAGTCAAGTCATGTGACCAACAACAAAAATAAAATCGAATTCAAAGCATTTGGTGAACCTATCGGATCAAGAGTGAACATAACGTTTCTGTTCTTTGTTTCATGTATTCTATAAAAAAAGACAACATGACAAAAGGCTAATAAAAAAAGGATATTTTGGTTCCATAAAAAAAGATGGAACTAAAGAAAAGAGAATAAAATGTCATATTTTATATTGTTTTGTCCATGCACAAAATGTTCTTTCAGAAGGCCTCTTGTATAAGGATGAAAGGTACCTGAGGAGGGATTCCTAGCTCCAAGAAAAGGGGACCTAAAATAAATCCTCCACCAAGACCAAGCAAGCCACCAACCATGCCAGCAGCAATGCCACAGGAACAATATAGAATTAATTGGTGCACTCTCCAATGTGTCTGTTGATCTCCCTTGGATGCTATCACTCTTTTACCTTTATAAAGAAGCACTGCCTGAAATGTAGTCACTCCTAATGCCACAGGGATCTGTTAAGAATCAAATGCAACTCTTAGGTGCTAATGCTACACTCTAATTGATCATATTGTAAGAATAAGATAATGGAATTTGATTACTAGAAAGTGAATTTAATTAATTTCATGTACCTGTAATAGATTGAATATCCAATATTCCGCGGAACAAGTTGTTGTTTGGTTCTGTTACACACCAAAAGGTATATTATTATCCCAATTATAATGCATACATACAAAACAAAAATGTGGAAAATGGAAAATTTTGATTGAGATCGATAGTTTAACAGATACCAACTTTTGCAATCTCTAGCACAAGTATAATGATCCAAACAATGAAAAGAAGCCCAAGTGCTTTCCAATGAATATTCTCTAGAAGAGATGCCTGCATGGCAGTTATACATGTCATTCCTAGATACAAAGAATAAACTACAAAAATAGAAGTGATCAGTAATAATAATGTCACTACAAAATTTCTATTGACATTTTTTTTAATAAATTAGTCGTAATTTTAGTTTATTTAATCTACATTATGATTGGTTAATTGCAAGTGTGAATAGGCTATCAAAAGTGTCAATATTTCAAAAAAAGGAGTTACTTACATTTTTGTCAGATATTCTAGGTGTTGTATGATTACCATTGGTTGGGGCTCCAGGTAAAGGCTTGTATGCTGCCTCTTCAGTCCTTTCAGTGCCTAGTTAGAGTGGAAATTAACATTATGATTTAATTTGGTAACAACGAGTAGTTAACTATTATACTAGTGTATATTTAACACAACACTTCAAAGCTAGAATAGAAATATTAGTTGTCACACTTACCATTTAATTGTGACTGTCTTGCAGCTTCCTGGAAAGGAATGATAGCATGAGATACATTAAAAGAAAGTTTCAAAGTGCAAAATCATAGATAGTTTAAGGGTCTTGCTGACGGTAAAGGACCTTGTAAAGTTACTAATATGAGAAAAATAATTATAAGTTTATATTTACTTTTTTTAAAACTTCAAAATATACATTTTCAAATGTATTTTTACTACATTAAAATTCTTAACAAGTGTTCCAAAAATAGTTGTTAGTATTTACCGCAATTCAAAATAAAAAATGTGAATAATATAAGCACCTTCTTTACAATGGTTTCTTTTTTCCATGTGTCAATCCCTCTGGAGAATGCCTTGGTTGAAATTCCTGTTTTACACCAAAGTAGCTATATCAAGGAATTGACGGGGAGTTAATAAAAAAAATAAAAAATTGACGGGGAAGACAGAAATAAGAAAAGATTAACATTTTGTTTGGTTATCGAAAACATCTTTCATTTTCATTTCATTTTTGTTTTTATATAAACAGTTAAATGATAAAAGATTATTGTTTTCGTCATTTCGTCATATTTCTTGTGTTCTGTAAATGATGTAACCATTAAAATGTTTTTTTTAAGGGAACCATTAAAATGTTACTAGTATTTTTTTTGGGTTTTCATTACAAATCATACTAATAAGGAATGGTCAAAAACAATAAAAATAATGTTTCTCCATCTAGATAGGTACAAATGAATTTTTTTTTTAATTTTAAATAGGTACAAATATTTAGTAAAAGCAAGAAACAAAATAAAAATGGATTTTTTAAACTTTAGTCCAAAAAGATTATATATTTTTAATCCTCTTATTTTGTCTTAGATCCTAAAGCAAAACCAATGAAAATAATGTGACATGACATCTTTGCAATTACGTAACAAAAGTAACGTTAAAAAAAAGTACTCGTATGAAAAAGTCATCAAAGGTTTTGGCAAACCAAAGAGGCCTTAACTTTTTAAGTACGTACTCAATGAGTGTTACCTATGAAAATTATGATTAACAAGACTGTTATCATCCAATCAGCAAAAATAACATTGAAGACAACTCCAATACTGATTCCAAGGACCAACACTGGTTGAAAAAGAAGTGCTAGATCGTAGTCAATGACTGGCAAGTCAAGTGTTGGGTGCTTTTGCTTCAAATTGTAAAAAACAGTTGCTCCTGCTCCACCCGTTATCATACCTTTTATGAAACAACAAAGAACAATGATCAGTTTCCATGTTATTTAAAAGAACAGGCAACAGCAGCTTAATTAATTTATATCACGTGAGAAATCATTACATGTTTTTATAAGGTCACTTATGGTTGTGGTAATTCCTTTAATAATTAAATCTGATTCAAAAGGAAATTGAAAGTGTGGTTGAAATTAATCAAAACAAACCAAATGAACTGTTAGACTCAAATCTTAGGTTTTCTCTGTAATCCTATTATCTACTAAAAAATGTTAATTAAGTAAGAAATTGTGAAAATCAACTTTTCCTTTTCTTTTGGTAATTATGGTTAGCAAACTATAATTCAATTTTGTAATTTTTTTAGTGACCTCAACTCCAAAAATTTATAGGTTTTTTTTTTCTTTTGTAGTAGAAAGTTGAGACACTTGATATCTGAAAAATTATAGCTGAATTAGGAAGATTTAATTTGTTTAATATGAATAATTTCTTCTTTTTTTTTGGTGAACTTAATATGATTAATTTCTAAAGTGTATATATATGTAGTATCCAGACTTCAAATAAAGTTATAATCTTCAATAAATCCAATGGTGTTTTATTTACTAGTTTTTAATATCTACTATACTTATATAAAAACATCCCTTTTCGAGGCACCACGTTTGTTCGCTTAAGAAATACTCGCACCAGAGCATTTGTAGGTGGATAATATCGTCTTTAATCAAAATCATAATTTAAAATTAAATAAATTATCTGTCCAAAATTAATATATAAAATTAAATAAATTATCTATATGTGGAATCATTATCCTCATTTTGTTAAAAAAAATCATTATTCTCAAAAAGATTGATAAACCCAAAGAGATGATACTTCAGTTCATGGTAAACCCAAATATCTTTTTAGTTATCATCACATATTTCAAACTATAAATAAGATGATTTCTCAAGTCATGAAAGTCACCTTCTTCATCATTCTCCTCTCTTTTTTATTGTTCATGAACCACCGCCTCTTCCAATGTGTCACCATATAATAAGTTACAATCCCACTACAGGCATTCATCACCAATGCATGGGAAGAACAACAAGCTTCATATGCTTCATTACTGCGTGAAGAATGATGATTGAGGTGCGTGAAGAATGATGATTGGGGTCGGTCATTTAATTTAGGTCTTTATCATTAGTCTAGATTTGTTAAATGCAAATTTGTTAAATGCAAATACTGATGTGGCAATGAAGTGTTACTTTAACCATGTCAAGTAAAACTCACACATCAATATATTAGTTGTTCACACATGATTACCATTCCCTTTGTTATTTAATTTTTACAAATTATTTGGTCACCAAATAACCAATAATTAATTCTTCAAATATTTATTATATTATATTGATAATCAAAGTGTCAACTTGTGATTGTTTTTTATTCTTTGGATGTGTTTTTTTTTAAATGCGTCTAAAGATAAATAAATAATGAAACGTGAATGAGACACACAAAGAGATAGTTTCTTTGGTAGACAAGATTTTGCTGCATCCATACATACATTCTATTCTTCAGATTATAAAAAAAAAAAGGAAAAATATATAATGAAAATAACAATTTCTATCGACGCCCATAATTTTATGTTTTAATTTGAACCCTTTGAATAGTTTGTTCGAAGTGAAAAAATTTGGGATAGCATATTGAAAAATGCACTCAGACATGTTGTACAGCATAAATATCAAACTAAAAAACCAATAATATTTTTTTTTTCAGATTTAAATTAATTCTTTACCAACAATTTTAATTAAAAAAGATTGATATATTTGGTTATAATTAATTTTGTTTAATTAATTTTGCTTATAAATTATTATCCTAAAAAAGATAAACCCAAATAAATGAGGCTGATATGATCATAGCAAAGAGTCCATCATAAATTCAAACATCTAATAAAAGTTTATATATATCTAAAAAAGATTGATATATTTGCTTATAATTATTTTTTTGTGAAATTATTATCCTCAGTATCGTTTTGTTAAAAAAAATTAATCATTATCCTCAAAAAGATAAACTCAAAGAGATGAGACTTCTATGATCATAGTAAAGAGTTCATCATAAACCGAAACATCTAATAAAATTTTATATATATATATATAAACAAGATTGATATATTTGCTTATAATTAATTTTGTGTGAAATCATTATCCTCAATATCATTTTGTTATATATATAAAAAAAATCATTATTCTCAAAAAGATAAACCTAAAGAGATGAGTCTTCTATGATCGTATCTAAAAATAATAATAATCTTTAATTTAAAATATTTAATATAAAAAATTAAAATATCAACAATCCGTGCATTGCACGGGGTAAGAGCTAATTATAAAAATAAGGTTTTGAGATATCGTAAAATTAAAAAATTAACTTCATAAAGTGCAAATCTACCTTTTTTTTTTTTAGTAATTTTCTCGGCTAGTCTCCAACTCAAAATCTTTTTTTTTTTTTTTAAAAAAAAAGGAATCAATTTGAAACTAGTCCCATCCTTAAGCTACCTCAAATTTTCTTTATGCATTAAAATCGTCTTTACACCGACATTTGAAGGTTAATCCGTTTTGTCGCTATTAATAAATTAAAGTTTTATCTTAAATTTAACTCGCGATATCATCTCTAAAAAACCAATCTTCTACACATTAAGTTATCGCGAGATTTGAACATGGAATAATGGAGGAAAAGAGTTGAAGAGAAATTGAATGCTTACACTTGGAGATTGCCGTGGCCGATTTTGCATCAAATCCAATAATAAGTGAAAGCATGGGCACGAATATACCACCCCCTCCAACACCTCCCACAGTCCCAAAAGCAGCTCCTAGAAATCCAATTATCGTCCCCACTATGATTCTCCAGCCAAATTTAATATCCTGCAAATCATTAATAATCACAAGATATATTGATCCCTGAAATTTACTAAATGAATAATAATAATAATAATAATAATAATAATAATAATAATAATAATAATAATAATAATAATAATAATAATAATAGAGAAAATAAATAAATAAACAACAATCAAACATCCTAGAAGGTAAGGTGTGTTACTGTAGTGATACTCTAACCTTTTAATAATGAAATGAATTTGTACTTATAAAAAAATAATAATAAAACATAGAAACGTAGATGAAGATCATGATAGAAGATATGAAATTTGGTCACACTTACTGGCCATGTATGTTGGTATCCTGAGGCAGAAAATTGCCATAAAAAGTTCACCACTTTAACCAAAATGTTATCTTCAACCTCTATTGGCTCAATGGTTGTGGGAGTAATAATTATTGTATGGTTTATATTTTGATGAGCAGAAACAAGGGCTGTTGATGAGACTAGAAGAATAGTACTAACCATTCCTACTAATCTCACACCTCTCCATCTTAATGCATTCACAGCCATACTATATACCCCTTGTGATTTCAATTCTCTGCTTGATGAATATCCAACACTAATAATAGAAAAAGAAAGAAACCTTGTGATAGAAACTTATATGATGGTAGGTTTCATATTTGAATGTTTAGGTGAAGTGATAATGTATAGTGGAAGTAATATATGCACTTTCTCTTTGATCTTTATTTCGCACTCTCTGCTCAGTGAAACATCTCACTATCTTCCTTTTTCGCTGTACCCATCACTGCAACCAATCATGGTATCCTTCTCCATACAAGCATAATAATAAATTAATGACAACATGCATGGTCTTGTTTATATACGGGAATATGTGACTAACACATTTGCATAATCATCATTCCCTTCTAATTAATCATCATATTTTTCCATATGTTAAAAAAGTTTAACATATCAATTACTCCTATAATATTTTATTTATCAACTTTTACAATTTATTCACATGTTCCTTTACTTTAATTTTAGATAAATAGTCGAATTTATTAAGTAAATCGATGAAGATTTTTTTTTTCATATCTTAAATATAAAAATGACTTTAAGGAATAACTCGCACGACAACTTTTATGGCTAAAAAATGATCAACATTCGATTATAGGTCAAGGGGTCACCCTCATTAGAAAAAAAAAATCTATGTTTCAATTCAACAAATTAAAAGCATAAATTTCCTTTTTTTTTTTCTTTTTGCACTGTATGTGCTCGTGGGAAGTTTTTTGGACGATAATAATAGACTAATTAAATTTCTTTTTCGACGTAAAATATCGGTTAATTTTGTCTTAATTAACTTCCAACAAAATATTTGTCAAATATGATAATAACTATATTTTATTATTAAGCATTTTGTTATTGAGGTTAGGAATAAAGTTCCCAAAAGTAGTTAGACATGATGCATTGGAAAAAAATCTATTAATGAATAAATAAAAAATTTATGTACTCCGATCCCTCCATTCCATTATCTTGAATTCTTGGGAAAAGTCAAACAAGTAAGTGAAAATAAGAGAATATTTATTTAATATAATGCATGATGCATTCATTAATTACAAATTGATAATACACAATTTTTCATATCATTACCATTGATACATATTACAATATTGTCTCCAAAATAAATTTTTAAATGTGTTTTAATTTCCTTACTTACTTATCAATCATCTATACAATATATAATCTTAAATTTATTTTTTTTATTTTTTTACTTTAATATGGGACAAAATCTTTTGCATTTTTTTACCAAGATAATGGAATGAAGGAAGTATTTATTTTCCAGATGTAATATGTCTTGTTTTGATGAAGATTACAACGAAACCCATCTGCTTCTTTGATTATTTGCAACAATAATAATGAGGTTATTGTGTTATTCGATAATACTCCGTAAAAGATAAAAGAAACGTTTGGTTGTTTGGTTATTTTTTTTAATATATATCTAATTTTTGTTTACAGGATATATATATATATATATATATATATATATATATATATATCATATTTAAAATTGCTAAATGTTCATGTTTGATTAAAAAAAATATTTGAAAAATAAAATGTGTAGGAAGGTATCTTGTCTAGGAGTTTGAAAAAGTGAAGGAGATAAAGATGTGTTTGGTAAGATAAACTTATAGTTTATTTGATAGCTTTTAGTTTATTGACTCTGTCAATAAGTTATTAGAGTTGTTTTGTGAATAATAAAAAATAAAAGAAACTTAAATCTTTCAAGAAGGAAGTTTATAGTGTTTGAAAACCATCTTTTGAAAAACTACATCAGGTAGTTTTAATTAAAAATAAATAAAAAAATATAAGAGTTTTCAATAAATCAAATATCAATTTTTCCCTTCTTTTTACTAAATTATGTATATATATATATATATATAATTTTTATCCTCACTTAAAATAATATTACCCGCCAAAGTTTTATTTAATTTCCTAGCTCCCTCAAAAACCCAAAAATTAAACCTAGAATCCTTTTAGTCAACATCGTTGTACACCACACCAAAACTACTCATAAAAAATCCTATATTTGATTATTGCTTGAAGAAACATAGAGATATTTGATGTATCTTAACCCCAATTGTTTATCTAGAAAATGTCCTAATTTAGGGTCGATGTGGAATGTGTTTACTCAACAATAATATGAGCAATTGATGTGAAATATTTAAATGCGTGGCTAGGATTATCCAATATAATATTACGTACCTTTCAATCATTTAACATGTTTAAATTAGTTGCATAACTAGTTTTGTCAAACAACAATAGTTCAATAAGCTAGCTATACAGCTATAAGTTTTCAACTATAATCTCACATATATTAGTCAGATTCACAGCTATCAGTTTTAAACTCATAGTAGTTATCAGTTATAAGCTCATAGCCAAAGGTGAGAATGAGTCAGGCCGGTTCATGGGACTGCCTATGACTTAGATCACTTAAGGTTTGACTCGGCTCAACTCATTTAATAAAAAGATCAGGCTTAAACTTTTTGAATAGCCTATATATCTAAATAAGACAAACCCAAATTTTATAAAAAAAAAAAAAGCCTACTAGGCTCATTGGATCGACCTATTAAAAGTAATATATATATATATATATATATATATATATATATATATATATTATAATTAAAAATAAAAGAAAATAATTTATTTCACTCTTTCTGTTGGTTTATTGATTTGAGACTCGGGACCGTTTATGCCTTTGTATGGTTTTACTTTTGTTACTATATACTTTGAGTTTTAATTTTATTTACATTTCATTTTATTATATTTCAGTCACATAATTTTGAATGTATGAGGCAGATTTATGTTTGTGTTAAAATGTGAAAATTTTATTGAATATTATGCTTTTAAGTGAGCTTTTGGGCCGGACTAAGCCTTGAAATAGGTCGTGTTTAGGCTGAAAATTTAGGAAATTGCTTTTTCTCCAATAAATGACTTTTTGACCCCATTTTTAATTTTTATGGACCAAAACACCTTTTTGCATATTAATATTTTCGGTTATACAAAGATGGAAGAGCATTTTCCTCTCTGCCGAGTCGATTTTTTTTTTCATCTAGCTAGAGACGGAAATCGTTTTGAGTTGCCTATTTTTTCTTCCGTCAAGGTACAGACGAAAAACTTTCTTTTTCTGTTAGCATACTTGATTGAGATAATTTAATATTCTCCCCTATGTGATGACTTGATGTTGATAAATATTTAGTGGGGTTTTGAATTATTTAAGAAAATAAATCTACTTATGTAAGAGTAACTATTTTGTGGGTGATATCAAACCCAGATATCATAATTGGATTAGCCAAGTGAAGGCTGATGTTAGGACCTACCATGCACTATTAATATATGAAAATGCAAGCATTGATTTTAACTTGATCTCAATCCAAGGGTGAGGGTGATGATTAAGAAGGCTTGTGAAATAACACTAATTGCTTTAGCTTTTTCGACTCCGTATGTACCTGGACGGAAGAAAAAATAGGCAACTCATTATGTTTTCCGTCTCTAGCAAGACGGAAAAGAATTTCGACTCGGCAAAGACGGAAACACTCTTCCGTTTTCTAGAATCGGAAATATTAATATGCAAAAGGGTGTTTTGATCCATAAAAATTAAAAATGGGGACCAAAAAGCAATTTCCGAAAATTTAACTTATGATGAGCCAATAGACAATCTTGAGACTTGAATTTGAAAAACAAGTTAGGTCTATTTTTGTTAAGACCTGACTCAGCTTGCCACAATCCCACCTAGGAATGGTAATTTCATACTGTGAATGGGGATCATCGCGGGAACCGCCCAGTTTGAGACCCCACGAGTGGGGATTTTTCCCCACGGGGACGGGGATGGGGGAGAAATTCTCCCCGGGATAATTTTGGGGCGGGGAATGGGATTTGTTACCCAGTCCCCGCTGGAACACCTTCCCCGAACATTTACACATATGCTCTTATAAATTTATTTGTATATAGATTTAATATTATGTGTTTTTGTAATTTCAAATATATAATTATAATAATAATAATTTTAAAAAAATACATTAGACTGCTGAATTAAAAAGTTAGAATAGAAAATTAGAAATTCACAAATTAGAAACCCTATATATTACTCTACTTCTTCGTTCTATACTTTTTTCACTCCCTTCTTCTCTCTTCTACTGTTTTATAAACTACAGTTCTACGAATTTAAAGCAACAATGTCTCTAATGAAAACCTCAGCCACATTGTTGAAAGCAAAAATCAACTACAAATTTAAAGTTTTTTTCTTGAATTATTATTTCAGTGTAATTTTGCTTTAATCTCAATTTCGATGACACTTTTGGATTCCTTAAATGCTATGTGTATGTGGGTGACAAAGCTATCATTTAAGACATTTGTATAGTTTTATCGTATTTTTAGATTGAATTTTATGAATTTTAATGATTATTTTTTTTAGGGATATACATGTTTAAAAATTCTATTCAGCGGTGTTAATTTTATATTAGATCAAATTAAAGTTATGAAACTTTTTAAATATTTCGCATATGTTTAAGTATCTTTGGGAATCCGTGTCGTGATGGAAAATAGGGATGGGGAACCATTTCTCCCCAGGATAGGATTTGGGGATAAGGATAGGGAGGAAATGAAATCCGAGTACGGGGAATGGGAAAGTACTCCATCCGTATTCCCACTTCTACTTGCAACTATAAGTTAATTTTGTTTAAAAAAAATGTTGGATTTTCGTATAACGCCAATTTTATTTTTTTTAGGGAGACAAAATGACTTGTGTGTCCCACTATTTCTAATTTTTTATTTTACAGTTTGGGAGCTTTTTAAAAATTAATTATAACCCTTGAAAATTTTTCATTGATTAACGATGACAACCAAAAATAAAAATATCTTCTTCATACATTATTACATTCACAAATAGTATCACATTTGCAATAATGTGATTATAAAAAAAAAATCATATTTCTAACGCATTAGTTATGAAATCAAGTAGTAAAAAATTGGAATTGAAAGATGTAAGTTTAAAATTCTTATTCTAAAAAAAAAATTAAAATTCTTAATAAAGATTAATGGGTACGCATTGACGATGTAAAGTTTTTTACACTATCAATCCATTATCCATCATTCATTTGTATTACTTTAATATAAAAGTCAATGACCATAAATGAATGAATGAGTAAAAAACATTTACACTATCGATCCATTCTTCATCCTCTCTTCTTAATATATTAAATACATCACTTTTCCCTCCGAGGTTTATATTTTATCTTTTTATATTCTTGACCAAATATCCCTATTGATTACTTCCTCTTGTTCATATGTAGTGTGTTTTAAGGTTATGCACGAGTTTTAATAAATGGTTAAATGATATAAGGATTTGTTATATTTTGATTATAATGTCCCTATATAATCATTATTAAAGAGAGAGAAAGATATTGGAAGTGAAAAAGAGAATGTAATAAATAGGGATGTGTTTAAAAAAATAACATTAATTATGTATTAAATTTATAAAAAAACAAGACTCATAAAATATAGTACAATGTTAAAACAACAATACATATAAAATGGATGGAAAAAACTTTTCCCATTTCAAAGTGGTGCGGGGTAACCACTAACCATTAACCGCCGGTCCTTTTCTCCTTTTCTGCTTGTTTTGTTTTATCGATCTGTTTGGCATCTTTTCTATCTTGGTTTCTCTCACATATTTTTTTTCGGCGAAAATTTCTCTTGATTAATCTTGCTTTCGTAAGTTTGAATATGTTTTTTTTTTCCTTCAGTATTTGCATTACTCTATCCTTTTCCTCACCGACAAAGATATCACGATAGATAATAGTTTTATTTTTTGTATATCATTCACAAATTTTATTCACAATAAATTTACATGTAAATCTAATAATAATTGCTGATAAAAAATATTATAATAATGATATTATCTTATAGCATGATGCAGAAATAGAATGAGATGTAAATCGTAGGATTCAAGCGTGGTGGAAATGTTATGTTACTTAAACTTAAAGGAAAATTCTACTGCACTGCTGTAAGACCGACGATGTTATATGGGACAGAGTGTTGGGTGGCAAAGGGCACACAAGAGAATAAACTTCATGTAGTAGGAATGAGATACTGCGATGGATGAGTGGGCATACCAGACAAGATCATATTAGAAATGAGTATATTAGAGAAAAAGTCGGGGTTGCCCCTATTGTTGAAAAGGTGGTTGAATCTCGTCTAAGGAGGTTTGGGCATGTGTGGAGGAGACCGATGGAAGTCCCGGTTAAGAGATAGATCAAATGGAGATACTACAAGGGCTAGAGGAAGAGGAAGACCTAGAAAAACTATAGGCGAAATAATTAATAAGGATATGACCATCAATGTCTTATCAAAAGACATGATTTATGATAGGTCTTTATGGCGTCGTTTGATCCATGTAGCTTATCCCACCTAGTGGGACAAAGGCTTTGTTGTTGCATAATATTCTCTCGTAGCATCTCTAATGCTATGTTTAGACAATCTATGCGTGTGTTTGGAGTATGATAAAAAAAAAAATACTGGGGTGAAAAAGAAAATATAGTTTAGAAAATTTTATTCATTGATTCAAAACAAAAAATAATTGATATGTGGGACTTTTTTAACACTAGGGTAAAATATACAATAAGATTGAAATGGTAGAGTTAGCTATGAAAAGGATAGGAAGTAGTGTAGAGTAAAGAGTATATGCATTTCTTTGTCCTTGGAACTCCACGTGATGAATGGAGGAGATTCAATGATGTGTACAAATCAGATTCTGAGTGACTTCCAGTTGTTCAATTGATACAAGGCGACATAAGCATGTAACCCCAGTGTGTCTGCGTGGAGGCGTGAAACACTAGGGTACCCTTATATTTAGGGAAATGTCTTAATATAAGAGTGTATACAGAAATAGTAGTAACGAGTATCAGCTTTCACCAGTGTTGTGAAACCGGATCGGATCGGACGGTTTGATGGGTTTAGCTGTCGACCGGATACACATACGGCCCATGTCATCCCCTTAACCATTCTAGAGATTGAGCCTAAAAAAATGGACATACAACGAAAAAAACCGGGTTGAACCAAGATGAATTATAAAGATCGATACCGATTCAACCCTTAAATTTTTTTTTAAAAAAAAAGAAAAACAGAAATGGCAATGGGAAGAGGAAAATTGCGGTGAGGTGGCTTTCAAGTCGCGGTGAAGATTGTGATGGAGACTTAAGGGTTAGAATGGTAGGTCCGGAAAGGAATGTTGTGGCTTCTGTGGTGAGGGTTTCCAAACTAGCTAGGGATGACATTTGGATCCGGACCCACCGGCAATACTTGTAACGGGTTCGGGTTTAGGTAAAAAAAAAGAGACCCGTGGATTCAAAGAATCGATTCGTTTGGGTACCCGCTTTGAACGAGTTTGGATCCGGGTCTGAGATATCCAGACCCATGGGTACCCGGATCCGTCCATATTTACATATATGCATTATATATATGTATATATGTATATTTTTAGTATGTTTGTGTTTAACGAGAGAATTTCTTTGATGTCTGCGCGTGTTTAATAGTGGTAGGGATTATTATTAAGTAGAGTGTGTAATGATGTATTAAGGATCATCTATCTATATATAAAAAAGTCATAGAAATTAATTTAAAAAATAATTTTTTCTTTAAAAAATATTGCTAATGGGTTCCCATAAAACCTGTCTGGGTACCCGAAGACCCGCCTACCCATTATGCGGCGAGTACCCGCACATGTTTGATTGGGTTCGGGTCCAGTAATTCATGCATGAACGGGTCTGGTTCCAGGTACCCCATTACACAGACCCATCCAAACTGATTTCATCTCCTTCTTGTCTACTTTATCTTCTTCTGTACATTTAAAAGTCTATCTTCAAAAATGTTTGAGCATATACATCAACCTCCAACAACTTAAAGAAACTGAACTTGTTTGTTCACCTTAAAAGTACCTAGCACATAAAACAACAAAACCCAACAAGTTGCCATTTGATCTGTGTATATATATGTAGTATATAGGCCCTCTCGCTCCCTCACTTAATTTCAAGTCATCTTTGGTGTCTTTAATTAATTTATTGTAGTTATTTTCATTTTACTAAATTTTATTTAAATTTTGGTACGGTTGATTTATATTATATAATTACATATATATATATATATATATACATATATACATATATCGGTCTAATAACGTTTCGGTTTAAATGGTTAACATGGTTGAATCCTATACAAAACATTTTCTGGTTTGATATTTGACTTGGTTCTAACATACAACACTAATTTTTAGTACACTTTTGTTTTAGGGTTCATATGTCTCTTAATTTTTAAATGCTATGTTTTTGTTCCTTGTAAACTTAATGAATTTAAAAAAAAAATTAGAATCCTTTTAGTTAGTTTGGTTATTAAATGTTTAAAATTTTAGTTTTAAATCATAATAATAACATGAATGATTTTGCATAATACAATCTAACCAATTGTGACGTTAATATATCATTAGTTCAAAGACTAAAATAAAAAATTTGGAATATATTAAACTCGTCAAATTTTTTTATAAAAATTAAAATAAAAATTTATTAAATATTCGAAAATAAAAACATATTTAAACCTACCTTTTTCTAAAATCATATGTATGGAAATGCTTTAAGGAAAATAAAAAATGCTTTAAGCAAGCCAAAGTAACGTGTATATTGCTCTAGATCATATGTTGTCTCCCTTATGTGGATTGATTTTTTTTATCTGTATTTTTTTTCCTTTTTAGTCTGTTCTAAAATATTTGGGAGTATTTGAATAACTTAAGCTAGCTTGGTCCATTAAGTTGTAAGTAGAATATGTGATTCTAATTAAATAATTAGGTTGACAAGTGGATATACTTCACTTCGTTACATACTAAAATTTTAAGGCCGTGAAATTTGAGATTTTGAATTCGACTTTTTATACTTTGGTTGATGAATTATTGGAGGCTTTAATTTTTCCTCCCTCATTTTAAACAAAAAATTTGTCTATAAAAAAAATTAAATAATTAAGATTTAATGGAGCCACGTGGGTGAAAACTAATCTCTCGGTCTCTCCATAAGTAAAATATATATGTTTGTCTGAGTTTTTATTACCGAACTCCAATCTTCACATTCAGTTGAACAAAGTTATTCTAAATGATACTCTTTTCTTCCCATAAGGATGGTTAAAAAATTCAAATAAAAACTCAAAAGTAAGAAAATTAAGAAGGCATGCATATATATATATATATATATATATATTTATTTAATGTTTTGTCCAACAGATCAACTAATTATCAAACAACTAATTTAATGTATTTTGCATGGATCAATCAATCACAATTCAAAATTTACAATTTCTAAACTTTTCATTAATTATTTTAACTATAGTTTGGAACAAAAATTTAGCCATTTTTTACCTTGTAGGGCGGAGGGAGTATGAGATTAATGATTTAGTATACATTTTGTTAATTCATCATCTATTTGTGATAAAAAAATAAAAATAAAATGAATAAGGAATGATGATGATATATATTAGATTATTAGTTCTGAATTACTTAATAACTAGTTTTTAACCCGTGCAATGCACGGGTTGTACGAATATTTTTAATTATATTATTATTTAGTAATAATATTCTTGTAATATTATGATTGGTTCAATGCACGATATATATCAATCATTATATTTTTTATTTAAAATCAAATAGTTCAAAAAATCAAATACATTCAATTTAGCTTTAACAAAATATAAAATTTAATTCATGATAGTCTAGGTAGATTTTATTGAAGAAGTAACTTATATCATCAATAACTGATTTTAAATTTTTGCAAGGATTGGACTCGAAAATATACATTTTGTTTTTTTTATTTTAATTTTAATAATATTTAAGATTTTTTTTATAAGATAAAAAAAATTCAATCCAAAAGTGAAGAAATATAATACCTCTCACGAAGAAAGTACAAAATGCAAAGCTTTAACCGAAACAAAAATAGAACTTCAAGTACAAGATATTGGATGCACATGCACATGCAACAATTGTACATCTACATGAATTTTACGCATAAGATAACACCTCCCTAACAAACCAGCCAACCCTCGCATAAACTGTGAGTATGTGACCAATAGTGCTAAAATATTTTACAACTAAACCGCAAAACTAAGACTCCCCAAATCTAAAGGCAATAAGATAGTATGGTTTGAATTACATTTATTTGTCATTCAAAGAAGGACATACACCGCATATTAGTCTTTTCTTTAAATTATAGTCACGCTTTAATTTTTATATTCACCAATTCATATGTTATTATTGAATAATATCGAATAATTTAACGAACTTTTCTGTCAACCTGATAAAGTAAATATTGAATAATATCATTGCACAGAGTTAAAATGTTACACTAATTAAAATAAGTAACCAAATTTTGGATGGTTGCACAACAATCCCTTAAATGAACCAATGATTGTTTGACACGTCAACTAATGAAGTTCTAAGTTACTGCCATGTCAGCTCAGATTAGCTGATTTGTCAAACAAACATTGGTTCACTAAGGGATTGTTTTGCAACCATCGAAAATTTGGTTGCATGGAAGTAGTGCCATTAAAATAATAGTTACTAATTAACCGGTAATATTTTTTAAGCGAACTAATGTAGAGGTTACATAATTAATATAAAACAATAACATAAACAATGTAGTATATGTGAATAATAATAATAATAATAATAATAATAATAATAATATAAGCAATGCAGTATATGTAATAATAATAATAATAATAATAACAACAATAATAATAACAATAATATAAGCAATGCAGTATATATACATAATAATAGTTACTGAAAGTTATGGTGCATGTTTCGTAAATAATAATAGTTAGTGTTATGGTGCACGTTTTGTAAAACTTAATATCAAACTATATTAGTGGTCATATTAGTTGCTATCATAGATTAAAATTTTTAATCCATTTTTGTGCCAACATAAAATTGACATGAGTGAAACCTGGATTTGCTAGATATAGTGCAACATTGGTCAAACATTGTACTTGGCTCTTATTAATAGTAATTGCATAACAAAAAGTAATTGGAAATTGACAATGGCCATTTACTTTGTGATAGGTCCATGACCATGTGAGGAATTATGAAGACTCTTTCAGCATATTTTGTCCCTGTCATAGGTAATCTACTCGATCAGCATCAATCTAGTCTCATTACATATACTTGTGATTATGGTTGGTCACTGTTTCTTAGTACATGTCATTACCTCTACTTAATGACATAGGTGTTCAATCTAGTTACCATCAATCTAGTCTCATTACACAAATCTCTGTGATTGTGATTAGTAAATGTTTATTAGTAAACTAACAGGCACTCAAACTTTCAGTTTTAACTCATGATATGATAATTATTATCCGTGTAGGATATATTGAATAAACTATTGATATATAGGATCGTGAAATTGTTTCATAAGCAATTCTTGTGGGATTTCTATATTTGCTTCTCCATCGTTATTACCTTTCGCAGTACAGTTACCAACCTACAGTATCCAAATAATAAATTCTTTTCTTCTCCCGAATGTCCTTATTTAAATTATCAGACTGTATACGCATATTTTATGTCAAAGATAGTATGTGAAAGCAAAATTTTAAATTAAATTATTCAAAATTATAATGGAATTTAATAATTTATCCCTAAATATATGACAACATATCTCACAATCAGTCCATGACCATGTGAGGAATTATGAAGACTCTTTCAACATATTTTGTCCCTGTCATAGGTAATCTACTCGATCAGCATCAATCTAGTCTCATTACATATACTTGTGATTATGGTTGGTCACTGTTTCTTAGTACATGTCATTACCTCTACTTAATGACATAGGTGTTCAATCTAGTTACCATCAATCTAGTCTCATTACACATATCTCTGTGATTGTGATTCTGATTAGTAAATGTTTATTAGTAAACTAACAGGCACTCAAACTTTCAGTTTTAACTCATGATATGATAATTATTATCCGTGTAGGATATATTGAATAAACTATTGATATATAGGATCGTGAAATTGTTTCATAAGCAATTCTTGTGAGATTTCTATATCTGCTTCTCCATCGTTATTACCTTTCGCAGTACCGTTACCAACCTACAGTATCCAAATAACAAATTCTTTTCTTCTCCCGAATGTCCTTATTTAAATTACCAGACTGTATACGCATATTTTATGTCAAAGATAGTATGTGAAAGCAAAATTTTAAATTAAATTATTCAAAATTATAATAGAATTTAATAATTTATCCCTAAATATATGACAACATATCTCACAATCATCCCATACGTGGGAGGAATTGATGGTTGAAAAAATAATCTCAGAAAAGTACTTGTGAGCAAATATTCGTATTGTGTTGATGTTCCATGGTTGGATTATGAGCATTTTATGGGAAGTAGTGGAACTTGGATTAATAAATCTAATCAATCAAACTCTATTATATATTTTAGAGATCAAGACAACCGTTGGTTCACTTGGAACAGTGCATTGAAACAAAACAATATACTAAACAATATACTGGTAGTGCTTCATTTGGAACAGTGTAATGGTATGGAACAGTGTACTGATACCAAATGCTGCGATACGTATATTTTAATTATTTTATTAATTAATTTAAGAAATTCCTTAAGACACATGGCATGGCTTATCAATAACTATTTTCTCAACTTTTATTCTGAGAGCTCCATTTCTTGATGAGTTCTCTGATCGCACGATTTGGTCTCGCAAATATAATATAGGGTACGCAATGTTGGGCAAAGTAATGTTGGGCAAAGTATGACTCTTTATTGTGAGTAATGCTTGTCCTTGTAATTATTGTAAGGATTGTGCTCTAAAATATAATATAGAAATATCACATTTATGTTGAAACAACATATCACTTGATTATTGAAACGACATATCATTCGACTGTTGAAACGACATATCACTTCACCGTTGAAATGATATATCACTTGATTATTGAAACGACATATCACTTGATTATTGAAACGACATAGCACTTGGCTGTTGAAACGACATCTCACTTCACTGTTGAAACGACATATCACTTCATTATTGAAACGACATATCACTTGTGATTTTATTTTTATTTTTTGTTTTTTTAAGCAGTGACACATGGCATGTCCCATAAGCCTTGAATCTTCCAACTTTCATTGTGAGAGCTCCATTTCGTGAGAAGCTCTCTAATTGCAAGGATTGGGCTCTAAAATATAATATAGGAGTTGATTTTTCCAGGAGAATAATTCAAAATAAGATAAGATTATTACTCTTAACAAAATTTATTATAAAATCTAAATATTATCCGCCAAGAAAGAAAATTTTGGAATCCAGTAAGTCGGTGAGTATTGGAAATGATTGAACTCTTATGCAAGAGGGGATTGGGGAAATGGTTAGGTTAAACTGGGTACAATTAGCTAATAAGCCAGTTAAAGGTTTATACGCCACTCAAAAACGTAACTTATAAATAGGCTGACTAAATTGAAATTGATCGATACATAAGACTGGTCGATAATTTAATAGATAGCTATAAAATTATATAATAAGCTTCTTAAAACATGTTCTGGAGCATATATTTAAAAAAAAATTAAAAAAAAACCTTAAAAAACGAGTTTATAAATTCGTAGCTTATTGAAATATATTCATTTACGAAATATGAAGATAACTCTTATATAATCAATTAAGCTAGTTGATTAGCTTATAAAATGGTGTTATTGAACACAAAATTATTCACATACTTCCTCCAATCTTTATAAGGTACTTTTTAGGAGTTTTTTTAATTATAGGTTACTTTACAATTCTTATGTATTATTTATTGTTTTTTTCACTTTTTCTTTTTTACTAAATATTTGAATATTTATGTTGTTTTTTTTATTAATGAATGTGAATTTTTTCCAAAGAATTAAGAAGATAAAATTATGATGTTTTATTATATTTTTATAAAATTAAAAAAACTAATTATTTTTATTGATATATGTGATCTAATTATATGTAATGTACTAGTTAAAGACCTGAAATGGGAGTATTAGAAATAACTATTATATGAAACATTCAACCGATAGGTAAGCAAGTTTTATATATATAGATTGATAGAGGGAAGGGATCCCTTTACAGCAAATTAAATTACGCTACTCGATAAAAAAAATTAAATTACACTAATTCTTACACGACTCATAGCTCTTACATCAAGTCAAATTTAATAGAATGAACCATTGGATTGAAAGTTTCTATCTTGTAGATCGTCTATGTCAAATTTTATAAAAATCTAAAATCATTTAGTACTTGAATTATATACGTCAAAATTAACGAAATATATGTCTTAAAAATATATGAAAATGGAGCTATTTGAATATATATTCAATGACGTTCAAATTTTCTCAAATTTGACAAAAATGATTAAGATGACATATAATTATTATTCAACGGATGGATTAGTGAAATTCACGTTATATAAAAAGTTATGAATTGTGTAAGAGTTGGTGTAATTTAACTTGGTGTAAATGGATCCCTCCTCATATATATATATATATATATATATATATATATATATATATTGGATTTGCTAACCTGCTTAAAGTGATTTTTTAGTTAGAACATTTTAGTATTATTGTGTATGGGATTATTTGATTTTATGAAATTAAAAAAATTGGAAAAAAGCCTCTCTTCCTTTCTTTAATTTTCTGCTTCTCCCAACCCCAATCAACCTACTTACCACTGAACCACTCTACGATAGCCGCTGCCAGCAGACCAGACCTGCAAACCACAAACATACAACTCCCCACCAAGCTAACCCATACACCAGTCAATAGGGGTGGCAATGGGGAACGCCATTCGGGGATCCCCGCGGGGAACGCCCCGTTCGGGTCCCCGATTTCGGGGATTTTTCCCCGTCGGGGTCGGGGATGGGGGGATTTTTCCCCCGTACAGATTTCGGGGCGGGGAATGGGATAGGTCCCCCCGTCCCCGCGGGGCCCCGTTCCCCGCCTATTTTACATATACACCCTTAGTTTTTAATTTTTAAGTAATTAAAAGAATTGGTTTTTTTGGTAATTTTACCTTTCAACCCTAATTTCAACTACATACCAGCACTGCAGCAGTCATTCGCCCATTCCACTTTCAACTAAATCCCTAATTTCTTCTTCTCATTCACCGTGCTGATTCACTCTTCCATCGCACCTTTCTCTTCTCAGTCCTCCTTCACCGTGCGACTCCTCCGGCCTCCGCCCAGACCGCGCCGCCCCTTTCTCTTCTCAGTTCTTCCTATCGCGACTCCTCACTGTTCCGCCATTGTTCTTCTCAGTTCTTCTCAGCTCGTCACTGTTCTTCTATTTTTATTCTATTTCTTAGATTGAATTATTTGACTTTTAATGATTATTTTTAAGTACTATGCATCTTTTGAAAATACTATTAAGCAGGGTTAATTTTATGACGAGTCAAATGGAAGTTACGATTTTTTTAAAAAAATTTCGCATATGTTTGGGGACCCCGTGGGGACCGTGGGGAATGGGGATGGGGAACAATTTATACCCGAGATGGGGTTTGGGGATGGGGATGGGGGAGGAATGAGACCCGAGGATGGGGAATGGGAAAGTACCCCCCGCCCTATCCCCGCCCCGTTGCCATCCCTACCAGTCAAGGTTGCTTAGAGAGAAAAATAATAAAACTAATCTCATATGAACTAGAATATAGTAAGTTGAACAAAATATAATTAGATAGACTCATGGACTTAATGTCTCAAGTTTTTGGATTAAGACATGGTGTCATATTATTTATATTGTTGTTCACTTAACTCCATTAATAATAAAAACAATATTAATTCACACTCCCTAATTAACAAGGACTTGAATCAAAAGGCTTAATACTAAATTTTTCTCCCCCGAGTTTCAGATTCTCTCTTCTCTCGTAATTCTATATTCTTCTCTCCCGAGTTTCGAATTATCTCCTCTCTCACAAATTAAATAATTATGATTTCATAATTCTAACAAAGGTGACGCGTGAAACTTCCATATATTACAAGAGTATTATTCTAAAAGGCTGGGTTTGGCAATATTGTATAACCCTTCTAAGCTCTTCAAACCATTCTTCATTCTTTAAAATGCAGAAACCAATCAATGATTTGGTGCTAACTATTTCTATTATATGTTAGAATGAGTCCAACTGTGAATTTCATTTTTAAAGAACTTTCGTTTTTTACGCTGTTGAGCTACCTGCGATGAAATTGAAATTGAAGTGCATTTGGTGGCTAAAGCACTTTATCTGAGCTCCTTTTTCTATTTTTATTTGTCCCCGTGTGTGAGTGTGATGGACTAGATCTGAGAAATGAGAATGAAGAAAGAAGTGTTGATAGGTTTGCAGATATTTGAATTTTTTTAAAATTTTAATTTCCAAAAATGAAGTTATTGAAATATCCATATCTTTAAAACTCATTCTTAATAATGTATAAAGACATTTTTATCTACAATAATTCGATACACAATATTAAAATATTTCAACTAAAAATATCATTTTATGCGTGTTTGCAACTCTCATATATTTTTTTTTCTATTCATCGTTAGGCAAAGGACTTCCTTTGCTCACCAAACTTACATTGTGCATTTCACATTTTGACCGTTAAAGCAAGGTCAGAATTGATGAATAACACGTGACATGTACAAACTCGAAATTATTGATGATATACAGTATGTTTTACCGAAAAGGTAACTTAATTGTACACTGATATATAATAGTAGCGCATGTAAATATAATTAGGCTTAATTGCACTTTTGGTCTTTCAATTTTTTCAATTTGGCGATTTTGGTCCCTCAACTTTTAATTTGGCGATTTTGGTCCCCCAATTTACGATTTGTAGGGATTTTGGTCCCTCCGTCAATTCCACCATTAACGGTGCTGACGTGGCGTACCAGAGGGACACGTGTCAACAGCTTAATTGCACTTTTGGTCCCTCAATTTTCTCAATTTGACGATTTTGGTCCCCCAACTTTTAATTTGGTGATTTTGGTCCCCCAATTTATGATTTGTAGCGATTTTGGTCCCTCCGTCAATTCCACCGTTAACGGTGCTAACATGGCGTACCAGAGGGACACGTGTCAGAAGCTTATGGCTCTATATTTATTTATCAATAATAATAATAATAATAAAATATATTTAAAAATGGAAAAAAATAAAACCCAAACAATAGAAACTGTTCACTGCCTCTTTGTGAAACAGTGCTTGACCGAACATCGACACCGATGCCGGTACCGACACACAAACCACCACCTGCCACATCCGCCATGACCACCCACTTGCTTCATGCCCTTCCACCGTGGTTTCAAAATCAAATTCGAATCAGAGACCATCGCTGTCAAGATCGAGATGGTTGAAGATCGTTGTAACAAGCGATGGTTTCGCAAGGAAGAAGCAGTGTGCAATGGTCTCGCCGATTCTCAGGCAGCCACTGCCGCCTTCATCCTCCAACGTCGCCGCCGCAACTGTGTTCCAGGGGTTTCGGCTATTGCGAGCGCCACCATCACTCTCGGCGATCGAACTCGTGACTAGGTTGCATCGCTGCTCCACCGTCGCTGCACCCCATCGTGGCCTTCCTCGTTCGAGCGAACTCGCGATCTATGCAGTAACTACCGCATCGTGATGCTCCAATTGTGGCAAGCGAACTCACGGCGGCGACCGATCGGCACCAGGATTCATCGCGATCACAATAGTATACAAACACTCTTTGCTCTTCGCTGCGATCTCAGTGAGACTCGTGGGTTTTAATTTTTTTTCATTTTTAAATATTTTTTTTTATTATTATTATTAATAAATAAATATAGGGCTATGAGCTGCTGACACGTGTCCCTCAGGTACGCCACGTCAGCACTGTTAATGGTGGAATTGACAGAGGGGCCAAAATCGCTACAAATCGAAAATTAGGGGACCTCACCAAATTAAAAGTTGGGGGGACCAAAATCGCCAAATTGAGAAAATTGGGGGATCAAAAGTGCAATTAAGCTGCCGACACGTGTCCCTCTGGTACGCCACGTCAGCACCGTTAATGTAACATCCCAAATTTAATCCCTAGTATAATTGATGATGGGTCAAGCCTAGAGTGAAGGAAATAATGATATTGAGTTAAAAATAGTGGTTTGAAGGCTTGATTTAGGATTAATAACATAGGATATTAGGAAATTCAAAATAAAAGATTTACAACTCTAAACACAAATTCCACCATTGGATATGAAGATATGATTTTTAGGAAGTTACTCGTCAAATTTGAGCTAGATCCGACGGTGAACGAAGAAGTTATCTAGAATTGAAGAAGGAAGAAAATAGGAGGAAAATAGGAAAATGAATAAATGGGGTACTGGGCAAAAATACTCGAGTCTTTTGGAAAAGACTCGAGTCTTTTTGAAAAGACTCCAGTCTTTTGGAAAAGACTCCAGTATTTTTAAGGAAAACACTCGAGTCTTTTGGAAAACACTCGAGTGTTTTGTGCAGACAGCCTTAAAAACGTGTTTCAGCCAACAATCTCATTCATAACTCAACTTCACTCTCTCTCCTAGGTCACGAACAAGCTCCCATTCTTTCTTCAAATTTCATCTCAAATCATCAAATACACCCATGATAAACCATTAAAAACCAATCTCCATCACTCACCAACATCATCTCTTCCATCAATCTCTCCTATTGTTCTCTTTCAAGCCATGGGTATGAGTTAGGGTTCAAGAGCTTCAACACCCACTCTTGATTTCTACAATTTCAAGCTCAAAGTAAGTGAAATTCAAGCTTTCCTCCTCATTTCCTTCATGTTATACGAATTTCCCCCATAGTCTAACTAATTTTATTTCTTTTGGTTCATGAATCACTTTCTCTCTCCTCCAAGCTTGAAGCTTTCTCTCTCTTGTCTTCCATGGTGGTTTTCAACTCTAGGCCATGGAAGCTTCTCATTTTCTTGAGCTTTGTCAAGAGGCTATGGCATAAATGCTAACTCTTCTTGTTATGGCTATTATATTAGGTTCCTCACTTCTCTCTTGGGTCATAACTCAATTGGTGGCAAGGCTCTCAAGCTTAAAGCAAGTGTAACCGCCTTATCTCTAAGTGTTGAGGTAAGGAGTGGGTATTAGTGAGTATTACCATACTCTGGGGAATAGTTTATAGTATGTATATAATGCTTGCTAAGAGATAGGTGTTAGTAAAAGGAATTGGAAACCTAAGTTAGAAAATGATGGTAAATTCTAGAAACGAACCTAGTGTAACTCTACGATGGGGAATAGGAATAATAAATTGATTAGGCAAACCAATAAATTGAACTAGCTAAATGCATGATCTTGCTACTATATGTTATTATAGGTGCTACTTGAGAATAATTGTTAAGTGCTAATGTGTAGGATATTTTATGTGCTTATCTGAGTTGTTGCTAATGATTATATATATTTGGTGTATTCTTGATAATTATTGTGAACTGTTCATTTGTTGCTCTAAGTGTTTAAGCGTTGTGAATTGTAATTGTGTTTATTTACTAGATGGTTTATATGAGATGATAGGAATGGCGTGTTTACTATGGTATATTGATATTTGTTGTTTGTTATGATTATTCGGAAGTAGTGAGTATGTTGGCCTTTGACCTGAGGTGACATACTTTGTGAATATGGTAAGTATGTGGGCCTTTGACCTGAGGCGGCATACTTAACATGTGTGAATAGGGTGAGTATGTTGGCCTTTGACCTGAGGTGACATACTTTGTGAAGTTGGTAAGTATGTGGGCCTTTGACCTGAGGTGACATACTTATCATGTATGTATGGGGTGAGTATGTTGGCCTTTGACCTGAGGTGACATACTTTGTAAACTAGGGATGTATGTGGGCCTTTGACCTGAGGTGACATACATCGCAAATAGAAATTGGAAAAATAAAGGAAATGAAAGGGATTGGAAGAAAGGAATGAAGAATGAAAATGGAGAAAAGAAAAAGATACACGAAACATAAGATAGGAAGGTTAGTAGAAGGACATAACGAGATAATTTGGGATGGTAAAGAAGTGTACTAGTAATAATAGGACAATAAGGTATGTAAAACGAATTAATGAGTTAGGTAATTAATGGGTAAAAAGGAAGCGAAAATAGGAGCATAGGTGGTTTTGTCGGATAGGAAAAATGAACAATAAGCTAGGAAAAATAATGGAATCGGAATATTGATGCATATTGGTATGAATGTGACTGTTGTGCAATTGATTGAACTATGTGGTAATTGTGTGTGACTTAGTCGGTTATTATGTCATATTGGAAACTGCTTTCCCATTTTATGTGTAATGCTCACTCCTTACTATCTCCACAGGTACTGAGATTGAGCTGGCACAGCCCCCGGCCGAGCAGGAGTACTTTCCCTTACAGGGAGAGTAAGTCATATTAGTAGAGTCGTGTGTCCCGTCCTGACTACTTTTGGGATTTTTGTATATGATGATGATTATGTGTATGTACTGAAAAACATCATTTTGGGGTATAGTCAGGACCACTACTTGTGGGAAGGGAGTTATTTTGGAGTATTTCATGCAATTTAAATAACTGCTAAAACTTGTATTAGTTTATAATTTTCCGCCGCACTGAAACTCTGATTATGAATGCTTTAATATATGGTTTGGCCCTGATGGCTTTCTGATCTCACTTAAATTATTAAATTAACAGGTTTGCAAGAAAAACTAATTCTTGGAATGTCCATATTACAAAGTAAACTCTGTCCGTTTTGACAGAGATTTTCATAAGTTAAAATGGTATTACTCAGAAAAATTTAAAATCACTATTTTATTATGGGTATTTAAGGGTAATTATTTAGGGTGTTACAGTTAACGTTCGAATTGACGGAAGGACCAAAATCGCTACAAATCGTAAATTGGGGGACCAAAATCGCCAAATTAAAAGTTGAGGGACCAAAATCGCCAAATTGAAAAAATTGGGGGACTAAAAGTGCAATTAAGCCATATAATTAAGTGTCAAGGCCCTTAATATATCAGTGTACAATTAACGATATTTTTCCAATACACTCTTATTTATTACAATTATATGTCAGTGTACAATTAAGTTACCTTTTCATTAAAACATCTGCCCTTGACATTTGATAAGCAACTAAAAGGAGATAAAAAATATTGAAAAATTCATTTTTTGAGATTTTCGATAGAAAAATAAATACTAACTTATGATTATTTTTCCTATTAAAGTTACCTTAACAAGTGCCCTTTAACAAGACCTTATAAATAATTATATCTTACTCCCTTGCATTCATATTCATATGTAGTGTGTTTTAATATTATGCACGAGTTATAAAAAAATATTAAATGATGTAAGAATTTCAAATATTTTGACTATAATACCTCTATATAATCATTATTGAACAGAAAAAAAAATATTGAAAGTGAAAAAATTGTAAGAAATAAGAGTGTATTGGAAAAATAACGTCAATTACGTACTCCCTCCGTCCTACAAGGATGATTAAAAAATTCAAAAGTCAAAAAATTAAGGAGACATTCATTTAATGGTTTGTCTAACACATCAACCAATTATCAAACAACTAATTTAATGCATTTTGAATGGTTCAATCAATCACAACTCAAAGTTTACAATTTCTAAACTTTTCATTAATTATTTTAACTAAAGTTTGAGACAAAAAAAATTAATCATTTTTTACCATCATTGTGGTACGGAGGGAGTATTGAATTTTGTAACATGAAAGAAAATTAATATTACCTTCGTCACTAAATATAAGACTCTTTTGACATTTTTATTTTGTCCCTATTTATAAGACAAACCCTATACCAATTTTCAATGACCATTAATTACTTTTTTTCACAAACACCCTTATTTATTTAACACTTTTTAAATTCCCAATAATATTAATAGTGGTAATTTTGAAAATACATATCAAAAGTTCACATTTTTAATTCAATTAATTAAATTAACCGACTTTCTTAATAAACGTGAAATCTATCTAAGGAGTCTCATATAGAGGGACGAGGGAGCACTTGATTATGAGTACTTCATTACCACTTTATGCTTTGTTTGGTTGTAGGAAAGAAAATGGGAAGAGAGAAAATGAGAAGAGAGAAATAGGGAAGATAGATTATAGTGAAAAATGAGTAGATTTTATGGTTGTTTGGTATGAGAGAAAATGTGAAGAAATTGGGAAGAGATAAAAGTTGAGTTTTCTTTCCTTTTGTTTGGTTGAAGAGAAAAGTGAGAAAAGAGAAAACAATAAATTTATCAAAAGACAACTATACCCTTATTTTACAAAATAGAAATAAATATATTTTTTTCTTTGTCATATGTATGTATATTTTATATAACCAAATTTTTTTAGTTCAATTATTTATTAAATAATAAAAATTTCAGTCCAAAATATTAAAAAAAAAAACTTTTTTTATTGAAATAAAAATGCTTTATGTTTTTTCAAATTAAAAAATTAAAAAATAAACGAAAAGGTCAAACAAAATGTATAAATGAATGATAGATGAGTAATTTTACATGTCAATTCCAGTTTTCTCTCCATTATCTCTTCTATGGTGAGAGAAAATATTTTCTTATGGGACTCGCCATATTTTTTCTCCCCCCTTATTTTCTCTCGGGAACCAAATTGATAAAAAAAAACAAGGTTTTCTACTTGTTTTCTCTCCTCCTAAAATTCCCTCCCCCAAAATCACCCAAAACAAACACACCCTTGAAGTCATAGACTTGTGAATGTCTTAAAGTTGTTGAAAAAACAAGGACCACGATCCACTTTAGAAGTCACAACAACTCACAATCTGTGTTGCATGAGTACAAGTACAGTAACGGTACCTGGTACGGGTACGGGTAAGCGGTATGACATTTTTTAAAATTTTAGGGTACGTGTACGTTCTTATATATATATTTATTTTATTATTATAATTATATATAAATTTAAAAAATAGAAAATTGTAAAAATAAAAATACAATCAACAAGATGATGAAATTCATATGAGTTAATAATTTCCTACAACAATGACCAAACAACCTTTAACATTTACACTTTGTAATAACTAATAACAAATCATAAACAACGGTTAATTAGTTTAAAGGTAGTTTAGAGGGAGGTACTGAACTGATGAAGAAGGGGAAGCATAGCGAGAGGGAGAAAGAGATTTGAGACTTGAGAATGATTTTTAGGGTTTGAGTGAAAGAGGATGGGAAAATAATTGGAAAAAATGGTTTTTCCTTGTTCCTGTGAACAAAACGCATCGTTTGGAAAAAAATTATGTTCAATCTACCCACAACCATACCCATATGGTGGATAGGTATGGTGGGTACATACTCATTCAAGTACCCAAATGTACTCATTCAAGTATTCAATTTTTTTAAATTATTTTTTGTTTCGATACATACCCGATACGTACCTAAGCGTACCCAAAAAATACCGGATACAGGTACATATCTGATACGTGTACTGGTACCCATGCTTTAAAGCTCCCAATCATTATGACCTTTTCTTTTTGAACCCCACTAATGACTTTTTGGCCCCCATTTTGCTTTTTAATGGACTATTATGACCTCGAGTGTTTATTAACTTCCGACTCTAAAAAGTCGAAAAAGTCATCCCGATTTTCGTTAGGCGGAAACAAAATTATCACTTTTCCGACAAGTAAAAGTTGGAATTTTTTTTGATAATTTCCGACTAAGTACAGCCGGAAATAACACTACTCTATCTAATTATTAATCAAAAGGCTGGATGGATGCACCGACCTTTACTTTCATACTCCTATTTCAGAGTGTTTTTTTCTCATCATTCATAATAAACTCATCATGAATTTATAACACTACTCTATCTAATTATTGATCAAAAGACCCTTTTGATCAGTACAATTTGTTATAAGACTCTTTTAAGGTTTTTATTTTGGTCCTATTTATAAGATCTCTTTTCAATTTTCAATAGCATTTAATTACTTCGTTCCACTAACACCCCTATAAAATCAACACTATTTAGAAGGGTCTTTTGATTACTATTCAAAGTACTTAACTCTTTCTTGCCTTTCTTTATTACTTTGAATAGTAATAGTTTCTTTATTACTACTTCCCCCGGTATTATTTATAAGATCCTTTTGGGATTTTTTCCTTCCACCAAGGAGAGTGGATATTTTTGTTAGTGACATTGGAAATGTGAAAATTTGATATACTTTTTCAAAACTATCCCTATAATTATTATTGAAACTCTAAATAGTGTTGACTTTATAGGGATGTTAGTGGAACGAAGTAATTAAATGCTATTGAAAATTGAAAAATGATATTATAAATAGAACTAAAATAAAAATCTCAAAAGGATCTTATAACAAGTTGTACCGATCAAAAGGTCTTTTGATTAATAATTAGATAGAGTAGTGTTATAAATTCATGATGAGTTTATTATGAATGATAAGAAAAAAACACTCTGAAATAGGAGTATGAAAGTAAAGGTCGGTGCATGCATCCAGCCTTTTGATTAATAATTAGATAGAGTAGTGTTATTTCCCACTGTACTTAGTCGAAAATTATCAAAAAAAATTTCGACTTGTCGGAAAAGTGATAATTTTGTTTACGCCTAACGAAAATCGGGATGACTTTTCCGATTTTTTAGAGTCGAAAGTTAAAAAATACTGAAGGTCATAATAGTCCATTAAAAAGCAAAATGGGAAACAAAAAGTCACTAGTCGAATTCAAAAAGAAAAGCTCATCATTATTATGTCGAAGAGTATGAGAATATGATTCATCCGCATTTCACGCCTTATGCCATCTCGTTCCCATTTATTCATTGTCACAAGCACAAGCTAGCACATGTCAGTCGTCAAAGCTGAAAATTTCATTCATTTTTACTTCTTCCACCAATTTATAAGATTTTTTTAATTTTTATTTTGGTTTTATTTATAAGATTTCATTTCAATTTTTAATATCATTTAATTATTTCTTTCCACAAACATATTTACTAAATCAACATTCTTTAGAGTTCCAATAATAATTATATGGTATTTTGAAAAAGTTATCAAATTTTCACATTTTCAATATCACTAACAAATTTAATCATTTTTCTTGATGGAAGCAAAAAACCTCAAAAATATCTTCTAAATAAAACCGAAGAAAATAATTCTTAATGCATATTTGTTTTAAGTAATTAATCGTAGATCATTCCTGAAATATAAGCTAAGATAGTTGTAAAATATATTCAAATTTGTTTCAAGTTTAACAAAAAACATTCAAAAAAATATATATTTCCAAAAAAATGATTTGCATGTGTTTTAAGTTTTTTTTTTTTATATCCATCTTCAAAGTTTGGAAAATGTTACTCCCATATAATCTTATCAAAAAATTATAAAAATACCTATTTCACGTATTAAATCATTGTCATTCAATTGTTCACTACACAACCATACACTTATTATCAACCAACGATTAAAAAAAAAAGCAATTATCCTACACTATAAGAAAAATGATATTGCCACAAAGTGATGCTTTATTTGATACTCCTCTGATCCTATTTATAGGGTATACTTATTCATATTACACCGACCAAATGAGGTAATTAAGTTTCTTGAAACTTTAAGAAAATACTTTAACGTTACAACTTTACCCTCTTATCTTGTATTGAGAATTTCATAATGCATTATTTCACATTAATGGATAAAGGGCAAATAGAAATTAGCAATAAATACTTCCTAGAAAATATAAAATGACTTATAAATAGGATTAAAGAATTCTTCTAAAATATTCCCTATAAATAGGACCGGAGGGAGTAATCTCCGTTCCTTATTATCTGTCATTTTAGGATAGATTTTTTGTTTTTTTTATCTGTCGTATTGAAGATTTCAAGATTTTCAAGAGCATAATAAATGATATTTTCCATGTTTGCTCTTATTTAATATGTCTTGGTTTATGTAAGTAGTGGAGAAAAATTAATGATTATAGAGAGAGAAAATGTATAGTGGGAAAAAATATAATTAATGTACTCCTTCCGGCTCGAATTATAAGCAAATCTAACCACTTTTACGCTTATTAAGGAGGTTAGTTGATTGTATTTAATTTTCTCAAATTTTTAAAAAATAGAGGTATTTTAGGAAAGTAGTATTGGGAATGAAACAAAAATTAATTAAGATTACAATTTTCTAGAGATGTTTTAAGAAAATGACATTGGGAATGAAACAAAATTTAATAAAGTTAGTTAATTTTGCTTATATTTTAAACCAAGATAAATATGTTTTTTTGTTGCTTATAATTCGAGCCGAAGGAAGTATTGAAAATCTGAGTAATTAATAAATTTCCAAAGGATATGTTTTGTTTGAAAAGAATGGAGGGAGCTAGTATTAGATAAGTCTTACTTTTGGTTACTCGTTATTAAATGAGATTCGTGGATTAGGTGGATTTGTTTGTGACATACTCCCTCTTTCATGTCTTAATTATAAGCTTATTTAACTAATTTTCACGCATTTTAAAAAAGTTAGTTTTTTTTACTGAAAAAAGTTAGTTAGTACTATTATTAATGGTATTAAAAATGTAAATATTTGGTATACTTTTTCAAAAATATTTCTGTGATTATTATTGAGAATTTAAAAAGTGTTGAGTAAATAAGAATGTTTGAGTACATAAAAAAAAGAATGATTGTGAAAAAGAAGTAATTAATACCATTAAAAATTGAAAATGAGATTTATATTAACAAAAAAAATTCAAATAAAACTTATATACCGAAAAGAGGGAGTATATAAAAAAAAAACAAAAAAACATTAATGCGTAACATTCCTACTTAATCTCCTCTAGTGGCGAAAATACATAGGAAACAGTTTTACTATACTATCTGGCATCTGCTGGTTAATTTTAATAAAATCAACAAAAGTTTTTAATTGACCCTAGTGTCGATCTAAGTTTTCAAGTGGATTTGTGTTTTGGGAACACATCATTTATACAAATATGGACTGCAAATGAAACAACTGATGATGTGTAATATTCCTATCTAATCTCCTTTGGAGGTGAAAACGTGAAAGTAATTAGGGATCAGTTTTGTTATATGTTCATCATAATTGTTAATTTTTTTAAAAATAAAAATCAAAGAATCTTATAGGATTTTACTTTTTTTATATGCGCAAAAGATAATGCAAAAACAGTGTAATGATAATGGTGCAAAAATGGTATGCTGCGTGATGATCTTGCAGGTGGGGGGCTTTTTTACCTAATTGGGGTCAATTTGAAAACTATTTATCAATTTGGAGGGGTTTTGAAACTATTTCCTGGGGGGTCGTTTTTGCCAAGCTCACATTTATTTTTTTTTTCACCACGTGGCAGTGGCGCTACCTGCTGTAGCGCCACCGGTGGCGCCGGTGCTAGTAGCGCCACCGGTCCTCATTGGTTGGGGCTGCCTCCATTTTTTTTAAAAAAAAAAAGGTGTCGGGGGGAGCCAGCAGCGCCACGTGGCAGCTGCTGGCGGGGTGGCGCCAGTCAAAGTAGCGCCACCCGGGTGGCGCCGGTGCCAGTAGCGCCACTCCCCCACAACGTGTCACGTTGTCCCCTCCCAGCCCAACCTCCGGATTCCCCCCTATCCCTTCCCCGATTCCCTTATCCCCTGCCTCTCTATATATATTCTATCATCTTCAACTCTACTCACACAAAATCTCACTCTTACAACAAAAAAAAAATCAAACTCATTTCTTTTCAGCTTCTTTCTTCTTAAATATATTTCTTTTCTCACATTTACCTTCTTTTTATCAATTTGAAAATTTCTCACATATATTAAAGTAGCAATGAGTCAAGGTGTAGATTGACATAATGAAATTTCTCACATATATCACAGGTTTGATTTTTTAAGTTCATTGTGGAGTTAAATTAAACCTGTTTCTTGTGGAGTTAAATTATCAGGCCTTAATGATGAAACAGGAGTAACCATGATAGGTATTGATAAATGAGACGGAGCTGAATGATCGTCATAGTCATCACTACTCTCAGCCGAACCATCATCTAAACTTTCATCCTCAGTTTCGGTGTCGACAATTTCATTATGTCAATCTACACCTTGACTCATTGCTACTTTAATATATGTGAGAAATTTTCAAATTGATAAAAAGAAGGTAAATGTGAGAAAAGAAATATATTTAAGAAGAAAGAAGCTGAAAAGAAATGGGTTTGATTTTTTTTTTTTTTTGTTGTAAGAGTGGGATTTTGTGTGAGTAGAGTTGAAGATGATAGAATATATATAGAGAGGCAGGGGATAAGGGAATCAGGGAAGGGATAGGGGGGAATCCGGAGGTTGGGCTGGGAGGGGACAGCGTGACACGTGTCACGCTGTGGGGGGGCGGCGCTACTGGCACCGGCGTCACCCGGGTGGCGCTACTTTGACTGGTGCCACCCCGCCAGCAGCTGCCACGTGGCGCTGCTGGCTCCCCCCGACACCTTTTTCTTTTTTCTTTTTTAAAGTGAAGGCAGCCCCAACCAATGAGGACCGGTGGCGCTACTGGCACCGGCGCCACCGGTGGCGCTACAGCAGGTAGCGCCACTGCCACGTGGTGGAAAAAAAATGCTAGCTTGGCAAAAACGACTCCACCGGGAAATAGTTTCAAAACCCCCCAAATTGGTAAATAGTTTTCAAATTGACCCCGATTAGATAAAAAAAGCCGCAGGTGGGGGCTTTGGCTTTAATTAGCTGGATTTTTGGCTTGGGTCAGTTGGGTGGCGTTTGGTACATTCATACCAGAGGAACATTTATTCTTTTGGGTTTTGTGGAATCAAAACGTTTTCCTTTTTTTTTCTCTTCACGATTTACTCTATTTATGATAATAAATACTCTCTCCGATCTTTATTAAGAGCCCATTTTTGTGAGAGAGAAAGGGAACTTATAATATAATTCACCAAATGTAACAAGAATTCATACTTATGTTTTGTTCACTTGTTCATTACTCACATGTAAAATTTGAAAGATGTGCTACAATAGAACATTATGTAACATAAAGAGTTTTGTTGTATGCTTGATATATTTTATAAAATGAAAAATAACAAAACATATTATATTCTACGTATCATATTACAAGATATCATAACATACGCAAGTGATAAAATTATGAAAAATAAAATATCAATCCTGAAATCAAGCTTTGAGAATTGTGCATAAAATTATTTTCCTATTTTGTCCTTAAAAAAAGGGAAAATTTGCCAAATGGATTGCAGGGAATATCATGCGCCAAATTACATTGTATTCCCTCCTTCCGTAAGTTAAGTTTTTTTCAGAGATTTAATGTAGATTAAGAGAAATGAGTAAATGATATAAATATTTGATATGTTTAAATTAAAATATCCTCATTTAATAATAGGAGAGAGTAATAATAAATGTATCAAGACTATATTGAAGAGAAAAAGAGAGACGAGTGTTGAAAAAGATGATATAATAAATAGGGGTATGTTTGAAAAAAAAATATAAATGAGTATTGAGTTTCTAAAAAAAAACATAACTTATAAGACAAAATTAAAATTCTATATGAACATAACTTGGGAACCGTGGGAATAACAATTTAAACCAATACTTAAAAATGGAACTTACTTGTCAACTTGGAATTTTTAGTAGACATTTCCAAGAGAAATTATTAGATGGTTCTGGATCATGGTGGTCCGAACTCATCTCAACTGTTAATGATATTAAAAAATTTTAAAAATAAATAATAAATTATGGTGATTGTCTTGGATTAAAAAATCCCTGACCACCTAATAATTTCTCACATTTCCAAGTGAAATACATGATGAGATCAATAGATAGAGAAATTAAGTATTTTTTTCTTTGGATAAGAAGGAAAAAAATTGGGGAAAAAAAACCAAGACTACATCTAAGCCACAGGAGTGAGATACCACATGCATAGTACAGTAGAATAATTGTATGATGCAAGTGGTCGTAGGTGGTCTTTCATTGTTGAAGTAGCTAGCTCACTAATAATAAATCATCAATGTGAAGAAAGTCTGTTGTGGACCTCTGCTGCCGTCTCCGACCACCAACATCAATTGTGTCTGCCATGTACCTGTCATAAGCGATACTGGTATTGTGATAAGTGATCGATATAAATGATAAAATAAAGAACCACCAATCATTGCATGCATATATCACAAGCAAATTTATCACTTGCAGGTAGGGGTGTTCAAAAAATCCGGTTTGGTTGAACCGAACTGGAACCGAACTGAATCCATTTATAAAAAACCGGTTTTATTTTGTTAGATCCAGATCTGATCCATTTTAAATAGACCGGATAAAACTTAATATAATAAACCGGATATCCACTCCGGTCCATTTCACTGAAGTCGCAACTCGCAACAACTCAACAAGTGAGAAACGCAACTCTTCACTTTGCGATGAGAACGAAATCTGAGAAGTGAGAACGAAATCGCGATGTCGCGAAGAGCTGAAGACAGAGAACGCTGAGTCCCTTTCTTCTCAATCTCCATGAACAAAGTCCCTTTCTTCGCAACATGAGGTAATATTTTTCTTTTCCCAAATTCTAAACCCTAATTTCTTAAATCTTCTCATTTGTTAAATATGAACCCTAATTTCTTCGATTCTACCCCAAATTGTTTGACCCAGTCGAAAAACGTTATTGGGTAGCTGATTTTTAGTTGTTTTAACTGATGTGTCACCTTATACTTTGCGCTTTGTGAGGTTTCTAAGTGGAGCGTAGGTAGGTAGGTAGTTTTGGTTTAGTTTTGGTGTCAGTGTAATGTTCTTGTTGAAAATAAGTTGATTAATATTAGTGTTAAGAAGCAGTTAGAGGAGATTTCTTCTCAACTTGACTGTTATTGATACACAGTTTATATATATATGAGTGCTTATTAAGTTTTTTTTAATGGTTATGTATGAAGTGTGAAATGTTAGGTTTGTATAACTAGAAGAAGCTCAATGGAAAATTTCATTTATTTGTACTGTACTTACTTAAAGTTTCAATTTTTTTTATTTAAACTTTGCATCTTTGAAAAGAAGAGCACGATTTTATAGAAAAGGGTAATGAAGAAAAACATAGTAGTCCTTCATCAGTGTATTGGTTTAACATTGGTGCATTGTAAGTATTGAGTGATTGTGAACTGTTTAGAGGTGGTTGAAACATTTAGGCAAATAGTTTGTATGATACTACTAGAGTTTTCTGTCAGAAAAAAAATTACAAAAAAAATGTTATTGAGAGAAAAATGTTATTTACTTTTTTTTGCATTTGTCTTTAACAAGAACCTGATGTATATCTACTTTCTTACATGTGTGAAATTGGTGAGTGATGATCTCTCGAGTATTGACATCACTGCAATATCAGTTAGTTTCTCTTGTGGTCTTCTATTGCTCTTGCTCTATATGTTGCACTTAAAATTTAAATATGTCCTCATGTAGTGGGTTTTCCTGGTTAATAGTGTTTCAATCTTAGATCATGTTGTGCCAAATTAACTACTCACTACTAAAAGATTTGGAACTAAAAGCACATGAAATTATCATGAACTAAAAGTCAGACTTGGTATTTATGTCTTTCAGAGAGTTGAAACTGGATTTTATTTACAATGCAGTTTACCATTTTAGGTTACCAACTCACTTATATTTTTACTTTATGCTGTGTAATGCTAATCTTTCAACAACATTAAGTTGAAGATATTTCATTCTGTTATAGGCATTGATGTGGCAGGAGAGGTTGTTGAGGTTGGTCAAGGTGTCAAAAAATTTAAACCTAGAGACAAAGTTGTTGGTTTGGTTAACCCCTTTGTAAGTTGTCATGTATATCATTTTACATTTCTGGATCCTGTCCATTTGAACAGAACATGGCTAGTATCTGTTGTCATTTCTATTAGCGATGAGAAACAGAGCTCACAAGCAATTTTAGATATTCTTTTAGTGCTGAAATATTCCTGAACATTTCCTTGTGTAATTAATTACTCATATTCTCTTTGATAATCCACTAATTTTTCCTTGTGTCACAAGCTATGATTCCTGAATTTTATTACTTGTCCAAGCAGTGTCAAATAATTTGATAATTGAAGTTATGATATATTGTATTTCATTTTTTTATGCTCTTTTCTATATGCCCATGTTTTATTTTGTGTTGTGTAATGGAATTATGATAATTTGATAATTTGCAGGTTGCCAAATGATGTTCATCAAAAGAGGAAGGCACCCGAGAAAGAAACCATTTCTAATGATTCAGAGAGTGAAATGGCTTTACTCTGATTTTCTAGTTGAGACTAATTTAGTGCAGTTGTAGTTGTGCACTCTGCCAATTTAGATTCAGTAGAAAAATATGTATTTAGTTATCATGATAAAAAGATTCTCAGGCTTATTTTATGTGACAGTATCTATATATTATCCAGTGAATTTTTATTTTTTTGGTTAAATTCAGTTATGAAACCAGTTTTGTATGTTAAAAAAAACTGAATTGTTGAAAAATCTGGTTTAATAAACCAGTTTTTTATGGAAAAAAAATCAGATTTTTGAGAAATCTATTTTTGAAAAATCTGGTTTAATAAACCAGTTTTTTTATGGAAAAAACCGGATTTTTGAAAAATCCGTTTCTTTAAAACTGGATTTTTGAAAAAAAACCGGTTTTTGAAAAAAAAAACCAGTTAAAAAACTGGATTTTTGAAAAAAAAACGTTTAAAAAACCGGTTTTTCTTAAAACCGGTTTTTGATCCGGTTTTTCCTAAAACCGGTTTTTATTTAAAAAACCGGTTCTGAACCGGTTTGAGCACTAAACCGGTTAATAACTGATCCGGATCCAGATTCAAATTTAGAACCAGTTTGGTTATATATCCAAACCAATTAATATGGTTAACTGAATTGTGGACCAGTTTTAACCATAAACTGGTCCATGAACACCCCTACTTGCAGGACCAATTTGAAAGCTTTTGAACAAAGTTGCAATCTTTTGAAACGATTTATTTGGAAGGGGTTGTTTTGCAAACACTTTTTTATTAAAAGATAACTTCCGGAATCTATATGTTTCTTTGGTTAAGCTTTTCTTAAGATGTTTGTCAGAAGAAGAAAAAAAAAAGGGGGGAAGCTCACAAAAACGTTTCCAAATAAACGAATCCTTTTTTATTATTATTATGAAATAAACGAATCCTTAGTATGACATAAGCAGAGGAACATAATAAATGTATGAAGTTGTTTTTCGATAAACAAATATAAAAAAATATACACACATGGGCCTTACCATTCATGCATTATTTGTTTAATAAAAATAGTCGTGACTTTCTCGGCCTAGTTGGAGAGGTACGTACTTCACTCAAATTATTGAATGAGATAGGGCTTTATTTGTTAACCCCGAAGAATTAATTTTCAAGCTCATTTTAACATTGAAATTTTCGTAATGTCCTTATCTTCAACTCTCACCTATCTTCACTCCCACCGCTGCAGGTTGACCCAGATAAATGGGTCTTTGTTCCTTAAGCATGTGATCACAGGTTTTATCCTTGACTCATGCGAATGGAGATCGCCTTGTTGGGAGCGTCATCCCAAAAAGTCTCAATCGATGTTCAAACGGATTAGTCACCCAATTAAGCGAATGGATACCGTGGATTCACCCAAAAAAAAACCTATCTTCACTCCCTTTCTCCATCGCAGTCACTAACCATAGCCGAAAAAAAGAATAAAGAGGATCCAAAATGGTCTTCAAGATTTAAATGGAGGTCCAAATAAGGGAAATTGCTTTTTGGCCCCCACTTTAGACTTTTTGGCCCCCATTTTTATTTTCCAAGGACAATAATATCCCAAGCGTTTTAATCTTTCTGGTTCTACAAATTCGGAAAGGTAATTTCGATACTACAAAGACGAAATACATTTATTTCATATTTTCGGTTTTGCTAAAACAGAATATGGTTTCTGATTTTGTGGAACCGGAAAAATTAAAAAATTCCGTCTCTACATAGACGGCAAAGTGCGGTTTGCAGAAACAACACTTTCTTTGTAGGAACCACAATTGCAGATAACCGATCAGACTCACTCACCCTCTGCTTTCTAACTGCCTTGTGCACCTTAGCTTCTTCCTTATACACCTCCATTCCAGCTTTCCCTTTCACTTCTATCACTGTATCCCACAACCTCTGCCCTTGTTCCACCTCCATCATCATCATCATCCTCTCTTTGCACTCTTCCAATCTCTTTAAACAGCAAACCAATTCTACCGCTTCCCCAAATTTCAAGCAACTCAATCTTTCTTTGAACTCACTTGTTTACACATAACCACACAATAGTGTATTGTATAAAAAAAAATATAAAATAGAAGTGAAGGGATAACTTTGACGTTCATTTTTTACCATTTATAATATGCCCTCCACCAAAAACAGAGACCTAGAAAGCTTAAGCTTGATTCAGACACTTTTCCATCTCTATGGAAATTATTAAATTTTCCGGTTCCACAAAGCAAAAACCATATTCCGTTTTAGCAAAACCGAAAATATGAAATAAATGTATTTCATCTTTGTAGTATCGAAATTACTTTTCCGAGTTTGTAGAACCAGAAAAATTAAAGCGCTTGAGGCATTTTTGTCCTTGAAAAATAAAAATGGGACAAAAAACAATTTCCCCAGATAAGGAGGATCCAACGTGTAGGCCCAAAGTAGGCCTTTCATGGGAAACGAGTGATGAGGACCAACCCGATCGTCACCAAGAAAAGGACGAGATTAAGACAAAAAGCACAATTAGATTATACACACGCTATTTCGAAATGTTCTTCCTACTCGAGAATAAGGTCAGGAAGAAGATGAGTGAGCTTCTAAGCACTCAACAAAGCACGAGGAAAGGGTAACTTGTTGCGAAGAATCCTGTTATCGAATTCACTCTTTGCTTTGAAGGAAACAGTCGGAAGGAAACCGAGAAATATTTAGAACATAAAAGCTGCCTTTTGATTGTTGATTATCATTTGAATAAAAAATAAATAAAGAACCCACCAATACGATGAGCAGAATTCCCTCATCACTTTATGGACGAAAAAAAGCAATAAAAAACCACCTCAAAAATACTCATCCATGGCGTTCAATCAATTGCCTTTATATTCTCCTTATACACAGATCACCATCATCGTCATTCTCAAAACCTGACTACTTATTCAAGCAACTACATAACATTAAAAAAAAAAAAAAAAAAAAAAAAAAGGCATCATTTGGCAACAAAACACGTCGAACTGTTTAATAATCTAAAATCCTTGATTCTAACAAAATTATTAGTTTCGAATTAATACGTGGAAAGAATCCGATTATGTCAGACAAAAAAATTTGTAAGACCAACCACACTCCAAACGTGAAACAAATATAAATGCTCCTACTGCAAAATGCTAACGAAGTTTTACTCTTTCGTTGAACAAAAGTATCCAAGACTAATTAGCAATCAGATTTGATCCAACTTGGGGTTGCAATCAATGACCAAATGTTTAAATGATATTACAAAAAATCAATGTAGCAATAGCACACATGTTACAAATTGGGAAGCCAATTTCAAGACTGATATGCATTTCTTGAGCATGAAGGTTCAATAACAATCAAAACTTAGGCTAGGATATCCAAAACAAATCCACATAAGAGTAGAGTTACAGAAACAAACAACTCTGTATAACTGAAATAGAGAATCAAAGACCTAATTGCCAATTAAAATAAAACATTCATCAAATAAACACCCAGCAAAATACATTAACAATGCATACCAAACATGTCATGTGAATAGAGAATCAAATCAAAGTTAACAAAGGTTTAAATTAACAGACCAATACGTACTTCACGGAATTCAACAAGTTGAAGTTCGCTAGATTAAATTATAAACGGGCAAAGACAATACTGTGCTGGAGGAATTTAGCTGTCTATAAAACCATTTGAACAAAAAGCTATAAATGAGTGTCATACAAATCCAGCTGAACAATGAAAAAGCCTGATAATGAAGAAGCTACAGATTAAAGGAAATAAGTCAAAAAGACAGAAGTAACAAAAATGAACATTGGAAATCCATTGCCCCAACAACAAAAATCAATCTACTCCTATAATCCCATACCCCAGCAAGCAACGATCGATCGCTGAAAAGATTAAGCAGAGGCAGCTGCTCCCTTCTTCCTGGGTGCAGCTTCAGTACCTGATTCAAAAACATCAAATCAAAATAAACATCAAATGATTCAAAATCTCAAAAGACAAAATACTAAATACAAAAGGTTAAAATGTTAAAAGTACCTTCTCTGAAGCCAGACTTGAAACGACGAGGGACATTGCGCAAGTACCTCATCCTGCCAGTTCCAGTTGTCTTCCTACGGATTGCCTTCACACTCCAGTTATCTGAGTTCATTAATCACCATCAAATTAACAATAACGAACACAAACCCCCTAAAACAACACGGAGAATGCCGATAACTACCATCAACGATAATCAAAGAAGGATCCGTCTACATTGGAGATAAGTCCTTTCTTCACTAATACCTACACCTTCGCTCAGCTATTTTATTCCAATTTAAACCATGGGAACCTAAGCCTACACTCAACAACTCCCTCAGGTCCTAAATTATAAACCCCTTTTGAGCACTTTTTTCTTGTCCGTAATGTAAGCCCCTGTTTCAACTTTCAATTATCAACATACTTGTAATTAATTACTTCTTTCCCACGAAGACCCTTATTTAATATTTACTCATCGCTTTTTATAGTCTAACAAATAATTGGAATTTCTTAACTAGAAATTTTTTTCTAAAAATAAGAAATCTTCCCTCTGTCCCATAATGATGGTAAAAAAAGAAAGTTTTACATTTCGAACTATAAAGTTAAAGTGATTAATGAAAAACTTAGAAATTGCAAACTTTGAATTGTGATCAGCTGATCAACGCACGCAAAATGCGTTAAATTAGTTGTTTGATAATTGATTGATGTGTTAGACAAATCATTAAATGACTAACTCCTTAATTTTTTTACTTTTGCAATTTATTGCCATCCTTTTGGGAGGAAGCATATGATTGATTATCCTCAGCCTTAAGGTAGATCAAATGATATAATTTCGAATAAAAATAACAAATTTAATTAACTTTCTTAATTCTCTCTAAATTTAGGATCAGGGGAGTATTCTAAAATAACAAAGTGATGAAAATTAAGATGAATGACAGAGGATAAAAGTACGAGCACGTGAATGTGACTTACACACAGGTGAAAATAGATCATCGCAAATGATAATAAAAATAACAGGGAATAATAATTAATAATAATGAATTAAAAATAAGAAGAAGGAATAATAGTAGGGTGGTTAAGTGGCACATACACGTGCGCTTGCGAGCGGCGGGGAAAGCGCAGGCGGAGCAGCGACTCTTCTGGAGGTGGAAGCTGCGGCGGCCGCACCTCACGCAGAGGGTGTGAGTCTTGTTCCTCCTCTTACCGAAACTCCCTGTTCCCTTCCCCTGTTCTCGTCAAATTAATTTAATTAATTTAAACATCACAATTCAAATTTAACCATACAAAGAGAGAGAGAGAGAGAGAGAGAGAGAGAGAGAGAATGAATGAATGTACCATTGATGCAAAACCCTAACTGCTGCTTATGCTGCTGCGTCCTTCTGTGTCTGAAGAAAGAGACTGCGTAGTGAAAGCTTCACTTTTATATCTAAACCCGAAGCCTGATGGGCTCATATTATGGGCTTGCCTGATTCTGTTTAATTGGGCTTTTTTTCTTTGAGTACTGTCGCCAGCACCTTTTTTTTTTTCAAGTTTGAAAGTTTTTCTACACTCCCAAGTTTTTTTTTTTAAACTTTAAAATGCATTTTCAATATGAGGCCATGAGGGTAATCCAAAAAAATGGATGTCGAAAAACATTCGGACTAAACCCCATAAAAAAAAAATAGGGGGTTGAGGACTAAAATATGGGGGCTGAAAACTAATTCTCTTTTTCTTTCGAAAAAAAAAAAGATGGGAAATTACTTTGTTTTTTTGAATGAAGGATGTCCAACGGCCAAAAACTAATTTCTTTCGAGATGGAGAAATCACCTGAAATAAATATAATCTCTACTTACAAAGTTTTTTTTTATATACAAGATATAAATCAAATCTTTGATATCTAAGGAATAAAACAATTTACTAACTCAATTGGGCTTTGTTAGTTGATGGGAAATCACTTTGCTCACATGCAACTTAGAAAGTACACTCCATTTTTATTTCCGTCATCACTACTCCAATTTACGAGTTAAGTCACAATTATTGAAAACAACAAAATTTGTCCAAATCGTGAATAAAGGAATGATTTTATAAAAATTGTTGTCAATAGGGTCATGAGTATGATTTTTTTTTCTATGTCAAAATGTGGGATGACAAAAAAATTTAGAAAAAAGGGATAGTGTGAAACTGTGAATGAGAAATTTTTTATATAATAATAATAATAAAAGGAAGTCAGTAACTTAATGAAAGGAGAGATATAGGACGCTAAAGTGTAAATCACTATTTGATTTTGATTTAAAAAAATTATTCCATCCGTTCCTAAATATAAGATCCTTTTGACACTTTTATTTTGTCCCTATTTATAAAACCTTTTACAAATTTTCAATGATCATTAATTATTTTTTTCCACAAACACCCTTATTTATTTAACACTTTTTAGATTCTCAATAATATTAATAGAGATAATTTTGAAAATACAAATCAAAAATTCATATTTCCAATACAATTAACTAAATTATTTCACTTTTTTAATGAACCTGAAATTTCCTAAAGTAGTTATATATTTAAGGAGGGAGGGAGTATAAAGAAAAAAAGGAGAAGAAAGAGAGAATGAATGAAAGAAATTGTAGTGAGTTATCATTGAAGGCGACATAAACATATATGTCGTAGTCCTGTTGCAAATTAATTGAGTTAGGTGCCACTTCGTTTTTGAAACTATAGAATTGTTGCTGGTAAATACTCCATCCGTTTCAAAAGTCTTGTTTTTTTGGTATTTGTACTATGTTTCAAACGTTTTGTTCTTTTATAAAACTCAATACATAATAAATGCTATTTTTCTCAACATACCCCTATTTATTACACTTTTTTTTCATTTTCAATACATTCCTCTTTCTTCAATAATGATTATATAGGGGCATTAAATTCAAAATACCCAAAATTCTTACATTATTTAATCATTTCTTAAAACTCGTGCATAACTTTAAACAACAATACTTTTGAAACGAAGGGAGTATTGATGGGTCAAATATTGATTGTTACAGGAATCCAATTAACCAATTCTGGCGCTCAAATTTGAATAAATCATATCCTTGGCTAATATTCGTGATGTCCCTCCTTTACCCTGCTTCTTTAATATTCCAGATCATTTAATTTTCAGCACTTTGTTTCTCCTCCTTCCATCATCCATGTAGGACCTACCCCTGATGAGAAGCAATACATAGAATACAAGCTAAGTATAAATGTTTTTACTTCTTACCATCAGCTAGAATAAATCTAATTCTGGGATACATCCCTCATAATTGCATAGGGGTGATAGGGTAATAATTACAATAGAGAGATAAATGAATAGAGTTGTAAAGTTTTAAATGGGGTAACCTTGAAATGATAACATATTTTTTGATAAATTTAAGAGTAATAATTATTTTTCTTAATATGCATGAATTAGATAAAAGTGACTTATATTAAGAGACAGAGGGAGTAACAATTAACATTAATTATTCGAGTTCTACATCGTTAATAGTTTGTTTGTTAAGCTCACTTTTGTGATCATTAAGATCAACGAACTTTTTTGTTTGGGCATATATATAAATCACTCATTATTTGCCATATGGACAAATTTAGCCCCTCCTCTTGAATATGTTTCAAAAACCTATTTACTAAGCTAAGGTTTACTCCCTCCGGCTCGAATTATAAGCAAAACTAACTAATTTTACGCTTATTAAGGAGATTAGTTGATTGTATTTAATTTTCTCAAATTTATAAAAGAATAGAGATATTTTAGGAAAATTGCATTGGGAATGAAACAAAAATTAAATAAGATAACAATTTTTTAGGGTTGTTTTAGGAAAGTGATATTGTGAATGAAATAAAATTTAAGAAAATTGGTTAATTTTGCTTATATTTTAAACCAAAAGAGATATGTTTTTTGTTGCTTATATTTCGAGCCGGAGGGAATAATTTGTGGCTAAATATTTAAAAAAATCATGGGTATATATAGAAACTAGCTAGGCTTATAATTACTTTTTTTATTTTTGACTCCAATATAGTTGTGAGATTATAACTAGAGAGATGTACAATAACGATTAGGATAAAGTGTTTTTTATTCTTATTATTATTTAGTAAGTTATATCAACATTATTTTTTTGAACTAAGAAATAAAGTTTATCTAATGTATATAATTCGCTTTATCAACCACTTTTGGTTAATTAACAACACCCTTCTAACAATGATTTTAACAAAACGTCCTATAATTCAACAATGGATCTTTAGTAGCTCCTCATAAAATGTGGCTAACAAAATTTCTATATATTTTTACTCACGTCTTATAATTTATTGGCTTATAAACTCTTCTAAACATGTTAATTTATGAGACAATTCTACTAAATATTTAGCTTATGGACCTTCAACATCTTCAATTGGCTTTTCAACTCATAATCAAATTTTTAATATTTAATCGACTTTTCAATTAGTTTTGCTGAACATAATCTTTATACATATACTATAACAAAGAGCTTTACTTTTTGAACCCCTTTGTTTACTCATCGGCCCCCATTTTTCCACCTTATACAAGGCGGTAGTGTAAAATTATCATATTTTTTCCGCCTTATACAAAGCGGACGTGCAAAATTACCATTTTTCTGCCTAGAAAGAGGCGGAGAAAACTGACAATTTACACTACCGCCTTGTATAAGACGAAAAAATGCACTACCGCCTTGTATAAGGCGGAAAAAATGGGGTCGGTGAGTAAACAAAGGGTTCAAAAAGTAAAACTCATGACAAAAACTTTGTCGAAACTTGTCAATAACATCAAGTAGTCTAATTTAAACCATATAATCAAGGGTTCTTCCTTGATGTACTTCCATGGCATAGTTCGTCTTTAATATCAGTCTGCCAAATCTCAACGGCATGTACCCCCTCATGAATGAGATATTCAGTTTTAACACATGCAATACGTGTTCATGCTTCAAGAATAATGTCAGCTGCCCAGTGTTCAGTAAGTCTCCTTGCAGGGCATATATTAGTTTTTCAATAAAGAAACAACAACAAATATGTGCCATGCACGTGCAATCTTTATAATATTAGGTCATAGGTGGGTGGAAATACTTAATCACACTGGCAAGCGTGTCCGTCCAATGCTGATCTCGCATAATACACTAATACACATACACTAAATGGATGCTGCTGAGAACAATGTTTTAAGCAGGTCATAACTTTAATTTCTTGTATTTGGGTTTTGCACCCCTAATTAATGCCCCTTAATAGAATTTTGCTTAATAAAAAAAACACATACACTAAATGGATATTATTGCTAATATCACATCACATTATATATTATCTTCATATCATAATCAGCCTTAGTTAACAGTACTCCCTCTGGTCCTATTTATAGGGCATACTTAACCATATCACACAACCAAGGAGGGTAGTTAAGTTTCTTGAAACTTTAAAAAAATACTTCAACATTACAATCTTACCCTCTTAACTTGCATTGGAAATTTCACATTGTATTACTTCACATTAATGGGCAAAGGGCAAATAAGAGAAAATAACAATAAATGCCTCCTAGAAAATACAAAATGACTTATAAATAGGACCAAAAAATTCTTCTAGAATGTGACTTATAAATAGGACCGGAGGGAGTACATTACAAAACTTAAGTAATATTTAAAGACTATTTCTACGCTCCCACAGTTAAAAATGAACGGAGGTATAGATGACAATTAACATGTTTATACCTAACTTAGCCGGGTTTGTATGTAACCATGTGTTGTTCCTGTTAATCCTGAAACTTCTCAATGACCCATAGTGAATTTTTTGTTTAAAAGTGGTAATTCTCCTAAGAAGTTCAAAAGAATAAATCTTCATGACAAAAAGCATATACCTCAATACCTATGATCCATTAAAAATTCAGTTAAGGGTTATTTGATTTCGGGGTCCCTAGGTTTCAAATTTGGCTAACAAAAAATTAGTACTGAAATTCTTGTTTAATCCTTTAGCCACCCACACTGCTTTAGCTTTGCATCTTAATCAATGCTACTATATATACTTTAAACAGCACGTAGTCAAAAAAACAATACAATATTTATGATAATTAGATACCAAAGTCCTCAAACTTATTGTGTTCTCTTTCACTACTTAGCCCCAATGAGAATCAACAACAATATCATCTGGCAAAATCTCTCCATGGGTCCAGGACCCCAAAGTACTTTGGCCTTATAAAGTTGTTAATTGTCATTTTATCATATGATATATATTGTGTACAGTGATATTAAATTGTTAGATTAAAAAAAAAAAAAGTGAAGATTTTAAATCTTGTAAATTACATTCAAGACATAATACAAATTTCACACCGTTCGGTCTTTTATTCAACGATTTAAATGTACCAAATTCACTTTAAACAAATTCACTTCATCATTTTCCGCAATTTAATATAGAGGTGTTTGAAAAGGACATAGAGCATGGGATGCCGTGGACAAAAAGGTAGTGTTGAAACATAGATAGAGGAAAACATAATCCTTTAGAGTACTTTGCTTTTCTCTTTTTGTAACCTTAGGAACCTAGTTACTATCAACACCTCTCTTTTATCTGTTATAACTCAGTCAAGACAAAATTGGAGAATACACAATAACAACATATCAATACATTGTCTTCTCCAGAATAGAGAGGTAATTTGAGAACCTCACATTATTTTTTTTTCAAACCAGAAAGAACCACAAATGTTGCTTAGAGAAACCATTCACAAGACCAAGGCTTTGTTTCACAAAAGTCTTAGAAATTTAAAGTCTTTCTTTCTTGGAGGATACCAAAAACTACCAAGATCTCTTTCCTTCAATCCTTTCAATTGCAATGCAAGAACTTACACTACCAGTGACCAGTTTTACAATGAGTTTTATGATATACTTCAGTCTGATCTCAATAGCAGGAGTGTTCAAATCCAATCCAATTCATTTCCAACAACTCGAACCGAACCGAAAAACCTGCCATTGGGCAACACAACAAGTAATGGAAGAAGCAATGTGAGTTTTGCAAAGCAAAATCAACAAAAGTGCATCCATGAAGATAGAGTAATACTAAAAGAAAAGAAGAACAAAGATACAAAAAACAAGAATGAGGGAGGTTTGGTTTTGGCACAAAAGATGAAGGAATTTGAGATGATGATGGAATCAGGTGATGTTGAGCATGAGCTAGACATAGAAGAGGCACTTCATTACTATTCTAGGCTTACAAGTCCTGTTTACTTGGATATTGTAGACAAGTTTTTCATGGACATGCACTCAGAGTTCTCTTTTCCACAATCCTCTACTGTCAGCATCAAACACTCAAAGTCAAAGGGAAGAAGACTTGGCTCAATCAGGTTGTAGATAAGATAAGATAATCTTATTGCAAAGAATGTTCTCATGTGTTTGTGTGTATATCAAGCATGTTTTGTTTCACTATATTTTACTTGTCCCACTGTGCTGTACCATTCAGTTTGTTTGGTTTGAATTCCCACTATTTACTAATTTTATTTTTATTAATAATCATGGTTTTAAATTATGGTTGCACTCGCCATTACCGCCGTAAAATCATGATAAAACTTTCTCAAGTCCTTTTAAAATCTTAGTTTTAAATTATGGTTGCACTCGCATATCATAATTGTGGACAATCGCAGAAAATGTGGTTCACATTTGCAATTGCAATATGGTTACAAAGTGTAACCTTGCGTTGTTGCAATTGCGACAATTTTTTTTTTAAAAAAAGTAAAAAGCTTGCTTACAATATAAAATTCTCTGGCCTTGTTTGTCAATTTTGTCTTTTGTTTCTTTATCAAAGATGCTTGGATTTGTTTACTTGCAAAATTTATTTGGTTATTTGATTAGAGGGTGAGAAACAAAAATTAGGGGTGAGCATGGGACGGGTTGGGCTTGACCCTTACCCGTCCCGAAATGTTGCACGGGTCAATTTTTCAACCCGAACTCGTCCCTAATTAGAGAGAGACAAGGTAAGGACGGGTCCAAAATAGGACGGGTCCAAAATAGGGACGGGTCCGGGTTCATCCGGGACACGAATGAATAACATTAAAAAAAAATTTCACACCATTCAAATTTTGAAATTTGCATAATCTTTCTAGAATTCTATAACTAACCACGAGAAATATACTAATACTAATATAATTCATTCAACAACAACAAAGTATAATTCTATAATTCGTTATTCACAGAAGAGAAGAATTCGCCTTTGTTAATCCTGCACTATGCATATTCCGTCCATCCTTTTCCAATAAGTATAAGGAACTCGTGTATAACAAATGGAACCTTCTTTATTCACAAGGCATCTATAACTTCAGATTTCCATCATCATTTCAAAACAAAAAAGTCCTTTTTTTTTTTAGAAAACAACAAAGATACCAAGTCACAAGAAACATCAACCACATCTGCAGAAAGGAAAAATCAAACCTACATATGCCACAATATGTCTGTATCTCACACACACACACTGTAGTATGTAGTTACTTTTAGTTTTAGTGTTTAATATTTTTTATTTATGTTTTAGTATTTAGAAATAAGAATAATAATTATAATTGATATATATATTTAATTAATTAATTATAAGTCCGGGCCGGGTCGGGTGACCCGGGTATGAACCCGAACCCGTCCTTAGTAGAACCGGGTCTGTCCTTTTCTCACTCGGGTTTGTCCCTTTGAATGAGCGAAGACGGGTTCGACCCGACCCGAACCCGACGGGTTAGGACGGGTCTCCGGGTAGGGTCGGGTCATGCTCACCCCTAACAAAAATGTGTTTATGTTTAAGTACTCCAAATATCTCGACTTTAAGATGGGAGGAAAAAAAATCAATATATACAAATTTCATCAAAGTAAATGGTTTTGGTTATTACTTATTAGCAATGGCTTCTTTGGGTGAACCCCAAGTTCAGAACACAGAAGAATGAAGAAAGGGCAAAATGAACATGGTTCGTTGGAAGAGAAATAAATGAAAAGACATGCATTCCCTTCAATGTCAAAGTTAGGTAAGGAAATGGATGGTTGAGGAAATATGATTAATTTCAGGAAAACTAAAATATTTTACTATAAAATCTGCAAATAACTTTCCTCTCTTTTTCATGTCTGGTGAGACCTTATGATGACAAACACCCTAGCCTTGAAAATTATATGACATTCTAAGTTTTGTTATTGTCTTTGAGTTCGCCATGATTGCAGGCTGTCATCACCTTTTTAAAATTAGGGAGTTGAAATTTACAAGGAACTACATCATTATCAGGGTCACAATCTTTCACGTGGCTTTCTTCAAATTCTTGTCACTCTTTTATTGCACCGTAAATACCGAGTGATTCTTTATATGGCAAAATCTTGGGCTATATAATAACACTAATGGAATAATCCCTTGACGTCAATAAAGAAAAATCACAAGTCCTTTTAAAATCGAAAACTAAGATGTATTTACAACATGTGTTCAGAACCTGAGGAAAAAAAAAAAAAAAGATTCATGGGCAATTCACAACAAACGAATTTTACTAATCCACGGCAGAATAAGCAGTAATTAGTAGACTAATCAACAGGAGTAAACTAAAAAAAAAAATTAACACTCCATTGAATAATCAAACATCAATGTAGAGCTTTATACATTGATACATTGCCTGATAGCAGCAACACATAAAACCAATACAAATCTTCATTCTCGGGAGAGTAAAGAGAAAAATAATGACTCAAGCTTCAATTCCCGTGGCGAATAAGCCAAGGTGCAAAATAATGATGAATCAAATAGAAAGAGTGCTACTTCATATCCCAATCCTTCTCCCACTGAATCACAGCAATAAAACTTTCTAAAGAGGAGTCTTCATTAAAATAGTATTAGTAACCAGCAGATGAAACCAAAACATTATGCTCCTTTAAACGCTTCTGAAAATGCGCTAAACGGGTCTGTAACTCCAGGATGCCGGCAGCCTTCTGAGAAAGAATGGCATTTAGTCTAGTTATATAATCATCCAGCTGATTCCCTGGTTGATCTGCTTCAACCAAGAGGTTCATCTCCTGCATAAGAAGTACAGAAAAAAATATAAAAAAATGAATATGAATAGATTATGGACTACGCATGAATCCTTTGAAGAATGCAGTGACAAGGGAACTTTTCATTTGTCCTAGAATGAATAATGCTGTAACCATGGGAGTTAGGAGTTCTTAATGACAACTTTGATGCTAATCTGCACACAATTTCCGTTTCACTCTCTTTTGATGATCTTTTACAAACAATCTAGAAAGATTCTCATCATATTCATGAAGGATCACGTCCAATTTCGCATGAAACCACTACACAACTAGTCACAATTTCTGAAAGCTGAGAGACATGGCTTTATTGCATCATACATCTAAATGAATAAATGAAACGACAAAAGAATAATAGAGGTAATTCAAATACCTCTCTAACAATATTCATGGTCTCCTCTACTTGTGTCCGGTGAGCATTTACAAGGTCCTCTTCTTCCTGAAATTATGGCATACGAAGGTAACAATTCTCTTTAGATCCTTTAACCTACAATAATAAATCATCATCCATTAGTCAGTAACCTTACCTGTAAGAGAGCATTTAAATCATCCTCTGGATTAGCAGTTATAGGTTCAACTTTTGGGAGATCCTTCCATTTTATCTGACTATTGGGTTTCTTCAATTTGTCATCTGTTGTACTTGTACCATATGGATCCATCTTTCCATTTTTCTTCCATGATGGTTTTACAGGCTCGTAGTAATCTTCAGGAGGACTAAAATCATCACCATCATTTTCATCTTGCCATGTATCAGCTGTCCGATCCTCATAGCCAGATGCAGTAACAGAAGATAAGGGAACTGTAGTAGATTCCCTAAGGTTTGAAGATAAAACATCTTTTTTGGAATTGTTCCCTTTAGACAGGCTTTTAACCCTGGATTTTCCATCAGTTTGAAACAGTAAGGCCATGAGTTTTTCGTTATCCTTTCCTTTGTGCACATTTTGGTTGTATTGTGTGCTGGTGTGAGGAGTGGTGACTTTGAAGGGGTAGGGGATCAGAAAAAACTAGAATTACAGGCAAATATAGAAAATGCATCATTACCTGTCAGCATATCTTAAAGTATTCAGGGTATGTTCGCATGAACCAGAGCTTGGCGATATACAAGATATCATAACAGTGCGGGAATTTCCAACAAATGAATCCCTCAAAACTTCAGTCAGTTTACTGCCCCTGAAAGGGATGTGTCCCTGATCATTATCAAGAGCTCTTATGCATTCCTTTAGGGCAAGTAAGCTCTTATTGATCTCAGCACCTTCTATTCTGCACCATATAATTTCAAACAACAGACAAAACAAATAAATTCATTACAGGGATAAGAAGGGCAGTAATCAAAGTGTGCCTATATTGATGTTAGACTGGTATTGGAATGCACGGGGGATGATTACAATTCATGATGGCACATATCAAAATAAAAGCAGTAATTAGAATCACAATTCCCCAAAATCTATATTAATAAAGTCTATGGCCAAACTTGGCGTTTAATCTAATCTAAATTTCTAGAGAATATTATCATCCATAAGTACTCTATCAACTTAGACAAGACAAGTACCAAAATAAATCCACCTCTTCTATATCTAGTTTGATCATACCTAGTTTGTTTGTCGTTATCTGTGGTATCTGCTCCGCGTTCACTTCCAGCAAGATCTATGAAGGAGAGCTTGCCAACAAGGCGAGGAGGTTTGGATTCATTGGCATCAACTGACCTCTTGACAGCAAGCTGGAGTATAGCATGTGACCGTGAAGATTCCTCATTTGCACCTGTGGTACCTGTGCTCCTTGTGGCACTGCCTTTCTCAATCAGTTCTTTGATGTGCTCCACATCTGATACTCGGTACTCTTGCAGACCCACAATGCAAACTTGCTGCTTACCATCCTCCCTCATGCAAAGTTTTCTGCAGAAGTACAATATTAAACCTCGAACATGGAGATTACAGATGCAAACAAGAAGGGACTTGGCTTACTTTCTATCATTCAGAAGATCATAAAGCTTCCCGCCATATATTTCAAAGAAACTCACAAATAACTGAAATCCCTGGTGCCTGTAAGTATGATGCATCAATCTCAATAAGTCCCTTGATGCTCTAAGTGGCAGTGGCTTCATTGTGTAAGTTTTCCCACTTCCTAGATAAGCAGAAAATGATATTTAGAAGTTCACTCATAGTGCAAATCAACAGAGTCATGTTGGAATGAAATGCTGGCAACAGCAGAATCTAGATTTAGCTTTACAGAACTCAAGAATATAGCTTTGACATAAACAAAGAGCAGGCATTGATGAGAACATTAGGGAATATTTATCACAATATCCACACTAAATAACAAACACTAGATAACCAAAAAAAAGATATTTTTTTACATACATAAATAAACAAGTGAACTATATGGGTCATGGTCACGATACATGAACTTTGGAAAGTGAAAAAAAAAAAATTGTAAATTTCCAAATAGATATGCAATACGAGGTGGAAGTAACACTACATCAATAGGCATAAAATCAGGCACTGGCTTCAGGGAGACAGTAATATCAACTAAAACAAATTAGAGAGGCTGCTATCACCTGTTTGCCCATACGCAAAGCAAGTTGCCTTAGTGCGTTCAAAGATTATAGGAACTATGGGCTCCACTGTTTCACGATACACCTAAAGAAACAAAAAAGTTATACAAAGTTAAATAAGTAAGGGTATATATCGTAAATTCATTATTTTAAACTGTACATTTAACTACATCATAGATAGTTACCTCATCATTTGTAACCTCTTCATTCAAGACAGCATCGAAAACAAATTCATGCTTCTCTACATATTGAGTCAAGTCAACCTGTAAAGCATAAAGATTTTAAAATCTTTAAATATAACACAACAAGTAGATCAGATTACCATAGATGAGTAAATATTGTTATTTTGGTCCAGTACTATATCTAGAAAGCTTATTAAATAATAAATATCAGACACATATAGATACACAAGCGCCAAGTATTTTTCAACAGCTCAAACTTACATCATCAAACTAAAGGACAATAATACCACAGGGAACCATTGATTCCTATTATATCACCTACTATTGCTCACCTTCAGTTTAGTCTCATGCACTGTTAAAGAATTAGAATATGTATCTATAATGTCTTCCTCATTCTTTGCTAATTCCTTCTTGTTTAGTGGTCTCTTCCGAACCTGCATTGACAATCATAGCATCCAGAAGTAAGAAAAAATTAAAACACAATACTCTCCAATGTTGGAAAAAGTTTAATTTTCACTTTCTGAAGATACAATTAATTTTAAATAAAGTTCTACGAATACAAATCTAGGGTTGTTCAGTGCAGCTGCAATCTTTGAGAAAAAGTTCCAAATTTACTACCAAACAATCAGCATAAAAGCAATTTAAATGAAAAATGAAGCAACAACTGTAAAATTGAGATATAAAATAGAACGTACCACAACTTTTATCTTCGCCACAGAACTAGATTTCTCTTTGTCTGCAGGAAAACTTTTCAGCATGTTTTCAGGAGCAGGAGCCCGAACTCTGCCAGTCTGTTTGCTCAACATGTAAGTTTCAGAGTCATCAAAGCTTTTAGTCCGGACGGGTGGATAGAGTGAGTTGCCATCATAGACGTTTGATGCTGGTATCTACCACAAGTATTCACAAATTACAGCCAAATTTAAGCAACCACCATATACTTACAAGGAGAAAATGATAGATCAACAATCATCCAAGATCACTGAATAAATATCTGGTTCTTTATGCCTATACGATCAACTTAAGAATAGAATGCTTAAGGAGAATTTGGAAGAGTTTACATAGAGCTTATTTGCACTTATAAAAAATAGATTATAAGAATATGTGTGTTTGGATCATATTCATAAAAAATCATATTCTCAGATTCCAAAATACTCTATTGGAGGGAAAACAGTTGCTGTGCGTCATAATCTACATTGCCAAACAAGCAGCAGCTTTAAGAAACAACTTATTTTGGTTTTCGACAGCATTTTTTTTCCCATATATAATCTGAAACAAACACAGTTGCGTAGAGAGCTCATGACCATCCTATATAAGCTCTTTTAAGCTTATTTCAATAAACTTATAATAGAAGCTTATGAAAATAAGCTCTTTTTTAGCTTATTTCAAACAAACTTATCGAATTAAGTCACTAAATTAAGCTTTTTACATAAACATGGACCCAAATGTAAATAGATCCACTACAATATCATCAAGTACAAGTTCAGAGTTAAGGATCTTCCGAATCAGACGCAAGGATTTTATTTTCGACGTTTCAATTCGACGATGCAATGTGACCAACTAATATCATAACTAAATAAAAGCAAATGACAATTTAAAAGGAAAAAAAAAGAAGAAAATCAAATTTAAAGTAAATAAATAAATAACCTCAGGGATAAGCTCAGTGTCAAAGGAATGCAGATCCAAAAGTCCAGGGCTGAAATCACCGGAGGAATCATCGCCGTTCCTTTTCTGCATCATCGAACGGTTATTATTACCAGCAGGTGGCGTTAAAGGCTCCATATAATACTCATTTCCACTTCCACCGTTAAAACTCCTCTGCTGCTGTTGATTCCTCAACATTCTCCCTCCCTGCAAACTATAATCCTGCACTTCCCAAAAACGACACCGTTTAAGTTCTCAACAGATCATCATCATCAACAACAACGTCGTCGTTTAATAAGGATATTATTACTATCACTGATAATTAATATTTGACGAACCTGAGAGGATTGAAGGTGTTGAAGACCAGCGGATTGGAGCCACCTGGAGTTGGAAGAACCGTCGAGGAAGTTATCGGAGTATTGGCGCTGGTGGTGTATCCCTGCGGCCGCAGCACCAGATCTCTGCCCCTGTTGTCTCCCTCCTCCGCCGTTCATATTCTTTTGTTTTTTGTGTTATCAGATCCGAAGGTTCTAGAAGCGGAAAGTGTTGGAAGGTAATGGAGTTAGTACAGTGGGGTGTAGAGTCTAACCGAAGATATAGGAGGAGGAAGAAGGAGGAGGAGGAAGTGATGTAAGTAGAAAGTAGTAATGAGAGAGTGAATGTCTTTGAAATTTTTTTTGTTCAAGAAGACTAGTCTCTATGTGGCACGTGACAAGTGGGATGGGTAGACATGTTTGTTTGTTTGTTTTTTTTTTTTTTTTTTTTTTAAATTATCACATGAACAAAATGACTTAAATGCATTTTTATCATACTTTATAGATGGAGACAATGTGAAAACTTTAGGATTAAAATTGCAAGGAAAACTAAAATCATCAAATTGAAAAAATTTGGAGGATTAAAAATACACTTATATCAACCAAATTTGATATAGGCTATTTATCCAAAAAAAAAAATCTCAAGATGCTTTAAATGTTCATAGATTACTTATTTATGAGGTTAACATCTTGATGATATCATCTACGATGCCCTATCTTTATTGATTATGTGAGGTGTTGAAGGCTAATCAAAATCGAACGTTCAGAACATTTATAAAAATAGTTAAAATTTAGAAAAAATAGATGGTATAACGTAAATGTTTTTTTTACATCATAAGTGCATCATCTATCAATTACGTGTTTATAGTTGTTGACTTTTAAATAAAAGTAATATAAATAAATGGTGAATGATGCACAAATGGTATAAAAATCTTCACATCGTTAATGCACATTCATTAATCTCCAAAAATTAATAATCTCTTTGATTTATTTGATTTTATTTACAGTTCATATTTAATTACTCCCTCCATCCCTAATTATAAGATACATTTGGGTAAAAAATTTGGTCCTAAATATAAGATACTCTTGTAATTTTTTCCAAAATTACCATTGATACTCAATCATTGTAGTCTAAATTTTTGTGAGAAGAAATAAATAAAATTGTATTAGAATATGTAGAATTTTTGCAAACACCCTTCATATGTGTTTAAATTTAATGCTTTGGGCGGTGAGGAAAAAATGAAACGTGCAACTAGGAAGAAGAAACCCAAGCAGCACATCAAGAAGAAGAAAGGGAAGTGGCCACCCACAAGATAGATACGATGGAGTATCAGTAAAATACATTAAACATGGATGATAAGTTATTCTATCTAGGAATTATATTAAGTATAATGAAAAATTTATTGTGTTCTAATAATTGGTAGAAGGTTATTTTTGGAAGAACATATCACTTTTCATATAGAATTCAACAACATTGATGGACGTAAAAATACACAAGTGTATCTTATAATTAGGGATGGAGGGAGTATATCACACATATTAAGAAAAGTTGTTAATTTTTTTTAAATTAAAATTGTAATTTAACATTACATTACTATAATGTGAAGAAAAAAAATGTTCATGTTATGAATGAGATTCAAACTCGTGTGAGATGAAGCGAATCCTCAAGGCTTAGACCAACTTTGATAAATTGAGTTGTGTGATTCTGTGAAGGTGGAAAGGAAAGGAAACGACGATGTAGAATGGGGTCCCGTGGTGATTTTTGAACTTGTGCCGTTTCACATGGGTGGGGACCACGGTTGTCTTTTGTCGCTATTTATCGTTGCGCGCTTGGCTTCACATTCAAAAATTTAAGAGACTCGTGCCACGTGGCGTCATCTTGGACTGGGTAGACGTGGTAATGTGAACGCGTGGCACCGTTATGCTGTTTGGGCCCACCGGCCCAAGGTTTCCGGGCCTTTCTCCCTCTTTCGGCAACAAGTTATTTTTTTTCATTTTTATTTATCTTTTTTCTATCCATAAAATAAAATAATGAGATTCATTTTCATAGGGTACAGTTTTGGTGCGTTGGTCGGAATGAAGAATGAAAGACCACGTATAAGAATTCACAGTAAGTACGAATTCACAAGATGTTAGCAATTAAAACAAACGTGAGTTGGTCGAGTGGTAGCTCACTTGGTTCCTTAACCAACTGGTCTCGAGTTCGAGCCTTGGATATGGAGCAACCCCGCTGGGAGACCCCTACCGCTTAGTGCGAGCTCAGTTAGGTCGGATCGGATGAGTTGGATTTTGGGTAAACCAGATCTGGGTACCGGTTGGTGTAAAAAAAAAACAACAAAGTAGTACGCAATAGGTACCAACTGCCGCGATGGAGTGGAAGGTTCTAATTTTGATTGATAAATTCATGAATATATTTTAAAAAATTATTATTGGTGGGTCTCCGAGTAGGCTGAATAGGTGTGATTTGGATTCATAGACTTAGGCCCATCGCCCAAGCCCATATGTGGGGACCAAGGAATTATTTTAGGCTAAAGAAGAGGAGATAATCATATTGAGATTGAACATAATCACAACCTTTACAAATGACTTGATGCAATTACAAGCTAGTTGATGGAAATTTCCTAAAATCTTCTAACTTAAGGTTATTCTATTGGATGCGTAGACCCTTTACACTTGCACTTCCATTTAATCAATCAAATGGATTCCTAAAGCATCATTCTAAACAAAAATATTACTAGATTTTTCCAACTGTTTGCAAAATCACCAAGCACAGTTAACAACAAAGACCACAAGAAAATGAAAAGTTCAGTTTCCTTTATTTGAAATCTTTGTTTTTTTGGGCCATTACAACAACTAATGAACTAATGAATGTCAAATATCAAAGCTGTTTTCTTGGTTAGGACACTTCTCGAATGTGCTCTCTAATTATACTGTCCCTCCTCAAAAACACAGGGAGAAGTAATTTCCCTCAATTGTTTCCTATACTTGAATGCTTCAATTGTTAAATAGAAGCCTTAGAGCAATCTCATAAGCAGAAAAAACAGCACCATTCACTACAAAAGCTCTAGCAACAGCAGTTCCTAAACCGCGCCATAGCACAACGTACCCTTCTTCTTTGACACTCTTTCGGAGGCAATCGAAAATGCCATCGTATTTCAGCGAAGAAGGCGTTTGAGCCTGCAATCTTGTCTTTATAACATCTAAAGGGTAGCCGAAAATCCAACTCGCTACACCGGCTAATCCACCTGATATTAGCATAGTGTTCAAGCTTTCTTCACTACTTTTTCGACAACCTGGATGAAGCTTTTCCCTCGTGTACTCATAAGTCCAGAAGTATAAACCATGCGCTGGTGCATCTCTTAGCATGGTGATGCCGAATCCTCTATAAATTCCACGAAGACCCTCATTTCTCCATATGTTTTTAGCCACCTTTACAGGACCCTTTTCGGATTGTGAAGATTGGCTTGCTGTGTTCTGCAGCTGAAGGCGGATCTTAACCAACTCTACGGGAGATAGTAATATGCTTTGGAGAGCACCGGTACCAACTCCTCCTAAAGCAACACCCTTCAAGGAAGGAGGGTCATCATAAGAAACAGATGTGCAAAATGCCCTTGACAGAACTGCATAAATTTGGAAAACCATGGCATTCTGCAGTCAAAAAACCAAAAGAATAACTTCAGTTATAGTCAATTACATTTGATATGTTTCAGTTCTTGTGACGAAGATAAGAGAGTAACAAAATAAACAATGACATACTTATGCAAAACATTGAATTGCATCAAATGTATAATGAAGTCCCAGTGAATATGAAAATCCAATCCTAAACCATCTAAAAAAACTGGTGAAAGTCAAGTTCTCAGTGAATATGAAATTTGGTACGAACTAATCGATTCTTTACAAAATCAATCCAAAATAGAGCAAAAAAATGTTTTTGATTGGTTTACGATTCTATTTTTAGATTGGTTTGGATGTGGATACCCTTACCAGTATAGCCAACCAAATGGGAACACAAACCTTAGGTGAAGTTAGTCCCATGCCCTTTGCCCATTTCCTCTCACCAACCATGCTTTAAAGATGCACAAATGCATTATTGACCCACATGGAAATGGTAGGTGGGTCAAGAAAAAATGGTCTGAAGTATCTATAGATTTGACATGATCATGAATGCAATTATATTGCTGGTACACACTACTGTCACAACTATGCATCCAAAAATAAAAGGCACAATTAATTTATTGAGCCACTGAATTATTGACTGCATGTTTTCTAAATCAATCAAGCTATCCATACTACAACTATTCTTTGTTGTGACTCTGGTTATGGCAAGTGGAAGCAAGCCATACTAACTTATGAAAGATCACTAGGACTTGACAAGGTGATATCATTACACTGTGAGTCATTATCCTTAGCAATCCAAAAGCAATTATGACCTCATCCTAAACATTGATACAATACTGCTTGAATTGGATGATGACTCATTAAGCCATGATTCTTCAACAATACAAAAAACAATTCATAGAATAGAATAAAATAAAGAGCCGTGGGACAATTTTTCAAAAGGAAATCAGCACTCCCATCAGTGAGTATATACTATATAATATATTCTAAAAGGAAGATAAGAATCTATCAAGTCTATGATAGTTTGTTTGGCCTTTTGTTAGTAAAAAAAAAAAGCATTTTTCACTATAAAAAGTGTTTTCTAACTTAAAAAGTTACTTCTGCTAAAACAAGTTTATCCATGAGAAAATAAAAAACTGAAATTCAGCTATTAGGATTTCAGTTTCTTGTGAACTTGGCAAAACCTTTTTTTTTTTGTTGGAATAATCACTTTATCGGATAAGATTCTAAGGTATATCCATTGTCGTTGAGGCAATGAGGTGGCTTCAAAGCCTCTTCTTATGTATATTATGGTTTTAAATTACAATCCGCAATCATAATTACGATAACAATAATATACATTTTGAATTTCTGCAACCACATTGCGATCACTATGGTTGCACTGCACCCTTGAGACACAAAGTGGCTTGTCAAACTGGGGAGAGATATCTACCCCGTCCCAAGAGCGCCTCCCTCATAAATCATGGGAATGTCCGCACTACCAAAATCGAACACACGATTCCTCAGATTAACGCCCTCACCCTTTGCCAGTTGGGCTAGACCCAGGGGACACATCACAATATCTAAAACCATGGTTTAAATCATCACAATAAAATCTAAAAGCGAATGACACATCAAATTCGTAATTGGAAAGAAAAACAAAAAAAACAAACAAACATTGGTTGGTTGGGGATGATGGTTTTGTGAAATGATCCAAATGCAATAATACCATTTGATAAGGTAAGGTTGTCTGTGGTCACCCACGTGAAGTATATTCAGAAAGTGATGAAACTCAAACTTTCCACCGCAACTTTGTGACACATAAGTGCATATACCACGTGAAAAAAACAAAAACGTTACTAGCATCAGTATAACTTATGTTTACCTCGTAAACATGAAAAAGTGTCACATCGTCACATCTATGCTTACAATGAAAATATAGAGAGAAAAATGCAATCAAGGGATGAAAGTAAAAAAAGGGGAGGACCTGGAAAGTAACAGAGGCCAAAGGTGCAGCCATGCCACGGTAAAGAGCAACAGGACCGTCCTTAGAGACAACATTCCTAAGGATGTTGAAGGCAGAAGCAGTGTTTGAATTTTGTTGTTGCAGTATCCGGATTGTATCCAATGGATATCCAGAGATTATGCCAGCAGTGCCTCCAATCCCTCCTGCTACAAACTCCCTGCCCCAACTGCTTGCAAGATATTCTGGCCAAAAATCCATTTTTTTAATTTCTTTCACTCTTTCGCCACCTTAGCTTCCTCCTCGCTCTCTGTGAACGAGTCAAAACGAATAATAATAATAATGATGATGATGAAAATGAGAGAGACCCAACTTTGATAAGAATAAGGTTGTGTTGTGTTGTGTTTTTTTCTTTTCAGTTGGTTACACTTGCACGGATCAGGTTATTATTTAGGTGTATGTATGCGTGGGGCAGTGTCTTTCTGTTTGGGAAAGAAAGAAAGGCAGAGAAGCCACAAACCTCGATTGAAAATTGAAGGGAATGGGTGGTGTTTTTTTCTGTTAGCACTTAACCGGTGCTGATGATAGAAGGACACGGGGGAAAGTGAGGTACACGTGGACCACTGAATGTTTTACACGTGGCAAACATTAGCTATGGGGTAGGCATGGGTAGAATGATGTGGTTTCATATGCAAAGTGTTATATGTATATCTAAAATTAACATTTGGATATATATCTACTTATCTAATCCGTATATAAGAGAGGCTTATTTATGTCAGGTGTCCTTGTAGTTTGCACCTATTTTGTCAGACGCCCTTTAACTTTATTTTTCAACAAATATATTCCTACAGTTTGCTCCGGTGAGCCATATACCCCTGCATGCCATTTTCGGCAACTGGTGCTGACGTGGACCGCCGGAGTCAGCAAGTGGTAGAAATAGGAGCCCTTATAGTTTGAGTCTTTTTTGTCAGATACTCCTATATATAACTTCAAAAATTCATATCTTTTAAACGGTAAGTACAAAAAATTACAAATTTTATGTCAAAACGATCGTATTGAAATATAGAATTTTAAAATGTAATTATTTTATTTTTATGGATAGTTTTGTAAAAAAATGTTTTTTGGACAATTTTCTATACGAATTTGGAATTTATGAATTATTAAAAATAATTTATGAATTGGATTGCACTAGTTTTTATTATAGTTTGAGGATCACAAAAATCATGAGTTTTGACTTTTAAAAATAAATTGTAAAAAACTATAAAAAGAAAGCTATAAAAAAACTAAATTTAAAATCATCGGAGACTAACATACTCAAAACTCATGATTTTTATGTTCCTCAAACTACAATAAAAACTAGTTCAATCCAATTCATAAATTATTTTTAATAATTCATAAATTCAAAATTCGTATAGAAAATTTCCCAAAAAATAATTTTTTAGAAAACTATCCAAAAAAGTAAAATAATTACATATTAAAATTCTATATTTCAATACGATCGTTTTGATATAAAATTTGTAATTTTTGGACTGACGGTTTAAAAGATATGAACTTTTGAAGTTATATATAGGGGTATCTGACAAAAAAGACTCAAATTAGAAGGGCTCATATTTCTACCACTTGCTGACTCCGGTGGTCCACGTCAGCACCGGTGGCCGAAAATGACATGCAGGGGTATATGGCTCACCGGAGCAAACTTTAAGGGTATATTTGTTGAAAAATAAAGTTAAAGGGCGTCTGACAAAATAGGTGCAAACTACAGGGACACCTGACATAAATAAGCCTATAAGAAAAACAAATGTATATCCAAATATCAATTCTGAATATACATATAATAATATTGTTTGGTTATATTACTCCTTTCATCATTAAATATAAGGATTTGAAATTGTCTTTCACACAAATTAAGATAGTTAGTTAACATAGATAATGATACTGAAGTTAATAATAATTTTAAAAAGTGTTGAATAAATATGAATATTTGGTTTAAAAATTAATTAATATCATTAAAAATTAAGTCAACTACTTATAAAAAAGATAAATCATTTTTACTATTTAATTCTTATATTTAAAAATAAATAAAGTATTGAGTGTTCCTAACTCTTTACGAATCATAGGAAAAATAACAATGGGAAAGGTAATTAAAATTATTATCAAGTGGATAGATTTTATTCGAAATGATATATTTAATAAATAAAGATACTTATATTTTTATTTTTTAAATAAAACTTTTTCACTTTAGGTTGTTTATCTTTTTTTTAATAATAAGGTTGTTTATCTTCAATCTTAAGAGTTAATATTAAAAAATCCTTAATTAATGATTTACTAAAATGAAATGAGGAGCTTTTTTTAAGGTGAGTGGGGAAAATTTAATATTGAGTTAATACAATATTATATGTTTCTTTTCTTCATTTAACAAATTTCACCAAGTTCAACAATTATTGTTGTCAAACAGTTTTATTTTAATCAGCCATTCACACGGCTTTAAGCTTTCAACTAACTTAACATATATTCCCTCTGGTTTGAAACATTAAAAAAAACTAATTTTATATTTAAAAATAAAAATTTAATTATATTTAATTTTCTCAAATTTATAAAAAATAAAGATATTTTAAAAAAATAGCATTGGAAGTGATAAAAAATTAAATGAAAAAAATCACTTTATATAGATGTTTTAGAAAAGCAGCATCGAAAATGAAACAAAATTAAAAAAATTAATTAAATTTTTCTTATATTTTGAAATATGTATATATATATATATATATATATATATATATATATATATATATATATATTCTTTTATTTTAAATTGAAAGAAGAATAAGCTAAAAGTTCATAACTACCAACTCCAAGTTCATAAAGATAAATTAATTTTGCTTAATTAACATCCAATATTAGTACTACTCATTTAAATAATTTTTTAAAATACCAACGAGCTGTTGGTGCAGTGGTGTCAGAGGCTGTACTTGGTAGGGCAAACCACGGTTCGATTCCCCCAACAACGTTGGGAGAGGAATAAAACTTCAACCTCGGGACCCCCTCGAATTGGATTAGTCGGCCTAGTGAACCGGATACCGAATATGTTTTAATTTTTAACTATATAGTAATAATAATTCCTTTTTAAAAGTTTGATGAGTACTCGTTTAAAATTTAAATATTTTAAAATAATTAATTATATATCATTGCATATACAATTTTAAAATATTTTTTACTATAAAGTTATTTTTTTAAAATAATAAGTTAGTGCATAATTGGTCAAATAATTGAAATTTTTAAAATGATTAATTTATGTATTTTGTTTTGGAAGACATGGCCCTTGTGAAAGGTTCAAGACACGGAGGAGTAGGAGTAGCAAGTGGGGTTGGTTGCAGAGATCTGCCTTTGTGTCATGGTGAGCTACAATTCGTTGATAATGGCTGCAAGCCTGCAACTAACAGATTTGTTAGGCTATGTGTCACATCGTCACCGCCTCTTTTTTCCCTCTACATACAGTTTGTACTTTCTCTCATCTCAAATAAAAGTTTCTTTGATTAAAAAAAAAAAAAAAGTTGTCATTAGAAAAAAGTTAGCTTGTAAGCACCTCTAATGGGTGAGACAGCTGACCCCGAGATTTAACGCTGCTGCATACACAAGGCAGGATTCGAACACCTGACCTTGCTTAAGCGTGGATCAATCCCTACACTGAACCACACGCTCGGGGTTGGAAATGTAAATATTTAACATATATTTTTAAAACCAATCATATAATTAGTATTGAGATTCTAAAAAATAATGAGTAAATAAAATAATTTTAGAAAATAAATAATTAATATTAAAAAATAAAAAAAAATACATTAACAATAAATTTGCAAAAAAATTATAAAACTGAACAATTTATATTACGATTTTCTTTTTTAATTTTTTAAATTTTATATCTCGCATTCAACTAATTTTATCTGTTAGCATTGAGAGGAAGAGGAAAAGAGGTAGAAGGATGACGTGGACAACAAGTGTGTGTGGGTGATGATTTGCAATTGAAAGGCGGTATGCAACGGTTGGGCAAGGCGAGGTGTGGTTGGATGAGGTAGGGTGCAACTTGGTGAGAAAGAGAAAATAGGGTGAGGTAGGATGAGATGGATAGCAAAGGTCGAAGGTATATAAAGCTAGATATGGGAAGAGACGGATTGGAGCTTAATGGGAGAATGTGGGTGCTCATACTCCCCCCGGAATATTTATGAATATATATATATATAGACACACAAATGTAACATGAAACTTTAATTGGTTTATTAATGGTCAAGATTCTTTGCCGAGTGCTCGGGATATTGGGTTTGAATCCCACTTCCCATAGGTGGAATCGAAGGAGCATTTAAGCAATACCACTACCGCTAGACTATTGATTATAATTGTTCTCTGCATACATATTATAATAGCAGAGAGGTCGTGTAGATAAAATGAAAGAAGAAGAAACAAGTGAAGAAGGAAGAAGAGATTAAGATTGGGTGTTTCGCACAGCCACCGTAACAGTAACCACCACCACCACGACGATGGCGTTGCTCACGCTCACCGTTCCTTTATCTTCTCTCTCTATACATGCTTCCTCCACTTCTTCTTCTTCTCCTTCACATTTTTCATCTTCGTGGTTTCCTCCGAAGTTTTCTTCCTCAAATCTCGCTTTGTTTCCACTTGGTGTTAATCGTTTTCAGAGGCACCTCGTTCGTATGGCTCCCGAGGAAGAGAAAATGACACGTCGTTCCCCTCTCGACTTCCCTATCGTAATCCCCTCTCTCTCTTCTTTCCCTCTCTATTTCAATTTTTGTAGTAATAAAGTGTTGATTGATGAATTTGTTTTTTAATTATTATTTTATGCGCATAACCTCATTCATTCATTGATTCTATTGGTCTGAATTTTAATTTAATTTCAACAACTGAGGGTTTAGATTATAAGTTTCAACCTTTGAATCTATAGAGCCAACAAAAGTTGGTCCAGTTGATAAAGAATTGGCTCATACTCGTAGCTTACAAGGTTGTGAATTCGAACTACGTTACCCTCGCTGGTTGTTAATATGTCAAGCACTCGAAGAGTCTGCCATGGTTCTGATGAGCCCCTAGAACCTAGCTCACCCGAACTTTTGAATCTCTAGCTAGCTGAAATAAAATTAGGGGAAATTATATTGAGTTCCTTAACTCTGTGTATGTTAGAAATTACACCAACCTTCCCTTTGTAAAATTAATAATTTTATTCAAGCTTAATCCAATCATTGGCCACTTAAGGGGACGGACAAGTGAATTCGTATATTCCCTCCGGTCTTAAAATGTAAGTATCTTTGACCAAAAGAAAAACAAACACGAGAATTAAGGAAATTAGTTAAGTTTTTTTTATTGGAAATGTTAACATTTGATATAATTTTTCAAAATTACCTCTTTAATTATTATTGGAACTCTAAAAGTTGATAAGTGCCTAGTGTTGAGAAAATGCCTAAGCTTATGTAGTTTTGATGATTACAAAATGCAAGTCAAGGCGAAAGTCCACAACTCAACTTAAGGCTTAACAAAGTCAACAAAGGGGTTCTTATTGTAATGTAATGTATTATTTATTCTTTATTAAGTTCCCTAGGTGCATATTATTATAGAGTCTAAGTTAGAATGAAACTAATCATAATCTAAAAGAAAATGGTTTGCATGCTAAGTAAAATCAAAGTGGGTGCTTTTCAAAATTAAAAGAAAAATATATAATTTCAAAATACAAAGAAAAATATTAAGAAAATAGATTGAAAATGTTTTTATAACAAATAAAATATTTTTAAGTTAAGGAGGTATTTTAAATAAGTACCCAAAGTATTTTAAACATAGTACCAAAACTTTTTTGGATGAAATATGGTGTTTTTGTTGTATCTTTACCTAAGTATCCGGATATATTCCAAAGTATTCGGATACCTCGTGTTAAAAAACAGCAGTGTTTTGAATTTTAAATCGTGGTATTCGGATACCCTCCAGGATATCCGGATACTGACAGTTAAAACTGTTCAAAAAATGACTGTTATGTGTTCAAACATATATAAACTTCCAAAAACTGTTTTGCAACGTACACAACACAGAGGACAACGTTCTTACAACCTTCTAACACTTATGGACTTTCTCTAAAACACGTTTTACATAATTCTCAAGTGTTCTTCATGAATCAATTGCATTTTCACATATGATTAAGTAGAACATTCAAGTGTTGCATTGAACTTTCACAAATACCCACTTTGATATACACTTGCATTCATTCTCATTGATCTAGATTTTGATTCAGTACTTAAAGTGTTCTTAAGTGAGTTGCTAATCCACACAAGAAAGGTGCAAGTACCATTGATCTTCATTAGAGTTGTTCATCCGCACAACAAGGTGTAAAGCGCCAACAACAAGACATTGACAAACGCACTTAGTGAAAGGTTTTCATCAAGCCAAACAGTTGAAAGTTTCAAGTGGAATCGAAGAAGGTTTCTTCAAGCACAAGGTTCGCTGTGGTTCGAGGAATTGTTTGGGGAGACACAAGTTCTAAAGAGGTTCTTCGGAGGGACGAGTCCAAGTGAAAGGTTTTCTCTTACACAATACTTGTACTAACAATTCTTATTCATAGTGAAGCAAATATTCTATCTCAGAGATGTAGCATTAGTGTTCGTTAACACACTAATGTGAACCAAGATAAAATCTTTGTGTTCACTTCTCTTTTATTATCTCTTTACAATTCCGCACGCTTAATTTTCATATATTCAAGTATATGCGTTTTATATGTTTTTACTTTGATTGTTTTAAAGGCCTTGGTAAGCAATAATTTTTAATTAGTGAAGATTCATACTCTTCGCCTATTCAGACACCTTCCAGGGATTCATACTACCCGCTTGTTTTCCAACACGTAGGAATGTTTTGTGGAAAAGAAGTAATTAATGCTAATGAATATTGGAAAATGAACTTTTAAATAGGATGAAAAAAACTTCCCAAAAAATGGCTTATATTGAGGACCAAAGGGAGTAGTACATAGTATATGAATAAGTGAGAATTCTTCTGTTCTGATTTTTACTTTTTTTTTATTAAAGCCCTAAGATTCATGATGGTTATTGTTTTATGTTTAAATGATAATTTTTCTCTGCTCTATGATAAGTTGGGTTAGTAGTCTCCACCTTTTTTGCTGTGCCTTCATGCATTTTTGCTGCTCTTGAATCATATTGTCCTTGCTGAAGTGTAGACTGTTTATGACCTAATGTATTGGTTGAACCTTGTGCTAGACTCTACTTATTTATTTATTTACTTTGTTTTTTTCCCTTTGGTTAATAGGGATAGACAAGGGGTTCATTTGAGCAAACAACTTAACTACGTTTTTATTCAATTAGTAATTGTGAAATAAACTAAAAACAGCTTATTTTCATGAGCTTATCTGGTAATAAGCTAAAAACAAAGCACATAGGAAGGTCATGAGCTTGTATGCTAAGTCTATTGAAGCAAGCTACTCTTAGGAGTCCAAATAATCACTTCCAAATGCCCCCTTTGAATTGAATGACTAGTCATTGTCGAAAGGTCTGCATTTGGAGTTTGGGTGCGAGATATGCAATATATATTCCAATTGCTGCAAAATAGTTGAACTTTGTTGCATAAAGAGAGGACACATAAACTCATGATATGATGCTAGGTCATGAAGGATTCTTGACTCCCATGATAGAAGTTTGTCCTGTAGGACTTTGATGCCTTTGTTCAGTTCAAGAAATATTTATATTTATCTTTATATGATTCAAGTGCAATGCAATGTTTTTTGGTGTTTGGCAGCGTTAGGTATTGTGAAATTGTGAATTCTTGTTCTTCTCAATTTGCAGCTGTTCAATACATGAGCTGATGATAGATGACTGTTGTATTATCGACTGGCAGGAATGAGAAAGTCCTAAGCCAGGACGAAGACCTGATATATTCCCTCAATTTAGTCCAATGAAGACACCTTTGCCTCCTCCATTGCCTTGCGATCCTCCCGAAGAGGATGAGGAAGAAGAAGAAAAGAAAGAGGAAGAAGAGGAGGATCCTGATAAGGAGGAGACAGATAAGCCAGACCAGCAACAGTGAAGTGAATGAGTTGTTGTTGATTCATCCTTTAGCGATATATTCTGCCAGACTGCTGCTTACCGATGTTGATGCAGGATATCATGTAAAGACCGTTGTGGATCATATCAGGATTTTGAACTTCCTTTCTCTTTTTATAGGTTCTAGCTACTTGTGAGTTTAGTTCATGCAAGTGTTTTAATAGTATACCCCTAAATGTCCTGAAGCGTTTATTGTGGTTCCGTAGGTATACGGACTCATCAGTGGTGATGGTATATTGACCACTAGTAGTAGGTACTTATGATTTAAGGTATAATAGTTTCCGGTTATGGGACTAAACAACAACAATGCCTCTAAATACAAATTATCTTCTTCCCAAGCATCTTTATCATCTTCCTTTTCCCTCTCTCCTCCCTTCTCATCTTCTTCCCATCACCCATCTCCCTTTCAACGAGATACGAATCTCACACACTCAGGTGTGGAAGGGCTGCGATTGCGTCATCTCAGCTGCTCGCGACGACTGCTGTTCGATGGGGGTTCTAGCCTGAAGTCTTGACATGTTGGTGGATGGGACCGGGTCACACTTGGTGCAACGACGACATCATAGCATCATGTGATTGCGATTGTTTGAATGCTGTGAAGAGGAGAGGGACAAGCAGATAAGTCCATGGTGGTTTGGTTTCAATATCAAATTTTGATTATTTTCTGGTACTACCACTCATCTTCTACGCTGGTTGAGGTTAACTTGTCGGCAGCGCCATCACCGATCTTGGCCGCCAGAACCTTCTACTCCTGAGATACCCTATGTTCCGGGCCAATGGGATCTGATAATCCTCTAGTCACCCGTGTTGGATTTTCTTAGTTTATCAGACCAAGATCGATCTGAATTTTTATCATATTTGATTTTTTTTTGGGTAATTCTGCAATGCATAAAAAACAAAACATGCATCAGTGCATGGGTTGACTTGCACAGGGAATAGGCTGGTTTTTGATATTTGCAATAAAGGGCTTCACTTATTGAGTATTGCTTATACACCATTAATGTGTTATACCGAAATTGCCCCTCTATCACCACTGCTTCTCCCAATCCGACCCTGATGGCACCGTCCCACACGGCACCGGAACCGGAATCGGAACCAAGCCACCATCTCACCGGAACTGGAATCCACCGCCGCCACCTCCTTCTCCACCATCTCACCGGAACCGGTACCGCCGCGACCCATCATCATGTCACTAGGGCTAGAACCGCCGCACTGACCTCCAACATCATCGAAGATGACCGGCCGCAAAACTCGCTTCCCCTGTGCCACGCCGCCGCTGCAACGGTCTTGCCAAGATTGCCCCGTCCGGTGTGACCACCATTTCGTCGTCTGCGACATCCGGATCTGGATCACCACGAGTTTTGACGCCACCGCAGCATCTATTTAATGAGTCAAAGTGGTTTCCTTTCACCACATTCGTGGATGTGCAGAAGAATGGATAGAGGAAGATGGAGAGCTACGAAGAAGAAGATGAACAGTTCTTTTTTAGTTTTTTAAATTGTTAAAAAACAATAATATATTATTTATTAACCAAACATCAACTAATATTACTGACTAGCCTAGTGGTCACAGTATCGCCTATCAATAGGAAGGCTTTGGGTTCAAACCCCACCTTCTACACTCTGACCCAAAACAAGTCCAGCACAATATACTTAGTTCTAGAGTGAAGAACAGGGTTTTTGGTGAGCATAACTGTACTAAGATTGTCACAATATATGACAGGTGTGTTGGTGTTGAAATTGAGCTCACTTAATAGACTTTGAATCCACATTAGTTCAGTAGCAGTGTTGGCTAGACTCCTGTATTCAGCTTCAGCTGTAGAACGAGCAACCCACTCTTGCTTCTTAGACCACCAAGACACTAGATTAGAGCCCAAATAAATGCATGAGCCAGAAGTAGACTTTCTATCATCCGGGTCAGATGCCCAATCTGCATCACAGTATGCAAATAAATGCAAGGGTCCATGCCTAGAAGTAGGTTTCAGCAACAATCCCTGATCAACAGTACCACTGAGATACCTAAGAATCCTTTTTAAAGCCTTCCAATGCTCCTCTAAGGGCTGAGAGAGAAATTGACACAATCTATTGACACTGTAACAGATTTCAGGTCTAGTAGTAGTCACATACTGAAGTGCACCAGCTAAGGATCTGTATTCAGATGGATCAGCCATGTAGTTACAGCCTTGTTTAGTCAATTTTTGTCCACCCACCATAGGTGTAGGTTGACTCTTCATATCTGTGAAGTGTGCTTTCTCAAGAAGATCCTTGATGTACTTAGATTGAGTAAGTAGAAGATCACCAGTAGGGAGTCTTTTTATTTCAATTCCCATAAAATAATCAAGTGTACCAAGATCTTTAAGAGCAAAAGCCAAGTTCAGTCTGCCAATCAGGTCTTTAATCATGGTAGGAGAAGTACCCGTGATGATAATATCATCCACATAACACAAAACATAGAGTCTATGAGAGGGAGTGTTGTGAATAAAGAGAGAATGATCACATCTACACTTTCGAAACCCAAGAGACAAGAGTGTGCTAGCTAGCTTCTCAAACCAAGCCCTAGGCGCCTGTTTTAGACCATACAGTGCTTTATTAAGTTTGCAGACCTGAGAATTATCTCCAGAATGAAACCCCTCTGGTTGTTGCATGTACACCTCTTCTTCAAGATTACCATTAAGAAATGCATTATTCACATCAATCTGCTGAATATCCCACCCACGAGTAAGTGCAAGAGTAAGAACAACTCTGACTGTGACAGGTTTAACCACTGGTTAGAACGTTTCACTGTAATCACGACCATATTTCTGATGAAACCCCTTTGCTACCACACGAGCCTTGAATTTGTTGAGAGTGCCATCAGGATTTTGCTTTACCTTATAAATCCACTTGTATCCTATAGCCTTCTTTCCCTTGGGCAGAGGAACCAAAGTCCAGGTATTATTTTTAATTAAGGCATGATACTCCTCCTCCATAGCACGTTTCCAGTGAGGAATAGTGAGTGCTACCTTTGCTGAAACAGGTTCAGCATATATATCCTTTGTTGCTGCAGATTTAGAGTGAGCAGTATAGACTCTTGGAATTTCAGCTATTTGAGCTCCTCAAGCTCTCCTCATGGAACCACAGGCCTACAACTCTTAAGTTTGAATTATTATGGAGTAACATATTTATTTTTATGTTTTAAATTTTTTTTCTCAACTTTCATACTTATGTAATTATTTTCTACAACTACAATTTTTGTATTTTGAAACCTTCTACGACTATAATTTTTTGTCTTTTGAATTATTATTAACATATTTATTTTTATGTTTTAATTTTTTTTATCAACTTTCATACTTGTATAATTATTTTCTACAACTACAATTTTTTTTTGAATTATTATTAACATAGTTCTTTTATGTTTTAAATTTTTTTCTCAACATTCATACTTGTGTAATTATTTTTATAACTTGATAAATTGCTTATAAGAAAACGATAATTAATGAAAATTTATTGTTGCAAACTCCTCGGTTAACTCATTAGTTAATTCAATGAACTCCATGGCGATATAACTTCACTAGTTAATCAATTGAACTCCATTAATTGAACTCATTAATTAATTAATCACTTGAAACTCATCACTTAACTCATCAGTTAATCAATTGTTGCTTGGGATATCTATTGTTTGGTGGGAAGTAATATTGTTGTCTAGTGTTAACACAGATGCTTAGGTTTATTTTTGTTTCTTGAAGGAAGAATGCTTTAGTTTAGGAATATTTTTGTGTTTCATTAAGGAAGAACATGTTTTATAATACATAAAAAGGTTTTAGCGCTGACCCTTAAACGTGTATTATAAAATTAAAATTTCATAAAACACACTTAGGGGTCATCGTGCTTACAAAAATATTATATTATAAAATTAAAATTAAAATTTTTGCAAGCATGCTGACCCATCAACGTGTGTTATGAAATTCATATTTTATATTTTTGCAAGTACACTAACCCATCAGAGTGTGTTATGAAATTCATATTTTATAATACACGTTGTGGGGTTAGCGTGTGTGTTTAAATTCTGTATTTTAAAACACATGTTGTCCCCTTAGCGTGAGTTAACAAAATTTTAATTTCATAACACACATTTTAATTTCATAACACACGCTGAAGGGTTAGCATGTATTGTTTATTTACTTTTTTTGAAATATGAGAAGTGTATTTTGAGATTACACTATTTTAGTAAGGTTATTATGAGATTTTCACATTAAAAAATCAACAAATAAAGAGAATGGTAAAAAAAAAATTAACACCCATGAACAAAAAATAAGGGCCCAATTAATTAAAAAAATTAACCATCCATTCAGGCCCATATTAATGGCCCACCAAACATCTCTGCAAAACGGCACCGTCCTTTTAATGGCTTATTGGCAAAGAAGCATAACAATTGGCAACGTGCTTAACAGGTAGCAAGTTCATATCTCGTCCATCCATTCCACATAAGCAATTATCTATGCTTATTAACATCACTTGCATCAGTGCATGTTAGTGCTTTTTATGCATTACAGCCGCACCCTTTTTTTTCTCTATCCCCTTATGTGCCTTGTATTCAATATTCAATAATTGATTTTAATTTCTTACTCCAGTATTTAATGAATATCAATGTATAATATGTGTTAATAATAAAAACTCTGTTGATTGGGAAATGATTTTAGCAAAATCTTGTATATCTGGATCTTGCAGATGTTACCATGCATGGTGCAAAATTTGGTTTGAAATGTAGTTTTGTTTTGTTTCGGTGTTAATCACATATAGGCACAGGGATCCTAAACAAAAGCTTCTTTGAGAGAAAAATAAGAGAATTAATGTTAGTTAAAATTTTAACGACAACAGTTAACAAGTGTTTAATGTTTTTAGAATATTTGTTAAGAAGATAAATGTGAAAGTATTGAAAAATGTACTATGTTCGTTTCATAAGGATGATAACAAATTTAAAAAATAAAAAAATTGAAGAGAGAGGTCGTCTTCGCCCATATGATATCACGCTGCACCACAATGCTAACCTCCCGTGTCTAACCAGGATTATGATGTTACAAATCATCAAAATTGGTCAGAATTGCTAATAGGATGTATGACATACCCAGAAGTAACTTTAAGGAGTAAGACATTTGAAAAAAAAAATTAAGATTATCTGACAAAAATACCTCAAACTTCATGGACTTGTGCTATAATTAAGCCAAACAATTATTAAACATTATGTTTTGTCATTAAGTTTGTCACACAATTAACTAAGTAATGACATTTTTAATAAATACTCCCTCAGTTTCAGAAAGTTTGACCTTTTAGGATTGGACACACGGATTAAGAAAATGTTAATTATTGTAGCCTTGTAGGTATTATATATAATATGTCCAAAATACCCCTATTTAATCTTTATTGAAAATTGTAGCAGTATTTAATTTTTATTAGTAAGTGTGTTCATTAATTAATGTATAGTGGTTTATAGATGAGAGAAATGGTAAAAGTAGAATTAATGAGGAGTATATGAAATGATTGAATGAAAGGTTAAAATTGGAAAAAAAATATGCTTGTATATTAAAAATGTAAAAGGCCAAACTTTGTAAAATAAAGAAAAAACCTAAAAGACCAAAACTTTCTCAAAGGAAGGGAGTATTTGACAGCTAATAATTTGTTTATTAAAAACATACGTGAAAATATGAGTGAGGGGGTCATTAAAAATAATTTTTCACTAAGTTTATATTCTCTTTCATATTTATTTCCAATAACTATATCTATATGGACTTCACGGCAAATGTATGTAATATGTGTAAGGAGGTTATTTTTTGGCTTAATTATGTCTGGGGTCCCTGTAGTTTGGATTTTTTTTGTGAGATATCCCTATGTTTTTTTTTCAATGAATATACCCTTATAATTTACTCCGGTTAGGTATTTGCCCCCAACTCCTTTTCCGATGAGTTTTTGGGTGAGCTGGACCACCGGAGCTCCACCTGGAGCTGACACGTGGCAGTCTCTTAATTTTTTTTAAATTAAAAAAAATAAGGCTTAATTATGTCTGGGGTCCCTGTAGTTTGGACCTCTTTTGTGAGATACCCTTATGCTTTTTTTTCAATGAATTTACCTTTATAGTTTACTCCGGTTAGGTATTTGCCCCCAGCTCCTTTTCCGACGAATTTTTGGGTGAGCTGGACCGTCGAAGCTCCACCTGGAGCCACGTGTTATACACGTGACTGTGGCAGTCACTTAAATTTTTTTTGTTTAAATAAAAAAAACAATAGAATAAACTAATAAACTAAAAAAAAAAAACAATCAAAATCAATTTGCTTTTTTTTTAACAGCAATCAAAATCAATTTGCTGATATTGCAAAGATTGAATTCTATGATTTAGATGAAATGATGTGTCAAAGGATTAATGTCTGTGCTTGATTAATCAATTTTCTGGAAATAAAAACACTATATGTCCCTTGACATGGGTATATGCTTCTGTATGTATATTCCTTTTTCAAAGCCTCATCTTCTACTTCACCTATTACTATTCTATTTGCTTTTTTTTTTTCATTTTTATAATAAAAATGTCAATTGTTCTTGTGCTGCTCATTTTCGCTTGCCACCTTGATCCTAAACGGTGACCTCGAAGAAGCTGCAGATCTGGAGCTGGAGGACTTCATGACTGAAAATAAGAAGAAGAAGAAGAACCGAACGACTGCGGGAGGGAGAAGATGACAGCTATACCGTGGGATATGGAGTGAGAACGCCAGAGAGAGATGCTGGTTGTGAGTGAGAGAAAAAGAACGAGGGAGATAGATGGATCGAATGGATGGAAATGTGAAGGATTATAATAAGCCACGTTTTTTTTTAGTTTGCACCTATTTTGTCAGGTGCTCCTGTAGTTTGCACCTATTTTGTCAGCTAGTCATGATTTTTATGTTCCTCAAACTACAATAAAAACTAATTCAATCCAATTCATAAATTATTTTTAATAATTCATAAATTCAAAATTCGTATAGAAAATTGCCCAAAAAACAATGTTTTTACAAAACTATCCATAAAAGTAAAATAATTACATATTAAAATTCTATATTTCAATACGATCGTTTTGACATAAAATTTGTAATTTTTGGACTTACGGTTTAAAAGATATGAATTTTTGAAGTTATATATAGAAGTATCTGACAAAAAAGACTCAAACTACAAGGGCTCCTATTTTTACCACTTGCTGACTCGACGGTCCACGTCAGCACCGGTGGCCGGAAATGGCATGCAGGGGTATATGGCTCACCGGAGCAAACTGTAGGGATATATTTGTTGAAAAATAAAATTAAAGGACGTCTGACAAAATAGGTGCAAACTACAGGAGCACCTGACATAAATAAGCCTTATTTTTTTTAGATAAGGATGTGTAAGGAGGTTATTGTTTTTTTTTTAGATAAGGATGTGTAAGGAGGTTATTGATTTTGTATGTAATACGTATAGCTATACGATGACTTGTAGAGAAGGTGGTACATTGTTTGAAATCACCTGTTGATGACTTCATCCACAAAAATCAGACGAGTTTTAATGTCCACTGATTTTATTTCAGTGGTTGGATCCACTGATTTTGTTGAATGGTTGATAAGTTGCTTTGAATGATCAATGGCTGAGGTGAACTATCGGTTAATTGTGGAGCAAGTTGCAGAACATATAGGATCTGGTGCAAACATTTGTAAATGTAATTTTTATGCCACCAATAATTTTTTCGATTCCCCGCAACGACGTTGGGAGATGAATAAAACCTTAACTCTGTGACCTCTCTCGAACTGTATTAGTCGGCTCAGTAGACCGAATACCAGGGTGCAAACCAAAAACAGTGTTGGAGTAACCAAGTCTGTGTTCTTACTAAATTTATCTCATAGGGTGATATGGGAATTGAAATTTTCTAACCCTCATAGTTTTTAGGCTTATTTATGTATTTAGTTCCTAAAAGTTAGGGAGGTTTTGGTTTTGGTCTCCAGGGATGTTTTGGTTTTGGTCCCTAAAAATATTTTTGACTTTTACTCATCCTTAATTGTTTTGAAAATTTGGTTTTAGTCCATGCCGTTAAGAAAGTGGATGTGGTTAATGAAACTCCCTATCAGCATACACGCGCGTGTGAAAGTATTGCATGCTATCGGTACGATGACGTAGATAATCTGGACCTGCATGAGCAAAAGGGCTAAAGCCCAACCTAAATGTGTTTGTGGATTGGGATATGACTATTTTTCTCCCGGAGGTTCGGATCATCCATGTTATCACATTGGTGTCATGCAATATATACTTAGCTTGCACACGTGTTGCTGACGTGGAGTTTCATTAGTCACATTAGCAGTTGATGGATTTTTCCGAACGGCATAAACTAAAACCAAATTTTCAAAATAATTAAGGACGAGTCAAGGTCAAAAAAACTTCTGGTAACCAAAACCAAAACACTTCAAACGTTCAGAGACTAAAACCATAAATAAGCCTAATTTTTATTACACAATAGTGCAACGAATTTTTTTTTCTGTTGCACGCTTAAGATTATACAACAGTTAATCACCCACCTGCCATTTGTTGTGGTCCATATTTTAAGAATTAAACGAACCATGAATAAGCCCGACTAATAATTCTCAGCAAGAGGATCCACACCGGTGCTTTTTCCATTGTTCCTAAAATTTCAGGGATTGTCTCTAGCTCTTTTTACCGGTGTGGAGAGATGTAATATTGTCTTTAATTTGAAACTATCTCTAATTTGAGACAATGAAAAATGGCAGAGGTGGAGCCAAAATGGAGAGATGAAGCAGGAGAGAGAATGTAAAAAGTACATCATTATTGTAAAGTATTAAGAGTGTGAGGTAGTGTGTGGGTCCCAATTTTAAGGACAAATATGAGTTTATGGGTGTGGAGAAAAATTGTGTTTGTCCCTAAAAGTGTAGGACAGTGTGAAGAATAATAAAATAATGCGTGAGACCCATTTATGAACAAATTTATTGTTCATGAGTGTGGATGCTCTAAGTAAAACAAAACTATTGCTACCAGGTTGGTCAAGTGGCAACTTACTTGGTTTCTTAATCAATTGGTCTCGAGTTCGAGCTTTGAGTATGGAGAAACCCCAACTGGGAGACTCTTACCGCTTAGTGCAAGTTCAGTTGGGTCGGATCGAGTGAGTTAGTTTCTGGATAAATCAGATCTTAGTACCGGTTGGTGGAAAAAAAAATAAAAAAAATAAAAAACTATTGCTGCTTTTAGTTAGTGAATTCTAACTAGTGTCCTAGCTCCCAAATCCCAACTATTAGTTTCAATCTTTATTTTCTATGTGAAATGATAAAAGTATCTTTCTTTTTTTTGGATTATTTTCAATCTTTATTTTCTATGTAAAATGATAAAAGTACCCTTTTTTTTTTCCTATGAAAACTTAAGAGAAAACAATCTATTAAACCCTATCCTAAAATATTAACAAACCCTAAGAATAGAACTCTAACACAGAGAAAGCAGGGAAGATAATCGTGCGGCGACAGGCGAAGGCGGCAGTTGGCAGCGGAGTCTATGGAAAAAAATGGAAGAGACGAAAAAAAAGGAAAAAAATCGAGTTGATGAGATTTTGGATGTACTATAAAAGTAAAATCGCGAGTTAAAAAATTGGTATTTATTTTGTTTTTGAATTATTTTTTTATATATTAGTGGATTATTATTACTCCTCGATCTTTTATATAAAAGCTTTTTAATTGGGAGACTTTATTTTTTGATTATATTTAAAAGATGAAATTTTAATTTTTAATGCTACTTCTATTGTTTTTATATCTAGATCATATTTTAAAAGAATTCTTTATTTTTATATGTAGGTCACTTTATATTTTTTAAGATATATTTAATTTTTTCTCTAAATTACCTATATTAAATAAGTGTTCTCATTAACTACATAATTCAATTTTGATTTTCGAGTAATATGTCAGATTATTCCCTGACTTTGTAAGCGTCAGTCAAGTTAGTTCCTGACTTTATCAAAATAGTCATGAGATTTCATTTTAATTCACATACGTCCCTATCTTTATCCTATTTTAAAGCAAATACATCCTGCGATAGTGACGACAAGAACTAACTTGATCGTCGTTCTCTCATCTCAGAGACTAAATTGCTATTTCGATAAAGTCAGGGACTAACATGACCGACGCTTACAAAGTCAGGGACTAATCTAATATATTGCTCATTCAATTTCCCATAAAAAGAATAATGCAAATAAAATTAGCAAAGATATAAAATTGATAGGTTTTTTTTTTTAAACAATAAATTAACTACTCACTTTGATTTATGTATTTGGGTTAAATGTAATTTATAAATTAAATTAATAATTTGCACTACCATTTTTATTTATTCAAGATTTTTAAGAATCCCAATAATTAATATAGTAATAACTAACTTTTACCCCGTGCAATGCACGGGTTATTGATATTTTTATTTTTTATATTAAATATTTTAAATTAGGCTTTATTGCATTTTTGGTCCCCCAATTTTCTCAATTTAGCGATTTCGGTCCCCTAACTTTTAATTTGGTGATTTTGGTCCCCCAATTTACGATTTGTAGCGATTTTGGTCCCTCCGTCAATTCCACCGTTAACGGTGCTGACGTGGCTGCTGACACGTGTCCATCTAGTAAATTGGGGGACCAAAATCGCCAAATTAAAAGTTGGGGGACCAAAATCGCCAAATTGACAAAATTGGGGGACTAAAAGTGCAATTAAGCCAAAAAAACAAAAAATATAAATAGCGAGTATATGTTTCGAATACAAAATTAAGAAAATTTGTTTTAAAAATTTTATGTATCTCATAAAGTATAGAAAAAGTTAAAGTTAAAATATAACCAGTTATGTTATAATTGAAATTGAAAAATGACATAAAGTAATTGAAAACTGACATAAAGTATTATATCTCATCTTAAAGTACATAAAGAAATTGAAAAATGAAAAATATCCTATAAGGAAAAAAAATTAAAATTATTTTTAATAAGAAAAATTAACATATACTCCCTTCAATTTATAAGGCAAAAAAAAATTAAAATTACGTTTATTAAGGAGATTAATTGGTTGTATTTAATTTTATCAAATTTATAAAAAAAAAATAGAGGTGTTTTAAGAAAATAGAATTGGAAACAACATTTAAACTATATTTAGTCTCTTAACAAATACGCTTATACGTACATGTTAACCTTCTCCTTAATTTTTGTGACAATTTAATTGTCAAGGAAATCTGATTGCATATTTTAAAAAGGAATTACAAATTTTGCTAATCAAAATTTTCATCACTCACACAATCACACACCCTGTAATTAGTGACAATGGACTCTCAAATAGAGTTTTAGCACAATGCCAAGATTAACTTCAAATTAATCTCAAGAGAAATATTAGAGTATAAATTACCGCAACTGAAAAAACTTGTAGAATTTCAACTAATATAAACTCTTATTAATAGATTACAATTTTTTTAGCTAATCACAATATTTTAGCAAATAAAGTTGTGCACAAAGTGTGAGATCATAAATTTTCTCTTATCTAATACACAATAATAACATGGGCTTTTAGAAAGGCCATTGATTATTAAAAGCTTTTAGAAAGGTCATTGATTATTAAAAAAAAAAAAAGGTTTAGTTGAACTTTTGGTCCCCAAATTTTCTCAATTTAACGATTTTGGTCCCCCAACTTTTAATTTGGCGATTTTGGTCCCCTAATTTACGATTTGTAGCGATTTTGCTCCTCCAATTTACCAGAGGGGCACGTATCAGCAGCTACGTCAGCACCGTTAACGGTGGAATTGACGGAGGGACCAAAATCGCCAAATTGAAAAAATTGGGGGACCAGAAGTGCAATTAAGCCAAAAAAAAAAAACCTTATTCTTTTTAGTCATTAATATAACATTTCCTTGGAAAATTCATATATGGGAGTTGCTTTGCTGCTCCGATTTTTCAGATGCTCCGGGTGGAGACTGGATTCTCTGCTACTGATAGGAGGATTAAATTTTTCAAACTGGTATTTCGATCGCGACACATGTCAAGCTAATCAATCAACGATTGAGACTTCTTGAAATTCTTAATTTTATTTTTAATTAAATATTTTTTTTTCTGTTTGTACTTCCTTCTGTTTGGAATAAAAAAAAAAATAAAAAAACCTACATTAGTCTATATTTATAAGATATTATCGAAACTTTTAATTTGTCTTATACCGATTTTGTCCTATATATAAGATCATTTTTTTCACTATTTAAAAAAACTATTTTTTTCATTAATTTTCCTATTAATTTTACACTTCGTAGAGTCTCAATAATACTTATAGCAGTAGTTTTGAAAAAAAAAATCAAATTTTCACATTTACATTGTCATTAACAAGTTTAATTGCATTCTTTAGCGGAAGCGAAAAAGTCCAAAAAAAAAAAAACAATGATTGAGAGACCTACACATGGAAACACCTACACACAAGATTTTGTCATTTGTCATTTTTTGAATTATTAAAAAAATAAAATAAAAAACATGTGTCACAATCTTATGTATAGGTTTACATGTAGATCTCTCTAAGTAGGTCTTTAAATCATTTTTTTTAAAAAAAAATTAATAGATAGAATAGGAGGAGTAACAACATTGTTAAATAAAACAATCATTTACTAAAAGTAATTTATTAAAAAAATTAAATTAAATTATTAAGATTGGATTTTAAGAAAATTTTAAAAAATAAAAATAAAAATTGGCTGGGTTTCGAACTGCTGTTTCGCGCGGGAGTAGCCATCATTCACATTAATTTAAAATAAAAATAATAATAAATGAGGGGAGTTTGTTACTTCTGTTAGTTATTCGCTTGGCGGGAGAAGAAACACACTACTCTTAACAGACAAAAGAAAGCAGCATAAGAAGAAACACACTCCTCTTAACAGCAAAAGAAAGCAGCACAAGAAGAAGCAGAAGAAGAGAAACAGCGATGAATCAAGAACCACCACCACTCAACCCCCTTCCACGGTATGCACCAGGCACATTTGTTGTGAGATCAGCTGAACAATTTCTCTATGTCATGAGAAATGCGGAGAGCCAACGGGTCAGAGAGTTCAGGGAAAGAAGGCGTGGGAGAAGACCACAAATGATGAAATTTCATGTAACGAGGCTGATTCTTCATACCTATTAATTGTCATATTCACCCACTCTAACACACAATATCAAATCTGAGATTATAATAATAATGATAATAATGCACTAAACTTGAAGGTAAAATGGGTTACAATGAAGTATGATAAGATGAGATATAATAATAAGGATGAGATATGGAAATGATAAGGCTATAAACTGAAATCTAGAAGATACAGTGGAAAATGGGACTTAGTTGAGAGTAACAAGTATTAGGGTAGAGGGAGAAGGAGAAGACTAAGGAAGAAGAGAACACCAAGAGAGAGAGAGTAGGTTCCTCCAAATTCTTCACACCCAAATGCTCCCCTAGTGTTACCTTTTAACCACATTCTTTCACAGCAAACCATGTGGCATTTAGTTGCATATTTTTCCCAAATTGCCCTTTTACCTTCGTTACAATACCGCCCCCATTAAAAATGACCTTGTCCTCAAGGTCATGGTAGAGTGAGATCGTTTCCATAACTTGTAGCAACCACAAAGAGAGTCCACCAGGATCCCATAACTTGAGACATGATGAAGTAGCTACACATAAAGTATACACATGTCCAGTAACAATGAACTTGGCATTCTTGTTTTGAAATGCCATTTCAGACATCAGATCATAGACAATGGGATGCTGTGCTATACCTTCCATTGACATTCCAACTCCAACCATTGTTGAGTTAACACTTCTATGCGCTTCAATTGGTCCAGCTGCTATCGCATCTAATATTGTATACATCTCAATGTTTCCTGCAAAATTGTGCAGCATACGCCAGATGTAGGGGACTCCATAAAACTGCTTTGAGGTAATCCATATGGGTTTTACTTCAGCAGACAAAACCAGAACCACTAGCTTCCCAAGAGGAACAGAATGTAAAAGTGCCTTGCTGCGTTAAAATGTCCCTCCCCCCGACGCATCACACTCAATCAGGAATTGTTTAGTAAAATCGGGGGGAGGGATTGGAGCCATTTTAACGACCTGAAGCTTGACGGGGCTGGAGTAAACTTTAATGGAATTTGTTTCAGTCATTTTTGTAACTAACGGAAACTTATTGTAGTCTAAAAACTCCGATATTTCATTCGTTGTGAAAGCTCCATCTGCATAATGACAGGTTTAGATGATCAACTTAGCAAGCCTTGACCATTTGCATGTGTTATTGTTTGGGGGGAAAAGTGAAAATAGGAGATAGGTAAGAGGAAAAATTCATGTTTTAAGCATAAAACATGCCTAAAATGTAGTTCTACCAGATTTTAACCGAGTAGATAAAATATATTACCTGCCTCAAGTTACAGAACATTCAAGTTTGTCTTCTTAGTATAGTTCTAATTTGCATCAAACAATGCACTAATTATCTAAAACAGCTTTTAAGTGATACCGGTATGTGTTTTACTTTTATCTTCTGCTGTATAAACACAAGAAAGAAGTGAACATATGAATCGAAAACAAGTAAAGACTCACCGTATGTAGTGTATCTTTCAGGCTCGCTCTTAACAATTCCAAGAAAAACGAAATATCTGGATAAAGAACTTGGGCAACCTCAAACTTGCTCGTTTCAACAAACTGTGTTTCATTATCGGACTTTGCAGCTCTCACAAATTCTTCATATTCCGGTCCCTGAGATATTTAAATTAAAATTGACATAATATCACTGCACCAAATTAATATCTTTCTACAAATAGAATACTTGGTCAGGGAAGAATGTAGGAGACAAATGATGAAATTTCAACTGGCTATGGAAAGGGATGCTAAGTCTGTTATTTCATAGGGTGGCTTTTAGGAAGCGTAGAAAGACAATGTGATTATTCCAATTGACATCTGTTTTATTCCGAGGTTTTCCTCTTTACATGACAAGGCTCATTGGTTGTTAAGGCCTTTCAAGCAGGAGGAAATATGATTATGATTTTTTGGGCAGTGTTTAGTTTAGGATTTTGATTTTTTATTAACGTTGCAGATGGGCGAAGACTGCCCCATATGCTATGAGGAGCTTACCACGCCTGTCGAGGGGGATAACTGTTTCCATAGATTTTGTTGGACCTGCATTGAACAGCACATACAAAACCAGAGACGTCTTCAAAGACCCATCAGATGTCCCTATTGCAGGGACAAATCGTTCAGGAATTTACATCGTGTATACCGCTATACGGAATAGAGGTAGGTTTTCAAATGAGATAGTTTTTATAATTTTTTTTAAATTCATTATTTTTGGGTTTTTTTTATAATTCTTTATATATATTTTTGCAGGTTACACATGGACAGCCCTCTGCACTTACTTGATTCTTAAAAGAAAACTGAGCACTTACTTGCAGTTTTGGATGTTCACAAATTATAAGTGCATGTTTGCTAAGCCTTAGTTTCTAGAGACTATGATTTTGATAGCACCAAAGACTTTTAAGTGATACCGGTATGTGTTTTACTTTTATCTTCTGCTGTAAAAACACAAGGAAGAAGTGAACATATGAATCGAAAACAAGTAAAGACTCACCATATGTAGTGTATCTTTCAGGCTCGCTCTTAACAATTCCAAGAAAACGAAATATCTGGATAAAGAACTTGGGCAACCTCAAACTTGCTCGTTTCAACAAACTGTGTTTCATTATCGGACTTTGCAGCTCTCACAAATTCTTCATATTCCGGTCCCTGAGATATTTAAATTAAAATTGACATAATATCACTGCACCAAATTAATATCTTTCTACAAATAGAATAGCATTTTAGATTTTTAGTCAACAAGTCAACTCATTGGCAATATAATTTTTACCACTATAATTAGTATCTCTAATCTAATTACAGTTACCTCAAACTTTTCAAACAAACCAATCACAAAGGTATGATACTTTTTCAGAAATTCCCCTGCCTCTGTCACCGAACTTATCCGAATAATAGGTGTGCTTGTCTTTTTTCTTGACCCTAGCACTATCTCATCCCTGAAAGCATCATGATTCATGAGAACAAAACAACACATAAACATTTTCAAGTAATTCAAGCAATTAAATTGATCAAACATTTAATAGTTACCAGTGCATTGAGAACATTATTCCAAGCAATCGTAAATCATGTGTATGAATAAACTATTGACATTTAGATCCTTTTTAATAGTTTCTCCTGTATTATTTCTAGCGATAAAGCTACCCTTCATCTAATCTATTCTCCTTATCGGGGCTTCAACAGTTCTTAACATCACATGCTCAAATCTAAACCACTTAAGGTGAGATTCTGCCATTCTTTCTACAATAAGTGCTGCTTAACTTTCTCTCTAATGCATTCACTCCTAATCCTATCCTGTCCAGTGTGACGAGGGTTTTAAATTGTGGTCCAAATCCACAACTGACAACAACATGTGGTTTTGGTAGTCTCCGCAACCGCATCCCAGGTGCAGCATCAGTGGAAATTTTCCACAATTGTGATAAGCATAAACTAACTACAACCGTGATCATATCCACAATTTAAAACCTCGAGTGTCACACAAAAAAATAATCCCACAATTGTGATAAGCACAGACTAACTACAACCACAATTTAAAACTTGGAGTGTCACACATAAACATAATCCCACAATTATGATAAGTACAATGTAACTACAACTGTGATCGCAACCGCAGTTTAAAACCTTATCACACATATACACAACTAGCTAAACAAAAAACAGATAAAAACTTTAGTAAAAAAAACTTAAAACTTTTGATAATCTAATTCGAAGTGCAAAAAGTTTGAAGCACCATACGCTGTGAAACCACCAGAGTACTGTTGAGAGGTGTCATTAACATAGAGAAGCAAAGTTGGAAACCCTTTGACCCCAAGAAAAGAAGCAGATTCGGAAAACCTATCAGCGTCAACCTTAGCCAATAAAAGAGGTGCCCCCGACTCCTTCAACAAGCTTGCAGCTTCAGCAAAGTGAGGCATAAGGTCAGCACTCCTGGCACACCAAGGAGCATACCCCAAAACAAGAACAAACTCATTCCCATTAATAACCCTCTCAGTGTTATCATTGTTCAGCTCAATCACTATTCATTGTGCCTTTGTCAAAACCTCTGCTTCTGATAGCTTCAGATCACTACTACTACTAATACTACCACCATTATTTTTGGATTCATTTTCTAATTCAGTGTCCACAGCTAATAATTCATCGATGCTTTCTAAATCATCATCATTGTTGTCTGAGACAACCTCGGAGGTGTTTGAGACAAGGATGAAAGTGAGTAATAACAAGAGAAGGGTGAGACTGAAAGAGGTAAATCTGGAAGGCATGGTGATGATGAAGATCTGGGGTGGGATGATAAATAATGGGGTTAGTGAAAAGTTTGTAATTTGGGGAAGATAACAGAAAAAATGAAAATGAAGGTAAAAATAAAGGATAGAAATAGTGGTGGCAATTCGGACGGGCGGCCGGGCATTGCCCATGCCCATCAAAAGCCCGCTTTTTTGCGGGCATGCCCGTCTGCACGTTATAATATTTTGGGCGTAAAATTCATGCCCTACCCGCCCTAAATGCTGGCAGGGCATGCCCATAGGCGGCCCATTTAAATAAAAAAAATTAAAAAAAATCATATATTTATCTTTTTGGAACATAAAAAAAAAAGAGAATAAAGTTTGTCCTGTTAACAGGAGAGAAACTATCTCCTGTTATCCAATCAAATAATGACATTTGTTCTTATTAATTAATCTATTAAATAAAAAAAATTAAAACAAAAAGAAAGATAAAGGGGCAAAACAAAACCCAACAGTTGCGAAAGAGTTTTCGAGAAACAGAGCGGAAAGGTAGTGCAACGAAAGAGGTGATGGTGCCGTCGATTATGGAGGCTAATGTCGATAGTTGACTCGCGTCGATGATGAGGGCCACAACCTCTGCGACAAGCACGCCACCCTCTCCCATGGTCATCTTCATCAGCCCCTCCAACGGTGGCCACCATGGTGCCTAATCGCCTCACCGTCGGTAAAGGCTGAGCTAGCCCCTCTCCCATTCTGGTACTCAAAAAAGCTCTCCTTGTATTTTTTATCACTCTTTTTCCCTCTCAATTTATTAGTAATTGTTAAGTTCTGATAAGTTCATCACTCAAAAAAGTTCCGATTTGTGTGAATGCTAAGCATATTCGTGGGAATCATCACCTTCATATGTTGTTTTATTGTTCAATTTCATGCTTTTGATTAATTGCTGCCATGGATTTAGGTATATGTTAGTTTATTGCCATTTTTAAGAAAAAAGAGTTGCAAGTTGGTAATAAATTGGCACTTACTTTACTTTGGCATATTCAGTATCTTCAAGAATGTGATTCTCGCATGCCACATGTGTATCATTGCTATGCTTCCCTAAATGATACATCACTCATCATATAGATTTTCCTGTTGTTATAGTTCTTGAGACTATCTATTACTTCAATGCTATGAAGTATGAACCTTCTAATTTGAAAAGCATACCACAGATGAATTGATAGTTTAGCCAATTATGAATGGCAAATTTTAGGTAGTTGATATCCTTTGTGTTTATGTTGTCATCATACTCCCAACAAAGGAGCAAATTGATTCATTTACTTGGTCATATTTCAAGTGAGTTTTTTTACTTTTATTAGACTATGGTAACTCATTGTTATGGATATATTTGGATTTGGTCTAGTGATTGGCAAGCCTACCTACACCTGTGCCAGTTTACAAGCAGCATAGAATTTAAGAGGAATTTGAGTTCCTTAAGGAAAGAAACTAACAATTAAATGTGCGAACTAAAATTTCTACTTGGTTGTGAACACTGAATAGGAAGCAACTGGTGCAATTCATGATTCTTATGAGATCGAACCTAAATCATATTCTCAAACTATTGTAGGTAAGAAGAAAGTGGCATTGCAATTACAAAAGTTGAAGAAAGTGGTACTGTAACTGCTTGTTGTTCAACAATTATGATAATGATAAGAGTTGGCAAATGATGTTATCACATGGGATCCAACTATTGGAGGCAAATCAGATATGGCATTGCGAACACAAGATGTCAAAGACATGAGTTGTCAAAGCTATCTTCTTGTTGGCTCTAATTTTATCTAGACAGAAAGATTTTTTAAGATTGTTTGTTGTAGACTATTAGAATTTTAAGATACATATAATGTAAAATAAGACCAGGAACTCTTGTAATTGTGTTTACCAATGTAAAATTGTATTAGACATGTAATTTTTGTCTTAATACTATGAATGAAATTCTATTAGCTCAATCTTACTTCTTGTGACTATAAACGCGTGTGAATAGTAAGTGAATATTATATTAAAGTATCACAAAATGAAAAGGACCAAACTTGGTAATTCCTGTTCTGTGATATGGATTGCAGGGATATGGAGTATTTGGTTGTATCGAAATGATGCTCTATTTGGTTCAAATCTCATGTCAATTGAAGAGGTGGTGGATAAAATAAAATATAGATCCTGGGCATGGTTAAAAGGTAAACATAAAGTGCGTTGGATGTCAATCTTCAAATGGCTTTCCAATCCAATTTTAAGTTTGCAAAGTTGCTGCAGAATTTGATGCAGGTTCGGTTTATTGGTGTGGAGCAAACTGCATTGGTTGTTTTTTGCGGTTGCTTTCTTTGCAGTATACATTTGTTATTAAGTTTGTGTACTGATGTAATTTAAAGTGGGTGGAAGGTTATGCTGTTGCTAGGTGTGGGTGTAGTTGCTGCTGGTTTGGTTTTTTTTCAGCAGTGTTGGTGTGTCTTGTAAATCTTGGATATTGTTTTCTTCTCTTTTGGGTTGGAAGCATATCTTTTGCTTCGATCCTTTAATAAAATTTTTCTCTTATCTAAAAAAATTTATAGTGCAAGCAACTTTGTCCTGTGTGCAACCACAACACAAACATTGTAGATAAAACATAATCACCAAACTCAATGAACAAAAAAATGCACTCATCTATTTTATAATATAAATGAAGTCAATGACAGCAAAGGCACAATGTTTTCAATGAATCGAATTTCATTAATAAAGAAGTGCATGCTTTGAATGAAATTTTATTATCATTTCTTGATGGAATTTTTACAACATATTGGATAACTAAACCCATAAACCTCTCTTACAACCATAAACCCATAAACCCACTTTTACATTAGATCACCCTCTTTTCTTTGGTAGCTCAATACCCTAAAGCAATTAGTGTCCTCAAAGTATAATTTGGAGTCTTCAAAATATCATGGTGCTGCTTTCTTGAATCAATGCAATCATTGTTATTTTCACAACAAAACTAAAATGTTCAAATTGAAGATATTTTCTCTTGTTTTTGTCTTCTTGACCATACTATTTCAAAGGTGTTTCTATAAGAACAACATCATATTCTCATATAACTACAGCCTCCATTTTTTTTCATAACCATCAAAATCAATAATTTGTATCAAAATTGCATCTACTATCAATAATTCAGCATGAGTTCCTAATTCCTACTATATGAAGGAAAATTGACAAATTGAATACACTGTTTTTAAAGAATTATAACAATAAGGTGTTATACAAATCTACTAACATTACAATTGGAAGTGGCTCAATAACTTATTTGCGTTTTTCGTTGTATACTGCTTTTCCAAGGCACACATTGGTTCATGTCCTGCTCTCACGTGCACATAAATGTCCACATGCGCTCACCTTCTTTCTCTTCCGGAATCTATAAGACGGAGTTCTATCACATCAAAAGAACAAGAGGCCATTATGGTAGGTCAATCCACTATGTGCCAAAACTCTGTCCATCATCATCATATCAATATCAATTTAATTAAGGGTGAAAGCTTACATTTAAATAAATCAAATTGAAATTGGGAACCCTAAAATGAAAATTGGGAACCCTAAATTGAAAAATGGGAGGGGCAAGAAGGAAGAAGAGACCTGTTGTGTGAGTCTGGTGGTGCGATGTTGGTGTGAAAGTGTCGCAAAGGTGGCTGTCGCGGTGGACGACGACGGTTATTTCATCAATGATGAACGGGTTTCAAAAATTTCTCAATGCGGCGGTGGATGACGGTGGATGGCGGTGGGTGGAGGCGTGACAGTGTCGGGTGGCGTGACGGTGACGGGCGTGAGAGAGAAGAAGAAGAAAATAATGAGAAGAAAAAGTTGGGCATAGAAGAAATGAGGAGAGGAAGAACAAAGAGAAAGAGAAAAATAAGAGGAAAAAAGAAGAAGAAAGGAACAGGTGTCATTATATCATTGGATTGAGGAGATATCTTCTCTCCTTTCATCAGGAGATACATTATTCTCAAAAAAAAAAATATCATATATTCTATCTTCAAAATTTATAAAATGTAGACTAAGATTACACAACATATAAAATGTTCACACTCAAAATTAATAAAAAACATAATAATAAAGTTTGATACTCGACAAAAGATGTATGACGACTCCTAATTGCGTAGCTCCTAATTTTTATTTTTTAAAAAAACTAAATAATGGGCGGCCCGTGGGGGCCCGCCGCCCGCCCAATGATGTCCGACAAAATAAATGGGCATGGTGGGCAGGGCCCATTCGAAAAGTGGGCTAAAGATGATGCTCTGCCCATAAAAAATGTAGGGCGGGTGAACGGGGCCCATGGGCATCTGCCCTAATTGCCAGCACTAGATAGAAATGAAGCTATCACGTGAGGGAGATCTTATTTGCACCCTAAACACGGCTACTTACATCCAAATTTTATAAATTTTTTTCCTTTACTTTTTAAAATTACCTTTAATCTTATTACTCACACCCATATATTTGTTTTTTATACTCTCTCCTATTATTTACATCTTAAACCTATATATATATATATATATATATTAATACTCACATCCTATATATTACTACTCACATCCACTTTCTTCTCCCTGCAAACCTTCTTCTCCATAAAAACCCTACTCACCAAAACCAAACCTTTCATACCTTCTTCTCCATAAAAACCCTGCTCACCAAAACCAAACCTTAAATACATTCTAAATACATTATTGTGATACAAAGGTAACTTCTTATCTTTCTTTTCTGTATTGTAAATCCTGAAACATGTACACTGTGAGACATAAGACGCAAAGATAAACTAGTTTCGTCACATGATCGGATGCTTTATCCGTCATTATATGGACAGATGAACAATCCGTGAGGAAAACGGATGAACAATCCGATTTATCTACGGATAAGCAATCCGTCAATAAAGATGGATAACCAATTCGTCCAGGACTACGAATGGCCAATCCATTTTGAGGTTTGGATGGCCTATCCGTTCATTATAGACGGATGATTCATCAGTCCAGTATTTCATTCCCTTTTATTTATATATTTTTTTTTATTATATATACAATCTTATATTACTTTTTTATTATTCAGCTATATCAATCATGGAAGGCAATTCCCATAACGAGGATAATAAATATAAAGTTAATGAACCCCACGATTGCTTTTCCGGATTTTTCTAATGCTTTTGCAACGACACAAGTAATGATCTCTTCTTTCACTCTTATGTAATTAACCTTATTTATTAATTTTAATTTTTCATATTAAGAAAAATTTATTAATTCGTAGGTTTTTACTTCTAGAGATGAATTAGTAGAATGGTGTGAACAAGTTGAACCCAACAACAGATTTGTCGTTGTCATTGATCGATCCGAGCGAGATCGTCTAGGTAATCCAACAAGGGCAACTTTAGGATGCGAAATGAGCGGGAAGGTTAGAATATACAAAGGCAAAGGTGAAAAGAAAAAAAGGATCACAGGAAGTAGAAAAAATGAATGTCCATTCAAATTAATGGTGAAGCCGTTAAAAGGCGGTGGTGGTTGGAATGTTATAGTTGCTCATGGATATCACAACCATGCATGTGCCGAAACGTTAGTTGGTCACTCACATGTTGGCCGATTAAATCAAGAACAAAAGAAGTTGGTTGAAGAGATGACGGATAGCATGGTGTCACCAACTAGTATATGGGTTACAATGAAAAAACGAGATCCTAATACGCTCACAAGTTTAAGGCACATCTATGATGCAAGAGCTAAATATAGGCGAACAAAAAAGTTTTCTTTCACGGATATGCAACAATTATTGAGGTTGAAGATTCAGAGGTTGTGCAAGATATATTTTGGGCCCATCTGGACTCTATCAATCTTATTCAATCATTTAATTTGGTCTTGATGATGGACAACACTTATAAAACAAACAAATATCGTACTCCTCTACTTGAGATTGGTCGGTCAAACCTCAACCATGAAACCTCAACCATGAAGACATTTAGTGTTGCGTTTGCGTATCTTCGACATGAGACAAGCAAACACTTTATATAGGCATTGGCGAAGTTGAAATGTTTGTTTTGAAGAGATGAGTTATTTCCAAAAGTTATTGTCATTGACAAGGATGTTGCCTTAGGGAATTCAATAAAAGAAGTATTTCCCATTCTTACCATATGCTTTGTCAATTCCATACTAATAAGAATGTGATAAGTAAATGCAAGAAAATTATCAGGGACAAGGAAAAAGTTAAGAAATTGAAGATGTTGCCTTAATCAGTGGGGTAATGTTATTCATTGTCAAAACATAGATGACTACAAAGATTGTGTGAATGATTTCAAAAGTATGTGTGAAGGTGAAGGTGAAGCTGGTGCAAAGTTTTTCAAGTATGTTAAAGATAATCAGTTGAATGATATTAACAAAGTCAAGTTTGTGGATGCTTGGACGAATCGTGTTATGCATTTAGGGAACACTACAACAAATAGGTAAGATTTGTTATTACTAAAAAAAAATTTTAAGAAAAAAAAACGAAAATAAAAAAATTCAAAAAAATTAGATAAAAATATTTTTTTTGGTAAAAGATTTGATTAATTTTGTGAGGATAAAGATAAAAAACCTGTTTGGTTAAAAGGATTTGTTTTACTTCTAGAAAGATTATCATCAAATTTATTTTTATTTTAAAAGGATTAAGAGTTAATCTTTAACAAAATTGGGAAGATTTAATTGAGGAATAAACTAAGGAATATTCTATTGAGCTCCCAAAGCCTATTGAAAAAAATCCTAATTTTCTAACTTAATTTTTCCTATAAATAAAGCTCTCTTCCTTTGTTCAAAGACAATTTTTGAAAATACATATTTTTTTCATACTCTATTTTTGCCTTGCTCTTTCCTGCTTGCGCTGGCAGTTGTTACAATGACTTTTTCTACCGTGCACCCTCTTTATCACTCCTCTACTCCATTCATCTAGTCTTAGCCATTGGATCAAAAGAGGAAGCTAATCTGACGGCTTAGATTAAGTCAGTGCAGAAGTTTATCTAGTGCTTGAAACACCAGACCTAAAACGTCAAACAGCCCACCCAACCGGAAAGTGACACGTGTCACATCCCCCTCCACCATCACATTTCCGCTACTGTGCTGCTTCTCTTCTCCGTCCAGGTACCTTTTTCTTTATTTCTTTAATTTTTTATTTTCTATAGCAAATAATAATAATTAAAGGCTGATAGAATAAAATGTAATATTTTTGTTGAAAATCTAATTATTAATTTTAAAGTTTCATTTTTTAATAAATGATAATTTTTGTGTTTAAAGGAAAATTTAATTTTTATTCGAATCATATCCTTAAATTCAATATTTGTTTTTTAGGATATATTACGAATTTAATTCTTAAATTTAATTTAAATAAAGTAGGATCTTAGATTTTAATAATTAAATGTCATATTTTTATCTGTAAAAATATTCTTTAATTAAATTGGATATGCTGATTTTTCTCGCATATGTAGTGGCAAGATCTTTCTCGTTTTCCTCTTAATATTCAAAAATATAAATATAAACAAAAAAATTTATTTTAAAATCATTGAATTTTAAAATAAAATAAACAAAAAAACTTTTTTTTTATGAAAATTAAAAACATTTATTAATTAATTACTAACTATATGCATTTTGGAAATCCACCTTTGACTAAATGTTGAGGTCCTGTGCAAAGCTAATTTAGAAATATGTAGCCATTGATTCCTCATTTTACAAGGGTACGTCAGGCACACTAATTTAGAAATATGTAGCCATTGATTCCTCATTTTACAAGGGTACGTCAGGCACAACGCTAATAAAAAAATAAATCAAAGGTATCATTTTTAAGACGAACGGATGTTGATACCTTCGAGTTTGTAACCCATTCCCGAATTTGGAATCTAGGAATCTGTTTATTTTTAATATAGATTCCGAATACCGAAGATAGGAATAGAAATAGTAATTGGATTTGATATCTCTATTGAGTAGTGATCATGTTTTAAATTTTTTGTTTTGATAAGATAGTGATCATGTTATAAATTAAAGTCAGCAGAAAAACCTCTCCCATGTTTTATTATAAAATAGTAACTCATACTATGTAGTCTGCACTCTTGCTTGAAACCTAGCGTCGTTGATCTACTCCATGCACCGTCTCACAGATCCAGCCGATCACCGTCTACCTTTTCCACAAGCCACTAATAACTGACACCACTCATAATCATATACTGCAAGAGGAGGTAATTAGTACGTATTTGCTCTCGATATCAATCTGAACTTTATGCCTTGGGGAAAAATTAAAAAAAATATAGTATTATTGAACCCTTTGTCTTTGGCTTTAGTCTATTTGTTATCCTTCTCTTTCTTTAATTAGTAGTAATTTTCAACTTGCCCAACTTAGATCCATTCTAGCTTTTTAGGTAATGATAGTATGGGACATACTAAAAATAATTATTTACCCCTTATATGTAACTTAATTTTTTTTGTGTTAAATTATTATTTTTGTGTTTTACTCTATTACATAGATTTTCATTAGCATTAGGTTTTGACAGAGTTCTGTGGCTACTTCAGCACTTGAGGATCCTTTGTTGTGATGTAGTTACATAAGTATGTAAGGTGTAACTATGTATTATGTTATTTTTTTCATATTTTTCTTGATTTTAAAGGAAAAAAAAAGGAAAAAAGCAAATTAGACCGGACCATATTAAATTGAGCGGTCCGGTTCGTAATATGGCTCACAGACCAGACCGCTGGACCGTTACACCCTTACTAATTATTATTATTAGTTGTGACGTTAAATATATTTGTTTTTTTTTCCTTTTTGTAGCATAAAATGGACCACATTAATGAATTGCCAGACTGTGTCTTGTCTTACATACTATCCATGTTATCCATCAAAGATTCGTTGAGAACTTGTGTCATCTCTAAAAGGTGGTTCAAGCTTGTGTTAAGTGATAGGAGGGTTCTCAATTTTGATCTTCCCAACATTCTTGGAAACGATGATGAAATGCATCAGGCTGGATATCTTAAAGTCGAGCCTAAACCCAAAAATTATATCGAGGACATTTTTAGAAGAGATGAAGAACTTCCATGGGCTGAATATATTATTTCTGAAAGTTCGGAGATGCTCGGATATCTTAATTTGAGATTGTGTGGTGATGAATTTGTAAAACGAGTTGATAAATATCTCAAGAATTTCAGGGGCACTAAAATTGACACTTTTATGGTGAATTTCTATTTGAATCATAAACTTAGCAACATTACTATCAATCAATGGATCATTTTCCCTTTTGCAAAGGGAGCTGAAAGAATCGATCTACTCTTTTTTGGTGAGGAGCCAGCAACTTGCAGGAATTGTTACGAGTTTCCCTTTGGCTTAGTTTTTGGTGCTTCTTCTTCTTCTTCAACAGTACTCAAGCATATGCATCTTCAACATTTTATTATGTGTGACACCGTCACCAACTTTGTTGACTACCTTATTCCTTTCAAAAATTTGAGATCTTTCAAACTTGAAGATGGGATAGTTGATGGCATTTTTATTACAAGCCTATTATCTAATTGTCATTTACTCGAATGTTTAAGTTTAATTTGTTGCAAGAGCAAATCACGTGTGCTAAACATAGAAAGTTCAAGTTCATCATCCTTATGCCATCTTGAGATTAGATTTTGCTATTTGGTAAAGGAGGAGGAGAGATCAGACCTACAAATTTCACTAAATTGCCTCAAACTCACTTCATTTGATTACACGGGAAGTTATAAGGCCTTTTCTTACATTAACACCCCTATGCTGAAGAGCATTAATAGCTACGATCTCATGTTTGAGGAATTATCTAATGCATTTGCCATCTTTGCAACTCTTCCTCAACTTAAGATTTTGCATATCGACACCTTTGTGCCCTTAGTGATGGTTAGCCTGTTTAATTTTGACTATGCATTTTTATTCTGACATTTTAATGTTATATATATGTAATGTACTATGTCCTTTCTTCCTTATTCAGGCTGATGATATTCCTGGGAGAATAACTCAACAACTCAAACACCTTAAAGAGTTAAACTTGGTTATTGACATTTCGAATATTGACTTTCTTTTGAAAGCGAACATCTCGCGGGACATCTCGCAACACCTGGGGTTTAATCTTTTGTGGATTTTAAACAACCTTCAAGCTTTTCCTTTACTACAAAAACTCCGTGTCACGGTGAGTTGCGGTGAACTTATTCTAGTACTACTACGTACACATGTTTCATTTTTTGTGTTTTCTATGGCTATATATATATATATATATATATATATATATTCCAAATTTAATTTATTATAAGCATATGCCATATAGTTGGCAAAATTCACACATGCCTTAACGATTGAGCCACCTACTGTAGTAGGTAAATTATATTGCATATATTCAAACTTATTATTGTACTTGGCTGCCTTTTATCTTTCCAAATCTAATCTTATATGACGATACCTCTAAAGGAGTTACCAAGTCTTCATTTGCTATTTTTTTTTTTTAATATAGGTTGCACATCCAGAGCTCTTTGATATTCAGAAAGATATTGAGGATCTTTCAGCATTCTCTCACAATGAGATCAAAGTTATTGAAATGGGAGGTTGTGTTGGTAATCAATTTGAAATTGAGTTTGCTATGAATGTTCTTAAGTATGCCCACAATCTTGAACAAATAGTTATGTCTCCTTATTGGAGACAAAATCCAATTGTACCCGATTGGACCTGTAATCAAGCATGGTTTCAAAGTGGACGTGAAATGGTTCGCGAAAAGCTTCAAAATGAAATAGCTAAAGGAAGAGTAAAACTTATATAAAATGTATAATTGTTTTACTGGTTTTTTTTTTTTAAAAAATTTTTATCATGCATTTGACTACATTGTGGTTGCAAATAATTTGAATAGCAAAATATTTCCGAGTTTGTTTGTTTGTTTTGGATTATTAATTTCATAAAGTTTACACTTTTTTGGAAAAAATAATATATCACTGCTAAAAAAAATAGTTATGATTAGCAGCTTTTTAAAAGATAATTTCATTATGCTATCTTAAAGTTTGTTGAAACAACGAGAAACTTTTTGCCCCATTAATAATAACTGGATTTGCTAACTTAAGTAAAATGATTTTTTAGTTAGAACACTTTAGTATAGAGTAGTATACTAAATTATAGTAGACAAAAATGCCTTTATATATTTTGTGAGAAATCCCAAAAATTTTCAAAAAAAATTAATTATTAAAATAGGTTTGGTCATTAAAATTTGTTCTCATAAAATGTCGAAGGACAATTTTGTCGACTATAGTTTAGAATATTATGCTAAAATGTTTCAACTAAAAAACTATTTTAGTTATTTCATATATATATATATATTTACATTGTTTATAAAATGCCAACCATTGTTCAAAGAAAAAACAAAATAAATTAGAAAGGTATTGTGCAAACTAAGTGTTCATTTTCTCTCTTTATAAACCCATGTGTGGGTTAATAAATCTCTCCTCCCCTGTTATACTCAACAATGATGACAGCGTATCAATAATTATGGACAATGGTGATAGTAATGGTGTCGGGGGGGGGGGGGGGGATATGGATATGCTCCAGTGACTTCATGCAATCTCAACCCTCCGTTTTTTGTGCTTTGTGACAAAGATTTAAAAAAAAAAAATACTACTAATAATAATTTAGACACATTTTGTTGAATGCAACTTGCACGTCAAGCCTTTTTCACAATTTATCTATACTATCTATATTTATTTATTTATACCATTATATAAAGAAAACTTGGTTTTTTAACTGTTTTTTAACCGACTTTTTATACATAATTTTGCTTTTTCAATATTACCCTCAATTATTACTAAAATTCACAAATTTGCTAATTCTTTCACATAAAACTGATACGGATTAAAAAGTAAATCTACAATGCTATTTGATAACTATCCTGACCAGTTATGAAAGGAAAGCAATAAGCCAAAAGCTTAACAAGCCACGGAGCAGTTCCCCCCCCCCCCCCCACAATGTAATGGAGTAAAAGCACTTCTATTTTGCTACTAATAAATGAAAACTCACTCATATTTTCATCTAAGCAATTCCAAAGCATCTCTTTCTCTGTGAAAAAATTGTTCATAAGTACCTTATTCTTCTGCGATAGCCGAAATCGGTAAAAATAAACCAACCAATCCTTATTCTTCTTCGCCATCCTTCAATGGCTTACATTCAAAATGCAAATCGACGAAAAAACCGTAGCAATAAGCCAAAACCCCCATTCTTGATTACAGAAACGACTAAATTGTCACTCTAGTCCCTCACTTTGTAAGGAGCTTTCACTTTAGTCCTTGATTTTTCAATAATTCCTCTTTAGTCCCTTACTTTGAAAAAAACTACTCACATTAGTCCTTGACAACTTTCTCCGTCCATGAACCTTAACATCTTATACACGTGGCCGTTAAATAACTTATATGATGTCTAATTGTTGCGACGCTGCCACAGATTCATCAGCTGCTGTATTTTCTGATACAGCTGTCAGAGCTTTAGCAGCTGCCTTATTTACAGTTGTGTTAGCTGCCTTATTTACAGTTGTGTTAGCTACCTCTTCAGCGGCCTTGCTGCCTTAGCCTCTTCTTCCTCCAATTTTCGTCTTTTGAATTCAGCATCACGTGTAAGATGTTAACGGCCACGTGTGTATATGTTATTTAACGGCTACGTTTGTAAGACGTTAATGTTTATGAACAGAGAAAATTGTCAGGGACTAACGTGAGTAGCTTTTTTCAAAGTAAGGGACTAAAGAGGAATTATTGAAAAGTTAGGGACTAAAATGAAAAATTTTGCAAAGTGAGGGACTAAAGTGACAATTTAGTCTTACAGAAACCCACATCCACGAGATCTCCCTTCCTGTTTATATAAACCCACATCCACAGGGAAGAAGATGAAGAGAGTCCCTCAAATGATGGTTGGGAACTGGAGCAGCGGCATAATGGGAGGTAGGGAGTAAAATGAAAGTATGTCTTCTCTTTCCAACTACTCTATTTTGATAAAAAAAATCATTGATTTTTTTTGGTAATCCTTTATCTTAACTTTCTTAAGTGAGTGTTTGTAACGTTTAGTGTGTTGCAACAATTGGATGAAAATGTATCCTCACTTCTTTTACCACTATGGGATATCATTTAGGTGCTAATAATATTATTATGGGATTGCTTAACCTCAGCCCTTAGGGCTGAGGATAAGAGGTGAAAAAGTGGAAAAAATGTCTTGGAAAATTAACCCACTAAATTTTAAAGTCTTAAACATTTATTTTTTCAATGCAAAAATACTTTTTATAACTTCTTAACCTCAGCCTTAAGGGCTGATGTTAAGAAAATCATATTATTATTACTTGCAGGGGGCTTCGGGTATATAGAATGCAGTAACTATGGGTATCTTATGATGAACAGTTCTTTTTTTTATTTTTTTCAAAATCTTATAACTTGGTCTTTAGATACTATATATTCCTAATGATGTTAAGGTAACGCTCATGTTCCTTTTTTTTTTTTTCAATATTGTTAATTTTAGACCCTGAATTTAGATGCTCTTTTGGAATTGATCCTTAAACTTTTTTTTTTATGTTTTAGGTCTCTGAACTTTGTTTAATTTTTGGAAATGGTCCTTTCGTCTCTTAAGTAGTGATATGATTAAGAATATGTCACATCACCTTTGCCAAATCGATAGGTAACGTCCTAGATGATGATACATGAATTATTTAAATAAAAAAAATTCAAATTTATTAAAAATAATTAAAAATTGTATTTTTTTTAAAGAAAATTGAATCTTTTAATAAATTATTAAATAAATTATTTTTTCAATAAAAAAAATAATGATGTGTCTCTACATAACACGTTACTCGTCGATACTTTGAGAGTCAAGTGACATATCGTCGGCTATATCATCACTTAAGTGACGAAAGGACCATTCCAAATTTTAAACAAAGTTCAGGGACCTAAAGCAACGAAAAAAAAGTTTAAGGACCTATTTCAAAAGAGCACCTAAGTTCAGGGATTAAAATGTTAAATAAGTATAATTTTTTTTGGCTATATCATAAAGCAAATAGTAAAAAAAATTCAAATCGAAATAATAAAAAATATACATATCAGTACAACAGAAAACTCAAAACATATTTTTAATTTACTATATTTTAAAAAAAATTACCCGAAGTATTGTAACCCGGAGCATAATAGCACTACAACAAAAACACTTTTGGCGGCATTTATTTTATCTTTTAGTGGCAACTAGTAAGTCGACTCGTAAAATAATGTGTAAAATTATTTTTAGTAGAAATTGTGTTGTAAAAGAAATAAATTGTAAAATTTTGTGGAAAAAATGAATAATATTAAAATTCGGTTAGTAAGTTCGCTGTCCTTGCTAGTTGATGAAATCAAACTCGGTTCAAGCTTGGGCAGCAAGACAGAAAGCTCAAGCTCGGCTAGTAAGCTCGCTGTAATTGCTAGTTGGTGAAATGAAACTCGGTTCAAGCTCGGTTAATAAGCTCGGCTAGTTGATGAAATCAATCTCGGTTCAAGCTTAGGAACCAAGACAACAAGCTCAAGCTCGGTTAGTAAGCTCGCTGCCCTTGCTGGTTGATGAAATAAATCTTGGTTAAAGCAAGACAGCAAGACAGCAAGACAGCAAGCTCAATCTCGACTAGTAAGCTCGTTGTAGATGATAGTTGATTTTCATCAAACTCGATTCAAGATCGGTTCAAGCTCAGTTAGTTGATGAGCGAGCTGACGGCGAGACAGGTAGCTTATGCTGAGGAGTAGTAATTATTTAAATAAATTTTACTTAACATTAGTTGTAGAAATCTATCTATATTAAACCGATCTCAAGCTCGGTTAGTAAGCTCGTCGTCCATGCTAGTTGGTTTTTATCAATCTCGGTTTAAGCTCGGGCACCAAGACAGCAAGTTCAAGCTCGGTTGGTAAGCTCGTTGTCCTTGCTATTTGATGAAATCAATCTCGATTAAAGCAAGACAACAAGCTCAAGCTCGGCTAGTAAGCTCGCTGTCCATGATAGTTGATTTTCATCAAACTCGGTTCACGATCGGATCAAGCTCGGTTAGTTGATGAGCGAACTGACGGCAAGACAGCTAGCTTATACTGAGGAGTAGTATTTATATTAAACTGAGCTCAAGCTCGGTTAGTAAGCTCGCAGTAATTGCAAGTTCATTTTTATCAAACTCGGTTCAAGCTCGAGCACCAAGACAGCAAGCTCAAGCTCGGCTAGTTACCTCAATCCATAAGTAATTCAGTAAAATGTTAGGTGTCTTATCTGCTCCAGGACCTTCTAACTGTTTTTTTTTATACTAATGATGCTGCAGCTTAATTCAAGTATTTATGACCATTACAAATTAATGTCACAATCAGCAACACATGAAACCGCTAGCAACACAAAACTATTAAACCGAGCTCAAGATCAAGATCGTCTCAAGATCGGTTCGAGATCGGTTTAAACGTTATTATGCAAATGAGGTAAAAATATAGAGCATAAGAGAATTTGGGTGGTAGCACTCCATTATGTCCCCTTGGCTTCCATTTCAAAATGTAGTATTTTGACTAAAGTCTTATGCAGCTGTTTTAGTATTGTGAATTATAGTTTTATCATACCATCAGGAGTTTGAGATGCCCTGCCAAATATATATATATATATATATATATGTATTTATGAAATTTGGATACAATGCTTTCACATTGAGCATTTGTGAACTTCATTCTTGCCTCATCAGATTCCTGAATCTAATAACTGATAGGTACCAATAATAGAAATTTCCATAGAGACAATAAAGAGACTATTAATTAGCAAGTTTGTTCCATTAGTCAGAAAAACTTAAAGTCCTTTTTGTTTTAACTTTTATTCCTCATTTTGAATTTGTTGATTATGCAATTTAGATAAAATTAATAATAAGTCATGTTTGCTATTTGTATGATTATTAATTATTAATGAAATGCTTATGTAAAAGAAATAAATTACTTCATAAATCAACATATAATCAGTATTGAAACTTATTCAAAGATTGATAAATCAAATAGGAAGAAGAATGTTTAATCGAAGAAGAAGAAGACCGTAGAAGAAAAGTAGTTGGAGGAAATAGAGAGAGAATAAAAGGAATTTTTGAAATTGTATTGCTAACTCAACTAACTATTACAAGCTGAATGTATATATATAGTTGGTTAGAGGGTAAATAACTTCTGACTATAGTTAGATTTCTACAACTAACTAAGGTTAAGTAAAATTAGTTTAAATAACTACTCCTTCTCCGCATAAGCTAGCTATCCTTGCTGCTAGCTTGCTTATCAACGAACCGAGCATGAACCGAGTTTATGTTCTTGCTATTAGCTTGTCACCAACAAACCGAGCTGGGCTTTAACCGAGCTTGATCCAAGCTTTAGCTAGCTAGCTAGCTGTCCTCATTGTTAGCTTGCTCATCAACTAATCGAGCCGAGTTTGAACCGAGTTGTCCCATGTCCTTGTTGTTAGCTTGCTTATCAACTAACTGAGCTTGAGTTTGGTTTAATACCCCCGCAAGCTGGTTAGTACAGATCAAGTAATCCCCTCAAGCTGCTTCCTTTAATTCTTTGTCTTCTGTTACACCCCTTTTTCACACACTCGTCAGTTCCACAATTATGAAATTATATGTTCAACAGTAATGATGCTGAAAGGTCATAAATGGCCAAATAAAAATCATGTACCTCATAAATGGTAAAAGTTCCGATGCAACTTTCTGCTTCTACTTAATTATTTTCTATTTTTCCAAGTAAGTAAGCAATTCTTGAAAGCAAGAAATAATAATGTTATATTTCATTTATTAATGAAAATCCTCTAAGAAATGGAGAATAGATGTAAAATACCATATAACTTACAAACCATACCTGTTATTGTTCTTGTAGAAATATTAATTATTGGATTGTTGTATATGAAGAAGGCATGGAAGCAGTGGGAGAGACTTGCTTTTTGTGTCTGAAGCTTGAGAGAGAAGAGAGATACAGGTATAATGAAAGAGAAAAAAGGTTTGTTGAGATTTGTAAAGAGTCTTTTCATTTGAAAACAGACTGGATGGACTGTTTAAATTTCATGGATTCTCAATTTTTTTTTATTTTAATTTTGAAGATGTGGCCAGCCTTCTATAAGAAGGTTTTCCTTTCCTCTGTACAGAGTCACGTGACTCTCCTTTATAACCTTTTAATAATATCAGTAGCTTCTCAAAGAAGCCTAAACAAAGTCAAGACAGTAGTGCAGGAGTTCAGACTTTAATTTTTTATGATTTCCACCGGTTACTGTTCATGAACCGTGTGTAACATTTGGGCGGGAGAAGGCACAAAATTATTCACCATTTATTAATAATGTTGATTATTACTCCCTCCGATCCTTACTATAGGGCATACTTAACCGAATTACACATATCAAGGAAAGTGGTTGGTTTTGTGAATTCTATGAGAATATGGTGTAACATTACAATTTTACCACTCAACTTTTCTTGAAAAATTCACACTCATTAATGAACAACAAAAAACACATAGATAGTCAAAGCATTTAATAAGGGTAAAAAAGAGAAAATTCAATAAATGATGCATAAAAAATATAAAATGACTTTTAATTAGGACCAAGAAAACTTTTTAGAATGTGACCTATATATAGGACCGAAGAGAGTAACAATTTTGATAACAAATGCCACTAGTACATTTACCGGCATTGCCGATATATGCAATGTCGCTAATGGCTTATCGACATTTGTAGAGAATATCGGTAAAGACCCAATTAATTGCCGTGAAAAGTCACAAATTTTGATGGCATTTATTATTGGTTTGATGGCATTTGATATTGCCGTTAAAACTTATTATGATGGCATTCGATATTGCCACTCAAACTTATTAAGATGCATGGCATTTACCATTGAAATTTTTTTGTGAATAAAGATAATAAAATTGCACAACTGAAAGCAAAAATTACGCAATCCTCCATGCGGTGTTTTTTTACTTTAATCAACAAAATCAAATATTATTAATCTCAGAGTATCAATAATACTCAAGTGCCAAAGTACATGGTCTAAAATACAACAATCAATGGCGCTTAATACACTCCAATGGGTCAGTTAATACGTTACAAATACAATACAAGAAGATAAGTACATAATCTACTTTTGCCTTTAGCAGTATTGAAGAAATGCACTCTAACACACTACAAGACTTTCTCTGTACTGAAATTTTCACTCTGAAATAAACATAAAAGTTGTGATAAAATATAGCTGCTTTTTAAGGTATAAAACCTTGTAGAGATTGAGCTTTCAACAACTGCTTGCCGTATAAGGCATAAAACCTGACACTCCCTCTTCCAGCAACCATCATCATTTCTCAAAGTGCTCAAGGCTTCCAAGAGTGCAGTAGATTTTAGCAACACTCATGTGCTTCCAGCAACAGTGGCCTCACCTCCTGCACAAAGCACACATTTAACAAAATTACAGTAATAAAATGCAACACTGTGTCATCAGTTGCAGTAATGTTAGGTTAGAACGCTTGCGATATACGTTAGCCATATTCATTCAAATTAGTCATTGTGAAATGCAAATTCAGGGACCTACCTCAAATATATTTTATCATTAATCATTAAGGACTCAGAAATAATGGGTCAACATTCAATGGCGTTAATACAACTGGGATAAAGGGAGCTCATACTAAGCTTATTTGAGCCTATCTTATCATCTAAGCACATAAGTGGATGAATGGCAATTAATACCTGATGACGCTGAACGGCAATTAATTCTCTGTCGTTTAGAGGCCAAGGTTCCTTTGCATTATATGCATTTTCGTTTCCGTTTTCGTTTAGGGGGAGAGGAAGTAATGGAAATGGGAACAGGGTTATTGTTGGGGAGCGGAGATTGGAAAAAACGAGGGTAGTAGGAAGAAGGAGAAACCCTGAAGCTATTGTAAGAGCGGTTCAGAACCCGAACAGGATAAAATATAGCTGCTGTATAAGGCATAAAACCTGATCAGTGGCACAATATATTTCTGTTTGCTGAGCAAAAATGGAAGTATGAGCAGCACAAAGCACAATCCAATAAGCAAATCAATAATCAAATTATAAAGGATGAGTAAAGTAAATATGTATCATATGATGCAAACATCAATACAGAATTAATGGTACTATTAAGGTAAATCAAAAACAAATACATGCCAAGAGCAAAACAGCTGCGCCTAAAATGAAAAAAGGTTCAGTGGAGAATCCCAAAATAAACTTGAAAGAGAAAAAAAAGACTAAATTGGTAGATCACAGTTTCAAAACTCCAAAACTCGCTAGCAAGTTTCCTCACAGCTTCTGTTAATAATCAGTCATTGGATATAATGAATAAAAATATATCAGTTCAACATTACTGGAATTAAGAGTACAACTTAAACATATAAGACAAAGTAACAAGTTAAGTAACCTTTCTGTCAGCTTCAGGAAGCTGTCTTTTCTCCAAGGTCATTTTCCAACTGACAAGATCCTGGCTTGATAAAGGGCAGCAGAGATGAAAAGAGGAGATAAGGGAGATCACAATGGTAGCCGAGGCCATACAAAGTTACAAGCATATCTCAAATGGAAGAGAATAACTACGACTATACATGAAAAGATAAGATGAAATCTTGCAAGCAAATTTTAAAAAAGACAACAGACAATTGAGAGCTGCAATAACATGGATTTTTTTTAATGAAAACCTCATAACCACAAAGAAGTCCTTTTGTAAAAAAAAAAATAATTAACTCATATGGAACCCTATATTTTATTACTTTATTCTATTTGCAAAGAAGTCCTTTTGTAAAAAAAAATAATTAACTCATATGGAACCCTCAGTTTTGCTAATACTGTGTGCTCACAGAAGCAGAAAAGAGAGAACACGTCTGGAACCTTCCCCATCACAAGTCTTTGAAAGCGGAGACTGCCATAGAAGGATCTTGTCTTCAAAGAGAGAAGGGCAGCGGCAATGGCGATAGCTAGCGACAGTATCGGCGAGGGCTGAATAGATCAGATCTGTGAGAGCTGATAAAGGTGCTAGAACACAAGGAGATTGCAATAACATAGTCACTCCTTTGATTCTTTGGTTCACATAGTGCCTTTTTTGTAGAATCTTCAGCGTGTGAGAGAGAATGAGTGTCTTTCTCAATTTTTATTTTTTTTATCCGTTGTAATCAAAATCAAAATAGATGTTATAATATAGTAGTCGTTATAGCAATGACTGTTCAAATTTTCAAGCTATTATAAATACAACATAACACATGCTTAATATAATGTCATCATTGTCCTCTCAGTTCTGTTAACTTCTCTTGTTTCACTCAACTCAATTCATAGCTTCACATATTTCTACACTTACAGGAAAAAGTTGTAGGATGACCCATGTAAAGAACAGACCGCCCATTAGAGAAGCTATATCAATCCTATACTTGGTATTTTGGGATTTCCTTAACAAAATCAAATAAAATTTTGGCACCAGGTGCTATCACAGACTGAAGGTAGGTATTTGATATCTCACGGAAATAGATAAGATACCAAGTAACAGTCCGTATCATAACCAGACAGGTGCACATAAACAAACACCGAAATGTTACAAAACTGATAAGTGTGAAAATGTATATAAAGAGTTACTATCAATATGCTTTTGCTGATTAAAAAATCAAGAGTTACTATTAATACGTCAACTTACTGAATTTTACTGAAGCAATCAGGTTTGGAATTTGCAAAATAAGCTTATAGCAATCATAGTATACTATATAAGCTCACAATCGAAGAAGCTTGAACTAATTTGCCGAAGCTCAGTGAAGAAATTTGAGAAGCGAAGAAATTTGAGAAGCGAAAAATGAGTTTCACCAAGGAAATGAAGAACGAAGAAAGTAAACCTATCACTCTACAAGTATAAAGAGATATTCGTCGTTAGAACAAAACTACAAAAAAATTAAACCCTAACAACGTCAGAACGAACCCTAATATTTGAAATCAATTAACATGGATTTACCTCCTTCTTGGCCACACCTTCAAATCGAGATAGTGAGAGCTGCGAACAATTGAGGAGGAATGTGCTTCGAACGAAACCTAATCGAGAAATAGGGAAGAACACCAGAGATTTGATCGATTGAGAATCAGGAGGCCGAGATCTATCATCATTTTGCTTCCATCAATTGAGAACAGAGCAAAAAATTAAGCAAAATTTTGAGATGAGAACCCTGAAGGAATCTAAATCAAACACGAAATAGAACCTACAAAATGAAATTGAAAACGAAATCCATTACCTAGTCAGAATGCGGTTAGCGAAATCGATTGGTCCACGAGAAGAGCGAAGATGAGAAGAGTGAGAGCATAGAGGTGAAATTTGAGAGTACCGAGCTCTGCTTCATGAAGAAAAAACGAGAGAGAAGCGCGAAAATTGGAAAAAAAAAAAAAAAAAGTTTTATATTAATTGAAAGTTGAAAAAATTTACTCCCTTCGTCCGTAACCCTCTTAACACTTTTATTTTGTTCCTATTTATAAGGTCTTTTACTAATTTTTTATGAGCATTAATTATTTTTTCCACAAACACCCCTATTTATTTAACACTTTTTAGATTACCAATAATATTAATAGGGGTCATTTTGAAATTACATATCAAAAGTTCACATTTCCAATATAATTAACTAAATTATTTCACTTTCTTAATGGACGTGAAATCTCCCAAAAAAGCCTTATAATTAGGGACGGAGATAGTAATTCATACTTTAAAATTTTTTTGAAAAAAAAAATCAGTTTACATACGAATTAGCTCTTACTCGTGCATTGATATTAAATATTTTAAAGTAAAAACTATTATTGAATAACAATAAAAAATAATCATAAAAAAAATTGAGATTCAAATCAAACCCTATACTTGAAAAAATTAATTTAAATAAATTTGTTAAGGAATTTTTGTCCTTCCTTATTTTTTTTTTTGGTGTACACCTTCCATGTCCACGGCAAGGATCGAACCCCTGACATCATCTTTAAGGAACCAACTATCTACCAACTGTGCTGGGCTTTGCTGGTTTGTCATTTCTTATTTAGCTATAAATAATATAGGGAATATAATTATAAATAATAGATCTGAAACACAGTTTCCATCACTAGCAACATAATGACCCCTCTATTTTTTATAGCAGTTTTGGAAATTGAGTTTGATTTGTGACCCCTCAATCTTCTGCATAATGACCTTAAGAAATGCAGATACTTTTGAAAGATTCTCCTTGATACTGATCTGCACCTTTTTCAGGAAAAGAACCTAGAAGGTCTTGCAGGAACCACACTTTTTGGAGCTAGTAAAGCCATTGTCAATGTATAATTTTTCCGAGACGGAAATTATTAATTTTTCCAGTTTCGTAAAGTCGGAAACTATATTTCGTTTTAGTAAAAGCAGAAATATGAAATAAATGTATTTCGTCTTTATAGTACCGAAATTATCATTATGAGTTTGTAAAACCGGAAAGATTAAAACACTTGAGGTATTTTTGTCCTTAAAAAATAAAAAATGGGGGCCAAAAAGTCTAACATGGGACCAAAAAGCAATTCCCAAATTCAAAACTTTTGGTGGAAGTAAAAGGGCAATTAGTCCCCAAACCCCAAACTTATCCACCAAACCCCATTTTTTTAAAATATACCTAAACTACCATTCCCTATATACTCCCTCCTAATTTTCCCCAAACCCCGCACGTTCTCTCCCACTCTCTACTCCCACCTTCAACTCCCTCCTTCAACTTCCCACCGTTCCTCCTTCCTCCTCCTTCCTTCCAGCCTTCGAGGTTGCTGTCGCCGCCACCATTCCGCCGCCGTTCGAAAGTACAATCGTTCTTCTTCTTCTCCTCTGTTTCTTTTTCTCTATTGTTTTGTTTATTTGATTTAGGTTTTGTTTAGGTTTGGTTTAGCTTTTATTATTTCTTTTTAGGGTTTTGTTCCTTTTTATTTATTGTTGTTTTAGGGTTTATTCTTGATGTTGTTGTGTTGCTCTTCCTTTCCGCCATTAACATAGTTGAAGTTCTGTCTTTTCTGCAAATTTCAAGTCTTAATCTTTTCGCTTTCCTTATTCCTAATTCATCGTTCGTTTTCTTAGCTATGCAGTTGTTCGATTGTTATCTCTGTTCTTGTTGCCTTGAAGAGTTTTGGTTTTGTAATTGATTATTCGAAAAGGGTTTTTGGATTGTTTGATTGATGTTATTGTTTATGTTTTGACCCAACTATTCTGGATTTGTATAAATTATCAAAGATTGAATGTTGTTCTGTGATTTTAAACTTTTTTTAATGGATTTGGGGTTTAGTTAAGTCATTTCATTTCAATCTTTTTGAAAGATTGTTAACTGTTATTTTTTGCCTTGTAAAATAATTGAGAATGTTTTGTTCTGTGAGATTGGTAATGACTTTCCTTAAGGCTGATTTTTAAAGCTCCTTGTTTGAAATTGAAACACTTTGTCGTGGATTTTTTTTATCATTGAATTATTTGTTTTATGTGTTTATTAGTATAATATGTTTGCTCCCTTGTTGTTTATGTGTTATATAATTTAAATGTTATTACGGTTTCTATGTATTATTATTGTCCATGTTTGATTAACTTTTATTACTGTTTTCTGAATTGCAGACATTTGAGTTCAGTTTGCAGTTTAAGAAATCATGGGAAAGGAAAAGGTTCACATTAACATTGTGGTCATTGGTCGTGTTGACTCTGCAAAATCAACCACCACTGGTCACTTGATCTACAAGCTTGGAGGAATTGACAAGCATGTTATTGAGAGGTTTGAGAAAGAAGCTGCTGAAATGAACAATAGGTCGTTCAAGTATGCTTGGGTGCTTGACAAGCTCAAGGTTGAGCGTGAGAGAGGGATTACCATTGATATTGCATTGTGGAAGTTTGAGACAACCAAGTACTACTGCACAGTCATTGATGCTACTGGACATCGTGATTTTGAACTTCTTAGTATAGGAATTGTTATTTGTATAGCTATTAATGAATTCTGAATTATTTGAATCAATGAATTAAGTTTTCAATGTCAATTTACTTCGTTGAAAATGATTAAGTTAAGGTAGAAATTTGAAATTTGATGTAGCAACAGGGTTTCAACATAGTAGAAATTTGATGTTTTGCTCATTTACTGCAATGACATTAGCACATTATTCAGAATTGAACAATTCCGAGAAACATATTTCAGAATTTAAAAATTTTCTGAAACATGTATGTCGGAATTTAATTAAATTCTGAATTTAGTATATCGGAAAAAGGTTACAGAGAGAGACGTTTTCATATGGCTTTTTCAAATTATTTAAGTATACAATTCCGAGAAACATATTTCAGAATTTAACAATTTTCTTAAATATGTATTTCAGAATTTAATTAAATTCTGAATTTAGTATATCGAAAAAAGGTTACAGAGAGAAACATTTTCATATGATTTTTTCAAATTATTCAAGTATACAATTCTAAGAAACATATTTCAGAATTTAAAAATTTTCTGAAACATGTATTTCGGAATTTAATTAAATTCTGAATTTAGTATATCGGAAAAAGGTTACAGAGATAGACGCTTTCATATGGTTTAGTAAAATTAAATTCCGAAATACCCGTGTCGGAATTTTAGTAAATTCCGACACTGGTTAGTCGGAATTTTAACAGTTATGTAAAAAAAAATAAAAAAACCGTAGAAGAGATGATTTTATTTTCAACAACACCAATAGAGAACCCACTGGAACTTCCTTTACGAATTGTAACCAAACGAAGTGGTTTGTAGGTAGAATATGGTACGGTTTTGAAAAGGTGAGAGAATGTGGTTTGTAAAATTATGGGATATATGAGGTTATGGGATTTTGCTTGGAGTTTGGTGTTTGGGGTTTGTATGGTGGAAGAAGATGAAGAGATTGCTGGGGTTTGGGGTTTGTTTCTTTTTTTTTTTAATGAAGAAGGGTATAATAGACATTTAACAATTAAAATGTGGTTTGGTGGATAAATTTATGGTTTGGGGACTAATACCCAAGTAGAAGTAGTGAACTCATTGGCACACAATGACAGGCCCAATGGTAAGTCCAGAGACCCGAGCCCAAGTCCAACACACACTGAAGGCGGTTGGTTGCTGGTAATAGCAGAGAGGCCGTGAAGATAAAATGAATGAAAGATGAAGAAACAAGTGCAGAAGAAGAAGAAGGAAGAAGAGATTAAGATTGGGTGTTTCGCACAGCAACCGTAACAGCAACCACCACCACCACCACCACCACGATGGCGTTGCTCACCCTCACCGTTCCTTTATCTTCTCTCTCTATCCATGCTTCCTCCTCCACTTCTTCTTCTTCGTGGTTTCCTCCGAAGTTTCCTTCCTCAAATCTCGCTTTGTTTCCACTTGGTGCTAATCGGTTTCAGAGGCACCTCGTTCGTATGGCTCCCGAGGAAGAGAAAATGACACGTCGTTCCCCTCTCGACTTCCCTATCGTAATTCCCGCTCTCTCTCTCTCTCTCTCTCTTCTTTCCCTCTCTATTTCAATTTTTGTAGTAATAAATTGCTGATTGATGATTTTTTTTAATTATTGTTTTATGCGCATAACCTCAATTATTCATTGATTCTATTGGTCTGAATTTTAATTTAATTTCGACAACTGAGGGTTTAGTTTATAAGTTTCCACGTTTGAATCGATAGAGCCAACAAAGGCTGGTCTAGTTGATAAAGAATTGGCTCATACTCATAGCTTACAGTGTCGTGAATTCGAACGAATTACGTTACCCTCGCTGGTGGTTAATATGTCAAGCACTCGAAGAGCCTGCGATGGTTCTGGTGCGCTCCTGTAACCCAGCTCACCTAAACTTTTGTTTAAAAAAAAAAAAGAAAAAAAAAAGGTTTGAATCTCTAGCTAGCTGAAATAAAACTAGGGGAAATTACATTGATATTCTTAACTTGGCGTGTGTTAGAAATTGCATAGACCTTCCCCTTATTCAAGTTTAATCTAATCCTTGGCCACTTAAGGGGACCGACAAATGAATTATGTTGGTTGCATATTCCCTCCGGTCTTTGACCCAAAAAAAAAAAACAGAACACGGGGATTAAGGAAATTAGTTAAAGTTGTTTTTTTATTGAAAATGTTAACATTTGGTATACTTTTTTCAAAATTGTCTCTAATTATTATTGGACTCTAAAAATCAATGAGTGCGTAGGGATTTTTTGTGGAAAAGAATTAATTAATGCTATTGGAAATTGGAAAATGAACTTTTAAATGGGACAAAAAAAAGGTTCCCAAAAAGGGCTTAGATTGAGGACCAAAGGGAGTAGTATATAGTAGCATATATAGTACTGTATATGAATAAATGAGAATTCTTCTGTTCTGATTTTTACTTTTTTTATTTTTTTTATTTTTTTTATTAAAGCCCTAAGATTCATGATGGTTATTGTTTTATGCTTAAATGAGAATTTTTCTCTGCTCTATGATAAGTTGGGTTAGTCTCCACCTTTTTTGCTGCGCCTTCATGCAATTTTGCTGCTCTTGTATCATATTGTCCTTGCTGAAGTGTAGAGTGTTTATGACCTATTGTATGGGTTGAACCTTGTGCTAGACTCTACTTATTTATTTATTTACTTTGTTGTTTTCCCTTTGGTGAATAGGGATAGACCAGGGGTTCATTTGAGTAAACAACTTAATTACGTTTTTATTCAATTAGTAATTGTGAAATAAACTAAAAACAGCTTTTTTTCACGAGCTTATCTGGTAATAAGCTAAAAACAAAGCACGTAGGAAGGTCACAAGCTTGTATGCTAAGTCTATTGAAGCAAGCTCTCTTAGGAGTCCAAATAAGCACTTCCAAATGCCCCCTTTGAGTTGAATGGTTAGTCATTGCCGAAAGGTCTGCATTTGGAGTTTGGGTGCAAGATATGCAATATATATTCCAATTACTGCAAAATAGTTGAACTTTGTTGCATAAAGAGAGGACACATAAACTCATGATATGATGCTAGGTCATGAAGGGTTCTTGACTCCCATGATAGAATTTTGTGCTGTAGTACTTTGATGCATTTGTTCAGTTCAAGACATAATTATATTTATCTTCATATGGTTCAAGTGAAATGCAAGGTTTTTTGGTGTTTTGTAGCGTTAGTTATTGTGAAATTGTGAATTCTTGCTCTTCTCAATTTGCAGCTGTTCCATACATAAGCAGATGATAGATGACTGATGTATTATCTACTGGCAGGAATGGGAAAGGCCTAAGCCAGGACGGAGACCTGATATATTCCCTCAATTTAGTCCAATGAAGACACCTTTGCCTCCTCCATTGCCTTGTGATCCTCCCGAAGAGGATGAAGAAGAAGAAGAAAAGAAAGAGGAAGAAGAGGAGGATCCTGATAAGGAGGAGACAGATAAGCCAAACCAGCAACAGTGAAGCAAATGAGTTGTTGTTGATTCCTCCTTTAGCGATATATTCTGCCAGATTGCTGCTTACCGATGTTGATGCAGGGTATCATGTAAAGACCGTTGTGGATTATATCAGGATTTTGAACTTCCTTTCTCTTTTTATAGGTTCTACTTGTGAGTTTAGTTCATGCAGGTGTTTTAATAGTATACCCCTATGTGCCCCACCCCAATTTTCCCCCTTCTACAAATCATCGTTTGCTATTTTTGGCAACTATACACTTTGTTCTACTCCATGTACTTTTTAAAACTTAATACATCATCTAGAAGATCCTTGAGTTTTAGTTATTATGCGTTTTTAGTTTGGTTGGATTCCTTGTGATAAAATTGACTAACTTGTCGAGCTTTATCGTTAAGTCGATTAGAACAACGTTTTGGCTTAAGCTAATACATCATTTTCTTTTGACAGAGAAGGAACAAAATCTTGCAAGTTAGGTTTGTTCTCTTTGCGTGCATTGTCTAACACACGAAAGAGAACAATATGATATTCACGCTGTCATTCAACAACGTTCCTGCCTGAAACACATTATTAATATAGAAAGATGTTCTAACAAAGGAATTTGTAATCAATGTTGCATACTTATTGAAGGGCTTGATACAGAACTTACATGTCCTATGAATTGGGGATAGGGATAATCAGGGTAATAATAGTTTTTCTTGGCCATGAACAATTTCAAGTAGTAGTACTCCAAAACAAGACTTCAGTTTTAGTTGAGACAACATCAGTTGAAACATTGTCTTGTTCATTTTTATTGAATTATTTATCCAACCTCTAGTCAGCAATGATAAGCCAGGTATCTGAGTCATCATCAAATGGGTAGTTGGAGTTGGCAAACCAGATGACCTTTACTCCATGAGAGAATCCCCATGTGTGAAATTGACATTGAAAACCAGCTTTGTCCAGTGCAATGCAAAGGTGAGTAAAAGCAGCCATAACAATTAATAGATAAGTTTTAATTTTATTTTATTTTCCCAATTCTCACTTGTTAATTAAACAGACTAATCAAACACATGCTGCTACCATCAAACATAGATTAACTAAACAACGTTGTTCTATACTACCATCTTATTTGGCTCCAAAAATTGTTTGCATTGTCAATTTTCATTATCACTGAAAAATTATAACTGACCTCTACTTACTGAAATTTGGTGAACGGACATAGGGAACAAGAGCTATGCAAATTTGACGGAGACAATAATGTATTGAGAACTCATACATCCAGAGTAATGCTAAAGCTTCAGCCAGGTAAAAGGTGAGCTCAAAAATTTCTCATAAATCTCAACAAGCAAAATTTCAACAATCCAGAATTAAGAATTTGAAGTGCAAGTCTGCATTTTCTAATCATGTATAATAGTACAATAATCTATCTGCCATGCATACTAGAAATTGTTACATCATTTAAGGTATAATATTCTTGCCTACTGTTAGGAAGCTCTGACTCTTCCACATTGATGAAGAATGCTGGCTGCTTTGGTTGGTGAAGCTTGATTGTTTCATTTGATAGAAAAGAAACAACCTCTAACATGGTAGGTCTATCATTTGCTTGATCTTGTACACACAAAAGACCGATATGAATACATCTCACAACTTCGTTCCTATTACATGACTCATTTAATGACGGGTCTATTAGATTGAGAGTTGCATCATCATTCCAGAGTTGCCATGCCTACCACAACCCCATCATCCACATAAAAAGTTATGAACCATTGATAATCATAAATTTATGTGAACTAGCCCATTTAGGAAACTTACATATCCTATGAGGTTGAGTGGGCGATCTGGATGATAGCGACTATTATTCTTCTTGCCACTAAGAATCTCCAATAACAACACACCAAAGCTGAATACATCTGTTTTGATTGACACAACACCATTCATTGCATACTCGGGAGACATATAACCACTTCAATGACAACGACATGAATGAGTGTTAAGACAACGATATATAAGATACATGGAATTTTGAAAATGCATGACCATTTCTTGACTTACTATGTACCAACAACTCTATTTGTGTTTTCTTCTGAACCTCTTAGACCAAATATTCGAGCCATGCCAAAGTCAGATATTTTAGGATTCATCTCTTCATCAAGTAATATATTGCCTGCTTTCAAGTCACGATGTATCACCTTTAGTCTGGAATACTTGTGAAGATAAAGAAGTCCCTGAGCAATGCCTCCAATGATGTTCAAGCGTTTTTTCCAATCCAGCAAATTCTTTATAGTTGAATCTGTTTTGAAGTAAGGAGGCTTATTAATAAGCTATACACTTAACATTTTTTCAGATTTATATTTTTTGATACAATGAAAGACAATATACCAAATAGGTAGAAGTCTAAACTCTTATTCAGCATGTACTCGTAAACTAGAATTCTTTCGTCTCTCTCGATGCAAAATCCTAAAAGCTTTACAAGGTTAGTGTGTTGGAGTTTGGCCACGACGTTAGCTTCATTCTTAAACTCTATCAGCCCTTGCCCTGAACTTTTTGAAAGTCTCTTTATTGCTACCTCTAGTTGATCACTTAAGATTCCCTGAAAGTGTTATGAATTATATCAATTTTAATTCACATAGCTATAAGTTTTAGTATGCAGATATATTACCTTATAAACAGGGCCAAAGCCACCCTCTCCTAGCTTATTAGCAGTTGAGAAATTGTTTGTTGCAGTGACAATGGTTTCAAAACTGAATATTTCAACCTCATTGCTTGTCTTTTCCTTGTTCCTTCTTTTCCTGGCTTTTCCATATACCATCGAAAGCATTCCACTACCTCCGATCTCATGTAATAAGTTCTTCTTTAACATTCTTCTTTTCACTAAAGGTGTGAAAATACAAGTTATAGGAAAAGAGAACTTCAGCTCATAAATCATAGTTAAAACTTATTATGCGGTTGTTACCTTTTGCTTTGTATTTTCTCCACATGGTACAAGATAAATATAAGATTGCAGGTGTTGAAAGGGCTACTCCCACCCCAATGATGAGCCATATCCACCACCTGTTCACTGCAACTCACATAGGAAGATAATTTTCAACTCTGAAATGGAAGCTGATACAATTTAAGATGGAGATTAGAATTTCCATTTTTCACAGGTATTCTTAATTTATTTCTTAGCCAAGTACTTGAAAATAACACCTACCAGAGTCTAGAGACATTACCAACTGATATAGAGCTAATTAGCAACCTGTATGTGTTATTAAATGTGATTACTTAGCTTCTTGTAGTTGCACAAGTTTATTGAGATAATCTGAACCTCTTTTTTAATTATTTTAATTTAAAACCTTAGAGCAATAAAAACGTTGAAGATAAAGCAAAGTTGTTAGCAGCTTATATAGACTATTTTTTTCAGGATTTAAATCAATGACGTCGAAGTTCCCCACCTCAATAACAAATATGAAATTCCAAAGAAAAAAAGGTTAAACAAAATAACCACCACCTTAGTCAGGGTTGGGAATGTGGAGTTGTGGACACACCTTTGTTACTGATTGATACATAGGGAATTTGGAAAACATTTCCTTCCCCATTGAACCTCACTTCACTTGAGAATTTTGGTACCTCACCAGATAGGTTGTTATTAGAAACATCCAGAACCTCAAGTTGAGCCAAAGTTGTTAAGCTATCCGGTATCGTACCAGTTAAATTATTACCGTTCAAATACAAGTTCCTCAAGTAGGTCAGATTCGCAAACGCGGGTGAGATTGTTCCTTTCAGTCCCAGCTTCGCCAATCTTATCGCAACGATCTTCCCATCAGCAGTACACACAATGAAACTCCAATTGTTTTTACAAGGATCATTCCCTTTCCACGAATTCGCCAACCTCAACGGATACCCGAAACCCTTAGCAACCTCAAGCAAAGCACTCACCCTCGGATCGCAACCCTCGGATGGGATCGTCAAACAAAAGCTATTTGTCCCATCAAGGGTAACCTTAACACCTTCACCAAACACAGGAAAAGGACCCTGCAACATATTATTATCCAAGGACACATTCTTCAAGCTAGAAAGACCCATCAAGGAAGATGGAACTACACCTGTAAGCTGATTATAACTTAGCTGCAAATCAAACAAAGCATTGCAATTGGAGAGGTCAGGAATGGTGCCGGTTAATTGGCTATTCTGAAGATACACCCGTTTCAAATTAGTCATCTGAGAAAGTACATCAATTGAACCTGAAAACCCTTCCTTCTGGTAGGGCAGCCACATGTTTTGAATGGAAGATCCCGCAAAGGTTTTCGGTAACACTCCAGAAAGGTCATTGTTATAAAGACCAAGATCTTGCAAATTGGTGAACATGTCAAAGATTTCGGGGAGTGGACCAAAGAGGCTGGTGTTCCCAAGATCAAGGTGAAAGAGATTCGACGAATGGCTCAATTCGGTTGGAAATGTCCAAGGTTTGAGGTTATAGTTTCCAGAGAGGCTTAGAGTACGTAAACTCGTGAGACCGCTAAAACACCCGTCGGGGACTGAAGTGAAGTTGTTGAAGTCAAGGAGAATGGTTTGGAGAAGAGTGAGGTTGGAGAAGGAAGGAATGGGACCAGTGAGAGCGTTGGATTGGATGGCGAGTGTGGTGAGTTGAGAGAGGGAGCTGAGATTGGAAGGAAGCTTTCCTGTGAAGAAACTAGAAGAAGGGAGGTGGATGGTTTTGACTCTATTAGAATCATCGCATTTGACGCCTGTCCAGTTGCAGTAGGAAGTGTTTGATGACCAACCACTTGGGGTTGGAGTCAGGGATTTCAGCAGCTCAGACATGACTGCACCATCATCATTCCCTATGGCTGCCCTGAAGAAGAACAAGAACAAGAACAAGAAGAAAAAAAAGAGTACAGGGTGGTTAACCATTAACAATACTGTCTCAGAGAGAAAGAAAGTAAGTGTAATAGTATTTTGTTTGTTTGTTTGTTGTACAAGTAATCTGAGAATAGTTGTTGTGAGCTAGGCCTAGTTGTTTGTTTCTCCTCTTACCTTATTTTGTTGGCAAAATTAAAAGCATGCAGCGCTACTCCCATTTCTAGGCCACAGGAGTCAAAAGGGCAATGAAAACTTGCTTTTGGCGCAGCATGCGCGTAGAGAAAAAAAGAAACGCGGTGCTCGTGAGACATGCATGTTGCAGTCTGAAGTTGTGTATTCGCACTGCATCACCTCTATTTTTTTTAGAGCTGAGTTTTTTCACATGAAATTTACTTCCCCCCTTCCTTCACTTATTATATGATTCTCCTTTTTATAAGTACTTTTATAATATTTTGGTAAGTTTTAAGAGTTTATTCCAAATAAACCTTTTATACTCCATTCGGTTCTTGACGGCAAATTCTCCGGTGCATGTTAAGAGATAACATGCACCGGTGCATATGCAATTTTTTTTTTTGCTTTTTAAATTTTTTTAATACAGATTTATTCAGAATATTTTTTAACACAAGTTCGTATACAGATTTATTAGAATATGTAAATTTTGAACACAGTTTTACTCAGTACAGTTTTTTAAGAACACAGAGTAAAATAAAAAAAAAGTCCAAATTATAAAAATCACTTCATATCGATAAAAAAGAAAACACATAGAATATTTTTTAATTGGTTAAATTTTAAAAAAATAAATAAAAAAACCAAAAAAGAATGGCATGCACCGGTGCATGTTATCCCTTAACATGCACCGGAGAATTTGCCGTTCTTGACTTCTTGTTACAGGGCATACTTAACCGAATACTCCCTCCGTTCCTATTTATCTGTCATATTTCAAACAAAACACGTCCATTAAGAAATCCAATCATTACTCAAATTTCCAATGCATTAATTATGTTTTTTCCTACTATACCCTTTCTCTCTCTATAATCATTAATTTTTCTCCACTACTTACATAAACCAAGACATATTAAATAGGGGAAAACATGGAAAATAACATTTATTACACTCTTGAAATCCTCAATACGACAGATAAAAAGAAACAAAAAATCTCTTCAAAAAACGACAGATAAAAAGGAACGGGGGGAGTAACATATAAATGAAAGTATTTAGTTTTATGAATTTTATGATAATATATTGTAACATTGCAATTTTACCTTCTCAACTTTGGAATGAGTATGATAACATATTTCTTTTATAAATTTGTTATTAATAATTATTTTTCTTAATTTACGTGAATTAAGTAAAAGTGACTTGGAACATAAAAAATATTATAAATTTTAATATTTTACCTACTAAAAAAATTATAAATTTTAATAAGTTTTATTATTTGAGTGTTGTGTGTTTGTAAAATTGACATTAAAAAAAATAACTAAGATTATATTTTGAATGTATTACTGTTTTTTTTTTTTAATTGTGAGCAACAGGGCAAAAGACCAAAGAAAAAGACTATACTGTACAAAGGAAATCACATCAGGAGTCGTAGCTCCTATTCCTATACTATCAGCCATTCACAAATGAGAAACTTGCGGAGGAGCTTGGTCAAAAATTTTTCAATACAAAGTTTTTTTGAGAATAAATATTGTCTCATGAATGTTTAATATTTTTCTCATAATATCTAAATTTTTATGAGGCAATCTTATTCTAATTGGCAACATATTTGGGTATTTATATTTAACATATAAGTTCAATATTTACATATCATTTTGAGTAAAGATGTGAAAAATAAATTGAAGAACTTTGGAAAAAAAAAAATTTACTGGTGATATGCATTATGCAATCGCCAATCAAGGTTGATTTGGCCCTACTTAGTTGGAAAATTTTGAAGCGTATTGGATACTAAAAGCGTGTTAGAAATTTTTTTTCACGGGTTTGGTTAATGCACGCCAGCAAGAAAATGAGTACAATATTATAATCCTGTAGTGAAGTTCCCTCCTTGGAGTTGCTTTATTGACTTTCTAGCAATGTTTTGAAAATTGGATCGGTTATTGAACAAGTCAATGTATTGGTTCAAAGTTTAATGGTTGAACCGTGATTGAACTGTGGTTTAATCAATTTTAATGTACGTGTGTGTATATAATCATATAATTTAGTATTTTCACATTTTTGTGCCTTTTTGCTTTTTGTCTATTGATTATTGATACTGCCTTTTTGTGCGTCACTCACTGTTCTTTCTTCTTTCTTCTTTCACTTCACTTCTTTGCCTTTTTGGCCTTTTATTTTTGTTTTTTCTCAGTTCTAAAATCTAAAGTTTTAATATTCTTTCTTGTTGAGATGAGAGCAAACGCATAATCAACTAGTGAGACTCATATTGTTGTCGTTTGAGTTTCCAGCATATAGGATTCCATTATTTAAAATATATATATATATATATATATATTAAAAAAGCCTAATTTTTTGCTGAATTTAGGCTTCCAAATTCAAACCGGGCCAAACCGGTTCTCCACCGATTTTGATCGGTTTTGGCGATTTAATACCGGTTCAACCGATTTAATCCCGATTCCAACACCTCCACCGATGAACCGGCCGATCCGGTTTTCAAAATCATGCTTTCAAGTGAGGATTTCCTTGAAAGAAAGATGCAGAGTATGTTTTCAATTTTCAAGACCTGAGCTTTTAATACGATTAAGGTTAGGATACAAACTAGCTAAAAGTTTGTACCTATACAAACTACATATTTAATGAATATTAGATAATGTCAAAATGAACGGTAAAGATAAAAAAGACGTATAAACATGCTATATTTTGAAAGGAACATAAGAGTCAAGAGATACGTCTATTGTTCATTATTTTTAAAAGCTATTTTTTGGTCATAATTGATGAAACTAATCATGCCTTAGCAGAATCACCACTTGCTGGGTTTCAATGCACAAGACTAAAAATATTAGTCTTAACTCTTAATTGTTCTTATTGTTTTTTCTTATTATTGTTCTTACTCCGTAATTGTTTAGTCTAGGCAAATTTAAATAAAAGAAGAGCAAAAATTTAAAAAGCTTTCTCTTTTGCACCGATGATTCCAGGTCGATTTTCTTGCCGTGATCGATCGACCAATTATTAGATGGTTTGGGACTACATGATCCAAATAATCACCATCATCTATTATTTAGCTTTTTGAAAATTTTTAATTAAAAACTAAACTATTAATGATTGATATGTGCCTGGGACCACATGATCTAGGACTAACTAATAATTTTTCCAATCGGACCGCCATGGATTTGGCTTTCGAAAACTCCGCATGGTCCCTGTCTATGGCACCAAACATGTTTTTTTAATTTATTATTATTATTATTATTATTATTATTATTATTATTTTAAGCTCGAGGTTTAAAAATCACAATAAAAATTGATTTTGATTTTTACCCAATCACAACAGAGAGTACACTTGCATAAAAAAATTTGGTATTTTTAATGTCCTGAAGATTATATTTTTAGTTTTCTAATGCGAGATTACTCATATAGATAATCTTAACATGTGATTTAGCACATACATTAGAAACTTTCATTTATAAATGTCACTAATAAGCATTTAACAAAGAGTTTAACATTTGTACACTGATAGTGTAAAGTTTTTTACAGTGTCAGTGCATCATCCACCATCAATATACAGTACTTTTACTTATAAATCAACCATAACTAAGTAATCAACTATGGATAATATGCTGACAGTGTAAAAAATTTTTACAATGTTAGTCCATACACTATTTTCTCTTTAAAAAAAATATATACTCTCTCTTATTCTTGATGTAAGATTTTTTGAATAAATTTACGTCCACCAAGAATTTCGGTTAATTTTGTTAGTGACATTGGAAATGTGAACATATTTGATATGTTTTTTCAAAACTATATTTATAATTGTTACCAGAACTTTAAAAGTATTAAGTAAATAAACATGTTTATGAAAAGAAGTAAATTAATGTCACTGAAAATGGAAATGAGGTCTTAAGAAAAAATAAAATTCTAAAAAACATCTTATATAAAAGATTGGAAGGAGTATGTTGATAAAGTTACATAATACTAAAAAAAATTATCAAATCGTAAAAAGAAATATTGCTAGCAAATATGTATTAGTTTACGTGAGTAGTGAAAAAAATGATTAGAGAAATAAAAATGGTATAGTGGAGAAAAACATAATTAAAATTTTAAAAATTTGAGCAATAATTACTTTTAAAAACTGTGTTTTGTTTAAAATATGACAGATAAATCTATACTATTATATAAAGCAAACATGGTTTGTACGTAATTTTGGATTTCCAATAATACCCTTAAACTCTAATTTCTAGCATGATGGTTTATTTACTAGGTGGTTTCTCAAACAAAAAACTGTTCTAACATAAAAAGACAGTTTTTTGGTGTACAAACTTAAAAGTTAAAACTACCTTCGTGCAAGAAACTGCAACAATATGACCTTCCTAAAAACGAAACCCCAATTTCCATATCTGCTACTACCATTATTTGTGCAATTTTTCTCCCATCTGTAGTCTCAAAAGTGAAACCCCCATCCACTCTTCTCTCTCTTTCTCTCTGTTTTTGATCTCTTTCACACATCATCTCAATTCCTGGCTGGGGATGCAATGTTCTTCTTCTTATCCTTTTTTGAAGATGAGATAGATTTTCATAGGACTCAGGATCAATGCCTTCCCAAAAGGAAATACATTTTCTCATGCGATAAACGGTACTATATGTATCTAATCTTATTTAAGCATCAACAGTTTTTTTTTATATATAGAACATTTTTTGGATTTTTTTATGAGTTATATGTTATTTATTTTTAATGTTAAAGGAGTTTTCAAACTTTAAATAACTGTACTCAGTTATTCACTACCGTCAATTATCTTATAAAATATTTCGTTTGATCCTTTTTTAAACTAATTTTGACACCCTTTAAAAAAATAAGTTAATATTGTTAGTGATTTTGTTTTGTTTTATGTATCTTTTATTATAAAGTTAATTTAGATTAGATAATGTTTCATTTTTTTAAAAAATAACAATGCATATAAGAATGCATATGACGATTAATAATAGTTAAAATAATAAGAATGCATAGCATATAAATAACATTTATAAATACCAATTTTAACTATAAGAATGCATATGATTATTTTATACAAAAATGAGCATCTTTTAGCATATAAATTAATAACATTCATAAAAACCCATTTTTAGATATATCATTATACTATAAACAACTCTTTACGACAAAAACACAACAATGAGAATGCCGGAAGACAGACACGTGAGTGCCTATCATCACGCTAGTAACAAATTATCACTCATATTATCACTCAAATCTAACGTGCTGTTACACTTTTCAATCATTACTATCCATTTTTAATCGCAATAGTTATCCATTGGATATATGATATGTACCACTGCAAACCTTTGCACGATTTGCCATTTAAAAAAAAAAAGTGATTTTAATATTTATCCTTAAGGAAATTGTCAACAAGCTAAGACTCTTTTCAAATATGGGAAATGTATGACGATTAATGTTGAGTAGGGATATATAAAATTATTTGGTTATGGAGAATGCTTTTTAGTTTTTACTAGTAGGAATAGGAATTCGTTAAACGACACAAGAATTAAAAAAGTAACTGCGTTTAATCATCTAAGTTTTATGCACTTCCATGTGCTTTTGTTACCGACAAGTTGACACCGTTTCTTTTCTCCATTCGATTATTTTCTCTTTCCTTCCAACCTCTTTCTTTCTCTATCTCGCCGTTTCTTTCTTTGGTCATTACCAACAATGAATAAGATTTTCCTTCAATGATCCTCTTATTTTTCCCTTCTAAGACAATAATTAATGCAAACTAACATAAAAAACTCACCAAAATAAAAAGATATTGAATACAACACTCTTATTTATTTTCTAAAGCTTTATAGTAAAACTTTCTCTCTCTTCCAAATTCATTTTTCCTCTCTCGATCCAGGCCCGATCCTGACATGTTATAGGTCCGGAGCAAATTTTTTTTTCGAATCCTTAAATTATAAAAAACTTGTAAATAAATAAATTTTAACAACAAAATCTCTCTTAATATTGGGACTTTTCCAAAAATATTGTTAATGCTTATAACTCTATAAATTTGCAAAAATACAATCAACCATAAATAAATCACATAGGCTCCAACCGCTTCAACAATTCTATTAGTAGAGAAGTTTGAGAATAAAAAGGTGTTTCAAAACCATAATCAGTAAAAAAAATTGGACAAAAAGTTAAAGGGAGGTGAAATAAAATATTATGCAATAATATAATTATATATCTTAATAATATCATTACTTAATGTTCGAAATATACTTTATAACCCTAGGTTCTAACTTTGGCAAACATTGTTCCACAATGCAAACTTATATTGCCATTTAAATTGATTCCAAAATTATCTATTTTAAAGTTGATTAATTAGAAAAAAAAAACATTTTTGTAACAGTTGTATACTTTCATTTTATTATGGATAAAAATAACAATCAATTCAACAAAGCTTGAAATTTAGAAATAAATACTCCCTTCGGTTTTTTTTATAAATTGTTTTTTAGATGAAATTTTTGTTCTATTTATAAGTTATATATTTTGTATTTTTTTTACAAGACACTTATTGGTTTTGTTTAATCATATTTGTTTTTTATTCGTTAATTTGAAATAATATATTTGTGAAATTTTTAGTATAAATTAAGATATAAAATTGTAATGTTAAATTATTTTTTAAAATTTAAGAAATATAACTATTTTCATTGATCTTTATAATATAGTTAAGTATGACTCATAATAAAAATGAAAGAAAAAAAATTAAAAAGTGTATTTAATTTGAACAAAATAAAAAGGAGAACATATATAAATAAGTAAAAAAAGAAAAGATGTCAATAGTGGAACTTGAGCTCTAGTACTTGGGAAAGGAAAAGTCTTAATGATCGATTGTGCTGACTAGTACTGATATCAATATTTTTAACATTTGATGTATATGTATATGTATATATATATATATATAAAAATTTTTTTGGGCCCCCTAAAAATCATGCGCCCAGGGGCGGACCCCCTTGTTGCCCTCCCCCTGGGTCGGGCTTGTCTCGATCTTTCTTTTCTTTTTATCGCTCTTCCCCAATTTTACTCTCCATTTTCAAAATAATCTTGGTTGTTATATATCTTATATATTTTTTAAATCATTTCAAATCACAATCATAATTAAGCTTTTGATTATAAATTATTCTATTCATTAAAAAAAAAATAAACATGACGATATACGTTTTACCCTATCCAAATTGAATCACAAAGAAACAGGTAATATTCAAATTAAAACAACATAACCAAAACTTTAGAACTGTGCATCGTACGGTCAAACTTCGTAGTACAATTAATACTACATCTTTAAAAATGCAACAAAAATGTAATAAGCAATATGTATCAACAAATTATCAAAATAATAATACATCATTTTTTTTTTAACAATCACATTTAAAATTTAAAAGTAAGTAATTTCAAATATTTTTATTCCCTACCATATTTCATTTGGATTCATCTGTTTGCTACAACTTTAATAACTTCACGAATAAGTTACGGAATGTTCCAAGGGTCTTTAATAAAATTCTAAATTAGCATAATAAGGAAGAAGAAATGCGTGGTTCTGATCTGCAAGCGAATATTATTTTCTAACATTAAAATCATGTAACTTCATGACTTCAATATATCTTAGGCCATCAAAACCATGGTGTAGATTTTACCCAAAAAAAAAAAACCATGGTGTAGAGAATGAACCAGCAGATGAATTCAAGGATGTATTCAGTGCATGACTGCATTCTCTCTCCAATGTAAAAAAATCTGCATTCAAGATATGCTATTTTGATAGAGACAGAGTATTGCTAGAGGCTAGAGCTTCAACTATGTAACAGGCCGGTGGGGCTAAACAATTTATCATAAATCTTGGCAAGTAGAATATCATCAATAATCCAGATTTAAGAATTTGAAGTATAAGTCTGCATGTTCTAAACATGTACTATAAAATTGTACAATCATTTATCTCCCATGCATACTAGAAATTGTTAAATATGTTCGTTAGACACTAATTAAATAAGTTAAAAATTATAATTAGGGTAAGCGGAAAAAAAAAATTATAATTACCCAAATGGGTTTAGCCTAGTGGAAGCATGCTAGGACCATAAGGATATTGAGAATCCATAAGACCATAAGATGAGATGCTCGAATCCTTGTGGAGAACATCCCTTGAAAAAGCAGAATATTACCCCACCCATGTTGCTCTAGGTATCAGGACTGTGAAGTTCTCCTCCACAGTTTTTGAAAAAGAAAAAAAAATTATAATTGATTTTTATTTTTTATTTTTCTCCAATGTTGCTGTTAGTTACTCTTTTATCTTTTGTTGCTTTGCTTCATTGTTTCAACCACTAGAATAAGAGCTATGCTAATTTGATAGTGGCAATATTATTGTAAACTCATATAGCTAGAGTAAAGCTAAAGATTCAGCCAGCTAAAAGATGACCTAAACAATTTCTCACAAATTAAATCTCAACAAGCAGAATTTAACAATCCAGAATTAAGAATTTGAAGTGAAAATCTGCATGTTCTTATCATGTGCATAGTTGCAATAATCTATCTGCCATTCATACTAGAAATTGTTATATCATTTAAGGTATGATATTCTTGCCTACTGTTAGGAAGCTCTGACTCTTCCACATTGATGAAGAATGCTGGCTGCTTTGGTTGGTGAAGCTTGATTGTTTCATTTGATAGAAAAGAAACAACCTCTAACATGGTAGGTCTATCATTTGCTTGATCTTGTACACACAAAAGACCGATATGAATACATCTCACAACTTCGTTCCTATTACATGACTCATTTAATGACGGGTCTATTAGATTGAGAGCTGCATCATCATTCCAGAGTTGCCATGCCTACCACAACCCCATCATCCACATAAAAAGTTATGAACCATTGATAATCATAAATTTATATGAACTAGTCAATTTTGGAAACTTACATATCCTATGAGATTGAGTGGGCGATCGGGATGATAGCGACTATTATTCTTTTTGCCACTGAGAATCTCCAGTAACAGCACGCCAAAGCTAAATACATCAGTTTTGATTGACACAACACCATTCATTGCATACTCTGGAGACATGTAACCACTTCAATGATAACAACATGAACGAATGTTAGCATGATGATATATAAAATATAGAAAGTTTTGAAAATGCATGACCATTTATTGACTTACTATGTACCAACAATTCTATTTGTGTTTTCTTCTAAACTTCTTAGACCAAATATTCGAGCCATGCCAAAGTCGGAAATTTTAGGATTCATCTCTTCATCAAGTAATATATTGCCTGCTTTCAGGTCCCGATGTATCACCTTTAGTCTGGAATACTTGTGAAGATAAAGAAGTCCCTGGGCAATGCCTCCAATAATGTTCAAGCGTTTTTCCCAGTCTAGCAAATTCTTTCTAGAAGAATCTGTTTTGAAGTAAGGATGTTTATAAATACGCTATAAGCTAACATTTTCCAGATTTTTAAATTTCGCTAATATAAAAGACAAACATACCAAATAAGTAGAAGTCTAAGCTCTTGTTCAACATGTACTCATAAACTAATATTCTTTCTTCTCTCTCAATGCAGAATCCCAAAAGCTTTACAAGATTAGTATGTTGGAGTTTGGCCATGAGTTTAGCTTCATTCTTAAACTCTATCAGCCCTTGCCCTGAACTTTTAGAAAGTCTCTTTATTGCTACCTCCTGCTGATCACTTAAGATTCCCTGAAAGGGTTATTGATTATATCAATTCTTATTCAGATAGCTCCAAAATTTAAGTATGCAGATATATTACCTTATAAACAGGACCAAAGCCACCCTCTCCTAGCTTATTAGCAGCTGAGAAATTGTTTGTGGCAGCAACAATGGTTTCAAAACTGAATATTTCAACCTCATTGCTTGCCTTTTCCTTGTTCTTTCTTTTCCTAGCTTTCCCGTATACCATCGAAAGCATAGCATTGCCTCCAATCTCATGTAATAAGTTCTTTCTTAACATTCTTCTTTTCACTAAAGGTGGGACATGAAAATATAAGCTATAGAAAAGAGGCTTTAAACTCACATAACCATAGTCAAAATTAATTTTGTGGCAGTTACCTTTTGCTTTGTATTTTCTCCACAAGGCACAGCATAAATAACAAATCACAGGTATTGCAAGGGCTATTCCCAACCCAATAATGAGCCATATCCACCACCTGTTGTTTACTGCAAGTCACAAGAAGATACAATTTGAGATGGAGGTTAGTTGGATATATTATTATGTAGGTAGTCTTAATTTAATTCCTTTGGAAGAATCAAGAGACATTACAAAGTTTCTTTGTAAGAGGTTAGAGTACCCCCCTTGTGGATATACCTTTTTTCTCGGAAACTCTAAAGATTCTCGTTCCATTGGCCGAAACAATAAAATTTGTTCCTCTGCCCCATATCTGGCATCCAGTGTTGCCAGCGTGATTTATCATGGCATATGCGACACAGGAACAGTTGTTTCTACATAAGATTTCACAGCACTGTGCACCAATGTTTCTACTATCATAAACCTTGATACCAAGTTCGGACATGTTACCAAAACTTTGGACAAAGCCACTGTCATTATTATTCTTCCTACATGTGGGAAGGCTTTGTTGTGTGCATAGATTAGTTATTTGAATGTCAGTACTATATCCACTCATTTTATCATAATACCTTGACCACAACATGACACCTCCATAATTAGGTGACTTTTTTATAGCAGGTAAGACTTCGGATATTAACACGTCAGGCGGAATATAACCGGATGCTGGAGCTACTGCTGGATCTGCTGGTAGCCCCAGAAATATTTTCGATCCTTTTAATGATGTCGTCCACTGGTTCCATGCTTTCAGAATGTTCTCAACTCGTCCTTGATAATAATCACACGGAGGATTATTGTAGAATTGTACCCAGACATAATCGAAGATCCCCGTGTTAAGGGCTGTACTCAAAATAGCATCAGGAAATGGACACTGAGGTGCAGCAGTTAAGTATACAGATTGTTGTTGTTGTTGCTGCGTTGTTGTGTTGTGTGACTTGAGGTATCTTGCAAGGTCATCCAAGTGAGGTGTGGCTTGAGTTATGTCAAAATCTATGCCATCTAATATAGCATTCCCGAAAGGGCGCTCCGAAGTGTTGCCCGTGCCACCCAAGAAATTGTTCCACAAGTAATCTGACAAATTTTTAGCATCTGCTGAGGAAGTTAGAGTACTATTATTAGAGGCTGCATATGATCCTCCAATAGAAAGCATTACCTTGATCCCTTGCTTTTGGCAATTCATTATGTCTCTCCCAATCACCGTGCATCCATTACTAGAAGAGTTACATGATCTTGCAAATTTACTGCATCCATTACTAGAAGGGTTACAATGACCTGCAAGGTTGATTTCGGGAGTTTGGCCGTTGCCAAAAGTGCTAAGGAATGCTATATTGACAAAGGAGTACTTTTGTGTTGCACATGTTTCAGTAAGGTTTCCCTCCTCCACGTTTTGACCCCAGTAAACGGCAATGTCGACGGCGTCAGAAGGGTGAAGAAGGAGGATGAGGAATAATAATAGAAATAATAGGGAGGGAAGAATTCTAGTCATCTTGCTGTGCAAGTTTATGTTGTTATGTGCATTTTCAACTAGCGTGTGTATGTACCTATCTCATTCATCTAACTAATATACGCTGTCACCAAAACTAAAGAAATAATCCACCACACGTTTTGTGGTCCCTGTGCTTGTGGACTTTGGTTGCATATAGCCAAATACTATATTCTACTCTCCCTCATTTCCTCCCTCTTTCCTTGTCACTGTCTCTAATCCATGTGGAAGAAATGTTAGACGTATAATATCAGTAGAAGTAATCAAGTTAAAGGTATTTCCTTTACACCACTATTTAGTTAAAGTGACTTCCAAAGAATTTTTCATGTTCAAATTTGTATGTTAGTTATTCATCACATCAGTTAATCTTGGTGTTGTTCCGGTATGGTTCAATTACGTTTCTATCTGATTTAATTATGAGTTTTAGAATTCACACCCTCCAAATATTACCGCACCCATTTTAATGTGTGAAATAACAACCATATCCTTTATTAAAAAAATGTTAAATTTTGAAATTATCCTCACACTCCAGAAATTATCCCAACACCCCATCTCTTCCCCTCCAACGAAAACACCAAAAAGAAGCAACTTCTAGCCCACCAAAGAGATAAAACACAAATGAATACTTACACTGGCAAGACTCTCATTGCTGCTTAACTCTTCCAGAAGATCACATAAATGAAAATTTTTTAACACCAAGTAATAATTCTAAGAGGTGGTCCTATGTTCACATAAAAAAACCATAGTTTTTTCATGATCTTCATAGTTCAAAATATTTTCAACATCCTTGATAGCCATTTTTCCAAAAAAATCAATACAAGGCCAGAGGCGTAAAACACACAGAGAAAGGAAACGAATAATCCTACGATTTAGCCCATCACCTTAATCACAAAGGATTTTATAATGATGTCATTTTCCCCTATGGTATAGTTGATGAGCACCCGAAGTTCTCATTTGACTATTTTGTGTAATCAGTTATGTATCACAGCCTCCACTAAACCAACAGGGGCTGAGGAATTGAGGTAACTTACATCTAATTCTATGTAGCCAAAAATGGTCTCTTTTGCTTAACCAACAAGTGCAGTAATACAGCCATGGCCTTTCCTTTATCAACACCCGTATACGAACCTGTAAACTTTGATTATCGAAATTTTCATCTTTGTTATGTACCCAAAAAAAAAAATCATCTCTGTTAAGTGTTCCATCTCTGTAGGGTGTATGGGGATGAGGTTATGCAGCAGAGAATAGTGGGGGAGGAGTTCTTGGGATAATTTTTGGGTAAATTTTTTAATAAAGGGTATTGTTGTCATTTCACATGTTAAAATGAGCTGTGAGGATACATTGGGGGTAGGAGTTCTAAAACTCTTTAATTAATGGCCAAGATAGAACACAGGTATTGAATGAATGAATAAGCCGAAGGAAAAATGAATGAGTGAGTAGGTCGAGATAAAACGAATGGATGTGAATGTGTTGGATGTATGATCGGATTGTGTTATATGAACTATGTGTATACTTGGCTAGTTATGAGTGACTTGGTGTCTTAGTATGTCATGTTAGAAACTACTTACTTAAGTTCTGTGTAATGCTCACTCTCTTGCTATATTTTTACATGTATTGAGCTTGAGCATGCATGTTCGTTCCCCGTTCGAGCAGGAGTGTTCTCCCTCACAGGGAGAGTAGTGTGTGTGCTCGAACATCAGTTGATGTCCGAGATAGTTATTTTGGGTTGGTTGTTTGACTGAGCTATTCTCGGAAATTAACTAAAAGAAACTATTTTGGCTACGTATAACTGAGCATGTAGGTGACTCTGATCATGTGGTTCATGTAAACATTAATTTTGTACAAAGAAAATTTTAAGTCCGTAATTTATTTAAGGGTACTTATTAAATAGGGTGTTACAGATAACCTGAATTTTTACCCTAAATTAAAAATCATGAAAAATGGGGAAGTATTTGAACAAGTGGCTTTGATAAGATGAGTTTTATAAAAAAAAATAAAAATGGAGAAACGTAAAAATTGCGTGCTCAAGGTTATGATGCTATGAATTTTAGACCAAAAACCAAAACAAGTATGGTAAATTACATGTTGCTGAGATGAGTTTTTTACACAAGACGAAAAAAAATCATTCAAATTGTGTATACAAGAGATTTTGACCCAAAATTAATAAACGTGTAAAATATGGAAGAATGTGTACAAGTGGCTTTGATAATTTTAGTTTTTTAGAAAAAATGGAAAAAGGAAAAAAAATGTGTACTGAAGTCTTGGATGCCATGATTTTTCGGTCAAAAATCGAAAATAGGGTAAATTAGAAGGTGATTTGATGAGATGAGTTTTTATATAAAATGAAAAAAATCTTGCAAATTGTGTATTATAGACTTGGATGACATGAGTTTTTTATTCAAATTAAAATTCTTGGAAAATAGGGAAATAGGTATACATACTGGTCTAGTGATGCGTTTTAAAATTAAAACGGGTTTATACGACCCTTTCTTATTTCTTCTATACCGTAGAGTTAAAACTAAAAAATATTTGTCGCTTTCCCTATGTTTTCTCACATTTTCAATAAAACCCTCTCATAAAAGTATTTTAACAATATAATGTTTTCGTTGATATTAGTAGATGGTATTTGAACTGTTCCTTTTTTGTTCATGTCAGCATTTCGTATACAGGTTATTATGTCAGTGATGATGTCGTTACTCATGATAAACGAAAAATATGTTTTGATAAGATGAGTTTTTTAGAAAAAATGAAAAATTGGGAAAATGTATTTAAGGTTTGCATGCCATGAATTTTTCACCAAAAGTTAAAACATGAATGTTAAATTACAAGTTGCTTCGATGAAATGAGTTTTTTTACACGATGAAAAAACCATGAAAATGGTGTATTTCGGGAAAAATAGTGAATTTTTGACCAAAAATTAAAAATAATGAAAAATAGTGAAGAAGGTGTACAAGAGGCTTTGAAAAGATATGTTTTATGGAGGAAAAAAATTGAAAAAGGAGAAAGTTTTGTACATAAGGCTTGGATGCCATGAATTTTCAAACAAAAATAAAAAATAGGAATGATAAACTATAGGATGCTTCGATGAGATTAGTTTTATTACACAAAATTAAAAAAAATATATGAAAATTGTGTATTATAGGCTTGGATGACATGAGTTTTTTTATGCAATATTAAATTTCATGGAAAAAAGGGAAAAAGGTTTACAAGAGGGTTTAATTAATTTGAGTTTTACAGAAAAATTGAAAAACCGGAAAATTGTGTACTTCAGACTTGGATGCCACGAATTTTCGACTAAAAATCAATACAAGGATGGTAAACTACATGTTGCTTCGATGATATGAATTTTTGAAAAAAAAACGACAAATGTCAAAATTTTTTACTTAAAACTTTGATGCCATGATTTTTCGATCAAACATAAAAAAATAGTAATGATAAAATCGAAGATGTTTTGATGAGATGAGGTTTTTTTCAAAAAATGAAAATATCTTGAAAATTGTGTTTTATAGGCTTGTATGGCATGAGTTTTTGACTCAAAATTAAAAATCTTGGCAAATAGAGAATAAGGTATACAAGAGGTTTTGATAATATGAGTTTTTTTTTTAATAAATGGAAAAAGGGGAAAATTGTGTCATCAAGACTTGAATGCTATCAATTCTCGACCAAAAATTAAAAATAGGGATAGTAATTTACAAGATGATTCCATAATATGAGTATTTTTTCCAAAATGAAAAAATCATTAAAATTGTGTATTATATAGGCTTGGATGACATGAATTTTTGACCCAAAAATAAAAATCATGAAATATAGGGAAAAAGGGTATAAGACGCTTTTGCAAGATGAATTTTACAGGAAAAAAATGGAAAAACAGGAAAATTGCGTGCTTAAGGCTTGGATGCCATGAATTTTTGACAACAAATAAAAACAAGTATGGTAAATTACAAGTTGCTTCGATGAGATGAGTTCTTTATACAAAATGAAAAAAATCATGAAATTTGTGGATAGGCTTGGATCATATGAGTTTTTGACCCAAAATTAAAAATCATGAAAATAGGGAAGAAGGTGTACTTGAGGCTTTAATAAGATATGTCTTTTTTTTAGAAAAAAAATGGAAATACAAGAAAAATTGTGTACTGATGACTTGGTTGCCATAAATTTTCGACCCAAAATTAAAACATGGATGGTAAATTAGAAGATGCTTCAATGAGATGAGTTTTTTTACACAGGATGAAAAAATCAAGAAAACTGTGTATTATAGGCTTGGATTACAAGAGATTTTGACCCAACATTAAAAATAATTGAAAATAAGGAAGAAGATGCACAAGATGCTTTGATAAGATGAGGTTTTTAGAAGAAAAAAAAAAGGAAAAAACGGGAAAATAATTGTGTACTTAAGTCGTGGATGTCTTGAATTTTTGACCAAAAATAAAAAATAGTCATGGTAAATTACATTTTCCTTCGTTGAGATGATTTTTTTACACAAAATGGAAAAATATTAAAATTGTGTATTATATGTTTGGATGACATGAGTTTTTGACTAAAAATTAAAAATCATGGGAAATAGGGAAATAAGTATACAAGAGGTAGGGTTTGATAAGTTGAGTTTTACCGAAATATGGAAAAACAGAAAAAATGTGTATTTAAAACTTGGATGCCATGAATTTTTGAACAAAAATCAAAACATGGATAGTAAATTACATGATGATTTGATGAAATGTGTTATTGTACACAAATAGAAAAAATAATGAAAATTGTGTATTATTGGCATGGATGACATATGTTTTTATCGAAAACTAAAAATCTTAAAAAATAGTGAAGAAGGTACACAAGAGGTTTTAACAATGTGTTTTTTTAAAAAAAATGGTAAAACGAAAAAATTGTATAAAATTTATCATGGGGTGTTAATTTATGCTGCTAGTGGTGCTTCATAGTAAGTGCAATATGGAAATGCATGTAAGAGCAATATAAAGTGTGATAAATTATAAATATGATAAATGCCCACGCATATAGGTTTCTGAAAAGAAGAAGTGGATTAATTTATGGATTTTTTTTAAATTGGCCTAGTCCTTTAGTTGTTTGAAGCAATTAAGGGTTTAAGTTACCATTTTGGGGTTTTTATTTTGTCACCCCAAGGTCTATGGATGTCACCTCATATGTATAAAATATACCTATTATGTCCTTTTTAAAAAAAGAACTTTTAATACGTTACATACGACCTGAAGGTCGTAACACTCCCTTACGACATTTTAAAAAACTAAGTTTTAATACGGGTCGTAGACAGGTGTTACGATCTAAGTTTTTCATAAGTCGTTACCACTTTGTTGTACTTCTCTGGAGATAAAAGGCTACTGTCCTTGCTTGTCACAAACTCCTTGGCACCATACCTATGTTCCATTAGCTTCATGGTTTCAACAAACTTCTCTGGAGGAAACTGCATAAAATGAAGAAACACATACTCATCAAAAGTACTTAAGTACCTGGAGAAACACAGTTCCCACCATAGGATTTTGTTTTCAGAATAGCAGTAGTCAAAAGGAAGAACTGATGCACTTCAACCATTTATTTTCAACTTAAATTTTAATCATTAAACCTCAAGCCAGGTTTGGAGAATTGTAGAAATATTTCTGTAAAAATATATAACTAAAAGGAAAAACAATATATGCTGTCTCCTTGGAAACTTCTCAGTCCAGTATTTGTCAAAACAGATACTTTCTTAATAGAAAAAAAGTGATGCGTTCGTATGTTTATGGTGCACTCGTGTCCAAGAGAAGTACAACAAAGTCGTATGTGGCTATTACGATTTTATAGTCGTAACACTTATTTACGACTTGTGAAAAAACTTAGGTTGTAACACCTGTTTACGATCCGTGTTAAAACTTATCTTTTTAAAATATCGTAAGGGAGTGCTACGACCTTCGGGTCGTATGTACCTCTCATGACCCTATTCAAAGTTGTTTTTTTAAAAAGGACATAATAAGTATATTTTATACATATGGGGTGACATCCATAAACCTTCGAGTGGCAAAATAAAAACCCCAATTAGAAGGAAAAAAAAACGAATTTTAAGATGAGTTAAAAACCTCTTTTATAAATGGGTTGTTTGTGCAACAAGCCATGTTGTATTCAGGCACTTTTAATATTGGTTATTAAACTAATGTGGTTTTTTTTTTTTTTTTTTTTTACAAATACAACACACGTTAAAAGTCCAATTTTTATTTTAAAAAACACAGTTTAGCCATAACTGTGGCAAGTCTATAAAACGATCATGTATGGTCCTCTCTTTGTATTTAGATAAAGGGTGGTTGGCAGGAAGCTATGTATATGAAATTTTCTTGTATGTTTGATTGGAGATAGTTATTGGTGTTTGCATATCTTTATATATCTAGCTTAGGGTAAATCATAGGGTTGCTGTCCCTTCCACCGTTTCTAGAAAATGGGACAATATAAGGTCGTTTTGGCACAATATAAGTCTCCATTTTTTAAGGGGCTCCCAATTTTTTTTAATCCCTCGTGTTATATTAGAGTATACTTCTAAATATTAAAAAATTATTATTAATCAATATTAATATATTTAAAAATTAAAAGGTTTATTTATCCCTAAAAGTTCAGCGTGTTTTGGTTTTAGTCCCTACAAGTTCTTTTGATCGGGACTAGTCCTTAATTTTTCAAATATTTTGGTTTTGTTCCCCTACGTTACAAAAAATCAGTTATTTGTTGACATAATTAATGAAAATCCATACAATCTGCCATGGGTGTGAGGTAGCGCTAAATAGATGATGTAACATGGATGATTTAGGCTTATGAACTCAAAATTTTGCGTACGGGACTATTTTGCGTATCGGACCATTTTGTGTCCGTGGATCATCCACATTATATCACCTATTTGGCGTTACTTCAGACCATGTGGACTGTTGATGTGATGTTCTGCTAGTTACACAAACAAATAATAGATTTTTACTAACGGAGGGATCAAAACCAAAATATTTGAAAATTTAAGGATTAGTCCTGGTCAAAATAACTTCTAGGGACTAAAACCAAAACACGCTGAACTTTCAGACACTGAAGACATAAATAAGCCAAATTAAAAATACTTAAGTACACACTCTTATATAACAATTGGGCTCAATTTCATAAACTTTGGACCTTGGATGGAAAGTAAGAAAAAAAAACCTCCACCTTGTATTTCACAATTAAACTAAAGGATAAGGGGGATTTGCAAGTGATGAATTTCACTTTCACGTTACAAAAGAAAAATGAATTCTATTATTAGTGTTAAAAAAATTTCTTATTTGGCTGATTGACTCAATCCCTGAAGAATATCTTGATCTCCAAATCAAGTAACCTTGCCATAGTATCAATAATACGTCCATTAATCGTTTAATTACTATTCTAATGGTACGATGACCTCCCCTTACCTGGAATTAAGATTATGAACTATAACTTCAAGAACCTTGGTTTGCTTTTAAAGTTCATACCAACAATTAAAGCTTTCATCACCATCAACTAGGATTTTCTTACTTCTTTAATTAACTTAGAATTACTCCTGTATATCAAAGACTTATGATTGAAAGAAAAAGTAGAAGATAGAGTGATTTAAGATTTTATGATTTTTTGTGTGTGGAAATAGGGTTATTTGGGAGTGAAAGTCAGTGGTTCCTCTTTTTTACCCCAAACCAACTTATTTGGCCCCTTGGACGATTTTGAGTCTGACTAATCTTGCTAATCAAGTGAAGCATTTTCGTTTGAGCCAGAAATGCAGAAAATTTCAGAAATTCTCGACTTATAGCGTTGCTTGAGCGAAAATAGCAAACTCGCTTGAGTGAGACCAATTTCACTATATATATATATATATATATATATATATATATATATATATATATATATTCATTCTAACCAATTTCGCTTGAGTCAACCTGTCTCGCTTGAGCAATATTGCTCTATTGCATAATTTCATTTCTAGGCCAATGTTGACATTATAGATCCTACCAAACGCATACCAAATACTACTGAAACACTCTTGCACCTTCAAATACATATTAACATATTTGCTTTTGTTAAATAATTGGAAACAAAGTTAGAGGATGTTTCAATTTTGCTTCATAGAAAGCAAAAATAATGATACTTTTCAAGTGAATGTTCAGATTTAATCGTGGAAGTGAGTTGGGAAATTATATAATAAAACATTTTTTATACAATGATTAATTTATATAAAATATTTTTTTATTATTTTATCTTTTTCAAAGGGACCTCACTATTTTTTTTCGCTTAGGACCCCCGAAATGTTTGAAACAATCGTGGGACAATATCTACTATGATATTTAAATTAGATTTTATTATTGAAATTTTAATTTACCTATAAAAAATCTAAAATCGATTAGTATATTTTTAGAAATTGTTTTTTAATTTTAACATCAAAACAATAACATGATATTGCGTTTCGTTTTTTTTTTTTGGTATTTACAACACACGTATAATAAAAGATAGAGATGACAATAATTGAGAAAAAAATAAATATATACATGCCAAATAATATATATTTTTTTAAAGAATAAAAAAAACCTCTGACCCCTTGAAAAAAAAATCCCTCTGACCAACAACGTAACTAAAGACAATCTCTACCAAATACTATGTTGAAGTAACAAAACTCTATTTCTTTTACATATTTTCAATGTTCCCTATTATTACCATTCTAACCAGAAGCTAATATCCTCTTCAGGAGGAAGAGTTGGCAGTGCATCCAAAAATGACTTACAATCAAGAGATTTTTCATCAATCCTTGAAGAGATCGTTACTTTAATATCCTCTAAGTTATAGTTGAATCTATCATAACAGCGCTCAAGCCAACAGTTGGAGTTTTTGAAACAGCAATAGCAATTACTCATTCCTTTCAACAAGCGCATCAACTTCTTGCACAATAGCTGTTAATAACATAATTAAATATCTACCAAAATTAAAATCAAGTCATTTCTCATCCTCTAAGATCAGTTACATACATTAAGCAATATCACAGCAAATTATTTCCTTCTCAATCCTAAATGTAAGTTTCTTTTGAACTATTTTTTACTCTTAATTAATAATGTAACTTCATTTTCTAAATTTTAATGGTATTACTTCGCTCCTAAATGTAAGTTTTTTCAAAAACTTTTTTAATTACTTTTTTTCGCAATATCCTTATTTACTTAACACTTTTTAGAACCTCAATAAAAATTATAGGATGATATAATTTAAAAAATATTTATCAAATACTCCCTCCGTCCCAATATCTTGGTAAAAAAATGCAAAAGCATTTGTCTCATATTAAAGTAAAAAAATAAATGAAAAATCTTAAAGATTGTATATTGTCTCAATGATTAATAAGTAAGTAAGGAAAACATATTTAAAAAAAATTTTTGGAGGCAATAATTAAATATGTATTAATTGTAATAATATGAAAATTTGTATAATATCAATTTGTAATTAATTAGTGAATCATACATTATATTAAATACTGTAGATACTTTTTTATTTTCATTGACTTGGTTGACTTTTACTAAGATAATGAGACGGAGGGAGTAAACGGAGTATATGTTTACTCCCTCCGTTTCACTTTAAGTGTCTTTTTGGACTTTTGCACATAGATTAAGAAAGTGTTGATTATGATGATTATTGTAATTTTTATGTGTATTTTGTCAAAAATACCCCTATTTAATATTTTTATTTTGTCAATGCATCATTATTAGTATTACAAATTTCAAAACTAAAACAACATTAAATGTAAGGGCAAATAAGGAAAAACAGTATTAAATGTTGCCTAGATTTGGTAGAAAGACACTTATTTTGAAACAAAATTTTGATGTTAAAAAGACACTTAAAGTGAAACGGAGGGAGTACCTTTTCAATAGCACTAATAAATGAGTAACTAACTTTATTAAAAAACTTATTTTTAATCAAAGATTCCTTACATTTAGAAGTAGGAGTACTAATTCAACCGATCAAGACATACCTCAACGAATATTATATCGGTTGGCAGACTGAACTTCATAGAAATAATAGTAGGACGGCAGCACCAAAGCAACATCATAATTAGAGACGAGCATGCAACTTTATTAGTAGTGAATAAAGATAGTTGAAGCTTCAAGTGTTTGATCCTTGGGGGAGATACTGAAATATCTTGAGCTTCAACTAGATTCCATTCTTCCTGATTCCAAAACAATAATATTTCAAAAATGCATAAAACAAAGGTTAAATTACTCTACATGTCCCTGATTTTTTAAAAGAATTTCAACAAGGTCCTTGAACTAAAATAAAAATTGATATAGAATCCCAAACACATAGGAAATTAGTTATTGGATCCCGTCCATACACTTTCATGCAACTATGCAAGTTGTTTGATATGGATGTTTGGAGATGGTTGGTTAAACGTTTATTTGCATGGATAGTAGATTGGGTTAGTCCAGAATAAGTTCTGTTAAAGCCTTTTCAGGTAAAGGGACTTATTTAATTTTTTTTTTTTTTTCAAAAAGTATGATAGACTTAAGACTTGTTTAAATTTTTCAAAAATATACAAGGGTCTATTTAAGTTTTTCAGTAAAATTAAGGGATCCACGAATGATGAGTGGATGATCACTTAACAAAGAATCCTAACCGAAATACTTAAGAGATACCTAATTGCAAATTTTTAAATAAGTTTATATACTACGGTAAATTATAAACTTTTTAAATTTAGAGACCCATTTGAATTTTTCGGAAAAGTTCAGGACTATAAATTAATTTAACCTAAAAGAAATAGGGTCTTCCTAACAAGTGAGGACACTTGTTAATGTTAATAGAAGTAATAAATAATCATAAGTTAACATTAATCACTTACTCAAAAATCCCAAAAATCACATTTTCTTATAACAATATATTCTCTCCGTCTCACAAGGATGGTAAAAAATTTCAAAAGTAAAAAAATTAAGGAAACATGCATTTAATGGTTTGTCTAACATATCAATCAATTGTCATAAAGCTAATTTAATGCATTGTGCATTGATCAACCAATCACGATTCAAAATTTTCAATTTCTAAGTTTTTCATTAATTATTTTAACTTTACTTCGAGACAAAATTTTGTCATTTTTTACCATCCTTGTGGGACGGAAGAGTACTATTTTTTTGTTAGCATTTTCTAAAGAAATAACATAAAAATGCATTCAAAGTTTTGCTTGTATACTTACAGCTGGGTGCATGATACGCAGATCCAATGATGCTAGAACATTTCTACATTTAATATTTGCAAGAAATTTTCTAAAACTTGGCAAATGTCGAGGATGGTTGATTTGGGTGCTAACATTCACTTCCAATTGTCTTGAACGGTTCAAGAAAGCTATTGCTGGCACATTATCTCCATTAATTATTCCGCATTCAAAAAAATATAAATTTGGGGCATCAATTTGCAACTCCACCAACTTATATCCCCTAATTATCCTCAAGACCTTAAGCTGAGCACTTGAAAGATGAACACTTAGGGACATAGTTGAACCAATCAATTCCAATCTCTCGAGAAGAGGGAATTTATGAAAAGTCTCACATAACCATTGAGTGTCAATTGTGATACCACTGCGCTCTAATATTAAGCCTGCTAAATTCTTGCACATGTCCAAATTGAGCATAGGAGGGAGTGTTATATCCCCCACAAGATGAAATTTCTCAAGCTTTGGTGCATCGACAACAATAATATTTGCAATTCTCCAAACCTTAATTCCCTTGAGCTTTGGTAGATTATGTAAGGTCATAGAGTCCAACCCCAAACAAGTTTTCAATGTTATGTATTCAATCAAAGGGCAACAAGAAATGATATTATGGATTACTTGTTCATCACTCAAATGGACATCCATCAAGGATAAAACTTGCAATGAAGCAAATCTAATTTGGTGATTAAGGAATGATTGGTCTAGACTTATAGGCCCTGACAAAATTAACTTGACCAATGATGTGTATTTAAGGACACTAGGTGGAAGATTATAGTATTTGTAACATTCATCGTCCCATTGTGGTACTTCATCAAGAGATGAAGCAGGTGTAATCAATTCTAATTCTAGGACTTGAACACCAATCTTACTCGCCGTGTCTAACCAAAAATCCAAACGAGGCATCTTATAAAGGCGGTCACTAAACCCAGTCTTAAGCTTAAGTTCTTTTCCAACCAGGCCTTTTTCAGTGAACCTTTGCAATGTGGTGTCTACATTTAAAAGGAACTTTTGTGTTTGCCTACCATAATATTCCAATCTCTTGGGATTTTCTTGGTATTTTCTGAACAAAAGATCTTTATATCTAGATTCATCAAAGAACAGGATGGGAAATGTAGACCATGTCTCTTTCCAAGCCTTGGACAATATACTTGTCCTTGTAGCTTCTTTGTAGGGCAGCCTTGATAGAACATCATGAAGAATTGTTATTGGTAGACTAGATAATTGATCCATTACCTCAACAACTCTATGTTTTTCTTCTTCCTGAAAGTACCAAAATTAGCTTAAACAAATGCTTTTGGCCGGCCTGATCATTTTCTTTTTTGCACAATTAAAAAATTGCAAGACTTTAAGAATGTTTACCATAGTGCCATGTGATTTTCTAAAAAGATATTCTTTTATATTCAATCACGTTGCGTGATATGCGATTTAGTTCAAAAATTTAAAAAATGCGTAAAAAAGATCATGAATATTTTGGTTCGGGCGTAAAATAGTTATTCAATTCACCATTCAAAAACACCTCTTTACTTAAGCACAATGTACTATTTAGTACCTTTACTTCAGATGAACTAGAGTTCAGAGTCTCTTTTGCACTTGATTATGGACTTCCCCCTTAAAAAAATACCTTAAAGAAATCAGTAAAATCTTAACAAGTATTACAGACCTGAAGATCGCTGAGAGTGTAAAGAAAAGAATGGCCTGTCCTTACTTTCTCTGCTCTCCAACAATGATGGTACACAAATAGGAACATGCAAGCGTGTTTTAAATTAAGACAATGAGAAGATGAATTAAGCAGGAAGTTTGTTTTTGGTTCCTTGTCGTGGACGCATGAGACAACATTTATGTGTTAATCTTCCTAGGAAGTTCTTAGTATTGTTACATGCATGTTGTTTATTCTTGCTTTTTCTATGATGTTAATTTTGCAGATATAAACAATGAAAACAATAAATTAAAAAAAAAAAGTCAGTCACATACAATACAATCCCTACAATACATTGATTTTTAGCCTCTAGCATATTATTTTGGTTTTCAGTTCTAATCTTATTTTATGTGACATTGTTAATGTTCCCTACTCATGCTTTGAATCTTATTTTGGTTTTTAGCCTCTGGCATCTTATTCTTGTCTTCTCATCTTATTTTATGTGACATTGTTAATGTTCAAAACTCATACTTTGATTCTTCCGAGATTCTTATCAAACTTTGTTACTATATTAATTCTATTTTTCAGTCCAATAGCTGCCCCTTGTATTAGGAGGAATTGTTGACTTGTAAGTTAAGTAATGAATAATTGCCATTTGTCACCGTCAAAATAGTTCGATGAAGAGTTCTTAGATGTCATCAAATGTAGAGTTCATAACTACTTTTCTAACATATGTTACATCTTTATAACACAGTACTTTGAATTAGGAAAATCAAAATCATCATAAAGTTTTTCAAGACCTTATACTTAGCCTCCTCAATGCTAATATACGAAGAGAAATAAAGATGATTGTAAGCCTTCATCACTCACTTCTCTCTTTAACAGTATTCATACTTATCCTTCTAATTGATACCTCTAGTGCAAAATCAGATGACATTGCCATTTATTGGGGTCAAAATGACAATGAGGGAAACCTAACAGAAACTTGTGCAACTGGTAAATACTCTTATGTGATCATAGCCTTCCTTAACAAATTTGGGAATGGCACAACCCCTGAACTCAACCTTGCAAGTCATTGTGACCCTTCTTCCAATGATTGCATCACATTAAGCAAAGACATCAGGTATTGCCAAATGCAAGGTATCAAAGTCATGCTCTCCATAGGAGGAGCAGATGGTGCTTATAACCTGACTTCCTCTGATGATGCCAAATCGGTTTCCGATTACTTGTGGAACAATTTCTTAGGTGGTAACGACTCATCTTCGCGAGGTCCACTTGGCGATGCTATATTAGATGGAATTGATTTTGACATTGAAATCTCCACACCACAACATTGGGATGAACTTGCACATTACCTCAAGTCACATAGCACTCCAACAAGAAAAGTTTACCTAAGTGCAGCACCTCAGTGCCCTTTTCCTGATAGTGAACTCAATGTTGCACTTGAAACAGCGATTTTTGACTATGTTTGGATACAGTTTTACAACAACCCTGATTGTGAGTATGATAACAAAGGTAATGTCAATAACTTGATAAGTTCATGGAATCAATGGACAACATTTTTGAATGTGGAGAAAGTGTTTTTGGGGTTGCCGGCGTCTCTCAATGCAGCAGATAGTGGCTATGTTCCACCTGATATGTTGATTTCCAACATTCTTCCTGTGATAAAGAAGTCACCAAATTATGGAGGTGTGATGCTTTGGACAACATACTATGATAGACAAAGTGGATATAGTAACTACATCATCAATAGTTCTCTATGCACACAACAGAATCATCCTGAATGCAGAGGAAATGACAGAAACAAAGGTATGCTTAATTGCTCCTAAACCTTCTAAGTGGTAGTTTTGTATTGATACTTAACTTGATATGTTAGTTACACACTTACACCATCAAGTAGCTTATAAGTTTAGTCAATTAGCTTATTTGACCAAAAATAAGATATTTGTTGGTGTTTGGTAAATGGGCTTCTTTCAATAAAGCTACAAAGTACAAACTAATAAACTTGTATTTGATAAACTATGTGAGGTAGCTTATGAGCTTAGAAACTAAGGGTTTATGTCATTTTATACCTATCAACTAGTCTTATCTAACTGTTCATCAGATAGCTCATGAGCCTCCAACTTTTAGCTTGTAACTTATAAATTTCTAGCTAGCTTATAAGCTTCTGGAAAGCTTATAAGTTTTCGATTAGCTTATGAGCTAATTGTGCCAAATAGAGCTTTATTAGTGTAACACTATAACATAGCTTATGAGCCTTATCTTCTGCATGGAATTGTTTTATTATTTTAATTTGCAAATTATTATCTTGTTTTTATCAGCAAGCAAGTGGTGGATATGGCTTATCATTGGGGTTGGAGCAGTCCTTGCAATATCTCTCATCTTCTACGTATGTTGCATTGTACCTTACAGACAAAATACAAAGCAGAAGGTAATTAATGTATACATACATACATATATATATATATATATATATATATATATATATATATATATATATAGCATAAATTTCAAAATATGGTTTTATTAATTCTAACTAAACCATTTTAATTACAAGTTATTCTTTCTTGTTATGTCACTAGTTGATGGAAGGATGAACCAAATGAAGCCGTTAGATGAAACTGGAGGCAATGCAGTACATACTGATCTTGCAAAACAGACTGAAATGGAGGGAAAGACAAGTGAGAATGAGATCAAAATTGATGCTGTTCTTGAGATTTCTGATAGAAATTAGAAACTAGTGCTTGCTGTGGAAGCCTTTTATATTGTATTATGCATAAGATCAGGATCATCTACACTTTTAACTTCTAACAAAATTGCATGGGGCGAACCATGTCTTTAGGAGTAAAATTAGTAAAACTAGGTTGTATGTAGTTGGAAATTTACAATGCTAATTTCATAGGGGAATTGGGTAAAAATATATAAAAGATTTATATTATGTTAGTCTGATAAGTTTCCCATTCAGATTAGTGAATAATTAACTCATTCATTCACCCCTCTTTGTTAAGAAACAATGACCGACTTAGTTAAAATCCTCTGTCCCAAAAGTGTGTATCACTCCATGTGACACTTGTTGTGATTGGTTGAAAAAATATTTGTTTATCAAATTTTTAATTTAAATATTATTTTTCCAACCAATTACAAGAAATGACATATGGAGTGATACACTTTTTGGGACAAAGAATTTGCTCTCTGACTATACATGTAGAACTTTGGCATTCTTTTATTTATCAACTCAATACATAAAGCTAAATTAGCTCTTCCAAATTTCATGGTGCACTATGATAAAAAATAAATAAAAAATTCATGGTGCACTTTAGAAGTTGAAATGTGTATTTTATCAATTTAATTAATTAAAGTTCAATGGGTGTACAATGTTTTACCGTTTTGATTTATTCAAAAGTAATTATCAACAATTGAATAATGGATAATACGTTAATGGTATAAAAATTACATCTCTTTTTTTTTTCCGGGATGTAAACTCGTAAAAGACCTTATAAAAAAAATAAGGCTTAATTATGTCTCAAGTCCCTGAAGTTTGAGGTACTTTTGTCAGATACCTTTATTCTTTTTTTTTCCAATGTCTGACTCCCCGAAGTTACTTCTGAGTTTGTCATATACCCCTACTACCAATTCTGGCCAATTTTGCTGGCATGTAATATCGGAATCCTGATCAGACGCAGAGGTTGATCATGTGATGTCGAGTGATGTCACACGTGCGAAGACGACCTCTCTCTTCAATTATTTTTTCTCTTTTTTTATTTAACTAAAAATATAAAAATATTATGTTTTTTAGTTTTTCAAATTTTTTGAAAACAAGATCTTCGACCACGGGGCACCGGGTGCTTAACCTCCTGCATTTGATGATCAGGATTATGATGTTACATGTCAGCAAAATTGGTCAGAATTGGTAGTAGGGGTACATGACAAAATCAGAAGTAACTTCGGGGAGTCAGACATTGGAAAAAAAAATAAGGGTATCTGGCAAAAGTATCCCAAACTTCAGGGACCGTGACATAATTAAGAAAAAAATAATGCAAGAGTGAGAAAACAAAATAAGTTGAATATAATAATGTACAATTCTATTTATCATCATTTTAATATTTAGTAGAAAATTCATTCAAGCACGAGAGAAAGAAAATTGTTCAAAAGCTAAAAAAAATTAGGAATATATCATGCATGTTAGTCCATGATGTTAATAACTAATTTAATAGTTCATAAAGTCAAGGATTAATTTAATTTGACCGATTTCGACAATCTCATGAACTAATTTAACCGATACTTAACGATCTTTGTTTATATTTTATGGACAAAACAACATCGTTTTGACCATTCCGTTAATCCACGTTAAGGACTACTGACAGCCATTAACTTTAGAGACTAGCTAATATGACTGACGTATTCCTATCTCAGAGATTAATTTAAAATTTTAAAAATTTCAGAAATTAAATTGATTGATACCTACAAAGTTAAAGACCAATATGAGATATTATTCAAAATAAAATCATAGACCCAGAAACCTCCAAACATGCTATTAGCTGGTTTACTTTAAACTTGAGAATAAAGTGAGCAATGATATTAGCAAAAATGATATATAATTTAAGTGTACCAACTAACCCTAGCAGAACCTTATAACGACATAACCTGAAATCACGTCCGAAAGACCCCGCACTTTTGAGCTTTTCAATTCATAAGGTGGGTCCAGTAGGCTTTAGAAAAATAAACTTCGTTTATACAAATAATTAGCAAAATTTATATTTCTCTTAAGGAGACATACTATATAAGAGTATTTAAGATTATTCTCACACACTAAAATTATGATTTAAATTTTAGGGAAGTTTGATCTCAGGAGTTTAACATGATTAAAAAAGATTTTGTGGAATATGAAGTAATAAATTCTCGCAAAATGCAACACTAAAATAATATGTGTCCATTAAATTATTATAAAAGAGTAGTGATTTTTATCAAGCCATTTTTTTTCAATTAAAATTTCAAGGGTTCGAGTCCTAAGAATGCAACTACAATAAAATTTGATACAGAGAGCTTTGTTGTCTATCTATATAATCTTACTCGATGAATGGAGTCATGGAGAATATATTTGGTTTAGAAAAAAAAAATGTCTTGAGATTAAATATGGGCTCCTTAATTATTTTTTTAAATTATTTCAAAAAGGCAAGAAAACCACCCTTAAAAAATGGCTATGATGACTAGGCAGGCAGCAGCCTAGGAATACTTGGGAAGGAAGTAATAAAAGTGAAACAAAGAATGAAGACAGCTCAATAATGCATGCAATGGAAGGGGTAATGAACTGGAACACAGCTGTGTTGTAGTAAGCACCTTTTTGAGGTAGTCACGCTACCTGACCTAAACTGTGTTTTTCCATGAGGAGTCTAATTGTAGGACCAAGCAAACGAAACTAACTCACTAGTGTGTGACTTTTACCTTTCCCTTATTTTCTCCATGTTCTACTCCATTTGATTGCTCAAAACGAAATTATTACCAATATTTGGTCCCCTTGACTTGATTGAGTTAATTATGTGGTTGATACTCCATTATTGGTTTGAGGCAATGGTTCTTTTGTTTTTTAAGAGTACATTTTAAAAATTCTAAAGGGAGTGAAGCTATTTAATTGAAAAAAAAAAATACGTATTAGGAGTACTTTCTTTTTCTTTTTTTTTTTAAAAAAAAAAATCTGATTAGTTCAATGCAGGCCCTCTAACTCATGCCGGCTTTTGATGATGTACTACAAGTCTTGTTTTCATATGTCAAAACTTTAGGATAAAGCTCATCACTATATTCTTGTTCATTTTTCCATTGGCCTTTTTCAAAGACACTGAAAATGACTAGCTATATTCTTTTTAATCCTTATCTGTATTTCCCTATATTTTTTATCAAAGGGATAATGGGATATACCCAAAAAAAATTTTTTTTTCTAGGGATGTATTATCTATATATAGGTAAGGTGAAGAATATATATGAGCAGCAATTAACTGACAACGTGACATGAACTAAATGTTTTGCAAAAGTAAAAACACGGTGAGAAAATAAAATAAAATTCACATTGTTATTACTTATTACCCCATCCTATCCTATGCACATATAAATGAATTTGAATTTCATATCTTTTACTCTCCTAACATGAGAAAACAAAAAAGGAAAGGATTTAAATCCTTCTTGCAAAAAAAAGTGGTAAGAAAAACAGGATCATATTAACAAAAGACTAGCAGTGTGATTTTTGATCCTGATTATTTTCTCTGGACCAGATCAATTCCAATCCCAAAAATCAAGAAATTTTTACATCATTCCCCAACAAATTTGCCGCTAAAATTCTTGACTGTTTTGTTTCTTTCCCTCCTGATTTAACTCTTAAAACAAACAAACCGAAACCGATAACAAGCCTAAAAAAAGCACATGCTCCTTGTTTCATATATTTCATATATATATCTCTATATCTATTTTTTTTATCTAACAAAGAATCTCTCTTACGTGGAAATTACTAATTTAACTTTATCTTCTTTCTTTTTTGCCAAATATATAGATTATTTTGCTCTGTTCTAAATTAAATTGATCACGTTATTTTGCATGTGCTCTGTTTCTTTGTTCTGTTTTTCCAATTTCAGACACCATCCTTTTATTGCCCATTCATTAATACCCTTTCTCTCTTTATTGCTAAATTCTCTTCCTTTTCCCTCAAAGTTTCAATCTTGCTAACAAACTAACTCCATCATACACACCTCTTCCTTCTTTCTTTGGATTTCAGGTTTTTACTCTCTCTGTTTTATAATTTTTTTCCTCTGTTTCATAACAATTCATAACAACAGCTTCTGCTTTATAATTAAAAATGCTATATCCTCTTGCAATTTATTCCTTCAAATTCTTCAAGGACTTGATAAAGGGTATTGAATGATGTTCATACTCTCAAGAAATTGTTACATTTTAATTTTTCTTTATTTAGTACAAGGAGGATTTGTAAAAAGAAAAAAATATCGCAGGCAAATATAACAAAGCTCGTCAAAAACTTTGCCTATAAGAAAAATATAACGAAACTCATTATCCATTTATCTCTGTATTTAATTTGTATTAGAGCTCAATTTGTTTTCTTTAATGGCTCATGAATGCTGGTTCTTCATTCTTGGTGTAACTTTATTTTCATTCTAAATTTCAGGACATAAGCTATTATTTCTTCATACTCTTGAGGATAAAAATGTTTGAAGGGTTGTTCAAGCCAAAGTTCTATACAAAATGGTAAAACAAAACAATGATTCTCTGTTTCCTCTGTTCTTTCCTTCTTTTCTTTTTCTTTTTTTTTTTTTTTTTGTTTTATTACCTATTTTGTTGCTGATTTTATTTTTGTTTTGGTTTTGGATTTGGATTCGAAAACAGCAAATCGTACGCGAAGATGACAAAGACGAGGTTAGAGGTGATAAGGAAGAAGAGGAATGCAGTGCAGAAGTTTCTTAAGAAAGACATTGTTGATCTTCTTAGGAGTGGCCTTGATTACAATGCATATGGAAGGGTAATTTTTGTTTTTTCTTTAGATTTTTTTTTTTTTTTTTTATAATGGTCATTCTCATTCATTTAATTTTGTAATTCAAATTCTTATAAGCTACAAACACATGTTAACTCTTTTTTATTATTTATTTGAATCAGGCTGAAGGGCTTCTGGTTGAGCAAAATATGACATCCTGCTATGGGCTCATTACAAAGTTTATTGAATGCATATCAGATCATGCTAAAGAACTTTGTAAGCAAAGGTATACTTTCTATTACTCATGCGCTAAAACATTTTTTTTTTTTCCTAACCAATTTGAAATGTTATCCATTTATACAAATTTAATTCAAGTATTCACAACTTTAGTGTAATTTTTTAAAGAAATCTGTGTTATCAAGTTACCAATTGCAATGCAAATAATCTAAATCTTGTTAAACCGGTAAAACAAGTAAGGAGTGGAGCTAAATTAATGAAGCTGAATGGTTTATTGCTTTTATTTTTATATCTTTTATGTACTTTTTTGGACTCAAGTTTTATCATGACAATGTTGTTTATTAATCTTCTTAATCAGTGAATGCCCTGATGAATGCAAGGAAGCTATACCATCATTGATGTATGCTGCAGCAAGGTTTTCTGATCTGCCGGAACTGCGTGACCTTAGAACATTGTTTACAGACAAATTCCATAATTCTCTTGAACCTTATACAAGTAAAGAGGTGATTACTTATTCACAACTCTTTGTTAATTGCATAAAATATTTTCTTCATGTTTCCACCACTTACTTGAATAATTGATTTTTCCTTAGTTTGTTAACAAGTTGAAGCAAGAACCTCCTTCACAAGAAATGAAGATTCAGTTATTACGCGATCTAGCGCAGGAGTTCTCTGTTAATTGGAATCACAAGGCTTTGGAGCAAAGACTTTGCTCAAAACCTCAGTTACATGAAGTAAGTTTCACTTAACATTGACTTGTTTGTTATCTAGACACTTAAAAAAAAATTGGATAGTTAGAAGCACATTGTAATATATACATATTTGTTAACTTTCCTGTATTAAGATTAAACACAATTATGCATCAACCTTAGAAGTATCCTCATCTCAGGGTTACACTTGTTCTTCTATACATTATCATAATTCATATCCAGCAGCTTCACCCTTTACAATTATGTCCACAGCTTTAAGCCTCTCTTCTAGATGACATAATGTAATTTCACGGCGAAGTTTTTTTAAACTAATTAAAATAAACAATGTTAGTAACTTATTGAATATTTTTTATGGCCTAAAGTTATAGATGAAGGCTTTTAAGCGACAGGAGAACATTAGCAATTAACAATATTTTTGGAAGGCCTAAAATAAGGGTTTTAACTTCTAAGTTTTAACTTAAATAGTTTGATCCATGTAGCCAATATCACCTAATGAGAAAGAAAAGGCTTAGTTATTGTTACCGTAAAGGAATGATGACTCATTGCAAGCAATGTTACTTGTTGCAGGAGAAGCCTAAACATCATCCACTAAATGATTATGATGATGATAAATGGCACAAGAACAACAATGTCACCATCCCCAAGGAAGGAAATAATGAAAGAGATAGCTTATCTCAATTCAGGAAGAATATGAGTGATACCTCATGGAGAGTGCATAGAAGAAGTTCAAGTGATGATGAAACTAGCACAGATAATTCATCACAAGATAGCCAAACAAAGCCTTCTTCAAGTTCATTGGGAAGTACATCAGATGATGAAGAAGAAGAAAATCAGAAGCCATTTACATATAGACTTGTTCCACCACCTTATCTCATCAGAGAAAGCAATAATTTCAAGAAAACAACTGAATCATCATCATCATCAAATCATGATGATGCTATTCATGAACAAGTTGCTGCTGAAAAAAAGCCAGTACCAAAATCAGTTAGGAGTAGAAGAACTATAAGACCACAACCACCACCTGATGATAATGCTACTGATCATTCTAAAACTGATGATACAGAAAAAGCAGTTGATGTGCTCTTAATGCATTATAGTAAGAAACCACCAACTGCACCAGTGAGAGGGCTTTCTCTACTCTCTGAACACATGACTCCTTCTAAGGGAACATCGAAAATGCGTGAAAGAACAAATTCCTTAGTACCTGAAATGCTGAGTACAGCAAGGCATGTTCATCCTAGTTTACCTGATTATGATGACTTCACAGCTCGTCTTGCTACTCTCAGAGGGAGATAACCCATAATGCATGAGATTTTTTTTTCTCCTTTTGATTCTTTATTGTTTGGTTATTCAATTAGTTTCTTTCATCTTGGTCTCTGTATGTATCTTATTGTTTGTACAACAAAATTGAATATCAGCATTATGGTTTAATACATTTATACATGTTTATAGTTTTTTCTTTTACATCACAATCTTTTCTAAAATCAAACAGCTGTACATGTCTGGCATACTCTTTATTAATGTGAAGCATAATAGTGTGTTTTTGTTTGGATGGATGAATGAAAGTAGGAGTAATAATGTGACATTATATAATCATCTCATCTTGTTTGATCTTTGCACTGGGTATGAATTTTAGGATTATTAGATGCTAAATGCAAGAAATGAAATCAAATATATAACCATCTCTTTGAGCAGCTCTCCTAGATTTAATTTGGTGTAAGTTAAAAAAGAAATTAAATTTTATGGTTCCTTATTAAATTATGATTTAATTACAAATCTTATGGAATTTAGTTTTGTTGGGAGAATGGGTGAAGCACACTTAGCTCGTTTTGACATAACTAATTAATAAATTAGTTGAAGTTTATAAGTTAGGAACTTAAAGTTGAGAATTGATAATAGCTTGATAAGATTAGCTAATAAACTAATTAATAAAGTGCAAATTGAAATAAGTACCTAACTTATAAACTTTTAACTCGTTGAAATAAGCAATTTACGAAACACCAATAAATTTATCACCCCATCCATGGCGTGCATCCCTTGGGCCACCCATGGATTGAGCCGTGTTACCATTAAGAAGCAACATAGCTTAATGATAGTGATTCTGGGAAATTTATGATTATATCTTTGAGATTATGAGTTCGAGTTGTGAAAGGTTCCGAAAATAAATAAATAATTTGAAGAGATTATTAAGTTTAATAATAACAACATTATAACATGTCTAAGTGCCTAACCCACATGTTATTGCATTTTTTGAGATAACATTACTTTTTTTTAAAAAAAAACTTTTTTAACCAATACCATAAAGTTACTTTTTAGCATTTTCTTTTCACTAATATATCACCTAAGGTTTTCGCTTTACCTAATCCAAAATTCCAGGAATTAAATTGTCTAAAAGAAATTTTGGATGACCAATTTATCTTTTACACGAAAAATTTAAAAAATCTTTGATACTTAATTTTTTGGGTAATAAATTGTTCCATAGGACCATTTTAAATTTTTATTTTTACAAGGAAACAAATATAATCACGTGAAAATTTTGCAGCAACCAGTTTATGTCTTTATTTTATTTATATATACTATTTTCTCTCTCTTATTATAAGTCATTTTTATCTAATTCACGCAAATTAAAAAAAATATATTGTCATTTCGAAGTTACCCATGTTTAAAATTTTACAACTCTATTCATCTCTTTTTTTTATTGTAATTATTACTCTATCACCCTTATGTAATTATGAAGGGTGTATTTAGAATAAACTCTTATAGATAGATATAAAACAAAAACCAATTGAATTAAAATTTAAGGAGGCGGGGCTTGATTTTGATTGGGAGCAGAATGGAGTGTTCAGCACCTCCGTCAAAAGAAGAAGACGGCGGTGAAGAGGAGCAAGTGATGAGCGAGGTCCACCTTGGATGCCCACCTGGTTTCAGTGGGCCCCATATTTCCACTTTCACCATTTATCTTCCTCTTCCTCTTCCTCACGGTACGGTAACATTCATTCATTCAACCACTCTCCCTCCACTCCACCATTTAATTTCCTTCCTTTGCATTTCAACTTCACTTATTCTAATTTTATTATAGCTTTTTTATTTGTATGACTATGATTCTATTTGATTGAATTGAATTGAAATTATTTTTCACATCACACACTAGTGAAGTGACTAGACAATATAAGATGATCATGAATAAATGCATCCATCGTATATAAACTTGGGTAGCACACCTATTGCTATTATATGTTAGAATCTCGCCTTAAGTGAGAAAAAAGATTGTAGAAGCTTATGTGAGTTGAGTACATCATGGAAGCACCGATACTTCATATTTGTCGCTGTATCGTGTCCCGTGTCAGACACGAATCCATTTTAGACACTCTTAACCATTTACTTTAACATTTTATATTTTTTTGTCATATCGATATGTCCCGTATCGTATCCGTATCCCGTGTCGTGTCCGTGTTTCCTTGGAGTACATCATATGAAGGCAGACTAATAGTGGTCAAGTGATAGAGCTGCAAGACATATACCAAAAAAAGTGTTAGATTCGGTTTCGAATCCTGATAGCTGCACTGTCTCCCCCTCCCAATAAAAAAAAAATAAAAATAATAATAATAATAATTAAGAAGGATTTAGATGTTGATGGAAATTCAATGGACATGATTTATAATAGAGCATTGTGACGTTCTTTGATCCATATCGTTAATGTTACCTAGGATGATTAAAGCTTGATTGTTGTTGTTATTGTTGTTGTATTACCATACTATGAGTCTATGAATCTACATGTAACATGGCACTCCAGGACTATGAAAATTTGGCAATGGAATTCTTATACATTTTCTAATTTTTAGATGTTGCTCGCAGCAGACGTAGTCATGGTTCCGAAGATGAAATGTTCGAATGTCAGATTCTGGAATTCGATGAAGATGGCGACCTTCTTCTTCCTCGACGCACCAGTAAGTCCTCAGATGCGTCAATTAGGTAGCTTTTGGCGAATGGACAAAATAACAAGAAATGAGATATTCTGTTATATTATTATCTTTTGCTCCATCCGATATATTCTATTATTGTTAATAGAGCCTTCGTTTTGTTTCCTTAACATTTTCTTAAGATAATAACATGAATGGCTATGTAAAATTTTCATTGTCAAAGGAAGCGCAGAACTATCACGTGATAGCTATTGTGTGAGAATCCAGCATAATATCACATCATCCATTCCAAATGTTGGTTTGCAGGTGATAGTAATCAATTGCTTATAACCTCTTTGGTTTAGTTGCCATTTGTGCATCTCTTTGATTTGTTTTTCTGAAATCTTCAGGTTTGGAGAGCTGAGCTAGTGTTATCGGATTTTATATTGCATAAAGCGTTAAGTTCATCTGAATTTGATGGAATTACTGCATTAGAACTTGGGGCTGGAACTGGTATTTTGATAGTTAGTTTTCCTTTATATTTTCTGCTTATTATTTGTAATCAATTTCTCTTAACAAAATTATAAATCCTGATAACTAAGACTACCTATTCAATCCTTAAAGAAGTTCACTAGGCTTATAACTTGGCTAATTCTAAGAAAGTGACATATGCTTATGGATTCTTCATTTCTGGCTTGAAATTAATTGACCCAATGATGACATAGATAATTCAGCAGCAAACACACTCATTTTCTGAGAGCTTTAGTAAAAAAAAAAAAAAAAAAAGCGATCAATTGTTACTAAAGCGACCAATTTTTACTGCTGTTGATTGTTTCATAAAACAATTTGATGCACTTCTAGAAATTTATTTTGATGATATATGAAGAGGAATAACCAAAACTGTCTTGAAAGAACATATAGTTATTTGTTAAGAACGTACAATTTCTCTTTGACGATGTTTATGATTTCAAGTTTTCAACTCCTTTACCAGGCTTGGTGGGCTTATTACTTGCACGTATTGCGAAAGCAGTGTTCCTAACAGGTATGATAGCCTATTTTTTTTTAAGTGCCAACACCCATCAATACATGTATGCAAGTTTGTTATTTCTTTTTCTATTTTTGCGTAATGTCATGATGTTATTTTCTATACTATCATGTTTATTTAATGATAAGAGTTGTTGATTTCGAACCAATTAAGAGATGAATATTTGATCTTGTGGCCACACTCACCAATTCAATCTGAATGCCTTTAGTTTGTTGAGGTTTTGAGCATTTAAGTGCTGCTTCTCTGCCCAGCTCCTATTATAACATCAGGATTATATTACACAACCGTGAAGAATTACATGAATCAGTTTTCATCAGTTGATATATTAATTGGTGTATCTTTATCTTTTCTAAGTTTGATGTTCATAAATAATAGTAGTTGACTTTTGTGAGAAACTTGTTTCGTTTCATTAGTTTCCTTTTCCTTTAAGTTTGATGATTTTCATATAAGGGTAATGCTTATAAATATTTGACAGATCATGGAAATGAAATACTTGATAATTGTGCAAAGAATGTTGAGCTTAATTTCAGATTATTGAACTGTCAAGCCGCAATTAATGTGCGTGAGCTTGATTGGTTCAATTGCTGGCCTCCTAAAGCAAGAAAAGGAGAGGATCCTTGCACACAAAGGTAAAGTTTGTTATTTTGATGAATATCCTCCAATAAATTGTTGCTTCTTTCTTTTTCTTTGTCCAGTTAGGGGGGTAGTAACTTCCAACTGGGAAGTTGGTATTTGTTTTTCTTTTTTTCATTCACGATTTCTTGTTATGGACATAACTACTAAATATTTTTATATAAAAGTCAATATCAAATGCACATCACAATCACTTTACGGCGTTGTTCAGGTATTCTTGGACTTCTAGAGAGATTGAAGATGCTGAGAATGCTTCTTTGCTGGTGGCTGCTGATGTTATTTATAGCGATGACCTGACTGATGCATTTTTTAGTACCTTAGAGAGATTAATGTCAAGGGGTTCAACAAAGGTACATTACATATTGATTGGGTGTCATGGCATCAACAAATATGGACAGGAGCCATGGTCTTTTTTGAGTCCCGTATGTGCAATCAGATTAATATTATTTCAATTGCTCCATCTATTTCTAGGTGTTATACATGGCACTGGAGAAGCGCTATAACTTCAGTCTTTCAGATCTTGATGTTGTTGCCAATGGATACTCTCATTTTCGAAGTTATTTTATGGATGAGGATGGTGAGCACATATAATGTTATGAGAAAAATTGTATGTTCAGTGATTAATTTCAAGTAGTAACTCATTATATGGAATGCTTGATGTATACTTCCTCCGGTCCTTATTATAAGTCCCCTTTCTCTCTCACAAAAGGGGGCTTATAATAAGGACCGGAGGGAGTATAATTTACTGCAGAAGCTAAAAGCCTAGAGTCTGTTAGTAGAATGACTAATTTTGTGGGAAAGCAGATGGACATCTCTCAAATTCCACAGTATATTAGAGAGTATGAAAGAGGACATGACGTTGAGATTTGGAAGATCAAGTTCTGCGGAGTGCAGACCAATGTATTAAAACCTGAACCCCGAGTTTGAACCGACGAGACCTCTGGGCAATGGTTTGATTGGCTTATCTGGTTAAATTTGTAGCTGAACCGAATATTGTTCGAATCAGAGATATATAGTTTATTCATGATGCAACCGTTTCAGCTGGCTGATTCGGTCTGGTTTGTACGATACTATTGTGGACCAAGGGTCAGTTTGGTTTGGCGTTTGGTTTGTCGCAACCGCAGAAGCTGTGAGAGGGGAGCTTTTGCAAACGTGCGTTCGTCTCCCCCCAAACGCTTCACCAAACACACTGCAAAATTGTTCCAGAGGTTCGAGGAAACGAGGTACGAGAGATCAGGCCAAATCTGGGATTATTCCCTAACACATCCCCATAGGTCGAGAACTATTTGAGTAAACTATCACTTTCGTGTTTTCGATTTTGTATGCACTTATCACTTTCGTCCATAAAGTTATCTAAATTTCATAATTGCCTTTGCTATTGACTAGTGTTATTCATACTAGTGCTTGGTATAAAGGGAATTACACAATTATTATTGGGATTTACAAACTTTGTTCATGTTTGACATTATCAAACTTTCACAATCATCCTTGTGATGAGATTTTTTGTTTACACCAAGGTATCCCCAACCGACAGTCGAAGACTAATCCTTTCCGAGACGTAGAGATTATCGAAGTGTGTTTTGCCTTTTATCCTTGTGATGAGATTGTTGCTTTTTGCTATTATACTCAGACATGATATTGGCCCAAAAATGATAGTCACCAATCACAAATCCAAGCTTGAAACAGAGGAAGTGAAGTGTACCAACAACAACTTTAGAATTTTTCCTAAAAAAGAGATCAGACGCAATTGAGAAAATAATAATGAGCATAAAAGGGTTATCTCATAAACATGTTTCCTGCGGCAAAATGCAACACCAACAATGACATTAGATGAAAGAGAGTCAGGCTTGTTGGAACCTTCTTCATGGTAGTATATGCAAAGTAGAGAGAATGTCAAAGTGAGTTTTATTAAATATAATTGTGTGTTATCTGATGTAACAAATTTGTAGTATTTTAAATAGTAATATGAAAACAACATGAAAATATTTTGTATTATAGAGAAAATCTATCAAAATGGAAAGAATAAAATCATTCAAAGATGTGAATTTTTTTATTTTTTATTTTTTATAATTTAAAGTAAATGTGAAATTATGGAGTATAGTAATTATATAAATTCAACATACGGGACATTAATTTGATCTTATGAATAAATCTGAAGTTCAATGCGACTTGATCAAATTTGTTCTATAAAAAAATTCAAAACGATAAAAGAAAAATCGAAAAATCGTTTTCGACTGTTTGCAATTTTGTTTTGTCTTTGCTTAAATTTGAACACCCTAGTCTGCATATATTTGGAAGATATCGATCTTAGAATAATATGATTAATTGCTCTAAACTTCAACAAAGCCAGGACAAGAAAAAAGATATATTTTAATTATGAACTTGATCAGCCTGATTGTCGTATTTATTTTAGGCGCAGATTTTATGTATCCCCACCATTAATTTATTAATCAATCTTATGTCATCCAAAGCTTGTTAATATTAGTCTTATTATCTGAATATACAATTCAGACAAGTCATAAAAAGACAAAATCAGAAATTTGCCAATTACTCCGTAACTCTCTTCTAGTCTACACTGCACATTCACAGATTCACTTATCTACTTTGCCAAAGTCAAACAAACATCACATCCTATAATTATTATCACATCAAACACCACACCACAACACAACATAACACAATCAATGCCTACAACAATTCTCACTCAATTATTATCCTCACTTCACTCACACTCTCTCTTTCTCTCTCGCACATTCACTCCTACATTCTCCTCCAAAATTTAGTTATTAGTTATTTTTCTCTCCAAAATTAGAAGCTCTCCCTTTTCCACATCTAAATCTACACCTAGTTTCATTATTTAAAATTAAATTAAATTACGCGACCACAATTATGATAATTGTGGTTATATACTTATATTTTATTTTTATAAAAGCGTGATTACAATTTAAAACCTTCGCTCGAATTTTATTTTCTTTATTTATTTATTTATTTATTTTGAAATTATGGGTTGCAACCAATCAAAAATCGAAAACGAAGAAGCGGTGGCGCGTTGCAAAGAGCGCAAGCTCTTTATCAAGGAAGCGGTCTCCGCCAGAAACGCCTTCGCCGCCGCGCACTCCGCCTACACCACCTCCCTCAAGTCCGCCGGCGCCGCCCTCAGCGACTATGCTCAAGGCGAGGTCCACCACCCTCAGATCCCCTCCTCCTCCACCTCCGGCGCCACCATCGCCGGATCCACCGCCGTGACAGCGCCGCCGAAACCGTTCGAGATTCCTCTTCCGCCACCGCCTCTTCCTAATTTCCCGGCGCCGCTCCATCGCGCCGCCACCATGCCGGAGATTAAGATCATCGAGCCGGAACCGGCACCGAAACCGGTGGAAACCATAATCGAGGAAGAAGATGAAGAGAGGGAGTTAGAGAATGAAGGTTCTTTGAGAAGAAGAAGAAGAAAAAGCAATAGAAGCAGCGGCGGTGGCGGCGTCGGCGGCGGCGGCGGTGGAAGTAGTAGAAAGGTGGAGGAAGAAAAAAAGAGTGAAGAAGTTCATGTAACTGTTAATAATCAAAATTCTGAGTCGCAAGTGCAGAATTCAGCATGGGAGTATTTTTTTCCATCAATGGAGAACGTTGCAGGAACAAGTTTGAATGAAGCAGAAGAACCACAACAACACCACCATTTTGAGGAGAAGAAGAAGAATGAGAACAAGGTGTTCGATGAAATGCCTAAAAGAATGGATGAGGATATTGAACACCTTGTGAGTGATGCTGCTGCTGATGATGATGAGGAGGAGGAGGTTGTTGCTGCTGAGCCTGTGGTGGTGGAGCCTCCGGTGGTGGTGGTTGCGGCAGGGAAGAGCGTGAAGGTGAAGCAGGGGCCGGGTTCCATGGAAGGACAAGGGAGTGTGAAACCGAAAGTGGATCTGCTGCAGATATTTGCTGATCTTGATGACCATTTTCTTAAGGCTTCGGAGAGTGCTCATGAGGTTTCGAAGATGCTTGAGGCGACTCGCCTTCACTATCACTCCAATTTTGCTGATAATAGAGGTTACTCACCACTCATTGCTAACCTTAGTAACTTTATTAATGTATGGAGAACTGAGATTTCTAATTGCTTGAGTGATTAATATGCTAGTTAGAACGATTTATAACGACTTGAGCATCACTCCTCGATGAGTAAGGTTTTCAGTTAGAGTTAAGTAAGTCAAATTATTTTAATATGATATCAGAACCCATTTGATGTCTATTTGTGCTAACTTCACACTTAAGATGTCCGGTGCGGTGGTGCCCTATGAATATATGAATAAAGAATCATTTATGATGACTTGAGCAACCCACTATAAGCTAGCTTCGGGGGTGGGGCTTCACTCGGTTATTCTAATGGATAGGAAAGTGATTTTGACATTGAAGTGAACAAGTAAGGATGTATTCACCCTTGTTAGTTAAAGTGTGGAGATCTCAATGCATTTTAACAAATAAAGAAAGGGTGGATACGCCCTTACTTGCTCACTTTATACTCAAAATCACTTTAAAGGGGCTTTTTCCTATTACAATACTTCTCTCGTGTGCTATCTAGACCGGCTTTGATATTGAGAGTTGAGAGTTGAGACCATGCCATATTGGGTAATTGTTAGCTAAAAAAATCTTTTAATAATTGTGCTTGCTTTTTACTTCATAGATTATGTAGTAAGAGGAGTTAGTTTTGTCTCTGGAGGGGGAAAATTCCATATTGGTAGTATTTATTTTCTCAATAATATATATATTTCATGCTGAATTGTGTCGATACTTATTTGTTTCTCTTACAGGACACATTGATCACTCTGCAAGGGTCATGCGAGTAATTACATGGAATCGATCCTTTAAAGGCATTCCTAATTTGGATGATGGGAAGGATGATTTTGACTCAGATGAGCATGAAACTCATGCTACCATCTTGGACAAGTTGCTTGCATGGGAAAAGAAACTTTATGATGAAGTTAAGGTAAGTTGAGCCAAAATTTATGTGATAAAAGTTTTATTTCTTGTTTAAACTTTTTAACAATTTCCCTTCAAAGTCATGCAGCTCCAAATATATCCATGTTAGTGTATATGTGGATTTGCTAACCTGGATCTTCTTGTAATTGTTTCACAATAATTACCAGAGACAGATAATTCTGTTCTGAATGTTGCAGTTGAATATTGTTTTGTAGGCTGGTGAACTGATGAAATACGCGTACCAAAAAAGGATAGCCACACTGAACAAGCTAAAGAAAAGAGGTACCAACTACACTGAAGCATTAGAGAAAGCAAAAGCAGCCGTCAGCCATTTGCATACAAGATACATCGTAGATATGCAATCCCTGGATTCAACAGTCTCTGAGATTAGCCGTTTACGTGATGAACTATTATATCCAAGACTAGTTCAGCTTGTTGATGGGTGAGTTATAATGTAGAAATTACTATTTATAATCATAGATGGCTAGTCCAGTAACCTTGAAGAATGTTCCTTTTTCACTTGTAGCATACTTGTATCAACTCCATTTCTTGTAGAAAATGCTACTGCCTCCTTTATCTGCCATACTTGTGAAGATTTTCAACTTATAATTTATCTTTGAAAGTTAAAAATGGTTATGGCAAATGCATGCTGCATCTTTCTTGCACAAAGGCTGTTTGTTTTGCAATCCCATTACACAAACACATGCACGCACATGCAAACTTGGATGATGATATTAATTGATTTTTATGAACCGCAGGATGGCCACTATGTGGGGAACCATGCTAGCTCATCATGAGAAGCAATCAAATACCGTGATGTTGTTGAAATCGCTGGACATTTCCCAGTGCCCCAAGGAAACAAGTGAACACCACCACGAAAGAACTTACCAGTTGTTGCTTGTTGGGCAACAATGGCATTCGCAATTCGAAATGCTAATCAAAAATCAGAAGGGATACATAAAGGCCCTGAACAATTGGCTAAAACTAAATCTCGTCCCAATTGAGAGCAGTCTGAAGGAAAAGGTTTCTTCACCTCCAAGAGTTACCATCCCTCCCATACAAAGCCTTCTCCACGCATGGCAAATTCGTCTCGATAAGCTTCCTGATGAGGTTGCTAGGACAGCCATAGTCAACTTTGCTGCTGTAATAGATACCATTTTTCAGCAGCAGCAAGATGAGATGGTTCTGAAGAGAAAATGTGAGGATACACGAAAGGAGCTCTCCCGCAAAACCAGGAATTTCGAAGATTGGTATCACAAGTATATGCAAAAGAAAATACCGGATGAGCTTGATCCAGACAGGCCAGAAGGTAATGCTCCTGATGAAGTTGTTACTGAGAAACAGGTTTTGATTGAACAACTGAAGAAGAGGTTGGAAGATGAGGAAGATGCATATGCAAGGCAGTGCATTCAGGTTAGGCAAAAATCTTTGGGAAGTCTCAAAAATCGCATGCCAGAGCTCTTTAGAGCTTTGTCAGATTTTTCTCTTGAATGTTCCAAAATGTACAGTGAGTTAAGATCCATATCACAGAACCTAAATTCAGGCAAGAGCTCATCATGATGATTGGTTTGTGCATTTTTTTTATTTTTTATTTTTTATTTTGGATATTTCATTTTATATGTAAAGCATTTATTTCATGGTTGTGTATTGAGATATCCTTATTTGGATGAGCTTGAATATTTACATATGATAAGTTTAAATAAATTGTAAATTGATTTGTCATATGATTTTAGAATATGGAAGTTGATTATGGATGACGTTGCTACAAATAAACTACATATTTTATCACACCTCCTGTTTTTGGCCTTGAGTTCCCAATTTGAGTTATTGTAATTCTTTTCAAACCATTGCACTCTCAAAGTGCACCTTAGACATTGTTTTGGTTGAAATAGATGTGAGATTAAGATTGGGCAGATATCACATTGCTTAACTCCTTTCTTAGGGATTTAGTTTATTGACCCCTCAATTAATTAGTTGACTCGCTGTTAATGCGAAAAGTCAAAAATATCCTTAAAAAATTCAATAATAATAAACTACCCTTCCTTATTTAGTTCAATGGCTCGTTCAAGGGTCAGCGAGCTTGTAATTTTACGAAGCTCGCTGACCCCAAGCTTGCTTTAAAAAAAGATTTTTCACCAGCTCTCTCGGGGGTCAGCTAACTTGTAATTTTACAAAGCTCGTTGACCCCCGAGAGAGCTAGCTTTAAAAAAAAAAGATCTTTCACTAGCTCTTTCAGGGTGTAAGCTAGCTTGTAAGTTTGCAAAGCTCGCTTGGGGGTCAGAGAGCTTTGTAAAATTACAAGCTAGCTGACCCCCGAGTGAGCTAGTGAAAAATCATATTTTTAAAGTTAGCTCTCTCGGGGGTCAGAGAGCTTTGTAAAATTACAAGCTAGCTAACCCCCGAGAGAGCTAGTGAAAAATCCTATTTTTAAAGTAAGCTCTCTCGGGGGTCAGAGAACTTTGTAAAATTACAAGTTAGCTGACCCCCGAGAGAACCATTGAAGTAAATAAGAAAGGATAGTTTATTATATTTGAAATTTTTTAAGGATATTTTTGATCAACTAATTAATTGGAGTCAATAAACTAAATCCCCTTTCTTATGACATAGTGACCAGCACATATGTTTTGGCCCAATCCTATTTGCCACATTTGCTCAAAAATTGCTTAAACTAAAAATGGTTTTACAACAAAAAAAAAAAAACTAAAAATTGGATTCTTACGAGTGACACATGGTGGGATAGAAAGTCATGCATTCCGATGAGAAATAATTCCTTGCGCATTAGGTAAAAAATACCTGTGATTAACACTAAAAAATGATTTTACAGATTTTATGCTTTAAATATAATATAAAACAATATATGTATGAAGTAAGTTCTTAATTAGTATTATTTCAAATCATTTATACGCCGAAAATAAATTTGATTTAAAATATTGAATATCATGATTTTTAAAATATCATCAAACGCGATCAATAAGACACTAATACTGTATCACGGAATACTATTAGGCACCAAGGCAGAAATCCTTTTTAATAGTGTTATTTTAATATACACATACATCCAAAAATTGAAATCAAAATCTCATGTTTGAAGTAGACAATTTTGGATTGAATGAAATACCTACCCCAAGTTCTTTTCAACAAAACCACTTTCTAGAATTTTTATAAAAAATAAATAAAAAAATAAAAAAACTTACTTGATTGAACTGACTCTACTGACTCCAGAATGGTAATCACTAAATACTTTACATTTCTCTTTCAAATATTTTTGCACATAAAGCATGTCAGGACATATTATTAATAAGTGCATATTAAATTTTAATCATTAAACCTATAATTATCAAATTTACAATAATTTCTCTGTTAAACAAAATTTTGGAAACAACAACAGTTTTTAAATGGAAATATTAATTCAATTAACAATTTCATAAGACATTTTTCATGTTTACCTCTGTTCAACCAATATTTGCTCTACCTTTTTTTAATATTAAATTTCAGAATATCAACAAAAAGACTTTTGGTTGTCACAATGATGACCAGGCCCGGTCCTAAGGGAGGGCGATAAGGGTGGCCGCCCTGGGCCCAAAAAATTTAGGGGCCCATAATTTTTTTTAATGGTACATTTATTTTTGAAAAAAAAAATTTAATAGTTGCAAGTTCTTTTTATCTTTTAATTATCAATGATTTTTAGCATAATATTTTAATTTGTTTTTTTCATTTACTCACTTAATTTCAAAATATATGAAGTAATGAATTTTACTTTTGTAATCCAACATGAAAAAGGTATTTTATTACCTCTTTACTAAATAACTTTTTATATTATTTCAAATCTTATTTTTTAATAATTAATTCTATTATTGATTGTTGTCATTGTTTTAATTGATTATTCGTATATATACTAAATTTTTAATTGATTTACTTTTAATAATTTTTATTTTTTTGAGTTAGGGGCCCCAAATTTTTTTCGCCCTAAGGCCCAAATTAGGTTAGGACCGGGCCTGATGATGACCAAATGCAGACACTCATATTAATGTAAACTTATTAGTCTTCTTGAGTAACTATTTAAGTTGTAATATTTTGAGAATCTCCTCTTTGCATGTATTTTTGCTTCATTTCCTTAACTTAAATTTTACTTAGTAAACTAACCAAGCATGCAAAGGTAGTATCTTATTATGTGTGTTATTTGGTTCCTCTTAATTCACTTATCTTACTACCATTAACTTCAAAAACTATGACTATTTGAACAATATTTTGATATAGTATATTTAGTTCGTAAGTTCTATTTATGCTAACATGCTAAACGTTTCACTGCGTTACAACCAAGCAAAATACTTTCAACAACTTCACTTATGTAGTGATACTTTATTTATATATTATGATCCTTCATGTTTCCATGTACTTCAAATTAAATATTTGTTGATGATCAAAAAAAAAATTAAATATTTGTATACATTCCAATAAAGGATACTTACTTTAACTATATTTCTAATAACAATCCTCATAAATATCAAATAATAAACTAACATAAGTTGGGACGAGTGGTAAGCGATTCGGTCTCGCTTAAGCAGAGTCTCTATAATACCTGGGGAATCGGGTGGACAAAAAAAATAATAAAAATAATAAAAGATTAACATTAATTGGAACTTATAACAAATAATTTTTCGGTTTTGTATTACTCTCATGAATTGCACGAGTTGGTAACTAGTGATTTTTAAAATATCATCAAGCCCGATCAACAAGACACTAATATAGCGGAATATTATTTTTTTTTTTTATAATTATATAGCGGAATATTATTATGCATCAAGGCAGGAATCTTTTTTAATAGTGTTATTTTAATATACACATGCATCCAAAAATCGAAATCGAAATCTCATGTTTGAGTGCCCAAACCCTTTTCGTTTGGATTATAGGAAAAAAAAAAAAAAAAAAGCAATATTGAGAAACTACACCAATTTTCGTCGACTATTGCATTTCAGGCACTGTTTCTTGTTGATTCGTTTAAAGTGTCTCTAATCAGTTGACCCCAAGATAGGTTTGTGGCTGCGAAGTTCAGATAGTCCAAAAATAAAAAAGTATTGGTGTTATAAATGCTTACGATATTTTGCAATATATGTCTCAAAAATATCAACAATCTCCTTTTCTTTTTTTAATTGTTTTTGTATACATATGTTCAGGATACTTCTTCGTTACTTTTTGATATGGTCAAGATATTTATTTTGACGACTTTGTTTTAGATTTTTTAATAATTATTTTTATATTTTTAAAATAGCTTTTCACAACTCATTGTTTATATCAAACTTAATCCCCTAAATCTTGAGGTGAACCAATGGTAAAGCAACACCAAAAAAAAATTTAAAGAAAAAAAGGAAAAAAATATAGGGTTCCTATTCTAAAGTCTTCTGGAATTTCAGATTGTTTTGACCTAATATCTCAAAGAGCGGCTACGGCTAAGAAGCAACTTAAGTGGCATGGAGGGACAAAACTAGCTTTGCTAAAGTAGTACAATCGCCCCACTAATATTTCGAATTTTATATACTATATATCACTATTTGCTTCAAATTTTATTTCACAATATCTCATTTTATTCCTTATCCCACACATATGTGACCGAGGAACAAATTTATTGTCCCACACTATATGTTACTTCACATATTAACGTAAAAATTGAAAAAAAAAAACTAAAATATAATTGAAAATATATTGTTTATAGTCTTTTTCTTCCAATCATCATACTTTTATTTTTGGTGAACTCCAATCACCATATTTTAATATATGAAGTAACACTAAATATAAAATAACATATTTGGTCACATGTGCTTCGCAGCCTAATAGTCAATTCTATTTGTTAATTAATAGTCAATTCCATAAACAAATAAGGATTTTGTGCTCAATTTCTTAGCCCACCCACATGACTAAATTTTGAGGGTGCTAGTTTTTTGACTCCCTCTCTTAATTTGTTGACCCCCTTTTTTAGTGTAATCCCAAAATACCCCTCTCATAGAATTTAAACGCACACGCTGACCCCATAGCGTGTGTTATAAAAATTTTATAACACGCTGAGGGGTCAGCGTGTATTATAAAATTAAAATTTTATACACACGCTGAGGGGAAAGCGTGCATACAAAAATTTTAATTTTTTTTCAAACACGCTGAGCCCTCAGCGTGTTTTAAAAAAATTAAAATCTGATATGCACGCTGACCCCTCAGCGTGTGTTATAAAATTAAAAAAAATTTTATAACACACGCTGAGAGGTCAGCGTGCTTAAAAAAAATAAAAAATTTGTTTGCACGCTGAGGGGTGAGCGTGTGTCATGAAATTCACACGCTGAACCTGCAGCGTGCTTGTAACGTGAACATAATACCCTTTTGGTTCTCACAATGGATTATCACGAGTACTTCCTTATGTAAGACTCTTACTTTCACCTCAGGAAGAATATGTTCATTCGGTTCATAAGAGTTCACTTCAGTACAGGAGGTGGTCCCTTTGTTGCTAGAAGTGTTGCATTCAACTTGTTGTTCCAGCTCTCTTACACGCTGAACATATTCTTCATCTACTTCTTAAATTAAGATAATTTTTGGAAAAATTAGTGGTTCTGAAGATCTAAAATAGTATTGATAAACTTTTTAAAACTATTCTTGTATTGTAATTATTGCATCAATGTAAAGAGGGAGAAAGTTGGTTTGGGTTGATGAAGAGTGGAGAAGGAAGGTGATGCTGGTTGAAAAAGGGAGAAGAATGGAATGTGGAGAAGAAGAGAAAGAGAAAAAGGTTATTAGTGTCTTTTAAAAAAAAAAGAGGGTCAATAAATCAAGTGGGGGAGTCAAAAAACTAATTTCCAATTTTGATTTAGCTTGTTGAGCACTAATGTGTGGTTTAATATACTCAGGTCTCTCCATCGATTATTAAAAAAAACATATTTTATTTATTGGTGGTTTTAAATATAAATAAAAGTCAACTAATTATTTATTATTAAATATTATCATTTCTAAAATACTCATATTTATTAAACTATTGACTCAATTAATTTTTATTTATTCTTAATATCATATTAATAAAATTTTCTTATTTTTTGAATTTAAAAAAACTTAAATACAATTAACTAATATTTTTAATAAATATAAAATTAATTTTTTTCTTATGAATGAGACCGGATGCATGGAGTACTCGGATCCATATTCTCATATTAGTAATTTTTTTTTTAATAAAAAACAGTATCATGTTTTATTGCTACGTATTATTTATGTGTATTGCACTCACAGCTTTGAATTTTTAGGTTCGTTAATATTAAATGGTGGATGGAGTGGAAAGAGCAGGGACGAGTGGGCGTGGCTCACTATTTTCATTGCGTCTTGCTTTTAGTCCATGGACATATACAGAGGAATATCGCATGAAATAATGAGGGCCATGCAAAGTGATATGAAACGAACGTGAATCTCCCATTTGCAATGTCTATGGTTTATGTACAATGATCTAGCATTTGATCATATAAGCTCTAATTTTTCATTTTTTTTTACACCAACTGATACCCGAATCTGGTTTACCCAGAATCCGACTTATTCGGTTCGATTCAACTGAGCTCCCAGAGGGGATTGCTCCACACCCAAGGCTCGAACTCGAGATCAGTTGGTAAAAGGACCAATTGAGCCAACCCCACGTTGATCATATAAGATATCACGCTAACAATCGACTCTTACAAAAGCCTAAGTTATTGGTTGAATACATGAGCATTATTTTAAATAAATTTTTGCAATTGCAAGTACGAACACGAACATAATGTAAACGTAACACTGCAATCGTGATATTGCAATTTCAGATAATACAATTGCGACAAATATAATGTAAACGTAATATTGCAATCGTGATATTGCAATTTTAAATAATACAATTGCAATAAACATAATGTAATTATAAGTGTGATTGCAACCACAATTTAAAACATTGCACGAGAAAATGGACTATTGGCTTTTGCAATTTAGGGTAAGCATTTGTTCTGCATATGGTTAAAGCTTTAGAAATTGTTTGGAGTGTTAGTTAAAAGTTGTTATTGAGTGATTATTCCATTGTCATTTTCTTATCAAGAAGGGCAGCACCTACCTATATACTATTCCAAAGCTAGAAATTCTCTTGTAGCTTAGATATTATGGTGGAATACAAAGGACACAGGGACGACATGCTTTTCAACCACACTTTGAGGGAAGGGAATGATTTTTACATATTGGTTGGCTAATAGAAACTTGGACCGTGAGTTTGGGCTGCATATCCTTTCAACTTGGGATTCTACGCTAACTAGCATTTCTTTTTCTTTTTTTTTCTTTTTGGGATTTTATACGGGGCTGCCGTGGGATACTATGTCACAAACTCTCAGATTTGGGCAAAAAAGGAAAATTCTTGAATTACTAAATCATAAAACTGCGCTGGGAGAATCAAATGTATGTAATGAAAAATTAGTAATAAAATTATCATAAACAAAATGGTAAACATAATTTCAGCTTTAATTTTGGTTTCACATGAAAAAAATAAGAAGAGAAAAATAAAGGAGAAAGAAAAATGTATGTGACCTATTTTCATTGCAAATATGTTATTTGAACATCAATCTAGGAGAGAAATGGAAATAGAAGAAAAATGCATGTAACCTTGTTTGATATGAGAGAGAAATGGAAGAAAATGAGATGAGAAAAAAGTTGAGTTTTTTTTTTATAAGCGAAAAATATTACTCCCTCCGTCCCATTATCTTGGTAAAAAAAATGCAAAAAATTTTGTCCCATATTAAAGTAAAAGAATAAATGAAAAATTTTAAAGATTGTATATTGTATCGATGATTGATAAGTAAATAAGGAAAACACATCTAAAGATTTTTTTAGAGACAATATTGCAATATGTATTAATTGTAATGATATGAAAATTTGTGTAATATCAATTTTTAATTAATGAATGAATCATGAATTATATTAAATGGATACTTTTTTATTTACGTTTACTTTTTTGACTTTTACCAAGATAATGGGACTGAGGGATTATTAAACCAATACAAAAGGTCCCCTAAGCATCATTATATTCATGAATTACACCTCCTATGAAGAGTTTGATTATGGGTATACAATCATGTACTCGAAGCAGACCAAAACCAATACAAAAGGTTGAGTTTATTAATCGGAGTTGGCTTAGTTGGCTTATGGAACCAACTGAAATTCTAAGAATGAGATTTGGATATTAGTAACCTTAAGTTCGATTCATAGAAAAAAAATACTTTGCAAAGATCGACAAAACCCTCATGACTACTAAAGGAATTAGTTTCAAGGACCCCACTAACAGCGGGGAATCCCTTAGACACCATGAGCTTGCGAAAAGCATACATAGACCTTAAAAAAAGTTGAGTTAACAAGTTTGGCTAAAAAAGTGAGAGAAATAAATTCAGAAGTTTGTTAAAAGAGAAATATGTCCCTATATATTAATAAAATATGGGTTGCTTATAAAATTATAACCAAGGTTATTTTAGTAAAACAATTATTATCCTAATTAAAAAATTAAAAAATATGGGGGCGGGAGGGGCGGCGAGCGGCGGCGGGAGGACGATGGTTGACGGCGGTGGGCGGTGATGGGGTGATGGCTGTTGAAGGTTGTATAGGGTTGGGAGAGAGTATTTGATTTAGAATTGGGGAAATTTTACATCTGAATGGGAATGGAGGGTTTGGGGGAGGAGAGAGATTTTTTTTTTATTTTTAATTAGGATAATAATTGTTTTACTAAAATAACCTTGGTTATAATTTTATTTTCTCAAAGCTGAAAAGGGGTTTTTTGTCTAAAAAATTTGGTACACATTACTAACATGATCCTTTTAAAATAAGATGATACTCATGTTAGCAATCCCACATATATATATATATATATATATATATATATATATATTTAGAAGCTAAGTCCATTTCTTGGTAAGTGTTAAACATTTATTTTTACTATACTCATGCACTTTTTTTTTTTGGTGTACACCAAGGGTATCCTCCAGCCGATAGCCGAAGATTAATCCCCTCCGAGGCGTAGAGATCACCGAAATGGGTTTTGCCTCTACCAACAAAACCTTTTCCATACCCACGGCAGGGATCGAACCCCTGACATCATGCTAAAGGAACTCAGCTATCTACCAACTGTGCTGGGCTTTGTTGGTTTATACTCATGCACTTTTTTATGCATCGTATCCTCACCTCTAATAAAATATAACTTTTGTAAGAGGGCAATTTTAATAGTTAAAAAAAAAAAACCTATATCTTCTCTTGTTTGTGGATAATAAGGAACAAGGAAATATTAATAACAAGAGTTTTTCTAATGTTTATTATAAAGCACATGTCAATAAGTTTAGATTGAACAAGTCTATATTGAAAATTTGTTATATATAAAATTTAATTAATTACATCAAATTTCGATGCAAATTTAACTAATATTATTAACATGTACCCTAAGGCATATACTCCCTCCGTCCCACAAGGATGGTGAAAAATGGTTAAATTTTTTGTCCCAAACTATAGTTAAAATAATTAATGAAAAAATTAGAAAGACTTAATTATGTCACAAGTCCCTGAAGTTTGGGGTACTTTTGGCAGATACCCTTATTTTTTTTTAATGTCTGACTCCCCGAAGTTACTTCTGGGTTTGTCATATACCCCTATTATCAATTCTGACCAATTTTGCTAACATATAACATCAGAATTCTGGTCGGACGAAGGAGGTTGGTCATGTGATGTCGCGTAATGTCACAGGGGTGAAGACGACCTCTCTCTTCAATCATTTTTTTCTTTTTTATTTAACTAAAATATAAAAATATTAAGTTTTTTAGTTTTTTAATTTAAAGAAAAGCAATGCCCACAGGGCACCACGTGCCTTACCTCCTGCGTCTGACCAGGATTCTGACGTTACATGTCAGCAAAATTGGTAGTAGGGGTATATGACAAACTCAGAAGTAACTTCGGGGAGTCATATATTGAAAAAATAAAAATAAGGGTATCTGGCAAAAGTATCTCAAACTTCATAGACTTTTGACATAATTAAGCCATTTAGAAATTATAAACTTTGAATTGTGATTGGTTGATCCATGCAACATGCATTAAATTAGTTGTTTGATAATTGGTTGATGTGTTAGACAAACCATTAAATGCATGTTTCCTTAATATTTTGACTTTTGAATTTTTTAACCATCCTTGCGGGATGGAGTATTAAAAAAATCCTAATAGTAATAAGACAAATGCTAACAAGTGATTTTAATGTATTTGTTAAAAAGTTAAACATAATAAAAAAAAACTATTGCAAAATATTTTTTATTTATTTTCAAAACATGGAACAACGTGCATTTATATTTATTTTTTTAAGTCTGAAAAAGTTAACAGATGTTCTAAGAACATGTGTTAACAAGATCCATAATAAAAAATATTACTCTCCCATTTCTATTTATCTATTCTATTTTTCTAAAAAAAAAAAACACACCCTTTACAAAAAATGCAATGATTACTTTAATTAATAATAAATTATTTATAATTTTTTATAATATACCCTTTTTCTTTCTATAATCATTATTTTTTTCACTACTTACGTAAATTATTATCATATTAATATGGGTAAATATAAAAAATAACATTTATTACACTTTTAAACTTCTAAGTATGACAAATAAATAGGATTAAAAATTTTCTAAAAAAAGGAAAGATAATCAAAACGGAGGGAGTATGTCACAGTGATTTCATTTTTTTCCTTTCTACTATTTCAAAGCCTTTGAAAACAGGAAATATAAAGCAAACAATGTTGCATACGAATAAAATGAGAAATATATTATTATAAAAAAAAAAAGAGAAATATATTCACGAAATTGGCAACTAAAACTTTATTTATGGAAAAATTATTCAAAAAATTGATCAGGCAATCTTTCTAATTAAATTATTTTCAAATTATGTATATGTAAAAAAAATCTAATTTAACATCATCCTAAACTACTTTTGAAAACAGGAAATATAATGCAAACAATGTCGCATACGAATAAAATGAGAAATATCTTCATGAATTTGACAACTAAAATTATATTTATGGGAAAATGATTCAAAAAAATTGACCAACTAGTCATGCTGATTAAATTATTTCCAAATTGTTTATACGTAAAAGAGTCAAATTTAACATCATCCTAAACTGTACTAATTAATTTATCCATTCGTGAATGTAAGTTTTTTAAGGAAAAAAATTTGTTTCATAACATGTGTTTTATTTTTTTCGAAATCAATGCAATGTTAATTATTATTTTTAACATTTTACATATATTTATAAGTGTGTACTTTATCTACTATACTTATGTAAAAGATCTATTTTCGAGACATTACGTTTGTCTGCTTAAGGTAAATAACATTATCTCTAATCAAAATTATAATTTTAAATTAAATAAATTATCTATATGTGAAATCATTATCCTTAGTTGTCGAAAATTAAATAAATAATTCAAATTTATTTAATCATTATCCTTAATTTTAAAATTCATTTAATCCTATATGTGAAATTATAGTACGCAATGTTTATTGGAGATTCCTCAACAATATTTTAGCATTTATGTGAATTGTCTCACAAACTTATGGATATTTAGGTAAACAACAATCGCACAATTATATTCGCCTTCAATTTTTTTATTTTTTCGTCATTAAATTTTTCTAATTCTAATAATTCTCGCTCATTTTAATTTATATTATTTGATTCTTAAGTTTCTCTCTAATTACTTACTTTAATTCAGCAATTTGTGTGTACCATTGATCAAAATGTGGTTTGTTCAAAATTTTGATATATTTTTAACCAATTGTGTTGTAAGGGAGTAGAGAAAGACAAGTGGAGGAGTTCATCCCGACAAAGTAAATAATTTGTTTTTTAGTGATTGATTATTCAATTGCGGGTGACAATAGAGTGCATCAAAATATAATGTTGCATTGTTTCAGGGTGATTATCTTAAACTACCAAGAAAGATGGTTTTTTATTGTTATCTGCACCAATGACCTCTTTAATCACGCAAACAGTGGAAGATGACATGTGACGGTGGCCGATATGCCCAGTCCTACCGTTTCATCTTCTTAAGAGATTCAAGCTTTAATTTAAGAAGACTTTATTTATGACCACTACACCAAAAAAGAGTTTTAACAACACGTATTTTACAGCTCTTATGTGAAAAATGCTGTAAATAAATCATTAGTGAATCAGGATTGTATTTTCAACAGCATTTGTTCAAGTAAATGCTGTATAATGCCTTTGAAAAAAATTATATCACTTAATTTATAGCACTGCTTTAGACAAGTGCTGTTGAATGAATTGTGCGAAATTGGCTACCCGCACGCAAATAAGCTTCAACGTTGTTGTTTTTGTATGTTCGAATATTTTTTAATATTAATTTCTATAATATATTTTGTCTATTGTAATAGATAAAAATATCCTATATAAAAATAGGATTTGATTTTATGCTTGACGTAAATATATTTTTTATTTTTGTTTTATATTGTGACAGGAGAATTAAAACTATTAATAACAAACCAAACGTAATCATCCTATATAATAATGAGATTTGACTTTCCTTCTATAATATATTTTGTTTATTGTAATAGATAAAAATCATCCTATATAAAAATAGGATTTGATTTTATGTTTGATGTAAATATTTTTTGTTTTTTGTTTTTTATTGTGACAAGAAAATTAAAACTATTAATAACAAACCAAATATTTTTAACAGTATTATGTTTCTATTTTTTCCTTATATGATATGGCCCATTAATTAGTCCGAGATCAATTAATAATTTTAAATATCAATTGCGAAAAAAAAACTAAAAATTACGTTGATAAACTAAATTTATGTTTATTCAATCACACCACTGCTAAGATTTATATTATTAAATCTTTTCTATAATCTGTTGTTGATTTTTATATTAATTTTTATTTATATTGTTGACTTCCAGAAAAAAAAATGAGTCTTTCTCATGCACATAATCTTCTATTCCTAAGCTCCAATTACAAGTACTCAATTCTCACTAATAGATGACATAATCTTTGCAGAAAAAATTTAAATCAAGATGATTAGAATGATAAGAATAAAGATTTTTAGGATTCAATCTTATTATTAACTTGAGATAAGATAATCGATGAAAAATATAAATATTTAATTATGATTAGTAAGAATAAATGTGATAATCATATTTAAAAATTAATTGTAAAACAAACAATTTAGCTTCATCCATCACATAAATATAAGATTTATCTCATAATATCATCAAACAAAAAAGATCATAATGTTTAATTCTAATTTAATTTTGATTTATCATAATAAAGTCAATAATCATATATAAAAATGTCAATTTATCCATAAAATAAATAAAGAATATATGAGATAAAAAGTGTTACATTTTTATTCATATGAGGAAGTACAAAATTTATCAACAAGATCATCTAGATTAATTTTTTTTAAGTCATCTAACTTTTTATATAATTATTGGTTGTTGTTAAATAATAATAATCTTTAGTTTAAAATATTTAATATAAAAAATTAAAATATCAACAAACCGTACATTGCACTAGGTAAGAGCTAGCTATTTATAAAGATATGAGAAGCGAGTTAATTATGGAGAGATGATACATGGAAAAAAAATAAAAAAAGAGTAAATAAATTTAACTCAAACAAAAATATTAATTATATTTCTTAATCTTTGTGATATAATTTTAAAAATTTGCATATAAGAACGGAGGGATTACTTAGGATTTGTTTGACAAAAATAACTTGTAGCTAATAACGATAAACTTTTAGCTTATAGCTTTGAATTGAAGCTAATCGAGAACTTATAGATTATTGGTAACTAATTAAAATATAGTTGTTTGAGAAAACTATCTGTTGAATTAGCTAAAGTTTGTTAAATGAAAAGAAGATACATAAAATAGTACTATATTAATGCAATATTAAATTTTTCTCATTTTGCCTTTAAAAATATTCATTATTTTATTTTATTCATTAACTAATTAATTAAAAATAAGGTAATTACATACTTGGATAATCAATTATAAGGAGGGAATTTTATGCTTGGAATTTTAAACCAATAATATATAATTATGAGGGAAAAATTATATGCTTGGATTGAAAAATAACTAAAAAAATAAATTAATTATTAATTATGTGGACAATTGACATATTTTGAGTTGTGGTAACTGAAGTAATTTGTTCATAAAATTATTAAGACATAATTATTAAAAACTCTTACTTTTTAGAAAAGTTATTTAGAAGAGTTTTCTAAAAGATAGTTTTTAAAAGTTACAAGCTCTTTTTTTATTGTTTTTCATCAAACAGTTGGTATTAACTTATTGACTGAATCAATAATTTACCAGCTATCAAATAAATTATAATTTTGTTTTGTCAAACACAAGCAATTAGATAGCTTTTCTAAGAAAATAAAAGTTTTCAATAAATCATGTCTTGATTTCACATTTGATTTTCTTACTAACAAACTACTTGAATTGTCACAATCCCAAAAAATGTCAATTGTCCACATAATTATTAATCATATTTTTTTTTCAATTATTTTTCAATCCAAGCACATAATTTCTCCGTCGTAATTATATTTTTTTTTGGCTTAATTTCTCCCTATAAGTTTTTTTTATAGGTAAAATAAGGAAATTTTGATATTGCATCAATATATATAGTAGTATTATATTTTACTTTTCGTTATTTAACAAATTTCAGCTATTTCAACAACTAGTTTTTGCCAAATAATTTTATTTTAATCAGCCACTCACATAGCTATAAGCATTGAGCTTCAACCTCAAAGTTTTCAACTAGCTAATTTCACATCTATAAGCATTAAGCAAGAAATTTACAATTATTAACTACAAATTCATAGCTACTACTTACTCCCTCTATCTCTAATTATAAGACCTTTTTGACACTTTTATTTTGTCCTTATTTATAAGACCTCATACCAATTTTCAATGATCATTAATTATTTTTTTACCACAAACATCGATATTTATTTAACACTTTTTAGATTCCCAATAATATTAATAGGGGTAATTTTGAAAATACACATCAAAAGTTCACATTTCCAATACAAATAACTAAATTAATCTACTTTCTTAATGAACGTGAAATCTCTCAAAAGGGTCTTATAATTAGGGACGGAGGGAGTATAACTTAATTTTGACAAATACTTACTTTGTCCCTTAATATAAGTCACTTTTACATAATTCACGCATATTAATCAAAGTAATTATTACTCTCAAATTTATCAAAAAGTATATTGTCATTCCAAAGTTACCCCTATTAAAAACTTTACAACTCTATTCATTTCTCTTTCTATTGTAATTATTACTCTATCACCCTTATACAATTATAAGGGGTGTATTTGGAATAAACTCTTTAATATTATCTAGATATTCTAAAACGACTTATAAAAAGGATATCATTTATACTAAAATGGTGCCCCGTGCCCTATAACAAGGGATGGAGGGAGTAAAGCTAAGAAGTTTTCTTTCGGAAATTTCAAACTTATTTTATTGGAGAAAAAGATCAATTTTCAAAACTGAATTTAATAACATTAAATGTTCTTAAAAAAAAAATCAAAGTCATAATGAACGTTATTGTTATTGAACTAAATTCACCATTAATACCAATAAGTTTCTTCCTCTTTTTTACGTGGAATTTCAATGCTTACCGTCAGTTTTAAAGGAAACGCATTTAAAACTGCCTCCAAAATATATTGGGAAGGTATTAATTTTTTTTTTTTTCCGCAAATATCTTCACCCAAGGCAATGACTGAAAAACAGAGAAAAAGACCATTTGCTACCCAAAGTCCAAACTTGACACAAAAAGATTACGATTTTAGTCAAGCAATCCATGTTCACCATTGAATCAAATTATGTCCATTGAATCAAAATATTCTACTTTCCTAAACAATTTGGCAAGAAGCATGATCCTCAACCATGTTCATGCTTATCACCAAATTCTCCCCTAACTAAATTCATTTTATAAAAGACATTAATCTTATATTTGTCAAACAATTTTATTTTATTTTTTTACCTCTTCTAGTGGTCCCATTATTCCCCATCTTTCCATGTCCCTTCATTTATAAAATCACACTCCCATGTGAACCATTTCACTCAATATCACACATTCATACACATACACCATTATCAAAATCAGCTAATACCACCACACCATGCCCAAGAAGATTCAAAAAACCCTTCAAGACTACCTCACCAAAATCAAAACCCGTCACCCCCCACAACTCCAATTACCCTTTAACTCAATATCCTCTTCTAAGTCCTGGATTCTCTCAGGCTGCAAGCATCCAAAGACACCTTCTTTCGCCTTAGAGGGCCGAAAAAGCGGTGGTGGTAGCAGCAGCAGCAGCAACGATAACAGTCGTGATCATGATCACAATCACAAAGAAGACGTCGCAGCCACGCTAGCGGACGTCGATCGTTTCCTATTGGAAAACTTCAAATCCCTATACGTGAAAGACGACCATGATGATGATGACAACGACGACGACAACAACGAAGCAACCGGAAATAAAAACAACAAAAATACCAAAAGGGTATTCTTGGAAGATCGTAGGCGTGACGAAGAAGGTCCAAAACTAGGTCCTATATTGTTTGATTCACCAAGGTTGGTGGAAATACCACGTGATCTTTGTGGTAGCACCAGATTCTTTGTGAAGCCAGGGTTCTCAGGCTCATTGATGGAGGATGCAAACACAACATTTGATCGTGACGAATCAGGCTCGACCGCAACCGCTATAACAACTAATGATTCATCATCCAAAGAGGGTAAGGCTAAGCTTCCGGATAACTGCATCGCGCTCTTGACATACACGCCGAGCCCTTACGAGGAGTTTAGGCGTTCCATGCAAGAAATGGTTGAAGCAAGGGCTCGAAACAATGAGGGTGACATTGACTGGGAATTCATGGAGGAGTTATTGTTTTGCTACCTAAACTTGAATGAGAAGAAGTCACATAAGTTCATACTCAGTGCATTTGTGGATCTTGCCACCACTATGCGTCAGAATGCGGAGACGGCGGTGGCGGCGAAGCCACGCAGTGTTCGGACTTTTACAATTGATAGAAAGGTAATTAAGAAGTTTTAAGGAATTGAAGAAATATGTTACCTAGCTATATCCATGGATTGAATGGCACTGTTGAAACTGTAAACCAGTTATATATGTTTGTGATCGGAATTTTTATCATCCAATATTTCAATTACAGGTTTAATTGCAAAGGAGTTAGTTCAATCTTTTTTTTTTTTGGGTTTACATGGGAGATCTGGGACTAGAACCCATGACCTGGGAAGCGGGACTCCTAAGTGTCCCTGCAGCCACCAACTGGACTGTCTTACGCGGATATTTTAATTTAGCGCATAGATAAGTCAATAGAGTTTATTCAACTTAAGTACTTAACCAATGGCGTCAATTGGACTACGTAATGTAAGAGCTTTGCGGCATAATGCTCCTATCAAATTCGAGCAAAATTGTCCAAGTAAAGGATAGTTGTGGCCCACACTCCATGTATACATATTTTTTTTATGTGCAAAGTTTTTTTTTTTTTTTTTTTTAACGGAAAAATGGAAGGAAAATTAAATCCATCAAATGATGATGCCAAAATCGAACCCGCAACTTTCAACTTCCAAACTTAAGATTTAGTACATGACAATGTGAGGTACTCATTTGTCTGAATGTATACATATCAATCTCACACTTTATAAATACATTGATTTTTAACATTGGTCTTTGTGATTGTTTATTATTCCGTACCTCAATCCAATTTACCTATCGTTTTAGAAAATTTATAGCTATTAAATATTTTAATTTTCAAGAGAAATATAAGGTACTTTTATTATATTATCTTCATACCACATAAATTATCACTCGATTCACATTTCAAAATGTTTAAAAGTTAGGTAAAAGTTGAAAAAAAAATTAATTAATATATACTAGAATTCTTAAAGAGACATAATTTTTAATAACTTAAAAAATGTTTAAAAAAAATAGATGAATTGAATCGGAACGAGTATTATTTTATGGAAAAGAAAAGAAAGACATGGGCTAATGGGCTATGGACGCGGTTCAGTACGAAGGTCCTGGTTTTGAACTTCAAGCTCATTTGTTTTTAAATGCTACCAATACATTAATCGAGCACTATTGTAGTTAACTCTCTTTTCAACCATTATTTTTTGGTTTTTTGTCCTAAGACATCACATGCAATAAGCCGAATAATAAGAATATAAGATATTGAGTGTTCCTGAAGAAAAACGAGCAATTTGTTTATGGTTGAAGCTTTGTAATTATGTGGTTTTCGGTAAGATGTAGCTGTTATTGATGGTGAAATTGTCTACCACATGTTCCCCGGTATTATACTAGGAAGTCTCTCTTGCTTGTATAAGGTAATGATGTTCCATATGGTATATACATTATCTTAATCAAGCATAGGAATAAGTGTTGGCAAATACATTAAAATTAAGCATATAAGAGTGAGTAAAAGAAAAACAAGGCGAAATTGAACTAAATAATCTTGGCTAAAAGGGAGTACCATACCAAGAAAACATTCACCTTATGCAAAATTTAAAAGATAAGTGATAAGTGTAATTTAATAGTATATTTGATCAAATTTTCTTTTTCAATAAATTATTTTGCCTCTTTTTCTTATTCTCTTACTTTTTTTCATTTTGATTCATAGGTAATTTTTCACATTTAATTACTTGACATCAAGGAAGCACAAACACTTCATGATAAATATTATATCCATGTCATCAGTATCCCATGCCATGTGGATACTTTCTTGCTTTAAAAAAAAAAAAAAAAAAAAAAAAAAAAAAAAAAAAAGAAAACCACTTCACGTCAACATTTTTGTTAAGTAATGTTATCACTTTTAAATTCAGTTTTTTTCCCCAAAGTATCCGTAACAGCAGTATCGTCTATAAGCATAGACATGCTCACACAGCTAAATATATACAAATAGTATGAACAATAAGCCATTGATTTAATGAAACTTCTTCACAATTGAATAAACTGATAGTACAAGTAGCTTTATTTTAGTGATGGCGCCTCACATAGGAATTGAATAAATTATAATTGCTCAACAAGTAAATAACAAACATGTAGTTTTAAGGCCAATTTACAAATCATCCCTGGGAAATTATTAATCGACATATCTCACAGGTTATTTTTAACTGTCAAATGTACAGGTAACTCACTCGATCATAACCATAAAACACAATTCCTCAAAACCACCTTCGGAAAAATTGGATGCCATGAGATGTATTGTTTTTAATCTCAAAAGTATATTTGATAAAAGTACCCAAAAAAAAAAAGGAAAAATTCATCATAGACAGGTAATCTAGGGATTAATTCCTGGGTTGTCCAGGCCCTATAGAAAAAAATAATTCTGAACCCATTCTTTTGATGTATTTATCCATGTATTCCTAAATATAACTTATGTTGATCCACCCAGGTCGACAACAATCTCAAGAAGACTCATTACAACATATGTTTGTGACAAAATGCCATGTGGCACTACTGTAATAAGGTGCCCAAATAATTATCAGTTCAGAGTTGATGCTTCTGAAACAGACACCACTTGATCATTTTTCTCTAATAAATTAAAGAATGAAGTAACACCAATCTCTAATTTAGATTGCTTAATCACAGTTCTCATTCCTACTGTAGTTACAAATTCGGTGTCATGTACTATCATTTATTCTTTTCCACATCTTGTCTCACAAGATTCAATAGAAACACCAAGAACGCACCTGAGATTTAGCTGAAAAATTATCAGTGACAGCCACAAGCAAGACACCTTTGATTAACCTCCGAGATGTTAATTTTTTTCAGCAGTATACTGTTCATACAAAGAATGATATTTTGCTGGGATGTAATCCTTGAACCTGTTGAACAGAATATAATGAACGTTAAGGTGATTTAACAACATCAGCAATTCCAACTTAATCAAATAACTGAAATATGTTTCCTTCGAAGTATAAAGCATCAAGCAAGAAAATGGATGAGTCCAAGTGATGGACACGAAAACGACTTAGCTCACGCATTACCGTTATACTGGACAAGGATGTTATGGACACAAAAACATTGACTAGTGATAAATGATAACAAGGATGACATTTCATAACCAGAAAAGTCACTTATATTATTATATATACTTTCACTATATAGTATATACCTTCTAAGGAGAGGTAGCCTTTCTGGTCCAGAGAACAATCTAGAAATGCATTGCAAAATTTCACCGATCTTCATTGCTTTGGTCTTAAGTGCCTTCATATATCCCACGAAGTCTATATACTCTGCGGCACTGAGCTTCTCTCGAACCTGTAGGGCATGATTAAAACAAAGTAATCTTAGTCCAAAGTTCTCACCAGTATACTTGACAAGGAAAATCAAATTCTATTGCCGTGTTGCCCCACACTATCAGAGAGGAAACATGATAAACCTGCCAGGCCATGGCATTTCTTTGGCGTTTATCTGTAAATCAGCCATGGCCGCATTTAATAAAACTTTGGGAAATGATGATGGCCAACTGATATTGAAAAAGAAAAGGAAGAAGAGGAACTTATAAGATGCTAAGGCTATGATTAAGGTTTTTGGATGCATTTTCAGAAGCAATACTAGTAGTAACTTTGTAGGTCTATAGAGGCCATGTTACAAATTACAATCTTACAACAAGAAACACTTGCGCAGTATAATGGAGTGTGGCTGTTTGGGAGTTATGAACAGAACAGAACTTACGACCTTAGTTGTAATACCAATCTAATTATTTTGGGGCAGATTCAACTAAGGTATTAGAATTTTGAAATTTAAAAGAGATAACTCATTCATAACACTTTTATCATTAAAATATGACTAAATAAGACCCCAGTAAGAATTTTTTTTAGCCAGAAGATTACAATTTTTAGGAAAATATCGTTAAAACTGGATGCAGAGTGATCTAGCAGATTTGTAAGACTAACTGCAAATAAAATGGAACCAGATATGCTTGGTTTAGCTTATGAAAGAATTATGAGAACCGAAGTCAATACTTCTAGTTAAGATCATATATGATCATGTCCTCACTGTTCAGGTTAATATATTTCATTGGACTCACGTGCATATCGCCTTCAAATCTATAATCGTGATTTTTCTTTTGGCTCTAGTAACATCATTCTCTATTTCACGTGCATGTATGCAGATCCATTTATCACATATAAGGACTTCACCTGAGCAAGGAATGCTGATCCTTGGGTTTCATCACCACTAACAGTGAAAGGCGCACAATCAGCAGGAAGATTGCCTTCTGGTCTATTGAACTCAAGACTTTTACTTTGGGAGGTGATATCATCTTTACATTGTTGTTCTCTACCACCTTCAGCATTTTGACAAGCTATTTTATAAATCTACTGATTTCTCAAGATTCACAGAAATAACAAATTGAAATAAGTGCTCTATGATTCAAAAAATAAATTGTACCCGATGAATGCTCGAGAGAATTTCCAATATGTTGCTTCAAGTCATAGTCTCCACTTATAAATCTACGTTTCTTAGAAGAACAACGTGCTATTAGCATATCCGTTGATTTTTCAGCTGGTTGAGAATTTTCAGTCAAATCAACCATAGAACGTTCTTGTGATAGAATGGTCTTCCTTCCATGCAAAACCGTGTTACATGTACCTCTTGAACTTTCACAACCTACAATCTTGCAATTGTCAGAAGCCAGAGATGAGCGATTGGCAGGCACAATTTCCCCCAAGAATGAAGTCCAGCGTTTTTTAGTATCAAGCGATGATGAAGCTTTCAAAGAACAATCCGGTGCCACAGGTGCAATCTGTATGTACAATCATTAACAAACTATAGGCCAAACAATAGCATTATATGAGTTAAAAAATATCAATGTCTTTGCAGTGTGCAATCAAGGACTTACCCGAGGTGAGACAAGTTTTTCCAGGTAAAATTTGTCCAGATGTTGCCCAGATGATGACATTTCTTCCGGGTTCTCTGAATCAGGAAGGATCATCCATTTCAATCACATCAGAAGAAAAATAACAAAGACCCCCCCCCCCCCCCCCCCCCCAACGAAAGAATTCAACTGGCAATCCATGAAACTAGAAACACACATATTATCCTTTCAAGAAACAAAGTTAAAGAATTTTAGAGATGCAGCCAAAAACAGATGTTGGGGCAACAAATCAATGAAAGCCAAAAGAATGTATTACAAAGGACACTGACCCTCTTTTTTAGGCTCTAATAATGACAGCTTTGTCAGACACTGGGTTTTTCCATCCCGAAAAAATCGAGTTAGAGTAAAAACCACTTCTCCAAATCTTGAGAAACACTGCAAGATCAGATATCAGTGAGTACAAAAAATATGTAATCCAAGAAGACAACTCCATTGCAGAAAGGCACCTTAATGTGAGGCTGTATCCAACGTGAGACTTGGGACTGACGATGTGGCTGTGCAAACCTGAAAATAACTCCAAAACTAAGAATAATCCTCAGCAAAAATTGGTAAAACAATAAAGGCCAAATTAATAAGTACAGAGGTCATATCATAACGTAATAACTATTGAAATTTAATGAGTAGAAAGAAGAATTAGAACTAGCATCTATACAAGTGTTGACAATGGTATTCTAATGTATGTATTTATTGAGGCACTTTTTCCAGTATATTTTGATAGGGTAACACTACAAGCCTCGAGTGGTAGCAGTACCCCAAGTGATATGACAAGAAGTATGGTTAACTACTTAGGGATAATGGTTACCCCTAATCTCATCACTTGGGGTTATGGTTGCCCTTTAGGTGGTGTTTAGCAATCGGCCCCATTGCTGAGAATATGATGCAAGAGGTAAGTTTCAATCCATGTTTGTTTCATACAAAACATTCCTAAAGGCTAGATGTATGATTGTTTTTTAAAAAATACCCTGGCCTGAAAAATAAGAGGTCATAAAGAGGGTACATAAATCATTTCACCCACAGAAAAATTGACATTACAATGGGAATCTAGCAATTTTAGGTGGGAAATCCCATTTGTCTTGACATTTTTTTCTATTCTTCTATCAAACATGAGCAAGTCACATTCCGAAGTGAAATGCCCAGAAATGTAAAAAACATTCTTTGAACCAAACACCACAGGGGTATTGTCAAATCCTCCTATAGATTAAAAAAAAATTAAGTGTATCATATTATCATGACACTACGGAAATTACTAACACTAAATACTTCACTCAATTTATAGCGTTAGACAGACAGATAGAACACCACTCAGGAAACATTCATAGAAAATGATCAAAGACCAGACCAAGTCACTGATATACCAATTAACTTAAAGACAAAAACAAGTGGGCCTAGTTATCTTTTCTTTTAAGAAGTAACACTTGAAAGAATGGGGAGTAAGTAATCAAAGCTTATGTTACTTTACTAGTAGTTCCGAGATGTGTATTTTGAAAAAATTTATATCAAAACAACTGAAGGAAAAAACCTTTCATCACAGAAAATAATAGCTCCATAGTCATGACGATGGCGAATTACACGTCCAACAGCTTGATTCACGGCTCGGGAGGCTTGTTGGTTATACCATTCATCTCCAGTTAAAGCCTGTTTTCGTGCCAAATATATAAGTATTTATTATGCACAAGTGTATTATGGATAAGTGTCTAACATTTATGTCAGGTGAAACCAATAGAACCTTGAGCGTTTCTCCTTGTGCACGAGGTTGTTTATCTAAATATTCACGTTTTAGACGAACCTGTTAGAGATTAAACAAAATGAGAGCATTTTATTGACAAAAATGAATTCGGAACTAATAGTAACAGAACTCTTTAGTATTTGAATGCTTAATGAATAATTAATGCAACAATATAAATTCATTAAATTGTAAAAGGCAAACTAATTCCCAAATCCCAGGGAATGAATGGAAAAAAGACTATCAAACCTTAGGATCGGTGCTTGTGGCAAATGGCAAACCAGTAACTACCACAGCTCTTCCAGCATGATCCGCAAAATCTAATCCTTCACTCACCTGATAAAATAACAACAGTTTAACAGCTCTGTATTGCACAAATGAAATTCAGAGTTCAGATGAGTCTAATCTAAGTGAGGCAGTGATCTATAGGTTTGATTTGCAGTACAACTTTTTCCCGGTATAATGCATCTTCTTTTATAAACATTTATCCCTTAAATATATTACTGAATATAATTTTTTTTATACAATATATACATGTTCACGTATCATAGATTATTCAAATTTCAAATATATCCAAAAATACTTCCAACCTGTATGGCTGTATCATACCAGAAAAGGTACAACCACATAAGTATGCATGCTAGTATCTATGCAACATACTATAATATGAATGCCTATGAGAGCACAACGGAACATGGCATACCTTACCACGACAAACAGCAAAAAAAACGGCTCCAGATGTGGAGGTGTCTTTCAGGTTAGATATGTAGTCCTGTCAAGAAAAACATAGAAATGCATCTAAGGATATGATCCACCCTAATTTAACCATGAAATAACATTGTTTCATTATGTTACATAAAGTGTCACCTTAATTGACGAGGCAAACAATGATGATTCCCGAGGTTCTATAACTGGTTTCTTGTGCTTACAAATTCTCTCCCATATTGATATTGAATTATCATTACTCTGAAAAGAAAATAAAAAACACAACACAATGCACCATGAGCTAAGACTAAACATATCTATCTACCTCTTCATTAAGTTTGTATGAGCCTTACCGAGCTTTTCCAGCACCCAATGCTTTGGTCCAAAAGGTAATAAGATGGGAAGAATACAAGAAGCCCATCAGGAACAATGCGAGCCAAATTTACTGGAACACAATATTAAAATGAAACCATGTACAGTCAGTAACAGTCTCCAACTTTTCTTTTTCTCATATTCGGAGATGGCATACAAAGTTCAAACCACCTATTTCCAAATTCTGTCAAGTTCCTGGCTTTCAATTTTAGTCTAAAAACAAAAAACTTTCTTTAGAACTTATAAAAAGTATACCAAAGCACAGATGAAATCATCTAAGTAAAGTTTTTAATAATACTAACATCTCGGGATGATCATTAAGTTTACTCCCTTAGGTCTCAGTAAGCTATCATAAAGTTATCTTTTGCCGCTGCTATGTAAGCAAATCTAAACTCGATGTTCTAAAGCAAACTATCAAAATCATATGTTACAACATGCAAAGCAATTAAATGTTTGAGAAGCACAAAACAGCCAATCTACAGAGTCTAAATTAGCTCTAAAAACAATAGCATAATCAAACCATAACAAAATACAATCACTAAGATTTCAAATACAGTACAGCTCCGATACATTTAACTCGATACACATTTTTCAGAGTGGAGATAGAAATAGTACATAAGGATCAGGGTAGCCAATAGCAGCAAATTGTGCATGTGGAGTGGCAAATTGGATCCAGAACCACTATGTCATGCTTCGGTGAAAACCATAATTCAACCCATTTTTAGCCATTTTCCACTCTTTCAAAGGTGGTTTAATGATCTGGTTTCCTACTCTTCAAGCTGTAGCATCTGGTTTAGGCATAAAAACTTACAATTACAAACCCCTCAACTTTTTAAGGGGTCAGTATTGTACTCTTTGCTTTCCTTATGATCCTTGACTTTTCATTTTTTTATGTTTTTTTTTTAAATTCCTTGACTTTTCATGTTATTAACTTGTTTAATTATGAGTTTGATTGATAGTGATTGTTCTCTAGATAATGACTTTGATTATTAATGATGAATATGTCTTTCATTGTGGGTAATTTTCAAACCAATGTCAGACTTTAACACTTAACAGTTAACACACACACCTCATGCCAAGACTAAACAAACATCTAGAGACCAAAGTTTGCAAGACAAGACATTTGAGGATGGCCCATTTTTTGAATAATTGGGCCCAACTCCACCCCAAAAGCTAGCTCATGGGGGGAGGGTTGCTCAAGTAATTATAAATGGTTTTTTACTCACATACTCAATTGATGAGAGACTAACATTTAAAATTTATATTGCATCCTAATCTTCATTATAGCAACCATCGCACAATCAGCATTTTTTAGGCCAATCACCCTGCGCTGCTATCTGGCATTGACTATCTTGATAAGGTTTCATTTTATGGAACTCATTATAGCCATAAGTATGTCGCATACCAATTGCATTGCCAAGCTCCTGCTTGTACTCTAGCGAATCACGAGTCCGGTAAGAGGAATTAAAAGTACGTCCTGAAGGACCAACAGGTACAACTCCAGCCCATATCTGACTGGGGGTTATCACATGTGGATTTTCCAACCGAAAGGGGAAGTTTCTGCGATGACAAGAATAAAATCAGTTAGTTAATGGAAACCAAGACATAAATGGATGAAAACACATTAAGAATGAAAAGGCACTTACAATTTGAGTTCCTCAGCAAACGATTCCATAGGGGATAATGTGCCTGATGTCAATATAATAGATCCAACCCCAAGTTTAGGGAATTCTTCCATTGCTATTCCTGGGTTAAAGCACCACCAGCTGAGTGTCCTTGACACCACTTTGCCTGCAGCAACAAAATAACAACACATAATATATGATAATGATAGGGATATCTGAAGTTACAACAATGTACAGGTCTAACAACAGGTTAGACTGTCTAGAGAATGAAAGGAGACAAAGAGGTATCTCTGTTTACAAGACTAATAGTTATACCAAAAAAAAAAACCACCTCCCACACACACAGAATGTCAGCATCTATCACCTGTATTATATAACCAAACAAACAAATGTTATACTTATAAATGCTAAACCCCCCCCCCCCCCCCCCCCCAAAAAAAAAAAAATAAAAAAATTAAAAGACTCGGAGGAGGCCCCAAAGCTTTAAAATATTTAGACCAAAGAAATAAATTCAAGAGGAAATTATCCAAAGCTCTCAGAAACAACCATATTTTTACAACATAAAATGCATCTACTTATAAAATGAAATCATCAAATGTCTAAATCTGAAGGTAAAAATAAAGGTAAGTAACAAATAATGGATAAAGTTCAAAGAATAACTAAATCTAAACTTATCAACTCTTCCTATGTCATGAGAATTGAAAATCATTACACAGCCGGATAAAAGAGAAGGGTCGTGTTAGGCGGTTGACAGTCAATGAAAACCTGGTTGAATCTTTATGGCATGGATAGACGAAATATGTTACCATAAGTAACAGAGAACCATAAACAATACACAGGACAAGGGCTACATAAATTTATCGATCATGCCCCAAAGACTCATAAAATAAAAATTGTAAACTTAATAATAAATGTGAGCAAATTGAAATTGACACAATAAAATTGGTTACAAATTTAATTGACATGGCAAAATAAAGGTAAAGGTAGTGTAATGGCCATATTAAGACTATTTCAATGCATTCATAAAATTTATTTCATCAAATCTATTACAATATCTCAGATTACCTTTAGAACCATTGGCAGCCCATGACTCAACCTCCTGCACATGAACCTTTTATGTACAAGGAAATAAAGGTTTGAAGTTAGATATCACAGCACAAGAAAAGGAAAATTAGACAAACAAAACCATATACTGAAGTGTAACTCTGACATAATACAAGTCCATAACCTACACGGTAGTATTTAGCATGATCAGTTCTTCCATCCCTGAAAATATTGTCAAGAATTTCACCGATACTATCCAACCTGCAGATGGTGTCAGAAGACTTTTGCTGATTATGTTCCTCAATAAGGGTTGAAGCTTCTGCAATTGTATCTCTAAGCTTAGAAGCAGTCTTGTATGTGATGTTAAGATCAGCCAGCAGTTCATAGATATAAGCCCCAGGTTTGGTGAATCCGAACTCCTTAGATCCAATAGGCACCTCAGAAATTCTCTTTTCAAGCTTTAGAAGAAGTGCTGCAAGAAAGAAAATATCATCATGTATGCCAGAGAATATACAGCATACAATTCTAAAAACAGATTGTCAAGTGTACACAGTTGGCTGCCTCCCCAAAAGATCCAGGAAACCCAAACAAATTTTACATTAGATAAGTTAAGTTTTCTTCAATAATGGTGTCAAGATAAGTAAAAGCAAGTCATGATACTGTCAAACAGAAATTGGAATTTTGACAAGCATTCTATAAGATTAAGCTCACCTTTAAGGATAGCAAAATCATCTGGATTATGTGACTTATCATTTGATTTATCTCTTCTTTTTATTGAAAGGTCAATACAAGTTTCAGCCTCAGAAATGCAAGCTGTTAGAAGCCAAGAAGGCAAGTCAAAGGAGGCTGCATCAGCACATATGCTTTCCTGCACAAAAATAACTGTTGGTAAGTAATAACAAGCAAACTAGAATTGCACGAATAAGTTATATTAACACATAGCAGACTAGTGAAGAGGACAATATTAATGATAGCATTGACAGTTCAACACTTAGTTCTGTGGAGTAAATCATATTTTTCAAGTCACAAATTGGTAATACATATTCCTTACCAGGTTGTGTGCTTCATCAAATATGAGTATACTATTGTTCCAAGAAAGTTGCAGAGATTTTCTATACCCACGATCAATGAGATAGTTGTATGGAGCAAATACTATATCAACAACCTTGTGGAGCTCCTTTGATAAGTAATAGGGACACCTGAGATAAGCATGCACAGAGTAAACTAGAAGTCCAAGCAATCAACAATTTCAATTGGAATTAATTAAATAAATAAATAAAACAAAGAAGCTGTAAAATGATATGGCACAGCTGTGAAAACCTACGGTCCAAATCTTGTGCCAATACTGACCAAATCCTCAATATCTACAGGTTCATCTCCAAGATGGGGATTGCTCTTCAAGTAACCTACAACATAATTAGAGTAACATCACAAGCTAATCTAAAACACATAATCATAATGATAAAAACACCGGAAGTCCAAAATTCAATGCCAATAATTTGACTTAAACATTTGACAAATTATTCATAAATGATTTGCACTTTTCAGTAGCCTACATAAACATGATATCTTATTCTTAGAGATATAAGATATATCACATGGGTTGAACATCACAAATATAGTTCTAAGTTCTAACTAGTCCACGAGGGACAAAATTAGTTACTACAACGCATACGAAACTATAATAGTCACTAAGAGAATTTTATTTTACATCTTTTCGAGTGTGTTTTGCATAATGAACATAATTTGCAAGGGAACAAAGATGAGGACTTTATAGGATAAATAACAAATGTATATGCATCGTATATAGAAGTATGACCAATTGGTTCAATAACTGTTAGGATCCAATTGCAAGGTATGGGACTTGAGTCCAACATTGGAAGCATGGGATTCTAGTGTGGGGAAGTTTATAAGGCCATGGGCTCTCCAATTACAACAACTAGCTTTTGTGGTGTGGTTCTCCCAAGGTTCTTATCAATAACGCAGAATTTTTTAAAAAAAAGCATCAAGAAGAACTTCCCACACACCCAATGAACAAAATGAGTAGAATGAATTTCCAGGTAATCTAAAATCATAGCTCAAAGTTGAAATTGTAAGCATAGAACAATTTAACAAGAAAATTACCAGAAACTTTACTGAAATGTTCACATTGGAGCTTCCCACGCCTTCGGCAGAGTACTCGGCAAGCATTTGTTTGTGTTTTTCCACGAAGTTTCTTCACTTGATCATGAATGCAAAGTTGTTCCCGAGATCCTAGGACTATCATCTTAGGCCTGCATACCAATGAATACCACAGAAGTATAAGCCTGACACATATATATCACCATAAAAACTGTAAACTTCAAGTCTGTATGGTTGTTTCAATTCAACAGAATCTGGTGATTTCAGAATTCAAGAGCAGATAGAAAATGCTAAAAAAGTGAAAGAAAGTGTAGGAAAACGTAAGCAAGTGGAGAGAGATTGCATATCTAAAATGGTAACTGCCATTAACTCATTAGAACCCAAAAGGTTCTAGTATACAAGTTTCTAGAACACTTGTGATACAGTGCAGAAGCCTAAATCACTACTGACAAACTATAATGAGTTTTGGCACTGACTCTTAGGTTGAAATGTCAGCTTTACACAAGTTGATGCCAACTAATACATTGATACATACTTTAATAAGTGAAAACAGAATATCAACCAGGATAGCCCACAATGTCCATGATCTGTCTCGGCACCACAATCACCAATTTGACAGGAAACAAAAACGCTGATGCAAGTACATGAATGGTAAATTTACATAATACTAACCGACAAGCATGAACATTGACAACAACCAACAAACATTACATAAATAGAAAATAATACATCATGTCATTTGCAAAAGTTTAGCTTGAAGATCTTCTAGAGTATAAATTAACCTGTAAGATGTTCGTTTCAACTCTCGAATTACTTGACGGATTTGACTGTGAGTGCGCGAAGTATATACAATTGTAGAACGACCTGATTCTTCCGATGGTGATAGTGTAAATAATTCAGTTTTACCGTCTAACTTATCACTGATCTTCAAGCTCGCACCAGTTATGAAACTGCCCAAACTCTTCCGCCAGGCTAAGGTAGCACAGAGTAGACATAGCGTTTTTCCGGTTCCTGTGGGACTCTCCAATAGCGCATTACATTTCTGCCAAGAAACAACAGATATGCAAAATGAATATCCGTAAAGTAGCACAATACTAAGCATCACACTCTAATAAGCACGATCTTTCTGGTGAACAGCAGATGTGAAATAGATGCACCAAGAGCTCACATTTGTTACCAAGCATTCGAAAACAAACCTAATTTAATTCAAAATGGATAAAGACTATAAATTGGACGCAGTTCTCACTAGAATATAAGAATAATATTTGATTAAATAAGTTCAATAAAACTCGCATAGCACAACTCAGGATAAGAATTTGATTAAATAACTTATCATTACATACATCTAAACCGAATCATCGCCACGCGAATTCTTAATCAGAGGAACACACTAGCTTAACTAGTATATGAAAGATAACCGCATTCAAAATACTGATAATTAAATAACAGAAAATACGCGATTGCCTCGAAATGGTTCAAAATAAAAATTAATAAATCAAAATTGCAAATCGCAAAAGCAATAATTACCTGCTGAAGCGATTGGAGGACTTTGTCCATGTAAACGATTTGAGAATCGTAGGCTTCGTAGGGGAAATCAACGTCGATTCCCCTGATCTTGTACGTTGGCATTTCTCAAAGCAATAGAGAGAGAGAGAGAATGAACGGTTTCTTCGTCTTCGTCTTCTTCAGGAATTTGATTTCAACATCAATTGAATTGAATGAATGAATGAACCCTAAAAGTGAGATGATGCTGTCGCTGCTCAGTAGCTAGTAACATAGAGTGTGTGTGTGTGTGAGGGAGATAATTTCCCGCCATGTTGAAAAGATTGCTAGACGACGTCGTATCAGGACAATTGACCATTGTTGAATGTTGACTACAAATAAATTTATGATGTACTTTCTTGTCTAAATTCTGAATTTTTTTTAAATATTATAATATTGTAATTGTGATTTTTTTTTCAGCCCTTTAATACTTTCTTAAAAAAAAAAAGATCTAAATACTACCTAATTTTGAATAAGTGTATACATGGTCTAATAAGATATACACATGTGTCATTTTTCTCTCCAACGCGGACCAATAAGATACGGACAGGTATGATGAACAGTAATTCTGAGACAAACGATGCAGATGAAAAAAATGTAAAGGACATATATGATACAAAAAATTTCGAAAGACCAATTCGATAAAAAAATACATTAATGAATCAAATGAGCAAATTAACCTAATTGATATGCATCCTTTAATTTTTTATTATTTAACATTCATATCCATATTATATGTATAATATATTTTTTATGAAATTTATTTAGAGCAGTTTTTGTTTGAGAATAACGTCATCGAACACATCCCTCAATTGGGTTTAACGGAGTTTCAGCTACTACGTTTTTTTTTTTTCTTAAAATATTAGGGTTCGCTTCTCATTTTATCTCACAAATTTATTTGGAGTCTCGAACTTGTGCATTGTTTTATTCATTAACTTTGTCAAGGTTTGATTGATTCAATTGCTCAATATTTTTTACACTGGTTAGCAAGATTTCGAAAATGTTAATATTTTATTTTCTTTTTCCAATTCATCTTGCTATCTGAAATTGAAATTATGTCTAAGTTGAAATGGGAAAAAGGAAATACCTTCAAGTTATTGGGGTTCATATTTGAGAATTTTGATGTTGAAAATTAGGGATTATGGTTGGAGATTATTTTGAGAATTTCGAATTATTTTTTAGTAGGTGAAAAAGATAGAAGAGTTTTAAGATGATAGATAAAACTTTTAGCAAAAAAAATCCATATTTCGGCATCGGAAGAATAATCTTTGATGAGAATTAGGTATATTCCGGTAAACTTTTACGTTGTTATAATGGTAAGGGCAATATTCACAAAAGTCATAAAGATAAAGGACTAAATTGATATTTTAAAAGTTAGATTATCAAATTGACACATAAAAATAAGATAAAGGGCGAAAAAATGTATTCAAGTTAAAATAATATGATTTTTTATGATATTTAATTTTGGCTTAATTATGTCACAAGTCCCTGAAGTTTGGGGTACTTTTGTCAGATACCCTTATACTTTTTTTTCAATGTCTGACTCCCCGAAGTTATTTCTGAGTTTGTCATATACCCCTATTACCAATTCTAGCCAATTTTGATGACATGTAACATCAGAATTCTAGTCAGACGTAGGAGGTTGGTCATGTAGTGTCGTGTGATGTCACACGGACGAAGACGAACTCTCTCTTCAATTCTTTTTTTTTTTCATTTAACTAAAAATATAAAAATAATAAGTTTTTTAGTTTTTTAAATTTTTTTAAAAAATGATCTTCGCCCACGGGGTACCAGGTGTTTAACCTCCTGCTTCTGATCAAGATTCTGATGTTACATGTCATTAAAATTGGTCAGAATTGGTAATAAGAGTATACAACAAACCCAGAAGTAACTTCGAGGAGTCAAACATTGAAAGAAAAAGTATAAGGGTATTTGACAAAAGTACCCCAAACTCCACGGACTTGTGACATAATTAAGCCTTTAATTTTTCAAGAAATCCATCAATAAACCAAATTGAATCAAATTGTATACAGTCCATTTGGTTCGATTCGATTTTGTACCAATAACTTACGAGAATCAAACTAAACCAAATCAAATAATATTGTTTAGTTCAATTTCTACTTCCCTCTAAAAATTGAACAAAACTAAATTGTTACACCTTTAATTTTGCTTCAAATAACTCCTTAGCAAACGAAGTTAATTAAGCATTTTCCATTATATCTTTCTATAAATAAAAAATACATTAAAAATTGTTAAAAGTATTATTACAATCATGCAAATGATTGATTCAATTCAAAACTTCTCATCTTCTCCTCAATTTCAAACAATAATCCTCACGTAGCTAAATTTAAAAATAATAATACACATGTTTTTATTTTTTATTTTTACTCTTTTCTTTATTTCTTAACTTCAAACAACGATCCTGACATCATTGATTTCAAAAATATTTCTCACGTAAAAAATGTTTAAAATCTAACTATAAATTAGTAATTAAAAAAACTAACATCTCATGCATTCAACAGAAAAAGAAATTGGTTCATTGTATAATTGTGAATTAATATTATCATTTTAAAAAATTGACTATTACTCTCAATGATCATGTGATTTAAAAAATATTAATAATATACAGTATACATATAATATTTTTTTATATCTTTTGTGATTATGCGATTTTAATTCATATATTTGATTTGGTTGATATTGACTAACAATAAGAATTTTCATGGATTAAATTGCATATTCGTAATATCGCCGTATTAAAATATATGTTAAGTTGACGGAATCAATAAGAAATTAAATTGTTTCATACTACATAATGGGCAAGCTTAATTCTTGCTACTAAAAGACCAATAACGATATCTCCTATCCCTAAATAGGTTGTATGGCAATGAAGCTATAACTTTCTGGTATGAAAATGTGCCCACGATAGACTACTTACCAACGTTAGGAAGTGTTTTTAGGGTTTAGACAACCCTTTTTGTTTTTGTTAGTATCGAAAAAAACACTCTTCATATTTTTCTCCTCATTAGAAATTGAATATTTGATTATGCTAAATCGATTTTTTTGTTACCAGTTGAACTTAACAGCAAAAATTAAGTGCTTTATTTAAGGAGTACATGAAGATGGTGAAGATAAAATTGAAGGTGTTTATAAGTCCAAACCACACACACATATATATATATATATATATATATATATATATATATATATTAAAATTGATAATAATTCCAAACTGAAGATGCTCAATAAGGAAAGAAATTTCAAGGATGAAGTAGTGGAAAGAGATCGAATAGAGAAAAGCCCAACATGAAGGCCCGAAACAAGTTCAACTTCTCTTAGGTTTTAACTTTTAAAAGTACGGGTATCAAAAATAATGTTCCAAAGAAAAAGGGCGGAAAAAAAAATAAAAAAGGAAAGAGGAGGTTCATCACTTCATCTAATGGATGCTTCTAGAATCTAAAGGATACTCCAGACATCTCTAGGACCAATGAAGCACGTCTCTTGCTACCTTTAAAAAACTCAAAAACCAGTTCAAAACTTCAATAAAAAATCACAAAGGGTCATTAAGAAATTAAAACCCAAAAATTATTATTTGCATAACAGCCCCAAAACTCAACCCTTTATTAAGAAGCTGCTGCTGCTGCGTCTTTTGTTATTCTTTCGTTCTCATTCTCAACAACAGAGAGAGTGGTTTGTTAACGTTGTTTGTTGTCGTGTGTTGTTTTTGCAGAACTTTGCAAAACCCTTTACCAGGTAAACCCTCTTTCTTTTTCTTCTCTATTTTAGTCTCATTTTTTTGGCATTCTATCACTTAAAGTTTGAAACTTTACACACTTGGTTAAGTCTTCCACTGGTTTATATGGTTTCTAGTAGTATTTTTTTTATTACCCAAATAGGGTAAAAAAAGTATACAACTTTGGGTGTAATCCATTGGATTTGATCTCCAGTGCTTAAAAAAAATGGTATTTGCAATAAAAAATATCACTTGATTATGTTATAACTGTTGAATTTATTTAGATCACCGATGTATTTTGATCCTTGATTGCCACCATTATGCTTGAACTACGACACTTTTTTTTTTGTTCTTAATGTACCAAGCTTTTATTCCAATGACATCAATTTGAACTTTATTTAATTTTTTTTTTAGAGTTTTAATAATAATTACAGAGCCTTTAAAAAAAAATAATTACAGAGATGATTTTGAAAAAGTTCATCAAATATTATTATTTCCAATACAAATAAGAACTTTAACTAATTTCTTTAATTCCTGAATTTTTCTTCAAAATGGGCTTACATTTAAGACCGGAGGGAGTACTTGTTTCAATTGTTGGCAAATGCTAACAAATGCTAGCAAGACCCTTAATTGTTACGAGTATTATCCTATGTGTCTGTTTATGTGCAAACTATGTTTTGACCTAGTTTTGAGGTAGGTGCATTTGCCACTGAAAGTGATTACTGCTGGATTCATGGTATTGCTAATCCTTTATCACGCCCAGTTCAAATCTGGAATTATCCAATGTTTTGGTTTATCATGAGCAGATATTTTGACCTTGTTTTAAGTTTTGAGGTGTATTTGCCACTTGATGTCCGGTTGCACTTCTATGTGACTGCTGTTTAATTTATCATAACGCTGCCCATTTATTATGCGGAGTACAAATCCTGGAAACGGTTTCCCTCCACGTGGGAGTCTCGTGCATTGGGCCTCCTTTTTGTTTGCCTTCTTTTTTTTTTCTTGTTATTATGTAAGTTGTCGCCACCTGCTGCGTAGCCTTCTTTTCTTTTTTCTTGTTATTATGTAAGTTGTTGCCACCTGCTGCGTAAGGAATTATCCCTAGTCCCTACTATGTTTCCAGTTGTGATTGTTGTTCTTTCACTTTTGGTCATATTTATTACCATACTGGAATAATGTGCCACATAATGCTGCGTAATGTACTGTCCTGATCATGATTTCTACTTGTCTTCATTGTATTTACTACCTACACTAGAAAAAAAATTTTCCCATTGACTTAAATGTGATTGTTATTTGACTTATTTTCACTCTCCAGATTTTGAGTTTGACCGAGAGATCAACCAAAGATGAGCGTGGTCGGTTTTGATTTTGGTAATGAGAGCTGCATTGTTGCTGTTGCGAGGCAGAGGGGGATTGATGTTGTGCTTAATGATGAGTCGAAGCGTGAAACTCCTGCAGTTGTATGCTTTGGTGACAAGCAAAGGTTCATTGGAACAGCTGGGGCTGCATCTACGATGATGAACCCAAAGAATTCGATATCGCAGATGAAGCGTTTAATTGGTAAACGATTTTCTGATCCGGAATTGCAGCAGGATCTGAAGTCACTGCCTTTTGTCGTCACTGAAGGGCCCGATGGATATCCACTAATTCATTCACGGTACTTGGGTGAAGCTAAGACATTCACACCAACGCAAGTGCTTGGAATGCTGTTTTCGAATCTCAAAGAAATTGCTCAGAAAAATCTGAATGCTGCTGTGGTTGATTGTTGCATTGGTATTCCAGTTTATTTCACTGATCTTCAGAGGAGAGCAGTCTTGGATGCAGCCACTATTGCGGGATTGCACCCGCTTCGCCTGATTCATGAAACAACAGCAACCGCCTTGGCTTATGGAATTTATAAAACTGATCTTCCTGAAAATGATCAGCTGAATGTTGCCTTTGTTGACATTGGGCATGCTAGCATGCAAGTTTGCATTGCTGGGTTTAAAAAGGGGCAGTTGAAAGTTTTAGCTCATTCATACGATAGGTCTCTGGGTGGTAGAGATTTTGATGAAGTTTTGTTCAACCACTTTGCTGCAAAATTTAAGGAGGAGTACAAGATTGATGTTTTCCAGAATGCCAGAGCTTGTCTTAGGTTGAGGGCTGCTTGTGAGAAGCTGAAGAAGGTGCTAAGTGCAAATCCGGAGGCACCTCTAAATATTGAGTGCTTAATGGATGAGAAGGATGTCAGGGGCTATATCAAGCGTGATGAGTTTGAGCAACTAAGTTTACCGATTTTGGAACGTGTGAAGGGACCTTTGGAGAAGGCACTTGCTGAGGCAGATCTTACTGTTGAGAATGTACACATGGTGGAGGTGGTTGGTTCTGGTTCTCGCGTACCAGCTATAAACAAAATCTTGACAGAGTTTTTCAACAAAGAGCCTAGGCGGACAATGAATGCTAGTGAATGTGTTGCGAGAGGTTGTGCATTGCAGTGTGCTATTCTAAGTCCAACATTTAAAGTTAGAGAGTTTCAGGTAGAGTTTCTTCCATTAGCTTGTTCTCTATTTCAGTTCATACGGCCCTCTGGTACTTAAGGAATGTAAAATTGTGCAGGCATTTGTGAATTTTGAATTCCAGCATTTGTTACACATTTGTACATGCAGTTCATTTGATCTAATGTTGCTTCTATTTCTTGATGTTCAGGTCAATGAAAGCTTTCCTTTCTCAATTTCTCTTTCCTGGAAAGGTTCTGGTCCTGATGCACAGGATAGTGAAGCAGATACTAAGCAAAGTGCCATTGTTTTCCCTAAGGGAAATCCCATACCAAGTGTCAAGGCACTGACATTTTTTAGGCCAGGAACCTTTTCTGTTGATGTACAATACGATGATGTGAGTGGGTTGCATACACCAGCAAAGATCAGCACATATACTGTAAGGCAGTTTTTGAGTTCTCTTTCTTTATTACAACATGTTTCCTGTTGGTAGCCCTTTGATTCAATCATTATCATTCTTAAATTTTGCAGATTGGCCCTTTCCAATCAACCAAAGGCGAAAAAGCAAAAGTTAAAGTGAGAGTTCGGTTGAATCTACATGGAATCATTTATGTTGAGTCAGCAACTGTAAGTCTATTCAGAATTAGTGTGTTTTTTTTTTTTTGCACAATAATAACTTCTATTTTGATGTTGCAAACCAATGAGCATTTGTGCCTAATTTTTTTTAATTTTTTTTTGTATAGCTTATGGAAGAGGAAGAAATTGAGGTTCCAGTCACTAAAGAACCTGCACGAGAAAATAACAAGATGGAAACTGATGAAGCTCCTCCTGCTGATGCTGTTGCACCTCCTACCTCTTATGACAATGATGTTAATATGCAAGATGATAAGGCAACTACTGATGCCCCTGCAGCCGAAAATGGCATCCCTGATACAGGAGATAAGCCTGTGCAAATGGACACTGATACCAAGGTAGATGGCGAAAGATGCTTCCTTGTTCTTGTTTTGTTTCCTATTGCCAGGTTTTGGAAAACAACATCCAAAACAAGAAAAACTAAATAAGCTCCACGTCTTCTCTTTCTTATAAATATACTGCAAATTATGATAGTGCATACATGTTTTAGCTTGTTGGATTTTGCTATAAAATATGATAGTGCATCGATTTTAGTTGTCAAGCGTGGTCCATTATTAAATTGTAATTTGACTGGCTATATTTTTGTAACATTGCAGGTTGAGGCTCCGAAGAAGAAGGTGAAGAAAACAAACATTCCTGTTGCAGAGCTAGTTTATGGAGCAATGGAACCTGTGGATGTCCAGAAAGCTGTAGAGAAGGAATTTGAAATGGCTTTGCAAGATCGAGTGATGGAGGAAACAAAGGATCGAAAGAATGCAGTTGAGGCTTACGTTTATGACATGAGAAACAAAGTGAGTGTTACTTTGCTTTTCTGCTTAACGGAGGTTGAATATTTGATTACACCGAAACTAATTTCTTGTTATCCATTTCAGCTAAATGACAAATACCAAGAGTTTGTTACTGCTCCAGAGAGGGAAGAGTTTATCGCTAAACTTCAGGAGGTGGAGGACTGGCTATATGAGGATGGTGAAGATGAAACTAAAGGTGTATATGTTGCCAAACTTGAAGAGCTCAAGAAGGTAAGAAAGAGAATCCATGCCCTTAGCTAGCAAGATGCGATTAGGCTCAAGAAATTATAATCACTGTCCTTATTCCTATCCTCATAAACCATAAAACTAAATGAAGATTAAGTAACCGAAGTGGCACGTGGCACATTTTTTTTTCTTCCCCTTTTGTGTTGATTAACAGTTTTACACACAAGAGAAAGAGAAATTTCTTTGTTAGTTCTTCTAGTTTTTGCATTCTTAATGGAGATTTTGCAATTGCAGCAAGGTGATCCGATTGAAGAGCGTTACAGGGAATACACGGAGAGGGACGAAGTAATCAATCAACTTGCCTATTGCATAAATAGTTACAGAGATGTCTTGATGTCAAATGATCCCAAATTTGAGCACATTGACATCAGCGAGAAAGAGAAGGTATTAGCACTCAAAATTTTCACCCTCAATTTCTTTTCTGGTTGCCTTTCCACTGGAAGTAATGTTTGTTTTTTATTTGTTTGTAGGTCTTAAATGCATGTGTGGAAGCTGAGAACTGGCTTAGGGAGAAGAAGCTGCAGCAGGACTCACTTCCAAAACATGCAAACCCTGTGCTGTTGTCAGCTGATATAAGAAAGAAGGCTGAAGCTGTTGATAGGTATTGTTTTAAGGGAGATTTTATTAACATCTGTTTCGTTGTTACTCACACCTGCGATCGTGTAAACAACATTGGATGTCTCACCCGACATGGTGTGAGTAATAGAAAAATGAGTGTTAATAAAGTTTCCTTTTGTTTTAATTCGTGTTGTGCAGTAAGTTGGTAGTTTGATTATTTATGTTGCTATTTTGACTTTGAGGTAATGTTTTCAAATCCTGAAAACAGTCTCTATTAAAGTGGGGGTTAGGCTGTGTACATTTACACTGGAAACCTCGTGCTTTGGATCCCTTCATCTTTTTTTCTTCCTTTTTTGTTCTTTGTTTGATAGTTATGTGTTTGCATTAATAGGTTCTGTAAGCCGATTATGACGAGACCAAAACCAAAGCCAGCCAAGCCGGCGACTCCAGAAGCGCCTGCGACTCCAGAAACACCAGCAACCCCGACTCCTCAGGGTGATGAGCAGCAGCAACCTCAGGAGAATGCTAATGCCAGCACTAATGAGAATGCAGGAGGCAATGGAAATCAAGTTCCACCAGAGTCTAGTGAACCAATGGAGACTGATAATAAATCAGAGAACACAGACTCAGCATAATTTCTTTTGAATTTTGGTTCTGAAATTCATAATCTAATGGAATGTACCCTTTATGTATAAGAATATGATGGATGGATTGTGCCAGGGAAACTAGGTTCAGGGCTGCTGATATGTGCTTGTACAGCCCTCTATGTTGAGCTGTTGTGCAGGATTCAATTATGATTTCTAGGAACTGGAATTTTTTCCAAACTTTTCTCTAGTTTTAGATTATTTTGCCTACTTTTCTAAGGTATTTAGATTATTTGGAATTAAGATTAAGATGTTTGTTTTCTTTTAATATTAAAATACTCCAATTTCATCCTTGCTTGGCAGTCAAGATTTGTTTATCTTATTTTGTTGTCTCTTATACGTTTGTTTTTATTTTGTCAATACAAGTTAATTTAGAAGTAAGTGGATAATTAACATCGTAGGAAATAATGGCATAGTGCATTTTGGGAGAAGGAAAATTTCTGAAGTGGAAGATCACCGTTCAGGAAGATATAGATGATCTTGAGCAAAATTAGATGGTTCTTGTGCAAAATTTTCATGGATTACTGATTAAGAGAAGTCTTCATTGTATTTAAGAAAATGCTAACTAGGGTATTTAGTTAGAAGTCTAGCACGAAAATGTTTGATGATGTTTTTTTCAGCCTTTGTTTTTTAGATTTTCAGAGCATGTTTTCTATTTTCATTTTTATTCCTTAGCCAATATTCAGAGCAGGTTTTCTATAGGATGGCAACTAGCAAGACTTGTTTTTTGAAATATAATTTTGTTGCAATTTCGAAGTTTAATTTTGCTGCCATGTAACAAGTTTTATGGACAAATTATAAAATAAGTATGTGAATTTAATTTTTTGAAAGCTGTACAATTTTTCCTATTTTTTTCCACATAAAATGTCCTGCCAGCAAGAAAACATAAGTTTATTCAATAATTTTATTATTATTATTATTTGATTTTGGAAAGTTATTTTGGGTGTTAAATTTTTTCTTGAACATTGATTTTTTTTCTAGTTATATTTGTATATATATATATTTTTTAATTTTTCTATTCGATTATAACCTTTTTTTAGATCGATGATATGGTAGGATCGGCGGTCAAAGACTAATATAATTTGAGATGAAGAGATCTTTCATAATTAATTAATTATTATATATTATTTCTGCCATTTATATCATATATTATTCTTTTTATTTATCAAAAAAGCTTCATTGAAATATTTGGAATTAAAAAATAATAATAATTAATTTTAGTGTCTTCTACTATAATTTTTTAAACAGAAGCCGCCCAACACACACAAAAAAAAAGAGCCTATTCTTCATTTCTTCGCCAAAAACGCTGTCGTTTCTGTGCTACACCCTCTTTAGTGATGAGCTGTGAAAAACGGAAGAGAAGAACATGTGTTGTTTTTTGATGCCATTTGAATTTTGAAACACCCTTTTACGTGCCCTTTCCAAATTCATGCTTCATTGCTTGATATCCACACAAAATGAGAGTAAAAATCGTTACTTTGAGAGAACTTACTACTTCATAATCATAGCTTTTTGAGTAGCTTAAGCTTGATGATGATGATGACGGTGCAAAGGCATATGATGATGATGATGCAGTCTTGTGCTGGTGTTGTTGTTGTTGCTACAGGGAGGAGGAGCATATCAACCTGGCCTCCTTTCTGTCAAAGATTAAAGCAAACAGGTTCTGTGCTAGTTTCTTATTAACTTGATTGTTCTTTTTTAAATGCTACAGACTACAGTAGTGTTTGTTAAGCTAAGACTATGAGCTGCTTTAATACTTGTGATGTTGTTGTTGTTTTTCAATAAGTACATACATATAATGTGGTAAATCAAAGGGTAGATACTGATTCTTGAATTGTTCTTTGACATTTACATTTAAGGTCAGTTTATTTAGGCTTTAAAAAAATAATGTGGTTCTACAAAAGTGATTTTTTTTTTTTTGAGAAACTGAAGAAAAAAAATGTAGCTTTTAATGGCCTGGTTTGTTTAAGCATTTTTTTTTTTCAACAAAGGAAAAGTGATTGTTTTGATTAAAAAAAAGTCAATTCTGAGTCCTGACACTTGCATGCACATTTGTTTAGTTGTTCTTTTACAAAAAAAAAAAAAAAAAAAAAAAAAAAAAAAACAGAAGCTACGAAACAGCTCAAATTTAGCTTTTTTTTTTTTTTTGAGAATTTATGTTTTTCAGCTTCTAAAAAAAAGCACTTTTTTTTAAATCCTAAACAGACGGGCCCTTAAAAATACTGAATTTCAGTTTCAGTTGCAATTTATCTATGTTTTTTTTTTTTTTTTTTTTTTAAGCCACAAAATAATCTCATCTTTTATGGAAAAAGAGCTTAAACAGATGGGCCCTCAAATAGGAAGAGGGAAAAAAAATGTCAACTTTGTTGTTGTTTTTGTCATCTTTGATTTAATAGTTCATCTGCTTGTTCTTTTTATTAATTTTGTAAATTAAGGGACACTAGCTTCATAACTGATTGTATTGCGTGGATTAAACTTGCAGAAAATGAGATTGTCCGAATGTTCCGGATGCCTGGTCCTCAAGAAGAAAACCATAACTTTCCCATGCAAGGAGGGAGGGCATTGAGGAATGGCCGTAATGCTCGGACATTATTGGATGAGAGGTTCATTAGGATTTTGAAAATATTTAAATGGGGACCTGATGCAGAAAAGGCATTGGAAGTGCTGAAGCTGAAGGTCGATGCTCGCTTGGTTCGTGAAGTTCTAAAGGTAGATGTTGAAATAGCTGTTAAGATTCAGTTTTTTAAGTGGGCTGGGAAGAGAAGACATTTTCAACATGATTCAACCACGTATATGGCTTTGATACATTGCTTGGATGAAAATAGGTTGTTTGGTGAACTGTGGAAGACGATACAAGAAATGGTTAAAAGTTCGTGTGCGATTGGTCCTGCTGAATTGTCTGAAATTGTGAAAATCTTGGGCAGGGCTAAGATGGTGAACAAGGCATTATCCATCTTTTATCAGGTTAAAGGTCGGAAGTGCAGGCCTACATCGACAACTTACAACTCCGTCATCTTGATGCTGATGCAAGAAGGGCATCATGAAAAAGTTCATGAGCTGTATAACGAAATGTGTAGTGAGGGTCATTGTTTCCCTGACACAGTAACATATAGTGCACTTATATCAGCATTTGCAAAACTAAATCGCGACGACTCTGCCTTTAGATTATTTCATGAGATGAAGGAGAATGGATTACAGCCCACGGCAAAAATTTATACAACTTTGATGGGAATATACTTTAAGTCGGGTAAGGTTGAGGAAGCTTTGCGGTTAGCTCATGAGATGAGAATGCATCGGTGTTCGCTGACTGTCTATACTTATACCGAACTGATAAGGGGACTTGGGAAATCTGGGAGGGTTGAAGATGCATACAGCACATACAAGAACATGCTGAAAGATGGTTGTAAACCTGACGTCGTTCTGATGAATAACTTGATTAACATTTTGGGTAGATCAGGTCGCTTAAAAGATGCTATTAAGCTTTTTGATGAGATGAAATTGCTGAATTGCACACCAAATGTCGTGACATTCAATACCATTATCAAATCTTTATTTGACGCCAAAGCTCCACCGTCGGAGGCTGATTCGTGGTTTCAGAGGATGAAAAAAGATGGAGTAGTCCCTAGTTCATTTACTTATTCAATTCTCATTGATGGTTTCTGCAAGACAAATAGAGTTGAGCAGGCTTTGTTGCTTCTCGAAGAGATGGACGAAAAAGGCTTTCCACCTTGCCCTGCTGCCTATTGCAGCCTGATCAATAGCCTCGGAAAAGCAAAACGCTACGAGGCCGCCAATGAGCTATTCCAGGAATTGAAAGAGAATTGTGGACGCTCAAGTGCTCGTGTGTATGCTGTAATGATTAAGCATTTTGGAAAATGCGGCCGGCTCAATGAAGCAATGAGTCTATTTAATGAGATGAAAAAACTTGGATGCACCCCTGATGTGTATGCTTATAATGCTCTCATGTCTGGGATGGCAAGAGCAGACATGATGGACGAAGCTTTTTCATTATTCAGAACCATGGAAGAAAACGGTTGCACCCCTGATATAAATTCTCATAACATTATCCTAAACGGCTTGGCTAGGACAGGTGGCCCGAAGCGTGCCATGGAGATGTTTTCGAAAATGAAAAATTCTACTATCAAGCCGGATGTAGTTTCTTACAACACTATTCTCGGTTGTCTTAGCAGAGCAGGTATGTTTGAAGAGGCTGCAAAGCTTATGAAAGAAATGAGTTCCCAAGGATTCCAGTATGATCTCATCACATACTCTTCAATACTTGAGGCGGTTGGTAAGGTTGATGAAGATAGTAATGTGTTAGAGTCATGAGAATAACAGTGATTACTGTCAATTCTTATTTTTAATACCCTACTTGAATTTCAAGAATTGATGTTGAATGGTGCAAACCAAATTTTTCTGAAGGTTTATGAACCATTCAAGAAAAAACCCTGTGCAATTTTCTGTATAATACTATAATATGGTTGTTTGGAAAACTTCAAAACTACAAGGAGTTCCCCACATATTTGTTTGTTTTGAAACCTTTAAAATATTGTTGATCTCAACCTGAATAAGGAAATGTATGATTTATTAATCTTTTAGCCCTCAAAATTATGTGGTGTTCGTGTGTGTCACGGCCTATTTTATTAGCTCAAAGTCACGCTCAACTTTGTAACGTGAAAGTCAAGAAATCTATGACTTTCTCAATAGCAGTCCTCAACTTGGTTCATGAAATGAGTATTATCGGTTACTTCGATCACTTTGGTCTTTGACATTATCAAAAAGGTGATTTTAGTCTTTGACTTTGTCAACCTTGGGAACAAGAATAAAGAAGAGTAGGATTCCAATCTCAATTTCTCATGTGTGACTGTGTTTACCAGTTAACTTTGAATAATTGTTTTTTTGCATAATATAAGTGCCAATGATGTAACAAAAAAGTGGAAAACTGATTCTCTTCGTATGTGATAGAAAAGTGGAAAATAGAACTCCTAGTTTAAACTTGGGTATCAGCCAGGCACCCTTCGTGTACATAAAAATCGGTCGGAGGCATCCTTGGTGTACATAAAAAACCAATACCAGCCTTTATTTTTTCCCTTACAGACAATGGGTTAGGGTCTAGGGACTAATGGTGGCACTAATCAAAGTCCAGGTCATTCTTCGTTCAGAGTTAACACACCTACCATCCCACGTATTGTTTGAATTTATAGTCTCATTGCACCATATTACAGGGCTTAACATAGTTGCATGATAATTGAGTTTTTTTGTCTTTTTCCTTTTTAAGCATGTAACAGCATGTTCCATCTTTATCACTATAAAAAAATGACTTCCATGATGTAGGCAAAACCAATTTTGATGTGGTCTACGTCTGAAAATACATTTACGGCTATCATTTAGACAAGATACCCTTAGTAAAAAAGATAATTTAGTGCACAAAGTTTCCACTTGATGAAACTGAGGATGGATATACAAACCCTTGTGTCCGAAAATAGATACAAGACTATCATTTAGATGACACCTTTAATTAAAAAAAATGGTTTGGCGCACGAGCCTCCACCTAATAAAAATTGTGGAGATTAAATATATACAATCTTATTTTTTGCACGCATAAAAGCTATTTCGAGATTTGAACACGTGACCTTCAAGTAACAAGTGCACCAAGCTTATCATTATGCCAAGGCTCACCCTCAAGGTACACCTTAGTGCTCAAACTGTTTAGGTCTATTCTCATTCAATATTAATTAATCATTGCTTCATTTTTATCTTAAACAATCATCATTGGTTAAGGAACAAAATGTATATAGATAATTACAATGCTAACCAATGCTTTAAGAGTATTGATTAAGGAAGAAAAAAAATTGAAATGTTAAATTTAGAATATTGAGAATTAATTAACTTAGAATTCCAATACAAATTTTCTCTTGTTATATATCTTAACCAATGCCCTCAAGACACTCGTAGAAAAACAGATAATGAAAATTGGAAGGATGATAACCACATGTCCTCATCCCTGTTCATTTCTGTCTTTTCGTGGCCTCAAAGATGCCCACCACTCAAGAGTATTATGCACATGTCAAAAAACTTACATATGGTGAGGAATTATCTTAATAGATCATCACACGGTATAAAAAGAAATGCACTTAAATATATTAAAAAATAAATAAAAAGATCTAAGATGATAACTCTTTGCTTTGTTATAAAGGTACTTTAAAAAACTAACAATAAATGAATAAAGCCTGAAAGGCCATCTGAATGAATTAGTGATGTAACACGACCACAACCATCTTGAGTTGCAGTATCATATGGATTATATGGATTCTATCATGCCAACTCATTCTTTTTTACTTTATGCAACTCAAGAATTCTTCACTTCAATCATGTGACTACTAAAAGCTTCATCAAATAGGTAAAAAGAAACTAATTAATTTGGGGTTTTGGTTGTGAAATTATTAAGTCTTTGGGTGAGACATATAATCAAGTAAATAAATGGGCAGAGTTATGCTATATACAATGACAAAGAGATGTAAAACCAGAAGAAATGTGTCTAAGGATCAGAATCTATAATCCTTATCCTTCCTCTAATGGATTTCTGTCAACCTGGCAATAAATTTGATATAAAACAGCAAAGAGAATAGACAAACAAGCAATCAACACCATTCTGAACTTGGTGATGGTAATAACATGGATGGACTAACCAGTTTTGAATCCAATGAAATGCAACAATCCTGACAAGAGTATTGCCTCACAAGAAAAAAATAATTTGAAGAAGGGGCAAAATGTATATGCTACAACAACAGCTAGCTATTCAATGTCTACAACATTGTATGTTACATTAACAATGGGGAAACTATAATGCATAAGACATCATCACATACCATTCTCAGAAGAATCATCATTCTCATCATCTGTCTGATCTAGTTTCAAAATCTCGCTCTTCAATCTTTCTAAAATCTGCCGCCGCTCTGTTTCTAATTCTTTCTGAAAATCCATCCTCATCTTTTCCAGTTCCGCCATCTGTTGCCTTTTATCATTTTCAATCTTCTCGTATATGTTACTGAATTTGTGAAGGGAATCAGCAAGTAATCTGAAAGAAGAAGGTTCACAGCTACCCTTTCGTTTTCTTCTTTTCTTTGCATGATGAGGCCTATCTGAATCTTCTTCACCAGTAGATTCTGTATTCTCAGGACTATCCCTCAATCCATCCGGTCCATTTCCGCGATTCGAATAAATTCTAGAGTTCGTAGAAACATACTCTCCCGAATCCAAACCACAAGGTGGAGAAGACATTAGCTTATCCATTCTCTTAAAATAAACCCAGTTGCTAGTTTCACCATCCATTTCAGGAAATTTGATCTTCTCCTTCTTGTATTTTTTCTTTAATGTATCAAGACGGTTTCTACACTGAGTATCCGTCCTTTCGATTCTCGAAACTTTCGATACCTTCTCTGCAACTTCTTGCCATTCCTCGGATCGAAGACTCTTCCTTCCATGTTGAATAAACCGATCACCCCATACATCGAGAAGAACGAATGTCTCATGTTCAGTCCAGTCGGTAAGGGGATTCCTACCACCAGAAGATGGTTTAGGAGCTGACGGAGTTGCAGCTAAAGATGGTGCTGGCACACGGGGTGCAAATTCATAAGCCGAAACCAAACTCTTCAGCTTTTGCTTTCTCGGGTGGGACTCTAAATCATCATCCATCTCCATAACGTAACTTTTCTGCTTACCATCATCATCATCGTCATTATCGTCATCATCATCATCACCATGACCATTGTTATCAGAACTTTCATCACCATCCCCTATCGCGTCACCGTCTTCCTCATCATCATTGTCATCAGCCTCCTTATGAGAAGGCTCAACATCGTTACTTTGATCGACATCATCAATATCTTCCTCTCCTAAGTGCTCCTCCTCCTCTTCTTCATCTTCATCTTCATTATCATAACCTTCTCCAAATTCATCCATTTGAGAAAGCTGAACATCATTACTTTGATCAACAACAACATCATCATTATCAACTTCTAAGTTCTCTTCCTCTTCTACTACATCCTTGGCATTATTATCTTCTCCATAATCATTTGCAGCAACCGCCTGCGAATAAGGAGAAACCGCCGTAGGAAGTTTCTGATGATTCATATAACCATAGCCTTGATGGTATTGACTAACCCTATGAGGGTTAGAGTTAGAGGGATACCGTGAACCATCACCCTCAATGTCATCCATTTACAATACAACAATCTCAAAAACCTAATCTTTCCTTCAAAATAAACAAAAAAAAGTGGTTTCTAGCTTTCAACAACTCTATTGTTCATCATTCATCATTACAACTAAAACCACCAAACCCTTTTCAGTGGTTTGCACACACTCACTGATAAATAATATAATCCCAAATTCCCAATATCTAACTCCAAATTTCAAATCTCTTGAGCTAAATTGAAACTTGCTACTGAATCAATTCACAAAAAAGATTCAAACTTTTGCAACAAAATTGAAAATGAATGTGTGCAAAAAAAAAAAAAAAAAAAAGAAATTGTGACATGTGGGTTCAGCTTCAATTCACAATAATTCAAAGTGATTAATAGGCAGAAACTAAGAGCTCGGATCAGATTGCAGGAAAAAAAAAATAATCATATAAATTTTTTATTTTACCTGAAAGAAAGAAATTACGGCTCTGAAGATTGGAGAATTGAAAGAAAGAAAGGGAAAATGGAACAGCAAATAGCAAATAGAAAAGCAGAATAATGAGTTGCATCTATATAAGATGGTTGATGCTAACGTGAGCCGGGTGGGTGTGTTAGCAATTTTTCATTTTTTTATAACTTTTTCTATAAATTAAAATCGAGATCTTTAGTAATAAAAAAATAAATAAAAATAAAAATAAAAAACGATATATATATTTATACAACGGGGATACCCATAAACTAGAAAAGAAAGGCCAAATTAGGAATTTTCATGCTGGGATATTTTAGGGATTTTTAATTCAAATATAGCCCAAATATAATATTTTACCTGCGGCTTTTGCTTGGGTCACCATTTTTTAAAGTTAAGTAATCTAAATTATTTAGTTAATGAATTTAGATCACAAAGTAGTTTAGATTCGTGCATATTAAAATTTAATTGTAAGGTGCATTTTAGAGGAGTTTCTATTAAAAGGGATGGTAAAATTGAGGATGTAGTTAAAAATAAATTAAAGAGATAAATTTGAAAAAAAAAATGAAATAAAATGAAAAGACCGTACCAATATATACGATCTTTTTATCACAGAGTATATTTATTTTCCTTCAAATCAATCTTTTTTTTTTTTAATATAAATCAATAAATAATGTATAAAGGTTTTGTGACTTGTGTTCAACTAAGAACAAATCATTTGCATTATTCAAGATCACCAAGGTCGATATTTGGATGAAATAGATGAGTTTCACCTTCTAAGCATTCATTTCCATACACATGAAGAATAAATTTCTATGGAAGGAATTTTACAATGACAGTAACAATGAAAATAATGCTAACAATGACCATCATCTTGATTATGATGGACACCAAGAACACACGTTTCAGTAAACTATAGCATAATAAGGGTTAATATTTACTTGTATTTTCAAAAATACACTTATCAGCAACTTGGTTCCTAAAAGATTTTGTCAATCAACTAAATTCTCAAAGTTTAAAAGGCCATCACGTTCGACCCTCCGTCAAGTACCTCGCTGGCGCTTTAGCATTGACTATCTTTCTCGACTCATTTGCACACAACACCACGATATCATATTTCCCAAGCCTTTTTAATTATTGAATATACTTACGATTTAGATTTTAAAATGAAAAATAAAATTGAAAAAACACCATATCATCCCCGCCAAAAATCACAAACCATGTCCACACCAATTGTTCAACAGCCAGCAGAAGTGACCCAACAAGCAAACACAACCCATTCGAGTCACGGGTTAGTTGGACCTGTTATTGTTGTCCTCGTAGTGATCATTATTCTGGGCATCGTGGTTGGCTTTATTGGTAGGCTCTGTTCAGGTCATCGGGTCATGGGTCACGGCAGCTACGACATTGAAAGATGGGTCGAGACCAAATGCTCCTCTTGCCTCGATAGTAGAATCAATCCCCATTCTTCTCCTATTCTCCACCCCAATGGGACACTGGCGAGGGTGCTCTATCAATTGAGGGTCCCAAGAAGAAGAAGAAGAAGGGCATAGTGGTGATTTGCTAAGAAAGAAACTTAAGACATGTGATGGTTGTAATTAATAATGTGCCTTTGATAGTTAAAGTTTTTATAACAGTCAAATGCACATTATCAGTATGTGGAAGTTTATTTCTTAGCTGATAACCACTACGTCCTTGTTCTTCTTCTTGCTGGCCATCTTCCACCAGTTGAGCACCCTTGTCGGGTTGATTCCCATTGGGGGTGAGATGAAGGAGGAGAAGGAGGAGAGATTTTTCTCTTGAGGTAGGAGAAGCATTTGATCTCGATGCATCTTTCAATGTCATAGTCGATGTGACCCATGACCAGACAACCCGAACAAAACCTACCAATAAAGCCAGCTATGACACCCATAATAGTGATCATTACAAGGACAACAATAATGGGTCCAACCGACCTATAACTTGAATGGGCCATGTTTGCTTGTTGGGTCACTCCCGTTGACTATTGCACAATCGGTGTGGACATGGTTTGTGGTTTTTCGTGAGGATGATGATATGGTATTTTTTTTCAATTTTATTTTTCATCTTAAAATCTAAAGCGTAAGATAAATATAATGGTTAAAGAGGTTTGGAGGGATGACAAGGTGGTGTGGGGTGTATATGAGTTGGGAGAGATAGCTAAAGAGGAAGTGTCAGCGAGGCACTTGACTTGATGCCCTTTTATTAAACTTTGGGGGGGGGGGGGGTTTTAATGAGTTGGTTAACATAATTTTTTGATGACTAAGTTGATGACCATGGTATCTTTGAGGTACCAAAATAACTATTAACTCACATAATAAAATCGTGCCAAATGGTGAAAGCAATGTCGATTCCACCTCCTCTCTTCTTTCACACTTTACCCTCAATTTCATGAATATATCTATAATATTTCTCATAAAACATAACACATAATTAAAAAAAATCTATTAAAATTGCTTAAATCTATACAACAAGTAATTCAAAATCAATTTCATAAGAAATAACCATTATAAAACAAACAAATAAAATAATGTAAAAATAATTCATTTCACTAGCAACATGGAAGAAATCTATCGAAACAAAAAAAAAATTAAGAGGCGAAGATCAAGGATACACAATCCACTCATACATTAATCAATACTAATAAGTGATCTTCATGAAAAATAAACAAATCGAACTCATTTTGGCAAAGAAAACAATTGAAATATCAAACTCTACCTTGTAATTGACCCCTCTTTGCGAATAGAAGTCTTCAATGTCCTGTAACATATATCATCAACACCAAAACACCGAAAAAATGCAAATCAAGCGGATTTAATTTAATGGACATACAAATATTATTATTGATAGATTTCATGGAATATGTTTACGATTTAATGTATATGTATATGAGAGATCGTTTTATGGCATGGAATAGATTTTGAAATTAGGGATTTTAGAACGTTAACAAAACACAAAAAATTGTATTAAAAACTGAAATCTTCGAAGGTTCGAGATATTGATTTGTCAAATAAACATGTTTATTTTATGAGAAAATAGTGTATGCACTGACAGTGTAAAGATTTTTTACACTGTCAGCATATTATCCACCATTGATTGCTTAGCTATGGTTGACTTATAAGTAAAAATACTGCATATTGATGATGGATGATACACCGACAGTGTAAAAAACTTTACACTGTCATTGTACAAATATTAAACTCTTATTTTATTATTGTGGGGGCAAATATCATCATATCTAAGTTGTATAACATTATTTTATATCAAAATAAAAAGTTTTAAAAGATGCAAGTCTGCTTTGTTTAAACAATTTCGGTAAAAAAAAAAGTTTGATTTTCATGAAAAATAAGCAAATCAAACTTATTTGGCAACGAAAACAATTGAAATATCAATTTCTACCTTGTAATCGATCCCCTCTTTGCATGTAGAAGCCTTCAACGTTCTCCACATATATCATCAACACCAAAAAATGCAAATAAGGGGATTTAATTTGATTAACATACAAATATTATACAGATCTAAGGGAGTTTAATTTGAGAAACATACAAGTATTGTTGATAAATTTCATGGAATAGGTTTACGATTTAATGTGTGTGTATATATATATATAAGACTTGGGTTTATGAACAGGTTTTTAGATTAGGGATTTTAGAACGATTACAAGATACAAATAATTATATAAAAAAAGCAAAAATTATCGAAGATTCCAGACATTGATTTTTCAAATAAAAAATTTATTTTATCAGCGTGGGGGTAAATATTATTATATTTAAGCTGTATAACATTATTTTATTTCAGATAAAAAATTTAATAAGATGCAAGTCTATTTGTTAAAACAATTTCGTAAAGAAAACTTATCTTGGTTTTCTAGATTTTTTTTCCTGATTTATTTACTATTTTACTCTAATCAATTTTATCCTTTTTTTAAATTAATATCAATTATTAGTCATTATGTTAGATATTACATTCTTTGACTCTATTTATAAGTTGTATTGTAGAAAAAAAAATTCAGTTTTATTTATAAGCTACTTTGTATTTTTTAGGATACACTTATTGCATTTTTTTTATTTGCTTTTTGTTCATTGATGTAAAACGATACATTATGAAATTTTTAATGTAAATTAAGAGGGTAAAATTGAGGTTGTCAAACTCGCGAGTTTACGTAAACTCGTAAGGCCAACGTAAACTCGACTCATGAACTCGACTCGTAAACTCGTACGAGTTTACCTCGAGTCCACTTATTTTAAAATTAACCTATAGATAACTTTCATAGCTTCCATTTCGTAGTTTTTACTCTAAAAATTAAACATAAATATTTAAATGTTGCTATAGCATATAAGAATCCAATAAATAATATTAGCAAACCAACTTAACAACAACCAAATATGATGGTTTTATGATTTAAGTGGTTAGTTAAGTAAAAATAGTGGTTATAGTGTTATTTTAGTGAAAATATCGTTCAAAGATTGATCAGTATCCTCTTTGTTAACCGTTGGATCGTGCTCAAATTTTTATATACGCCTCCTAACTCGTTTATTATATTGACATCCAACCGTGGAAATTTTGTTTTGAGAAGTAAAAGCTCAAGAAAATTCAAATATCCGTAAGGCCACTGTTGTTTACCCGAGTTTGCACGAGTTTACCCGAGTTTGCACGAGTTTACCCGAGTTTAGTGGGAGGCGAGTTTGCATGCGAGTTGACTCGATTCTATGGATAGGATCGTAAACTCGTACGAGTTTACGAGTTAACTCGCGAGTTTGACAACCTTTATTTGTAACTTCAAATTTATTTATTTTTTTTAATTTCAAGAAATGTATCTATGCTCTTTGGTCTATGTGATATGGTTAAATGTAACCTATAAATAGAATCGCAGGGAGTATTACAAAAAAAAAAAATTATTCTAGTATAAGTTTGATGCAAATTAACCATGTTCATAATTATATTTAATGTTTCTATTATTATTTTTAATAACATTTAAAAATATAGTTTTGATGGTCAAGTGTCACGAGGATAATGCTAACTCCTCCATTGTTAAAAAAAAAAAAACTCTAATGCAAATCGTTAGTTAAGACATACAATATCAACTATCATCATGTTCAATGATTTTAATTGGTGTATTTTTTTTTTTGTCCGTATTCCTTGCGGAACCATCGGTATCCCCAAGAACACCCTTAATACCAGGGAGCCCTTGAGACTAATCCGGAGCGAGCTGCGTGGCTGGCTCTCTCAGCGAGATGTTTTTAGTGGGAATCGAACCCGGGGCTACTGGCACCCGTGTCTCATTCCCAAGATTTCAGTTGGGGTCTTACACCAACTAAACCAAACCTCGTTGATTTTAATTGGTGTATTTTGTTCGAGCTTTGATCGTAACGATTTTTTTTATCCATCGCAATGAGAGAATGGTTAAAAATTTTAAAGATGACAAATTTTTAGTGAAAGAATAAATACTTTATTTTTTTTAATAATTTATCAAATATATTACTTTTCAATAAACTTTTGCTCCTTCGCTCTCTATTTATAAGTGATATTTAACCAATTTATAAAAATTAAAAAAGTTAGTTGAAAATAATTATTATTCTCAAATTTATAAAAAGAATAACAAATATTTCAAAAATATCCTTATTTAAAATTTGGAAAATGCTAGCCATTGGGGTATTGTTTAAGTAAGCAAAATTAGTTATTTTACATTGAAAATGATAAGTTTAACATATCGAAAATCGTTAAATTTAGTTGGCAAATGCTAACAAGTGCCCTTAGTGCACTTGTTAACAAGCCAATTATGGTAAAAGTTCATTGAAACTTGCATTTTTTTGGATTTTCGAGAGATGAAATGATGTGCACTTATGATTATTTTTCCTATTGTAGTAACCTTAACAAGTGCCCTTAGAACACTTGTTAGCAAGACCCAATTTAGTTTTTCAACATTTGTTTACCCATTTTGTATTCAACAGTACACCCTTAAAATTTTATCAACTCTTCCATTTCTCTGTACATTAATTGTCACTCTATTAGTATTTGAGTATATTTTGTATGAAATATTTAATAATACATAGATATACAAAAATATAGTACCTACCTTTTATATATATATATATATATATATATATATATATCTTAAAAAGTTTAACAAAATAATAGAAAGAAAAAGTAATCAATTTAGGTGATTTTCTTTGTGGAATGGTTAGTTAAACTATTAATCTAATACTGTATTTTTTGGGGTAAATTTAAGATATTCATCTTTATAATTAGATGATTAATTTATGGTTTAATTATGTCACAAGTCCCTGAAGTTTGGGGTACTTTTGCTAGATACCCGTATTCTTTTTTTTTTCAATGTTTGACTCCCTGAAATTACTTCTGGGTTTCTCATATACCCCTACTACCAATTTTGCTGACATGTAACATCAGAATCCTGGTCAGACGCAGGAGGTTAGGCACGTGGTGCCCCGTGGGAGAAGATATTTAAAAAAAAATAAATAAAAAACTAAAAAACTTAATATTTTTATATTTTTAGTTAAATAAAAAAAGAAAAAAAAATTGAAGAGAGAGGTAGTCTTCGCCCATGTGACATCACGCGACACTACATGACCAACTTCTTGCATCTGATTAGGATTCTGATGTTATATATCAGCAAAATTGGTTAGAATTGGTAGTAAGGATATATGATAAATCCAAAAGTAATTTCGAGGAATCAGACATTGAAAAAAAATAGATATCTGACAAAAATATCACAATATCACAAATTTCAAGAAGTTGTAACATAATCAAGCCTTAATTCATTCACACTCAATTGATCTAATATATAACCAAGCAGCTATGTTCACAAACTCAATTCTATATCCAACTTAAAGATCTAATAAAGGATTTTACAACTAAAACCTGAAACTAATCACTTTTTTTCAAAAAAAAAAATCTTTTACTCCTTCTGATTTTCCTTTAAGTTGGAACTTTTATTTTGACCTTGTTTATAAGATCTCATTTCAATTTTCAATAGCATTTAATTATTTTTTTCACAAACATTCCAATTTACTCAATATTTTTTAGAGTCTCAATAATAATTATGAAGGTAATTTTAGAAAAGTATACCAAATTTTCACATTTCCCATATCATTAACAAATTTAACTATCTTTCTTAATTAAAGTATAAAATTCAAAAGAAACTTATACATAGAACTCAAGTGAGCAACTTTTAAGAACTGCATGATGAAAAAATATATGATTCATTAATAATGAAAGAAAACAACAATGAAAATATGTACTGTAGTGTATACTAATTTTTATTTGTGATTAATGAATTAAACTATCACTCTCTCTTATCCTTATTTATATTACAAATACCAAGAACTTTTAAAAATATATTTTGATATTAGATTTTTTTCCTCTTAATTTATGTTAAAGTTTTTACAAATATATTATTTCATATTAATGAAAAAAAAATGAATACTTCCTAAAAAAATAAAAAACAATCTATAAATAAAATTATTTAAAAAAGTGACTTATTAAAAAAGTTTATTTCTTAGTTGCAAAATCCTTCTGTTTCTAGATATAAGCTTCAGATGATGAGTTTTGATTCTCTCCAAATATAAGTACTCATCTCAATTTTTAATGGCATTAATTACTTTTTTTTTCCACAAATATTATTATTTAGTTAACAGTTTTAGAGTTCCAATGAAAATTATATAAGTAATTTTGAAAAAGTTATACCAAATATTATTATTTTCAATATAATAAATAATATGTTTTTTTTTTGTCCGTATTCCTTGCGGAACCACCGGTATCCCTAAGGGCACCCGTAATACTAGCTAGGGAGTCCTTGAGAATAATCCGGAGCGAGCTGCGTGGCTGGCTCTCCCAGTGAGATGTTTTTAGTGGGAATCGAACACGTGGCTATTAGCACCCGTGTCCCATTCCCAAGATTTCAGTTGGGGCCTTAAACCATAATATGAGTTTTTTTATCCTATGCATCTCGTGCATGAGATAATATAATATAAATAGTAAAATTGTATTGAAAATCTAAATATTTATTATTTTTAATTCATTAAATGTTTCAATTTCCAACAAAACATTTCTATTTAAGATATAACTAACCTATGCACTAGAAAGACGCTAATAATATTAGTTAACTTTTTTAATTTACTAAAAATCTACCTCAAGTACTGATATTTAGAAATAACATTGGATGAAGATACATGAATGAAGATGCTGTTATGAAACCATTGTAATTATAACATGTTCATGAGAATCATTGAGCTTCAACTATCACCTATGAAACACAAACGTGGGACCAAAATCGGCCCCCTCAAAATCATGAAGGTGGGTGATGTTACCCATGCTGTTGCCCTTGCATTATAATTGACGTTTCAAACAAATTTCGTTACCAAAACTTCATGTTCAATTGTTCGTTATGATAAATTGATAATTCTAATTTTTTATTTTTATTTGATGGCTTTCCTATCTTTGGATATATGAAGAGGAAAAAATAAAGTTACTTAATAGATTAACTAAATTAAATTTATAGAATAATTGAGTTTTTCTTATAAGCAAAATTTTGATTGAAGAAGAAAAGTTATGCGCATCGAAAATTTAAATCCAAGTGCTCATATTGTATATCTATCTCACATATTTATCAATTGAATTACTGAAAGTCTAATAAATTATTGAAAGTCTAATATGTATCACTTAGTGCAAAATTAATAAATTACTGTGCAACAAATTTAAAATGCTGCCAATTAAGTTTGAAAATTGTCAATATGAAAATTGTTAACAAATGTTTTTAGAGAACTTATTAGGTAACCAAATATACCATAGTAAATAAGTATTGGAAAATGTAGTTTTTGAAGTTTTCAATAAAAAAGATAATACTAATTTATTGTATTTTTTTTACCTTTAATAATTTTAATAAGTGCCCTGTTAGCGAGAACGAAACATTTCTAAACATTAACATGCTATTGATCAAGTTGATGGTATTTTTTTTTTTGTTTACATGGGAGGTCTGGGACTAGAACCCATGACCTGGGGGAGGGGGAAATCCTAAGTGTCCCTGCAGCCACCAACTGGGCTGTCTTACGCGGACAGTTGATGGTATTTTGAGCTTCGAATAACAACACATTTCACTTTAAAAAAATTATTCTTTTGATAGATTATTAGAAAATAACTTATTGCTCTATCATTCATAATTTTTAGCCGAATGATTTAGAATAAAAAAAAACAATTAGATCAAGAGGTGGAGGTTATTATTCTTTCCATCTTACAAAGATGATTTTTTATCCTAAACTAAAGTTAAAGTAATTAATGAAAAGTTTGTAAATTATAAACTTTGAATTGTGATTGGTTGATCGAAATGAATTAAATTAGGTGTTTAATGATTGATTGATATGTTAAGCAATTTATTAAATACATGTTTTATTAATTTTTGACTTTTTCAATTTGTAACCATTTTTGTGGGACGGATGAAGTACTACTTCTATCCCCATTTATATGTCTTATTTCAAATAAATCACTTTCTTTAAATAATTAATTAAATTTTCAATATATTAATTATGTTTTTTCCCACCATACTTTTTCTCTCTTTATAATCATCAATTTTTTCTTTATTACTTACGAAAATCAAGACATATTAAATATGGATAAACATGAAAAATAACATACATTACATTGTTGAGATCTTCAGAAGGACAAATGAAAATGAACAAAAAATTTCTTTAAAAAAAATAGATAACACGATAAATTTCTAAAAAAAAAAAAGATACTCCCTCCGTCCCTAAATATAAAACATTTTTGACACTTTTATTTTGTCCCTATTTATAAAGCCCTATACTAATTTTCAAAGATCATTAATTACTTTTTTCCACAAACACCCCTATTTATTTAACACTTTTTAAATTCTCAATAATATTAATAGGGGTAATTTCAAAACTACATATCAAAAATTTACATTTCCAATATAATTAACTAAATTATTCCACTTTCTTAATGGACGTGAAATTTCTCAAAGAAACTTTATATTTAGATAAAAGAGGGAGTAGATAACAATGGAGGAACGAAGATAGTATAACTTAATTAAAAATTTAAAGTTCAAGTTAGTAATACGAAGAGCCCTTAAAAAAAAAGTTAGTAATATGAAGAGAAATTTTATCGGTATTTTTGCTTTTATTATTTACATTTATCGAATGAGTCATTATGTAAAACCTCGGAAATAAATTTAGATGACTTATCCGATAATATCAAGAGTTATGATAAATAAGCCTATAAAATCAACCCACAAACAAGTTTATACCATAAAAAAGTAACATGTGTCATTGTTAATCAATTAATAAGGAGACACATATCACTTCCTTTGTGATATAAGTTTATTTATAAATTAATTTTGTAAATTTATCAATATTTTTGTTATATGGCAAAATTAGTTTATAGTTGTGAGTTTATAAATGATTGCTATGAGTTTGTAACCGATAATTGTGAACCTAACCGAAAGCTGTGAGATTGTAGCTGAAAGTTTATAGCTGTATAGTTAGCTTATTGTAGTAGAGCTGTTTGACAAAACTAGTTGTGCAACTAGCCGAAACTTGTTAAATGACTTAAAAGATATAATGTAGCAAGATATATAATTATAATAAGGAAAAAAATATTGGGTAAAATTGAGATATAATTTATTGAAATCTCTTTTATTTTTTGAAAAGCTACTTCAAGTAGTTTTCTGAAAGTTATTTTTTAAAACCTATAAACTTCCTTTTAGAAAGCTATAAGTTTCTTTTATTTGTTGTTCATCAAACGGCTCTAGTAGCTTATCGACCCGGTCAATAAGCCAAAAACTACTGAATGCTGTAAGTTATAAACTTGTCTTACCAAACATAATCATTACTAATACATAATTAAATAGATGAAAAACAAGCCTAAGGACATGAATAAAATTTTACAACTTGAAGATCTTTATCTTCCAACTAGTATTGGCAAATGGGCCTTGGTCCGCCCGCCCGCCCGCATTTTTTTGCGGGCAGAGCACAAGTTTTAGCCAAAAAAAATTAATCATGCCCGCCCGCCCCGCTCGTTATTTTTCGTGGGCGGGCGCAGGCGGTCCGCTGGAATGTATATTTTTTTTTAAAAAAAAGTAAATCACCTTAATGGTATACTCAAATTGCGGGCGGCCCCCGCCCGCACTTTTTTTTATAAAAAGTTGTACTAAAAACAAAGAATAAAATATAAAATTAATTTTTTTTTCAACGCGGGCCGCCCTGCTCGTAATGCAGGCGGGCAGGGCCTGAAAATTAGGCCCTAAATATTTGAACGGACAAGCATTTTTTGGGGATCGAATGCGGGCACGGGCCATGCCCGCCCGCCCGTTTTGCCAATACTAATTCTAACTCAGCTTTAAGGAGGAAAAAAAAAAAATCTAAAATCAAGTAGTAGTAATGATGATGTGCTCCAACACAATTAAAAACAGGGGGTTTCTAATTTTCCCCCCCTCTTCTGCCAGTATTGTGTTTTTGTTGTTTAGCCTGTTGAAGTTCGTGGGCCATACCCATTGAGCGTGGTTAACTGGATGGGACCCACACAAAATGAGATTCGTGAAGCTGAGTAGAAGAAGTTACGAACGTTAGTCAATTATTTTTTGAACCTGTGGTCACTTAATTTTATTTTGCTTTGTCCTTTTGTGGTGTCTATTCCCACAAAAGCTGAAATAGGAACCTACAAAATTAATTGCTTGATTAATTATACAGATTTACAGAATAGATAATAAATTACACATTAATAAAAAAGTTAGTATGTCGAGACTACCAAAAAAACATTACTAATAAAAAGTTAAAGTCAATAATAAAAACCAATTATTTGCTTATAAAAAAAAGCCACTTTCCCAACAAGGCCCAACACAGTTGGCAAATAGTAAGGTTTCTTAATCATGATGTAAGGGATTCAATCTCTGTCATGGGTATGGAATAGACTTTGATGGTAGAGACAAAACCCACTTAGGTGATCTCTACGCCTTGGAGGGGATTAGTCTTCGGCTACCGGTTGGGGAATACACGTGGTGCAAAAAAAAAAAACCAGTTTACTTAATCTCAGCTTTTACAATTTGTTTAGTTTCACGAAAGAAAATAAGAAAAGAGAATAAGGAAGAAAGAAGTAAGAGAGAAAGATTTTAGTAAGAAAATGAGTAAATTTTATGTTTGTTTGGTACTAGAGAAGTGCAATGATTGTGAGATCTACGTTGAGAGACCTACTCACAAACTTACACATTGAATTTTGACATTTTTATTTTTAAGGTAAAAAAATAAAATAAAAGAGCATAAATGACAAATGTCAGAATCTTATGTATAAGTTTGTGTGTAGGTCTCTTTATATAAGTATGTAAATCATTTTTTATGAGAGAAAATGTTTGATATGAAACAAAATAGTTAATATAAAAAAAATAAAAAAAAGTTTAGTAGTTGGTCTAATTAGTACCATTGGTAGTGTTCTTTCCAAATTTTCTCTCCATTCTCTCAGCACTCGAGGGAAGAAAAAAAAATTTTGTGAATCCCATCACTTTTTTTTTTCTCCTCTCTAATTTTTTTCTTCAACCAAATAGGGGAAAATCCTTATTTTTTCTCTATTTTCTCTTTCCTAATTTTTCCCAAATTAAACAAAGCCTTAAGATTGAGGATAAGAAGTTAAAGAAAAGCAAAAACAAATTGGGAAACTAAATTTATTTTCTTTAAACTATTTAAATCTTTATTTTTTCAATACAAAGTTACTTTGTTAAGTCTTTTATTCTCAGCCTAAAGGACTGAGATTAAGAAAATCCTTAATTTACTTATGGTTTTAAATTTTACCTGTGAGTGAGAGACAAATTTGCATAGAGTAAGGTATTTTTACCGTTACAATTTATTTGTCACTTTAGGAGTTTCATACGGATTAAGAAAGTCATTTAATACTTCAATTTTTAATAGAAGAATAAGACAATTTTACTATATTATCCTCACACTATATTGATTATCACACATTTCACATATTTCAAAATGTTTAAAAGCAAGACTAAATTTGGAAAAAAATTAATTAATGCACCATCAAATTCCTAAAACGATAAATAATTTGGATCAAGTTAAAAATATTAAAACAACAAGTAAAACAAAAGAGTAGTAAACAATATGATAAAAAAATTTCACAATAAAAATAGTGAATGAATTAATTGGCTTAAAATTTTTGATTATATCGTATGTAGTTTCCTTATGTTATTTATCTTATGTCTTGATTCATTTATTTGTTTCAAAATGATTCTTTAATTTTTTTTTTTAAATGGTCATTTGAATTTACTTTCGTTAACATAGCTAGTTTTTTGCCAAAATTTTTGTCTATGTCCATGTTCTTTGGGAAAATTTCAATTTTCTGTCATTATTTTCCAGCAAGATTTTGTTTTTTTTTTCACAAATCTCCTTTATATCGAACTCATCCTTATTTACAACCTCACTAAGCCTAACGCACCACCTTTTGAACATGACGGAGAATAATGGTAAAACTGGTGGTCTAGTCTAAATATTTATTGGAGAATAAAAAGGAAAAAAATTGAGTTTCATGGTGTTGGCCGGAAATCTTGCTTAATAAGATAATCGGAGATGTAAAAATTAACAAAATGACAAATCGTACTAACGAAAATAAACTTGAAGAATTACTTTAAAACAAACAAATAACTTAAAAAAATAATTTTGGTGATTTATTGTATACTCCATTACCCATTTGCTACATATTTTCTATATTGCAAGATGCAATTCTAGCTCACTCTTTTATTATAACATTTCATTAAAATTTTCTATAATTCTAGTTATATTATTCTATTAAATTTATTTTTCAAAAATATGTAGTTTTAACTTTTGACTGTATTTATCCTTAAAAGAAAAATTTTGACTGTATTTAATTTTTTACTAATTCAATTATAATGTTGATTTAGTATAATATTTTTTGACATTTGTCATCAACCAATCATGTATATTGTCTAGAATTATGCTCTATGTTATTTTGTTTGACTCTTATAATGATTACTTTAGATATATTAAAATTAGTTTAAAATCAAACCTTATTTTTCCCTGAAGGAAATAAAGTTACACAATTTATAATTTTATTTTATAAATAATATCACAAAATGAAAAGAACTATACAGTAGAATATACTACCTACATGTATTATACTACGTATTTAGAGATCTCAATCATGAGAGTGAGATGAGAAAGACAGGGAGAGAGAGAGAGAGAGAGTGAAACTTGAAAGAGTGAAAGAGTTGTAGTACTTAGGAAGACTCATTGGTTCACTGTTTCTCTGACAATGCAAGAGAAACATGATCCTTAAAATAAAATAAAAATAAAAAATCTCTGATTAAAATGAAAGTAGAAAAATGTGAAGAGAGTGATGACAGTGTGATGCAAGTTTTGGTCTTTTTCTGATGATGTTCTTCACTGGAAGGTTTCTGCATTTGAGTTTCTCTCTGATTGATTAAAAGTAGGTGGTTTTTTTTTTTTAGTAAATTTGTCTGCTTCCACCTTAACTATTCTAAATTTTATGGATGGTTTCTGAGTTCATTTTGAAGAATGTGTAAATAAAGTTTGATTTTTTTGGTAATAATCAGAGACCCTTTTGATGCTTTTGTTAGATTGTTCAATTAGATTTTGTGTTGGATTCTCTTTTTTGGTTTTTGGTTTCTGACCAATCTGGAAATTTTTTTGCTTCTCTAAATTTTTTGAGGATGGTTTTGGAGTTCATTTTGAAGAATGTGTAAATAAAGTTTGGTTTTTTGGGTAATAATCAGATTCCCTTTTAAAACTTTTGTTAGATCGTTCAATTAGATTTTGTGTTGGATTCTCTTTTTTGGTCTTTGGTTTCTGACCATTCTGGAAATTTTTGTTTTTGGCTTCTCTAAATTTTTTGATGGTTTTGGAGTTTAGTTTGAAGAATGTGGAAATAAAGTTTGATTTTTTTGGTAATAATCAGAGACCCTTTTGATGCTTGTGTGAGATTTCTGAATTAGATTTTGTGTTGGATTCTGCTTTTTTTTTTTCTTTTTTTTTGGTCAGAGACCATTCAAGATTTTTTTTTTTGATAATTTTTTGCTTCTCTAAATTTTTGTGGATCGTTTTGGAGTTCATTTTGAAGAATGTGTGAAGAAAGTTTGAAACTTTTGGTAATAATCAGAGACCCTTTTGATGCTTATGTGAGATTTCTCATTCAGATTTTGTGCTGTGTCTCTATATAAGATGTTCTTCCTGTTGTTGGTTTCTGAGCCTTTGATAAATTTTCTGTTGAGAAAAGGTGATGATGATCTTTTACAATTTGCAACTATGAATAATTTGATTGTTGATTGCGGTGTTCTTCTTACTTCTTCTTAGGGGTTACACTTTTATGTGTTTACTGATTTCTTAAAATCTTTTGTTTGTTTTTGTTTTAAAATCTTATCATTTATCTTGTTCATAAATTTGTATTTTCCCAGTTGATTTTGAAACATTCAGTTATTGATATGTGTTTGGAAAAGCTTTTATCTGATTAATCGTTTTTTTTTTTGTGCAGAAAAAATATCTGATTAATTGTTTAAATTAACATGAATCCGAAATTTGACAGGAGAGATGAAAATTTAGATTCATGTATTGCTCTTGATGCAACAAATATCACTTGAATTGGGAATGCAAATTAATATTCTCTCTGAATTTAATTGTGAGCTGCAGAAATTATCTAATTCTAATCTTTGCCAAAGTTTGAACGTTCCATTTCCACTTATAATATCTTTGAGCATGTAAAATAGCTGATTGTGTGAAAGAATAAGCAATTTTTTTTTTTTTTTTTTTGTGAATTTGATGGTTCCTTTTGAATAGGAATGTTTACAATGTTGTTTTGTTCAGCCTTTTGAATTTGATGCAGAAATGGAGCACTAGATCATTTGTGATTTGATGGCTGATTCTTCTTCCAAATCCTCTCTACCTTGTAACACATTAAGCCCGAGACAGAGAAGCTTCTCATTTTTTCACACCTCTAGTTCTAGAATAGGAGTTGGTGCAAAAGTTTTACCAGATTCCGAATCTGTTTGGAGCCCTACTTCTCCTCTTGATTGCAAACTCTTCTCGAACCTTAGCAACCCTTTTAGTTTCAAGTCCGCTCGACCATCATTCCGAACCGCACAGAAGAAGCAGTTGGATTGCAGTAAAGTAGGCCTTGGCATCGTCAGCTCCCTCGTTGATGAAGCCAAATTCGATGATGAGATCCTCGGTAAATCTCAGAGGAAAAATGTTATTTTTGGACCACAGGTGAAGGCTCGCATCCTCAATTTCTCAAACAAATCCAGTTCCTTGCCGAAAAACTATGTAATTTCACTTCCTCCTGGAACCGAAAATCCCAAATCTGAAGTCGTAACCATCGATGATGTCTCTAGAAAGAAAGAGTTCAATTCGGAATCTGATGCTTTCGTAAATTCCAAGACTTCTTTACCTGATTCCTCTAGGCCTTCTACTTCCTTTATCAACTCAAATCAGAACTCCGATTTCGGAATCAATGATTTATGTGCAGAGATTACAACTGCAGCAACGAGTTTGCCTCCAGTGACAGGTAGAAGTTTGCAAATACATTATTTGAAAACTAAAGCAAGTTCACTTCCAATATCCATCGATTTTAGTAATGGATATATAGGCTCACTCTCCGCCAGAGAGATAGAGCTATCTGAGGATTATACTTGTATAATTTCTCATGGTCCAAACCCGAAGCGAACACATATTTTTGGTGACTGCATTTTGGAATGTCACAGAAATGACTTTACCGAGTTCAGCAAGAAGGAAGAGCCTGCTTTTAGATCTTCCGATGTTTCTACTTTTTCCGAACGATCAGCCCCTTACCCTTCTGACAGTGTTTTGAGTTTTTCTCACTCTTGTAATAATAAATTGGAAAAGGAGGAAGACATTTGCACATACAGGTTCTTCCCAAACTTCAGACTTTGCTATTTTTACTTTAGAGTAAACGGAAAACCTTCAATATAGTCATCCGAAGATAATAGTATGACCAGTTAGGTTCTCGAAATTGTTTTGTCACCAGTTATGTCCTGTAATGATTTAAAAGGTTTCAATTTAGCACCGTTTTACATCTTTCAAGGATATAATTGATGACACAACTCTTAGGACCTAACTAGTGTCGGACACTATTAGCTTTGGAGGACTAACTAAGTCGAATGTTAGTGTTAGTTGTAACATTTTGAAATATCTTGCAGAGGTGACAAAGCATTTTGCAGCTTTAACTGTAGTTCTGAGGAAATTTTGGCTGAGGAGGAATTGGAGAAAGCATATACCAACTCAGCGGAGAGCTCTCCTGATTCAAGTTTCCATGATCTCTTCCTCAATGATCTGAGTGTTTCAGAATAACGTGCTTTGCTCAATTTCTTGAGAGAAATAATTCAAGTTATGAAACTGTTGCAAAGGTTAAAAAAAAGATGTGAATAATTTAATATTATTTACAAACATTTGCCATGTGAATCTGTTTGTAATATGGTGGTTGTGAAGAACCTGTTTTCATGGTTCAGTGAGTTGAAGCTATAGAAGGCAAAGTTTTATGTCTTTCTGATAACTCTTAAAACTGATATATGGATTGTAATGTTCATTTGATGAGTTGAAGAGGCCACAAGCCCTCTCTCATCAATTTCCTTTTTCTGTATATCATTGTCTTTTTACCTTTGCCAGTTTAGATGTAAGAACTGAACCATTTTTGAAGTGAAATCCTGTTTGGAAATGGTTTTTGCAGTTCAGTTTAAGGTGCAATTTGGTTCATTTGTTTTTTTTTTGGTCACACTGCTAGCTTAATTAATTCAATAAGCTTTTCTGAAATAAGCTAAAAGCTTATTTTTCATAAGCTTTTATGATAAGCTTATCTAAATAAGCTAAAATATGCTTATAGGAAGGTCATAACTCATAATCTACAAACAATTATTTTCATAAGGTGTTCTCATATACCCAAATATGTTCTTTTATAAGCTCTTCAAAACGTCCTCAAAATCTTATGTCTCTTTGATTGATGATGTATGCTGCATATTTGCCATTAAGATTTTCTTGTAACTTACTCTATACTCTATAGCTTGAATATTTCATTGCCTGGTCAACAGTTAAATTTGAAATGATAATACTTTTCTCACATGTTGGCTATAGTATACTGGTGTGTTACTTTATAGAAATGGAATTTGGGAAGCAGGACCTTTTATTTTTGTTGTTGTAAGTAACTAAATATCTTAAAATTGCCACTGATGTATCCATAAGTTTTTCTTAGTTCTTATGAAGAGTTTGATCATTCTGTCATCTAAAATTTCATACTGAAATAACTTCCGGCCAAGTTATCATTTATTCATTTCGCTGCTTTAATTTGATGTACATACCTCATTACCTCAGGAGAAAAGGGGCCTTACAGTGAATCAATGTGTTCAAGGCCATGAATAAATTGATAAAATGATCTTTTTCTTACTTGGTGAATTTTTAATTGGTAAAAATTATATAAAAGGAAAAAATGTGCATGATGTAAGCCTGCTGTCATGGACCTACTTCTGAAAAAAGGACACTTGCACAGTCTTTATAACACAACACTACAATAGCAGGACTGGAGCATTTGCATGGATGTTATTCACAATTTTTGGTTTTCAAAATTTTATATTTGTCTGTTGTATATTAAGCATATATAGTTTTATACTACCATTAAATATTAACAAAGTCTAACAAAGTCTTCCTCATTATGTATATGGTAAAAAAGGAAAATCTTGTTAATAGAGGTTATAATCACTTTGCTTATCTTTTTGTCTTGAAAAAGGATTTAATCACTTGCTGTTGGTTAGGGACATCATTCTTGGAGTGTACAATCACATTAAACTTTGGTAACTTTTTTTTTTTCCTTTTGCAAAACATTCTTTTATTTTGCAAGTGGTAGAGCTAGAATCATTATGTTGGCTTTGCAGAGTGACCCCCCCTAGTAAGGTGCTTAGATGGCCTACTAATGAGGTTTGAGGTAAGGGAAGAGAAAAGGGGGCAAGGGACAAAAGATTGAATACTGGACAAAACTATTACATTTGTCTTTTAAATTATTTTAGGTTAGAAATTAGTCTTTTAATGTTTTTTTTAAATAAATTTTGTAAGTTATTACTATTTAAAAAATGAGTTTAATATTTGTGTACTGAAAGTGTAAAATCCACCATTCACTATCAACATGTATTACTTTTACTTATAAGTCAATCATGACTAATCAATCAACGGTAGATAATATGTTGAAAGTGTAAAAAATCTTTATATTGTCAGTGCATACATTATTTTCTCTAAAAAAAATTTGTTATTTTTGTTAATTTTTTTATTAAGTGATATGTGACACTCAACGAATGGTATCACATGTTAATTTTCTTCTAATTCTAATAGTTTGCCTTCAAAACTGGATGGAAAGCAATTGTGTAATAAAAGTCAAGTAACTAACTTTGGTGAGGAACTTGAATTCTACCTATTGGCAAACCGAGGATGTCTTGTCCATTGTTCATTTCTAGATTCAAGGAACCAACTTATAGTCCACAAGCTTATAAGTTTAAATATAATTGTCAATGTTAGAACTTCATTAGTGGGTAATTTATAAGTAAATCGGCAATGTTTAGTATTGATGAGTTTTTGAAATCCAAATCACCTAAACTTTATTGAATAAATCTAAAATCTAAAATAAGATGAGGTTTAAATACTCTTTTAATCCTTTGTATTATTTTTAGGTTTCATTTGCTTCTTTAATCAATTTAATTCTCTATATTTTTAACGTTTATCAATTTCATCATTTTATTATGACAATGTTAAATTTTTATCAACTGATTTATCTGAAAATTCCTTTTTTGGTCAACATAATTTGCATTTTCTTGTTGAAAGATAAAATCAAACAATGAAAAGTGGAATAATATTGACATTTCACTAATGAAACACATTAGAAGTTGGAAAGAAGGAAAGAGAAAAACAACGTAGCAAAAACATATGTATGAATCTTTAGTGAGAAAATATAGTTTTCGGTGATCGAAATTTTTTTAAAACAAAATCAATATATTCCGATTAATATCTAATATCCTTATTATGAAATGATTAAATTTGTAAAACGTTAGAAAATAAAGAACTATTTTTTTTATAACAAATGACTAAATTCAAATCTAAAAATAAGATAAATTACTAAAATATATTTAAGACATAGAATAAAAATACAATCTAACTCATTTTTTCTTATTAACAACACCTGGGCCTGGATGATTGAGCCCGAAACAAGCATATGATTTATAAACCTAACCAATTTGGATCCCTAACCTTTTGTCCGACATTTTCTTTTTTCTGAATTAGGGTATCAGAATTTTTTTTCCTCATAACCCCCGTTGGAAAAACTAATGTTATATTTTTCTTTCACTAAATCTCATAAAAAATTTTTGATTGAACTCCGTAAAAAAATGTATCTTTCGACCAAAACCTAATTGAAAAAAATTTGACGAGATTTAATCGAAAAAATATCCTTATTTATAACATTAATTTTTCCGACCAGGAGATATCACAAATTTTATACTTATAAATTGAATTTAAGATCCAAAAATGATGGGATGTGTAATCCATCCAATAATCTTATTATCTTTAAAGTTTGAAGTGAGTGAGTTTAAATGAAATAAGAATGAGAGCAGAGAGAAAAGAGTAAGCGATATACTATAGTACTATAAGTAATGGATTGGTTTTATTGCATACTGTATGTAACTATGTATGTGTAAAGTGTAAACGTAACTATGTAAGTATCTGAGACTGAGAGAGTGAGAACCTAATAATACTAAAAAAAAATAAAAATGGGGTTTTTAGCAGTGTCAGCTGGGACGAGTAGTTGTTGCTTCCTCCTTCTGCACTCTCCTCCTCTTTCTTATAGACGACATCATAAAAATGCTAACTTTAACACCAAATTCCGACCACTTCCTCATCTTCACATATCCTCCTCCTCCTGCTGCTTACGCCCTCATCACCACCAAAATCATAATAAGAATGATGATGATGATGATGATGATGAGGAAGAGGGTCCATTCTGCAATAATAATAATAATAACAACAACAACAAAAAGAGAACTTTTCTCTTCTTGGGTACTATGGCTTTTCTTCCATTCCCTCCTTTTCATTCTTCCCCCTCATCTGCCTCAACAACAAGTAAGTACTCTACTATTTCATCCCCCCTTCTTATTAGTGCTATTTATGAATATGCCCCTTTCAATTTTATGTTTTTCTTTTTACTCTATCTAATATCTTGAACTAGAAACATATTATTGTCATCATCATCATCATCATTATTATTATTGTAGGATCTTGAATTTTCACCCTTTTTTTTTACTTGAGGAGGAGGAGGAGGAGGTAAACTAATTAAATAAAAATGTATATTCAAAACAGTTCCTCACTAATTTGCTATTCAAGTTTAAGTAATACAGACTTTTTTATTGGGAGGGCTCTCAGGTGAACATCTTATGAAAATAATAATTTTATGAAGGATCTTGCTAAGGAGGCTCATTAAAGTTCCTAGAATTAAAATAATAATCACAGGTGCACGTTACTTTGTGTCTCAAGGATTTTAAAAAAAATTGAGTTTTCCGAAATAGCTTTCACTTGTTAGCATTTGCCTTTTATGAAAATAACATATCATCTTATTTGAATAAGTCTTTTTTAGCTTATTTCAAAGAAGCTTATTAAATACGTGCTTAACTATGTTGTTTATCCAAAACATGACCTAGCGTATGTGGAATGTAAGTTTAACACATTGAGACACACTAATTCTAGCTTAGAAGTTAACACCGGAAACATGACAATGCCTCGAACTTTAGTTATCTTTGGTTTCCACCATATTGAGAGGGAGGTGTAAAGCATAGGATTCAAGCGGATGGATGTAATGGAGAAGCGTTTCTGGTGTTATTTGATATAGAAGAGCACTAATCAAGCTCAAGGGAAAATTTTTTACCACACGACTACAAGACATGTAATGTTGGATGAGATTGAAAGTTGGATGGTGATCAAAAGTCAACAAGAAGAGAATAATCACAGGGTAGCAAATATGAGAATGTTGTGCTGGATGAGTTGATAGATACACTAGGCGATATAGCATTATGAATGAATGCATTGCAGATAAAAAGGGATGGTCAAATCTCACCTTAAGTGGTCTTGTACTCTGGGCATGTGTGGAGGAAAGATGTAGAAGCTTCAGTGAGGGGAGTAGATTAGATGGGGGTAAACCAACAGTGGAGGGAGACCAAGAAAAGAGTATAGGTGAAACCATTAAGAAGGATTTCAGCTTTAAATGATTTGATTATAGACATGATTTACAAAAGAACGTTAAGATGATGCTTGATTCATGTACCCGACCCCATCTAATGTAAAATGCTTTGTTGCATGCTCGTGTCATGAGTGACCTGTGCTATATTCATTTACCAGGCTGTCTTTTTTTCTTTTTTTCCAAAAAAAAAAAAACACTATACTGATTTGATAATTTAGAATGAATGGGCAATTTGATTTTCATTATATTTCCTTTACGATAGATACATCATTAGAGCTTAGTTACAAATATGCAAGCATAATGTGTCACTTGCTGTATTAGTTTTATGCTTGTATTACTTGTGGACGTGCTGACGTGGAGTATTTATTACCTTTTTCTTAACTGTCTAGTAAATCATTACAGTCATTTGTAGTAACATATATAATTATTTATTCCCCTTTCAGAAGAAAGTGAGGTGAAGATGACACCAGAGGATAACCAAAAAGTGGAGGTTTAGTTGCTGTTTAGTTCAGATAGTAATTGTTGGTTACCTTATTTGTCCCTGTTCAACATGTTCTGAAACGTGTGTTTCAATGGACAGACAGCACCTGAAATCGTCAAGCAATCGAATTCCTTTCTGCCTGTCCTGAATGGAATTGGAATACTTTTTTCTGGTGTGGTGGGTGCTTTATGTGCATTTGCTCAGAAAGAAAAGTCTGCCGCTATTGCAACAATTGAAATTGTAAGCTTATATGCAGTCTTATGATTCTTGAAAACTGATAAGATATGTGTTGCCATTTGATGAGTGTCTTTATTCCAAACAAACTAAAAAACAAGGGGGGGATGACTGAGCATTCTTCCCTTTCTCCTGGTATTGAAGAAACTAAATGGGAAATTCTATTCGCACTCGGGAATTGTTGCTTGCATCCATTGGATGGCCTATCTGACTCTGCAAAATTTCCGGATAGCCTATCTGAAAATGAAAAAATGCACTGTTGGATAGCATATCCTAAAATTTGTATGGATGCATATAGAAATTCCTTGGTGCATATAGAATTTCCTCGAAATGATTGATCTTTTTCGATCTGAGTTGATTTTAATTAGTTCTTTTTTTTTTATTATTATCATTTTAGAACAACTACATGCAAAGACAAACCAATAACTATAGAGCCATACAATGTTGATTTATGTGGTCGATCCCCCAGTAGGAAAGGGCTTTGCTGTTGTTATTGTTGTAATCATTTTTATACAGTGTGTGTTTATTAGGTTTTAAGCCTTATATTTTACCGGTCAATATGCGCAGATGAGCAGCAAATTGAAGGAAAAGGAAGAGCTGATTGTTTCCTTGAAGAGGAACTACGAATCGAAGTTCCTGAATGAGCAGGAGGAACAAGCCAAGCTTCTTGGAAAGGCAAAGGAAGAGCAGCAAGCTTTGATGAACCAGCTAAGTGCTGCAAACAGAACCATTACCTGCTTTGGACAGGAGCTAAAAAGTGAGAAAAGTTTGATTGAGGAGCTGAAACTTCAAATCAACAGTCTTGAAATTGCGCTTTCAAAGAGCGACTCAGACAATATTGATCTTGAAAATAAGTTGAAAGAAAAGCTGGGTTCTATTGGAATTTTAGAGAAGAGAATTGATGTACTGAGTTTGGACCTCAAGGACAAATACTATGTTGTTCAGAATCTAAACTCATCCCATGATGAAAAGGAGTTGGAACTGAGGAATTTGAATTTTACCTACCAGCAAACCAAGGAGAATTTCTCCAATGTTCTTTTGCATATTCAAGAGTTGAAAGATGAACTACGGAAAAGCCAAGAGGAGTTAAAAGCAAAAGATTCCTTGGTGCTGGAACTAAATTCAAGATTAAGTTCCTTAACCCTTGAGAAAAATGATGCCAGGATTAAATTTGATGTCTTGGAGAAGGAATACAATGACTTTAACTTAACTTCCGAAAAGAAGGCTGCTTTGGATGCTAAGGTTTTAAGTGAAAAAGAAGAGGAGCTTTCTCAGCTAAAAGATCAGCTTGTACTTGCCCAAAATGTCGCAAGCAGAAACCAGGACATCATTGCTGATTTAGCCCGAGAAAGAGAAAGTTTAACGGAGTCTCTAGAGAATGAAACTATGAAAGTGAGTAATCTGAAGTGTGAACTCCAAATCGCACAGGAGAATCTTGGAAAATCAAGAAATGAGTCTGCTGAATTGGAAAAACAACTAAACGAGTCAAACAATTTGCGGAAAGAGGCTGAGAGTGAGGTCTTTGAGCTTTCATCTGACTGTGATAACCTACAAAGGGAATTAATTGATATCTACAAAATGGCTGAAACCACAGCCGAGGATTTGAAGAAAGAAAAAGAATTAGTTGCTTCTTTGAACCAAGATGTACAAACTTTGGAGAAGCAACTCTCAAACGACAAGGAGGCGATAAGATATCTTGATTTGGACCTGGAGGAGGCTACAAAATCACTAGATGAAATGAACAGAAATGCATTCATCCTTTCTGGTGAACTAGAGAAGGCTAATTCTGTTATTTCTAGCCTTGAAAATGAGAAAGTGGTTCTTTACAAGTCACTTACAGAACAGAGAAATGCATCCAAAGTGGCTCAGGAAAACATGGAAGATGCTCAGAACTTCATCATGAGACTTGGCAAGGAGAGAGAGAATTTAATGAACAGAGGGAAGAAATTGGAGGAGGAATTGGCTTCTGCCAAGGGTGAGATATTGCGTTTAAGGAGTCAGATCAATTCTTCGAAAGTTGCTGTTAATAACAAGCAAGTTCAGAATGATGAAGGCGAAAGCAAGGTTACTATAAATGCACGGAAGAGTAGCAGAAGAAGAAAGGCTAACTCCCAATAACAGTTTTTGTCAGTAAAGAAGAATCCAATCAGGAGAAATGATATTCTGTAATAAATTATTAGGAAGGGGCTTGATGTTGCACTTTATTTTCCTTGGCATGCAATTAATTGCAAACATTTTCGTGTTGCAGTAGAATAGTACAAATGAAATAACACCTTAGGAATTGTTGGCTGCAGTTCTTGTGTTTCTCATAATGGTTAGAATCTATGTAGTTTTCAAGTTTCTGAATTCCTTAATCACACACACACACACACACAAAAAGTGGGGCACGCCAATGAATAATGTTACTCGTAAAGATCACCTTATATTTCCTCAAATCTTGGCTTAAATATATTAGGATTATGTTGCCTCACTATGGTAGGAGCATGTGAGGATATATCATTTTTCATGCATCAACCATTATTCATCACCAAATTATTTTCAAAGAAAAAAGTGAAGCATGTTGCACAAAGCGCTTATTACATAGGGAAGAGTTTTATCCTAACCACCCCGCCTGCCCGAGAATTAGTCTACATAGTTTGCCGAGGCCAAAGAACAAAAAGGAGAAAATAGGTGAGATCAACTCTAATTAGAAGATAAAACTTGTAGCCAAGGAAGGTTGATCCAGTTTACAAAGATCCGGTTCATAAAAAAACTGAAGAAGCTGCACAGGTAACGTACAGCAATGCAATGCGTGTCCAAAACAGCCAGCAATAAAATTAAACTGACACGAGGTCTATTATACATACCCAATCTCGTACGATCTGAGACGCGTGCCTGGTTCTGCTTCATCTGAATTTTTGGCCACTCTCTGCATTGTGCATCTTTATATGTATTGTTTGTGGAGATTGGATCTCTTCTGCAACTTCTATAACGTGGTGGATTGTGAATGTTACTGGAATTGCAGTGATGGCTTTGCTGGGCAAATATATGTGCATCAAGCATGGGCTTCGGGAGATACCGATAGCACAATACCATTCAAGTAAGAACTTTTTCCTTTATGGATGTTCAGTCAGCTACTTGGACATGAGTCATTTGAAAAAAAATTTAATGTCATATATGATATACTAGTATGTTCTTTTTTATTGTGTTTTACTTAAATTACTGTCAGAGTTAAATGTTACAAAAGCATTTAACGCCAAGTTGTGTTGCTTACCCTTTAATATCTTCCTGTTTTTTAATGTATACATCATGTTTTACAAAGCCATGTCAAATTTATTTTCTCAATGTAAACTGAGAGCTGTTGTCTTTCTGAGTTAACATCATTCAGCTATTAAGAGTGTTTCTTCTATAACTTCAAAATATATATATATATATATATATATATATATATATATATATGTGGATTATGTGTTTATAAACATGTATTGCTGAGCAGTCAGTCTTATATCTTGCCAAATGCTGGTTGGCTATTCATGAGATTTAAAACACTTGAGTTCCGTATTCGTTTATTCATCTTTAGCCATGGTAATTAAGCTTGTTTGAGTAAACACTACAAGATAAACCTGATCCACTTGTGACAGGCTACATTTTCTACAATGTTAATTAAAGGCTATGCAGCCTCTGCTTTTACTAACAAGGCATTTTTCTTATTAACCTGACGATGTTCACGATGATATAATAACTCATGATACTTGAACAGGCATATAGGTCAGGTCATGTATGAAATGAGCACAACTAAAGTTGTCTGAAAGAGGTAGTCCATTATTTCATCGTTCTTCATTAAAAAGTTGTATTCATTTTTTTCACTTGAATTTTCTACATAAAGTTAACTCTCTCTTGGAACCTCTCCCTCTAGAAAAGCCGCCGAAGTAACGCAAAATAAAGAGTAACATGTTAGGGCCATCAACCTGAGATAAGAAACACTCTTGTTAAATCCTTGATTTTCAAGGTATCTACCAACAGAACTTAGTCTCTGTCTCAGAAACTTAAACAAGAGCGTTGCTCAAAGCCAAAAAAAACTGCGAAGGTTAGAGTTTATCCCCACAATTTGATGGTGTCCTATAGCATCTCTTCAGTGTGCTCTAGAACTCATTTGTTTAATCAGGGCTGAGCTTTCCAGGATGATGAAATGTCGGCCACAGCTTCTCCCACCGTGAGATAGACTCCATTTAATCCAAAGCTATCCAAAATTTTTGACTGATGTAACTTTTCCATCACATTTCCAACAGGATTTGCCAACACAAGCTGCAGTTTCCAATAATAAATATAGAGATTAGCAAAGGAAACTTTGATGTGTTGTTTTTTTACTTGTTAGGCTTTCTGAAATGTTACAATTAGTGCCTGTACCTTGAGTAATCTTTTCTCCATCATCTTTCTGAGTTCACATAAAGTATCAAGTCCACTTGTATCTATGGCTGTGACAGCTGAGAAAAGAATATTTGTTAAGTAATAGTATTCCCTAATCTTATGTAACTTATGTTGTAAAGTCAATGAAATATGTACCTGTCATGTCTAGAATTATGCACTTCAATGAACTTTCATTATTTTCTTTTATACGCTCTTCCTCTTCTCGAACCCATCTCAGTATTCTGCAGCAAGGGAACATATGGAATCATTGATTGATTCAATGCTTCTGATACTTTTTCGCAATATACTTGACTTGATGAATTAACATTATGAAAATCGATTTTACTAACCTTTCTTGAAGGTAAGTTGAATTAGCGAAATAGATCGGAGACTCAACCCCCAAAATGAGAAATGAAGGAACTCTTGCAGCTTCTTTGTATTGGTTAACATTGTGGAATATTTGTGTTCCTGGTATATTTCCCAAAACCACAGTGTTCGGTCGAGAGACATGAAGTAGGATCTTGAAGACTGATATTGAAACCTGAAGATTTCGGTAGACAAAGTCAGTAGCTATTAATCACATAAGCATTTTCATCATGCAATGAATTCTTGGCTTTGTAATAATCTTACCGCTATACCGAGGCCTAAAGGTACAGAAATGAACAAAACTCCGAAAAAGGAGCACAAGCAAGCCAAGAAATCAAGTTTGTCAACCTTCCATAATTTAAATGCAGCTTGGTAATCTATTAGCCCAATCACAGCTGTGATGATAATGGCTGCTAAGACAACATTTGGTGTATGATAGAACAATGGCATGAGAAACAGAAGAGTCACTAGAACAGCTGCAGCCATGATTATATTTGAAACTGCTGTCTGCGCCCCAGCATTATAGTTAACAGCTGATCTAGAAAAGGATCCTGCAAGTATATACACATATTTTTAATCAATTAATTAGAATGGAAATTTTTCTCAAAATTGATGTTTCTTTGATAACTTAATAGTCGTATGGTCAAAAATGAGAGGAGTAGAATTCTTACCTGTTGTGACATAGCATGAAGAACAAGAACCAGCTATGTTCATAAGGCCAATAGCCATCATTTCTTTGTTTCCATCAACCTGGTAGTTCTTAAGTGCTGCAAATGTTCTACCTACTGCAATGCCTTCCTGTAACATAAGTAAAAGTGTAAAACAGTTGAATAAAGGGCCATAGAATTATATATATTTTAGTCTAAACATTTACTAGTGTTGAATGTAGGAGAATGCATACAAGAAAATTTCTGTGACCAAACAATGTTACTAGTTTTTTTTTTTGTCAACTTACAGTGAGAGATAAGATCCCTGTGACAATGCCAGTTTTGATAGCAAGAGCCAAGAAAGGACCGTTGAAGTATAACATGTTTGTTGATGGTGGATTAAGACCCTTTGGTAAATTTCCAATCTGCCATAGACAGAGAAGTTGTTATTAATTAATAGGATAACTTAACATTTTTTTTATGCATCTTTTGTGTGTCCAAAAGCACAATGATCAATAAGTATGTTATACTACTTACAATTGCTATATTATGAGCCTTGTTTCTAAGAAGGAAGACTAAAATGGTTGACACAATAACTGATGTTAAAGGAGCAGCTGCTGAAACCCAAAATAGTTTTGGTTTCTTCAAACTCTGTTGCAATGATTCAGAATTTTTCAGATCTTACAAAATTAATAGTTAAAGCAAATAATAATAATAATAATAGCTTGTATATATTGGAAAATGATTATTTCACACTTCTTTTTTCGCACCTATCTTTTTACATTTACTTTGTAATCGTCGATCATAACACTTTAGTTTTAAGAACAACCTTGAGTCTATGATCAATGGTTACGAAATAATGATAAAAAGAGAGCGTGGAAAAATATTAAAAAAATTAGGAGAAACATTATTTTGAGTATATATGTATTCATGTAAGAGAGGAATTTACAATGTGCCTTGTTGCAAGAAGAAAGGCCAGGAAGCTGAATCCAAGTAGAATGGTTTGCCATGACCACTGCATAAAAGTTACTTAAGTATTTTAGAGAGCATACATGCATATACGTTGCACTTGTATAACTAGGACAAATACCTTTCATTTAAAAGGGATTTTTTTTTTTAAAAAAAGTGCATATTTGTGATATATAGTTTTATAATATTTAAAAAATTAAAAGTGTTAAGTTTATCTTAAAAATATGTGTTTAATAAATTGAGAATTAATTTTGTAATTTTTCAATTTTAATTTTGCATTTTCAGATTATTTAATCATTACCCGAAAGATAAGGAATAATAACTACATGCTTATAATAAATATAATGAGTAAAAAAAATTAGTTTTATGAGAACCAAACCAAAATATATATATATATAACATAAAGAAAATTTAATTTTAGGGAGGTCAGAACAAATCAATCAAACATAAAAGAGTATATAAAGACATGACAACCCACATAAAAAAAAAAAAAAGACATGAAAACAAAAGTTAATGTGAACCCTGACATGCACCAAATTTTTTTTTTTTTCATCTTTCATTACACCATTTTTAAGATATATATATATATATATATATATATATATATATATATATATTGAGATTTTTAATCTCAGCTCTGAGTAGAAGATAAAATTTAAAAGAAATAGCTACATCAAAAGAATTAAAAGTTTTTGAACTTATTTTCAATAAAAAGTATTAACTTTTAAATTATTTTTTTTATGAAAGTGCTATTTTTTTTATTTATGTTATAACCGAGAAACAACACCACAAACACCCGGAAAAAATCATTAACTTTAGGGCAACTTTTAATTCAACGGCTCTTCAGTTAATGATAGAACAATAGAAATGAGGACAAATTAGACAAGAAAGTTTGGGAATCTGGTTCTAAAATATAGTACATCAAGAAAACGTATCTTAAAAAATAGCTATCTTTCGGTTAGCAATTCTTCTTGGAGTGCAATAATAGCCTTAATTCTTAAAAAAGAGAATAAGTTCTATAAGAATGTTTGAAAGAGTTTTGTGGTGGGGAATAGACATTTTCTTTTCTAGATGCAGAGTGCTATTATTAGTCTCCATTAAACTTATTTAAGAAGCAAAACAGTAATAAAAAAATATCAAGAAATTTTTAGTGGCTGCTCTTTTCTTCATTTTCTCAACATTAACCTGCATTTTGAAAATTTTGTAATCGTAAATTTAGAAGATTTTATTTTTTGTTATTTTGTGATTGATTATTAATTCAATATTTGAATATTAATTATAATATTAATCTATAATCAACATAAAAAAATAACTTTTAATTATTTCAAAGGTGATTTAATTAAAAAAAACACTTTTTTTTTTCATGAAAAGAATCTTAAACAAACAACCCCACACTACAGATGAACCCACGAAAATGAACGTACAAAAACCCTCTCCATTTTGATAGAATCTCCAATTGTAATCATTACACAACAACTAAAGAAAGAAAGTCAAATCAAACCAATTTTTATTTTTATAATAACTATCTAAACAAAATATTTTATATTGAAAAATGTAAATAGGAGTACATATTTATTTTGTATGCAGTGACAGTGTAAAGATTTTTTATACGGACAATATATTATCCACCGTTGATTGGTTAGTTATGATTGACTTATAAGTAAAAGTAATACATCTTGTGGATGATGCACTGACACTGTAAAAAAATTTACACTGTGAGTGTACTGATATTAAACTCTTATTTTATAACTATCTAATAAATATGCTGAAAGTAAAACTAGAATAATAAGTTTAGTGCTCATGATGGAGGTACCTCATCTCTTTGCTTGAAAACAGAGGCGAGGACAGGAATTATTTGCATCTTGGTGGTAAAGTGCACTATTCCAAGTAATCCTTTAAGCTGTTGTAGTGAAACAATGACTGCAGCACCAGCCATGAATCCCACCAGCGTTGCCTTTGATAGAAAATCAATCACAAAGCCTAACCTGTGTAGAGAATAATCAAATCAAAGGTTTATTTTAATTTTAATTTTAATCATGAAATGAAATGAAACCGGCCAACAATAAAAATAGCCTTTAATTTTATGTAAGAGTTCATTTATTTGAACATCATAATCTTTTCTTAAATGAAATTAAATGAAGCTGCATTTAATTTCCTAGCTTACTTTTTATACTTATTTCTTATACGTACAATAATTCACTTTAAATTTTTAAAGGAAACCCGTAGGTGTGACTTTTGATGTTCGAAATTTGTCATGCAAGAATTAATGTTTGTTGAAGTGTTTCTGGTTGAGATTAATTTTAAAAAATAAATAGTAGTTAGAGCTTATAGAGGCACATAGAACCGTAACTTTACAAATGAAAGTGTCTGACAAAAATCTATCCTATAACTGTTTTTGGGTTAAAAAAATTTTATTTTTCTATGCCGTTGCTTTAACATAGCTTTTTAAAATTTCATTTATGGGAATAATCTGGTTATTCAGATTATTGGACATGATATTAATCTAAACCAAAATGCTACTATACAACTAAGAAAAAATTCTTAAATTTTCAATTTTATTAGAATTTTCATTTAATTTTATGAAAGAAAACATTTTTCATTTTTGAGTACTTGTTGGAAGTAAAATAGAAAAAATCAGTTTCACCAAAAAAAAAAAAAAAACAGAGGATGCATGATATAATAATACCTTAATAGACCCAGAGAAGCTTGGAATAAACCAGCGAAGAAAGTGGCAGTGAAAGCCAATTTGAGATAGAGAATTGGGTCTTGAGTGAAAGAAACTGATTCACTTAACATTGATCCCATAACCAAAGATGCAATTGAAACTGGACCTACACCAAGATGTCTGGAACTCCCAAGTAGAGAATATATCAACGGGGGCACAAAACTTGAATCTGTATCAACATCATATAATCATAATAATGTACCATTACTTGAGAGAAATTGAAAGAAAAAAAACATTTTACTTATTCATGATAACTCAATGCAATAAAGAAAAAAAAAAGAACTAACATAATCCAATAATAGGTGGCAAGTTTGCAAGCTTTGCATAACTGATTCCCTGCAAAGAAACGATCAAATTCAAACAATTAGGCAGTTCTATGAAATATGATTTTTTTATAGTTAAACTCTATGAAATACTATCTATGGATTGATTATGCATATAATCCATTTTTATTCTGTTCTTAAAAATATATCAATTTTTCACATTTCGAATAATCATACCAAAATTAATCAACTTTTCGGAGGGAGGGAGCATGAATGATATGCATGCATACATGATATAATTATTAGATTATTACCTGAGGAATTGCAAGGCTTGCAATGGTGAGGCCAGAGATGGCATCAGAGCGTAGAAGTCGAAAGTTATACTGTGGGCCCCACTGGAATATAGGGAACAAGTATTGGAGTCCCAGAATGAACTTCATGAACCATGTTTGGTTCTTGAAACGGTAGAAAGGGTCATCAGGGAAGAAGATTTCGGACAACCTTTGTCTTAGTTTGTGGAGTGTGGTTCTCTTTGGTGGCAACTCAACCTTGTGTACTTCCATTGGTGGGGGCATTATTGTAATATCATCGGGGTGTTGGATTTTGATGATGGTTTGAGATTGTTGGTTGTGGCAATATTCAAAGTGTTCCACTCTATTGTTGTTCATACCCATTGATGATGATGATGTTGAAAACTACTAGTAGTTGGTTGGTTTTCGGTTTTCTTCTTTGAACAACAAATAAAAGTGTGGATGCCAATTTATAGAGAGAGGGAAACGCAATGGAATGAATCTAATAGAAACATGGCACATTGGTAGGTGTCTCATGTCTTTGTTAGTGCCCCACCCTAGGGTCACTTTAGTAAGTGTTGTTGACCCTTGTTTGATTTCAACTTGAAAATATTGCATAAATGGAAGATGCATGTTTTACATTTATGGAATTATGGTTTTTTATTTAAAAGAAAAAACAAAAAAACAGAGAGTTTAGAAAAGTATTAATGTACTCAAATTTGTACTATAACTAATTAGAAAAATACAAATGCATGAATTGAAGTTGTTACCTTTTTTTTTATTCAAACATGTTTATATTATTCCAAAATTGGAATTTATAATTTTCATGTTCAATAAAACAGCATTTCGTCAAACACGAGACAACAACGCGGAATCAAGACATACATATACTTTACAATCTATAAATAACATTTATAAAAACCGATTTTTCGATATATCATTATACTCTAAACAACTCTTTACTACAAAAGCACGACAATAGGAATGCGGGACGACAGACACTGGTCACGCTAGTATTGCATAAATGGAAGATGCATGTTTTACATTTATGGAATTATGGTTTTTTCTTTTTTTTTAAAAAAAAAAACAGAGAGTTTAGCTCCTCTCCCTCTCCATATTATTTGAAAAAAAAATTGATCATCGATATTCAAAAATTGATGTACAAATAAACATTATTTTTATGTAAACATAAAAATCTCACTGGATATATGCATTTGATGAATAAAATGATAATAAATTGATAGTGTGTGATTGATTTAGTGTGCAAAATGTTTTTTATTTTTTGGGTACAATTTAGTAACTTATTTTGGATAAGCTTAATATATATGCACTTATAGTGTATATTTTTTTTTTCATTACTAATGCATCATTCATCATCCATATGTATTACTATTAATTCAAACACTATTTTCCCAATTTGAATACTTTTTTTTTTTTGGTTTACATGGGAGGTCTGAGACTAGAACCCATGACCTGGGAGAGAAGGAAATCCTAAGTGTCCTTACAGCCACCAACTGGGCTGTCTTGAATACTTTAAATGTATATAAAATTTATCTTCTGATCTTATCACCTCTTATTCATTTTAAGTAATTATAGTGATGATGTGGACAAAACATTATCTTTATACATTTTTTGGGAAAAAAAATTCTCCAAGCATTTCTTGAATATTTTTAAGGATATTATAAATATTATTACCTATTAAAAAATAATTCTTTAAATATAAATATAAATAAATTAAAATATTAAAGACGCCTTCTTTTTTATTATTGAAATTTATAAAATGTCACTTCCTCGGTTCCTTTTTAAGTCTCTTTTAAAGTAATCACATCATTATTCTATTTTGAATTATTAAATTTATAAAAAAAATAATTTGTCATTTAATGTCTCTCTAAAATAATTATAGTAATTGATTTTTCACTCATCATTTATATTCTAATTAGATAAGGCCGATAGAATTGTAAAAAGTATCAATGCCATGATTTTTTCAAAAAGTAGACAATAGCTAATGCCTCTGTTTCGAAATACTATAAGTCTTTTAGGGTTGTCACATATGGAAAATTATTAGTTACTCGTGGATCATGTGGTCCAGGTACATCTTAACTGTTGATAGTTTATTTTTTAATTAAAAAAATTCAAAAATTAAATAATGGACGATGATGATTCTCTTGAACCATGTGATCCCAGACCACCTAATAATTTCTCTGTCACATATAGTATTTCAAGGTTGTGTCACATAGATTAAGAAACGTAATTTAACATATCTATTTGTGTTAAATTCATGTATTGTTTTCTTTTTTTTTTTTTTGTCTTTTGTTATCTTTTTATGATTAATTCCTCACTCATTATCTCTCTATAATAATTAAAAATAAATTAGTAAAAAAATATAATTAATGTTTTATTGATTTTCTTTAAAAACTTATGTCATAAAAAAATTGTGTCGTAAAATTTAGGCTTAAATACTGTTTTGGTCCTTTATCTTATATTTAGGTTTCAATTTGGTCCTCTAACTATTAAAAGGGTCAATTTAGTCTTCTATTTTTATGAAGTTTGTCAATGTTGTCCTTCCGTCATAACACTGTTAGAATTAATCGGAAGATTCCAGATTTTCACCGGAGATTCCTTCAAACAGTGCATGTGTTGACGACGAATTTTGCAACGGATTTTGCGACTGGTTTTGCTACGGATTTTTTTAAAATATAATAAAAAAATTCGAAAAACAATAAAAAATTCATATTTTAAAAAAAAAACTGAAAATATTTTTAAAAATTTCTGCAATTTATTTTTTTTTTATATTTTAAATATTTTTAAAAAATAATAAAAAATTTCAGAAAAATTTTAAATAATCAGTAAAATATTTTTAAAATTTATGAAAATTTTATTTTTGTTTTTTTAATATTCTAAAAATTAATATAAAATTCGTAAAAATAAAAAAAATCATAAAAATTATTTAAAAAAATCTGTGAAAAAAACGAAATTTTTTTATGATTTTTATGAGAAAAAAAAACGAAAAAGTCGTTTTTAAAATATTTTAATTACTTCAAATAATGACATGACATAGACAACAACTTCTTATTAGTTTAAGAAAAGATTGCATAGCAACCATCCAATTTTGGATTGCATGTTAATTAGTAAGTCCCCCATTATTATTGTAGCAAAATAAAGCAACTATGCCACACATGTTGAGCTGCTTCCTGAAGCAACTTCATCTCATTGAAGCTTTGAGCACACAAAAGATTAAAATATATTTTTCGAAAATTTGTATTATATAAGAAACATTTTAGAGTTATTGAGTTGGAACAAAAAGTTAATTGAGTTATTACTTAAACAGATAATTGACATGATATCATGTGAAAATAAGAAAAATTGCAAGTGATTGGGCATATATAACAACTTTAAGAGGAAAATATTACTTAAATTGCATTACACTACTTCATAAGTATTATTTTTTTTAGCAGTTGTTAGAGGCTTGTATGATGATATAGAAAAACCCTATAGAAAATACTCCTATTAATCACTCCATCCGTTCTAATTTATTTGTAGATCTAGGAATTTCACATACACAAATTAATAAAGTCATTTTTTACTAAGAAAGTCATTTAATACATTAATATAATTATCATACATTTCACATATTCAAAACATTTAAAAACAATGTTAAAGTTGAAAAAAATTAATTAATACATCATTAAATTTCTAAAACAACAAAATAATTTATAACAAATTAAAAATACTAAACAGACAAATAAATTGAAACAAATCGAGTAATTGTAAAGGAAAATTTGATATTGGTGAAGTGACACTCATTAACACTGTATTGAGGATAATGTATAAGCAATTTAAAAATGTTAATTAAGTGCACATTGAAAAGCTAAAAATTTAAATTTTGATATTTTAAAGGCATCATTTTCAAGATAAATTTTACTCCTACATTTTTTTTTTTTGGGTTTCAATATTGTCCCAAGGATAAAATATAGCAAAATTCTTGTAAATATTATAGACCAACTTGAATTTAGTTATATATCATGGCATATTGTGCAACACATACAACACTATATAGTAAGAGTAGTATTTGGCACATTTGTGAAGTCATCGATCGCTCATCACAACGACCTTTGAAGGACTGTGAAAACCAGCAACTTGTACTATTGAACTGTTGTTGATTGAAGCACAAAAAATTACAAAATCGTTAATCAGATTTTATCAAAGTTAATTATGCATGGTACTATTATAGACTTATTGTGCCGGTTAATTACTCTGTAATGCAATGGGTATCTATATAGAAAGACACAAACCCCTCTTGGGTCTTCATGATGAGTTTCCATTTGCAAGATGGTTACGTTAGTTGTTCTTATACTTTCTCCAATAATCTACTGCCTTGTAAGGATTTCATAATTTTGCTCACGTTTGCATTAACAAACTATAATATAACTTGACAAAAACAAATGTTGCCTTTGATGATAGGCAATCATCTTATAAAAAAGAAAATCAAAGTTTAAATATTGAAGTAACCAATTGTTTAAAGAGACTCTTATTGTGGTAATTAGTCACTATGCTTGTGAAATTAGATTCATAATAACTGTCAGCTATAATACCTCAATATATAAAAAATAAAAGAAAAAAGGCGAAACTAATGAATTAGTCCTTTCAAGTTAATTTTTTAATTTGTTTTCTATTTTGTATTAATATAATTTTTTATGAAAAAATGAAACATTTAATAAATAAAGAGATGATTATTTAGCTTACAACAACTGGTACCCGGATCTAGTTTACCAAGAATCCGACTTATCCGATTCGACCCAACTGAGCTCGCACTAAGTAGTAGGGGTCTCCCAGTCGAAGTTGCTCCATACCCAAGGCTCGAACTCGAGATCAGTTGGTTAAGAGACCAAATGAGCTACCACTTAACCAACCTCACGTTGTTTAGCTAGCTTACCTTTCTAATTAATACAAGTTTATCTTATATATTTATTTATCCTTTATGTACTTGATACATATATATGTGTGTATGCATGAAAAACTCAAATTATTAAGAGTGAAGTACCATTTTAGTTCCTTATGTTTTTTAGATGGAACACTTTAGTCTCTTAAAATGTGGAAATTCACTTTTAGTCCTTGAAGATTTTTTTATGAGACACTTAAGTCCTTCAAGACATTTTTATGGGACACTTACGTTCGCAGTTGAGGTAGTTGGCGAAGTGCATGGATGGACTTAAGTGCCCCATAAAAATATTTTCAGGGACTAAAAGCGAATTTCCACATTTTGAGAAACTAAAGTATCCCATCTAAAAAATATGAGGGACCAAAGTGGTACTTCACTCAATTATTAAAGACTTATTTAACTTTTTAGTCCCTGAACTTAGGTGTTCTTTTGGAATTGGTCGTTAAACTTTTTTTCAATGTTTTGAGTTCATAAACTTTGCTCAAATTTTGGAAATGATCCTTTCATCACCTAAGTGGTGATACGACCGAAGATATGTCACGTCATCTTCACCACGTCGATAGATAACGTGCCAGATGATGCCACGTGAATTTTTAAATTAAAAAAAATTTCAAATTTATTAAAAATATTTAAAAATTGTATTTTTTTTTAAAGAAAATCGAATCTTTAAATACATTTTAAAATAAATTAATTTTTTAATAAAAATATCATGTAGTGTCCCGTGACTTTACATAACATGTCACTCATTGATATTGTGAAAATGATGTGACATGTCGTCATCTATATAATTACTTAAGTGACAAAATGACTATTTCCAAAAATTAAACAAATTTTAGAGATTCAAAGCATCGAAAAAAATTTAAAAACCAATTCAAAAAAACACATAAATTCATAGACTAAAATATTAAATAAGTCATTATTAAATATAGGCGGCATTGCTGGTTAAAGATACGGCAGATGGAGAACAACAAACGATCATTTTGACCAACATGGTCCTTTTTAACATTAGTGACCCAAGAGGTTTTTTTTTTTTTTTTTTTTAAAGAAATATATATAATTCATTCCATAGAAAAAATAATATAATATAAGCAAAACCAACTTATCACCTAAACAAAATACATAATTTCCAAATAAATATCATTAAAAAAAGCAAGGTACTCTGCACCAACAACATATTCCCTCTGGTGTCATTAACCTCTTCCAAAATCAGTCTCTAACACAAGATTCAACAGTTTTTACCTTCAAGATAACAAATTTATAATTTGAAGTGTTATGTTAGTCACACAGTGGAGTTATTCAATTATGAAAATGCATTTAATTTTTGAAATGTATAATAATTTGACAAATAATTATTTATTGGATACTAGTATAAAAAGTTTGGATCTTGTTAACAAGTATTTTTATTAATATTAATCTGAAAAATTAGTTTTTAGGACTCTTATTAAATAAAGTTACAAAAGATAGAAAAATAATCATAAATTCACAATAATTTTTAATTGAAAATTTCAAAAAACACATTTTCTAATAATTCTATACTATATTTTGTTTTTTAACAAGTACTCTTAGTATTTTTCAAAATGTAATAGGAGATTATATATTAACCTATGCCTTTAAGATAATAAAAAGATTAATTGAGTTTTGGAAAATGGTAAATATAATATTGTGAAAACTAATGGAATATTTAACTTTGTAGGTATATTTAAATTATGTTTTAGGGGTTCAATATTTGTTATATATATGAAAAATGTTATTTGTTTTGAAAAAGCAAAATTCATGTCGGTGATTTCTACATCTCAAAAAGATTAATCTTAATCTAAGAGAATATCCTTAACTTACCCAAAGTTTTATGTTGATAATATATACTAATTAATAATTCATGTTAACAAGTTTATAACTCTTTAGTGCAAGTGCTTAAATTTTTGTTTAAAATTTGACAAACTCAAGCTTTTTTTTTTTTTAAATAAGAAAATATACATAAACATTTTTCAAGGCTTAATAACATGTTTGGATTTGTGGTTGCCAAGCTCCAAACGTGCGTTTTGGCAATAAAAGTTAATGAGAGGAAATTTTATGGCCAAGGCACGTAGATTTTCTAAACACAAAAACAAACACATACTTAGAGTGTTTTTTTTACATCCTTCTATACAAAATCAATGTATTATTATTATTATTATTATTATTATTATTATTATTATTATTATTATTATTATTATTATTGTTAAATTACTCATTTGGTCCCTTACCTTATTTTCAATTTCAAATTGATCCCTTACCGGTTTTTAGTTTCATATTGCTCCTTTATATTTCTTTTTGTTGTCAATTTCATCCCAGAATCACTGTTCATCCTATGTGTTAATATTATATTGGTACATGTATATATTGTTGGAGAGAGAAAGTGACACTTGTCCATAACATGTTGATCCACATAGGATGAACAATGATTTTGGGACCAAATTGACAACGAATAGAGACATAAAAAACTAATATGAAACCAAAAAACGTAAGGGACCCATTTGAAATTGAAAAATAAATTAAAGGTAAGGGATCAAATGAGTAATTTAGCCTTATTTTTACTAAAGTTTATAGCTATGTTTTTAATCAGCACCGTTGAGTAAATTACATAGCTTTATGCCAAAGGATAAGTTCCATCGTTGAGTCCCATTGCACTTTTAACCCGTTCTTTGCAACTTTTTCATTCATTCGTCCATAGTGTTACATTCTACCAAAAGTATGTGGAATCGTGAATTAAAATATTAATGCATGCATACATCATTATATATATCAAGATGAAAAGATTTAAGCTAAGGGGTATATACTTTTTAATAATTAACTTAACAGTGACAAGCTTTTATAACTTCAATCACTCTCTACAACTCAAGTGAACAATCAAGTGAACAACGTCACCCCACTCCAACTCGAATAGCAGCTAATTAATAGGATGATGCTGTATTTTAGAAATTAACTGATAGAAAAATTAGTTGAAGATAATTATGTCGTGATAAAAACTACAACTATAAAAATAAAATTTTTGGATGACTGAGTAGCAACTATACCAATTAATTTTTACTCATAAGGTTAGTATATCAGTTCTTTAACTCTGCACTCGAAGCAGAGAGTTTGGATTCTTACAAAGTTAAGTCGCTTACAAAGGAAGAAAGAAGAGAGAAAAAGAGAAACAACAATGGGGTTGAATTTATGTATCAAACCTAGATTGAAGAAACAGTTTCTTATAACCCATAAATTCAGAGACACAACAACCGAAAATTGATGGCAAATCAATTACCATCATGACCTATCTGAAATTGCTGAAATAAAAACTCATAAAACTTGTACTGACTAATTTTTAAAAACATGGAAAATAAAAAAAAAAAAAAAACGTTAGCTGGCCAATAACCTTTAAAAAAGAGGGAGATAATTTTTAAATGGTTCGTTCGGACAGTGCGGAATTGGTGCAGGGTTTAAGGTTCAGAGAGATAACTCATGTGTAATAAATATATGTGACTTCTTAGTTTGTTAAATTCAAAAAAGTGTTGTTTTGGTGAGTTGGACATTATTTTATTTTTTTTATTTTTATTGAGATGGATTTATAATTGAGTTTTGCTGAGAAATGCTAATTTTAAGAAATGATAGATATTTCTATTTTTTTCTCATTTTAAGAATTAATAGATAACGTGTCATATGTGATATTTTTTGTTGAGTTTTTACGAAATAATAAAAAGAAAAATGCTAAAGGCAGTTGTTAAAAAACTAAAAGTGATATTTTGTCATAAAAAAAATGTGATTTTTGAAATTTTTTAAAGAGTAATTAATGCATTAGTTTACTATTTCTAATAATCTTAATAAATGTCCTTATTTGCCTTTTCCTTTATAATTTACTAACTTCTTCATGTTTTTCTTCTTTTCTATTTTAAAAATCCAAGACTCTTCCATGCCATGAAGAACCAACCTCAAAAAGTCCTTTTCCTTTTGACTTTTCCAATAATTAAGGCCCTCGGGTCGGTGAGAAGTTGGCAAGAATGTCATGCAGATCCTCTTCCAATTAAAGTGGTAACGTTGCATGACCCATTTAACATACATAATGCTAAATATCTAGAGCAAGAAAAAGTTCTATCCATATTTAATTTTGTGCTTGCTATTTATTTTAACATTAATTCTTATCACCCTCACTTCTCTTTTAATTTTCTTGGGATTCAGATCCAAAATATGGGTCGTTAAAACAGAATAAAAATCACATTCAGTTTTAGAAGGTGCATATATATATATAGTTACTTCTAACTTTTATTCATAGTGGGCGGTGCAATATAATGTATATCTAAGTTCAAAGCGAACTTAGCTTTAAGATGGTACTCTTGATTTTTATTTATTTTAAGAAATTAATTAACTTTTTTTTATATTAATCTATCCCATTTAAAAAGTTAAGAAACTAATTTTCATTTTATCTTTGTTTTACAAATAAACTCCAAATAAATGTGTTTAACAAGAAAGATTAGTAAAGGAAAGAACTATATATAGTAGAGAAATTAAATTAAAATTATATTAGCAAAATCAAAAACGTGATAAAAATAATTGATACAATCATTATATTTGTTGTATTTCTTAATATGTGTGATTTCTTACCATGCTTAAGACAAATAAAAACATATGCATATATAGTACTTTTTAAACTTTTTTTAAATTTAATAATAAAAATGATAGATTAGAAATGGGTACCATGAGTACCCGAACCAAATTCAGATGTTCCTTTTCATCAAAATTGAAATAGAATTGGTACAAGTAATAGAACTCATGCACATAATCACAAAAGACACCTTCCTATCAATAATAATACAAAACCATCTCAAGATGGAATCTTAAGTTTAACGAGACAACATGGTCACATGAACCATTATTAAAATATAAGCAAAAGTATAACAATTGGTTAAATATTCCAACTTTTTTTATGGTATCTAATTAAAGTAATAAAATGAGAAAAGAATATTAATTAGCATGCAATTACAAATGTTTTAAAGGGTTTATAAGAAATAGTATTTTACTAGTTGTTTAGATCGTCTCAATATTTAGTAGGGGTTTTGATTTTAGGTTCCAAAGATAAAATTGTGATCCCCATTTCACTTTTTTTTTGGATAAAATTGTCCTTTTACATGTTAATTTTTCTGTCTATCACATGACGGAAAAATATTTCCCACTAGTGAGAAGAAGTGAAAACAAAATCAAATTGAAAGCTGTATTGGCTGGACCGCATATGCCAAATCAACCAAGAACCTAATGCTTATTGCAAATAATGCTGTGGGGCTTGAAAGGTTTGTATTACTATCTGTGCGCGTGAGATACGTTCTACAAATGGCATAGGGAACTATAACATGTGGAGAAATAATTGACACCTGATTTTAGAGAAGCAAGTGCATTGTTCATCTCCATTCTAAATCAATTCTTCCGTCTCTGGACGAAAATATTTTTCGTTACGTGATAGACGGAAATATATATTATCGGCTTTCGTTTGGTTGGGAACGGAAAAACATTTCCACAAGGAGAAAGAAAAAAATAAGATACAAAAAGGCAATTTTATTAAAAAAAAAAGGAAAGAAAAAAGGAAATGGGACCAAAATTTCACCTTTTAAACCAAAAATCAAAACCCTTTAGTTAGTACCTAAATGCAGCAAGTGCTTGCTTTGTCAGATTGAACTCTCGCCAAAATAACCCATCTAGCCCTTTCTATCTTGGACTGAAATGGGTCAAATAAAATGAGTTTACCTACCGAAAACATAGATATTTTTTGTCTTAAATACTCTTTTCTCCTTTATTTAATTTTTTTATTTTATCTTTAGAAAGAGATAATTATGTTTTTAACATTTGTCAATTTTATTCTTCCATAATGATAGTGTTAGATTTGATTTTCAACAAAATATAATAATATATTGATTTTATCAAGATTTTTTTCGATCACCAAAATATGCATTTTTCGATGTGTTTGATATAATCTGATTGATGAAATGCTAATGTAGTTTCACATTTTTTGGTTAAAATTTCTTACATTTTTGCCAGATTTCTGCGAAAAATGCAGATTTCAGTGACTAGAAATGAAATTTTTTTTGGTAAAATCAGTATATTCAAAGAAAAATTCAAATTTATTATGATGGAAAGAGGAAATAACAAATTTGACTTTTTTTAAAAAAATAAAAGATAAAATTAATTAAAACCTATAAATATGATAAAAGATCGAAAAAATATTTAAGTCTCTTTTTTTTTAAATTTTTTATTTGTGCATATATAATTACACATCAAACACATGTTATTCTAGATACAAGTAGGTAAATAATTAATTAAGTTGGCAGAGTTATATATAAGATGTAAAATATCAAGTATATAAGTTTGAATTTGACAATTGCACAAAAAAATTTTCCGGTCAAAAACTTTCCCATAAAAATATTACATATCAAACCGTAAAGACAGAGACAACAGCATACAAAGTACTTCTTAAGCCAATGGCAGCTAATTAACTAAGGTTAGGTTTGGTTAGGAGAAAAAGTTACAACAGTTTATTCAGTAATGGGAGGCAATAGCACCCCACCTATTTCCCCACTTTGAAGATTCACCATTAGAAGTTCTACATCTGTATTGCTGATTATAATTAAAGCCAAAATGAATATAATTTTCATCATTGTTATCCCACCCATAATTTGGCTATTGATATTAAAGGTTCCAAGAAGATCACTTTGATAAATCATAAAATTGATACCATGAGCCCACCACTAAATTCAATCTCATCACTACTCTGATCTTTCATCTTTCTAATGGTGAAGCTAAGGGTGATTGATTAGTAGTAGTATTCAGTGCCTATCCCTTAGTACTGTAAATTCAATTCTCTAAGGAAAATCATTCTCCAAAGTGCAAAGCCTTAATTAACTATTAATTCCTTGTGGGACAATTGAAACCTGAAAGTGTAGGAAACTGAATAATTAAATACAAACTTGCTATAGTGCTGTACTTCCATTGATCGATAATGAGAACAAGTTGTACTCATAATTAGAGACATACCGGTCATTCATATAAGGCTACCTATAAAAGCAAGTCTTTGATAAATGCAAGTAGATATATAGACAAAATGGACATTCTTATGAGGATCAATTTCATATCTCCAAGTTAGGCATATGAATATTTTGTTCCTTTGTTTTCCTCATTTTGCTAATAATTAAGTTGGTTCCTTCTTGAACATGATGCAAACATGTAGCTTGTCTTCAACCACATAGCTTCTCCAATAAGAATTTTAAGATAAAGATAAGGGGGTGAAGTTTATATGGTCATGTGTCAAGTCTTAAGGTTTGAAAGTTGGAGCTCCCAGATCTCCGCTAGTGAACACCACTATTTGATAGTATTTTTTGATAGATTTAATTTCTATTCCATTATTCCCGTAATAATTAAAAAAAAATTCTTTGGCAATAAAAAAATTTTCAAAATAAAATTTAATACTAAAATCTAGGTCGTAATGTTTTATTTTAGGAGTCTCTTGTCATGTATCGTGATTACAATTGAAGCTTTATTGATCACTGTTTCATGTATAATTTTCTAAGATTTTGGTAAATGCAACCTAATCACGAACATAATTACCCACAATTTAAATTCATGCCTCCAACTTAATTTAAATTCAGCCACATTTTCCCCTTTATTATTGTAAGAATCAATTTCTATTGATCCAAAAAGTTGAGTTGTAGTTGTCTTAAACCATGTAGCTCCCTCATAGTGCAGAATCACTAATTGGAGTCAAAAGTTTCTGCAGGCTCAACCATTAGTGAATCTTGTTCTCACGTTAATATATCAAGGGCCTCTAATTCATTTGAGGCAAAAATAGGTTTTCTTGACTTGGGTGGACTACATGCTAGAGTTAGTAGATTCTATTATATTTTCCTTGATTCTCAGCTATTGAGAAAATGAAGGGGAAAGAGGACATACTAATATACGCCGCGAGGGAGAGTTGCGTTTGATTTGGAAAGATATGGAAAAAAGAAAATGATTTAAGGGAATATTATATTAACATATCAAAAAATATTAGATATTAAGCTAAGTTTCTCTTTTTTCAAAAAAAAAATCTTTTTTTACAATTTAATTACTTATTTTTTTACAAATATTCATATTTATTCGATACCTTTTAGAGTTTATTAATAATAATTATGTAAGTAGTTTTAAAAAATATATCAAATGACACTAACAATACTAATTAATTATAGCTTTCTTAAATAACCTATTTTTTAGTTTAAAGAGCTTATATTTAAAAGCAGAAGGACTAAAAAATAAAGGGATATAGATAATTGTACATGATATCAAATACAATATTCAAAACATGATGTATAAATTATAGAACCGAAGAAAAAACTGTTTATTATGCATGAATTCATGGTCTATAATGTTATGTTAGGTGGCCACGATTGATGGACAAGATAATAGGCCAATTTCAAAATGAACACAATGGATGGACCAGATTCGATTTCCTTTTTCTCTGGAGACCCTTTCTTCCATTTTGAAAGGTTCTCTTCCGATCCTGTGATAAAAGATAGAAAGATCAGAAAGGAAGGTTTGATGGGAACACATGGCTTGTTACCAATGATAGTTGAACTTGAAGATAGCTAGTATTATTATTGTTATTGCAAGTCAGCGTTGAGGTCCTAATTGTTACAACACATCAACCCCCTTAGATTTTATTTTGTTGCCAGGAATTTGATTCTTTCCCTTTCTAAATAATCTAATACATAGATTTATTTAAAGTCACTTTCTTTTTTTAGCATATTGAAAATGAAAATTTAATGAAAGGATCTTCGGAGCAAGTTCCAAACTTCTCTGGTACACTGAATTTTTTTCCATACGAAAACAGCCAGCATTTAACCAACTTCTTAACCTTTGTTAGTTTAAGATTTTGATTACCCCTAAATAAAATCTCAGATTCGTGTTTAAAACAAGCAAATTAAATGGAGAGTAGTTTTGCCCCTTAACAAGTCTTCCCTATTTAACTTGGATTAATCGAAGTCCAGTCTACCTTAGTTTAGAAAAGTATTAGTAACTTTAATTTCTTTATTATCTGGATACTTAATTTAAAATAAACATTGGATACATAGAAGAATGATCATATATATATGTATATAGAATATAATAGTCACAAATTAAATTTAGTGGCAATACTTTTAAACTTTCATTTATAATTATTTTGATTCATTTTCAAGGGTCTTTCTATCCTTGAAAGAAAGACCATATTTTAAAATACATATATTCTTAGAAAGTATTTCTAAGAAATTGATACACTTAAATGAATTAAAAAATAATTATTTAGTTTTTCAATAGAATTTTACCATTAATATTCTCTTAGTGCATAAGATAGAAAAATCATATTTTCAAATTTTTTTTTTGGTAGACACCGTATTTTCAAGATTTTGAGAGGGAGTTCTCCCCCTATTCAGGTAATCTATCAAAGATAAGTTAGCATTAGAACCGTGGTGTGTTTATTGACTTATTTGATGCCTAGAAAAATTTGTGCACTTTATCGATCTTGTTCTGATATACGAATATTTAATCAAGAGCCTCAACTTTTATACTTAATTAGTAATTTTCCGATTTTACCATTGACGACCTTGGGTTGTTGCTTGTGGTTGTCGAAGCAATGCTCTAAAGTCTAATCAGCTCATAGTACCAAGCAATAGTAGTACATCAATGATAATCACACGCGCTAGAACCCTATCCCTATTCAAAGAGAATGTGCATAACGTGAGGATAAGATTAAAACTGACAAAATCTGTGGGTAGAAAAATACATGTTAGAATAGACTTTAATCAATTTTGATTTGGTTTAATTGGATCTGAACTTTGACACGTTAAATCGAATGATTTTAGATTGGATCGGATCGTTCAAATCACAAAAACTTTTCTAATTTAGAATTAAAAAAATTTGTCATCAAACTAAAATATTCAACTTTTTAGTCCCAATAGTATTTTTTAATCCAATTTTGCCTTGGCACGCACATATCTTAAATTATGCCTGCTCGCACAGTGTTTTAAGATTCATTTTGACAACTCTAAATAAAATTACATCCTCAACTAGCTTATTATTGTAAAAAATAAATTTTATTATGCTGTATTATGTTGTATATAATTTATATTGTTACTTTTTTCTATCAATCATAATCTTTTAGAATAACAAATGACACATCGAAGGGGTTGAATCAAGTGGTGTAAACTTGTCAACTTGAGAACTTGGATATAGGGTCTGACTGAGATCCTAAGAAATCTCATGTTTAATCCCCGGTTAACATACCCCGTTAAGAGAGACTATTGAACGCAATCTCGGACAGGATTAGTTTTAAGGAAGGTGTTCTTGGAGACACCTGTGATATTGGCCAAAAGTACATAAAAAAACAAATGACACAATTATGAAACAAGTGATCTTATCCCATAACGTGGATCGTTAGTTCCATTTAGGGCCATAAAGAGACATGAAAGCAATCCACACTCCTGTCTCATAACAAGATAGTACATATATTCAAATAAAAATACACAGTTAATAGCATTAACTAGGAAGCTAGTAATGCCACTTTAGTGCTTGACTATGCTCGTTCCCAATTATAAGGGATGAACTTGAAGGGACAAAGAGGAAGCTATGAGAAAAGTGGTGAAAGGAGGAGTTTATTCTTGGAATATTCCTCATATGGTTCTACTATATTATAATATTTCTCCACTTTTCCTTGTTACTGCAATCCCCTTTTTAGTAAGCTTTTATGGTGAAATTTTATTAGAATTTGAAAAAGTTAATTAATATTATTGAATTGTCAATGATATTTAAATTAATAAAATTTGGTATTTTATTTTAAAATTATTTTTGTAATTATTATTAAAATTTTAAAAAGTTTTTTATGATAAAAATATGAGTAAAAAAATAAATAATTAATATTATTAAAAATCAAACAATAAGCTTAATTATAAATAAAAGCTAAGAAAACTCTATATAAATACTTATATAAAGAACGGAAGGAATAATTTCGTAGGTATAATGATTTCCAGGTTGATTCAATCTTAGCTTGGTTTCCCTAAAACTACACCCCTCAGTGGTCCTCGATTGAAAGTCAACTTTGAAGGTCTTCAAAGTAAAACCGTGCGTATGTGCCATTAACATCATAGGGGTGAAGGCATTTAGGACACTACAAGAACCTATGTTCTAAATTAAATGTTTTTCACGAAAGTAGCTAGCTAGCTAGGATTTATATGCTGACATTGCACATGTGGGATAATGTTAGATTGAAGACAAAGAACGTGTTATAGCTCATGTTAATGCAAATGAATTAATGAAATTATGGTCAAAATGACACACGGTTACATTTACAAAAAATAATGCTTGTTAAATTAGTTTGTCAGCACCTAATCATTTGGTTCTCTACTTTTTGGTTGGGAGGTGGATATTGGTTGCTAAGATAATTACTCCCTCCGGTCCTATTTATAAGATTCTTTTGGGGTTTTTCACTTCCACCAAGGAGCGTGGATAAATTTGTTAGTGACATTGGAAATGTGAAAATTTGATATACTTTTTCAAAACTATCCCTATAATTATTATTGGAACTCTAAAAAGTGTTGACTTTATAAGGTTGTTAGTGGAAAGAAGTAATTAAATGTTATTGAAAATTGGAAAGAGATCTTATAAATAGGACAAAATAAAAACCCCAAAAGAGTCTTATAAATATGACCGGAGGGAGTAGAACATTGCCTGATATGGAAAGTGGGAATAATCTATTTTGAAGGGATTTAAAGTGAAAAGGTAATATGTATATATACACACTTTTAGATTACATGTAATAATGTATAACAGATTTGGATATAAGATATTGATGAATTTGATCAAGTTATAAGTTGGAATGAACTCATTTATTATCATTACATAAAAATCTTTTCTAAAGTAAGACCCTATTAATTTCGAGAAGTTTTATTTTTTATTCAAGTAAAAAATTATACCAGACCATACAAAATTTAGAAAGAGCGAAATGAACAAAATTTAAAAAAAAAATAAAAATGGAAGTACATTGTGGGTTTGAACTCGTACATTTACTATTCATATTCTATAACTTTTGAGATTTTATTTTTTTAATTATGTTTACACTCTGTGAGTTAATAACTCTTTTTTCCTACTAACGTGGGTTGAAACGAGTGGTAAGCGGCTCTGTCTCGCTTAAGTTAGGTCTCGGATTCGAATTCTTGCGAATGCAAAAAATTCATGTTGGTAGATTCACCTGTCATAACCAGACACATGACCCAGGTCGAATCCGAACCTATCTAGGTAGTACCATGGGCAAACAAAAAAAATAACTCTTTTTTGCTTCTTCTTTTTCATTGAACACATCTTTGTCCTTTTCAACTTTCAACAATACATTATCTATATATCATTTCGTTTGATGGAAGAGTGTGCATATGAAACGAATTACTTTGCTAAGAAATTGGTGGTGAATATGATTGAAACTTGTATGGTTATGCTTCTTGTTCGTTCTAGCTCTATACTTGCTGATCAATCGAACTTCAAAGGTTGATTGTTGAAGGGGATTATATATATGATGGCTATCCACTATGTGCGGTGCATACCTTCCCGGCATTATTGTTATTCGTTATTAGGCGTGATAATTCTTGGCTTAATATTCACAATAATTAAAACTTCGTTCAAAGAGTTATGATAACGAGTAGAGTGTGATTTATTTAATTTATTTATTTTTGTGAATGATGCTTATGACAAATGGGAAGATTTGTTGTACTAACATACATGAATATCGTGTGTTACCATTGCTGCTGTTTGTATACTTTACCATCGAAGCAAGGTTTTCTTTGTCTTTTTTATCTTGCTTTATATTCACTTATGTCTCCAAAATAATTCATCCGGGATTATACATGGCTATCTCGATCTCCTAATGTAAATCTCACTCTGCATGACTAGAATTAAAAGACATTGCCGTGGCCAATTTCTAATGCTACATAGAGATTACCATCTAATCATGTGGTATTTATCCTTAGGGTGTTAAAAGTTTTCTTACATTATCAACAATATTCATTGTTAGAGAGTTAACAATCAATATTGAAGAGATGCGTTTCATGTGTACAATAATACTTATTTAGATCTTTTGTGTTAAATAATATTTTATATATATATATAAAAAAATCAATAACTTTGTAATATAAAAATACACGTAATGAATGATGTGCTAAGTGCTAACCATATAAACCCACTCAACTCTCCCTTTTTTCCACTTATTATTATTATTATTTTTTAAAATTAACTAATTGTCTTAAATTTAAATAAGTTTTCCATATACGCACCGTAAATTTATGTTATAATGTTGGTGCACAAGAGACAAAACGAAGATAGATTTTTTTATGGTTAATTCAGCAAGAAAATAATTTGTGCACTTAAATTATAAGTACATCATTCATCATTTAAAAGATTGTGATCATTAATTTTTAAATAAAAGTAATGCAACTAAATAATGAATTATATACCGGCTGTCACTTGTCAATGCATACAAATTAAACTTTACTTTAACTCCCTTTCTTCAACCGAAATAAAAAAAGAAAAAAAGAAAGAAAAGCTCACCTTACGGCTTACGGTTTTATTATTCTTTTAAGCTACTTATTCAGTTATTCTATTGGGAAAGAATTTTGACACCCCATATTCAGATATACACACTCCACTTTATATTTTTTTTTTCAAAATTATCCTTGGGTCGTGACATTGTTGACGACTTGCTGAAAAATTTCGGTCATCAACAGGGTCACGGCCCAAGGTTTTTTTTTTCCCCCAAAAAATTCCTATATATGGGGTGTCAAAATTCCTTCTCTGTTCTATTTACTTCATTCGACCTGCAATCCACGAACAGGCAGAGATGGTCAGATATGGCAGTGAAATTATCTACCCATGATCAAGGTTGGCCCAATTTGAGATGTCTCCTTCTATGCCTCTCTTTAAGGGCTTGGGCCCTCGGCCCTACTTCACGTCATACATTCTTATCTTATCCCACTTTTTTTCATGGGAATAGGCGTATATAATTTATTATTTATGGTAGTGGTTGTTTATGGGGTGGGATTCTTTTCCTTAAAGAGTTCATGCCTATTCTGTACAAATCATCCAAGAGTAACATTTTTTATTTATTTTATACCTGTTTTGTAAAAAATATCCTTAGATTAAGATTTTTTATTTATTTTTTAACCATTTAACAAATATTATTTTACTTTTATACAAATAAAATTGTATAAATTCTTAAAAAAGAATAATAAAGATTTGTTTTTAACCTACTAAAGAAAAATATCTTCATACTAATTTACTTATATTGCCAAAATTACTAAAATAGTTTTCTAATAAAAGTGGAAGTCTTTTAGAAGTGTGTCAATTTATTATTCAATATTATTATAATATAAGAATGTTAAATCGCACATTGTAAAAGAAAAAATATTAAATCACACAAATATGCTTTAGTAAAAGGATATAGCAAATATGGTTAGAGCCCATATAATTCAATGACCATTTAATCAAGTGGTTAGGACAATTATGTAATTTAGATTTATGAGATATTTATTTGCTTTATGATGCAAAATATGATATTTCAATTGTATATCTTCTCCAATCTTATTGATATTCTTCTTCTTGAGTTTTCATCCGTGAAAGGCTAACTCTGCTTAAATAAATCCAATAATTTCATAATTTTACTGGTTTGATCGTGAGGCTTTATGCTTTTTCAGTTAATTTCAATTATTTTCTTTAGTTATTTTTTTCATCTTTAGATCTTATTGTATGAATGATGCATGGTTGATATGGAATTGCCTTTTGATTGAGCAATACATGCTCAATTGGTTGATCATTTGGAATTGACCTTTGCTTGAGCAATATATGCTCAGTTGTTAATCACTTAATCTAATTGGATTTTTGAATGATTTTAATCAATTAATTATTTATTATTTTTTTTATGAGAGATTGCAAAAGGTTAGTTAGTTCTCCAAAGATGTATGTGTGATGATGAAATGTATATATTGTTGGGCTCAGATATCAAGTAAGGAAATAAAAGAAAAACTGACACTAATATTTTTTAACGTGGAAACTCTTAAATATCGAGAGTGAAAATCACGGGACAACCTCCGAAAAATTATTCAACTATATATGTAGGATAATTATAATTACAATATTATTTCCTCTCTTTTCACACAAGAGATATGAATATAATGTTTCTCCAGTGAGATCCCCTCTTGTTCAAATACCATAAAAATTATAGTATTAAAGAGTAATATAGACACCCAACTCGCTGTATCTATTTTCCCTCACTTTATTAGAAAAAAAAATTTCTTTACTTTTCTCTCTTTTCTTTTTTTCTTTCTCTCCTATGATGCAATTTCTCCGCATGGCACTTGGAGTATTTGCAGTGCCCTTTTTCCAACAAAACTTTGTTTTTCCATTTCCTCAAAACATGGGCTACCATGTAATGGTAGCACTGCCAACTTTTCAAATTCTAAAAATGAATTTGTTAAGTTGTTAATTGGCTGGACATTTCATATATGTCTACCTTAACCGAATTATGAATTTGAAGTAGTTAATTAATTAGCGCTTGGTGTGCGGATAAAAGAGAATTAGATAACTATGATGTCAAACTTTATTTTTTTTAGTTATAATCTTTTTAATGAAATCAAAACGCTCTATCTATCAACAAGGCCCAACGTAGTTGATAGGTAGTTGGGTTCCTTAACCATATGTCAGGGATTAGTCGTGGGTATGGAAAAAATTTTGTTGATAGAGGCAAAATCCACTTCGATAATCTCTACGTCTCGGAAGGGATTAGTCTTATATTGTTGGCTTGAGGATACCCTTGGTGCACACCGAAACCAAAACACACTTTTGTTTTGTTTTGTTTATTTTTTTTATTATTTTGCTTATCATTTTTTTTAATTAGGTCACCATTTTCATCCATAATTGACATAAAGTATGTGTTAAAAGCAAAATGGTATCAAAATGCAATGTCTAAAATCATTAAAATAAAAAAAAAGGAAATAGAATCAAAATTTGAAATATTTAAAAGACTAAAAAAATATTTAAAACTAAATTTTTTATTTATTTTTATAAGAAATGTTGAGCATAGAGTAGCAGAGCCGACAAAAAAGTCTGACACGATAAGGTTGACCCGAATAAGCAGAGGAATATATTGAGTTTACGCAACAATTTTGGAGCACAAATTTTATCCATGCTTTTTTAGCACAACCCGCAAAAGCATGAAATATGCCCGGGCTTTTGTCGGGTTAGCCCAGTTCAACATGCTAATCCAATTTATTTTATTTTATTTTATTTTTAATTTATTGAAATTTGGATACTGAAAGAAAAAAAAAAGGTCTACTAATCCACTACAGTGTACAATGCTTATTTACTTATTTATTTATACATATACCATTGATAATGTCATTTAATACATATAACTAATGCTATTACCAGTCATTAAATATTATCAAATATGTGCATGTATATATATATATATAGGCTTATTTATGGTTTTAGTCCCTGAAAGTTGAGAGTGTTTTGATTTTGGTCCCTAGAAATTTTTTTGACCTTGACTCATCCTTAATTGTTTTGAAAATTGGTTTTAGTCCCTGTCGTTAGGAAAAATTCGTTAATTGCCAATGTAGTTAGCAAAACGCCACATCAGCGTACACGTGCGCAAGTATTGCATGTCACCGATAGGGTGACGGAATGATTCGGGCCCGGAGGAGCAAAAGGGCCAAGGCCCAACCAAAATGTGTTTGTGGATTGGGTTATGACACTTTTGCACACGCGGGTCTGGATCATCCACAACATGGCACACGTGTATGTTGATGTGACATTTCGTTAGTCACATTAGTTGTTAACGAATTTTTCTTAACAACAAGAACTAAAACCAAATTTTCAAAACAATTAAGGATAAGTGAAGGTAAAAAAAACATCCAGGAACCAAAATCAAAACACGCCCAACTTTCAGGGACTAAATACATAAATAAGTCATATATATATATATATATATATATTAAAATGATTGTCAGGTGACACGCAAAAACAAAAAACATGCATGGTGCGAATTTAAAAGGCATTTTTAAAGCACAATTTTAAGTTATGTTTTTTTTGACATGACATAATCAAAGTTCAAATCTGAACCGAATACCAACGGGATTTGGTTCAGTTGGTGTAAAACCCCAACTGAAATCTTGGGAATGTGACACGATATTAGTAGTCCCGGGTTCGATTCCCACTAAAAGCATCCCGCTGGGAGAGTCAGTCACGCAACTCGCTCCAGATTAGTCTCAGGGTTTCCCGGTATTAAGGGTGCTCTTGAAAATATCGGTGGAATACAGACCAAAAAAAATCGGAACCGAATGGATAGGAATACGGCTAGATAGCACGAATTTTCCCCTCTAGCGAAGAGGGTTAAGGGTTAAGATATTGACCAGGGTGGATAAGGTCTATGATAACAAAAAAAAAATGAATTCAACTACATACGCGTAACAGCCATACAAATTTGAATAAATCACTATCACCGATTTGAAGTTATATGAGACAAGTCTAACAACATGGACTTGAAAGTTGGAAAATCAATCTGTGCCGTGAGCTACAACATGCAAGTGTAATCTAAGGAAGCAAATGCACCGTATGACATCATGACAACGTACGTTGGGGTCCAATTTAAATAAGAAGGGGAAATTTTTTCCATTTCTTAACTGCAAAGCATCCTTATAGTATATATTCAAAGAAACTCATGACCAACGTACTCATTCCTACAATTGCAACTTCGAGCAAGAAGCTAATTAAGCATCATTCCTTGGATCAACAATCGAATTTGGTGCCACCAACCGAAGAAGAACATGGTGGGTCATTTCATTCTAACTTCTTCTATTTTAAAAATAGAGTTTAAATATGTTTTTAGTCCCGAAATTTTAAGAATTTTTAGTTTTAGTTTTTATATATTTTTAAATTTTATCTCTATGTATTTTATGGCTTTGATTTTATTTTATTCCAAAAAAAATAAAATAAAATAAAAAATCATTAAGTTTTTAGTAGTAAATAATATTTTGAGCCTTTAAAAAATATTCCACATTTAACTATTTATAATAATTAATTACATCTTATATCTCTTTGATTGTTTACACGTTAATTATTACTCTTTGCCATTTGTTTTTGAAAAAATGATTGATGAACTTACAAATAGGCTAATACCACAAAAGAAGTGATATGTGTCACTTGCTTATTATTGATGGAGATTAACACACATGTCACTTTCTTATGGTGTAATCTTATTTATAAGTTGATTGTTGTTTTTGTTACCTACAAGATTCCGACCAATGCATGTACAAATAATAGCTATATAAGCTAATAAGCCTAATGTAATTTTTGCAGGGAATGGATCGTCTTATAATTTTTTTATAATATAGTCAAGTGAAAGAGATATAAACATAAAAATAAAAAATTTCTTCACGAATATGAACTGAAAAAAGGCACGGCAAAAAGAAAATCATGAAAAAAGATTATGAAGTAGATATTTTGTCTAGTTTAATTTTAGATCATGCAAGTCACTACTTAAGTGATAATGTAACAATGCCACAACTGATCATGGGCTACTAACTGGTCAAGTGAGGGATTATTAAAACCAACTTTTAGAATATTTAAGGACCAAAATTGATTAGTAAACAAAAATCGAATGACTAAAATCAAAATTTTTCCTAATTTAGTGAACTAAAAACATAATTATTATGTAAACTAAATAATTTTTATTGGTGGTAAATTACTAAATTTGACCTATAAACTGATAAGTGTCTTTAAAATACATGTGTGTGTTGGTCCAAAATACATGAATTTGAATGTTAAGACATGGTATATGATTATTAAGTACTAGTATAGTTTACTTCTTCAATGATTGCCTGGTCTGAAATACTGAAAAGTAAATATAAGCTATTTTGATGTAATTTTCTAAATTATATTCGAGTGAATAAGCTGTTGTATTTTTATTTTATTTTTTTAAAAATGATTACCTAATCAGGGAGAAAACGAACTTTGCATAATATTTTATTGTAGGTCCATTTCTTAATTGCCATGCATACTTTATCTTAATCATGAAATGTTTCAACCCTGAACTAACTAATTATCTACTTGTTGCTTCTTATTATTTTGATTATGTAGGAGCACACTGATCTCTCCCTTGAAATTGAGGTATTGCTAGCTAACTACTTTCTAAATTATCTTTCTTAGGAGTAGAGTAATTTGTAAAGTTCATTCATACTATGTTGCTTTTGACATCCTAACAGCTATGCTTTCTAAATTATCTATTTAACTTATATATATTCAAATTTTGTGCTTCCATACAACATCTATTTTAACATTTTTCTGCCAATTATTTCTTCTTCATCAGAATGAATTTGTTCAAAACTCCGAAAGGGTGAAATCTGTTGATCTGCATCCAACTGAGCCTTGGTAATGGCATTTCTAATTCACTTAGCTTATTTACTTCTCCCTCCGTCCTTTAATATAGGGCACCATTTTGGTAGAATTTGTGTCCATTTTTATAAGTCGTTTTAGAATATCTAAGTAGTATTAAAGAGTTTATTCCAAATACACCCCTCATAATTGCATAGAGGTGATAGGGTAATAATTACAATAGAGAGAGAAATGAATAGAGTTGTAAAGTTTTAAATAGGGGTATCTTTGGAATGATAACATATTTTTTGATAAAATTTAGAGTAATAATTACATTTCTTAATTTTGCGTGAATTAGGTAAAAGTGACTTATATTAAGAGACAGAGGGAATACTAATTTGTGAAAAACTAAAAAGCTGGGACATGAATCCCTGTAATAATCCAAGTTTATCAGACTTTAGGCACCATTAAAAAAACGTTAATTTGTACTGTTAATTTGTTATTATGTGTACCTGGTTCAAGTACTTACACATTCTGTACTTTTCATTCTGTACTTTTGTCGTGCAGGATTCTAGTGGGTTTATATTCGGGGACTATTTCTATTTGGAACTATCTAACAAAGGTAATATGCAATTAAATGTGAAGCAATAAATCTCGTGCTTACAAATTGGTAGTAGATCTATGTGAAGATTAGAACTGGTAGTATTTTGTATGTCTCTCTTTTTTCTTTTTTTTAGGTTATTATTGTAGAATTTTGAAGTAGGAATTGAAACTTTATTTTTAACCTTTGAATTGATATACATTTGCAGACTGAAGAGAAGTCCCTGAAGATTAGTGAATTACCAGGTAATTGTGAACAATAAATTTTTGTCTCCTTTGTATAATTCTTTCTTGTTATGAATTACAAACATTTCAAAACATTCATATGTGATGTTTGCGACTTTTTGTCGAACATATACCCATTTCAAATACATTATACACGCTTTTCAAATCTATTAACTCTTATTAATCTATGAAAATGTCACGAGGATTAGATAAATGTTTAATTTCTAGCATTTTATTATATATGTTTACAGTTATTGGTATTACTTTAAGTTTGTTCTGTTTTTCACATTTTATCAATTCTTGCAGTGAGATCAGCGAAGTTCATTACTAGGGAAAATTGGATTATTGCAGCAACCGATGACAAATGTATTCGTGTATTCAACTATGAGAAAATGGAAAAGATAATAGAATTTGAAGGACATGCAGATTATATTAGGAGTTTGGTTGTGCATCATTCTCTACCATATGTGGTGTCAGCCTCTGATGATCATGCTATAAAGTCGTGGGATTGGAGCAAAGGTTGGGCTCTTCATAGGTCCTTTGAAGGGCACTCACACTATGTGATGCAAGTGGCATTTAACCCAAAGGATCCAGATTCCTTTGTTAGTGCATCCCTTGATGGCACCTTGAAGGTATACTTTCAGTGTCCCTAGCTGCAAATTTTTCATGTATAATTTGAAGGTTTAATTGGCCTATAGGTCCTTCAACTTTTTGAGTAATTAAATTCTAATAGATCCCTGAATTTTTAAGTTTGCTAGTGCAATAATCTTTTTAAACTTATAAAATTTTAAAATTTTGTCCCTCGTGCACATCTCAATTTTGTTAGGTGTCTGTTAATAGGGGTGAGCATGGGACGCGTTGGGCTTGACCCTTACCCGTCCCGAAATGTTGCTCGGGTCAATTTTTTAACCCGAACCCGTCCCTAATTAGAAAGAGACAAGGCAAGGACGGGTCTAAAATAGGACGGGTCCTCATAGGGACGGGTCCGGGTTCACCCGGGACACGGATGAATAACATTAAAAAAAATTCAAACCATTCAAATTTTGAAATTTGCATAATCTTTTTAGAATTCTATAACTAACCACAAGAAGTATACTAATACTAATATAATTCCTTCAACAACAACAACAAAGTATAATTCTATAATTCGTTACACACAGAAGAGAAGAATTCGCCTTTGTTGATACTGCACCATCCATATTCTGCCCATCCTTTTCCAATAAGTATAAGGAACTCATGTATAACAAATGGAATCTCCTAACAACTTGGTAAGTTCATAAAGTATGTATGTATCTCACACACACCGTAGTAAAACTTTAGTGTTTTATATTTTTTATTCATGTTTTAGTTTTTAGAAATAAGTATAATAATTATAATTAATATATATATATATATATTTAATTAATTAATTATAAGTCCGGGCCGGGTCCGAGTGACCCGGGCATGAACCCGAACCCGTCCTTAGTAAGATCGGGTCTGTCCTTTTCTCGCTCGGGCTTGTCCCTTTGAATAAATGAAAACGGGTTTGACCCGACCCGAACCCGCCGGGTAGGGCCGGGTTTTCGGGTAGGGCCGGGTCATGCTCACCCCTATGACTGTTAGTTTTATTAAGTGATCCACTCACTTGTGCATTTGTGGAACCGACTTTTTTTAAAAAAAAAAAATTCAAATAGGTTCCTATATTTTTAATTTTTTTTAAAAAAAAAACTATTGGAGATGTGTATGAAATACTCAATTATAAATTTTTACGAGTTTAAGGTCCTAATTATAAACTTTTGATACCTACCTAAATTTCTCCATTCATTATCTAACTAACACTTTGCTTCATTTGTGTCTTTTTATTTATTTTATTTAGATTTGGAGCCTCGATTCCTCTGCTCCAAACTTTACTTTTGATGGACATTTGAAAGGAGTAAACAGTGTTGATTACTTCATAAGCAATGACAAAAATTATCTTTTAAGTGGTTCTGATGATTACACTGCCAAGGTTTGCATAATCAATTAATCCTTGATTTTTATTTTTTTCGTTTATAATATTTTACATCAAAGTTTAAGCCTGCTTTTCAACAGGTGTGGGATTATCATTCTAGGAGCTGTATACAAACACTTGAAGGTCATGGAAACAATGTTACAGCAGTATCTGCTCATCCTGAGCTTCCTATAACCTTAACAGCTTCAGAGGATTTTACTGTCAAAATATGGGATGCTGTCACATACAGGTACTTGGTTTTTGGAAGTCTTTTTTCTCCAATGACTTGTGTTTTTTCCCCCCTCCTTTCAGGATTAAGTTTCACTTAGCAGTTTCTCATTTAAAATTACTATATTTAATTTAAGATTAAACTATACTCTTTGGTGTGCTAGTTTTCAGTATTTTCGTGTAAAAATATTTCAATTTGAGAACAACCGTTGGCTTAGTTGATATAAGTTGAGTCCGGGATTGTGAGAGATTCTAAGTTCGATTTTTACCGATGTGGAGACGATATGAGTGGATAATTTGTAAATATCTTTGTAACCTCTGTAACCGTTTTTTGAGCTTGGAGACCTGTCCTGACCCTGTTGAACTTCCGGAACCCAACTCACCTAAACATTTTTGAATTTTTAAAAAAAAGAAATCAATTTAGTCTCACCGTATAATTATTTTCAATCCAATGTCTATCTTATAACGCCAGCATAAAAGTTAAAATATTGGACCGATTTGAAATTGACTTATAATTTCTAAGGACCAAAAAATTGTATGTTTGGTCACACACTTGTTACTTCATTTAAGAGTGAATGGACACTTTGGTCCCTCAAGTTTTTCGACAGGGATACTTTAGTCCTTCAAGAAATTTAATTCATTTTTAGTCCCATGTTTTCCAAAAGTACAAATTTAGTCCCTCGTATTTTCCAAAAGTACCAATTTAGTCCCTCAACGAAGTGGCTAACGAAAATAGGACAGGGACTAAATTGGTACTTTTGGAAAAATTTGGGGACTAAAAATGAATTAAATTTCTTGAGGGACTAAAGTGTCCCTGTCAAAAAATTTGAGGGACAAAAGTGTCCCTTCACTCTTTAAAATTCAGTCCCTATACCTTAACTCTGTGAAATGATGTTATAACAATTAACAACTATACATGATCAGAACCAAGTTGAAAATGAGTGTGTATGTATATATCGGTATAATAAGGAAAAAAATTGTATACTGGATTAGAGAATTTTTCTGCTGGTTCATAATTTTAATTGGTGGCATTAACTTGCAGGCTTCAAACCACATTGAACTTTGGTTTTGAGAGGGTATGGAGTATTGGATACAAGAAAGGATCATCTCTGTAATTATCTAAAACTTCCTTCTACTACAAACATTAAAACACTAGTTAATTACTATTCCTTACTGACTGGAACCATTATATATATACTTCATGGCTTCATGTAGGGTTGCTTTTGGTTGTGACAAAGGATTCATCATCCTTAAGGTGAATCTCCAAGCTGCCAAATGAAACAAGACTCTATTGCTGTTGCTGCTGATGAAATCACATTTGCAATAAGGACAATAATAAAATAAATAAAAGGCCAATCAATGGAATTTACTGTTCTGCATGCCCGTGGTTGTTTGCTTTTTTAAGTTGTGCCTTGAATAAATTACTTTAGTATGTTTTATAGGCCTTTTATTGTAATTCTGTTCTTGTTGTAGTAGAATGTTTAATTTTACTTCTTCAAAACTTTGCATACTGTAAACTTGTGTTGTAATTTGAAATAAAGTTTAATTATATAGTGTCCATGCGAGTTAGAAACCAATTACACATCACCGTATTCATGACTTTTAAGTTAGTTATTAGAATAATTAAACTTTTTTTTTTTTTTTATAATTTAGGAATATATGATAGTTTGATAAAAGGGTGGTCTCCACTCTTACATTAAATGAAAATTGGTAAGGAATTGGTTAATAAAATTCATTTGTAGTTCAAATCTTGTTATTGATGTGAAAATATAATTAATGGGTAATTTGTAAATATCTCGGTAAGAACCTAATAAATTTATGAGAATATCCTAATCCTACTAAGCTTTTGGAATCTAACTTTTTTTTTTTTTTTTACACCAATCGGTACTCGGATCTTGTTTACCTAGAATCCGACTCATCCGATAAATTTGATCCGACCCAACTGAGCTCGCACTAAGCGGTAGAGGTCTCCTAGCGGTAGTTACTCCATACCAAAAACTTGAACTCGAGACCAGTTGGTTAATGAACCAAGTGAATTACCACTTGATGACCAACCCCACATTGATACCTAAATTTTAACCCATGTTCATAAAAGATAAAAATACAAGACTCCTACCTTATAGGATTTGAAGAAGGTCAAAGAACATGATTCTTTTATTAAATTTTTTTTAATCTCATACCAGCTATTACATCCTAAACTATATAATTTTTTTGAAGAAAAAAAATAAAGCTTTTTCTAACGAATGCAACATTTCATAAAAGACTCTTTAAGCAATTCATAAAAAGCAACATTTCATTGGAAATATACAAATAAAACTCATCAATTTATTGAATACAACATTTCTCAATAACATTTTACTTCTTTTGATATCTTAAAAAACATTCTAAAAACACTTATTAGCATTTTCCAAAAAATAATATATAAAATTTCATCTTTCCTAAATACGTTGCTCTCTATAAAACATAACAAATTATTATCTTTTACACTAAGAGAGATTAAGCAAACCTTTCATTTATACTCTCTAATCTCTATGAGTCCCTTTTCCCGTTTTTTTCTTAAAAAAAGATCTATTAATTTTATACTTTGACCCCTTTTACTTCCATTATTTTTTATGAAGAACTAAATTTATTTAATTAGAACATTTATTTAATAGAAATAGTTTAAGAAAAAAAATTAATACTATATTAAAATTATAAAGTAAATTACATATAAAAGTAATTAATTTATTTTTAAATGCAACCTATATACTCCCTGCGATCTTATTTATAAGACCCTTTTGGGGTTTTTCACTCTCATCAAGGAGAGTGGATAAATTTGTTAGTGACATTGGAAATGTGAAAATTTGATATACTTTTTCAAAACTACCCCTATAATTTTTATTGGAACTCTAAAAAGTGTTGACTTTATAGGAGTGTTAGTGGAAAGAAATAATTAAAGTTATTGAAAATTGAAAAGGGATCTTGTAAATAAAACCAAAATAAAAATCCCAAAAGGGTCTTATAAATAAGATAAGAGGAAGTATAAAAACGAAAAAATAATATAAAAATCTTAATATGATAAAGGTAACACAAACTCACATGGAAATCTTCTTGTGTAAAGATGTTAAAGAATTTTCATGTGAATTGTGAAATGAAGGAGTGGCATAAACATAAATGTCACATAAAATAATTTCACAAATATGGGAGATTATTAAAGAATTTATTTTCTATTTGCCTTCCTTTCACTTAATCATTTTCAACAAAAAGAAAATCGAATCAAATTAGCTCATTTAAAAAATAAATAAATTATACTTTGCCCCCTTGTATTTTTAATTTTGATACTTTACCTCTTTATATTTTTAACTTTAACACTTTGCACCCTTGTAACTTACATTATAACCATACAACCCCTACTCATTTTAAATTATTTTAATTCATTTCTTCACATACAAAATATTAATATATTATTTTTAATTTCTTTTATTCAAGCATATGGTAAGACGAAGTGGATGCATGTTTGGTTGAGATGAAAATTATTATTTTAACTTGTTTTTTTTAAATAATCATAATCTACTATATTTGTTTACAATGCAGATTATAATCTTAGCTTATATTTTTGAAAAAATAATCAAAATCTATAAGCTCACTCATAGCAACTGGATATTATTTTTTTAGACTCATTAATTTTCCTATTCTACCCTTATCACTTCATCACATTAACTACCTACTTGTCACATCATACATTTTTTTTTAATTTACTCAGCAAAGTTAATCTTCTTTACACTATGCAAACAAAACAGATTAACTTAAAATTTATTTTTCAACTAAAATATCCAAACATAAAAAAAATATAATTTTAACATATTACAATATAATCTTATCATAAAAAATTAATTATAATCTCGTTTTATCAGATATGTCAAATAGGAACTAAAACCACACTGGAAGTCAACTCTTACGAGCATTCCAAGAACTAGTTAGTTGGCCCGTGCCATGCCCGGGCTGAAGTAAGGAAGTACAATGAATTCATTGTGATTTCTTATAAGTGATATGTTAGAACAATTGTAATATTTCTGTAAGCTTCAGTTGTGATGCGCAATTTGAATCCAACAGTCCATATGTTTTAACAACACAAACGAATGAACGGCTCAGATCTGTCTACCATAAGCCTTTGTTAGCATGTGATAAGACAGGTTAAAGCGGGAAACCATCAAGAATCAAGAGGGAAAAATGGGACTCAAGATTCTTCAATTTTAATAAAAAAATATTGAAAATATTGACTACTAACAAAAAAAAGCCGAAGCACCATATTTCTTTATTGACTATCCAAAAAAAAAAAACATATACATAAAAAGAACACAGAAAACTCAAAACATATTTCTTTATTATATTAGATTTATTAAAATAAAAATCGAATCACCAAAAACCAATGCATGATAAAAACATTTTAAGAAGCAGTACTTCCCTTTATATAATATAAAAAAAATAAATAAAGAGTATCATCTTTTATATATAGCCTATAGCATAGAAAAAAAAAAAGAAGTACTCAAGGAGTACTGGCCCGTGGGTTCCACGATCGATGTTTCCCGCCTGTGGTGAGTGGTGACCTTCGGTCTTTTATATAGTATGGTAGAAGCACCCTTATTTTATATTTTACTTATTATCTGTGTGACGCATATAATAAAAAAATCTCACATCCAAATAAAAAAAAGATGTAAATAAAAGGAACACACAAAACCCAAATTTTTTTTAATATATTAAAAATATTAAAATGGGACTCAAGATTCTTCAATTTTAATAAAAATATTGAAAATATTGACTACTAACAAAAAAAAGCCGAAGCACCATATTTCTTTATTGACTATCCAAAAATAAAAAACATGTACATAAAAAGAATACAAAAAACTCAAAACATATTTCTTTATTATATTAGATTTATTAAAATAAAAGCCGAAGCACCAAAAACCAGTGCATGATAAAAACATTTTAAGAAGCAGTATTTCCCTTTATATAATATAAAAAATAAATAAATAAAGAGTACCATGTTTTATATATAGCCTATAGCATAGAAAGAAAAAAAAAGTACTCAAGGAGTACTGGCCCGTGGGTCCCACGGTCGAAGTTTCCCGCCTGTGGTGACCCTCGGTCTTTTATATAGTATGGTAGAAGCACATTTGTTTTATATTTTACTTGTTTGGATCATTACCTGTGTCAGAAAGTATATGATTAAAAAAATTCAAATTCAAATAACAAAAACATATACATAAAATTAAATAAACACAGAAAACCAAAAACATATTTTTTAATATATTATATTTATTAAAAAAATAAAATAAAAAAAAGAGTTGGAGCACCAAAAACTGGTACATGGTACAAACATCATTGTTTTATATTTTACTTGTTTGGACCATTATCTGTGTCAGAAATCATTTAATAAAAAGATGTAAATAAAAGGAACACACAAAACCCAAAACATATTTTTTAATATATTAGATTTATTAAAAAAATTAAAAAAAAAGTACCAAAACCGGTATATGGTAGAAGCACATTTGTTTTATATTTTATTTGTTTGGATCATTACCTGTGTCAGAAAGCATATGATTAAAAAAATCAAATTCAAATAACAAAAACATGTACATAAAATAAACACAGAAAACCAAAAACATATTTTTTAATATATTATATTTATTAAAAAAATAAAATAAAAAAAAGAGTTGGAGTACCAAAAACTGGTGCATGATAGAAGCATCATTGTTTTATATTTTACTTGTTTAGACCATTACATATGTCAGGAACATATAATAAAAAAATTTCAAATCCAAATAACAAAAACATGTACATAAAAAGAACAAAGAGAACCCAAAGCATATTTTTTTTAAAAAAATATATTAGATTGATTAAGATTAAAAAAAGAGTCGGAGCACCAAAAACCGTTACATGGTAGAAACACCTTTGTTTTATATTTTACTTGTTTGGACCATTACCTGTGTCAGAAATCATTTAATAAAAAAAAATTTAAATCCAAATAACAAAAACATGTACATAAAAAAAACACTGAAAGCATATTTTTTAATATATTATATTTATTAAAATAATAAAATAAAAAAAAAGAGTTAGAGCACCAAAAATCGGTGCATGGTAGAAGCACCTTTGTTTTATATTTTACTTGTTTGATCATTACCTATGTCAGGAAGCATATAATAAAAAAAATTCAAATACAAATAACAGACAGATGTAAAAAAAAGAACACAAAAAACCCAAAAACACAAAATATTAACATCTACTACTCAAAAACCCAAAAAAAATAAATAAAGAATACCATGTTTTATATATAGCCTATAACATAGAAAGGAAAAAAAAAAAAGAAGTACTCAAGGAGTACTAGCCCGTGGGTCCCACGGTCGATGTTTCCCGCCTGTGGTGACCCTCGGTCTTTTATATAGTATGGTAGAAGCACATTTGTTTTATATTTTACTTGTTTGGATCATTATAGAAAGTATATGATTAAAAAAATTCAAATTCAAATAACAAAAACATGTACATAAAATAAACACAGAAAACCAAAAACATATTTTTTAATATATTATATTTATTAAAAAAATAAAATAAAAAAAAGAGTTGGAGCACCAAAAACTGGTGCATGATACAAACATCATTGTTTTATATTTTACTTGTTTGGACCATTATCTGTGTCAAAAATCATTTAATAAAAAGATGTAAATAAAAGGAACACACAAAACCCAAAACATATTTTTTAATATATTAGATTTATTAAAAAATTAAAAAAAAGAATACCAAAACCGGTATATGGTAGAAGCATATTTGTTTTATATTTTACTTATTTGGATCATTACCTGTGTCAGAAAGCATATGATTAAAAAAATCAAATTCAAATAACAAAAACATGTATATAAAATAAACACAGAAAACCAAAAACATATTTTTTAATATATTATATTTATTAAAAAAATAAAATAAAAAAAAAGAGTTGGAGTACCAAAAACTGGTGCATGGTAGAAGCATCATTGTTTTATATTTTCCTTGTTTAGACCATTACATATGTCAGGAACATATAATAAAAAAATTTCAAATCCAAATAACAAAAAACATGTACATAAAAAGAACAAAGAGAACCCAAAGCATATTTTTTTAAAAAAATATATTAGATTTATTAAGATTAAAAAAAGAGTCGGAGCACCAAAAACCGTTACATGGTAGAAACACCTTTGTTTTATATTTTACTTGTTTGGATCATTACCTGTGTCAGAAATCATTTAATAAAAAAAATTCAAATCCAAATAACAAAAACATGTACATAAAAAAACACTGAAAGCATATTTTTTAATATATTATATTTATTAAAATAATAAAATAAAAAAAAAGTTAGAGCACCAAAAATTGGTGCATGGTAGAAGCACCTTTGTTTTATATTTTACTTGTTTGATCATTACCTATGTCAGGAAGCATATAATAAAAAAATTTCAAATCTAAATAACAGACAGATGTAAAAAAAAAAACACAAAAAACCCAAAAACACAAAATATTAACATCTACTACTTCCATGGGTCCCACAGGTACTTTGGCCGAGTGATTTCCCGCCTGGGGCACACCATGGACCTTTATATAGTATATGATGATGATGATGATTAGAACTTAGAAACTAGGGGCCCAACCCGTAGACCCAGCCCGGCCCCAAACCCATCCAAAAGGACAGACCCGACAAATAACTACTCAATACTCATCGTTGATATTCTCCCTTCTACCTGCTCATCCTAGTCTTCTGTCTCTCTTCTTCCTGCTACTGTCGCTGCTACCCATAATAACCACCATCTCATACTGCTAATTTCGAAGGTACTTACTTCTGAAGTTCTCTGTAATTATTTATGTCTGTGTATGCTCTATTGAAGAGATTCTTTGTTATACATTTTGGTATTATGTCAACTTGGTGGAATTTGGTCTTTATGTTTTAGTTTTAAGTTTCTGTCCTCATTTTCAATTTATGTCTACTTGGTGGAATTTGCTCTTTATTGGTTTCTCTTTATTTTGCAAATGAAACTTGCTGGAAATTGGTCTTAGGCATCAATTTTAGAAACACTGTAATGTAACCACTGATTTCTCTTGTATTTTGCCTACAACCATATCTCAGTTATGTGGATGAGCTTGAAGCAATGATCAGTGTAATGTTGTCAAGTAGCATATCTCAAAAAGTGGAATATTTTTTAATATTTTTTTTTTTTTTTGGTTTTTCATCTTTGTCCATCGGGTCAACCTGGACCGTCCTTATTAAGACTAGTCCTAGTGTCCTTACATTGTCCTCCTTTGATTAGGGACGGGTTCTGGTTCAAAAATTGACCCAATCAACATTTAAGGATGGGTAAGGGACAAGCTCAACCCGTCCTATGCTCACCCATGTTAGAAATCAGCAACAAGCGCCCAACTTGTTTAGGAAATACAAAACCCTCTCTTTTTTGAATTTTCTCTGTTTTCCTAATTAAGTGTACAAAGCCACACTTCTGAGTTTAAATTTATAAAAATAAATAATAATAAAAAAATAAATAAATAAATAAAAAAAGCTAAAATGAATGTACATAGCTTCTTGGGTTATATATTGTTTTTGAAATTTTGTGTTTTTGATTTTTCATCTAGGTTTCTGTTTTATAGAAACGAACCTTGAGTTGTTTTTTGTTAAATGTTATTTACAGGTACACTGACCATAGCTTTGGATGATGCTTCTGTAATGTGAAATAATAATACTATTGAATTTGAACTTGTTCAAATCTTGTTGCAAAATTGCAGAAACACTGCAGAGCCTGTTCTGGGGAAGAGGTGTATTAAAATATTGTCTGATGTGGGTGCTTCATAGTCCCCTAATTGTTAGACAAGCACCATTTCAGAGTCAGATATGCTACAGTTGCCGCGCCTCGTCGAGACTGCCTGACTCTTTTGTTTCTTTAAACCCTTCGGCCAACCCGGTAAAAGACATCAAAAGCTCCAGCAGCAGCCAGTTGATAGAGTCATTATGCAAAGGAGGCAACCTTAAGCAAGCCATTCAGGTCCTAAGTGGCGAGCCAAATCCGACCCAGCAGACGTGTGAGCTATTAATCTATTCTTGTGCGCAGCAGAACTCGCTCTCCGATGCCCTTTATGTTCATCGCCATCTTGTCCATAGTGGGTTAGACCAAGACCCCTTTTTAGCTACTAAACTTATCAATATGTACTATGAGCTAGGGTCTGTTGATCACGCTTGCAAGGTATTTGATGAAACTCACGAGAGAACCATATATGTCTGGAATGCAATCTTTCGAACTTTGGCAATGGCGGGTCACGGGAAGGAGCTTTTTGATTTGTATGGTCAGATGAATTCGATTGGGGTCCCATCGGATAGGTTCACGTATACATATGTACTTAAGGCTTGTGTTGTTTCAGAGTTGTCGGTCTGCCCTCTCCGAAAGGGTATGGAGATTCACGCCCATATTCTACGGCATGGCTATGAAGCAAATATTCATGTTATGACTACTCTTTTGGATGTGTATGCTAAGTTCGGCTGTGTATCATATGCGAATTCTGTGTTTGGTGCAATGCCCGTCAAGAACTACGTTTCATGGAGTGCTATGATTGCATGTTTTGCAAAGAATGAAAAGCCCATGAAAGCATTGGCGTTTTTTCAGCAAATGATGCTTGAGGCACGTGAGTCAGTTCCAAATTCAGTTACAATGGTTAACGTGGTTCAAGCTTGTGGAGCGCTTGCTTCATTGGAGCTAGGAAAGTTAATTCATGGCTATATCCTTAGAAGGGGTCTTGATTCTATATTGCCTGTTCTTAGTGCCCTTATAACAATGTATGGAAGATGTGGTGAGATTACATTGGGACAACGAGTGTTTGATAATATGAAGAATCGTGATGTTGTTTCATGGAATTCTTTGATTGCTATCTATGGTATTCATGGTTTTGGAAAGAAAGCAATCCAAATTTTTGAAAATATGATCCACCAAGGAGTTTCGCCAAGTTACATATCATTTCTTACTGTTTTGGGTGCTTGCAGTCATGCAGGCCTTGTTGAGGAGGGAAAAAATTTGTTTAAATCTATGCATAGTAAGTACAGGATCCATCCTGGTATGGAGCATTATGCTTGTATGGTGGATCTTCTTGGACGAGCTAACAGGTTAGATGAAGCAATGAAACTAATAGAAGATATGCGTTCTGAACCGGGACCGACGGTCTGGGGTTCCCTTCTTGGATCTTGTAGGATTCACTGTAATGTTGAACTTGCAGAGAAAGCAAGCACTATGCTCTTTGAGTTGGAGCCAAAGAATGCTGGAAATTATGTGCTTTTAGCCGACATTTATGCAGAGGCTAAGATGTGGAATAATGTTAAGAGTGTGAAGAAGCTATTGGAAACTCGTGGCCTGCAAAAGATTCCTGGTTGCAGTTGGATTGAAGTTAAAAGGAAGATATATTCATTTGCCTCTGTTGACGAGAATAACATAGAGTTTGACGAATTGCGTGCTTTGCTAATTAAATTGCTGACTGAGATGAAGGAGCAACATGGTTACATACCGCTGACAAACATTGTTCATTATGATCTTGGTGAAGAGGAGAAGGAAAGAGTTTTATTGGGACATAGTGAAAAGCTTGCCGTTGCTTTCGGACTCATTAATACTGGAAAAGGCGAAACCATAAGGATCAGAAAGAACTTGAGATTATGTGAAGACTGTCATGCTGTTACAAAGTTCATTTCCAAGTTTGCTAATAGAGAGATTCTTGTTAGAGATGTGAATCGCTTCCATCGATTCAGAGATGGAGTTTGTTCCTGTGGTGATTATTGGTAGCTCTTTGTGGAATGTTATGCTGCTTAAATGCTAATATAATGGAAGATATTTAATGATGGTATCTCCGTAGTTTCAAACACAAGTGCCTGCTCTGCTGTAAATTCAATTCATTTTGTTGGTTTCTTTAAAAATTCAACATTCTACACACATTGACTTTGTTTTAATAGTATGCTATAGTAATATATTAATAGTAATAGCATAAAACAATTGACGTTAAAAAAACAAAATGCAGGGTCTAAAATCATGAAAATAGAAAATGTGGGACTAAAATCAAAACCCACAATAATTATAAAGACTTAAAATATGTTTAAGCCTAAGAAATTTTATTTATTTTTGTAAGAAATGTTGAGCGGAGAGTGTTAAGATATTGACCAATTGAAGGACGGATAAGGTGTAATGATAACAAAAAAAAAAAAAAAAAAGAATTCAACTACATACGCGTAGCAGCCATACAAATTTCAATAAATAACTATCACCATTCACCGATTTGAAGTTATATGAGATCGACAAGCTAAGTCTAACAACGTGGACTTGAAAGTAGGAAAATCAATCTGTGCCGTGAGCTATGTACATTCTACAACATGCAAGTGTTATCTTAAGGAAGCAAATGCAAGTGTTATTTTTTTCCTTTCTTAACTGCAAAGCATCCTTAAAGTATATAATCAAAGAAAATCATGACCAACGTACTCATTCCTACAATTGCAACTTCGAGCAAGAAGCTAATTAAGCATCATTCCTTGGATCAACAATCGAATTTGGTGCCACCAACCGAAGAAGAACATGGTGGGTCATTTCATTCTAACTCTTTTTTTCTTAACTAGTGTTGTGGGGTGTTATCCCACGTGTATCGGCAAGCCGGTTTGTTGATGTACGACGATGATAACAAGTTCTCGGTTAAAGAACACCGTTACCAAGTCGGGATATTTTGGGGTGGTGTGTGTGCCGTGTGTAAATAACGGAATGAGAGTTAGTTTCATACCTTGGCCACTACCTTATTTATAGGGAGGAGGGTATGATGTGTCATGATGGGGCATTAAGGCCGAAGAGTAACGTCTCCATGAATGTCATCATTAGCATCATAATGACGAACCGTTATGTCGGTTACGTACTGATTGTCTATTGATGCCGAATTTCCGGTATGCCGAATTGATGCTTGTTGGTCCGTGATACCGGTTATTATTTGTCCGTGATACCGGTCCATAACAGTAGCCCCCAGCTCGGTGTTGCGACGTAAGGAGGAGCGCCGAGGTATGAATAGGAAAGACCGATATGAGCGTTGCATTTTTTGTGACAATAAATTCTTCAAATTTTTCAATTGATTTCAAAGGAGGGAAAACAATACAATATTCTCAATGTCCGGAACCAAAGTTTGAAGGGGGGAACTCGGTGCAAGGTTTCTCGAGTTGTCCAGTGAGTTCGAAGGAAGAAATCTAGCATGAAGATTCTTTTCTTGCCGGCTACAAGACCTAAGGGGGAAGCCCAATTTGAGGGTTCCTCACTCTTGGCAAGAGTTCGGGAAGGGGAATTCAACATGAAGTTCTTCTCATTCTGAACCCTAAAGCGAATAGGGAAACTCGACACAAGGTTCCTCGCCGTCAACAAATGAGTTCGGATAAGGGAATATAGCAACGTGTTCCTCATCTTTGGAAGCATATTGAATATTGAAGAAAATATCAGAGTAAGGAAACCTCATGGGCTAGAATAATTGTGATGGAGAATATTTTTATTCTCCTCTTGAAAAGTTTATAGCTCGTTGACGAGAATCCCGGAGTCTTTTTTATACTAGCCTGAGAAAATTGAGGCATCATTGTTTGTACCTTTCAAAAAATAGACATTAGAAATTGTCAATTTGGAACAGAGATAACCACAATAATAATAGTTATTGACAATTGTAAATATATATCGTACATCATAAAAATAATAATGACAATTTTAATTGTCATAAATAGTATTTAATAATATTAAAATAATAGCATTTGTGACAAAGTATTCAAAATATATAAAAATGTCAACGGATAAGGCTAATCAATGTAATATATGCCGTTAGAAATTATAGGGTGCAAGAATACAATTTCACGCACATTGTCCTTGCCAATTGCTAAAGATATGCACATACATACTCTTTATGATTTTGATGAGAATAGATTAATATTTAATAATAATTAAAATCATGAAATTGCGAGAGAAATAAAGAATTCCTTCCCTTCTCAATGGACTTTAGGATGTTGTTTAAGTTCTCTCGTTTTTTGTCATGGGCCATGCTTGGGGGCCTCAACCTCATTTTTCCCTTTCAGAAGATTGATGGTATGACAGAGAATTGGAGACGGCGCTGGATTTGTCAAGAAGGACAGCAGCAACGGGTTCACGGTTTACCTCACGAATGCGTCTTCTTCCTCGGCAAACCGGAACGAGTCCGTAGATACCGGAGGGCGGTGGCACCTTACGCTCAGAGGCTAGCAAACCGGACACTCTCGTACAGCAGGGATTTGCCCGAATCTAAATGCATTGCCTCATATTGGATGATGGTTCTGATACTGATTTATTTGTTTATTTATTCCTCTTTGTAAATCATGAAGTGCTCATCCTTGTGTCAAGTGTTGGTTCTGGAATATGATACATATGTGTTGGACATGATAGTTCAAGGGAACATCAACAGGACACCGTAAACGAAACAGTTGGTGAATTTCGGGGAGCAGTATTACTGCTCTCTCTACCGTTTTTGGTTTTTTATTTTGTTGCATTTGTGCTTGGATTATGCAGTTCTTTGCGTCCCTATGTTGATGTAAGTCGTTTTGCATGCTTTGTACCTTCAATTCTTGATAAAGACTTCGAATAATGTGGTGGTGGGAATTAGTTTGCCGCTTCCACTGTGGTCGCCAATGTTGTGGGGTGTTATCCCACGTGTACCGGCAAGCCGGTTTGTTGATGTATGACGATGATAACGGGTTCTCGGTTAAAGAACGCTGTCACCGAGTCGAGATATTTTGGGGTGGTGTGTGTGCCGTGTGTAAATAACGGAATGAGAGTTAGTTTCATACCTTGGCCACTACCTTATTTATAGGGAGGAGGGTATGATGTGCCATGATGGGGCATTAAGGCCGAAGAGTAATGGCTCCATGAATGCCATCATTAGCATCATAATGACGAACCGTTATGTCGGTTACGTACTGATTGTCTATTGATGTCGAATTTCCGGTATGCCGAATTGATGCTTGTTGGTCCGTGATACCGGTTATTATTTGTCCGTGATACCGGTCCATAACAACTAGTTAACTGCCATGCATACTTTAGCTTAATCATGAAATGTGTCGAAAACTAACTAATCTTCTTATTGCTTCTTATTATTGAGAAAATGGAGAATGCACCGAAAATGTAAAGGTTTTTTACATCATCGGTGTATCATCCATAATTCATCTATGTATGGTCATTGACTTTTATGTTAAAGTAATACAAATGAATGATGAATGATGGTGTAAAAAACTTTACACCGTGAGTGCATACTCATTAATCTCTTTATTATTTTGATTATGTGGCAGCACACTGATCTCTCCCTAGCTAACTATTTTCTAAATTATCTTTCTTAGGACTTTAGGAGTAGAGTAATTTATAAGTTGATGCTATATGTAGGAAAATGGTATGGGGTAGTGAAGAAACTTACTTGGATTATTGTATTTGCAAAAGATTATAGGAACAACAATAATAATGATTATGTACTTGAAACGTGTTCTCCAACACTGCCCTTAGGTCGTTATTCGCCCCCACTATTTGCTGCAGGGTTATGACAAATCGACTCTAGGATTTATCCAAGTACCCAGAGATTTTCAGTCAGCAATTCTGAGAATCTCACTTTCAAGAAAGAATATGAATGATTTAGAGAGGAATTTTTATATAAGAATCTATATATCACATTCATGCCAAGGGATTCTATTTATAACATATTTCTTCAATAGTTGTGTCTGTTCATGAGTAAAGAAATGTGTCATGTCATTCCTTGAAATAGTGATTTATAATTTTTACAATTTAGCCCAACATCACATTTGTCTACTCATGAACAAATGTTTCTCTTCACCGATGAATCAATACAACAATTCACATTTTCACATGACAGTTTTTCAAACTATCACCAACAATCCCCCACTTAGTTTGTAAAACTATACAATCCTCTCACATCCATATAAAATCATGCATAAGAAAAGGTAGCGATGTGCTTTTAACCTTTCCATAGGATAAACCCTTCAAAGTTATAACATAATTAATGGTAGCGATGTGCTTTTAACCATAATCATTATCCGCTAAAACCAGAAATATCACACACATGATTCTATAATACTTCAAGATTAATTCACGGAAAATATCCAGCACGTAAATGGCCATGTGCTACCACCTAGTATTCATGAAACATTTCCAAAAGTCAACCCAAAAAAACTTTTGCATAGTAGAAGCGGCACCACTCACTTATGTTCATATAGGTGAAGTTCATTTAAGGTCTTAGCCTTCACTTAACTTCATTAAGAGCTTAATACTCACCCTTCCCATACTTATAGTATTTCACACTAGACTTGGAATGATAAATTTTTCTAGTGCCAAAGTCACTTATCAATAACTTGTTGTTACCCATTGAACTCTTGGACTAGAGGTCTTCTAGAGAAGAGTTGGGTTTCTATTATTGGCGACTTTTATTAAAGGGTTTCAATTCCATTCCCATTGATGATTATCCATCAACTTCTCTTTTAAATATCAATCAAATCATTCTTAATTTGACACATTAATTTGTAGTTATACTCTCACAAATCAATCTTTAAACAAACTTATGTATATACTATCATGTCTAGACTTTTGGTATACCTTATTCAATCCTCTAAAATTAGTACCTTCATTGTCACAATGTAAAGACATGGTTGACATCAGTTGTGGCCACAACAATATTTCTTATAATACATGTCTTCCAACCATTTTACCTCTTTACATGCCTCTACTAAATCAACATACTCGAATTCCAAAGTGGAAAGATTTACATGTCCATTTCTTTGAATCTCAAGAAACTAATTATCCGCCAAGGATTAATATCCATTCAGGCATAAGTTTATTGTCACTTGCACTAGTTATTCCAACTAGCATTTATGTATCATTTCGACATCGCTTGAAAAAAATCCTAGAACTCTTCCAATTTCATTTCAATGATCAATACTTGATTAAATTATATACCTTGCAAGCATTCAAAACAAAAAAATATATGTTCTAGTACAATGCATAACATACATAAGAGTATCAATGACACTGACATTCAATTTGAGCAAGTTTTCAATTAGAAATTCTCTCTAATATGTGCAAAACAACATAGTGAATAAACCCCCACTACATGTAACATCATAATGAGTAAATCCCCACTATCTTTGCTCACTGCAATCCCTAAAACAATTTATATCTCTTTAAGAACTTTCATCCTAAATTCGAAGATAAAAACTTTTTAGTTTCATTTAACAAGTGAAATAAATGAGACAATGATAATAAACATCATTAACATCACATAACATCATTAACAAATTTCATGAGAGAACATGCAAAAGAGAAAAATGCATATTAACCTTGACTATTTTACATGACACTGGTATTTATCCCAATTATAATCATATCTTGAACATACAAGCAAATAATAACTTCAATAATTTACACTTATCTATATTATTTTGCTTATAACATGGGACAAAACTATAGTATCAAACTTTTCATACTATTGCTTAAGTGATTAATAAATCTCATACGATATAATTCTAACTTAAAAAACATCATACATTGTGATACACACTTATGTTCCAATAGTAAATAACTATGCTAGTAGCCAGTCATAGAAGTGCCTTGATCTTAAAAAACAGAATCAACATAATACCATTTCATTTTGAAAATTCTTTCACAAATCCCCCACAATTTTCAAAATAAACTCAGATTCTTAATGTTTTTAAAATATCATTTATATATAAAAAAAAAAACACCTTCTATATAAATAGTTGTATATTTCACACAGTTATAACAACACTTATCAGGAGATGTCAGAGGATCCAATTGTTCATTAGATTATATAACTGGTACAAAAGATAATTCTATTAATGTTTCTCATTCATGAAGCAAGTTGCACTAAACACCATCATATCCCTTCATCAAGGGTTGCGCAAGACACTGTACCACCTCCCAATTTTTTTTTTAAACTATCATATCGACCCAACAAAAACAGTATCTTTGTGATTTGGGTTCATTCATACATTTCCATATATATCAACCATTTAAACAATTGGAAATTGTCCAAAAACACAAAGCAAAAGGATTTCTAAACTTCATAGAACCAACCGAGAGTTAACAATTCTCACCTTATATGTTCATGTAATCACATACATACTGCCTAAAATTTTTCATTACTAAAATAGTTTATTCTTACTTGAAGAAACATGCATGCATCAGTAATCAAATAAAATCAAGATTATGAATCAAATTCACATAATAAGATGCTAGCAAAATCATGCACGTATCCATGTCAATTATACAAGATAAATAAATCACATTCTAATATATCAAGAAACATAAAATATGATACTAGAATGTCAAATCATATCATATCCACCGTAAAATAATTGTGTACCTTTCACCATGATCATAGGTAAAAAATAAATAAAGTTGATTTCTCCAAACTTTTAAGAAGAAAATGCATCATCTTTTTCTATCCTTTTCAAACCTTTCTGATTCTTTCGAACGTGCAATCTTTAGAAAACTTCATCTTCTCTCCCACAAAATAACGACTTAAGATTGTAGGAAAATGGTATGAAATAGTGAAGAAACTTACTTGGATTATTGTATTTGCAAAAGATTATAGGAACAACAATAATATTGATTATGTACTTGAAACGTGTTCTCCAACACTGTCCTTAAGTCGTTATTCGCCCCCACTATTTGCTGCAGGGTTATGACAAATCGACTCTAGGATTTATCCAAGCACCCAGAGATTTTGGTCAGCAATTCTGAGAATCTCACTTTAAAAAAAGAATCTGAATGATTTAGAGAGGAATTTCTATATAAGAATCTATATATCACATTCATGCCAAGAGATTCTATTTATAACATATGTCTTCAATAGTTGTGTCTGTTCATGAGTAAAGAAATGTGTCTTTTCATGATGAAAAGACACGTCTGTCTACTCATGAACAAATGTTTCTCTTCACCGATGAATCAATACAACAATTCACATTTTCACATGACAGTTTTTCAAACTATCACCAACACTATATAGGCCGATAACAACTTTCAAGATCATCCTATATCATAAAGAGAGTGACTTGTATGAAAAAGTACTACTTTATTTATTAGTGATTGGTTAACAAGTAATATATGTCACTTTATTATGGTGTAATTTGATTTTTAAGTTGTTTGGTATATGTGTCTATAAATCATTACTCCGTATTATCGAATAAATTACTTTAGCATGTTTTAGAAGCCTTTTATTGTACTGCCTCCGGTCCTTATTATAGGTCACATTCTAGAAGGTTTTCTTGGTCCTAATTATAAGTCACTTTATATTTCCAATGTATCATTTATTACCTTTTTTTTTTTTTGCCCTTATTAACACTCTGTTTGGTTGGGGTGAATTTGGGGGAAGAGAATTTGAGAGGAAAGAAATTGAGAAGAAAACTAAGTTTTCTCCTGTTTGGTACAGGAAAGAAAATGGAGGGAGAGGAAAAAAAAAGTGGGTCCCACGGCAAAAATTTTTCCTCCCGCATGAGGCGAGATTTTGCGGGGGTATTGGGACTGGTGCTCTCCATACGGTGCATTGCTTTTTATATGAGTAAAGCAGCTACGTTTTTCTTTTCCCAAAGAGTGTGTTGGTTGGTCCCACAACACCAAACCAATATCAAGCCAACACGTTTTTCTTTTTTCACTTTTTTTTTCAATTAACAAATTATTTTTTCTTTTTCTCATATTTCTTCTCATTTTCTCTTCTCTAACCAAACAACCACAAAATCTACTCATTTTCTCTTCATAATCTTTCTTCTCATTTTCTTTCTTCTCATTTTCTCTCTTCTCATTTTCTCTCTTCTCATTTTCTTTCGTGCAACCAAACAAAGCCTAAATGCTTTGACTATCTATGTGTTTTTGTTGTTCATTAATGAATGTGAATTTTCCAAGAAAAGTTTAAAGGGTAAAATTGTAATGTTACAACATATTCTCATAAAATTTATAAAACTAACTACTTTTCTTGATATGTGTAATTCGGTTAAGTATGCCTATAATAAGGACCGGAGAGAGTAATTATGCTCTTGTTGTACACAGTATGTTTAATTTTACTTCTTTATAACTTTGCTTACTGTAAACTTGTGTTCTAATCAACAATATTACACGTAAATCTAATATCTATGTATATCTAACATTTGTCCTTTTTTTTTTCATTTAAAAAAAAACATGTCTTTTCATATAGTATGTTTAATTTTACTTCTTTATAACTTTGCTTACTGTAAACTTGTGTTCAATTCTAATCAGCAATATTACACGTACATTTAAATAATTAAATTCTAATATCTATTTATATCTAACATTTGTCTTTTTTTTTTTCATTTAAGAAAAAAACATCTGTCTTTTCTGGAAAATAAATAAGGCACCAAGAGTATAAATTTTTTAGTGATTCTCCTTTATTTTCTAAAAATGGTAGATGTTATATGTATATACATATATATATATTAAATTTGGATGTACATATAATAATTTTTTAATTTAAAATAAAGTTTAATCATACATTGTCCATGTGAACTAGAAACCAATTCCACATCACCATATTCATGACTTTTAAGTTAGTTATTAGAATAATTAAACATTTTCCTTTTTTTTTTGCCATCCGGTTCCCCAAGTATTATCTAGGGACATCTGGCAGGTGAGTCTATCAATATGAATTTTTTGCATCCACAAGGAATCGAACCTAAGACCTTACTTAAGTGAGACCGAACCTCTTACTACTCGTCCTAACCCATGTTGGTTAAACATTTTCTTTTTATAATGTTTTTTTTTTGTGTACACCAACCGGTAACCGAATTTGGTTTACCCAAAATTCGTCTCATCCGGTCCGACCCAACTGAGCTTGCACTAAGTGATAGGGGCCTCCCAGCGAGGGTTGCTCCATACACAAGGCTCGAACTCGAGACCAGTTGGTTAAGGGATCATACGAGTTCTTTTTATGATTTAGTAATACATGATAGTTTGATAAAAGGTTGGTCTATCATACAAGACTTTCATGGAGGACCGTTTATCTAGTTGATAACGAATTCACTCATATCCTATAGGATCTCGTGTTCAAATGTTGTTGCTGATATAAATATCTTGTTGGTGGATAATTTATAAGTACTATGTAAGAACATGAGACCTATCCTAATTCTGTTTAGCCCTCAAAACCTATCTTACCTAACTTTTACCCAGATTCATTGAAAATAAAAATAAAAATAAAAATACAGGGCTCTCACGGTGTGAGATTTGAAAAAGGTCAATGTACATGATTTTTTTAATGGATATTTTTTAATCTCATACCTAGGATAAACATTTCAAACTATATATGTTTTCTTAAAAAAAAAATGAAGATATAAAACTTCATATTTCATAAATAAAAAGTTCATCCTTAACAATAAAAAGTTGTTTTCACTATTTTTTTTTATAAATACTTGGAAACCAAAAACAGAATGAAAACTCGGGATCATATTTATAATTAATAGAAATTATAAACTAAACATGAATAATAATTATAGTTATCAATAATTCTTAAAAATGAAAATAAAAAATACTTTCACAAACCAGACAAACCCTAAAGATTTTTTTCCTATTTGCCTTCCTTCCACTTAATCATTTCCAACAAAAAGAAAATAGAATCAAATTACCTCAGTTATTTTAAATACCTTAATTTGATTTGGTTCAGTTTTATTTGGCTCACGGTTAAATAAGATATGTTTACATCCTTACTTAAAATATGAAAATCTTTTCTAAAAGCTTCATTAAAGGATTAAAAAATTATTTTCTTCGTCTTTAAATATAAACTTTTACTTCTCAAAATGACTTTATATCAAGAATTCACGGGAGTAAGATAACACATCTCTTATTTGAAAAAAAAAGTATGCTACGTCATGTATTATTTGTTGTGATTTGTTTAAAAAAAATATTATTTAAATCCAAAATTTAAGAAACAAATACTTTTTTCAATTAATTATATGAAATAACACACTTTTTGAAACAGAAAATAGTATCTTGTGAAAAATCCTTCACTTGAAAAGAAAATACTCCATCTATTTTATTATTTTGATAAAAATTAGATCATTTAATAAAAATAAAAGAGTATGTTTTAATGTAAAATATGATTCACTAATTAATTATATATTATTATTAATTTTTTCATATCATTATAATTAACATTTTATATTAATGTTCTATAAATATTTAGAGAATTAAAAGTAACAATAAAACTTTAAAGATTAATAAATAATCACATTTTTTTTGGTAGTTAAATCTTTTTTTTCTTACTTACTCGAATATAATATACTATAATTTTTTAATTTGAGAAAAATTATAGTTTAGAAAAATTATTTATTATTTTTATCTTAATTTGAGATAAAGTGATAGCTTACTTGGTCCTTTAACCAAGTGGTCTCAAGTTCGGGTTTGGGTATGAAGCAACTCCCGATGGGAGATCCCTGCCGCTTAGTGTCAGCCCAGTTGGGTCGGACCAGATGAATTGGATTTTGGGTAAACCAAATCCGGGTACAGGTTGGTTTATAAAAAAAAATTTTACTCCCTCCGTCCCTAAATATAAAGCCTCTTTGGGGGATTTCACGTCCATTAAGACAGTGGAATAATTTAGTTAAGGCTTATTTGCACTTTTGGTCCCCCAATTTTCACAATTTGGCGATTTTGGTCCTCCAGCTTTTAATTTGGCGATTTTGATCCCCCAATTTTTAATTAGTTGCCATTTTGGTCCCTCCGTCAGCCCTGTTAACGGAATAGTTGACAGAGGGGCCAAAATCGCAACTAATTAAAAATTGGGGGACCAAAATCGCCAAATTAAAAGTTGGGGGACCAAAATCGCCAAATTGTGAAAATTGGGGGACCAAAAGTGCAAATAAGCCAAAAAAAAAAAAAAAAGTTTGAAAAAGTTAAAACTGCAAAAAAAAAATTTAAGACTACTAAAAAATAAAGATATAGAAATCCGATATCTAATAAAAAAATAAGACATGCTTATCTGGATCTCTCAAATATAAGAAAAAATTAATTAACTTTATATTCGCAGACAATTATTCCTAAAATATTTTTAGAAAATAGGGATTTTATTTATATTTTATTTTATTTTCAATACAACTTTTTAAAGTAGTTATATTGTTTTATGAATTTGAGAAAATTAACTAAAATCAAATAAATTTTATTAATAAATAAAATTTCAATTATTTTTTCTAATGATAGAGATATGAGGCAGTATTACATAATTAGAAATATTGAATTTTTATTATAAATATTTCAAAAAAATTTAAAATTAAGATATACTACAAGGACCCCACAGTGACCAACCCAAGTAGCAGTATGATAGTAATATGAACTGAATCAGCTGGTCCTATAATTCAAAGTCTGTTTTAGCAGTTGGCAAGATCTCAAATTCGTTCAAGGAGGATCAGAGTGCTAGAGGAAAATCAGACTCTGCAACGACAACTATCACAGAAGCATGCAAAAGAGCTTGAAAGCATGCCGGTCTTGACATTTAAACCATTGATTATTTGACTTTTAAGCATGTTGTGTGTGGATTGTTTCTGATTTGTTTCAAATTGTCATTTGACGATTTTGGTCCCCCAGCTTTTAATTTGGCGATTTTGGTCCCCTAATTTTTAATTAGTTGCGATTTTGGTCCCTCCGTCAGCCCTGTTAACGGAATAGTTGACGGAGGGACCAAAATCGCAACTAATTAAAAATTGGGGGACCAAAATCGCCAAATTAAAAGTTGGAGGACCAAAATCACCAAATTATGAAAATTGGGGGACCAAAAGTGCAAATAAGCCTTTAGTTAATTGTATTGGAAATGTGAACTTTTGACATGTAATTTCAAAATTACTCTAATTAATATTATTGGGATCTAAAAAGTGTTAAATAAATAACGACGATTGTGAAAAAAAGTTAAAAATTGGTATAAGATTTTATAAATAAAGACAAAATAAAAGTGTCAAGAATATTTTAGATTTATAGTGTGAGGTAGTAAATTTTTTTACCGGGAGGAGTAGTAAAGAAAATGTGCGACCCAAGGAGGCACGTGTCAATCACGTCACTGCTGCCATCCATGCTGCATTGCACGTTGGTACGTACATCTCATTGGTTCTCTTCCGTCAATTTTATAACCTCCGTCAAATTCCCCTTTCAATCCTTTATTCCTCTCCTTCACCTACAAAACACACCGGTGTCCCCACCCAATGGCATTTTCGTAATCTCACCTTTTAACTTTCTTCCTCATAATATTTACACCGTTCTACCTATCATACAAATACAAAAAAAACCTCTCTCTTTCTCTTTCTCACTCACCGAGCTCGATCTCTTTGATCTCATTGGGCTCGTGGAATTCGGTTTCTGATCTGCGACGATTTTTCTCGAATCCTCGATCGACGACGCTACTTCCTTCTCCAATCTGCTACAATGGTGAGTTTCCTCTTCGATCTGTTTCTTTCGCACCTTAGATCTGGAAGTCATTTCTCTTCGATTTCATGATCTTCGATTTTCGAACGGTTTTCTACCTATAAATTGTAATGCGTGCCTCGCAATTCTCTTAGTTAGCTCTTACGCTTTCAATTTCAATGGGATCTACTATGGAATCGTGCATCAACGTCTTCGAATTCGAGAGATATTTTTTAGTTAACGTTTTGTTTAGTGTTTTTCAATATGAGAGGCTCTCAATTTGTGTAGTTAGGTTCATACGATTTCATTCTGAATGGGATCTAATACTTTGGAATCGTGCATTAACGTCTTTGAATTTCAAGTGCGAGGCTCGAATTCTAAAAGGTTTTGTATAAATTGTAATGTAATGGAAGAAATGTTGAATGAAATGCGAGAAATGTTTAGTTGACATTTGTTTTGTTAGTTTTCAATTGGAGAGGCTCAGAATTCGCTTAGTTAGCTCTTTCAGGTTTAAATTTCAATGGGATCTACTGTGGAATCGTGCATTAAGAGTCTTAATTTGCATTAACTGCTTCGGATTTCAAAGGAATGCTATATATTTTTAGTTAATGTCTGTTTAGTTAGTTGTCGATACAAGAGTCTCTCAATTTGCTTGGTAAGCTTTTACAATTTCATTGGGATCTACTGTGGAATCGGCATTAACGTTTGTTTCTTTTTTTTTTTTTTTACTTCCATTTGCAGCCTCTCAGACTCGAAATCAAGGTATTGTTGTTTTTTCTATTCTGATTCAATTTTTGTTTGTGTTTGTTGTGGATAGATGTTTGGTTCTATAATAGATTTCTCGGAAACCAACCATAATGTGAATCTTGTGGTTACTTAATCTAACATGTTATCGCAATATATGATCAGCGAAAGCTTGCGCAAAGATCAGAAAGAGTAAAATCCGTGGATCTGCATCCAACAGAACCATGGTAATGCCTTGTCCTTTGCTTCCTTATTTCTGGAATTCTTTCATGATATAAGCTAATTTTATAATTAGGATTATCTGCATTTCCTTTCATCATTTGAGATTTCTCAATTGCGCCATTGGCATCTACAACGGTACTTTGTGTGCATTGTCACTAACAGTGATTTTTGTTATATGAGGCTACTGTTGGATAATTTATTTACTCTTGTGATTAGATAGATTCATAAATAGTTCATTCTTGGTTGTTTTGATGATTTGTGTGATTTTGCCTTTGTTAATGCAGGATTCTGGCAAGTTTATATTCAGGAACTGTCTGTATCTGGAACTACCAATCTCAGGTATGCAACCATATATATGAATGTGGATACCTTTATATATACACTTAAGTTAGTCATGGGTGTTTGTTGATTGATCCCCAAACAAGCCACCTTTTGCATGGTGATGAGCTGATGACTCACAAATGGAGGGACCTATTTTTGACTTTGTACATTCTGCAAGTTGTACTTTGCATTTTCTGTTGTGTTTTAAGTTAGGTTATATCCTCCTTAGTCTTTCTATCATGGCACTCTAGATTGTATTAAGAGATGATAGCTTCCAGCTCCTGTTTCTCCATTTCACAAGCCTTCTGCTTTAATTGGGTTATTATTGACTGCTATGGAAATTTGCCTGTGTAATTAACACTAATTTCTTCGATGGCTGTTTCAGACCATGGCTAAATCTTTCGAGGTTACGGAGTTACCAGGTAGACAAACCATTATATATATCTATTTGTTCTTATACCTGCCTCTTGATGCATTTTGCTTGAAGGCATACTTTTCTTTGTACATTTCTTACTTAGAAGTCCACCCGCTCATACACAACATGATTTTGCAGTTAGGTCAGCCAAGTTTATTGCACGCAAACAGTGGGTTGTTGCTGGTGCAGATGATATGTTTATTCGTGTATATAACTACAACACAATGGATAAAGTCAAAGTATTTGAGGCACATACAGATTATATTAGGTGTGTGGCAGTTCATCCTACCCTTCCTTGTGTTCTGTCATCATCTGATGATATGCTCATAAAGCTTTGGGATTGGGAAAAAGGCTGGGTTTGTACCCAGATTTTTGAGGGTCATTCTCATTATGTCATGCAAGTGACATTCAACCCTAAAGACACCAACACCTTTGCGAGTGCATCTCTTGACCGCACTATTAAGGTAAACACGTGTTCTTGTTGCCTGTGGTTTCATGCTCTTTATTTTTTTAATTTCTATGCGCCTATGATATAATGCATTAATGCTTTTGGCATCTTCTTTATAGATTTGGAATCTTGGCTCTCCTGACCCTAATTTTACATTGGATGCCCATCAAAAAGGAGTGAATTGTGTCGATTACTTTACAGGTGGTGATAAACCTTATCTCATCACTGGTTCTGATGATCACACTGCCAAGGTTTTTTTTCAATCTTTGTTTTACGTTTTTTTTTCCTTGACTTATTGCCTATATGTGTTGATGTGTATCCATGAATAGGAATAACATGGATAAAATGTATGAAACAGGTATGGGATTATCAGACCAAAAGTTGTGTCCAGACTCTAGAAGGCCACACACACAATGTATCTGCTGTATGTTTTCATCCTGAACTTCCTATAATCATTACTGGTTCTGAGGATGGTACAGTACGCATATGGCACTCAACTACTTATAGGTAATTATATATTCATAGATTAATTCACCTTTACCTTTATGCTTATTCTATTTGGCACATTCCTTAGCTTTTTTCCCCATTATCATCACCCACGCTGATAGGAACTTCAATAATTTGGCTCTGGTTGGCATTTTGTATGGGGCCTTACATTGATATGCCTTTTTGTTTTTTGATTATTACGATATTATGTTTGACTTGTTGCTTCTTAAATCTTAACATTTCCTTTTGCACTGTCACTTTTGGAAGATTTATTTTGGTGACTATAATAATGTCTTCATTTGATATAAATTGAGATAGGGCTATGATTGGGTCTGACAGACTCTGTACATGTTCTTTAATGTCTATATATGCTCTTCCTTTTTTCTTTTTTTTCGACGTTACACTTTTTTTTTTGTTTTACCAGTTAGGTGGAAGTATATTTGAGACCATGAATGTATATTAACTCGCTAATTCAACGTTTCCTGGTGGTTTAATCTGCTTGCAGGCTTGAGAACACACTGAACTATGGTCTTGAAAGAGTATGGGCTATTGGATACTTGAAGGGTTCACGTCGGTGAGTTTTTTTGGATAAACTTTCTGCAAGTAATTCTGAGTCGGTGAGTCCCATATTTTTGTGGCTTAAATTATCAAAACATATTTTGCTATAGGGTTGTGATTGGCTATGACGAAGGAACAATTATGGTCAAACTTGGTCGAGAAGTACCTGTGGCTAGCATGGACAACAGTGGGAAAATTATTTGGGCTAAGCATAATGAAATTCAGACTGTCAATATAAAGAGTGTAGGAGCAGATGTGGAGGTATGGGCTCAACTATACTCTTCTTTTCAAGAAGCGTCAAGTTCTTTTTTCTTTTAGTGACATATGCAAGTACTATGCTTCTTAGGTTGCTGATGGAGAAAGATTACCTTTGGGTGTCAAGGAGTTGGGCAACTGTGATCTCTACCCGCAAGTGAGTTAATATCTGTCTTCTTTATTTTGCATATTCTAGCATGGCTTCTCTCTTTTCTTTTTCTGTTTTAGCCTCTGCTTTCATTATGCTACCCTTGACAGGCTTTATCAATCAGGCATATTCATCTTGACTTCATTATGCACTATTCTTCATTTGCCTTAAACCCTGCTGAGTTCTTTTTGTATTTGTATGCAAATAGCTTGTCATCTGCACATCCTCTTCTAGATCTTGTGTTCAATATCTGAGTATAGCTGTATGTATGTTTAAATATGGATTTTATTTTGTGATGATAGACATTGAAATTCAGAAGTGAATTTCTGGAACCTGTGTTTTGTACAACTTAGATAACTATAAGACTAAATCAATGTAATGTAGCCATATTAGTTAATTGTTCTCGACTATTTTTTTAGTCTCTGATCTACATTGAAAGAAGAGAGTTTTTAAATAGCGCTCCTTACTGCTGGTTTAATTATCAACAATATTGTGTGTTTCATGTGTGGTGGCTGATTGTTGATTTAATTTTTTATATTCAGAATTTAAAGCACAATCCCAATGGGAGATTTGTTGTTGTATGTGGAGATGGTGAGTATATTATATACACTGCATTGGCATGGAGAAACAGGTCGTTTGGTTCGGCTCTGGAATTTGTTTGGTCTTCGGATGGAGAATATGCTGTCAGAGAAAGTACATCAAAGATTAAAATTTTCAGCAAAAATTTCCAGGTTTGCTCTTTTTTAAAGAAAAACTTTATTTGCTCTTTTAATCTTGTACTTTATTGGGTGAAGGTGGTAGTGAGAACCAACACGTTATTGCTATTTCTTAAAGGGTAAACTAGGTTCGGCTATTCTTGAACTGTTTATGACCAGGAGTATGTAATATAAGACTGTGCTGGCTATAATTATCCTTAAAAAAATCGTCATGTTTGTACAAGTAATTGACGTGTTCCCTACCCAAACCAAAGCCTACCCATCTTTACATTCCATTTTTGTTTATTGCCTGCTTGTTTCCACTTTGGAAAGTTCTAAAAAATTTAATTCTTTCATTGTTTAAACTGTTTGTAAATAAAATGAATTCATTGTTTGAAAATTTTATAGGAGTTTAAATAATGGCTGTTTCAGGAAAAGAGGAGTGTCCGACCAACATTTTCCGCTGAACGAATATTCGGTGGCACTGTACTGGCCATGTGCTCAAATGATTTCATCTGCTTTTATGATTGGGCTGAATGCAGGTTGATCTATCGCATTGATGTCAATGTGAAAGTAAGTTCTTCAATTAGACATATCTAGTTTTCTTTTTCTTTTCCTTTTCTTTGCATTGCTTATTTTTATTTATTTATTTTTTGGTGCCAGAACCTCTATTGGGCTGATAGTGGTGATCTTGTAACAATCGCAAGTGATACATCATTCTACATCCTGAAGTACAACGTGAGAATTCACATAAACTTAATCCATTTCTTATAGTTGTTGGCTTTCTCTAAGAACAATCTCTTTTTTCCCCAATAGTTTTTTTTCTCAATCAATATTTGGTAGCACATTCCTGGCAAGGCATGGTAAACATTATAACTGTCTTTGTTGCAGCGTGATGTTGTTGCATCACATTTAGATAGTGGAAGACCTGTAGATGAGGAAGGTGTGGAAGATGCTTTTGAGCTCCTTCATGAAATGAATGAACGTGTCAGGACAGGCATCTGGGTTGGGGATTGTTTTATCTACAACAACTCCTCTTGGAGACTTAATTACTGTGTTGGTGGCGAGGTATTAACTCTTGTCTCTTCTAGGTTAAAAAAGAACATATTTATTTATTGAACAACAAGGATCACGTGAGACACCTCTTGATGGATAACATTATGAATTTAGGTAACTACAATGTTTCATTTGGACCGCCCTATGTACTTGTTGGGATATCTTGCAAACCAAAGTCGGGTTTATTTGATTGACAAAGAGTTTAAGTAAGTGAAATTTTTGAGTGGATTATTTAAAGTCTCCAATTGCTGTAATCTTGTCTAATTTTCTTTTCATTGATTGTTTCTCTCAGTGTTATAGGATACACTCTTCTTTTAAGCTTGATTGAGTACAAGACACTTGTGATGCGTGGTGATTTGGAAAGGGCAAATGAAGTTCTACCATCAATTCCTAAAGAGCATCACAACAGGTAGCAGTTACTTTGTGTTACATAATAAAATGATTATTTTCCTTTCATCATTTTGAAATATGTTTGTTGTTTAAAAAAGGCTGTTGGTAACAGAATTATGCTTTCGTAAAATTATGTATATATGTTTCTTGTATGATCCCTTGAGCTGGAATTTTTACTTGCGGGAAAATTGAAGTGTTTCTTTTGTTGTTGACCACATAATCTTTTATGAGTGATGATTACATTTAATCTGAACTTTGTATAGTCTTCTTGCTTGTCCATCATTGATCTTTGCTTGTCATGCTTTTATAATGCTAATGCATAATAATGTATGGAACTATGAATAACTATTGCATGTTCCTCTGCTTGTCACTTTGATTTTGATCTCGTATATATTTCGAATGTCAGAGTTCATTTTTTCAGACTGGAAGTTTGGTAATTGGTGCTAATAGGCTATCTGCATCCTAATTGAAATACTTGATTTTATGCCAGTGTTGCTCATTTCCTGGAATCACGAGGGATGATAGAGGAAGCTCTTGATGTAGCTACTGACCCTGATTACAGATTTGATCTGGCAATACAACTTGGAAGATTAGATGTTGCAAAGGTATGTTCATGTAATCATGTTATATGTCTACATTGAGATGTTACCTGACTAATAAATACTGTTAACTTAAGTATTTAATTTTCCTTATCTCTCTTTATGAGCTCAATTTGTCATTTTATATCATGAGTAATATTCATCCTCTTTCCTTGCAGAGTATTGCTGAAGAAGTGCAAAGTGAGTCTAAATGGAAGCAGTTGGGAGAATTAGCCATGTCTACTGGAAAGGTGTTTTTCTATTTGATTTGTTTGAGTCTTCAACTACAATGATTTCTTCTGACACTTGAGCCAAATTGTATTCCCAAATATCCATGTCCTAATGTATTGAAGTGACTTTGTTGATAATGTTTTGCTGAATACAACCATGTGCACATGATGGATATAGGCCTTATTGAAGCTTTTGAGATCCAATAGACTTTGGAGGTTTTAGTTACGGCCAAATTAAGATAGTGCGATTGAATGTCAGAACCAATAACTTGTGTGTAGATACTTATTTTAGTGTATTATTAGGATGTCACTTATATGTTTTATTTATTTTTCTGTCGGAACAAGTAATCATTATGGTGGCCCTTAATGCTGATTCTTGTTGAAGTTATCTCTTGTTCTGTCCTAGCTCACTCTATTTTCTGTTATTGCAGTTGGAAATGGCTGAGGAATGTTTACAGCATGCTATGGATTTGAGTGGGTTGTTACTGCTATATTCTTCTTTAGGAGATGCTGAAGGGATATCAAAACTTGCAACCCTTGCTAAGGAGCAAGGGAAGAACAATGTTTCATTCCTTTGCTTGTTTATGTTGGGTAAACTCGAAGACTGCCTTCAACTGTTGGTAGAAAGGTAATATTCTACAGTTGTGCTCTTTTCATTTTTGACATTACTGGCTGAGTTATGTATATAGCTGAGTTATGCTTTTTGCAGCAATCGAATTCCTGAGGCAGCTTTAATGGCTCGGTCTTATCTCCCAAGCAAGGTCTCAGAGATAGTGGCAATATGGAGGAAAGATCTTAATAAGGTAATTTCTGATTCAGATATATGGCGTATACTTATATAGTATCTATTATTCTAATAATTGAACTTAATATTTATTTCGAGAGGATGATTTAGTGGGGTAGGAACTTCCATCTAATTGATTGCCATATCCTGGTATTCTTATAAAATTGACATATGGCTTGTGGGCTAAATAGATTATATTGATGTTTTGTGAAGGTTAATCCAAAAGCTGCTGAATCATTGGCTGATCCTGAGGAATATCCTAACTTGTTTGAAGACTGGCAAGTGGCACTCGCTGTTGAATCCAAAGCAGTGGAAACAAGGTCAGTATGGAAAATGCATATTTTCTTTGCATGTTTCTTGCAGCTTTGGTTGTTTGTGTACAAAAAAACTCCAAGAAATGATTATTATTTCTTTTAATTTGCTATTTTATTTCAGGAATGTTTACCCTCCAGCAGAGCAGTACATCAACCATGCTGATAAATCACGTGTTACCCTTGTTGAAGCTTTCAGAAACATGCAGATTGAAGAAGAGGAGCATCTCGAGAATGGGGACTCTAATCATGAGGTACTCTAAATATAGGGCACACAGAAGCTTACAAAAATTCTCATAAACTCCATACAGTTTTATTTTATTCTCTGCTACGAAAAGACTTGTGTCCGTAAATTGTTAATGGTTGTTTACTCTGTTGCTTTATGTGTTTTCTTGTCCTTTTGTTGCAGTTGACTGAGCAAAATGAAGAAGAGGAGGACTATACAGAGGAGCAGGAGGAACAAAATGGAGAGGAAGGAAGCCAAGAGGAGGCAGTTGTAGTGGATGCTGATTCTACAGATGGTGCAGTACTCGTTAATGGTAACGAGGCTGACGAAGAGTGGGGTACGAATAATGAAGGAGCCCCGTCCGCCTAAAAGCAATTGGTTGGGGTGATGTGAAAATCGAAATTTTGTTCTGGTGATTAATTGTTTCTGAAGTGCCATTTCTAACTCCAATTTGACAACTGACTGTTTTTACTATAACTATTTCTACCACCTGAGTCCTACCAATTCTAATTGCTTTTTACTATGCCGTATCATATACTTTACCTCAATCAGGCTGTATATTTGGGAACCTGGGAGAAAATTATTAAATAATGCCCATCATCAGTAGTATATAGTTTCCCAAATCATATGAACCCTGATCTATTTTCTCATCGTGTATGACTATTATTGGGCTTGGGAGCTTGAAACACTTTATATTTCCTCTAAATTCTGGCTGTTGTGTAATAGGATTATGATGTTAATATCACCAATGATTTCTTGGGTGCATTATTTTCTTAATGTTGTATGAGTGGCCATTGGTCTTGGTTTATTGCTTACATATAGTGCCCATTAAATATAAATGTTGTCGACATCTGGCATTCTGAGTTCACCATTGACAAACCTTTTATAATTGCTTGCTTTATTTGCAAGATTGTGTGCTCCTACTATTTTATTGACCTGAATTGCGAATGAACGTCACCTCAACATAGCTGTTTTCTTTCTAAATTTTTGTTTGATTGGTTATTAGTCCTGACATATTTTTTCTTTGGTGACAGTGCTTGCACCACATCACTAATTCCCATCAAGACAATCGGTTCCAGCGTCAGGGATAATTGTTTTGAGGTAAGCATGATACTTCTATATTGCATTAGCTTCAACATAGTGGCTGTCATTGTATTTGTATTGAACCCAAACGTGAAAAATCTGTGCTCTGGACAGTTTAGTGAATTTACGAACAAATATTTCCTCCGACAAATAAAGTCATCGATATTAATCAAATAACCTGTTTTTTGCCATTATAATGTGATTTATTACCATGTACAGATGACTATTTTTTATTTCATAAAACCAATTCTCCATTTAATTTGGATGCTCGCACAGATGAATAGCAGTGTGTGCGTGTCTTCTGCTGAATTCTGCATTGCATGTTTTTTATGGCTATGCATAGGTTTGATAGTGTGTTATCATTTTCATATTCTTTAATTTAAAATGCAGGTCTCTCCTCAAGGGGCCATGAAGAGAATATGCGGACCGGTTGTTTCTGTTTTCCTGGTGTTGTGGTCTTATAGTGCCCTAAATTTTGTCATATTGCACTTAGTACAACAATATTCCTTAGGGTCAGTTAGTGACTATTTACTAGAGTTAATATCACATTCTTTGGAGGCTTTTACCTCAATATATGCGTGCCACTGTGAAATGTAGAAAAGCTGAACAAGAGATGATTGCCTGGTTTAAATTTAGATAGTTTTTTTTTTTTTTTTTTTTTTTCCTTTTTCGTGATTATGTTTCTTTTAATTTTTATAATATTTGCTTGGATTGTAAACATGGATGATTAATAGAGAAAATAATGGTACTTCCCCTAATGCTGCTTCTGTTGATAAGATTCTCTCTCAATTCCATCAAATCCCTAATTTTTACGGCCATGTCTTTACGTCTTTGCTTCTAAAATGTGGTGTTGTTTTTCCATGAACTACAACTACATGCATTCGCAGATAGAACATTATCGTGGAACATAGTCGGACAATGCTTGGTTTGTCTTTAATGTAAAGGATCCTACTTGGATAGTTGATCCGTTGGTTAAATAAACAGGGAATCGAGATGACTTTCGTTTGTCATTTGAAGATTTCATGGAATTTGTAATGTTTGGCGGTGGAACGATGGCGTGAGTAGTAAAAAAGATTAAATAAGTCTAAGCTTATGTATGCTACACAGAATACTAAAGCCAGCAACACTGTTCTCTTGAATATATCTGGGGCCCGATCGAAGGTTGCTCCTTAGAGTACCAAAAATCAAAGAGTAGGTGTGCAGATTACACAAAAATAAGTACAACTTTTTTAAAAAAAAAAAAAAAGTTAGAACTGACGTAAGCCCGAGTATTTTCCTTCTAAAGTGTGATCGTGTTAGAGAAAGATTGAGGAAAGTTCACGAGATCTTATCTTAACGCACTTGGTAGTTTGGAGCAGCGACCTGTTTTTGCTGTAAAAGCCAAAAGAAAGGAGAAATAAGACCCGTAGCTTACACTTCTATATCTATACATTTTTTTTTTGTTTTAGTTATTATCACAAAAAATTCAATTTTCATGCAATGTAAGATTGTTATCATTAAAATCTTATTTACTCTTTTCAAAAGGTTTTAGAAGGTTCAGCTTTTTCATACGTCTACCTTTCATCAGTATTCGGTATAGCCCAACACTAATAACAAGATTCGCTGAAGTACCATGTGTTTTCCAAGGTGCACTCAAGGGTTTTAATATAGAAAAATATTAAGAAAATAAAGTTCCATAGAAAAATAGATTATTTAATATCTTTAAAGTAATCTTTTTAGTTTTCCTAGTTTTCCCATGAAAAATTACTCATTTAGGTATTTTTAATATATGTTCTTAGGCATCAATTAGAAAACCACTTTATAGTATAACCCAATCCTATCTTATTAGTACGTGCTAATTGTTTTCCCATTCTAAGTTGAAAATTATTTTTCTTTTGAGATATAGATCACTATAATGAGTTTTACTTTATCTAACAAAGTCATCACTTAATCATATTATACTAGTACTAATAAATATTTCTTTTTTTCTTTTTTTGTATCAAATGTATCTTCTGATCGATAATCGAAGATTAATTTTCTTCGAAACATAAAAATCACCTCTACCAACAAAGCTTTTTTTTTTTTTTCATATCAGCCTTAGGAATCGAATACTTAACATCAACCTAGTTTATAATAATTGTATCAAGGAAAAAATTATTTTACACCAGAGAAATAAATATTCTTTTTTTTTCCCTAAAAAAAAAGAACATTTTAGTGCAAGGAATGTAATAACTTATCGTGGATTATGGGCTTAAATATATTATTTAATTATTTTACTGTATTATTTTTCAAAGGAAAAAAAAAAAGAAAAAAAAGAGAGGAATGTATGACTACTAAGATGCGGCTCTATTAAATTCCTTCTTCTTCTTCTTCTTCTCTCTTCACTCTCCTTCCTCTCTCTCTTTCTCTGTTAGGGTTTCCACTCTCCTCAACCCTTCATTTCCAGCGTTTCGATTTCACGCGCAATCTCGAAGGTACCTACTCACAAATCATTTTCCTTCCTTCATTCATTATAATCTCTTTGATTGGATTTGATTTCATTTGATTTGTTCTCTCCGTTATTTCATACGTATTTCTGCTACTCTGAAATTGTGTCACTCATTTTTTTTATTTTATTATTTTTTTTTTATGTTGCAATTCAAATTCTCATTTTCAATAAAGAATTCATATTTCTCTCTCTTTATATGAATTTGATTAGGGTTTTGTATGTTAAAATATTGAAATTGAAATTGAAATCTTCAGCTGGGATTTTGCACTGTCTATAAAACATGATATTTTAGAAATTCTTCTCTGTTTAGGATTTTAAAAACATTAAGTGATTCTGCAATAGTGATGGATTTTTATGTTTCAAATTCTCTGAAACAAAAATTTATACTGATTTCTATACCTAGGTTTATGGGAATCATATCTTTTTGTTTTTTCCCTTTATTTTTTGGGACTGTTGCTGCACAGATAGAAAAGGGCTAAAATGAAATTGAATTAGGGTTTTTGTATGTCAAAGATTGAAAATCTTGAGCTGGGTTTTATGGTCTCCGAAAACATGATATTTGAGAAATTGTTCTCTGTTTAGGGTTAGAAAGAAATTATTCTATAAAATTGGTTTTGGCGAGGGTGATTTTTTGATGAACTATTTGTGACTGAGCATCATTTGATCCATGTAGCCTACCCCACGTGGTGGGAATAAGGCTCGATTGTTGTTGTTATTGTTGAATTATGAAGGAGCTAAAAATATAGCTCCTCAAAAGATTCTACAAAAGTGATTTTTTCATTAGCTGAAAATATACGTTCTCAAGGCATCTGAGTTTCAGCTTCTGTCTTGATGTGAAAGCCCAACTGAACATAATCATTTTTGTTTTGTGAAATAGCTTAAACAAACTGGTTGTTAATCAGCTTGTTAGTTATTTATCATAAACTGTTCAGATAGAATATTTGCTCATCGGAGCCAAATAAGTAAATAACACTTTAGCTATTTGCTTCTTCGGAATAATCAGACAATTTTTTGTGATATATTGTATCTTTTGTCACTGGATTGATTGCTTCATCTGGTTGTTACTAGTTCATGTGTAATGTCATGCCTAGAATGCTCCTTTAGCTATCTTTTGTTTTCTTTTTCATTTTCTAATTGTGCAGTTTTGTGCTTTATGGGATCAAACTATTGTAAGCTACAATTAATGTATGCAGATATATGAAGCAGGGGTAGTATATGTGCTTGTGTTACAATAGTTAATGTGTAATGTCATGCCTAGACTTCTTCATTGAGCTATCTTTTGTTTTGTTTTCTTTTTAAAATTTCGCTGTTTTGTGATCATACTTTTTTTGGTTGCAGCTATTGGTATACCACACTTGGTAAAAGAGAAATTCTCAAGTTCTTTGTCCAATGGGGGATACTGAGAATGCGCCTTCAAAGAAAAGGGCTGCAGGAAGGGAGCTCACTAAAGATACTCCTATTGATGATGAGGAAGATGCTCCTGAGCTTGAGACTGGCACTTTCAAGAAGGCATCTGATGAGGTTCTGGCTACCAGAAGAATAGTCAAGGTTCGTCGCCAAACGACTAACTCTGCTCCTAACCCTTTTGCTGGAATTCGCTTGGTTGCTCCCACTGAATCCGGTGCTAAACCTGCTGAACCTACTACTGAATTACAATCAGCTATTGAGAACTCCGTTGCAGATGATTCAAAAGGAAATGGTGATACATCTAAGGATTCTGAGGATGCTAAAGATGGAGAAACTAAGCAGTCGGAGATCAAAACTGATCTGTTAGAGGACAAATCTGCCACAAATAAGGATGTTGCAGAAGAAACCAATGCAGGTGGTGAGCACACTGCAGAAAATGAGAGTACTGGCAACAAACCTGAGGTAGATAATGCACAAAGTAAGGGTGTGAATAAAAGTGAAAGTGAGGATAAGAAGGATGCTGCACCTTACAGTGCTGATGAAGTAGATAAAGGACAAAGCAAGGTCGAGACTGTTTCTGAAAATGATGATAAGAAAGAAGACACTGGCAGTGGGGATAAGAAAGACGATGAGAAAGTTGAAAGTGGAGAACCAAGTGCTGAAGGAGGCAATTTGAAGTCATTTCAACAGCTTTCAAGTAGCCAAAATGCCTTCACAGGTCTTGCTGGAACTGGATTTTCTACTCCGTTTTCCTTTGGGTCCATTTCAAGCGATGGCTCTGGTAAGTCTTTTGGTCTTGGTTTATCCACCAATGGAAGCTCTGTTTTTGGGGCGTCTGGGTCATCTGCTGTCTTCAAGACTGAGGGAAGTGGTGTAGCAGCACTGCAGGAGGTTGTGGTTGAAACTGGTGAAGAAAACGAGAAAGTGGTTTTCAATGCAGATTCAATCTTGTTTGAATTTGTTGATGGGGGTTGGAAGGAAAGAGGGAAAGGAGAACTGAAGGTCAATGTTTCAAGCGAAACAGAAAAAGCTAGGCTTCTTATGAGGTCTAAGGGGAATTACAGATTGATTTTGAATGCACGTCTTTACCCTGATATGAAGCTCACAAACATGGAGAAAAAGGGTGTTACTTTTGCTTGCATCAACAGTGCCTCAGAAGAGAAAGCTGCTCTTTCAACATTTGCTTTGAAGTTCAAGGATGGGTCCATCGTGGAGGAGTTTAAAGCTGCTGTTTTGGCACACAAGGGTGAGACATCATCATCAACAGTTCTCAAGACCCCTGAAAATTCTCCGAAGGCTACTAATGATTGAGAAAATGTTGTTTTCCAACAAAGCCTGTCTTGTTAGATTTTACTTTTACAAAGAGAAAATTTGCTATTCCGAAGTTCTGTTGCTGTTGTATGTCAGAGTCTATTATAGTTAACTAGTTGTACTTTCAAGAGTCAAGGTCTCCAAGTCATGATGATTGAGCTTAGTTTTGGATAATCTTGGATTTATATTTCACCATCTAAAGCTAAACTGTGCTGTTATTTCTTGTATCTGGTTCATCTAAAGTGAGCTTGAGTGTAAGGTGAGCAGGTGAAGTGGTATTCATCATTGATTAGTTGAAGTTACTTTTTGATTTTGGATTTTTGATACACTAAGCTAATCAAGGGTGGATATGCTCTTGCTCACTTTACGCACAAGTTCATTGGAGGCTTTTTTTTTCACTATTTATTGAGCCTGGAATTTTGTCAAAACTTTAGAACATGGCCTATTATGAATAGAATGGTTATCCTTGATTTGTTACAAAAATGTTTCTGGCATACCATTTGGTGTGTTTCATTTTTGTTCTAAATTTATTTGTTAATGAAGACTCATTTTTATTTAGATTATTTTAATGAGCTATTAGTATGTTTTCAACTTATATCTTAATCAATGGACAAGTATTAAAGTGATGCATACCACTTGGTGTGCAAATGATGTGACTGAATTTGTTAGCACGGGAAATAGAGCCAGGGGCAGTGCTTAAAAAGGTACTCTTAGTAAATTAAGTGAAAAATCTCAAAAGGTAAGAATAGAGAGAAGAACTATAGCATAACCAAATTTAAATCCATGTGATATACTGTATTTTAGTTCAATATGGCCAATTCACCATCAATCACCCTCACACTCCAGTCCCCTTGCAGGTTTAGCCAAGATCTTATTTGGTCGAAAGCAAGCACATTGTCTTACCACCTTGACCTTCACTTCTTGCCACACCACCACTATTCATTTTGAATCTTGACCCTCCACCGTATCATAATCCTCATGATTCGAACCCTTAATTGAATAATGAGAAATCTTGAGTTGGTAAGCTCTATTCGGAAGCCTAATGAGAAAATTTATTCATAAAATTGTAGATGAGACTAATTAGTTGCAACAGGAAAAATGTTCTCCAATATATTATCCGAGTGTGAAAAATATTTTTGGGATAAACTATCAAATGTACAATTTAGAAGTAACAAGTTTTTGTGCATTCGGATAACTGTAACTGATCCAAATGTATAATGAAAACGTAAAAATAAATGCGTACCCAACCATCTCACCTTACCAAGCCGAAAAATATATATTACTCATAATAGAGTTTGATAGCAATATCATCATTGGATAAGTTTGATATGTAATATTGTGATAAAAATAATTTTGTTATTTGCATATAATTTATATAATATTATATTGTTGCATATTGGATCATTTGATGTGTACTCCCTCCGTCTATAAATATAAGCACTTGGAATAGACTTTTACGTAGATTAAGAAAATTAGTTACTAATATTGTTAGTGGTATTGGAAATAGTAATATTTGGTATACTTTTTCCAAATTATCCCTATAATTATTATTGAGATTTTAAAAAGTGTTGACTAAATAAAGATGTTTGTAAAAAATAAGTAATTCATGTCATTGAAAATTAATATAGGTTCTTATATCTAGAGACAAGAAAAATTCACTATCTAGTAGTACTTATATTTAGAGATAGAGAGAGTACCAAATATGGAATATAATAAGATCTTATTAGGTTTATATCTTATCTTATTTCTATCCCCGTAATATTCTTATTCTACTCATCAAACTATATTTTTTTTTAAATTATTTTTTTATCTTATTGTTAAAAAAAATAACTGGTGTCAATCAAATATAGTTTTCAATATTCTCAATAAACAAAATAATATGCTTATATGATTATTTTTTTTAATTAATCCTAAAAATACTCGTTTACAAGATATTTTATTATTATTTTAATCAAACAAGATATTTTATTATTACTTGGGAGTTTGATAGTAGAAGTAGTATCCATCTAAAGTCACGTGAGCAATTTTTGTATTCAAAAGCTCATGAGTCATGAGATGAGATGCACCTACTCATTCTCACGTGTCATAATAACTCACTCAGATCTCCAAACCAATCACCGACTCCCAAATCGATCACTTAACCGACCTTGAATTTCCTTAAAAACCCCTTCACTCACCCTTTACCCCTTTTGCTTTTTTTAGAGTCTTGTTCTTCCTCTTTTTTCACTTTTCAATTCAACACTCAACACACACAACAAAAAAGAAAAAAAAAAAAAAAATCTTCCCCAAATTATCTTTCTAGGGTTTTCGGTTTTCACCCTATTCCCCTCCCTTTTAATACCAATCCTCTCTCTCGTCTTTCAATTCGGTCCTTGTCTTCTTCATAATCGTAAATTCCAAACCCTAATTTCGCCCCCTTTTTCAGTTTTCAATTTGAGGTGTATTTTTTTTTTTTTTTTTGGGGTTTATTGAGGTTTTGGTTAATTGACGTGTCTTGGTGTTAAGTGTGGGTTATATTCGTATCTGGGCATCGGCAAAGTTTGGTTTTTGTGGTTGGGATTTTTTATTTTTGATTTGGGATTTTTTTTTTTATTTTGCTTAATTGATTGAATTTTTGTGTGTGAGGGGGGTTTTAGATTGATGGGTAGCACTGTGGTTGAAGATGAAGATGTTGAGTATGAGAGTGATCCTGAAGATGTTAAGAGATCGTTGGCAATGCGGAGAAGGCGCGAGGCTAGTGATGATGAGGAAGCTGAAGGAGAATATGATGATGGGAGGGGTAATAATACTTCAGATCCTCGTGTGATTCATTCCGATGATTCTGAAGGCGAGGGTGGAGTTGCGGATTATGATGATGATGATGAAGAAGAAGAATTGGAAGAAGAATATGATGAAGAGGAAGACGAAGAAGGGGTTGAAGATGAGGTTTATGAGGAGAGGGGTGTTGAAGAAGGTGGAGCTGAAGTTGTGAATGGTGCAGTGGTTATGTTGAATGATTCTGGTGTTCCTGCTGCTGATGATGTCAACACCCCTTTGGAAGAAGGAGATTCGGGGAACAAGGATGCTGAAGAGAAGAAGGAGAATGAACCGTTTGCTGTGCCCACCGCTGGAGCTTTTTACATGCACGATGACCGTTTTAGGGACAATGCTGGTGCCCGCAACAGGTATAGTCACTCTTGTATTGTGCCTAACACCGAGCATATAGCTAGCATTTTGTAGACATGTTTGAATGAATTTTGCTTGTTCTATTTGACGTAGGTAGCGTTCGGTAGACATGTTTGAATGAGATATGCTTGTTCTATTTGATTAACGTAATTAAAAAACAAGACTCTGAGAGTTGAAAGATTTTACATTTTTATTGGGCTGAAAGAGGTGGAACCATAGAAAACATAAGACAATACTGTTGGGCTACCATATCATTACATGGCTGATATCTAAGGCAGTCATAAATTACATTTTGGTTTTGTTGGTTTATACATTTTCTCTTTTTCAGACGGATGAATGGTGGAAGGAGACTGTGGGAGTCCAAGGATGAAAGAAAATGGGGACATGACAAGTTTGAGGAGATTGCTTCGCATGAAAGGCACAACAAAGAGGTGATGGTTTTGTAATAATACAGTAGCAGAACCTTTTTTTTGTGATTGAAGTGATGCCTTTCTGACTGAGTTTTGTATACAACAATATAGGGAAGAAGACCTACTAGGGGTAATTATCGAGGAGGCCGTGGTAGAACTAGAGCCATTGATCGTGGAGGACACGTTCAAGGAAACAGAAGAGGGTTTATCGATAACAGCGGCAATCAAGGTCAGGCGCCAAAGCGTGTTGTGCGAGGTAGAGGGCCTCGTAGGTACGAGCCTGCTAATAAGAGAAACAATGATCCAGCATCCCAGATGCAAAATAAACAGTGAGTATAGACTGTGTCTTATACGATAAGATTAGCGGGACTCATGCTACATATACATATATACGTCAAGGCTTTTTCTGATAATTATTTTGTTTACTTTTACTAGATCTTCGAAACCTCAGGAGAAAATTTCACATGTTAGTTCAGGGAGAACTGTGGCACCCACCGCTAGTTCAGAATCTGATCCTGCGCCTGCTAAGAAGCAAGTGTTTGCTTCAAATTTGAATTATGCATCTCCCCCTTTTTACCCTTCAGGATCTTCAAACAAAGAGATAAATCCGACTCCAAAAAGGGATGTCCAGACTGGCACCACAAGCAGGAACTTTCGCCCTACCAATGAGGGTTTTTCAGTTCAACAAAACAACGCCTCGCTCCGGGGAAAGAATGTTGTCGACTCTATCGGCATGGACAAGCTGTATATTGAAAAGCCTATGAACAATTTGCATATCCCGCCACCACAGGGATCTACTGGAGTTAATGCTTCTCAGTCTCCTCATCTAAGGGGTCCTGGTAGGGTTGGACCAATCCCTGTACAGATGAATTATCAGCCTGTTACCACACATAATCGTGTAAACAAAGTTGCTCCAACACAACTCCAGGCTACTCAGAGAAGTTCTGCACCATTGCGAACTTCTACATCTGTACAAGCCCCTGCACCACAGTTTGGTAATCGACCTGGTAGTGGGTCTCAAGCTTCATCTCCTACAAAAGCAGATTCTGGAGAAATTGATTCAGCTTCAGAATCAGGCAAATCCAAAGTTGCACTGGTTGGAAAGGGCAGGGGAGCTTCACAACAGGGTAGTGGAAGGGGCTTTATTTATGGTGGACCTATGGGGACTGCTGTCACTATGGGTGGTGGTCATGGAGATCCGAACTTCCCAGCCTTCTTACCAGGTTAGTTTTATTTAGCTGTTATTTTGTTTAATATCAACCTTGCTGTTTTGTGTTTGGTTGAGATTATTATTTTTTTTTTTAAAAAAAAAAACAATGTTGGAGATCCAAACCAAATAAGCATATAGTGATACAGCTAAGGTGTTTGGATAGACTGATAGAATATAATCATAGTCTAACAACTGCTTTTGGATGGAAATAAACTTATTTTTGGGATTTCAGATTATTTGATATCTAATGATTCAGATTATTTGATAAGCTGAACCGAACACACTAGAGTGAAGCTTTGGACCAATACGCTCCTTGCAACTTCAAACTTCTCTCTATTATTGCTAAAATGCAAATTTCTCTTCCATCAAGTAGATGTTGAAACATTTAAAAAGTCAAGTGGTTATTATGTGCTGTGTGTTACACAGATAGAGTAGTGGCCCTCTGTGTGTTTGCCCTGTAGTCTGTTCAGATAAAACTAAGGGTACTTCTTTAAAAAAATTTCTAATTTTCACTTGGCTCTCGAGTGTCACAGTTATGCAATTTGGAGGGCAGCATCCTGGTGGTATTGGAGTTCCTGCTGTTGGCATGGCATTCCCTGGATATGTTGCTCAGCCTCAAAATGGAGGAAGTTCCGAAATGACATGGTACGGATATCAGCTTCTTAATATTGTATGTATGTTGAATAATATCTGAAGAATTAGTTATGTGGCCATTTATCAAGTTTTTTTAGCCTTTGACTTTGACATGGTTGAAATGCCGTCCTTGCACTGTTCATGGTTACCACTTGCAATTTTGTTTGAGAATATTCTATGAGAATGGCAACAAATTCTGAAAACAAAAATGTTTTGCGAAGGATTGCATAAAAAAAAAGTGTCCCATTCGTAATTAATTGGTTTTTTAATACAAAAATGCCACTCTTATTCCTTCTTTCCTTTTTATTGAAAAACCTTCTTACTATTTCCTTTTTATGGTTTAGGCTACCAGTTTTGGCTGGTGCTGCAGGTGCTTTAGGGGCTTCATACTGTCCACCCTACCTCACTGTTGATGGCGCTTATCATGCTCGACCATCAGGGCAAGCATCTGCACCTAGTACTGTGAGGTTGGTACTTCGATAGCTTTAATATGATTTCATATAATTTTATCATACTTCACTTCTCTAGCATGGGTTGTGTTTGAGACCATTTGTCTTTGTTTCTTCTTGACTATGCAATTCTGTTAGCTATCCAAATTGTACATTATGATCTAGTTCCCATCTTTCTTTCACTTGTATTCTGCTTCACATTGTAGATTTGAAACAGTTGTTAGAGCAACTTTACAATTTGCATATTGGCATGATGAGTATAACGTAATAACAAAATAGCTTCGTATATTTTTCTTGCCTCCATGCTAGCTTTCATGTTGCTGAAGCTTATTGCTGGTTTTTTGATATGTTTTCATTATTGAATCTTGTAGCAAGGAGAGTAATGCTAATAATAAAGCTAATAATGAATTGAGACCACCACAAAGACTTGGTAAGACATTGACATTCCTTTTCGATTGATATTGTTTATGCATTGTCTTCGTTTGCAAATTTTTAATATATTGTTTGGAATTTTTTTTTGTGCAGAGCCTGTAAGTGATGAGTTTGGACAAAGGCAGAATAAGCCCCGCAGATACTCAGAGATGAATTTTGGACAGTGAAGTATTATATAGCAAGCAGCTTGTTTAAATAAGAAGAAAAAAGGTTTGATATTTCCTTGTCAAGGATTTGCTAATGTATATCAGCATCTGGTTACAGTTTTTTGAATTTTGGTAATATTTGTTACAGGCCTTTCTCCTTGCCCTTTGTTCTCCAGCTTTTGTTGTGGAGCACTTTGGGCCGCAATAGATTTCAAGAATTTTTAGGTAATTTACAGAACTAATATTTTCATTGAGAATATTTTGAAGTTATATTAAAATTGAGACATGTCCTCCGTATTTTTACTCCTTGGACTTGAAAATATAACAGAAATACCAAACACTTCTGAGATGTAAGAATTAATTTGGATTTGTTTGGTTTAAGAAAAAATTCTGTTTTCGGCGATATTGGTTTTCGCTTTTTCCTTTCAAATTTTCGAAATGGGAAATAGAATGAAAAGTAGGTGACATAGTTTTACTAATTAAATAAAGGAAAATGTAAATTGTATTTCTCGTGTCTAACAGTCCCTTGGGTTTTAGTTTAATTCCGTTCCTCTGTGTTTGCCACTAATCAGCAAGTATAAGGGTTGTGTTTAATAATGAAAAGGGACAGTAAATGGAGGTTTATTAACAGGGTTGAAATGGAATATCCCTTAGCAAATTGAACTACTGTCATAATGATGATTTGAATAGAAGGGAGCTCAATTATTGTTGAAGAACTTACGTAAAGAGAACAAGAAAATATTTTTGGGTTACTAGTATCAACTACTAAAATGCTAAAGGAATGAAAACTATTTGAGTTAGGATTAGTTTCATTTGATTTCAACCTCCTGAATGTCAATTGGGATCAATACAGGCCTTAGATTGTATTTTACGAACAGAATTTCACTTGCAAATACTCAGTTCCCTATTCCATAGGTGATCAAGCCTTTAATCTCTAACTAAAACCTAACTCCTTAGATGAGTCAATTAGAAAAAAATCATCATACATAAGAATCCAAATGGTTAATTTCAATTCCATGAGTAGATCATTTATGGATATGGATCCTCTACCACTACAATTTATTCGACTCTCTTCAGCATTGATCTTAGCTGTTGGATGCATCTAACGGCTGAGAGTTCAAATGCCAAAATACACTCATCCCTACTCCTAAGTACCAACAATACTCCTTCCCTCTCAGAACATGATCCAGAACATAACCGTCCTTTGCCACCTGCAGAATGATAACCCCAAACGCATTTATCTGCATTTATCTGTGTCCAAAAAAATTTATTTGCTTTGATTTAAATCATATGATAACAAACAACAAGGCTATTGCAACGTTCAATATAAAATCATTGAGGTGCCTCTATCCAACAACTTAGCTTTTTTATGAGTGATGGTATTATAAATTTTTTCATCAAATATATGATTCTTATTTGTAATTTGAGCATTCAGAATATCGTGAGGGGTTTGGTGGCTTTATGCATTGATGAGGTTGTGCTTCAGTTCAGAAGGGATGTTTTGAGAGGGTGTTTGGGCATTTATTCAGTGGTGATAAGTGTATTTTGGCTTTTAATCTCTCGGCTGTTCGATATTGAACGGTCGAGATCAATGCTGTAGAGTCACACAAGTAGTTGTGGCAGGGGTTCCATATCCATCATTTATGCATGCAAGATTAAAAGCTATATGTAATTATTCTCATTTCTTTCTCTAAATCCAATTGCCTAAAGTTATACCTTTTTCGTTCACTTTTTGACCTTGCATTTCATTTCCCATATATTGCAATATTTGGCCTTCTAGGTTATGTAACAGCAACTTTGATTCAATTCTAATTGCATTGGTGTTGGTATATATTTTATATCTGCACTTCTTAACTTAGTTTTTAATCAGTTCAATCACATCTTTATTTATTGCCTTCAAAAGTAAACAATTAAAAATGATTAGATTAATTCCTAAGAACATAGAATTAAACTAAAGCCCACTAGCAGCAAAAGTTCACTTAATAAACAGATAAAAACCATGTAATTTAGCTAATTGTCAATGTTTACTGAAAATGCAATTGTGGGTTGCTTTGGGTGTTTATTCTCATACTCACATTTCTTTTTCTTTTTCGTGCTCCATTTTCTTCCCTGCAGTTATACAACGCCTGTTCATGCTGTTCTGCTTCATTATGTCATTGCAGCTTGACAGGTGGTAGTTGCTTGTGTAATTGTGCGGTAAGAAAATCGCAACCATAATTGAAATTTATTGTTCATATCATGCGATAGTTGTTTTGTCATTCTTCCATCCTTAACCATAACTAAGGAAAACATGATTTGCCTCCAGGTTTTTGTTGCAGTTTGCTTTTTGAGTGAAGATTGCATGAAACATAGGTGAAAGCTTCTCTACAACTATGGATATAAGGGAAAAAAATATGAATGATTATTTCGCAGCAACTAATTGTGCTTTTGGAGTTAAAAAGTTTCTGATGTAAATTTGGTTTTCTTGTTCAATATGCTAAGGACTTGTTGGTGAATTGTCTTAGTTTATGCGACGTACTTGTTGTCGTTTTTAATTTTGCAAATTCAAGAGTTCCTTTATTGACAGAATGGTTTTTGCTTTCAAGTTGAGCCCTTTGAGACTTGAGCGGAGATGCTACGATACTATCAATTGTCTTGAAAGGGCAGCTAATAGTGCATTGCACCAATCTAGGATAAGTTTGGTATTCTATGTTGAGCAATGAGCATGTAGCTTTGTTGGTATTACCTTTGATTCTTTGAATGGTTTGATGTTTTTGTTCATGAACTTGCCTTGTGCTTGGTAAGCATAATAATATGTAAGCATCCTTGAACATTATATATGTAACTTGTAGCATTTATAGATACATATAATGTTGGAATGCAATGCATGGAGATGAAAAAATGAGTTTCACTTTTATTAGAATAATTTAAAAAAAATATATCAAATATTTATATTTTAATATCATTAACAATGTTACTAAATTCTTTAATAAACGTAAATTATCAAAGAAAATTATATATAGTAAAGGATAGAGGAAAAAAATTATATATATTAATATCATAAAAATTTGCTTATAAGAAAAATGATCAAAATTTTACATAACCAACTTGTAAATCATAGTATTTTATAACAAATATGCGGTCTCCATTGCATGGTCGATAGACATTTTTTTTTACTAAACTGTCACTTTAGTCAATCATTTTGTAAGGAGCTTTCATTTTAGTCCATGATTATTCAGTAATTCATATTTAGTCTCTCACTTTGAAAAAAGTTGTTCACGATAGTTCCTGTCAACTTTCTCCATTCATAAATGTTAACGTTTTACACACGTAGTCGTTAAATAACATATACATACCTGGTCGTTAATGTCATACACGTGATGCTGAATTTAAAAGACAAAAATTGGAAGAAGAGGCTAGGGTTGCTGAAGCAATTAAGGTGCCAAGGGAGTTGTGACAGCTACAAAAAAATTATAGTAGTTGATGAATCTATGACAGCAGCAAAACAATCAGACATCATGTAAGTTATTTAACAATCACGTAAATGTTTATGAACGGAGAAAGTTGCTAGAGACTAACGTGAATAGTTTTTTTCAAAGTGAGGGACTAAAGAGGAATTATTGAAAAGTCAGGGACTAAAGTGAAAGCTTCTTACTTAGTGAGGGACCAAAGTGACAGTTTAGTCTTTTTTTTTTATATATAATTTTTTTTTCTAGTGAAAGGAGGTGAAGTATCTATTAAATTACAATCTCTTATATTTTTAAAAATACAGATAATATTGTGTACAAAGGAAATATTCCACGTTCTTATATAATAAAATTTCAAATTATATTATTGAAAAAATAATCAAAATTCAATATTTCTTACATAGGTCTTGAAGATTATTCTTTTAGATCTTTTTAATTCTTTTATTCTACCATTATCATTTTCATACCAATAACAAACTTTCTCCTCTTTGTTGTAATTTAATCAGTAAAAAATAATCTATTTTATATTATTTTAACAAAATAGGTCAGCTTAAATTCATATTTTGACAATGAGACCCAAACATATACTTATTATATTTTTAACTAATTATAAGTTTACTAGATTAATATCACATATAAAAATAATCATAATCTAATTTTTCGAGATGTACAAAACACTCACTTAAATGACGTTCCATGTATAATTAATATGATAGATTAATCTTGTAGATCATGGTCGCCAGTGTGAACTTATGTGAGAACTCAGCATCCCAAAACCATGATTTGCTAGATGCATCGTCAATCAAATGCATACTTCCTCTGTCCCATAAGGATTGTGACAAATTTCAAAAGTCACAAAAATTTAAGAGATATGTATTTAATGGTTTGTCTAGCACATCAACCAATTATCAAATAATTAGTTAATGCGTTTTGCCTAAATCAACCGATTATAACTCAAAATTTACCATTTCTAAACTTTTCATTAATTATTTTAACTATATTTTGGGAAAAAAATTAACATTTTTTTTATCATCCTTGTGGGACGAAGGGAATACAATTTTCAATGCATTTTAGTTTTATTTATTAACTTTGATATAAGAATATCTATATTTATGAACGAGGTTATTAACAAATAAATATATTTCTAATAGATGCATAAAAATATTTTTGTCTAAAATAATATGTTATACTATGTTAATTTGTTCCTACCGAAAAAAAAAATTGACCTTTCTCATATATATATATATATATATATATATTTTACTTATATATGCTATAACCTTTTTTTTAATAATTATATTATTTATTTTCAAAAAATCATAATTATTTAAAATGAATATATTTCTACAAAAACAAATAAAATTATTTTTATGTACTATAATATGTAATACTATGTTTTTTTTAAGGTTATACTAAGTTAATTTGTTCCCACCTAAAAATCACATTTCTCATAATATATTTTTTAATTATCCATGCGATAAGTTTTCTTATAATTATTTATTATGATAAAATGATTTCTCAAAACGAATTTTACAATTTCACCCTCAACCAATTTTTTTTTTAAAGAAACATAATAATAACTTCCAATATTAATTTGGCTCTACTACTTAACATAGTGGAGAACAAAGCCCGGAGAAAAACCAATGTCATTAACAATGCTAACTAATTTCTTAGATAGAAATAAATGACAGAGAGGAATAGAGGAAATATTAATTTTTTTTTCATATTTTTTACTCCCTTCATCTCATTATCTTGATAAAAAATTGGATTTTTTCCAGATCAAAGCAAAAATAATTAATGAAAAATATTAAAAATTATATATTATATCAAAAATCTTTAAAATAATTAAAGAAAAATTTTAAAGATTGTAAAAATAATATGAAAATTTATTTGGTAAAAATTTGTAATTGATGAATGAATCATGAATTATATATTATTTTAAAAATAGAATCATGCATTATATCAAAAAGATGCTTTCTTATTTTTTTGTTGACTACGTTACTTTTACCAAGATGATGGGGTTATGCTAGGCAATTTGACTCGAATCCGGGGGTACTGTCGGGTAATAACCGTAACGGATCCGAGTCCAAAAAATGGATCCGCAGGTAAAGAGTAACGGGGTTGGCTGAATTTGTCTTCTTAACGGGGCGGGTCCGGGTAATGGGATACTCAGACCCATGTAAATTACATAAAAACCCTTGTATTAATTACATATAAACCCGCGGGTTTCGGCCTTCTCTCTAAATTCGACCCTTCTCTCCACAAGAGAGTCTCCAGTCGCCGCCGCCCCTCAGCTCCACCTACCGTTCGTTCAAAGCTTTCTCTTCGCCCCTCCGCTTTGTCTCTTCGTGACTTCATTTCTGCAGATTCGTCCCTCCGCTCCAGCAGTTCAGCCACCGTCCACTCTTCTCTCTCGCCGGCTCATCCCCTTCGCGGTTCAGCTTCGAATCTTCTCTCTCTCGCCAGCGCCAGCGCTGCTACACCGTTCATCTCTTCGTCTTTCCACTGCTGTGGTACAACTTCTGCTTAGCAGTTCAAATAACTGATTTATTATTATTATTATTATATATATATATATATATATATATATTTATTATTTAGTATATTATTTAATTTTATATTTGTCTAGAAAAATTGTACTATTATATTATTATTTGGTATATTTGGAAAAGCATAGAAATTAGTTAAAAAATTTACTAGTTTTTTTTAAAATAATGGGTACCCGTAAATCCGTTTAGATACTCTGAAAACCCGCATATCTACTGCAACCCATGCATGTCCGGAACAGGGTCGGATCCAATAATATATAAATGGGTCGGGTTCGGGTAATGGGGTACCCAAATAGACTCGGATTCATTGCCATTCCTAAATGCGATGGAGAAAGTGCGGATTCGCAGGTAATACCGATAACATGTTTGGGTGAACCCGCGGATAAATAAAAACGGGGTCGACTGAATTTGTCTATTGAACCGGTAATGGGATACTCAGACTCGTAATAAAATTACATATATGCCCTTAGAGCATCCACATCTCATTCAAAGCCTTCCATCCACCTCCATTTCTGGTTCTTCCTCTCTCCCATCTCCGATCCTCTCCCTCTTCACTCACGGCCTCACTCTCACGGCTCACTCTATCTACTCCCTCAACAAATCACTCACGATCTCACTTTCTCGACAACCCCTCACCTCCCACCATCAACAAATCACTGCTTCTCAGATCGTCCTTCTCTCCTCTCGGTTCTCGATCTCCGCCTCCTCTTCTCAGATCGTCGATGGTGGCCTCCTTCTCAGATCTCTGTTGTCGATCTCCCTCTCCTCTTCTCCGCCGATTCTCAGATCGTCGATGGTAGCCTCACCGACCCACCGCCATCGCCACCGAATCTCACCGCCATCGCCTTGGATCTTCTCCTCCACCGATCTTCTGCACTGATCTTGTGCACCATGGAAGGAGTAATTTTTTTGTTGGATCTTCTGCACTGATCTTTTGATTTTTGATTTTTTTTTTTTTGTAAATTTTTTGCAGATCTATATAATTTTGCATTAAATTTTGTTTGTTTTGTCTTCAATTTTTATTTGTAATGTGTTGTTTATTATTCTCAGATATTTTAAGTTAGTTTAACTCATAACAACATTGCCATTGAATTAAGCTGAATGCTTGCATCTCCTTATACCATGTACATGTAGATTTTATAAGAAGATACCATGAAATTTGGATACAAGGCTTCTAGAGAATGCTATGAAGATCACATTATGGGTGGAAATATGGATGGGTCCAACAAAGGTATGGCGCAAGTCAAAGGGAGATCAAGGCACAAGTCTTATTTTCATATTTTTTTTATTTTCGTTCTTCGTCTGATGTTGTTTCTGTTTCAAATTTTTTTTTAGTGTTTATTTATTTTTTTCAAATGCTGGAAAATATTTTTTTTTTGGTTTAGTTTTTCTTCAAGGCTTATTTAACATTTTAGTCCCTGAACTTAGTTGCTCTTTTGGAATTGGTCCTTAAACTTTTTTTGTGATGTTTAACTTTGTTTAATTTTTGGAAATGGTCATTTCGTCATATAAGTGATGATATAATCAACGACATGTCACGTCACTTTCACATTATCGACGATTGACGTGTTACATAGAGTCACGGGACACTAATGATTTTTTTTTTTATTAAAAAAATATTTTCTTTTATAATTTATATAAAGATTCGATTTTCTTAAAAAAAATGCAATTTTTATTTATTTTTAATAAATTGAAATTTTTTTTAATTTAAAAAATTCACGTGGCGTCACCCCTGACACGTTACCTTCGCCACGTTACCTATCGATGTGGCGAAGGTAACGTGTCATATTCTCGATCATATCACAACTTAAGTGATAAAAGGACCATTTTCAAAATTTGAACAAAGTTAAGGGACTCAAAGCATCGAAAAAAAGTTTAAGGACCAATTCCAAAAGAGCACCTAAGTTCAGGGACTAAAAACTTAAATAAGACTTTTTTCAATAATCTGGTATGATGTTGTTGCTATTGTATTTGGTTGAATTCTACACTGTAATTCCTCATGACTTTGGATTTAAAAAAATGCGTAAGCTGTTTCTGTCTCACTCATTTATCTCTTGCACACATGTAGTCGCAGAGATTTAATTTATAATAGTTCTAAATCATTCACGTTATTTTTTCACGATGGCTGTTGTGCATTCTTATGTGCATACTAATTGACATTGAAATGTAAATAATGGCAGGTGAGTTTGTAATTGACACCCCTCAGAAGTTAAAACACAAGTTGGAAATGGTAATTCTTTTCTTTCCAGTTATATGTATTAGTCTGTTTATTCCGGTTTCTCTTAGGATATGCTTTTCCTTGTCTCTTCTTTTGGGTGCGCCATACTCTTCATGTGAGGGTTGCTATGTTATATAATTTCATAGTTTCATTTATGGCTTTTTTGGCTCTCCTGTTAGGTGGTAAACTTCATCCAATTTTCTGTTTGGCAATTTTTCTAGAAAAGATGAACATTTTGCCTGTGTTTATGTTTATTTACCAGTGACATTGTTTGCCTTGCTCTTCTCAATTAAAGGTTGAAGCTCTTGGTGAAATTGAGGTTGCAACAAAGCTCTTGAAAGATGATGAAGGAATGCAGGTACCCCTTGTTTACCGTTCTTTCTTGTAGTTGATCAACACATTCTGTTTGAAAGTTCACTGGGATACACTTATGGGCGCTGAAAGTATGATGTAAATTTAATCATTTAACATCACACCACAAGTTTTGATGAATTACTCGAGGATATATTTGATTTGTCCCTGGTATTCATTCCTACATTTAAATGAGTAAATATTTATAGTTTTATTTTTAGCTCTTTTGGTTATATTAATGGATTGATATAGAATATTTAGTATGGCGCATCAATTTAATATTGACCCTTATGTGTGAAAAGTTTTATTTAACACAACTTGGTATGCACACGAAGTTCCCATTTGCCAATGATATTCACTTGTGGTTTAAATGAAACCCATTCCTATTTTGTTTGTGCTATTTGTTTCCTTACACTTGAAAGTTGACTGTTTTACTAACATTATTTATACAACTTGATTCTTAAAATGTGAAAATAAAATGGTACCCATATGACATTCTGTTTCCTATACATTTATTAGATACATTTCTGATATTTTTTTTCTGGCTAGGATCATTCTAATTAATAATTATGATTCTGTAATTGTTGCAGGATGATCCTTTGTATGCTCATAATCAACACCTTCATTGTGAACTGGTACCAGTTGAATTTGGTGTGAGGAGTTCTCTATGGTAAACAAATATGCTGCCTTCATAGTTTCGTTGTTAAAGTTTTTTTTTTTTTTTTTTTTTGATAATAAGTTTTGTTCCGAGAGTTCAAGCTAATTAAATACATGAGAAAATAATTTACGAAAGGAAAAAGGAAATCTAAATGATTTTAACATTTCTTCTCGTTTGATTAGAAGTATCATTTTGTTCCTTAGCTTAAAAGACATTATGGCTCATCAATTTTAACTTGTTGCTGAAGCTTCAACTGTTAATCCTGACACCTGCTGCCCCTATCATTTTGCTCCTTTACATCATTTCTTACTTTGCATCATAATATTGCAATGATGTCTGTATGATGTTTTGAATTTATTGTGTGGGGTGGTTCTTTGGGGTGTTGTAGCTGGTTGTTTTGTTTGTGATTCCTTTAATGTGTTGGACTGTTGGTACTGTAATCTCTATCAACTAACTATAAATACCAGGCTATTTTAAACTGGACTCTTTGCTGAGTTGTATGCTCTTTCCAATTGTATGTTGACCTTTTTTTGGTTTCATTTTTGTTGAATCTGGGTTACTATTCTCAGATCTCTTTCACACATGTTACTATTCTCAGATCTCCTATACCATGCAGATTTTATCAGGAGATACCATGAAATTTGGATAAAATGCTTCTAGAGAATACTATGTTGATCACATGAAGGGTGGAAATATGGATCGAACAAATTTATGGCTTTTTGAATTAATATGGTTGGAATATGTCACCGAAATTTAGGATCTTTGGTTTAGCAATGTGTAACCGAAATTTTAGCCAATGATGTCAATATTATTATTATAAGGATGAACCCAATTCTATGCTCCATAATGTTTGCTTAAGGATGAACCCTTATGACGCATCACATGTATTCTATTGTTTGAGGAAAGGATAAATCATTTGAGCCAAATATATCAACCCACATAAAATGGCTTATGTGACTTGGTTGTAAATATTATAACCCAAAAATATTCCAGTAGTATTTCTAGTTCTAGTAAATAAGTACAATATTCTATTAGTTGAATTATTATTTAAGTCTTCAATGTTCTTAGTACAATGTTTTATAGTAAATAAGTACAATGCATTTTGCAGACTTGCAGGGACATTTATCCTGACTTTTTTCGTTGTGCATTTTGCCGAAAAACATTCAATTCACAAAATGCTATGAAGTATGCATAATAGCTTGGCCTAAAATCCCTTTTAGATGAATCCATAAATTTTTAGATGAATCCTATATTGTTTTTGACATGTTAGAGAGCCTCGGTTTTATTTTTAACAACGCAACTAATTTTTTTTTATCAGAAAAAGGCATCTTCTATTCTAATATAGGATTTGCAACAGACATGTATGAAAATTGCAAATATATTCCCATCATGATGGCTGACTCAATATAATTCCTAATTTTGTCTATTAAAATTTCTTTACTTGATTTGCAGGATATTTTGAACTGCTCTCTATGCTGAGTTGTATGCTCTCTCCAATTGTACGTTGACCAAAATTTCCACAGAACTACAATTAAAGAGAAAAAAAAAAAATAAAACAAATGCCTATGGTTCAATACATTGTAAGTGTCCTATTGACCCGTTTTTCACATTAACATGATTGGTTTCATTAGGAAGTTTAGATAGCAAAGATAGAAAGATATTAAATAATAGGAAACTTGCAAAATAAGAGGAGAAACCATTTAACTTAATATTGTAGTCAGTAAAAAGAGAAAAGGAGATACTTCATGCTTTTTCCCATTTATTTGAGGATTCTTCCTTTTCAGTACTCAAATCTTCAAAAAAAGAAAAAAAAAAATCAGAGTAATGTTAGTAACCTTTCAAGTATGAAACTTTATTTATAAATAACCCTATTTTAAAGAATGGACACTTTGTTACCATTTACAATTTATTGAACTCTACATGGTTCCTTTGTTACTTATTATAGGCATTTAGTTATCTATATTGGTGCACTTATCTGCAGAAAAATGCTGATTAGCAGCCATAAACATAAAATATTAGAAAATTTTGATAGTAAAGATAGAAAATAATAGAAAATTTGCGAAATAAGAGAAGAGATGATAACTTACTATTCTTCCAAATCAGTAACCAAATCTTGAAAGCAAGAAACAACAGTGTTAAGAGAACACCAAACCTATCGACAAAAGAGAACACCAGCAAGTAAATTAAGAAGAAGAAGAAGAACTGAGTGGGAGAGGCTTTAGTGAGGAGAACCCATTTTGGGAAGAGTAAGAAAGATTGTGAGAGGAAGAAAGATGCATACTTAGATTTGTTGAATCTACAATGAGGGAAATGAAAATGAAAATGTGAGGATGCTGAGATATTTTTTCTTTGTGAGATATCTTTTCTTTGTCTTTAGGTGCGGATATGAGAAACAATTTGAAATTTTGAAGGTAGGGGGAAAATAATTGGTTTTGTTGGAAGCAATTTGAAATTTGAATATAATGCTTCGTGTGGAAGCTTTGTTGTATTGATCATAAGCTTGTCTGGTTCACCTATTCACACGTGAATGTGAATATGTAATATATTTACCCGTGGTACTGTACTTCAACAGTATTTATAATAATGTTTTATTGGCTAGTGCAATGCTAAAGTTTAGAAGCTTTATTGAAATTTCTAAAATGCAATCAAAAATTGAATGGTTGTTATGCAATCCATTCTTAAACCAATAAAATCTTGTCACCTAAGACATGTATGTCACATCATTACTTAAATTAGTCAAAATTAAGTTTTGCAATTTAGTCCTACATAAAAACTAGATTATTGTAATTTAGTTCTTTTATACTTTTAGACAAATTATAAATTTAATTTTTTATATATATAAAAAAATTCTTAAACCCAGAACTCATCTTCACTTCTCAAAACCCACCGCCGCCTGCGCCACCGCCGCCACTCGTCATTCCCTTTCCTTCCCTGCTTCCTTCGTTCATCTCCCTTTTCCGTATTAGCCAGATCCGCCTATTAGTTAATACGGAGAAGGGAGATGAGCGAAGGAAGCAGGGAAGGAAAGGGAATGGCGAGTGGCGGCGCCGGCCCAATGTTGATTATATATTATTTTGTGTATTATTTATTTTTATATTTTTTTTATGGAAAATTGTATAGGTTTATTATTATGCTGATTCACTTTGCTAAATGCTAATTTATTTGGTATATTATTAAGTACTGATTTCTTTGATATATTATTCGGTATATTTACTTTGCTGATTTCTTTGGAAAGTTTGGTATATTTGGTATTATTAAGCTGATTTCTTTTGGTATATTATTAATAAGCTGAACTGAATGCTAATTTATTTAGTATATTATTAAGCGCTGATTTCTTTGGAAAATTTAGTATATTTGGTATTATTAAGCTGATTTCTTTTGGTATATTAATAAGCTGAATTTTTTCCTTCTAAACTTAGAAATTAATGATGCATTAGGCCTCCCTTGGTTCAGAATTGCTAAGCTTTTTTTGATTTATCTCTATTTCGAGAGTTTTCCCTATCCACCCATTCGGTTCGGGCTACATACTCCGTGGGGAGCATGTTGGATATCTTTGACATTAAAAAACAAGAAAGATCGCGCTTAGAGGGTTGGTCGTTTGAGTTTTGTTTCTCATGACCACTAGCGCGTTGAAAGTAAGCATTCCTCCGCACTAATTTATTGGCCAGGTATAATGGACGAAATAGCAATGCGATGTGGGTATGGCTGATGAGCCTGGAGATGGAGTGGAAGGTGATGCGGCTGATGAACGTGGGTTTATAAATTCATAAACCTGTTTGAATTCAGGAATTTCTAGTATTTGTGATCTCCAAGATCCCCAATCATACTCACGATCCTGAGGCTCGACATTTTGAACTGAAGCACAACCTCTCGATGTATAAAGCAACCACACTCCTCATGATATTCTGAATGCTCAAATTAAAATTAAAAATACGAATAATATATTTAAGGATAGAATTTACACTACCGTCACTCTTAAAAATGCTAAGTTGTCGGATGGAGTCACCTCAACGATTTTATATTGAACATTGCAATCTTAGCCTTGTTGTTCGTTATCATATGATTTAACTTAACAAATATAATTTTTTATAAGATAGATAAATGCAGAGAACAATAGAAAAACGTTGCAAGGAACATAAGAGTTGATTAGAGAGATGGAAGATAACCTAAAAATTACTTATGAAAAAAATTTATAAACAAAGGCAAAAGAAATTATACGAACCTTAGTGTAGCTTTTCTAAATGTCAATCGTGAAATTTGTTTGTCACGAAATCACGAGCCATGATGCAGAACATAGGCCAGAAATGTTCCAGCTTCGTTTCAATGTACTCAATGTCACTCTTGCGGTGAAAGTAAGTATTTCTCCCGAATTCGAAAATATGCGGTTATGATTGGATAGGAGAGCATTGATGTGCCTAATGAAACTGAAACTGTAGCTTGTACATGTTCATAAATCTGTTTGAATTCTGGGATTACCAACACTTGTGATCTCCAAGATCCTCAATCACTTGGACTATTGGTTGGAAGTATAATATTATAGCACTCTCGATCCAGTACCCTAAGTTGCTTAGATTTTAAAAGACGCTCAAATAGGGCGACTCTTGCGTATAAGCGATTTAGAGCTGATGACACCCAAATAGGATGATATCAACCTCCACGGGAATCATCACTCAAGATCAGTATAATATTATAGCACTCGCGATCCATGCTTAGATGTCAACGGTAAAAGACGCTCAAATAGGGCGACTTTTGCGTATAAGCGATTCAGAGCTGATGACACCCAAATAGGGTGATGATAAACAACCTCCACGGGAATCATCTTCTTGCTCAGCAGGAAATAGTGCATCACAGGGTTAGGTGGACTGTTAGTCCACGGTTGAACATAAGGCTGTTCCTATTATTAAGTACGTTGGAATGACATGACTTCATCACATGGAATAAATAAATGATGAAATCCGCAAACCAACTCCCTAAGCCTAGCCTAATCCACCTTAGCCACCTTATTTGGTAATACCAAAAGTATTCCGTTCTCGTACAATAAAAAACTATCAGGGAAGGATAGGATTACGACAATACTAAGCTCATCCCTATCTTTCGTTGAGTTCTCTCTGCTCAGCCGTTCAAGCTACATCTTCCCCGAAAATGTAAGACGAGAGGAAGCTCTGAGAGAGACGAGTTTTATTATTGTACGAGAACGGAATACCTTTGGCATTACCAAAGAAGATGGCTAAGATGGATCAATGCATGACTAGGCTTAGAGAGTTGGTTTGCGGATTTCATCATTTATTCCATGTGATGACTCATGTCATTCCAACGTACTTAATAGTAAGAACAGCCTTGTGTTCAGCCGTGGATCGGCTAAATTTGCCGCATTTGTGGGGTTGCACTAATAAACCTGGGTGTCTCTTTCATATTTGCTTTGATTACTTTTTTCGGACTAACAGTCCACCTAACTCTGTGATGCACTATTTCCTTGATTTATTGCTTCTGAGCAATAACATGATTCCCGTGGAGATTGTTTATCATCACCCTTTTGGGTGTCACTTATACGCAAGAGTCGCCCTATTTGAGCGTCTTTTGCCGTTGACATCTGGATCGAGAGTGCTATAATGTTATACTGATCTTGGTGATGATTCCCGTGGAGGTTGTTTATCATCACCCTATTTGGTATCATCAGCTCTAAATCGCTTATACGCAAGAGTCGCCCTATTTGAGCGTCTTTTGCCATTGACATCTGAGCAACAACTTAGGGTGCTGGATCGGGAGTGCTATAATATTATACTTTCATCCAATAGTCCAAGTGATTGAGGATCTTGGAGATCACAAGTGCTGGTAATCCCAGAATTCAAACAGATCTATGAACATGTACAAACTTTAGGTTCATTAGGCACACCGATGCTCTCCTGTCCCATCGTAACCACATATTATCGAATTCGGAAAAAATACTTACTTTCACCGCAAGAGTGGCATTGAGTATATTGAAACGAAGCTGGAACATTTGTGGCCTATGTTCTGCATCATGGCCCACCATCTCGTGGTTTCGTGACAAACCATTTTCACGATTGGCATCTAGAAAAGCTACACTAGGGTTCGTATAATTTCTTTTGCTTTGTTTATAAATTTTTTTATACCTAATATTTAGGTTATCTTCCATCTCTCTAATCAGCCCTCATGTTCCTTGCAGCGTTTTTTATATTGTTATCTGCATTTATCTATTAGTAAATTATATTTGTTGAGTTAAATCATATGGTAACGAACGCCAGTCTTGACACAAATGGGCTTTCAGACTTAGCATTTATCTATTAGTAAATTATATTTGTTGAGTTAAATCATATGGTAACGAACGCCAGTCTTGACACAAATGGGCTTTCAGACTTAGCCAAGGAATGCCATGACATATAAGAGGGACCTCGAACATGATGCCTGATTCAAGAAGGGACAGAGGGCTCCTCTTTATCACTGGAAGATCCTAATATAGAATTAGTTCCCAACCTTCAAAATGAAAGTGATGGTATTGTAAATTTTATCGTTAAATATATGATTCGTATTTTTAATTTGAGCATTCAGAATATCACGAGGGTATGTGGTTGCTTTATTCATTGATGAGGTTGTGCTTCAGTTCAAAGATGTTTTGAGAGGATGTTTAAGCATTTATTCAACGGTGATAAGAGAGTCGCACAAGTAGTTGCGGCAGGGGTTCTATATCCATCATTTATGCATGCAAGATTAAAAGCTATACGCAATTATTCTCCTTTCTTTCTCTAAAAAGGGACCTTTATCTTTCACTTTTTGACCTTGCATTTCATTTCCCATATATTGCAATATTTGGACTTCTAGGTTATGAAGCAGCAACTGTGGCCTAACTTTGATTCAATTCTAATTGCATTGGTGTTGGTCTATTTTTTATATCTGCAAGACTTAGTTTTTTATCCCTTCAATCACATCTTTATTTATTGCTTTCAAAAGGAAACAATTAAAAACCATTAGATTAATTCCTATCAACATAGAATTAAACTAAAGCTTACTAGCAGCAATAGTTCACTTAATAAACAGATAAAAATCATGTAATTTAGCTAATTGTCAATGTTTACTGAAATTGCAAATGTGGATTGCTTTAGGTTGTTTATTCTCATATTCACACATTTGCTTTTCTTTCTTGCGCTCCATTTTCTTCCTTGTAGTTATACAACACCTGTTCATGCTGTTCTGCTCCATATTGTTGTTGCAGCATATTGTTATTGCAGCATGATTGGTGGTAGGTGGTAGTTGTTGTAGTTTCTATTGTTCTCTGCATTAACTCGGAAGTCAAAAAGTCTTATTTGTTTTGATTTAAATCATATAATAACGAACAACAAGGCTAAGATTGCAACGTTCGATATAAAATTGTTGAGGTGCCTCCATCCAACAACTTAGCTCTTTTTAAGAGTGATGGTATTATAAACTCTATCATCAAATATATAATTCGTATTTTTAATTTGAGCGTTCAGAATATCATGAGGGTTTTGGTGGCTTTATGCAGCGATAATGTTGTGCTTCAGTTCAGAGGGGCTGTATTGAGAGGATGTTTAGGCATTTATTCAATGGTGATAAGTGTATTTTGGCTTTTAATATCTCAGCTGTTCAATGTCTTGAACAGGTGCGATCAATTCTGTGTAGAGTCACGTATGTAGTTGCAGCAGGGGATCCATATCCATCATTTATGCATGCAAGATTAAAAAGCTATACACAACTATTCTCCTTTCTTTTTCTAAATCCAATTGCCCAAAGTTATATATACCTTGCATTTCAGTTCCCGTATGTTGCATTATTTGGACTTCTGGGTTATGCAACAGCAACTGTGGCCCAACTTTGATTCAATTCTAATTGCATTGGTGTTGGTATATTTTATATATATGTTCTTCTCAACTTAGTTTTTTATCAATTCAATCACATCTTTATTTATTGCCTTCAAAAGTAAACAATTAAAAACCGTTAAATTAATTCCTAAGAACAGAGAAGAAAACTTAAGCTCACTAGCAGCAAAAGTTCACTCAATAAACACATAATAATCATGTAAATTAGCAAATTGTCTGTGTTTACTGAAATTGCAATTGTGGATTGCTTTTAGGTTGTTTATTCTCATACTCACATTTGTTTTTCTTTCTCGCGCTCCATTTACTTCATTGCATTTTTACAACGCCTGTTTGTGCTGTTCTGCTCCATAATGTCATTGCAGCTTGACAGGTGGTAGTTGCTTGTGTAATTGTGCGGTAAGAATAGTCGTAACCATAATTGAAATTTATTGTTTGTATCATGTGTTAGTTTGTTTTTTTCGTTCTTCCATTGGTAACAATAAAAACATCCAGCTGGGAGAGCCAGCCACGCAGCTCGCTCCGGATTAGTCTCAAGAGCTCCCTGGTATTAAGGGTGTTTTTGGGGATACCGGTGGTTCCGCAAGGAATACGGATCAAAAAAAATAGATGTGGAAATCATGATTTGCTACCAGGTTTTTGTTGCAGTTTGCTTTTGAGTGAAGATTGCATGAAACATAGGTGAAAGCTTCTCTACAACTATGGATATAAGGAAAAAAAAAATGATGATTATTTCGCAGCAACTAATCATGTAAATTAAATGGTTTTCTTGTTCAATATGCTAAAGGACTTGTTGGTGAATTCTCTAAGTTTCTGCAGCGTACTTGTTGTCGTTTTTAATTTTGCAAATTCAAGAGTTCCTTTATTGACCAAATGGTTTTTGCTTTTAAATTGAGCTCTTTTAGACTTGAGTTGAGATACTATGATACTATCCATTGACTTGTGAAATGGCAGCTAATAGTGCATTCTAAGTTTGGTATTCCATGCTCCATGTTGAGCATATAGCTTTATTTTCATTGTTTATTAGCCTTGAAATGGTTTTATGTTTTTGTTCCCCAACTTGCCTTGTGCTTGGTAAACACATTATATGTAACTTGAATTTATAAATACATATAATTTACTTGAAACCAAAAGTATTTGGTGGTTTGTTATATCAACATAGATTAGTTTTTTTGTTTTTTAATCATGGTAGTAAGATAGCAGGATACCCAGGGAAAAAAGGATCATAATCAGCGGAATGGAAGGAAAAAAAAAGTGTTTATGACTTGTAGAGGAAAGAGCCACACTCATGATGACCAATGTTGGAATGCAATGCACATGAAAAAATGAGTTTTACTTAAAGCTTGACGCTATTCCTCTTTAACATCTTTAACACATTTTTTTGTAAATACGATTCCATCCTAGCCACTTCATCCACTTCCATTCCATTTGACAAAAACCACTAAAGTGCAATAGGAGGACTCTTAGCCGCGCCACCACTTCATCAGAATCATGTATTTAGTACTTCCTTCATGGCTTCATCCCAGATCCGGTTTTGAATCACTGAAAGTTGATTTGAGACAAGTTTGAAGGAATGAGAGGGCGGTGACAAATAAAAATTGCATGTGTCATTTAGTGGCGTAGGGAGGTAAGTTTTTAAGAGAATTATTATTCTCCTTTTAAATGCTCCCATCCGTTACTAAATATAATACCTTTTTTTATATTTTTATTTTGTCATTGTTTATAGGATTTTACAACGATTTTCAATTACTTACCACTTTTTACACAACATGAACAAGAGTAATTTTAAAAATACATATCAAATGTTCACATTTTCAATACTATTAATTAAATTAACTAACTTTTTTGATCGACTTCAAATTTAACAAAAGTGTTTAATATATATAAATTTGAGAAAATTAAATGTATTCAATTAACTTTCTTAAAAATGTATGAAGTTGGTTCTTTTCTTATATTTGAAATCGAAGGGGGTATATTATTAGCATTTTTTTATTTTAATCCTATTTACAAAACATCATATAAATTTTTAATAGCAAGTAAAATATGTGCTTCTTTTCACAAATACTATTTTTAAAGATGAGTCTTGCTAACCAGTGCTTAAGGGCATCGATTAAGGTGTATATTAAAGGAAAACTCACATTGGAAATCTAAGTCCACTAATTTTTGATATTTTAAATTTAACATTTTCTAAAATAAAATTACCTCCTTTATTATTTTAAACAATGTCATAAGGTCAGGACATTTTTTAGCATTTTCTTTTAAAAATTTGTATGGAAAACAATTTGTATGGAAATTTATAAATATAAGTATTTATGACCTTAATAAGAGTATTTAAGTAAACAGACATTAAAAATTATGTCTATAAAACTTGACTTAAAAATATGCTAAGAGCATGTTTGGTTATAGAGTTGGAAAATCAATTATGATCCCAAAATCACGTTGAAACAGAAGCAATTGTTAGTAGTGTTGATATTTCAGAATTTATTCTGGATTAACTCACTACAGAACCAAACATGCACCGAGTAAATATAAATTTTTGTATACTCCCTCCGTTTTATTTAAGTGTCTTTTTGAACTTTTGCACATAGATTAAGAAAGTGTTGATTATGATGATTATTGTAAGTTTTATGTGTATTTTGTCAAAAATACCCCTATTTAATATTTTTATTTTGTCAATGCATCATTACTAATATTACAAATTTCAAAACTAAAACAACATTAAATCTAAGGGTAAATAAGAAAAAACAGTATTAAATGTTGCCTAGATTTGGTAGAAAGACACTTATCTTGAAACAAAATTTTGATGTTAAAAAAACACTTAAAGTGAAACGGAGGGAGTAGAAAATAAATATTTTAAAGAAATTGAGCTGCTACAGCAGTCAAAACTGGATGGTGCATGTGCACAAATTATAGTTCTAATTATACTGCAAAGCTGGAATTGACACACAACTCGGACACATACATGGAGCTTTATGCTGTGTTCCTCTATTTCCTCTCTGTCCGGCCCCTATCGATCTATTCTATTGGCTTTTTCTAGTTATAAAAAATTGAAGCTTGGCCTGCATTGCTCTTTCCCACATAAGTGCTTTCTCCAATACGCGTAAAGAGAGTGGCATGAACATTAATACAATACTCCTTTCCCTTCGATCTTATTTATAAGACATTTTTTTCAATTTTCAATAGCATTTAATTACTTCTTTTCACTAATACTCCTATAAAGTCAACACTTTCTAGAGTTCCAATAATAATTATAGGAGTAATTTTGAAAAAGTATATCAAATTTTCACATTTCCAATATCGCTAGCAAATTTATCCCCTCTCTTTGGTGGGAGTGAAAAACCCCAAAATGATCTTATAAATAGAACCGGAGGGAGTATTTTTAAATTCAACATGAATCTACATTGTATAAAAAATTTAATAAATTAGTAGTATCATTTTAAATAAATTAATTGAAATATTTCAGCCAAGGCCAACTTGATGATTTTTAAAATAATTATAGCTATCACCCATTCTAGGCCTAGGCCAACTTGATGATTTTTAAAGAGCATAGCTATCACCTAACCTTGGCCAACTTGATGATTTTTAAAGGGTCTCGCTAACAAGTGTCCTTAAAGGTTACTTAATATAAAAAAAAATCTTAAGTCTATATTCTTTACTTTCTCGTAAACATAAAAAATCACACTTTCCAACAACTTTTATCTATTTTGGTTTTTTTAGGGCACTTGTTAGCATTTTCCATTTTTAAAATAGTTTCTGACTTACTCGACATTTCCATTTCCTCTTTTCTATCTCGCAGTATCTCAACATACTCCCTCCGGTCCTATTTATAAGACCCTTTTGGGGTTTTTATTTTGGTCCTATTTATAAGACCCCTTTTCAATTTTCAATAGCATTTAATTACTTCTTTCCACTAAGACCTCTATAAAGTCAACACTTTTTAGAGTTTCAATAATAATTATAGGGGTAGTTTTGAAAAAGTATATCAAATTTTTACATTTCCAATGCCACTAACAAATTTATTCACTCTCCTTGGTGGGAGTGTAAAACCCCAAAATGATCTTATAAATAGGACCGGAGGGAATACATTAGAGGAAATCTAGCGTTGACGTTTGTTGTCCCTCCACATACCTGCCGCTGCCGCCATCCATCCATCCCTTCACAACATTCATCATCATTTATTCTTATCCTCTGATCTAGTTTACTGTAATTTGTGGACAAGATGGAGAGGGGTCAGAGTAGTAGAAGTCGTGGTGGTGTTGATGCGGTTATAGAGCATAGCAACATGGTTGTCCAACCGGAGGAGCGTATTGCTCATTTCAAGAACCATGCAGGTTCTGAGGATCAGTCATTTTTTGCAGTGGAGGTAACCAATGATAACTATAATAATAACATTGATAAACTCATATCATCCTTTAGAAATATATCTCAAGTGACCAAGTGCGGATACATACTTCGTGGCGAACTTATGGCATATGAGCAAGAGAAACCGCAATCTAGAATATTTTTGTTATTTGAGGATGGCGTTTCTCTCAAACTAATTGAAAAAGATCATTATAAACCTCGGTTGAAAGAGCTGTTATGTGCATTATATTACTTGTTCAATATCTTAGGGTCATGTCACTCAAATCTAGTCAACTACGAAGACTCTCTGGTTTTCAGTCGTGGATCAGCCAAGCTAGCTACTTTCATTAGTTGCAGAAACTCAGAAGAATGTTTGGCCCATAGACATGATGATTTTTCAAGTTTGATCAAATTCTTTAAAATTGATAGTGTAATTGACTCTGACCTCAAATATTTCCTAGAGACATTCCCAATTAAATTGCTACAGCAACAAACTCCTCTTGAAGTGTTGCTCAATCATCCTATCTGGCTAACCCCTCTAAACAGGTTGTATGCGAGAATCTTATTGAGGGAGCGTCTTTCATTATTAAACCGACGTCAATATCAAAAGTTAACCAATATGTGCTATATTCTTAATCCTACGTATGATTGGATGTCTTGGAGATCACATGTGACACAATTTCCCAACTTCAACAAGGTTTATGAATACATACCTGGCCCATCTCCAAGCTCATCTACCACATCTCGAGGTTCACCAACCGCACCTTAGCTTGCTTTTATCCAATTGCATCTCAAAATCCAAACGTCAACGAATTGCGCCAATTCGCAAAATTTGGGCGTAATGCATATTTTCACTGCATTGGTACCCATGAATATATAGAAGAAAAACTTGAAAATTTTTGGCCTAATTTCACCACCATTGTCTACAACCTCTTGGTTATAGTGACGAGTAACTTTGACGACTGGCATCTAGAAAAACTTATATAGAGGTTAGTAAAACTTTCTTTTGCTTTACATTTTTCTAGTTTTGAAAAACATGGCATTGGTTATATATATTTGTTTGGAAGATGATAGGCCACTCTTTAAAGAAGCAAAACAATTAAATTTTTATTAGAAAGTGTTGTATTTTATTACTACATTTATAAGTGCTATGTGTATGTTTTCTATAAAAAGTTACTTCATCAATATATATATATATATAAATATAAGATCATTTTGAAAATTTTATGTTGTCTTTATTTATCAGACCCTATATCATTTTTCATTGATAATTAATTAATTACTTATTTTCATAAACATCCATATTTACTCAACATTTTTTAAACTTTTCATAATAATTATAAGGATAGTTTTGAAAAAAATGTCAAATGTTCACCATTTAAATATCATAATAAAATTAACCAACTTTTCTAATGAATCTGAATTTTACCAGAAAAGAGTTTTGTATATAAGAACGGAAGGAGTAATTGTTCATGTTTCCTTAATGAGTGTCGTAATTAGCCAACATTATTTTTTTTATATCTACACTTTTTAAACTTAGTTTCTTATCATTTCAATCCCTTGTTTATTTATTTATCGCTTTCAAAAGTTAGCAAGTACAAACCAATAGATTAATCTCCAAGAACATAGAATTATGTTGAGTAATATATCATATTGGTCCTTGTTTTTGTGGGTATTGATCTATTTAGTTCTTGAGATTATCAAAATTCCAAATTAGTCCTCAAGATAGGAAAACGTGAGTCACATTAGTCTCTGCCGCTAGTGGTTCACACAGTCAGGGACTAAGTGGACCAATGCCAACAATTTCAGGGACTAATTTAACCGATAGTCAATGGTCTTTTTTTTTTTGTCAAAATGATATCGTTTCGACTATTCTATTAGTCTACGTTAAATACCACTAACGATCATTAACATCATAGATTAATATGACTCACGTTTTCCTATCTCAAATGACCAATTTGAAATTTCAAAAATATCATGAACTAAATTGATGAGTGACTACAAAGTCAGACACCAATCCGACACATTACTCGAATTATATTAAAGTATGTAAAACAACTATTAAAAACACAAATAACTATACTTGGGAGACAAACTTTAATTAATTACTCCACCAGTCTTCATATATATAAGATTCTTTTGGTAGATTTCACGTCGAGTAAGAAAGTTGATTAATTTAGTGAATGATATTAAAAATGTAAACATTTGGTTTTCAAAACTACCCCTGTAAATATTATTGAGTATCTAAAAAATGTTCAATAAATACATGTGTTATGAAAAGAAATAATTAATTATTATTAAAAATTCATATAAAATGATTTAAATAGGGACAAAATAAAAGTCCAGCAAGATTTTATATTTATTCAGGAAGGGAGTATCATTAATAGCCACAAAAGTTCACTCGATAAACAGATTCAGATCACATAATTTAGCAAATTATATATCAATGTTTATCGAAAATGCAATTGTGGATTGCTTTAGGTTGTTAATTCTCATGCTCCTACTTTTGTTTTTTTTTTCTTTCTTCTACCCCATTGTTGTTTTGCTCCATAATATTGTCATTGTAGCTTGACGAAGGCATGCATGGTAGTTGCTTGTGTAATTGTGTGTTAAGAATAATCGTAATCATAATTGAAATTTTTCATTTGTATCATACATTATTAGTCGATTTGTTGTTCTTTCGTTGGTAACCATATATAACCGAGAAAATCATGACAACTGTTTTGTTTTCAGGTACTTAAATTTGCTTGAGTGAAGCTTGCATGAAACAGGCGAAAGCTTCTCCACTACTATGGGCATATGAGAAAAAAGATGATTATTTTGCAGCAACTGATTTGGCTTGTTGAGTTAAAAAGTTTCTGATGTAAATTAAATGGTTTTATTGTTCAATTTGCTTTGGACTTGTTGGTTAATTATATTTGTTTCTGTTGCATAATTAGTGTGTCATCGTTTTTAATTTTGCAAATTCAAGAGTTACTTTACTAATTGAATGGTTTTGCTTTTAAGTTGAGCCTTTTAGATTTGAGTTCAGATACTGTAATGCTATCATTTGTCTTTTTGAAAGGGTAGCAAGTAGTGTATTGTACCAAGGATAAGTTTAGTATTCCATGCATAGCATATAGCTTTGTTTACATTGTCATTACCCTTGAACTTGAAATGGTTTGACGTTTTTGTGCCTTAATTTGCCTTGTGTTTGGTAAGCATAATATGTAAGCATCAATAGATATTATATATAACTTATATGTATTTTTTTTTACCAAGGATATTATTCCGCCAATGGCAGAAGATTAATCCCCTTCCAAGGCATAAAAATTATCTAAGTGAGTTTTGACTCTATCAACAAAGCCTTTTTCCCACGACAGGGATCAAACCCCTGACAATCTGACATCATAGTTAAGGAATCCAGCTATCAGCCAATTGTGTTTGACCTTATTGGTATATACTCCTTCCGGTCCATATTATAAGCATTATTTCTCTCTCACAAAAAGGGTGCTTATAATATGGACCGGAGGGAGTAACTTACATGTAGATTTATATAATTTGCTTGAAGGGTCCTTTTCCGATCCGTTACTTACTTTGGTCAAATGAGTTTAAATTCTCATCGTGACAACCTGCAATAATTGGTGTATCATAAAACAAGCCGTGATTTTGAATTTGTTTATTTTGTCATTGTTTATTTACCGATTTGCCCAAAGCTTGGTATGCGCTCTTTAGCTCCAAAGCCTCACAAAATAATCTCCAACAGTAAATTAGTTAAAATCAACTAATGTTAGTTATATAAAAGAAATATAACTGATTAACGGAGATTGACTCAAGTAGTGTGATCCTGCCAACTTGAGAACTTAGGAATGGAACTTAAGACTAAGAAGTCTCGAATTCGATTCCTGATTAATACACCCCGCTGAGAAAGGCATAAAAACATGATATCGTGTATGATTAGTCTCAAGGGTTCCTTAATATTAAAAGTATTCTTGGAAAACCAAAGAGTACAGATTAAAAAAATATTACTGAGGCAATAAATCAGGCAAGATTAATCAACAATCATAAAAAATAAGTTGCTGGGAGATGGCATTAAAAAATTAGTTGGTATTTTTTTTCTCTCATTCATTCTCAAGCTTTTCCTCTATTTTTCTTTTTTCTAGGAATATTTTTTTCTTAAAAATTACTAGTATTTGATATTGTTTTCATCCTTAAAATTTTTATATGACCTTTTTGAGCAAAATAAGTTTACTAGTAACAAATCAAGCGTATTTTATTTTGTTTAAACAAGTAAATATTGACCCATAATTTTTTGTATTTGCTTAATTATATTTTTTGGTTCCTTGATTTTTATGGTTTTTTTCTCATATGTCCTTGTTCACTTTTTTTTTAAAATGTCTGGTTTCCCGGAGTTACTTCTAGCTTCATCATATATCTTTGTTATCAAATTCGACCAAATTTTGTTGACATGTCACATTGGAATCTTAATCAGACGCAAGAGATTAATCATGTGCTATGTGATGTCACATAGGCGAAGATCTTCTTTATTTTTTTAAATTAAAAACACTAAAAAAAATACTCCCTCCGATCCTATATATAGGGCATACTTATCCGTATTCCCTGGACCAAAGAAAGTTGTTAATTTTGTAAATTTTATGAGAAAATATTGTAACAAGACAATTTTACCCCTCAACTTGGAAAGTTCACATTCATTAACGAATAACAAAAAAAATAGTTAGTCGAAACATTTAATAAGGACAAAAAAGATAAAAAAAACAATTAATGATGCATAAGAAATATAAAGTGCCTATATATAGGACCAAATATTTCTTCTAGAAGATGTCCTATATATATAGGACCAAAGAGAGTATTTTTTTTATAAATTTAGTTAAAAGAAAAAATAAAAAAGAATTGGAGAGAAAGAAATCGTCTTCGCTCATGAAGCAATTTAATTTTTTTTAATATTGCCGACAAACTGTGTTCAGAGTGTTGTGTTGTGTGTGATAGAGTTGCATAAAATTTTGACTTTGCAGAGCTATAAAAAATTCTAACTTAGCAGAGCTGGAAAAATTTCCAACTTTTCAAAGATGAAAACATTCTTTCATCTTTGTAGAACCGAAAATAATAACACGCAAAAGAGTGTTTTGGTCCATAAAAATTGAAAATGGAGACAAAAAATCGTTTATGAGGACAAAAACAATTCTCTTTTTTTATAAGCAATTTAGGAGCCCAAAATTAAAAGGAAAAGTTGTATACCCATTAAAATTTAGTAACACTATTGCATATATACTCTCCATTTTGTTAAAATAATCAAAATCACATTTATTAAAAAAGTTTATGACATATATTCTTTCTATTATAAAAAAAGGGATTGCTTAACCTCAGCTTTTAGGGTTGGACTAAGGTTAAGAGTTTCAAAAGTGGTAACAAAGTCTTGGAAATTTAAATTCATTATCTTTTAAATATTCAAGATTTAGTTTTTCAATGAAACACAACCTTTTATTAGCTGAGGTTAGCATTGGCAATTTGGGCGGGCGGGCGGGCATGGGCGCATGCCCGCCAATGCCCGCGATTTTGGTGGGCGGTTTCGTGGGCGAAAAATTGAGGCCCTGCCCGCCCTATAGGGCGGGCGGGCGGGCTTGTGGGCGGCCCGCTTTAATTAAAAAAAATTTAAAAATAAAAAAAAATCATAAAGAGGTAAAAAATTGAAAAATGCTAACGGTACGTAACTAACGTAAGATTGTAAATTACTCAAAATACTCGAAAAATACATAAAAACAATCAATCAAAGGTTGAAAGCAAAAAAAAATCGGTCAAAACAATTAAATAAAGATTGAGCAATCAATTAAAATTTGTACTAGATCAGAATAACAATCAATTTTTTTTTAATGTAATCAATACTTAGAAATTAGGAAACATATCACATATGTTTTTTTTATTTTTAAATTAATGGGCGGCCCGTGGGCGGCCCGCCGCCCACCCGACAATGCCCGCTAAAAAAATGGGCAGGGCGGGCGGGCATCTTTTTTCGTTGGGCTTAAAATCAATGCCCTGCTCGCAAAAAATTGCGAGCGGGCGGACGGGCCCCATAGGCATCCGCCCTAATTGCCAATACTAGCTGAGGTTAAGAAAATCCTATAAAAAATAATTGAAATGACATTTATTAAAAAAAAAAGTACTGTATACAAATATACAATCCTTATGTTATAAAAAAAAAATCGAAATCCGTATGATAAAAAAGTCAATTGAATCTATTTAATTTTTTCGAATTTATAAAAAAATATAACCATTTTATGAAAGTTTTATTAAAAATAAAATGAAAATTATTATTTTTTAAAAAGAATTATATTGAGATTAAAAAGTCGGTTTATTTTATTTTTATATTTGAGACCAAAATAAATATATTTCTTTTGGTCTTTTTTTTTCGGGGTCCGTATTCCTTGCGGAACCACCGATATCCCCAAGAGCACCCTTAATACCAGGGAGCCCTTGAGACTAATCCGGAGCGAGCTGCGTGGCTGGCTTTCCCAGCGAGATGTTTTTAGTGGGAATCAAACACGGGACTACTAGCACATGTGTCTCATTCCCAATATTTCAGTTGGGGCCTTACACCAAACCCCGTTGGTTACTCCTTTTGGTCTCTGTTGTAAGAAAAATGGTATATACTCCCTCCGGTTTCATTTATTAGAAAATTTTTTTTTTTAATGGTCTTAAATATAAGTAAAAAAATTAACCAACTTTCTATTCCCAATACAACCATTTTTAAAATATCCAAAGTGGTTGTAACTTATAACATTTAATTTTTGTTTCATTCTCAATTCAAGTTTACTAAAGTAGTCAATTTTTCTACGAATTTGAAAAAATTAAATGCATTCAACTAACTTTCTTAATACATGTGAAATTAGTTTTTTTTTTCCGCTTAAAAACAAGACCGAAGGAAGTACATGTTTTGGTCCCAAATATAAGAAAAAATTAATTAATTTTCTATTCCCGATACAATTAGTCTTAAAATGTTTATACAAAGTAGTGATCTCATCTAATTTTTGTTTCATTCCCCATACTTGTTTAATTCCTAATACAACTTTTCAAAAATAATCATATATTTTATGACTTTAAGAAAATTAAATATATTCAACTAACTTTCTTAACTTACTTTCTTAATGTAAATTAAGATTTGGGTTATTTTTATCTTGTTTTTGTTTTTACAATGCTAGAAACAACCGGCGGTGACGGCGGGAGTATGTTTGTTAAGTGTTAACCATACTTTATTAACAATAATATCATTTATTAGAATGAATTACTACTACATCATCAATTCGCCCGATGTTCCATTTGAACGTTTGGATGTCGAAGAAGCAGTGCCTTTTTCTTGTTACCAAGTGCCTACTCCTCCTCTCTACAAGTTTTGGATGGGCCATGGGAGAAATATAATATGCCCTTTGATTTCCCTGTTACTAGTCATTTTGTTATTGATGACAGGTTGCTCCTCCTGTGCGAGTGCGAGGGGGACTGTGACCTTCTAACTTTCACTCCTAGCTAATATTATTATTGCCCCTGTGGATGCTGCTTTTGCTGCTGTTTTCGCTTATGCTGCTTTTGATGCTTTTACTTCTGCTGCTTCTACTTTCGTTGCTGCTTTTGCTTCTGCTTATGCTGGTGCTGGTGAGTGGAGCTTCTCTGATTATTATGCTGTTGCAGACTCTTTTTACAAACTCACTGGAACTATTCCCAAAACTGGACTTTATTTACCCGAGTTCTAGGCACACCTGCTTGATATTTCATTGATTCAGTTTACGAAAACAAAGACAACAACATTTGGCATGGTGTTGTGAGGAGTTGTTGTGTGGATTAGTTGTTTCGGTCTCGGTAATTTTTCCTGCATAAGAGGACCTTTGACATGTTACTGTGTGGACTTGCTGCATGGGTCTCGATAACTCGATGATATTTCCTGGATAAGAAGACATTTAGTATGTTGCTGTGTGGAGTTGCTTGGCGGAGTTGCTGAGGACATTTGGTATGTTGTGACTTGTGTGGAGTTGCCGTTTCGGTCTCCGTAGCAAGATGATATTTCCTGGATTAGAGGACATTTAGTATGTTGCTGTGTGAAGTTAGCAGAGTTACTGAGGACATTTGGTATGTTGCTATGTGAATTAACTTTTTCAGTGCCTGTAACTAGAGGATATTTCCTGGATTAGAGGATAAACATGGACTTGATTGATCTTCCTATTTTATGTGATGTTTTGATCTTATGGGATGTTTAAACCGTTTCACACCATACTGATAAGTCTGTTTATCCCATTTCATATGCCTTCTCAATTTGTTGTTGTCCTATGAAATTTTAGCCTTGCAAACTTGACTCTTTGTAACTAGTCTAGGTTAGTTAATGGTTCAAGTGTCTCTGGTCGTTTTGTTGCTGTGTAGGTAATCAAGGATAGTTGATTAAGTAACAAGTACATTAAAAATACTATATAATATAAAAGTAACTTATTTAAAGACAAGATCTTGATCATTTTCTTAGGAAATAATGAGAGTCTAAACTTAGTATTAAGAGAGAGAGAGAGAATCTAAACTTGTTACACTAACTTATTTCACAAAGTCGACAAACTGGGCTAACTCGACAAAGACTGCATGAGCTCGTCAAACAAATGGCGTGGACTTAAGCGGTTAAAAGCTAGTGAAAATTTTTTGCCAACCCGTAATGAATTTATGACACCCCATCAATGATTTGACTCAACTCACAACCGATTTTCTATGGCTGTGAATATGGTAAATATCATACTAATAACCAGGTCCGATCCGACTTAGGGGCACAACAATAAGGTTGATCGCTTGCACTCAATATTTTTGGGGGCCCATGAAAAAATTAATATAATGTACACTCTATATATTTTACAAGTTTGAAAAATATTCATACATTCATGGTAGATAAATTCTCGAGTTAACTCTTGAACTCTTACGAATTTATATTTCTAGGTCACAAAAACTAGTTGATATACAAGTAAACTCTCTTTTTGGTAAACTTGTACAAGTTCAAGTAAACTCTAATAAAATCGATAAACTCTCGAATTGACTCTCAAGTTTATGAGTTTATATTTAGACATTGATTTGATCTCAAAATGTAATTTTTTTCCTCATTATTATTTGATATTTAGGTTGAAACACCTGTATCTTACGATATATAATAGATTTTATTTTGTATTGTTGTATGGAACTGCAAAATACAATAAATGATCAACTGAAATCATATAAGAGTTCAAAAAATATTGAATTATTGCAACATCCTTCATTTTTATCAAATACATAAATAATTATTTTATTAATAAAAATTATTTTATTTGAAAATAAACGATAGAAATTAATTTAATTAAAAAGGAAATGATTTTGATAAATGAATAATGATTTTTTTTTTAATTTGGAAAATGATTTTTAAATTTAAAAGGGCAAAAGAGTGATTTAATATAAATTCTGGTTTTGGAGAGAAAATAATGAAAATATATTTTGATTTTTTTTTTGAATTTTTAAGGGGTTTAATGGATTAAGGACCCATTTTAATCGATTAAACCTTGCAGTTGAAGAAAGGTTAAGGCGGTTTTGAGTGATTTGACAAGGGTTAAACACGTTTTAACCCAGAGATTGACACGTCCTGCTTGTCAATCTCTCCCCTTGATTAGGCAGCTGATTTAAGGGATTTGAGTGAGTAATTATCATTATGATAATGGAAAGAGAATAAATTATTGCATTGCATGAAGGTGTTGCGGTTGGTGACATAGGATGGTTGGAAAGATACACGAGGTTGCCGGGAACCTAAGTGAGAGTGATCTAGAGGTTAGGTACGACGGTGATGCGTCTTGCCGGGAACCTAATTATTTTTGTGCAGAGCGTGTAAGTGATGAGTTTGGATAAAGGCAGAATAAGCCCCGCAGATACTCAGAGATGAATTTTGGACAGTGAAGTATTATATAGCAAGCAGCTTGTTTAAATAAGAAGAAAAAAGGTTTGATATTTCCTTGTCAAGGATTTGCTAATGTATATCAGCATCTGGTTACAGTTTTTTGAATTTTGGTAATATTTGTTACAGGCCTTTCTCCTTGCCCTTTGTTCTCCAGCTTTTGTTGTGGAGCACTTTGGGCCGCAATAGATTTCAAGAATTTTTAGGTAATTTACAGAACTAATATTTTCATTGAGAATATTTTGAAGTTATATTAAAATTGAGATATGTCCTCCGTATTTTTACTCCTTGGACTTAAAAATATAACAGAAATACCAAACAATTCTGAGATGTAAGAATTAATTTGGATTTGTTTGGTTTAATAAAATTGGTTTTCGCTTTGTCCTTTCAAATTTTCGAAATGGGAAATAGAATGAAAAGTAGGTGACATAGTTTTACTAATTAAATAAAGGAAAATGTAAATTGTATTTCTCGTGTCTAACAGTCTCTTGGGTTTTAGTTTAATTTCGTTCCTCTGTGTTTGCCACTAATCAGCAAGTATAAGGGTTGTGTTTAATAATGAAAAGGGACAGTAAATGGAGGTTCATTAACAGGGTTGAAATGGAATATCCCTTAGCAAATTGAACTACTGTCATAATGATGATTTGAATAGAAGGGAGCTCAATTATTATTATTGTTGAAGAACTTACATAAAGAGAACGAGAAAATATTTTTGGGTTACTAGTATCAACCACTAAAATGCTAAAAGGATGAAAACTATTTGAGTGAGGGTTAGTTTCATTTGATTTCAACCAGAATGTCAATTGGGATCAATACAGGCCTTAGATTGTATTTTACGAACAGAATTTCACTTGCAAATACTCCGTTCCTTATTCCATAGCTGATCAAGCCTTAAATCTCTAACTAAAACCTAATTCCTTAGATGAGTCAATTAGAGAAAAAGCATCACACATAAGAATCCAAATGGTTATTTCAATTCCATGACTAGATCATTTATGGATATGGATCCTCTACCGCTACAATTTATTCGACTCTCTTCAGCATTGATCTTAGCTGTTTGATGCATCTAACGGCTGAGAGTTCAAATGCCAAAATACACTCATCCCTACTGAATAAACTCGTACGTACCAACAATACTTCCTCCCTCTCAGAACATGATCCAGAACATAACCGTCCTTTGCCACCTGCAGAATGATAACCCAAATGCTAGTCGTCATTGTCTCTCTCACTCATTGATACCACCCAGCCGGCATCTGTTTTCATCATCGTGTCACCAACAGGTGACAGCTCCTCTAATCAGCTCTCATGTTGCAACGTTTTTCTATTGTTCTTTCTGTTTATCTGTGTCCAAAAAAAATTATTTACTTTGATTTAAATCATATGATAACAAACAAAAAGGCTATTGCAACGTTCAATATAAATTCGTTGAGGTGCCTCCATTTGTGGGTTGCTTTGGGTGTTTATTCTCATACTCATTTGTTTTTCTTTTTCGCGCTCCATTTTCTTCCCTGCAGTTATACAACGCCTGCTCATGCTGTTCTGCTTCATTATGTCATTGCAGTTTGACAGGTGGTAGTTGCTTGTGTAATTGTGCGGTAAGAATATCGTAACCATAATTGAAATTTATTGTTCATATCATGCGATAGTTGTTTTGTCGTTCTTCCATTGTTAACCATAACTAAGGAAAACATGATTTGCCTCCAGGTTTTTGTTGCAGTTTTCTTTTTGAGTGAAGATTGCATGAAACATAGGTGAAAGCTTCTCTACAACTATGGATATAAAGGAAAAAAATATGAAATGATTATTTCGGAGCAACTAATTGTGCTTTTGGAGTTAAAAAGTTTCTGATGTAAATTTGGTTTTCTTGTTCAATATGCTAAGGACTTGTTGGTGAATTGTCTTAGTTTATGCGACGTACTTGTTGTCGTTTTTAATTTTGCAAATTCAAGAGTTCCTTTATTGACAGAATGGTTTTTGCTTTCAAGTTGAGCCCTTTGAGACTTGAGTTGAGATACTATGATACTATCAATTTTCTTGTGAAAGGGGTATCTAACAGTGCATTGTACCAAGGATGAGTTTGCTATCCCATGTTGAGCATATAGCTTTGTCTTCATTGTTAATAATTAGCCTTTAAATGCTTTGATGTTTTTGTTCCCCAACTTGCCTTGTGCTTGGTAATCATGATAATGTGTAAGAATCCTTGTTAATAATTACTGTAGCATTTTTTTTTAAATATGGTTATAACATTATTATTAATTATTTTGAATATTTTGGACAATTAAATATTTTTGTATTTTTCATCGATTATCTTATCTTAATTTAATAATAAAAAATATTTATCATATCATATCATATTATTTTTTTTGCTTATGTAGGTTTGTTTTTTTCCTGTTTCAAAAAAGTTTCTTTTTTATAAGGTATATCTTTTTTAATTTTAATATGAATGTTAGTTGAAAATTAATATTATTACAATTTTTATTTTTAAAAAGTCAATAATTATTAAATAATTATAATACTCCTTTTGATCCTTATTATAAGCCTTTTTGACTAATTTTCACACACTTTAAGAAAGTTAGTTGATATTGTTAGTGATATTAGAAATGTAAATGTTTGCTATATTTTTTCAAAAGTATCCCTACATTTATTATTGAAAATCTAAAAAGTGTTGAGTAAATAGAGGTGTTTGTGGAAAAGAAGTAATTCATGCAATTGAAAATTGAAAATGAGACTTATATTAAGGATTAAAGAAAAGTCTTCAGAAGAGGCTTATATATAGGACCGGAGAGAGTATAAATAAGCAGATTTAGCAACAACAATAGTAGTCGAGATATTATTTCTAATAGATATGATATTATTATTAAAAAAAAATAGGATAATCGGCTGATAAGATTTAAAAAAAAAACAGAAAAGTTTGGTTTATAATCGAACTTTATAAATAAAATAAAATTTTAAAAAAAAGTTTGTTTGGACTCATAATTTTTGATTCAGGAGTACTAAGTTTTATTTTTGTATTTTGTTTTTAAAAATTCTGACATATGTGTCGCAAAACTCTTAAACAAATTACTTAAAACCTTTTGATATACCTATGTCGGAATCTCAAAAAATTTCGATACTGGATTGTCGAAATTTACATAATAACGTAAAAAAAATAAAAGACATGAATTTTATCTTCACAAGTGTGGAACGTCCATTGGTACTCCTTTTTCTTTTTTTTTTTTTTTTTTGAGTGAAGAAGGATTGATGGTGAAATATTAGAAGAAGAAAGATAGATTTGTAAAAGGGTGAATGAATGAGATATGGGGTTTTGGATATTGGGATTTGTTCTTTTTTAAAATAAAAAAAATTGAATAATAAAAGGCAATATGAACATTTTTCATTTAAAATGGGTTTGGGGGTTAATTCATATCATGTTGATTAGTGCCTCTCTGTTAGGGCCAAAACCCGGTTTCCTTTATTCCTTTGTTTTTCACTTCATTCTGTCTCCAACGAGATGATGAGCAGCGACGACGGCAATAGATTCATCTGCATTAGAGGTGTTCAAAACCGAACCAATCCATTTGATAACTGAAAAACCAAACTGAAAAACCGAAATTTAAAAAAAAAAAAATCGATAAAAAATGGATTTGTTTGGATGAGGAAAAGAGAAAACCGATTGGATCGGATCGGATTTCGGATTTACTTTTCAAAACAGAACCGAACTGATGTTTTATTACTAACTTGAAAATTTATGATCTTAGATAAAAACTTCACATATTATTATATTATGCATCTTTTTGCTTAAAAACATGTATGCATCTACAAATAAAATGATTTAACAAATCCTACGCATCATCTATTTTTGTTACAAAAGGAATGAAGTAGATAACATTAAATTGTCGCTAAATATTTCTACTAAATTTACTAAAAAACTTGACACAGTTGTACGTAGCACGTGAAGTTGCGAACCGAACCGAAATCGAATAAAATTTTTGGATCGGATTTCTTAGGATAAACAAACCGAACCGACTTCAGATCAGATGACTTTTTTCCTAAAAACTGATCCATGAACACCCATAATTCTGTATTCTTAGGATAAATAAACCGAACCGAATATAATTTTTATCTTCGGATCGGATGACTTTTTTCCTAAAAACCGATCCAAGAACAGCCATAATCCTCACAGGCCTACTCTCTTCTACTACCCAACCCAATACAAAGATTGAAACCCTAGACTTGATCGATGCCCTATGTATGCCCTATTCATCGCCCGCCCCTCTTTCTTCTCATCCTCATCTCCGATCAGATGAGATGGGCAATAATCAGAGCAATAAAGCTGAAGCAGCAGCGTTCAAAGGAAATGAAAGAGAAAGAGAAGAATCAATCAGCTTTCACTCTGCCTTCAACGACAACAGCAGCAATAGCAATGGAGCACCACCGTCTCTTCTTCTGTTTCTGATGACTAAAAGGGGAGAGCTCATAGGCATCGATCTTAGTGGCAGTGGCGGTGGTGAAATCTCACATCCACCCCCCTATGCTCCGATTCGCGTGTTTCTCGATCTCCAAAATTACCATAAGTATAATTATCCCATAGGCATGCGACACTTCAAACTCGGAGGCAAACACTATTTGTGTGGCGGTGCACTTAAACCCTATTATCGCTATGTCGGTCCTGCCGATTACTTCTCCGATAAAGTCTTCCACTTGCACTTGGATACCAACCCCACCACCGTCATCAAAGACCCCCAAGCTCTCTTAAATCTTATCCCCACCCCTCGTCTTATGGAACCCAAATTCCCACGCATTGTTGCCCATATTAAAGGTAGTGTTTATCTTCTCCATGGCGGCTTTTGCTTTGATAGTTTTCCTCGTATGCGCCATGTTCCCACCCCCAAAGTTCCATTTGAACGTTTGGATTTGAATGAGGATCATGTTGATGTTGATGTTGACGTGCCTCCGTTTTCTTGCCATCAACTGCCTCCTCCTCCTTGGATTACAACCTGGTCCTCTATGGTGCCCTTTGATACCCCTATTCGTAACCATTTTGTTTTTGATGACAAGTTGGTCATCTATTGTCCTTCTCCTAATTACATACTAACCTTCACTCCTTCTCTCTCAGAAGAAGATGAAGATGATGATGATGCACCCGATGATGGTGCCGGCGGTGGTAAGTGGTCCTTCCATGAATATTCTCCTGTTTACTCTTTTTTCGAACAACTCAAACTCAATGGATTATCTCTTCCCGCAACCGGACTCTATTTACCTGAGTTTTGTGTTGCTGGTGATGATGATGATGATGGCGACTCATTGGGAGTTTTACTTGCCATTGATTGGGTTGTCTGTGATGATCTCGCCGATGATGATGATGTTGCTGCATATATGGACTCTAGTTTTACAATCTATGCTTACGCTATTTCTAAAACAACATTCCAACCCAAGTTCATGCAAATACTTGATGATCAAGTATTCTTTGATATCCTTCCTGATCCTCATCCTGGTCCTACTACAAATCCTTTGATTGGTCCGACTGGAAGCCACCACCTTCTGGACCTTGGCAAAGGTGATGAGGAGGGTGCCAGGAGAATTTGTGCAATCTTGGCTGCTGATTGCTTTGACCGCATGCCTTGCCTCTTCGTATCCATTTTCGATGTGTGAATCAATAATGATAATAATGCACCTGCTGCTGCTGCTGCTGCTGATTTTGTCACACACAATTTCAATTTCTTATCCGTTTCCCCACCCATCAAAAAGTTTGCCTTCAGAATGGACATAGAGAGAGGTTTTATGTTTGATAGCAATCCTGTACTTGATGCCTTCTTTATTTAGGTCGGTATTGTTTTATCCACTCTCTCGTGTTGCTACTGTTGCATCATGGATTTCATACCCTATCCTTTTATTTGCATCAGATTTATACTTGCATGCTTGCTTGCCTCTTTTTCATTTTGTTTGTAATCATTAACTATTTGTACAATATCCAACATGTGATTCATGCTTGATTATTTAGCTGCTTATTCCAATGTATGTGTCAAACTATATATGATATGTTGCTGTTTCGGTCTCCATAACAGCTGGATGATATTTCCTGGATTAGAGGATAAACATACATGGACTCCATTCATCTTCCTATTTTTGATTATATGGGCTAAACTAAATTAAGTCTGGAAGCACTTTCATGCATGTAGATATATGATTCAAAGGGAAATTGAGAATCACTTGGTCAGGAATTATATACATTTTTGTAGAAGTACAGGTTAGGTTACAATATATGCAGTATGCTTTCTTTCTCTAAATCCAACTGCCCAAAGTTATACCTTTATCTTTTACTTTTTGACCTTGCATTTCATTTCCCATATATTGCAATATTTGGACTTCTAGGTTATGAAGCAGCAACCGTGGCCTAACTTTGAGTCAATTCTAATTGCATTGGTATTGCTCTATTTTTTTATATCTGCACTTCTTGACTTAGTTTTTCGGTTTAGTCACTGTTTGGATGCATATAGGCATGTAAAGTTATCTGAAGTCATGCTTTAATTTGTTCTGGACACTCAAAATAAAAAGACTCGCCTAGGAAAGGTGATTTTCAAAGTTAGATAATATGATTTGTAGCTATAGTTTACTAAGAATTATCCAAGTGCAAAGCTCTTTTGTTATACCTGTTTACGTGTTATCAGATATGAACTTCGGTTGCGTGGATTAGAGAGCATAACAGTTTTAACCTTTGCACAATAGAAAAATTTTGTATCGTTACTGTTACTGAAAACAGAAAAGAATTTGATCTAGTATTACGTTAATTGAAAATTGAAATTGGAGTCAAGTTTTAGAAACTTAAATTCATGCAAGAACTTGCTTGTTTACTCAGAAAATCAGTGGAAACCAGCTGTAAATTGACACTAGCATAACCAAAGTTCATGCTTACCTGCCAATCAGTGGAGGTTAATGCGATGCAAATCATGTTTGTCTTCACATTTTTATTTGGTTGATTAACTTTATCAACGCTACATACTATTATTTTATTCCAAATTTGTACGGTAATTTCCCACATTGTGCACTCTTCTTCATTTCCCCCCTGTAAACTTAATTCCTTGCTGATTCAATTCATTTCCTGAAGGAGTTTTTATATATAATTTGTACTGCTATTGCATTTTTCAACTATGATTTCTTACTGGTATTGTATTTTTTTTAACTCTATCAATTATGATTTCTTACTGCTATTGCATGAATTTAGTGTTACTTAAATTGAATTATCTGTTTACTAGTTTTACTTGAATTATGTGTTTGTTAGCGGTCAGTTTAGTTTTACTCCTATTTGTGCATTTATTTGTGTTGAAAATGAATGTATGTGTTGGGATTAATCTTTGGGTGAATGGGTCACCTAATCTCTGTTCATTTTAATTCCATGACGATTTTATTTTACTTTTGAGTTAGGTAGTTTTTCTTTCGAAATCCTTAGCAGCAAACAGTCTTAACCAAACTGGGAATGTTTTGTACTCTCGTTTTTGATAGTGAATACAATCTTAACCAAACATCTCTCATTTGAAATGGTACTTTATCCTTCATGTTGTCATTAGCATTTTCTTAACATCCTGCACTAAGTCTGATGTTTGAGAAAACCATAGTTTCGTTTAGCTGTTGAAGTTGTAATATTTGTCAGGTAATTAAGTCTGGAAGCACTTTCAGGCATGTAGATATAGGATTCAAAGGGAAATTGAGAATCACTTGGTCAGGAAATATATGCATTTTTTTTTAGAAGTACAAGTTAGGTTACAATATATGCAGTATGCTTGTTTTCACCAGGATCAGTTCTTGGCTTGTTTGTGTTCCATATTATTTTTGATGTTTTTCTTATGTGTGTAATGTATGTTATTAAAGTGAATATGGTCCTCTAATCTTGCATTGCTTTTGATATTGCAGAAAATGCTTTTGACTGCATGCTTTGAGTCATGGAAAATGCAGATTGCAGAAACAATTGGAGCTTGCTTTAATTTCATTGTCAGCACCACTAGATTTTGGTTTCGGGTTTAATGTTTTGGCTTTTTCCTGAAGGCAGTAGGCGTTGTGGATTTACATCATTAGTTCACTATGTCATAGAATCTTATGTTTTGGACACTCATGTTAGTTAATTTTTTAGGGTTTAGAGGGAAATTAAAAGAGGACTATTTCGCAGCAACTAAGTGTGCTTTTGGAGTTAAAAGAGTTTATGATGTAAATTAAATGGTTTAAGTTGAGCCCTTTGAGACTTGAGTTGAGAATTGAGATACTATGATAGTATCAATTGTCCTGTGAAAGGGTAGCTAATAGTGCATTGTTCCATGTTGAGCATATAGCTTCGTTTTCATTGTTAATTAGCCTTGAATTTTGGTAATATTTGTTACAAGCCTTTTCTCCTTGCCCTTTTGTTCTCCAGCTTTTGTTGTGGAGCACTTTGGGCTGCAATAGATTTGAAGAATTTTTGGGTAATTGCAGAACTCATTTTCATTGAGAATATTTTGAAGTTATCTTACCAGTGAGATATGTCCTCCGTATTTTTACTCCTTGGACTTTAAATTTAACAGAAATACCAAACACTTGTGAGATTTGAGAATTATTTTGGATTTGTTTGGTTTAAGAAAAATTACTGTTTTCGGTAATGATGGTTTTAACTGTTTCCTTTCAAATCTTCGAAATGGGAAATAGAATGAAAAGTAGGTGACATAGTTGTACTAATTAAAGGTAAATGTAAAACTAGATTTTGGTTTCGGGTTTAATGTTTTGGCCTTTTCCTGAAGGCAGTAGGCGTTGTGGATTTACATCATTAGTTCATTATGTCATAGAATCTTATGTTTTGGACACTCATGTTAGTTATTGTTTAGGGTTTAGAGGGAAATTAAAAGATGATTATTTCGCAACAACTAAGTGTGCTTTTGGAGTTAAAAGAGTTTATGATGTAAATTAAATGGTTTAAGTTGAGCCCTTTGAGACTTGAGTTGAGATAATATACTATGATACTATCAATTTTCTTGTGAAAGGGTATCTAACAGTGCATTGTACCACGGATGAGTTTGCTATCCCATGTTGAGCATATAGCTTTGTCTTCATTGTTAATAATTAGCCTTTAAATGCTTTGATGTTTTTGTTCCCCAACTTGCCTTGTGCTTGGTAAGCATGATAATGTGTAAGAATCCTTGTTACTACTTTCGTCCCTAATTATAAAGTTCTCTTGACACTTTTATTTTGTCTTTATTTATAAATCCCTTTACTAATTTTTAATGATCATTAATTACTTTTTTCCACAAACACTCTTATTTATTTAACACCTTTTAGATTTCCAATAATATTAATAGGGGTAATTTTGAAAATACATATCAAAAGTTCACATTTCCAATATAATTAACTAAATTTTTTTTGAAAATTGAAATATTAAATTACTTTCTTAATCCGTGTGAAATTTCTAAAGTGACAGTTAAATTGGAACGGAGTGAGTAATTATTTTGAATATTTTGGACAATTAAATATTTTTATATTTTTCATCGATTCTCTTATCTTAATTTAATAATAAAATTAAATAATAAAAAATATTTATCATATCATATCATATTATTTTTTTTGCTTATATAGGTTTGTTTTTTTCCTGTTTCAAAAAAGTTTCTTTTTTATAAGGTAAGGTATATCTTTTTTACTTTTAATATGAATGTTAGTTGAAAATTAATATTATTACAATTTTTATTTTTAAAAAGTCAATAATTATTAAATAATTATAATACTCCTTCCAGTCCTTATTATAAACCTTTTGACTAATTTTTACACGCTTTAAGAAAGTTAGTTGATATTGCTAGTATATTAGAAATGTAAATGTTTGGTATATTTTTTCAAAAGTATCCCTACATTTATTATTGAAAATCTAAAAAGTGTTGAGTAAATAAGGCTGTTTGTGGAAAAGAAGTAATTCATGCCATTGAAAATTGAAAATGAAACTTATATTAAGAACTAAAAAAAGTCTTCAAAAGAGGCTTATATATAGGACCGGAGGGATTATCAAATAAGCAGATTTAGCAACAACAATAGGAGTCGAGATATCATTTCTAATAGATATGATATTATTATTAAAAAAAAAGTAGGATAATCGGCTGATAAGATTTTTTTTTTTTAAAAAAAAGCAGTAAAGTTTGGTTTATAATTGAACTTTATAAATAAAATAAAATTAAAAAAAAAAAGAACCGATTATAAAATTACTTTTCAAAACAGAATCAACCGATGTTTTATTACTAACTTGAAAATTTGCAAGGATTTTAGATAAAAACTTCACATATTATTATACTCCACATTTTAGATAAAAACCGATTATGCATTTTTTTGCTTAAAAACATATATGCATCTACAAATAAAACGATTTAACAAATCTTACATATCATTTATTTTTGTTAAAAAAGAATGAAGTAGATAACATTAAATTGTCGCTAAATATTTCTACTAAATTTAATAAAAAACTTGACACATTTGTACGTAGCACCTGAAGTTGCGAACCGAACCAAACCGAAATCGAATATAATTTTTGATCGGATCGAATTTCTTAATATAAACAAACCGAACTGAATCGAACCAAATATAATTTTTATCTTCGAATCGATGACTTTTTTCCTAAAAACCGATCCATGAACACTCATAATGCTCACAAGCCTACTTTCTTCTACTACCCTACCCAGCCCAATACAAAGATTGAAACCCTAGACTTGATGGATGGAACGATTTTAATGTCCACCCGTCTAAAACGGGTGGACCTATCCACCTGCTTATTTACCTAGAATAGAAGGTTTTTCAACTTGGTAAAATTGTAATAAAGTTGAAGTTCAAGGTTAAATATTTAGTCTAAAATTATCAGATTATTCAAGAGAAGGAAATGAACACTTTCACCATAGCTTGGAGATTCAGCTCATACCGTCGTTCTCCAACTCTCTCACCCCGTCCTTCTCCCCCATCTCGTTCCAGAAAAGTCCATCTCCCCCATCTCGTTCCAGAACCTTCAGCATCAACCTCCGTTTTAATCTGTCTTCAACACCGATTATTGTGGAGGTATGAGTTGCAGATCTAAGTTTCCTTGCATATTAGCAAATGGGTATTTAGCTTCAGATGGTGGAAGCTTCAGATGACTACAAAAGTCGCATTCATGGTGGCTTTGGTGTTTCGAATCAGAGAGGAAGAGAGATCGTCATTTTCTAGCATGTGTACGGGGCCGGCGACCATCAGATCCTTGACCTCCGTGTTCGTTGTCCCTGGTACGGCCACTTCGACTTTATTTCATTTTAAGGTGGAAATGAAAAACATTAGTGCTTTAGTGGTTCACTTTAGTACTGAAAAACTCAAGTAATTTGGTTGTTTGCTTAAAGTATTTCTTATAATTAGGGGTTGTATCTGACTTAGAGCCCTCCAACATTGATTGTTTATTATGTCTAATTGCTATTTATGTTTCTGTTGCACTAACGTAGAAATTAGAGAGTACCTGATTTTTTATTAAGCCCTAAAAAATAGAATTAAAAGAATTAGAGAATATATCTTCGTTAATTGGGGGACCAGTGATCCCCCAATTGCTAATGCAGTTTAACTTCATTTTCACTCATATTGTATTTCATGTCATTCTTTCTATTGGGTGTTTTTTGTTCCCTCTGTCATAATTCATACTATATTTCCTGTCATTCTTTCTATTGGGTGTTTTCTTATTGCACTAAATCTTGTTGTCATTTTGGATTGAGCTTTATCCTAATTGATGTTACTATTTACGGCTCAAGAGTCAGTCTCACAATCTAGAATTTTCGCTTTTAGTTGATGTTTGTGTAACTTAGCTGATTATGTTCATTGAATTTAGGCTTAGCAATTTGATTCTACATTGTTTAATATTTGCAGAAGCAAAAAGCTGGAGCATCTGCTGATTTTCAAGAAGTTGGTCATGATGGAAAAGCAAAAACTAAAAGCCAGTTTATAAACTTGGTTTTTTGACATTTTCAGTTGCTTTCTCTAAAATTTGATTTGGTTCTTATTGCATTAACTTTGGATTAAGTGTACATGTATTTTGATTCCCAGCAGAAGACAAGCATCTTTTTGCCTAATCCTAGCTTTCCTCCCAATCATTCATGGAACCATCTTTAATTTTTTTTCAATAGAAGAGGTGATTTAACCCAATAAAGCAGGTAATGCCTTCTTGAGTGCTGAGGCCAAAGACTGCGAAGAGCAGAGAACGGTTAGGCATCACCGAAAATTCATATGATAACACAGTTCTCGTTCTCTTGTGATTACAACGCGGATTATATAAATGTTTGATGATAGAGATGCAGTATTTGATGTATATGTTTACTGTTATTTGCAGTATTTGATGTATAAGTTCTTCCATTGTATTCTATCATCCAATTTGACAATGATTTGGTCCTTTAAATGCTTTTACTATAATTACTGTTATTTTGTTTTACAATCGGAGAAGAGCAATAAGGGGAAAACGTAAAATTGTTACCTGCAATTGCACTATTGTGATAGAATATTTCAGTAGCAAACTTTTCAAAAAGAATAAATAAGCATTAAATTACAGAGGGAATATTACAATTGCTATGGCGATATTTCTCCTTCAAACAGCAAAGCTTCAGCCAACATCTATCCCTGGTGTAGAGCAGTCTAGCTAACATGATAATATGATACCAGCTAGGAGGTTTACATAACAGAGTCTGTTACAAAGTATTATGGTTTTGTTTTTCATTTTTTAATATCCTAATTGCACAAGTAAAATAACTTGAACTCATTTTTCCTTTTTGATTGAAGTTGTATAATACACTTTAATTTTGTGAATGCAGGTTGGACTTTAATTTAGTGAATTTGTGCTCTATGAAAATCATTGCTCTAGTGTATATAATTATGGCATTTATTTGTTGAAAAAAAAATGTTGACAATTTATTTAAATATATGGATATAGCAAATATTATAAATTTAATTTAACCCACTCAATCCCACACATTCGTCACGTAACCCCACACATTAGTCAAGTTAACTCAGTCAACCCCACACTTTAGTCAAGTCAACCCCACAATTTAGTCAAGTTAACCCACTCAACCCCACACATTAGTCAAGTCAACCCCACACTTTAGTCAAGTTAACAAACTCAACCCCACACATTAGTCAAGTCAACCCCACACTTTAGTCAAGTTAACCCAGTCATCCACACACATTAGTCAAGTCAACCCCACACTTTAGTCAAGTTAACCCAGTCAACCCCACACATTAGTCAAGTCAACCCCATACTTTAGTCAAGTTAACCCAGTCATCCACACACATTAGTCAAGTCAACCCCACACTTTGGTCAAGTTAACCCAGTCATCCCCACACATTAGTCAAGTCAACCCCACACTTTAGTCAAGTTAACCCAGTCATCCACACACATTAGTCAAGTCAACCCCACACTTTGGTCAAGTTAACCCAGTCATCCCCACACATTAGTCAAGTCAACCCCACACTTTCGTCAAGTTAACCCAGTCAACCCCACACATTAGTGAAGTCAACCCCACAATTTAGTCAAGTTAACCCAATCAACCCCACACATCAGTCAAGTTAACCCACTCAACCCCACACATCAGTCAAATGAACCCTACACTTTAGTCAAGTTAACTCAGTCAACTCCACACATTAGTCAAGTGAACCCCACACTTTAATCAAGTTAACAAATAAATAAAATACCCCATATTTTAATCAAGCGTAACCCACATTCTAAAGAACTTAGTCAAGTGAACCCCATATTGTAATCAACTTAGTCAAGCGTATCCCACATTCTAATAAGCTTAGTGAAGCGTACCCAACTTCCTAATCAACTTAGTCAAGCGTACCCCACATTCTAATCAACTTAGTCAAGCGTACCCCACATTCTAATCAACTTAGTCAACCGTACCCCACAATGTAATCAACTTAGTCAAGCGTACCCCATTTCGTAATCAACTTAGCCAAGCGTACACCACTTCCTAATCAACTTAGTCAAGCATACCCGACTTCCTAATCAACTTACTCAAACGTACCCCACAATCTAATCAACTTAGTCAAGCGTACCCCACATTATAATTAAGCGTACCCCACTTCCTAATCAACTTACTCAAGCGTAACCCACATTCTAATGAACTTAGTCAAGTGAACCCCATATTGTAATCAACTTAGTCAAGCGTACCCCACAATGTAATCAACTTAGTGAAGCGTACCCAACTTCCTAATCAACTTAGTCAAGCGTACCCCACTTCCTAATCAACTTAGTCAAGCGTACCCCACATTCTAATCAACTTAGTCAAGCGTACCCCACATTCTAATCAACTTAGTCAACCGTACCCCACAATGTAATCAACTTAGTCAAGCGTACCCCATTTCGTAATCAACTTAGCCAAGCGTACACCACTTCCTAATCAACTTGGTCAAGCGTACCCGACTTCCTAATCAACTTACTCAAACGTACCCCACAATCTAATCAACTTCGTCAAGCGTACCCCACATTATAATTAAGCGTACCCCACTTCTAATCAACTTACTCAAGCGTAACCCACATTCTAATGAACTTAGTCAAGTGAACCCCATATTGTAATCAACTTAGTTAAGAGTACCCCACAATGTAATCAACTTAGTGAAGCGTACCCAACTTCCTAATCAACTTAGTCAAGCGTACCTCACACAATAATCAACTTCGTCAAAGGTCACTCAGTGAAGTGATATATTAATTTATCCGGTCTTATTTATAAGTCACAATTCAGAATGGTTTTGTGGTCCTATTTATTTACTTTCACCGGTCTAATCAACTGAACCCCACCTTCTAATGAAGTTAGTGAAGTGAGGATAAAAAAATCCACCCTAATCACCTTTGTTGGTTATTATACTTATATTTTTTTAGATTTCTATCCTTAACCTTTAAAGATAACATTCATAAACTAATTGTAACCATTTTGTATATGGTTATCTTAATTTTTTGGTTAAAAGATATTTGTCATTTAACTTTATCATTTATTTAACCTTCAAACTTTTTTTCGTCAAATATCAAAGTTATGATTTTTTATTTATTAAAAAAAAAAAAAACAAAGATAACTATGGTACGAAATTTTATTAAAAAAACAACTGTAATTTTTTTCATTTTCAACGCGTTTTTTTAAACACTTTTTTTTTCAGGTCTATAAAATATAATAATTGTTTTTTTTTTACCACAAGCAGAAAAACTAAACAAAAAGCAAAAAAAAAAAAATTAATGTATCCAGTAAGGAGTAGCAAGGCCCCTCACTTTTTTACAAATAGGTCCAGCAAACGGGCCCAAAAATTTGAATGCATCCAGCCCAAAGTGCCTCCACTACAAGCAGCTCTACGGTGCCCAGCAGCTTGCCCTGCACATGGTACACTGAAGTTTCAGCAGGTTACAGGTAATGGATAAGATCCGTTGATTGGGCAAATGACATCCTGACCACTCAAATGCCCGAGTGGATGGGTCCACCCGCTGGACATTAAAATTCTTCTGATGGATGCCCTATGTATGCCCCATTCATCGCCCGCCCCTCTTTCTTCTCTTCCTCATCTCTGATCGATCAGATCAGATGGGCAATAATCAGAGCAATAAAGCTGAAGCAGCGCTCAGAGAAGAATCAATCAGCCCTCTTCCTTATCCCCCTATCTTCACCGATAACAGCAGCAATGCGTTCAGAGAAGAAGCACCACCGTCTCTTTTTCTGTTTCTGGTGATGAAAAGTGGAGAGCTGATAGGCATCGATCTCAGTGGCAGTGGCGAAGGTGAAATCTCACATCCACCCCCCTATGCTCCGATTCGTGTGTCTCTCGATCTCCAAAATTACACTAAGTATAATTATCCCATAGGCATGCGACACTTCAAACTCGGAGGTAAACACTATCTGTGTGGCGGTGCACTTAAACCCTATTATCGCTATGTCGGTCCTGCCGATGACTTCTCCGATAAAGTCTTCCACTTGCACTTGGATACCAACCCCACCACCGTCATCAAAGACCCCCAAGCTCTCTTAAATCCTATTCCCACCCCTCGTCTTTTGGAACCCAAATTCCCACGCATTGTAGCCCATATTAAAGGCAGTGTTTATCTTCTCCATGGCGGCTTTTGGTTTGATAGTTTTCCTTGTATGCGTCATGTTCCCACCCCCAAAGTTCCATTTGAACGTTTGGATTTGAATGAGAATGTTTATGTTGATGTTGATGTTGATGTTGACGTGCCTCCGTTTTCTTGCCATCAACTGCCTCCTCCTCCTTGGATTACAACCTGGTCCAATATGGTGCCCTTTGATTACCCTATTCATAACCATTTTGTTTTTGATGACAAGTTGGTCATCTGTTGTCCTTCTCCTAATTACATACTAACCTTCACTCCTTCTGATGCACCTGATGATGGTGCCGGCGGTGGTAAGTGGTCGTACCATGAATATTCTCCTGTTTACTCTTTTTTTCAACAACTCAAACTCAATGGATTATCTCTTCCCGCAACTGGACTCTATTTACCTGAGTTTTGTGTTGCTGGTGGTGGTGATGATGATGGCGACTCATTGGGAGTTTTACTTGCCATTGATTGGGTTGTCTGTGATGATCTCGCCGATGATGATGATGTTGCTGCATATATGGACTCTAGTTTTACAATCTATGCTTACGCTATTTCTAAAACAACATTCCAACCCAAGTTCATGCAAATACTTGATGATCAAGTATTCTTTGATATCCTTCCTGATCCTCATCCTGGTCCTACTACAAATCCTTTGATTGGTCCGACTGGAAGCCACCACCTTCTGGACCTTGGCAAAGGTGACGAGGAGGGTGCCAGGAGAATTTGTGCAATCTTGGCTGCTGATTGCTTTGACCGCATGCCTTGCCTCTTCGTATCCATCTTCGATGTGCGAATCAATAATGATAATAATGCACCTGCTGCTGCTGCTGCTGATGATGATGATGATGATGATGCTGATTCTGATTTTGTCACACACAATTTCAATTTCTTATCCGTTTCCCCACCCATCAAAAAGCTTGCCTTCAGAATGGACATGGAGAGAGGTTTTATGTTTGATAGCAATCCTGTACTTGATGCCTTCTTTATTTAGCTAGGTCGGTATTGTTTTATCAACTCTCTCGTGTTGCTACTGTTGCATCATGGATTTAATACCCTATCTTTTTATTTGTATCAGATTTATACTTGCATGCTTGCTTGCCTCTTTTTTCATTTTGTTTGTAGTCATTAACTATTTGTACACTATCCAAAGTGTGATTCATGCTTGATTATTTAGCTGCTTATTCCGATGTATGTGTCAAACTATATATGATATGTTGCTGTTTCGGTCTCCACAACGGCTGGCTGATATTTCCTGGATTAGAGGATAAACATACATGGACTCCATTCATCTTCCTATTTTTGATTATATGGGCTAAACTAAATTAAGTCTGGAAGCACTTTCATGCATGTAGATATATGATTCGAAGGGAAATTGAGAATCACTTGGTCAGGAATTATATACATTTTTGTAGAAGTACAGGTTAGGTTACAATTTATGCTAATGCTTGTTTTCACCAGGATCAGTTCTTGGCTTGTTTGCGTTCCATATTATTTTTGCTGTTTTTCTTATGTGTGTAATGTATGTTATTAAAGTGAATATGATCCTCTAATCTTGCATTCCTTTTGATATTGCAGAAAATGCTTTTGACTGCATGCTTTGAGTCATGGAAAATGCAGATTGCAGAAACAATTGGAGCTTGCTTTAATTTCATTGTCAGCACCACTAGATTTTGGTTTCGGGTTTAATGTTTTGGCCTTTTCTTGAAGGCAGTAGGCATTGTGGATTTACATCATTAGTTAATTATGTCATAGAATCTTATGTTTTGGACTCTCATGTTAGTTATTATATAGGGTTTAGGGGGAAATTAAAAGATGATTATTTCGCAGAAACTAATTGTGCTTTTGGAGTTAAAAGAGTTTATGATGTAAATTAAATGGTTTAAGTTGAGCCCTTTGAGAATTGAGTTGAGAATTGAGATACTATGATACTATCAATTTTCCTGTGAAAGGGTAGCTAATACTGCATTGCACCATGTTCCATGTTGAGCATATAGCTTCGTTTTCATTTTTAAGTAGCCTTGAATTTTTGTAATATTTGTTACAGGCCTTTCTCCTTGCCCTTTGTTCTCCAGCTTTTGTTGTGGAGCACTTTGGGCTGCAATAGATTTCAAGAATATTTGGGTAATTGCAAAACTCAATTTTATTGAGAATATCTATACATTGTACAATTGAGGGTTTTTTACTACCCCCTCCATCCCTGTTCACCGCCACGTCAGCTTATCTACCCTGCGGATATCACGTGACTGTCCTAGCTCCCTCTCTCTGCTTGGGCATTCAATTGTTGAGCCTCTTGCTACGTGCCTTGAAGTGAACAACCTTATTTCTTACCTTCCATCTAGGCCCACTTCAAATTTACATTCTTGCTTAAACCCTTCTGTAACCTGCTCTGGCTCCTGGGTTCCAAATCTTTGTCCTATCTATGACAAATGCAGAGGTCCATTATTTCTCTCGGTATTTTTCTTTGTTTTTTTTCCAGTTCGAATTGTAAATTACTGCCTCGGCTCTTATTTTTTTAGCTTGATTTTCGACCTGATCGTCTATAGTTTGATTTTTGAAGGCTTTGTTGTAATTTAGCATGCCGTTGTGTACTTCTTGCGTAGATTTTTGGTTGTCCTTATGCAGCAGGTTCAAAGCTTTATCTCGAAACTATCATGTAATAAATTTTTGTGCCCTTGTTTCTTTCTTTTGCATAGCATGGTCTATTGTGCATTCATGCTCCTACTCTCTCTCTCTTCCTCATATTCTCACTCTTCCTCATCGCCACCAAGGGAGACTAGAATCAAGTCCCAGCCTCCATCACGACCCTATCTCCCATCCGCCCAAGACTTGGACCGCCTCCTCTTGGAGCAACGCAGCGAGCTCGCGGTGGCTCGCCTTACAAGAATCTCTTGCCGCCTCTCCGTCCTACTCCACCCTCCCCAATTTACAGCAACAACAACCCCTCCCTGACGACGCCGTTTTAAACCCCCACCGCTCTCCATCTGCGCTGAGCAAGAAATCAAAGACCCCTCTCGTGTTGAGCTCTCTCCATTTGTTTATATTTGATTTTAATTTTTTTCCCTGGTTTGTTTTCTCCATTTTGGTGTGTTTGTTAGTGGGAATTTATCGGCATGCTCCACGTCAAACTCAAGAGCAAACACTATTTCTTGGGCGGCGCAGTAGATGGCAAATCCCTTAAGGGAGAGAAGAAGAAGAAGAAGAAGAGGATGATGGAGTACTCCCGCCAAGTCTTCGAGTTGGACACCAACAAGTGCCACCGCGTTTGCTCTGGAATCATCCTAGTCCCCGCCAAAGAATTCTTAAGGCAAGTCACCACTCACCACCACTCGTCTTAAGGGAAGCAAATTCGCAAGGTTTGTGTTTCATGTTAAAGATAGCGTTTACCTTCTTCATGGCTGGTTTGATCCTTCTTATCATTGCAATTTGCCCGATGTTCCATTTGAACGTTTGGATGTCGATGTTTTGGATGAAGAAGCAGTGCCTTTTTCTTGTTATCAAGTGCCTACTCCTCCTCTCTACAAGTTTTGGATGGGCCATGGGAGAAATATGCCCTTTGATTTCCTTATTACTAGTCATTTTGTTATTGATGACAAGTTGCTCCTCCTGTGCGAGGGGGACTGTGACCTTCTAACTTTCACTCCTAATATTATTGCCCATGTGGGTGCCGGTGTAGATGCTGGTGTAGTAGTTACAGGTAGTGTAGATGCAGGTGTGGTAGGTAGAGATACCGGTGTCGTCGATGTGGATGCAGGTATAGTAGTTACAGGTACCGGTGCCGGTGTAGATACAGGTGTGGTAGGTACAGGTACCGATGGCGTTGTTGTTAATCTTGGTGTTGGTGTTGCTTTAGCTTTGGTTGCTTCTGCTTATGCTGCGAAATCCTTTGCTGCTTCTACTTATACTTTTGTTTATGCTCTTGCTTTTTTGGCTTTTGCTGCTCTTTTTGCTTTTGCTTCCGCTGCTATTGCTACCGCTCCTGCTTTCGCTTCTGCTGGTGCTCAAAATGCTTTATTTCATACTTTTTGTTCTGCTATTACTGCTTATGCCGCTTATGCTTCTTCTTCTGCTGTTTCTGCTTCTGCTCTTGTTTTTGCTGCTGTTTTCACTTATGCTGCTTTTGATGCTTTTACTTCTGCTGCTTCTACTGTCGTTGCCGCTTTTGCTTCTGCTTTCTCTTCCGCTTCCACTTCCCCGCCTGCTCCTGCTCCGCTTCCACTTCCCGCTCCCGGTCCTGCTCCTGCTGATGCTCCTGCTTATGCTAATGCTGGTGAGTGGAGCTTCTCTAATTATTATGCTGTTGCAGACTCTTTTTACAAACTCACTGGAACTATTCCTAAAACTGGACTTTATTTACCCGAGTTCTGCTTTCCTAATCTCTATCCTGATGGACTTGACTCCTTGGGAGTCTTGCTTTCCCTTCAAAGCAGCATCATTGAGGATGAATGTAGTGCTGATCTTGACCTGGATATTGGCTATTTTCTCACTTATAGAATCTATGCTTATGCAATTTCCAAAACAACATTTCAACCCAAGTTCTCTCAACAACTTGATGATGAAGTATTCTCCGATATCCTTCCTGATCGTACTCAAAATCCTTTGCATTTGAAGACTGTAAGCCACCACCTTCTGGATCTTGGTAAAGGTGATCTGTTAGGAACCCAAAATCAGAGTAGAAGAAATATTTAAGAAATATTGAAATCGTATGTATTATATGCTAAAATAAAATGATTACAAGGAGAAAAACACCCTATAATCCCCAGAGCCCAGCTCCGTTAGAGATGCAAGAGCACTCTCTGCCCAGCCTAAAGCTGTATACTAAAAAGTTTCTAACTACCTCCTTTAGGTTCCTAACCTCCCTTTTTATAAACCCCTCGTACAATTCCATTTCCTCTCAAGCCAATAACTACTTGACAGCTCACACCCCTCATTCATTCCTTTTTTCCGACTATACCCCTAATGACATACGGATCCTATCATGATCAAGACGGTGCCAAAAGAATTTGTGCAATCCTGACTGCTGATTGCCTTGACCGCATTCCGTTTCTCTTCGTATCCATTTTCGATGTGCAATTGATTAAACCTCCTGCTGCTCATGAGCCACACAATTTCTTATCTGTTTCCCCACCCGTAAAAAAGCTTGCCTTCAGAATGGAGATGGAGAAAGGTTATCAATTTGAAGACAAACTTGTACTTGATGCCTTCCTTATTTAGGTATTATTTTCTCGACTCTATCTGCTACCATTGGATTATGGATTTCATAGCTTGTCCTCTTGTATGAGATTTTAAATTTGCATGCTTGCCTCTTTCTCCTTTTGGTAATCACTAACTAGTTCTTGATTGTACGTTATCCAAAATGATTCATGCTTGATTATATAGCTTATTCCAATGTACTAATCAAATTATATATGATTGATTGATATTTACAATATAATTTATTGGTCCATTGATTTTCTCCTCGATAATTAAAATTTTTTAAAAATTCATAACTCAATTACTATTAAAGGAGATTAGAAGAAGTGGGTGTAACTCAAATGATTATATACCAAGTTTTAAAGTTTGAGAGTTGAAAGTTCCGAATTTTATACTCGACATTACCAATTCATGGATTTAATATCTCCTCCACTATATCTCACCCAAAAAAAAAAAAAACATTTTCCCTATAAAAAAAAATTAAAGGAGACTTTCAAAAGAATAATACACATTCATTCCTATCTTAAATTTTAGAATTAAAGATTAATGGGTATGCACTGACGGTGTAAAGTTTTTTACACCATCAGTCCATCATCCACCGTTCATTTGTATTACTTTAATCTAAAAGTCAACAACCATACACGGATGAATGGTGGATGATGAACTGATGGTGTAAAAAACTTTACACTGACGGTGCATTCTCTGTTTTCTCTTAGAATTATGGGTACAAATAATAGGGTTAGGCGTATGAGTATTAGATATATGAATGTGAGTATCAATATAAGGGTAACATTGGTAAATAAATGCAAAAATTTATAAAAACCGGGTGTGATTAGTAATGAAACGGGTGTTAATATTAAAAATTATATATTATATAAAAATCTTAAAAATAATTAAAGAAAAATCTTAAATATTGTAAAAATAATATGAAAATTTATATGTTAAAAATTTGTAATTAATGAATGAATAATAAATTATATATTATTTTAAAAATAGAATCATGCATTACACAAAAAGATGCTTTCTTAATTTTTTTTTCCACTAAGTATACTTTTACCAAGATAATAGGATACGGGAGAACTTTTTCATATCATAAAAATTTGCTTATTTCAAAAAGAGACTTGATTATATTTTTTATTTTATCTTATTTCTAAGATTGATTTTGGTATGTAATCTATACTATATAAAAGTTCGTCGCTATGCATAGGCGGGAAACTCATCAGCTGAAGTACTCTGGGTCCCACGTAGTACTTATTATGTACTTCTTAGTAGTGGTTTCTATTATACCTTAGGTTGTTCAGGGAGTAGCGGGTGACCAAAATAAAGACAGCCACACACCTGTAGGATGATGACAAAAGAGTGAAGTTGATTTGTTTGTACTCATTGTTGCATCTTCCTTCCAACAGCTCCGGTTCTTTTTATGTAATACGAGAAAAAAATACGAGAAAAAAAAAACATGCTGTGAGTTTTTTTATTCCTTTAATATACATATTTTTGTTATTTAAATTTGAATTTTTTTATTATATGTTTTTTGACATCATATAATAAAAAAAATTCAAATTCAAATAACAAAAACATGTAGATAAAAATAACACAGAAAACTCAGATCATATTTTTTTTAATGTATTATATTTATTAAAATAAAAAAAAGTGACCCGAAGCACCAAAAACAGGTGCATGATAGAAGCACCCTTATTTCATATTTTACATGTTTGGACCATTACCTGTCTTGACATAGGTAATGGTGCAAACAAGTAAAATATAAAACAAGGGTGCTTCTACCATGCATTAGTTTTTGGTGCTCCGAGTCTTTTTTTTATTTAATAAGTATAATATATTTTTATTTTAATAAATATAATACATTAAAAAAATATGTTTTGAGTTTTATGTATTCTTTTTTTTACATGTTTTTGTTATTTGGATTTGAGTTTTTTTTATTATATGCTTCCGGACACATGTAATGGTTCAAACAAGTAAAATATAAAACAAGGGTGCTTCTATCATGCCTCGGTTTTTTGCTACTCTAACCCCTTTTTTTATTTATTTTTTTTTAATAAATCTAATATATTATTGGTAAGTGAAATAAATCTACTCTTGACACAGTTAATGGTCGAAACAAGTAAAATATAAAACAAAATTGCTTCTACCATGTACCGGTTTTTGGTGTTCCGCCTCTTTTTTTTGGTAAATATAATATATTAAAAAAAAATATGCTTTATATTATCTATATTATATTCTATACTATATAAAAGCAAGAGGGACACCACAGGCCAATATTATATTCTATACTAAGTTTTGAGTTTTCGGTATTCTTTTTGTGTACACGTTTTTATTATTTGGATTTGAAATTTTTTTATTATATGATTTTTGACACAGCTAATGGTCTAAACAAGTAAAATATAAAACAAAGGTGCTACTACCATGTAACGGTATTTGGTGCTCCAGCTCTATTTTTTTAAAATAAATATAATATAGTTATAGTTGTTGTTATTGTTATTTAGCGTCACAGTTATGTACATGTTTTTTATTTGGATTTGAAATTTTTTATTATATACTTCCTCACACAAAACTGCTTTTACCATGCATCGATTTTTTGTGCTTCGGATCTTTTTTTATTTATTTTTCATTTTAATAAATATAATACATTAAGAAAAATATGTTTTCAGTTTTATGTGTTCTTTTTATGTACATGTTTTTGTTATTTGAATTTGAGTTTTTTTATTATATGTTTCCGGATACATGTAATGATCCAAACAAGTAAAATATAAAACAAGTAAAATATAAATGAAGACCGAAGGAATTGTTTATATTGTCAGAATAATTGTTTATATTCCTCCAAAAATATTTTCCATTTTCTTATTAGTTGTTCAATGTGTTACTCCCTCCGGTCCTATTTATAAGACCCTTTTGAGGTTTTTCACTCCCACCAAAAAGAGTGGAAAAATTTGTTAGTGACATTGGAAATGTGAAAATTTGATATACTTTTTCAAAATTACCCCTATAATTATTATTGAAACTCTAAAAAGTGTTGACTTAATAGAGATGTTAGTGGAAAGAAGTAATTAAATGCTATTGAAAATTGAAAATGGGTCTTATAAATAGGACCAAAATAAAAACCCAAAAGGATCTTATAAATAGGACCAGAGGGAGTAGTTGCAAGGCCTTTTTGATATTTAATATTTTCTGAATAAAAAAATAATGTAAGCTTCTGTGAGAAGCTTTTGTCACGTACTTCCCACTACTCCCTTGACATTGTTTAAGCTTCTGTGAGAAGCTCCGTACATCCCTCTCTCTCTTCTCTTTCAAATGCTCTCTTTCTCTCTCTCTCTATCTTTCATCTTCTTGCTCTTTTTTTCTTTCTTTTCAATTATTTCTTTTTTTCTTTCTCTATTTCTATCAATGCTCTCTCTCTATTTTTTTCTTCATTCTCTGTGTTTCGATTTATTTTCTGATTCTTCTCTTTATTTTCAGGTTTAATCATGTGAGAGGAAATATGAAGAACACAACGAAGAAGATGGAGATGATGATGATTTTGAAGAGGATAATAAAGAAGGCTACGGAAAAGAAGAGTTCAAAGATGCTGCTCAAACTGAAAAGGTTACTTTTTTATATTGCAATCTTCACTTTCTGCCTTTTTGATTGATACCCATTTCGATTTTATTGTTGTTTTTCGAATCCCTGCTACGGTGGCTTTGTGGGCTCATGTGTTGTTCAATGGAAATGTGTTAGGGATATAGGATTTTGATTATGTGTTCAAAAAATGTAAGCGTCATATGAAAGTGAGGATGAGGGAATAATTGTAATTGGTTTGCTACTTTAGTAGATTAGATCATATTGACTGCTTTTAATAAGTTTTGATTATCAAATTGTTTGTAATTCTATAAAATGTTCTTTATTTAAAATGGAATTTGACATTTTTGGGAGGATTTCATGCTTGGGTCTTTGGAAGAGGGGAAGATCTCAAAGAAGGTGAAGAACACCTTTAATTAAATAGTCTATTGTAGTTGTCTTTTTTTTTTTTAAAGATAATGTGAGAACATGTGTCAAAAAGGTAAAGGAGAAAGTGCATGCTAACAATTACCCTATTTAATTTGGCTGCATAATGTGTTTTGTTCAAGTAATCATGCTCATTCACAATACTAATATTTGTGCTTGATATATATATTTGTACTTATTCAGAGAGAACTAATCTGCTAATTTTATGCCCTCTAAAATACTTGATTTTCATGCACAATATGGCTGCTGCTATGCTCTTGATTTCTGCTACTGCTATTTGCTGATTGCTGGTACTGTTGTTTTGTTTCCTTACTTTGAGTTATTGTGCATTTGCTTCCTCAGTTCCTTGCTACTCATTTTGTGTCTATTAATCAATATTGGCATTGTAGATTATTGATTCTTTCTTTTATTATGATTATGATTTGATCTTTTTCTTGCAAGGGGTTTGACTTTTTTTTCCATAGATTTGGAGTAAGGGATGTTATTGTCTCAAGGTAGATTATTGGCATTGTTAGATGCTTGCACCTGTTATATTAATTAATGTGATGAGTTTGATGTTGTCTATGACTGGTTTTACACATTTTGGGGGGAAAGAGTGGCTACTTGAGCAAAATCATGGTCCTGTCAGTTGTGCTCAAGAAATTAGCACACGAGTTAAGAAAATTGCCTTATTTATAGTTATTTTCTATACAAATTTTATTTTATTTTTTTTTATTAACTCACCTTTTTTAATGATTGTTGGTTGTTGCTACTGTTGCTGTTTGCTGGCTGCTGCTGTTGTTACTAAAGATTGTAGTTGTTGTTGTTGTTACTCACTTTAGCATTTGTGACAATTTCCTCTCTTTTTCTTAAATATGTTTTTTATCCCTGAAAATGAAATGAATTTTGGTGTCAGTTTTTCCCATTTGTTTTGGTCCTCCTATTTACCATCAGGTTTAAATCTTCTTATTTATAAGAAACCACTCTTACATTAGATTAGATATTTATTATAAAGTTAAGTGTGCATGCAAGATTGGAACATGCCAATTTCAACTTGAATATCATACTTTGCTTTGCATACGTCATATAAATTTCAAATTTTTATTTAATACATTCACAACCTTTGCTTCCTTTCCTTATCCTCAAAATTTCAACTTGAATATCATACTGTTGTTTTGTTTCCTTACTTTCAGTTATTGTGCATTTGCTTCCTCAGTTCCTTGCTACTCATTTTGTGTCTATTAATCAATATTGGCATTGTAGATTATTGATTCTTCCTTTATTATGATTATGATTTGATTTTTTTCTTGCAAGGGGTTTGACTTTTTTTTCCATAGATTTGGAGTAAGGGATGTTATTGTCTCAAGGTAGATTATTGGCATTGTTAGCTGATTGCACCTGTTATATTAATTAATGTGATGAGTTTCATGATGTCTATTACTGGATTTTCAACCCACAACTTACTAAGGATTTTTTTCTTTTTTGGCTGGTTTTAACCAGATAGGACCACAATGATTCTATGTCCTCTTTCAAAGGTCAATGATTCTACTTTCATGTATTTTATATTATATGTTGCTTTAAAATTACCTTTTAATAATTTAAGCATTTATTATGATGACTATTTGCTTTAAATTTACCCTTCCATTTTACTATTACTCATCAGTGACTTATGCAATTACTGCAGGAAAGGAAATCACAGCAACAGATGGACAGCCAGATGAATGATTCGGGAAATTTTCCTAAGCCTACATATATTACATGTTTAGGTTATTTACTGTTTTAAATGGTTATTTTATTGTATTGATAAATACAATCGAGGACTGCCTACTTTCGTCTTCTTAACCTTAGTTGTATTTCTCTTCTTCAATCGCTCTTGCACTTTCAATTAATACAAATGTAAAATTCCAGTGTCTAATATGAGTATTAGTTTCTTTTCATAATTCATTTTTCTATATTAGACTGATAACAATTGAGTGACACAAATTAGTGAGAAACATAGCTACGTTAAATTATTTAGTTTACTTTACTTTAGAATTATGGTTCCATGAAATATTTTACACAATTACTGACACTTCTTTTCAAATCACAATTAAAATATAAAAGGTCACCTTTAATTTGATAGTTAATATTACCAATACAAGTTTTTCATTTAGAGTATATAACTTTCAAAATTATTATTATTCAACGAATATTAAAATTAACAATATGTATTAATTACAATATATAAACATCAAATATAACATTACTATTTTGTTGGTTTCATTCAATTATAAAAAATAATGGATTTTCTTAGGGCTGAGGATAAGAAACTAAAAAAAGTATTTTTGCATTGAAAGATTAAATGTTTAATACATACTTTAAGAGTTAGTGGGTTAGTATTCCAAGATTTTGTTTCTATTTTTTTACCTCTTATCCTCAGCCCTAAGGGCTGAGGTTAAGCAAACCCAAAAATAATTACCTTAAAATAAATTTAAAAATTAGCCATCATTTTTTACATGTTGTTGGGTTTCTTAATTATAACATCAAATATTCGATCTCGATAGCAGACATCGAAAAAGGTTATTTTATTATATTGTCAATATAGTTTTTTTATACTCCTACGATAATATTTTCAACTTTAAATTTTTTATGATAATATTAATAATAATGTACCATAATTAAATAAACAGTAATTTTTAAAGTGGAAACAATATATTTTACCTAATATTTAAAGCTATAATAATTTCATAATTAAACTGGTGGATTTTCGTATTGGTTTCCCGTGCTTGCATGGGCACTTGATAATACTTATGTCTAATGTTCAAAAATAATCAAATTATTGATCATGTTACTCAAAATCAACTTGAAACAGAAACTAATCATTCAAAACTATCATAGTTATATCATATCTTACTCTTATTCTATTCTCTATCCTACTATATCCTTATCCTATCTTAATCATCAAACAAATTCTAAAAAAAGCAATAAATCATCACCCATTTTTTCTATTGTTATATGTATCTTAATAGGGATACATATTACCTTTCATTAAGTTCAAGGTCTCAAATAATTGGTTAAAAAACTTGAGTCACAAATCGTTTCTAATAAAAAAAATTGAACATGGCTAAATTTCAAATATGAGACAAAACAGTCTTTTGAATTTTTTTATCTTTGGAGATTTTATCTTATCGAGGCAAGTTTAGTCAGTAATTATTTTATTAACAATTAGTAATAATATGACTTGCCCACTTGGCCAAAAGCTCATGCAGCAAAGAGATTACTATCTTGGCTAATTCTCTGACCAAGTATACATATGACAAAATATATAAATAATTATCACTGAGACATATACCAAATAAGTAGAGAAGAAAAGGAAAAGATAGTTAAGTCCATATGGTTTTGAACTAAGAATAACGCACATTAATTAAATTTTTTAAAAAATTCATAACTCAATTACTATTAAAGGAGATTAGAAGAAGTGGGTGTAACTCAAATGATTATATACCAAGTTTTAAAGTTTGAGAGTTGAAAGTTCCGAATTTTATACTCGGCATTACCAATTCATGGATTTAATATCTCCTCCACTATATCTCACCCGAAAAAAAAAAAAACATTTTCCCTATAAAAAAAATATTAAAGGAGACTTTCAAAAGAATAATACACATTCATTCCTATCTTAAATTTTAGAATTAGAGATTAATGGGTATGCACTGACGGTGTAAAGTTTTTTACACCATCAGTCCATCATCCACCGTTCATTTGTATTACTTTAATCTAAAAGTCAACAATCATACACGGATGAATGGTGGATGATGAACTGATGGTGTAAAAAACTTTACACTGACGGTGCATTCTCTGTTTTCTCTTAGAATTATGGGTACAAATAATAGGGTTAGGCGTATGAGTATTAGATATATGAATGTGAGTATCAATATAAGGGTAACATTGGTAAATAAATGCAAAAAATTATAAAAACCGGGTGTGATTAGTAATGAAACGGGTGTTAATATTAAAAATTATATATTATATAAAAATCTTAAAAATAATTAAAGAAAAATCTTAAATATTGTAAAAATAATATGAAAATTTATATGTTAAAAATTTGTAATTAATGAATGAATAATAAATTATATATTATTTTAAAAATAGAATCATGCATTACACAAAAAGATGCTTTCTTAATTTTTTTTTCCACTAAGTTTACATTTACCAAGATAATAGGATACGGGAGAACTTTTTCATATCATAAAAATTTGCTTATTTTAAAAAGAGACTTGATTATATTTTTTATTTTATCTTATTTCTAAGATTGATTTTGGTATGTAATTAAAGAAAGAAGAGAGACACGCAAACCCTACTTCAAAATCAAAAATCAAAACAGTCACCCCTGTCTCCCTCCCTCGCTCCCTCGTCGACCCGTCTCTCTCCCTCCCTCTTTCTTTGGCTCTCTCCCGTCGCCGCCGCCGTTCTCGTCTCCGCCGCCGAAGTCATCTTCTCATCATCTGATCATGGACATTGCCGAGAGCAGCGGCCAACGTCGCAGCCGAGGTGACAACTCAGTGGATATTGCAATACGCCAACGCCCTATGGTTGTCAAGCTACCTAAGGGCATGGCTTATTTCAGGGGGTGTACTACTCCAAGAGATCCATCATTTTTCACTGTTGAGGTAACCAAAAATTATAACCATTCCAAGCTCATCACTCTCTTTAATAAATTTTCTGTTGTAAGCCGTTCAACCTACATCCTTCTTGGGCAAGGTGTAGGGAGAGAGGAAGGTGGTGAGGGGAGAGAGGAAGGTGGTGAGGGGAGAGAGGAAGGTGGTGAGGGGAGAGTGTTTTTACTTTACGAAAATGGAATCCCTCTAGCATCACCGCTCGCCACAGCCACAGGCACACCACCGCTCGCCACAGGCACACAACGACCACCACTCTCCTATCCCATCAAACAGAAACAGTGTTATGCAGCCAATGAATTAATTCAATTTGCCAAATTTGGAAGGAATACATACTATCATCGCAGGAGGGGCATTGAGGATACTGAAAAGGCGTTGGAAAAATTTTGGCCTATGTTCCGCATTCTAGCCCACCATCTCTTGGTTTCAGTGACATACAATTTTGACAATTGGCAGCTAGAAAAGCTACATTAAGGTAAGGCTAAGATTGCAACCTTAGCATTTTTTTTTTTAAGAGTGATGGTTTTGGCATTTATTCAACGGTGATAAGAGAGAGTCACACAAGTAGTTGTGGCAGGGGTTCTATATCCATCATTTATGCATGCCAGATTAAAAGCTATGCGCAATTATTCTCCTTTCTTTCTCTAAATCCAACTGCCCAAAGTTATACCTTTATCTTTTACTTTTTGACCTTGCATTTCATTTCCCATATATTGCAATATTTGGACTTCTAGGTTATGAAGCAGCAACTGTGGCCTAACTTTGAGTCAATTCTAATTGCATTGGTATTGGTCTATTTTTTTATATCTGCACTTCTTGACTTAGTTTTTCGGTTTAGTCACTGTTTGGATGCATATAGGCATGTAAAGTTATCTGAAGTCATGCTTTAATTTGTTCTGGACACTTAAAATAAAAAGACTCGCCTAGGAAAGGTGATTTTCAAAGTTAGATAATATGATTTGTAGCTATAGTTTACTAAGAATTATCCAAGTGCAAAGCTCTTTTGTTATACCTGTTTACGTGTTATCAGATATGAACTTCGGTTGTGTGGATTAGAGAGCATAACAGTTTTAATTCTTTTGTTATACCTGCTATTGCATTTTTCAACTATGATTTCTTACTGGTATTGTATTTTTTTTAACTCTATCAATTATGATTTCTTACTGCTATAGTGCTATTGCATGAATTTAGTGTTACTTAAATTGAATTATCTGTTTACTAGTTTTACTTGAATTATGTGTTTGTTAGTGGTCAGTTTAGTTTTACTCCTATTTGTGCATTTATTTGTGTTGAAAATGAATGTATGTGTTGGGATTAATCTTTGGGTGAATGGGTCACCTAATCTCTGTTCATTTTAATTCCCTGACGATTTTATTTTACTTTTGAGTTAGGTAGTTTTTCTTTCGAAATCCTTAGCAGCAAACAATCTTAACCAAACTGGGAATGTTTTGTACTCTCGTTTTTGATAGTGAATTCAATCTTAACCAAACATCTCTCATTTGAAATGGTACTTTATCCTTCATGTTGTCATTAGCATTTTCTTAACATCCTGCACTAAGTCTGATGTTTGAGAAAACCATAGTTTCGTTTAGCTGTTGAAGTTGTAATATTTGTCAGGTAATTAAGTCTGGAAGCACTTTCAGGCATGTAGATATAGGATTCAAAGGGAAATTGAGAATCACTTGGTCAGGAAATATATGCATTTTTTTTTTAGAAGTACATGTTAGGTTACAATATATGCAGTATGCTTGTTTTCACCAGGATCAGTTCTTGGCTTGTTTGTGTTCCATATTATTTTTGCTGTTTTTCTTATTTGTATGTTATTAAAGTGAATATGGTCCTCTAATCTTGCATTGCTTTTGATATTGCAGAAAATGCTTTTGACTGCATGCTTTGAGTCATGGAAAATGCCAATTGTAGAAACAATTGGAGCTTGCTTTAATTTTATTGTCAGCACAACTAGATTTTGGTTTCGGGTTTAATGTTTTGGCTTTTTTCTGAAGGCAGTAGGCGTTGTGGATTTACATCATTAGTTCATTATGTCATAGAATCTTATGTTTTGGACACTCATGTTAGTTAATTTTTTAGGGTTTAGAGGGAAATTAAAAGGGGACTATTTCGCAGCAACTAAGTGTGCTTTTGGAGTTAAAAGAGTTTATGATGTAAATTAAATGGTTTAAGTTGAGCCCTTTGAGACTTGAGTTGAGAATTGAGATACTGTGATAGTATCAATTGTCCTGTGAAAGGGTAGCTAATAGTGCATTGTTCCATGTTCCATGTTGAGCATATAGCTTCGTTTTCATTGTTAATTAGCCTTGAATTTTGGTAATATTTGTTACAAGCCTTTTCTCCTTGCCCTTTTGTTCTCCAGCTTTTGTTGTGGAGCACTTTGGGCTGCAATATATTTGAAGAATTTTTGGGTAATTGCAGAACTCATTTTCATTGAGAATATTTTGAAGTTATCTTACCACTGAGATATGTCCTCCGTATTTTTACTCCTTGGACTTTAAATTTAACAGAAATACCAAACACTTGTGAGATTTGAGAATTATTTTGGATTTGTTTGGTTTAAGAAAAATTACTGTTTTCGGTAATGATGGTTTTAACTGTTTCCTTTCAAATCATCGAAATGGGAAATAGAATGAAAAGTAGGTGACATAGTTGTACTAATTAAAGGAAAATGTAAAACGTATTTCTCGGGTCAAACAGTCCCTTGGGTTTTAGTTTAATTCCGTCCCTCTATGTTTGACACTAATCAACAAGTATAGGGGTTGTGTGTAATAATGAAATGGGAAAATAAATGGAGGTTCGTTAACAGGGTTGAAATGGAATATCCCTTAGCAAGTTGAACTACTGTATAATGATGATTTGAATAGAAGGGAGCTCAATTATTATTGAAGAGTTTAAGTAAAGAGAACAATAACTACTGTCATTTCCCATATGTTGCAATATTTGGACTTATGTAACAGCAACTGCGGCCCAACTTTGATTCAATTCTAATTGTATTGATGTTGGTATATTTTTATATTTGCACTGTAACACCTTAATTCTTTACCCATAATTACCCTTAAGATTAAAATAGCGATTTAAAAATTTCTTTTTAGATAATTTGATTAGTTTCATTTCATAAGAAAAACTCGTAATCATGTGATTCGCTTATAAAAATTCTTCGTGAAACCGGACGGAGTTTTCTTTGAATATGCGACTTTTCTAAAATAACATTTTAACTTGTCATATTTATACGAAAGCAGATTTAAATACATCAGAGGTCAGCACGACCCAAAATATTACTTAGTTCATTTAGTACAATAATTAAAAAGGGATACAAATAATTTTCTCACAATTCATAATTATTCCAGAATACAAAGTAAAGGAAAATACAATAAATTCCCCAAAATACTATGACCAATAAGTGGTCACCCCAAAATTACCCTACACTCCACCTGATGGAATGTATTTCCTGCTCGACACGACTCGTGTATGCTCCTTCGGTACCTGTAAAAATATAGTAAGAATGACAACATTACACAGAATCTGGAAAGATAGCTTCTAAGAAGCATAACAATAAACTAAGCCCTACCTACTCGCTAACAGTTAAATGACCATACTCACATTCTTATACGAACACAGCCTACTTCCACTTCCATTAACCATATCCTTTCCATTAGCCATTTATTCTTAGCATTTCCATAATTATTCTCATTAGTGATTCCCTCTAATTCCTTAATCATTTCCATTGTCCATTTTCTTATTTCATTTTCTAATGTCCACTCTCATTACCGTTGTCCACTCTCATTATCGAAGGCCTACAATACATCCCCATCTACGATGTATGTCTCCACCAAATCGAAGGTCTACAATACATCCCCCCCATTTAACATGTATGTCTCCCCCAAATCGAAGGCCTACATACATACCCCCAATTACATTGTATTGTCCCCCCAAATCGAAGACCTACAATACATCTCCAACTACGATGTATAACTCCCCCAAATCGAAGGCTTGTATACCTCGCCCTATGGATCTAGCACTAGTTATCCATATTATATGTCATTAATTTACCGACCAATTCCGTTTATTTTCACCTAGTCATTTCAAGCACAAGCATCATCACATATATAACCAAATAGTCACGATTTCACATTCAAATTCCAGTCCATTTAGTTACCATTCACAAACAAAGTTCACCACCAAAATTCCAGTCACAGAATATTTATAGATCACCCTTAACATTAGACCTTATAACCATTCTCCTTTGTTATCATATAGTCCAACTCATAACCTTAATCATATCCAGTTTACATATCATACTCACTACTTTCCTCCATTGTTATTATTTTCATTACATTTCCTTTTTCCTATTCCCATTATCTTTCCTATTATAATTAGCCATTCACATCACCCACTATCCATCATCAATTCAAAATAACAAATACAACCTTTAAAATTCACATATATCCACAAATCAGTCGACATACTCATGACCACTTCCCTTCAACTCTACCACCATCTTATTATCGACCAAGAGGAATTAGATGTTATTTCTGTTGGGTTGAGAAAATTCGAGGATAACATGTTCAACAAGTAACGTATGACACAGTTCAAGAAAATGCCCCAACGAGAGAAGAAGATTGATTTAAATGGAGAAGAAAAGCATTAAGAAGAAAAAACATTTCCGAATACGAAAGATATTTCTTTAGTAAAGGAAGACAGTTACAAACCACAAAAACTTGATAGGCGAGAGGAGTTGCAATCTTAGACTATATGAAATACTTATAAATAGAGGTAGAAGTAGGTAGGTGAACTCAATACACATTCAAACGAGTGGACTTGCGAGTATAGTAATGTATATTTTTTATATAATATTCAGAGTCTTTTTTATTGTTTTGGACACTGCCCGCGTCCTATTGTACCAACTCGACATTGTTTTAATATATTTGACATAGTGGCAAGAGTGTAAGTGGGTCATAACCAACTCGCAAATCCGACCAATCCAACCCAACTCATATTTAACGAAGTGAGTCGATACTAAATTGATTTGGGTTTTTTTTTAAGCCACCTAATCAAGTACGAGTTGGGACACATCTATTTATTATTCTAAAAACCGATCCACCGGATCCAACCCATTTACTTAAATATTTTATATTTATATATATATATATATATATATATATATATGGGGTTTGATAACATATCTAATCTTGTTTTTTAGTTGGAACATGTTATGGACCATGGCTAGACTGGGTTGACCAAGTTGACCAAAGTGATAAGATAACCACGTTGGTCAAGATCGGATAGAACTAAATAAGTAGAAGGGCCCAAGCCCATATTGCACAAGCCTTTATTCCAATCCAAGCTATCTAGGGCTGACTGGGTCACGTCCATCACCACGACTCCCAGCATGATCGCATATCTTAACTGATAGGCTGATTGGGATCGTCACGACTTTCAAGATTCTCGCAGAACTAACAACCTAACCGGCTACACGCTAAACTCTCAGGTATTCTGAACTCAACTCTCAACACAACACAACACACACAAAAAATATTGACCTAGGCTGTCACGTTTCTTCATTGGGGACTGGCCGCCAACGTCATACATCAAAACCAGTTTTAGTCTTGATCCTAGAAACTTTGACTGGGACATGTCGAATACACCGAACACAACACAACATATTACCATTGTATATATACCAAATTATTTTAGACAAAATTATTTTAGTTGGAACATATTCACCTACTCTCTTTTTTATTATTATTTTTCACTATTAACAGTAACAGTACTGAACTACTATCCCTCTCTGTTTCTCGCTCTCTCTCTCACACACTGAGAAGCAGAGAAACTCTTCACTCTCTCTTTGAAGCATTCAGAGAAGTACACTGAATCACACGCACACTCATTTCAACACTATTCTGCAAACTCATCTCAGCTCAGTTGAAGAAGAAACAAAGAAAGAAACAAGAGCAACTTCTTTCATTCGTTCGTTCAAGAAACAAGCACAGATCTTAGAACAACAACTTCTTCATCATTCCATTTCCATCTATATCTTTCTATCTATGTATGTATGTAAGTATGTTGTAATAGCTATGGCTTTAACTACCTTTAGTTCTTTGTTTAACTTGCTTTTTTCTATTTTCTACATCTTTTTAACTTTCTATCTCAAAAAAAGAAAAAAGTTCCATTTTTGGTTAAATTCCATTTTTTTTCCTGCATTTTTAGATAGAATAATTAATACCACTGAGCAACTTGGCTTGAAAATATAACTGTTGTTGAATGTTTAGGAGAATAGAACACCATCCTCAATCAACTTGCAAAAAACAAAAGATCTTTTTTTTAATGTGTTTTGATGAAGAAATTAAGGGTGCGTTTAATTTATACTGTATATATCTTAATTAAACATTTAGTATTCAATAAGCCTTTTGTTTTTAATTAAGCTTAAAAAATAGCTTATTTTTATATGTTTCTCTTAATTGGCTTACTGAAATAAGCTATAAAGAACTGACAAGAAGATTATATAAGCTGCTTTCATAAAGAAGTATTTTCGTTAAGTTGCTTTTGTAAGTTTCTTTATGGATTGCATTTGAGTCAACTTAACTAAACCCATTCAATTGCATTATCATTCATAACTCGTAAGTTTCTTCAATTAGTTCACTGAAATAAGCTCTACAGGAAAGTTATAACCTGTTTATATAAGCCCGGATTAGATTTTTGTAAGTTATTTATCAAAAAGAAAAAAGAAAAAGATCTTTATATGTTCTTTCAAATGCTGTCTAAATCATTGTTGCCTGACTCACTTGCTTCTTCATATGGCCAACTCAGAGAATAGTTGGAGCTTGAAGCATTCTAAGAGGCTTGTTGAAGGGTCACGTACTCAGGTTTCTTGATATGAAATAGTTGAAGAAAGTACAGTGGAGGAAAGTAACAATAGAGGGAGATTTCAGGTTAAACCAATTTCAATAAGGTCAGGTGGAAGTTTTAAATCAACATGTCCGGAAGAACGACTCCTCGAAATTATAATTCTCCTTCATTTCGGCGACTGAATTCTAGCCGAACATCGAGAAGAGAAGGAAGGTGACATATCCTTAAGATAGTGGTTGAAGTTGCCGCTATAGAATTTTTAAACTCAGCAAAGAAATGTGCATTGCTGACATTTCTTTATTTTCTTTACTTTTTTAAGATTGTAGTGATATTTTCTTAACCTTATTATAAAAATGAACAATGAAGCATTGAAATTAGAGCTTTGAATTTCGGCCTCCAGACTTGAGATTTTGATCCCATTTCACTTTTTCATGGACAAAAATGTCATTCAACGTGTTATTTTTTATGTTCCTATAGAAACGTTTGGGAAAACGGAATAAATCGGCCTTTCATAATATAGAAAGATGTGAGAGCTTTGAGGATTCAACAAAGTGAAGAGCAACATCGTCTTATCCCCTTTCTGTGCTATGGGCCCTCACAAAATCTGAAAGTATTTTATATGTTTAAAAAAAATGATATATTAATTGTGTTAAGCTGAAGGATGAAGGTACTATATTTGGTACAGATTCGAAGCCTCTGTCTCTTGCAAATGGATACGGGGATAGTTCATAATTGTGTTGATATATTAACACCACTGCATAAAGCATTTGCTTGTTACTATCATAATAGATTGGTTATTATACCCCCTCCCTCTCGCTGTCTATATATACACACACAAGCTGTGTTTCAAGCTGAAAAGGTTGAAGTGCGGTCTTTACATGAAACTCAAGCTAGTGCTTATGACACACCAAAAAGAGAGGCAACACAGATCCTTCCGTCTTATGAAAGACATTTATTCCGTTTTCCCAAAGATGGATTTTTTCAGTTTCTATAGGAACGGAAAAAATACTACGCTGAAGGACATTTTTGTCCATGATAAAGTGAAATGGGGTCAAAATCTCAAGTTTTGGGGGCCGAAATTCAAAGCTCAATAATAACATGGAATGGATTTCTATAAGCTGGGTAATTAATTCTTTCAATATTGTCGAATCTTTTGGGAATAGTTTTTCAACGAATTTTTTTACATTCGCAAAAGCTAAGTATCGAATCCCCAACCACTTGCTTAAATATCCCTTACTATCCGTACTAACTTCTACCTGTAGCATAATCTTTATCAATAAACAAACAACAAATCACTTGTTAAAAGTATTAATATGATTAGCTTCTTTATTGGCAAATATTAAGACCATTTTGGTTCGAACAGTATGCACTTTGGCAACAGTTTAGATCAGTTGTTCTAGTTCATTTATAAAATCGTTGTCTAAAACACTTACAAAGGCATCAATTTTTACTTATTATTCTCGTATGTTTAGAAAATCGTTGCCTAAAGCAAAGACAATGCCTTAGACTACAACAACAAACAAAAAAAATGTCACTAAGGTGATATATTAACTATAAACAAAGGTTAATTGTTGATTCATAATTGATTGACTTGCATCAAAAATCATTATCAAAAGCCAAACCCCAATGAACTTTGCTTTTCAGAAAGGCAAAAAACCAAAAAACCAAAAAGCATTTATTTCCTGATAAAAGAAAATAGATGACAAAAATAACACTCAGTACAAAGAGCCTAGCAGGACTAAGTGATGTGAATTCAATAAAAGAATGAGAATTATTGCAAGGGCCAAAAGCATGTTAATATTTCATTCATTTACTTGCTTCTCATGCAGCTTACAATAACCTCTACAAATCTCTTGTACATGTGTTCCTTCAAGTACATCTTCTTCACCTTTTTTCTCCCTTCCATCCCCATCTGCTTCCTTGCTGACTGGTTTTTAAGCAAAAACCAAAGATTCTGCGCGAGGACTTGATTCCCCGAACGTCCGATCGGGTGAACAAGACCTGTAACATTGTGCTCAACAATCTCTTTTGACCCACCAGCATCTGTTCCAACAACCTACGCAATAACATTAAATCGAATACAATACTCATTACTAATTATTCACTTGTTCCATTCAAAAAGACCAAAACCAATAGAGAATATAAGCTAGTTTCACTGCATAACTAATTAGAATAAAGCAAGGCTAAGATAATTAATCCCACTTTCTAATCAAAACATGATGCATTGCCCTTCTAGTATATATCATTATTAATTTGATCCATCTCAAATATGGTTGCAGCATATTTTGATTAGAGCCAAGTTGATTATTAGAAGGCAATGCATTTTACTTTTGGACAAAATCTATGTGTTATTCTTTAAGTGCTTGTAGTGTTGTACAACTTGTACTCTTGACAAAAATACAACATGTGCATCAGGCCATCAGCTATACATTGTTATACATGTAATATTTTTATGGCTTAAATATGTTTTTGTCCTTGAAAATGTGGTGAGTTTTGATTTCAGTCTCTACTTGTTTTCCTTTGGTTTTGGTTTTTCTATTTTCCGAAAGTTTGGTTTTAGTCCATGTCAATGAAGTGTCAACACCATAAATGGCCACTTGAGCAATTAATATGACATTATGACACATGTCACATGCCAATATTAGCCATGACATGGGAGTGAAACCAAAATTTCGGAAAATAGAAGGATAAAAACCAAAGAACAAATAGGGAAAACTCACTATATTTACAGGGACCAAAAAACATATTTAAACCTATTTTTATTGAAAAACAGTACCACGAGTACTCAGAGAACAAAAGTTTTGTCATTTTCGGTTGCATGCGTTTGCTTCAATGACTATTATCATTATGATGAATTTAAGAAGAAAATATAATTTTGGCCTTTGATACATCATAATACTTTCTACATAGGTGGAAAGTTAGTTGTACAACATGACATTATTGAAGAGTATTGTGATTTGTGATTGACACAAGAATAAGGACATTTTGCATATCTGAACACATTAAGTAACGATATTCTGAGAGGATAGAGGATGTAACTAATAAAATCTGTAATTGCGAGAAATAAACCAGGGGAAAGAAAGTTAATCGTCGTACCGGGAGACCAAATGCCATCGCCTCTATAGTCACCCGCCCAAACGTTTCTCCCACTCCCTGTTCACCATTTACTAATCAGTGACAGTTTTGCACATTAAAGAATATTTCTGCAAACTTAGTTAACTGCTGAAATGTGTAGTTTTTGCAATTCTATTGAGTTGTAAGAAAATTCGATAGCTTTTTCAGTATGAGCCCAACGGAAAACTGAACCAAAAACAGGATTCGTTGCTATTTTATAATTTCATTGATTTATTCACAAGATCTTATCTTTTATCAAGAGAATTAAATTGGCTAGGTCAAAATTCAAACATCTAAAAGTAACATAGCGATGGTTTCGATAATGAGAAACTCCATGTATTATTTTCAACTAACACATGTAACAGGAGAGGATACTCTAGAAAGAAATGGGATAAGGTATGAATTGCAAGATAATATGAATAAGAGTCCAAATCATAGAAAATAATCTATTTCAACTATTTCAACATCATAATAATATTTTGAAAATGACTTGAACATTATTTACCTGAGAGTTTATAACGTACACATCTGCAGCAGAGTAAAGTGAGGCAACGCGTGTTGTGGCCGGGGTCCACAACACTGATTTCGAAGTGTTTGGATGCTGTTCTAAGAAACTTAGAAGACCTTTAACATAATCCACCTTGTTACTCTTAGATCCAACAGAACCAATGAGAACTTTGAGAGATTGTTCCGGTGTTCGTTTGTTGTTGGACAGCACCGATTTTTTTCTGGGAATACCATACGCATGATTAGTGCAATGAATAAAAAAAAGATATCACATACACAACTATAATTTGTAATACTTAATGTTCAGAGATTCATGTAACCTGTTTAAAGGATTGCCATCCTTCAATAATGGCAACAATTTTCTACTGCGACGCCTTCTAGGCACAGTAGATTGACCTTCTTTTACATTCAATGATTTATTCATTTTCTTATCTTCTTGCAATTCTGCATGTTCTACTACTGAGCTTGCCGATTCGAGAAGTAATAGCTGGCCCTTCCCAGGGTTGATGCTACTGAGAGATATCGCTAGCATATCATTATCAGTCAAGTTCATTTCTTTTCGGACTGAATCTCGCAATAACTGTCTTTTCTCAACCATTTTCTCAGTACTGAAGGTTGGAGTGTTGAGTGTAGAAGAAATGCCAGCAACAAATGCCAGTTCATCATTAACAGACAACGGAATAAGTTCAGGGCGGGATCTCAGTTTTATGCTTTCTTCTTCACACCATTTTTGCCATTGTTCGGATTGTGATTCAGAAAGAAAAATCAACATCTTAACTCTGTTCAAGACATCCTTTGAACGATCAAAGTACTCTCGTCGATTCTCCATAATCCACCAAGCAACTTGGCTTGCACCAGCAGGAAAACGCTCAATATATTGTTCTGGAACATATAAGACAACACTTTTTTATTAAGACATGAAAAGAGTGGAATTGCAAACTGACAGTGAGAAACTCTAAACTAACACACGATATATGCCAAGGTTTTCGACTTGATAATGATAAAAGGTTCTGAGAAGTAATATGCCGCCTCCATGTATAATCAAACACTACTGTTCTATTCTATCAATTCTCAATGGTACAAATCACTAAAAAGGCTAGAAATTTATGTCTATATATGCATAAACACAAGATTTGAAGGCACTAATGTTATATCACATGATTTGAAGTAGAAGTCCTATACCAATTACGTTGTTGCAATGAATATCCAGAGGACTAAAGTTCCTCATAACCATATCATTTATTTTTTTAAAAAATTTTCCATTGAGCTAGCTAAATTTTTCAATAGGCAACAACTAACAAGCATATCACACTGATCAAAAGCTAGAAACTAATTTCAATGCTTCATTGTTCATAGTTATAATAAGGTTAAGAAAATATCAGTGCAATCTAACAAAAGTAAAGAAAATAATGAGATGTCATCAATGCACATTTCTTTGCTGAGTTCAAAATTCTTTGGCGGCAACTTCAACCATTATCCTAAGGAGATGTCACCAATTTGTTCTTACCAATCCATGATGCACAGACAGCTGATCCAGCAATGACGATATCAGCCTTCATCGCAGTTTTGAAGCTGAGATCTGCTTTATCCTCAAGCACCTTAATTCGCCTTCTAGAAAGCTCCGGCATCAAACCACCTTTCTTGCTAAGTACAACCGCTGAAACAGTGGCGCCACAGCTCAAAAGCTCTGTCGCCAATTCCATCATAGAAAGTGGTGCTCCGGTCATGGAAAGCTCGTGGAAGATCAAGATAAACCTCCTTGACCAAACAAGGCGTGCAAAGTCCCCCTTCCTGTTACATGTCCCGGAACGCTTCTCAGGGCTCCATTCCAGAATCCTATCCTCCACTGATCCAAATGGACCGACTAGCAATCTGTAAGTACTATTCGTACTAGGAATTTCTGGTTCCTGCTCCTCTATTTCACTTTTCTTAACTTCCACTGCCGGTTTCTGCTTACCACGTACTTTACCTTTAGAACCACGCTTTGATCTCCTGCTCTTCTTCTTTGAGCTTGGTTTACTTGGAGAACGAACCACATCTTCTTTTTTGGCCAATGATACATTTATTGTTTCACCAACCTCCACTTTATTTCTAACTGTCCCATTATTATTGCCAGATAAGGAATTCTCAGTAGCAATCAAATCACGGCGATGAATCTTTTCAGCAACCGTTTCAGTTTCCTTCGGCCTGCTTCCGAATTCTGGAAATTCCTCCTTCTTATCACTATGAGCCCACCTTGACTGAACAAAAAATCCAAGATAAGTCCACAGTGTAATCAGAAGCAACCACAACAGTAACCTATTGCTCCGTAACCAAAATGCACCGCCACCTACACTACCCCTTCCTTCTCTTCTCGGTGTTCGGCTAGAATTTAGTCGCCGAAACGAAGGAGAATTAGAATTTCGCGGAGTCGTTCGTCCAGACAATGTTGATTTAAAACTTCCACCTGACCTTATTGAAATCGGTTTAACCTGAAATTCCCCTCTATTGTTACTTTCCTCCATTGTACTTTCTTCAACTATTTCATATCAAGAAACTTGACCCTTCAAGAAGCCTCTTAGAATGCTTCAAGCTCCGACTATTCTCTGAGCTGTCCAGAAGAAGCGAGTCAAGCAACAATGATTTAGACAGCATTTGAAGGAACTCATAAAAACCTTCGTGTAAGATTTTTCAGCTTATTTCAGTGAACAAATTGAAGAAACTTAAGAATGATAATGCAATTGAATGGGTTTAATTAAGCTGACTCAAATGCAATCCATAAAGAAACTTACAAAAGCAGCTTAATGAAAATACTTCTTTATGAAAGCAGCTTATATAATCTTCTTATAAGCTCTTTTTAGCTTATTTCAATAAGCCAATTAAGAGAAACATATGAAAATAAACTCTTTTTTTTAGCTTTTTTTTTAAAGCTTATTTAATACTGAATCCATTATTAAAAAAAAAGCTTATTGAATACTGAATGCTTAATTAAGATACAGTATAAATCAAACGCACCCTTAATTTCTTCATCAAAACACATTAAAAAAATGATCTTTTTTTTTTTTGGCAAGTTGATTGAGATGGGTGTTCTGTTCTCCTAAACATTCAACAACAGTTATATTTTCAAGTTGCTTAAATAATATAATTCTATCTAAAAATGCAGAAAAAAATGGAATTTTTAATATTAAGAAATGGAGATAAGTAGTTATTATTACAATTATGTGTAAAAAGGAAAAAAACAATAGAAAATGGAAAATGGAAGTTAGAGCAAGAGATAAAAGGTAGTTATATATTTATTACAGCATACTTACTGAGATAGAAAGAGATAGATGGAAATGGAATGAAGAAGAAGTTGGTGTTCTAAGATCTGTACTTGTTTCTTGAATGAAAAAAGAAGTTTCCCTTGTTTCTTTCTTTCTTTGTTTCTTTCTTTATTCTTGAGATGAGCTGAGAGAGATGAGGTTCCAGAAGAGTGTTAAAATGAGTGTGCGTGTGATTCAGTGCACTTCTATGAATGCTTCAAAGAGAGAGAGAGAGAGAGAGAGAGAGAGAGAGAGAGAGAGAAGACTTTGTGAGTGAGAGAGAGAGAGACAGAGAGAGTAAGAAAAATCGTTTATTTTCTCACTCCATCTACCGTATACTCAAAACAATTTATCATATTAAAATAAAGGTTTATAAAATAGGATCAATCCTAAGAGCCTAATGTATTTTATTGGAAAGTATTGTATTACTAGAATAAAATGACTTTGTATTTATTTTTTCAATGAAATACATTCATTTTTAGGCTTTTATCCTCAACTCTTGGGTTGAGGTTAAGAAAACCCTATAAAATATATTTTTTTTCCATTCTTATTATAGATTAATTTATAGAAGATTTTTTGTCTTAATTGAAAGTTATTTTATATTTTTTATGAGGTACTTATTATTTTTTCTCTTTTTCTTTTATTAAATGTTTGACTATTTCAATATATTTTTATGTTTATTAATGTGCTTGAATTTTTTAAAAAAAAATTGAGAGGATAAAATTGTAATATAATAATATATTGTCATAAAATTCATAAAACTAACTATTTTACATGTAATCCAGAGTATACCATACAACGAGGATATGAGGGAGTATTATATTGGTACAAGTGTTATATCAATGAGTACTTGTCAACCTATATTTTAAGTGTGGATTATTAATTAGTATTTGAGCACTTCTTAACAATACTCTACTAATAATATTAGGGAAATGTTAACAATTAACTTTAGGATACTAATTAAGCATCCAAATGTGTTAAACATTGTTGAAAAATATGTTTTTTAGATTGTCAAGAGATGAAATATGGTGGACTTATGATCAAATTTCTTTTTCTAGTAATCTTAGCAATGCCCATAATATTATTAGTCTTAAAATTTATATTTTATTGTCATAATCAATTCCTCATTTTTATATCTTGGCTTACTTTGGTGGAGAAGCAAAGAGAAAGAGTTGTTAGAAATTTTTTGTTAATTAATAACAAAATAATAATAAAAAAAAGTTTAAAAAATGAACTCAAAACTAAAAAGTACTCTATCATCAATATTGTGATTTTATTGTCCGCGTAAGACAGCTAAATTGATAGTTGCATGGACATTTAGGATTTCCCCCTCCCCAGGTCATGGGTTCTAATCTCAGACCTCCTATGTAAACCAAAAAAAAAATATTGTGATTTTATCCATAATGGAATATTTTTGAATAGGATGACTAATTCTATTCAATATTGAAAGATTATCTAAATACATTAACTTTTCCCAGTAAATTCTAATTCTTATAAACAACTTAGGCTTATAAAAAAAATTACTTCTTACTCTTATATTATAAAAAAAAAAAAAAAAAAAAAAAAAAAAAAAAAACCCATTCCGTGTTAAAAGTTGAGAAGCATTATATATACGTATGCATCAACCAATATCTCAGGGTGAGATTTGAACTCAACCAACATCAAATGGTGCATTACACATTGATTTTTAATAGTATCTCTTGCAAAGAATCTCTTGGCATCAGTGATTAGAAGTCACAGTAGTCGTTAGACAATGGGTCAAAGTCATTGGAATGAAAATTTGTCCAACCGGTTAAACCTTGTTAGAAATAACACGTGTAACTTCCCTCCTTTGTGAACTATATAATTTTTTTATTTATATAATAAAACCACTTTCATATCTTAATTCTTCCAACCTTTTTAGTTGAGTAAATCTTTTAAAATTCACTCATATTTCTTGTAATGTTTTATGTCAATTAATTAACCAAAAATGATGATGAAGGCCTCTCAGGTTGCATTATAGAAGTACTACGCTAAAAATTTACCAACCCTTTGTACACCAATTGTCACAATTCCTCCTGGTAGTTTGTACATTTACTCATAAAAAAAATGTCAATTAATTTGATTTATCGGGAACTAAACTGGTCGATTTACAGTGTTTGTAACTTTCTGCAAATTGCACACCAACCTTTGTTGGCCAATCAAATTTCATCTTATTCCCATGTATTTGACTTGCATATTTTTTAGAACATTTTTTATTTTTTAACAAATGTGCATCTGATTGATTTATACGAACTTGAGTAAAGAAAGAAAGAATATACTTGGTACTTAATCAACTATCCTTGATTACCTACACAGCAACAAAACGACCAGAGACACTTGAACCATTAACTAACCTAGACTAGTCACAGAGTCAAGTTTGCAAGGCTAAAATTTCATAGGACGAGCAAATTGAGAAGGCATATGAAATGGGATAAACAAACTTATCAGTATCGTGTGAAACGGTTTAAACATCCCATAAGATCAAAACATCACATAAAATAGGAAGATCAATCAAGTCCATGTTTATCCTCTAATCCAGGAAATATCCTCTAGTTACCGACACTGAAAAAGTTAATCCACATAGCAACATACCAAATGTCCTCAGTAACTCTGCTAACTTCACACAGCAACATACCAAATGTCCTCTAATTCAGGAAATATCATCTTGCTACGGAGACCGAAACAGCAACTCCACACAAGTCACAACATACCAAATGTCCTCAGCAACTCCGCCAAGCAACTCCACACAGCAACATACTAAATGTCTTCTTATCCAGGAAATATCATCGAGTTATCGAGACCCATGCAGCAATCCACACAGTAACATGTCAAATGTCCTCTTATGCAGGAAAAATTACCGAGACCGAAACAACTAATCCACACAGCAACTCCTCACAATACCATACCAAATATTGTTGTCTTTGTTTTCGTAAACTGAATCAATGGAATATCAAGCAGGTGTGCCTAGAGAACAATATTTCCAAATAAGGTACAGGACATAAAATAGCAGTAAATCATATATATATATATATATATACACACACACACACATATAAGAAAGAAGATAACCAAACGATCACCTATGGAAAAAAATTATACTCTGATAGAGAACCAAGCTTGTAATGATCTAAAACTACTATATATGGTACCCCCAATAACATATTAAATTCTTTTTTCAATGCTACCCACTTTGTTGTTTCATTTAAATAAGTTGGAGTTAGATTTAAACACAATAGATAGAATTATCGAGGAGAAAATCAATGGACCAATCAATTATATTGTAAATATCAATCAATCATATATAATTTGATTAGTACATTGGAATAAGCTATATAATCAAGCATGAATCATTTTGGATAACGTACAATCAAGAACTAGTTAGTGATTACCAAAAGGAGAAAGAGGCAAGCATGCAAATTTAAAATCTCATACAAGAGGACAAGCTAATGAAATCCATAATCCAATGGTAGCAGATAGAGTCGAGAAAATAATACCTAAATAAGGAAGGCATCAAGTACAAGTTTGTCTTCAAATTGATAACCTTTCTCCATCTCCATTCTGAAGGCAAGCTTTTTTACGGGTGGGGAAACAGATAAGAAATTGTGTGGCTCATGAGCAGCAGGAGGTTTAATCAATTGCACATCGAAAATGAATACGAAGAGATACGGAATGCGGTCAAGGCAATCAGCAGTCAGGATTGCACAAATTCTTTTGGCACCGTCTTGATCATGATAGGATCCGTATGTCACTAGGGGTATAGTCGGAAAAAAGGAATGAAAGAGGGGTGTGAGCTGTCAAGTAGTTATTGGCTTGAGAGGAAATGGAATTGTACGAGGGGTTTATAAAAAGGGAGGTTAGGAACCTAAAGGAGGTAGTTAGAAACTTTTTAGTATACAGCTTTAGGCTGGGCAGAGAGTGCTCTTGCATCTCTAACGGAGCTGGGCTCTGGGGATTATAGGGTGTTTTTCTCCTTGTACTCATTTTATTTTAGCATATAATACATACGATTTCAATATTTCTTAAATATTTCTTCTACTCTGATTTTGGGTTCCTAACAGATCACCTTTACCAAGATCCAGAAGGTGGTGGCTTACAGTCTTCAAATGCAAAGGATTTTGAGTACGACCAGGAAGGATATCGGAGAATACTTCATCATCAAGTTGTTGAGAGAACTTGGGTTGAAATTTTGTTTTGGAAATTGCATAAGCATAGATTCTATAAGTGAGAAAATAGCCAATATCCAGGTCAAGATCAGCACTACATTCATCCTCAATGATGCTGCTTTGAAGGGAAAGCAAGACTCCCAAGGAGTCAAGTCCATCAGGATAGAGATTAGGAAAGCAGAACTCGGGTAAATAAAGTCCAGTTTTAGGAATAGTTCCAGTGAGTTTGTAAAAAGAGTCTGCAACAGCATAATAATTAGAGAAGCTCCACTCACCAGCATTAGCATAAGCAGGAGCATCAGCAGGAGCAGGACCGGGAGCGGGAAGTGGAAGCGGAGCAGGAGCAGGAGCAGGCGGGGAAGTGGAAGCGGAAGAGAAAGCAGAAGCAAAAGCGGCAACGAAAGTAGAAGCAGCAGAAGTAAAAGCATCAAAAGCAGCATAAGCGAAAACAGCAGCAAAAACAAGAGCAGAAGCAGAAACAGCAGAAGAAGAAGCATAAGCGGCATAAGCAGTAATAGCAGAACAAAAAGTATGAAATAAAGCATTTTGAGCACCAGCAGAAGCGAAAGCAGGAGCGGTAGCAATAGCAGCGGAAGCAAAAGCAAAAAGAGCAGCAAAAGCCAAAAAAGCAAGAGCAAAAACAAAAGTATAAGTAGAAGCAGCAAAGGATTTCGCAGCATAAGCAGAAGCAGCAGCAACAAAAGCTAAAGCAACACCAACACCAAGATTAACAACAACGCCATCGGTACCTGTACCTACCACACCTGTATCTACACCGGCACCGGTACCTGTAACTACTATACCTGCATCCACATCGACGACACCGGTATCTCTACCTACCACACCTGCATCTACACTACCTGTAACTACTACACCAGCATCTACACCGGCACCCACATGGGCAATAATATTAGGAGTGAAAGTTAGAAGGTCACAGTCCCCCTCGCACAGGAGGAGCAACTTGTCATCAATAACAAAATGACTAGTAATAAGGAAATCAAAGGGCATATTTCTCCCATGGCCCATCCAAAACTTGTAGAGAGGAGGAGTAGGCACTTGATAACAAGAAAAAGGCACTGCTTCTTCATCCAAAACATCGACATCCAAACGTTCAAATGGAACATCGGGCAAATTGCAATGATAAGAAGGATCAAACCAGCCATGAAGAAGGTAAACGCTATCTTTAACATGAAACACAAACCTTGCGAATTTGCTTCCCTTAAGACGAGTGGTGGTGAGTGGTGACTTGCCTTAAGAATTCTTTGGCGGGGACTAGGATGATTCCAGAGCAAACGCGGTGGCACTTGTTGGTGTCCAACTCGAAGACTTGGTGGGAGTACTCCATCATCCTCTTCTTCTTCTTCTTCTTCTCTCCCTTAAGGGATTTGCCATCTACTGCGCCGCCCAAGAAATAGTGTTTGCTCTTGAGTTTGACGTGGAGCATGCCGATAAATTCCCACTAACAAACACACCAAAATGGAGAAAACAAACCAGGGAAAAAAATTAAAATCAAATATAAACAAATGGAGAGAGCTCAACACGAGAGGGGTCTTTGATTTCTTGCTCAGCGCAGATGGAGAGCGGTGGGGTTTAAAACGGCGTCGTCAGGCAGGGGTTGTTGTTGCTGTAAATTGGGGAGGATGGAGGAGGACGGATAGGCGGCAAGAGATTCTTGTAAGGCGAGCCACCGCGAGCTCGCTGCGTTGCTCCAAGAGGAGGCGGTCCAAGTCTTGGGCGGATGGGAGATAGGGTCGTGATGGAGGCTGGGACTTGATTCTAGTCTCCCTTGGTGGCGATGAGGAAGAGTGAGAATATGAGGAAGAGAGAGAGAGTAGGAGCATGAATGCACAATAGACCATGCTATGCAAAAGAAAGAAACAAGGGCACAAAAATTTATTACATGATAGTTTCGAGATAAAGCTTTGAACCTGCTGCATAAGGACAACCAAAAATCTACGCAAGAAGTACACAACGGCATGCTAAATTACAACAAAGCCTTCAAAAATCAAACTATAGATGATCAGGTCGAAAATCAAGCTAAAAAAATAAGAGCCGAGGCAGTAATTTACAATTCGAACTGGAAAAAAAACAAAGAAAAATACCGAGAGAAATAATGGACCTCTGCATTTGTCATAGATAGGACAAAGATTTGGAACCCAGGAGCCAGAGCAGGTTACAGAAGGGTTTAAGCAAGAATGTAAATTTGAAGTGGGCCTAGATGGAAGGTAAGAAATAAGGTTGTTCACTTCAAGGCACGTAGCAAGAGGCTCAACAATTGAATGCCCAAGCAGAGAGAGGGAGCTAGGACAGTCACGTGATATCCGCAGGGTAGATACGCTGACGTGGCGGTGAACAGGGATGGAGGGGGTAGTAAAAAACCCTCAATTGTACAATGTATAGATATTCTCAATAAAATTGAGTTTTGCAATTACCCAAATATTCTTGAAATCTATTGCAGCCCAAAGTGCTCCACAACAAAAGCTGGAGAACAAAGCATTTTCTGCAATCTGCATTTTCCATGACTCAAAGCATGCAGTCAAAAGCATTTTCTGCAATATCAAAAGGAATGCAAGATTAGAGGATCATATTCACTTTAATAACATACATTACACACATAAGAAAAACAGCAAAAATAATATGGAACGCAAACAAGCCAAGAACTGATCCTGGTGAAAACAAGCATTAGCATAAATTGTAACCTAACCTGTACTTCTACAAAAATGTATATAATTCCTGACCAAGTGATTCTCAATTTCCCTTCGAATCATATATCTACATGCATGAAAGTGCTTCCAGACTTAATTTAGTTTAGCCCATATAATCAAAAATAGGAAGATGAATGGAGTCCATGTATGTTTATCCTCTAATCCAGGAAATATCAGCCAGCCGTTGTGGAGACCGAAACAGCAACATATCATATATAGTTTGACACATACATCGGAATAAGCAGCTAAATAATCAAGCATGAATCACACTTTGGATAGTGTACAAATAGTTAATGACTACAAACAAAATGAAAAAAGAGGCAAGCAAGCATGCAAGTATAAATCTGATACAAATAAAAAGATAGGGTATTAAATCCATGATGCAACAGTAGCAACACGAGAGAGTTGATAAAACAATACCGACCTAGCTAAATAAAGAAGGCATCAAGTACAGGATTGCTATCAAACATAAAACCTCTCTCCATGTCCATTCTGAAGGCAAGCTTTTTGATGGGTGGGGAAACGGATAAGAAATTGAAATTGTGTGTGACAAAATCAGAATCAGCATCATCATCATCATCATCATCAGCAGCAGCAGCAGCAGGTGCATTATTATCATTATTGATTCGCACATCGAAGATGGATACGAAGAGGCAAGGCATGCGGTCAAAGCAATCAGCAGCCAAGATTGCACAAATTCTCCTGGCACCCTCCTCGTCACCTTTGCCAAGGTCCAGAAGGTGGTGGCTTCCAGTCGGACCAATCAAAGGATTTGTAGTAGGACCAGGATGAGGATCAGGAAGGATATCAAAGAATACTTGATCATCAAGTATTTGCATGAACTTGGGTTGGAATGTTGTTTTAGAAATAGCGTAAGCATAGATTGTAAAACTAGAGTCCATATATGCAGCAACATCATCATCATCGGCGAGATCATCACAGACAACCCAATCAATGGCAAGTAAAACTCCCAATGAGTCGCCATCATCATCACCACCACCAGCAACACAAAACTCAGGTAAATAGAGTCCAGTTGCGGGAAGAGATAATCCATTGAGTTTGAGTTGTTGAAAAAAAGAGTAAACAGGAGAATATTCATGGTACGACCACTTACCACCGCCGGCACCATCATCAGGTGCATCAGAAGGAGTGAAGGTTAGTATGTAATTAGGAGAAGGACAACAGATGACCAACTTGTCATCAAAAACAAAATGGTTATGAATAGGGTAATCAAAGGGCACCATATTGGACCAGGTTGTAATCCAAGGAGGAGGAGGCAGTTGATGGCAAGAAAACGGAGGCACGTCAACATCAACATCAACATCAACATAAACATTCTCATTCAAATCCAAACGTTCAAATGGAACTTTGGGGGTGGGAACATGACGCATACAAGGAAAACTATCAAACCAAAAGCCGCCATGGAGAAGATAAACACTGCCTTTAATATGGGCTACAATGCGTGGGAATTTGGGTTCCAAAAGACGAGGGGTGGGAATAGGATTTAAGAGAGCTTGGGGGTCTTTGATGACGGTGGTGGGGTTGGTATCCAAGTGCAAGTGGAAGACTTTATCGGAGAAGTCATCGGCAGGACCGACATAGCGATAATAGGGTTTAAGTGCACCGCCACACAGATAGTGTTTACCTCCGAGTTTGAAGTGTCGCATGCCTATGGGATAATTATACTTAGTGTAATTTTGGAGATCGAGAGACACACGAATCGGAGCATAGGGGGGTGGATGTGAGATTTCACCTTCGCCACTGCCACTGAGATCGATGCCTATCAGCTCTCCACTTTTCATCACCAGAAACAGAAAAAGAGACGGTGGTGCTTCTTCTCTGAACGACGCTGCTGCTCCATTATCAATATTATTATTGCTCTTATTACTGCCCATCTGATCTGATTTGATCGGAGATGAGGAGGATGAGAAGGAAAGAGGGGCGGGCGATGAATGCTTGTGAAGAGAGAGAAGGACATACAACATAGGGCATCCATCAAGTCTAGGGTTTCAATCTTTGTATTGGGCTGGGTTGAGCTGGGTAGTAGAAGAGAGTAGGCCTGTGCGGATTATGGGTGTTCATGGATCGATTTTTTGAAAAAAAGTCATCTTATCCGAAGATAAAAATTATATTTGGTTCAGTGGTTTCATCAATGGTAAATCTCGTGACTCTGTTGCTTTTGTTGTTCTGGTCTGCTGGAATATTTGGAAAACTGCAGCTGGGGTAGTCTTTGAGTGCGAAGCTTTTTGGTTATGTTTGGATATCTAACTAGTAAGTTTTCCCGTGCGATGCACGGGTTTTAGTTGTTTTTTCTAAGTTAATATGGACCTTTTTTTTTTTAAAAGAAACATGAATGACATGTATTCTATTTGAGTAATAATATCATTGCAAGCAAATTATAATTAAAATTTAGCATGTTAATAAAAAAGTCTTTACATAAATAATTCTTCAAAGGAATATTATTCATAAAATAGCTAGACACAAAATAAACGCAAGAAATGTTCAAATATATATATTTTTAAAGAAAACATCTTCAATAATTATGGCTATCTTAATGTCTATCTAACATACAAAGAAAAATTAGCAAGTTGCTAATGTCTTAATCCATCTAACCAAGATCTTTAGTTCAAAGTCCATACAAAGCAGAACTTTCTCTTTTCTCTCCTTTTACCTTAATAAAATCCACCATCTTAGACAACATTCGAGCCTGCAAAGCCTTATTTAATCCACCATCTAAATAACAACGCATGACTTCTTCACAAAGCCTTATTTAAATATCTTAAGACATACCTGCATAGCTATAGCGAAAATTCTTGTCACTTACCATGGACCTACAACCAAGCATTAAATTGATTTGTTCTAATTATAATTAGGTTTCCTTAATAATCTATCACCTTCTCAAAAATCAGTTAAATCGAATGGCACATTCTCAAGCGTCTCTTCATTTCAATCCTCTGTAGCTTCTAACAAAATAATAGCCCCAAAAATATTAGAGAATGAATAGTTGTCAATCAAAACCAAAGCAATAGATAAAATCAATCGGTTCAAAACCAAAGTATAATCCCATTCAAAATAGAATTGAAAAAATGCATGACAGTAACAATGTCAATAACAATTTTTTTTTTTAAATCTGAATTTTGAACAATTGAACTCAATATTTTTAAATAATTCAAATTTATTTCTATTTAAACATTAGAAGTGAAGATTGAACTCAAGAAATTAGGGTATGCATCCATTTAGATACATTCGGTGCCTTAAAAAATGGTGGACAAAAAGCAAATGCATAGTCCTTAAGAATATGAGAGAAAGTGTGATTTAAAACTTGTTAATCCTTAAGAAATAAAACTCTAATTTGCCTTTAGTAAGGACAAACCTTGATCAATAACAAACACTAACAAAAGTGATCCAAATGACCCATATCAACACTCATGTTCACAGTTCACATACCAATCTTATATAAAATATTCTTTTAAAGACAAAATTTGCAGTTTTCTTCTCTACCTGCAACATAAGTGCATAATTTATGATGAGGCTTTCAATAATCAAAGCTAAAATGGTAGGTGAATAAAGATAAGAGTGCAGCACAACACCCCCGAGCACGTACAGAAATACCCATGATGGTTTGCATAGCAGTCAAGCATAAGCAAGGGGCATCGAGAGAAAAACGCACTTTGCTGCTAAATTCCAAAACAGACCAGCTCTTAAAGTTAAAGAGAGACTTTGTTAGAAAGAGTAATTGAAAAGCTAAAGCTAACATTATGAAGCACACCTGAGACATAAGATATGTGAAATGAGATGTGGAGTTGGGTGAAGATGCTAACACGAGCCATGCTTAGAAAATATATAATACATCAATGTCGTAACTTATAAAATACATCAATGTATCAAGCATATGCATCTAAATAAGTGCACAAATGCTTATTAGAATTTTGAACCAACAAAAAACCAAAGATTGAAGTTCAAAGAATACATTCTTCATAATATAGAAAAAAATGTTGTGGAGAATTTATTTACAAAGCTCTAGGTCCATAGTTAAAGGTTGATATAGAAAAAGGTGAAATGTTAATCATAGGGAACAAAAATTTGAGCATTCAAATTTAGAAACCAATCCAATAATAATTAAAAGAGATGATTTCATAACTAATAGCATAATGTGCAAACCTTGGATCAGCCCAAAAAGAGGTTTTATCTAGCTTTGGAACAATGAGTTAAATCTCTTTGGTTTCATCCCTTTTACCCAAACTGAAATGTTCCACTGTTTAGTTCTGCTTTGCCTATTTTTTAGATGCATAAAATAGTGTTCTGCTTCTTAATTCCATGTTTAGTTATGCTCTATTTCTAATATGGAATATATCAAACATAGAAAAGAACACATACATTTTGTTTTGGTCTTGCTATTACACTTCTACCAAACATACATAAGTTTCTCTAAATTTTAATAAATACACAAATACTTTACTGTCAAGGTTGTGTAAAAGTGATATGATCATAGCATATCCTTTCAAGATAATACGTGTTTAGAATTCTAAAAAGAAACAAACTTTTTGTTAAAAAATTGCAGTACATGACCATGTAAAAAGGACATAGTGATAGGTACTGAATGATTAAGTAAGTAATAAAGAGAGGAAAAGAAAAAGTAACAGCATACCGATGGTATCAATATTGTTGTGGATCTGAGTTGATTGGTTAAATATCCTACAAGTGAAGACTTCAAAACAGAAACCAAAAGTATCTTAGCAACTTTATTTTAAATGAAAGAAAATTTTACACATCTAGAAAGTTATATAGAACCTGGATAATAACATTTGCAATTGACAATGAGCCAATATGCACCGGCCAACTAACAATGAATAAGGGGAAAAGAAACCAAATTTTAGTATAAGACTTACCCAAATTTTTATGAGTACATTCAATCTAACAACTCCTATAATTGCTACTATATCAATGTGAAACTAAGACTACTAATCAAGTAAGTGATGCCTTTTCTAGAAAGAAGAGTAGAAGAAGAAAACTAATGATATTGTTGATCATAGAATGAAAACTTATTAACATTAAACATAGTAGCATGAAAATAACATCAATTATAATAGTAAGTAATTTATGAAAACCATAGAGTAAAGAATGTTGCAAACTAACAGATTTTATCAAGCTGCTAAACACTTAGCAAGTTCCACTTGCATGGTACTAAAATAATTAGTGTAAAAAAAATTATGCTTTGCCTTGGTAAACATAGCAAGTTGTTCGTTGCCTTCTAATTTAAAACCACTTAGTGAGACAATTAATCATTTACCTGTCCATCGAAATATGAAACCAAAACAGCAAAACTTCCCAAAAGAGCATAGGTTATAGATTAAGTTTCAGCTGCAAGTTTGTATACCTCCTCACAACCCCTGCATAAGAATTTACTTAAAAGCGGAAAGCATAAGAGTTTTTTTATAATTAAAATAAACATGCTATAAAAGTTTAACAAATAATTAAAGATCAAATGACTTAATGCAAGAGATCAAAATACAAAACTTCCCTCATCTAGTTCCTATTATTCTCTTATGTGACATTAACATAAAAATTTAATAAAACTAACAGAAAAGTTATAATTTTTTACCTGATAGCTAGCAACAGGATCAACACGGGTATACCATTTAGGTACGGTCCTACTTTCCTATTGAGAGTCTATATTCTCAAATGTTGTGATCTGTTTCAACTATTCCCCAAGCCATCAAATCCATCATTTTCACTTTATCTTTTCGGGGTTCAACATAATTGACCTTCTAACATGGTGGAAACAAAAGAATAAGCACAGATGGACACATTGTAGATATGTTGTCACAAACTATAACCTTAATATGCCATATAAGATTTAAATATATGTAATCATAAATTATAGCCAAACTATATATATACCTTTGAAGAGAATGATCCACAAAGCTCTGGGGCTCTATACCATCTTGTAGCAACATAATCCTGCAAGTTGGACCAAAAGAAAGGCACAAGAAACCTGTAAAAATAGTCATACCTTTTATATTCTCTATTTTCAACTCAAATCAAATGAAACTATGTACCGTCCAAAATATTGTTGTAGGAGCATCATTGAATGCAACTCTAGCTAGTCCAAAATCACAAATTTTGAGTTTACAGTTTGCATTTGCCAATATATTCTTGGGCTTAAGATCTCTGTGATACACATTTGCTGCAATCAAACATAGGCTTACTTAGAAGCAGTTTGATGGAATATTTTAATGCAAAACAAAGGGCGGCACTTGTAGGGTCCCAAAAGAGAGACAAGCATATACCTGTATGCATATACTTCAACGCACGAAGCATCTGATAAAGAAAAAACTGATGGTGTTCACATGTCAAGTCATCATTAGCTTTGATGACTTGATGGAGATCAGATTCCATGAGCTCAAAGAGGTGGCAACATGATCCTCTTAATTTCTACAATATCAGGGTGTCTCAAAAGCCTTAGCAACTTGACTTCTCGGAGGATTCTAATGGCATCAGAGATATGCTCAAAAGCATCATGATCAAGCTGCTAAACACTTAGCCAGTTCCACTTGCATGGTACTAAAATAATTAGTGTAAAAAAAAATTATGCTTTGCCTTGGTAAACATAGCAAGTTGCTCGTTGCCTTCTAATTTAAAACCACTTAGTGAGACAATTAATCATTTACCTGTCCATCGAAATATGAAACCAAAACAGCAAAACTTCCCAAAAGAGCATAGGTTATAGATTAAGTTTCAGCTGCAAGTTTGTATACCTCCTCACAACCCCTGCATAAGAATTTACTTAAAAGCGGAAAGCATAAGAGTTTTTTTATAATTAAAATAAACATGCTATAAAAGTTTAACATATAATTAAAGATCAAATGACTTAATGCAAGAGATCAAAATACAAAACTTCCCTCATCTAGTTCCTATTCTTCTCTTATGTGACATAGACCATTAAAAGAACAGGAGAAAAACAGGAGAGAGGGTGAGAATTTTGTGGTTCTTTGTGACCACCCCCATTTGTTTCAATCAGTGAGAAAAACACAGACCATTAAAAGCAAGAAAAAAGCAAAAAAAGCCAAGCATCCATGTAACCAAGAAAGTGATAGAGAGACCCTCGGTGGATTTGGCTCTACGGTTTGTGATTATCTGAGGTATCTCAACAACAACCCAAAGGATAAGTCCTAATGTGAAAGAAGCTGTCTCCCTCACACTATTGTCCATGTGGTCCTTCACCAATTGCAAACAATGCAGACCGCAAGACAGAACAGAGAAACAACAGAACTCTCAAAAATTCCCATTGCATCCAAGGAAACTGATACCTAAAATGGAAAAATAAAACTACAAAATAATTAGATATTCTCAATGTAATTGGAGTTAATTTGATGAACAAATAAAGATATCATTCGGCAATAGACTCATCCTCAGGACAGGTCCTTAGCATGATTAGTTATTATTCCACTAAGACCCAAGTTATCCATTAAGTGATCATTATATGTAAGAATTTATGCATATGCATTATACATAGTGATAGTTAACATGATCGTGGTCATCAATTTCTCCAGTGATTTGATGACCTGAAGATTTCGAGCAGTAAAATGATGCCACAAGGCAAATTCAAAAGGTAAAGGTGAAGAACAAAGAATATACCTTTTCCCATCAGGGTTGAAGGCCAGTGCATTAATTGGTCCAAAATGCCCTTTCACACCTCCAATTTCTTCTTGAAGGATCTAAACGAATGAAAATAACAAATATGAAATAATGAATTTGAATATTCTTACGTACAGAAATGATACATTAAAAGAGAAACAATCAAATTTACCTTATCATAGAATTTACCTTATCCAAAATGCCCTTACGCTGGTCCTCATGATTGAAAACACCACCTCCAAAATTGAAAAGCTTGGAAGAATAAAAGAAAACTAAGAGGGAGGGAGAGGAACCGAACGAAGAGGGAGACGAAAAGAGAGAGAGCAAGCTTCTCCATGAAGTTTGGAGAATGGATGGTTAAGATTCAATTTTAACCCAACCTGATGGATGGCTCAGATGCAAAAGAAGAAAACATATAAATGATAGATTTAGGAGGGAAATACATGGGGTTTAGGAGGGAAATCAAAATTACCCTCAAGCTTCTCCTATTTTATAATATGTAGATGATAAATGGAGCGGAATGGGATGAGGTAAAGTGGAATGGAGTTGAGTAGGATAGATTGGAGTATAATTACCATTCAATTGTTTGGGTATTTTATGATGAATGGAAAAAAAATTGCATTCCATTGGATACACCCCAATTTGGAGGGGACAAAAATGAGGGGTTTTGGATGGAATAGGATGGATCTCATTCCATTATGTACCGTTCCACTCCATCGCATTTAGTACAATCCAAACAATGGAACTTGATTAAATTTTATTCCACTCCATTTCATTTCATCTTATATCATCAATCCAAACAAAGCCTTTGGGAAAGTTGGAGAAAGTTAAGCTTGAAGCTTGGGCTAATCCTTTGCCCTCAAGACCTATTGTGAATGATGGAATTATAATGGAGGTTCCTACATGGGCAATCAAGTTAAACACGGATGGGGCTTTCTCAGTTGCCTCAGGTATAGGAGGTTCGGGTTTTATCCTAACCAGCAGAGATGGGGATTTCATTGCAGTATGTGCTTAGAACTCGTTTAAGCCTCTTAACCCAACGCATCAAGAAGCAATCGTTGTTTGGAAGGGTTTTTATTTGGTGAAGCAGCTGAGTTACAGGAAGGTCCTCGTGGAATCTGATTGTAAAATTCTGGCAGATGCCTTAAGGTCTAACAAGAATGATATTTAAGAGCTAGGTTCTTTAAATAATGTAATTCGTAGGCCAGCTATTGATTTTGATTTGTCTGTTTGCTTTGGTTAATAGAGCAAACAATAAAGCTTCACACACCATTGCTAAATGGGTAGTGAATGCTCCCGTAAACAGGGTAAGGTTTGACACCCCCTGCTCTCTTGGCTGGTTTTTTCCGGACTTAGTTTTCAATAAACTAAACCTTAAGAGAGAGAGAGAGAATAGATTAAGCAAGTTGGATTCTAATTTGTATTTTATTCAAACCCCAATTTTCAACCCCAAACCCAAACCCCTTTTTGCATATATCCAAAGCAAACCCCCTGATTTCTCTGCCCCTTCGACTCCAATAACATGAGTTCTACTCAACAGCACTCCAGAAAATGATTTCAATATATATAGCACCCTACCCTCAGAAGAACCCAAATCAATGTCTTTTCACAAAAAAGTGAAGTAATTACATATCAGCAGAGCATGACTATTTTTATCTAGTGATCTCCTATAAAATTGTTTAACAATATTTTCTATACCACTTATTCATTTCGATTATTAAAATACAGAATATGCTCAAGTAGTGAACAAATTCAATATTTATGCGATAACAAAACAACACATGAAAGTGAAGAAACATATTTGGGAGACCTTAAGACAAGGACAAACACAGTATTAAAAACCAGTTTAAAACTTCCCTGTGTTTTTTGATGCTCGAATAATGTGTTGAAACTGTTTTGTAAAAGCCGAAATACCTAATAAAAAGGGGGCCACAATTCAATAAGGATTTTTGATTTTACCAAATTATGAAAAAGTGTTCCATATGATTATTCAAAATAAATTATAGATAAAAACTTAACTGAGTCAATAAATATTCGTAACCAATAAAAAATCACGGGGTTTGCTTTGGATATATGCAAAAACGGGGTTGGATTTGGGGTTGAAAATTGGGGTTTGTAATTTAGATTTTTTTTTTAATTAGGGCATTATAGTATTTTCACTTCTAAAGTTGGGATTTGGGGATATTAGTTGCGATTCATAATCTATTACTCATCTTTTTTATATTTATGACATCGATCGAATTTTTAACTTAATGCTTAAAAGCTCAATTATCTATCGTGTTATACTTTTTTTATTATCACTTATATTAACTAATCGCTCTTCATAACAACCATATTGGTTATACTTGGTCGCAAGGCTAATAATCAATTAATCATGTGGAGACCTTGAACTAATATAAGATATACCACACACTCAAGAACTCTTTTTTAAGTCTTGTCAAAGGAAAAGAGACTTTGAAAACTTTAGAACACAATAAAAATGAGACACTTATTTATAAGCTATAATTAATAGAAAACTGAACAAACGTCTCAAATTTTAATGCATACCAAATACTAAAACAAAAATGTTGCTTCATATATTTACACTCATACATATTACGTAGTTCATACACTTCTTTTCTTTTTTCTTTTTTTAAAAAGCAAGTGTGCTAAATTTCCAAAAGGCAACCAGATTGAACATGGCCAGTGTAGTTGTCTGGGCTCACAACTTTAGTCCAAGCACCACTCTTCACGTCCAACACAAAACCCATGTGTGGTTTCCCAATCCCACTTGACCCGATCAACAACACTGCCCCATCCCACACTCCAACGCATGCCACGTTGCGTACCTCAACTGGTACCTTCGCCACGGACCGCCAAGTGGACCCATCCGATGCCACCACATCATCACCTTTACACATGTACAACCTTTTATCATTGTCACCATTATTACCATTTACACACGTTCTCGGACATATGGCATCATCCAAAAACTCTTCTTTCATTGGGCCCCACTTCCACGCGACAACATCAAACTCCTCGGCACTCCTCTCGAATCGACCTTGCATATCAGTGCAATAGCCGCCAATGACGCATAGGGTATTATTGTCGCCACCACCATTACCACCACGACGAAATACTGCTTTGCATTCGTCACGCTCCCTTGCCATGTCAAGCAAAGGGATCCATATGTCAGATAACACATCATATGCAAACGCTGATCTCAGCGCGTTTTTCTCTTCGTCATGCCCGCCCGCCACATACACCATCCGATTCGAGTCGGATGCGCATGCGAAAAATGTGCGAGGCCCACCTGGCATGTGGGCCCCACAACGCCACGTCCCCGAAATAAAGTTATAGATAAGAACCGAATTGGAAGGCTTCCAAGAATCCGGGTCCCACCCTCCCATAACGACAACATCGTATCCGACACCAACTATCTGACAAAACATGGGCAGCCCGCCATCGAACCCGGGCGGAACAGGCAGCTCGCTCCACGAACCGGTTTCCGGTTCAAAAACACTTAACTGGTAAACCGGGTTCGTGGATGACTTAACTAATAAACCGGTTCCGGTTTTTTCCGGTTCAACTCTAGATTGAACCGCAACTAGTAATTTCTGGATTTTGCCAGCGGCCCTTCTTCTCCGGCGAAACTCCGGCGACTGGACCTCCGTCTGCCACCGCTTGCACACGGCGGCGACCGACGAAAACTGCTGGTAAGAAGCCCGAATCAAGCAGTCCCGTGCTACATCCTCTGGCAAACCTGAAATCAGCTCCATAGTAACAGCAGCAAGTGATGAAAATCGAAATTGAACACAATATTTTACGAAATCAGTGAAGACCCATTAACGAGATTGAAGGAAAGTTGAGAATTTTAGCTGAAAGATCGAAACTTGATAACTGATATATAAAGGGGTGTTGGAGAGAGAAATTGGGATTTTTTGTTTTGGCTTTTGGGGATTTTAGGGTTTATAAAGAGAGAAAGTGTTTGATTGAAAAGGAGAATCAGAGAAATGAATTTATAATTGAATTTTTTGTTTTGTTTTTTTTTTTTTTTTTTTGCGGTGTCACTTACGTGTACCGAATTTAATAAAACGGTATGCACATGCTGCTGATTGAGATAAGCTTTGAGTGGATATGGAAGAAAATAAATATCAGTGTTCTAGAAGGTTTTTTTGGGACCATTGAATATGACATGAAGCCAGGGGTTATGTATGTCATTTTCAATCAATTGCTTTTTAATGTACCAAAGTGTATGTATGTGGATAACAAACTGTGGTTCAGTTAGCAAGATTAAGTTAACAAAAGGATAAACTTAGTATTCCTACACTGTCCTTGTTGGCAAGAACTGGAAAAAATAATTTGGTAACAGCTAAAAATCTTGTCTTTTCAATAGAAAAAGTAATCTGAGATATTTTAATGGTAACTTTTTTTTTTAAAGCATGATAGACAAATTATTGCCGTGTATTGAACGATGTTTGGTTGATAATATATATATAGTTGTTTTTTTATGATATGAAGGAATTAATATAATATGTGTGCACTAACATTTGCATTACTTTAATTTAGAAATCAATAACTATACATCCTTGAATGGTGGATGATTATATGCTGACAGTGTAAAAAATCTTTACACTGTCTATTTTCTCTTAATTTATTGCTGGAGAACATGGTTAATTAGCACAAATCAAAAAAGAAAAGGAAAAAAATCTAGATTAAAAATACTCATAATGCGAAACAAAGATTTTTCTATCTTAAGATCATAAAAGATTATTAAGGTAGATAAATTTTATTTTCACCAACCAAATAATTATTTTTATAAACATGACAAAAATCAAATCAGCACTCAGCACCTTAAATGAAAAAATTAAAATAAAAGAAGAAAAGTCAGCACCCGCGCTATGATGCCTATGGTGATTATCTTTAATCTTAGTCGATGCATCACATATTTTTCTCAATTTTTAACGGTTTTTAAATCCTTGACAAATGTGGTACTGACTTTTTAACAAAATACACAACACTTAAAATATTCGTTCATTTTCTTTATTGATGTTTCCTTACCTAGCAATGTAATTGGATACTGACTCATGACTATGCTGTGTGGGCCTGCCTGTAGATTTCAAGGTAAACTGGGACTCCTTGTTTTGAAACCTTGTACTCCTTTCGTTTCAAAAGTATTGTTGTTTAAGGTTATACACGAATTTTAAGAAATGATTAAATGATGTAAGAATTTAGGGTACTTTGACTTTAATGTCCCTATATAATCATTATTGAAGAAAAAAAAATGTATTGAAAATGAAAAAAATAGTGTAATAAATAGGGGTATGTTGAGAAAAATAGCATTTATTATATATTGGATTTTGTAAAAGAACAAGACTTTTGAAACATAGTACAAATGTCAAAAGAACAAGACTTTTGAAACGGAGGGAGTACTATTTAATTACTATTGAATTAATCTTGCTGTTTTCCATCTTCAATGCATGTATCTCTTGGGGAGGCTCCGGTGCATGTTAATAGATAACATGCACCGGTGTATATGAAAATTTTATTTTTGTTTTTTAAATTTTTTTAATACAGATTTATTCAAAATATTTTTTAACACAAATTCGTATACAGATTTATTAAAATATGTAAATTTTAAATAAAGTTTTATTCAGTACAGTCTTTTAAGAACACAGAGTAAAAAAAGAAAATCCAAATTATAAAAATCACTTCATATCGGTAAAAAAAAAACGCATAAAATATTTTTTAATTGATTATTTTTTAAAAAATAAATAGAAAAACCTAAAAAGGAAGACATGCACCGGTGCATGTTATCTATTATCATGCACCGGAGCCTCCGCCATCTCTTTCCGTGGGTAATATGTACTGTAAACTAACATTGGCAATTAGGGCGGGCGGGCGGGCTTGGCTCGCGCCCGCAGTTGGCCCGCAAATTTTGCGGGCATGCCCGCCCGCCCTAATTAATTTTTAGGGCCTAAAAATCTCGCCCTGCCCGCCCTAAATGCGGGCAGGGCGGGCATGCGGGCGGCCCGCATTATTGTAAAAAAATAAAAAAATCTAAATTTTCCCAAATAACCTATCAAAACATCAATATTCAGTACATACTCATATTTCCCAAGACTAAGACATATTTCCCAAATGCTACATAGTTCTTTGTTCACATTAAACATCATTACATCACTCATACAGTCATACAGACTCACAACAGCAACATTAACATCATTAACAGTGTTTTCTCACAAGAGTCACAACAAAATAACATCACTCATACAGTCATACACATCATGATACCAAAACAAATGTTCATTGTTCATAATTCATAAATCATAATAAGTCCAAACAAAAGCTATATAATTCATAATAAGTCATCAACTCTTCATCTCTTAGTGTCTTCTTCGGTTCTCCATTCCTCACTCCTCAATTATTGTGGTTCTTCATTTGATTTCATATTTCAATCTCTTCTTCATCTACATTAAAACAAAATTATCAAATACACTGATAAACTATGATTCAAAATAATTTACAAGTTAGTTTAATAGTTTGAAAAAAGTAAATTACCATTTTCACCAAAACCATGTAACCAATTACGAGCACAAATCAAAGCTTGGACATTTGTTGACAAGAGGCGACTCCTATACTTGCTTAGTACACGTGCACCAATACTAAATGCAGATTCAGATGCAACAGTAGTAATGGGATGCTTAGCAAGTCACGAGCCATCAAAGATAAATCTGGAAAACGAGCCTCATTATCCTTCCACCACTTCAAGACATCCAAATCTTGATTTACTCTGATGTCCCAAATTGGTTCTTTCAAGTAAATATCCAGCTCAGATTTTCCAGCTTCATTTATAAGTTGTTGATTATGTTTGAATAATTCCTATCATATTTAACAAAATAAACAAATTTAGAAAAAATAAAATAGAGAACAACCAAATTATCAAAGAACAAAACAAAATATAAATAAACTTACATCAAACATGCCTCTGTTACTAATGCTTGATCCTGTTGGCACACTTGGAGTAAGAGATGAAGTTGGTTGAACACTTTGAACATTGGAGTTAGAAGTATTTCTGGTTGAACTTTTATACAAGTCAAATAACATAGACAACTTTGAGCTCACTTGATGCACCTTATAATCAACAGTAGAAACATCAATCTCCAAGTAGCAACATCTTAACATTTTCAGTTTCATCCTCGGGTCAAGAACCGCTCCCATAGCAAGCACAATACTATACTCATCCCAATATTTGTCAAACTTTTCCTTCATCTTCACACTCATGTCCCTTATGACTCCATCATCATCATTTAAACTTTTCATTATACCAAGTTGAATTTTCCAAACTTGCATGAAATACAAGTTGGAAGTAGGATAGGATGTGCTAGAGATCAACTCAGTAGTCTGAAAAAATGGAAGCAAGAATTCACAAATTCTCTCTGCTCTTGTCCACTCTTGTGAAGATGGACAATATTTATATGCAGAATCATACAAGGGAAAATTATTAAATGCCCTCTTGTATTTGAGAGCGGTGCTAAGCAAAATATATGTTGAATTCCACCTAATTGGCATATCAAGTTTCAGGTCCACTGAACAATCAATGCCACCAGTTTCCTCAATGCATTTTCTAAAATTTTTCTTCCTAATTTCTGAACCTTTCACATATTTTACACTATCTCTTACTTTCTGCAAGGCATCACCAACCACTTTCAAACCATCTTGAACTATCAAATTTAGAATGTGTGCAGAACAACGCACATGAAAAAACTCTCCTCCAGCCACCAACCCATTCTTATCATCAAGTTTATGCTTCAATATTGTCACCAATGTGTCATTAGAAGTTGCATTATCCAAAGTTATAGAAAAAATCTTTTTTTCTATATTCCACTCTTTTAAAAACTCTAATAACATTGCACAAATTTCTAAACCAGAATGGGGAGGAGGCATATGACAAAAGTTGAGAATTTTGCTATTTAACTTCCAATTTGAGTCGACATAATGAGCTGTCAAGCATATGTAGCCCTCCGTAGTGCAAGCTGTCCACAAATCAGAAGTTAAGCATATCCTATTAGGAATGCTAGCCAATGTTTCCTTTAGCCTCTGCTTCTCACGCATGTAAACTTTTAACACATCGGCCTTTACAGTATTTCTAGAAACAGGAATCCAATCCGGATTCAAGTATTTCAGCCAAACTCTAATCTTTTTGTACTCAGCAAAATTGAACGGCAAATCGTGCTCAATTATTGCTGAAGCACACATCTCACGTGATACCAATTGATCTATCATCCGAGACTTAAGTTTCGCTTGCCCGTCCATCAACATTTGACCCACATCTTTAGAATCAATCTTAGAACAATCCACAATGTGACGACGCATAGAATTTGTCCCATATTTAGTACCACCAACTAGGTAAGTTGAATTGCAACCATTACATTTGACCTTTTTATATCCTTTGGCTTCATCCACAACTTCAACAACTGTAAAATACTCCCAACATTTAGCTTTTGTTGCTCTTGGCTTTTTTACCTTAGGTTTAGCTCCATCAACATCCTCATTCTCCTCCTCCTCAACATCCACATTCTCAATCACATCCTCAATAGCCATATTATCCTCAGCTACATCATGCTCTAGTTAAATATATAGCATAAAACACATTAAAAAAAAACAGTCACACCAATAAAATAAACAATCACAGACTCACAACAGCAACATTAACAGTGTTTTTAACAGTGTTTTCTCACAAGAGTGACAACAAAATTAACAATAACAAGTCATAATAGCAACATTAACAATGTTATTTTTATTCTCTTTATTCCACAATTTCAAAAGCCATTCAAAACCATAAATAACTATAACCCCAAATAATCAACTAGAGGAGAAAAAGAAAAATACCTATAATTGTGGCATCTCTCTCCTGGCCTCGTGGTGGTGGTCGTCGTCGAAGCTTCCTGTTCGTCGTCGAAGCCTCCGATTCGCGATTCGCTGATCGGTTCATGGCAGATCTGGTTCGCGGTTCGTTGCGGATCCGGTTGAGTTCATCGTCGAAGCTTCCTGCTTGTGGCGTATCTGGTTGGGCTCGTGGAGGCTTCGACATGCGGCGAGCCGGCGACCGTGACGGAGAAGTTGAGAGAGAGGAGAAGAAGAAGCGACTCGCGAGAGAGAGACGGCGTGACTGCGTGAGCGAGAGAGAGATGGCGTGCGCGAGAGAGAGACGACGTGAGCGAGTGAGAGGTTGAGGACTTGAGGGCTGAGGCTGTGAGAAGATGCGGCGGCTGAGAGTGTTTGTGAATTGTGAGAAGATGAGGCGGCTGAGTGAGAGGACTTGTTTGTGTTGAGGTTCACTGAGTTTTTGGCTGCCAACTACTAGGGTTAATCGTGGGCCTCAACTGAATTTTTTTTTCCTTTGATACTGGAGTCTAAGCCTAGCACAGCAGCCCGCCCTATTTTTTTTTAAGTATGGTTCATGCCCGCGGGCAGCCCGCAGCCCGCCCTATTTTGCCCGCAAAAAAAACGGGCGAAACGGGCGGGCGGGGCCCGCGGGCATCGGCCCTAATTGCCAACGTTACTGTAAACCATTTGAGCATCACCGGGAAGCAAAGGTATACTTCATGGATTTGTACAAGCTACTCACTACAACAAATGAGAGTTTACATACCTTTATACTCCCTCCGGTCCTATTTATAAGACTCTTTTAGGGTTTTTATTTTGGTCCTATTTATAAGATCTCTTTTCAATTTTCAATAAATTTTAATTACTTCTTTTCACTAACACCCCTACTAAGTCAATACTTTTTAGAATTCCAATAATAATTTTAGGGGTAATTTTGAAAAAGTATACTAAATTTTCATATTTCCAATGTCACTAACACATTTACCCACTCTCCTTGGTGGGAGTGAAAACCCCCAAAAGAATCTTATAAATAAGATCGGAAGGAGTGTGTTTGTATATATATATATATATATTTGAGCTTAATGAAGGATTCTTGATGCTCCTCCTTTCCCCCTCTCTCTTTCAAGATGTAAGTAGCGTTAAAGTACTAAGTCGTTTTGTATCACGGTTTTTTGTTTTTGTTTAGGAGAACTAGTTTCTTTCTTTTATTTTTCATTTAATTTTATTTTTGTCATATCTCAATGCCAGTATTTTGGACAAAACATATATAAACTTTACAACAATCAATAATAATCAAACCTTCAATGTCATATTTAGGAAATTTAATTATTTACTCCCTCCGGTCCTATTTATAAGACCCTTTTGGGGTTTTTATTTTGGTCCTATTTATAAGACTCTTTTTCAATTTTCAATAGCATTTAATTACTTCTTTCCACTAACACCCTTATAAAGTCAACACTTTTTAGAATTCCAATAATAATTATAGGGGTAGTTTTGAAAAAGTATATCAAATTTTCACATTTCCAATGCCACTAACAAATTTATCCACTCTCCTTGATGGGAGTGAAAAACCCCAAAAGGATCTTATAAATAGGACCGGAAGGAGTATTAAGTTATGCTATTTTATTTTTGGTTTGTGATATCATCGTATTACATACATATATATAGTAATATTGATTACTGGGAATGGAACTATTATTGGGATGATCTAAAAATAAACGAATGATAGTAGAAACGAATAGATAACGACAGGACTGTTATCCGAAATGGATTACTGGGTTTACATGAAAATGACGTTGATGAAGTGAATTTTTTTTTTTTCATATTGGAGTTGTAGTCTCTAGAAAAAAAAATTAACTAATGCATACATTATATTTTATGAAAGAGGGTGAATAATATCATGTTAGTATATAGAAGGAGATGATATGAAGAATTTTCTTTTTATAAAAGTGTTTTCTTTAAGGATAAACAAATTAAATTTTTATTTAGATATAAATCTATTATCTTTTGTGTTTGTTTATAATATGCATATATGCATAGATTAAAAATTTTAAAAAAAAAATTTCTCAAAAATTATGAATTCAACCTTCTTATGTTGAAATTGAAAGCAAGGACAGACATGGATTAGAAAATTTTGAGTGAAGGAATTGATAGGGCAGCAATACATTTTAAATCCTATAAAAAAACCCTCTTATTTTTAATAAAAAAAATAAATATGCGTTGATAATGTAAAATTTTAATGCACTTCTAACTTATTATTCATTGATTAATAATTATTCACTTATAAATAAAAATAATACAAATGCACGATCCACTTATGCAGAATAAACTCATCTTCAATTATAGAGAGAATCTATTACTGTATTTATTTTTATGCAAATATAATAATAAAGGTTTGGCAACATGGGTGGCATGAGCATGCATGTGATGGCATGTAAGTGGGGCCCGCTTTGTCCCGTCGGTGGTGCAACGATAAGTCTTTGAGTTTGATGGGCCCAGCCCAGAAGTCTACACCCTTAACCTTCTAGAAACTATGCATCCTTTGCTTTCAATTCCAACAAAGGTAGGGTCCTTAGGTGTTCAAATTCATATTTTTATTCCTCTAATGTATAGATAATAATGAACTTTTTTTTTCTTTTGTAAGATCCCGTTATAATTTTTATTACTCCTTTTGTTCATACGCAGTGGTATTTTAGTATTTGTACTATGTTTTATAAGTTTTGTTGTTTTATAAATTCAATATATAATTAATGTTATTTTTTCAAACACATCCATATTTATTACACTTTTTTTTTACTTCCAATACTTTTCTATCTCTTCGATAATGATTATATAGGGGTATTATAGTCAAAATATAACAATTACTTACATCATTTAACTATTTCTTAAAACTCGTGGATAACCTTAAAACACACTACATATGAAACAAAGGGAATATATTTCATTGTTTATTTTTATAAATAGCTTTTGTAAGAAGCAACTTGAAGTCTTTGTCCCTACTACACAACATGAAATGAAATCATAAACAACTTGCAAAAGGCAAACATAAGATAAGTATCTTTACAGAAAAAAACATAAGATAAGGATCAATATACTTTCCACAATAAATGGCAGTTATTAATGTTATAAAAACCAATACATAGGGTAAATGGATGACATATCAATTACTCTACCATGTTTCCATTTTTCTCTCCTCACCTCCTTCCTCTGCTCTGCTTGTTTTCATCTACTGTTTCTCGGTAGGGGGAGGGAGAGGGAGATCTATCCCTCCCCTTCATTTGGGAAAGGGTGTGGGTTTATTTTCCCCCAGTTTTTCTGGGTTTTCTCTTGCCTTTGTGCAAGTTTTTTTGTTTTGTGTGTTTCAAGTGAAGGGATGCCTCTGGATAGTTTCTACTTTCCAGATCTGATGGTTATGTTCTTTACTCCAATAATTGGAAGGCTACTCGTCGAGACAGATCTCTCTTTGCTGACTGTTGATTTGGCTACCGTCCAACGGCTCTCTCGTTTTAGATCTGAGATTCCTTGTCGCCGAACTGAGCTTAGTCCCAGCATCAATGAGATTGTTATCTTGGTATTAAAGGCTATTGAATCTTCTGTTAGAGTCGGGTTTTGGCAGTTGCTGATGATCCATCACATGGAAGAGTTTGTTGTTGTAGTGTATTTTGCTTTCCCATTAATTATTATTAGTGTCAAATTTCTTGTACTGTTTCTGATCTATGAATAAAATACACATTTTCCTTTCAAAAAAGAAACTTGCACAATAGGCAGGGGCGATCAACATCTACTCCTTCCGTCCCTAAATATAAAGTCTCTTTACGGGATTTTACGTTTATTAAAAAAGTAAAATAATTTAATTAATTGTATTAGAAAAATGAGCTTTTGATATGTAATTTCAAAATTATCCCTATTAATATTATTGAAAATCTAAAATGTGTTAAATAAATAGGGGTATTTGTGGAAAAAAGTAATTAATGATCATTGAAAATTAGTATATGGTTTTATAAATAAAAACAAAAATAAAAGTGTCAAGAGGACTTTATATTTAGGGACGGAAGAAATACTATTTATCTTTGAGCATTACTCCTTTATGCTTTAGACGTTGTTTAGCCATATTTCTCTTTTGTATGCATAAATAGTACACGTACCTTTTTTTTATTTGGTTGCTCCTTCGATTTCTCAAATACTACTTAATTATATCTCGATACGATTCGAGTTTCGTGTCTGACTATGTGGTACACCCACAAGATCTAGCCCAAAACCTTTTTGTGTAGATTTATATAAGCTTGCTTGAACAAAATCGAGTGGCTCCTCCCAACCCATGCTTCCCCTCCTCCCAACCATATGTTGGTTAGTACCTTTTTAATTCTATTATTAATAAATTGCTCGTATTTAAGTTGCATCAATTACGCTAGTGCTAACTGCTAAGTGGTTTGTTCATACTAGTAGTATCAAGTTGTACGCCGCACAAAAAAAGGGATATGGATAACGACTATGACTTCCCCAACCTTGAAATTGGGGCCACGGTAATAAGAGAATGAAATGCTAAATGATTTTTATGTAGATTTATAAATAAATTTATAAATTACTCCCTTCGGTCCTATATATAGGACATATTCTAGAAGTAATCTTTGATCCTATATATAAGACATTTTGTATTTTCTATGCATCAATTATTGCTTTTTCTCTTTTTTGCCCTTATTAAATGCTTTGACTATTTATGTGTTTTTGTTGTTTATTAATGAGTGTGAATTTTTCAAGACAAGTTGAGAGGGTAAAATTGTAATGTTACAATATATTCTCATAGAATTCATAAAACTAATTACTTTTCTTGGTCCGATGAATATAGTTAAGTATGTCCTATATATAGGACCGGAGGGAGTAGTTCACATACATTTCATGAAAATTACATGTGTTTTACCAACATGGTTAATATTAGCGATAAGTGGTTCGTCTATTTTAAACAAGATTTTGAATTCAATGTTTTATGAATACAAAAAATTCACGTTGAAAGACTCGTCAACCATAACTAATCCTGCGACCCGGATCGAATAACAAATGTATTTAAATAAGTAATAACCAAAAAACCGGATAGACAAGAAAAAAAATCACAAATGTTTTCTTTGTTACTAATCAATACGGTATTGTAATTATTATACCACTATATGATATACACTTTCCTTGTAATATACTCCATCCGTTTCACTTTAAGTGTCTTTTTGGACTTTTGCACATAGATTAAGAAAGTGTTGATTATGATGATTATTGTAAGTTTTATGTGTATTTTGTCAAAAATACCCCTATTTAATATTTTATTTTGTCAATGCATCATTACTAGTATTACAAATTTCAAAATTAAACCAACATTAAATGTAAGGGTAAATAAGGAAAAACAGTATTAAATGTTGCCTAGATTTGGTAGAAAGACACTTATTTTTAAACAAAATTTTGATGTTAAAAAGACACTTAAAGTGAAACGGATGGAGTAATCGTATTTATAAAATAATTTTGTAAACTAATATATCAATTTTATTTTCACATGCTATTAAGAAGCTCAAGCAAAATGCTGTATACTATAAGCTTGCATTAATCATTTAGTAGGAAATTTTCTGTATGTAAAATATAGTCGCGGTTTGATATAAATCGATAGTTTTTTTTTTTACCTGTTTGTTTTGATGACACATAAACTAACTACAAATATAAATTACAGTATAAATTTTGAATTAAGTTTCTAAATTATTTATGTAAAAATAATATTTTTACGTCCTCGTGTAACTCGCCACGTAGTTATTATAATGACAGAAAGAAGATAAGATTGGTGAAGTAGTTATCTATCCACCGTTAGTTAGTGGCAGTCATTATTCACAGTATTACACGTTAATCAGTTAAACACAATTCCTCGACCTTTGTTAAATAGTTTCCTCGCTAAAAGACACATCAAGAACGTAATGGGTAAGATCTTTCTTTTTCAAATCTTTATGATGACACCAAATTTAGAAAGACCTGTCTCAGGTCATCTTGATATGGGCCATTCCATTAAATAATTTAACTGTACATACAACTTTTTCCTCAAATAAAAAAACAAAATTCATGGACCAAAAATTACTCCCTCCGTTCCATATTATCTGTCACTTTAGCATTTTTAACTTGTTCCAAATTATTTGTCGCTTTAGGAATTCGAGGATGTATTAATTGATTTTTTCCACCTTTAACCTTGCATTTAATGTGTTGAAATATGTGAAATGGGTGATAATTAATGTACTTTGAGGGTATTATAGTAAACTTATTTAATAATTCTCTTGAAAATTGAAATATTAAATGACTTTCTTAATCTGTGTGAAATTGCTAAAGTGACAGTTAAATTGAAACGGAGGGAGTACATACAACTTATGACACCTATATTTATTCTGTCATAAGTAAAAAACAAAATTCATCAAATCAATTACAATCTATCATTCTCACCTTTTTAACTAGTAATGAAATATTTGTCACTTTAAAAATTTAAGGATGTATTAATTGATTTTTTTCAACTTTAATCATATATTTAATATGTTTAAATGTACAAAATGAGTGATAATTAATGTATTACAAATATTATACTAAAGTTATCTAATAATTTTCTTGAAAATTGAAGTATTAAATGATTTTTTTTAATTCGTGTGAAATTTCTAAAACTATACTCCTTTCGGTCTTATTTATATGACCGTTTTGAAATTTTTTTCTTCCATTAAGGAAGGTAGTTAAACTTGTTAGTGGTATTGGGAAATGTGAAAATTTGATATACTTTTTCAAAATTACCCTATAATTATTATTGAGACTATAAAAAATATTGAGTTTGTGAAAAAAAATAATTAAATGTTATTGAAAATTGAAATAAAATTTTATAAACATGACTAAAATAAAAACCCCAAAAAATCTTATACTCTCTCTGTCCCTAATTATAAGGCCCTCTTGGGCATTTTTACGTCCACGAATGTTGTTGAATTATATATTAAAATTGATATGTTCTTCCAAAAATACCCCTATAGTAATTATTAGAACATAATAATTTTTTCATTTTCAATAATTAATTTAATTCCTATATACTCCATCGTCTATATTTAATGTGGTAAATCAATTTTTAAGTCATTTACAACATTAAACAAGCTCCATTTCATATTACAATACAATTTTATTTATTTCTTCTCACAAAAACTTAGGTCATAATGATTAGATGTAAGGGTAATTTAAAAAAAAATTACAAGAGGGTTTTATATTCAGGATCAAATTTTTTACCCAAAATAGCTTTATAATTAGGGATTGAGGGAGTATATAAGATCGGATAGATTGATAGAATAGTAAAATTAAAATGATGAGAATAAATTGAAGGATGAAAATGCAAGTAAACCTTTTCTTTATTATTGCTTGAGAAGACATGCATTGTTGTGTTAATTGTCATTTTGTGAGTCACTGTACCATTCTTCTAGAAGCACTGGCGTGTGGTCACCGCAAGGACCACTTGCTGACTTGGCATGACAGGCGCAACAGTGCTACAATTATTGCTTGTGATATACTCTGTTAGTCGCTTATTATATGATACTATTTTGGTATTTTTATGTGCTTTTTATAAATATTTTAAAATTTTTAGATAATATTAAAGAGTTTATTTTGAATATATCACTCATAATTACATAATGATGATAGGATAATAATTACAATAGAGAAAAAAATAAATAGAGTTGTTTGATTTTTCTTAAGTTTGATGATGTTGAAAACTTAGATGTTCTCTGGCAGAGTGTGCATACTCTTGATTAATATGTAAGTAGTACTCCTTCCGGTCCTATTTATAAGTCATATTTTAGAAGGATTTTTTGGTCTTATTTATAAGTCATTTTGTATTTTTTAGGAGGCATTTATTGCTATTTTCTCTTATTTGCCCTTTGCCCATTAATGTGAAGTAATACATTGTGAAATTTCCAATACAAGTTAAGAGGGTAAGACTGTAATGTTAAAGTATTTTTTTAAAGTTTCAAGAAACCTAATTACCCTCCTTGGTCTGTGTGATATGGTTAAGTATGCCCTATAAATAGGATCAGAGTGAGTAGTATTTAAAAAAGAAATTTCTTAATCTCAACCCTTAAGGTTGAGGATAAAAACTTCAAAATAATAAGTTTTTTTTTAATTAAAACTTTAAACTTTTAATTTCTTCAATGTATCAACTTAAAAAAAAAAAACCATTCATTTTTGGATGCTTATCCTCGAACTGAGGTTAAGAGAACCCTTTTAAAAAAAACCAGTTCCAGAGAGGAGTGGGAGACCAAAAGATTTTATCCCTTAACACCTTCAAAGATTTAACTCTTTCTTTTTTTATAAAAAAAAATTGTTTTTTTAATTTTAATTTTTTCTAAAATCGTTTTATAAAAATAAAATTTGACACATGGTTACACATGTCGTTCTCATATTGATCGAGAGAATGACACGTCAACAGTTGACTAATGGAGTCGCCCAGGAGTTAACAAAGAGACTTGTGACAAAAAAAAAATGAAAAGTTAAGGGACCTTATCCAAAAAAAAAGAACATGGACTAAATCCAAATAGCCCCTTAGTTTAAAGACTTGAAAGTTAAAAAAGCCAATCTTAAATCTAAGCTGTTGCAGTGATGATTTTATGCTCTTTGGTCTTATATATAAGGTTCACTCTTTTGAGATGTTTATTTTGGTCTTATTTATAAGATATTATTTCAATTTTCAGTAGCATTTATCCATTTAATTAATTTTTTTTTCCAACAAACACTCTTATTAATTCAATACTCTTTAGAATCTCAATAATAATTATAGTTTTGAAAAAATATATCAAATTTTCACATTTATAATACCACTAACAAGTCTATCGATCTTTCTTGTTGAACAAAAAATACCAAAAGAATCTTACAAATAGGACCACTAAGCGGAAAGAGTAATTTATAAAATAATTGCCTTAAAAAAATACTCCTTCCATTCTTTAATTTTTGGCCTTTCACCTTTTTTTATTCCATTACTTTTTTTAAAAAAATGTTTTTAATGTATAATCATTTTTTTTTTAATTTCAATCATTTATTCAACTATTTATTTTACTCATAGTTAATTCTACTTTTTTTTCACTCATTCTTAAATTAATATATTACCTTAAAAAATACTATATATATTAATATATATATATATATATTAATTAATGAGCACATTTCTTAATAAAAATTAAATACTCCCTATATCACTAAATATAAAGTCCTCTTGACACTTTTATTTTGTCACTGTTTATAAAATCTTATACCAACTTTCAATGATCGTTAATTACTTTTTTCCACAAACACCCCTATTTATTTAACACTTTTTAGATTTTCAATAATATTAATAGGGGTAATTTTGAAATTACATATAAAAAATTCACATTTCTAATACAATTAACTAAATTATTCCACTTTTTTAATGGACGTGAAATCCCCAAAGAGACTTTATATTTATGGACGGAAGGAGTATTAATTTTTAATTAGGATTAACGTAAGATGAAAACATTTCTAATTCAGTTTCAATTGTCTCTAGTCTCTACGTATATTCATACGTAATGAATGAATACTCGAAGATTCTCTTGCTGATTACCCTCTTATGGAGCTACACCTGGATCTTAAATCAAAATTGGTTGACAGATGGACGGACAAAAATAATGTAAAATTAAAACAATTCATTCAAGTCGGTGTTATTAAAACGAATAGTATAGTGTGTGTATCAATCAATTATTATCAGAAGCGGAAACTGTTGTAACTAACAACTGTCCATGTTTTCCTTAGATGACACATGCCCAACACATTTTTTTCATTCAAATGTCTTTTTTCCTTACATAATCAAATACCTTAAATAAGAGAAAGATTGCGTTCGTTTCATAAATTTATATACAAAAAAAGTGCTACTCTTTTCGATAGTTGAATAACATTTTTTTAATGAAACAATGGTTGTTTGACAAATCATCTAATAAGTTTATATCATTGTCAAATCAGCTCTAAATAAGTCAAAATTAAATTCTTGCAATCTAACCAAATATCAAAATTTGACTCATTTAAAGCTAACGAAGCGGTGATTTAGAGCTAACGTAACATTATGAGAACTCATTAACTGATTTGTCAAGTAACCATTAGTTCATTAGGAGAGTGTACAACCATCCACAATTTGATTGTATGGTAAAAATCTTGTGATTGTGCGCACTGTTCTAAATCTTAGTTACATGAAAGACTTCAATTCAAAGTTTAAAGGATCGACGTGTCAGGTGAGTGAAGATCGAGTTAGGTTGACATTGCCATCCTTTACATAGTTTTTTTTTTTTTGTTTTTTAAGGTATTCTAAACCAAAATATCATCGACACAAGCAGTCCTCTCACAGAGCTGTAGGTAATAGGTATTTTTATTGAACAAGACTGTTGGTCAGGTAAATTAAATGTGTGCAAGCACAAACCTAGAAATCGAATCCCCAACTTTGTTTAAGCTTGGATCAACCCTTTTTGCTGAATCAAACTCGCTGGAGTACTTTTATTTAATAAGGTTACAGTTATGATGATAATCATATTAATTATAATTGTGAAAAATAAAAGATTATCAATACGTGATTATAGCATGATAGGAAATAAATTGCAATATAAAACCTTATGATAAGTTTAGAGCTTGAAGGTAATTAAGTACTTCCAGCCTTGGCTATTTTTTAGCGGTTTAACTCTGACGTATCCTACCTATTGTTGTAGCTTGAATTGATAATTTCCTAATAATGCAGGTCCAACTTGTAGCTTTTACTTTCTCTGTCCCTTAATATAAGTCACTTTTACTTAATTCACGTAAATTAAGAAAAGTAATTATTACTCTCAAATTTATCAAAAAATTTGTTGTCATTCCAAGGTTACCCCAATTAAAAACTTGACAACTCTATTCATTTATCTCTCTATTGTAATTATTACCCTATCATCCCTATGCAATTATGAGGGGTATATTTGGAATAAACTCTTTAATACTACCCACTACCTAGGTATTCTAAAACGACTTATAAAAAGAGACACCAATTCTACCAAAATAATATCCTATATCAAGGAACAACCGATAACCGATAACTTTCAAACATTATCTTAATAAAGCAGGTTAGATTTAACGAGAAGGCTAACCAATATATTTAAGGAGAATGTGCCTATCAAAAATATTAGAAGTTCTAACGAGAATGCCAACAAATATCTTAGAAATTAAGAGATTGGTTAAGGAAATAAAGATAGTAGTTTTTTTTTTAAATGTTATTTATACATTTATATATAATATCTAAGTCCAACACTTATCATTTTAAATAAAAATATGAAAAGTAACAAAAGAGGTAAATTGAAGACTCCATCATTATTTATCCAAAATGATAAGTGTTGAAGTTAGATATAGATATTCAAGTAACATTATTGTTTTTAGAAATAATGTATTTAAAATGATAAAAACTAACCAACTCATATTTCCAATAAAAAATTTTAATTGTATTTCTAAACTAATGTCTTTAAGACACTAATTAGTGCTAAAACCTTAGTTTTAATTATAGTTTAGGTAAACTCTTGTATTAAAAATGTAAATGTTGCTTTGACCGACAAGATCCCATGCAATCAACTGAGATGTGAGTTTTTTAAACAAGTTGATTCATGTCGTATATGTGGAAAACACGTAGATAGACAATAACAAAACCCACTTATTCAATGATCTTTATGACTTGAGCAAATAATTTTCCACAATTGATTAGACCACACCAACATTATCCCTGAGAGCGAGCTTTAAGAGATAAAACAGGTTCTACAAAAACTAAAATCAAAATCAAGCTTTGCTCTTTTCACACTAGTGCACTCCTATCAAACTGCGACTTTTGTAAATACTGATGCAAGAAAAGTTCAAATACAGTTATAAAAGAGGTTATGTGTCCATACTGAAGCATTCAAATGGAGTAAGGGATGAAAATCTTAACTAGAAATAGAAAGTCTTTGGCTAAAAAAAAACATTACATTAACTATGTTTTTGATCTAAGAGCACCACTGAGCCACACATTCTAAGAGATGACAATGAAGGAAATTAATGGGCGGGAACATGTTTTACTTTCAACCTAGAGCAGCAAACTCCAAAAGCTCTTTGTATTCATCTCCTACATAAGATTTCACTTTCATAGTAGGTTTCCCATCACTTCCTGGAGACATACACTTCACTCCAATCACAGTGGTCAAACCTGCGAAGACGAATTACCTTTTAGCCTCCCATGGCAAGGACAAGTGTCAAGAAAGACAGTAGAACACAAATCTTCAGAATCAATGCTAAACTTTTATTGTTTTCTTTTCCACTATAGCTAGTAAAATGTTACGATAAACAGATAAGGTTATTATCGCTCGATCATCTACTCACTAGCTTTATCAATCAATCATGATTTTATAAAATAAGAAACTAAAATTGTGACTCATAATAGAAAGTGTTGAAACTATTATTCTTGGCACTTACTGTCGTGTATGCGACCATACACCGGTCTTTCCCCTTTCCAGTATTCCAAAGGCCTTGTCCTGTTCCTAGTGCTTCTCCTCACTCCACCCTTCCATGATGAACCAGCACCAGCAACTGGGAAGATAGAAAATAACTTGAGAACAAAACAACTAAAGGAATTCTTGAAAATGAATGGATGAGATCAATGTGAAGTAAAAACCTGCAAGGCTTTGCCTACGAGAAAGTCTTCTGCTCTCAGATTGCCTTTGTGAACGTAATTTGGCTTTCCTTTGTCCATTAACAGGCTTCAAAGAACCATCCATCTTTTCCTGTAGCGAGCCATAAAAAATAAAGATTGTGCTTAATCGTAACACAACGGGGGATAATTTGCAAAGGCTTATACATACTTGTTTTCAGAACTGAATTCCAGTACAAATTTAAAGCTCGAAAATTAGTAATTATAGTGCAATTAACCAACCATCCATTTATAACCCGAATAGTATAGTACAAGTTTGCCTTTCAAGCAGGATAAAGAGTGAGTGAAATGTGACTATGTAAGTTCTGAGATAACTTAGCTTGGTTGCCTTCCCAGTTCCCACAAGTGATCTAAGAATCGCATATCAGAAAAAATGTTGCTTGCTACATTATCCATTCCAAAATTTGTTATGATGCTTAATTGTTTTGCATCCTAAGATTTGAGCCCTAAAAGATATGAAAATGACCACTGTCTGAAAGTTTTTATTAATTTCACAAGTCTGATGCCTAACAGCTCAACCCATTACCACCAACTTGATTAATTAAAAGAAAAAATCACACTCATGAGGGGAAAAATGGCTAGAAAAAGGGTGGACTGTGTTTTTGAAAAAAAAAATTTATTAAGAACAAAGGGAACAGCAACCAAAAAAAAAGGGTCAGCTTATTTTGTGCAAGAAACGGTCCAATAATGTTTCTTTCCTAAATATGATTCAATTATAAATAGTTTAAAGATTGAATTAATAATCCCTTAAAAAAAATATTGAATTAATAAGAAATAATAAAATGATTGAATTATTAAAATATGACGAAAATAGGTTAGAGATTGAAAGAGAAAATCAGCAAAGTTAGGAACCTGTGAACTTTGTTCTAGACCTTCATCTGTTCTTCCAGTGGATTTATCAATAGCACTGGCTTGAAACCCAGCAGGATTTGATTGATCTGCTAATATACCAGAAATGATTTAGCACCATCGAAGGTACATAAACACTAATTTTAAAACCAGATTCAAAAGAGCAACCTAACTGGGGAGTCTATTACATTCTTATCCCACTAAGTAGGATCAACATTAAGAATCAAAAGGTACCTTGCACATTTTATTTTGTCAGTCACTTAAATGATATTTGAAATTTTGCCGAGAAATACATTCTGAACGATTGTAACTACACTGGAAAATTTGGCATCGACATAAACAACTGGCTTGTTGCATATGTTGATGAATTAACAGGAACTGACATTCCACGTGCATTACTAATAGTGAACTAATGGATCAATAATGTAACAATAGTAAATCCGTAACTGAAAAATAAATGGAGTCCTTGCATCCTTAAAAGGAAGAAACTTTAAAAGCACACAGAAAATGGGAATGAAGTGTAGCTAGGGATCAATTAAGAAGAACCTAGCAGCGCAAACCAAAATGGGGAATGCATTCCAAGTGAATTATTCCAAAGACTATGGCAACAAGTATGATGAGCATCAATTAATAAAATATCATGCTGAGCATACAATTATAACAGTGAAACATCTTAAGGAGGTGACTTAGAGTCAGCCATGAATTCGCCAGCCATTGATATAGTGCTTAGGCATTTGGCTTTCAGTTACTTGTGATTGGGGGATATAAATCAGAAGCATATGAACATATGAATACCTTGTCGATTCACCGAGTTAAGATCCAAATCATCCATTGCATCAAAAGCTGCAGGCCCCTGCATATTTTCTGCCTGTATCTATCATAATTCATCATACGAGAGTTCATAGAGTTAAAACATCAACAACTTAAGATGCTAAAACTTAAATACACAATAGAAACTTACTATGTTCTCAAATTCACAGGGTCCATTTGCCTCAATATTTGGCCTGCCCTCGGTGTCATTCATAACCCCTACATCCACACCACTACCTCCAATATCCACATCCATGTGAACATGAGAATCCTTCGAGTCAATGATAGCATCAAACTCAGATTCCCTTGAAGTATCCTCCAAGGACTTTTGAGAAGTACTAGCACGATTTCTGACACTGTCCTCAACCGAAGTTCTCCCACTAACATCAATTGCAACTTCAGTTAATGGCACATTCACTTTATCTGGTGACCTCCCAGGATTGTCTTCCTTGGATTTTCCAGAAGTGCCAGTGCAATTTCTGACAGTGTCCGATCCTGAACTTGTCATACTAACAGCAATGACATCTTCAGTTATAGAAGCATTTACTTCATTTGACGGCTTTCTAGAACCAACAAGATCGAGCTCCTGCCTTATCGTATTGGTTGGAGGATAGTCTCTGGAGGATAAATGATCAATTTCATGAGCTGAAAATGGATCCACTGATGGCTTTGACCGTGAAATGTGCTTCTGCAATGATGACAATGCAGCAAATGGACTTCTGGGTGGGGTGGGTGAAGCTGATTGTTGCACAGGGTATCCTACATCCTGTTTAAGAGGTGTCTTATTCTTCATTCCTTTCAACCAATTATCTATGTTGGATAAAGCCTTCCTTGGCTTTGTCAAGTTTTCTGGCATAGATTTCAGATCAATCAATGGGATATTTGGGAAGTCTGGAACAGATAAAGGCCTTATATCAATGGGTTTGATCTGTAACTTCTCCTCCAAAAGAGCCATTGCCCCACCCCCCTCTAGATCTTCAGGATTGCGACAAAGTAATTCATCCAATATGTTATTGACCTTTTCCTCTTCAATATCTGATAAATCTGCAACAAAAATACACAATATGAATGTGTTAAGTAAGAGAAATGAGGGGGAGGAAAAGAATAGTGATATTATTTAAGAGAAAAAGGCAAGATGACTGGGAAAAAAAAAAAGAGATGAACTGGGAGATGATAAAAACTCCCCACATTCTATATAACAGCATTCACTCACCAGTTACTTCATTTTCCAATGATGTATGACAGGCTCCACCTTTGTCTGTGTTCTCACCAACAGGATCAACACTGTCGTTTCCAATTGCCCCTTGAGAAGATGGAACATAATCATTATTGACAAGAGTCTCTGTTTGATACCGATGCTTGTATTTGACTTGCCTGACCAAACATTAAGACCATATTAAACAACAGAGTAAAGAATAACAAATATAAAAAACACGGCAATGGGGACTGATGATTTGAGTAGCCTAATAGTACCGCTGATTATTCCCTGGAAGTCCCGGTCGGGGTTGTCGGCGTTGTCTTGTTTTAGTGGATATATTATCCTCATTTGACTCAACCGACACAATACCCAGCTGCTTCCATATTTCTCTTTCGGCAACTATCCATCAAGTGCAAATACAATAAAAACAAGCCTGATATACACCATCCACTATGTATTCAGTAAGAGAAAAAACTAGGACTTACTTTCTCTCCGTTCGTGGGCCTTGAAGTATTCCACGGGATCTTTCAGCTTATCAAGGTCCAGAGGTGGTAGCAAACTCTCAAGAGTAGGGCTGTCATGAGAAATATGTATTCAAATAAAAAACATAATGAAGAAAGGGGAGGGACAGGACACTGAAAGAGAGAATGATGATTATGAACTTTACGTTTTACTCGGTCTTAAAGTGAAATGTCCTCGCTTGAGGCCTAAGGCGGGTCTGAGTTTTCGAGGAAATTCTTGATGTTGAGACTCTTCAGGAACAACATCATTTGTCTCAATGGATGCTGGAACACTCGGAATTTGAGAGCTGAATAATTCTGGATTAGCATCTCGTATGGACTTTGCCTCATCATGAAGCTTACTGGGATTTGCCAAAGCCTATACAAGCATAAAAAGCATGGGTGGCACTTAATATTATTCTTGTAAATAATGCTTCATGAAAACTAAATGAACATCCAATTTCCTAAAATTAATAATCATTCCTAAAATCTATTTATTTATCAATCAAAACTTGCAAAACAAGGTCTGCTGTCCCATATCGTTATAAAAGGATGAGATGAGAGCTACAATGCACCAAAGCTTAAAGTTACATATGATAAACAAAAAGTGTGGCATCTGGCATATATTACCAACAAGTCTAGAATAAGCTGAACAGCATACAACTACCGATCTACGACTCGGTATCTATATCTACAAATCCAAAAACATCACAATTTTCCAACGTTGATGCGAAATTGAGCACAAAAAAAAAAAAAAAAAACAAAATTGGTCAAGCAACCCATTGAAGAAAGCACACTTAAGATTACTGAAAACGGCTTATACATGTTTGGTCCTCCACCGTGAATTCTACGAAACTACTCCAGGTAGGAAAGCGTTGGATTTTAGCACTCCCCAATGAGGTGAGTCTAGACTTACTTTGTATTGCAGCCTCAATCTAAACATGGAGACCCTCAAGATCAACCAAGTGTGTCCTGTAATTGTAGGAATTGGGCATAGCAGACATACAGTTATATCACACACATGCAGTTGCGAGCTGCTTCTGAAATTAGTAGTACTATGAAAAGTTCAAACAATTGTGTGCTTTTTTTTTTCAATTCATTCATGGATTACAATCACAATCATCACATGAGAATTGCTACCAACGCTCTCTTCGACGCAATAATATAGAAGGAATTTCAGTGCGACCCACTAAAAAACATAGCTCAAGTCTCTATTTGGGATTATTCCCCAAGAGCCAGCTCAATTGGTAGAGCTACTCTGGTTCAAATCAAATCCTGGGTGTCGACGCTTTATCTCCCTCACCCATTTTGAATTAAAAATAAAAAGCACTCTTCTACAATTGCTCATGATCACATATGTTACATAAACCCTAGACCCAATTTAGTACAATTCACCTAGATACATCGAAGAATCAAGCAATTCAAGACTACATTCTTCAAAATCCATGCACCAATTTCGAGCGAAACAAACAACATCGACGCAAATCACCAGATTAAATTAAAAATTTCCAAGAGTCAGCTCAAGTGATAGTAAAGCTGAGAGACATAAAAGTGATAAAAAATAAATTAGGGTAAAGAAAGAAGTAGTAGCTAAAATGAAGGAAGGAAGGTTGAAGAGGGAAAAGGTAAAAGGTGGAATTATACCATGGATTTGAGATGAGTGTGGATATGGTGAAGATCTTGATTGGGATCGTGGGGATTAATAATGTTGGTAGAAGGAAGAAGGGGTGGGAAGAGAGAAAGACCCCAACGGTTGGAGAGAGGATCCTCTACGGCCGAGCCTACTGATACTGATGCTGATACTGCGCCATCATCAAATTTCATCTTCTTCTTCTCCATTTATCATCCTTTGTTTTGTGAGTAAGAGTAACTAGTAACTACTGAAGCGAAGACTATTTCCCCTTTCAAAATTGAAAACGGGATCGCTAAGCGGGAAACCAAACCCCTCTTCCATCCACATATACTATACTCACTCTTTTCTTTTCTTTTCTTTTTTTTTTTTTTTTGGTGTAAATAGATAAACTGTTGGAGGGAACTTCAGAGTCCCGACACCTGGAGCAACATGGGTGGGATGCCTTTCCCAAGAGATGTTCTCCAAAAGGATTCGAGCCTCTGACCTAATGGTCTTATGGGTTCTCAATATCCTTATGGTCCTAGTATGCTTCCATTAGGCCAAACTCATTTGGGTCATATACTCACTCTTTTCGTTCCTATGTGTTTTAGCATTTTTCCCCTCGTTTTGAAATTATTTATCGCTATAAAAATTTAATAATGTACTATTAATAATTTTTTTTAACATTAATCTTGATTTAAAATATTTTGAAAAATATGATAATTAGTGTATTGTGATGATAATATAGTAAAATTGTTTTATTTTTCAAATGTAAATTGAAATATTAAGTAACTTTTTTTAATTCATGTGAAACTCTTAAATCGATAAATAAATTGAAACGAATGAATGAATAATGTTACATCATTCATTTGCATTACCTTTACTTGAAAATGATAAACAATATATTGATAGTGTAAATTTTACATCATTCATTTGCATTACCTTTACATTGAACTCTTAAAATAATTAAATATAGTAATAGATAAAAATGAATTTTGATTTAAAATAAACATTAAATTAAAATATTACAACATTCTTGAGATAATTTTAATTGATATTGATAATAAATATTTAACACCGATGTTTAAATTATCTACAACCTTATTTTTAAGATAAATATAACAATTTCTTCGACTATCCAATTTATAATCCACTCCACTAAACAATTTATTTAACTTTGTGATCATTTCATTTGTTAGGTTATATATTGAAAGTTAAAAAAAAAAATAGGAAGGATATAAAGGATATTCTAATGTTATAAGATGAGTTTACTTTAAATATATTTGGTTGAAATATTTTAAATTAGTTATGTTAGTTAAATTTGTGGGTAATTGATACTATTAAGATACAAGGATGAGTGTCAATATTGATACACACGCGGATGTAAAAATGAGTATGAATCTTCTTAAAAATCCAAGTACATGGATGAGTACTCTATTACCTAATTCAGGTCCTATCAATTAGCATTTTTATTACATAAATTATCAGTGTGTTGTATTTCATCCCATTTTTTTTTTCGATAAATATCAATCAAATTAGATTATGCATAGCAAAATTCGAAAATCTAAAATCATCGATGTCTTTCAATAATAGCATTAAAACAAAATCTAGTTATTATTTGACTAATCACTCTTATTCTTATGAGAATTTTTTTAGGTAATAGATAAAAACTGATAGCCTCCACTCATTGAAACAATATTTTTTTAGGTAGTTCTTGACATTTTGCTTATTTACTTGAAAGGTTAGAATTGCCTATATATTTTATGGAAAAAAATCAAGTTACTAAATAGTTAATTAATTACTCGTCTTCATTGTTTGAAGCAAATATTGTTTGGCTTTAGATTTTGTGCTTTTACATCATCCCTATATCATTTTTCCTATGAGAAAATAAATGGTGCACCGATAGTGTAAAGACTTTTTATTTTTTACATAATCAGTGCATCATCCACCATTCATGGATGTATGGTCGTTGACTTTTAAATAAAAGTAATACAAATAAATGGTGAATGAAAGACCGATAATGTAAAAAACCGTTACACCGTCAGTGCACACTCATTAATCTCATTTCCTATTTAGTCCTCATTCTGAAAAGGAAAAAAAAATGAGAACTAATAATATAATATTAATTTCCCTTTTAACCATATTCTCTTGAATTTTTTATAAAAAAAAATTGAACCAATATGTAAAATTAAAAAAAATAAAATTAAAAATCGTGGACGGCAGGATTCGAACCTGCGCGGGCAGAGCCCACATGATTTCTAGTCATGCCCGATAACCACTCCGGCACGTCCACCTTTTTGTTCATAACGATCCAAATTAAATTTATTTATATGTTTTCTTAATTAACTTGTCCCTAATTGCTCCTTACTTGCACCGTTTCACAACAAAACATACAAGTAAACCACTATTCGCATAACCACTGCAGCAACTGTGACTTGAAGAGGAGGAAGAACCCAAGAGGAAGCAAAGAGGTTCATTTTTCCATTTCCCTTCCAATTTTTATTTATTTACTATTATTGTTATGCATCAAATTCTCATGCATTTTTTGATTGAGGGAAATTTCTTTGGCACAATTTGTTAATTCTATGATTGACCCAAAATGCAGGATTATGTAATTAAACTTGGGTGTTGTTCAAAATTGGAACTTTGTTTAAATGTTGTTGTTGTTGCAGCAATGTCTAATAATAATAATAATAACAACAAAGGTTCAAAGCGAAACTTGCCATCATGGATGAGTGCAAGGGACAATGATCACGATGATGGGAATTCTGGAAAGAAACCAGCTTTGGATTGTGAAGATGAGAAAAGGAGTGGAAGTGAGTCGTCCAAGAAGAAGGCCAAGGTTCATAATGAAAATGCTGGAAAGTGTTCCGTGTCTGGTTCTGTTCAATCAAAAAGCTTCGACAAGCTTCTGGTAATTGGTTATTAAGGGTCTGTTAGAGCAATCAAGGCCTGTTTGTTTAGGCTTTTTCACAAAAAAGTGATTTAAAAAAATCACTTTTGAAATTGACATGCTTGTTTGGTTGGACTTGTGTACAAAAAATTAGAAGATGAAAAGAAATAGAGCTGAAATTCAGCTTTTACGAGAAGCTATATTTTTTAGCTTCTAGAAAAATCACTTTTTCTGCAAAATCACTATTTTGAGTATATTAGAGTGTTATTTTTAAATTTTTTTAATAATAAAAAATCATTTTTCCTAAAAATTGCTTGTTTTGATTAAGGTAAATGCTAACAAGTATCCTTAATTACTGGGACTTGTTAAGGAGCCAAATGTAATTAGAAATCGTCAGAAAGTGTAGCTTTTTAAGTTTTTGAGAAAGGAGATAATGTGGACTTGTGATGTGTTTCCCCATTATAGAAACCAAGAGCACTCCTTAACAAGACCTTTTTGATTAATTGGTCACTTCTGAGCTAAAAATGTTGTGGTGTAACAGGAGAGTATCCTATTGCGTTTATAAGTTAGTTTGGTTAGAGTTTGCTTAAAAATGCTTAGGTATTTGGAAAACACTGAAATTGAGGAACTGAAATTTTGAGCTTCTATCAAAAATGTTTCTACTATAAACATTTTGGAGAATCACCTTTTTTGAGAGTCCTAAACAAATGGGCTCCTAGAATCACTTTTTTTTTTAAAGCCTAAATAAGCTCTTATTGAGCGCACTTGGTTTCTTTGGCTTTGCTTGCATTGTTGATTGTGCTCACGTCTTATTCAACTGTTCTTGGACAGGAAGGGGTGGTTTTTGTGCTGTCAGGCTTTGTCAATCCAGAGCGCGGAATGTTGAGATCGCAAGCTCTGGAAATGGGAGCAGAGTATAAACCTGACTGGAACTCTGATTGCACTCTCTTGGTTTGTGCATTTGCAAATACCCCTAAGTTTCGACAGGTTGAAGCAGAGTGTGGAACCATCGTTTCAAAGGTTTTCTATTTTGTCCTTGTTTAGACGGGAATGGCTTCTATTTGCATGCTTTAAAACATTGCTTATCTTTTTAGAAAGGTTTAAATTGGAAAGTAAGGAAATTCTAGTTATGCAGGTTCTTAGTCGTACCGTTTCTACTTATTTTTTATTGTAGTTTTCCCTCATGTGACATGATGTATCCTTTCTTATCATCTTTGTGGGTGTCAGGATTGGATAGTAGAGTGTCATACCCAAAGGAAGCTGGTTGAAATTGATAGTTACCTTATGCATGCTGGGAAACCTTGGCGTAAAGGAAATACAGCGCACGAAGCCAATGAAGGTGATAAATTTGTGGATAGTATAGCAGATGGGACCTAAAGTTTGAGCTTTTTTCTGTCATCTAATGAGTGTAATAGTCATTGCCATTCACATGAAATTGGAGCTTTACCGACCCAATTAAAATTGAATGGCTCTGATTACTTGCATCTTAGAGCTTACATTTCAAATTCTCTCTATATTGGTTTTTTTCTTCTTCATTAAAATAAACAAATGACATATTTTTAGAATAAAACTGCAAGTTCACTAGTGATGGCAATCTCAGGTGCCATCATGGATTACTAGGACGATCAGGCACACAAGCTCCAAGGCTAGGGAGTTTGTCATTAACTAGAAACACCACTATTATCTATTATTGACTACATAACTCTTGTCTTTTAAATTTAGCTAAGTATTTATTAGTTATACTTACTTGATACAATGTATTGATCAAGCTAAATTGTTTGTAAAAATACTCGAAACACATCTTTTTTGTTTTTTAAAAACCCTTCTTTACATTCATCTTTTTCACTGGAAATATATATGCATAGGGGTGCTATAATGCAATGGTGAAGCTGGTAGCCTATGTATGTTAGTTATATCAGATTTTTTTCGTATAATGCAATTCTTGCTGACCTCCTACTGCCACTCCCACGGCATATTCTTGCTCCAATTTCTCTAATAAGTCCTTGTTGTGGATTCAATGCATGAGCGCAGAGAAAAAGTCATCTGTACCCAAAAAATCACCAATGCGTGTGGAAAGAGATCTGCCTTCAAAATCATCTGCCTCCGTAAAAATAAAGGTAAAAATTGACTCGTAAAAAATTTTAGTAGTTATTATGCTTCTGTCAAAAAAAAAAAAGTTACTATGCTTGGTTTGAGAGCAAAATGGTTTGAATACATTTATTTTATCAGTGAACAAATAAAGTTGTTATAGACTTTTATTTTTGCTCCATATTCCAGGGAAAAGACTCAGATGTTGCTAGGAAACACTTATCGCCTTCTGAAGTGAAGAAATGGGCCATTGATGATTTGAATAAAACAATTCAGTGGTTGGAATGTCAAGAAGAAAAGGTAGAAATGGCTTTCTTCTAAACATTCAAAACTTTCATAGAATCTAATTCATTGTAGCCTGATTTATTTGTTTGAATAGCTATATCTATTTCACTGCACGCTCACTCATGACTCATGAGCGTAAATGCTTGAAAGCTGTAACTATCTGTTAATAATCATATCCTATCTTGTATGAATCTAAATTCCGTGCTAACCATTTCAGCCAGATCCAAGCGAGATAACAAAAATAGCCGCCGAGGGAATTCTAACATGTGTGCAAGATGCAATATCTTCTCTCAAGGAAAAGCAGGTAGTGAATCCATACAAAACTCTGTGTCACTCTTATTAGTTAGCGAGCACGTTCACAAATATCTTCATTCCCTGGGGATGCTAGCACAAGTAATTTTGCGCATGTGTAGATTCTACCTTTTTATGTATATCGCGAGCTTTTAAGTAAAAGCCAAACATGCAAGTGTCAGAAGTGATTTTTCATTAGAAGACACTTTTTCTTCTAAAAAAAACCCCAAACAAACTGGTTCTTAATATTCTTGCTTTTAGTTTCAATGCAGTGCGGTTATCTTAAGGATTCTATATGATTTTGAGTGATGATGATGTTTGTCTCCTGAACTTTGACCAGGACATCCGCAAAGGAACAGAGGACTGGAGTATCTTACCACGCGTCGTTGATGAACTCGCGAAGTTAGATGGCGAAGGAAACAATACGGTATCGATCTCAAAGGAAGATCTTTACAGGGAGGCACTGGATTGTAAACGGATTTATGAGGAGGAACTGAATAATTTAGATGATGAAGGGAAAAAGAATTCAAAGATAAGTGAAGAGCATAGGAGCAGAAGTGGAATAACCAAAGGCAAATCTTCTAGTGCAGTTGAGTATGATAGTGATGAGACTATAGAGATGACTGAAGAGGAAATAGACCAAGCATATAAGACTTTGTCCTCTATTTAAGATCCCTGAAGTTTGATTGTAACTGTTTCTTTAGATTTTCAACTGATTGAAGTGTATATAGTCTGTTAAGAAGGGCCTCCTTTAGAAATTACTTTCTTCATACGCTCTTTGTTGGCCTAACACCACAAGTGAGTGTATTTATGGATTCCATCTATATAACTTCTCACCTCTTTTTTTTTTCCATTCCTTTTTTATATTACTTGTTTTATAACCATTGATCATTTACCATTGTTTATTCTAAACCAAAAGTATAATGATCAAGAGTGATAAAGTTTAGTGTAAAAAAGGGATGTGTATATAATTTGTATAAAGTGATACAAAGAGGGAATGGGGTTCAAAGTGAAAATGGTTAGTTTAGGTATTAAATAAATTTTGAGGTTAGTGGATAATTTGCAAGGTTCAAATTTCTGGATTCTAACTTATTAGCCCTTGCATGTGTGACTTCTTAGGCCTATCGGCTAAACGAAACGAGGTTTTTGATCCATGTTTCAAATTTTCGCCCTTATTAATTCTTGTAAAATATCAAAACACCCTCATTTGTAAAAATTTTTGGAATGTCGGGAAATAAAAAAAAATACATTATGAGATTTGATTATTATAAAAATTAACATTTCGGCTTTACTTATCAGTTATCAAAAGTGCAAATTTTTGCACTTGAAACAAGTTAGTTAAGTCTTGAAATGAATATAGTGCAAATCATGTTTTAACTATAATACCTTTATGTAATTATTATTAAAAAGTGAAAGGAGGAGAAATCAAATGTGAAAAAAAAATATAAATAAAGATATAATTGAGAAAAATAGTATAATTATGTAGAGAAAATAGTTTATACACTGACAGTGTAAAATTTTTTTTCACTATCAGTACATCATCCACCATCTAAGGGTTTATGGTTATTGACTTCTAAATAAATAAATGCAAATGAACGATGGATGATGCACCGACAGTGTAAAAAACTTTACACGGTTAGTGCACACATATTAAACTCAATTATGTATTAGATTTTATAAGACAATAATATATATAAAACAAGATAAAAAAACCCATAAAATACGTTAGGCTAAATTACTCATTTGGTCCCTTAACTTATTTTTTAATTTCAAATTGGTCCCTTACCTTTTTTTGGTTTCATATTGGTCCCTTATGTTTCTTTTCACTGTCAATTTGGTCCCATAATCACTATTCATCCTACGTGTCAAAATTATATTGGTCCACGTATATATTGTTGGAGAGAGAAAGTGACACGTGTCGATAACATATTGGTCCACATAGGATGAACAGTGATTCTGAGACCAAATTGACAGCGAAAAAACATAAGGGACCAATATGAAACCAAAAAAAGGTAAGGGACCAATTTGAAATTGAAAAATAAGGTAAGAGACCAAATGAATAGTTTTATATGAAACGAAATGAGTAACCTAGTAAATTTAGCATGGAGGTCGTCAAGTAAATAAAAATAATCACAATAATTTAAATAAAAGAAAAGAAATAATAAAAGATAAGAAAAATGCTAATTAGTGTTTTGGGGACAATTGTTAAGCAATTGGTGTCAGGGGCTGCTGCACTTGGTAGGGCGAACCACGTTTCGATCCCCCGCAACAACGTTGGGATATAAATAAAACCTTAATCCCAAGACCCTCTCGACCTGAATTAGTCGGTCCAGTAGACCGAATGCCAGGGTGAAAAAAAAAAGTAATTTTATCTTAGGAAACAATACGTTTAATATTTAAAAAATGTTGAACTTGTGTTTTCAATATTGACTTACTAGTTGTTGATAAAAATAAAAATGTTAACTTACTAGTTCTTATTTGATATTCCTTAACTAGTGTTCTCATGATATCGTTAGTAAAAAAATTAATAATTACTAATTTTTTTGTTTTTTTTTTGGTTTACATGGAGGTCTGAGACTAGAACCATGACCTGGGGAGGAGAAAATTCTAAGTGTTCTTGCAGCCATCAACTGAGCTGTCTTACGCGGACCTAATTTTTTTTTAGAAGGAAACAAATACTATGATGAAAATGTAGTGAATTTACTTAGCATCTTGTCATATGAGAGAGAGAGGGAGAGGGTGTACATGTATATGTATATGTATCATGTATGTATGTATGTATGGTAGTATTGGAGTAAAATTAGTGAGAGTAGGGTTGTTTGTTTGGAACAGGAAAGAAATGTTGAAAACGCAACCCATCTCATCATAAAAACATAAACATAAACCCCTTCCTTCTCTTCTCTTTCTCTCTCTCTCTTCGAATTTCGAATCTCATTCATTCATAAACCAACCTGAATCAAACTCAGCAGCTACGGCAACGGTAGTAGTAGTAACTAACTAACTCAGTCAGCGATGGGTGGTGCTTCTCTTCCTTCTAAAGAGGCCAATCTCTTCAAGCTTATTGTTGTATGTTATTCAATTTCATGCTTCCCTCCCCCAATCCTAAAACCCTACCTTCTCCCTTTCTTTCACTATTTTCTATTCCTTCAATTACTACTTATTATTATTATTATTATTTAATTCATTAATTACTTTCATGCCGACTTGACACAGAAATTTCACTACTATACTATACTCTTCATATTTTAGTTTATATCTTTAGCATTTTAGTCCCTATAAAATTTGTTTCCTTTGGTTTTAGTCCTTACGTATGTGCCAATTATTTTTTTGTTTTAGTCCCTGTTGATGATATGTCAGCACCGCAATTATTCACATTAGTAATTAGTATGAGAGTCTCATTAGGGACTGAAACCAAAATTTTGTACTAACATATATAAGGACCAAAAAACCAACAATTTTTTTTCTTTCTAGGAACTAGAACCAAAACTCCTAAGTTTTCAGGAACCAGAAACATGTTTAAGCCAATTAATAATACATGGAGTGAAGAACTTGCTTTTGATTTTATTATGTTGAGCATTGTTGTTTTGACTAAGTTGTACTTGTTTCAATTGAAGGAATGGATTGTTATTATTATTATTATTATTTGAGATAACTAGCTTTGTTATTTGATGTAATGTAAATTTCAGATTTCCTATGTTGAATTATTCCTTCCAATAGGTATTTTTAGATGTTGTTCGGTTTATATTTTTTTCCGATGTAAAAAGGAAATTGTTTTCTTATCTATACCTTATGTAATCAATTTCTAATCGTCTTGGTAATTGGGAAATTTCTGAGTAAATGAAATGTCCTTTTGACTAACGCTTTTTTGGTCGGAGAGGCAAGGAGCTTGATTTTCCTTAAGCAAGGTCTCAGGTTTGAGTCTTGTGAACGAAAAAAGTAAGCGTTATGGGAGTTTTGCCCCCTCGTCTGGATCTTTCTGTATCGACTTGGATTAGTCGGAGTCCAAAGTGTTACGAAAAATGATATAAACTTTTGGTTCTGGCTGGTTACTGTAATGTGGAGCTTAATTTTCCTTGTTTGCATTGCTGCAGAAATCCTATGAAACCAAACAGTACAAAAAGGGCCTCAAAGCAGCTGATGCCATTTTGAAAAAATTTCCAAACCATGGAGGTATACTTTTTTATGCTTTTTTTCCCCTTCCCTCTCAAGGAATATTTTATTTCCGTAGTTGTTTTAGTGAGTAGTGGAAAATGCTTTGCTAATTTTTTCCATGACAATTCTCTTTCGATCTCTTAATTTGTTTTCTTTCTTTCAACATTCTTCTTATTGATGTGTCTGTTCCTCTTCTGGTTGATAGAGACTTTATCAATGAAGGGTTTGACATTAAATTGCATGGATCGTAAGTCTGAAGCATACGAACTTGTTCGTCAAGGGCTAAAGGTCTGCGTTATGTGTTTTGGTTTAAGACTATTTGCCAATGTTCCTAATATTATGTTTGTCAAATGATCCAAGCTTAAAATTTGCTCTTGTGCAGAATGATCTCAAAAGTCATGTTTGTTGGCATGTTTTTGGTCTCCTTTACCGGTCAGACAGAGAATATAGGGAAGCAATTAAGTGTTACAGAAATGCACTGAGAATAGATCCTGACAATCTTGAAATCTTACGTGACCTATCACTCTTACAGGTATAATCTAAATTTCTTTTGCTTCTATTTGCTTTATTATAGCATATGTAAGTTCATAAACTTTCCTCCACGTCTTAATTCATCTTTCTTTATCACCACTATTTCTTTTAATTTGGATGTTATTTTTCTTATACTGGCATCATCGCTGACATTTCCTGAACGTAAACAAGTTGGCCCATCTTGGTATTTGATATGGAGGAATGTTATGAACTTTGTCCCTAGCTTACCATTATTGCCTGTAATGGTACTTTCTTTCATGTAACTGTAATTTCCTATCTAAGTTCTTTATTAGGTATTTAAGTCAGAAATAAGAATGCTTCTGTCCTTTTGTTGAATTCTCTTCGGTCTCTTTAATGCATAATGAAAGGGCACATCATGGGACGGTGCCCTCACCATGTAATTGAGCAAACAAATATATGATACTGGACTGTGTATCACTTTTCATAATACACACTGACATTGAATTCTTTTATAATGTACTTGTTTTTAATCATTTGATGGTGCTTTTACTTCTTGCTGGCAGGCTCAAATGCGAGATTTAGCTGGGTTTGTTGAGACACGACAACAACTTCTGACCCTCAAATCAAATCATCGCATGAACTGGATTGGCTTTGCTGTTGCACATCATTTGAACTCCAAGTATGATTTTGGCTTATCTCAAATTAAATAGTTTTTCCCTTTGATTTCAGCTTGAGATGCCTTTACAGGAAATACTACCTGAGCTCAGAGCTATCTTCTTTTGTTTGCCTAGGTTTCTGCTGTTTAATTTGTCAATGCTTTTCAAATAATATAATCAGCCGCTTTATGGTGCTTTGGATTAAAAAAAAAAAATTGGGTTACACAATAGGCCCTAAGGACATGACATAGTGGGAGGGATTTGATGCAGATCAACTCAAAACATTAATCGCACCATGTTCAAACTTTCTTTTATATCATAAAGGGATGGGATACTTCTACCTTTATATCATAATAGTTTCCACAGATAAATGGTTTTGAACTCCAAGCTTGTTTCTAGTTTAATGTGTGAACTTTGAAGCTTTTAATAGTTCATGAAAATTAATAGTTCACGAAAATTAGTTGTGGTATTATCATATTTATGATTTTGCATATTTTTGGTGTTGGAATGGAGGTGACTAATTTCAAGTGTAAAAAACTGGTGTCTAATATGGATGTAAAGTTGTAGTCAAATTGCGAATTGGAAGGCCAATTTTCCAAATTTGAGTCATATTGTTCATGACAATTTTTACATCTTGTAATGTATGATTCATTCATGACCATTGACAAAATATCATTTGTCCAAAAGTTATAATTTTAAACTCCGAAGTAAATTAAAATAAAGCCATATACTCTAATAACTAAAATTTCAAGAAAAGAAATCACTGTTTTGATGTCTGATGCCGTTTGTGGCTTTTCCCTCCTCTTTTGTAGAAACATTGGTGTAAATAACCTTTTTTAATAGGGGGATTGTAGGATCTAGGATCTGACACAGACCTGGTAATGTCCCCATAATCAGAATTCTGGTTTGAGACCTTTGATCATGCTAGTACCCTACCTTTGCTGTTATTTATAGGTGTTGTTGAAATGGCATGATTTTATTTGTTTGGTAGTTTGCCATACCGACCTTTTAAATATGAAACAGTGCATCAAAGGCAGTGGAAATCCTGGAAGCATATGAAGGAACATTAGAAGAAGATTTTCCTCCAGAAAATGAACGGTGTGAGCATGGAGAAATGCTTTTATATAAGGTCTTTTCCTATGTCAAGCAACTTTTGTTGTTTCTTGTTTAATGCATAGCGCCTCTTCTCTTTTTTTTTTTTTGTTTGATTTAAATTTTGCTTAAGCTTTTGCTATAACAGAATAGTAGTTTGATTTGTTTTCTACCTTTTGTGTGATATTTGCAAATGTTGTTGATGGCCTCTATCCACTATGGTCATTGCTTTGGATAATATTTGGCTTTATTCAAATTGTATTTATTTCCTTGAATGTGAATTTTTATGCTGTCACTTGTACTCATGCATGTTCAGTATATACAAAGTCTTTCTTATGGTTTAGATGCTAGTATTAATTTTACCCTGATATGGTGATTTTCTGAATCAAACATTTTCATCCAGATCTCTTTGTTAGATGAATGCGGATTTCATGAGAGAGCTCTTGAGGAGTTGCACAAGAAAGAATTGAAAATTGTACGTATGCTTTACTTATCAAGGTAATTTGATTATATAATATATGAGAAGCATGATCTCATAATTTATTTCTAATTATGTCTTATTTTTAGGTTGATAAGCTTGACTATAAAGAACAAGAGGTTTCACTTTTAGTGAAGCTTGGTCGCTTAGAAGAAGGAGAGAAATTGTACCAGGCATTACTTTCCATGAATCCTGACAATTATAGGTGATCCCTCCCTTTGGCCACTCAAATTCTATTACTGTTTCCTTTACTGACCTGTTGAAGCTAAGTGCTCGTGTTTCATGCCAATGCTCAGATATTATGAAGGACTCCAAAAATGTGTTGGATTATATTCGGAAAATGGTAATTTTTCTCTTGATGAAATAGATCGGTTAGATGCCTTGTACAAAACACTCAGGGAGCAATTCAAGTGGTCTTCTGCTGTTAAGGTTGGGTAGTAAATTCTTGTTTTGTATGCTTTACTTGAATATCTTGCCTTCATGTTCATGTGTCACAGATATCACTTAATTATTAGTTAACCATATTATCTGTGTAAAGGAAGATCCCCCCTCCCCCCTATTCAAGGAGGCGGGATTTTTGTTGCTCCTCTTGAATGGGTATTGCAATAAGCTGGGATGATGTATCTTAGTGTTAATTTTTGTTTGCTTTCCTTTTATAGCCCTTATGTATAACTCTTCATAGATCATTGTGAATTCATCTCCCACTGATCCACAATACTACATTATTTGTTGGCATTCTACAAATATTCATTTATTCCAAACCGTGCAGTACTATTTAGGTTGTTAATATTTGAAATTGAAATTCATCATGCAATATATATAAATTTTTTTCCAGAGAATACCACTAGATTTTCTGCAAGGTGACAGATTTAGGGAAGCAGCAGATAGTTATATTAGGCCTCTCCTTACTAAGGTATGCCCGATTCCTTTATGTCCCATGTTCTGCCTAGTTTATTAGTTTCAAAATTAAATTGGATTTTCGTTTTGTGTTGTTTCTAGGGAGTTCCATCTCTGTTCACCGATCTCTCTTCTTTGTACAATCACCCAGGGAAGGTCAGTTTTATTACTTACATTTCTACTGCTTACATGGTTTGTGATGTGCTATTTACTTATTATTGTATGAATGTATGTTATCGTATATTATGGGATAGAAAATACTGTTTCTGTGGGTCCTGAGTTTTTTTACTTGTCCAGGCAGACATTTTGGAACAACTCATTCTTGAGTTAGAGAATTCACTTAGGACAACTGGTCAGTACCCTGGGAGGTAAGATATGCTGGTTAACATCTGTTTTGTAGCTCAGGAATTGTGATTAAGATTTTTCCACAAATGTCAGCTTGGAACTTTTTCTTTTAATCTTTTTTCCTTAGGTCAAAATTGGTGCTTATGTAAATATACTATGTGAGACTTCACTTTTTGACTTCATTAATTCTCACTTAAGTTTAGAATGCTAGCAAGCTTTATGCAAACACAGTAGAGCTTTTCTAAATTAGGCTTTACTAAACTTTCCGTTAATAATATCTATTCTCTGTTACTTGAACTTCTATTGGTTCCCCCCCCCCCCCCCCCCCCCCCCCCCCCTCCTGACCTCCACATTGGTTATTGAAACAATTCTCATTGCCATTGGGGTCTAATTTGTTTGGGGAGGTAGGGTTTGAGGGTCCTTGACAGATTAAGGTGCAGGGTAACTTTACATGCATGCTGAGTAGCTTTTGAGAAAAGGACATGATATTGCCAAGCTGGATAATGCACATTTAACTACTGAAAAATTGGATTCACATAATGTCCCTCCCCATAAATGCTCTCGCAAATCTCTTGGTCATTCTCTTGAATGATAGTTAAATGAAGGGCCCATCTTATCACCTTATTAAATAGGGAAATATTATTTGAAAAACAAAAGAATGTACATCTCTGAGTAGGATAAGTCTAAGTCAAATTGGCTAGATTTTCTTTTTTATAAAAAAAATAAGCAATAAACAGTTAAACACAACACTAATGCATTACAATTCAATGGTTAGTAGCTTTGGACCTCTTCATCTTGTACTTGATAACTCACCATTGTCTATCTTGTATACAGGGATGAAAAGGAGCCTCCTTCAACTCTTATGTGGACTTTGTTCTTGTTGGCGCAGGTTGGTAGCTATTTGTTTGGATGTTCTTTAGATGCAACTTTTATGAGTTTATCCATTTTTCTTTCTACTTAGTGAATTTGTATTGGTGCAGCATTATGACAGGCGAGGCCAATATGAAATTGCTATTTCCAAAATCAATGAGGCTATAGAACACACACCTACCGTCATTGATCTGTATTCTGTCAAGGTTTGCTTATATTTCCAACTAGTTTTCTGCTTGTATCTGGGTTATTTCATTTCTGTGGTCCTTTGGTACAAGTGACTTAGAATATTTCTAGTTAGCAGGGTATAACTACCAACTAAGTGATGCTTTGTGGTTTGCCGAATTAAATTTGCTAAGTGCTCTGAAATATCTATTTGTTGGGTACAATGACACAAGTGAATGCTACGTTCAAACTGATATTTATTTTTGTAAAAATCTTTGGGCTAAGCAGCATATTCAATTAACTATTTACTTGTGTGCAGTTGGAACGTGTCTCTTAAACCTATCTATTTGTTTTTAATGCTTTTGACTCATCTATATGAAGCAGTATATCAAAATGTTCAACTGCCAGATATTTATTATTTATTTCTTCAGTAAAAAATTATGAATACAAGACAAAATAAGTTAAGATATTCTATGTTTGAGACAACAAATCAATTTCTAAGTATTGAAAATATAGGTGATATAGTAAAACATGTTTAATTTTATTTATCTTTTGAAAAGTTATGATTTCTGATAATGTCATAAAAATACTGAAGCTATGCATTGAAGGCACCACGAGTGTATATGTAGTCTACTCTAGTTATTTCAGATGTTAAAAGATTTAGGAGTTTGGAGGGGAGAGTTAGTACTTCAAGAAATGGGTTCAAAAAGTAGAAAAGAATTATATAAAAACTGCTTTCTTTTTGTGGGAAATTTTTTGTCGAGAATAGTGAGGCAAGTTAAATGATTGAGTCACTAGCAATCCAAGTGTTTGAGACCGCAGACGAGTGAAAGTTAGTACAGAAGTTGGAATTACTGGTAACTGGTGGCTTGGCCTAACTGTCAATAGCATACAGAAAAGCATGTTGAATGATTGCTGCATGTCTTTGAATTACAGAGTCGGATACTAAAGCATGCTGGTGATTTGGCTGCTGCTGCTGCGCTAGCAGATGAAGCTAGGTGCATGGATCTTGCTGATCGCTATGTTAATAGTGAATGCGTTAAGCGCATGCTGCAGGCTGATCAGGTTTTTATCTATTTATGTATTTAAATTTTTGTTCATGCTTGAGTGTTGTAATTTGTGGAGCTTTTCTATTTCTATTTGCTCTTTTGACTCTTATTTCTTTGTCTATTCCCTTAATATCCAGGTGGCTTTGGCAGAAAAAACTGCTGTGTTGTTCACAAAAGATGGGGATCAACACAACAATCTCCATGACATGCAGTGCATGTGGTCTGTATCTAATGATTTGTAATATTCTGTACTCTGTTAGCGATATTGTGGTTTGATTTTGTAACACATCTAGTAATCTCTATATTTGGAAGGTATGAACTCGCTTCTGCTGAAAGCTACTACCGCCAAGGCGATCTTGGACTAGCTCTCAAGAAATTTTTAGCAGTGGAGAAGCATTATGCAGATATTACCGAAGATCAATTCGATTTTCATTCATACTGCTTAAGGAAAATGACATTGCGCACATATGTGGAGATGCTCAAGTTTCAAGACCGATTGCACTCACATGCGTACTTTCGTAAAGCAGCTGCTGGAGCTATCAGGTAATATATGTTGTCTTTAATTGGTGAATGGCATGTGTTTTTATGCTAGTTAGTGTTTTTATTTATCTGCCTCAGTCCTTGTAAGGCAAAGATTTTTTCCGCTTATGAATCAATTTTGGTATGGGCATATAATTTTATTGTCCAAAGACAGCACTCCTTTAGGACTGCCATAACAGTTCACCCTTAATTAATATAGGCAAATGACCTTTACTTCAGATCTTCTATTAATGATCTCATGCTTGTAATGTTTTGAGCTGCAGGTGTTATATAAAATTGCATGATTCTCCTCCAAAGTCAACAACTGAGGAAGATGATGAAATGTCTAAGTTGCTTCCTGCCCAGAAAAGGAAACTGAGGCAAAAACAGAGAAAGGCAGAAGCAAGAGCTAAGAAAGTAATAATGATTTCCATAGCTTTTGTGAACTTCTTGCTGGAGAGTATTCATCCCATTGCTTTCTTTTCTGTTTAGGAGGCAGAAGAAAAAAATGAAGAATCAAGTGCTGGTGGGGTATCGAAGTCTGGGAAACGGCAGGCAAAACCTGTTGACCCTGATCCACGTGGGGAAAAGTTGTTGCAGGTTATATTTCAATTCAGTTATTGCAATTGTGATTCTTATATTTTCATTCCATGTCTAGCACAAAGACTTGCTTTGAAGTTTCATTTAGTACCCTAAATGAAATTTCCCTCTGTGAATTCATGTAGAATGAGTAAAACTAAAACCTGCCAAAAACCCATGGGATAGATTATGTCTGGGATAGGGTTACATTTTTGGCTTCCCTTTGGTGCAAATTGCATGGGCTTTTTAGTAATGCTCATATGGTAGATTTGCAAAGAGATTGGCACGCGGTGTTGCACAACCCATTTGCGTAGTCTTTAGTTGTTTCTTTTGTTCTTCTGAGGATTCCGTATCCTCTTTGTAATATTCTCCCTTCTCTTCTAATAACATTTCTTTTTCTATCAAAAAACGTGCCAAAAACCAACTCTTCCAAAAGTGTAAGATGTTAGTAAGGGCTCCTGAAAAGCTTTTATGTATCTCTTAAACACCCCCTCTCGCAAGAGCCCATTGGGCTTGGAGCGTATAGTGTGTACAATATACCGATCCGCTCTACCTTATGCTAAAATTCAGCCTTTTTTTTTCCCTTTAAAAACAATGGGCATGGTAAGAATGGAACTCTTGCTGACTTGGTCATAGCAGCTCTTCAACCGTTTTAAGAATCATTTGTGCCTTGACTTAAGATGTTAGGTGAAGGTTTATGAATGCCTTTATTATATCCCCATTCATTCCAAGTATGGATCCTTTAACACTGTTCGCGTGTATTATTCTGGTGGTTTGGCTTTGAGTATCCTAGGTGCTTAGTAAGTATTTATTTCTTATTTATATTCCTTGATTGTTCCGTATATAATTTAATTTGGACTAGGAGTCTATCATTAGTATCAATAGAGTTCTTTGTTTGTCTTTTGTATCACATTATCATCACATCAAATCAATATCAATATTCAATACCATATTACGTGAGTATATATTCTCTCTTTTCCTCCTTCCCTACCTATAACTCTTTGATTCAACAATTGTGATAAACTATGCTTAACCTAATTGTTAAGACTGATATTTCCCTGTTCATTGTGTGGTTTTCTCCTGCTTAGATTGAAGATCCATTGATGGAAGCCACAAAATACTTGAAGTTGCTACAGGAGCATTCACCTGATTCATTGGAGACCCACCTGCTCTCTTTTGAATTATATATGAGAAAACAAAAGATTTTGCTTGCCTTCCAGGTATTAATACGTTAAATGATTAGCCTAGAAAGTAGAAACCTTTTTTTGTCTAGCATCTTATTCATGGCTTTATGTTGTGACTTTATGCTAATTCTGGCTGATTATTTGAATATTTATTTATTTCACATATCTTAATAAGGTTATATATTTCACTTTACCATTTTAGATTCTGATGCCAGACCAGATAATGAGTTTTGTTCTCTCTCTTATGACTTGTAGGCTGTAAAGCAGTTGCTTAGGTTGGATACTGAACACCCTGATTCTCATCGTTGCTTGGTATGATCATGTTTCTTCTGATGAACAAATCTATTTCATGTTAATGGGATTTGAAAGTCTAGGTTTTAAAGTTTATCAATATCAATACATAATGTCTGATCTGCTGTTACAAGTCATTTTTATTATTTGGATATTTGGTCCTCAACATTCTTGTGATTTCTTCCTTTCTCCATCAAGCGTAAGCATTCTCTTTCTGTTATCATTCATTTTTAAGCCCATATGCTGCAGATTAAATTCTTCCATAAAGTGGGATCCATGAATGCTCCTGTGACTGACAGTGAGAAACTCATTTGGGGTGTCTTAGAAGCTGAGCGCCAAACAATTAGGTCCTATTCTATGCTTCAGTTTACTTTTTGTCCTTTTGTCTTTTAGGGGGCTTTCTATACATTTTTTTTTAAAATCAATATGATTTATTTCTAACTTCCTCTCTTTATTCTTTTTATGCAGTCAGCTGCATGGGAAATCTCTGTTTGAGACAAACAACTCTTTCCTTGAAAGGCAAAAAGGTTATACGCAGCATTATCATGAACATCTGTTGATGAAACATATATTTATATTTTTTATTTTAAATGTTTCTTATTTTGTTTCCCTATGTTTTGCAGATTCTTTGATGCATAGAGCTGCTTTTGGTGAAATGTTGTTCATTTTGGATCCCAACCAAAGGTCTGAGGCTGTCCAGTTGATTGAAGGATCGACAAATAACCTTGTGCCAAGGTAATGTCTCAAGCTCCATATACCTTGTGTGACTGCCTTTAAACTTGTTTGACACTAAAATGCTTGTCATGCATGTCTATGTGTTTTGGATTGCGTAAGTTTCATATTTCACAGCTCTAGCATGGCAAAGCTTTCTAATCAGATTTTCACTTGCAGTGACTGAAAACCTTCTGGAATTCTTGTCTCACTTCACTGGATTGAATTAAACAAAGACTATTAACCAAAAAAAAAAACTATAATAGAAAAATAATGAAATCAAATAAAAAATTCAAAAATTCAAAAGTACCGTGTATGTTGATATTTCTGAATTTGCTGTGTCTTTAATGTTCATGTGTCAGTGTGTGCTTTACAGGATTTTATCTGTTTTTTTTTTCTTTTCTAGATTCAATTTTGGCTTTCTAATCTGAATGATGGTTACATTGAATCATGAAACAATTTGTTCTGTTAGAAATGGAGCACTCGGACCGATCAAGGAATGGAAACTTAAAGACTGTATTGCAGTTCATAAACTTCTTGGATCAGTCCTTGTTGATCATGATGCTGCACTGAGTAAGTATAATTGGGACTTTTTTTTTCGCCTAATCAATTTTTCTGCTTGATGGTCTTAAAAAAGGACAAGTTCATACAATGAACTTTTGTGAGAGATATTAGCAATGGGTGATACTTGTGATTTTCAAGAATAAGTGTATCCGGGTTCATATTCCATCTCAAAAGTGTTTTCCTGTTGGAGATTTACAAACTATTGATTGCTCTTAGGAGAACAAGATCTTTTTAAAAGGAAAAATGTCGATAAAAAAATGAAGTGTTCACCAACAGATTATTTAATGATTTTTAATCTTGTCATTCATCTGGGATAAAGTCAATACCCATTCTGGGATAAAGTCAATACCCTTCAAAATTTCAAGGTCTTGGTCGTGACTTAACATTTAATCTAGGTTTCTTATCCCTACAAAGGGGAACCTTATTGTGTAATTTTTGTAATTTCATGACTAAAATGTGAGCTGTTTCTATGATGTTTATTTTCCAATTCCTTTGTAAATTTTTGTGCAGGATGGAAAGTGCGCTGTGCAGAGTTTTTCCCCTACTCCACATACTTTGAGGGCAGCCATAGCTCTGCCTCTCCGAACTCTGTTCTGAATAAGATATGCAAGAGCATTGAAAACGGGAGTGCTAACCATTTGGTTGCCGATCACAATGTGGGGTCAGTAACATCAAATGGGACAATAGAGGCTTTTAAAGATCTCTCTATCTCACAAAGTTAAACACATTCTAAACGATTTGACTTACTGAGTTTCGATGCTCGGTAAACCAAGCTAGCTGCATTTAAATCCCCCTCTAAACAATTAGGTTGCAGTTCCCAGCAAGGGTGATAATCATCATACTGAACTTCGGTGCCCGTTACATCAAATTACGAACACCAGTCATGGTTGTACTTCTTTTTTCTTCTTTTGAATGAGTTCTCCCTCTCCAAACTGATATTTATTCCCATCGTAAATGTGTATAACTTATGTTTTAGGGTTGAATTTTTTATTTGTTCACCCCCTTTTGCTTTCTTTTTTTTCCCCCGAGAGATGTTAGAAAGTAGGTTCCATGGATTTGCAGCATCATCATCCAAGGTTACAATTTAGGTTGCAGGGAGAGCTACATAAATTGCAAGTTTCTATGCGGCCAGCATGTATACACTGAGAGCATGTTAGTTGTACTTCAATTTTGCTTCAGAATCCATACAAATTTATGTGAAACCCCTAATGTTGAGTTCTAGTTATGGTTGAGAAGACTCATAAATTATTTCTGATTCTGATTAAACAAAGTTTTCTACCAACTAGTGTCACACAAAATGAAAAGTTGTATTCAATTCAAATTTTGTTTTTTAACATTTTCTTAAGCTTTGAAAATAAATATCAATTCTCTTTATAAGTATCGGTGAAGAATTATGCTTGAACCAAATATTTTAGATATTTGTGCTAGAAAAATAAAAATCCAAATTTGATGATTTACTATCTTTTATTTCTGAATTATTAGTTTTTCTAACACTTCTAACTAAATTTGCTGTTTTATTTTATCATTTACTTTTACACTCTGGTTGGGGTGAATTTGAGGGAAGAGAATTTGAGAGGAAAACCGAGTTTTCTCCTGTTTGGTACAGGAGAGAAAACGGAGGGAGAGGGAAAAAAAAAACGGGTTGGTCCCACGGCAAAAAATTTTCTTCCCGCTGGAGGCGAGATTTTGCGGGAACATTTGGTGCCGTGCTGGTGCTCTCCATGAAGAGAGAGAAGGGATGTATCACGAAACAACATTTGGCCACTTGCTATGCCAAGTTACGCTTTCATATGTTGCATTACTTTTTATATGAGTGTATTTTGGGTGACATGACAAGACTTTTTATATAAATATTTTTAATTAGGATTTTTATTATATAAAAAAAAAATTAAAGCAAACAATGAATATTTGGTTATTTTTTTATATTAAGAAATAAAATTATATATTTATTTTTTATGTAAAATAAGTGTATATTTGTCTTTTAACAAATTTATTGGTTTTTCTTTTCCCACTTTTCTCTTCCAAGTAATAAAACAACTTTTCTTTCCCTCATATTTCTTCTCATTTTCTCCCTCTAACCAAACAAGCACAAAACTTACTCATTTTCTTTTCATAATCTCTCTTCTCATTTTCTTTCTTTTCATTTTCTCTCTTTCCATTTTCTCTCATGCAATCAAATAAAGCCTTAGTATTTGAGTAAACTGTCACTTTGGTCCCTGAATTTACATAGCACTTTCACTTTAGTCCCTGAAATAACAAAAAATGCTTTTAGGTCCCTGACTTTGTAAAAAGTCATTCACATTAGTCCCTGCCCTTAACCCCGTCAACAGACGTTAACGAAGTGATAACGTAGCTTGCTGGGGGCCTTAAACGACGTCGTTTTTGCGTCTAACGGAGTAAACTGTCATGTTAGTCCCATTAGCTGCACCAGTGTCATGTTTAGTTGCTTCAGTGTCATGTTTTGAAGTGTGCATTTTTTGAAGTGTTCAGCTTCAAAACATGGGACTGGTGCAGCTAAACATGACACTGATGCAGTCGATAAGACTAACGAGACAATTTATCCGTATTAAGTGTCACGAGGACGCAAAAACGACGTCGTTTAAGGCTCCCAGTCAGCCACATCATAACTCCGTTAACGTCCTTTGACGGGAATTAGAGGCAGGGACTAACGTGAATGACTTTTTACAAAGTCAGGGACGTACTTAAGAGCATTTTTGTTAATTTCAGGGATTAAAGTGAAAATTCTGTGTAAATTTAGGAACCAAAGTGACAATTTACTCTTTAGTATTTTGTTATTTAAATTCTATAATCATGTTTCAACTGAAATATGATGCATATCTTCTTGTTGATAGAACAACTGTGTTTCAAAAATTGTTATTCCATGTGGGATTTGAGAAAATATATGAAGAAATGCCAACATTGAGAAGAGAAAATATAAAAAAAATAAAATTATAATCCAAGTGTAAGAAAAAGCGGGGAAAAAAAGGTGAGAATAATGGACAAGTGTTACCATTACAATTGCAAGAGAAAATAGTGAATTCCACTTAAAGTTTTACATTGAAAGTAATGAATTTTAAGGTGGGAATTATAAGGATTTGGGATCTCTCCATACAATAACTAACTTTTGTGACATTATTTTCTCAAATTCCTTATCAACAAGCATATTCTATGATTATGAATTATGATCAATGGAAATGGATACTGATTGCAGTTTGTGTTTTAATATTCTGTGTTCCATACGGTAGGGGCAATTGGACAAAAGCTGGTTCAAAATTAAGAATACTGACTAACTATAATAATCATGAAAAAAGTTCAAACAAATAACTGACTCACCAAACCCCTTTATTGCATTTGGCATCTATTTTAATGCCATGGCTAAGATTATTCTACTTCATATTATATAACCCCAGGAAGTGCTTATTTTAAATTTGGTATGCATACATCTTTTAATTTTAGTATTATGAACATAAACAATATCACTCTGTATATTAATTAAGACGATACCGATATAAATGTATGTCATGTGAATTACTAATAGATCGATGAGACAAGTATTACTAATATAATGATCGAATTAAGAGTTGATTTATTTTTAATGTCTTACAATTCTATCAACTGAATTACCTATTTGGGATGGATTCAAGAATATATCCAACAACTAAAAAAATTGGATACAGCGGCTCAAAGCCAAAGTTCATTAAAGAAAAATTAAACAAGTAATTACATGATTCCTTAGGCCAAAGTACATAGCAGATGAAACATACTATGTAACTAGAGTTGCTGATTAAAGGGACATTGACATATATAGCATCTGTACAGCATTAACCAAACACCAATGATATGCTCTCATTAAACTAAATTAACTCTTCTAAATGGAGCTTATACATTTTGAAGGTGTTTGGATACAAGATAGAGTACAATAAGCAAATGTTTAACAACTTATTATTGCTCCATTTATTCTTTTAATTGGAGTCCCCTTACATTTTGAAGCACTCATCGGACCTGAAATATTAGTAAATCAAGTAAAAATCAAAATACTGGTACAAGGATAGTAGATTCATCATAACAAGAAAATAATAAAAAGGAGATTATAACTAACCTAAGCCCATGGCTTCTGAGCTTATCATCAACCTTATTCTCTTGCAAGATTCAACAAACATCCTAGAAAAAAAAGTAGAACAAAAAATGTTTTGTTAAGAAAATGAAACGAATATTGTAGAGCAAGATATATGATGAATATTAATTCAAAACATTCATATATATACTAGTAATAAGATTGAGTGAAATTTGTATGGACACAACGGATCATAATCTCAAGATTATTGTGATTAACGTTTAGGATAATTTTTTAATGCTTCATTTTAAATGATATTCATTACACCCTTCTAGATTTTATACTTGAAAGTTCATTATTGTCCCACCTTAGTAACATCAATTTCAACTTACCACAATTTTGTTGTCGTGCACTACTACATTTTCATATAAGGGTGGTAGAGGTGGTGACGTGAGTCACTAGCTAAAAAAGAGTGATTACCTAAGAGTCGGTAACGGGGTTGGGCTGAGCCGCTGAGGTAAGATAAAAAGGATATATTTTCAATTTTTCACCATTTAATCTAAACTATTAGCTTTTTTAATTAATAATTTAAAATATTAAGAAAGAGGGACATCAAACCAAAAAATTAATAGGAAGTATGAAAAAATCACTCGAAGAGTTTGTTACCTCTTTAAATTATTATTTTAATGACCGATCAATTTTAATTAGGTTTATTTTCAAAGAGGTAAGCGCCAAAAAAATCTACTCTTTTTTTATTAAAAAGGAGGTACTTGAACTAAAACCCAAGACCTGGGATCTAAGTTACCTAAATATCCTTGAAGCTACCAACTGGGCTGACTTACGCGAAAAAAAAATCCACTCTTAGTAAATAGTATCTTATAAAGAACTTACTTCCATGGTACATCCCCAAGCAACATCCAGTCACCATCTCTGTCCTCATATGTGGGCATGTACTCAATCCCATTTCCCGTGTCCATGAGTTTCCTCTCATTCAAATGATTACCTGCAGCAATATGGTTGCCAGCAAAAAGACCAAATTATCCTCACAGTACCTTGTAACAACATATTACTCCTATTATATATATATATATATATATATATATATATATATATATATATATTATCAAAAATAAATTTAAAAATAATTAATACGTACAAATGGTTAAGCAACAAAACATGGTCTCTAATGCCCTCAGCAACTGATCATAACTCTCATACATTTCAAGATCCACTTTTCTGAGATAAGGAGCTCCATCCATGGCCACCTTCACGTACTTGCAACTCTTCATTGCATTCTTCCTGCTCGCTCTCACCGGCGGCCACCCCACCACTTGTTCCCTACAACAAGATATATATAATAATATACATATAAAAATGTTAAAATAAACCAAATTAAAATTTATTATCACTCGTCATAATATTGAGAACTTGAAAATGGGAATAACAAATTTTGATCATCATATACAATTATGAACGATCAACGATCAAGTGTTTAGTGATGAAATAATTATTTTTCAAAAGAAAAAGTATGTTTATCTTTGTTAAGGTTCATATCAAAATCAATTGACAATGAGAAGAGTAGCCCAACATGTATATAAACCATGAGGCAGGCGATTTGGGACTTCCAACAATCCTCATCCATTAATAAATTAAAATTAAATAAATATATATCGAAAAAATGAAATTCACTACTCTATGTAATAAATGTTTATTTTCTCAATATATATATAGACATGCTTGTTTCAGTCTCTTATCGTTAGCCTTATGAAGTGAGAGTTGAGATTAATAAGAAAATCTTTTTTTGTTTTATCTTCTAATTTTGATAGTTTGAATAAAATAAAATAATTGTTCTAGTTAGCTAGCTTCTTACTTGGGTGATGGGGACTTATTGGTAGTGGAGCACAAGAAGTTATTATTTCTTGAACTTTCAGAAGCATAGCTTGATGATGAGGTGCCAAGATGAAGATCAACGGTGTCGTAGAAGCCACGTTTCGTGCCGGTACTTTTGATGCCGGGAAGACCCAGAGTGAGCTCAATCTCAGAATCCGACGAGTGGTTGCCGCTTTCCGGTGACATTGTGACGGCGAAGCAGCTGCAGTTATTTCAACGTTCAAACTTGGAGGGTATGGTTTTGAGATGGTCAATATATATAAAACTTTATAATATGTCTCTTTTAATTTCTTTATATTTATGATATGAAAGAAGAGAGAGAGAAAGAAAGAAAGAAACCAAAGTATATAAGCTTAGTGATGTTGTTTTTTGGTGAACAACGTGCGAACTTTATATTAAGGTTGGAGGGTGGGTGGTGGGGCTGTTGGGTCAGGAGAAATTATTGATTTCCTAATGTGTATGTGTATGAGATATTAACATATCCGATCTCACTTTCTTCCTCACAAAATTATCAATTTTTTAAAATTAACCAACCAATAAAAATGTACATTGGATATTATCCCACATACACATATATATACAACCATCTTTAAGTTGAGACCATCCAAAAAAAATTTGTTAGTATTGATTCAATAGTCTTTTGACTTAAATTAAAACAATTTATTCATTAAATCAATGAATCAATGATAAATAGGTCTTGAATTGTTACTCCAAACTTTTTATAGTAAGCCGTAAGTTCTCATTGAGAGATTTTCAATTTTGTTTGGGGAAAAATTTGACACCGTACAATTTAGTTTAGTTTTTGATACTCTCTGAGTCCTTGTGATATTTATGATATTTTTATTTTTCTTTCGAATATTCAAAATATATATCAGTTAAATTATTAGTTATATATATAATAGAAATGGGAAGTTTTTATCATTTAAATCCTTAATTTTAACATTCAAAAACTAAATGGACTTGTACTTTATCTTTCAAAGATCATATTAGTAATATGGTTTTGTTTCTTATATATATAAAAAATACTAATATGGTTAATTTTGTTATTCATTATTTTAAGATAATGGTTAATAAACTAAAATGTAAAATTAATTTAAGAAAAAATGCATTAAAATATTAACAGGATAAATTCCTAATACTTCTATGTTGATTTAATATTTTTAAATTTCTTAAATATTATTCTCTCTCTTTTATATGTATTATTTTTTTATGCTTTTTCATCTTGTCTCACATGTATTGTTCTTTTACGAACCTAATTAATAATTATTATTGTTTTTATCAACTATGTGCTTATTTATCACAATTTCTTTTTCATTTCCAATATCTTTCTCTTTTCAATAATGATTACATAAAGATATTATAATCAAAATACCTCAATTTTTTATACCATTACATCATTTTTCAATCCTTATACATAACTTTAAATGTTCTATTAACCAAAAATCATATAAGGATAAATTTTAAAAAATAATTAATGTCATAAATAAAATAGATCAAATACTTATTAAAAAAAAAAAAGCAAAGCAACCTCTTATACTACTTGTATTTGTATTTAAGAATGGAGATAAGTCTAGCTTGGTCTAAATAGTAAGAAATCTATTACTGTTTAAGCAAATGGTTAAAGATTCAATCTTCAATTTATACGAATATAAAAGACATTGCTTAAAAGTTATCTAAAAAATTTGACAATATTAAAAATATTAATCATCCAATTACGTGGTATTGAGAAATTTTTTTAGGAATGGTGAGAAAAACCCTCAGCAATGGAATAAGTACTCTTTCCGACTCGAAATATAAGCAGCAAAAAACATACATCTTTGGTTTAAAATATAAGCAAAACTAACCAGCTTTCTTAAATTTTATTTCATTCCTAATGTTACTTTCCTAAAACATCCCTAGAAAATTGTTATCTTATTTAATTTTTGTTTCATTCTCAATGCAACTTTCATAAAATACATCTATTTTTTTATAAATTTGAGAAAATTAAATACAATCAATTAACCTCCTTAATAAGCGTAAAATTATTTGATTTTGCTTATAATTCGAATCGGAGGAAGTAGCAGTAATTCTCGTTGAACCAGACACGTGTTGCAAGAAAGACCGGTTCGGATTTGACCACGTAGTTTGAGAGTACATGACGCAAGCGTGTGCTTCTGATTTGATTGCTTTGTTAGCCTTAAGCCAGGAAAACCCCATCCCTGCCCTCTTCACCTAACGAACCACAAACTTCCACGTAAATCGAATATACGACTCATATTCAATAGTGTTACTATTATTCATTCTCTTTCTATCTCATACTATACTACTTGTGGTTAAATTTTATTAGAAAAATCTGAAAAATACTAATTCGTCGGTATTATCTTCATGATTAATTTCATAAGGAACTCGTGCAAATTATGTATTGTCTGCACTTGATTATATTCAATTACTACTTTTGCATATGGACACAGATTGAAGAAAGGTGCCACGATGATGTTTGTAAATTCTGCTGACTCAACTTGGGATTGGGACCGAAATCTTATTGATAATTCAAATTATGAGTTTAATACATAAATTTTTTACACTATATATCCATCAATAATAGGTAATATACCAATAATATAAAAAATCTTTACACATACTCCATTAATTTTTATCACATGGTTTTATGTTACATCACACCTTAGTCTACAACTTCCTATTTTGGATTTTCGACAAATTTAGTTTAGAGAAATTAAATCTCGCTTGGATCTGATCTATGTATACGATTTTTTTTTTCCATGATCGGAGTATCCATCGTCGATCGCAGTGACTAATCTCCTCGCTGGCTTTTAGGCACCTCTAATGGGTGAGACAGTTGACCCCGAGATTTAATGACCTTGCTTAAGCGTGGATCAATCCCTACCACTAAACCACACGCTCGGGATTTATACGATTTTTTTTTAAATCATAATTATCACTCAAGATAAATAATCGTGTTGAAATCGAATAGATTCATCACAGGTGAGGAAATATTTTTTTTTTTTACCAATATGTCAATTCCTTATTATAGAATATTGCTTATGGTTCATTTCCTACTCCTATTGACTTTTAGTGTAAACCATTGTATTTTTTCCCTTCTTTTATTAATGTGTTTATATCGGTTTGACTGTCCAATACAATCGATTCAACTGATTAAATTCTGTTTCAAACTTCTTTCAATTTGATGTCTGATCCAATAATATTGTTCAAGTTAGACTCTTTTTTTTTTTATATACAAGTTAGACATTTTTTTAAAGCGTTCAAATTAGACGTACGTTTAAGTGAGATATAAGTGGTTAAACTTTTGAGGACTCAATAATTTTGCAATGGAAACTATATTTGCCTATCAATAGAATTTATTTTCACACATGATTAAATATTATTTTAATAATAGAAAAACATAAAAGAAAATGTTATTAACAAAAGTTTATACTCAATTGGATAAGCCATCTAATTTTCGGGGTTTGAATAATAATGAAATTGGTGCTAATAAAATTTTCCAAACGTGAATATCTAAATAAATATTCTTCTTGTATGCTTCATCATAAAAGTAAATGAAGGTTTTAGACTAACAATTACTTCATTCGTTTCACGTAATTATCGTTTAAGGTTTTACACAAAAATTACAAAATTATTAAACACTTCAATTTGAAAAAAAAAATTATTTTCTTCATTCTTTAACTTTTGACTTTTAAAGATGGTCTACACATATTAGGAAAGTGTTGATTATTGTAAATTTTATATGTATTTTGTCCAAAAATGTTTCTATTTGGTTCTTTGGTTTTTCTATCCTATGAACCCCATGCATAGGATAAGAGAACATTAATGCTAAAATTGTATTGAAAAACTAAATAATTATTTTTTAATTTATTTAAGTGTACCAGTTCCAAGAAATACTTTTTTTTAAGGTTTCATTGACCTATATATGCACCCGGTGCATAGGATAAAAAGACTCTAAAAGTATAATTAATGATTAGTAAAATAAATTAATGGATGAATGATTAAAATTGAAAAAAAAAATGATTATACATTAAAATTGTAAAAAAACAAAAATTATGGGATAAAAAAAATGGCTTAAAAGCCGAAAGTTAAGGAATGAAAGGGGTATAATAAGTTATTAACTCTACTATAATATTCCTCCACAATCAATGAATATATATTTTCCATGCATATTTGGTACTCCCTCCGATTCTATATATAGGGCATACTTAACCGTATTTCCCGAACCAAAGAAAGTGGTTAGTTTTGTGAATTTTATGAAAATATATTGTAATATTACAATTTTACCCCTCCACTTTACTTGGAAAGTTCACATTTATTAATGAATAACAAAAAACATAGTTAGTCAAAACATTCAATAAGGGCATAAAAGAGAAAAAATAATTAATGATGCATAAAAAATATAAAGTGCCTTATATATAGGACCAAATATTTGTTCTAGAAGGTGCCCTATATATAGAACTAAAGAGAATAATAGTAAAGGCAATGTTAGAGTAGTGAAAAATTAATTAATGCATTCTAGATTTCTTAAATTACTAATAAATAATTTGTAATAAATTAAAATCATAATTAAAGTTGAAAAGAGATGTATCTTAAAATATTGCTTACTGAATTCAAACATATAAAACTTGGGTTGAAATAATTTACTCCATCTCTCTAAATATGATACACCCTCTGTCTTTGTATAAGGATTATTTTGAGATTTTTATTTTGTTTTTATTTATAAAATTTTACAATTAATTACTTTTTTTCATAAATACCTTTATTTATTCAACATTTTTTAAATTGACAATATTATTAATAGAGATAATTTTGAAAATATATATCAAATATTCACATTTCCAATATCATTAATTAAATTAACCAAATTTTTTAATGGACCTAAAATTTATCAAAATTGTCTTATATATAACGATAGAGGTAGTAATATGTTTATCTTGCCTTTTTTTTTATAAGTCTTTTGTTTCAATTTTTAATGACATTAATTAATTTTTTTTTTGGTGAATGGGAAAATTAAAAACAGCAAAACAGGCAGCTAACTACGGCTATAAGAAACACCAGCAGCATCATTTCTTAAACTCTCCAACACAGCTTGAGGTGCCACGTCCAGGATCTGCAGAGCTGTAGTCGAGGATCCTCCCAATTTGGCCAACAAGTCCGCACATGAATTAGCCTCTCTAAAGATGTGCTTGACCGTAACAGACCAGTCACGCCGTAAGAGCAACCTAATATCATGGATAACCACCCCAAAAGCATGATAAGTAGGAATTGTTGTCATGCTAACCAATCTCACAGCCTCAGCAGAATCTGATTCACACTGAACCAAAGAACACCCCAAACTCCAAGCCAACTCAAGTCCATGCTTCAAAGCTAACAGCTCAGCGAGCAAAATACTCGAGGAAGGAAAGCACCCAGTAAAACCGCGCACCCAAGTTCCATTAAAGTCTCTGATAAGACCTCCAAAACCCACCTGATTATGACCACTCCCATAGCTACCATCGACATTAATCTTCATCGACGGGGCTGGTGGTTTAGACCAAGTAATGTGTCTCACCTGCTGCCTTGAGTTGGAAGGTTTTGCCCACCATTTAACAAGCTCATCATACATAACCTGAATGTTCCAAGCCACCTTGTCTACAGCCCACACCTCTAAGCCAATCACCTCACTATTTCTCCACCGCCAAGTCCACCAGAGGATTGCTAGAAATAAATGAGAATGATCACCATTCACACCCTCTTTAATCCACTGCCACATGTCCCTACTGAAGAAGTCTTGATTCACAAAACCAAACTTCCTCCACAAACTCCTGCTCTTAATACAGTCCCGCATACAATGAAGAGCAGATTCGCCATCTGACCCACACCTAGAGCAAACCGGGGATTCAGCCATGCCCCTTCTGAAGTGAAATTCATTAGTTGGAATGGCATTATGCAGCAACAACCATATCAAGAATTTAATCTTTTCATGGCATTTAATTTTCCAAATCCATGTCCAAGAGATATCAGTAACAAGAAGTTCTCTTGCCTGCAGCCACTTATATCCACTCGCAGCATTATACTCCCCATCAACGTTATAAGACCAAGTCCAAGTGTCCTTACCCTCACCAAAGCCAATCGGGTGGATATTCTCCAGCATATTTCTCACCTCAGCAGGGATTAAAGAATACAGCATTGATCAATCCCAACCTCCATCACCCCAAACATCACTAACCGATTTATCAGTATCCGAAATATGAACAAACGGGACAGATTCGCAGATAGGTCCCATATGGCACCAGGAACCGAACCAAAAAGAGGTGTTACCGTTCCCGAATCTGAAACCAAAGCCATCCTTGAGCCCATTCTTGGCCTTAATTATTCCTTTCATGGTGTAAGATATTTGAGCAGTAGAGTTAACATACAAGATACACCGCCCCTTAAGGTATTTGTGCTCCATCATCTGCTTCCAAAGGCAAGCATCATCAGATAAAAGCTTCCAAACCAATTTCCCTAAAAGAGAAATGTTTGCTGTCCTTGTATCACGCACAGCCAAACCTCCCAACCTTCTAGTTGCTGTGACCTTACTCCAAGTCACCAGATTCAGACTTCTATTAGAACCTTCTTAATTACTTCTTTTTTACAAACATACATATTAACTCCACAATTTTTAGTGCCTCAATGATAATTATATGAGTAATTTTGAAAAAGTATACTAAACATTACTCCCTCCGCCTCGAATTATAAGCAACAAAAAACATCATTATCTTGGTTTAAAATATAAGCAAAATCAACTAACTTTATTAAATTTTGTTTCATTCCCAATGTCACTTTCCTAAAACATCTCTAGAAAATTGTAATTTTAATTAATTTTTGTTTCATTCCCAATACTACTTTCGTAAAATACCTCTATTTTTTATAAATTTGAGAAAATTAAATACAATCAACTAACCTCCTTAATAAGCGTAAAAGTGGTTAAATTTGCTTATAATTCGAGCCGAATGGAGTATCATTTTTAACACCACTAACAATATTAACTACTCCCTCCGATTTGCAATATAAGAAAAAAAACTTTTCTTGATTTAAAATATTAGAAAGATTAACTAACATTCTTAAATTTTGTTAGTTCCCAATGTTTCTTTATTTTCTAAACAATCTCTAAAAAATGATTAACTCATTTAATTTTTGTTTCATTTCCAATATTGCTTTTCTAAAATAGTTTTATTTTTTATGAATTTGAGAAAACTAAATACCAAAATCAATTACAGTAACATTGTTAATAAAAGTAATTTTAACTTTTTTTTAATATTGTAAATTAGAGAAAGTAACTTCCTTAATTCATATAAAAATTCAACCTAACCGATTATATTTAAAGACGGAGCAAGTAAAATTTTGATTTTTAAATTTATTGAATGCATTATTTTTGAACTGAACATTCCCCAACCAAAAATCTCAATGAAAATCCAAAGGAAAATTTTACGGCAAATCGAAATTAATAAGGAGAAATAGGGTGGGGACAGGGGCCCCCACATGTTTCAGTTTAAGGGGTAACGGTCAACTTTATGCCATGTCCATGGGGTAGTAAACAAGAATGGTTTTAAGGTGTGGGCCCTACTTGAGCATGTGACCTTGTCTGTCTGTGTGTCGGTTACAGTAAATACTCCCCAGGCCCCCCCCTCAGCCCTCAGACATATTCCTCTGTTTTGTTTGTTGGTTTTATTTTCAACTACTGCCACGTGTCGGTCTTACACCTATCCTACAGTTTCATTCGTGGGTTCAGCTTCCTTAACCGCAATTTACGGGTCACGTGTCCTCTGTTTGTAAGACTAAAACATTTCCCCCAACGTTAGCTCTTTTTCCCCAATCATAGTTTTACTATGTAAGACAATGAATTATGGTTATTAATGGAATTGAAAATATAAATATCTAATACACTTTTTAAAAATTATCTTGTAATTATTATTGAATTATGAAAATGTTGATTTAATAGATGTGTTATTCCAAAAAAAGTAAGGGTCTTGTAAATGGGGTTGGGCAAAATACCCATACCTGCGGGTACCTGCGAAATACCTGCAACGGAAATCCACAATATTCCCTTGCGGATGGGCATGGATATTATGATACCCGTCCTGCGGGTACCCACATATATAAAATAATATTTTACTAACAAATATTATATATATTAATATTTTTTTATTACTTTAAGAATATTTAATTTTTCTTTTATTTATATTTCATACTGAATTATAAAGACGAAATTATAATGATAACCATTTATCATATGTATGTAATTATTTATCATATAATTATTTTTATGTATAATGATTATTACAAAATATATAACTATGTGATAAAACTTTAAAACCCGCTGGTACCCGCGAATACCTGTTATCAGCATAAATACCCGCGGATATGGGCATGAGTATGCACTACCCGCACCAGTGGGTACCCATGCCCATCCCTACTTGCAAGCTTTCTAAATGTGGAAAAACATCATAAATTCACTTTTTTCTTCTCTCGAAAACTTAAAAAAAATACAAGTTTCAATGCTTTAAACTTAGTCTACCAACGAGTTGTTGGTGCAGCGGTGTCAGAGGCTGCACTTGGTAGGGCGAACCACAATATTTTATTAAAGACGGCAGGGATCAAAACAAAATTTTCTTAAACTTTTAAGGACATTGACTGGTAAAAAAAACATAGGAGCTAAAACCAAAATTCGATCAACTTTCAGAGACCTTTTACTTTAAATAAAAAGATACATGACATGCTAACGTGACACTCCGGTTAGTCACGCCATCAGTTAATGGTGCATCCCTAACGGCAAGGACCAAAACAAAAAAATTTAAATTTTTAAGGATCAAGACCAATCAGATAAAAAGATAGGGACCAAAACAAAAACTCGGTCAACTTTCAGGGACTAAAAACTTAAATAAGCCAAAATCAAATACTACTACAATTTTCAATAAAAACTAAATAGAGACATTTTAGACAAAACACATATAAAATATACAATAATCAACACTTTCTTTATATATATGCACAAATCTAAAAAGTCAAAAAATTTGGAATTGATGGAATATAAGTTAGGGTTTATTCTAAAATTTTTTCTTATATATAATAAGTCTGTATTTAAAAGATTTTTTCGGTTTTATTTATTAATCATTTTATACTTTTGTTTTAAAAACATTTACTCCGTAATTTAATTTTTTCTTGAACTATCCTTAATAAATTAAATTTCTCATTAATCACTAGAAAGCATTTGATTCCACTTGTTTCTCACACTTTGGTATGTGTGAAAGATGGTAAAAGAATAAAATTGATAGTTTTTTAATGAAAAATGTTAAAGACTGTACGTAGAACATTTGATTAAGGAATCAAAAGAAGTAGTTTTATAAGGAATCAAAAGAATGATGGACTTAAATTTTTAATGCTACTTTTCCCTTATTGTATTTTTTAAACAACACTTTTATGGTATTGGTTAGCAAAACCATTTTTTTAAATGATCCTGATTTATAGGACAAAAAAAATATTCAAAAGATCATAACTTATGGGACGGAGGGTCTATTGAGTATCTATTGTTGTTACAAAATTCATTTCATAACTATACTATTTGTTTAATATACTTTTATTTATCATAACTTATTCTTTAAGTTTAATTTCATTTTCTCTTTTCAATAACAATTACTGTATATAAGAGTAGCATAATCTTAAATTATATTCCTCCATACCAAAAGAATGAAGTAATTAGTAGTGTCGAGAGTTGAAGAAAAAAATTAACATTCATGAGAAACATGTGAATAACTAATGCACATGTCTTGCAAATGTTAGTTAACTTCTAAATTGTTTATCATGAGAAAACGTGTGAATAACCTTTTTTTTCCCATGTTGAATTCAAGAAAAATTGTTTAATGGGTAATTATTTTAATGAAAATACTAACCAGTTATTTAAAAATTAAAAGTATTGGTTAAATATTTAAAAGTACTACATTAAAAATAGTGCATTTAAAACTTTGAAAACTCAAATACTGCCCTACCAAAAAAACAAACAAAAAACTAAATATTGTATTTTTCGATACATTTTTTTAATGTTTATTTTCTTAAAAATATTCTAAAAACACTCATCAACATGACACATTAATATAAATAACATTTTGATTATTGGTTGATAGCTAGTAATATACTATCCGAAATAAAATAACATTTTGAAGTGAGTGAAGAATATTTAAGAGATAATATTTAATTGTGGAAATTGCTTGCTTATATTTTAAGCAATCACTCGTGAGTTCAGATTTGATTATATTCGAGGACAAAGGGAGTAATACATCATCAACTAATATAAATCTTAATTGTAAGATTTTTTAAATTAGAGGTAGAAATTTTTTAATTTTTCATAAATATGAATGTATTATTTGATGTAATTGCAGTATCCTATCCGTTTTATTATATTGATGAATTTTCTTCGTCAATAAAGTCTTATGCAATTAGTAGATGATTATATTTTTTAATTATGATATCAGAAGTTCGATTTTTGCGATGTGTATGAACAATGCTTTGTTAATAAAGATAAAGTCCATTTCGACAATCTCTATATCTTAAAAAAAAAAATTTTAAAAATCAACAAGTGACAAATTATTTTAACATAATCAAAGGTTTCAGGTTCGAGTCCTGAAAATATAACTGCTTTAAATATTTATTATAAGAAGGTTTTTGTAGTCTACAGTGATCCAACTTAGCTGAAACAATTTTACCTTTGATTGTTGGAGGGTTCTTTATGGTCTAGACAAAAAGTATCTTAATTACTAAAAGATTTACAAGTAAGGAATCTATAATACTAACTCTGTACTTATATATAATCACTTGAATTTGATTTTCTTGTTTTTTTTATAAGCACCTATTTTAAATTTCAATTACTTCTATTTTACAAATATCTTATTTATTTATCATTTTTTAAATTTTTAATAATAATTTTTAATAATAATTATAGGGATAATTTGAAAAAAGTATATCAAATATCATCAATTTCAATGTTAATAATATTACAGTATTAACTAACTTATTTAATCCCTGTGCAAGGCCTCTATAAGTGCTTTTTCCCCTCCCAATAGAGTATCATCTTACTCGAAGATGAAAGTCTAATATCCTAGCCGCGATTGTTTTAATTATATGATCTCTCTAAATTAAATCTATCTACAATAACTTTTAGAAATCGAACTCGAAAACCCTTACTTGTTTTTGGATAAGAGAAAACCCTTAATACTTTGATACATCAATATCTAAGTACGTGGTTAGTTACCATCAAACCAACCGGTATTGGGTATCTCAATTGATACTTTAACGAATGAAAAGAAAATGTAGAACACCAGCGGGATATTATATTTAAAACCAAGCAAATTAAATGACCTTATATTATAGAAATTTCAAGGGGACAAAAAGGAAGAAGGAAGATACTTTTGTTTAGGATGTGGCCGATTTCTTCATACCATGATGGAGTTTGATTAGCTTGAGAAAGCTTTATTAAACGGGTATATTTCTTTTTCTTTTTTTCATTTTGGTCAAAATACAACAACAAGAATCGTTTATGAGATGTATCCTACTCATTGATCTTTATATATGAAAAGCATCAAAAGGAAAAGAAATATAAAAATTAATCATTGAGGAAGAGAAAGTGTGATACATAATTAGGCCGAATGAATAATTCATTTGTACGAAAAATCATTCATGTTTCAATTCAAATAAAATTTCGCATGATCAATGGCCATCAACCTTGAATTTTTTGCACCCTTCGAGAAAGCATATAGCAACCGTAGGCTTTGAATGTCTGGAAAGAACCACAGAATTTACCCTTCAAAATGATTTAATCGTATCCATTCACGACAAAGGTATTCAATTAACACTTAATTTCGATTAGAAAAGTTACAATTTTATATTTCTTTTTGGTTAAGGAATTGAAGAAACTTGCACTACATTATCTCAAATAATAATGGCACTATACCCCATTACATGCATAAGATACCAATTCCATTTTATCTTTTAGCAATCAATTGGAAAAGAAAACAAAACAAGTGGAAAGTATATTGTCATGAAGCTCTTTTCCTACTTGAATAGATAAGTCTCTTATTTCTTATACTATATCCTAAACTCAAAGCAAAGCGAGAAAGGGATGACACCTACCACTCTACCATCTTATTCACTTTGGGGCAGGCATACCTCAAAGTCCCATCTCACTGTCCTTTCCTAAAGGAGGGGCAATTGATGGCATAGTGGACCCTTTTCTTGTTATGTTAGTGTAGTTAAAGTGTAATAGGACTAGTATTTTGTGCTTAAATTTGCTTCCTTGATTCACATGGGTGGCATTGACAACACAGCAAGAGAGGCTTTATAGTTAGCCCAAATTCCTATAGACATGGTATGGTGAGAGTCTAAGATCTATGGTACCTTGTCTAGCCAAATAGCTATAAAGGACATCTGGCCATTACTTCCATTGTTGAAGCCTAGCTAACTATGGCCCTATTGTTTTGTACTCCTTTCGGTTATAAATATAAGAAAATGAAAACTTACTTTTTTTTTTATTTAAAATATAAAAAAAATTATTTTTTTAAAGTTTTGTTTTATTATTTAAGGTTATTTTTCTAAAACATTTATAAAAAATTTGTATCTTATTTTATTTTTGTTTTATTCCCAATGCTATTTTCTTAAAATACCTCTATTTTTTTTATAAATATAAAAAAATTAAATACAACCAATTAAGCTTCTTAATAAGTGTGAAAATAGTTTTTTTTCTTATATTTCAAACCGGATGAAGTATTTTCTACATTGCTTTATTCATTTCATATTTTGTAAGAATACATATAGTTCTCTATCCATTTAATTGATCTTTCTTTTCTCGTTCATTGTCATTTATAATTTATTTGTTTTTTTTCACATAGTTAGATTTCTCTTTCTCTTGATCTTCTTATTAGAGAAACTATATTAGAAATTAAAGCCTTCAACACAAATAATTTATTGGATCAAGAGGGTGTTTAAGTTGTTTATGTAGAGGGGGTTTGAAAGTATTTGATGTCCCTATGTGTGTGTCTATATATATTACTTCTCTCGTTTTTTAATATAAGATAGGCTGAAATGTACTTTTGGTTTTTTTTAACCTATTTTTTTTTTTTATGGGGATAGGTAGGTGCAGGGAAATTAAATCCATGAACAAATCATCAAATAGTGACACCTAGGATCAAACGCGGGACTTCTAATTTCCAAGCCTTAAAATTTAGTACATGATCATGGGGGCTTCACTCATTTGTCTTTTTTTAGCAGATTTGATTCCGAGTTTTTCTGTTGTACTCATTTAGTCCATCAGTTAGGGTGTCTTCATGTCATCAGTGATGTGACACACTTAGCCAACAATAAGAAGCTACGTGTCAGCCTATGTGTCAATTTTTTTTCTAAAAAAATTACGTAAAATAATATTGAGGGACCAAAATTGCACATATGAAAAAGTAGAGGGACCAATAAATTTTTTTTTTTGTACACCAATCAGTACCCGGATCTGGTTTATCCAGAATCCGACTCATCCGGTCCAACCCAACTGAGCTCACACTAAGCGGTAGCAATCTCCCAACGGGGGTTGCTCCATACGCAAAGCTCGAACTCGAGACCAGTTGGTTAAGGGACTAGGTGAGCTACACTTGACCAACCCCACATTGGTAGAGGGACCAATATATTGAACATTTGAAAAAGGCACAATCAATTATTTTTGCCATTTTTTTATTTATAAGATACACTTCCAATTTTTAATAATATTTAATTTTTTTACAAACATTTTTATTTATTCAACAATTTTTAAGATTAAAATAATAAATATAAGGTTAATAATGAAAAAGTATATCAAATATTTATATTTTGAATAAATATTAATAATTTTAACTAACTTTTTTTATAAATATATAAATTCTGAAGAAAAAAAATCTTATATTAAAGGACCAATGAAATATAAATAATACTACGAAATTAACATTCGTAGAACCATTTAAAGAATGAGAAATCGATCTGCAGTGGACATGCATGCTAGTATTTTTTTTTTTAAATTTATAAATAAGAATAATTTTATTCATAAAAATCTCAACTCAGTGGACATGCATGCATCCTCAAACTCTGAGTTCCCAAAACTCCAAGATACTTGTAGTATGCACTTACCTTAGCTTAAGGGCCAAGGGGACCTCATGCTACGAATACAAATAACAACAGAGTGCAGTTCCTTTAAATGCATCAAGATAAATATTTATTTAATTATATCGATAAACCAAATTCGTTGAAGGCAGACAATTTAGATCAAAGGAACATTGATAGCCATGCGTGCAGCGGTCAAATTTTCATGTGTGTGTATGTATGTACTAATACATTACGAATAAAAACAGTTAGTATTTGGTCCAAACCACATGCATTTACTTAATTGATCGATAAGTAAATCATTTTCAATTGAGTAGTTACAAGACTGATACCTAGAAATAAATAATAAGATGGTCTCAACCGATATTTTTTTGAAAGTCTCAACCGATATTCGAGCATAGTTAAATTGTTAATTTTAATTAAGGATTTTCAAGGTTTAAAGATTAAAAATGTTACAGTATTTTTCATCATAAAACTAAATGTTTAATATTTACAAATTAGTCAACTTAGTTTTCCATTTTTTTTTCTTCTTCTAGTTTTTAATTAACTTATTATTAGCATTAATCTCTCATAAGACTAATGTTAAATAAACTCTATAATTAAACTTATATAATGAAGAAAAAAACTTATATAATGCTTATGGGTCCTTCCCTCTAAGGTGTAACGCTCCTTTACCAATAAATTTTTACATCCCACATCTTCCGCAAATCACTAGTATTTCTCATATTAAAGTACTTATTATTGGTTTTGGTACAATGATTTCTCATATTAAAGTACTTATTATTGGTTTTGGTACAATGATTTCTCATATTAAAGAAATTAATATCCAGATCTTTTAATTAGCTTGTGGTTGAACTAGTATTTCATCATCTACTCAAACGAAAAACTTGTGAAAATAGAAGTTATGATTCCATCCAACGGCCTTAGGTACAGATATGATTTATAAAATAGTGAGTTGGTTAGTTTTGTAAATGAATTAATATTAGGATCTTGATAAGTGTATTAAGAGCGAGCACTTGTTAAAAAATACAAAATGTGTTGAAAAACTAAATTTTATGATTTTCGATTTATTAAACTCGTCATTTTCAATGCATAATAGGAGTGACAATTTTTCTCCCTTTATTTAACATTTTCCTTAATATTATTAGAATTTAATGGTTGTGTAGTGATAATATATGATTTTTTATAATATCAATTCATCATTCATCGTTCACATATTTTTATCAAAAAACCCATAATCAATAATATATCAAATAATAAATAATGTGTTAAAAAATTTCTACACAACCATTACATCATTTATTTTCTTATTATTATTATCTTGGTATGTTCGTAATTCGTATGATGCAAATAAGATTCCGCACCCAGAATAGAGCTAGTGTTCGGTCTTTGCGCTCTTATCATGTGGACTCTATGATAAACAAATTAATTCAGTATATGCATATCTAGAGTATGTTCATGAACTAGAATTATTCTTTCAGGTCTCTCTTTGTTTATGATGATGTTAATTATGATATTTTATCTATTGAAAATAATAATTGACTTTTAAGCATTTGTTCTAAGGTAGTTTACACGCATGCATGCTTTTTATAATTAATATACCAACAATATTATATCAACTTGGATCCGAAGATAATACTGATCCCTACTTTGTTTTCCTTTTGGTAGACTAATTTTTTTGGATAGTTGTAGTGATGATTAATTATATTTATACAGTAAAATCTCATTTAAGTTAATTTGACTCGTTTCAAACTTTTTATTATGGATTAATTTTAAAAGTTGGTTTAATCTCAAATTTTAAAAAAATAAAAAAAAATGGTTTCCAAGAGCCTCCACCTCCATTAAACCAATCAAAATTAGCATGGTGTCTCATTTATTTATAATGCATCTACGACATCATATAGCATTTTCATTGGCGGAGATGTCTTTTATTCCATGAAGGATGCTGAGTTGGATTTTATGCTATTGTTATTGACGCATGTCCAATTTTGGAATATAGCTAATGCTTGGATTTGGCCCTTGGCAGAAGATAGTTCATACACAACTCATTCTGGTTATGATGCAATTTATAATATGCTTGTTATCCTACTACCTTAGGTACAAATATGTGTGCTATTTTCAATACTATTTGGAACTCTTTTGCGCCATAAAAAAGTTGCTAGGTTTTGCTCCAAAGCTTTACTTAACAAGGCTCTCACGAAAGACAATTTAATTCGATGAGGAATTCAAATTGCTCCTCTATGTGCTTTTAATTTTGTGGTTCAGCTTGAAGAAGGTCGTCAATTGTTTTTGTTTTGCCCATTGATGACAATCTTTTGGCATCGTGTTTTTCAATGGGTTGGTATGCCTGATCAGCCTTTTCATTCGTTGGTGCGCTCATTCTTGGTGGTTAATAAAGGTTTCTTTAGGCGATGAAAACAAAAGAAGTGGGTTCAATCTTTTGGTTTTTTACTTTGTGATCTATTTGGCTGATTAGAAATAATGTGTATAAGAATGAATTTTTTATTAGGTGAGTTTGCTGGATTTGGTAAAGGTTAGATATTAGCCTTGGTTCTCTGTCAAGGGGAAATCATTATTCTTGTTTTCAGATTGGTGTTTATCACTTTTATCATGTTTCAGTTGTTATTCATTAAGGGTTGTTTTTTTTTTTTTTTTTTTTTTTTTACATTGATGGGTTAGACTATTCATAGCGTTCTCTTAATAATGTATATAGTTTTGCTTATATATATAAAATAAAAAAAAATTGTTGGACAACTTGATTTTAAAAATTACAAATGATGTAATGGAAAAAGAGAATTTATGTGGTATTGGAAGTCTCACGTTGCCTACTTCATTTTCTATGGTATGATTAAATAATTGTTGGATTGCTTCTTTTATAGTCAATTGATTTTGAGATGAAACTTTGATATGATATCAAAGCTGTAACTCAATTTCTTTCGATTGTTATGAGTCAATAGTTATCTTTTCGTTATGGATAAAAAAATTATCTTTTGCTTGATCCAACAAGTTTTGTTAGAGGGAACATATCGAAAATCCCATATCATCACATGCCCCATTCTCAATTATATGCAGGGTTTAAGTTTTCTTATAACTAAAGGGTTTTGAGATGTTATACATTTCCTAGGCTATTTTTTTTTTATAACTCAATTAATTTTGAAATGAAACTTTAAGACAATAAATGGCTAGATAAATCAAGGAGATGAAATGGATTTAGAGCTAGCAAACAAAAATGGATTGACAATAAATCTGGTGCAGTGTACAACATTACATATCACAAACATGGCAAAACATTTGCTAAAACCATGGGTTTCCCCTAATTTATAAAACAGGGTCCTATATAAATCATTCATTCTTATGTCTTATCATAGACAAAAGACTGATTCAACATCAAACTATATTGCTTCCTCAAATATAATAAAACGACAACATAAATTTGGAAAGATAATCAAATCGTGTACGACATCAATTAGAAATCCTATCTTTTTGCTTCATCTCTTTTACTTTGTCACGCCTTCTAGAAATCCCTTTAAAGTCCCTTTTGGTTGAAGACCGAAGCCTTTTGCATCTGATTTCTTCATAATCCTCAGCCTCTTGCATGACTCAATAAACATCCTGCAAAATTACCACTTTAAGTAAGAATTCATATATTTCCACTAGCTCCATAAAAACTTACATGACACAAATAATAAATGGTAAATTATTATACATTTATACCTAACTTCAAATAGTATAAATAAATAGTTTCATTATTTGAATGTCTATTTTTTTAATCATAATTTGATATTGCACACATTTCTTCCTATTTCTTTTTTTAATTTTTTATACACATATCTTAAAATGGATCCTAAAAACAAAAAAAAAAAAACAAAAAATAATTCGATGTTCACATTTGTTGTGAAAAATCATTATTGATAAATAAAAGTTACAATCATCATTATATGTCCTTGTTTTTTTGCATTATATCCTTGTTCAAAAGATGTTTATTAGTAATTACTACTGCTCCCTCCGCTCGACATCATCTTTCACTTTAGTTTTTTTAACTTGTTCCAAATTATTTATCGTTTTAGAAATTCGAGGATATATTAATTGATTTTTTCCAACTTTAACCTTACATTTAATGTGTTGAAATATGTGTAATGAGTGATAATTAATTTACTTTGAAGATATTATAGTAAAGTTATCTAATAATTCTCTTGAAAATTAAAATACTATTAAATAACTTTTTTAATCCGTGTGAAATTTCTAAAGTGACAGTTAAATTAGAATAGGGGGAGTACTATTTAATGGTACTTATTTGAACTATTTTAAAAGTTTTACTATAAAGTTTTCGCATGGATAGGAACATTTGATCATTCTCGGAAATGTGGCCAACTAAGAAGCTTTTCTGGCCTCTTTATTCTATTGTAACAATAATAATGGCTTTGCCTTTTTCAGGACAGGCCATTATGGATGATATTTCTCCCTCTCCTCCCATTATGGTGTGTCGATCATTTTTATTAAGGATGCACGCATATGTCGGCTATATGTGGTCCAATATAATTTTTATGGTTTTTATTTTGAGATTAAGATTATTATTTGGCGTACAAAAGTATAACTTGGACTTGATTACTTAGGTCTATCGACAACTTAATAAATACACGTCTAATCAAGTGACAAAATGATTTGTCAAACTTATTCTTCATTATTATTTTTTGACAAACTTGGAAGGAATTTAAATATGAGGGACTATACTAGATTAGTTGAGTGATTAGATTTTAAACCATTTGCTAGAGATTGCTAGAGGCATATGCGAAATTAATGAAATTTCCAAGCATACGCACAAATTTTTCAGACATGGTGTCATGGTTAGCGAGTAGTTGGTGGTGGACATGCACTTCAAGTATTTGCTGGCTTTTGCTGAGGTGACTCTGAGGTGGACACCTATTTCTAGTTTTCTACTTTACTTGACTCGTATTTGACACGCTTTGGCCTGTTGTCTCAGGACACGTAATAGATGCTCCCACCCAAAACAAAACAAAAAAAAAAAAAAAAAAAAAACGTGAATTCAAATTATTAGGTGATTTTTTAAGTGTTTGGATGGATTATTATGGGGACAGAAAAAAGATTACAGGAGGAAATTATTAGGTGATTTTTTTTTGGTAAGGGCTAGATCTAGAGTACCCATTTACTCTAGTTTAAAAAAATTTCATTGAGGATTAAAAAAATTGGCAATCAATAAGTGAAAGAGTTACGATTCGAGCCACTCGTTTCGGTTGAGATCGGATCGTTATGGGTTCAAGCCACAATCGAATTGGGCAGGACCAAATAAACCCAAATGTTATTTGGGTAAAAAAAATCACTGAGAGCCACTTCTTTAATTTTAGGCAATTGCTTTTTGACTCCCGCGAGTGATTTTTTGGCCCCCATGTAAAAATTTTCAGTTGTATGAAACCGAAAAGAATTACCGGTGGTGCTCAACAGGAAGAAATTCAAACCCCATTCTGGTTTCTTTGAACCGGAACCTTTCCGGTAATCCAGAACCGGAAAGGGTAAAAAATTCCAGTTTTCCCAGATTGCCCTTCCTGATGGGTGGGGCTCTATAAACACGGAGGGGTAATATGGTCATAACACATTTTTTTACTTTTTCGGGTAGCACTTACCGAAATTATTTTGGTTAATAAGAATCGGAAACCTTTCGGTTGCGACGTACTGGAAACATTCCGGTTGTGAAAAACCGGAAAATTGTTCCGGTTGCATAGAGCCGAAATGTTTTCATGAGGGCCAAAAAGTCATTCGCGGGGGCCAAAAAGCAATTGCCTAATTTTATCGGACAAACTTTTCATGATGGAAGAACGAGCTAGCCCAAAGAATGTCAAGTTCAGACTGAATTGGGTTAGATCAAATTGACCTGGATTCTATTTGATTTAGCTTTTGACAGATATTTTTGTCAACCCATAGTCGTGATTCTGTTCACAATCTTATGGTCGTGAGTCAGGTCACGATCTTTAAAAAAAATTATTTGTACTATCTTGATCATATTCACGACCTTGAAAAAAAAATCAGTCGTAAGTTGGGTCACCATTCGTTGGTGGAGTGACATAAGTTTATAGTGGTTTGACAAAAAAATTTCTCTAACTTTTAAGCTCTTAAGTCCACATCATTTGTTTGGCGAGCTCACGCAAACCTTGTCGAGTTAGCCCATTTTGTCGACTTTGTGAAATAAGTAAGTATAATAAGTTTAGATTCTCTTTATTTCCTAAGAAAATGATCAAGATCTTATCATTAAATAAATTACTTCTTTAATATAGTATTTTTAATATTCGTGTCTTCGTATAAACATCATAAAATTCATATTTTTATTTGTCACTTAAGTATTAAGGATGTATCATGGAGTCACAGTAAAGCTAGATTAAAATCAAAATATTTAATAACTTTAATTAAAATAAAAATTAATGAGAAAATAAATAAAAATACTATATATAAATTAATATGAAAATAAAAATGATTTAATCTTCCTATAAAATCAGCTTACTAATCATCTTACCAATTATGATACGAAATATTTCATAATGTGATACTTTATGTAATAGTAATTGATTTACATGTGAGAAATATTATTTTCTTGTTGATGTGTATAATGATTTATATATTCCCTCCGGTCTGAATTATAAGTAAGTAAAAACACCATATAAATGGTCTTAAATATAAGCAAAATTTAATTAACTTTCTATTTTCAATACAATCATTCATAAAATATCTCAATAAATTGGTTGTACCATTTAATTTTTGTTTCCTAAAGTAGTCTAACTTTTTTAAAATTTGAGAAAATTAAATACACTCAACTGTTTTTTGTTAATACCTGTGTCAGTAGTTATTTTTGCTAATAAACAAGACGGGAGAGTGTATTATTTTTATAGAAAAACAGATCATTCTCATTTGAAATTTTTTTTTCAATTCACCTTAAAAAAAAACATTTTCAATTGCAAGAAATGAATATTGCAAGAAATTAAAGACTTACTCCCAAGGGACATCTCCAACGAGCATCCAGTCACCATCTTTGTCCTCGTAAATGGGAACCTGTTCACAATTGTCCGCATCCTTCAACGCTTCCCCTGTCAACCAATTTTTTAAACACATTAATTCATTTCTACTATCGTTGTTTGAGAGAGCAGATCAACTTTGATTAGTACTGTACATTGCATGCCATCACATACTAAGGAGAATGTTTAATTATAATATAAGTCTTGGTCCCCCATTTCGTTCCTCTATGTCTCCCCTTTCAATTATTTTATTTGTGCCCAGTTAGCTAGGAAGAATCAATTTACTTTTTAAATTCGATTAAATACTTGACATGCCCATTGTTTGGAATACATCAGTTTTTTTAGAAAAAATTACAATCTTATTTTTATGAATCAAATGCTAGGATTTGGTAATGACTTGGATTTGCAATTTTGTACTATAATGTTAATTATATTAGACTACTGATGAGCATATTTTTTAGTAGTAGTTATGTAATATTCTTAAAACTAATTTTGGCGATATCACTTTTCTATGAAAATAATAAAAAAAATTTAGTCAATAATTATAAAATTTTCTTTGCTTCATCCTTTATAAGAGATTAAAAGGACATATTGTATTATAAAATTAAATATTTAATATTTTCGAAATAGTAAATTTAGCTTTTTAATATTTTTTTTTCTCCTAAAAAACCCATAATTATAAAGGCCAAACTAGTGTGAGATGAATATTCTCCTACTTTTCTTTTGAGGTGTGTTGAGTTCACGAAGCTCCCTATCTATGAAGCAGCGTTTCTGAGTTCCAATGGTTCCCGCCCCCTCCCTTTTCCCCTCTCATCTTCAACATGTCAAGTAAACAAAACTAGCTAGTAGTAGACTTATACCTTTCCTCCAAATAAATTCTAGAACAAATTATTTTTCTTTCTAAATTATTTATTTTTTGATAATGGCCTTGTGCGTTAATCGATTGATCATGTCATGACCCTTTCTTGCCGTCAAAACCTTAGAGCTTAATTAATTTTTTGTGTACGCATACATATATGTATATCTATATGAATCACACACCTATATATCTAATTCTTAAGCATGTATATATAACCAAATTAACTAGCTAGCGTGAAAACATTTAACAAATAGTAATAATATAGAACAAAGAAAACATATAATAATGTAACTCACCTATTCCATAGCAACCAAAGAGCTTCTCCAAGGCGAAGGCTAACTCTGAGTACCCCTTATGCATACCTAAATCAATTTTGCGCAAGAATGGAGCACCATCCATGCTAACCTTCACATAAGGTTTTGAAGCTTCATTCATGCTATTTTTCTTCCGGTATGAGCACACCGGAGGCCAACCCACAACTTGATTCTTTGTCGGCATTTTCCGGTCAGCGGAGGAGCTGTTTTCATCGCCGCCACCGTCAATCTCCGAGAACACCCTCTTCTTCTCATTCTTATTTTCAATCACACTCATAGGTTCCCCACCGGGAAGACCTAACCTTAGCTCCGTGATTTCAAGTCCAAAACCTAATTCTTTGGCCATTGATAAGGGTATAATAATAATAATAATAATAATAATAATAATAATAATAATAAAAATTTAGTGTGTTTTATTGCTAGGCAAATTTTGTTTTAAGAAATTTTTGCTTTTTGGATTGAGAATATTTGGTGTAGGATCAATGGTGTTTTTGTATGTGGAAGAAAGGGGATGAGTTGTTATATATGCAAAGTTTGTGGAAAGGACATAGTGGTAGCAATGACAGGTCAACTAAGGTGACTTGGTCGGTCACATGAGAAACAAAAGTAGGGACTTGTTGTTCCCCCTCAAAAATTCTATTAAAGACTAGCACCATATATAAGTTGGATATATGACAGATCATACAACTCTTGGTGCCTTGAGACTTGGTGAGATTTGATCGTGGCCGTTTGATTAGTAGACTGGGAACAAGCCATGTGATTTCCTTGATTGAGGGTGGTTTTAATTTGGAATAATAATTTATACCGAGGGAGAGTTTCATGAAGAATATGCATGATTAATAACGGGGTTACTTAAGGTTGTTTTTTTTTCCTGTAAATTAATAAAGTCAATTTTGTGTTTAGTACTGAAAGTTTTTAATGATGTTTTAATTGGGGATGGCTCAAATGCATGATAATAGAAAGCATGCATTGATGCATAGTTGGTTTTTATCTGCCATTACAAGTAACTCCATTATTTATTATTTACAAAGATCGAGGTCCCCAAATCTTTTTTTCTTTTAATATTCTTAATGTCCACATACTGTCTTCTACCTTGCGTGACGGTTGACACAGACTGCAACACATCCATAATGCCACCGCATCTTGCCGGCACTGGCACACCTACAAACCACCATCATCTCACATTCTAACTAACGTCGGAACGGACCCACCCACCACCAACATCATCGATGATGACCGACCATGAAACTAGTGTCCCCCGTGCCCCGCTGCTGCTATAACAGCACACGATACAGCCACCCTGGCCGGAGCTTTTCCGGTGCGACCACCACGTCGTCGTCAATTGCATCCGGATCTGGAACTTGACAAGTCTTAACATCACAGCAGCATACGGTTAATGACTCAAAGTGATTTCAATTCACCACCGTAGTGAAGATGCAGGACCATCAAACAGTTTTTTTTACCATTTTTTAATTGATGACTTACATTGGTCTATAATGTAAGAACCAAACTTAAAACTAGTATCATTTAACTAGCCTAATGAATCTTGAATCTTCAATAAAAACAGTGGTGCTTCGATCATTGGGCCAATTAAGATAAGCTGATAAGTTTTGATTCAGTATTTAATTATTCGTTTTTTATTTTAAAAAAATAAAGATGCTTTCACCATCATCTATCTCTTGCACTGGTTCTTCTCCTTTGTTGTTAATATACGACAGAGGTAAATGAAGGAAAGTAGGAAACCCATTGATTCGTGGACTGAAAGATGTGGTGATGGTCAAACAAGTCGTTTACGATCTAGATCTGGATGCAAATGATGGCATGGTGGTCAAACGGTGCCTAACTTTCTCGGTGTCTTGGCCAAACCGAAACAGAGTGCGGTGGGACGCGAGGCACATGAGTTTCATGGCATAGTTAACAAAGGTGGGGTGGTGGGTGCGGCAGTTCCGGTTCCAACGCAGGTGGGTTCCGACGTCGGTGAAGTGGTGGCTTGGTTACAATTTACACAATACTGAGGAGGTTGTTTTTGTTCATGGCATTATTAGGCGGTGGCTCTAATGCATGATAAAAAATAACATGCATCAGTGCATTTGTGTGCAAGTTCAATTTTACCCCTTCTCTAATTTTTAATTCCATTCTTATCCTTGTCTTCAACTTCTTGCAACTCTAATTTCTCACTAACCCCACCACCACATCAGAATCTTCTACACTCTATCCACTGATGGTATTTGTGTGCGTTCTATTCACTGAGATTGAAACCTGCAACAGAAACTATATGTCTATCTCACCAGCACTTTAACTTCAACACCTGAAAATCATTATTCAAACAAAATGTCTAAAGATTCTATACGAATTCTTAGAACCCAAAAACATGCAAATCAAGGGTTCACCTCAAGTTACGATAAATAATATGTAGAAAAAGCCGGTGAGTTCAGTGCACCATCCATCACCACCGTCATCACTAGCACTGGCACCGCAACCTCCTCAAGCCATCATTAAGGCGAGTGATGGAAAAAGACCGCGCAACCCAATCTCTCCATTTCCACCTCTAGATCTCGAATCTCTTCTTCGCACTCTTCTCCTAATGGTTACCTCTTGATCCATGTCTATTCTGCCGTCGCAGCCGTAGCCACCGCCACCAACGGCGAAGGAAGGTGGAGGTGGTGCTAAGTCTCAAAGATAAAAAACCATGATAATAGCTGGTTTTGGTCAATATTTAACTATGGAAGAGTTACAGTATCAAAGGTAAAGAACCGTGGTGGAGGTGGTGGCAAGTTTCAAAGATAAAGAAACATGGCGGTGGCCACCACCAATATCCAAATAAACTTGTATTTCTTTATTTCTTGTGGAGGGAAGGGTATAATTGTTATTTCCTTAAGCATACCATTTCAATCTTGACCATTGATAATATATTATTATAAATCAAAGGTGAAAATTGTATCATGCATTGAATGCATGCTATCTTTTATCATGCACTAGAGCCGCCGCCGCATTATTATTAAGTTGCAGGGATGATATTAATTTTTTAAATAAACAATAAAACAACTTGATTTTTATTAAGGATCTCTCTGCAAATATTTGCCAAAAATTCAAGTAGTATATGTTACTTTTATACTTGGTAGCCAACTAATTTTCCAGCCCTTGATCACATGTCAGACAAAATCAATGGTTAAAACAATGACATGCATCAGTGCATGCTTACTATTATCATGCATTTGAGCCTAACCCTTTTAATTCTAGCAAAATTCAAAGTTTTGGAATTAATATTTTTATCGGTTTGATTTTGTCAAGTACTGCCAAACGAAAATCTATATTAACATTGTCACGTGTTAATATTTTTTATTCAATAAATAAGATACAAATGTATTTTTCTATCACTTTCCAATTTTTTTTTATTTTCCTTAAATTTATTGAATAAATTTTTCTAAAAAAAAAACATCTATATATCATGCATTATGTCATACGTGATACACATGATAGATGATGCGGTAGTCCTTACTTTCATTTCCGTTTGACGATAATCATATGGATAGAGCAAAAACTAAATGCAAAATTAATCCTATTAACATGAAAACAAATTAATTAACCCTTAATAGTGTATATTCATACACATGTGTTTTTTACGTGTTGGAGAACAATGTTAAAGAACACGTTTCGAGCATAATTGATTTCATTATTAATGTTATTCTACTATTATTTTCAAGTTTAATCTAAACCTGACATTGCATAAGGAAGGAAAAATGAATTTCTTACAGCATGTTGGACTACTTAAGTTACATAAGAAGGCCAAAATTTGGTGGAATAACCTTTGGTTTGTTATCGTATGGAACATATGGAAATCAAAAAACAAGATGGTCTTTGAGCATGAAGATTTAGGAGTACAGGAAGTCCTAGAGCAAATAAATGTCCAATTTTGGACTTTTTTCAAGGCATACAACAATGCTGTGATTTATTCATATGGAACTTTGTTGTTAAATACTTTGGAGTGTTTGAATCAAATGTAAACTAGTTGGGGATGAGACTACCCCTTGTGCTCCTTTTTATTTTCAATTTATTTGTTTTGTTTGCTGTTAAAAAAAAACTATCATTTTCAAGTACTTTTTCAAGTAGTAATAAGTTTTTTTTTTTATCCCATACTATTTTTTCTACAAAATTTCACTAGTTTTTAATGTTTGATAAAATGGTACGTACATGCATGTATTAATGCACCAATTTTTTTAGGCGATCGAGCCCATTTTTTGTGGCCCAAGATGAGTCCCCCTAGACTAGGTCAGGTTCGAGCATGATCGAATTGGACTAAAATGGTTTGACTCATGGCTTATTTGGGAGTTTATTTAGAGTTTTGAATTTTGAACCTCAATAATTGATGAATTCGAACCTTAATTTTTTTTAAAATTTTAAAAATTATCAACTTTTCTTCTTCTTCTTTCTCTTTCTTTTTCCTTTTCCATCCACATCCGATTCTCTTTCTCTCTCGACCCACATCAACCGACCCTAACCCTTTTGCTCTCCCAAGAAAGATTACTTTTTTTTGTTCTTGTAATTTCTTTTTTAGTGGCACGGAGTTTTTTGTACCACATAAAAAAGGGGTATTTTGAATTTTTCATACTTAAAATAAGATTTAAATATAATTTTTTGGGGTTCAAAATTTAAAAATCTTTATTTTATGTTATATAAGCACGCCTATTTATCAAAAAGATCATTTCATAGTCAGAAATAATGATTTTTTATTTACATTAAACATATATAAGATCATATGTTTAATTAGAAAATTAAACTCAAACATCTACCAAAATACATTGGTGTATCATTTTTAAGTTTAGATAATAGTATTATAAGTTTGTGAATTTTAAGTTTTATTAAACAAGAATTCATATAGAAGACTACTGACCCCAACCAATGCAATGTGGTGTTGGTCTGATGCATGGTAACTTCACATATCCCTAATAATTTGTTTTAAGTACTAATAGTTTCGAGTTTAAATTTTAGAAATAACCCCGAGCGTGTGGTTCAGTGGTAGGATTGATCCACGCTTAAGCAAGGTCAGGTGTTCGAATTCTGCCTTGTGTATGCAGCAGCGTTAAATCTCGGGGCCAGCTGTATCACCCATTAGAGGTGACTACAAGCCAGCGAGGAGATTAGTCACTGCGGTCGGCGGTAGACACTCCGGTCATGGACAAAAAAATAAATTTTAGAAATTACACATTCACATGTATGCGTTAGTTGAGAGGGGCTTAATTATCGTTTTCAGATGGATTAGTATGGACGGATAATTGAACCTATAATAATACCACTTAAAAAAATGACCGTATAAAAAAAATATAAAAGAATTATGTTTTGTGTACACATATGAGACAATATTTGTTGTTCTTTAGATTCAAGAAAAATTTGACGTATTCAGATGTATACATAACGAAACTATAAATAATTAGTAAAAAGTGGGTTAACTTTATTAATTTTTCAAAAGTTTAGAAGAATTTAGCCCTTGTGATTTTTTATTTCATTCTTTCTCTGAATAGTAAATTTGAAATGTACTAAGATAGTATCTCTTTGAATTTCATAGATGTTTCACCAAATTATTTTGCCTAGATTAGATGATGATGAACAATGGCATGCCATATACTCCCAAGTCAAATTATTTTTTATTTCATTCTTTGAGTATATACTAATTCATGTGAATTGAGCATCATGATGGTAATAGTAATATCGTAGGGAGCAAAAGAATGGAATGGTCAGATACGTAGGACCCAAGGCAATTCTCTCTGGACTGTGAAGGATCATAGCAAATCATGAGTCAGCTTAACAAATCCCAAGTCAAGGGAACACCTGGGGCTCATGAAAGTTATACAACCGCGTAAGCCAGGTACAAATCAAAATAACTAGAGTGAAAGTTCACTTTGGTTGTTATGTTTTTCGGTTGTAAATTAAAATGAGTTTTGAAGATATCAAAAATTTAATTCAGTCACTAAAAAATTTAACAGTGATTCACGTTAGTTGTTTGAGTTAACAGAAGTGTATTAATTAATGATTTTTTTGTGATCCAACTTGATCTTGATCCATTTTTATTTTTATAAAGTAGTATAATGTCGTTTTATCTTTATCTTATGTGGGATTTATTTTTCCATAGGAACAACAAAAAACAATGTTGATATATACAAAATTGTCTAGCAAGTCTCTATACATGTCTGAAATGACAACTCTCTCTAACATTATGAGAGCACAAAAGAATGGTCACAAACACAACATGCTCCCATAGAGCTATTTATTAGTTCAAAAAAGTGTAGGAAGTTTGGATGCTCTATTTGGCTTTGTGTCATTTGGTCATTGTTTCTCAAAAGAAATGAGATTATTTTTCATCAAGCGAGTGGTAATGTCTTGGGTGTTATTGACGTAATCAAAGTGAGAACTTAGGAATGGTTTAATGATAAAAGGGGTACTTACTACTTAAAACGTTTAAATTAACTTATACACATATACATATAAATAAATTAAATATATATATATATACATACATACGTACACACACTTGTATTTGTATGTATTCATGGTACTCTTATCAATGAATTGGCTTACAAAAAAAGGCGATAAACCTTTAAAGATGCAAGCGTTCTACTCCAATCAAATGAACCTGAATAAAACTTAGCAATATTAATCTATTACAAATTAGAACAACTCATAGAGTCATAGTGAATATGAGGCATGTGAATCTTTAGATGACATTTGTTTTAAGGGAGTTAGTCCCCAAACCCCATTTTTATCCCCCCAAACCCCAATTTTTATTTTATTCCATTTTCACCCTTCTCTTCAATCCCAAACCCCAAACCCCAAACTCTCCACCAACACCACCTCTCTTCCTCCATCACCTCCCTCTACTTTCATTTTTTTCCCCATTGATCTGCCCCGGCCCAGAGTTAGGGTTCCCTTTCTGCAGATCAATCAATCAAACAAGTGAGTGAGAGCTTCTTGAATCAAATCAATGGAGAAGCAATTACAAGTGGGTGGTTCACTGATAAAGCAGTTAACTTGCTGCAAGTCCTTCGCACCCTCTCCAAGTCATGACTTCCCTCTCTCTCCACTCCCCTTCCCCCCTCTCTCCACCCTCTTCAGTTTTTTTTTTAATTTTCGGTACTGTACAAAATTTCGACACCCATCTGTCAGAATTTTGAAAAATTCCGACACGAGGGTATCAGAATTTTGAAAAATTCCGGCATGGGGGTGTCGGAATTTTGTACAGTACTTATTATATGAAAAACTGAAAAAATTCCGACAAACCAGTGTTGAAAATTTATAATTTTTCCGACACGGGATAGTCGGAAATTGTACAGTTACATAAAAAAAACAGAAAGAGAAGAGCTTTACCTTGAAGAAAAGATATGAACGTCCATTGACATAGATGAGGGGTTTGAGGTTTGAGGGTGAGAATTTTTCTTCTTGTGTTGGTGTAGAAGAAGAATGATTGCAATCAATGATAGTGTTGGCTGGGAAAGAGAATAAGGAGGTAAGGTGAACAATGGGGTTTGGGGTTTGGGGGTGGGAAGGTGGAAGGTTTTGGGGTTTAGGGTTCCATGATGTTTGGGGTTTGGGGGTGGAAAGGTAGAAGATGAGGGAGGGGCAGTTTTGACATTACACCATTAAAATGGGGTTTGGGGATAAAAAGGGGGTTTGGGGACTAACTCCCTTGTTTTAATCCTACTTCATATTGTTTTCTAGGCAAAGTACTTGTTTACAAGTCGTGAGGCCTTACCTAAAACAATTTGAAAGAATATAAAGTCCGCCCTCCTCTATCACCTTTGGCCATATCTCCATCTCCGTTCTTCATATGCTAAGCATGGTCTCATTTGATAGTTATTTAATGTTTCAGCCACCAAAATAGAAGAGTTAAATCATGTACTTGATTACTATCATATATCATATTATTTTGATCCATTCACTAAATTGGAAAAAGTTATTGGTCATTAACATGAATAAAGAAAATTTGAAAGTTTTATATATACCATATAAGTATTCATCTAATATGTGCGTCTCGGTGTTTTTGTGCATTCTGCCTTCTCTAGCTGGTTCGCTTTGACAATTAGTAGCCGCTTTGTATTTGCTATAGAAAAATAAAATCCCACAACGGATAAAGATAAAGTAGATAATTTTCTTTTTTAGATAAGAAAAAAAATATATTAAGAAAAGACCAAAAAAGGGGGGAGTATGAGTAATACTCTAAAACCCCATGCCAAAAATAAAGTAGATAATTTTCAATGATTAGCTTGAAAAAAAAATGGAGTAAAAATGGGTCAAGAATGAAGATGGATCAGGAACAAATCATTAGGGACTGAAATGAGTTTAGGAAAAACCGTTGACGCATGCACTTTCATTAACTCAAACTAAATCTTGCTAACAAAATGACTAATAACGTGAATTACAATTAAATTCTTTGGAATTAATAATTTTTATATTTTCAAGGACCATTTTGATATTGCCAAAAAGAAAATGAAGGATTAAAGTAAACATTCACTCAAATTACTACTTCATACACGGCCGAAAATAGTTTGGGGCAATTTTTTTCAAACCCAAATAAAGATGGAATTGTATAAAATTACTGCTTCTTGGATTAAGTTTTAAGTTTCAAAAGAAGTCCGTGCATGAAATAGTAAATTTTTATAGAATCACATCTCTCACCTTATAAAACATGCATGATTCATTCTTTTTGGATTGAGGTTCTCTAACTTCTATAATTTAGCATTTTTTAAACTCATAAATTTCAATCATTAGATATTTTGGGTAGTTCAAATTTAATGAAATCTAAAATAATTCAATGATTAAAAACAACTGAGTTAGAAAAAATCATACAAAAATTGAGTTTAAAAATCCAAATACATTATTTTCAAGCACAAAGGTGCAATTCACCTTAATTCACGCTTAGGTCTTTTATCAAATAAACTATGTATGGTTTATCGCACGAATGGTAAGAGTCACAATTACACAGATCATTTTGAATACATTCATATACATTTAAATTATTGTATCAATAGGTAATAAGTGACTTTGATATGATTATAAAAAAAAAAGTGATTTTGTTATATTTGAGATCATTGATACGATACCATGCAATAATTTCTTTATTTTTAAGTGAAAAATTTTCAATTTTCAATAATTTAAGTTGGTTTATCAATGACCTCAAAATGAAAGACTTGGGAGAGAAGGATATGCCTGAATTGGATATTGGAGCAGAAGGAGTAGACATATCGAAAAGTATGAAATGAGATATTTACATATAGAACAATGATATATTTGCTTACCAATCAATTTACAAATGAGTGTAAATTACAATAAAGTGATTTGTGTAACTTGTTAACCAAGTAATAATAACCAAAATATCACTTTATGTCACACAACACTCCCTTTATGATATAGACTTATTTATAGGTAGATTTGTAGGCGTAAATATCAATTTTTTCTAAGTATATATTTTTAAAAGATTTAAAACTATACCCAAACATATTCCTGGTTCATAAAGGTGAAATCAAACGTAACTAGCATACCTTTTATAGTTTCAATTTTCAAACAAAGAAATCAAGGATCTTTGGTGATTAACCTCTTTTATAAACTCTCATCCAAATGAAAAAAATAAATAAAACCTTTTATAAACCATTTTTCATTGGTAAAGACCTTCTTTTATTATAAACTTTTGAAACCCAAAAAAAGACCTTTGATTAACTTTATGTTGGCACGGCCTCAAAATTGGGGAATATATGCATAATCAAGGATTCATCCACCAATTATTATTTTTTGTTTTGGTCAACATCCACCAATTATTTATATGCCGAAAGAATCAGAGAATAAACATGTTTTCATATAATGTGCATAAGTTATTTAAACAAATATATAATGCTTGCTAACGGCACCATGATTTATATTCTATGCACGACAAATCTAATATTTTTCCGTTTGCAACAATCGTTATAGATGTTCAATTTCAAAGGACATCTTAATCATAATTTAATTCCAAATTATGTTTGGGTGTTGTTATTAGTATATGATTGATGTTGGACATAATACAACCAATAAATCAAGAGTATACAAATTTTAATACGTCCAATGACAAGATACCTCCGTGAGCACATGTGGATATATATAAATCTTAATAAAATAAAACTTAATATTGAATAATAACTAATGCTTAACGAAATATATAAGTCTGTCAGAGACAAGAATTAAACAAATCAAGTTGATACAAAAGATATACATTGTCTCAAGGATAAAGTGGCAGGTACTAGTAGTTATTTTAAGTTCTTATAACTAATCAAGGAGTCAATGTCTCATGGTTAGGATTACTAAAACTGAGCTTAGGTATTTTACTATTTTTAGACTTGGGCACATGTTCACTAAGACATACACTAACTAATGCTTTTTGATTACTCCGTATTTCATTTTTGATGGTGATAATCACAAGGCAAGACCCACTGCCCAAAGAAAAAGTGTCTACTCCACCCACCAATTAAATACGACTATACACCTTCAGTCTACTTTTACATATACATACATACATACATACATACATATATATATATATATACACACACACACATACACTTCATTTTTTTTAATAAGATATGCTTCATTTTTTATATTCTATATATATATAAGATCTTTTTCGTACATTTAGAAAATTAGTTAATTTAATTAATGATATTAAAATTGTGAATATTTGATATATATTTTCAAAACTATCTGTATCAATAGTATTGGAAATCTAAAAAGTGTTAAATAAATGAGGGTGTGAGATATTAACTTTGACAACAAATGATTATTATATGAGATTTAGATGATTTTAGATCTTTGAAAAAGTATCATCTTGTCCTTTGGACGATGTATTAATCACTTTTGGAATGTTGTCGTTATCCCTTCGAGGAAGTGTCGCTTATACGGATCGAATATTGATCTATGATTGAGACATTGAATGATTGAAATTTTATTTCAATTCATATAAAGGATTTTTAATTTAATTATAAAATAAAGTATTTTTATTTATAATTTTTTAAAATATTTTATTTTTACACTTTCTATTTTTTCCTTTAATCATTTTAGTTTTATTTTTTAAACAAAAGACGTGCCACGAAAAAATGGGGAAGATACAACTTTTACTTACAAATTAGAAGTTTAAGTTAATATAATGACTCGGTCACTACTTCTATAATGCCAAACCAAACATTTTAACATTGCTGGTGTGTATGTCCTTAATATTTGTAGAATAAATATAGCTAAATTAAACTTCCTGAAATTATTTAATAGACACTATTATAGAAGTAGGGTTATTAACCTTTCAAAATGTTTGTTCACATTTTTTTATTAACCGATCATAGATTTTATTTTTTAATTTACAAAATTATTTTCACAGATTTTATTATTTGATAGTGCAAGTAGACATATAAATCCTTAACCTTTCGTCTCATATGATCTCACGACTCTCTCCTTAGAGACAAAACATTAGAATCCTATCTACATACAAATCATCAATCTCCTCATGCTATAGCTAGCCTTATACTATTAATCATGTCAATATGCATCAAAAACCCTATGGAGAATCAACAACAACCATTATAAATGGATTGAAGATCTATATATATCTTCAAGAATCTATATTGGGGCCACTCTATGACATGGTTGTTTCGGTCCTACTAGTAATGGTTATACAAGAAAATTCATATAGTGTAGCACTAAAGCATCTTCTATCTCCAAAAGGATGTTCAAGTTAAACCAAATGCACGCAACTAACCTGTAGGACTACATAATTCAAAGGTTATTAATTAAAGCAAATGTCCCTTCCCAACCGAGCACATGTTTCCCAAGGCTTGGACAAGGGCATGAGATTCACAGCATAGCCCCACATAGAGTCACACGTGCATGATGCACTTGTCCCTGGCACATCACTGACCTATGGATCACACATTGCCCTTAGACTTAGAGGTTGATTGATCCTTGAAAAGTCACTCTGCGCAAAATTAACTACTAAAAGTTCTCCCCTCACAGCTAGCACATTTCTGGCTAGGGTTTTGGGATGCTCAAATGTTACTATATATATACATTTTTATAAAGTGAACGAATTGAATAACGCAAAGAGAAAAAAAAAAAAAAACAAATCAATTTTGTAAATTATATTTGATTTTTTATATTTAATATATAAGATGTCTTATAACCGACAGTCAGAGACTAATTATTTTTTAGGCGGAGAGATCACCGAAATGGGTATAGCTTTTTCCAACTTGATATCATCCTTAAGAAACTCAACTATCTACCAACTCTACATGGTTTAATATTTAATAAGATCTCTTCTACTCTTCTTTACAAAATTGCCCCTAACATTTTATTGGGAAGATAAAAAGATACTTCTCTATTTTGTTTTTCTAGATAAACAATTATTGTGTCTCAATAATTGAAATAGAGGTATTTTTGGAATAATAATATACCAAAATTTTACAATTTCAAGGCAATAATCACTTTTTTGATCTATTGGATATAATTTACTCGAAAGAATCTTATATTCAGCATACGAAAGATTACATGCTAACATGCATATATAGTCCACTAATTATGCACACCAAAATAATCTTGATTTGATTCACAAGATGTCTTTTCACAAATCTATATTCACTGGTTCCGCTGTTTCATGACCAAATCCTGTGGTTGATTACGCCATTATACAAGGATTCTTGATGCTCTTCTATTTGTATATAGACACTTGCATGAGACGTTGTTTTGTGGTTGAAACTGCCAACCTAACGACATGCAATATATTGATCGAGGAAATTATTCTCAGTTTAGTTTAATATATATATGGAGCAATGTATTTGATTGAAAGACTTACACAATTATATTTTCAACTTTGGCCCTCTGTGTCTAGGGCAAATTAAAGTTGTGTGGTAGACCGGCATTGACTAAAGGTACCCGCAAATCTGAATCAAGAAGCTAAAGTTTTTATTATTGGTTTTTCTTATATTAAAAAAAAAAACAACTAAAGTTTTCAATATTCGTTTCAATTAATCAAAACTATGGAGAAATTTAGTGTTTGCGTGGTGTGAGATACTTCTACTGGGGCTTCTTCATTGTTATGAAATGGACAGAATGGAAGAGAGTTGAGAAAACTGAAACATTATTTTATATCTAGAACTAGAATAGAAGAGGGTAGAAGTGACTATAGAATTCAACGAAAATATCATGGGGTATAAAAATACATGAGAAACATAATCATTATCAGTTTGAATATAGGGAAATTGCATTTTAGTATTTAAGAATTTCACTTTTTTTTTTTTTTTTTACGGCCTCGTTGAGCCATGAAAATCCTCATGATTCTACCATTACAAGTGGGGATCTCTCAAACTTTTTTTTTTAATCCATTCAACATTATTATTGGACCATTTCGGAGTAGTATTTCAATGATGTCTCTTACATTCGTAAGAGTTGAGGATCTAATCCTAACCATTTATTTAAATAGAAATACATCCCTTACTATCTATATTAGCCTTCACTGATTGAGAATAAACTAATCCTAGTTGCAAGGTGTAAAAATTCTCTTAACAAAATATTCTTTTTAGGAATTAAACTTGGAATTATTGATATTTAAGTCCCATTTCAAGATCTCAAATGCTCCTTTCATACCATCTAAGCCAAGCCTCTTTGATTTCACTCATATACATAGCACATCATAGCTGATCCTTTCGTGAATTGGTTCGTTGCATTTCTTCTACTATTTTTATTTTTAAAATTTTCCCAAATTATATATCATAGCATATGTATAGGATAAACAAATTAAATAAAAAAATCATTATGAAAAAATATTATGTTTAATGAATCAATAAATAAATATTTAATTTTCAATATGCAAGTCTATACATTATAATCGTGAATCCTATGCACAGGTATCTCGGTTCAAAATATCCTTATTTTTTACTTCACTGCTCTTTTAATTTCCATAGACAAAGAATAGCATGTTTCTTTGCTTTAGCCGACTCTTTTCACACTTGAAAGACCTTTTGTATTGTGTCAGCTTTCCCTTTTTTTTCCTAGACCATGAGCAATTATTCATTTGTGATTTAATCAAAATCATGAAATTAGAGTTTTGCTTGGGCATCAAATTTTTCTATTTGCATTTATTTTTTTATCTCTCATTTATTATGAATACCCACTTTGGTCCCTGTCGATTTTGTACGGTACTAATTTAGTCCATGACAATTCATAATACCACATTTAGTCCCTCAAAAAAAAAATTTCATACCAATTTGGTCCCTCAACTTTTTTCATATCAATTTAGTCCCTCAAGATTTTCAGATGTACCAATTTGATCCTTAAAATTGAGGGACCAAGTTGGTATGGAAGAAAATATTGAGGGACGAAATTGGTATGGAAAAAAGGTTAGGGACAAAATTGGTATGAAATATTTTTTTTGAGGGATTAAATGTGGTATTATGAATTGTCAGGAACTAAATTGGTATTGTGCAAAATCGACAGGGACCAAAGTGGGTCTTCACTCTTATATATTTTAGTTGAGAATAGGAGTTCTAGTGCATGCGCATTGTACGGATTTTGGGTCTCAGTGGGTCCTCCGTTGGCCCACATAATTCAGACCTATGGAGGCCCGTTTACAGTTGGGCTTTAATGATGAACACCTAGCACAAAACAAATGAACAACCATAATTAACAAAGAAATCAGTAATCAACCCTTAAAAAAAAAAAGAATATACAATCCATTCTGACTTCCTTTGGTTTATCACTGAATTAAGCAATTTATTTACTTTGTGGTTTTCCTTTTCGGTGTTTCTTTAGGACATGCTCCGGTTGACAGATAAAGACTAATACCTTTTAAAAGAGTATATTGGGCGTTTTTGTATGTATTTACTTTGTGATGCTCATTAAGCATGACAAAGAAAATAAATAAACCAAGCAAATAAAAACGCTGATAAATTAATTGAAGAAATACTTTACAAACAAGTTTAAGTGCTTATAAGCAATGGACTGAGTTTAACAAATGATAGCAATTTTGTGTCCTCTTTTTTAACTTTTTTTTCTTCTATTAGCAATTATGGTCAAGCCGAGTAGAACCATTATGGACGACAAAATTCCCCTAACTAAATATTTAATTCAACTGCATATATAAAAACTCAAACTCGAAACTTTTGATAAACATCAGTTGATCTATGCACTGATTGGTCACCTCTTTTTTTAGCTTAAAAATGTAAACAAATATATTGAATAGCAATAAGTATACCGACAGTCAGACAAAAGGGGGCAAATACCTGAATTCTTCCTTAGACAATGACTTGAACTTCAAAATCTTGAGCCCAACATGAGTTGTGACTATTGGTATAGACAAACTTTGTGGACCCTATAATGGGCCTTTATGCCTTTCATCACTGTCCATGTGGATGGTGTGATACCAGCTGGTTTGAGACAAGGGCCCACCATTGTTTATCGGGAGCTCATTGGACATTTAAAATTGTGGGTATTAGCTACGCAATGTGTATTCCTATGCTCCAAGCCTCCAAGTATGAGATTTTTCTGTAATAATGACCCATCAACAACCGTTGTATATTAATCCCTTAAGCATTGATGCTTCAAAACAGGTAATGTACCCATGCCTAGTACATATTGGATGTCGTTATATGTATGGTATTTTTGGGTATGTACTTAGTACATACCAATTTCCATTTATTATTATTTTAATTTAAGTTGGGTACACATACATCATATTTGGTATGCATATCAGCTATGTTAGTTTGATTACACTATCAAGATGCATTATTTCATTTCAGTATTTTCTCTTTTTTCTCTTACATTTGTACCATGATTTTAAATTTAACTTACGTAATCAGTAATTCGTCCTTATATGCCAATAGATTTTTAGCATTAACTTCTCATCCTAAAACATTTTATCATATGTTAGTGTAAATATTATTTATTTGTATATTTTTTATTTATATTTATCTATTAATTTTGAATTTATAATACCGTACCCACACCTTATTTTTTTAGAAAATGACCTACCACGTACTCGGTACAATACTGATATTGTACAAGTATCAATGCAACACACACACATGTGTGTGTGTGAACCTTTATATTCACCTCTTACTATTTTTCTCCTCTTTGCGTTTCTTGCATTTCAAAAAGATGTGTAAAGTTATCATTTGTCATATTATATAGTATTGCTTATGATTTTGATTTTTCTTTTCTCTTGCCATTTATGTGATATCCCCATAACACATAAATGTGATAGCGAGACTAACCTTTAGATACAAAGTGGTTAAAAAATACCACTGCTAAATGCTGACCACATGATTTGAATCTTTTATCTTGTAATTAAAGTTCATGCGAAATGTTATTCGCTTCCACTAAGATAAATTATTGCTGGGTGATTTGATTTTAGTTTTATAGTGATTACAGAAGACAAACATTAATTAAGCAAAATGTTTTACTTGGGTATAACTAGTTTCTAAATTAGGTGAAAAACTTATAATATAAGATAACTAAAAGCTTAAAAGTTAAGAAAAAAAAACCGGTGATGAACGGTGCAGATGCTGCATGGGATTTATAACACAATAAACCCCTATTCTCTTGTCTCTTTGGCTTGAAGTTTGAGAGCTCATATAACTGGAACGTTCTCATTTAGAGTTTTGGACTGCTGTAATATACTATGCTTGAACCAGTTTCTAGAACCAAACTGAGAAGAATTAATATTAACATTAACCAATTCAAAGGTTGTATTTGATGAGGTGATCGACTTATAATGCCGTTATCTGTTTTATTCGATCTAAAATAGATAAGCTCCTTGATTGTGTTGTCATAGTGTCTCATTTAATTTGATAAGTCACTAATTTGTAAGACTATATTTGAAATTACTTGTAGTGATTTATGGATTATATATTATAATAAGCAAGAAACTTATAAGTTCTTAAGTGATTTATAAATTTTCAGCTAACTCATAAACTTATGAACTTGGTTTGTGACATGAAGTACGGTGAACTAAGTATGCAGTATGCGAGGTTAACGAAAGAATCAGAGAACCCAATAAATATTGGAATTGAACAAATGGAAAAAACAATGGCCATTTCTTGTGGTTCATTAAGACAGTTATCCCTCAAGAAAAACCAGAAATCATTAGCTAGCTGTATGTATTAATGAAAATATTCTGTATACATTTCAAGGAAAATAATGCACATTGATTGACTTAGCTCCACTGTTGATGAAACTAACTTATGTCAAATAATCAGTCCAATAATTATATCAAAGAACAGAAAATGCCAGCAATTTCTAATCATATAGTAATCCTAGCCAGCCAGAATGGGGTTTCTTCCTTCATCTATTTCAATAGTTAGGAGATGTTCAGGATCTGATCCATTTGGACCCTCTGAATAAAGTGTAGGAAGGTATGCTTTGTATGCTGGCAAGTAGCGAGAAACAAAATCTCTAACCTGAAAGAGCACAAACCATGAAAAAAGAAATCATAGCTTTAATAATTAGAAGGAAGATGTAGGCACCAACAACACTACATTATTAGCATATTTGATTTCCGAAAACATTACTTGTGTTTTCATTGATAATTTTAAGTATGCCACCTTATTTTCATTATATTTCCTGTTTTCAAATCCGCACAACATACCTCATCATCAGACATTCCTGGTTTGCCTGCTTCCCTCATGGCAATCTCAGCCTACAAATTTGAACACAAGGCACAAAATATGTTACAACCAGGTCAGAATCTGAAAGAGGATTTTATAAAACAACCTACCTGCAAGCGCCATTGGTAAACACAACTTGGATCCTTAATCTTGATTACTATCCATGACTTTATGTACTTGTCCCATGCATCATAATATGCTTCAAGGTTTTTGTTTACAGTTTCTAGCTGAAAAAATGCTCAATTAATTAATTATTAATAATGCTCCCTCATAAGAAAAGGCAACAGAATTTGCATTATCATTAATTCACTACTAGAAAAGTCCGATTTAGAGACGGAAATTAGAGACGGATATTTTCCGTCTCTATTGGAGACGGAATTAGCGACCAAAATTGAGCATTAGAGACGGAATTTCAACAAAATTTTTAATTATCCAAATAAAATATTTGGTGACGGAAAATTTCAGAATTAGAGACGGAATATTCCGTCTCTGAGAATGCCGTCTCTGACACCGTCTCTATAACAGTCTCTAATCGTCTTTTTATCAAAGATAGAGACGGAAATTTCCGTCTCTAACGAATTATTTGGCAGAGACGGAACATTTCCGTCTCAAACATAAAAAATATAAATTATAAAAATACATATTTTTGTCAGAGACGGAACATGGCTGTCTCTAAAATTTTAAAAAAAAAAAAAAAAAGTCGAAATTTTTCCCACTGCCTTGAAAAAAAAGGCTCCAAGTGCTCCCTCTTTCTTCGACCGAAAAAGAAAAAATGAAAAGGCTCACTCTTCCTTGACACAACACAGGTGCGATACCTCTTCCTCTCTATCTGACTTACTCTTTCCCTCAGCCTCCCTACCTCCTCTTCCGCCGCCTCCGCCTGCATCACCAGCCTCTTCTCCTCCGCCTGCCACCTGTTCCTGTGAGACGCGAAGATCTCTGCCACTCTTGCATTCGCCTTGCAGTCCTCTTGCCTTCGGTACTTCATCTCCCTCTCTCTTAGTAATCGAATTTTCTCTGTTAGTAATCGAATTTTTGTTCTCACTCACTCTCTCCCTCTTTGTTGTTCGATACTTTCTTCTCACTCACTCGAAAATTTCGGGTTTAGAAAACCCCAAATCGATTTTCTTCTATTTCCTTCTTCACTGTAATCTCAGTCCCTCTATGTTTAGCTAATTGGTGCCCTAATTTCTATTATCTAATTGGTGCCCTAATCTCAGTCCCTCTTTTTCATTTTTGTTTATCTCTGTTGCTGAACAATAGTTGATCTGTGATTGTATATTGCTGAAAATAGTTGATCTAATCTGTAATTTTTTTTTGGTGAATGAGTTTTTTATTTTTCTAGAATCACTAAACACTAAATGTTAAATCCTTAATTTGTTCGCTCTTTTGTTCCACTGTTGCACATGTATCTTCGATGTTACAGATTGCTTCATGAATATTTCTTTAAATAGAGGAATTTACTTCATTTTGAAAACAAATATTTCTTTGACAGATAACTGGATGAAGCTAGCATAAGGAGTTAAGCTAGATGGTCCCTGTTCACATATGGGCACAAGGATAAAGATGTTGTTATAGTTATATCAAATATATCTGCACAGATACAGGAGGTATATATATCCTTATAATATAACATGGAAAATTTTGCTGATGTCCAATTATTATTATAGTCATTGTATGTTCAATGCCAGAAGTTTTTATAGTGTCCACGTATAGTACAGAACTAACTCAATTGCTATCTTGAGTACTTGGTTCAGCTTTGACAATACTTCACATTCAAAATAGGTTGGTTTAACTATCAAATTAAGTCCCATAAACATATTAGTTCTTACATTTTTTTTTCTTTATATTTTGATTTTGATTTTTTATTTATATTAGTTCTACCACTTTTCCAATATTTTCGGGCCTAAAGTAATACAAGGAAGCTTTTCTAGTGGTAGGGGCTGTTTTGAGGAGCAGATGTTTCAGTTGAATGGATTTTATATGGGATCACAATGGATGGATTGACCACAAACAATTACTGTAATCTTTTGCAGTAATATATAAACAACATTTTGACTTAATTGCATTTTTCTTCCTAATTTGATTAAATTGATGAATTTAGTTTCTTTTAAGTCCACTTTTGATTTTCTTTCCAGTTTTCCTAATAGTTCTGTCACCTGATTGAAATAGCTGCCAAGTACCCAATCTGAACACTGAAGTTTCCTTCTAAACATGGAAGAATGATGAATTTCATGCATAGTTCTGCATCCATAACCACTAATGATTTAAGTTTAGAAATGTCTTGGACGGAGGTGTTTGTAGTAGCAGTTGCTAGGGGTGTACATTTTTGGTTTTTTGATTTTGTGGCTGTATAGTGCTTCTTGTTTCTAGTTTCTGTTTGGTTTTACTTTTGTGGCTGTTACATGTGTGCTTTAATTTTATTTTCTCAGGGTGGGGTTAGGTATTTGTTTTGTTCCTTACCTGTTATGCAGGTTTTATTTGACTTTGGGTCTTTGTTTTCTAGGAGTATTTCTCATACTTCTAGTTGTTAATAAAATTGTCTTATCCAAAAAAAAAGTAGTAGCAGCTGCTATGCTTTAGGGATAGCAGATTCATAGTATTATATTATGTTTTCTAATCTAGTAGCAGCAGCATCATTAGTAATATTTTATTTTAATTTAATAGTATGTGGTGGTATGGTATTTTCGATATTCAGTTTAAGTGTTTATGTGTAATAGGTCCTGTTGTTCAGGACTTAATAGACTTAATAGGTCATGCTTAGGTCTTGCTGCTGCTGCTGCAGCTATAGTTCTCCTTGTACCTTATTTTGCCTGATTATCTTTAATTAATGTTTTTCTTTTTAGTTATTGCAATTTCTCTGATTTTCCCTTTATATATTTGAGTTTTAATTTATGATTCATTACACAGATCAGCTTCTCGGCATAGATTTTTATTGAAAAATAGTAAAGAATTAATAATCAATACAGTATCACTAGTTCACTACTATTTCCAGCACAAAATTTAAAGGACCATGGCATCAAGTATGATCTAAGCATGGCCTCACCTAATATCATGGTACTTAGAAGACAGAAGGCACCAGAGGCGGTGCAGGTTACTGACCTTCCAAGCACAAATTGAGGGCTGCTAGTGTGCGACATCATCCAATATTTCATTAGTCTACATCTAAGTTTATTGACAATTTGATTCACTTCTTCCTCATCTAAGTTTAAGATTACTGTCTTGAATTGATTCTATATAGTATTTTTTTTAGAGGGGGTTGTTAGTATTTAAAACTCTTTGACTATGTATGATATAAATCTTCTTAAAACTGAAAGACTACTTCTTAAATCTTCCTCTAGTATTATTTGTGTTCCTATTACTTGTGCTATTTGTATAGTTCTTTTCAGCAATATTAGCCAAATATTGATTATCAAATATTGATTATCAAATATCATAACTGCATAGATTTTGATTTTGTTTCTTGCCATGTTCAGTCTTTTGATCATTACTTTTGTTTGGGGCACTTGCTTTTGTAGAAAGAATCAAGAATCAAATATCATAAGCAGTGTAGTGATTTTGTTGGTTCCACTTCTAGCTTTAATTTTCTTTCTCTGCAATTGAAATGTATAGAAAAAAGTTTGAGAGGCCAATTGAGCTGCTATATATAATGTGATTTTGTTGCTGTGTTTCGGTTCATCTATATTGCGCATAATAATTGAGCTGCTATATATATTGCTATCTATATTTCTTTCTTTGTCTTGGTCAATGTCACATTAATGTGTATTATATTGTAAGATATCTCTCTATTATGGTTTGGTAATCTTTTCTCCTTTTTATTGTATTAGAAAGTTAAATTAGGTAGAGAACCAACGTATTATGAGATATATGAGCAACTTCATCGGCCGAAGGGGAAGCCAAATGAGTTTCTCACTAAGCACCAAGAAAACATTGGCGTATGTAAAAACTAACCTTTAAGTTATTTTGTTTATTTTGTTAACATGAAACTTGTTTAATTGAGTCAATCTTTTCAGGACACATATCGAAAACGGGTTGCGGAATCCGAAAGTGGTGGCGATGGAAGCAGTAGCCTGGAATCTCAAAATAGTATCTACCTAGATGTTGTTGGAGGAAGAAATAAAAAAGGAAGAGTTTATGGGTTAGGATCAAAAGCCTCTAGTATTCTCCCATCTTCCTCCACTTCTTACATGGAGGGAGTAACACAAGAAGAGGTGACTCAAATGAAATCTAAAATTGAGGACCTTTCTCTTGAGCTTCAACGAAAGAATGCTGAACAAGAAATGATGAAACAAAAGATGGAGCAATGGGAGCAAATGTTTCAGAAGATGATGACTCTTCATAACTTGAAAGGATTGGAGGAAGATGACATTGATGAAGATCAAGTGGACAATGATAATTGATACTGATTGTTAGTTTATCTTTTAAAAAATGACTTAAGTATGTAATTTATTTTTGAAGTATTTTGAACTAGCAATGTTTTGTTTTGGATTATACTTGGATATTTTTTGTATTTTGACTTCTTTTTTGGCTCATGATAATATATATATGTTTTATTTATGTTTTTGAATAGCTTTGTAAAAAGGTTAAAGTGTTAGATTATTGAAAAAAAGTAGGATTTAAAATTACACAGGTATCAAGAATATAGGGATTAAAAAAAATGGGATTTAAAAAATATAAGCAGTACCAGCTTCAGGATTAGAGACGGATTTTCAGTTGTTAGAGACGAATGTTAATCTGGAAATTAGAGACGGAATTTTAGTGGTTAGAGACGGATGATACTGTTAGGAATTAGAGACGGAAATTTAAGCATAAGAGACGGATGATCAATCGAGGACTCAGAGACGGAATAGTTATCTGTCTCAGATCAGAGACGGATTATTTTAGACTAGAGACGGAATGGTTCCGTCACTGTTAGAGACGGAATTCAATTTTTATTAGAGACCGAATCTAAATACTTTGGAGACGGAACTTTCCGTCTCTGATTAGAGACGGAATCAAGTTTCCGTCTCTGATTATTTTTGCGACGCCAATTTCAGGGACGGACACCGTTCCGTCTCTAATTCCGTCTCTAAAGCTGTTAGAGACGGAATTTTCATGTTTTAGAGACGGATTTTGTTCCGTCTCTAAATCGGACTTTTCTAGTAGTGATTTAACAACAATAAGCTCACCATGCATATCAATGAATAAAAAAGCACTTCACTAATTCTAACCTGTGGATCAACCGCCTTTACAGCTTCAACTGGTATGGGCATGAAACCAAGCATCCAACCTTCAAACAACACAACCTAAAAGGCCATGCATGTAATGGAAGCATAAAATTTTTGGAAAGGAAATTGACATTGGACAAGGATCAATTGTTTCAGCATTAATAATACCAAATTCCCACCTATCTTATTATAATTTGAGTTCTAGTAGCAAAAAATTAAATTCTTTTCTAAGTTGGATTTTCTTGTCCTCAAAACTTTCAAAAGCTGAATAGTGTACTTTTTTTTAAACATTGTGGAGGATGGAATGGTTAGGCTATAAACGTAAAAGCACATATTTCAGTAAGCTACATTTTTTTAAAAAAAGAAAAACTTTCTTTTTTATCTGTTGGACTATTTTTAACCAAAGGAATCGATCCGTCAAAAACAGTTAAAAGTTACAATTGAAGATTCTGTTACCGTAAGAGGTCCTTCAACTTCAGTCCATGTTGAAGGATCAGCACGGTCACCTTTTCCACTGAAGGCGGACTGCAACGCGGAGCAATTCACCATTAATTAGCTACAACAAATTTAAAGTTTATATAAATAACTCAAATATGCAAGTTATGCCCTTACTTTATCATATCTTGGTATCTTCATCTTTATACCTGAACATTTCAAATGCAAAGAAGTTACACATCAGTACAATATAATAAAGGGAAAATAAAAAACTAGTTCAGAGACCTGCCTTCTGCTGTCATCTTGGTTAAAGTAGACAGAGTTTCAATAGAAAGATCAAGATCATGGCTTCCTGCATTTCCACGCAACTGAAAGGAAACAAGGCAAGCATAAGGCTTCAGTCATCATTAATCATAATGTCCCTTAGATAAGGGAAGTGGATTTTGTACGGTCACAAATTGTGACCGTATGAAATCCTGACTTTTAAAAATAATTATTTTTATAATTAAATTTTGAAGAAAACATTATGCATATATTTTCAACCCTGGGATGATTGACTGCATAATGACCACATCTAAAGATGAAGTTAGAAAATCTAGGTCCATATATAAGTGAATAATTACCTCGAGAAGTGTATTTCCTGGATTAGCTTCTCTCAGCTTATTCTATAATCCAAACACGTAATTTATCAGCCATAAGAGAAAAAAAAATAAAAGAAGGGAGCATGAACTAAAAAAGTCAAAAAACAAATTCTGTATACCTGACCTTCAGCAGTCAAATAAAAATCATCTATAGATACCGTTGCGGACTTCCTGAAATTTCAAAATGTATCATCAAATCATTATTAATTAATCTCTTCTCTATAAAATTATGCAAAGCCGAGTGCAGCTACCACCTAGTGGAGAGGCTATTTCAAGGATTTGGACCCGTGACCTCCAGGTCATAACTCATAAGGCCGCAACCTCACTGTTACGCCGTGGCTCAGCCTTCTATATAGTCATCAAAACAAAGGATAAAGTCGAAATCAGTGTTGCTTCAAAGTTAAGATCGAAGAGCGTACCTGCCAGTTACTTGGAAAAGATAGTCAAGAGCAAAGACAAGTGTTGTCTTTCCACAGCCTTGAGGAGCACTGAATCCAATCTGCTGAGTCATACAAAATTATGATATGATGAAGCCCTTTTATCAATAATTTAAAAAGAAACTCATTGTTTTATTAGTCTCATTTACAGTAGCTAATGAGTATGTAATAAGCTGCATTGCATAAATACAAGCAAAATATGTATGTAATATACCACTAAAGGAGGTATTTGGTCTTGTTGGTTGAAAGTGGAGTGATGATGAGCAATCTGATCTTCACACCATAGAAAGACTGGTATATAGTAGTGATAAACTCTGGCTTTTTGAGGCTCTGTTAGGTTCAATTCATTAAGTTGAAACAATTGGCATATGTGCCGACCATATGATAACCACTTATCTATTGAATCAGCCACCTTCTCTGCTGTCACCCCTATTTTCTCAAGCAAAGGTCCTGAGCATATAAATTCATAAAGGTGCCCTGAACTTTCACTTCCTGCAACAAGAATAGTTGTTGTTATTGTAAATTAAGGATTTGACAAAATAATTTCCAATGGTATTAGCAAATGCAATGTTGGCTTTTTCATTTCGTAGTTTTAAATTGTGATTGTGATCATCGTTGCAGTTACGTTAAGTTTATTGCAACTGTGGAAAATGTTGAAAAATGCAATTGATGTGGCTTCCACACAATTGCAGAAATTATAAAAACACCGTAATATTGTAATCACAATTCAAAACTTTGGTTTCATCAATTATCAAAACTATAATATATGGTAACGTTTTTGCATCCGTCCATTAACGATCAAGCTCAACATTTGTCCAAAAATCATCAAATTCAAATGCTAACAAGTAACAAGTAATCTGAGTAAACATATAATACATACTACTACAAATTAATTGCTACTGATTTGCCTAAAAATAAGAATCACCAATGTGCCAGTATCAACCACACGGCAATATAATTCCATGTTTTACATATATTAATCAGAGAGTGATACTTAATTGCCAGATAGATAAAATATGTGAGTTTACTTTCAAACAGTGCGTTAACTTAATTCATTTCTGTGCAGAGGAATATAATTGATTATTTAAACTTTCAAAATAAATTAGGGTTCATACAATTTTTTGGGAAAAACCAAATATCATCAATGGAGAATAAAAAATTCCATAATCTTGCTCTGACACTACATGCTAGAGTAATTTTCAAAAATTCATATTAATAAAAAACTAAGCTATCTCAGAATTAGAATTTCATGATTCTCACAATCAAATAGTAATAAAGACAAAGACGAAATGCAACCTTTATCCATGACAATAATCTTGATGTGAATTTCGCTTGTATGATAGTAAAATAAATAAATTTAAATTCCTTGGTTTTTCCTTTATGCACTGTGATCATTAGTGATAAAGAAGAAGAATAGAGAGTAACTCTCATGTCAGAAAGAGGATCTTGTTCTCATAATATGCTCCCATCAAACAACAATTACCTTTTGAAAAAATTGTTCTATCTTTTACCCAAATTTAATATTTAATCATTTATTTATTTATTTATTTATTAATCTCTATCATAAATTGCATATTTCTTACCTTAGACACTTAAAATCTTACAATTGCTAGTATTAATCGAGTCAATCAAAAACCCTAGAGAATCAACAACAACTATTATAAATGAATTGAAGATTGAAGATCTATATAGGCTGCATGCCTTTGAACGTATTCCCAATTTAACAATTTCATAGGGTGTGCAAATCCATATATATATATATATATATATATATATATATATATATATATATATATATATATATATATATATATATATACAAGGTTGTCAAATTCGAGAGTCTACGTAAACTCGTTTTGCCTAGGTAAACTCGAGTGGTAAACTCGTTTCGCAAACTCGTACGAGTTTACCTAAAAAAAATACATCTATATTGTAATGACATGTGACCTATTAATAATCAATATTCATAATTTCAAATTTAACGTAATAAGTAATATAAGTTAATTTATCCATCAATATTCAAACTTCAAATTCAAAACATAATAAGATAACATATCCGGTGTAATTTTAATTTCAAACTAACATAATAATGCTTCACAAAAAAAATAATGAAAATTAATTATCAATTTCTAAGTAAATGCTCTTTAGTTAAAGTAACACTTAAAAATACTAACAAAGTAAATGAGTTCTGATTTAAGAACAACACTAAAAAAGTAACATTGAAAATTGAAAAGCGGAGAATGCATTTTTGCTTAAAAGTTAAAACTTAAAATGATTTCTATAAAGCTGTTTTTTTTTAGAAAGGTCATAACTCATAATCAAACATTCATCATATTATCATACCAACTTAACGAAGAAGAAAACAAGAAAAACGAAAATAAAGGAATAAAGGAAGAAAATCATTAAACAATTACCAAATAAAGGGAGAACGTTAGAAAGGCGTGGGGCATGGGTGTGGGTTGGGCGGACGTGTGTGCGGCAGAAGGAGAAGAATTGAAGATTGGAGAAGTTTTTGAATGAGAAGGAGAAGATAAAACTAATTTAAAGGTTTTTTTACCCCAAAAGCATAACAAATATGATAAAAATGACCTAGAAAAATTTTATTTGAAAAACAAATTGAAAAACGATGTCGGATTGGACGTTTAGGGCTCAAGAATGCTAACTCGCTAACTCGGTCATAAACTCGCGAGTTTACAAGAGTCTACTAGTATCCATCCGAGTCTACCCGAGTCACTTCACTCCGAGTTTCCATTAGTTTCAACTCGTTTTTCATAGGTAGATTCGTAGATTCGTAAGTTTCTAAGTATTAATACTAGTTTTTGACAACCTTGTATATATATATACACACACACATTTATTATTTTTTTTATGGACATTTTTATTTTTATTTAATTGTTGTTAATTATACTTTAATTTTACCAACGGGGCTTGGTTCAGTTGGTGTAAGGCCCCAACTGAAATCTTGGGAATGGGACACGAGTGCTAGTAGTCCCGGATTCGATTCTCACTAAAAACATCTCGCTGGGAGAGCCAGCTCGCTCCGGATTAGTCTCAAGGGTTCCCTGGTATTAAGGGTCCTCTTGAGGACACCAATGGTTCCGCAAGGAATACGGACCAAAAAAATTATACTTTAATTTTGAATGTCTATTGCATCGTCTTAATGATTTTTTTTAATGTCTATTTCGAGGAGAAGAGACCAAAAGAGCCAGAACAGAATTTGTTGAGCTTTCAATGAGGAGGAAATGGAAGGGGATTGAAGGCTTCAGGAATCTATAGATAACACTCTCCCGTTTCAAAATACTGTATAAGATAGTTGAACTTTGACTTGTCCTAAAACTTTCAGATACTACTCCTTAGTACTACTATATGGGACGTATATATAATTTTGCTTAGCTTGTAGTGTGACTTCATTTTAGTCAACTACTACCTTTTTGTGCTTTGATATCTTGTTAAATTTGATTTCATTTCATGAATTTAATTTGTTTGGCTCATTTTCGTTTACTTAATCCGTTAAATGTTTGATTGGATGTACTCCGTATTATGTGTAGAAAAATAGACTACATTTACGATGAACGAATTTAATTTGCTGGGGTTGTAGTGTTGTACACTTGTACGTGTACTAGTAATATGAGAGTTGTCAATAAATTGAAGCATGGATTAGTGAATACTTTTTCCTCACAGATAAATTTAGGAAGTTGCTAACAAGTGTCTTGGATTCTAGTATTGGAAAAACAATCATAACTGCACATTCTTTCATGCATCGAAATACAAAAAAAAAAAAAAATAACCACATTTTTCCATAAATTTTTACAATTTTTGGCTTCTTAACAAATTTTTTTTTGTCTTTGATAAGATATTTTTTACATAGATGTGAAACTAACTCTTAAGTCTCAAGTGATGATTAAGTAAAACTCTTCACACATGAGATGACGATTCCAGGATTTGAACCCTTATCCTGCAGGAAAAGTTCGCATGGGATCATAGTAAACTTTTTCTTCTTCGACCAACTACTTTTTGGGTAGCCAATGTAATGATCTTTCCCACCATTTTGTGGGTTGGTTTTCTCACTTTCCCAACCAACACAATAAATGACTGGAGAGAAGAAAGGTGAGTGTTATGGCTAGGAAGAAGTCTTAAACATGTTAAAGTAACTTTTGTGCTTCCAGCTTTATAAATACTGTTGTTGCATGTGTTATCTTTCTTAACTCTGAAGCTATGAGGGGGTCTGCACCAACAAAACAGCATATGTCATACTATGAACATGTTCAAACACGAAATGAAGAGAAAGGATGCCTATATGCTTTGTTAGTTTCCAATTTTATTTATTTTCTGGTTCGTCTTCTTTCAAAACTCTCTTTATCATACACTGATATATTCACTCTTTTGATTTAGTTTCTTTGCATTCTGTTGCTGCTGCTGCTGCTATCAGACTTGTGAGTGCTGCTTGGAACGTACCTGTTGTTGCTGTCCCTAGATTTTCAATAAATTTTCCCAATTTCCAGTTTGAGAATATGTCAAATTTATGTTTTATCATTAATGTTGTAAGGAATGGTGATGATGATTCATTCTAGGTAAGGAACAATCTTTGGATCACAACATTGTACTTCCATTAATTTGTATTTTTGCATTCCTGATTTTATTCCAAAAAAATATGAAGCCGTTATGTCGGTTGAATAAACATAGAGCTGTAACACATGAAATTATAGCTGTTTAAATCCAAACCGATCCAAAAAAATCGTAAACCAATAAAAAAAAACCAAAAACCGATCAAAAGAAGAACCATACATGCAATAACAGTACCATTAGCATGATGATAACCAGGATAGAAAATGAAAGTCTCCTAAAATAGAAAAATGTCATTCACTATCAATCAAAAGCAATCTTAACATAGTTAACGGGTATGGATATTTAGTTCATTTAGTTACGTGATTTATCACTTTTTACATTATTATTACAAAACTTTTGAACCTGGTTTGTGATACGAAGTACGGTGAACTAAGTATGCAATATGCGGGGTCGACGAGAGAATCGGCGAACCCAATAACTATTGGAATAGAACAAATGGAAAGCAATGGGCATTTCTTGTGGTTCCTTAAGATATTTATCCCTCGAGGAAAACCAGAAATCATTAGCCGTATGTACTAATGAAAATATTCTCTATACATTTCAAGGAAAATAATGCACAAAGATTGATTTGGCTCCACTGCTGATGAAACTGACTAATGCCAAATTATCAGTCCAATTTTTATCTCAAATAACAGAAAATGCCAATTCCTAGTCATATAGTAATGCTAGCCAGCCAGAATGGGGTTTCTTCCTTCATCTATTTCAATGGTAAGGAGATGTTCAGGATCTGATCCATTTGGACCCTCTGAGTAAAGTGTAGGAAGGTATGCTTTGTATGCTGGTAGGTAGCGAGAAACAAAATCTCTAACCTAAAAGAGCACAAACCATGAAAAAGTCACAGCTTTAGTCATTAGATGGTAGAAAGGAAGACGTAGAAACCGAAAAGGCAACATTATATATTCATATTTGGCTTAAATGCATTTTTCGTCCTCAACTTTTTCCGTGCAACGTTCATTCCCCGAATTTTTTTCGGGTGGTTTAGGTCCTCAATATTTTTCGGTTATGCAACATTAGTCCCTCTATCAAGTTTTTGTTCAAAAAATTAGTAGAAGGCAATGAAGTGGCTATGCTGGCCATTAACCACGTAGGCTTTTTCTGTTATTTTTTGGATGGAAACTAGACAGAGGGACCGGCATTGCATAATCAAGAAAGTTTGAGGATTAAAACCGCCAAAAATAAAGTCAAGGGACGAACTTCGCACATTAGCAAAAAGATGAAGGACGAAAAGAGCATTTAAGCCTTAATTGACTTTATGTATGTGAGCAACATACCTCATCATCAGACATTCCTGGTTTGCCTGCTTCCCTCATGGCAATCTCAGCCTACAAATTTGAACACAAGAGACAATATGTAGCAACCAGGTTCTGAATCTGAATATACAAAGTTTATAATTTCGGAAAGAGGATTTTATAAAACAACCTACCTGCAAGCGCCATTGGTAGACACAACTTGGATCCTTAATCTTGATTACTATCCATGACTTTATGTACTTGTCCCATGCATCATAATATGCTTCAAGGTTTTTGTTTACAGTTTCTAGCTGAAAAAATGCTCAATTAATTAATAATGCTCCCTTATAAGAAAAGGTAACAGAAATGGCATAATCATTAATTCAATAACAATAAGCTCAATATGCATATTAATGAAGAAAAATGCAATTCAATATTTCTAACCTGGGGATCAACTGCCTTTACAGCTTCAACCGGAATGGGCTTGAAACCAAGCATCCAACCTTCGAACAACACAACCTAAAAGGCCATCCCATGCATGTAATGGAAGAATCAAATTTTTTGACAGGAAATTGACATGAGATCAATTTGTCAATTGTTTCAGCATGAATAATACCACATTCCCTCCTACCTTATTATAATCTGAACCAAGAAACCAATTTTTTTTCAAAGGTTAATAGTGTACATCTTTTTTTCAAAATTGTGGAAGAGGGTATGGTTGCACTCTAAACTTAACGAACCTACTTCAGTAAGCTAAGTTCTTTCTTTTTCAAGAAAAACTATCTTTTGTCTCTGTTGGATTATTTTTAACCAAGGGAACCGACCCGTCAGAAGCAGCTAAAAGTTACAATTAAAGATTTTGTTACCGTAAGAGGTCCTTCAACTTCAGTCCATGTTGAAGGATCAGCACGGTCACCTTTTCCACTGAAGGCGGACTGCAACGTGGAGCAATTCACCATTAGCAACAACAAATTTAAAATTTATTTAAATAACCCAAATATCCAAGTTATGCCCTTACTTTATCATATCTTGGTATCTTCATTTTTATACCTGAGCATTTCAAATAACAAGGTTGTACACATAAGAACAATATAATATAGATATATAAAGGGGAAATAAAAATCTAGTTGAGAGTCAAAGGCCGACCTTCTACTGTCATTTTGGTTAAAGCTGTCAGAGTTTCAATAGAAAGAGCAAGATCATGGCTTCCTGCATTTCCACGCAACTGGAAGGAAACAAGGCAAGCAAAAGGATTCACTCATCATTAATCCTAAATCATAATATCCCTTAGATAGTATAATGCTCAAAGCTTCACTTAAATGTGCATAATTACCTCGAGAAGTGCATTTCCTGGATTAGCTTCTCTCAGTTTACTCTACAATCCAAACACGTAATTTATCAGCCATTAGAAAAAAAGAAAAAGAAGGGAGCATGAACTGAAAAAGTCAAAAAACAAATTCTGTATACCTGACCTTCAGCAGTCAAATAAAAATCATCTATAGATACCGTTGCGGACTTCCTGAAATTTTAACATGTATCAGCAAATTGTTATTAATTGATCTCCTCCCTATAAAATTATGGGCGGCCCAGTGCAGCTTCCACCTAGTGGGGTCTCAGGAATATAAATTGTACTCGGTCTTATCCCCTCAAGTGGAGAGGCTATTTCAAGGATTTGGACCCGTGACCTCCAAGTCATAACTCATAAGGCAGCAACCTCACTGTTATGCTGTGACCTCAGCCTTCTATACATTCATCAAAAACAAAGGATAAAGTCGAAATCAGTGTTGCTTCAAAGTTAAGATAGAAGAGCGTACCTGCCAGTTACTTGGAAAAGATAGTCAAGAGCAAAGACAAGGGTTGTCTTTCCACAGCCTTGAGGAGCACTGAATCCAATCTGATGAGTCATACAAAGTGAAAAATTATGAAGCCCTTTTAACAATTTAAAAAGAATCTCATTGTTTTTGTCTCATAGATGCATTGCATAAATACAAGCAGAAAACAAATTATGAGAGAGAGAGAGAGAGAGAGAGAGAGAGAGAGAGAGAGAGAGGGAGGGAGGGAGAGAACCGTGGAAGGAAGCTAAGGAAGCTAAATACGTACCACTAAAGGAGGTATTTCGTCTTCTTCGTTGAAAGTGGACTGATGATGAGCAATCTGATCTTCACACCATAGAAAGACCGGTATATAGTAGTGATAAACTCTGGCTTTTTGAGGCTCGGTTAGGTACAACTCATTAAGTTGAAACAATCGGCATACGTGCCGACCATATAATAACCACTTATCTATTGAATCAGCCACCTTCTCTGGTGTCACCCCTATTTTGTCAAGCAAAGGTCCCGAGCAAATAAACTCAAAAAGGTCTTGGACGGAGGCAACCTCAGCAGCTTTTGTTGGAAACGCAGAATATAGAGGACGCTTCCTGTACTCACTGCTGGCAGCACCGGAACTGCTTTGCAGCCATGAAAATCCACTTCCTGCATAAAGAATATTAATTGTAAATAAAACACTAGACAAATAAATTCTGATCCTGTTAGCAAATGTAATAATGTAGTTGTTGAAGATGATAAATTAGCCGTTCATTTCAATTTTTCCTTCTCTCCTATTTTGACTGAAATATCAAAGAAGATGAATCATAACAAAATTAGAAAAGCAAGCTGATTTGCATCCATAGTTTTAAATTAAGATTGTGGTCGCCGTTGCGGTTGTGGCTTATCTTATGTTTTGTCATAACTGTGGGCAATTATTGGCAAAAATGTGATTGTGATCGATGCAGCTGCAATAGATTATCAAGACCACAATATTGCATCCATCAATGATCAAGCAAGCTCAAGCTTTGTAAGAAAATCTTCAATTCAAATGCCAACTAATAATATGAGTAAACATACACACACACTCATTCATCTTCAATTCAAATGCCATAACAATGAATCTTGACCATATAACCATACATATAACTTAAATCATACTCATACATGATCAATTTTTTAATTTTTTTTTAAATGGCATGTATTTATCTACTAATCTGGACCATTCAAATAAAATCCAAAGGCTACTGTTCATTGTTCTAGTTTCTCTCACCATAATAACAAAGTATTCTCACTTAGTAGCTACACACACCATCATAGTGTTCTCTTCCTATTAATATGTGTGATTTGAAGAAACAGGAATTGATGGAGTAAAAAAAAAAAAATTGGATTTTGACTGAATAAAGTGAAGAAGGTGAAGAAAAAGTACCTGACTTTGAGAAGTTGGTAGTGAAATGAAAAGTGGGGGCAGTGAAGAAACGGGAATTGGAAAAGAAATGTACTTTACAACTGTGATAACTAATAGTAATATTATTATTAGTGTTGTTGGAACAAGACAAAGAAGATGAAACAGTACAAGGTTGCCATGTCTGAGAGAACACATTCAAAGTCGCCATTTTTATGGAGTAACTTGCTTTCCCTCTCTGAAAAGCTTAATGGGAAAGCAGCAATGGAGCTTAGCTGCCACGTGGACTTCGTTGCCTGTGGCCAGAGTACACAGATGAGATTGGAACTTGGTTGATGAGGACCATAAGAAAATAAAGAGAAAAAAACAAATTCATGATTTTGTTTCTTATTTGTATTTTTTTTAAAAATAATTTACAAAATCCCACAATGCATGAATACAAATTAAGAGGAAAATTAAATTTTTTTTTTCAATTGCTGGTTTAGTGTTATGTTTGTTTTCATTAGTATTTTTTTTTCCCATTTTTGTCAAACAATTAGTATTTGTTGCAAATAAAATTCACTTTGGCCTAAATAACCCACTTCCATCTTTTGTAACCAACCAATGGTGGGGAGAAATAACTAAATTTCATAAGAAAATTATAGTGATTATTTCTAGAATATTTCAATCATAAAATTAAATTTGGATAATTGTATAACAATTTTTTAATGAACCAATGATTGATTGATAAGTTAGTTAGTAAGTCCATATCACTATCAACTCTAAGTCACTATCATGTCATTTTTAAATGAGTAAAATTAACTTATTTGTCAAGCAATCATCGGTATGTTAGAGAATTATTATGAAATTATCCATGAGAGTAGTGTCCCTTTATAAAATATTTCTATAGAATAAAGTGAGTAATAGGAATGTAATTACATCTTAATATGTCAAAACACTAAGCTAAGACTTGACTTGTGAGAAAGAATTATTCAACTTCAACTCATTTATTTAAATAAGCCAAATTTAAGCTTGAAATTAAATTTTTTTAAATATGAAGTTTGCACTTATTTATTAATTTAACATTGAACAAGTATCATTATAAAAAAAATGAAATAATATAAAATTAAAATACAGTAATATATTTTTTTTTAAAGTAAAGTAAAATATAATATTGCACTAATCCATTATTTTATAAAAAATTGGCTTAAAGACGTTTTTAGTTCCTCCAAATTACTAAGTAATTTTGATTTTAGTCTTTCATATTATTTTTTAGCATTTAGTCACAATTTAAAAAAAAAAATTACATATGAACTAGAACCAAAAATCAATAAATTTGCAAAAACTAAAGATATAAACCTAAATAATTTTTTTTTTCGAACCAGGTAATGTTTGAGTTTTACATTTTTTGTGGTCCAACTAATCCACCCCGGATCCGCAAACTGTGCGAGTCATTGACTCAACGATATGAATCATTCCCAGAAATTGTTGTCTCACTGGGACTCGAGCCTTTGACCCTGAAGTCTCTAAGCGCTCAACCAGTTTCCATTAGGGCAATCCACTTGGGTAAGCCTAAATAATTTACTAGTATAACTTACCATCGTTGCTCTCTCCTAGTAACATGCACACATATTCATGTATTTGCAAACTATTAATGCCAATACTGCAAACTTGAAATTTCACTCATTTAAATAATCCAATCTAACTTCAAGTTTGAAGTTACTCCCTCGGTCCCATGTCCATGTATATGTGACCATTTTGATAAATTTGATGTCCATTAGGAAAATTAATTAATTTAATTAATGATATCGAAAATGTGAACATTTAATATGTGTTTTTAAAATAATCTCTGTTAATAATATTAAAAATCTAAAAAGTGTTAAATTGGAGTGTTTGTGGAAAGGAGTACATTGAAAATTGATATAGAGTCTTATAAATATGGACAAAATAAAAATATCAAAAGGGTCTTATATTATATATAGGAAGTATTTATTTAGCTAAACAAAACATTGAGTATCTAACCAGCCAAAAATTCTGCACTGGTAAAATTTTCATGGGAAGGACTCAGATGTCATTCTTAGAATCTGCTAACAATGATAACTACACTGCTAATAATGATAACAACCATTACTACATCTCAGTTTGAAACATCCTAAGCCACGTGCTTGGTTTTGGTGTTCAATGAACCTAGAAAACTTGGCAAGAACCCCAAAATCAAAGGTCATGAAATGTATATACAACAAGATATTAAAGAATAGAAATGGATAATTATATGAAAGTTGGAGGAAGGATTAGATTAGACAAAATGACAGATCTTGAGTTACAAAACAAGGAGTTTTGCTTCTACCATGCGTACAAATCAGTTACCGCTACTCCGTGAATCAGCCTTAACTTCAGAAAAGAGTATCAAGCAGTTTTGGTGAAGACAATGCTGCTACACGTTTAAACTGCAAAAGAAGGGCTCTTAATGAAAATCATGAAAGTTACTAGTAAAGAGCTTGGCTATTTCTGAAACTGAAACAGGACATTAAAATATAAACCAGCTTCAGTTTCTCTTTTTTTTCCCATCTCTCCCATACCTTTTCTTGCACGTACTTTGTGCGTATGGCAGCTAAAGGACAGTCATTGGTATTTAGCTGCATATCCTGTAATGCAAGAACTGTGGTTTTCAAATCCGATGCTTTGTAAGAAGCATAGTGTTGAAGAGTTGGATTCTGAAAAAAATAAAATAATAATAATAACAATGACTGTTAGGTTTCCTTTATATAAACTTCACACAAAAAGAAAATATGAAGGGAAAATAGGTTGATTTGTCTTCTACCTTTATTTAGTTTTTCAACAACCTCAACTTTTTTTTGCTCTCATTTTGGTTACTTACATTGTGTTCCGTTTGTTACATTAGTCATATCCGATAGTTTTGTAGCATAAAACCCATTTATTAATGGTATGGTTTTGGAAAAATAATAAAAGGCTTTTGTGCTGTTTTCATTCTAAACTAAATGAAACCAAAATTGTGAAAATTTCCGATGAGAACTCATAAAATTGTGAGGAAGAAAACACAAGGTATTTATCCAAAAGAAAAAACCACATTGTAGGACCAAAATGAAACAATAAATGTTACAGAACCAAGTTGAAAAAACAAATAATGGTAAACGACGAATATGAATGATAAACACAAACCCATGGGTGGCTTGACTGATCTAATGTCCATCTGGCAAGAAATACAGCAGATGCAGCAATCATAGAAGGAAGGAAATTCAAGAAACCATAGTTCATCAGTGTTAGTTCAGCTAGGTAATTGGCCAGATATTCCAATTCAAAGCTAGGGCTCTGCAAGGTTTTCAGCAGGCAAGTGATTAGTAATACTCAAAAAGAGACAATCTGGCATGTTCTGAACCAAACTGCATTGCTCGAGATCAAGCTATTTCACCTTGCAAGTAGCTTGCGCCGCTCGAAGAAACCTCCTAAGAAACCAAGAATGTACCGAGACTAATAATGAGGATCTCCAAATAACACTTAAAATTTCTTTTCAATTTTTTGACGAGACTTATTTCTTGATGATAAAAAGGTCAACAAGTACCTGAGGAAAGTTTTTGCGGTGGGAGCAAATAGTTGATAGGCAGTGCACTTTAACACTTGAGTCTCCATTTTTAGTACCTGCCACTCCACATTATTTATCAATGAAATGATTCCAGTAATTCTCATAACAAAAGTTCCACAACACATACCCCCATAACAATGAGCAGCGTCATGTAAAAACTACTATGTTTTAGACAAAGTCAAAAATCCACTGAAACCGAAGTTTCCAATTTGAAAGTATATTTTCGTTGTTGTTTTGGCATTTATAATTTATAGTTGAAAAAGCAAGACATACCTCCTCTTTTGTGTAAGTGTTGTCTGTGATAATGCAGAATTCTTCGATGCGTGGGGCATTAATTTCTTCGTATTTCCTTCAATCACAGAAAATGAAAACAAATGAACATTTCCAAATGAAAATGCCATGCAGATATAATAATCTGAATGTTATGATGTCCAGGGTTTAGGGTTAGCAACTGTTAACAAATGAACTTCAATTACATAAGAATATAGTGGATTTTCTTTGCAACACAAAGTATCAACGAATAGTTTGGTACCATGCAACACCATCAGCTGCTCCGAAAAAATTCAGTTTAATTTTATGCCATTATGAACATTATTACTTATGACCAGTTGACAAATACGAATGAGAAAGCAAGAGGTCAAGTTTATTGAATTTAAGAACTTACGATGCGATTAACATGCAGGTGATGCCAAGCAGCTGAAGTCTTTGCCTTTCAATGTAATTTTTGGAAAGAAACCAATCTATGAGATAAACAGTGAGGTAAAGAGTGTCTGGTACCAATTTGTATTCTTCAGAAACCTGAAACAGAAGGGAATAAACTGCATCATTCATATTTTATCAAACTCAATAAACAAAAAAATAAATTATAGTACTGATTATCTACTAGTACATATTAAAAGCAAACACTTCAATTAATCAGCTGGGAAATGTGAACTCAAAAAGAGAAAAAGAAAGCTGCAATCTATAAGAGAGGAGTCATCAGCAGAAGCATCACAAATTCATGTTGTTCAGAAAACACGTGATAGTTTGAACATATAGTAAACGTGTTAGAAAGTTAAACAAGGCAAACCTCTACAAGCCAATCAATCAGTAACCCACGCATGTTCTGATTGATATCTCGCTGTACTGTTTCCATAAAGTGAGGATAAGGCCTTCTTGACAGCTGAAAAATACAAAATTTTCCAAACAACTTAAGATAAAAGGCAAAATCCAAGAGAAACAGTTTACAGCTAGGAAATGAAAATTTTGAATTACGTTTTCTGAAAACAATTAGAAACCAAGTATCACAGTGACGTTACAATTGAAAATATGCTTTACCAGTCATAATGCACATAATAAAGATTATCAATCAAACAATTTATTCACAAACAGAGTAAAGTTTTTTAAAACCAGTGCAGCATTTCATGGTTATACTGTAGTAGTTATTATTGATCATGCTTCAAAAATTAGCATTCCATTATTTAATGGATGATAGTATGAGACATGGCTACTGATACGGAAGGACATTGGTTTTTTACTTTATGTTACCATTGGGATTTTGGGCTCAGTACTTAAACAGTTAAACCTTAAACATTAAAAGGCTGGCAGGCAAAGTAAATATGAATGGTAGCACATTTATGACGCAAACCTCAGCAACACGCAAATTGTCGTAGATATCAACAGCATAGAGGCTGAAAAATGGAGGATCTTCAATTTCACCATCTATATTAGTGACATCTGGATCCTTTGATGCATTTGGAACTTCAGTAAGGCTAACTTTCGTGACTCTGACAACTTGAACAGCTGAGAAAATGGAAAACAAAATTAGTATTTAAGCAATGCACAGACCATATCTTACAATAAAGTACATCAAAATTAACAATCTTGTAGGGTTAGAAAATAGGCAGAAAAACCTTTCTTTTGAGAAATCAACGGCTGAGCGGCTATTCCTGATGCCTGACACTCAAATAGACTATCATCTGTGCCACATTGGTTGGCACGCTGCCGAAGAAGTGCATAGTCTTCCAAATTAACTGAGCACATAGCATCTTCTGATCTAAGCCCTACTTCGGGCAGACTCTTTGCATTTGAGTCAACTTGAACTTGTGGTAGCTCCGCAACAACTGAGCGAACCACGTTGGAAGCATTAAGTTGAGCAGCCTTAGACAGCTTGCGTTTCTTAGCCTGGGAGAGGGAAAAATTACAGGGAAAATCTTGGAATCACAAGTATAAAAAGTGGAAGAGACTAGAGAGTAAATTCCATGACTAAGATATCAATCCACCGATACATTTTGAGAAGGAGAAATTTAACCAATAACAATAATCATGGGGTAGATTAAAATAAAATGCAATTTTAGCTCTAAATAGTTGTAGCTAATTTAAATCAACCTGAATTTTTGTTGCATTGAAAGAGCTACTGCAAGTATTTTCACAGCATATGTTAGTGACATCCTGAAGAACACCCTTCCTTTTACGGGGAAGACATGTATTATCGGAGACTGATATTTTTGGAATGGCTCCTTTGGACTGCTTCTGATTTCTTTGTTTAACTACTCCCTTCAAAAGGGGCAACTGTCCAGATTCACGGAAGGAAGCAGCTTGAGAACGGGTCAGTCGACCAGGGAGCTCTACAGCCGGCATGGTGACACTCTTTTCTTTCTTCATGCCTAAAAGATTTAGAACGATACAAAAAACAGTATGGAACTAATTCTTGATGTATGAATCCTGCAACAAAAGACCAAGTAATGAGAAAAGAAAGCAAAAGAAATCCACACTGCCACACAAGCAGTGTACATTAGTAAATAATGAACAGACATTGAATGCCAAGGAACACATAGGAATAATTGGGTGTAACTTGGCCAATGCTTAAACAGTTACTTAACACATTAGGCCTAACTACACCCCGAAAGCTAGCTCACAGGCACGGAGTTTCCCAAGTGTTTATAAATGGTTCTTTGCTCATAAACTTAGAGCTGGCAAAACCGACTGTCCAGCCAGGTTTGGGTCAGCCCAATTTGGGCTCGAGCCCGACTGACCTGGGCCAGGAAAGTGTAGGGTCTATAACTCTATTTGGGTCGGAAAACATTTGTCTATGCCTGGTAGCAGCCCTATTAAATGTGATCACCGAGCGGGGGGCTCTTGTTAGACCTATACGAGCAGGCTCGTGACCAACCCATTGCTCAGGCTTCTCAGACTGAGACAAATAGCTCAAAGTCTATTCAAGCCTGAACTTTACTGCCTCATCCAACCTATTTATCGAGCATATCCAGGTCAAGCAGGTCGCAATTTTTTCAACCTATACTCAACCAATGTGAGACTTCAACATTTAAAGACAACCAAATACATGAAAATCTAACTAAGGAACATTCAATGATTCAAATATTATTACATTTCACTTTCTACATAAAACTCCAAATCAACAAATGCAAAAGGTAATTCTCAAGTCACAATACTTTTTTTTACATCAGAACACATCAATGCAAGATATAACAGCAGCAAAAGTGGCCTTCGATGGGAGTAAAGTAGTAAATCTAGAGCTGTCTAAACGAGCTGGCCCAGCCCGAATACACCCGATAAATGGGTGGGTTTAGGTATCAAGAGACTGATCCGAATAGACAACACGCAAACCCCGCTGATGGGGCCCTAACCTGGCCGGTATACGGCTTGGTCCTTCCGGGCAACAAAAAACCTGTCCTATAACATTTAATATAGGCCTGGAAACTATTCTTAGGTGGCCATCGTTCGGTCCAAAAAGACCATCATTTTTTGCCCCAGCCCGATCGAGCCTATACCTTAAACCCAGCTGGCCGGAACCTGCCAAGACACCCCGAATGGTAGCACTTGGTAAATCATGTTGAAACTAGTTAACATTGTCTACGATCAATGTCTAGTTCAGGTTTGTATAATGGAACTCATCTTGCTTTAATTTGATTAGTCAAAACGCTGTTTTTAACCACAGCAACCAAAAAAAAAGTTCTTCCATTAAATTTCAATAAAAATGTTAAAATTTAATTTAATATATATATATATATATATACACACACACATTGGTTAAGGTGTACAAACCTACCTTCCAAAAAATAAAAAGGCAAAAATTTAAAAGATATTTCAAATTTTCAATGTGTTGGTTAGTGGTCAAAAGAACACACATTGTAAAAATCAAACACAAGAAAAACATCAAAAAAAGTAACATGCCCAACATAAAAATGTGAGATTGGAGGAAATACGATGCTCTCTTCCCTTTTCTGATCTTAAGAAAAACAATCAAAAACTCAAACTTTCCCTTCTATTATTATTCTCTTTCATGGACATTTTATCAAACACCTACCTAGCAGAAGACAAATAAAACCAAGGGAAATGCTAAAGTAACAACATTACTACCCCCACAAAGCAAAGAGAGATTAAAATGCATGGATGAGGAGGAATGAGACCTGTGGGGCCCTATCTTGCAAGCTAAACGACCTCCTCCATTGAAGAGAGATGGTGAGAGCTCACAAGAAGAGACTCACTCAACAAAGAGGGAAAAAAACAAAAAAGAAAGAGAGAGAGAGAGAGTCCACTTGTTCAGTGTTTGTTGGAAACAGCTACCTATAAAGGAGTTGTTGGGTTTGAAATCTTTTGTCAAACAAACAAAATATACACATTATTTCATAAATTATTAAAGTTTCAAAAATGATTAATAGACCTACAAAATCAACTTACAACTGAATTTACACCATAAAAAAAATATAAATGTTACTCCCTTTATCACTTCCTTTATAATGTAGAGAAAATGGGAAATGCACCGACAGTGTAAAGTTTTTTACACCATCAGTGCATCATCCACCATTCATCCGTTTATGGTTGTTGACTTTCAAATTAAAGTAATACAAATGAATGGTGGATGATGGACTGATGGTGTAAAAAATTTTACACCGTCAGTGCATACCCATTAATCTCTATAATTTAAGCCTATTTGAATATTAATATCATTGCTCTTAAAATTTTGAAAAATCAATCGTAACTTTCAAATATATTAAAAAAAATTCATTGCTCTTACAAAAAAATCGTAACTTTCAAATCGTAACTTTCATTGCTCTTACAAAAAAATTTATTAAAAAAAAACATTTTTAAAGTTTCACATTAAAAAATTGATGTCGTTACAAATAGAATTTGTTAAATAAAGAACATAGTATTTTTGATGTATTCCTTACTAAACTGAGTAATTAACAAAATAATTAATTTAACTGAGTAATTAACATAGTATTTTTGACAATTTTTTTTTTGTGTTTATTTAGCAATACTTATAACAACTTTACCAAGTAAAGGGAGTATGATCAAGTGTCTTTGATGCATGTGTTAAAAAGTAGTAAAATAAAATAAATAACCATTGAAAAATATAAAATAAATTCTCGAAACACAAAATAACGTAAACTCATGATTAATTTTTTATGTTTAAAAACCTTAACAAATGTCATTAGGACACTTCTTAGCAATATCCTGTAACAAAGGAAAATAATGACACAATTGACTCAAACACGCCTACATACATGTACTTCTGGATCAAATCAAAAGACTTTTGCTCCTTCCGTCACTTATTATAAGTCATTTTTATCTAATTTACACATATTAAAAAAAGAAATTATTATTATTCTCAAATTTATCAAAAAAATATATTGTCATTCAAAAGTTACCCCTATTTAAAACTTGACAACTCTATTCATTTCTCTCTTTGTTATAATTATTATCATATTACCCCTATGTAATTATGAAAGGTGTATTTGAAATAAATTTCTTAATGCTACCTAAATATTTTAAAACGACTCATAAAAAGGGACACCAAATCTCTCAAAATGATGCCCTATAATAAGGGAAGGAGGGAGTACTATTTTAGAAACAATAGATAATCAATGATGATTAAATAAGTAGATTAAATGTCTTTGGAACAAGAGGTGCAGTTGAAAAACGAAAATATGTAAAGAGAATTTAGAATTTTACTTAATTATGTCTTTGGATTTTGAAAATTGTGTGCGAGTTTGCAAGATGCAAGACTTTTAATAAAGATTAAATAGATACATTTTTTATAAAATTTATACAAAATTTATAATAATCAAAATTTTTTTAATATATGTGTGTGTGAATGAATGAAGTAGCATTAAATATTTTATTTGAAATATAGTTTTGTGTAAAATGATTACGTGACAATAAAAAAGCACAAATACACTATAAGATACAAATATAGCAAAAAAAAAATATAGTAAAATACTAAAAATTATGATTAAGAGTGTCCAAAAATTTCTAAGATTAATGTGAAATGCTTCTAAGATTAATGTAAAATGTTTATGCTTTCTTAATGTAAATATCACCTACTCCATGTTCTAAACAATTGAGAATTAAGATTGGTAAGAAAAAAATTTAGATACTACTCCCTCCGTTCTTATTTATCTGTCATATTTCAAAAAAAACACGTCCATTAAGAAATCCAATCATTACTCAAATTTCCAATGCATTAATTATGTTTTTTCCTACTATACCCTTTCTCTCTTTATAATCATTAATTTTTCTCCACTACTTACATAAACCAAGACATATTAAATAAGGGCAAACATGAAAAATAACATTTATTACACTCTTGAAATCCTCAATACGACAGATAAAAAGAAACAAAAAATCTCTTAAAAAACGACAGATAAAAAGGAAGGGAGGGAGTACTACAAAAGTCCAATCAGTTTTAAAGGACAAAAACACATTTGAATCTTGAAATTATGCATGTTAAAAAACATTGCTGTCATTATACTGCCTCCAGTCCTATATATAAGACATACTTAACCATATTCCTCAGACCAAGAAAAGTAGTTAGTTTTATAAATTCTATGAGAATATATTGTAACATTACAATTTTACCCTCTCAACTTTTCTTGAAAAACTCACACTCATTAATGAACAACAAAAAACACATAAATAGTCAAAGCATTTAATAAGGGCAAAAAAGAGAAAAAACAATAAATGATGCATAGAAAATACAAAATGTCTTATATATAGGACCAAAGATTGCTTCTAAAATATGTCTTATATATAGGACCGGAGGGAGTACTGTACTAGGATACTTATCAAGTAAAATTATTGGAAATTGTAATTTTTTTTCCTTGAAATTATGCAAATCACGCTCGCAAAGTAAATATGTTAGGGGGGGAATGGTGTAGTTGAACCGTTGAAGTGCCAAGAGATTAGTCAATTAAAAATAATTTAAGAAGTGCATTACTGGTTTCGTTCCATAAGTTATGATCTTTTGAAGATTTTTTTTCCCATAAATCATGATCATTTAGATATTCAAGACTCATTTGTACTTTTTTTTCAAACATACTCTTATTTATTGCATTCTCTTTTTCATCACTCATTTTTTCATCTCTCTTCAATATAATTTTTATATATTTATTATTACTCTCTCCTTGTATTAAATGGAGTACTACCAAATTCTTATACTATCTTCGTCCCTAATTATAAGGCCTTCTTGGGAGATTTCACATCCATTAAGAAAGTGGAATAATTTAGTTAATTATATTGGAAATGTGAACTTTTGATATGTATTTTCAAAATTACCCCTATTAATATTATTGGGAATCTAAAAAGTGTTAAATAAATAGGGGTGTTTGTGGAAAAAAAATAATTAATGTTGATTGAAAATTGATAAAGGGTCTTATAATTAGAGACAAAATAAAAGTGTTAAGAGGGTCTTATAATTAGGGACGGAGGAGTATCATTTACTCATTTACTCATTTATTAAAAGGAGTGAGTAGTTGTTTTTAAAGTAAGAAGGAGTAGTTGTGCAAAAGAAAAAAAAATTGAATAAGACTGAAAAGGGAATAGAGACTTGACCGCGTGAGAGTGAGAGAGAAAGAATAAGATAGTCATGGGAAGGAGTAGGATGTTTCATTTAACGCCTAGTTTATTGTTGCAGTTGCAGGTTTAACAATTGGATCCCGCGCTTATTAGGATCTGGTCGTTTAATTTAAGGTTTTAAATTACCTTATATACCCTTTTGTTTTCTCTTTTAATTTGTTTTAAGTTGACTGTTGACCCATCTCACTGCAAAACTCTTCTTCATGAGAATATTAAGAAAACATTAATTTACTAATTGAGACTGTTAATTGCAGGGTTCGTGGATTTTGAATGTTGTTAGAAAATGAAATTTGAAACAATAGTTAGCACGTGATGAGAGGTGTAGGGTTGCTTTAATTTTTTCCCTAGCTATTAGTTCTAGTCTAATGCTTTGGTGGATGATGACTATTTTAGTTCTACTGTGCAGATTGACGAGATAAGGTGCACCCTAGCTAAAGTTACATGCTTTTTATATTCTAATGCCAAGTTTCGATCTTTTGGGAGCACTTGCTAGCAATTTGGTAGATAATGTAGTTTCAAATCGAATTCATTGGATTGGATTTATCCAAGTTAGAATTTAATACTAATAAATACTTCATCTATTTAATATTGTATTTTAAAATTATGTACGAATTTTTAAAAAAAAAAATATTATATGATATTTTTTGGTTTTTATTTATTACAGGGTATACTTAACAGAATTACACATAAAAAAATTATTTTATCACTTCTATGAAAATATATTGCAACATTACAATTTTACCCTCTCAACTTTACTTGAAAAATTCACATTCATTAATGAACAACAAAAAGTACATAAATAGTTAAAACATTTAATAAGGGCAAAAAAGAGAAAAAACAATAAATGACGCTTAGAAAATATAAAGTGACTTATAATTAGGATCAATAAAATCTTTTAGAAATTGGTCTATAATAAGGATCGGAGGGAGTATAGATAACTCGGTTATTTTAATTATAAAAACTTTATATAATCATTATTGAACCGAGAACGATATTGGAAGTGAAAAAGAAATTGTGATACTTCGTGCTTCCGTTTCATATTTTTTTTGGCCTTTTAGGCTTAGGCATACATATTAAGAAAATGTTGATTATTGTAGGAGTAAGTTTTATGTGTACTTTGTCTAAAATGTCCTTATTTAATCATTCTTGAAAATTGTAGTAGTATTTAATTTTTATTAATAATAAGTGTGTCAATTAATGTACAGTATAGTGGTTTAAGATATGAAAGAGATGATAAAAGTAGAATTAATGAGGAGTAAGAGAAATGATTAAATGGATGGTTAAAGTTGGAAAGAAAAATATGTTTATGCATTAAAATTGTAAAAATACAAAAGATATGAAATGGAAAAAAAAACTTAAAAAGCCAGAAGATATAGAACGAATAGAGTACTAAATGAAGGTATAATTGAAAAAAACAATACTAATTATACATTAGGTTTGTATAAAAACAATACATACGAAACAACGTAAAAAAAAACTTCATGACTAATATATATAAAATGGATGAAATAATATAATAGTAAATGATTTTTTTTAAACAAAGATTTTAAGAATTAAAAAGAGTAAGCCCATAATAAAGTACAATGTAAAATAACCAACAACAAAAAATCAATCAATCTACCCTCATACAACCAGTGGACGCTAGTACACATGATAAGAGATTTGTTGCTACTTAAGCGAGTGGTTGGAGGTTCGATCTTCGGCTCTTGCGAATGTAAGAGACCTTGTTAGGAGACTATATCAATCCTGAAAGGGCTCGACAATATCGAAATGATTAGTCACCTAGTTACGCGGGTGAATACCTTGGGAAACAAAAAAAATTCACCCTAATACTACAATGGAGAAATGACATGCACCAATAATATTAAATACTATCTCCGTCCCTAAATAAAAGACAGTTTTAAAACTTTTATTTTATCCCTATTTATAACTATTGATTACTTTTTTCTACAAACATCCTTATTTACTTAACTTTTTTTTTATTCCCAATAAAATTAATAGGGGTAATTTTGAAAATGCATATAAAAGATTTACATTTCCAATACAATTAACTAAATTAATCAAGTTTTTTAATGAATATAAAATCTCAAAAAAAATCTTATAAATAAAGACGAAAGGATTACTATATTTTTTAATTCAAGCATTATAGTAAGATTAAACAACTATTATTTTAAGGAAAATGCTAAAGAAACTAAAAGTAGTATTTTGACATAGAAAAATGTGATTTTTGAGATTTTCGAGAGAGTGATTAATGCCAACATATGATTGTTTTACCACATTTAGAAACCTTAAGCAAGACCCTTATTTTAAAAGGGAAAGAGTACCCATGGCAAATGATGATCATAAACAAGTTTAAATAAACTCATCAATGGTTTAGTCTCTGCTCCCGAGAGATATTAGTATTGCTGGGAGTTTAAACTCCGTGATTAACTACTTACGAATTGGGAAAAGCTTCAAAACTCCTAATGATCATAAGTCTCGCATTAAAAACAATGAAGATATGATTTTTCAACAATTACTACTCCCTCAAGTCTCAATCATAAGAAAAAAAAACTAATTTTACATTTATTAAAGAAGTTAGTTGAATGTATTTAATTTTTTTTAAATGATAAAAAATAGACTACTTTAGGAAACATGCATCGGGAATGAAACAAAATTAAATGATACAACCACTTTATTGAGTTATTTTAAGAATGATTGTATTGGGAATAAAAAATTTGCTTATAATTGAGACCACAAATGAGATTTTTTAGTTGCTTATAATTGAGACCGGAGGAGTGTGTGTGTCTATATATATATATATATATATATATATATATATATAAATGCCAACAATGTTAAGAAATCAAATGTGGTTTGAAAGTATTGGAATATGTAATTTTTTAGGTTTTTGGGAGAAGAAAAAACTGTGACTTGTGTTGTTACTGCTCATTTAGTCATTTGCTTTATTTTTCAATTTCAAATTGGTTCTTTATGTTGTTTTTTTTCAAATTGATTCCTTATGTTTCTTTTTGCTGTTAAATTGGTCCCGGAATCACTATTCATCCTACGTGTCAATATCATATTAGTCCACGTATGATGAATAGTAACACATGTGCAAATCATAATGAATTACATAGGATGAATAGTGACTCAGAGACTAATTTGTCACCAAAAGGAAATATGAGAGACTAATTTAAAAAAAACATAAGGATCTATTTGAAATTCAAAAATAAGATAAAGAGCAAATAAGTAATTCAGGCAATTCAACTTTCTCCTGGATGCCACATGAACGCACGCTGACAAAGGAAAGCAATGACAGGTCAGAGAATGGTAGATGGAGGGTGTTAAAGAGTAGTAGTAAAAGACAAGACTAAAATAACTTGAAATATATTTGAATTGAACCTGGGATAAGGTATTATAAATTAAACGATTCAATTCAATACGATTATCACGTGATGACTTACCAGCTTTATTTACCACAAGCATACAAGTGACATAGGGCTTATCTGGACCCCCACACAAGGGCAACTACCCTAGCTTCCTCCAAAGTCATTCGTTTTAAAGCCGTAACCCTTCTAATAAGATAATTTAGACTTTTGATTAATTATTTATTTTAGGGTCTTGCTAACAAGTGCCCTTAGGGCACTTGTTAAGATTACTACATATGGAAAAAAAATCATAAGTCCACATTCATCACTCTCTCGAAAACATAAAAAATCACACTTTCCAATAATTTTTATCTATAATTACTCCCTTAACAAGTGCCTTGTTAGCATTTTCCTTTATTTTAACCCCCATATATAATTTGAATTTTGATTTGCTGATTGTATTGTATTTGGGAAACACTAGCTAGCTAGCTAGAGATCTATAAACTCGGATCCTCTTCTTGGTACTCCCTCCGGTCCTATATATAGGACATACTTAACCATATTCCTCGGACCAAGAAAAGTAGTTAGTTTTATGAATTCAATGAGAATATATTGTAACATTACAATTTTACCCTCTCAACTTTTCTTGAAAAATTCACACTCATTAATGAACAACAAAAAACACATGCATTTAATAAGGGCAAAAAAGAGAAAAAACAATAAATGATGCATAAAAAATACAAAATGTCTTATTATAGGACCAAAGATTGCTTCTAGAATATGTCCTATATATAGGACCGGAGGGAGTATCTTAAAGCATAATTTTCGTGTAGTGTAATTTTTTTTCAAACACAAGAATTTGCACGCATGACAAATCAAAATGGACCACGTACGATAAATTATGCTAACTTAATATAGATCCATTCATTCGTACTCTTCCTCCCACATGATTTTTTATATAGATAATGTCAGCAAGTCAAATAGTCAATACTCCAATCCGTAGATTAGAGCATGTAAGTAATTAATGCAGAATAGCTTGCAATAGAACATTATTCGTACTCTTCCTCCCACATTATTAGAGTTTTTAACACAATTTTTACGTTTTTCGATTTTTTTTTTTTACACATTCTTTCCTCTTTTCCAAAATAGTGGGTTAAAAACTCATGTCATCCTAATCTTTAATAGACAATTGTCATGATTTTTTTCATTTTGCATAAAAACCTAAATTAATTGTAGCATCTTATATTTATTATCCCAATTTTTTACTTTTGATCCAAAATTCTTCAAAATCCAAGCCAAAGTACACAATTTTAACTTACCATTTTTCTGTAAAAGTCATTTTATCAAAGTCTTTTTTACAGCTTCTTCCCTATTTTCTATATATTTTAATTTTGGGTCAAAAACATTTGTCATTCAATCATTTAATGCACAATTTTCCTATTTTTTTAATTTTGAAAAAAAAAACTCATCTGAATGAATCATCTAGTATTTTATCATCCTCATTTTTTATTTTTGATTGAAAATTCAAGGCATCCAAGTCTTTATTCCACAATTTTTACGTTTTTCTATTTTTCTATGTAAAAATCATCTTATTAAAACCTCTCGGACACGTTCTTTCTTATTTTCCATGATTTCAAACTTTTGGGTCAGAAACTCATATTATCTAAGCCATTAATACACAATTTTCATAATTTTTTTATTTTGGGTAAAAAATTCATCTTAATGAATCATCTAGTATTTTATCATCTCTATGTTTGATTTTCAGTCGAAAATTCAATGCATCCAAGACTTTAGTACACAATTTTTACGTTATTTTATTTTTCCTGTAAAAATCCTATTATCAAAGCCTTTTTCACCTTCTTCCCTATTTTTCATAATTTTTTATTTTGGGTAAAAAAATCATGTCATCCAAGACTTTAATACACAATTTTCATGATTTTTTTATTTTGTGTAAAGAACTAATCTAATCAAAACATCTTATATTTTATCATCCCAATTTTTCGATTTTTGGTCGAAAATTCTTGAAAATCCAAGGCTTATGTTACAACTCTTTTACATTTTTCCATTTTTATGTAAAAGTTATCTTATCAACGCATTTTGTACACCTTCTTTCCTATTTTTCATAATTTTAAATTTTGGGTCTTAAACTCATGTCACCTAAGCCTTTAATACAAAATTTTAATGATTTTTGTCATTTTGCGTAAAAAAAACTCCTCTAATTGAAATATCTTTTATTTTATCATCCCAATTTTAGATTTTTGTTGAAAAATTCTTGAAAATTCAAGCCTTAAGTACACAATTTTTACATTTTTCTATTAAAGTCATACATCTTGTGAATACTTTTTGTACACATTCTTCCCTAATTTCTACAACTTTTGATTTCGGGTCAAAATTTTATGTCATTCAGGCTTTTAATATACAATTTTCATGATTTTTTCATTTTGGAAAAAAAAAACTCCTCTAAACGAAGCATCTAGTATTTTATCATTCCAATTTTTTTATTTTTGGTTGAAAATTCAAGGCATCCAAGTCTTTAGTACACTATTTTTACGTATTTTTTAATTTTTTCTCTATAAAAGTCATCTTATCAAAGCCTCTTGGACACCTTCTTTCTTATTTTCCGTGATTTTAATTTTTTTGGGTCAAAAACTCATATTATCCAAGCCTTTAATACACAATTTTCATGATTTTTTCATTTTTTGTAAAAAAATCTTCTTAATGAAGCATCTAGCATTTTATCATCTCTATGTTTTTTCATCTAACATTTTATCATCTAGCATTTTATTCTTCTTAATGAAGCATCGAAAATTCAATGTATTCAAGCCTTTGGTGCACAAGTTTTACGTTTTTTTCATTTTTCTGTAAAAGTTATCTTATCAAAGTCTTTTGCACAGCTTCTTCCCTATTTTCCATAATTTTTTATTTTAGGCCAAAAACTCATGTTATCCAAGGCTTTAATACACAATTTTCATAATTTTTTTCATTTTGCATAAAAAACAAATCTAATTGAAGCATCTTATATTTTATCATCCCAATTTCGTTTTTGGTAGAAAAGTCTTGGAAATCCAAGCCTTAAGTACGCAATTTTTATGTTTTTCTATTTTTTTTTAAAAGTCATCTTCTCAAAACCTTTTGTACACCTTCTTTATTTTCCATAATTTTTAATGTTGGGTCAAAAACTAATGTCATCCAAACCTTTAAAACACAATTTTTATTATTTTTTTCATTTTGGGTAAAAAAACTCATCTGAATGAAGCATCTAGTATTTTATCATCCCTATGTTTGATTTTCGGTCGAAAATTCAAGGCATCCAAACCTTTAATACATAATGTTTACGCTTAGCTTTTTCATTTTTCTGTAAAAGTTATTTTATCAAAAAAGCCTTATTTTTATTTCTTTTTGATTATTTTTTAATTAGAATATATATTTGAGCCAGTTATACACGAAATCAGGATTAAAATCTTGGTTATTTTAAATAGTTTTTGTAGTAATGCCATAATTATTTATTTCGTGTCAAAAACTCATGTCATCCATTGAGGCTTTAATATATAATTTTTATGATTTTTTTTCATTTTGCATAAAAAACTAATCTAATCGAACTATCTTATATTTTATCATCCCCATTTTCGATTTTTGGTCAAAAATTCTTGGAAATCTAAGCTATCAGTACACAATTTTTACATTTTTACATTTTTTTCCATAAAAGTCATCTTATCAAAGCCTTTTGTACACCTGCTTCCCTATTTTTCAAAATTTTAAATTTTGAGTCAAAAACTCATGTCATTCAAGCCTTTAATACACAATTTTTACGATTTTTTTTATTTTGCGTAAAAAAACTCATCTAATCAAAATACCTTGTATTTTATCATCCTATTTTTAATTTTTGGTCGAAAATTCTTGGAAATCCTATCGTCAAGTATGCAATTTTATCGTTTTTCAATTTTCCCGTAAATGGCATCTTATCAAAGCCTTTTGTATACCTTCTTTCTTATTTTTCATAATTTTTTATTTCGGGTAAAAAGTCCATGTCCTCCAAAGCTTTAATACACAATTTTCAAGAATTTTTTATTTTGCATAAAAACTAATCTAATCAAAGCATCTTATATTTTATCATTCTACTTTTGGATTTTTGATAAAAAAATTCTTGGAAATCCAAGCATTAAGTACACAATTTTTCCTTTTTTTGTATATAAAAGTAATTTTATCAAAATTTTTGTACACCTTCTTTCCTATTTTTCCTATTTTTTTATTTTTGGGTCAAAAACCCATGTCATCAAAGTCTTTAATACACAATTTTCCTGGTTTTTTCATTTTGCGTAAAAAAACTCATATAATCGAAGTACGCATCTTGTATTTTATCGTCCCTATTTTTGATTATTGGTAAAAAATTCTTGGCATCCAAGCCTTAATTACATAATTTTTTACGTTATTCCATTTTTTTTTAAAAGTTATCTTATCAAAATCTTTTGTACACATTCTTTCCTATTTTTCATAATTTTTTATTTTGGGTCAAAATTAAACTCATATCATTCAAGCCTTTTAATACACAATTTTCATGATTTTTTCATTTTAGATTAAAAAAAAAACTCATCTGAATGAAGATTATAGTATTTAATCATATCTATGTTTGATGAAGTCGAGCATGTGAATAAAGATATCGAATAACTTGGGTTTTGAATTGTATATTGATTTTTGTTTGTCAAGGTTAAAATTTCAACCATTAGATTTTTAAACAGCAATTCAGATTTATTTAAGTTACCAAAGCCACTCATTCCATTCTTCACTTTCATGTCATAGTTATAGGATATGGGTTTGTCTCATTTATGTTATTTTTGCTAGACCTTTTTTTTTTAAAAAAAAAATATTATTTTTTAAACAAACCAATATGACAAAATTCGACACAGTACATAAGATTAAAAAAAGAAACCAATAAATATGTTTCATGCTCTTCTATAACTATAATATCTTTTAGTGCTTTGATATTTTCCTACATTTTATGTGCCTCCTCCATTAACTTACAGCAACTTCATTCAAACTATTTCCAATTCCACCATTGATCATTGGTATAGTTGGGTTGGCACCTGGATGGGACTGGCCCGGTTGTTAATTATTGTTGACTTGACTTATACAGTGATTTATTTCAGCACAACCATCTACGCTAATGATAATATGCTACAAGTATGATTACAAATACCGTGAGGAAAACATCTTTCTACTTGTATACTCATGCAAATTGATCGATCTATGAAACAATTTAGGTACAAACGGTAAATTTGTTTAAACAACAATAATGATGACATTACTCATAACATGCGTGACACAAAGTCACCTTCTCCACAAGATTTCAAACAAAAACAAGTAAAGATTAAAACAAAAGTAGCGTAAAAAGTAGTGTTAACAAGAATAAATCTCACAAAAGTAAAAGAAAAGCAAAAAGTGACGAAGAATAGAGTTTGGTAGAACCTCCCAATCCATACATAGCTATTCAAAAAAATTTAAGTTACAAATTAAAAAAAAAGACAAAATTAGTGATTTCGTCTTTTAAATTATTTTTGGATTTCAATTTCATATTTTTCTTTGAAATTTCTTTTTGGTTCTAAATATATTTTTTCTCAAATGGATACTAAAAGTATTTTTTTTTTTCAAGTAGGTCCTAAGATCCATTTTTTATGCTACAATTTATTAAAAAAAATGATAAATGCATTTTGTAGATATTTTCATTTTAAACTTAATGATACCAAAATTATTAATTTTGGTTGAAAAATTCATAGAATTACGAGATAAGAAAATACATTAAGGTCGAAATTAAACTAAAAAAATAACTTAAAAAGACAAAATCACTAATTTTGCTTAAATTAAAACTCCAACTCGGATCTTGCGTTAAAAAAAAAAAAAATCCCCTTGAAACCCCAATATGTCGTAAAAGTTCTCAACTCAAATATGATTGATTGACTGTCTCTTACAAAATATTCCTGGTGTTAGTTAGAAAAAAAAAAATACAGAAAAGGTTGTTGCGGGCTGGTGGGCCCATTCCGTTACCACCACAACCAACGTCTCCAAAGCCCACCACAAAACCCAAACCAACCGTTACCAGAAAAAGTCCCAGGGACATTTTGGTCAACTCACTTCCCTCCTCCCTCCTTCATATTCGCCGTTTATCTTTAAACGCCGCCGTCAAACAAAACACAGCTCTCCACTTCACCCTTCTCACTTCTCCTTCCAACTTTCTTCACACCGAAAAATAAGAAGAAGAAAAAGAAGCTTCTAGAAACAGCACCGTTGTTTTTCCTTTTCACGAACTTGAATTTTTTATTTTTTATTTTTTGAAAAAAAAAATAAAAAATGAGTGGAGCATTGGCAGGTTTACAAGATCACTTGAAATTAGCTCGTGAATACGCTCTCGAAGGCCTCTACGACACTTCCATCATCTTCTTCGACGGCGCCATTGCTCAGATCAACAAGTTAGTTACCGTTAATTCAAACAATTATTATTTCATTGTTATTAATTATTAATTAATTAATTAATTATTGTTGTTGTAGGCATTTGAACAGTGTTGATGATCCGTTGATTCGAGCGAAATGGATGAATGTGAAGAAAGCGCTATCGGAAGAAACGGAGGTGGTGAAGCAGTTAGATGCGGAGAGGAGGGCATTTAAGGAAACTCCGACGGGGAATGGAAATTCGAGACGCGCCGCTTCGCCTCCGATTTCGGTTTCTGGTAAATCTAACTTTGTTTTTCAGCCGTTGGATGAGTACCCGACGAGCTCGTCGTCATCTGCCGGCGGCGGCGGTGGTTTTGGGAATCCGATGGATGATCCGGATGTGTGGAGGCCGCCGAGTAGGGATACTAGTTCCAGGAGGCCGCAGATCGCGAGGAACGTGAAGAAGGATGGCGCGTGGGCCCGTGGTGCTACTAATAGAGCTTCGGGGACTGGTGGTGTCGGCGGTGGCGCGAACGCGAATCGCGGTGCGAGGGCTAGGGTTAACACGGGGACGCGAGGGTCGAATGCTGCCACTAAGAAAGGAGGGAATGTTTCTGGAAAGTCTAGCAAGGTGGATTCAGTCGTAAGTTGCGAAAACTTGTATAGGTTTTTTATTCGCTTGCTTAGGATATTGTTGATCCCTGTGTAATTAGCATGATTTTAAAATTGCTGTTGTGTTTACTGCAGTTGTGGTTGTGATGTGGTTAGTGTCTTAGTAATACTGCCAAAATCACAATATTGAGGTTGCGATTGAGATTCATTGCAATTTAAAAGCTTGGTGACTGGTGTCACTCATAGTAATTTTGAATTTAAGGGGAATGGTTGGATCCAAGTTAAATGTTATTTTACAATTGGAACTTAAATAGTTACTAGGATTGCTGATTAACATTGCATATAGCGTGACTAGCATGGTTTTAAATCGTGGTCGTGTTCACATTGTGTTTGCCACCGGACAATTGTGAAAATATGCGACCAATGATGTTAGTGAGACTACCAAAATCGGAATATTGACTGCAATTTTAAACCATGGGGACTAGTGTTATTAATAGCACTTCACTTTGGATCCAAGTGAAGTGCTATTTTACTTTTGAATGTGCAAATAGTTACTACGTTTGCCCATTAACCTTGGATATCGTACACCTAAGTAGCCATTATGCGTATCATGTCCCAGGTTCGCCTTTAAAGAAAGTCTTTTAATGATAATGTAATTAGGGATGGTCGGGTGTTCGTGTTCTTACTGCGTTCAAATAAATAGGGGGCCATTTGTTTAGCCTTAAAAATAGTGTTTTTTCAGAAGATGAGAAATATAGCTTCTAAAAGTTCAGTTCAGCTTTTTTACACAAAAAAAATTAATTCAAATAATCACTCTTCTAACCAAAAAAAAACTTAAGCTAACGGCCCCTAAATTACATGACCTGTAGCTCAAATTTGAGCTGTCTCTGTCCTTTGCTTTATTTTTACAAAAACAATGTTGTATTTTGGGGGTTGTCGAAATTTTGGGACATTATTCATCAATGATTTATCAAGTAGAATGTCTGATTTATCCTCATAAGTTACACTTGTGTATTTATTTTATGAATAGAATGGTGATGGTGATGATGGGAAGAAGAGGGCACAATATGAAGGTCCTGATCCTGACTTGGCTGAAATGCTTGAAAGGGATGTCTTAGAAACCTCTCCTGGAGTAAGATGGGATGATGTTGCTGGGCTCACCGAAGCCAAAAGGCTTCTAGAAGAAGCTGTTGTGCTTCCCCTATGGATGCCTGAGTATTTCCAGGTATTCTTCAGCGGTCTTTTCACTTTCAGTTCTCTTATTACTAAATTCATGTTATATTAAAATATTAAACAATCATGGTTAATATATAACTAAATAAACTAATAGTTGTGTATAACTGTATATCAGAATTTGTAATCATTATCCTTGTTTGGAAATATGTTGAACCAATCCTCATTGCAATCACATTTTACTTTTTCTTTCAACTCCTGTTTGTAAAACTATTGTTACAAGTTGCAACATAAGTTCATGCGCACAAATTGTCTTGTTATGTCACGCTCCTGTGGCTTGATGAGATTTGTATTTTCAAAGTAGCTTCCTTAATTGGTCTGTTGTTTTAAGTTTTAAGTAGGCTCTAAATGTATCCCATATTTCCCACATTTGAATCGCCCTTGTATGTCACTATGTCTAGAAAAAAATTTCATGTGGTGCTTGTTGTTTATGTTCTTGCAGGGAATTAGGAGACCATGGAAAGGTGTTCTCATGTTTGGCCCTCCAGGAACTGGGAAGACACTTCTTGCTAAAGCTGTTGCCACTGAATGCGGTACCACTTTCTTTAATGTTTCTTCTGCTACTTTGGCCTCCAAATGGCGTGGAGAGAGTGAGCGCATGGTGCGGTGTTTGTTTGATCTTGCAAGAGCTTATGCACCAAGTACAATTTTCATTGATGAAATTGATTCTCTTTGCAATGCTAGAGGGTAAGTCTCTGCTGCTTTTTCCCCAACATAATAATCTTCATGGCCCAATGGGCTCACCCCTAATTAGTACTGTACTACTATCACCTGGAATTATTTGACCTCTGATCGAGTTGACTTCTACTTCATCAGTGCTTCTGGTGAGCATGAATCATCCAGAAGGGTGAAGTCTGAACTTCTAGTTCAGGTTGATGGTGTAAATAATACTTCCACAAATGAAGATGGTAGCCGTAAAATAGTAATGGTTTTGGCAGCCACTAACTTCCCATGGGACATAGACGAGGCACTAAGGTCTGTTCTCTCTCCAATGCTTCTTTTCTTCTTAGGCTGTGAGTGAGAAAAGGATAAAATCATAGTGATGAGTTATACTTCTATGAAGTCTCTTTTGATTTGCTAGTCAACCCTTGCTGATCCAATTTGATGTTAATGCCAAGCAGAAGAAGGCTGGAAAAACGTATATATATTCCTCTTCCAAATTTTGAGAGTCGTAAAGAGCTGATCCGTATCAATTTGAAGACTGTTGAGGCAAGTTACTGTGATACTCTCTTGCTTACATAGAAATTAGGATCTTGGCATTACTTGTCCATAATTTTTCTTGTGTAAATTATGTTATCTTGAGAAGGATTTGGGCATTTACTTCACCCAAAAAAAGTAAAAAAGAAAAGAAACTGAGCGATTTAACAAGTTAATAATTTTGTCTTGATTTTGACCAGGTGGCCACCGATGTCAATATAGATGATGTGGCTCGCCGAACAGAGGGCTATAGTGGAGATGATTTAACAAATGTCTGTCGTGATGCATCGTTGAATGGTATGAGGCGTAAGATAGCGGGAAAGACACGTGAGGAGATCAAGAACATGGCCAAAGATGATATTTCAAAGGATCCTGTTGCCATGTGTGATTTTGAAGAAGCTTTGAAGAAAGTCCAACGAAGTGTTTCTCAGGCCGACATCGAACGCCATGAGAAGTGGTTTCATGAATTTGGATCAGCATAAGGAAGATCGTGTTACTCACAATGGCATCTTTTTCTTTCTTTCTTTTTTTTTTTTTCAATCTCCTATTATTATTATCCTGCACAGGCAGATTTGCCTCTATTATTTGTCAATGTGATCTTTGTTTTTTGATTGTAATTTACTAATCCTTAGGTGTTGAAAGGTGTCTTCAATTGTTTATTTGTGTATGTACCATTTTATGATTTATGTAATGTAATCTGATATGCTTTCACAACCATTGAAGGAGTTTTTAACTTGCAGTTATCTTAATTTAGTCGTTCAAAATATATATTTACATTAATTTATTACTGAATTTGCCTGGGGATGAAACCTGTGTAAGTAATGGCACTGAATGTAGGTTCCAATCTGCTCAACGGTATAAACTATAAAGTTGGCACTTGGCATGGTTTAAGAAATTTATGTTGCCTTTTGTTTATAGTTGGATGTGTTATTTTTACTTCACGGTTTGCACTTTGCTATACATATTCTTACATGTGAAAATGAGGCCCAATAAGGGAGGCTACTGTTCATTCAATAAAGACCACCCAATCTCCCACGTTGCAAGATTAGGACATGGTCGAGGAGCAAAAGCCTAGGCGATAAAAATGAAAGAAGACTCATGGTACTACTGCATCATTATATTTAAGATGATCAAAATCATCTTTTCACTATTGCTGTAGCTATATGTATTATTATACTACAAAAATGCATTGCAGCTATCTAAACATGAAATAGTGAAGCAATTTGGGTTCTGTTTAATTAATGAACACAGGCACAAAAAAACCTAGCCTTTCATTCAAATAGAAAACACGCAAGTTTGATGATCATTTTGTTAGAGAAGTCATAGGTATTTGGTATAGATCCTTCTATGGCGTATTAGAAATATAAGTAGCATAGAACAAGCAAGAAAGGATCGGAATTGTTTTGAAATCTCGCCAACAATAATTTCAAGTGAAAAATTGTGAATTTAAAAAAGGTAATATAAAGCCATTTTTGCATTACGGTGAAAGTAAAAAAAATGTGGTTTTGATGGTGAATGAATTCTAAGTTGGCAGTTGGAAGATATAAGACATTGAATGCGATATTTACAAAGTTTTTCCTGTAATAGACATTGGATGTAAAATCTTTCACTTAGTAAAAACTTGTTCTTGCCCGTAATTTTTTTCAGATTAGAATATCATGTCAGTTTTTATTTTCTTTAACTCTATTTTAGTTGTGTTACATATAGTTTTCATGACTTGTACCCAACAAATGGCACCCAACAAAACGGACTAATAAATACTATAAAGCCAAATATTTAAAACTTGAAAAAGGAAACGGAAGAAAGGGAAATGGATCTTGACATCTTGTCCAAGCACGGAAGTAGATGGAATCATAGAATAAAGGCAATTGCTTTTTGTCCCCGCGAGTGATTTTTTGGCTCCCATGTAAAAGTTTCCGGTTGTATGAAGCTTCTTTCCGGTGGTGCTCAACCGGAAGAAATTCAAACTCATTCCGGTTTCTCTGAACCGGAACCTTTCCGGTAATCCAGAACCGAAAAGGGTAAAAACGAACCTTTCCGGTAATCCAGAACCGGAAAGGGTAAAAAATTCCATTTTTCCCAAATTGCCCTTCCTGATGGGTGGGGCTCTATAAACACGGAGGGGTAATATGGTCATAACACATTTTTTTACTTTTTCGAGTAGCACTTACCAAAATTATTTTGGTTAATAGGAATCGGAAACCTTCCGGTTGCGACGTACCGGAAACATTCCGGTTGTGAAAAACTGGAAAATTGTTCTAGTTGCATAGAGCCGGAATGTTTTCATGGGGGCCAAAAATCAATTGCCTAGAATAAATGAGTTAAATGAGATGTCCTTCATGGAAACTTGAATATCTAAATGCAAGTGAAGTCCAATCTCTAGATGGTCTTGATTTAACTTATTAATCAAGTACTCCCTCTTGTCTTGTTTTTAAGAAAAAAAACTAATTTCACAGTTATTAAGAAAATTAGTTGAGTGCATTTAATTTTTTCACATTCATAAAAAAATTGACTACTTTAGAAAACTTGCATTGAGAATAAAACAAAAATTAAATGTTACAACTGTAGGGATATTTTAAGAATGGTTGTATTGGGAATAAAAAGTTTGTTAATTTTTACTTATATTTAAGACCATTAATGATATGTTTTTTTTTTGCTTATAAATGAAACCGAAGGGAGTACATTGGAAATCATATAAAAGAGTTGTCATGGGCCTTCGATCATTTAAATAATTGTCATATTTTACCACCAATCTAAGCGCAAATTATTAATTAATGATTATCTTCTATTTTAAGTTTGGTGTATGAAAAAAATTGCCATTAAAAAATTAATTTCATTATATTGTAAATATTCTCTTGGCAAATACACTAATGCATCTTGTAAACAATTCAGGTGGATAGAAAAAAAAAAAAAACTTAGCACAAATTCATGTAATTTTTCAAAACTTTTTTCAAGTTCATTAGGAACTATTGGAATTGTCAAGGGTACTACCATGGATAGATCATTTGTACATGTTGATAACTTGACGTAACATGCTATCGGGGTACGTAGAATGAGAAGCCAACTCACTAAGCCAAATTCATGTTTTCTTTTTTCAAACATTGTCATGACCTAATTTAGGTTCTACAATGATGACCAGTCAACCCATTTAATCTTAACCCCAAATTTGGAAACCAAACGATGACTACTCAATTTATAAGATGACAAAATGTGGCCAGCAATTTGCTAGCTTCTGCATTACGTAGTACGTACAAAGTTTGGACTTGCACTTTGGGTATTTTGATTTCGGGTAAATTTTAAAAAACTTCCCACAACTTTACTTCTTGTTTCATTTTCTTTGTCATTGAGAGTTGACTCAACAGCCGGATCCTATATATGGCATCAAGAAAAAAAGTTTTTTAGTTCGACTATATGTTATTGATATTTGTTCATTAGTAAATCATATGCATGTGTCTGTTGTTTCACCGAAATTTATAGCATTTTCTAGCCTTCAATAATGAGTTTTTTTTTTCGTCTAAAAAAATTAATGAGTTTTTTTTTTTTTTTTTTTTTTTTTAAAGCATGGAACATGCTTAAGATTTTATTTTATTTTTTTTTAAAGTAAGGGAATATTTAGTTTGGTTCGCTTTTGGAAATAGAATCCAAATTGATATATTTAATTGGCTATTTTGGTTTAGTTTTTAATTATATTTTCAGCTAATATGAACAAACCTAATTAAAATCTGTTTGGTTTAGTTCGAATCATCGGGCGATAAAATAAACTATTATACTTTTTAAGTTTTATTCTTGCATATTACTAGCTAGTATTAGTTTTGTATAAATCTTTTAGTTTAATTTTATATTGTTCTAAGCTAAAAAAGTTGTTATTTGTATATAATTACATAAAAACCTCATTAATATCTTACCCAAAATATAATTTTTTTTAAAAGTATGCGCAAAGGTCCTTGAACTATATGACTTTTGGAAATAGACAACATAACTAATTTTTTTCTTCCTAATTATTCCTGAAACTTCAACGATTGGTAAAATTAATCCTTGCCTTATAACTATCTCACTAATACTAAGTAAATCTAGGCCATTTTTTCCATTTCAATCTCAACTATTAGACTTTTTTTTTATTTTTCTTTCTTATTTTTTAATTTCTCCAAAAAAATAAAACAAAATATCTCAATTGATTAACTTTTTTTGTTTTTCCATTTATAATTTTAAATCCTAACAAGTTAAAACAAATGATTAAATCTAGAAATGAAAATCCCTATTGTGGTAAAGGAAAATTGAGGAGGGAGAATGCGGGGCGGTGTAAAGCCACAAGCTCGAACGATGTGGACATGGGTGGTGGCAGCTTGGACGGAGCCATTGGTGGTTGGTGCGAATCAGATGGTGTTGCGATGGACAAAAGCCGAGTTTATAAAATATGGATAGACAAAAAAAGTGATAGAAGAAGAGAAAAAAATTAATCATAATTAAGAATTGGGTAGTAATAGATTTATTTATTTATTTTTTTTAAAAAAAAGATCTAAGTAGGTGAGGTCAAAATAAAATTAATGGCTTAAATTTACCTATCGTTAATGAGGTAATAATAGTGCTATAATGAAAGGATCAATCAATTTCACTGTTTACAAGACTCTCACTTTGATCATTGGCATTGCAAATTGGTTTCACTTTTATCCACGAGATTTAGAAAATTCATTTTTAGTCCCTAAGATTATAAAATGTTACTCGTGTTAATCCTTTGTGGGTTGTTAGCAATTATCCCAGTGATGTAACTGAAATAGATTTAGTAATGTTAAAGATCAAATTGAATTAAACGTTTATAAGTTATGGATTAAACTGAAAGAGAAATTAAACGAAATTACTTCTAGGAACTAACATGAGTAACATTTTACAATGTCAGAGTTTAAAGAGAAATTTTTGAAATCTTAAGGAGAAGTGAAACCATATTGCAATATCGAAAATCAAAGTAACAGTTTTGTAATTTCCTTATTTGTTAAAGTTTAAGAAATATTTGAGAAAAAAATCATGATAACTATTTGTAAAAAGCACATGGATCAGGAGTTTTTTACACACCTTTTTCTTGTAAAAATAAAGTTATATTCTAATAAACATTACTAAAGTCACTTTTTCTTATCAGAAAAACAAAATGGTATATGACACTTGATAACACTAGACGACAATGTATGTCAGATAAATGAAAAAGTTAAAATACAAAAGTGGAGGAGAGATCTAAAGAAGTAAAATATATAAAATGTATAGTTGCAAAAGTTTAAATTAAAAAAAAAAAATCACTTTCTTTATCTCACCAAAATTGAGTTTAGGCCCAAGGGCCTAAATCCCATATACCAAGCATTTCATATGTTAACAAAACACAATTATCCACTTAAGAAAAAATCATTTTCTTTCTCACATAACAAATAATTTTAAAAAATAATTTTTTTCTGCCCATAATTTTTTCTTTCTATCTTCTTACTATGCATTTTCTTCTATACCAAACAAAGTTAAGAGAAAAATGACTACCCAATAGAGTGATTGTTAATTGACCAAATGAGATTTGAGCCAATGTATGTATTTAAAGATTACATGGATTCATGTATGAGAAGTTCTTGAAGTTGTTGAGCACTTGAGCTAGATGAACCCTTGCATTGCCGCCCTGTATTGATGAGGTAAAGATAAGGGAACCTTAAAGTTAATCATAGGACCTCGTTGCTTCGTTTTCATTAGTTTTATGGAACAAATTATAATAAGATCAATTTTGACAAAACACTGATTTTATATAATTCTATTTCCATCTCCTTGGCTAAAAATTGGATAATTAATCTTTGCTCGTTTATTAATAGCAATATATATTAGCTTTGTACTACATTAACCAAAACATGAATTATGTGCACTTCGGAACCCAAAATTGTATTTTCTCCGTCTTTAAATATAAGATCTGTTTGACAATTTTATTTTGTTTCTATATATAAGATTTTATATCAATTTTCAATAATAATTAATTACTTCTTTCCTTACTTAGCATTTTTTAGATTCTTAATACTATTAATATATATATATATATATATATATATATATATAGTTTTGAAAATACATATCAAATGTTCATATTTTCAATACCATTAATTTAATTAATCAATTTTTTTAATAAACGTAAAATCTACCAAAAAGAATCTTATATATAAAAACGGAGGAAATAACATTTTTTGTGTTTAATAATGACATTTGAATGGGTTTTGACTGGATGACACACCTAGCACTAGTGGATTACATTTTTTTTTTAATTTCATCCCCAAAATGATGTCTCTATGGGAATTAACTTGGGTCTATAGGATAGTGGAAATATTGCAACCATTCATAGGTGATCTATTCTTTCTTTCAACAGCAGTGAGGAGTAGACCAACTTTACTAACTGCCTCCCCACTTAATCAGCAAATTAGGACAAAATTTAATAGATCCTTCGGGCTATATTGAATTTTCCACTTAGTCAAGATTAATTATGCCCATACCGTTACGAGAACCTTTTTTATTTTAAAAAAATAGATCCATAGATCTTTAACACAATAGGGTAGGCACATCAATGTTAAGCAATGCATAGATAATATATAGGCTTATTACGATTGAATATGAGAAATAAAGATGAGACCTAATAACGTTGAAACATAAAGGCATCTTGCTTTTATCGTGCAAAATTCTTAGTCAAAATCATTTGCTGCAAGCAGAAAAGTAAACAATGTGGGATCTCTCTAAACATAGACACTCTACGACTCAACTTTTTTAGGATTATTTGATATTGGATTTGACGAGCTTTTCGCTAGTATTTTGTGCTGCTTCATATATATATATATATATATATATATATATATATATATATACACTTTCTCCGATGTGATACATAAGACATTTTTAAAATAAAAAAAATTGATTTTAAATATAATTTTTTTCACTTTTTTCCAAAATTACCTCTTATGGGAATATGATTTTTATTGAAAATAGAATTTCACATTTACTTTTTTTTTTTATCATTCACATTTACTTTTTTGTTTTCTTATATCATGAGAAATATATGGGACAAATAATTAAAAAATACACCAATCAAATGAAAAAATCAATAATGTCTAATAATTATTAATAGGGTATTTTAAAAAAACATAGACAGAGTGTATTAACCTGAATTTGCGTTAACATTATGACCTGAATTTTTTAAGGAATTTTTTTTTGGGTGCATTTTAAGGAATTTAAGTGTAAAATGTTTGAACGCTAGTTTTTTTTAGGTGCGCAAAGGATGTTCCTAAGCCGACATAGTTCAGCACTAATTTTTTCAAGTTAAAAAATTATTAAAATAAGTTTTATCTCTACTAACAAATTAAAGACTTTTTCGACTAGAATCAAACATAATGTATACTATTATCACCTAATCATGTTTAGATGATAAACCATGCTGGTGTTACCTTCTTGATATGTGGTTCTTTTCTCTATCTAAACTCAAAAGACATAACAATTGAGTTGAGCCAAAGAATAAGAGATTGCTTTTGAGCTCCCATTTTCCTTGCATCCTAATTAAGGGACTCAATAAATTAAAATAAAATAAAATAAAAAGAAATCTTTCGTCACATACAAAGAAGTAAAAAAACTACAAATATTATTTGAAAAATCCATTAGAAATAAAAAAGGGTTTCAGATAAGTTAAATTATAATAGTAGTAAAACTTAATAAGGATCTTTCTTAGCTTCTTTTTTAAATGATTTATATCTATCTTTTTCAAATCTCTTAAAAGTCATGCATCAACTAATATCCGAATATGTGTGGTGTCTCTAACATTATGGTAATCTTTGAGGTCGGAGTAGAGCTTTCGATTAGGATTGGTAATCAAATTGTTATAATTAAGACAGGATAAGAAACTTTGCTTTGACATGTTGGGAAGCATTCAATCATGTTCTTCATCCTGTAGCCCATGAAGGACTGCAAAAAGCCACTCTATTTTATATTTAAATCTTCTGTCCTTATTTCATGATGAACAGCCTGTTCATATATATTTTTTTCTTTTAAAGAAAAGGCCGCTCATATTTTTAAAATGTAATTGTTAACTATTTTTCTTTGATTATTAAATTTTGAGTTCTAGAAATTGTTCGTTTGGATTTTAATTTCTACAATTATTTTTACACAAGCTAAGCAAGCATTTTTAACTTTTGGGGGCTTGTTAATCATTGTTCTAAGTAGTATTAGTTAAGGAATATACCATTGAAAAACTTGTAAGAAAAATCTAAGTCTACAAGTTATTGATATCTTAAATTCAATATTTTCAAGATAAATTTATCGCATACACTTCTTTAAACAACACCTTTAGCATTTTTCTATTTTTATAGAGGAAGGGAAAAAAACATAGCTTTTAAATTTGAGCTAGTTAGCACTTTATATCCCATAACTATACTACTTGAAGTGGTTCATGAGAATACAAATTTTCTTCCTTTACTTTCAATTCTTCCTAAATTTTCCTCTCTTACCTCGATACTTAATTTTTGTTTCATGAAGATCTTCAAGTCGATAATTGAAAACTATTTTTCTTTTTAAATTGTAGATCTACAAACAAAAACATTTTTATGTGGATAAGAGATATTGAACCTTTGCATCTAATTCAGAAAACCAAATTATCTATCAACTGAGTTTTATGGGGAAGTTCATAAAAATTTTAAAATTAAACATTTAGATTATTAACTTATAAAAAAACATTTAGATAATTAGAAAAAGGGATGAGCGTGTCTTAGTCTATCTCTGACCATGTTATTAACAATTAGTAGGCATACTGACATAGTACGTATAATATAATAATATTTGATACATCATCATTTAAACATGTTTTTTAAAATTTTTTAGGATTTAGAGCAAATATTTTATTTTAGGGATTAAAGCTAAAAAATCACAAATTTTCAGGATTGAAATTTCATTAAAGTAAGGGATTGTATTTTTTATTTCATAGTGTGGGGATTATTAAAATCTTATATTTTATTGAATTTTTTGATCAAATATATTTTAATTGATCCAATTAATAACTACCCTTTAGCACAAAAAGTGATTCAAAATATGCTACAAAGAATATTTTTCCGTACCCCAATCTTTTTATACTAAGACTTGAATACTAAGACTTGAATAGATTTGAAGTAATTGACAAAACAAAAAATCGGGCAAGAAAGGAAGAAAACAAATTTAAAATCATTTTCAATATTTTGCCGTCCACGTATCTTAAAATCTTCTAGTGCGCATTTTTTTAATGCATGCCGGCATTTTTTTCTCTTGCCAAAAATAGAAGTTCATCGCATTCATCACCATCTTCATTAATTCATATGGATACGTATTCTGATTAATCAAAATAGAGCTAGATTCGAGGATATGTTCATTAATCATTCTGCATAACCTTGGATTCATATACACCTATAAAGATTTTGGTAGGTATATCTGCTTTTTTATTTTAATTTGTTTTTTCGGTTCATAAATCTTTCAAAATTAAATTTAAAACAATTGTTTCTTTAGTTAAATTCTTTTAGGGAAACGATTAAATAACTTAAAAAGAAGTGAGAAGTGATATATTTAATAGATTAAGATTTTGCATTTCTGCTTGAAGATAATAAGAAGTCCCATTACTTCTATGTCTATCAAATACAATACTTTTGAATAAAGAAAATGTTTAATTATGGGTTTAGTTTTTGAACTATATGATTTTTTGTTATATGTTTTTTTTTCAATGTCTGACTCTTTGAAGTTATTCTTTGGTTTGTCATATACCCCTCTTATTAATTCCGGTCAAATTTTGTTGAGATGTCACACTGGAATCCTAACACTACAAGAAATAACGCTATTACTGACGGTCAAATCCGTCGGAAAATAGCCAAAATCCGTCGGAAAAGTCCATTTCCGACGGATTTTCCGACGGACAAGAATCAGTCACTAAAATGACCGTTGGAAACATTTCCGACGGATTTAAAAATCCGTCACAATACTGACGGATAGATCCATCGGAAAATCCGTTTGAAAGTTTGATATTTCCGACAGAAATATCCGTCGGAATTGGCTCAAAAGCGACAATAAAATTTTCCGACGGATATTATTGGCTCAAAAACGACAATAAAATTTTCCGACGGATTTTAAATCCGTCGGAAACAATTTTTTTATTAAAAAAAAAATTTAATACCATGTACATTCTTTACTGAAAGCCAGAGGTGTCTATCAACAATTTGTCTTTAACAAATTCAATAACCAGCAAAAAATATAGATTTACATCACAAAAGACAATATTAAATAAATTAGCAGCAGCTTGCAACAATGCAGCCAAAGGTTGACAAATGACAAGCACATAGTTTTGGAGCCCATGAAAAGGTAATAAAGGCCTTGAGTCCTTTGTATTCTGCAAACCGCATAGTCGAAGGTGTATCCACTTAATCTGGAAATTCTGCAACAAGAAAACAGATCAATGATAAGTACTAAAAAGAACCATTGAATCAGTTTTCATGTAAAAAAAAAAACTTTGCATCTGCAAGTTCAACTTCAAATATTCTGTAGGTTCATTCCTGGTCATCTTTGGCAAAATTCCAAATTAAACAAAACAAGTAAAGGTGGGATCAAGGAAGTAAAAGCCAAACCAAAATCTTGCTTACATATAATTTCAATCAGATCAAATATCCATCCTTTCATTTATTTCTAAAAGGCAACTTGATCAATAAATAATAATAATAATAATAATATAAAAGAAAAGCAAATTAAAGCACCTTCAACTGCAGCATGTTTTTCCTTAAATTCCTTAAGTTCGTCTTGTATCTTCTCTTTAGTCAAGTAATCTACTTCTTGAAATGCAATATGAAATTAATTATGAATTGATGAACTCTGAAGGGATATCGCCTACTAGAGTTCTCTGAGAAATCTAGTTGTAAACATGATGAAAGATTTCCAATTTCCCTTGGAATAGTTCCATTCAGATTATTTTAGTAGAGAAACAACCTCTTCAAAGATTGGAGGTGCCCAATCTCCAGAGGTATAGGTTCAACCAACCAAGATAACATTTCAAAGTTCAAAAAAGGTATTCAATTAATATTAGCTTTAATTTAAGATGCACCCGAACGAATAAACTCAATGTTTGATTCCAATTTCTAACCAAGGGAAAGAAAAGAGTTGAGCCCAAAATCAATTTCATTAATTGAAAAACGGAAGATAAATCAAGATATCCTATCCTATCACCTCTTAGCAGGTAGCAGGAATAGCAGGAATTTTTAAATTCCTTCCCAAGAGTCTAATAGCCCAGCAGTGTATTCAACCCTGAGAACAAATATCTGCACGACATCATGCTAGCAACATGATGATATATAGTCGAATGCAGTTTAAACACATAATATAGGATATTATGATTATAGCTTCAATGAAAATATTACCAAGTCTTTATTCAAGAAGTGTCACAAAATAGATATTTTAATGTGCTTCCCTCCCCTCCTTACATATAATGCTTTAATAACAATACTATACAAGGAAGTTTAGAACTAAAGCAACTAATTAAAAATGGATAAATCACATGTGACTTCAAACTAACAGAATAAAAGGTACTTATCAATGCAATCTTCCCATGGTCCCTTGGATGAGGGCTTTGCATGCTTCAGTAACACCCACACTACACTGTTACAATAAAATCCACTTCCAAATGCAATCTGCCACACTTAAATCCACTCCTTACATATAATAACAACCAATAACAAATGGAATCTGTTTCCTCTTTTCAAACTTCTCACAAAGAAGAAGAAAGGGTTGAGAGACACAACTTCTCACAAATGGAATTGGTACTCAGTCATAAGACATAAACACTGCTAACAAACACCTCTAACAATGGAAATGAGATAAATAGCATTCTCAAACAAATAGGAAACAGAAAATAAAAACAAAAGAACAAAACAAAACCTTGATTCCAGTAAGAAAAATCTGTTGTTCAATTGATTGCTCAATGAATGCAGGAGCTTCTCTATGAATGGGAAAATAATGCTTGGTTTCTACAGCAATTCAAAAATCACTGAAATATTTCCAGCTTATTTTACCTACTTATAACTTAGAATATCTAGTCAAATACACATAAACAAAATTACACAACAACACAAGTACCTCAATCACACCCAGCAAGCATGTAGAGAAAAATGGCTCAGAATAAAAACCCAAAACACATAGAAAAATGGTTTAGAATCACGATTAGGGTTCGTGTTTTGGGTTTAGAGTTCACCATTGGGGTTCGTGATTGGCATCGTCTACGAGCTCGAACCGGCTACGAGTTCGAACCTGAATCGTGTGTGCTGAAAGATGAAAGTGCTCGATCCTGACCCTGTCAGACTTCTTCTCAGCGTACATGTTGAGGTAGCAGTCGCAGGATTCGACATCGGTTGTGCCGCCATTGCCTCCGCCGCCAAGCAAGCGGGAACAGAGGATGAGGGTGGATAGGGGCGTGAGAAGAGGGGCTTCAACGAGGATAGATTTGCCGTTGAGGGTGAAGGAGGATTTCGAGAAGAGAGAGTGAGAATGATGGGTTTTAGATCTGTTGGGCTGGAGAAGGAAAAGGGAAACCGAAAGTGGGTGGTGGAGACGAAGAGATGGAGATAGAGAGAGAGAGTGAGGAGGTGCATTAGGAGAGAGAGAAGAGGAGGCGGCGGAGTTGCCTCTTTCCCTTTACATCGTTTCTCCCTTCCCCTTTCCTTATTCTCTCTTTCAATTTTTCTGCTAAGTGAGGTAGAGAGGAAGCCCTTCTTCCGTTCTAGTTTTGTTTGCTTCAAAAAATCAATTTCCTAATAAAACATTGAAGTTTCCGATGGATAAACCCATCATAAATCATTTGAATAAATATTTTTTAAAAAATAAAAATTGAAGTTTTCTGACGGATTGATCAGTCAGTAGTCAAAAGTATTAAATTTTTTTTTATTTTGGCAATTAACTTTGCGGCGGATAGATCCGTCGGAAACGTGGAAAAATCCAATCCGTCGGAAAATTCGTCGGAAAAGAATCAAAATTTCTTTGAGACAACCAAATCCGTCGGAAAATCCGTCAGAAAATGATTAAAAATTCTGATTTGTCGGAAAAACATGTTCTGACAACAATTTCCGTCAATAATATCAAAATTTCCGACGGATATTTATCCGTCAGAAAAAATCCGTCGGAAAACACCCATATTTCTTGTAGTGTAATCAAACTGTGGAGGTTAGATGACCTTTTTCTCTTCAATCTTTTTATTATTATTTTTTAAACTAAAACTAAAAAAATACTATTTTTTATTTTTTAAAAAAAGAATCTTCGCCCACTTGGCATCACATGGTACAAAATGACTAATTTATTGCGTTTGATTAGAATTTTGATGTGACATATCCGTAAAATTTGGCCAAAATTGGACAAGTGTTAATGGCAAACCTAAAAGTAAATTTGGAGAGCTAAACATTGAAGAAAAAAAATTAAAACATGTAACAAAACAATCCTAAAGTTTAGATAGTAGAAACATAATTAAGCCAATTTTTTTTTTAAAGAATATACTAGTTAACATTGTAGATTAAAATAATAATTAAAAACGGTGGGTTCAGTAGACCCAAACGGTCCCGGCCTCACCATGTTTGGGCCACGTGAAGTGCATGTGCGAAGAGTATTATAATGTAATTAACGTTATGTGTAATGTTGTGAACACACACGAGCCCATGTCCCATGAATGATAGTCATGTCATGAGCAATTGCAAGAAGAGGGCCATCACTGTTCACCCTCTGTTGTAATTAATCAATGACATATTGGCATCTCAAATATTTAATTTTAAATATTTGAAATATTTAAAATAATGAAAAATTATCACATTCAAAATAATGAAATATCAACTTATTATCACATTCACTCGTTTTAACAAGCGGTGAGTGAGAGATATTGACCAAAAATTTAAAAGAAACGTAACTAATAATATCAGCTTGTGTACATGAACAAGATTATAAGAGCCCAAACAAAAACTATAGTAAAAACAAATTATGATTATTTATTTCTCACAATTTGCACACATTTAAAAGTGAAAATGGTTTCGCTTAATGATTTTGTTTTGTCCAATAATTTCTAAAGTCAAAGGTTAGATATTTTCTGTCGACTTTTTCTACCAAATTTTAGTGACTGAATAACCAATCACTATGCCATTGGATTTCACATATCATATGGAATTATTGTTGTGTTATATATATATATATATATGTATGTATATAATATTTAAGGGGAGCATGAGCTCTCACCTGCTTCTGAAAAGCTCCACCACTATTAATGAGTGCATACCTTAAAAATATTATATAAAATCAAATCTAACATTTTTCAATATATTAAGTATAATATTTCAATTAACAAAATTATTTTATTTGCTACTCAGCATTCCTTGTTAAGGTTCCATCTCAAAACCAATTGGCAATATATTATGAGGCAGGCGATGTGGGACTTCCAACACGCCCCCTCCAACGAAGTCTGCCGGACCAGGCAAAGGGTATCTATTGACCCATAACAAAGGGCAACTTTTGGCCCATAACAACCGGAAAGAAGTTGGGCTCTGGCTCTGATACCATGTTAAGGTTCCATCTCAAAACCAATTGGCAATGAGAGGAGTAGCCCAACAGATATTTAAACCATGCCATATATTATGAGGCAGACGATGTGGGATTTCCAACATTCCCTCTGATATTCGTAAATTAAACTGACTTCATTTTAGGTGTGAACAATGCAGGGTATGTAACTATATATATAATAATCACAACTAGTTTAGGGAGTAAGGTAAATATGTACTAATACTAGTACATATATATATCACTTTTTTATATTAAAAAAGTAGTTTTTCAAATCAAACAAAACGAAGAAATAATAGGTTTTGTGATAATATGCAGACAAGCCACAAATTTTTCGTATTTCTGTCAAACAAGTGATGTTGCCGGATATCAAAAATACCACTTGAGGCATATGGGGCAGGGAAAACACAAATCTAACAGGGAAAAAAAAATGCCAACACAAACTTATACTGTTTTATACATACTTTTATACACAAGTGAATGGCATTGGGGAAAATAAGCACCTAGCCCACTCATTATTTCTACTTTTATATACTCTATTTGTATATTTTATTATTAACATTAGAGTGAAGTACCACTTTTGTCTCTCATGTTTTTTTTATGGGACACTTTAGTCCCTCAAAATGTGGAAATTCACTTTTGGTCTCTGAAGATTTTTTTTATGAGACACTCAAGTCCCTATGTCCATTCCGCCAACTGCCTCAACTGAGGACTTAAGTGTCCCATAAAAAAATCTTCAGGGACTAAAAGTGAATTTCAATTCCACATTTTGAGGGACTAAAGTGTCTCATCTAAAATACATGACGGACCAAAGTGATACTTCACTCTTAACATTATTGTTATTGTTTTCCATGCGGACTTTTTCTATTTACTTAGGGCTGAATTGCCATTTTAATTTGTACATGGAAAATGTCTCATGTTGAACATTTGTTCATATTGTTGACAACCATGGGATTCATTTTAAGGTATAAAAGCCGTAGGAGGAGGATAAATTATAGAAATTTCAAAGAGAGAAATACTTGTTTAATTAATTTATTGCTTGATTAGATTACAATGCTTATCTAATGAAATAGTAAATTCTAAAAGTAATAAAGATCACTTAAGTGGCATTTTTTTAATAGAGAATAGGAACATTCTAGAAATAAACTAATACAGTAACAATAAGGCTTGCTTAATCATTTAAACTAACTAAAATTTATCTTATACCTCTTATCCAAAAAAAAAAAATTATCTTATACCTTTTCTCCAAATGGAACTTATATAATCCCCTTAATTAATCTTGATAATTAGACCCAACATCATAACAAGAAGAGAGAGTTAAAAAGATAAAAGAGAGAAGTGATTCTTGATGTAACGTGAAAGAAAAAAAGATACGAAAAAAAAAAGATTGATATAAATAAAGGTGGAAAAAATAATAAAAACAAATATTATTTTCCTTATTGTTTTTGAAATGCATGCATTATGTATATAAAGAAAATAAAAATTATACAATATTTACAAATTAAAGAAATGCTCAATCTCGATGTATAAATAGCCAGAACACGTTGCTCAATTATGTGCTATTATTGTCATTTTCTCAGTAGAGCTTTGAACTTTTCAAAACAAAACTTTTCAAAACAAAATACTATCTACATACACATCCATTTCAAGTAAAAAAAAGAAAAAAGAAAAAGTTACAACTCTTACAAAGGATTGTACTGAATGGTGTGACGTATCTAATATTTCTTTCCATCTTTTTTTCTTGATGGCCAATTTGGCCACGTACGATAACAACCAAAACAAATGGGGTATTGCGTTTATGGGTTATTTATTATATTGATTTTTATTTGCAAATATAAAAATATAACAGAGTATGTTGGAATATATGCTTTTGTTTGTTTTATTTTATTATCTTAAAATAATAATACTGTGATATAGGAATGGTCTGAAACTACGCAAATATTATTATTGTTGCAACTGTTGCCGTATAGCGAGTGAGATAAGTTTTGGAAGAGTTTGATTTAAATAATGTTTTCCTACGTGAGGACAAGACAAAGGCACATGTGGAGGTAGGGGCCCCTACTCTTCGTGGAACCCTTCGTGTTGTGAATTGAGAGGTTGAGATGCCTTTCCTTTCCAAATTAAGTTATTTAGTCTATGTAGACGACAAGGCAGTCCTTTCATTTTCGTTCTTTTCCTTGTCCAACTACAAAACACTTTCATTAATTTCTTTTAACTATAATTTTCTATTTGAATTTTTTTTTATATTGAACAATTTCTCTTTTGGTGAAACATTGTATGTTTTTTTTTATTATTTTTTTAATAGCAAATAAACAGATTAAATAAAATAAAAATAAAAGAACACAAGGGTATTCTTATCCCCAACTATTTTACAATTGTTTCAAACACTCCAATAGATTTAACAGCTAATTTCCACAAGAATGATTCACATCTATGTTTATATACGTTTAATGCCATTTAACTTTTTTTTTAATTATAAGAGTCAATTTAGTTTTTATACACCCTTTCAAAAATAAAAATTGGTTTTTATATAGAAAGTGAGAAAACTGATTATACAACTTGTTATATGTAAGATCCAAAACAACAATGAACACCTGATGAGAACAAAAATAAAGGAATTAAATAGAAACAAGGTTCAATTTAATACAATTTGCAGGCAGTTAACTTCCTTACGTATGTGTTAGGGTTTTTTTTGGGTTTTAATTTAGAGAAATTTTAATCTTTAATCCTCATGAATTATTTATCCTCTGGTTTTCAACCCCTATGTTATATTTTTTAGACCAAATGTTATAACTAGAGAACTTCTCCCGAAAGGAAGTTCCAGCAAAAAAAAGTTAAGAAAATGAAAGTCTATTTGTGAAGAAATTATTGTATGATCTAGGATTATTGATCTCAATCTTGTTCAGATCATTGATTTAGAATATTATATATATATATATATATATAATATAATATTCTCTTAGAATATCCTGTTCAGATTATTATATATATATATATATATATATAATATTCTCTTAGAATATTTCAAATCAAAGGTTTGGAAGAAATTTGGATTATTGATCCTGAATCGTGCAATAATTTCTTATGTAGGTGAGATATGCATTCCACATGTCAGCTTTTAATTTCATAAAAAAAAATACTGGGAAAAACAAAAATTGTCACCCTTTCACATTAGTATATTCATTCGTATATTGAGAAGTGAAGATGAGTTCTGGGTTTAAGATTTTTTTTATGTAAAAAAAATAAATTTTATAATTTGTCTAAAAGTACAAAAGGACTAAATTACAATAATCTAGTTTTTATATTGGACTAAATTGCAAAACTTAATTTTGACTAATTTAAGTAATGATGTGGCCTGCATGTCTTAGGTGGCAAGGTTTTATTGGTTTAACAATGGGTTGCATAACAACCATTCAATTTTTGATTACACGGTAATAACACCCTAAAAAGAATACACAGTAACATACATGCTCACAATATTGCTTGAGAGTCTATAGATGTATGATTTCTCTCATTAAAAAAATCTTGTATGGGAAATCAATTAATCAAACGGAAAAACACAGACAAACATAAGGTCTATGCAAGTGATCGATAATATATGCTAGTTGTTATTTATTTTTTTTAGATAAACCAAATTGCATTAAAGGGCACTGGGGGTGCACAACCCAAATACAAGAAGAGCAACAGGCCACCACCTTACAAATTAAATAGCGGCGGTCTTAATACACTGAAGAGGGTTAATACACCAATTTGCAAAAGTAACACTGGACAATCTAGAGTGACCTACAAACCACCTCCAAGTTCTCACTTTTATCAAATCTAAGGTACCAACAAAATCTACTTGAGAAGAAGAGAAAACTATATTGTTCCTCAATAACCATATTGACCACACAATTGCGAGCCCCATCATTCTCCAATACTTTGCACATTTTTTGTGTCTAAATATTGAGGTATGGTTCATGAAGTGGTCAATACCATTATTGTGAAGCACAATATTTACACCAAGCCAATTATAACAACCTGTCCAGAGATTATAAGAGAAAGGGCAATTAAATAGCAAGTGATTAATGGACTCATCTTCATTCATGCATAGAACACATGAGTAATTGTCATCCATTGGAATGATGCCACGCCTGGCCAAAGCCACTTTTGTTGGCAATTTACCTCTTAAGGCTTTCCATCCAAAAGCGGAAACTTTAGTCGGGATGCATTTGTTCCACAGCTTCCTGCACCAAGGTTCTACTTGATTCATTCCATCATCAGCAAGCTTCAAGTAAGCAGACCTAACTGAAAATGAACCATTTACATCATAAATCCAGCGCCAACCATCTTCATTAGCCAGAGGACCAGTGAATGCATACATAACATTAGTAAGATCACCAGCTAAGGCCTCCTCCCATGCAAAGAGGGTTCTGCGCCATTCAAAATTCCACATCCAGACATTTGCATTCCACGTACCCATTTGAGAGACAAAACAATTTTTTGAATTGGAGATAATAAACAACCGAGGAAACCTATTCTTAAGAGCAATATCACCCACCCAAACATCATGCCAAAAAAGAATTTGAGACCCATCCCCTATTCTCCTCCTCACTCCCTCAGTAAACCAATCTCTACTCAACCCACCCAACATTCCACTACTTTTAATGTCAACCCACCACTTAGACTCTCTCACACCTCTCATTCGAGTAGCGGCGCCATCTAAGAATGGGTTATACATCCCATATTTAGCTCTAAGAACCTTAACCCACCACGCCTCCCTCTCACTAACTAGCCTCCATCTCCATTTTCCTAAAAGAGCCATGTTAAAAATCCTAAGGTTTCTAACCCCCAGCCCCCCCTTCTCCTTTGATTTACACACCACATCCCAACTAACCCAAGCTACACCTCTCCTATCCCCCCCGTTTCCCCAAAGGAACTTTTTTTGAATTTTTGTCAGAGTATTTATGATGCACATAGGAGCTTTGTAGAGAGAGAGCAAGTAGACCGGCAAACTAGAGAGAACAGAGTTTAGCAGAACTATCTTACCCCCAAAGGAGATGTGCTTGCTTTTCCAACTAGATAGACGCTTTTTGAAAGTATCCACCACACCTGACCAAGTACGAGCTCGATCGTTGTTATATATTGTCGAAATGAGTGATTAAAGTACAGAAGTATATGATTCTGGATGTGAAGAGAAAATGAAATTTATTTGGAGAAATTATGTGCAATTTTGCCTGCTATGTAAGACATGAAAATGAGAGAATCGCCCCTATATCATGTTTTGTCCAATTCCTCAACCCAGCTTAAAGATTAGAGGTTGAACATAGCAATATTATATCAATGTCCAATGAGTTTATTAATTTTGTTTTGAGTTTTATTCCAGCAAACTTACACCATTACTTCATAATTTAGCATACAAGTATGCGCTTTATCTGCATTCATAGTTGTGAATAAGATAAATTGAGATAAATGATATATTTCATCATGTGATCGAAAGTCTAGCTTCTTTTTTTTTTCGCTAAGCAATTATGAAAGCACAAGGGGTGCTTTGCCCATATACATCAAATGGACTCGATCAAGTACAAATAGATGAGGTGGATCGAATACAAGCCCAAGGATTAATACACCATTGGCTAAAATTGTATACATCCTGGGATTTAAACGCGCAAAACCATCTCCAAGTTCGGATTTGAACCAAGTCCATAACCTGTATATGATCCATCACAGCATCTGAAAAAACTATGTCATTTCTCATAAGCCAAATTGACCATACCATTCCAAGCCAGAGGCTTCTCCATGCATCCGCGAATCTTTTTCTTCTTTGCAAAAGCGCGTGAGTCAAAAAGTGGCCCTGAATATCAAAGGAAAGAGAGGCATTTACCCCCAGCCAGGAGTAAAGAGCGCACCATAGGTTTCTAACAACAGGGCAAAGAACAAAAAGATGATCCACCGTTTCTAGACAATTATTGCAAAACACACAATTCACATTATCATCAACTGAGATTACACCTCTCCTTTGTAGAGCATCTTTAGAAGGAATTCTTCTTCTCAACAGCCGCCAAGAAAACGCACATACCTTGGAGGGGGCATTCTTGCACCAAACCATACTTAGCAATCTGTCTTCTTCAGTGTGGGAGAAATTCATTTGGGCAACATAAGCATTCTTCACCTCATAGATACACGATCCAGTCGAACCCCATCTCCACTTGTCCTCTTTTCCAGAAATACATGATTTTAGGCTCACCAAAGCTAACATCTCCCTCAGTAAACCCTCTTCCCAAACAAACAAATTTCTGCGCCAAAGAATCCGCCAGGACCAGCAATTATTTTCCCAGAAACCACAGTCATTGACAAAGGCATTTTGGGCGGAAGAAAGAGAGTACAGCCTTGGGAAAGCCTCTAAAAGAGGTTTCTCCCATATCCATTTATCAGACCAGAAGCGTGTTGATGTTCCATCTCCTAAATCCATCCACAAATCTTTGTCGAACCAATCAACCTGCTCAACCCAAGTAGCCTGAAGCACTCCAAGCCACCAACTTGATATGCGAGTTCTGGTAAGTGCATTTAAATCAGCAGCAGAGTTTCCATATTTCGATATGATTACTGTACTCCATAGAGCGTCTGGTTCATGCAAGAGGCGCCATCTCCATTTCCCCAACAATGCCCTGTTAAAACAACCCAAGTCCTTTACACCAAGCCCACCACAATCCTTTGGTTTACAAACATCAGCCCAAGCTACCCAAGGTATGCCTTTACCATCCTTTTTATTTCCCCACAGGAATTTCCTTTGGATTTTTGTGAGTACTTGAATTACCTTCTTTGGTGCTTTATAGAGAGAAAGCGTGTACACCGGAATACTGGATAAAACTGCCTTTAGCAACACAATTCTACCACCAAAAGAAATATATTTCCTCTTCCATTTTGCAAGACGTGATTGAAATGAGTCTATCACATGTTTATACGACTCCTCTCTCCTAGGATTTGCACCAACCAACACACCCAGATACATAAAAGGAATACTATCAATCTTGCACATCAAAAAATTAGAGGCAGCAAGGAGGAAATCTCTATCTACTTTAATAGCAAATAAAGAGCTCTTTTTGGAGTTTACCTTCAAACCCGAAACCAGTTCAAAGCACATTAGGATTGACTTGATGCACCACAGATTATCAAAGGTGGGTTTGCAAATAACCATGGTATCGTCGGCATATTGCAAGCTAGAGATTTCTACAATGCTTGAATGCATTGTAGAAAGTCTAGCTAGAATGCTTGAATGCATTTGCTGCATTATTGACTACTCCCTCCAGTCCTATTTATAAGACCCTTTTGGGGTTTTCATTTTGGTCCTATTTATAAGACCCTTTTTCAATTTTCAATAGCATTTAATTACTTTTTTCCACTAACACCCCTATAAAGTCAACACTTTTTAGAGTTCCAATAACAATTATAGGGGTAGTTTTGAGAAAGTATATCAAATTTTCACATTTCCAATGCCACTAACACATTTATTCACTCTCCTTGATGGGAGTGAAAAACCTCAAAAGGGTCTTATAAATAGGACCGGAGGGAGTAAAGAATAAATATAAAATTCCATTACACATTATTGATGCTAAGAACATTGGTAAAGTCAACTTTCACGGTTGTTTTAGATTTAAAAAAAAAAAAAATTCATTCCAAGCAATTGCTAGAAGCACAAGTCAACTTTCATGATCGTAATTACTAATTACGATTAATGTGCAGCGAAAACCCCTGTTGTTAGTCTATAATCAAATTTTTGTGAAAGTTTGATATTTCAATTCATTCTTCTTCTTCAAACGAATTTCTATGAAAGTTTGATATTTCAACTCCTCCTTTTGATAGCTGCTAAATGAATATTTGTCTAAACAAAGGAAAAATGTTCAAACATATCCTGCCATTTTTATTTTTTTTTATAAAATTGAAGATTTCAAACAAATTAGTTATTTTTTTTACAATCTACATATCAATAATTAGGTAAACCCTTGAAAAATAGCTTAAATATGATTTTAGTCCTTATAAATATATATGATTTAGAAATTCGTCCATGCAAATTTTTTCTTTGATTTTGGTCTATGCATTTCCATGTAGTTTTGGTTTTGGCCTTTTAACATTAACTTAAGATGAAAAATACTGACATGGCATAATGGAAACCACATGAACAGTGACACGTGGCAATAGAGACTTAAATTTAAAAAAAAAAACCCTAATTTTGAGGGACTAAAATTAAAAGGGATAAGAGCTTCAAAAGTAGTAACAAAGTCTTGGAAATATAAATTCGTCATCTTTTAAATATTTAAGATTTAGTTTTTCAATGAAACACAACCTTTTTTAACCTCTTATTCTCAGCCTTTTAGAAAATCCAAATTAAAATCACATTATTGAGGGATTAAAATAAAAAATAAAAAAACAACCTAATTTTAAGGGACTAAGAGAAAAAAAAATCCTTTTTTGAGGGACTAACAAAACTTAATTTTGAGATATTAAAAAAAAGCCCTCATCCCCATTCCCTCTCATTCTCACTTATACATACAAACCTCTCCCTTCTTCCCTAATAAAGTAAGTTAATCGTAACTTGCCTTATATGGTGCGTGGTATGAATAGAGGGCATGGTACTCGTGAATAATGATGGACCTGGTTAGAGATTCGTGGTGGTTTGCGAACATCAAACATGTTAGCAATGTGAGAAAAAAAAAAGTGTTGGTGCAATGGTTACAATAAATATGGGACAGTGATTTTGTGATTATGTGTTTACAATGACTTTGGGCATGGAGTTATAATTTGCATTGACTTCGATAAGCAACAAAGATGATGATATGGAGATGGTCGTACAAAAACGAAATTATTGAATGGGAAAATTTGAAGAATGCAGTATGTTTTTATATTATTAATTTTAATAAAAAAATAGGATTTTGATTTTAGCTAGTCCCTCAAAATTAGATTCTTTTGATTTTAATCCATAAAAAAATTTGTTTTTGTCCCTCAAAATTAAGTTTTTTTTTTAATTTTTTTTTTAAATTTTAGTCCATTAGTTTCCTATTGTTGATGTGGCATTATTGATGAGATCCCCAATAGTCCGCGTCAACATTTTTCATCCAAAGTTAATGTCACGAACCAAAACCAACACAACATAGAACATTTTTTTCAAAGGCGAATTTTGAAAATCACATATATGATTCTTTCTAACCTATGCACCATGTGTGTTAATCAAACCTTAGAAAGTAAATTTTTATTGGGAAACTAATACACTTAATGACTTTAAAATTAATTATTTAATTCTTCAATACAATTTTATTAATTTTATTCTCTTATCTTATGGATGAGATGCATAGGATAGAAAAAGCCAAAAAAACAATAATTAATATTGCATTCGTTTTACCAGTAAGGCCCATCACAAAGGATTATTCTTTGGCTATCGATTGGAAGATACGCTTGGTGAATATATATATATATATATATATATATATATATATATATATATATTGCATTCGGTTGGGGAAAAATATTTCCACCCGCTGGATGAGTTTAATGTTCCATGAGTTTGTCCTCTAATCATGTATAGGACATTAAATGTTCCCTACAAGACTTTAAAGGGTAAGATGTCAACAGCTAAATAATTTAGTAATCAATTACTTTTTTTCCTCATAAATTATGTCGTTTTAGGTTCCAAAAAATCTATTCCATCCCACTTAAATTATAATCAAAACTAACTAATTTTACGCTTATTAAGGAGGTTGGTTGATTGTATTTAATTTTCTCAAATTTATAAAAGAATAGAGGTATTTTAGGAAAGTTGCATTGAGAATAAAACAAAAATTAAATAAGATAACAATATTCTAGGGATGTTTTTGGAAAGTGGCATTGTGAATGAAATAAAATTTAAGAAAGTTGGTTAGTTTTGCTTATATTTAAACCAAGAGATGTATGTTTTTTGTTGCTTATATTTCGAGTCGGAGGGAGTATAGATTAATAAAATTAGTTTACAAATCAACCTATACTGTAAAGATATTGACATGTGTCACTTACTTGCTTTTGATTGTTGACAAGTGACACATATCACTTTCTTATGATGTAAGCTTATTTGTAGGTCTATTTATTATAACTCCTTAAGTCCTTGCACATATATTAAGAAATGAGTCAATAGTATAAGAATTTGGTATATTTTGACTAAATTACTCCTATTTAATAATAAGAGAGAGTAATAATAAATAAATGAAGATTACTATATATTGAAGAAAGATTGAGAAATGAGTAGTGAAAAATATGATGCAATAAATAAGAGCATACATGGAAAAAAGTAAAAATGAGTATTGGGTTTATACAAGAACATAACTTATCAGACAAAATAAAATGGTGAAATGAACATAACTTATGGGACGAAAAAAGTATATATTATAAAAATGATATCTGCAATTCAAAAAATGAACGTGATGCATCCACAAGTTTATTCCATTTTTTTTAAATAATAAAAAATACTAATGAATTATATATTATAAAGGGATTCGCTATATATTGCTTTGAAAACAATGTTTAAACAACTAAAAGTGTAAAATTAATCTAAAAAATAATGCAGTGAAAGTGTTATAAGTCAAATTTATAATTTTTCAATCTTTAACTTATCAACTTTTCATTTTTTTTTTAAAAAACTTATCAACTTTTAGTTGCTTAAACCTCTTTGAGCAAATGATATCAAATAAAAACATGATATTTATTAGTACTTCTTCTGTCTTTAAATATAAGTACTTAGAGTAAACTTTCAAGTGGATTAAGAAACTTAGTTAATATTGTTAGTGGTATTAGAAATAGTAATACTACGTAATTAGTAATCTTTTTCAAAATTACTCTTATAATTGTCATTAAGAATTTATAAAGTGTTGACTAAATAGGAATATTTAAAGAAAAGAAATAATTAATGTCATTAAAAATTGAGATAAATATTTATATTTAGAGACAATGAAAATTCACTATTTAATATTTACATTTAGAGACAGAGGGAGTAAAATAAAAACATTATCTTTTGCATATAAATGGAGAGGATCTCTAAATAAAATAAAAACCCTTGCTAAAACAAAAAGGTTAGGAGATACCCTTGCTTAAAAAAATAGTAAAATAGAAACACCTATCTATATCTTGAATCTCTCTCTCTTTAAAGTCTTTCTTCCGTTTGGTTTGGGGTAAGGGCAACATTGTCGCCATCTACCCCATCATCTCTATATATACTCACAACGCACAATCATGTTTTCTCATCACCTCATTTTTTATCTTTCTATAAGGTACTATGTTTTCTTGCATCAAGTACTAGCAGGCATCACTAGCTGCGACTAATACTACTTCCAAAACTACTCATCATCATTAAGCCAGCCATATATTACTACTATATATTCAACTAGCTAGTTAATTATATTATTCAACACTCACTCACTCACTCACTATGCCTTCAATCTCAGAATCCTATAGAAACCACCCTGTCCATGTTCACCACAAGCACCCTGACTTGTACTCCCTACAAGAACTCCCCGAATCCTACACTTGGACAAACCTCAATAATGATCACACCCCTACTACCACATACCCTTCTTCCAATAATAATTGTAACATTACTAGTGAGGGTAGTAGTGTAAATGTCCCCGTTATTGATCTCAATGACCCAAATGCTTCAAAACTAATAGGCCATGCATGCAAAACTTGGGGTGTGTTCCAAGTTGTGAACCATGGTGTCCCTTTAAGCCTCCTTGATGACATTCAATGGGTTGGCCAAACCCTTTTCTCCCTTCCCTCTCACCAAAAACTCAAAGCTGCTCGGTCCCCCGACGGCGTTACGGGCTATGGTCTTGCTCGTATCTCTTCCTTCTTCCCCAAACTCATGTGGTCTGAAGGCTTCACCATTGTTGGTTCTCCTCTTGATCATTTCCACCAACTATGGCCTCAAGATTATAACAAATATTGGTACCAACACATCTTCATGCACGTCTTCAATCTTTATACTATATATACTTTTTTTTTGTGTGCGATGAATACTAATCATCTCGAGACCTGAAAATCATCAAAGTGAATTCTTTTTCTCCTTTCAACTTTTTCCAAAAACAACTTCTATCAACATACATAAAAAATTTAATTATTTACAAACTATGTTAGGCATGTGCATGTTATAAACTAGATATATAATATTAATAATAAACTATATATAAAAGTATAAAGTATAAACTAAGCAAGCTAGCTTCTTTGGCTCTCTTCTCCTTTCTTTTTCTAAACTTATAATTCTTTCATTTAAAAAAGTTTTTTTTTTTTAAAAAAAAAAATTTGTGGTGACGGTACTAATGCATGGCCCATATATAAACTCATTTGTCCTATCCTAAAACAAAATAGCAAAGATTATAATGAGAGAATGGTCCCACATAAAAGATTTAGGAGAGTGATGAGAATCTATTGCACCGAATCCACTTGCTTCTGTTTGTTATGTATGTACGAAATCCACTTGGCTATTGGTCAATAGTTCCGTGATTTTTCCTAATACTCCTTCATTCATTAATTTGGCTTATTGTTTTGTCTTTTCAGTGACATTGTAGTGCAATATGATGAAACCATGAAAAAGCTAGCGGGAAAATTAATGTGGTTGATGTTGGATTCTCTAGGCATTACTAAGGAAGATCTCAAATGGGCCGGGTCAAAGGGCCATTTCAATGATGCTTGTGCTGCCTTGCAATTGAACTCCTACCCGAGTTGTCCGGATCCAGATCGGGCCATGGGCCTCGCCCCACATACCGACTCCACCCTTTTCACAATACTTTACCAAAACAATATTAGCGGATTACAAGTCAAATTGGATGGCAGCGGCGGTGGCGGTTGGGTAACGGTACCACCTGTGCCCGGCGGCCTCGTAATCAATGTCGGCGATCTTCTCCACATTTTGTCAAACGGGTTGTATTCAAGTGTGCTCCATAGGGTCCTAGTGAACCGGACCCGGCAGCGGTTTTCGGCTGCCTATCTTTATGGGCCCCCGGTGAATGTGGAGATTTGTCCACATGCAAAGCTAGTAGGCCCAACTAGGCCCGCCCTTTATCGGCCAGTGACTTGGACCGAGTACCTTGGCACCAAAGCAAAGCACTTCAATAAGGCACTCTCATATGTTCAACTTTGTGTAACCTAGCTTGTAGTATTAGTAACGGTTTGTTTGATGTAAACGAGTCATACAAAAACAGTGTGCAAGTGGGCTAATAGATAGCTTTGAACTTTTTCGATCTTTCCCTCTTGCATGGTCTATTTTGTACCAAGCAACAAAAGGCAACAGAAATGAAAGTACTTATTTTTGCTTAACTGGAACTTTGGATGGTTAAATAATTGGATCCATGTGGTGGGGAAAAAACAATAAAGAAGTTGAAAAGGTAACAATAAAACTTTTATTATTAAACATTCAGAACACTATATTTACATATATAATAAAATTTTATTAGCAAAATTAATCATTTGATCCATCCCTTAGGTTAATTATTTGTTTTACTTTTATCCTTAAATTTTTTTTTTTGAAACTGATCCCAAAAATATATTTCCAATAACACCTTTAGAATACTATTCTGAATATGGATGGAATGTTCTATTAGAATAATTATTATTTTATTCAATTTAACCGGATATTCTAATGTCATTAGTAGATCACCAAGTTATAATAGGATTACCTATGTAAACAGAAATGAATTTAATGGACCAAATTAATTTTTTTTAAATGAGGAATTAAAATGAAACAATTAATCTGAGTGAATATTTTATTCATGTATGGTATATGGGGATACAAACAATAAAGAAGTTGAAGAGAAACCGACAAAAATTCCATTATTTAAACATGCATTCAGAATATTATTTGAGTATGTTCTTAAATAATATTTCATTCATATTCACATATTATATATCTATTTTAACCTTAAAATTATAACAATGTTCAACCAGCCACATTCACATAAATGTACGGTATCTCAATGAATGTCACATTCAAATGTGGAAGCAAGCATTATTGTATGGATAAATTTGTTTGGCTGTAAAGGGGAGAGAGAACATGGGAAAAGCCATTCTGAGGATAAGATACATAAAATCATACAAACTAGGTGCCTACAAACTAATGCAAACATACGGTCTCACTGTTGCTTCTTTTGTCTTTGTAGTGATAGTGACATTGCAAAATTGTCGATTTTGAAATATTCAATTCCACTACAGGACTCACAAAACAACATTTTCTTCGGAACTTGATATTCATATTTATGTATTATTACTTTTCTGGTGCGAAATTTTGTATAAAGTCCGTCCAAATTATATATACAAACATATTATGCAAGAATCTTTTCCCAATTTCAGATAAAAATTGTTATTTGAACGCTCAAAATATAATAGTACCCAGTATCGTACCGGTAAAATTATTGGTTCATTTACTATTAACAGTCCCAAATCCATTTTATGTATTAAATGTTTGATTTTTTTTAGAAAATAAAATATAAAATTAATAATGGATGATGGTGATGTATTCGAGATTATTGATCGCGGATCACCTAATAATTTTTTCTCATACTTTCTTTGTTTTATTATCTTGGTTAAAAAAATGCAAAAACTTTTGTCACAAATTAAAGTAATTAAAAATTATACATAAAAATGTTCACAAAAAAAAATAATAAAAATTATACATTAAAAAATCTTAAAAATTATATATTATATTCGTGATTGATTAAGTGAGTGAGAAAAGACAAATTTAATTACAAAATGATTCTTTGTTTAGCAAAGAATAAAAGAATTCTTTTGGAAATTAAAAAATATTGCATCATGTATTAGTTGTAATGATATATATATTTGTATAATAATACCAATTTGTAAATAATAAGTGAATTATGAATTGTATTAAAATATAATCTCTTATTTCCATTGACTAGTTAAATTTTTACCAAAATTTTGGGGAAAAAGGGAGTACATTTTTATATGACCTAATTTGTCAATTTTTTTCCTTATTCAATAATTCATATTTATTTATAGAATATTTAACTCAATTTTGTATATTATATGCGAGAGTATCTACTTTTACTCAAGTAAACATGCAACGCTACACAATACTATGAGATATATGCAAGAAAAACATTATTCTTTTCTGATATATATCACATATTGGATGAAAACACACACATAAACCCCGCCCAAACCTTTGTTCATAATAGCCTATCGTGTTATTATGGTAATTTTATTCCAGCATAGTACGAAAATGGAGCTTGTTGGATGAAGGACAAGCACTTTGAGAACCTTACAAAATCACTAGGGAACGGATTCCACCCAGCCAAGTTGTGCATGCTCACTGATCAATGACTGACATGCTGGATGCACTTGTGAGAAGTGAAAACCTTACATAAACTCTTAGTTTTGCCGGATGATGCTAATAATTAACTGGTCAATGGTTAATATATATTTTTTTTAGTTATCATCAAGATTCGAACCTTAGTTCCAACATTTCATGTCCCACAACTCTATCCACTAAGCTAACTTTTAGGAATGTCAATGGTTAATTTATTTAATAAAGTTGCATGACAAAATTTAATTAAATGGAATAAACCACTTTAGAAGAAGAGCCCTTTTTAATAACTTTTCAGATGAGTCCAAAATAATGCGAGGGAATAATTGTTAATAATTTGGCATATGAAATAATTGCCTGAACACATTGTTGTTCTTATCTCTCTGCAACCACGTGTTGATGTGGCTAGTAGTCTTACTTAGAACCATAGCAGGTTCCAGCTTATAATCATGGTGAAGTGCCTGTTTTTACCATTCTTGATTTCATTTGTTTGCCTTGTCTTATTTCTGTTACCTTATTTATCGTTGTTCATATGCATGATGTCCCTACTTCTGTGTTGTTGGGGTCTTTGCCCACGTTTATTCATCCTGCTTGTCCTAAAATTTCCTTGTTTATAATGAGTTTGTTTATTGAATCAAATGAAGCATTTGCCCTGTAATTTGACCATGGCCAAAATATAAAACAGAAATATATTATTCTCATATGAATGGAAATAAGTTTTTGATCAAAATATTGTTTCACCCTCCCTAAATTGTCTTGGTTTAATTTTCACGGACATTTTTTGTATTCCAATAACCTACTACATGCAAACCTTTTCCAAAAGGAAAAGTTTGTAAAAAGCTAGAAATATTCGTAGGAAAGTGGTTATAAGGGTAGAGAACTAGGGAAGGCCAATATACCAATTGTAAGTGTCAAATTATCGACGTTTCACATTTTTTTATGCACATTTGTTAATTATGGGAACAATAAATCATCTTTTTTATAACAACTTACGTAGCTCCTTTAAAAGATTTTTTTACTGAAAAGTTTTTTTATGGAGATGAAAGAGGGAAAATTAAAGCCACCATTAATAACGGTGGGAGCATGAGGAAGATTTAAATTTAAGTTTCAACATTTTATATATGTCGTAAAACTCTATCAATTCACCTAATTTTCTTGATCCAGGACATAATTCCCTTAAAAGTTATCCACTCAGTTCTTATATAATTGTTATTATTTTATAAAATCGAGGCTAATATTAATTATTATTTTTTATAACTCTAACCTTATTTAATTAATAATATGAAAGGTAACAAATGAAGAAAAATGACCGATTACTATAAAAAAAATAAAAAACAAAAATGATAAAATAAGTATTAATTTATTAAAAAATATTAAATTTACTTTATAATCTATATCATAATCTATATGTTATAACCTTAAAAAACTATTATTCAGGAAAAGGTTAAACTCAACTACTCGTATATAATATCAGCCTTATCGCAATGTTGGATCAACGGCTGATGTTCAGTCTTCATAGGAACTTCATTACTAACTCAAATGAAGAGAGATAAAACAAACTACTGTACTAATTGCACAACAATCATTTGCACCATGTCAAAAATACAATAATATCCATCGGGTCTTGCTAACAAGTGTCCTAAGATATTTGTTAAGGATATTAAAAGTGAAAAAAATTCATAAATTCAAGTTATTTACTTCGTCGAGAATTCAAAAAAGTACATTTTTCTATAACTTTTAACCGCATTTAATCCCTTAACAAGTGCCCTAAGGATAGTCTTTATCATTTTTCATATTCATAAAGTATCATCAAAACAAGAAGAAGAAGCAAACAAAAATTAGTGAGATGTGTATTTTTAAGTTGGTTTTGCTATATTTTCTTATGTTCTCATTTTATTAAGTTTGAAAAGAAGATCGGCAACAAGCTATTATTTTGTCTCTTTCTCATTTTAATGAAGGGTCCGAGAGTTTGGCGCCATGATTAGAATGACTACCATTTTCTTTTCATAAGAAAAAAATTGATAAAATTGTTTTTTTTTTCATTTCGACATTACAAGACAATTTTGTTTTCGTTTATGAGATTTAGAAAATTCTTCTTTAATATCTAAGATTATAAAACATTATTTATGTTTGTCATTAGAATTGGTGTCGTTTAACTCCGATCCTCTTTGAGTCTAATCCCTAACTTATAAACATTTATTTCAATTTGATTTTTGAAATTATTAAATTTATTTCAGTTATATCCTTAAAATAATTATTAATAATCCACGTATGATTAAGGTAAGTAATATTTTATAATCTCAAAAATTTAAAAAAAAATCGAAAATTCAAGAACGAAAATGAAATTACATTGAAACGTCAAGAAAAAACTGATAGTTTTGTAAGAAAATATATTTTAATGGAGCATAAGAAGCGCTTAATTAACCCCATGCAAACAGTGGACTTATACTGAAGACAGATACAGTGACACTAAAGCACTATTAGTACATGGGAATGGCTACCATATAATTAACATTCTATTGCTCGTGTGATGACACTAGACCATGTGCGTTGAGACATATAACATTCTATTGCTCCTTTTTGGCTTCTCTTTTTATTCCAAAACCAAGAAAATGTAGCTACTAAGCTTATCTTGTAAGATCACATGCATAAATGATGTATTATTTCTAGAGTATATGACTAAGTAGTTTGTCATATTATTTGGAAGAAAAATATCCACTCACTCCTAGGAACGAAACCATACAAAATAGAGTCCGCCCAGTTGGTGGCTGCAGGGACACTTAGGATTTCCCTCTTCCCAGATCATGGGTTCTAGTCCCAGACCTCCCATGTAAACCAAAAAAAAAAAAGAAACCATACAAAATAGATAAGAGGGCGAGACACATTGAAAATAAATAAATATATATAGAGAAATGCTAATATTTAATGTAATTGTTAGGAAGTCAAACATAAGAGAAAATCACTAAAAAATGCATTTTTTTTAAGATTATCGAAACATGAAATAATATGTATTTATGATTGTTTTTCTAAAAATACTTACTAACAAGATCTTATAATATATCACCAAATTTGTCATATTATTTGGTGATAGATCAGAATAATAGCTTCCTTTGTCACATGACTTGGTTAATGATGAATTGATATTGTAGTGAGTAATATAAGTTTTTGAAAGTCTTTTAATTGGATTCAGAGAACTTAGTAGAATTACTTTTGTAGTAACTTAATCTATCTTTCCTTTTATTGAAGTAAAATCTTTACCAACTGGTGTATGGAACTTTTGGGTTTTATTTTTGTACTTCTATTCCAGTAATATATCTTGTATTTCTGATTTTTGGAATGAATTCTTTTTTCATAAAAAGATAAATATATCATTGTTCATTAATTTGATAAAGCGAGTCTGCTCACTTTAAAGTTAAAATTAGGATGAAAGACGATAGTATCTTTTCTTTTGATAGTGACGGTGGTTAATTCATTAATTCCAGAGCCTAATTATGTAATGCAAATATAACAAACACTGAAACTTTGAATAAAAATAGAGTTTCTAATTAGAATGTAAACGGTATTATTTTTTGATGTAGTTCATATTTCTTGTGTTCATTAACATATGTTGTTTATATATATATTAAAAAAAAATTCATAAGTTAGGCTTTAATTAAAAGGACTCAACTCTGAAGCATGTTCAATTGGTGGGAATGATTGAAGTGCCTCAAAGCGAAAGACAGCTAAATACCAACTTTAAACAAATAATTGGTGACTGATCGAGTAAGGAGAATTAGAGGCAACCAACCTCCCTTTTGTGGTGATGTTTCGTTGTCGTGTTTCAATATGGACTAAATGTTTAATTTACGAGATCATTCTTTTTTTAATTTAATTTATTAGGATTTTCTGGCTGACACATGCAATGAAGACTAACTTCTTTTCGAGGCTCAAAGATTAACAAAGTTAATTGAATTTTGCTTCTACAGTAGTCAAGGTCGTTTCTCATATACACACAACAAATATCAAATTTTCTGGGAACTTAACTACTCTCTCGGTTATTAAATATTAGGCTTAATTATGGTTTTGGTCCCTATAAGTTGAGGTCGTTTTGAAAATAATCCTTAAATCTTTTTTTGACCTTGATTGGTCCTTAAAAGTTTCATAAATTTGGTTTTGGTCCTTCTGTTAGTCTTCCTCTGTTAGATGCTGACGTGGCAAACGACAGGGCCACGTCAGCCCACACCTGGCTTCCAACACAGCACCTGATGTGGTTGCTCCCCATGTGCCTCCCACGTGACCTCCTTTATATGTAGGGTTGAGCACACCCATCTTCTTCTACCCTAGATCGCCGCCGAGTGAGTGAGTGGAAGGAATAGAAAGCTTGCTGCAACAATGGTGTCGAAACCAAGCACCACGAAGGGAGGTAAGTCTGATAGCGTGAGAAGCTGCAAGTCTAGTGCATCCGGATCCGTGACAACATCGAGGAAGACAGTGTGTGGCTGTGGTGCAATGACTATTTTGATGACCTCTCATAGCTCTCAGAATCCAGATAGGAAGTTCTGGAGATGCCCAAATTGCAAGGGCTGGAGAAAGGGAGAGGATAAATGCACTCTAAAAGGGAGAATTAAAGAGTCAACAAGGTAAAAATGACAAGTCAAAGAAGAAAGATTGAAGACATAGCACTTATGTTTTGAATTGAATAAAACTTGTTTATTTTGGCTTATTATTTTTTGAACCCTGTGTGGTTGGATTATTGGATATGTAAATGCTTGTTGAATATTATCATGTGGTGAAGAGCTAGACTTCAAACCTTCCAATTCGGGCATCTCCAGAACTTCCTATCTGGATTCTTAGAGCTATGAGAGGTCATCAAAATAGCCATTGCACCACAGCCACACATTGTCTTCCTCGATGTTGTCACGGATCTGGATGCACGAGACTTGCAGTTTCTCACGCTATCAGACTTACCTCCCTTCGTGGTGCTTGGTTTCGAAACCATTGTTGCAGCAAGCTTTCTATTCCTTCCACTCACTTACTCGACGGCGATCTAGGGTATAAGAAGATGGGTGTGCTCAACCCTACATATAAAGGAGGTCACGTGGGAGGCACATGGGGAGCAGCCACATCAGGTGTTGCGTTGGAAGCCAGGTGTGGGCTGATGTGGCCCTGCCGTTTGCCACGTCAGCATCTAACAGAGGAAGACTAACAAAAGGACCAAAACCAAATTTATGAAACTTTTAAGGACCAATCAAGGTCAAAAAAAGATTTAAGGACTATTTTCAAAACGATGCAACTTATAGGGACCAAAACCATAATTAAGGTGCTGCGTTGGAAGCCAAGTGTGGGTTGACGTGGCCCTGCCGTTTGCCATGTCAGCATCTAACAGAGGAAGACTAACAGAAGGACCAAAACCAAATTTATGAAACTTTTAAGGACCAATCAAGGTCAAAAAAAGATTTAAGGACTATTTTCAAAACGGCCTCAACTTATAGGGACCAAAACCATAATTAAGCCTAAATATTATATGCATTAGTTTTAGATTTTATCTTACTTTTATAAGTATTTTATTCATTTTATTTATAGCATTAATTAATTTTTTTTTAAATATCCTCAACATTTTTTAGTCAACAAACATTTAATACAATACTTTATTTCTCTTTCCACACAACTACGAAATATCTCATAAAATTATTACTAAGTAATTAAAAAAATGTGCGATTATATATAATTAAAGGCAAATATGAAAATGAAAACATACATCTGATTATTAACAATTTTTTTTTATAAGAAAAGAATATATTAAAAACCAATTGGGAGAGTACGAGACATACTCAAAAGCCTCAATCCAGAACCAAAATCATATACAATAAAAAAGAGGGAAAAAAAAATCAAATACAGAAAAATCATAACAATTTTGCATAAAGATCAACAGCAATATGACAAATTTATTAACAAATTTAATAATATTACTCACTTTAGTTAATTTCCTAGCGTAAAAGGCACCCTAAGGTCCTATATTTAGGAACATGTAGTATTTGTCATTTATATTGATGACCTTATTAGTTTTTATATTATACTTCATCTATTTTTATTTAGAGCAGTGACGTTCACACACTTTATTTTTTTACACTTTTATTTGCATTTTATTTTATTTTTTTCTAATTCTTTCTTCTTTTCACATCGCACCGTACCATTTATTACTTCTATCTATTTTATTTCTATATTTTTTTCATGACACCTCTAACACCTAAGAGTAACATTTTTCTTTTATTTATTTGTCTAAAACTAACATAAACTCTTAATTTTGTTTTTCATATTTAAATTTTTTTAACCTATATATACATTACATGCATAGGATAAATAAACTTGAAAAAATAAATTATGGGGAAATGAAATACTTAATGGAAAAAAAATTAAGGTTTTAATTTTCCAATGCAATTACTTTTCCTTTTATAGTAATTGTTTAACCTATGCATCAAACATACTTTAGAAATAAGTCAAATAACTTTTATATTTAATCTTTACTATCTCTTCATCAATTATCATTAATGTTATCCCATCAAGGCATGACGATAACGGGTCGGGTTAGGGGCGACTTCGCCTATATATATCAATCCCACACCCATTAAGAGTAAGGCGAGTTCGGGTGCAGGTTTAAGGAGACCAGGTATGAAAAATTGAAAGTCAAACTCATCCCCGTCGGGTTCGGAAAAACCCGCACGTAACCCATCCAATTAGTTTTTAAAATTATCTTTCATTGTATTAAACAAAATTTATATATGAAATACATTAAAATTCAAATAATATATAATAATAAACGTCAAATTTTAAAAATACTAAAATCTTAATAATTAAATTATGATTTTAACCAAATATGTTAGTTTGACTTTACCATTTAATTATCATTAGAATGAAAATTATTTAATTTTTATATCAGAACATGTTTGGGAGCGGGGGTGAGGCGGGTACTTATAATACCAAACCCGTCCACCCCCTCCCTTTAAAGCGGGTTTCGGTTTTGGGTTTTCCCAAATTCAACCAAGAAGGGTTTTTGTTTTTCCCACCAAAATCAGATCGGTTTCGAGCGGGTACATGTGGATGTGGGTTTAATTGACATCCCTAACCCTTCAATTATTTCTTCTAGCGTTAGTATTTCTCCACTAACTATTTTCTAATTTTTCAAGCATACAAGGGTAAAAATAAAAAATCAACTATATATAAATAAAAATCGAAAGAGTAATCAGAGAGCGTAGTATATGTATCAAGTTGTATTTTTTCGTTTGCTGATAATAGAACTTGTACTATTAATTAGCTTCCTTGGAATGAATTTTTCTTATAAAAAAAAAAAAAATAGAAAGCGTTGTATAAACTATAGTTGAACTGACTTGTTTTGTTCCTATCGAGCTAATTCGTATATAATGCAATTAAAACCAATTATATCATAGAGCTCTTCCAAATTCCACGAATCTAAATCGAAAGTTTGTTGACAAGTTTATATCAAATATCAGAATCAAACTTCTTTATCGACGTATAAATCCAAAATCAATTATCTTAATCACATCAACTTGAGATTATATGAGCTAGTTAGATTTGTATTACGATTTTGTGAATGAGATGTTTTACTTGCATTGATCTAATAAGAACAATACCAACGTCCAATTAGTAGAAGTAGAAGTGACAAGGAGCTCCATTCCTTTATAGTATGTTTGGAAACACGTTGGAAGTTGTCCAACATGAGTTTGGAACAGTGTCAAACGTGATTTTTCCAAAGCATGCAAGAGTAGCTTATGCGTTGAAGAATCAATTCTGATTCAAGTTGAATTTATTCCAAACATGTACTTAGTAAATTCTCATATTAGATTTTTGTAAATAGGAAAAAAGAAAACACTAGAGAATTTTATGTTCAAGTTTTCCCAACTCGACTATGATTATATGAATTAATAATCTGACATGAATTAGGGATGTTAAGGATTTTTTCATCAAACTTTTTTAACACGGCTCAAATATCCACCTTTTCAAATCATATTATTGACATGTGAAGTCCATAATCACATTGAGAGGAGGATCCATGATTTATTTTCCTACTTTGTTTCCTACCATTTTTCTGATCCCCACCACACGAGCAACTCCGTGAAAAGATTATATAGAGACATTCAGTGCCAAAAGGAAAACAACAAACTTAAAATAAAAAGTTATGGTTTGCCATGTTAATTAGGTCAATTAATGTCTTTTCAAATTGTGAATGACCACTATACCTTTCTGATCTATATATAATCTATATTTTAAAATAAAAGATTGTTATCTTAATCTTATCAATGTGATTGAGGGAAAGCCATGCGTGGGTCTAAATTTGATTCCAAAGAAAATGGCTATAAATTCCAAGTACTCATCGTTTTCAATGCATGGTTATAGTACCCGCACGGTTGGCTCCTAATTGGAAGCAGGGCCATTAGTGGCCTTTTCTACTATCATCTCTTTCCCTATTATTATTGAATATTACTTTCTCAATTGGGATTATGTGGTCACATTTTCTTCCACTAGATTATGGTTACGTGGTTCATGCAAATTGGATATTTCGCACATAAACATATGAGACGTGCCTCTACATACCTAATTAAGAGCACGGCTGTCTCAAACGTTTTGAAGGCCTTGTGTTCGATTACGTAGTTGGAGCTTTTGTATTCTTGTTTGTATTCCTGTTTTTTTAGTTTGGACTTTTGTCCGTTCGTTGTTAATAAAAATAAAAAAATGTAGGTCATCATGAAAATTAAAATAAAATAAAATAATCAAAATAAAAATGTATATTTCATTTATTTTAAATATTTTATTTTTATAATTTGTCAATGAACCGTGAAAACTACTATAATTATTTATTGTAATTTTAACTATTTATTTCATCTTCTCTTCATTTGATCTCTAAAAAATTAAGGTGTAGTGGTGATAGAACTTAATTTTTTTTTTATGGGACTTGGGTCCTGTTATTTGGTATCTTTCCACCTTATTAATATAGTAAAAGATTAATCTTTCGAGCTTAGTCAAACTTGTTTTTCCAATCAATTTGCATTCTCACTAGATATAGAACATTGGTTCTCTCGTGAAATTGTAACGTGCCTCCAATGCCCACCAACATTCTTGTTGTTGGCCTTGAGCTATATTCAATAAGTGGTTAAAACTAAAAAATAAAGAAATAATTAGGATTGTCCCTTTCTTTTTTTTTTGGGTGAACAACGGGGCAAACGCCCAAAAGAAAAGAAAGGAAAACTACATCAAAATTATCTCTCTAGGGAAAGCCGTCCTAGAGTAGTCTTGAAAAAGCAGCTTCTTCAGGTCTTGAGTTGGTTCATTAAGCTGGTAGCAGCCAAAGTCTTTGTCTAAACTGTAGTTGGCTAAATAATCCGCACAAACATTGCCCTGTCGCTTGGTTTGAGTGAATTTGATCCTCCAGTCTCTTCTACGCATCCGTTTAATATGAGCCAAGCTAAGAGACTATTGGTTTCATGCCTCTGAGTATTTCCTCCCGTCTCTTCTTCCTTATTGATATAATTGATTATGGATAAGGAATCACATTCAACAATTAGTAATAGTTATTTTTTAAATTCAAAATACTTTTTTAATATTTAAAAGTATAGTATATATCACCACAAAAAATTGGGAGCCTCTTATAAGTTAGGGTTTTGTGCGATCGCTCACATTCGCACATATTGTTAGACAATCGTGATTAAGAAAGTGCTTATAAGAAGTTTTGATGAGGCAACATCATGTGATTTTCCTATTTTTCTTCTTTTTTAAATGATAGATGAGAAAAAAAACTAAATCCATTTTTTAATATAAACTTTTTTAGGTTTTTTTTATACTATACGTCTTTTTAAAAAATTAATGCAAGTATTAATTGTGATTTTTACAGTTTTATCACTATTTGTCATAAAAAGATAATGAGAGGGAATTAATTATAAAGAAGTAACAAAGAGCAAAAAAGGAAAAACATACACAGATTTTTTTTTAAAAAAAAAACATATTCCTTCCATTTCAATTTATCTACCATTTTAGGAGTTTTGCATAGATTAAGGGAATCATTTAATGCTTCAAATTCCAATAAAAATATAAGGCAAATTTTCTATATTATATTTACACTACATTAATTATAATACATTTCACATATTTTAAAATGTTTAAAACTAAGGTTAAATTTGAAAAAAAAAACTAATTAATGTAAAACGACAAATAAATTAGAACGGATGGAGTATTAATTACATTCATAAATCTATGTGATAAAATCGTGCTCCTTTTGCATTAAAAAATATCTTACTCCCTCCGTTCTATAAAATTAGTATTGTCCCAAATTAAAATTACAATAGTGAATAAAAAATTAAAATTACATAATATATTTAATGATTGATTATTCAAGAAAACATGTATTAAATCATTCTTTTGGTAATTGATTTTTTTTATCATAAAAAAAGAATTATATTAAGGGTTGTTTAAGAAATGAATTGCTTTGTAAACTGATTGATTTTAAAACAATGCTTTAATGATATATATCTTTACTTATTTTTGTTGCCATTTTTAAATTTTACTAATTTTATGAAAGAAGGGAGTAAACAACTTATGTTAAAAAACAAAGGTAGTATGAACAAATGTGTTACCTAGTTGGTAAAGGGTGAGCACAAAGGAGCCTAAGGTTCTGTGTTCGATTTCTAGTTAAGCTGGACATGTTTTGATTTATGAGGGGAATGCTCAAGTGGTTGGGTATATACTCCCCCCAATTTGGCAAGACTCGCCATGCCCGGGTGGGTTCCAGCTTCTGGATATTAAAAAAAAACTATTAAATGATAAATATTTGATTTTTAAGAAACAAATGTTGTCACAATGATATTCACATTTCCCTTGTTATGTTGGAAAATTTTCAATGCATAAAAGAATTATGAAGATGTGAAAAACTGTAAAAGTAGACTTGACAATAAGATTTGCCTCTATCTAGTAAAAAAAAAAGAGTAAAATTCCCATAAACCAACTCAAGTAATATAGAATCGAAGGATATAAAGTGTTAGCAACCCTGACTCAAAGGGTAGGCTTGAGGGGAATTTATTTTGTTGGAAATGTTGCAAAAATTTTCTTTAAATCTAAAATATATAAATTGGTATTTTCATTCAAATGTGCACGTTAAATTTTTGCATAGTTAAATTTTCTTTTTCATTAATTTAGGATTTTTTTTTTATATTTTGCCTAAAATAAAAAAAAATAGTTAAGAGCAGGCCTAGTAACGAGAGTGGGTTCAAACTCAGTGATTACGCTTTTTCCTCCATTAAAAAAGAATAAAAATATATTTGACCATTAAAAAAAAGGTTAAAAAAACTCTAGGTCTATCATAAAGTTGGAACAATATAGAGTAGAGACTGGAGACGCAACTTTAGAATCCAACTAACATGCTTAACAAAAAAGAAAAAAAAAAGACATTTGTATGTTATATATTGAGTTTAATGGATATTCACTTACGGTGTAAAATTTTTACAATATCGATTTATCATTCATCATTAATTTATATTAATTTTAACTAAAAGTCAACAATCATAAATATGTGAACGATGGATGATACAATAATATTGTAAAAAAGCTTTACACTATCAATGCACCAACTATTTACTCATAAATTATTGGTAAACTAATTATTTGATTTTTTGAGTTACTTGTTTGTTACAAAGTATTTATGAAGTTTTGATGTACCAAAAAAGTATTTATGAAGTTTTTTTTTTATTTAAAGTGATATCTTTCAAAATTATTATCATTTGCGTCGTTGCTCCTACCAATAATTTTTTTTATTAAATTTATTAAAATACTACTGATTTCTCCTTATTAATCACTCTTATTTCTTCGGCCACTCTCTCATTTATTTTCAATGAAAAACCATTTTTTCCGGCGAAAATCACTTTACCATTTTTCATCTTCAAATAAACACTCCTTATTTTAATCAACCATCCTCTATTCATTCTAACTAAACAGAATATTGGAACTTCAAATCACCACATTCATCCACCAGATCCACGAACCCCAACACAACCCATCAACATTTCAAATTCAAATACTGGAATTTGATGCATTATATTGCATTCGGAATATGACCACCTGGTATGTAGTACTCATATGTTACAAAATCATCATCATTAGACCGGTACATTGACATTCAAATTCGAATAAAAAATTAACTACGTACATAGTTTCTTCTTTGAAGTGTTTTAAACAAAATCATTGCATTATCATTTATGTTAACAACAAGCAAAAACATGGCAACATGGTCTAGCTATTGATACCATAAATGGGGTGGCATGTAACGTAGTTAACTAAGACAAGCAAATCAAGTGCTATGCATTGCAAAAGCACAAAACGCCATTAGTGGCAAAAGATCATTTATCCAAAGCAAACAACAAGGGGACAAAATAGTTTGACATGGTCAAAACTCAAAATCACTAGGCAAGTGATTTCTTCCTCAACGAAAAACATGGGAGAGTGGTAGACAAATTAAAGTGGTGATATTTTGACAATTATGGGACCGACCATGCAAGAAGATATTAGAACCACATTTCTTCTACAAATGCATATAGGGCTTCTTTGGTTATATTTAAAAAAACAAAAACGTTTTTCCAAAAATGATTTGGTAAAACCAATTTATGTAAAATAAGATATTATTGTATTTGGTGACAAATTCCATAAGTAATACTAACTTTTTTCTTCTTATCCAAAAAATATTCCAACATTTCTCTCACTAAAAACGTTTTTGCCAAGCTTAAAATTTTAGCAACTCTTCAAAACGTTTTTTTTTCCTTTCTGAAAGCATATATCATTTTTAATTTTTTTCCTTTTTATTTTGGCAAAGATCTTAACTACTAAACACACTCAAAAGTCATTAAGTAGAACATGAAGCAACTCCACAGAAAATTTGGAATAAGATTATCATGGGAATCCTTTGAAATTATCACACACACACATATATATATATATATATTATATAAACATGAATAGTATTAGGATATGAGAAATCACACAAGGGGTAGTAGAGAGAAAAAGGAAATATACTTATGTGTTATATATAATAATATGAAATGTATGAAAATCAAAGTCGTTGTAGTATAGTGGTAAGTATTCCCGCCTGTCACGCGGGTGACCCGGGTTCGATCCCCGGCAACGGCGTTTTTTGCAATTTCTGATATTTTAATATTTTCTTTGTATCCAATTTTCTAACTTTGGGCTTAACAGAGCAACAAAAATGATTTAATCGGACCCAATATAATTCAGCTGTCTGATTCTATGGGCTTTAAAGAACTTTTAATCTGACCCAATATTTTTTGTGTTGACTTTTAAATCTTTTTTTTTTAACGGACTTTTAAATCTTAATCTTAATTAATGCAAATTCTTTACTACTCCAACCATTTTATAACTTTTGTAGTTTAATGTTGTTTCATACATATTAATAATGTATTAAATATTGTAAATTTATGTGTTTTATCTAAAATATATTTATTTAATCTTTATTCAAAATTATAGTAATATTTAGTTTTTACTGTAAAGTGTGTCTTTAAATTAATATGTGATAATTTAGATATGAAAGAAAAAAAAGTAGAATAGATGAAAAAAATGATATAATAGAAATGATTGAATGAATGTTAAAAATGAAAAAAAAAATATTACTAATGCCTTGAAAAGTTTACATATTATAATAATATATTTTTTCGAGAGAATCCTCTCGAAAAAATTTCAATACTTCCAAGTAGAAAAAAAATATAAATTAAGGACATTTTGAAAATTTCACCATTAAAATGAAGTTGGTGGATAAAAAGTGGGATTTATATCCTAAAACTCATTTGCTTTATGTTGAACCCATTTAAACATACAAGAATCGAAAATCTTCTAAAGCACTTGGGAATCCTTTGGTTCTTTTACCCTCTATTTATTATTTTTACACAAAATACCCCCTATTTACTTTCTTTTTTGGGTCCATGACCGGAGTATCCACCACCGATCTCAGTGACAAATCTTCTCGCTAGCTAGTAGGCACCTCTAATGAGTGGGACGGCTGGCCCCGAGATTTAACGCTGCTGCATGCACAAGGCATGATTCGAACACGTGACCTAAGCTTGCTTAAGCGTGGATCAATCCCTACCACTGAACCACACGCTCGGGGTTACCCCCTATTTACTAGTGAGGCCAAAAGTAATATATAACAATAAGATTATTTTAACATAACAATTGCTCACCCACCAATGACTAAATAACTCCCAATAAACCACGTTTACAATCAAATAAAGGAAAAAAAGGCTAAAATAAAAATGTTTTATTTAAAAAGGACACATTTAAAATATAGAAGAGTAATTAAATTGATTTTTAATATATACTTGATTTTAACTTTTTATTTTCGATTCTAATGAGTTCAAATTAAGAAAACTCACAATACTAAGTATAAATTTATATGTAATGAGGGCATAAAAATAACATACAAATACAAATATAAAAGCAAAATTAACAATTGTCTATAACATAATATAAATTTTCCAAATTTTAGTAAAGGTAAGTGTTATCACTTTGTTCCTCATAGATCCTTTCCCGATCACGAGGATAGGTTACATTTCTTAGTTAGACTAATATTAACAAAATATACAAAATGAGTTCGTATTCTCGTTAATTGATTTGGAGAATGCTTTAACCCTAGCAAGTTGCCTGCACCGCCAATCTACCAACATCATTGTCATTCCCCGTTATGGTTTTTGTTTTATTCGGACCATATCCGTCATTGATACCAAAAGCTTCTTTTGACACTAAAAAGCCGCATCTCTCCCTTCCTATGCATGCTGCTTCCACCATAGATTTGCTGTTAGTAGCTTGCCAAGAGCCAATTTTGAAAGAACCACATGCACCTTCTGGGTATCCAAAGCTCGCAAATTGGATTTCTGAGATCACTTTCCCACCTTGGCATGACAGGTCCAATAATGCACCTTCATAGACATGAGCGCAAATGGTTCCTGTCGTGACAGTTTGGAAGGAAACATTCTTAGGATTTCCACCTTCTTCTTCAAACAAAACCAATGTGTTCTTGTCCTTGTTCAAGAATGACCTTGGCACATGATACCACCTTTGTGATGGATTGCCACAACCGGTGTTGCACTTTTCCTTGCGGTATTTTCCACGATAGTCACATGTGCCACTACATCCATTAGTACTAGCAACCATAGAAGGCCAATAACGACCAATGTTGTGCCCATTCACCCAAGCAAATCCTTTACCCAAGCCTTGCAAGTCCACCACCACAGGATCTGTCCCCGAAGGAGCATTAAAGTATGCCTTATACCAAGTCATGGGTCTCCCAACACGATGAGGTTTGGATGAACCCTTTCTCCAAGAGACACCAAGTCCTGGTTGCGAATCATATAGGCGTTTTTTCTCGCCATTCAAACCAACCTTGTAAGACCAAAGGTTGTTTGACAAATCAATTGTCCCATTGTTCTTTCCAACTAACTGAACCGGACCACCCGCTATACCAGTCTTAATCTTATCGAACCAATCACCATAATTTGGAAGCCCGACAGTGACACTAAGCAAAGTTATGATGTTCGTTCCTTTCTTCAAAGATACATTCCTCTCAAATGTGAAACTGTTTCCCCATTGGCTAAATTGGTATCCTACACGCTTCTTGTTAACATAAGCATGAAGAGTATGGCCCTTGGTGATTACGCGGAGAGTTGCATTATTCCAAATAGAAGTGTCATTGATGTCAACACTAGTCATGTACCACAAGTAGTCACTGGCATCCACAGTAAAATCCTTTTGCTCTAGAAGCTGGTGTGCGTTGAATTCCCCTTGACCTTTCAGGGTGTCTTTCATTGCCTCCGGTGTCCATGACCAAGTGAGCTTACTAGGTTCATCGTCATTCTTCTTCACCATTATTGATGTCTGGCTATTAACCTTTGCAGTGTTGAAAACTTCTTTGTTGCAACCTTCGAGAATGGTCACGGACCAAGCGGGGACATAGTAACTACCATCCTGCTGCAAGTTAATCTTTGCATCTTTGTTTTCGGCTACATTACTCAAGAAACAAAATCTTTCTTTTGTGGCATTGTTGGTGTATGTTGTCAACGTGACTTGATTTCCAAGATCCCTATCAGTCCTTGTTGAGTTAGTGAGAATCTTTTCCCCTAATTTGATGGCTTCATGGAGGTTCTTAAGATGTCCCCACTTAGGTTGGTTCAAATTCCCATACTCATCAAGTGGTGCATCATATTCGTAAGATGTTGTTACATATGGACCTCCTGATGTACGACCAAAGTTGGTTCCTCCATGGTACATGTAGTAGTTATTTAAAACCCCTCCTTTCTGGAAAAAGCGTGCAACTGAAAAGGCTGAATCTTCAACACTTCTATGGGGAACTCTTTCACCCCATTTTTGGAACCACCCAATCCAATTTTCTGTGAACATTTTGGGACTTTTGGGGTTATTCGGTGTGAAGTCATCGCAATAGTAGTTATTGCAAGTGTTAATGATGGGTTGGGGAGCATCGCTTTGCTGGCACATGATCCATGGGACACCGATATTTTGTGCTAGAGCCATTTGTGCACACCATTTGACATAAGCCTTTCCTGCATCTCCGTAATTCCACATGACATTTCCAAATTCATTCTCAATTTGAGCAAGGATAACGGGTCCTCCTTGCGATGCAAACAAGTTTGCCTCTTTGGCCATGTTCACAATCTTTGTAGTGAAAACTTGCATTTCGTTCTTGTAAATCGGGTTATTTGTTCTCAACTCAATCCCTGGCATATTGTGTAGCCACATTGGGAAGCCTCCGTAATTCCATTCCGCGCAAACATAAGGACCAATCCTGAGAATGGCATACAAACCAGCCTCTTGGATTAACTTGAAAAATTTGATGAAATCCAAATTTCCTGAGAAATCATACTGGCGCCGAACTGGTTCATGGCGATCCCAAAATATGTAAGTTTCAATGGCATCAAGCCCCCCATCCTTGGCTTTTTGAATAATGTCAGGCCACATTTCTGCCGTGCTTCGTGGATAATGGACTGAACCAGAAAAAATAATGCGCCTTTCTCCATTAATAATGAGAGCCTTTGAGTCATAAGTGACCTCTCCGGCTAAGCATGATCCTAGAAGAGCTAAGCTCAATAAAAGAGTCTTAAACCAAGAAGAACTCATTTTGAATTTATGATTATTCATTTGTGTGTGTTTTTTATTTTTGAAATAGTGCACATAGGTTTATATAGGAAAGAAAATAAGTTAAAATACTTTATCAATAACTAAATTGAGTTTTTCCAGTTTGTAATCGTGAAAAAGGCATGTAACGATGACAAATTTTAGCAGACATTAGCTTTAACTTCAACTATCTTTATCCATATCTAACTTTTTTTTCTCATATCATACTATCTTTATCCATTAACTTTTTTCTATATCCAATTATCTTTATCCATATCTAACTTTTTTCTTGGTTATTTTTTATGTAACTAATTAAATTATGTCATAAATCCTTTTTATGACTATAAGAAGATATCTACTAGTCTTTTTTGTGTCACATATGTTCTTATTGTGTGAAATGACAAGGTATGAGGTGTGATGCCAACAATATGTGTTGGTTATTTTTCCTTTTTGCCATTTTAGTATGTCCATCATCATATGAAACTCTTCTTGTTCTTTTTTGGGACATTGTTATCCGTTTTGATAGACATGCATTTTCCCAAAGAATTAAAGTCTCAAATAATCATAGATTATAAAATTATTGTATATAAATACTTATATTTTCGGCAACTAAATTTTGAATATACTTAGAGTTTGAATGATTTCTTTTAGGCTTAAGGATACTAAGTTAAAAAATAATATTTATGCATTGGAAAACTAAAGATGATGTACTTTTTCTCCTATTATCATTTTTTTTAATAGCAAACAAAAGAAATTCATTAATCAATGGACAATTGAGCATCAAAGTACACCACAAAAGCCCCACCTTCTATGAAGGTTTGCCTAGGTAACAAAATCATGTGTTACCAAGTTGACCAAAACCAGAATACAAAATAAAGCTTCACACTATAGTGAAGCAATAACAGTAACGGAAACACATACATATTTAATTTTCTCAGTCACCAACCTATAAGTACAAAGATATTCCTCAACCAACTTCCTATTTTAGTTATTTTTAATTTTTTATCCTCTGCCCTTATAACCAAGGTTAAACGAACCATATTTTAAAAGGTTTTTAATTAATCAAATCTATGTGCTTATATAATTTGAAATCGAATTTTACTAAATAAATAAAGGCCTTTCAACTTTGTTAGTTATGTTTAAAATTTTGCATTTCATAACGTTACATTGATATATTCCTATCTTCTTAACAAATAAATTGAAAATATTTAAATATTTTTTTGTCTTTATATTTTTTTAAAATTTTGATTTTAGTCCCTAATGATGACTTGATTAACACCATCATGTGACACTTGTCACATTAAATGTTGACATGACCAATTGTGGTGTTGACATGTCATTGTTAGGAACTAAAACCAAAATTCTGGAAAATATAAGAACCAAAACCAAAACAAATAAAAAAGATAAAAATAAAAACTCACTCTATTTTCCTGGACCAAAAACATGCTTAAACAAATTTCAAATACTAATTTTTTCAAACTTGTATTTAATTTAATTAATTTGTTTTTTTTACAAATTATTTTGATAATTTAATATTACATCCATTCTTTATTTTTCTTCTTTTATGTATTTCCCCAATTGCAAAAAATTTAATAATAATTTTTCTTCGCCAGCTAATTTATGTTTATTGGGCCGTATATTAATTAGGTGGGTTAAAAAATTTATACAAATAAATAGAGTACTAAAAATATTCAACCTACCTAAACATCTAAGTCAACTTATATCAAATAATATATATATATATATATATATATATATATATATATATTATAAATCAAAGTATATTATAAATGGAATACATTACTAAATATATTCAACATAACAAAAAATCAAGAGTTACCGGTGATCTTTTGTTTTAAATTTGAATAATGGATGTGGACACTTTAAAATTGAACACAAGAACTATTTTCGGAACCTATTTTCTTGTAATTTGTATAAGTACCGACATTGAAAAAAAGAAGAAGCAAATATACTACCATTTATTAATTTTATGAGTAGGGCTATTTTTAATAAATAATTTTTTTTATGTAAGTAAGCTAAGGTAATCGGGTAACTCAAGCATTATCATCAATCCAATCACCACGAAGGTTTTTTTGCCTTTGCTAAAGTCTATAAAGTCTTATATAGATTGGTTCCATTATGAGCATGAGCATGACAGGCTTCTGTATGTGAAGAGGGCCACTCGCCATTTATAAGGTAGGGCTGAATGTGTATTATTCTCTTGGAAGTCTCCTTTAATAATTTTTTTTATAGCGAAAGTTTTTTTTTGTTCGGGGATATATATATAGGGAAAGAGATATTAAATCCATCAAATGGTGTTGTCGAGGATAAAACTCGGGACTTTCAATTCCCACTCTTTAAGACTTGGTACATGATCATATGGGCTACATCCACTTGTCATTTCCTTTAATATTTGACTTATGAATTTTTAAATTTTCTTAATTAATGTGTGTGTTATTCTTAGTTCAAAACCATACGGATATAGGTATATTTGCTTTTTCTTCTCTATTTATATGGTATGTGCCTAAGAGAATTAGCCAAAATAGTAATTTTTTTGTTGCATGGGCTTCTGTCAAGTGGGAAAATCATATTGTTACTAATTGTTAATGAGTAATAGATTATGAACCCCCCATTATATTTCCAAACCCCATATTTAGAGTTAAAATTACTAAAATACCCTTAAAACAAAATTAAACACTCAACCCCACATTGGCACATTTCACACGGTTTCATCCTCAACCCTACTTCCACCTCTTCTTCTTTTTTTTTTAAAAAAAAATAAAAAAAAAAGGATTAATTGATAACACAGCCAAGCAGTAAGAGGATTACTGCTAACTGCGAAAATGGCTACAAATTAAAGAGTAATAAATAGAAAGCATCACCACCTGGAAACATGACCAGGGCACCTAATTATATCTGCTGAAGCAAAACAGAGCAGCACCAGCAAGTATGCTAAAAATAAAGCAGAGCAGCACCGGCAAATGGGAACAGAAAAAACCAGAAACAATAACAGGAAAAGACAATTAACAATATGATTTTATTATTAGTTGAATTCGTATTATTATGTGTTAGAAATGAATATTTGGTGTTATTATTCGTATTATTACGAGTTAGTGGTGCTATTGCGTTGTTAGTTGTTGGTGCGTTTCCGTGCTGATGAGTTTCCGACGAAACAGTCTTGGAATTTCAGTTTTCCGACTCGGGGGTCTCGGAAAAACTGAAAATTCCGAAAGCTGTCGGAAAAATTAATCATAATTATCCAGATTTAATTCAAATTATCCAGAATTAATGTAAATTTCGAGAGACCTGAGTCACAAACCAGTTTTCCGACACTGGAAAGTCGAAAAAAGCTTCGTCCAGTGAAAAAAAATAATAAAAAAACGTACCTTAATGGCAACACAATCACCAACACGAACACTACTCCAGTGAAGAACCTAAAATTCGATGTTGATGAAAGTGGATGCCAAAAAAATATTGCCTTTAGAGAAGGGAGATGAGAGGTTGACCACAACTCATTATTTTCCGGTTCCGGGGTAGTGGGGGTTTGTCAGAAGCTGATGGTCACTGTTTCCATTCCTGGATATATGCAAAAAAGGGTTTGGGGTTGAAAATTGGGGTTTGTAATTTAGAATTTTTCTAATTAGAACATTATAGTATTTTCACTCCTAAAGTTGGGGTTTGGGAATATTAGTTGGGGTTCATAAATAATCTATTACTCATTGTTAATAAAATAATTATTGACCCAACTTGCCTTGATAAAATAAAATCTTAAAAGATAAAAAATTTTCAAAACATCGTTTTGTCTCATTTGAAATTTAGCCATATTCAATGTTTTCAACTAATTGTTTGAGCCTTTGATCTTAATGAAAGGTAATATGTATTCTTATATGTATCCTTATTTAGATTCATTAATCATTCAATAATAGGAAAGAGGGGTGATGATTGATTACTATTTTTAGGGTTTGTTTGATGATTAAGATAATATAAGGATATGATAGAATAAAGAGCCGGATAAGAGTAAGTAGATATGATTGGGCTATGATAGCTCTTATGTTGTTCAGTGTTTGGCGTACACCAAATAACGATGTCATTGATTAGGTGGTGACAGTGTGATGATGGTGACGGTAGTTGTATTATTATATGAGGGTATGAGAGAGAAAACTGCATTATCCTATCCTACTCATTTTTAACTCAGCTCTCACCATAGGATAGAAAATACACTAAGCGGACAAAGATAGGATTGACCAACACAATAGCATTATCCTATTCTGTGGGTTCATCAAACTTAGGATAGTAATATTATAGAACAATTATCCTATCATATCTTTCTTATCTTGTCTATCAAAAGAATCATTTGTTACGAATTTTTTTAAAAATAAAATTCGGAAATCGATTTTTGTAGATGGGATTATAGTATTCCATCTGAACATAAGTATTTTTAGAATAACACTTTACGCTCACACAAATATATATAAATATATATATATATATATAAATTCAAGGAAAATACTATTTTTATTGCACTTTGTGTCACTCTATATATACTAAAGTAAGGTAATAGATCTAAAATAAATAATTTAATTAAAAATTCTATAATGAGTAATTTTTTTTATCGATCTCTACAATTTTTTCTTTTTACTAGTGTCACAACTGCATTTTTTGGGAACTAACCTTTATTTTTTAACGGTTCAATTTTTTCATTATATCCTAAAACTCATTTGCTTTACGTTGAACCCATTTAAACATACAAGAATCGAAAATCTTCTAAAGCACTTGGGAATCCTTTGGTTCTTTTATCCTCATATTTATTATTTTTACACAAAATACCCCTTATTTACTTTTTTTTTGGGTCCATGACCAGAGTGTCCACCACCGATCCCATTGACTAATCTTCTCGCTGGCTAGTAGGCACCTCTAATGAGTGGGACAGCTGACCTCGAGATTTAACGCTGCTGCATGCACAAGGCATGATTCGAACACGTGATCTTGCTTAAGCGTGGATCAATCCCTACCACTGAACCACACGCTCGGGGTTACCCCCTATTTACTAGTGAGGCCAAAAGTAATATATAACAATAAGATTATTTTAACATAACAATTGCTCACCCACCAATGACTAAATAACTCCCAATAAACCACGTTTACAATCAAATAAAGAAAAAAAAGGCTAAAATAAAATTGTTTTTATTTAAAAAGGACACATTTAAAATATAGAAGAGTAATTAAATTGATTTTTAATAGGCTTTTTTAAGCGATAGGTCCCTAAACTTAGGGGGTGTTTTGGATTTAGTCCTTAATCTTTTTTTTTGTTGGATCTGGTCCCTAAACTTTAACGTCGTTTGGAATTAGTCCTTCCGTTAACCCAAAGTTAACTCCGTTAGTATCTTCCAATAAGATGTTGCCACGTGTCCCAACTTGCATTTTTTTTTGGCTTTTTTGACTTTGAGGTCCCTAAACTTAGGGGAAGAATTGAATTTAGTCCCTATCCTTTTTTTCGTTGGATCAGGTCCCTTAACTCTGGACCATTTTGGATTAAATCCTTCTGTTAGTTTTAATCTAAGACTGTTACCCTTGGAAAATTTTTATGCCAAGTGGACCAATAAATTAATGCCACATGGAATTTTTCTTTTAAAATTGAAAAATTACAAAAAATAAATAAAATTAAAAAAAAAGCCAAATATTACCTGATTTGAAGTACAACTGAACCAAGTATCATTAACAGATCCACCATGCCACAGAAAATTTTTCAGGCCAGAATGTGAACCACCTTCCCTATCTTCCTCTCGTTCCTCGTCATGCTCGATCGTCTCGTTAGGGCTTGACATCATGGTTTCTTCACCATGCTTAGGGGGTGGCATTGTTTTTCAGAATATAAAGATCTAAACAAAAAAAAAAAAAAAAGAACACACACAGTGTCAAGTGATAAAAGCTGAGTTAGACACCTACCAAACATTCATCATCAAACTCTAAAGTACTCCCTCCGTTTCACTTTAAGTGTCTTTTTAACATCAAAATTTTGTTTCAAAATAAGTGTCTTTCTACCAAATCTAGGCAACATTTAATACTGTTTTTCCTTATTTACCCTTACATTTAATGTTGTTTTAGTTTTGAAATTTGTAATACTAGTAATGATGCATTGACAAAATAAAAATATTAAATAGGGGTATTTTTGACAAAATACACATAAAACTTACAATAATCATCATAATCAAAACTTTCTTATTCTATGTGCAAAAGTCCAAAAAGACACTTAAAGTGAAACGGAAGGAGTAATAAAAAAGAGATTTTTCTGTGTTAATCAAATATACTTGTTGCCTTTCTTCCTCCCTTCAAACTCTGCATATGACGCGCCGCTAAGAAGAAGGCAGAGGAAGCGGAGAAGAGGGCGGAGGCTGGAAAGCAGAGGACGCTGAGGTTGTTGAGGGTTCGAAGTTGCGAGGCTGTTGCACGGTGAAGGAAGCGCGACTGGTCTCCTTCGATGTCGCATCAGATTTGGAGAGAAGATGACCAAGCGAAGGATGAAGAACGAAGAGGATCTTCGGGGTCGTCGCCGCAACTAGGTTCCAGGGGCTTTGGCTATAACTAGCGCCGCCGCACACCATTAAGCGAACTCGTGACTGTGACAGTGATTTTCGTTGTAAACCGAAGCAAGCACAAAACTCAGATCGAGGCGCGACCTTGAGGACGGTGGCGAAAACGTCTCAAATCGTTACCCTGATGACAGTGGTGAGCGCTCGAGACATCACGACCATGACGATGATGCATCTCGTCGCAGACGCGTTGTATTCCAATCGTTATAAAAAAAAAATTAATTTTTTTTTTTTGTAATTTTTCAATTTTAAAAGAAAAATTCCATGTGGCATTAATTTATTGGTCCACATGGCATAAAATTTTTCCCAGGGTAACAGTCTTAGATTAAAACTGACAGAAGGACTTAATCCAAAATGGTCCAGAGTTTAGGGACCTGATCCAACGAAAAAAGGATAGGGACTAAATTCAATTCTTCCCCTAAGTTTAGGGACCTCAAAGTAAAAAAAAGCAAAAAAAAAATGCAAGTTGGGACACGTGGCAACATCTTATTGGAAGACACTAACGGAGTTAACTTTGGGTTAACGGAAGGACTAGTTCCAAACGACGTTAAAGTTTGGGGACCAGATCCAACAAAAAAAAGATTAAGGACTAAATCCAAAAAACCCCCTAAGTTTAGGGACCTATCGCTTAAAAAAGCCTTTTTAATATATACTTGATTTTAACTTTTTATTTTCGATTCTAATGAGTTCAAATTAAGAAAACTCACAATACTAAGTATAAATTTATATATAATGAGGGCAAAAATAACATACAAATACAAATATAAAAGTAAAATTAACAATTGTCTATAACATAATATAAATTTTCCAAATTTTAGTAAAGGTAAGTGTTATCACTTTGTTCCTCATAGATCCTTCCCCAATCACGAGGATAGGTTACATATCTTAGTTAGACTAATATTAACAAAATATACAAAATGAGTTTGTATTCTCGTTAATTGATTTGGAGAATGCTTTAACCCTAGCAAGTTGCCTGCACCGCCAATCTACCAACATCATTGTCGTTCCCCGTTATGGTTTTTGTTTTATTCGGACCATGTCCGTCATTGATACCAAAAGCTTCTTTTGTCACTAAAAAGCCGCATCTCTCCCTTCCTATGCATGCTGCTTCCACCACAGATTTGCTGTTAGTAGCTTGCCAAGAGCCAATTTTGAAAGAACCACATGCACCTTCTGGGTATCCAAAGCTCGCAAATTGGATTTCTGAGATCACTTTCCCACCTTGGCATGACAGGTCCAATAATGCACCTTCATAGACATGAGCGCAAATGGTTCCTGTCGTGACAGTTTGGAAGGAAACATTCTTAGGATTTCCACCTTCTTCTTCAAACAAAACCAATGTGTTCTTGTCCTTGTTCAAGAATGACCTTGGCACATGATACCACCTTTGTGATGGATTGCCACAACCGGTGTTGCACTTTTCCTTGCGGTATTTTCCACGATAGTCACATGTGCCACTACATCCATTAGTACTAGCAACCATAGAAGGCCAATAACGACCAATATTGTGCCCATTCACCCAAGCAAATCCTTTACCCAAGCCTTGCAAGTCCACCACCACAGGATCTGTCCCCGAAGGAGCATTAAAGTATGCCTTATACCAAGTCATGGGTCTCCCAACACGATGAGGTTTGGATGAACCCTTTCTCCAAGAGACACCAAGTCCTGGTTGCGAATCATATAGGCGTTTTTTCTCGCCATTCAAACCAACCTTGTAAGACCAAAGGTTGTTTGACAAATCAATTGTCCCATTGTTCTTTCCAACTAACTGAACCGGACCACCCGCTATACCAGTCATAATCTTATCGAACCAATCACCATAATTTGGAAGCCCGACGGTGACACTAAGCAAAGTTATGATGTTCGTTCCTTTCTTCAAAGATACATTCCTCTCAAATGTGAAACCGTTTCCCCATTGGCTAAATTGGTATCCTACACGTTTCTTGTTAACATAAGCATGAAGAGTATGGCCCTTGGTGATTACGCGGAGAGTTGCATTATTCCAAATAGAAGTGTCATTGATGTCAACACTAGTCATGTACCACAAGTAGTCACTGACATCCACAGTAAAATCCTTTTGCTCTAGAAGCTGGTGTGCGTTGAATTCCCCTTGACCTTTCAGGGTGTCTTTCATTGCCTCCGGTGTCCATGACCAAGTGAGCTTACTAGGTTCATCGTCATTCTTCTTCACCATTATTGATGTCTGGCTATTAACCTTTGCAGTGTTGAAAACTTCTTTGTTGCAACCTTCGAGAATGGTCACGGACCAAGCGGGGACATAGTAACTACCATCCTGCTGCAAGTTAATCTTTGCATCTTTGTTTTCGGCTACATTACTCAAGAAACAAAATCTTTCTTTTGTGGCATTGTTGGTGTATGTTGTCAACGTGACTTGATTTCCAAGATCCCTATCAGTCCTTGTTGAGTTAGTGAGAATCTTTTCCCCTAATTTGATGGCTTCATGGAGGTTCTTAAGATGTCCCCACTTAGGTTGGTTCAAATTCCCATACTCATCAAGTGGTGCATCATATTCGTAAGATGTTGTTACATATGGACCTCCTGATGTACGACCAAAGTTGGTTCCTCCATGGTACATGTAGTAGTTATTTAAAACCCCTCCTTTCTGGAAAAAGCGTGCAACTGAAAAGGCTGAATCTTCGACACTTCTATGGGGAACTCTTTCACCCCATTTTTGGAACCACCCAATCCAATTTTCTGTGAACATTTTGGGACTTTTGGGGTTATTCGGTGTGAAGTCATCGCAATAGTAGTTATTGCAAGTGTTAATGATGGGTTGGGGAGCATCGCTTTGCTGGCACATGATCCATGGGACACCGATATTTTGTGCTAGAGCCATTTGTGCACACCATTTGACATAGGCCTTTCCTGCATCTCCGTAATTCCACATGACATTTCCAAATTCATTCTCAATCTGAGCAAGGATAACGGGTCCTCCTTGGGATGCAAACAAGTTTGCCTCTTTGGCCATGTTCACAATCTTTGTAGTGAAAACTTGCATTTCGTTCTTGTAAATCGGGTTATTTGTTCTCAACTCAATCCCTGGCATATTGTGTAGCCACATTGGGAAGCCTCCGTAATTCCATTCCGCGCAAACATAAGGACCAATCCTGAGAATGGCATACAAACCAGCCTCTTGGATTAACTTGAAAAATTTGATGAAATCCAAATTTCCTGAGAAATCATACTGGCGCCGAACTGGTTCATGGCGATCCCAAAATATGTAAGTTTCAATAGCATCAAGCCCCCCATCCTTGGCTTTTTGAATAATGTCAGGCCACATTTCTGCTGTGCTTCGTGGATAATGGACTGAACCAGAAAAAATAATGCGCCTTTCTCCATTAATAATGAGAGCCTTTGAGTCATAAGTGACCTCTCCGGCTAAGCATGATCCTAGAAGAGCTAAGCTCAATAAAAGAGTCTTAAACCAAGAAGAACTCATTTTGAATTTATGATTATTCATTTGTGTGTGTTTTTTATTTTTGAAATAGTGCACATAGGTTTATATAGGAAAGAAAATAAGTTAAAATACTTTATCAATAACTAAATTGAGTTTTTCCAGTTTGTAATCGTGAAAAAGGCATGTAACGATGACAAATTTTAGCAAACTTTGGCAAAAATTTTGTTGACTTTAACAATCTTTATCCATATCCGACTGTTTTCCTTTGTTATCCGCCATGTAACTAATTAACTTAATTAAATATCCTTTTACGGATATTCTTGAGCTCTATTTGCTTATGATGTGTTGTTATTGTTGTCAATGGCAAGGTGAGGGGAGTAATATTAATAATACATGCGAGTAATTTTTATTTTTTTTTTCTCTTTCTAGCATATCCATAGTCCCAGGTTTATGATCATGTTTAGCACATACTTTGATTAGTATTTTTATTTAAAAAATTCTCCGAGTTGGCTAAGCCAAATTTAATGCAAAACGCCAAATTGCAATCTAAACTCCATTTATGTGAGGACATTATAGCTACATAGCACCCCCCAAATGCCTAATTGCCTATGCCCTATATAGCAACGACACTATTTTGGTTCCTAATTTTTAGATCTCTTATTTATGATTGACGAGTAGAGTTTTTTTTAATGGAAGAATAGGTTAAGATTTTTTTATTATTTTTTTAATGTAAGAATATATTAAGTATTCACTATACATTTATAAAACCAATTAAATGATGAAGAAAATGTTAAATAAAAATATTTTTTTAACTCAAATTATACAGTTAATAAACCACACAGAAAGAGGGGAATTTACGATACCATCTCAAAATATTTCAGGAATCCTATACAAAAATAATAATTAGGCTCTCTTGAAATTAAAAATAATAATAGTAAAAAATATGTTTCATATAATTTAATTGTTGAATACATGATGTTTTATTTTAAATCTTCTCAATTCACTTTCAAAACTAAAGCTAAAGTTTTACATAAAAAAAATATTATTTTTTAAACTTTCTCTAAAATAAAATCATCGATCAAATTCTTATAATTTGTATTTCTCCTGGATATAATTCTCAATTTCCATTTTTATGTTGATATATTCTTTCATTATTGCCACAAAATGCCAAATTATATTTTGCAAGACACTTCACAATTGCAATAACTCTTGGCAAGATATTTTTCCAATGATTAGTTTCTTTTTCAATTTTCTTTTTTAAACGTCTTTTTCAAGTTGATTTTGAGGAACATGATCAATAATTTGATTATTTTGGAACATTAGACATAAGTATTACCAAGTGTGTAAATTTTTGACATGTTCCACAGTTGTTTCATGCTCTTTAAATCTAATGCTAAGATTTACCCAATCTCCAAAACCTTCATTTGCTAATTGACCTCGTGTAACCCCTTTTCTAAATATTTTTTTTTAAAAAAATACTTTATCATCCTCTTTAGAATACACATATAAGTCAATCTCTCTCACACTTTTCTCCATTGGATAAAATAAACTCCAATGAAGGCACAGGATGTATCAGAAAATTGTCTAAAAAGTTTAGCTTTCAATATTAGCATCATTCTCATACAATATAACTACATCCTTAGCATCAACATTCTCGTTCTCATTAGAAACTTGAGACTCCTTCAAAAGAAACTTATCAACAACACCTCCTTGAGATTTGGTTAACTATTCAATTCGTTTCTTTTTCTTACATTTTTATATCCATATTCATATTTCCTAATTCTAGGAGTCATAATTTAAAATAATCAAAGAAAAATCCAAATAAATCAACACGGGACAAACTAGTGATCCCAAATCCACAAAGGCACCAAATGTGGGGAAAAAACGGACTGAATAGGTGGTGTTGAAAACTGGAAAATCGAGTGAAAGGGTCAAGGCCTCAAGGGAATGAGAATTGAAGCATTACACTGTCACTGATGGCGTGAAAGGGTCAAAGGGAAATTTTTGTTTTCTTCCTTAGTTTTTGAGAGTTTTAAAGTTTTTTTTCTTTCTTAGTTTCAACCTTTGATGACATCTCTCTAAGGGGTTAAGGCACAAAGTTTAAGATTTGATTTAACGTTTTTATACGATATTGACCCCTATTCAATAAATTTTTAAATAAGATTGTGTATTTCAGTATTTTTAATTTTTAATATATTAATAATAATTAGTAATAGGTTTTTATAATAACTTTAATGTTTTTTTAAAAATTTTAAAATATAGTAAAATGCTGTATAAAAGACAAAAAATAAAAAATAAAAAATTGAATCCCCCTTAAAAGTGGGGCCTTGTGTGGTTGTACATATCCACACATGTGATAACACGAGCCTAGAACTTTATTCAATGTTGTAACAGCGTCAAGTAAAGGATAATAACATTTGGATATATATATGTTATATGTATATAGTTGGGTTAGAACCTAATAATAAGAGAATAGAGGAGAATTTCATATAAATGATAATTAAACTTCCAACTCTTTCAACTTTTTGATTCTTTACTTCACTTTTATGTTTGGGAGTTTTGAAGGGGATGGAATGAAAAGGAAAAGGTTTGTATTCTTTTTCTTTTCATTGGATCCACCCCGACTTGGGAGGTAATATTTTGGGTGTTTTAAGTGAAAAATTTGCAATTCATTCCATTAGTTTAGCATATCTCAAACAATGATAACATCATTTTAACTATTTATGTTCCATTCTATCCTCCTCTGTACCATCCATCCAAACATAGATTAGTGTTGAACCAAGGATATCCTCTCATCTAATGGGTAAGGAACTAATCCCTCTTGAGGTGTGTGGCTGCAACTCATAGCAAGTGTTGCACCCAAGAATTGAACTTTTTACCTTTACCATGATACAATATCTAAGGATACAGTTAGACCTTACACTAATGTACCAACCAACTCGTGATTAGTATTCTTCAATTGAGACTTGTTCTTTCTTCCTTTCTTCTTCTTATTCGGCATTCATACTTTATTCATTTTCTAAAATTTTGTAACTTGATCCGGAATTAAATGAGTGGCAAAATAGAGTGAATGGGATATCGAAATAAAAGGGAATGAATAATTAAAAAATGAAAACATCTTGAACTCAATACTTCATTTCTCATTGATGATTGGACTATAGTACATAAGCAATATCTTAATCATAAACTTGTACAATCTATAAAATTGAAAAGGCCTCAAACTGGCACAAGATTGGCATAAGGGTAAAGAGAATTGAAAACAAAAAAAAAAAAATATTTGAAGATTTAATGAATCCTTCTAAATCTATCTCTTTTGGAAGTTGAAGACCTTGATACCAATAGCAAAAGTGAATGCAAAGAGCACCGTGATCCCAAGAACCACAGCGGCAGTAACTCCAATGAAATCATGTTTGATACCATAATAGTCTTCTATGAAAATTTTCACTGTCTTTTGTTCAGAGTCCATAAAGTTTTCTATATCTGCAAATTGTGATGCAATCAATCCATATAAGGTCCATGCCACAGGACATGCCCAGTAGTACCATCTCCACCAAATAGGAATTTTCTGTTCCAAGAAATGGAAAAGAACAATAAGCATTCATGTATTGTAATATAACGCATTCATTGAATCTATTCAAATATATGTTATTGCTAAATGCATTCATAGGTTGACAATACTTACAGGTCTGGTGACAATAAATCCGGAGAAAAGATTCCAAACTGCGTAAAATGCGGCAGCCACAATGGAAGCGACGTGGTGATTTGGTGTCACTGCCACGGTCATCATACCGTAGAAGGTGAAGTAGCACAATGTGAAGTACATGAAAAATAGATACCAAAAGAATTTCGCTACGGTCCACTCGAATCCAATCATGGCATAGACTATGAGACCATATGTCACGGCTTGAGCAAAGATATAAGGTAGCTCCACTAGAATCTGCCACAAAATGGAGTGAGTAATGTTAACATAGGTACATATGAAATCAGAGTACAAATAATATTGCCTAGAAAATTGTTATGATTTTAGTTACCTGTGCAAATGCATAGGGTAAGGCAGAATACATCCCAGCAGCTTTTTCTCTATAAAAGACCGTCCTTTCAACTGCTACCACCGGCTGTACTGATGAAGAGTTTTGCACACCAAGGAAGAGAACAGCAGTTTGCATTGAACCGACCGCATTTAACAAGTCTTGCATAATTTTTCTGGGATTCACAACTCACAGGAAGGAATCAGAATTCTAATGGAAAAAGCAAGAATGAAAAATTGATGATGTGATTATTTTTGAATTTTCACTTACGTTTTGGTTCCGAGGTCCCAGAATATTGTACCAAACATCAAGGCTATGAAAGTAGTGAAGAAAAACCTCACAGCAGTGTATGGAGGATTACGCCAATATGACCAACGCTGTTTCCATAAGCAAGCTTGGCATTGGACCAAGAATGACTGTGAGAATTGAGTAGGGAAATAAAGGTCCTTTGAACCTGCAGCAGGTTGGCTCAGTTCTTGTATAAGCTGCTTGTTTCTCCTGAAGAGCCATGCAAAACAGTTTAAGCAATTTGCAAATAAAGAATACAAATAGTTAACATATTCATCATATTCATATGCATCAATTTACCTATACAGATCTGAGTTTTGGTATATCTCAGTGAAATCAACACCTAAATTCATTTCTTGTGCTGTAGTTGTAACTTCCAACATCCAAGTTGCTGGATTATATCCGTCTTTGATTTTGCTCACCCCTTCAATGCTCTAGACAATGGAAAATTTTGAAAAACTTCAGTAATTACTATCAAGAATTTTGGTTTGTTTAATTTACTATTGAGCTTTAAGTATAGCATCCTACCTCGAAATACTTGATCAAATGGGCAGAATGACGACCAAGTGGCCCAACATATATTTCTCGTCCTCCACGCTTCATTAGGAATAGCTACAATCACATGTAATATATGTTAGATTCAAAGTCTAAAAGAGAAAGAAACTATCATAAAACACAACTTCGTTTATCATTATCAAAGCTCACCTCATCAAATGCTTCAAATATGTCAATGCTAGGCTGATGGATGGTGCAAACAACTGTTCTTCCTGTGTCCACTGTGTTCCTGACTGTTCTCATAACAATTGCAGCCGCTCTTGCATCTAACCCGGAAGTAGGCTCGTCCATGAAAATTATGGAAGGATTAGCCACTAATTCAACTGCAATGGTTAGCCTTTTGCGCTGTTCGGTTGATAGACCACTCACACCAGGCAAACCAACCAGTGAGTTCCTCAATGGCTTCAACTCCACAAGTTCCATCACTTCCTCAATGAACATCTACAATCATATGTTAAATTCATAAAGTTAGAACTATATGATACTAAGTGAGAAAGCTATAGTTCCATAAGGGAAAATAAAAACGGCAGAGGGTTTCTTGTGCTGCAAGTAGTACTAACCTTTCTTTTATTCGAATCAACCGATGAATCTAAACGAAGCCATGCTGAGTAAAGCAATGACTCATAAACTGTAACATGAGGGGAGTGGATATCATTCTGCTCACAATATCCAGAGACTCTAGCAAATGTTTCTTGCTTTTTAGGGTATCCAGAAATTTTTATGTCTCCATCAATATAACCACCGGTTTTCCTGCCAGCGAGAACATCCATCAAAGTAGTTTTACCAGCACCACTTACTCCCATCAAAGCTGTGAGAACACCTGGCCTGAATGCACCACTAACTCCATTCAGAAGGACTAATTTATCCTCAGTTACACCTTGTTCCTTCATTTCCTGCCAGTTGAAATGAAAATAGTGAGTCCAAAGTTAAAATGGGAACATTGTTAGAACATAGAAATCAGATTTTAAATCATAACTTTGAAAGTGACTTACTTGTGGCATGTCAACAGAGTATGTGATTTGATCAAAGGTGATAGAATGTGGTTCGAAAGGAAGAACCATTCCTTTATTCTTTCCGTGGCTGGACCCCTCAACAACATCATCTCTTCCTGAACTTTCTGTAAGACAATAAAAAAATGTTAACTATCTAATAGCATGTTTTGAATTAATTGCATCGAGTGTTGATGAATGACACAATCAAGATAGATCACCTATACGTGGTAATTCAACTTCTTGTGTGAGTTCTGTACTCTCCTCTGGTTCTTCGGATATTGTTGCTTGTGGCTTATCAAATGCTGCACATTTAGATGCATTACTTATCAATACAACTTTGGCATCATTATCAGAATCTTAAAGCACAAATGAATTGAAAATACTCACGGTCAAGAAACTCGAGAGCAACACCGAACAGAAAGTTGAAAAGGAACATAAATCCAACCAAAGCCCCAAAGCCTATCCAATACCAATATGAATGTGTGAAGAAGCCACGACTCTCCAGAAGATCAACTCCTATATTGTGAGTAGACTGTAATCGGAAAGAAAACAAATTAGGCCTTTATATTTAATTTCTTAAGCAAAATTTGATAAATTTTAAAGTTACAAGTTCAAGAAAATTACATTGTGCCAACTGTTGCTAAGAAATTCATTGACCATTAAAGCATTCTGCCCATACATCAAAGGTGAGATCCAGTAACCCCATATCCACCAAGGCTTGATATCCTCTGTTGCATTAGCAAAGAAATCCAACAAGCATTATTAGATAAGATTTTAGTAAGTAGCACAATTATGTTTTGTTGTTTTGGACTTACTTTTTGATATAACGAAGCCACCCAATGAAAGAAGTGTTAGAAGTGCAAAGGATCCAAATGTGTTAGCCACAATCATGTTCCTACCCAATGCCGCAATAGCTCGGAATAATCCAGAAGACATCTGGCTGAGAAAAAATAGCACAAGATACTGCTTGAAGAACCTGCGGAAAAATCAATATTTAACATCATAAGCAACATGGAAACATGTTTAGCAAGCATGCGTTTTACATAACAGATAAAAGCAGCTTCTCTTTACCTTCCAACATTGGGATCAAATCCAATAACATAATAGGTGAGAAATACCCAAGCAGCAGTTTCCACCATTGCAACGGGAATCTTGAGAATCCATGAAGGAATAGCATAGGCCCATGAGGGATAAAACAAAAGGTCTCGTTGTTTGTAGAAAACGGGAAGCTTGGCAATGGTCATAGAAATCTCAGCCATTCCATTAAACATAACCGTTACTAATGTGAAAAAGAGAGCACCCATATAAACACCAGCATCTTCTACATTACGATGATGCATCTCAGTTCGTAAAAATAGTGTAAATGCTATGAATGCCATGACGATAAGCTGCAAAAGCATCAAGAATAAAATGCTCAGTAAAAATCATGTACCTAAGTAAAAAAATTATACTTATATCAATGAGAAAACCTACCTGGCTTAGCTTGAATATGTAAACAAATGAGTTCCTTTTCATAAGCAAATACTCTCTTGAGAAGTTAGCCTTTAACAGCTCATTCTTATTAATACCATACTTCTCAGTTGTTAATGCAGCTGGATGGCTCTTAGACTTGTCAAATGGAACCGCAAGCTCTTCTCCAAGTTTCCTACCAATATGGAAAGATTGAAATGCCTCGGCAAATTGCACCTCAGTTACAAATCTGTATGGTTGATCTCTGCGGGCCCAATACTGAGCTTGATCCTTTCTTGAAGTAACTTCTTGAAGAAAGTCAGCAACACCTTTCCTCTCAGGACATTTGAATCCCATAGATTCAAAGAAGTCGAGAACATATTCACGCGGTCCATGGTACACAACATATCCTTCAGAGATTAAGATAATGTCATCAAAAAGATCATAAGTCTCAGGTGCTGGCTGGAGCAATGATATAACCGCGGTTCCATTGAGAATGTGAACATATTGCCTCATAGAGCTTACAATCTGAAAAGTTGTGGAACTGTCCAACCCTGTTGATATTTCATCCATGAAGAGTGCATTTGCTGGTCCGACCAACATCTCTCCTGTCGTAACACGCTTCCTTTGTCCTCCAGAGATACCACGCAACATTTCATCTCCCACCATAGTATCAGCACATATATCCAGCCCCAAAATCTGCAATATTATACAATAACTAACATAAGTACCTTGTGCTTCACAATAAACTTTCACAAATAACATGACCGGAAGAAGCTTTAGGTTAGTATTACCTTTAGTACATAATCTGTTGATATGCTTGATTCTTGTCCTGCAGTTGCAGCTGCCTGTTATACCAAAAGCCAATCAGATGCAAAAGATAGTAAAACCTTAAAAATCACTTTTTATTGAACATATCTAAACAAGAAGTTAATTTTGTAGACATCAAGATCCAAATATACACTATATCTAAATACCTTCATGTAGACATCAAGATCAGGGTCGGGTTTGATATTTGCTGCCTTTTCTCTTCTAGACAACTCAGTTAGCATGTCTGTGAAATAATAACCAATCATGATTAGCATATCTGAATAATAACCAAATGAGATTTTAAAAATATATTATCATGGTGGTATAAATGGACTAACCGTAACGTGATCCGACCCCTTGGCACCTTGCTGAGAAGGCCAAGGTTTCCCTGACAGTCATTTCTCCAATATGAACATCATGTTGGCTGATATATGCAGCAGTTCTCTGAGGCACAAACTCATTCATTTCATGTCCATTATATGTCACTTTCCCGTTCACCTCAAGACTTGGATCAAGCTTTCCTGACAAGGCCAACAACAGTGTGGTCTTTCCTGAACCAGGAGGGCCAAGAAGCAGTGTCATCCTACGCGGTTTGATGATTCCGCTGACATCTTTAAGAATAGTAACATGTTTCTTTTTGGTTGGGACAATATGGAGAAAATTCAAGAAACCCTGCATGACCATATAGAGAAAGGTTGTTACTTGCATTGTAAGTTAGACTAACTTCCAAATAGAACACAAAAATAAATGAAGTAGAAGAAAGTGAAGCAAGTCTTTACATACCTCAATCACATTAGAAAAAGAGTTGATAAATGAAGGCAAAGCTCTGCTTCCCACAAAAGCCTCTGCCTCAATTTTCAGATGCTCATAACGAACTTCAATTGTTGGAATATCAAGCCCAACTCTATAATACAAATTAGAAAGAAAAGAAACATGCATAAGATATGACAAGCTTATTAGATACAGTATCATAATCATAAGAGATAACTATGCACATTTGGTTTTGATTAATTTTCATGAACAAATCTGCTTTTTTATTTAAAAACTTTTTCAGTATCTTAACTTTTTTTTTATTTTCCATGATATCCTGGTTAGTTACCTAAAGGTACCCCTCCCAACAGAGTCAAATGGTTAGTTAAGTAACTGAAAACCCTTTCACTTGGAAAAAGATGTGATGATCATATGCTATAAGTGTACATGCATGTTTGGTTTTGATTGTAATAGCAATTGTTAACAAGTTTTTCCAAGGGAACAAGTTAAGAAATTAAAATAAAAAAGTAAAATTAGAATATAATGCTTAAAACTGTGATCTCTAATAAAAAGTTCTTATGTTTTGATTCCCTAAGGGATGCTCCTACCCCTAGATCACTGACTAACAAGTAACAACAATTAATTTTCATGAAAAAATGCTGTTTTTTTTTTTTTGTCAAATTACTCCCTCCATTCCTTATAAATGTAATAAAGTTACCATACACGAAATAAGAAGTGTAATTAATATATATATTTGAATTAAATTTGTGTATCTTTTTCCTATTTTGCTAGCGTTCAATCTCTTTATAATGAATTACTTATTCACTATCTATCAATAACTAAATACACATTTGTAAACATGAGTAGAATAATAAAAACAATAATTAAAAACGGAGGGAGTAAAAAAAAAACATTTTTAAGCAAGTTTTTGATGTGAAAAAGAGAAAGAGGCATGCATGTAAGTTGTTATTAATTATTAATTAATATAATATACCTATCAAGTCTCTGTTTGAGCTTGAGCAAGAACTTCCCATTGTCCTCTTCGGCAACTTTGATCAACCTATCAAGAAGCTTCTGCCTCTCTTGAAAAGCAATATCAGTGACAAATATTTCAGAAGCAGGACCATGAGATGTTGTCAGCAACCCTTTCCTCAAACGGTTGTAAGTTGGCAACTTCTCAAGTGCAGCCCACTTGAGAGCTTCTTCATCATCTTCTTCACGTGTTGATTTTGAGAACACTTCTACTCCGTTGTTCCTCCACACTGTTGAGCTTCTTGATCTTAAACTGTTACTTGCTCTGTATATATCATTCCCCTCCATTTTTATTTTTTTTTTGTTGTGTTGTTACTTGTTACCCAACAACAACAACTTATAAAAATTTCAACTTTACCTTAAACTAAACAAAACCCAGAATGAAGTTTGTTTTCTTCAAATGTTTTTGTTTTGTTTTGTTTGAGAAAGTAATAAATCAAATAAAGAGAAAGAATGAAAGAATTATGAGAAAGCTTTGAAGGGGAGAAACTAAAAGGAGATAGGAAGAGAAAGCTGAATTGAAGTTCCTTCTTTCTGGAATGAGTATTTATACGTTGGGATGACAAAACTGGCGGGCTGTGGAAAAGTCAAAGGTTGAAAACATGGCACGTGTTTTTTCTTTTTTATAGTTTAGTTTTTTTTTTTTTACACCAACCGATACCTGGATCTGGTTTACTCCGAAAACGACTAATCCACCGATACCTGGATCTGGTTTACTCCGAAAACGACTAATCCAGTCCGACCCAACTGAGCTCGCACAAAGTGGTAGGGGTCTCCCAGCGGGAGTTGCTCCATACCCAATGCTCGAACTCGAGACCAATTAGTTAAGGAACCAAATGAGCTACCACTTGATCAATCCCAAATTGATTGTATATAGACATATATATTGATTTTAAACATAGCAATGAATTAACAGGTGGCGTAGACATGAAAATGGAATGATAATAATATACTAAAGACATATATAAATAAGCCTACACACAAACCTACATATAAAATTATGACATTTGTTATTTAAGTTTTTTTATTTTATTTTTTTAACTTAAAAAATAACAAATATCAAAATCATATAGATTTATGAGTATGTATCTCAATATAAGTCTCACAGTCATTACTCATTTGTTTATTTGTGTTTGTTTTTTTAAATAATAAAAAGGTATAAAAATGAGACCATAAAAGAAAAGAAAAAGGAACACGAGGGGGAATGTATTTGTCCGTGTCTGAACTCCATTGTGAAATTTCCATTCAAAGTAACGGGTATATCATATTAGAAGCTAAATTACACCAATATATCTAGTTTTCAACTTTATTTAGTTTTCAAGGTTTTCAATTTAAACTGAAAATACAATAATGTCAAAATAATTACCATTCCTCGACAATTGTTTTTTCAATAATTCGGCATTATTGATACCATTTTTAAAATTTAGTTAACAATAGACAACTATTTTCACATTAAAAAATTTATATATTTTAAAGTTTTCTAAAGTTAAGATGTGATGTCAAATTCACATGTATAATTTACTCGGCTTTTGCAACAAGATCTTTAGGTTGATTGGACTCTTTGGTTCGATTATGAGAAAACTTATATGTTACTTTATTTTTCATTCTTAATATGGGACTTATTTTACCCAAACTTGATTTGTAACTCTTTTTTCAGGCCCGATCCTCATATATTTGGGGCCTTAGGGCGAAATTATTTTTTGAACTTAATAATTTATTAATAAATTTTTTTATGGAAAATAAATCAATAAAAACATGCAATGTATTTATATTTCCTTTTTTCTATAAAGATGGTAAAAAATAGTAAATTTTTTTGTCTCAAACTAAAATTAAAATAATTAATGAAAATGCTCAAAACTTGTAAACTTTGTATTGTATTAGTTGATTAATGCAAAATGCATTAAATTAGTATTCTAATAATGATATGAAGAGTTAACTCAATTATTAGAGTTGCGAGTAGGAGTGTAAGTGATATCGGATCAAATAGCGAGATCAATAAAACCGAACCTCAAATTCAAGTTCGGTTCAGGTTTGATCTTGTTTATTGGTTTAATCCGGTATTTATTTTTCCAATATTTACTATATGGTTAGGTTCACGATCTTAAAACTTTTGAGATTGCTAAGATCGGACCACATCAATTAGTCTATCTTTACTATTTTTATTGTATTAAAAAATATTTTCTAGAAATTATGTACTTATGTTGTGGCTTATAATTGATTTTATTTCAAGAATACTTAGTGTAGTTGTTTGAATTATTGTTTAATGAAATTGTTGTTTGAATGTATTTAAATTATAGTTGACCATGATTTTTTTTTAAGAAAATTTTTCTAGTTTTTTCTGATTTCAAATAAATTTAGCAACTGAATTATTAGACTAAATCAAACCAGATCATATATATGCAATTTGATTCAATATGATCCTTATGTGATGAATGCTTACAAATCGATATAATTTGATTGTTCCGATTTATAATATTTTCCAAAAAGTAGACCAAAAGGAATTACTCCCTCCGATTCTATTTTATAAGATCATTTTGGAGTTTTTATTTTGGTCATCTTATTTATAAGACCTCATTTCAAATTTAAATAGCATTTAATTACTTTTTTCCACAAACACCCTATTAAGTCAATACTTTTTAGAATTTCAATAACAATTATAGGGGTAATTTTGAAAAGTATATCAAATTTTCATATTTCAATGTCAACTTCATAAGGGTTTTATAAATAGGATCGGCGGAGTATTACCTTCTTAACTGTGAAACATAAATTGTGAATACCTGTATAATAAAAAAATAATTGTGAATGACTAATTCAAATACCGAGATCTGCGATTTCGCTATTTTTCTTTCTCATCTTCCCTCGGTTAACAGGATTAATACTTAGTTGTCAAAATTATAGTCGATTTAGTAAAAAATAAAATAAAAAAGAGAAAAGTTGGGGAATACTATTTTCCCGTGATCAAGGGATTATTAAAACAAGGCGGCTATATGTTAGTTCATGTTGGAAAAAAAGTTTTGCAATGAAAATAATAATAGTAATAAACAATTAAATACTAATAATTCAGCAAAAAATAATAGAGAAAGAAACACCTAAAAGACAAGAATCAAAAAGCAAAAGAAAGACCATTCAAAATGTTAGGAGCAGGATCTTTAAGACTTGTGCACCTCACAAGGGAGGAGAGGATAAGGCATTGTAGAAAGTTGGAATTTCACTTGTGTATTTCTCGTGTTAACTAGAAGGATGACATTTTGTTTTTTTAATGTGCTCTTTGGTCAGTACTGCATGTGTTCCCAAGAGCACTCTTAATACCATGGACCTGCATAAGGTCAAGTTCCTATGCATTTTCCAGTGAGGTGTGTTAACCGAGAATCAAACTTGAGACTTCTTAGTCTCAAGCACAATTCCCAAGTTGATAGGATCGCACCACTTGAGTTAACCCCGTTATAGAAGGATGATATTTTGATTAGCAGTGAACAAATCAGTTAAGTTATTTTGATCAAAAAAGTGTTCATCAGCTTCTAGATATATAGTACTAGTACACGATTACAATAGTTTTGGTTGTAGACAAATTCTTTTCCATCATTTATGATGTTATATTAAAAAAAATAAAAAAATAATAATACATAAGTTTACAGATCAACATAATAAGTTTAAAGTGCAAATAAAAAAAAAGTGAAATATGTCATTTATCAATCAATTAATAATAAATAAAAAAGTATTATTTTGTGATACATGTCACTTTATTATTTGATTTATAAATTTATCTGTAAATTAATTATGTAAATCAACGTATATTTTTGTATTAAAGACATACATATGATATATATCACCTCAAATGAAAAAATAAATAAATTGGTGATCTAAGTTTTTCCTTTAAGACTTAAATATGTTTTTGGTTTTTGAAAATGCATCGTGAGTTTTGATTTATGTTCTTATTTGTTTATCCTTTTATTTTACGAAATTTTGGTTTTAATCCTCGTTACAATATAATGTGGATAACATAGACATGTGATATGTATCATATTAATTGTTTATGTGGTCAATTGTGATATTGATGCGTCGTTGACGAAAACTAGAACCAAAATTTCAAAAATACAAGGATCAAAACCAAAGGAAAAAAGTATATATATAGACCGAAATCAAAACTTATATTTAGAGAAAAAATGGATAATGCACCGACATTGTAAAGTTTTTTACACCATCAATGCATCATCCACCATTCATCCGTGTATGGTTGTTGACTTTTAGATTAAAGTAATACAAATGAATAGTGAATGGTGTAAAAAACTTGACACCATTAGTGCATAGTGCATAGCCATCAATTTCTTATATTTATATGAATGAAAAACATATTTAAGAAACCTTTTCTTTAAACTAAAAAAATCATTTTGATTATATCAATATGTTTTTCTCATATATTCTAGAAAGGTTAGACTCTAATGCTCCCCAAAACCAAAGGCACATGAATCATCGAAAAGCTAGGAATTCGGTAAGGGTATAAGTGATCCGATCTGAGATCGCGAGATCGCTTGGATCGAACCGGACCGGACCGAAAAATGCAGTCTGGTCCGATCTCACGATCCAGTCCGGTCTCAAAAAGTTCAGACGATATTTGAATGGTCCGGTCCACGATCCCAGATATTCTTAGACCACTGGGACCGGACCGGATAGATAGAGTTAATAATTTATATATATATATATATATATATATATTAAAAAAAAACTACAGACACAACAAGGTGTATGCTGCCACACGGTCTTGCCATTGCAACCATTCTCACCATTGCAACCATTCTCAGTGACACACAACATATCATCTTCACCATCCCAGTTGCATACATGCATGTTTTTTGTGTCCTTTTGCATATCATCTTCACAACACACTCACACTCTCTTCTCCGGTCTCCACACAATACAGTGACACACTCTCTTCTCCTTCCTTCCTTATTTCACAACAAACTCCTTCTCCCACCTTCTCCTCCGTCCCTTCTCTCTTTCTCCTTTTCTCCTCCTCCTTCTCCCTTCGGCCTCCGTTCTCCCTTCGTTCTCTCTCTTTCAATGCTCCGCCGTCGCTCTCCCTTCGGCCTTCGTCTCCCTTCGGTTCCCTCCGTCCTCCCTTCGTCTCTCCATGCGCCGCCGCCTCGTTCCTCGTTCTCTTTCTCTCCATGCGTCGTCGTCGCGTTCCTCTCTCTCTCTCTCTCTCTCTCTCTCTCTCTCTCTCCACGATCTCCCTCCTCCACACGTCCACAGCTTCGTGGCTTCGTCGATCTCCCTCCTCCACACGTCCACCGCCCCAGATCAAGCCCTACCGTTCTCTCATCCGATTCTGCCGCCGCCGCCTTAGCACAATGCTGCAACTGCTGTTTGCCTGTTTGCAGAAGCAAAGGGAACCCTAGGGTTCCCAAGCCAAGTGAAAAACGGGCCTTTGGCCCAATTTCAACCCAATTAAAAAAAAAGGACCTTGAACAATCATGGTCTAAATAGACCGGACTGTAATGGTCCGATCCGGTCTTTGCATATGTAAAACATCGGGACCGGACCGGACCACAATAATTTAATCGGTCTGGTCCCTAAAGTTCATTAAAGATCGAACCGGATCAGACCGTTACACCCCTAGAATTCGGTGAAGATGTTTGAAGACAACCTTCATGGATGTGTTCTGAGCCCCAAAGGAGCTTAGCCTCATATCTGGATTCGAAGTATAAATATATGGTAAGGGAACTTAGCCAATGATGGGTTCGCGATGTCATGAACCGACAAATATGATCAACCTGTAATAAACCAAAAGTAATGAGTAGTGGTTATATGTTGCCTATTAATAATATTGTATATTATGAATCATTTTGTCTTTGTATGATTATGTGCATGCGTGTATATCATCTAATCCGATCATCTTATCTAACCAATTTAATAGTTAAATAATCTAAATCGAAACATTTTCCGATTTTGTTGCCCAATCCCGTTTTAATAACATTGTAGTGACATATTTACAATTGAAAGGGTAACCGTGTTAATGGTTGCAAACCCAAAGGCCAATTGAGAACAAATAAAGCTTGCAATGCCAAAATAGAAAATAGAAAACAATGAAAAAAGATAATTCCACTAGTTAGTTTTTCCGAAAAAGTATAAAGTCTCTCTCCCAATGGCTGATACAAAATACACCTCAAAACATTATTTATTCTTCTTGGAATTTCATGACAACGAACACATTCCTTAAGGAAATACAAAAAACTACGCAACTAAATAGAAAAGTGCAAATTTTAGTGAAAAAAAAATCTCAATCAAAACTAAAACAGTTGTTCATGAAAAAAAAGTATAATTCGCAAGGGGAGAACCAGAATACATCAGAATAAATAGCAGATACATATAGATTCAAATTAAATTAAGTTATTTTGATGAGAAAATTTAATATAACACATTTTTTTTGGACAAAAATGTGTAATCAAGGTCGTAACAATAATCAGAACCCCATACGAGGCATTATATTCCACAATCACTCACTAAGTTTTAAAAGTTTTCTCTCCTTTATTAGGCACGCATTTAGATCTTTTAGGCTTGTGCACCTCCATCATCTTCATCCACATTCTTCATTGATGAGTTATTAATTAATAAGCATACTCTAAAGTTAAAAATCGATCAATATCCTTTGAGCAATGCTTCATCTTCATATCTTGACAAATGCAGCTCTAAGAATTTCATCTTAAATGAGCTTCTAATCGCTAGACTCAATAATCCCTAAATGAATATGCTTGATAAATCAAAAGGGAAATTTGCAATAAATCAAAATCTATTGAGCTACCAACAATGAAAATAATAATAATTAAGTTAGAACGTGTCACTCCTTCTCATTAATTAAAAAAAATAAATTTTGAATTAAATATATGTTAATTTAATATTATCTAATAAACAAAAAAGAGTGGTACATGAAGTCACATACAACATGTTTAAATATGCACAAATTTCTCTCTAACGAAAAATTCATTATGTGATCAGGAAATTATATATGTATGTAGATAGATGTATGTTGCATAACGATGCTTGCTGTTCTTTTTCATTTTTTTAACCCATTTGGTGATGTGACAGAGAATTCCTATGTGCTGGAGATGGTACCACTAGGGCATGTTAAACATGGTGAATGCCATGAATGAACTAGAAGAACTTGTTGAAAGAGAGAGAAAGATCTAGAGAATTGTAAGAGAAATTGAATGAATAAAGGAAATGATTGTTATATTATTAGCCCACGTGGCAAAAAGAATCTATATACACAGCTGGAACTACCAGCTAGCAACTCAATTATAAGTTGCCAAAAAACTACCTAACTAACTATAACTAACTTCTCAACTAACTATCTAACTGACTTAATAGATTAACAATCGATTATCAGTAGTTCATTATACATTGACAACTAACTAATTAAGTTAAGACTTATGTACAACACAATACAATAGCATCAGCAGCTCTTTGCACAATCAATTCTTCAATCATAATAGAATAACATGAGCTGCTAACAGGGCATGTCATGTGGCTTGGACCTTACTCTACTCTCTAGTGCTAAAAATGAGAAGAAGAAGAAGAAGAAGAAAAGAAGAATGCATGGGATGGGAATGAGCTAGTTATAGTGTTGATTTTTATTAAGCTATTGGGCCCTTTTATAAGCACTTGAACTCAAGTTGAATTGCTTACCTTACTTTGAAATTTTGGACTTTTGAGATCGAGCAGCTAGTTGATGGCATTCGATAACCCTATTTGTCCAGCCAGTGAAGAATATATCTTAGGACGGAGAAATTATTATTATTTATGATCTTCAACTATTGTTTAAGATGTATCACTTCATCATTTTTAATTAATGAATTAAACTTAGATAAGTTGAATAAGCAATGATAAAAACATGTATCCCGGAATCAGTTAATCGATTTTAAGTTGTAAAATATAAAATGTCAAATCTTGAGTTTGAACTCCAAAATTTCACAATCTATATAATTTTATTCTTTTTATTAGTATACGAACTCAAATACTCGAATTTTTATAGACACGTACAATATGGCATACTGGCCAATATATATAATCGCCATGTGTGTATAAAAGGCATAACCTAAGCTATATATATAAGCAAAATGTTAAAGTCACTCTTGGTATCTAACTGATTATGCTGATGTAGGTGTTGAAAAAAATTCAAAAGAGATGGCAAAGACGCTTCTCATCAAGTCTTGTTGTTTCCAACCAACTTCCCCTCTCACGTTGAAAGTCAATTTGGTTGCCTAAATGACATCACATTTTTCTAATCCTTGATTAGATTTATGCGGTTTCTATATTAAAATTCTTAAGTACTGGTATGTCAGTACAAATGACATACGGGAATTATATTGCTACGACACCTTTAAATTATGAAGGGTTTTGGTACCTTAAATAATATCATCATCATGACATGTGTGTAAAATATTGTATTGCTTAGTTGGCCATTTATTTTCTTTTTAAAATTAATCTCCGCAAATTATGTTTATTATAACTAATAACTCATTTGGGTCCATTTCATAAGATTAAAGCTTAAAGAATATTACAGAACATCATGAACCGAAGAAAAGATGTTTGGCACAAAAAATTAAAAAAAATGAAAAAAGATGTTTCTAGAAAAAGTTTTTATGCCTTCCTTTGTGCATTTTGAGATCTACAAATCTCAAACATCGATTGCTATATTTATAAACTAGACATTAAAATGTTAAAATTTTAGTATTGGATATAATGCATAAACCTCTTTATATGTAATATATATATATATATATGTATGTATATATATAAAATGAATAAAATATACTACTATAATTTATTTGTATAATAAGAAGATTTTTTTTTAGAAATTATCTAGAAGGATAAGGTAAACATTGTCTCATAAATAAATAAATAAAAATATTCGACATGGTGAAGCCACCGATTAATTAATGTGCATATGTGAAAGAGAAACCAATGAAAGGGAAAGCAACCCATATGCCCCCGTGACATTATTTTATTGACTTTATGTACAATCATAACATTAACTTTAGGTGAGATGCCTATATTTATAAAAACAAATAATTTTTTTATTAATAAAAGGAAAACAACAACTTTAGGTGAGATGCCTATATTTATAAAAACAAATAACTTTTTTATTAATAAAATGAAGAAAAAACAATAACTTTAGGTGAGATGCCTATATTTATAAAAACAAATAATTTTTTAATTAATAAAAGGAAAACAAAACAACAACTTTAGGTGAGAGTGGCAATAAGCCAATAATCCATAACGTGACTACAGTGTTCTGCCTTCACATAACCACAAAGCTTTAGGCTGCTTCCTGTTAAAGGCTGCTTTGTTTGCATCTAGAAGCTTGTCACTATTTGAAATTGGATTATCTTTTTCCTTGTTTGTTTGAAACCATTAGAAATCGGTCAAATACAGTGTCAACGTGTGATATCTGTGCTTAGATTTCTGACGGTGAGTATATAAAAAATGTTTTATCGGTAAAAATAAAATTTAATAATGCTATGTAATGGAAATAAGCTTAAATTAAAATAGTTTTTATTTAATTTTATTTTCACAGATTATTTTTTATTTTAAAATAAAAACCTAATTAAAGTTATATTTGAGAAACAATATAAAAGTTGAAATAGTGGGCTTGTGAATAGACAAAATATATTATTTCTATCTAGAAGGTGAATACTGAATAGTATTAGTATTTTTTTTAAAAAAGGTGAATATTTATTGGTCCAAACTCCAAAGTTACCATTCAACGCACGAAAGAAAAGAACTCATCAATTTTGTTGACCAATCTGGTGTGTTTATGAATCTACGAGGCAAAATGCCACCGTTGAAGTAGTTGCCAATGTTTCGGAAAAATGAAGACTCTTCACAGACACAAGTCTATGAATTGAATAATGACGTCCATGCTGATCTTATTATCATGCGAATTACTTTAAAAACAATCTAATTTTGGATCGCTATCTAATTTTGGATTGTTAGTTATGCAATATTATATTAGATCAATAATATTTTGTCATTTAACATATTATTATTACATATCATTGTTTAAGAAAGTCAAAATTTCATGTTAGGTGAAATTAAAAATTAGATGACAAAATATCATTAATCCAATGTAGGATTGTATAATAATAACTCAAAATTACGATGCATACTAGAAATATTCTATTAGTTTGTTAATTTTAATTTTTCGTTTAAAGTTCTGTCATCAAAATATCTCAAAAGATCTTGAATTTAAGTGAAACAATAATTTTTTAATTTGGAAGATTTTCAATAATTTAAACTTTAAAGAATTTGTTCGCCAAAAAAAATAAACTTTAAAGAATTTAATCGAACCACAAGCTCAAATAGCACTTAAATAAATAAAAAAAGAATCAAAGGATTCTTGTGACCCTCCTATATAATAAATTAATGCAACAATAGTATAAAAGCATGATTCCCCTTTCTTTAACATTAAAAAACCACCACTTGTAGTTCTTTGTTGAATGTCTAATTAATAAATGTTATATATTACTGTAGCATAAAGCAATAATGTTTTATAATAATGAAAGCAATAATGTAATAGCATCATCTTTATTTTTTTAATCCTACCTTCTGGTTGTTAATACTTAATAATTAATCACTTTGATCCTTACCCGTGGGCAGTGGCTATTGCAACTTGAGTTTTTTTTTTTAAAAGTAAAAAAACATAAAAATAAACTAAAGCAGAGTATAATACCCTAAACATAAAAGTAATTTTTTTGGTTTGCACCCTGGTATCCGGCCCACTGGGCCGACTAATCCAGTTCGAGGGGGGTCCCGGGGTTAAGGTTTTATTCCTCTCCCAATGTTGTTGCGGGGGATCGAACCGTGGTTCGCCCTACCAAGTGCAACCCCTGGCACCACTGCACCAACAGCTCGTTGGGAGAGGAAATATATAGAAATGAAAATGATAAATAATTATATCATTAAGTAAAAAAATGTCTCAAGTTGAATGAGAGATGCGTGCCCTAGTTTCTTAAATATGAACACATATTCCAGTAGCTATGTAATTTGTTTGCTACAAAACAGCTATGTAATTTAACAAACAAAGGAAATTATATGTCAATGTAATATTTTAATATTTTTAAGGCAGGGGGATATGTAGTCATAGAGAAGAAAATTTGTATTGAAAAGAAAATTATAATATTTCTCAAAATATAAAATATTTAACTTTTCAATACAAACATGTTATTTTTAACTCCTTAAGTAAAATAAAATCTTTTTTTTTTATACATGAGTATAATTCATTCTGACATATTAGAATTTTAAGTATATATAGTATGTAAAAACAATATTCGATTAGATTATTAACACTTGAAATTCTCTATCCATATTTTTTTTAATTGATAGATCATAATACAGGTTTAAAAGCAGTATATAATATTTATAGAACTTTTCTTTCTTAGCTTGTTTTATATATATTATTTTTTTACAAACCTAATGCTTAATTAATATTGTTTTTCTCATTTATTTTTTACTAGTTTTAAATATGTTCAATGCATGGTTTAGTTGTTAATTAATTACTATCGAATAATTTAAGTAGATATTTTGAGTTATTTTTTAAATGGCTTTTTTATTTTCTCATTCTTTAAACTTCGTGCTGGTTTCTTAATTAATAGCATGCCCCGATAATTGTTAATCATTTTATGTTTTCGAATTGATCGAATTAGTCTTGACTTATTTGTAAACATAAATCAATAGCTTTAAAGAGAGATTTTACAAATAAAATAATTCATGTCGGTTAAAACTGTTGCTAAATATCGAGTCATGTCATATCAATTGTCTTTTATGATTCATATGAAGCCGGAATTGTTTGTAATCGCCGATCAACCACCCGACGTTTCAAAAAAAAAGAATTTAAAAAAAGTTAAGAATTTGAGTGGTTTATAATTATCACGTTTTTGAAATGGTCGTTGAAAAATAAATGATGAAATTCTTTTAAAATTAGCAACGGTTTAAACCGTAGCAAAATGTACAGTTTAAACTGTGAGATTTTATATGCGAATAATTTCGACGTTTAAAATCATTGCTAAATCTAATCTTCAAAAACGAAAATTGAATTTCAAAAATTAAAAATTGCTATGGTTTATAACCATTGCGTTTTTTAAATGATAGATAATAAGAGTTAAATTTGAAATTCTATAAGATTAGCGACAGTAAAAACCATAGCTAAATGAACAATTTAAACTATAGGGTTTTTTTAAAAACATTTTGTGGTGGTGAAAAACGCCGCTAAATTGAAATTAAAAAGAATGGTTATTTGCGAGACACATAGATACCTTAAAAACTCACCATTCTCAAATTATTAATGTGCGTGGAGGCTTCATTTTGCTGAGAGTGAATATAGACACTCTATTGCATACCTTTTTATATAAAAAGGAAAGATTTATTTTAACTTCTTTTTCACCTCAAATACATTTATCTCTTTTCAATAATAATTATAAAAATAAAATTTTTATACAGAGTACCATTTAATTATACCTTAAAACACATTATATATATATATATATATATATATATATGAGTGTGTGAAGAGACAGACAAAGTATATAAAACTTCATTTATATAAAAAAAAAGTATATGAAATTTCTAATTTAACTACTCATGTGTTTTTTTGGCTACTTATTATTCCTTCCGATATCTAATATAAAAGAAACAAGACATATTTATCTCTGTCTTAACTATAAAAAAAGAGTTACTTAAAATTTTATTCCCACTACAATTATTCCTAAAATATTTCTAAAAAATAATGATTTCATTTAATTTTTTTATTTCATTTTCAATGCAATTTTATTCCTAAAGTAGCTATATTTTTTTTATGAATTTGATAAAATTAAATACACTTAACTAACTTTTTTAATAAATATAATTTCGATTATTTTTCTTATAATAGAGATCGGATGAGTCCTATTGTTATAATTAATTTTTGTTTGGGAGAATTCCTAGTCCTTGCTATGCACTCCACCACTTACTGGAGTATTTATCTATTTCTTTATTTTGGTGAATGATTACGTTATCAATATATTATAAAATAGGTGAAGTATGAGGGCATTTTTGTTTTCCCTCTTTAATCCCCATTATTTTTCCTCCTAAGTTCTCTTTTAATCTCAGTTAACATTGGCAATTAGGGCGGGCTTGGCCCGCGCCCGCATTAAGCCCGCAAAAATTGCGGGCGGGCATGCCCGCCCTAATTAATTTTTAGGGCCGAAAAATCAAGCCCTGCCCGCCCTAAGTGCGGGCAGGGCGGGCCTGCGGGCCGCCCGTTTTGTTATTATTTATTTTTTTTTCTATTTTTCCTTTGGTTTTTTATTATATAGTGTAAAAAAAATGCGGGCGGCCCGCCCGCCCGCCCGCCCTAATTAGACTATTTTCTTGTATTTTGCAGCAAAAAATAATTTTTTTTAATTTAATAGAGGCCCGCGGCCCGCCGGCAAAAAATTAGGGCGGGCGCGGGCGGGCATAATTTTTGGATTTTGTCCAAATCCTTCGCCCTGCCCGCAAAAAAGTGCGGGCGGGCGGGGCCCGCTGGCTTTGGCCCTAATTGCCAACTTAATCTCAGTCATTCAATTGTAAATGCAATAATCAATCATAGCCGTCCATATCCATTGGTAGATTAAGTCTTTTCATTTTCTTTCATTCATTCATTCATTTTTTGACTGCTATGGTGTGAAAGACATATTACCAACATCAATTAGTAGTTAGTGGTAGTAGTAAATTAGTAGAATCACGATCAGGAAAAGGCAACAAAAAGAAATTAGAGACCCGGGCAAAAAGAAAGCATCTGGATTTGGAAGCATTGTTTTCACCTCTTCTGTTGCAGGTGTGAAACAGGTATGAGCGTATGAGCAGTTTTTAAATTTTAGTTTTTTTTTTTAATTTTTAATTTTTGTTTAGAATAGGTTTTTAATTTTTGTACAAGTATGTTTTTTTTAATAGCATAGTTTTCATCTCTTTTGTTGCAGGTGTGAAACAGGTATGAGCGTATGAGCATTTTTTTAATTTTAGTTTTTTTTTAATTTTTAATTTTTTTTTAGAATAGGTTTACTATTAATTTTTGTACAGGTATGTTTTTTTAAAGAGATTTTTATTAAAATTTTTGTTTTTGAGATTCTTTTTACTCGAATTTTGTTTTGGGATTCAAGAATCCCCTTTCCTTCTTCTCCGTTTAATTTTCATTTTTGTAGTATTGTTTTTTTAATCTCTCTGATCTGTAATATTGTTTTATATTACTTAAACCTGTGAGGCATATATTACTTGTTTCAGGTTCATGGGAAATTGGTGATATTCAAATTCCAAGAAAGTTTTGTATTTACCATTTCTGATTTTTTTTCTCTTGGATATTTGTTCTATATTTTCGCTGTTCTTTGATTTCCATTTGTTATATTATTTTCTTCATTTCATTATTGCTTTATTTATATAAGAGTTGTGGTTTTTTTTTTAGAATGATATTTTTATTATATTTTTTCAATTTTTTCATTAGTAGGATTGGACAAAACGTGTCTAAAATTATTGTTAATCTGTAATTGATGTTGTTGAGATAGGTGAAAGACAGAGGAAAATTGGTGAGGTTCTCAGGGTCAAACCCTTGGCTGCATTAGCCATGATTGATAAGGGGAACTTGATCGGAAAATAGTTGCGATTTTATTAAATGATCCAAAGGCATCACTTGTGAATGATGTTGATGATGTCGAGAAGCATGTTCATAGTTGTTGTTGTTACTCGAAAGAAAGATTATCTAAGTTGCATTTTCATAGTTGCTTTCTTTATCTAAGTCTGCTAGATTGTAGTTATTAGAAAGAAAGGTTACTTAGTTGTTGTAGTTTAGGTCTTTCTCTTTCCATTTTGTGCACCATTTGTCTTCTCTGTTTTTAATTTGTCACTTTTTCAGAGGATGGTGATTGGTGATATAAAGCTTTCATGGTGATGATGTTGTAAAAATAATAATATTTTATTATTTTAAAAATATTTATTTTAAATTGAATTTATTAATTATTAATTTGGGTGGTGGTTACAAAAATTTATTCTTATTAAGTTGGGTGTTTATTCCCATTAATTCTTATTATTTCATTACTTATTATTATTAATTATTTTTTCTAACGGTTTCTTTCCGTTAGATTATATATACTTATAGTAGTATATATTTTTAGCTCCAAACAGCTATTAATAGCTATATTCATATTGTGTATATATAGTATACAGTGAATACTATATAGAATATATGTACGATGATGAAAATTATATATTTTTATATTATTTATTCATAATCCTTCACTTATTGATAACTAATTTTTTCTATGTTAGATAGACATTAAGATAGCCATAAATATTGAAAAAGATGCTTTTTTTATTTAAATATTTGAACATTTCTTGCGTTTGTTTTGTGTCTAGCTATTTTATGAATAATATTTATTTGAAGAATTATTTATGTAAAGATTTTTTTTATTAACATGCTAAATTTTAATTATAAGTTGCTGACATTGATGCCTTATTTTATACTTTAGACAATATACAATACAGTCATGAATTCAAATTTAAAAAAATCCAAAAATTTATACAATATGTTGCAATTTAAATTGTGAAAAATAATGATGCGTTATTTTATACTTTAGACAATATACTTATTTACAATTATGAAGTTTTAATACAAGCAAGTAATTTGAAAGTTCGAATCTTATAAACACTAATTAATTAAAAGTGTGAAAACAAGTCTTATATTTTGGGACAGATGTAATAAAAATGATGATGATGATGATAATATATATGGCAAAAAAAAATAGCTGCATTTGGACTTGCAAAACGATTTACTAACAAAATGCATTTGGAATGATGGATTAAATAAAACAAAAATCAAAATGAGTTGGATTTTTTTTAATATAAGAAATTAAGTTGTTAATTAAGATTAGAAATCGCATAGTTGATACATTATTAGTTAATTTTTATTAATGAAAAAGTTGGTAGCTGAAACTAGATTCAAAGGTTAATGTTTATGATTATTCATTTCTAAATACATGTAAATCATTTTTATGAAAAGTTCATATTAACATATTATTTAAAAAGACATATTTCCAAAATCTATAATCAATTTTTTTTTTAAAAAAAATTAAACTCGTGCGATGCACGGGTAAAATTACTAGTATATATATATATATATATATATATATATATATATATATATATATATATATATATATATATATATATATATATATATATATTTTAATGTTAGGTTATTTATATTTCTATGAAAATGAAACCGGTTAATTCGATGACTCGTGCGTCAGGCGATGTATGGTCCTTACTATTTTATTCTATTTTTTAAACTCCCATACTAGTTATTTATATATTTGTTTCTAAGCTAAAAACAGAATGAATGGAACTTTCTTCCGCGAGTTAGTATTGACGAATATATCCCGTTCAAGTGAGTGATTAATTTTTTTGACATTTTCAGGTTTTTTTGGGACTAATCTTTTACCGAGGCTTCTTACATTCGCAAAAATCGAGGATCGAATCCCTAACCACTTTCGTTGTTCCCTTGGTGCGCTGTCATTGACGGTGTAAATATGTTCGTTCGAGAAAACATGTTGATCTCTTTCCATATCCTATCCCCGGTTGTTGCCCTATCAAGATGTGTCCCTTCCTTTTACCCCTTTTCCGATTTCTTAGTGCTGTCCCCCTTGCGTTCCCTCCCTTTGTGAAGAATTCCATTTCCCTTTTTCTCCACTCTTATTTCTTCCTTTCTTATTCTCCTGTTGGAAGTACCTAATCTGCTTTTTGAAATCTTTCCTTTCTTATACAAGATTCTAAGGTCCTTCCCCTGTATATAAGTATGTGCGATTTTTCCCCTTATCTTCTGGCCGACGCTCCCCTTACTGGTATCAGTGCAAGGGCAATTAGTACGGGTTGCCATAGTTGTCTGGATGGATTGGAACGAAGGGATGAAGGAGGGCCGGCCTGCCCAACAAGTAGACCGGAATAACTAGCTTCTAGTCCAACTAGCTAGAGCTCCAGCCCAAGCCTCCAAATCGAAGCTTCGGAGAGCCTTCTCCCATGCGATGAGATGAATTATGTCTCCCCCTCCAACACCAGATCGTGGACATCTCGTCCGAATTCCTTCAATCCTACCAGCCATTTCTTTCGGGACCCCGGACAAGGAGGGAATAAAGGCAAGCTTTGAAGAGTGGATTTCATTCAAAACAAGGCCTTACCAGCTTGACCTAATAGGGCGGGCACCTTTCCAACCCGAAAGCTTCTTGCTGAATTTATCTGTAACTGAATTCCAAAGTTCATCTCTTCATCTTCCCAGCATACCAAAATGAACCGAAATGGAATTGGCTATTGAACAGCCAAACATATTCCGGCCGGCCCTCGTAGTGTGGATGGAGGATGAAGGAAGAACACCTTACTTCTTTCAAAAGACGGAAACAGAGTCATTTTTTCCCACTAGCCTAACTAATGATTTTACCTAACTTTGTTGTATTGTATAGACAAGCCTTACTTTCTAGATAGGAATTAAGAAAAGAGTTCTTACTTACCTTCCTGACTGTGCTTCCTGCTTTTGGACCTATTTGATATTCTAGTGGTAAGACTGTAGTCTACTGCAACAGGAGAAAGGAAAGCAGGCCAATATTCATGATAAGACCCTCTTTACGCTCTCTCTTTCTGCTCGCTCCTGTCAACGAATGAATTGACTACTTGTGTCACTGACATTCCATTAGCATGGTGGACTATAGACCGGCTTTCACGTTCACTCTATAGGAAGGGGACTTAGATGAATCGATTCAATGGGCGAACTGCTTTCCTTTCAATGAAAGGTAGCAAGTGATTGAAATGACAAGCTTGTAACTTATATGAAATCGGAAGACAGTAAGTTGGACGAGGAGCTCATGTACCACAGAGTGGGCAAATGCTCCCCTCTTTAAAGAGACTGTTTCTGTTCTTGTTTCTTTAGTCTCTTTACCTGCGAGCATGAATTCCTGAACCCAATACTAGGAAAGAGCTTCATACCCTATAGAACTGACAGATCGGCTAGCGAAGATGGCTCAGTCTCAGTAGATCCCCCACTCCTCACCGGCTTACGGAAAGAGAGCCCTAAGGGAGAGAGTTTCGGTACTTCAGGCATATCTATCAATGGGCAAAGACAGGAGAGCCTTCTATCTCTTCCAGTCTTATAAAGGAAAGAAAGCAGGATGAACAGGCTTTAGTGTCGATAGGTGACTTTAAGGTAGGCGCCTATCTCTTATTATACTCTAGCAACGGGAGAAGTCGGGATTGGTGCCCTAAATGAAGGGAAATCTATAAAAAATGAGCATTTGGCCCAGATAGAACTTTTTCAATTCATGATCTGCTCTACGAAGGGAAAAGTGAAAGTCTCATTTGACAGCTATATAAGATATACACTTTCGAATTTGAAGAGTCCTCTTAGCCGGTCGATTGGCTTGAATCTCTCTTTCTTTTGAATCGTAACCTACTATTAGTGTATGCCTAAAACTTAACTAATTCCTTTTCTCTAACCAACTTATGACCAAACAAAAAATTACTTAACTAATGGCCAGATTTCCCTCAAAACTACTTCTATCTAGCTCCTCTCTTCACCATCTTGTGGTAAAAAATATTAAGAGTATTCAATCCCAAAAGTCCTAGGAGTGAAGCATGTTGGTGATGAACTAGTTCTCGTTCACCCCAGACTTGCTGGGTGGAATGAGTCAAGCTAGTTCCGAAATCAATCGCCAGAGCCCACAGAGATGTTTCCTCGGAACGGAGATGAGGAATCTGAGTATGCCGTATGTCTTTGTCCAAGGTTCATCAATAATTGAGGAAATCAACCAAAGCATCTCTCCTTACCAGAGGGTGTCCAGTTTGCTTAGGGGGAAGGAGAAGATCAATACAAGGATTGCACCTCTTCACGCTGAGCTGGATCGATGCCCAGTGAGGCTGGTCGAAGTAGAGGATGAACTAGGAAGTCTTTCTGTCGATGACCTAGTGGCCAGTGCCAGAGATCAAGAGAGTCGACTCGCTTTAGGTAGAGTCCCCTGGCTTCCTTTCAGCGTTCAGTTCCTTATCCCTATCAGTCGAGCTAGGGAAGGAACTACTGGGATAGAGTGAGTGACAATTTAACTCCCAGGAGAAGAGTCAGCTGTCCGGAGATCTTACCTGCATGTAAAATCCCATGCAATCCTTATGGATTCTCTCCCGGTGAGTAGTCGTTCGAGTTGGCATGAATGGCACAGATGTTATCAGTAGAGCTTATATGCTCACTAAATCGCTCGCTTGCAAGGAGACAATCTATTCTATTAATGCATGCTGGCTGATCATCTGGTAGCTAGCTCAGCATCCTAAAGTTTGTAAGAGAGAGAACTTCTGTCAAAACAATTAGTCCAATCTAGCTGCAAAAGTCTTCACCTGGTTGTTCTTATCCGATAGGGCGGGCAGCTCAAACTAGGGAAATGGCAGGCAACCACGTAGTTGAGGCATGGCTTTTTTCTTGCTCCGGGACCAGCTCCCTGAACCTAGCTTCGACATATAACTTTTCCAATTGCAAAAGGTAGCCGGGCCTAGAAAGAGCCGCTAAACGATCAGTGTTAGCCTCCACTAGTTTCTCAATTGCTTCCGTATTACTACTCCCTCCTGTCCTATTTATAAGACCATTTTGAGGTTTTTATTTTGGTCCTATTTATAAGACCCCTTTTCAATTTTTAATAGCATTTAATCACTTCTTTCTACTAACACCCCTATAAAGTCAACACTTTTTAGAGTTTCAATAATAATTATAGGGGTAGTTTTGAATTGAAAAAATATATCAAATTTTTACATTTCCAATGCCACTAACAAATTTATCCACTCTCCTTGGTGAGAGTGAAAAACTCCAAAAAGATCTTATAAATAGAACCGGAGGGAGTATTTTATTGCCCACGCGACTTTCTTTACTTACTCCCACTGATTTAATTTTAATCACATAGTTCGAAATACCTAAACTTCTCTTTATGCCTGTTTTTATTTTTTTATTTATATATTTATATTAACATAAAGACTAGTACATCTTAGTTGACTGAATATTTCATTTTAAAACAGAAGTGTTAGTGAACATAATTAAGCTAGAACTCATATTATGATTATTTTATAATTTACTACTCCACGTCCATCACGAGAAGTTCATTTATTATTTTAACTGGTTGCACTTTTTTTTTTAATTACAAAACAATTTAAAAAGAATAAAAAAGAAAAACGCGCGTCATGTTTCAACATTTGACTTTTCAACGCAGCCGCCATGGTTTGGCATCCAAAGTATAAATACTCGTGCCATGAAGAGAAAGCTCAATTCACAACTCACCCATTCCTTTCAATTTTAAGTTTTCTCATTCTTTCATTCTTTCCCTTATTTGCATTATTATTATTATTACTACTTTCATACACAAAACAAAACAACCATCTATTGTTGCAAAAAAAAAAAAAAAAAAAAAAAAAACTGAAAGCAACATTTGTTAAGAAAACAAACTTCATTCTGGGTTTTGTTTAGTTTAAGGTAAAGTTGAAATTTTTATAAGTTGTTGTTGTTGGGTAACAAGTAACAACACAACAAAAAAAAAATAAAAATGGAGGGGAATGATATATACAGAGCAAGTAACAGTTTAAGATCAAGAAGCTCAACAGTGTGGAGGAACAACGGAGTAGAAGTGTTCTCAAAATCAACACGTGAAGAAGATGATGAAGAAGCTCTCAAGTGGGCTGCACTTGAGAAGTTGCCAACTTACAACCGTTTGAGGAAAGGGTTGCTGACAACATCTCATGGTCCTGCTTCTGAAATATTTGTCACTGATATTGCTTTTCAAGAGAGGCAGAAGCTTCTTGATAGGTTGATCAAAGTTGCCGAAGAGGACAATGGGAAGTTCTTGCTCAAGCTCAAACAGAGACTTGATAGGTATATTATATTAATTAATAATTAATAACAACTTACATGCATGCCTCTTTCTCTTTTTCACATCAAAAACTTGCTTAAAAATGTTTTTTTTTTACTCCCTCCGTTTTTAATTATTGTTTTTATTATTCTACTCATGTTTACAAATGTGTATTTAGTTATTGATAGATAGTGAATAAGTAATTCATTATAAAGAGATTGAACGCTAGCAAAATAGGAAAAAGATACACAAATTTAATTCAAATATATATATTAATTACACTTCTTATTTCGTGTATGGTAACTTTATTACATTTATAAGGAATGGAGGGAGTAATTTGACAAAAAAAAAAAAACAGCATTTTTTCATGAAAATTAATTGTTGTTACTTGTTAGTCAGTGATCTAGGGGTAGGAGCATCCCTTAGGGAATCAAAACATAAGAACTTTTTATTAGAGATCACAGTTTTAAGCATTATATTCTAATTTTACTTTTTTATTTTAATTTCTTAACTTGTTCCCTTGGAAAAACTTGTTAACAATTGCTATTACAATCAAAACCAAACATGCATGTACACTTATAGCATATGATCATCACATCTTTTTCCAAGTGAAAGGGTTTTCAGTTACTTAACTAACCATTTGACTCTGTTGGGAGGGGTACCTTTAGGTAACTAACCAGGATATCATGGAAAATAAAAAAAAAGTTAAGATACTGAAAAAGTTTTTAAATAAAAAAGCAGATTTGTTCATGAAAATTAATCAAAACCAAATGTGCATAGTTATCTCTTATGATTATGATACTGTATCTAATAAGCTTGTCATATCTTATGCATGTTTCTTTTCTTTCTAATTTGTATTATAGAGTTGGGCTTGATATTCCAACAATTGAAGTTCGTTATGAGCATCTGAAAATTGAGGCAGAGGCTTTTGTGGGAAGCAGAGCTTTGCCTTCATTTATCAACTCTTTTTCTAATGTGATTGAGGTATGTAAAGACTTGCTTCACTTTCTTCTACTTCATTTATTTTTGTGTTCTATTTGGAAGTTAGTCTAACTTACAATGCAAGTAACAACCTTTCTCTATATGGTCATGCAGGGTTTCTTGAATTTTCTCCATATTGTCCCAACCAAAAAGAAACATGTTACTATTCTTAAAGATGTCAGCGGAATCATCAAACCGCGTAGGATGACACTGCTTCTTGGCCCTCCTGGTTCAGGAAAGACCACACTGTTGTTGGCCTTGTCAGGAAAGCTTGATCCAAGTCTTGAGGTGACCGGGAAAGTGACATATAATGGACATGAAATGAATGAGTTTGTGCCTCAGAGAACTGCTGCATATATCAGCCAACATGATGTTCATATTGGAGAAATGACTGTCAGGGAAACCTTGGCCTTCTCAGCAAGGTGCCAAGGGGTCGGATCACGTTACGGTTAGTCCATTTATACCACCATGATAATATATTTTTAAAATCTCATTTGGTTATTATTCAGATATGCTAATCATGATTGGTTATTATTTCACAGACATGCTAACTGAGTTGTCTAGAAGAGAAAAGGCAGCAAATATCAAACCCGACCCCGATCTTGATGTCTACATGAAGGTATTTAGATATAGTGTATATTTGGATCTTGATGTCTACAAAATTAACTTCTTGTTTAGATATGTTCAATAAAAAGTGATTTTTAAGGTTTTACTATCTTTTGCATCTGATTGGCTTTTGGTATAACAGGCAGCTGCAACTGCAGGACAAGAATCAAGCATATCAACAGATTATGTACTAAAGGTAATACTAACCTAAAGCTTCTTCCGGTCATGTTATTTGTGAAAGTTTATTGTGAAGCACAAGGTACTTATGTTAGTTATTGTATAATATTGCAGATTTTGGGGCTGGATATATGTGCTGATACTATGGTGGGAGATGAAATGTTGCGTGGTATCTCTGGAGGACAAAGGAAGCGTGTTACGACAGGAGAGATGTTGGTCGGACCAGCAAATGCACTCTTCATGGATGAAATATCAACAGGGTTGGACAGTTCCACAACTTTTCAGATTGTAAGCTCTATGAGGCAATATGTTCACATTCTCAATGGAACCGCGGTTATATCATTGCTCCAGCCAGCACCTGAGACTTATGATCTTTTTGACGACATTATCTTAATCTCTGAAGGATATGTTGTGTACCATGGACCGCGTGAATATGTTCTCGACTTCTTTGAATCTATGGGATTCAAATGTCCTGAGAGGAAAGGTGTTGCTGACTTTCTTCAAGAAGTTACTTCAAGAAAGGATCAAGCTCAGTATTGGGCCCGCAGAGATCAACCATACAGATTTGTAACTGAGGTGCAATTTGCCGAGGCATTTCAATCTTTCCATATTGGTAGGAAACTTGGAGAAGAGCTTGCGGTTCCATTTGACAAGTCTAAGAGCCATCCAGCTGCATTAACAACTGAGAAGTATGGTATTAATAAGAATGAGCTGTTAAAGGCTAACTTCTCAAGAGAGTATTTGCTTATGAAAAGGAACTCATTTGTTTACATATTCAAGCTAAGCCAGGTAGGTTTTCTCATTGATATAAGTATAATTTTTTTACTTAGGTACATGATTTTTACTGAGCATTTTATTCTTGATGCTTTTGCAGCTTATCGTCATGGCATTCATAGCATTTACACTATTTTTACGAACTGAGATGCATCATCGTAATGTAGAAGATGCTGGTGTTTATACCGGTGCTCTCTTTTTCACATTAGTAACGGTTATGTTTAATGGAATGGCTGAGATTTCTATGACCATTGCCAAGCTTCCCGTTTTCTACAAACAACGAGACCTTTTGTTTTATCCCTCATGGGCCTATGCTATTCCTTCATGGATTCTCAAGATTCCCGTTGCAATGGTGGAAACTGCTGCTTGGGTATTTCTCACCTATTATGTTATTGGATTTGATCCCAATGTTGGAAGGTAAAGAGAAGCTGCTTTTATCTGTTATGTAAAACGCATGCTTGCTAAACATGTTTCCATGTTGCTTATGATGTTAAATATTGATTTTTCCGCAGGTTCTTCAAGCAGTATCTTGTGCTATTTTTTCTCAGCCAGATGTCTTCTGGATTATTCCGAGCTATTGCGGCATTGGGTAGGAACATGATTGTGGCTAACACATTTGGATCCTTTGCACTTCTAACACTTCTTTCATTGGGTGGCTTCGTTATATCAAAAAGTAAGTCCAAAACAACAAAACATAATTGTGCTACTTACTAAAATCTTATCTAATAATGCTTGTTGGATTTCTTTGCTAATGCAACAGAGGATATCAAGCCTTGGTGGATATGGGGTTACTGGATCTCACCTTTGATGTATGGGCAGAATGCTTTAATGGTCAATGAATTTCTTAGCAACAGTTGGCACAATGTAATTTTCTTGAACTTGTAACTTTAAAATTTATCAAATTTTGCTTAAGAAATTAAATATAAAGGCCTAATTTGTTTTCTTTCCGATTACAGTCTACTCACAATATAGGAGTTGATCTTCTGGAGAGTCGTGGCTTCTTCACACATTCATATTGGTATTGGATAGGCTTTGGGGCTTTGGTTGGATTTATGTTCCTTTTCAACTTTCTTTTCGGTGTTGCTCTCGAGTTTCTTGACCGTGAGTATTTTCAATTCATTTGTGCTTTAAGATTCTGATAATGATGCCAAAGTTGTATTGATAAGTAATGCATCTAAATGTGCAGCATTTGATAAGCCACAAGCAACAATATCCGAAGAACCAGAGGAGAGTACAGAACTCACACAAGAAGTTGAATTACCACGTATAGGTGATCTATCTTGATTGTGTCATTCATCAACACTCGATGCAATTAATTCAAAACATGTTATTAGATAATTAACATTTTTTTTATTGTCTTACAGAAAGTTCAGGAAGAGATGATGTTGTTGAGGGGTCCAGCCACGAAAAGAATAAAGGAATGGTTCTTCCTTTCGAACCACATTCTATCACCTTTGATCAAATCACATACTCTGTTGACATGCCACAAGTAAGTCACTTTCAAAGTTATGATTTAAAATCTGATTTCTATGTTCTAACAATGTTCCCATTTTAACTTTGGACTCACTATTTTCATTTCAACTGGCAGGAAATGAAGGAACAAGGTGTAACTGAGGACAAATTAGTCCTTCTGAATGGAGTTAGTGGTGCATTCAGGCCAGGTGTTCTCACAGCTTTGATGGGAGTAAGTGGTGCTGGTAAAACTACTTTGATGGATGTTCTCGCTGGCAGGAAAACCGGTGGTTATATTGATGGAGACATAAAAATTTCTGGATACCCTAAAAAGCAAGAAACATTTGCTAGAGTCTCTGGATATTGTGAGCAGAATGATATCCACTCCCCTCATGTTACAGTTTATGAGTCATTGCTTTACTCAGCATGGCTTCGTTTAGATTCATCGGTTGATTCGAATAAAAGAAAGGTTAGTACTACTTGCAGCACAAGAAACCCCTATGGTTTTTCTTTTCCCTGATGGAACTAGCTTTCTCACTTAGAATCGTATTATTCTAACTTTATGGATTTGACATATGGTTGTAGATGTTCATTGAGGAAGTGATGGAACTTGTGGAGTTGAAGCCATTGAGGAACTCACTGGTTGGTTTGCCTGGTGTGAGTGGTCTATCAACCGAACAGCGCAAAAGGCTAACCATTGCAGTTGAATTAGTGGCTAATCCTTCCATAATTTTCATGGACGAGCCTACTTCCGGGTTAGATGCAAGAGCGGCTGCAATTGTTATGAGAACAGTCAGGAACACAGTGGACACAGGAAGAACAGTTGTTTGCACCATCCATCAGCCTAGCATTGACATATTTGAAGCATTTGATGAGGTGAGCTTTGATAATGATAAACGTTGTGTTTCATGGTAGTTTCTTTCTCTTTTAGACTTTGAATCTAACATATATTACATGTGATTGTAGCTATTCCTAATGAAGCGTGGAGGACGAGAAATATATGTTGGGCCACTTGGTCGTCATTCTGCCCATTTGATCAAGTATTTCGAGGTAGGATGCTATACTTAAAGCTCAATAGTAAATTAAACAAACCAAAATTCTTGATAGTAATTACTGAAGTTTCCCAAATTTTTCCATTGTCTAGAGCATTGAAGGAGTGAGCAAAATCAAAGCCGGATATAATCCAGCAACTTGGATGTTGGAAGTTACAACTACAGCACAAGAAATGAATTTAGGTGTTGATTTCACTGAGATATACCAAAACTCAGATCTGTATAGGTAAATTGATGCATATGAATATGATGAATGTGTTAACTATTTGGATTCTTTAATTGCAAATTGCTTAAACTGTTTTGCATGGCTCTTCAGGAGAAACAAGCAGCTTATACAAGAACTGAGCCAACCTGCTCCTGGTTCAAAGGATCTTTATTTCCCTACTCAATTCTCACAGTCATTCTTGGTCCAATGCCAAGCTTGCTTATGGAAACAGCGTTGGTCTTATTGGCGTAATCCTCCATACACTGCTGTGAGGTTTTTCTTCACTACTTTCATAGCCTTGATGTTTGGCACAATATTCTGGGACCTCGGAACCAAAACGTAAGTGAAAATTCAAAAATAATCACCTAATCAATTTTTCATTCTTGCTTTTTTCATTTGAATTCTGATTCCTTCCTGTGACTTGTGAATTACAGCAAAACCATGCAAGACTTGTTAAATGCGGTCGGTTCAATGCAAACTGCTGTTCTCTTCCTTGGTGTGCAAAACTCTTCATCAGTACAGCCGGTGGTGGCAGTTGAAAGAACGGTCTTTTATAGAGAAAAAGCTGCTGGAATGTATTCTGCCTTACCCTATGCATTTGCACAGGTAACTAAAATCATAACAATTTTCTAGGCAATATTATTTGTACTCTGATTTCTTATGTACCTATGTTAACATAACTCACTCCATTTTGTGACAGATTCTAGTGGAGCTACCTTATATCTTTGCTCAAACCGTGACATATGGTCTCATAGTCTATGCCATGATTGGATTCGAGTGGACCGTAGCGAAATTCTTTTGGTATCTATTTTTCATGTACTTCACATTGTGCTACTTCACCTTCTACGGTATGATGACCGTGGCAGTGACACCAAATCACCACGTCGCTTCCATTGTGGCTTCCGCATTTTACGCAGTTTGGAATCTTTTCTCCGGATTTATTGTCACCAGACCTGTAAGTATTGTCAACCTATGAATGCATTTAGCAATAACATATATTTGAATAGATTCAATGAATGCGTTATATTACAATACATGAATGCTTATTGTTCTTTTCCATTTCTTGGAACAGAAAATTCCTATTTGGTGGAGATGGTACTACTGGGCATGTCCTGTGGCATGGACCTTATATGGATTGATTGCATCACAATTTGCAGATATAGAAAACTTTATGGACTCTGAACAAAAGACAGTCAAAAATTTCATAGAAGACTATTATGGTATCAAACATGACTTCATTGGAGTTACTGCCGCTGTGGTTCTTGGGATCACGGTGCTCTTTGCATTCACTTTTGCTTTTGGTATCAAGGTCTTCAACTTCCAAAAGAGATAGATTCAGCCTCTTCCCCGACGTGAAGGATTCTTTATATCTTCAAATATTTTTTGGTTTCAATTTTGGTTTGCCCTTGTAATGCATGTTTGTATCAAATCATATTCACATAGCATTTTCCTAGGAAATTTATTTCCCCTCTTGTGCCAGTTTAAAGCTTCTTTAATTTTACCAAATTTACAAGTGTATCTATAAGATATTGCTCAGGTATTATAGTTCAATTGTCAGTGAAAATATTGAATTGAGTTCAACCAATGTTCACTTGTGAATTCTTCATTCCCTTTTCTCCGGATATTCATTCATTCGATGCTGTGTCTTCATTCTCTCGATGCTATGTCTACATACTAAATTATAGAAATTAAATTACATTTATGATTACATATATTTGAGGAAAAAGATAATAGCTCAATATCGATTAAGCAGTGTTGAAAATGTTGCTAACTGTTAGGACATACAAATGAAGCTTCTGGCATATTTATTGATCAGCTTGTTTTTAAACTGAAGGTTATGCCTTCATTTGAGGAGCAGTAGAACTATTCAATTGTACTTTTTAGTTTATTCAGATTTGAAGTTATTGATTTTGTTTATGTTAAGTGGAAACGTGCAAATGCAATAAGTCTATGAGTCTTTGCTTATATGTTGTTCAAACTTACTCAATTCTAGTTTATGTGAGACTTCTTTATATCTCAACAGAATCTGATATTGAAAACAATGAGCCAGGATTGTAGAGTTAATTTATCCCTTAATTTGCAAATTAATCTTCTTCAAATTAACCTTGTACAACTTTAGCATTTGGAATACAACATTACAATTAACCAGAGGAAAAGAGCTTTGAAGTTTGATTTCTAATTAGACTACATCCTTTTCACAACTAATTTGCTCATTTTACATCTAAATTCCACAAACTTTGACACAACAACCAGAAACTTGACCTTCATCTATGCATAGAAGCACTCTAAATATCAAATCCCTTGGGCAGAGATTGCAGGAGTTACCATAAAATAATATCACACTAATCACTCACTATTTCATGAGGATAAACCTGCAAACAATTGTCATTCGAACAAATATAACACACTTTTCTAAGAGAAAGAACAAAATTATTAAGCTCCAAATCAAGAAAAGTAGTTGAATTGTTGTTACCTGGCTATCTCTTTCCTCACCAAAGCTAACAGTTCTAACTTTCAACTCCCCTCTATTAGTAGTTAACTCATCCAATATTTCAGCATCACCCACTTCTCTTGATCCAACACCATTTGATTCCTCCTCCTGACAAAAAAGTATAGAGTTAAATAACTCCGTTTATATCCTAAATTATTGTTAAAAATGTGAAAATATAGAATAGTACTACAATAGAGAGTAGCTAATTAATAACCAACTTGCTAACTTGTTAAACCAATACAACTTCTAACCACACTCTAATCATATGCTCTAACTATGATAATAAATAAAAACTAAATATTGGTAAAACTAAGCATGGTATACCCTGGAAGATATACTGAAAGTTCTTGGAGCACCAGCTATTTCTTCATATTCAGCTGCATCTAGTTCCCTCAGATGGTAAGGTTTGAACAACTTTGGGACTATTTTGGGAGTATATGTTGCCTCAATGTGATAAAAAAAAAAAAAAAAAAGGCAAAGGGAACAATATTCCAGCTATAGGAATCCATGTCACTCCAAAACAAATCAAGAAGTACACACATTGGAAGAGTGTGAATAAGACAAATATACTTGAATGGTACCAACTCAACAAAAGAAGCATGATCCCCTTCCAACACCCTGCCATGTTAAATGAGAAATAAAATCATTGATGACACTGGAAGTTAATTTAATTTAATTTCATGATTTTGATGAAAATGATAAATTATAGTATTTCTACTTACTTGTACCACCTACTAGGTGCTACAAAGAGAAGCAGTATCCTTTCAAAGAATTGATTCCCTGGATTCTGGAAGACTATCAATGGCCATGTAAGCAAAGTATCCCCACAGAACTGAAGTTGGTATCTTTTTTTATGGCAGGTATAGCAAATATTGCTGCTCCTACAAGGACTGACTGCAATAGATTGCTCACTCTTTGCTCGTTTACGCTTACAGGTAGATATGTATCAATGTATTTCTCAGGATTAAATGTGCTCTCATTCTTGTCTCCTTTATCTACAGCATTTAGGACAACCTCTTTCAAATCCTCTAGTTCTTTGACCACTGAGTGATTCTGCAAAACAATCATATTCAAGAGTCAAGACCTATAAGAAACTTAGCTATTCATGATTATGGTTTTATTGATCAAAGATTTGTGCATACATCTATACTACTATCCATTTCTATAAACACCGCTTGCATGTTCCCGTAGATTTCGGAGTTGCTAGCTTTTCGCCTTATGCTTTCCTTAGCGCTTTTAACCATCCTCCTTCGGATTAACTGCCATTCAAAACTCACCATATCGCATATCAAATCTAATCATACTATTTGTTAGATATTCACGTACCTGTTCAAAACCTATCAAATCAAATATCGAACTGAATCGTAATACTTGCTACTACAAACTTTAAATACTAATTCTCCTACCTGTTTCTTGAGAACAGCCAGGCTCTTGGTGTGCATAGGGGATTGAGGCAGAACTCCATTTGAAGGTGGTAAGCCAATTAGTCCACAAAGCAATGTCTGTTTATTATTTTTTTCATCCAGAGCAAAACATTAGTTCCTATACAATTACTGATATGAATGAAAATTAAAAAAAAAAAAATTCAATACAAGAGTGAGATATACCATGAATCCTAGCAACAAAATGTCATAGTGATATGCAGAAGGTTTCTTAAGATTGAATTCCTTCCGTTGCGCCATCTGCGAAGCAACACTATGATCAAAAAAGTAAAGCCCGGCTACCATCATGGCAGGAATAATAGCAGCGAAAATATATGAGGGAGAAACCTTCCCCATATCCTGCAGCAAATGTTCCTATGATTACATGGTGTAAAGATGGAGATTCCCAAGCTAGAGGAGCAATGAGCCTTCTAGGAACTCCAGAAGGCACTTTACTTGGTACTATGAATGATAGTCAAAGGAACACCACCATAGTCTGCAATGAAACTTCTAAACCACCCTGACACCAATAAACAAAACTATGTCATATTCTATATACATTTCAACCATTATAATACAGTATTATTCAAATCACTAGCAGGGATTTCACTTTGACTAACCTGTTCGTTATAATATAACCATGACCTCGCTCTTCTGCTTTTTAAAGCAGTATAGAGAAGGCCAAAGGTGAATATAATTCCCAACAATCCATTTGCGTATAGCCAATGAAATTGGTACATGTCCAATTTTGGATCTCCCTCTTTAGGAACTTTAAACTCACTTACCATTTCCTGCAATTGCAAAAAACTGTAAAGTCCTTTTCCCATATGTCATGCCAAATCATGTTTCATTTAATACTTAAAACTAATTCATCACAAACTAACCTTGATAGCTTGTTGAAGGAACAAGACAGTAATCAACATTCCGAAAAGCTCACCCGCAATCCTTGTAAATCTATCGATGATATTGCCAGCATTGAATATTGCTAGAAGAAACAGAAATAGAGCAGTCCATACACAAACCCTGAAATGTTAATTAATAAAATCAAAATTAGACATTGGTTTAAAAATTGAACTTTAGGCTAGATGTTAAAAGAAAATGTTGTGGCTGTTATTACTATCCCACCCAAGCCAAAAGAGTTCTCTTCCTAAACCATCCCTGTCTTTAGCAAAGTTGTACAAATATGTGTACATGATGATGGTGGGTTCTGCAACTCCTACTATTAGGAGAGGTTGGCCACCAAGAATTGAGTGTATGGTTCCACAAATGGCTGTTGAAGCCAGTGTTTCTATTGTGCTGAAGCTTCCATCTACATACAAACAGGAAATCTTTCAATCTCATAGCTTAAAAAAAATTAGATTGAATATCCAAATTCATGAGGAAAAAAATGCGCCCCTTAATTTATTACTTATTGTGAAAAATAATTTATAAAACACCTCCTACTTGGCCCTCAAAATCTCCAATGTTGGTCGAATTAATCAATTTTTCAGGACAAATTTAGGGATACATTAGTCCAATACTCCAACAGGGGATTATTTTAACCGGCGTTTGAGGTTCATGGAAACTTAGTTGAAATTTTTTCATTTCATACGAATGAACTTAGTTATTTACTCTAAAAATTATCACTATTTTCTATTTAACTTGGTGTAAAACAATCCTAAGAAATGAAAGGGAAGAAGATGAAGAACCTGTCTCTTCTCAGCTGTGCACCAAAGGCAATAACAGGAAGAGCAGAAGCAAAGAAAATATATGTAGTTGGTGCTAGTATATTGTCATTAAAAAACAAGTGCTTATTAAATGAGTTTTCTAATTTTTGTAAGAAGTGGCTTCATGATCTTGTAATAAGAAACTTAGTTACCCAAATCCTGAACATAGAGCAACATTCCAATCTTCTTTATAGTGCACTGCTCTTCCTCTAATATCTTTTACAATAACCTTCAAAGGTGTTTTTAAGCTCTCCATTTCTGTATGTATCAGATAGAAGCTCATTAGTCATGACAAAACTTGCATGCAGCAACATGTATCCATAATCATAGAACATGTGAAAAGTAAAAATATAAGTTTTTTTCTGTTTTGGTTTTAGCTTTGATTTCTTTTTACCAATCAGTTTGATGGAAAACGTATATAGCATATGAATATGGTTTTTACTTTCCCATACATACATGTTCAATTTCAACTTTAATTTCAAGAGAACACGTAACACAATAACATGATACTCTTTCTTGTAATATACTATACTTTTGGAGACATGGAAAGAAAACAAGAAATCATACATAGTTCTTGTAACACTAACACTATGAGTGAGCGCACAAGAAAGAAGCTAAACTAACTCATCGATCTTTAATTTTCCACATGTATATGCAACGGAAAACAAACCTCATAAAACTAATGAATTCACTGTCCCCCTCTTCACCATACACATTTCGATCTATCCAACCTCACTCATATATATAATAAGTGTCTTGCCAAAAACAAGCTATTAGAATCAGAGAATTAGAAAAGTAATTTTAGGTGCACATTATTCTATTTCTTAGAAATTAAAAAAAATAGTTTTATTATATTAAACTCAATATTAAGAACTAAAGATAAGAAGTTAAATAAAATAATCTTCCATTAAAAAAATAAAAATTTACTTTTTCTGTCTCTAAATATAAGCACTAGATAGTGGGTTTTGCTTGTCTCCAAATATAAGCACTCATCTCATTTTTCAATGATATTAATTACTACTTCCACCCTCAAACACCCTTATTTAGTTAACACTTTTTAGAGTCTCAATAATAATTATGGAAATAATTTTGAAAAAGTATATTAAATATTATTCCCTCCGATCCTTATTATAAGTATTCTTTTTGTGAGAGAGAAATGAAACTTATAATAAGTACAACTAATATTCCTTAAATCTAACGTGTGAGTACAATCTTTATCATGCACATAGCAGGAATTGAGGTCCTATATTATGTTTAACTATCTAAATCATAATTGTGCCGGGCTAGTTGGTAAATGGTGACAAATTTTTTTTTAAAAAAAAAATTAATACAAAATAAATAAGTAAGTAATCGTTAAATTTATTGATAGAAAAATTTGTCATTCCACTTTGTAATTATGTCAATTGTCACCCAAAAAAGGAAAAAAAAACTCAATGGATCGTAGCTTTATTCACGAATGTATAACAATTATGAACTTACTCATATTCATGTAAATTAATTTTTTTTTAATAATCATCACCTAACTTAAAACTCAAAAGTCATAAACAATATCATGACCAAAGTAAAATATTGTGATGTGAGGTGGCAATTTTTTTCTCATTGATTTGACTAACCCGAATACTTTTTCTAATTGTAGATTTTACCCAGTAGAGTGGGATACAAAACAGAGGGAGAATATGGGCACGAGGTTTGTCTTTTTGAATTGCAGGCCCACTAATTCAAGCGGCATAACACTTAGTTCAAACGAGCTACAAATTTGTATTATGGATTTTTTTTTGCCAGTACCACATATGTTCTCAAGAATACCTTCCATACCAAGAAATTCTTGAGACTATTTCTATACGAGATCGCGTTTCTATGTCTCTCTTAACAGGATGTGTCAGTCTCAAACCTCATTCTCAAGTTCTTAAGAGGATAAAATCGCACCGCTTGAGTTAACTCGCGTTGGTTGCATCTTATTCCTTTACCCCGTTAATGATGCACAAAGTTTGTTCAATACCAATATCATAGGACCATGGCCTTTGGGGGACAAGTTTACGATTTGATTTCCTTATTGGGTATGTACTTTGAGCTAAAAGGGACTTTATGCTACCTTTCTTTTTAGAAGTGACACCAATTTGTTGTTCAAACCAGATTAATTGCTTAACTGGGAGAAAAGGAGATTGATTGTTTAGGTAGTAATCATTTAATACTTTCTCATTTCAAATTTTTTACACTCCTAATCTAAAAGTCCAAAAATAAAAAATTCTTTTTTGAGTTTGATTTATGCATCAAACATGAAATTTAATTTTCTTTTTGAAAAAAGAAAAACAAAATATCAGCAAAGAAAAATTATGAGACCCCTTATTCTTAAGGAAAAAAATTATTCATATTTGATATAGACTTGAAAATGCAAATAACAATGTTGAATCACACCTCTTACTATTTTTCTATTAAAATTTTGGACTTTGACTAATATCAGATAAATATTGCTATAAGGTTAACCTTTTTATTAAGTTAGATAAAATATTCCCAAAACCATAAAATTCACCTAGGCTCAAGTTATTTTTGTGATTCACTACTTCATCCATTTGATATTAATGTAGTTTAAAACTATAGTTAAAGATTAAAAAATGATTAGATGCCGTAACAATTTGAATTATTTTGTATATTATTATTAAAGAGAGATATAAAAATTAAAAAAAGAAAAGAAATTGTGGTAAATAAGAATATATTTAAAAAAGAAAGTAACTACTTATTTGATTCGTAAAATAACAATATATAAAAAACAATAGTTAAAAAAAAAACTTAAACTACATTATATATAAAACAAAAATATTTATTTTTTCATTCGTTATCCATTTCACAACAATTGGAACCAATCTTCACCAACATATAAAAATCATATGAATATCACAAATTTCAAGGGCATTTTGGTCCTTCAAAAATAACATGAATATCACTCTTTCCTCCTCCTCCTCCTATGTAACGGTTACCCCCTTAGCACCAATATTACACTTCCTCGACATAACTTTTTGCATTAAATTTTCATTTTGAAACCTCTAAAGTTATTTTAAAAAAAAATAAAAATTCGACCGTTGGGATCATATAGACAATTCTTTAACACCAAAACATCAAACACAACTTCATTCATCAGAAACACCAAAGACAAAGTCAAAAGCTTCAAACCCAACAACAACAATGGCAGAAGATTATGGCTTCACCCCTGAGGAAATGGCTGTGAATGAGAACCTCGGGTACCCAAAAGCCTATGCTAAAATCTCCAGGGAACGTGGTTCGAGTCCCTACAGCTATGGCCCTCCCTTCACTTTCATCCCTTATGCTTTGCACGAAGATGAGGTAACAGAAATTGGACCCTTTGTTCGGTTTTATAGTAAGTAAAGTATGAAACTTTAAGGGAAAACAAATTCTGGGTTGTGTTTATAAATTGAGTATCTGTAATGGGTAAGCTTCAATTTTAGCTCGATTATGTCTAAAACTTAGCGTTTGATGCGCACATAACGGTATCGCTCTTAGTATTGTTTGGTTTTATAGTTTAAAAAAATGGAACTTTGAGGGGAATCAAATTCTGGGTTTTGTTTATAAATTGAGTTTTTTTAATGGGTAAGGTTCAATTTTAGCTCAACTATTGTGTGATTTGAGGTTAAATATAGGGTTTGATGTTTATAATAATATTTCTCTGAAGCTTTGTTTGGTTTAATGTTTTATAGTAAAGAAGGGGACTTTAAGGGGGAGCAAATTCTGGGTTGTGTTTATAAAATGATTAATTTTAATGGGTAGCTTCAATTTGAGCTCAACTATGTACGTGTTCTATCAAGTGAAATTTAGCATTTGAAGCGCGAATAGAATAAAACTGAACATGGTATTGTGTTTTGTTCTTTTTTATTCCATAATGTCTCATTCTATTCTGTTCCATGGAATGATTACTTTTAATGGATAGCTTTAATTGAACTCAATTATGTGTGAAACTTACCATTTTGCGCATGGAAATTACATAATGAAACGTGGAATTCTGTGATATTCTCTTTTGGTTCCACAATGTCTCACTTTTAACATTTTCATTATGATATGCACTTGTGCTGTATTTATAAAGTATATCCAATTAGAATGGAACCATTGTGTGTTTCGTTCGTTGTGTTCTAAGGCGTATAACTAATGTTACCTTAATAGGCTGAAAGGGCTAGAGATTTAGATCAGATGTTTCCGGTGATCGATCCAAAAGCTAAGCCAACTAGCAAGCCTAAAATCTTTGTCAGTATATTGTGGAAGCAACTCAGCCATCTCGGGTAGGCACTTCAATTTTGTATCCTCCTAATTTTATTTTTTTGGAAAATTTGAATTTAAGGTTAAAAAATTTGATGTTTGTGAATAATTTTGCTGAATCTATCCTCAGGAATGCTGGTTTTGACCCTGCGGTGATTCGAGTAGATACTTATGGCAATGTACTGTATTTTCATGCGGATTCAGCCTCTCCTCTTGCTTGGGATATTGATCATTGGTTTCCTTGTTCAAGTAATTTATCTCTTATTCTTCTAATAATGTGTTATGTTATGTGTATAAAAGTTGCGTACCAATGTGATAATTTTGCTTCTTTTGGGATGAAAAAAATCAATGTAGGGGGAGGTTTGACTGTTATGAGCAACTTAAGGATAATGCAAAGGCAAGCATATAAGAGGAAGAAAAACAAGCTGGAATTCTTAGTACCATGGTGGGACTTCCAATTGGGTATCTCTGTTAACCAGTTTCTGTCCATTTTTGCTGCTTCAAACTCAGATTTCAGGTAAGTTAATTATGCATTTTATTATTTGCCAAATGCCTGTTAAGGAATCATAATATAGAAAGCTTTTTTTATTATTATTATTAAAAACTACAATTTTTAAATTTTCAATAGATGAATATTATACAATCTATCATAAATACTTAGAAGTTTGACATGTTATATCTTTATAGCATTAATTAATCTTGACTTGTTAACATTTTGTCATTTTTCGCAATTAATAGGAGGATTTGTTGCAAGATTTGTAGAAGAATATAACTCTTCCCTTTCTATCTTGCTTAACCACAAGGCTCTTATCATATCACAACTTTATTTAGTTCCTTTCTAAATAAAAAATAATAATCTTGTAGCAATTCATACAGTAACTAATGGAGTAACTAACAAGTGGAGGAGGGTGATAATATTTGTAGTTGTTTACGACAGGCACAGAGGCTTTTCATTTTTGTTCGCCGAAGGAGAAAATCAAGAGTTGAATGCTTCACAAATAGTGGATTCTCACTCTTTCCCACAACACTTCATTGGATTGAAAGATGAAGTTGGCCTTGCACCAGCTGCAATAGTAGATACTAGAAGGGATCCTTATGATGCATTAGCTTTAAGACAACTTGATTACAATAAGAAGCCAAGGCCTATGTCTCCTGCAATAGGTAAGTTTAATCATGATTATCACTTCAAGTTTCAGCTCATTAGCAATTTTTATTGTAGGACAAAATCTACGTTTTGTTCTCTAGGAACTAGTGGCCTTGTTTTTCAATAAAAACATCATGTAACAACTGTAACACGTATTTTTATATACATATAGAACCATGAGTACGGATAGAATAGCACCTAAGTTTTATCCTTTATCCTATTAATTTGAGGATAGAGATTGATCCTTCAATATCTTTTTCAGTAGCTGCGAGAAAAAGAAATGGCAATCTCCTGAAAGAAAATGAAGACCCACAGTTTGTTAAAAATCCCTACCAAGCCATTGTCATGGCAAGAGATTCCCTGAAGCAAAGAGAAGAAACCACAAAAATGCAAGGAGAAATACAGAAGCTAGATAATGAGGTGAATGAAATGAAGCTAAAAAATGAGGAAGAAAAGCTCATTATTCAGGACCTGGAATCCCAGCTCATAAAACGTAGGAGAAAGGCCGAAAAGTGCAGACGGTTAGCGGAGGCGCAATCTTCTTACAGGACCATGCTAGAGAAGATGATTAGAGACACTATGCACCAGTAAGCCTAAAAAAAACAAAAAATCGTAGTGGTTACTTCTTTATGGAAAATGATGGCACTACATTTTTTTGCATACCATTTTTAAACTTGATTACTGGCATTCAAGTTTTGGGTTAACAATGTGTTTTATTTGGTTAAGCAAGCTAGTAATCGATTACTAGTAACTTGTTTGACCACATAACATGCATTGTTTACTTGAAGTTTGTACATCATTAATCATGTGTAAAGAAGCCATGTGAATAGCAAAATTGCATTTTTCATATATTCTAGGACTTCGACAACCGCTTTCTATGTTTAAAAAAAAAATTGCTTTGGTGCAGGAGTGTCATTTACAAGGAACAGGTAAGATTGAACCAGGCAGCAAGTAATGCATTAATGGCTAGACTTGAAGCACAAAGGGCAATTTGTGATGCTGCAGAGAAAGAGCTTCACAAGAAATACAGGCAAAAAGATGAGATCGAGAAACAGATAAGACCTGAGTGGGAGCAAGGAAGGAAGAGGTCAAGAATAGATGATTATTATTCCTCTTTTGAAGAGAGAGAGAGAAGTAAACCTGTTCTTTATTTGCCTGGAATGAGGCCAAGATCATCATCTTCGCACAAAGAGCTCAGAGTGTTTCTGGAGGAAGAACAAAAGGCATCTGAAGATGACTTACCCGTGAACGAAGAACAAAAGGACAAAGAAAAAGAAGAGGAGCTGAAAGTCACTGGAGAGAAGCTTGAGGAGCAAGAAAACTCAATTGAGCAAAGACTTCAGAAGCTAGAAATCACTGAAGAAAAGATGGGCTATGGCGCTCCATTCTTAATTCATCATGAGACAGAAACTGAGGACGATGAAGAAACCAGAAAGCAACGTGGCAAAGGGAACGTTGACAAGTGGCTTCAAATGCTTTTGGAGAATAGTCAAGAAGGAACAGATCCACAAGAAACGAAAGAAAATGCTTCTAGTAGGACTGAAGAAATAATTCAACAATTGAACCAGAAGTTCCCACAAAAGGAGTTGAAGATCTCAAAAGAGAAGCAGTTGCAACTTCTTCAGGACAAAAACAGTAGGACGGAGAAAGAAGATAGAATAGAGAATGAAGCTACAAGTGTTATTATGCCAACAGAAAATAGAAGTTACCATGAAGAAGCTTGCATAGGTGAAGGAAATGGTACTCCAAGTTTTGAAGGGATGGAAAGAAAGAAACCACATAAAAAGGAAAAGAAGCTTGGTAGATCTGAGAGTGCCAAGACCTTGAGGCGAATTCCATCTGCTCCATCATTGCTTCTAAGAAAAGGTGTAGACTACTTTCGGGGAATAAGTCCATGGTAAGTGGTGATGGCAATGAGGATTTTGCTGCATCAAACAGCTTCTTGGAAAGCAGTGAAACTATGAATATTTTATTCGATTGATTTGTGTACAATGATGCACTTGTACTCTGTGTTTCTTGATCCTTTTACAATTTCAGTGAGGCTTGCTAAATGAATAAGTGGAATGTTTATTAGAATCCCAAAAAGATAGAGAAAATAATTGTAGTATAGGCATTCTATTTATTGTTTGATTTGTGTGTAAAGTTGTCAAATATGTTATTTGTAAAAACGGCTTGTTGTTTTTGCTGCAAGAATTAGTTTTCTTCTCCTTTCTTTTGTTTTTGCTGCAAGAATTTGGATATTCGGGCATCTGATATCGTTAGTAATTTATTCATTCATCATTCATTTTATTCCAATTGCAAACTGAAATGAAATCTTGGTTATTCTATCATTGTTCCTCAAACCTGACTGTCCGAGGAGTAAAAGAAAATCTTGATGCAGCTTGATATGAGGGTGCAAAAATTAGTAAACACATCCAAAACAAAATGCACTTTTTTCCAGCAAATCAAATTTGTCCATTTCCACCCTTCTCTTGATTTTTGAACTTCCTCGTGTTCTTAGCTTTTAAAAGGGATTTAGCTCCTCTAAAGGGAGAAAGCGAGGATATATCCACTCTGTTTGTTTAGCAAGTTGAGATCCTTATGCGCTTGATCAAATTAAGGGTGAAACTTTTTCATTTTTTTCACTTTAGAGATAGAGTCACTTTAGAGGAGTCAAATCTTTTTATAAGGTAGTTAGAGAAAAATCTAAAACTTTGATATGCATGCATCTTTATTGAACCCAAATATACAATGTTGATCTTACATTATTTCTCAAGTCTAACTCCAGCCAAAAGAACTTTAAACACTAAGTTGATCTGCTTGATACACAAAATTCATTATTCACAACCTCTCTTTCAAGACATTGATTTCCTCCACAGCTTGTGAGGAGTCCTACCTTTGACCATACTAGTGTTCATGTCCATAGGTGTTTGTCTTCCAAACCCATCTTCTTCGATTTTCTCAACCTCTCCGGCGCCTTTACTAAACGCAAACTTCTTCTTCCATTTGAAGAACCCTTTCTTCCTCTCCACCAGCATCCTCTCCATCTGCACTTGCATGGCATTGCACTGGCTTTGCAACCTGTAAACATCTTCCTTCAGCTTCCTTATCTCCATCTGCTGAACATTCATTTCGCGTTTTGAAAGGCATCGTGCTGGAGGGTCGAAGGCCACGCCATTGGGGCTCCTCAAGCCGCTGAAGGAGCTACTCCAATCGATATGGCGATTGAGTTTGGTATGTTCAGAGAACAGCACCTGAATGACTGCTCTAACAGGCAACCTTTCATTTTGGGCTGCATGAATTGACGCCTCTGGTGTGAGTTTTCGGCTATCAATCAACCTGCACAAACCCTTCCTGTCTTGCTTTGACACACTCGAATGCGCCTTTAACACCAAAAAAAAATGAGAGTTAAAACAGTTTCAACTACATAACTAACACACCTGACTTTGACCAAAAAAAAAATATATATATAGAACATCAACCACGTTTCTTAGCGAGGCAACTATTTGAACCTCAAAATTTGACAACTTCTTTGGAAATCATATACAACTATTACATCTTATCACCTATTTATATGCTCTCTATGTAACTTTAGTTATGGTGTCAAAATTTTGATGTTCCAGAATCATGGTTGTGACATAATATATAAAGTATTTTTATGCTCTAGGTTTACTTCAAATCCTTTATCTTTGTTAACATTCTTCTTTTCTTTCTTTTACTACCCCTGCATCACATAAAAAGTCTCCAAACTGTATCTAATTTAGGAATGCTTTTGGTACAACATGATCAGTATGTATAAAGTCAATGGAAGTCAATTTGCCAATGTTCCTTTTTTGAGCAATAACTAATGTCAACATCCACTACTATCCAAGATTGTATATTTGTATTATTCAAAAAAGAAAGTTTTGAAGACTAATTTCTAAGATGGCCTGCATGAGCATGGTGGATTACTCAACTTTAGAAGGAAACAATTTTGTTGTTAGAGTGTCAACAACTACTAAATATACACAGCTATAGAAAAGAAAAAAGTGCCAAGCTTTGACATCTATATTAGAAAAGTTTTCTGTACTCAAGTAATCCCCATTGACAACGGTTAAAATCCCCTTTGAAAAGAAAGGTGCATGTAAAGCCAAATGTGGTTGAGAAAAGCCAAATGTAAACATATATTTTGTTATACAGCAATGATACTATAGGCCCACATACAAGACATGTATGCCAATTCACTTCACCCTTTGGTCCCTACTCAACTTCCTAATGAAGAATCTCTGGTGCTGGTGACAACACATTAAATACTTTCTAGGTTATCCAGAATAACAAGCCTGTTCATTTATCTCCTCTTGTTTGCTTCCCTCATTATCTTCTATAGTTGAATTAGAGCACATAGAATCAACCCATAATAACAAGGAACTATGTAAGCTATGGTAATCATGGCTTTTAATCCGTTGTTCAATTTGCTCTCTGAACTTATAAAAATGCCAATTGCATCCTTAAGTTTGCACAACATAGGTCACAATTTGATCCCCGACAAAAAAATAAAATATATAATATTCTCGAAGGACCAATATGATTGATGGTGTGCAAAGTTAGGGATCAAATTAACATTTTTGTAATCTCAAAGATCAACTTGGTTCAAAGAGGACCGAATTGATTAATAATGCATAAAGTTAGGAACATATTGATATTTTTGTAATCTCGGAAATCAAATTTACAATTGATACTATCTCAAGAACAAAATTATGTTTTTACTCCTTAAAAATCCAATAATGTGGTAGCAATTTAAAACCTTGCCACTAATCAAGCAAGTTGAAACTTAAATGAAAGGACATACATACTTTTAGGTAAGTGTCAATGGCTCTATACAAGCCATCATCAATAGCTCTTGCATGGCTTGGAAGAGCTCCAGCAAGTGCAACAAACTCAGACAAGCTCAAATTGGCATCCAAAGCAGCCTCAGCAAGGTAACAATCAACCAACTTAGCCACCTTAACCAAAGCAGCACCACTCTTAGATCCCTCATGGTCCAAACTCACGAACCTCCTAACCAATCTTATGACAAGGTCAATATCCAAGAGTGTCCCACACGTGTGACTGAAAGAAGGTATCATAAGCTCTTTCAATGAAGCTTGGTCTAGCTGCCATGATATCCGCTTCTCAAGTTCTACTCTATAACTGGCCTCAACACCAACCTAGGAAGCACAAACACAAACACGAACACGAAACACATATAAGACACATACGAATATATTTATAAGAAAACAAATCCATAAAATAATAAAAATTAAAAAATTACACACTCAATTCAATCCACATGTCACAAGATAATTGCTCAAAAGCTTTTTGTTAATTATTGATTAAGTCCTTAAAAGATCTGAAATCTCACCATTTGATGAGTTTTTCTATGAACTTAATTGATGGCAAAAAAAGAAATTTCACTTTGCACTATCTAAAATCTTTTAAGGCTTCTATATGTGTTAAAAAAACTTTATGGATCTATCTGATACACTTACATTTTTCGAAGGTTAAACTAACACTTTATTCAATGATTAAATCTAAAAGATATAAAAAATGAAAGGTATCTAAAAGATATAGAAATATTTTATACATATAATATCGGATATTGGTATGAGTATGTCAAGTATTTTGAAGTATCGGTGTTTCAGACAGACAGATAAAGATTAAAGGCACCAACCATGTTGGCTGTTCTGAGAAGGCGAAGAAGGAAGTTGCATGGGATGGAATCCTTCTGAGGAGGAAGAACACCAACCAAGGTTTCAACAAAGAACCTCTTCTTCATCCATGATGTTGTGACACTCTCGGGTGATGAAGATGCTGATGGTGATCCTTGGAATTGGTTGATACTACCCTTTTGAGCAATAATGTCACCAGCAGCTGCAGAAAGGTCTGGTAGCCATTTAGAAGCATAGTGAGTGATGATGGAACCAATCAAATCAGCACGAACTCCTTTCTCTTTGATGCCCGAAAGTGTCTTCACAAAGTAGTCCATGTCAAGAATGCATGCATCATCAAACCAGCATTCTGAAGAGGAGGAGAAGGAGAGTTGTGTTGGAGATTTTGTCTCTTGGAAAGTTATTGCTGCTTGTTCTTGGCTAGATTGCTTGTTGTTGTTCATTTTTGGTGAGAATTAAGTGTTTGAGTATAGTGTAGTGGCAATTCTTTTGTTATGGTTTCTGATATGTTTTGGTTGGAGAGTTATATAGTATATATATTATTGTTTGGTTAATAATAATGGATTGTATTATTTGAGTTAATCTGAATGAATTAATCCTTGTGAGTCATTGTTCCTACCACAAAATATAAGTTGAAGAAGTAGGGTGATTGATCCATTAACAAATATCTACTCTTTGCTAACTAATAATTAAATTGATGATATCAATTAAGTAAATTTACTTTTATGTAGAAATAGTATTTAGATTATTAGAACAAAATGGATCAAACTAGCATTTTAACAGTACTTAGGGTTGACTATGTTTAAAATTAAACTATGTCTGCTTATAATGGTTAAACGGTCAACGAGAGTTCCACATGATCAGAACATACTTCATTTATATGTACATATTTTATTTTATTTTTTTATAAGCTTTATATTTACATATTAAAATATAAAAATAAATAAAAACTCATTAATAGGTTATTCTAGATAAACCAGTGATTTTGGGTTGGAGTTATTTAAAATCCAGTTGTATTAAATATTTGTTAAAAAAAGCTTAACAACCTGTAATAATTTTATTTGGTTTGAACAAGATTACCTCCGATTTTGGTCCGATTAATAAAAGATAATTGTGATCCGAACATAAATTTAAAACACACTTATATAAGATGTAATGTTTCAAATGAGTGTTGTATTTATTTTTTGAAAAAAAAAAAAACAACCCTACTCTTTTATATGACAACTGAGGCCTTGGAAAATGTTCATGTTCAACATTTTCCACCACAAAGCTTTTTAAAAACTACAAATACAGACACCTATATTAAAAAATATTTCTTCCTTCTTTATATATAAGATTTTTTATAAATTTTACGAACATTAAAAAATTGATTAATTTAGTTAATGATATTGAAAATGTGAACATTTTGTATGTATTTTTAAAACTACCTTATTAATAGTATTGTGAATCTAAAAATTATTAACTAAATAGAGGTGTTTGTGACAAAAAAGTAATTAATCATCATTAAAAATTGATATAAGATATTGTAAATAAAGACAAAATAAAAATCTTTAAAAAAACCTTATATTCCAGGGATAGAGGAAATATCACATATAATATGCTTCATTGAAAAATTCTATGTGAAATTTTAATCTTATGTATATTTTAGTCTCCATTCAGTTTGCCACTTAAATTAAGGTCAAATGATATATTAAAAGAGAGAAATTAGTACAAAACCAGGTTCCAAAACAGAGGCGTATATAAAAATCTATGTTTATCAATATTTTAGGAAAATTGCATTATGTAGTATGATAAAATTATCAAAACTTATTCTTTTGGCCTTCTTATTAGAGAAATGAGAAAGAGCTGTTGGGAGAGGAGTAGGACCACTTACCCCACATTTTATTCCTTTCCCATGACAGAAGGACCAAATTGCTCATAATTACCTTCTTATATTGAGCATGGAGAACAAATGTCATTAAATATAAGACCCTCAAACTTGAAAGTGACTCCTTTGTTCACTCTCTATCTTGTGTATGTTGCGTGATGGATTTGGCCCTGTTCCATTTACATGCGTAGAATACCATAAACCATATCAAGAATCCAATAGGGACAAACATCAGGTACTATTACAACTTGTTTGTTTTCTTTATATATACGCCATACTTAAAATTAAGCTTTAAATGTGTGATTTTATTTTAAAAATTGATCTAGTTTTCATATAATCCCTTCAAAATTATATTATTATTGATGTTAGTCTTCAAACTTTTCAAAAGGGTGATTTTAATTTACAATTACAACGTGATTAACATCAAATGTGACATGTGTGTTGCTGACATGCTTATATAATCTATTATAACGTTGATACGTCATCACTTACTTGACGATAAGGATTTATTAGAGTAGTGTATATTATGTAACTTAAGGCATTAAGTCATAGAGCTAGTTATTAGTTGACAGCTGTAATGACAGCTGTCATAGCTAGGCTTAGCTTATCAGCTTCTATAAATAGAAGCTGATCTCATTATTGTAATCACTTTTACATTCAATACAATTCTGTTTTTCAGTTACTCTCTCTCTTCTCTCTCTCTCTCTTCTCTCTCATCAGATTGTAACATGGTATCCAGAGCTTCTCTCTCCAAATTTTCGATCCTCTCTCTCATGGCCTTTGCTTCTGCAAATTCTTCTCCGCTTCTGAATCTCTGATCGCGTTCTCTTCCAACTTCATCTCAAGGTGCAATCGCGATTCTGTGTTCTCACTTGAAGCCATCGCGATTTTCAGTTCTCACTTGAAGCCATCGCGATTTTCAGTTCTCACTTTCACAATCGCTGCATTGCGATTCTTCCTCAACTGCGGTTCTTCGATTTCTTTGCCGCGTTGTGCTTCTTCTTCATTTCTGAGTTGCGATCTCACTGGTGAGGTTCTCAGTTGTTGTTCTCTGATTTTTGGCGCGAAATTCAGTTACTTCTCTTCTTTTGTTAACTGAATCTGCTTCTGATTTTCAACTATGGCTGATGACCAACGTTCTCCTTTTCAAGCAACACCTCTGAATTCTGCTTTCACACCTGTAACGTTTTCTCATTCAATTTCTGCCAAATTAACTGACAAAAACTATTGGATTTGGAAACAACAAGTTGAAGCTGTGATTCTCTCTCACAGACTTCAACGTTTTGTTGTTAATCCTCAAATTCCAGTGAAATATCTCACTGAGGATGATCATACTTTTGATCGTGTTAACCCTAGCTACCTCAATTGGGAGGAGCAAGATCAGCATCTCGCGTCTTGGTTATTGCAGTCTCTTTCAGAACCAGTGCAAGCACGGGTTCTAGGTTGTGTGCATGCTTATCAGATATGGGATGAATTGCATAATTACTATAGTTCTCTCATCAAATCTAGGAGCCAGATGCTTCTTTCTGAATTCAGAGCTTCTAAGAAGGGAACTCAAACAATTTCAGAGTTTATTTCTAGAGTTAAGGCTCTGGTTTATTCCTTAGCTGCTGTGGGTGAAAATATTTCACAGAGAGAACAAGTTAGAGTAATTCTAGATGGATTGCCCTCTGAGTACGAGGCATTTGTTACTACTATTCTTCTCAAGGATGAACCTATTTCCGTTGGTGCTCTAGAAGCATTTTTAGTAACTCAGGAAGCTTACTTAGAGAAAATGCATCCTGTTACAAGTGATGCTTTCTCTGTTCATCTCTCTCAAGCTCAAGCTAATGTTGCTCACTCGTCTCAGCCTACTCCTAACTTCTCATCTCAAGGTCTGAATTCATCTTCTATGCCTCAGGTTCAACAGGTTCAACAATTTCAGAATCTTCAACCCCAAGGTTTTCAACCTTCTCCTCAAGGTTTTATGTACTTTTCTCAACCTCAATCCTCTAGTGTTGGTTTCTCTCAGTCTTCTAACAATGTAGCTTCAAAACCTAAGTCTACTAATCCCTTTGAATCTGACAATGAGGAAAGTGATTCTCCTGAACCTGATTCCTCTCATGCTAGACACAAACAATCTGATTCTAAGAGACAATTCAGTAAGAACAAGAATAACAGAAATAGGGTCAGATGCCAACTATGTGATAAACCTGGTCATGATGCTCTTAAGTGTTGGAATGCACTAGACATTGTAACTTCACACTCTCATCAATCCAAGGGAAATCAGAAGGTTCAGAAACAGGGTCAACATTCTCAAGTTCAGGGTCAGCCACTTCCTCAGGTGTATCTGCCATATCAAGGGTTTATACCACCTTTTCAGCCATATTTACCTCAGGTCTTTCAGTTTCCACAGAGACCTACTTCTTCCATACTTGGCCCTGGTCCTTCCCATGCTGCACAACCTAATCTTCCAGCCTTTAGACCTCATCCACAAGCTATGCTCATGGAACCACAGGTCTATAACAGTCAGCTATGGTACCCAGACTCAGGTGCTACTCACCATCTGACATCTGATTCTGCTAATCTCCTCAACAAACAGCCCCTAAGTGGTAATGATCAGATCTTTATGGGGAATGGGTCAGGTATACCTATTACAGGCATTGGTACCAGTACTTTCTTGTCTCCTCACTGTCCTAACACTTCTCTTATTCTTAAGAATCTCTTACTTGTCCCATCTATTACTAAGAATCTAGTCAGTGTCAGTAGATTTGCTAAGGATAATTCTGTTTACTTTGAATTTCATCCTGACTGTTGTTTTGTGAAATCACAGGATTCCAATTCTATCCTTCTTGAAGGGACTCTTGGTCAAGATGGTCTCAATGTGTTCCATGACATGCTCTCTTCCAAATCCAAGTCTCAGCCTACATCCACTATACATAACCATGTTCTAAACTCTTCTTGTAATAAACAATTACATAGTGATGTTCCTATTACTAGTGCTCTTTCCTCTTGTTTTGCTAATAATGTTCAACATTCTATGAAGTCTGTACCTAGTACTTACTCCTTATGGCATAGTAGATTGGGTCACCCTCATGAAGGGGTTGTAAAGGCAGTCCTGAATTCTTGTAATATTCACTACAATATGAATAAAAATGATTCTATTTTTTGTACTGCTTGTGCTACTGCCAAATCTCATAAACTTCCTAGCACTACCTCTCTCACTGTGTATGCTCATCCTTTTGATCTGGTTTTTATTGACTTGTGGGGTCCTGCTCCAGTGCACTCATCCACTGGATTCAGGTACTACATGTCTATAGTGGATGCTTGCACCAGATTTACTTGGTTATTTTTGTTGAAACAAAAATCTGATGCTCTTCAAACTGTTAAACATTTTCATTCTTATGTTCATACTCAGTTTTCTCTACCAATTAAGGCTGTGCAAACTGACTGGGGAGGTGAGTTTAGACCTTTCACCATCCTACTCACCACATTAGGCATTTCTCATAGAGTCATTTGCCCACATACTCATCATCAAAATGGTGTTATAGAGCGTAAGCACAGACATATTGTTGAGATGGGTCTCACTATGTTGGCCCATGCCTCTCTTCCCACTAGCTATTGGGATCATGCTTTTATAAGTGTTGTCTATCTTATAAATAGACTTCCTAGCACTTCTATTCATGGTAAAATTCCCTATACTAAGTTGTTCAAATCTGTTCCTGACTATAATCTTCTTAAGGTTTTTGGTTGTTCATGCTATCCTTATCTTAGACCATATACTAAGAACAAGCTTGAACCTAGGTCTACTCAGTGTACTTTTCTAGGCTATTCTCCCAGTCATAAAGGTTACAAATGTCTGTCTTCTACAGGTAGAATATATGTTTCTAGAGATGTCATCTTTGATGAATACTCCTTTCCTTTTGGGGATGTTACATCTAATATCTCTTCCACTTCTTCATCTCCTTTATCTACTTCTACCTCTCTAACTGTTCTTCAATCAGTACCATCTCAGGGTGTTTCAAATTCTGCCCCAATTTCTGATCAAATTCCCTCTCCAATTTCTGACACTCACACAACTCCTTCTACCTCTCTTCCTTCCACTGCTTCTCCTACTATTTCTCTTTCTTCTTCACCTTCCTCTTCTTCTTCTTCTACTTCAGTTCAGCAACCCTTAAACACACATCCTATGTTCACAAGGTCTAAGTCAACTGTTAGGAATAAGTCTGGTACTAATGCTCCTGTTCCTAGTGTTCATATTGCAGCAAACACTGAACCTAAATCTGCTAAGATTGCTCTGTCTATACCTTGCTGGAAAGCTGCAATGGATGCTGAATATGAGGCTTTGATGAGGAATAAAACATGGACTCTTGTTCCTTTGCCTCCTCACAGGGAAGCTATTGATAATAGGTGGATTTACAGGGTCAAGGAAAATCCTGATGGCAGTCTTAACAAGAACAAGGCACGAGTTGTAGCAAAAGGTTATCGTCAGAAAAAGGGCTTTGACTACAATGAGACTTTCAGTCCTGTTGTCAAACCAGTGTCTGTAAGGGTTGTTCTGACTTTGGCTCTCACTCATTCTTGGCATATTCAGCAGATAGATGTGAATAATGCTTTTCTCAATGGTGATTTAGAGGAAGAGGTGTATATGAAACAACCAGAGGGTTATCATCAAGGTGAAAAGAATATTGTTTGCAAGTTAAACAAAGCAATTTATGGGCTGAAACAGGCTCCTAGGGCCTGGTTTGAAAAACTTGCATCTACTCTAGTCTCTCTTGGTTTCAGGAAATGTAGGTGTGATCATTCACTCTTCATTCATTCTTCCACCACTTACAAACTCTTTGTCCTCTGCTATGTTGATGATATAATCATCACAGGTTCCTCCCCTGACATGGTTCAACAACTCATTTCCAAGTTGAATTTGGCCTTTGCTTTGAAGGATTTGGGTGACTTGGACTATTTTCTGGGCATTGAAATTAAACATCTTCCCTCAGGCTCTCTCTTATTGACTCAATCCAAGTACATTAGGGATTTGCTAAGTAGAGCTGATATGGATGATCTCAAAGGTCAACCCACTCCTATGGTTTCTGGTCTCAAACTTAACAAACAGGGCAGCAACTATGTCAAGGATCCTAAGCTGTATAGGTCTCTTGCTGGTGCATTACAGTATGTAACAACTACAAGACCAGAAATTTCTTATAGTGTGAGTAAACTTTGTCAGTTTCTTTCACAACCACTGGAGGAACATTGGAAAGCTTTAAAAAGAGTGCTTAGGTACTTAAAAGGTACAATAGACCATGGTCTTCTTCTCAGACCTGCTCCCTCTACTGGACCTCTAGGACTTTATGCTTATTGTGATGCTGATTGGGCTTCAGACCCAGATGACAGGAAGTCTACTTCTGGTTCTTGTGTCTATGTTGGGCCTAACCTAGTGTCTTGGTGGTCAAAGAAGCAAGAGTGGGTAGCTCGTTCAAGTGCAGAGGCTGAATACAGAAGTTTAGCTAACACAGCAGGGGAAATGTTGTGGATTCAAAGTCTCCTTGCTGAACTTGGTTTCAGCTCTACTAAACCTGTTATCTACTGTGATAATCTTAGTACAGTAATGCTGTCTAAGAACCCTGTTCTACACTCTCGCACCAAACACATTGAACTCGATTTGTTTTGGGTTAGAGAAAAGGTTATTGCCAACAAATTGGTTGTTGAACATGTTCCTGGTGATCATCAAGTGGCTGATGTTCTCACCAAGCCTTTGTCAAGCCTCAGATTTACTTTACTAAGAGACAAACTCAATGTCACAGATGCCTTTCAAGCTGCTCACAGAAATGTTCCTATACTGCTCACAGGAGGCTGACATTAAAGGGGGAATATTAGAGTAGTGTATATTATGTAACTTAAGGCATTAAGTCATAGAGCTAGTTATTAGTTGACAGCTGTAATGACAGCTGTCATAGCTAGGCTTAGCTTATCAGCTTCTATAAATAGAAGCTGATCTCATTATTGTAATCACTTTTACATTCAATACAATTCTGTTTTTCAGTTACTCTCTCTCTTCTCTCTCTCTCTCTTCTCTCTCATCAGATTGTAACAGGATTAAAACCTAATTTTTCGAATTATTAAAGACTAAAAACAATCTAGAAAAAAAAATCTATGAACTAAAACTAAAATTTGGTCAATTTTCAAAAAAGAAAAGTACTCAATTAAACCCTTATATTATATGGCAAAAGAACAAAAATAAAATTATATTAATTACTTCTTTTCCATAAATATCCCTATTTATTTTTAGAATCTCAATAATAATTATAAGGATAATTTTGAAAAAGTATATCAAATGTTGTCAATTACAATGCTACTAATTATATTAACTAACTTCTTTAATTCATGTGCAACTCAACTTTAGGACTTGTATATAGAAACAGACAGAGTATTATGTTGTACTATCATGTATTCCTTCCGTCTTTAAATATAGCACTTTGACTAATTTTTTCACGGGAATTAAGGATTGTTAATGACATTAGAATTCATAACATTTAATATATTTTTTTAAAATTATCTCATAATTATCATTGAAAAATGTTTAAAAAAAATACATGTGAAAAAAAAGTAATTACTATCATTAAAATTTTTTTAAAAAAAAACTTATAAAAAGAAAAGACAAGAACATAACACTAACCTATTTGTATCTAGATAGGTAACACTTACCATGGACTTGTGATCGTTGATTTGGAAGAATGAGGAAGTGGACTTTGCTTGGCACAGAATGATGAAAGTGCGTGGAATGAAAAGAAAGGCAACGGAAACCTGAGATGGCCTACATACCGTACATACTTCCTCAGTCCCTTGTTACATGACAACATTTTGATAGGTTTGGTGTCCATTTTTATAAATCGTTTTAGAATATTTAGGTAACATTAAAGAATTTATCCCTAATATACCTTTCATAATTATAAAAAGGTGATTTACAATAAAAAATAAATAAATAGAGTTGTAAAGTTTTAGACAATAATAACTTTAAAATCATAATATATTTTTTTATAAATTTAAAAATAATAATTAATTTTATTAATCGTGAATTAGATAAAAATGATTTATAAAAAACGGAGCGAGTGTGCATTATGCGCCAAAGTTTGTGTTTTGCGTCCCGACAAGTCACTCGTGAATACCTCTCACTATTTTGTTGCTTTTGAAGCAGACAACTGTCCCTCTGAGTACTATGTGTGCCCCACTTCAATTTTACTATTTGTTTTATCCGGCACAGCCCACAATTACAATGAAAGGATTTACATTACCCAAAAAAATCATATGGTGATTGTTTTATCAGCTAGTGATTGATTTATGTGATACATACATACATACATACATATATATATATATATATATTTCTTTTAAGCAACAACTAGGGTTAAGTATAAAAAAAAATTTAACAAAAAACTCGATTTTTTAAACATGATATCAAATATTTGATCTATGTTGTATCCCAATTTGATAATAAAAACAAAATTCAATTTAATGATCTTTATACTAAAAAATAATTAATTTTACTATGGTAAAAAAATAAAAAAGGCACAAAGGCACAAACACAAGTTTTATTCTCAGCTAGTAACCACTCTCTTCGGTCTTGATTATAAGCAAAAATAACTAATTTCATATGTATTAAGAAAAGTTAGTTGAGTTCATTTAACTTTCTCAAATTCATAAAAAAAAGTAGATTACTTTAGTAAACTTACATTGAGAATGAAACAAGAATTAAATAATTCAACCACTTTATAGATATATTTTAGGAATGATTGTATTGGTAATAGAAAGTTAGTTAAATTTTACTTATATTTAAGACCATTAGTGAGATTTTTTTTTTGCTTATAATCAAGACAGGAGGGAGTAGACTCTTACATGGTAGAAGCCTTTTTGGGGCTAAATAGTTAGGAAATTGCTTTTTGGCCCTCATTTCAATTTTTCATGGACGAAAATACCCTTAAGCGTGTTAACATTTTCGGTTCTATGAAACTGGAAAAAGTTTCCGGTTTTACTGAATCAAAATCAATTTAAACATTATTCTGGTTTTGCTGAACCGAAAATTGGATTCCGGTTACACCTCCGATTATGTGAAACCAAAAAATAAATTCCGGTAGTAGGGAACCAGAATAATTCCGGCAGTATTGAACCGGAAAAAGTGAAATTAAATATGTGCAATATTAAACTTGTGCAATATCACATAGATAAGTCTAAGGTCTCTTCCAACAACAGTGGTTTCATTGTTCACGTTGTCTACTGCTCAAAAGATGACGGTGAAGGAACTGGTTATCAGAAAATGTCATGAATTGAAGCACATAGTAACAAGCAGAGAAGAAGTTTATTTAGATCACAGGAGCTTCATCTCAATATTCTCATAATTACAAAATCTCAAGGTTGAAGGATGCAACCTCCTGGAATTTGTATTCCCTGGTTGTTCAGCTCAATGCCCTGTTAAACTGGAGACTTTGACATTAGAAGGCGCGCCAGAGCTCAATACTACCGGTAGTATATTTAATTTCACTTTTTCCAGTTCAATACTACCGGAATTATTCCGGTTCCCTACTACCGGAATTTATTTTCCGATTTCACATAACCGAAGGTGTAATTGGAATCCAATTTTCGGTTCAGCAAAATCGGAATAATGTTTAAATTGATTCCGATTCAGTAAAACCGGAAACTTTTTCTGGTTTCATAAAACCGGAAATGTTAACACGCTTAAGGGTATTTTCGTCCACGAAAAATTGAAATGGGGCCAAAAAGTCGAAAATGGGGGCAAAAAGCAATTTCCAAATAATTATGTCCAAAACATGTCATGTGCAAATTTGGTCTTAATAGGGTTCAAAAACTACATTTGGATTAATGGGTCTCAGTACAAGAAACGCAAGTTCAACATGAAAGAAGCCCACATTCAAATTCCCTTTTTTTAATCCCACATTCCCACACCCTATTTTTATATACCCGAACAAAAAAATTGCATTTTCCAGACCTAAGAAATGCACTTTTCAATGAGATAGAGAGGAAAAACATATTTTTCGATGGGTTTCAATCAGGAAAAGAATGAGATTAGGTATAAAAAACAAAATTTAGAACCAATTCTCATGATGAAATGCTAAACCATTAATTCAAACAATTTATTCATGGCTCAAGGAATCCAAACTATGCAATTAACATAATTATCAATTAATTTTTTTCAATGACATAATATCATCACTAATTATTTAGCAAAAATTAATTATGGAGCAACATTCTTTCTTTATTTAATCACTCGGGATTCCTTTTGGTGGTTAGCATAACTCCCTGTTCAAACCATTCAAGATATATATTTTTAAAAAATCAAATAGATTGTGCTTCTACAAAACAAGGTAACCTTCATACTAATAAGAATAAACTAATCTATCTATAGGGACTAAAAAAATAACAATAATGGGACTTGGAAAAATGTGAGAAGCAAAGCAAACTTATTCATTCTATAAGCAAATAATAGCCTACAACAAAATAGTTTCACTTTCACCTAACACTTAAGTCTCATGAGTTCCACTTCTTTTTCTTCAAAGAAGCATATGATCATTAGATCAAACATTGGTAGTTGAGGATCCACCTGCTGCTGGATTCAATGGTGAAACACTAGCAAGAGAACCATTTCCACCATCATTGCTATTCTCAGCCACCACTGGTATCTTAAGAGCAGCTGCTCTTTCCATCTCCTTCTCGAGTTCTTCTTCTCGCCGCAACTCCGTAAACTGCGAGTCCAAAGACCTGGCTGCCGCTAACCACGCGAGAACAATCACCAGAAGTATGCCTCCGAGGTACGGAGTCGAGTTAGCAAGAGATCCAAATGCCAAGATCATAAACTGCTGGATTAGGGCACCACCGGATTTCCCTAATGGGTTGCACACAACGTCGATGGCCGCCTTCCCTTTCACCTACAACAAGGAGTTCAAAACAAGGAAAGTTTAAACACGATAGGGATGCAAGAGTTTGGGATTTAAAAACAACAACCAAAGTCGTTTCCGTTTTGTTTGGATAAACAGCTTAATCATGCATTTATCACATGAGAGCTTTCGACATTCCTATCGGCTTCTTTGATATGCTTATTGTATTTCATAAACATTTTTTTTATAAACTTGTTGAAACAAGGTAAATAGAGCTTATAGGAATGTCATAAGCTATTTTCATAAGCTCTTTCGAACATCTACATAATTGCATATATGATAAGATAAGCCTATATTATATGCAAGCTTTTTATAAGTTCTACCAAACATCCCCAAAGATGTTAGCTATATGGATCAAACAATGCCATTATGTTAAATTAAAAACCATATCCCCAAAAATGTCATTTAGCTCCTAGTCCTTTTTAATGGTTTCCCTTGTAGTTTTTCATTGGATATAAAAACAGTCACAGAAAAATTTATAGCACAACTTTGCTCAATATGAGGTGTTTGAACTTCATAAAATCAAAGCCATTAGAAGTTTCATGAGAATTTAGTTTAAATATGACATTGTAGCTGAAAAGAGTGCAAACCTTGGTATCCTCATCCAAGGGTATGTAGGCCATTTCTTTGCACGGATCGAATAAGCTGTACTTAGCACTCTTGCTGAATATGTTCTGCATGGCACCAACATATACAGCTGCTAGCAATGGGGTCATTCCGAACTTGGCGATAATAGGTGCAACGGGGCCTCCAAATAATATAAGAGAAAAGAAAGCAACTCCGGACAAAAGAAGCACGGTAGGTGTGATCTTGGCCGCAACACCCCATCCATATTTGTCAAATATAAATTGACTTAGAAGCATCATCGTGAACGTGACGATACCGGTTGCGGTGGAGAAGTCGCCCATGAATGACGAATACTCGTTCGGGCTAGGAAACTGCACAATTTGCAAAGGCGAGTGAGCGAGTGAGAAAAATAGCATAGTGAAACGACTGATAATAAAACCAAAACTAAGACAGTTTTACATTACCTGAGCTTTCAGCTTTGATTTCCATGTAACCTCAACAAGATTAATGCTAATTCCATATGCAACCACTAAAGTGGCAAGATCTCTTATATATCTTGAAGACACCAAGAACTTCAAGCTCTCCATTGTTCCCATTTTAGGCTTCTCCTGGAAAAAAAAATGCATACCAAAGTAAAATGTCAGTCAAGTAATATCAAATATTATTATTACCAAGTATTTCAGAATTTCCTATATTCCGACTTATGAAACCAAAACAACGGGGATAACATCTCATGGCTGGGACAAAGTCTTTTACACACAATAAGTGAAGTGGCCATACTACAGAAATGACACCCTCATCTAAATATCTAAATATTATGAGGAAAGATAAAAACATTTAACAATATATGAAATGCTTCTTGCACCATTTAAAATCGAAGACTCATTGGAAATAGGATTGTGATAGTACTCAGCTTTAAGTTGTCTCATCAACTCAATTATCAGAGTAGAGAATAAAAAAAAAATAGCAATGGAAAACAATAATTTTTAAATGATCATGCTTCAGTTGCCTTAGGTACATAAACTATATGCACACAACAGCATAGCTTAATTCCGAAAGATTACCTTCTTCTTCTTGCTACGTGTTGGAAGAGGAACATAATTGTTCACCCACCAATAGAGGAAACAGATAACAAGTCCCATTCCCACAACTATGCTCATCATTGCTTTAAGCGAGATGGCCCAACCATCAACTCCAGGACCTAAACTTTGCCTCAGAGTAGAAAAGTACTTCACAGTCCGGCCAGAGAACACGAGCGCTACATTGGCTCCAAGTCCAAACAGTGGATAGAATCGCTTTGCTTCCTCAACTGTAGTTATCTGCAGTAAAAAAAAAAAAAAAGATCTTAGCAATTTAACATCCACCTTGCAAAAAAAGCCGAAAACTCAAAAAATCGCATACACCTTTCTACATTATATTCATTACAATTTGCATCAAAGAGATCAAAATTAGATAATACAATAAAAAGTATGCACCACTGAAAAACCCTACCATCACATGATAACATCTTAACCATATAAGATTTTTCCATATTATCGCAAATGAAACGAGCATCTAACAATCATTAGTTGAATTCAGAATTAATAACATACTATAAGGCAAGCTAGAGAAGGAGGCAAATGAATTACCATCAACATTCAAACCTCAAGAAAATGAATCAAACCAGGGTACAGATGCGAAAAGGGAATAGATAGAGGACACATAACAGCTTAACTAAACAATTTGTTGATATGCAATTACCACATAAGAGCTAATGACCATGACCATCCTATAAGCTTGTTTCATTAGCTTATCGAAATAAGCTAAAAAGAGCTTTATGAAGATCAAGGCATATTTTATAAGCTCATGCTTAACTACTTATAATAGGATTATAAAGATAAGCCGAAATAAGCTCTTCCGAACACATTCAAAAAATATAACAAACCAATAGCAAGTATTACAATTAAGATGCAATGTTTAGGTCACCAGAATTAAAAACCATAACATTAATGATACCAAGCAAACAACAACACATACTACTATAACAGAATCATGCCAAAAAAAAAAAAAAAAAAACAGCAAACTATCAAAAAGTTAGCTTCAATATTGAAACAATAGAAAGTACCTGATTGGCAAAGCCCCAAAACAGCACAGAAACCACTACACTCCCCCACAATTCAGCCATGACATAGAACAAACAGAAGCTCCATATCCTCATGATAGCAAGTGGACCAAGAAACCTTGGGCCAAGGACATTAAGAAGCTTATCTGCTAATACCTCAGGGTGAATATATCCACTAAGAGGATACAAAACAAAACCAAATGCACCAAAGAATGCAATGAATGGAAGAATCACCGAGTAAAAAAGTGCTTGCTTAGACAAAACATTAGAAAGCTTTGTATACAACAACATAAACCCAATGGCCATAGGAAGATTCACCCAAGTTTTGAGAAATGGAATAATCTCAGCACTGCTCCCTCTAGCAGTCACAACCAAAACATCCTTAGTGTCTCTGAGGATAGTGTAATTGAACAAAATGCAAAAAAACATTAACCCCAAAGGTAGAATCTTTTTCAATGTTGCAACCTCAACACCCAAAATCTTAGGCTTTTCAATCTCTTTCTTCTCACTGAAAAAAGGTTGCCCATCAGCTGCAGCAGCAGCTGCTTCAGCTCTGCAAATGAATAAATTTCTCTGCTTTAACCCAAAAGGATTGAATTTTTTTGATGGGGTAGTAGTAAAGGTATTGTTTTTATGAAAAGCATTGGAAGAGAGAGAAAACCCAGCAAGGATGTTGGGTTTAGGGGTGAAAAGTCTGTGCTTTAAGGCATGGGAAGGGTTGAGAACCCTGTTGGTTCTGGGGTTGGTGGGGAGAGAGAGAAGGCCTCTGGTTTGAAGAACAGCATCCATGTCTATGCTATGCTATGTCTCTCTTCTTCTTCTTCTTCTTATGGAAGAGGTGAAGGATGTGAAGAAGAGAGACACAAATGATGATGATAAGAGAAGAGAAGGGAAGAGATAAGGGTGGATGCAAATGGAGAAGGGAGAAGATTTATATATATATATATATATATATTGTTTTGCACATATTGAAGAGGGAGTGGTAGATACAATACAAATATCTTCGCTTTTATATATTCCTAAGAATCTACCAAACCCTCCTAGATTTTTGCAAACAACTTTTTTTTTTTTAATGTCACCTAACAAGCACTCCCTCCCATGTCAATTGTATATTAAAAAATGATCGAAATTATATTTATTAATAAAGTTAATTAAATATATTTAATTTTCTCAAATTCATACAAAATATAGTTAATGAAACAAAATTAAATGAAATGAATAATTTTTGTTAGGAATAAAAAATTAATTAACTTTTTTTTTATATTTGAGATAAAAATGATTGTATACTGTTTTTTTTTTTATGTTAAAGATCGGAGGGAGTATTTCAAAAATTAATTTTCCAAATTATGGTGAATTGCTTAAGAAAAAAATTTCCTAATAATATTTTTTTATCCATACATAAACTTAAAAATCGAAGGCAAAATTTTGTGTTTGAGAGATACATACTTCCTTTTACTTGGATAAGCATACATTAGTTTTGTTATTATAATATAAAGTTTTGTTGGGAGAAGTTGAAAAAAAAAATTTATGCGGACAAGATTTTTTGGTTTTCTAATCTCTTTAGATGTGTAAAAATTACTGGGATAAGTTTTGTTTTTATCCAAAAATTTTAATTTTTTTTACACAATCGGTTTCAAACATGAAATAGTTATCTGATCTGACAATCTTTAATGTTGTTGATTAATTAAAATAACTTGGGACTTTTATTATGAGGATTAACATTATGTTTAATCAATAAGGGCCTAACACATTTGGATAGCTGTGTTTTTTAACCATAATCATATATTCGATTTCTGTTGTGGACATGGAAAATGGTTTGTTGGTAAAGGTAATATTCACTTGGGTGATTTCTACGTCTCGGAAGGGATTAGTCTTCGGCTATCGACCGGAGGATACCCTTGATGAAAAAAAAAACTACGTTTATCAATATTATTAAGTAACACAATATACTATTTGTTAAAAAAATATATATTGTAATATATTACGAGCTTATAAACATGCATTTGATACTGCTTGAGGTGGCTTATATAAAAAGTTAGACCCTAATATTATTTTATACATATCAGTTACTCAGTTAGCTTATTTATAAATCTTATCAAATAATTTTGATTCAATCAACCGATTTATCATATTTAACATACTAATTTTTAAACTTTTATCTAACTTTATTAGTTAGTTATATCAAACAAATGTTAACTTATCTCGGGTGAATTTTTAAAATAAAATCATCTTAGAATTTCTCCAAACTAAATTGTTAGTGGTAAATTAAGTTTTTGCCTTTTATGTTTTCAACTTATTTTTAAAGAAAAGTCCTTTTTTTATTTTTAATTTTTTTATTATTTATTTATTTTTATTTAATTGGTCTTCCTTTTATTGTCCGCAAAAAAGCAAGACACGACCGGGCAGGCCTGAATAAGCATGGCAAAATGTCGGGTAAGGAAACAATTTTGGAGCACGAATTATACCCGTGCTTTTTTAAACACTATACAATGCTTATTTACTTATATTATATATATATATATGTGTGTGTGTCATTTAATACATATAACTAGTGCTACGACCAATTATTATATATTATCATACGTGTGTGTATATATATATTTTAAAAGCTTGCCGGATAGGCACGCAAAAGCACGAAACACACACGGTCCGAGCTTAAAAACCATTTTTGAAGCATGCGTGCTTTTTAGTCACGGTACGGTCATAACCTGAACCCGAACTGGACAGACACGAGTACGGTCGGGTAGCACGAATTGCCACCTCTAATCCTTTACGTACAAAAAAAATGCTTAACTACTGTGGCATGAACATGGGGAAATACCGTAACAACAGAGTCAAATCATGTTCAATAAATAACATGTGCTATGCTAATTCTAGGGGATTCAAAGAAAAAACGTGTTAATTTAATAATACCCCGCCGCCTCTATCGTTGACTGTCAATAAACTATGGAGTGAGTATTCTCTTTTTAGTTTTTTCAATCGTAGCTAATTTTAGTAGCCAACTGTAATTATACATACATTATAAAAAGTGAAAATAATGTATACTTTGGTTACTTTAGTTTAATAACGAATTACAAATGATACTTTAGTTTTTAATTCCCCTCTTCAACTTTTTTTTTTAACTAAAAAAGAGTAACAGATTAAGCTGGTTATTTTAAGGAAAATGTTTACCTCCTGTCACTTTTTTACGTGTGAATGGTGTAGGAAATAAAAAGATGGGAATAGATGGATAAATTGGACGCAATACTCTGAGAAATAAAGATGAATAATTAAAAATAAATTAAACTCATTACAAATTGATTTATGTCTTATTTTACTAAAATAAATTAAACTCATTACAAATCGATTATCAGTTAACACATCCCGCTGGAAGATTTGTCTCAAGGATTTCTTGGTATTAAAGGTGCTATTAGGAACACCTGGCCAAAAAGTACAAAAAAAAACGAAGAATCCATTACAATGCATGCAATTATTCTATGGTTTTTTTGAAAATTAACTATTTTTTGGTTAGTTAAGATTTGGGAGTTGGAAGTCTCATATTCGATCTTGGACATCATCATTTGATGGATTTAATTTTTCCTTTTTCTATTCCCGTAAAAAAATAAATAAATAACTTTGCCTATAGAAAAAATTAATTTTCTTAATGTATCATCAAATTGAATATCAATGCATCACAGACTTCACAGTCTAATATTAACGGAAAAATGGAGTGTTTTGAAAATTTTTTGTTTGAATGAATTGTTGAGGTGAAAGATAAATGCTAACAAAAGATGCCTTGTTTTTTTATCAAAAAAAAAAAAAAAGATGTCTTGTTTATTTAAAAGGGAAAGATTTTGTATTTTTAGACTTTTCTTTTTTTAAAAGAAAATAACAACTTGACTTGCCAATTGGCATGCATTAGGATATAGGATTTCAAAATGGAATGTTTTGGGAAGTTTCAATTTGAATGGAATATTGTAGTGAAAGATAAAAACTAAAAAAAAAAAAATATGGTAGCAGGCTTGCAGCAAAAAGTGTCTTATTTATATAAAAGGATGTAATTATCTCAAGTTTTATTCTCTTGATTTTTAATTAAGGTTAGAATGCACGTATTAAAAAATATAATTTTTTATAAGAAAATTTCATTTCAAAAACCAAAACTATAAGGTATACTTTAAGATATATTTTTGAAAAAGTAGTAAAAAAAATTCAAAAGGTTCCAAACGCTAACACCTACAACAGAAAAACATGATGCAAATCTCAACCTTGCAAAAACTCTTAACATTGATGCTTACACTCGAAGAAAATACACAAAGACCTAAAACCTCAAATGTAAACCAGCTGCAGGAAAACCAAACAATACCCAACAGCCGAAACCAGCAGCAGAAACATCACCAGCCACCTCTAACAGCAAAAACAACACCAAACAACACCAAAAAAAATAGAAACAGCAATAAAACATAGCAAAAGCAGCAAACGATCTTTCATAGCATCCCAACACCTTTCCATGATGGTAAGACAACAACAAACAAACAGCATTAGGCAAACAACATGCAACGAAAAACAGAACATACTAATTAAACAGTGGCGTGAAAAATATAATTGATGTGTTTGTTTGTTTGTATTAAATTATGTAATATTTATCTAATTTGTCATTTATCTTTCTTATAATTCCAAGTTTAGTTTTTTTTCATTTAAATATGAGTGTTTATAAAAAAAATAAAATTAAATATTACTCTCCTGTTCCTAAATATTAGACAATTTTGAGACTTTTATTTTGTCCTTATTAATTTATTAGATCATATTTCAATTTTTAATGATAATTAATTACTTATTTTTACAAATATGCTTATTTGCTCAACATTTTTTAGATTTTCAATAATACTAATTGGGGTAGTTTTAAAAATATATATCAAATATTTACATTTTCAATATTATTACCTAAATTAATCAACTTTCTTAATGGACGTGAAATATAAAAGAGTGTGGTATATAAAAACGAAGGGGTACTAAAAATTGAAATAAGATCTAAGAAAAAAACTGTGGTCGTTTTATCTTTTCTAGGTTACAGTTTCTTGCAAATTTGTTCCATCGACCATGCATGGGCACCACCTTCTTCTACAACTTCTTGTTGGTTTCCTGCTTTAACGTGAGAATTTGCGTTGCCTTCCTCTCTTAACGTGCAGTGAAGGACTTAGTATTAGATAGAGATCGAGCACAATGCCGTGATTGTTTGAAACTATGTTGCTTAGCTTGTTCTGTTCTTCCATAGCTGCCACTAACAACCAAATACTATATACCGTACAATATTTGACTTATTGATATAGTAGAACATAGAAGCATGCATTCTCTCTAATACATCTATTTTTGCATATTAATCACATTCAACCATTCTATATGCACATTTATGAAGATTAATTTTCAATTATGTAAAAATAACATTCTGAATCATTTTTAATACTTTTAGTCTAATTACGTGTTTGATATAGTTGATAAAATTATATTATAATTATTTTTATCTGTGATTATAATCTGTTAAAATTATAATATGTTTGTTAAAAAAAATTATAACATCTTTATGTTTGAGTCTCCTAGCTAAAAAATGAATTTAAGCTAATTTTTTTTTGATAGTGTAAAGAATATTATTTTTACTGAATAAATTACAAAAAATGATACAAAGTGATAATAGGGTAGCTTACGTGTTAAAGTGATAAGAGTTTAATAAAATTAAAAAATTACATGAATCTAAAAAATAATATAATCTACAGCTCTTATGAGAAAGCTATTAGATTTTGATTATTTTTCCAAGAATATAATCTAGAATTATAATTTATATTAACTAACACATTAAATTAGGATTATTTTTGAAAAATAACTAAAACATTATTGTAAGCAAAAACAAACACTCTTGGCATTAAATATAATAATCAGATAGTATTATGAACAAATAATATATATAGGGTATCCTGCTAAAAGGTGATGAGCAACTAACGTCAATAGCAAACAAAAGATGCGAGAATCAAAGCAAGGGCAGAGAAGAGAAGGCAGGCAAGTATTGGAGGGATGAGAAAAGTGCAGTGTCCAGTGCTGCACACAAATTGGGGCTTGTGTTATGCAAATGCAAGTGTGTATGTCCTCATAGTACAAACAAAAAAAGACGCACTGATTGATTAATTACCCATAATGGAATTGGACTCACGGTGGATAATATTCCACGTCCTTGTTATTTTTATTTGAGAAAAAATTTTGAGACCCATAATATAATTATGTTATTTAAAAAAAAAAAATCATGGTGATGAGATTATGATCAAACGAGATCATGGTAGGAAACATAAATAGGATCACATAATTATGATAAGGGCGGTAAAAAAATTTCTCCTTTATTTTATACTTCCTCCATTTTATAAAGATAGTTAAAAAAATTTTTAAAAAAATTAAGGAGACGTGTTATTGAATTGTCTACACATCAAACAATTATTAAACAATTAATTTAATGCATTTTGCATTAATCAATCAATCATAATTCAAAGTTTTTAATTTGTAAATATTTTCATTAATTATTTTAACTTTTAACTTTAGTGTGTGACAAAAATATTTACAGTACTATTTTTTTTGGATGAAACAGGGTATCCACTCGCGCAACTGGGTGACTAATCCCTCGCACCACGGTCGGACTCTTTCGGGGGCGATGCTCCCAGTAAGGCTTGCTCCATTCACACGCGTCTCGGGTATGACTCGAACCTGCGACCACATGCTTAAGAGACACAAGCCCCTTCCACTTGTGCCAACCTCCACCGGTTACAGTACTATTTTTTACAATCCCCGTAAGACGGAAAAAATATATAAAACACAATAATACGTAGTCTCATTACCTTTAGTAATAATAGCTAGTAGGAAGCCAATCGGATTCAAGTTGCAAAGTGGGCTCGTGTTTCTATCACAAGACAAACCCAAGCCCTCCAAGGTCTCAAAACTGTGGGCTACGAACTTGACTTTGCCATGTCTCTCTTCATGTAAACAGGCCCCCTCTCTAGATCATTAAGCCTCATTCACTAAGATGTTTTGATGCATGCACTCCTAAGTCCTAATGACTAAGATGCTTATGAATAATAACTAACTGGGGTATACATTTTCACCTTTCACTCTTCAGTGTCAGAAGTTGTAAAAATTACGCTTTGGCCATGAAGCTCAACTAAGTATTCCAAGATCCTTGCTTTGGTCGGTCCATTATAGATGCTAACAACTCGATGCTCTAGCATAAGCAGAGTTAATCCTAATAACATTATTACATGCCCTCGAGTAAAATATCCGTAGTGAGATGTTTAAATCAACATTCATGATCTTAATTAGCCAAAATAATAATAATGAAATGTCAAGCGGATAAGTTTGTTTTCAAAGATTAGGCTTGCTCATTTAATTTAGACACCTGAATTTGACTTTTCAAGATTTGGTGAGACACAAAATAACAACATATATATTATCATTATGCTAAACACGAATATCCATAACTCATTAGGATCTCACCAAAGGCGATCGAATTGAAGTGTCATATTGGGGTTAAGGAGGGTCAAGTATAGTTAAGCCAGATAATTTCATAAATTAGAATAAGTGTCTAATATATAAGAAAGTAAGTGTATCTGATAACCCTCCCGATCGAATAGCTTTATCACACGAGTTTATTGGGCCTTGCAATGTTATTTCGATCAGTAATTTTGTGGTTGGAAACATGATATGAGCGACCAAGATAACGCCTTAGTAATTAAGAAAATGTGTAAGGGAAACTAGTGCAGTGTTAAATGCATTTAGAAAATCCTCTGATCCTTTGTTAGTTTAGTTGAGAATTTGAGATAAAGAGCTAGCGTGAATAATAGATACATACAATAGATTCCATCTGCTGAAGGCTGAGGGAGATACATACGACCATAAGATTGGATAAATTCATTTCATCGAGTATTTAGATAACCTTAGCAATAATTGATACCGATTCATCAGAGCCAAAGTCCTCTAAGCTCCTAACTTTGAGACTGATTCTTATGCCCAGAGAAATCAGAACAATAAAACATAACAGTAATTAATTAATAATATTAAGGACTAGTACTACTTATACACGAGCTGTGAGGGCTTTGATAAGAAGTTTGCAAGATTATGTAAAAATTCAAACCTCATTTGCCAGTTTTAAACAAAACAAAAAATATAGGTTTAAATACTTTTTATTCATTTATATCATTTTTATATTTTAATTTCGTTCTTTATCTTTTGAAAGAGTCAATTTAGTACTTTATGTTTCTAATAACATTTGTCAATTTTATCATTTCATTATGACAATGTAAGATTCTCACTTGAACGGATTTTGTTAAAGATTCATTTTTCCGATTAACAAAATGTTGACTTTCTCGTCGAAATTTGTATTTCCCACCATGTTTGATACCTTGATTTGTAAAATGTCAATATTGTTTCACTTTCTTAGGGTTAACGTTTCACACATGTTTTTGTCTTTTTTGTTTTAAAATTGCGAATTATAACGAGAAAGTGCAGATTCCAGTGACCGGAAAATGAATCTCTTACAAAATCTGTATATTCTGATGAAAATCTAACACTGTCATGATAGAAGGATGAAATTGATAAGCATTAGAAATATGAAGAACTAAATTAACTATTTTTAAAAATAAAAGACCTAATTGAAACCTAAAATTAAGATAAAGGAAAAAAAGTTTTTGAACCAAAAATATATTACTCCTCCAATTTCATAAGTTATGTATTTTTTGTCATTTTCTTTTAACTCATATATTATCTAGTTCTAAAATTTTAATACTCATTATATCTAATTTTTTTTCAAGTATATCCTTATTTATCACAATTTCTTTTCATTAGTCAATTTTTCATCTCTCTTTAATATAAATTTCGCAATTTATAATTACTCTCTCTTCAATTATTAGATAGAGGTAATTTATTCGTACCAAATTTTTATATATTATTTAATCATTTTTTAATATATATGCATAATCATAAAAAAAAATGCTTAAGTCACGACCACTCGTTAAAAAGCTATATATAATTGAAAAACGTTAAAAAAATAGTTTCTATATTCTAGAAGAAAAAAAATTAAAAATTAGTATTATTTTTTCTATTTCTATAGAACATGTACCCTGGCAAAGACCCATATAAAACTTAGGAGGATGGAGTACCATATATGGCAGGTCAGGTAGAGTAGCAATCGTAATTTGTTAGCCCATTACCTTCCCTACCTCCTAAACATCTAACGTCACTTCTAGGAATTTCTTCTACTTAGGCCACAATTTAGCATCTATGACATATTATAGACTAGAACCCAACCTATAAAATAATGACACCAACGTTCCCAACAACATCCTAAAGGCAATAAACGCAACCACATGATGATCATTATTCCTTCTCTTCACTTAGGTTTAGGTTTGTGAATTTGACACGGATAGAGATAGATAAACGAGGATTACTAACATGCAACCTAAAATTATATGGTTAACATGCAACCTTATATTAAACAAATAAGAAGTTGACATATAAGACATGTGTGCCATGTCATTTCTTGAAACAGTCAAATATAATTTTTACAATTTTTTTTACATGGGAGGTCTGGGACTAGAACCCATGACCTGAGGGAGGGGGAAATCCTAAGTGCCCCTGCAACCACCAACTGGGCTGTCTTACGCGGACTAATTTTTATAATTTAGTCCATTAATTTTTACTTCATTCCTACAACATTAATACCCGCTCCATTAAAAATAACTTCATTCCTAAATAACCATATAGAGCAAGTAATCGTTAGTCAAGGGAAAGCTCCAAAATTCTTCGTACTTTCGCCCACGAACAATAAAAGATGCGAATTAAAATAATCAATAAAAAGTTTTCAATTGGGCAAGAAAGATAGATCAAACCAAGCATAAATATGTTGCCAAATTCTTTTCATCATCGTAGGACAATAAAAGAATAAATAAGACAAGGTGTCAAGGTTTCAACATCATCTTTACAAAATTGAGGTGCTTCAACTTTGTCAATGTTCAAGAGTTCTCATACATGAAGCATTTGTGAAACTTTGAAGGCTAGCTACGTTTGTAGTAGTAGTACCATTGATATGTCATATGTCTCCATTTAATTTATTGGGATTATAAATTTACGCGCTTTGATGAAGACAATGCAGAAAAATGAGGCGCATCGAACAACAAATATTGTTCCCTGCACAAGAGAAAGCTGGACTTTGTTTTGGAGTTATTTTATTGTACGTGTCTTTAATAAGAACATTGTTATGAAGAATATTTCAATAATATAGACGGTTCAAAGCACAACAATCCAAACAAGTAGCAATGCTTACACACTTGAAGGCTTGGATTTGGTGGGATATCATAGCAATTATCTGTAAAGTCCATAACCAAGGGGACCACACCAAAACCTCTCTTCATTTGTGTTTTCTTACAAAAGCTATTAAGTTTCATTTGTGTTTTCTTACAAAAGCTATTAAGTTTGTGTTTGGATAAAAAAATTTGAAATTTCAAATGACTTTAGAATAAGGATTTCGGAATGTGAAAACAATATTGAGATATTTCCGAGTGAGAAAATAAGTCGTTGTTTGTAAGGATGAAAAAATGTTAGAGGCGATTAGGTTTGATGTATGTTATGGCATGTGGTAATATATATGGTCCATGTGTAGATTTCTAGGAATGGAGTACATTTTGATAACAGCAATAGTAACTTGATGGGCTTGATTGATTTGGTTAAGATTAGAATTTTGTTTTGGTTTAATGTTTTAGGTAGAAGAACGAAAAAACAAGCGAAGTAATATTTTTTTTTATTATTATTATCTAAAAAAAAGTAATATTCCTTTTTTGGATTGGTGCATGTCTCTAAGTGTGTATTTCAAGTTGTATTGAACGGGATTTGGTTGGTAAGGGTTTAATTTGAATACAACATTTATATTTTTACAATTTATTTTTTAGAGATTAATGAATGTGCACTGACGATGTAACGTTTTTTACACCATCGGTCCATCATCCACCGTTCATTTGTATTACTTTTATTTGAAAGTCAATGACCATACACACGTGAATGGTGGATTATGCAGTGATATTGTAAAAAATCTTTACAATGTCGGTGCACTGTCTATTTTCTCTATTTTTTATATTCTCGTTTACATTTCATTTTTTTTCCTCTATTTTTTCTTGTTATATCATACTGATTACTATCAATCATTTTTTCTCTTTTCTTTTTATATTTTTCATCCTTACACCTCTTACAGCTTAAAAGAGATGTGAGATTGTGAGAGTATCATTTTAAATTTAAATACCCCTTTATGATCTTTGTTGTAATACGAGTTTTAAAGTATATAACATGAGTTGTTTTATAAATTTAATTTTTTTTTTTAAAAAAAAAAAAGAGTGAGTGAGAAAACAATTGTGAGATATATTCCTATTTTTGATTGAAGAAAATTGAAATTGTTTTATCATAAGCGAAATGTATAGATTAAAATACCAATATCATTTACATTTTCTTTAAAAAAAAAAAAAATTGTCAAAACATGTATGTTTATGTCACAAATCTTCTTGATTGAGGTTGTTAATCGGGTCTATTAAGAAAACCCTGGCCTTATGTTTGTGTCTAGACCTCTCTTTGGCATGATCAAAGATCACTTTAAAGGATGAAAAAAATAACAATATAACTGAGAGAACCCAAATTTCACTGGACACTACTTGTAGGTGCAAGTTGTTAGAGATGGGTAAAATACTCATGCTTGCGGGTATTCGCAAAAATACTCACAACGAGTATTCGCATTGTTTCCTTGCGGGTGGGGATGTGTATTATGATACCCGTCCCGTGGGTATCCGCATATATAAAATAATATTTTACTAATAAATATTATATATATATATATATATTAATAATTTTTTATTACTTTTGAGAACATATAATTTTTTTATTTATATTTCATATTGAATTTTAAAAATGAAATTATAACGATACGTTTATCATACGTATGTAATTATATATTCATCTTATAATTATTCTTATGTATAATGGTTATTACAAAATATATAATTATATAATAAAAGTTTAAAACTCGCTAGTACTCGCGGATACCTGTTACCCGCACAAATATCCCTTGTATGGGCATGGGTATGCACTATCCGCACCCGTGGGTACCCATGCCCATCCCTACAAGTTGTTGCCTCTACCATATCGTAAGCTTATTGGGAAGGGCAAAAAAAAAAAGGAACCATATCAGATCTTCTGTCCTCAACCATGTCCCAAACATGTCATGTCCCCAACCAATCACATCTTATTATGAAAAATAACTTCCTAATTGTTATGGCATTTTTGTAATATTAATGAAATGTGACTGACTGGATATATGGTTTGATACATGATTAGGAATAGAGGATCCTGGTAAAAAAATTCTGTTAGTTAATGAATAACAAGACAACTAAGGGTATCATTGTTTCATTATTTGTATTCAAGGATGAACAAAGATCCTTCTATTTTAATTGTTTTGTGTGTATCGACATTGTCACCAAATTCCAAACTTGTACTAATAAACAAAGCGTGGAGATTAAAATATCACATAAATTATTTGACTATAATACACCTCAGTCTTGTTTGCATGTTCAAGATTAATTCTAGTTTGAAAATTTGAGCATTGAAAATGGAAAAGAAAATGTTGTGCCAGCGTTGAAACACAACCTCATCCTGACACCTTCTCAAAATACTTTTATAGTACTCTTCATTGACTGGCCTTTTTCCTCATATTTTATAGTGATTGCAAATTTGCTTGGTTGGAGCAAGATTTTGAGTAATCAACTTTGGAAGTAGAATACATAAAGCCAGAGTTTGTATTTTATAATCTGCACTAGCATGGAACCAAATCAACCTACCTACCCACCCATACCAAAGCAAATCATACTCATTTGTCAACCAAATTTCGGTTATAACTATTCATAGTTTTTTTAACCCCATTCCTTAATGTTAGTATAAGTACCATAATGTGAATAGATTAATTTTATAAAAAAATATGTATCTAATAAATAAAAAGACTTATACTTTTTTTAAAGAAAATTTATTCGCTTGTTTATCCTCAATTTAAGAAAATCCCTCATTTAATTCAAAGGCAATTATTTGATGCTCTCTTTTTAGTTTTGTTTTAACAATGCTTCCTTTTCATAGTATCATTGATTTAGTAATTAAAAACCTTGATGATTAAGATTAAAAATTGAAATAATAATAAATTGTAATAGACATTAAGGTCATTAATTAGGAGATGACGACACCTGCCATATCATTTTTTTTGGAAGATTGTTGAGGTCAACGTTGCTATCACGTTGGCGGAGTGATTGACACATGTGAATTTGGATATGATGACAACGGTGGTGAAGTAGGGTGGGTGAATCTGGGTGATTTGCATTATAATAAAAGTGAGTGAAATTTTAGATTAAAAAAAAGCCAAAAATAATTTTCATGAACAAAAGTTAAAAGGGTGTACGAATATCATTTAAAAAGCGAGCATCAAAGAATTTTTCTTCATTTAATTGGATATAACAACAACCAAGCCTTTGTCACACTAGGTGAGATCAGCTACATGAATCAAACAATGCCATAAAAATATATCATAAATCATGTCATTTGATAAGACATTTATCTCCATATCCTTCTTAATTATTTCACCTATAGTTCTTCTTATCAGCATTCCCCTTCCTCTTGCACCTATAGTAGCGCATCCATTTGATACGCCCTTCTAACCGGGGCATTCTATTCACTTGGATATATTTCTTTGAGAAAATGGGTAATGCACCGACAGTGTAAAAATTCATCCGTTTATGGTTGTTGACTTTTAAATTAAAGTAATACAAATGAATGGTGCATGATGAACTGATAGTGTAAAAAACTTTACACTGTCAATGCATATTCATTAATCTCTATTTCTTTTTCTTCTAATGTATGTCATAAGAAATACAGTATTTTAAGACACTCGTGATTTTTAAGTTTATATCGAGAATTAATATATTTATAAAATTCATGTTCGTTGATAATATCAATTTCTTATGCAGACTTATATCCATTATAAATTTTTATTAAAACTTGCTATATATGATACATGTTATGAGTTTCTATTAAAATGATTTTACTAAGTAGCAGTAGTTATAGTTATAAATTTTTGAGTATGTCTCATACTCTCCCAATTGGTTTTAATATATTCTTTTCTTATCATCAATCAATATATTATAAAATAGGTGAAGTATGAGGGCATTTTTGTTTTCCCTCCTTAATCCCCATTATTTTCCCTCCTAATTTCTCACTTTCCCTCCTAAGTTCTCTTTTAATCTCAGCTATTCAATTGTAAATGCAATAATCAATCATAGCCGTCCATATCCATTGGTAGATTAAGTCTTTTCATTTTCTTTCATTCATTCATTTTTTGACTGTTATGGTGTGAAAGACATATTACCAACATCAATTAGTAGTTAGTGGTAATAGTAAATTAGTAGAATCACGATCAGGAAAAGGCAAAAAAAAGAAATTAGAGACCTAGGCAAAAAGAAAGCATCTGGATTTGGAAGCATTGTTTTCACCTCTTCTGTTGCAGGTGTGAAACAGGTATGAGCGTATGAGCAGTTTTTAAATTTTAGTTTTTTTTTTAATTTTTAATTTTTGTTTAGAATAGGTTTTTTAATTTTTGTACAAGTATGTTTTTTTTTAATAGCATAGTTTTCATCTCTTTTGTTGCAGGTGTGAAACAGGTATGAGCGTATGAGCATTTTTTTAATTTTAGTTTTTTTTAATTTTTAATTTTTGTTTAGAATAGGTTTACTATTAATTTTTGTACAGGTATGTTTTTTTAAAGAGATTTTTATTTAAATTTTTGTTTTTGAGATTTTTTTACTCGAATTTTGTTTTGGGATTCTAGGGTTTGAAGAATCTCATTTCCTTCTTCTCCGTTTAATTTTCATTTTTGTAGTATTGTTTTTTTAATCTCTCTGATTTGTAATATTGTTTTATATTACTTAAACTTGGGAGGCATATATTACTTGCTTCAGGTTCATGGGAAATTGGTGATGTTCAAATTCCAAGAAAGTTTTGTATTTACCATTTCTGATTTTTTTTCTCTTGGATATTTGTTCTATATTTTCGCTGTTCTTTGGTTTCTATTTGTTATATTATTTTCTTCATTTCATTATTGCTTTATTTATATAAGAGTTGTGGTTTTTTTTTTAGAATGATATTTTTATTATATTTTTTCATTTTTTTCATTAGTAGGATTGGACAAAACGTGTCTAAAATTATTGTTAATCTGTAATTGATGTTGTTGAGATTGGTGAAAGACAGAGGAAAATTGGTGAGGTTCTCAGGGTCAAACCCTTGGCTGCATTAGCCATGATTGATGAAGGGGAACTTGATCGGAAAATAGTTGCGATTTTATTAAATGATCCAAAGGCATCACTTGTGAATGATGTTGATGATGTCGAGAAGCATGTTCATAGTTGTTGTTGTTACTCGAAAGAAAGATTATCTAAGTTGCATTTTCATAGTTGCTTTCTTTATCTAAGTCTGCTAAATTGTAGTTATTAGAAAGATAGGTTACTTAGTTGTTGTAGTTTAGGTCTTTCTCTTTCCATTTTGTGCACCATTTGTCTTCTCTGTTTTTAATTTGTCACTTTTTCAGAGGATGGTGATTGGTGATATAAAGCTTCCATGGTGATGATGTTGTAAAAATAATAATATTTTATTATTTTAAAAATATTTATTTTAAATTGAATTTATTAATTATTAATTTGGGTGGTGGTTACAAAAATTTATTCTTATTAAGTTGGGTGTTTATTCCCATTAATTCTTATTATTTCATTACTTATTATTATTAATTATTCTTTCTAACGGTTTCTTTCCGTTAGAGTATATATACTTATAGTAGTATATATTTTTAGCTCCAAACAGCTACTAATAGCTATATTCATATTTTATATATAGTTTCCCACTAAAAACATCTCGCTGGGAGAGCCAACCACGCAGCTCGCTCCGTATTAGTCTCAAAGGCTCCCTGGTATTAAGGGTGCTATTGGGAATACCGGTGGTTCCGCAAGGAATACGGACCAAAAAAAAATTGTGTATATATAGTATACAGTGAATGCTATATAGAATATATGTACGATGATGAAAATTATATATTTTTATATTATTTATTCATAGTCCTTCACTTATTGATAACTAATTTTTTCTATGTTAGATAGACATTAAGATAGCCATAAATATTGAAAAAGATGCTTTTTTTTATTTAAATATTTGAACATTTCTTGCGTTTGTTTTGTGTCTAGCTATTTTATGAATAATATTTATTTGAAGAATTATTTATGTAAAGATTTTTTTTATTAACATGCTAAATTTTAATTATAAGTTGCTTACATTGATGCGTTATTTTATACTTTAGACAATATACAATACAGTCATGAATTCAAATTTAAAAAAATCCAAAAATTTATACAATATGTTGCAATTTAAATTGTGAAAAATAATGGTGCGTTATTTTATACTTTAGACAATATACTTATTTACAATTATGAAGTTTTAATACAAGCAAGTAATTTGAAAATTCAAATCTTATAAACACTAATTAATTAAAAGTTTGAAAACAAGTCTTATATTTTGGACAGATGTAATAAAAATGATGATGATGATATATATGGCAAAAAAAAATAGTTGCATTTAGACTTGCAAAACGATTTACTAACAAAATGCATTTGGAATGATGGATTAAATAAAACAAAAATCAAAATGAGTTGGATTTTTTTTTAATATAAGAAATTAAGTTGTTAATTAAGATTAGAAATCGCATAGTTTATACATTATTAGTTAATTTTTATTAATGAAAAAGTTGGTAGCTGAAACTAGATTCAAAGGTTAATGTTTATGATTATTCATTTTTAAGTACATGTAAATCATTTTTATGAAAAGTTCATATTAATATATTATTTAAAAAGACATATTTCCAAAACCTATAATTATTTTAAAAAAAAAAAAAATTTAAACCCGTGCGATGCACGGGTAGTAAAAAAAAATTAGCAGTAGTTATAGTTTAGATATTTTGAATTGAAGTTACGGTTACGTATATGATTGCATCGAAATATGATATTATGTAGAGAGTTTAGTAACCAATAAAGCCTAACACATAAAGGCTCTATTCGGCAACACGAGTTAGGAGTTTTTTAGCTAGCTATGAGCTTTTAGATTCAGTCAATAAGCTACTAGTCCCGTTCAGTGAATACAAATTAGAAGGAGCTTATAGCTTTTAAAAAAGGAGCTTGTAGCTTTTGAAAGCTAGCTTTTAGAAAGCTACTTGAAGTAGCTTTCTAGAAACTAAACTAACTTTTAATAATTCATATACCAATTATACCCTCAAACAAAATTTAAAATTATTTTCTTCCCTTTAATTAATTATTAATTTAATAATTTTGTTATAATTAATTAATTAACTACATAATTAATAAATTAATAAAAAATGAATTTAATTAATTATAATTTAATAATTTTTATAATTAATTAATTAATTAGTTAAATATTTATTTAATAAATAAAGAAAAAAATTTGAAAAATATAAAATAATAAAATGTTGCATGTCCTTTTTGGTCATTTAATAACTTTTAGCTACTTCAAAAGCTAGTTTTGCCGAACAACACTATTTTAAATAGTCAGCTAAACAGCTATAAGCTCCCAGTTAAAAGCTCATAGCTCCTAGTTAGCTTAACAGCTACAAGCTAGAAGCTCATAGCTACAAGTCACAAGCTCACAGCTACAAGTTAGTTTTGCCGAACAGACCCAAATTAGAAAGAGCTTATAGCTTTTAAAAAAGGAGCTTGTAGCTTTTGAAAGCTACTTGAAGTAGCTTTCTAGAAACTAAACTAGCTTTCAATATTTCATATACCAATTATATCTCAAACAAAATTTAAAATTATTTTACTACCCTTTAATTAATTATTAATTATTAATTATAATTTAATAATTTTGTTATAATTATTTAATTAACTACATAATTAATAAATTAAGAAAATAAATGAATTTAATTAAGGCTTAATTAATTATAATTTAATAATTTTTATAATTAATTAATTAACTATCTATTTAATAAATAAAGAAAAAAATTTGAAAAAATTAAAATAATAAAATATTGCATGTCCTTTTTGGTCATTTAATAACTTTTAGCTACTTCAAAAGCTAGTTTTGCCGAACAACACTATTTTAAATAGTCAGCTAAACAGCTATAAGCTCACAGCTCCTAGCTAGCTTAACAGCTACAAGCTAGAAGCTCATAACTACAAGCTAGTTTTGCCGAACAGACCCAAAGTTGATAAATAATTGGCTTTTTTATGATAGCAGGGTTATAGGGATTAGTATTTGATTATCGTCCGAAGTACACTTGATTTAAAAAAAATATATAGAGAGAGTTTAGTATGAATGTGACATAGGATATTTATAAAAAAAAAAATAAAATATTGCATTGTTTGACCACCAAATTTTAATTGAAACCTTTTAATTTGAATTGGTGGTCACATAAACACTTTAGAAATTTGAAAAGACTCAGCACTCTATATTTACATTTTTTCTTGTCTGTTAGGACATCACCTACATAACCTTCAACATTTGATTGATTTTTTTTATTCGATATGTTTCCTAGACGATAGTTAATTTTTTTTTTTTGTTAAAATGAAGAAAATAAATTACGTTTTTTTTTTTCATATAGAAAATGAGAATCGAACACATGATTGATTGATTGATTGGTTCGACCATTTGGCTTTGATGTAGATAAAGAAAATATGAAATGGCCTAATGTCCTCATAAAAGAACAATTACTAAATCTTGTTGAGAATCTAGGTACTCATAGAATTTAACTACTATTTTAATACAAATTACAAAGTTCAAATAATGTTTCGGTTATGGCTATTAATTAGCCAGCCTAGCTACGTTACAGTTATATTATTGGCCCCAGTACATTATCCTATAGACTATAGAGAAAGGAAAAGGGAGATTCCCAACTTGCCACTATTATGTCGCCATTGAAGATAAAGTAGAAAAGAGATTCTTCAGTTGTTTCCAACAGAAAAATTGTGTATTATTAGATCCTCTTCTGTATGAATTTATATGTATATAAAAACAAAGGATTCTGTCACCAAACATGATAGAGGCAAAGGAGCATAGATGGGCCATCCTTGATCAGCAGAAGCATGTTTCGCATTTTATTGACTGAAGTTGCCTCCAATATAAATAGATACTTACACATTCATAAGCTTTTTTTTTTTCTTTTTTTATGTGTATTGTTTTTAAGGAAATTACATTAATTTACCTTGAGATTTTTTTTTAAAGGTTAGTACCCTTATTTCAGATAGCTACAATTTTATTACACTGTCTCCCTATGGGACGATGATTGCAATTATAAAGTGTAATTTTTGGAAGATGTATCATGTATGTGTGTCAAGTGTAAGTAAATTATATCGTCTTACTGGTGAAAAGTTATAATTTTTTACTATCATTTTTATCCATCATGTTTCATGAACATTATTATCTGATCTCCCTTTTGACCGTTTAAATGTATTTTTATGATTTTGAATTTTATGATCATGTGTTACCTTTAATTTTCCCACTTTTCTATCACCATTATCCCCCCCCCCCCCCCACACACACATATATATAGATAGAGCAATGATTGAGAGACCTACATAAAGAGACTTACTTATCATAAGCCTACACATTAGGATCTTGACATTTGTCATTTAAGTTCTTTTATTTAATTTTTTTTAACTTGAAAATAACAAATGTCATAATCTTATGTGTAGGTTTGTAAGCTTGTAGGCCTCTAAATCATTTATATATATATATATATATATATATATCCACCATCCTTTTTTTTTAAGTACAGATTCATTTTTGCATTAAACGATTTTGCTTTTTTTTTTTGTTAATATGAGCATATAAAAAAGGGAAAAAAAATTCAATAAGCTAAGGTATTAAATAATTTTGATCCAAAAAATGTTAATTCAACATCATTTAATCTATTAAAATTACAAACATGACAATACTACTACATAATCCTTTCTTTATATATAAAAAGATGTCCCAATGGGACTTCCACATTCAATCTAATTCAAATACTCTCTCCACATTAAAAGTTGGAGTTTTCTATTCATTGAAGGCATCCACATGGCAAAAGTGGTTAATTGGTTACCTAATTGAAATTTAAATTTTAAAAAACAAGTTACAAGTAGTTACAGTTTTCAATTACAAAATCCAAGTTACACTTTGTAACATTCTTTCTCATTCTTACCATGAGCAATTACTTAAAAATCATTCCATGTTTCATCCTCAACTTCAAATCATCACCATGAGCAAAAACAATTCTTTCAACACAAACAACAGAATGTGTTTAAAATTTATTTGGAGCAAATTTCTAACACCAAAGACATCTTGGAATCCGGTTCTCTTCCCATTCTTCTCATTTTGAGAGTGTTTTTGGAATATGAAAATTGAGAAGTGATAGACAAAAACCTTTTTAGAAAACGGGTGGTTACAAAAGAGTGAAAGATGGTTTCCTATTCATTGTTTTTATATCAGAGGGCAATAATAAAGAACGGTAAATTCTTTTATCCAGATATGTCTCTGAGACTAACGTTTTCTCTTTTGTTTTAATTTCCTCCTACTCTAAGAAATTTGGCAATAGCACTTCATCATTCATCAAAATTCTTACTAAAGAACATGCCGTGACAACTATGTTTATTGGGAACTTCATTGGTATTGTATGTGCTCAATCATTGCATTATCAATTCTATTTATGGTAAGTATATTGGGAATGACTCTCTTGCCTTAATAACACTACTTTTAGCTTTAGATGCATAAGTTTCTTCGTTTAATTTTGCCTATCAATATAGTACAAAAATTAAAACTATAAAAAAAAGCCTAATGTAGCAGAGTCCATAAGATAATTTTAATAATCTATAGTGGTCTATGTAATTTATTTGGTTGATTGGAATGAAAGGGGGGGACTCAATATGAATAATGTTTATTGGCCTTAAGAAAATTAGTTAATCAAAAGGTGTTTTCCATATTAAAAGTGGTTATGGTTCTTCATTCTTAGGAGTAGCATTTTTAAGATAATTGGTAGTTTTGATTTGAAAGAAGTCATCATTTTTTTAAACTTAATTTTCAGAAATATTCATGGAATCACCCAAGTTTTGCCCAATTCTTCAACCGAGTTTCAAGATTAGAGGTAATATGTTTTACATTCATTATTAATAGTTATGAATATTTAAGTTTTATAAAACAAAGTTTGATATTAAGTAAGCTCCCTTATGAAATTTTAACTTAACAAAAAAAAATGGTCGTTTAGTTTTCCATTTTTTTAATTAAATTATCAGAGAATCGAAAAAAAAAACATATTTCCACACCAATGCAATTATAATGCATTAATGCTTCCGCATTCAATTTTTTTGAAACACCGTAGAGATATAAAGTTTTTTATGTAAATTAATATTCAACTATGGGGTAGATATTCAACTATGGAGTTTCTATTAAAAAAATTTCTTATGAAAATTTCTAAAAGCAAGATAATCATACTTTTCTAAATCAAGCTAATCATATTGTCTGGTTGTCCAAATTTGATTTTGTATAAATGCTTGAAGTATTAAAACTAAACAAAGCCTTATGTTCCAAAATAATACTCCCTCCGGTCCTAAGACTTTTTTTTTGTCTTTAATATAAGCCCCATTTGAAGACTTTTGTTTGATCCTTAATATAAGTCATATTTCCAACTTCCAATGACATTAATTATTTATTTTTCACAAACACTCCTATTTACTCAACACTTTTTGGATTCTCAATAATAATCATAGGGGTATTTTTGAAAAAGTATACCAAATATTTACATTTTCAATACCACTAACAATATTAACTAAGTTTCTTAAAGGGTGTGAAAATTAGTCAAAGGAGCTTATAATAAGGACCAGAGGGAGTATTGATTATAGAAAACTATTATTAGATAAATAATTTTTGTCTACTTCACTTAATTAAATTTAAATTAAGTACAAGTACCCCAATCAAAAGAAAAAAAAGTATTAGTGCATGACAGGATTAAAACTAGATGAAAGCCATATGTGCTTTGGGATGAATATTACTTAGCATTGAAGTTTGTACTTTGAGTGTTATAACAAATTTGACATGATTAATATATTCAACACTCTTATTAATTAAATTTATTTATCATGTGTTACCTACGAAGGATTGAAAAGATAATAAAAATTAAATATAGGCTTAAATATTCTTTTGGTCCTTTATCTTATTTTTAGGTTTCAATTTGGTCCTTTATCTTTAATAAGAGTCAATTTAGTCCTCTATGTTTTTAATGTTTGTCAATTTCATCATTATGTCATGACGGTGTTAAATTTTCACTGGAATATACTGATTTTGCCTGAGATTCCTTTTCTGATCACCATAATCTGCATTGTATCATCGTAATTTGTAATTTTTAAAACAAAAAAGGTAAAAATTTGAGCGAATTTTCACCTTGAAAAAGTGGAACGACATTGAAATTTTATCAATCAGAGTATCAAATATGATAAAAAATGTAGATTTCGACAAGAAAATGCATATTCTAGAGACTGGAATAAGAAACCTATTACAAAATCAGTATATTTCGGTGAAAATTTAACATCATCTCATGGCAAAAGGATGAAATTGACAAATATCATAAACATGAAGGACTAAATTGACTCTTTTTAAAGATAAAGGACCAAATTGAAACCTAAAAATAAAATACAGGACCAAAAAAGTATTTAAGCCTTAAATATATTATAGTCAAGGAAGAAGGGTTCAAGGATTAATATATAGTGTTATATCGAGTCATATTTTTTTCATGTTGGTCTTGCATTTCTTCAATTAAAATAGAATAATAAGTGTAGGAGATTGACACTGTAAGCAATTAAAGAATGATATAATCAAACAAACAAATACCCCGTGCAATGCACGGGCTTAAAGCTAGTGTCATATATATCCTTGAGCAAGATCAACTAACTTTTTTATGAAATATGTATAAAGAGCAATGCTTGTTAAAGTTGAGAAATCCTGCATCAATCTCATCTATTTAAGTTTATTTGAGTTGATGCTTAAATAAGTATTTTTGAGAGATTAATTAAGTAATAGTTAATATTTTTCAAAACTAAAATTGTTCTCCTGTATTTTTGTAGAATTAGTTTGAGGCTTTTATTATTTGATTATGGATTTACGCTAGTCTTTATATCATTTTTTTAATTGATTCTACCACATACATAATTGATGTGACATATTTTTAATGAAAGGTGACACACTCTATAAATGTATATATAATACGTAAACATTATTGTATTCATATATATCACTATACCATCAAAAAACTTTTGATCTGAGTTGCCCTAGTGGTGTCCCTTTTCTAAGTTTTTAAACAGTTAGAGACTTCTTCCTTTTGTCCCACACGGCATTATGAATGGGGGAAAAGGTCCATTTCTTTTGACAACATATATCATAAAACAAGAGGCACATGGGGAGATATAACTATAGATATGGAGAATCACACAATGACGTTTATTAGGGCAGTCAAATGGGCAAACAAAAGCCCGTGTCCTCTACTATTTCCATGTATGTACCCAAAAATAATCATGGCAAAAGGAAAAGGAATCGGTTAATTGCCCCCTTGCCTGTCTGACATGTAAGGCTGTCCTATTCACCTTGGTACTTGCTATGTTGCCTACTACTATGTGTTGTGATGTAATAGTATGTGCCTTATAAGAATGCAAAGAATAATGTTCTTGCAACACATCATGCATGTAAATACCCAGTACAGTACTCCTTAATATATACTGGCTAATTGGACACGTACTTTGTGAGACTATGATTGAGTGCTAATAAGCTAATGTGGAGTAATAATTTAATATGAAATTAATCGAGGGGAAAAATCCAAAAAAGTTGTGTGAATTTTACATGACATGCCATTTAGTCACTTGTTACTTGTAAGTAACTTTAAATATGTATATGGTTTTAAACAGTGGTTGCGGTGTATTTGTGTGCATTGCAAGCATTATGAAGCGAATTGCATATGTTGTGGATCGGATTTGTGGTGTAATTATTTTTTTTTTTTTTGTAATATGATTATTTATTGTTGAAATAAACCCACAAATTTTTGGTCCATAAACTTAAAAATAAAATTACAAAAAAAGTAAATAAAAAATGGTTTATATATGACAATTTTTTCATCTAATTTGCAACATGTGTATGTGATGCTAAAGGATCATTTTTAGTTTTTTTACACCAGAAGTAAATTCCAGGGACAATTTGTTATATTTTTTTAAATTTCAAAGACTAATTCGTTCATCTTGCAAAATTCAAATGTTTTTGGACTTTTATTACCTAATAAAACACATCCAAAGTTTGGTTGCATAAGAAAAAATGGAAGAAAAAAAAAAGGAAGAGAGAAGTTGGTAAGAGAATAAATGAGTGGATTTGTTGGCTCTTTGGTACAAGAAAAAAATAAGAATAAACATAAGAGAAATGAAGTATTTTCTCTCTTCCATGTTCCATGTTTCCCAATTTTGAAGAGAAAAACATTTCTAAATAAGTTTCACCAATTTTTCCCTATTCCTTCATTTTCTTCTCTACATCAAACCAGAATAGTTTCACATTTTCTCCGTATTCTCTAACTTCCCAAAATCTACCAAACCAAACCAAATTAAAAGGAAAAAAAAATTAAAGCCAAAATTAAACTTTGCCTATAAAGCTTATAAGTTGCCGGTACATCAATTCCTTTTTGGTTCACCCCTCCCTCGGCTTGTTTCCTTTTGTGCTATACCCTATGGTAGAGACTATGATTATTGACCAAAACATGCATGCACATTTTCCATATAAGTATATAAAAAAAGGTCTCTCTCGCATGAACGTAACAAGGAAACTTTATGGCAAAATGATGGGACCTTTGACAAAGAAATTGATTTCATGATGAATATGATAATAACTGATAATAACAATTTTAAAGTTGTAATCAATATTTGTAAATAATATTATATATATTACCAAATCAGGCATAAGACACATACATGGATCAAAATCAAATATCAAATACAAAATTCTAGATTAATTTTCAATACCTCTTTGGTAAGACTAATAATTGTTTATGTATAGTAGTAGTAGGTTGCACGTGATGTGTGACTGTGATCAATATCAACCCTCTAAAAATAAACCACTTTTAATAAAATAGTAATAAAAGAAGTTGAGAGAATGCGCATGCTTCTTTGCTCAGTTGAGATCAAAGGTAAAAGTGAAAACCTGAGCCTGTTGAGGTATGGGGAGGAAAGAAAACCTAGCAAAAGGGTGGTACCCCTCTCGACCTCTCCAATAGATATTTTTAAATAAAATAAATTATTTGTCTCTTCTTCTTTGTAAGAGAAAAAAAATAATGTTATAGGAAGTGCCGAAGTGGGAAAAAAAAAAGGGTAAAACTGAAATTACTCTTTTGTCTGTTTCTTTTAGTTTAATCCGAACCAGGGCAATGGGAATCCAAATAATTATTTGTGCATTATTTTCAGATTTTAATTTTTATATGTGATTTTTGTTAATGATTCTCATAACAAAGATTGAGAATAAGAGATCAATAAAGAATAAAAGGATATTCAAAAGATAAATTATTACTTTTTAAAATAAGAAAACTTTAATTTTTTGAGAAATACTACTTTGAGCTTCTTATTTTCAATCTTAAAAATTAAAGCTAAATTTTATTTTATGGGTTTGGTCATCTTCTGTTCTTAGTATCGAGGTTTAAATTAAAAAATAATAATGAAATATCGAAAAGCTAAATTTAATAATTCTTAAAATATTAAACATTTATTTTTTAGGGTTTGTTTAACTTCAGCCCTAAGGACTAAGGATAAAAGGTAAAAAATTAGAAAAAAAAAGTCTTGAAATACTAACTCACTAACTCTTAAAGTATTAAACATTTAATCTTTTAATGCAAAAATACTTTTTTTAGTCTCTTATTCTCAATTTAAATACACTTGTTTTAGTTTTTTAACCTTAACATTAAGAATTTATTATTTTTTTTTTAAAAAATCTTTTTTATTTATAAAAAGCTGGCAGACTGGTCAAGGAGGAGTGTAAAGGTGGTTTTAGAATCTCACATGAAAAAAAATAAAAGATCTTTATTAATGAAAGCTGGCCAAGGAGGAGTGGAAAGGCGATTTTAAAATCCCCGAATCAAATAGTATAAAAGATCTTTATTAATGAAAGTTGAGTGGAGTGATAGATATATTTGTACTCCTAAAGAGATTGAGGCTCATAGGCGAAAAAAAATATTTTAATGATAAAATAATACATACAGGAATAGATAATAATAACATATTTAAATTTTGTTTTAGGGAACACAATATAAGAGGATGTTTGGTTCAACAGTTTTTCTTTTTCTTTTTTTTTTTTTGAAAAATTAATATCTTTTTGCTTTGAAATTTGTCCTCCAACTTTCAACATATTTGATAAATTTGCATAAAATTATTTTAATTATCTTTCAAGAAAAAAAAAATATAATTTTGTTCCAATGAGCTCCCATCTAGAGTTAAGTCAACAACCGTTTCGTTTGCTCAATTGACAAAAGACAACTTAGGATTGAAAAAAAATCTTGTTTCGAAGCAAGAATAATGTTGATGAATAATATATAAATATTTTTATAAACACTCTTTGAATCATGAGACCTACTCTAACTTGGTAACATTTTAAAAAGCATTATAATATATTTTTTTAATGTTAAGATGAATTAAGTTTCATAAGCTTATTAGGTTAGGATAGGATTTATGATTCTAGAAGATTATACGACGGTATTTATAAATTTTCCATCAACAAAATCTTTATATCAAAATCGAAATTCAAATTTATCATTTTATACCAATCTAACTAACATCGGTTATCTACTAATCTAGACTTTAGTTATACCACCACATACTATTACTATTTATTTACATATAGAATGGTGTGTAAATAGAAAATAAAAAAAAGAAAGGTGTGAAAATACTAAATAGTATGAATTTTTTTATTTAACAAATAGATAGAATTTTTCCATTTTTAATGAACAAAATGAAGATGATATTTATTTTTGGTTTGAACATAGACAGAGGGACAGGAAAACATGGCAAAAGGATTATAATGAGGTGGCAGCCAACGAGAAATTTACGAAGAGGCAAGCCTGTGAGACACTGAGTGGAACCCACGCAAATGACGACGTGGTGCTGATAGTGACTCCACTCTCTTACGCGGGCCCGTGTGGGTCCCTTCTCAACTTACTCTTTGAATTTTTTTCGGCCTTCTTCTAAACGAAAGAGGAGGAACCACATGCTTCGCCACAACTATTTATTCCAATTAATTAATGCAAGCTAAACCCAATTACCCAATACTTCAAAATTCAAATTTCAAATCTTCTTTTGTTTTATTTTATGGATCTTACTGATCAATGCCATAAGCCTCAATGCCTTAAAAATATTAATTAAAAAATAGTACTGTGGATTAGAATTGAAATTGATAATTTTTTAAAATATTTTTTTAAGCTAAAATTAGTATTTTTATTTCTTCAAATTATGTTTTAATAACACTTTAAAGTTTAAACATACATGTTAATAAATGTGAATTGACATACATGTTAATAAATTTATATTGTTATACACGATAATTAAGGATCCCCTCTTAAAACATACATCGACAAATATAATTATGTTCTATTTTTTTTTTCCAAAATCAAAAATATCAATTAAGATTGACATAATTATATGGGATTGCGTCATTTAAGCAAATAGTTGGGTATTGAATTTTCAACTCTTGCAAATGTAATAAATTTGAGTTGGGAGAATCATCCTTAAAATCAAATTGTACCCGAATGATTAATCATCATGCTTGTGTCGATGAATATTTGTGAGACCAAAAAAAAAAAACCATAGGTGTTCTTTATTCACCAGAAACAATCTTGTTCGAATCGGATAGGAACTTTTGCTTAAATTAAAACATCTCCCTGCCAATTGATATATGCGTTTGTTAATTAATCACTTAAGATTAAGATCACACAAATAAGAATTAGGATTGGCAATCAAGCCTTATGTCTTCCAATGTGGTGAATAAAATATAATATAAATGCCACCAGACAAAAGAAGTGTGAGTACCTATAAATTCGATTTTTTACGTACAATTTCTTCCTTTACGTTAAGAACTTTGTCTAAAAAAATTATATTGTTAATGCTTTATAGTATTTTCATTTAAGGAAAAAAAAGATATGAATTAAATTACCAACAAGCTAACATAGTTGACCAATTGTTGTGTCTCATAATCACCCTGATGCCAAATGTTTATTTTTGTTGTGTGTATGAAAAATATTATGTACGTAAAGGCATAATACAATACGATAATTTTTACCCGTTGAAATATATTAGTTTCTTGCCATAAACCTGAAGACATCACTCATCATAAAAAAATAATTAATTATTCTATACTATATACTCTCTCCTATTTGGAATACAAGAAGAAAAAACCACATATCTTATGATTTAAAATATGAGAAAAATTTAAGCACGTTCACACTATTAAACATTGTCACTCATATAATATTCATTGTTCAATTCATAAAACTTTCTAATATTTTAAATTTCTTTATTCATTTATTTAAAATTCACATTTTCAATAAAGAAAATTTAGATAATGCTTATTAATTTTTTTACATGAAATCAAGAAAATTAAATACATACAATCAACTTTTTTAATTAATCATTTTTATTCTTTTCTTATATTTCAAATCGAAAATAACATATTTTATAATAGAAATCAATTATGTATTTTTTAAAGCTGGGATCAATTAAATATTTGATTGTTCAAAAGAAAATTGAGCGGTGTGCTATACTTTTTATTGTTTTCGATGAAGTGGTAATTTAACAATTCAAAAAACATATATACTACTTCCCAACTAATATTATACAAGTCAATTTTAGCAACCACAAGTAATATACAAAATTAAAAATATTGAAAACGCAGCTTTTGGGACCCTCATAATCTATGCTACTGTACAAAAGTTGATTAGTAGTGTATTAGTATATAGTTATATAGAGTTATCATCAAAATGGCAAGTTTCTATTTGTTTAACATTTGTTATCCTTTGTTAACATGCATTGCATCATTGCATGTGTGGCCAAGTACCCCTTTTTTTTTTTTTTTTAAATATACCAACCAGTACTTGGATCTGATTTACCCAAAATTCGACTCATCCAATCCGACTCAACTGAGCTCGTACTAAGGAGTAGGAGTCTCCGAGCGGGGTTTGCATACAAAGGCTCGAACTCGAGACTAGTTGGTTAAAAAACCATGTGTGGCCAAGTTCTAGTTTGTTAAATTATCATTAGAAAGGAAAAAATAAAAATAAAAATAAGACCGTTTCTGGGCTCAAGAAGTTCGTACCTTTTTTGTACTGTAATACTCTTACTTAATTGTATGATAAGTAATTGCTATCCCATGGTTGATATGGTTATAAATTACTTAATGACACTAAGCAAGCCTCACATTAAGAAAGAGTAAATATATATTAAGCCTATTTATATCAGCCACGAATTTTCCTTTCTTAATTTCCTTTTACTTTATAGTAATGCATGCTACCTAAAAAAGATTTTTTATCATGATCATAATTTAAATTAGTGGATCTTTCATATACTTTAGCTGGATTCTTGCAGAGATTCTCATAGTTTCTACTTTAGCTGTTATTCTTTATTAGCAAGAAATTAAATTAAAAAAAAATAGTAATTTAGCCCAAATTATGTTAAAATCTTCTAGAAACATGTTCTAGAAAAAATGGTATGTAGTATATAGACATATATATTGATTTTAAACATAGCAATGAATTAACAGGTGGCGTAGACATGAAAATGGAATGATAATAATATACTAATTATACTATACTACTATTATACTGTGTACTAATTATGCTAGCAATTAGGAAAAAGGTGCCAGGTTTGCAACAGGCTGTGAATGAAGAGTGCAACGGTTAATTAAAAATCCTTTTAGTTAAACTCATGATGATTTCTTCTCTGGCAGCAAACACTGCCAGTGATTATTATTAATCATTTGATACTTTTAAAAAATAAAAAATATACAAATATTATTATTTATAAACTTAATTTTCTTATAGTACACTATTTACTTAATTAAAACTTAAATTTAAATGTTGGGAAAAATAATATAACGGGAGAAAACCAAACCAAACGAAACGAAAAGAAAAGAGAAAGAGAGAAGAGAGAGAAGAGGGAAAATTAGAAACTAAGAAAGAAGGAAAAGAACGAAAGAGGTTGGAGAAGAAGAAGAAGTAAAAAACAAAGAGAAAGAGAAAAAAGAAAAAGAAAACGAAAACGAAAACGAAAACTGTGTTCATTCATAATAACAACTTTTCAGAACAACGAAGAGAGAGAGAGAGAGAGCTTCGTCATCGTTCTCTCTCTGTTTCCGTTCACACTGTAACCCTAAGCCTCCATCGTTAACCGCTCTCATTCCACCGCACAACAACTCTTTTCCCTTTGCTCCGGGAATGGGTGGCGAACCGCCGCCGGAGAACACCGTCACAACTTTAACCAAGCTAGGGTTTCAGTCGCTTCTCGGATTCGGAGATTTCATACTGTTATCACCAAATTAATTAACCGATTTCTTATTATTTATTTTTTTTTAAAATTTCTGAAAAAGAAATTAAAAACGATCGGATAATCGTAACCGCCGTACGGACGCGGAAGCGGTTTACTCGGAGATCGGAAATGGCGAAGGGAGGAGGAGGGTGGCAATGTTGCGAGAAGGTGCGGAGGTGCGTTCGGACGGTTTTCTTCGTGGCGGCGTTGGTGGCGTCGCTGCTGGTGACGTCGCTGCCGGTTGTGGTGGCGGTGATGGACGTGCTTGTTCCGTGCGTTTTGATCTCGAGCTTCACGTGTGTTCGGTGTTACAGCTTCAAGGAGCATTTGCGTAAATACGCTTTCAAAAGCTCATTGACGGATATTCCTATGGTTTCGGTTCTCAGATCGCTCATCATTATATGTATGATTCGGTTTTTTTTTTTTTTTTCATTTCTTTTCTTTTCGCTTTTGTTTGATTGCTTTATGATATCGCTATTATCGTCGTTCTTTGTTTTGCTGGGTTTTTTTTAAGGAATCATCGATTGTTGTTCTAATCTTCATACATTGCTTAATTGGTCCCTAGAACCTTTTTTTTAGTTCGTTAATTGTGTATGTTGATGAACTTGAGTATCTTATTCTCTTTATTTTTGCACGATGAGAAATGTAAGCTTTCTAGTTAAATTTGAAGTAGCCGTATATGTTTATGTATTTGTATTTTTGGTTACATTGAAGAAAATCAAATCTGTGTTTTGACAAAGATGAAGAGCATTTCGTAAGTCATCTTTTGTTGTTTTGGTTATTAATTAAGTTGAAGTTGATGATCAATTGCAGGGTGATTTGTTTATTTGCTTTGTTTTCGCGCATAAATGAGAAATGTATATATTTATAGGGAAAATTGAAGTAATTGTATCTTGTTTCAACCGCCATTTGAACGAGATTTTGTCGTTGCTATTACCGAATGGAATTTTTACTTTTCTGGACGTGCGTATTGTGTGTACGGAATCTGTAGTTTAGTTGCATCGTCTCCACGTGTTGGTTACTGTATAGTAGGTTCTTTTATCAAACTTTAAAAGTCTGGTTCTCATATTTGGCTTTTTTTTTCCTCCTTTCGATGAATGCAGGTGTTTATTCCATTTGTGATGGCGCTGCTCTCTCACATGGTCCTTATTTAGGAACTGTGACTCTTTCTTCCATTTTCTCAATAGTTCTTCTTTCAGTCAAGGCTTGTGTTTTCTCTGTAAATTCCCAGATTGAAGCAGAAGCTTCAGTTTCCCTCTCAAGGAAGAGATTACATCTGAAGAAGTCGTGGGGAATGCCTGTCTTATTTCTCTCGTCAGTTGTGTTTGCCCTCGGCCATATTGTGGTCGCTTATAGAACCAGCTGCAGAGCAAGGAGAAAGCTCATGTTTCATCGAGTTGACCCTGAAGCTGTAAGTTTGTAACTTTGTATAATTATCTGGTACCATAGCGTTAATAACTTCTCGGTTTCATGCTTTGTATGCTGTTTTTTCACTTTTGAATATTTGGAATTAAGTGGTTTTGATATTACTCTTTTGGTTAAAAGAAATTTTTTGGATTCACTAGACTTGAATTTGTTGCTTTTAATTACATCGATAACACATGTTAAAATAAAACAATTTTAAATCTTTGTAATTAAGTGGTTGTAATATTACTCTCTACCCTTAGAGAATTTTTTGAATTCGCAAGACTTGAATTGGTTGCTTTTAATTACTTTTGACATGTGTCTAAATAAAAAACAGAAAATTTGATTTTTCTTTGTTTAATTTACGAATAGCCATGGGGATTGCCCCATGAAGTAGGAATAGAACTTTTCAACCAACGATGAAAATGATTTTTTTTTTATATTGTGGGAACTTTACTTATTACATATTTCATTTTTTGAGGATCGGCAAATCATATGATATTTATATGTGTTTATTTCTGCCTAATTAAGCAGGTCCTTTCATGCAAAAGTGTTTTCTCTAGCTATCAGAAGGTCCCACGTTCTCCGGTTCCTTCTGGGGGGAGAACACCAAAAAGTGACAGTGAAATGAGGCGGAGACCTTTTCCAGCAGTTCGTGATGAAGAATTGCCAGCAAGATTACTTGCAGACTCAGACAGCTTATTCATGACGTGTCAAGGGCTTACTCTCCATTACAAGCTTAGTTTACCTGGTTCACCTCCACATAACTTGTCCTCAACATCTTTCCTTGACTCTGGAGCATCTAGTTCTACTAGCAGCAGCACTTCATCAACAACTGGTGGGTTGGCAAAATTTAATAGACATTTGCTATGTATGTCTCCCAAAATCCAGCGACAACTCTACAGGACCTATAGCAACCAATTCCATGCCTCCTCTCTCTATTCTCCTCTTTTAGACAGTCCAGCAACTTCACCCAAGCCTTCTGAAGATATCCCTGTTTTGCGTCTAGACGAAATTGACGAAGAGGATGAAACAATTAAATTGGATTCCTTGTCTTCAGAGCAAAATTTAGAGGGTATTGGCCACATAGGTATTGTTTTGATACATGGTTTTGGTGGAGGAGTCTTCTCTTGGCGGCATGTAATGGGATCTCTAGCTCGGGAAAGCAATTGCACGGTTGCTGCATTTGATAGGCCTGGCTGGGGATTTACTTCAAGGCCCCGTCGCGAGCATTGGGAGAAACGAGAGCTGCCTAATCCATATAAACTGGAAAATCAGGTGATTACTGTTTATCATTAGTGTGAACTGCATTTAAGACATTCACTATTTTATTTTTTATAGTTTTGATTAAACAAGTGTTATGGCCTGTGCCAATTCATTATCAATCTGAGGATATTGTCAGGTTGCTTCCCTTTGAAGGGGAGAGAGTTTACTCATGGCTTCCAAGACCCAGAGATTTCAGTTTATATAACCGACAGCCTTCTCATCATAATCTCCCGAGTTTTGAGATTTGGATCCAGATTTTAGCAAAAATCATATATCTGATGGGTTTTTGTTTTCCAGGTTGACCTGCTGTTATCTTTCTGTTCTGAGATTGGATTTTCTTCGGTCGTGCTAATTGGTCATGATGATGGAGGGTTGCTTGCTTTGATGGCTGCACAAAGAGTTCAAATGTCGATGAATACTTTCAATGTGGGTATTTCTTCCTGCTTTATTGTGCTAAGTATATACTTTAATCAATTGTGAAGCTGAGCTTTTATCCGGAGTGACCTGTTGAGCTGGCCTATTCATTTAGTGAAATTATTTGATGTTTTGTAATGATAATATCAGCATTCCCTAATTTCTTCTAGACAACTATATAGGCTATAGGAATGAAACGCGTTTACTTTCAATGGTTTGAGTCATGATATAGGTTATTTTAATGGCATGCTAGAAGCCTAGAAGAATCCGTGTAGTTGAGCTTACTTAATGGGAAATTGGGGGAATAAAGTTTGGAAGTCGTCGTTGTTGCTTTATCTGTAAATATCTGTAATCACTTGCACAATTGAATCCTTGTCAATTGTAATTTCTCCTTAATAGACTGTTATAATGTGAGTAGATTTGAAACATTTATTATGAATATGGAGGACAAGTAATGCATGTACATTTGATCAAGTCTTAGATCTGTTTTGTTGTGTCATTCAGGTTTCTGTGAAGGGGGTTGTATTGCTAAATGTTAGCTTGTCAAGGGAAGTGGTTCCTTCTTTTGCTAGAATTCTGTTGCATACCTCACTTGGTAAGAAGCATTTGGTTCGCCCTCTACTAAGAACAGAAATCACTCAAGTGGTGAATCGGCGATCATGGTACGATGCTACCAAACTGACAACAGAAGTTATGACTCTGTACAAGGTATCTTTTGTGCCTTCAGCTACATGTTGATATTATGCTTAGGAACTGCGCTTTCCTTATGTTTCAAACTGCAAAGATAATTAATTATATCAAATTGAAAATTATCACTAAACCTAGAGATAGTTTCTGTATAATGAACTCTCATAAACTTTTAGTGCCTAACAACACATGTTTCATGCTTTTGACATATTGAATATGTGTGATTTTGTTGCACATTTTCCCTGGAGAACTGTAACTAGGAGTTTGAGAATATTTCTTTTCCCCTATTTTTTCTTATTGTGGTAAATCATGGTTCAGTTTGCTCATTGATTATAACTTTGTCCTCCAACCTTCTTTTGTGATCATTGTGCCTCTGTTTACTTTCATTCTGGGTTATGGTTTGTTCATACATTTTTAGTGACTGTTCTTATATGTGTGTAGGCTCCACTATTTGTTGAAGGATGGGATGAAGCACTTCACGAGATTGGTAAATTGTCATCTGAAACCATCCTTTCATTAAAAAATGCAGAATCACTGCTACAAGCTGTTGAAGACATTCCAATGTTGGTCGTGGCTGGTGCCGAAGATTCCCTTGTCTCTCTGAAATCTTGTCAAGTTTTGGCCTCAAAATTTATAAATTCTGTAAGTATCCTTTTCCCTGTCCATGGCTCCTCTAAAGTGTGCTTGGTTGTATCTAATACATGGATCATTTAGTGAGTTGAAATCTCAACGCACTTTAGAACCTTCTCTGAGAGGGTGGAAAAAACTTCTTCATTTTCCTTAGCTACATTTTTATTTCCGTTAAATAATTTTATTATGGCATATGCTTTCTTGCATTTCACAATTTACTTGTGCATAGGTTAATTCTTTGATGACACATTGCAGAGACTGGTTGCGATATCTGGATGTGGTCATCTACCTCATGAAGAGTGTCCAAAGGCATTGCTAGCAGCTATAACACCCTTCATTAGTAGGCTCTTCCCTGTATATGACTCCCAAAGCCCATCATAGGTCATCTATCTATTTTCAAGTTGAAGAATATACATAGGTCAATATCTATTGATTGTGTAGGGTGCTTTGCTTTTTTTTTCCCTCCTTTTTCTGTGTCCCTTCTCTTGGTTTCTTCTTCCTCCTCTTCTTCTTCTCTCATTTCTTTCTAAGCAAAAATATTACTTCAAGAGATGAGAAAAAGCCATTGCTTCTCTTGTGGTATTTTTGATGTGCTAGCTTTTAGAGGTTTTAAATTAACCTGTCTGTATCTTCTTCCCTTCTACCCTTTTTCTTCTTCTTATTAGGTGCCAAAATTTCTGGCTTGTTTGAGGTGGCTGTCATTTCCCACTAAAAAAAGAGAAGTGGGAAAAGACAGCATTACATTTGTAAATTTATTTATTATTTCTTATCAGATTTGTTGTCAAGGAATATAATTGAGCACAGTTGTTTCCAGTTGCAGATGACCATGCATTATTACTTCCTACAATAAACACTCATCAAGCATTATTCCCATTAGATAAAGCTTTTTTCAGAACCATGTCCTTTTTTACTTCTGCCCTTCTAAAATAGATAATATAACCTCAGTTCTTAGAGTTGAGTTGAGACTTATCAAAATAAATCATTTAGTATTTCTCAATGAATTCGATACTCGGTTTCCAAAAGCTTTAAAAAAAAAAAAAAATCATACGTAAATTTTTTCAAAAATATCATATATATTTAAGATGTAGTTGAAAAACCCAATTCTATTTATGTCTAATTGTTTTTTTTTTAATTTTTTTTTACAGCTCTTTTATTTTTCTTTTTTTTTTTTAATATGAATTGGAGTTCCCTGGAATCTTTTTTACTCTCTTTGTTATAGGACATATTCTAGAAGGTTTTCTTGGTCCTAATTATAAGACATTTTATATTTTCTATGCATCATTGATTGTTTTTTCTCTTTTATGCCTTTGTTAAATGTTTTGATTATTTATGTGTTTTTTGTTGTTCATTAATGAGTGTGAATTTAGAAGGTAAAATTGTAATGTTACAATATATTCTCATAGAATTCATAAAAATAATCAATTTCCTTGATCTGTGTGATATGGTTAAGTATGTCTTATAAATAAGATCGGAGGAAGTAAGATTTTACTTGTTAAAGGAAAGCAAATGGAATGTGTAACCACAATTGCTGTGGTCAAATCTAGTCCAATAATATTAACTCTTATATTACTTTTTGAATAGTTATTTTCATTTAATAATTAATTTTTTTAATCAATTATCTAAAATGAATAGTATATGTCAACACCAGCAATTATCAGTTGGTCCAAGATCACATGAGCCGCTCATTGTCCGTGTCTCTTTGCACTAACGATCACTCCCCGCCCTCATCAGTCCGGGTCTTACAAATTCTATATTGGACGAATGATACTTTATTATGTGATATATAATTTAGACTTTTTTTTCAAGGAATGACATGACAATAATATTTTAGGTGATAAAATATCATTGATTCAACTTAAATGGCATAATAACACCCAAAATTAGGTTGCATGAAAGTAATTTCTTAAAAAAAAAAAAAAAAAATCAAAATAGGCATAAACACTCAACGGGCTTTAATCATAATCGTGCCACCATTCTTCTTTACATTAAATGGCATAAAGATCACGTCTAGCCATGTCCTTGTTTGATTTTTTATTCATTTATTTCGTGAAACTCCACATTTTCTCCATCAAACCCCAAATTTATTTTTATTCTCGAAATCCCAAACCCCACTTCTTCTTCTTTGTGTTTTTTTTTTAATTTTATTCTGGTGCTTTAAAATTCCGACGAACCAGTTTCAAAATTTTGAATTTTCGACACGGGTATATCGAAATTTCAAAATTTACACAGTAACGTAAAAAAAAAATAAAAGATATGAATTTTACCTTCAACAAATATGAAACGTCCATTGGTACTCCTTTTGAACTCGAATGAGAAAAAAAAAACTTGTCTTTTTGGAGTTTTTTTTTTAGTGAAGGAGGTTTGATGATGGAAGATGAGAAGAAGAAAAAGGGGTTTATGAGATGGTGAAGGGATGGAGTTTGGGGTTTTAGATATTGGGGTTTGAGGTTTTGAGTTTTTTTTTTTTTGTGTGTTTTGAATAATAAAGGGCAATATAGACATTTCCAATATAAAATGGGGTCTGGGGATAAAATATGAAGTTTGGGAACTAATTCACTTTCCATAATACTAACAAAATAATCAACCTGTCCAGCCCAATATTAAATATCCAAAGCTACTATTTTATATAAAAATATAAAGTGTGAATAAGCATTTAGGTGATTTTAACAAAAACTTCACTCAAAGATTGTGTCAATCTCATTCGTTAATAATTGGATCGTGCCAAAATCTGGAGACAAGCTTCCCAACAATCTTATCTTCACATCCAACGGTGGAAATTTCATTTTGACGAGAAAAAGCCTTAACAATCGATTATCAATCATGATAATCGATTATCCTGTTATCTTAAGCTTGATAATCGATTGTCAAGTCCGGACAATTGATTGTCACAAGTCTGCAACTGATAGATTAAGTCGGTTTAACTCGAAATTTCGAAAATTAAACATGGTTTCACTTCCCTTAAGCCACATATCACTTGCCAACACATAAGACAAGTGTATGGACGCATTTTAATCATGGAAATGAAAGGATTTGCATAAAATTGGATAAAAACCCATCCTTAAGCTCCAAAAACCTCATTTTTCTGGTGTTGTCTTTGTTACCTTTGTTCTCCCTCTCTAAGCCACCAAAAGTCACGAAATCTATATTATCCCGAAGCTCTATGTCCCATCTTGACATAGAAACCGAAAACACTCGAATTGGTTAATCATGGAGAGAGTTACGGACTTGCAAAGTGACCTTGTTGAATCTGAAAAAACAAGAATTCAGATTTGTATAGCCTTGTTCTTTAGTCTTTTATGGTAAGCTCTAGGCACCTCAAGGTCTCAAACTTGTCTTAATCTCTAGATAACATATCCTAGTTTATGTTTTAACCAATTTCCCCAATTTTTCATGTCAATTTCATGATAAAAAACTCTAGTAAAGTGAGCTCTGCAAAAAAATTTCGGTTGGGGCTGCAAGCGAGGAATTGATTCATTTTCCGTCCAAATTCAATCTTTCAAGGCTCAAATCCATTCAATCACTTCAAATAGGTATGGGAGATCTCATTCATATCGCTAGGATAATTATTGAAGTATGTTTGGTTGATTATGTTTGAAAGAGGAATGATAACCATGACAAGATTGTTTGGTTTAGAGACCAAGAAAATCCATGGCTCCTTGATAAAACTAATAAATTGAGCAAGTTTTATATGTTGGATATATGTTTAATAAACACTTAGCTTTTATGCAATAGAATTGAATTTCACATATTAAGTTGTGATTTTATGTGTTTTATGAAATTTGTGCAATTGAATATGGAATTAATGATTTTGTTGCCTCCAAGTTGATTGAACATGTCCAATATATTGTATTTAAGATTTGTTTTGGGTTATTTTTGGTTAAAATGAAGTGCATCAAAGTTTGACATATCAAAGCATAATTCAGTATGTTGATTTTCTGAATAATAATCGATTGTCACATTTTGACAATCGATTATCATGTTGTCTGAAGGTCCAAATTTGAATTTTTCACGTAGTAATCAATTGTCTAACTCTGGCAATCGATTATCCTGGCCCAGAATCACTATTTGGCTAACTTTGATGGCACTTAGCTTCATCCAAACCCTTTTTTATTAATCGCATTCGTTGTTGCGGATAAAATACTTCCTACAATAAACACTCATCAAGCATTATTCCCATTAGATAAAGCTTTTTTCAGAACCATGCCCTTTTTTACTTCTGCCCTTCTAAAATAGATAATATAACCTCAGTTCTTAGAGTTGAGTTGAGAATTATCAAAATAAATCATTTAGTATTTCTCAATGAATTCGATACTCAGTTTCCAAAAGCTTTAAAAAAAAAATCATACGTAAGGTTTTTCAAAAATATCTTATATATTTAAGATGTAGTTAAAAACCCAAATCGATTTATGTCTAATTGTTATAGCCAAAGAGAAATTGAACGTAGTTTAAAAGTGATTTTTTTCTTTTCATTCTCTTTATATCTGGAACCAAGAAAGGTATCATTAATATATTATTTCAGGCTCCAACAACCTTAACGATATAACTATTACAGTTAATGCATCATACTATCAGGTTACAATGTCTATGATTCTATTCCCGGTTACGTTCATGTTTCGTGTTGGCTGCAATTTAAGCAAAAGCGATTTGAGTGTTAATGGGTTGGGACAAATAAAATTGAAGCATTCGAATTTTCACAAACCTCAAAAATAATTGAAACCAAACATACAAGGAATGCATACCCCACAAAGATTTATGACATATAGGACAAAATATAATATTATTACTTACCACATAAGACACACCATCATTTATATCCTAGCTAAGTGAGAGTAGTTGGCAACGAAACTAGACTGCTAGTGTGAAGATACATATGTCTCAAATTCTCATCAATGCCTTCAATCTTTGTCGCTTTTCTCGTCTTCACATTGTAACTGAAGTATACATAACGATCATGGCCCTTTATTTCTTCTTCTCCTTCTTTTCGTATAGGGTTCAAGGATGCTCTAAATATAAGTTGTTCCTTGATCCAAAAACAAAACCGACTAACTATTGCATCATAATGCTCACAGTCAAAAGCTGGCACAAAATCAAAAGGTCCCATCTCATGAAAAAGACTCCATTTTCCTATATCAGTATCCAGAATGTAGATTTTGGCTTTACCAAAACTTGTTTTTGTATTTTGATTCAAGTTGAGGACGCAAGAAAGGTGATTTCCCATGCACAAATAATTTACAAAAAAACCATTTGGTAGAGAGGGAAGGGGATATTTCCATGTAATAATTTCCTTGTCAATATCGATCCCAGTCACTCCATCCCTTCTAATCCAATAAAGATCATTAGCTCCACTACAAACCGCATGATAGAAATCAATACTCACATTTGCTTCTTTTCTATAAATCTCTCTCCATGAGATATCTATTCCAATTGTTAGCACATAGACAACATTAGGAATTAGTAAGAACACCTTGAATTTGGCAGTGCTGCGAGGAACACGTACGATAGCTAAATCAGAATCGCACACTAAGTCTATCGGAGCGGGCAAAGGAGGCAATGAAAGCCAGCACTTGAGCACAGGATTGACGACAAAACATCCAGTTGTATCATCAAAACAAAGCATCAACATTATGCCATCACAAGAATTCACCAAAGCACTATACCTCATCATTCTTGTCGGCAATCGAAAATCAGTCCTGTATTTGTCTTTAGTATATAAAGAGTAAAGACAGTATTTTTCAGTTGTCATTGCGAAATCAGCCACAACAAGACTAATGAGTTGAGAAGATGATGCATGGGCATGGCGGACGTGGGCATCAGCAAAATGGGAGGAGGCAATGAGAGTAGCCCAAGGTTTGCAAACATACCTTGCAGAGTTAATTAGACACTCAGCAGGAACCCTGCTCAGGATATCAATCATCAACTCTTGAGGCAACAGTTGCAGCAACTTTGAACAACATCTTCTCTTTTTCTTTGGATGATGGTCATTATTATAATAATAATGCTCTGACCCAGAGAAACAGCACTTATTTAGTCTCTTGCATCTTGATCTTGTATTATACATAATAATGATTTGTTGTTAGTTACCTTGCTGTTATAAATATTGCTTCAATCACTGCATCCATATGCAAAATAATAAAAAAGTTAAGAAACCACACATACTGATACAACAAACAAACATTGAATACATACATTTATTCAATGAGAAAGATATATGTAGAGGGAATAGCTAGCTAGGGAGTTTCGGTTGTTAATTAGTGTTTGGAAATTTAAGACTTATTCATAATTTAATCCTAAAAATAAAGATTTGTTTGAAAGGGTGAGAGAAGGGATTAGCGATGATTACCATGAGAAACGATTTCTCAAGCATATGATATTACATGGGATTTGGGAATGAAACTATTATTATAAGTCAGCCAAGTCATTCTTGTACCACTTAGAAAACCATCTTTTTTTAAGCAAACAAAAGAACTTTAAACTATTACAAATTATATGTTGTTTTCAAGGTTGTGAAACTCAGAGATCAGATTGGGAAAAAGCATGTACCACGGATATATATATATAAATGAGCATTTGATTAAACATATACATATACAATGTTCAACCAAAGTTTTTGAAAGCAAAAACACCAAAAGATTTTCAAGTATTACAATCAAATATCTAAATCATTTAATTAAATCATACAAGAGAAGATCAAATTAATCATCATAATAGGTGTCATGCTACTAGCATTACTAGCCACATTTGAATCCATTTTCACAATAAACAAAGACACTTAAAAAAAAGCTTAAATATTTGGAAATAGAAGTAAAGAATAGAAGCAAATATTTGGAATAGTTAGTGAGAGGTGCGTGTATATAGGGGTGTTCGCGGATCGGTTTGGTTCGGTTTTGAGGCAAAATACCATCCAATCCGATTACAAAATATACGTGCGGTTCGGTTTGGATCGGTCCATTATATTAACAAATCCAATTGGATCCAATCCAAAGAAAACCTTGCGGTTTCGGTCCGGTTCGGCTCGGTTTCAAATTTCATTATGTAGAAGAAACCAAAAGAAATTATGCTAATGATGCACAATCACGAATCACTTGATGATGCCAAAGAAACCAAAAGAAATTATGCTGATGATGCAATATAATACTTGCTGGCATGAAGGAAAGATAGTGATAACCAAGCGTTAGACAGAAGTGAATGCTGAAAAAAGAGATGCCTATTCTCACAAGTAAGAACTGGCCCTTGCTCCCTTCAAAAAAATAAAAAAAAAAGAACTGGCCCTTGCCACTACTCATCTCACCCAAATTTGGCATTCATTGGATGGTTTCATAAAGGTCCCCATATGCTACTTCCCTCGTAGCATTACATCAGGCTAATAATTTAACCTCTTTTTCCCACCTTTTACTTTCATAAAAATATAAAATGAAAAATCAATGATGCACAATCATCAGCATAATTTCTTCTGCATCAGCAGCAAGCGTGATTGTACTTCCTGTTAAGATTTCAATATATATTGCATAATTTCATGTTCTACCAGTCATTGAAAGTATTTTGTTTGAAAGGCTGCAGCCACAATCTAAAATGCTTCCTTAATTAGTCCATGCTAACAGTATAAATCACAATACAAACTAAATTAGTCTTGACAAAAGCAATACAAACTTGAATAGCAAAGCTAATAAATATATTTCTAAACACAGTAACTCTTACAATTGAAATAGAAACAAAACAGTCAAGTCAGTGTGAATCTAATTTTTATCCTTTATATTTCATACAATCATTCATAAAATCTACTCGAGTCTTGAATGCTTATGCAAATAATAACAAAGTAAGAAATGGAAGGGCAAATACAAACCGAAAATGGTAACAACTACCTCCATGCAACAAGCCAAGAAATCGGTGGGTTTGAGAGAGAGAGATGCTGAGATGGAGAATCGAAGGTAGAAGGTGGAAGGCGGAAGGCGGAAGGCGTGTGGCTGCCGGCGCCGCTGCTGAGGGAGAGAGATAGAGAATCGGTGCTCTGTTGAGTGTGGCTGCTGCTGAGGGTTTGGGAAGAGGCGCTCTGGCTGTGAGCACTGAGCAAGTAGCAACAAGCCAACAACTAAAAAACCTAGGCCTAACGCTGCGTTTTGTGCAGCACATTAAATAATCGGTTCGGTTTCACAGCACAAACCGAAAACCGAACCGAACAGATCGGTTTATATAAAATCACTCCAAAAAAAACCAATAAATGCGGTTTTTAATTGGATCGGTTTCGTTTTGAACACCCCTCCTACGTGTATATATATACATACCTGCTGCAGGTTATAGCGAGCAGCTAGAGGCACAAATGCAAGTAAGGGTGAGAGGGATTATATATACTCACAAGCTATGGGGCCGTTTGTTTCAACGCTAAGCGTAAAATTATCAACTTGTGGGAGAGAATCTCTCATCATTATCAATTTATACGAGTTTTATTTGTGATTTTTTTTGTTAAATGATTTTTGCATAACGTGAATGATTTAAAGGTCACATCCTTATCAAGTTATCAGTAACATTTTCTAATAAACAGCTAGCTCGCACCTACCTCAACCCAAAAAGGATTTGATTCTTTCTCATAAGTTAGTCATTGATAATTAGGATGCATTATTATAAAAAAAAATTATTATGTTTTTTTAAACATACTTAATATTTTTTGATTTTTTTTTCATAATTCTATATATCTTTTAAAGGTAATAAGTGCTCTTAGAGAACTTATTAACGTTACCAATAAAAAAATAATCATAAAACTACATTTAGTGTCCGTTTGGCGTACGAAATTGAGAATGAGATTAGGGGTTGGAATTGAAATTGGAGTTTGGAATTGAAATTCAGGTGTTTGGTTGTGTAATTGGAATTGGAATTACAATTCCAAAACCAATTACTTACGTAAACCAACACTTATTAAATAGGGGCAAACATGAAAAATAGTATTTATTACACTCTTGAAATTCTCAATAGGACAGATAAAAAGAAACAAAAAATCTCTCTAAAAATGAACAGATAATAAGAAACTGAGTGAGTAATAAACATGTAAATACTTAAAAAAAAAAAGCTTAGCTCACTTGACTCAAATTAGCATTCGCTTTAATCTGTAACCGAATTTGACATTTCCTTTTGGTGATGCATAGTCATTTAGAGGTTTTGGTTTATAATTTGGTTTATAGGTGTTGTTCAAACGAATACAAGCTAAGGCACACACACTCACTCACTCACGTACTTTTAGCTTTTAGTAATTCCATTATTCCCAACATGATCATGTAGCCTATGCACCACGTTGTTGCTTCGTGTGACCAAATTTGTTAGTTTCTTTATTGACCGCAACTACCACTGTGTCGAATTGAACCATATATATATATATATATATATATATATATATATATATAGACCGGTTTTCCGGGACAACTCTTTTAGTAAGGGTTTTTTACATTCACAATAATAACCAATGATTAAACCATTGTTCACTTGCTTTAGCGGCCAACTTTGCTAACTTCCATTCGTAAACCAGTTTAAATAATGATGGAATTAAATCATGTACTATAAAAAATTCAGTAATTAATTAATTAGTTCCTTAAAACGAACGTTTGGTATAGATTATTATTGCATATTTAAGTTTTTTTTATTCTTCATAAAATGCTTTTCATACATAATTTTTTCTCTACGTTTTCGAAGCTTAAAATTAAAAAATGCTTTTCTTTTTAGAAAATATGCGTTGTTCACAAATCTTATAATGTATTTTGAGAATTCTTAATATGATTATTTAGTGCAAAAGATAATTAATCCGGTCAACTAGTCAAATATTATTATTATAAATAAATGATTTCATAATTTTTTTTATGCAACTTACTATTGAGAAAGCAATTTTTTTTACGCAATCCAAAAAAAAAAAACCTTAAATTCATTTTCAACAAATATACTCAAATATAAACATAATCGCTAGGTACTTAGCTTTTTTTTTTGTTTATCATTTCACTTTATTACTTCCTTCATTTCATAAGTTATGTTCTTTTAACCTTTGTTTAAAGATTAAGAAATAAGTAAATAATGTTAGAATTTGATATATTTTGACTAAATTATTCTTATTTAATAATTTAAGATGGAGTAATAATATATATACTAATATTATATTGGAGAGATAAAAAAAATGAGTGATGAAAAAAGAAATATGAAACACAGGAGTATGAAAAAAAAAATAATTCAGTACTCGTATTTTGTTTCTAAAATTATATATGAGATAAGATAAAAGGATTAAAATCACATGACTTATTGAATGAATAGAGAATTAGAAAACATTATTCCCTTGGGCAAATTTAAAGCTTATCCTTTTGACTAATATTCTCATCAGAAATGGAACTTTAGTTTTTTTAGTAAGACGGAAGCCAACGCATTTTTTTTTTGGGTATTGGTTATTCCATCTAAAATTTAATCTAATGCTACAAATTACAATATATATAAAAAAAAAAACAAATACAAAAGTGTGTTAGCAACTTAAAGTAAATAAAAAATATTAAAAAATATATTTTTGAAAATTGTCAAAACAAAATAAATGCGACTATGTTTGGTAAGACAAGCTTATAACTTATTTTGTAACTTTTAACTTATTGATCTGGTCAATATGCTACTAGAGCTGTTTGATGAACAAAAAATAAAAGAAGTTTGTAGCTTTTAAAAATGAAGCTTATAGCTTTTGAAAGTTAACTTTCAGAAAGCTACATTAGGTAACTTTGAGAAAAAAACAAGAGCTTTCAATAAATCACATATCAATTGTATCCTTTATTTTTTTACTAAATTATATTATTATAACTCTTTTCAGTCATTTAACATGTTTAAATTAGTTGCATAACTAGTCTTGCCAAACAACTCTAGTTCAATAAGTTAACTATACAACTATAAGTTTTCAGCTATAATCTATAAGTCAGGTTCATAGCTAACAACTACAACCTCAAAGCGATGAACTACAAGCTCACAGCTATAAGTTAGGTTTGCCAAACAGACGCACTAACTTATAATTGTTTTTTTTAAAAAACTTTAACAAAAGCAAGACCCATAAAAAGTAAATATAAAGTCTATAAAAGAATATAGTAAAAAAAGGATAAAATTGAAATTTAAGAGTAGTGGAAGGAACGAAGAACGCGTGACGCGTGAGGTTTAGAAAGGAAAAATGAAGGAAACGAACGAACCTACATTGACTGTGAGTGTGGTGTGTACGGAAAGAAGGAGAAACGATGTCGTTTCAGCAATGCTTTCTTCCCCTTCCTTCTTTCTTACTTCTGCATTCTTTGTTTGCATTTTTATATCCAAACCCCACATTCACATTGCCACCTTTCTCTCTCTCTTCTCAGTTCTCACTAACCCCATTTTCAAGTTTCAACTTTGTGTCTGTCTCTCTCTCACTGTTTCCATTCTCACTTTTCATCATTCTTCTCCTTCCTCCTCTCCTCTCCTCTCCTCTCCTCTGTATAATAAGAAGCAGCAGCAAAAGCAAAAGCTAAAGCTTCTTTGATCATTCTTCAAAAACTATTCTTATTTTAATTATTATCATTATCATTATCATTATCATTATATCATAAGGTCAGTGATTTCACTCTTTTTATTATTATTATTTAATAATGCTCAGTGTTGTTGTTCATGCTTCATTAAATAAATATTAGTACTACCAGTAATGTTTCCTTATTATAAATGTTTCACACTTTAAATCACCACTTATCAATACTTTAAAAATTTATTATTATTATTTTTTTTTACTATTAGTGCTCTAACCCTTACTATTATTTTTTTTAATCGGGTATAGAAGACTAATTCCTCGACCGTGTCAATTAGTGTTCTCATCAAGAATCGAACTTTAGTTTTTTCTCGCCCCGAAATCGTAGTGTGACTCTACTATTATGTCAACACTATTAAACCATTGTTAGTCCCTAATCCATGTTGTTATTATTATTATTATTATTATTATTATTTAATAAAACATGATCCATTATACTAATAAGTAGTAGTGTAGGACTAGGAGTATTATTTTATTCTCTTTCTTCTATTGGGGAGGGGAATGCATGAAATGAAATGAAGTCAAACTTAATATGAGCGTGTGGTTCAGTGGTAGGGATTGATTCACGCTTAAGCAAGGTCAGTTGTTCGAATCCTGCCTTGTGCATGCAGCAGCTTTAAATCTCGGGGCCAGCTGTCCCATCCGTGCCTACAAGCCAGCGAGGAGATTAGTCACTGCGGTCGACGGTGGACACTCCGATCATAAAAAAAAAATGAAGTCAAACTTGTTTATTCTTCCTTTTATTTTTAATTTTTTTAAAAATTCAATTTGACATTGTTCTTCATCTACTTTGACTCTTCAGTTAGATGGGTCCCCGTGTTTGCTGCAGTAACTTTACCCATGTTTTGTTATTTTATTGTTTCAAATCCCTAACAATGATTTTAGTTTGGGAAAATGCTAACTAGTGCGGGCATTGTTTAAAGAATCAAAAGAAGTAAATTGTCAATTAGGAAGTATTGTAGTATTCGATTTATGTGTTTCTTCCACATAAAAAGTTACTATATTTTATGTACCATTTTTTACTGCTCATGTTCTCTTTTGTTCATTCACATCTTGCATGCACATAAGGACCCCATTCTCCACTACTACTTTGTAGTATAATATGTGTTCTGTTTGCTCTGCTGTTTGCTTACTCATGGTTTTATGGGGCCCCATGTTGTTTGCTGCAGTAACTTTTGTGCTGATGATGTTTTTTTTTTAAGTCCTAACTTTCTGTATCAACAATTTTGATGCTCTAATCTAATCATGCAGCATTGTACTTCTGATGTTGCAAGTTTCGAGGTATAGAGTAGATAAATGCATGTAAACAAGAGTTGGTGATGCAGATGTTGTACAAATAATTAAAAATTTAGGGGATTCTTAAGGGCACTTGATAAAGGATTAAGAAATGATAGGTTTGTACCAGGAAGTGTTACTTTTGAATTGTTGGAAAGTGATATAGAGTTGTTGTCCCAAATGTTAGCACAAATAAACAAAAATTTATTGCTCTGATCCTGTAGCATTTTACTTCTGATCTTCTGTTTGGTTAACATTTTGCATGTTATCCTCATTTTAAGTTTTATAGTTTTTAATACAGAATTACTTGCTTATCTCAGGTTTTTCCTCCAACCATGGTGTTTTTGAGAATTGGTGGCTAGAAGTGAAGAAAGTTACAAGCCATGTCACACCGGGCAGAGGCAAATGGTTCAGATTTGAAAGATTTTAAGTGGGGGATTAAGAGGGGAGTTGGCTCAAAAAACAAAAGCACTCAGTTCTACGAGTCATTTGTTTATGAGGGTGTGGAGTATTGTCTATATGATTGTGTCTACTTTTACCACACTGATCACGTTGAAACATCTATTGGTAAACTCGTGAAGATATATGAGAAGCCAAATAATGAAAAGTTGGTCAAGGTTGTCTGGTTTTTTCGACCTTGTGAACTTCGTAATTTCTTGGGAGATTATCAGCCGCAATGGAATGAGTTATTTTTGGCTTCTGGTGTGGGCAAAGGTGTTTCCAATATCAATTCTGTGGTAATTTCATTAACTAGTTTAATCACCTGAATTTCTGATATTAGCTACATATGATCATGTACAGCATTTTTTTAATTGCATTTGTTAAAAATTAAGTGATAATAGTTTAGTGAAGTACTTGTAGTTAAATGTGGAGTTTAAGTGGTCTGAATATTCGAGATGATTACAGTTTGACTGCCTATCATGAGTGAATTACTATCTTCAAAGGTAGTATATGTTAATTTATTTTGTTAGGTTAAAAATGGTCATTCTGCGAGCCTTCTTTTGAAAATGGCCATCATGAGCTAAAAGTGCTCATTCTGCACTAAAACTTGTTATTGCACTGTTACCTTTAGAAGATATGGCCACTATATTTGATTTGCTTTATTGCACTGTTACCTTATCAAGTATGCACTATGTTATCATATTGAAGATATGGATGCATGCATGATATTTTGGTTAAGTTGTTATGTAAGTTATAAAATAAGTAGCAGCCAACAAATAATTAATTTCCCCTTTTGTAGAGTTTTGATGTTATCACTTTGGGAAGAGCTAATGCTTCTGACTTAAACGGCCGTGTTGTAACATGTAACATTTGATATTGAAAAGTGAGTCTTTGTCATTTTGAAAAAGTTGTTGATACTTTCTCCTCCATTCAAAATTTTGTTTCCAGGAGTCAATTATTAGAAAGTGCAACGTTGTTTGCACTTCAAAGGACAGGAGAAATCCCGAGCCATCTAAAGCAGAGTTAAAGATTGCTGACTTTTTTTTCAGTCATACTTTTGATGCTGGAAGATTTGCCATAGTTGGTGAATTTCCAGATGAGATTGATGCAATCAAAGGTCAGTTTTGCATGTCTGGTATCAATTTACATTCTATCTTCATAAATGATAGTTATATACTCCACGCATAGAAACCATTTGACCCGTTGATATGGAGCAATTACTCGAATCTTTTGAACACAACAACCTGTAGTTGCCATATATTAGTATTTCACTATTTCCATTTGCATTAGCTCATTGAGTTTCTCTTCTGCAGTGGAGCAGTTCTTCAACAGGAAGGGGGATAAAACAACCAGTAACCCCCCTTGTGTTCCTTTTCCACATAAAAAAAGGAAGATCATAGAGGAAAAACTGACCATTAATCAAAGCAGCAAATCCCCTGGTGAAGAGGAATTTGATGAGAATGCAGAAAAACTCAGACAGGATAAAAGAACCAAAACAAGCAGGGAAGTTATTGAGGTGACTGAAAGGCCAGATGCTGTAAGTCTCATCTATGACGGTTATCGTATTTCAACATTTTTTTTTTCAAAATCTTGTTTGTTGTGTTGAGAAAAATAACCATGCTAATATTGTAGAGATGTGAAAGGTTCATAATTATTTTATATTTATAATATCATAGTTCTTTTTGCCGTCTTTTTTTTTTTTTTTTTTTTTATTTGAATACAATGAAAGGAGTCCTTCGAGACACCTTAAAAGTAAGAATGTTTTTTCATCAATAAGCATAAAGGATTCAACTTGACAACCCACCTTTTTAAGGCAAAGATAAAAAGATTGAGAATCTTAGTGGTGGCAAAAGCAAATTCATAATTTTTAAGTTAAAGATGTGGTTTCATATATGACCCCCTCACACTGTTCTAATCCTTTTCTTTCTCCACTTTTATCTTTGCAGGATAGGAGAAATTGGTTTAAGAATATGGTAAGTTCCAATTTATTGGCGGATCTCTTACTTTTAGTCAGTCTATATGCTCTTATGCTAATGATTGGAAACTTACTGAATTATTTATGTGGCATAATTCTCACTTTTGGGGAATAAGGTCAATTGTAAATGTCATTATAAAATTGCATATAGCTTCTTTTAAATGTTTTGGGCCTGTTTGGCATACTTAGAACTGGCCTATATTGGTTTAAAATAAGCTATGCTGACCATTGGACTTTAAACAACATAATGAATGGAATGACCAACACCTCAGAAGTTCCCTGTTCATTGATTATTATAAAGATATTTTTCCAACCATATTTGCTTAAAACAGATCATACATATACTAATTGCAAATTTTTACTTATATCACGAGGATATACTAATTTTAGAAAAGATGATAGAATCTCGTTTTAGTAGCTTCAGACATACTAATTTTTAGATCAAATAGAATCATGAGGATATATTGTAGATAAAAAAATTAGTCCAATTTTAGAGGCAGAGAGAGGCTAAGAAAAACTATAGGCGTAACAATTAATAATAGTTAAGAAATTAGCATTAATGGCCAGGATTTATGATAGAGCATTATTGCATTGCTTGATCCATGTAGTGGACTCCACCTAGTAGGAATAAGGCTTGGTTGTTGTTGTTTTTTATCATGAGGATATAATACGAAATGATTTTTATGCGTGACTATGTGTTTAACTTTTTTTAGCCTTGGGATGAAAGACTGCGGATTGCTGAAGAATCAGGCACCCTTGTTTTACTGAATAATTTGGATCCATCCTATACGTCATCCGAAGTAGAGGTATACATAATCCAACTTTTCAAGCCCTATCTTATTTCTCTATTTCTGCAGAATTTTATTTTTCTTAAGATGATACTATGATAAACACTGTATGGCTGTCAATTTATTTGCTTGATGAACTTTTAATGATTGAACCCATTATGGTTATGACTTACTTTACTGAAATGTTAGCATCAGCAGAGGCTCAATATCAATATTTGTAGAATTGTTATACTGACCTATCAATTTTATTTTATTTATTTTTGAACAGACTCACCTATCAATTAAAAAATTTAAAATTGAAACTGATAAAATCTGTATGTACTGATATATAGTTATGGAAGTACCCAAGAACATAGTCAATGTATGCCTTATGTTGTGTGTGGAGTTGAGTATTTGAGTTATGCAAGTGTTCAGAATTATGTAATTGAAACTACCAAAGACATCCTGGGACAATGATAATTATTTTTTCCACCTATGAGGAGGGTTGGATTTAGATTTTAATTAATCTGGTTTTTGTGTCTAACGATCTTGTTTCTTAATTCATTTTTCAGGATCTTGTTTGGCATGCTCTCAAAGAAAAGGTTGCGGCAAGGATGATAGAATGGAGTCCGACGTTCAATAAACACTACGGTATCCTTAGATTCTTCTCCTTTATAACCATGTGACATTTTATTGTTGGTCAAAGGTCTTATCTTTGGTGTGATGAGAAATACCAAAATTTGTTTAATTTGGTTTTCTATATAAAAATATTTGAAACGAAGAAACTGAATGAAAACAAGGTGACATTCTTGAAATTAATTATGAAAATGAAAACAGGAAACACTTTCGCAAATCAAAGAGACTGTTAATATTTTTTGATTTTTAGCTCATCTATGTTAACTTTGTTCTTTCATATGCTGATAGGTAGAGCGTTGGTTATTTTCAAGACAAAAGATGCCGCTGAATCTGCTATATCCGAGTTGAACCGGAGATGCCTTATTCTTGGGGAAGGGAGGTACTTCACTCATTGCTTTGTTTATTATCTTCAATTTCTTTTTATAATTTTCGTGATTGATATTCAATCCAATGGCTCGGGGTTGGAGGTCACGTGTTCAAAGCAAAACCGCCTAGGGCTCAATTTCTACCTTTTTTGATATTTTTATATGCTGAATATTTAGTTCTTCAATGTAACAATACCCTTGTTAACCTGGTTAAGAAAATTAAGTTGAAAACCTTGTCCTACTTGTAGGGTTGTCTGTGCTAAGAAGGGAACTATAACGGAACCATGCAAGCAAAGCAAATTCGCCGGTCATTTGGTCCTTGAGAGACACGTGCTTCAAAAGCAAAACCGCGAGATGGTAGAGCTAACCCAGTTGATGGCTTATTTATTTTTTTCTCCCCACCAAGGATCTAAATTGAGGTCTGCAACCGCAGTTGTGGCAGCGATGTTGCAATTTTTGCAGTCTCTGCAACTGTATCGTGATAGCAATTGTGGCCGCATCGATCACATTTTTTCACAGTTGCAGTGACAATTGCGGCAAAGACGACATGACTATAATTGCGACTGCAATTTAGAACCTTGCTCCCAACTAATCAGAACAATATGATTTACTTTATGTGTTATCTTCCTTTTAATTAGAGAAATGCGGTATCTACATCACATTGTTCCCAGCAAAATACTATTGAATATGCTATGGCAACTGATTGGCTCCAGCTGTATAAGAGGTCTGACGCCTGGTGGAATGCACTATGTCAGGTGGTTGAGAATCCTGAAATAATATTCTTATAAATGTTGCGATTATATCACCAACAATTTTCTAGACTAGATGGTTTATAACTTAATCATGTTTTCTTTACAGAAGCAAGAGGAGGAGATAGAAGCTGCCAGGAGCAAACTGAAATGGAAAGGGATTTTTTGATGGACAATGATAGTTAAATTTTAGAATAGCAAAGTAATCTAACAACTTTTTTAGAATTTTGACAGAGAAGCATGTTCTAGTCATGTTTCCACAGGTACATGGAAAATTGGTCTAACATTTTTTTTGTTTCCCCTCAAATGCTTCCACTGTGTATCAATATGCTACGTACTACATTGTATTTTGAACAAGTGTAATTGTATGCAATATTGATGCTATGTAAATTGGCAAGGTAGTATGCCTTACAGTGGGGGCATGCATGAAATGACTTGTTGATTATTAATTTACATTCCCCAAACTGCAAGCTTCTCACCTATTTTACTCGGTATTTCCCAAAAGTAATATGTCAGATAGGTCACTGACTTTGTGAGCACCGATCAAATTAGTTTTGAGATAACAAAACGTGAGTCACATTAATCCATGCCTATTAGTCATCCACAAAATCAAGGATTAATTTGACCACTGTTCACAATTTTAGAAACTAATTTGATTGATAATCAACGATCTTTGTTTATTATTTTGGCCACGTTTTCATGTTAAAGATGATGTTGTTTTGGCCATTCTATTAGTTCATGTTAAGGATCACTAGTGGCCATTAACATCATAGACTACTAATGGTCATTAACGTCAAGAACTAATATAACTCATGTTTGGGAATCAATTTAAAATTTCAAAAGTCTCAAGAACTAAATTATCTATTCCCATGTTATTCTATTTCCCAAGCATATCATTTATTGGACTGATATTTCACTCGAGTTTGCCACAATTTTACATATCCTATCTTAGCTCAATTGTATTTTACATATCCTATGTGCTTGTGCTATGCAATCAACTTGCTTCTCCGGGTATAATACACAATCTGGGCTAACCACTCTCCATTGGTTATTGCTTTAATATCCAGAACCAAAATAATTTATGTTCATGAAATCAATATTAATTTGAAAAATTTCACTGTGAGAAGATCTAATGTAAACGTTTACATAGGAAAATAATTTAAATGATAACATTTTCTGATATAATCCACATTTTTTTATGCAATAGCATTAGTCAAATCATTGTTTACTCTATCCGGATTTTTTTAAGACCTAATTGTTATGACTAATCTCAATTGATGCATACTAATTGGATAAATAGTATTTGGAAAGACAAGGAGTGAAAGGAATAAAAAAAACATGTTAATAACCATAGTTTTCACAAATTAGAATGTGTTCATAATACAGTAATTCTCATGCACGGGAATGGGGGCTATACCTTTTGATAAGTTTAACCTCTTCAGTCTCATCTCAACCTCCAATTTCTGTTGCAGCCGCCACCTTATCCTTCCATTGCATACACCAAATCTTTATATACAAGACATTCAGAAAAATGAAAATAGGAGCTCTATTTATTGGGCCTTCAATTGAGTTAAGTGGGCCTACATAACAATTATACTGTTTGGGCCAGTAAGATAGCTAAAGTGACAGAAGAGAAGTTGGACCGGTTAAGCAGTATAGCCCAATGCTAAATGCTTGGGCCATTTTCAAACACCAAATCTGCAATCCATTTTTGTGCGGCTTTTGTCACCGCACTTGCGGCTAGACGTCTCACCTATTTTATTATTTCCAATTTTAACCTTTTTTTTTTATTTAATATCAAGGTCGTGTGGAAAAAAAAAATCGGTCATAAGATATACCTCACTACTAAGAAAAAAAGTTTCGGTGAGATGATACACCACACACAAACAAAAGAAAATATATTCTGCTGTTATCTTGTTTCTTTTCTAGCAGAACAAGACTTTGTCCATTGAAGCATTGAAGCTAGTGCCTTTTGACTACTGTGTGGTAGCCTTAAAAATAGCTTTGCCTTAGTGTAAATTATATCTCAGAATCGACATCATGATTTATATGTTTTTGTGGTTGATACTTAAAAGGACGAGGAAGAAGTTAAGGCTCCCAAGACACCAAAGGCATTTGGTGGATCAAGTCCCTCCTGGGGAAATAGGTGTGTTGAGTATGGACATTCCCAATATATGACTAGCTATGCTGAACAAGTTTTTCATCTTATAAATAAAGAGACCAAGAACGTACTCTCATTGCAGCATGCAATATTTGTATGGATTTCTGTAATGCATGTAGCATTATTGGCTTGTTCTGTAAATAGGCTAATAAGCTGAATAGATATGAACTTTTTGTAAAGTTGATGTTTGATGCTTTGATTGTGTAAGTTCTCATTGTTTATGTGAGAGTCCAATCTTCGATAATACTTTACTGCCTTTCCATCTTGTTTGTTTTTTCTCTTTGATACTGTACTTTGCAAAACTCAGCTTATGATAAAGCACTATCGTTTGGACCTCCTTGTTATTTAGCAATCATAACTCATCAACTCTGCCTTTATGGTTAGGTTGTTTTGGTCTCACCGGAACCTTTTTTTGGTAAGTGAGGTATGGTATACCTCAAGCTCGATTTTTTTGTTTTTTATAAATGCTACAGACACTTTTTAAAAAATTAAATATACTCGATAACTATTGGAAAATGCATTTTGTTTAGATTTCTAAGATAGAGTATGATTATTTTTCTAAATTTGAAAACCTGTATTGCATGAGTACGAGTACGATACTGGTACCCGAGAGGTACAGGGTATGACATTTTCTAAAAAATTAGGGTACTATTACGTTTATATATATATATATATATATATATATATATATATATATTATTAATATAATTATATATAAATTTAAAACATGAAAAATTGCAACAAAAAAAATCAACAAGTTGAAATTCAAATAAATTTTTAATTTCTTTAATATGCCGATCAATAAAGCAAGATAATATTCATTATTCTATCACAAGTTCACAACAAACAGTTTTATTTTTGTGATGTAAGAGTGTGAGCACCACAACGAAGGCATGAGGTAACAAAATTAAAAAATCGTAGCAAAAGTGAAAGGTCGAAAGGGCGTACCATAGAGGAGGGGAAGCCAACACGCTACAGCGAAGGGGTGCGCAAGCAGGGACCACCAGCGACAGAGGGAGAAGCGAGCAGGGACCATAGCGACAAAGGGAGTAGAGACCAGCGAACCAACGAGAGGAGGCAGTGACCAACAAACCTAGCGGAGGGAGCAGCGTAGACCAGCAAACCAGGGACAGAGGGAGCAGCGAGCGGCAGAGATTTGTGCCAAGAGCAAGGAATTTGGGACTAGGGTTATTAGAAGTGAGTAGAAATAAAAAGAAATCGTGAAAACTGAAAAGGAGATAAGGAGAGGACTATATGTGGCTCTGAAGAAAGGGAAAGAATTTGAAAAAATGGGTAAAAAGCAAAAAGTACCCAATGTGTAGGTACCGTACCCAACAAAGTACCCCGAAATATTCATTCGTGTACCCAATTTTTTTTTTAATGTTTGGGTACGTACCGGGGGTACCCGATCGTGCATGTACCCAGTACGCGTACGTCTGCCTTATTGGAATACCCATGCAACACAGTTGAAAACCTTAACAAGTACCCTTAATAAGTGTCCTTCCTTAGGGCACTTATTAGTAGAATTTATATATATATATATATATATATATATATATATATATAAAATATTCTCTGGTTGTGGTTATTTTCAAGGGTTTTAAACACTTATTAGGATAACTAGTATTGAAAATATACCCATAATAAATAATATGTTTTCATGTTTTAGAAATACAAAAAATCACATTTTCTATAACTTATCACTATATTAGGTTTATTAATAGATGCAGTAAGGGAACATTTGCCTATTTTTAATTTAAGGCATTTGTTAAGTTTCCTAAAAATAGAAAAAACAACATAAATTTTTAATTTTTATTTTTTTTCATAATATCATACTTTCCAATTATATATACTCCATCCGACTCGAATTATAAGCAACAAAAAACATCATTATCTTGTTTTAAAATATAATCAAAATCAACTAATTTTATTAAATTTTGTTTCATTCCCAATGTCACTTTTCTAAAACATCTCTAGAAAATTGTAATCTTAATTAATTTTTGTTTCATTCTCAATACTACTTTCCTAAAATACCTCTATTTTTTATAAATTTGAGAAAATTAAATACAATCAACTAACTTCCTTAATAAGCGTAAAAGTGGTTGAATTTGCTTATAATTTGAGCCGGAGGAAGTAGCACCTTCACAAATCTAGCATTTTTAAAGGACAAGCTTAGCCATAAAATATTAATGGTTTCAAAAATCGAGAGCTTCAAGTTGTTAATATTATTATGGTTCCAGACTCCTAGGGGCTATCACATTAGCACGGTCCTGAAGTTGTCCTATATAGGTACGTAGTGCCTGCACGCCATGAAATACGACATTTGTAATCCTGGTGAAAGGAATGTACTCTTATTATTATTATTATTATTATTATTTATTTATTTTATTTTTTTCTTTTTTTGAGATGGAAGAAAATCAATAACGAACCTTGTGCCAATAATACTAACAGTTAAGAACCTTCAAGTGGTGGAACTTTCTTGTGGAACAAGGGCTGCCACCACTTTCTAATGGTAGATGAACAAACCATCCTTTTTCGCGCACAAACAAATCCATCTCAATCATCCTCATGAATAAGGAAAAAAAATTTGTTGTTTAATGTCATATATTTTGATCGATCAAAAATATTATTTAAAATCATATAAATTAGAAAAATGTTTATTTTATACCCTTATTTTTGGTCAAGATGAAGCCAAGAGAGCTAGAAATGGAAGACATTAAATAAATACTAATAGATATGATAAGATAGGAAAAGAGATAAAAATAAAAACAACGTATAGTAAAAGATGAAATAAGAGAAAAATGATAAAAATAAGTCATTGAATTCGTAAAATGATTTAATCAATCAGAACGTAGAATATAAGTATAATGTATGACCAAATCAATATAATATTAATTGTGTTTTTTTACGATTTTACTCTTAATTATTATAGATGGATAATGAGTAAAGAGTGTGTGTATATATATATATATACTATAATACTAATAATTAACCATTTTAATTTATGTGTCATAACTCATAAATACGGAGTATAATTTTAAAAAATTTATATCGTGAAACGAGGAGGGTATCATCCCATGAATAAGCGTCCGCCTATAAGAATTTCGCAGCCAATGACACTTTTTCTCTTTAGATTTTCATTAAATTATGTGATGATGTTGCTTCCTAATACGAGTTTGAATAGCAACAGAATCTATCAAGCTACCACAAGCTTCGTTTTAAACTTGTCTCTTATTCCAAGCAACACACATTTTCACAGCTATTGTCAGCTACAGAAAATCAGGAGGTGGAATATTAATGTGTGCTTTGGACATAAATGAGTAATATTTGGACTTTAGAAAAGTGACAAAGGTGGCAACCCCCAAATAGGGACGTAATCTTTTTCCCCCACACACTATTAGGATGACGTTCATATCTGAAGGAGTGAACAGGAACCACCTTTTGGAGAAGTTGAGCTGATTTTTAAACAGGGATTCTAATTCTCAAGAAAATATTGTGTGATAGATCTGATTCTCAAGAAGTGAGAAACTAAATTTTTGGTTTCGATCATTTATAAAATCTTTTCAAACTTACCATTCATAGAAATTGAGTATGAAATCACACGATTTTTTACACCTTAATACCTAAAGACCAAATAAACGGCCACCAAACCAACCAATAAATATTAGATACTATTGGTAATTCTATAATAATTAAAATTATATAAATTTTCTTATAAAAATATTATATAAATTTGTTTAAAATCAAGATGTAGATTCATTTAGGATCAACAAGTGGGGGTGTAATCTATATAGTAATGTACCAGGTCTTAAAATTTGGGAGTTGCGAATTTGATTCTGGGCGTCACCATTTTGTGAATTTAATTTTCCTTCCACTATCCTCTAAAAAAACACTTTACCTATAAAAAAAAATATTAATTTAGGATCATTAATCTTTTATCACACAATAATTTTCCTAGATGCTTTTGTGTTAGGACTTTGCTTTGGTACCCTATAAAAAATTGTTGTTGTTGTACCTTTTTATGCGATTCAATATAAAAAAAAAAAAACATATTTTTTATGCCATATTAGCTACGCATGCATGTTAATTATAAATTTTGAAATTAGGTTCCCGAATTATTTATAAAAAAGTAATATTTTATCTTTAATATGATTTATCCAAAATACTTTCATTAAATATTCATTTTTCATTTTTCCCTCTCACATGAGTTACCCTACTCTTTTTTTCTTCTTTTGCCTTCTCCTTCTTAGTAATAAGGGGGGCAATGACATAAGTACAGCAAACCGCTCTTTTGTTTTTTTATGGACTGGTTATGATGGAAAAGTATTCACTGACAAATGGTGTGGAATTACGTTTCGAACAACAATAGAGACAGAAATAGCAAATTCAAAAGCAGAATCAGAAATAGAAAATTCAAAGCAATAGAAAACATAAACAAAAGAACACAGAAGGGTCGTCGGAGAGGAAGTAATAAAAACCAGAAATGAAGGGGATGTTTTGAATAAATTATATTAAGGGTAAAAATATCATTTTTATATAAATAACTAGTTTTTAGTCCGTGCAATGCACGGATTTGTACAGGTCTTGACTTTTTAATTGACTATTGGTTTGAAAAAAATTCATAAGTTAAATTTTTTTTTTAAGTTATCTTGATAATTTTCATTTAGCATGCTTTCATAGATTTAATTGCAAAATTTATAATTTATATATATATATATATATATATATATATAATTGACATTGTATCCAAATATATGTAATACTATTTTATTGGACCACATGAAAAAAAGCGAGCACAACAATCTCTTAATCTCTTTTTTTAAAGAGTACCTAGAAAAATGATTTGTGTTATAATAGGTAACGTGTGGCATTCAGTTTCATCTTAATCAAAATATTATCAAAGAGTACTCTTATCATATAATCAATAAAAATATAAGTTTTTATTTAAAAGTTGTTGTTATGGACCGGTTCCACAGATAAATAAGAACCGGTATCACCGACCAACAAGCATCAATTTGGTATATCGGCAATCCGGTATCAAAAGCCAATCAATGCGTAACCGTTGTAATGATTAGTAATTATTGTGCTCATGATGACATTAATGGAGCTTTTACAACATCCACCTTAATGACCCATCATGACTCATCATTTCAATGTATCCTACTCCTCCCTATATAAACAAGGTAAAATGCCAATGTATGGAGGCTCTCATCTCGTTGTTTACACACGACACGCACATCATCCCCTAAATATCTCGACTCGGTGGAGAGTTCTTTAACCGAGAACCTGTTATCATCGTTGTACATCAACAAACCGGTTTGCCGGTACACGTGGGATACCACCCCACAATAGCTATCTTAATTGTTTATTTTTACTATTACATTTTTCAATACTAACAATTTAATTCTTTTGAGATTATAAAAATCAATTTCTTATAAAAAAAAAAAAAACATGAGCTAATTCACCGTAGTATGATTCGTATGAACTTACCAGATTGTCTAAATAAAATCACCTGCAACTCTGCAAGTGTCATTTAACAATAAGCTAAGACTGGGCCTTGGCCCCGTTTATAATAAAAAAAATAATAATAAGCTAAGAGGATCCAAATCCGTTGAATTGATCACAACCAAAGAAGTTGTTCCACTTCTATCATGGGCAAGGGCAGACAAAAAAAATATGGAAGGGAGGGGTCAAACATACAAAAATTTCTTCTATCTCAAAAAGATAATAAAAAAATAAAAAAAATTAGTAGTTCAAAAATTAAATACGTTTTTGGAACGGAAGTAATATATATTTATCATTTAGCCATGGTATAACAATGCAAATAAGAAATACTCCATTACGTGGCTAAATCATTTATTAGTTATTACATTATTAATTAGAATGCGGCCAAATAAAGTACGTTGCGTAAACTGCTGTTTTTAATATAAATAAATAAATAAATAAATAATTGACATGTATCAATTTATACCCGCGTGAAGTTTCAATGTGATGCATATCATTTTTAAGATGTGATTCAATAAGCTAAATTAAATCATTCTCAAGAGTAGAATACCATATAACTTACAATATAACACACATACATCGATCATATACTCATACACACTAACAATTAAATACAAATTATCAAGTCATTACGGATAATTGCAAAGTCGCAAAAAGTATTACTTAAGAATATTTTTGAATTTCACAAATGGAAATAGAATATATTTTGGCTCTTTTGAGAGTATCACTTATGCTCTCCTTTAATAAAGTTTTTCTTGCTTTTTTTTTTAAAAAAAAAAAAAGAGAAGAAGAAAGAAGTAAGTTAGAGCATGTTTATCAATTACATAATTATTCCTCATTTTGGGAGATGAAAATGGTTGATGATATATAATACTCGTCTAGCTCAAAAGATGAGTTCGGTTAACTCTCATGACGGTGGTATGGAAGTGTCTGTTTATGTAGTAAACTATATATGGGTGGTAGTGTTCACATCATTGGTAGAACATACGCTACTTCTCTAATCAAATAATCAAGTATTTGACAACTAATGTCACATTTTTTATCCTTACGGTGAGTATATATGAAAAAGAAAATTTGTTAATGGAAACAAAACTCATTTTATGTACCAATAAGATCAACACAGTAGTAGATAATCAAGTTCTTTAAACATAATGTTAGGGCGGGTTTGATCTTTTCCATGGATATGGAAAAGGCTTTATTGATAAAATCAATACTCACTTTGATTATCTCTACATCTTGAAGGGGATTATTAGTTAGTCTTCATCAACCGTTGACTGGAGGCTATCATTGGTGGAAAAAAAAACTCATTCGATGTATTGAAGAATACTAGTTTTCTGCCTATTAAAATATAGTAATATATGTAGTTATTTACTCCCTCCGGTTATATATATAATTTTTTTTGGAGAAAATTTTATTCATAAAATAAAATGGGTTAAGGTCGACAGTGTTATTGGAAATGTGAACATTTTTTTCAAAATTATCCTTATCATTTTTATTGAGATTCTAGAAAATGCTAACTTAACAGGGATATCTTTGAAAAGAAGTAACTAAATATTATTGAAATTTGAAATAAAATATTATAAATAGGACCAATTTTTTTTATTTTAATTTTTTTAACATATAATTAACACCGAAAGGAGTATATTAGTAAGACAAAAGAAAGTGAGTTGCTTTTGGGGGACCACTCGAAAATCGAAAGTAAGCAGGTAGGAGATAAATAACCGCCATGTGGAATAAGACACTTGGAGACCATGATGATGAAGGCTTATTGTTAAGGGACATTTTCAGAGAATGACAGCATATAGGGGACCATGTCAAAATTAGTGTAACGTTGATTATTCATAGTAGTTGCTTAAATTCATGATGCATCTTAATTAATTGGATGTAATTAATCTGCTTGGCATACTGTGGCCACGCGAAAGTGTTTGCTATTTGCAGTGAGGGATGTTGTAAAATTTATTATTTATTATTATTATTTTTATTTCAAAAATATTTGTTGTTGTTAATTTATTATTATATTATTAATTTTTTGAAACTTGTTGATTACTAAGTAGTTATTAGAGTGAAAAGTTACAACTGTTTTATTTGAAAAGGTGCATAGTTGGTTTTCAAACAGTGCCTTAGTTGAAGTGATATGTTGCATGGTGAAAGGGTTCTTTTACTATTCTATATATTAGATAACCACTGGAGATAGCATTAGATCTTCTTCTTTGTAGACAATAGAATTTCACAATGAGAAAAACCTTTTTCCCCCCTCCACCATTTGCTCTTTTCTTGGGTTACATTATTAATCAATATACTGCTAGTTCTGTTCCTGATTTATATCAGAAGGGTCTGCTGAATCCTGGGGAATCGTCGCGGTGCGCGAATAGATTCTTAAGGACAGTGTCTCCGACATGCCTCAGATCATCACTTTTATTTTTTGTGTTTTTCTAGTGTATATTCTCCATATTTTCCCAACAATCTTAAGAATCTATTCTATGGAGAATATAATATATTTCGTCTGTCCTCTGGTTATGTCTTTGACAAACATGATGATCACATACCTCTCCAAGAAGTGCTGGACAGGATAATTTGTTACTCAGTGTTTGACCTCGATCAAATGTTTGATGTGTTGCATCAACTGAAGATTAATTTGAAATCTTAGATAGTCAAATTAGACCATCATGTTCGATTGCTTATTGTTGATTCAATCTCTTCGCCGATTACCACCATCCTTGGGGGGGGGGGGGGCAATGGTCCTCAGGGACATGCTATGATGATATCTGCTGGGGTTTTATTGAAAAAGCTGGCACACAAGCATAATAATCTTGTAGTATTGCACAAAGGACAAATAATTCGGATTCAAAAGTGTTTTATTGATCTTAAGCGGTATTGATATTTTATTTTGGTCTATGAATACGGTACGCTTCCACACCATTACTTCTTGATGATAGGATTAATTTTTTGTTATATTTTGTCCTATTAATTTTAATAAGTGATATATGGGCTATTTCTTATTAAATCATTAAAAATGAGTTTACTAATTTCTATGTATCTATCTTGAGAAGAAGAAAATGTTGTTATGGTAATTGTGGTATTATTACACACTTGAGATACTTCATAAAATGATTGTATGATTAAAATGTGGGGGTTGCAAGTACAATATGTATGATAATGTATTTTACTGCATATGTTGGAAGAGGAATGATAATCCTCCTAGCCAAAAAGAAAGTGTTGGTTTATGGAGATGATTTTATTGTTGTCATCATTTCTCAAACTCTTGTTATTTTTAATGTGAAACGATAAGTTGAAAATTTTGAGGTTTACCTCCTTTAATTTTGGGAGATGAATTGTAACATTTCATATATTGACGCCTGGATTTTAGATTTAGACGAGACCAAATATGTGTGGTTATTTTCAGACTTTATTATAGTCAATGTGAGAATTGGTGATCGATAGTCTTTGGGGCTATCAAGTATATTTAAATAAATAAAGTGTTGTTGCCTCCTATATTTGATAGGGGATGAAATATGATAATTCTATAGTGTGATGCCTGAATTCTAAAATTCAGATGAGATTGATCGTGAGCGATCATGGGTTTAACCTTAAAGAAGGTGAAATTTCTTGAGATGTCTGATAATGTAAGATTAAGTGGTTGATAAATATAGCAAATATTTTTGTGTTTATGTGATTTCCAAGTAGCAATACCCATTGTAAAGAATAAGTCTTTCAATGGAAGACATGGAGATATCCGATTATGAGATAATGTGATTAAGCAATTGCTAAAAGTGTTTACAGTGCACAGTAACTATGTGAAGTCAGAAGTGATCTGATCAATCCTCTGACCAAATCTTTTGAAAGAAAGGTTGAGATACAAGAAACATCGAGGGGAATGGGACATGTTTAAGCCAACCTGATATTAGCGGTGATGGGAACCCAACCTTTGTGATTGGAGATCCCATGAAGAAGGTTCATATGGGTAATAACAAGTCACTTGCTAATAATGCTAGCACTATTATTTTTCCCTTCCTATGGTGTAGTGTTGTGCTATCCTGCATTCAAGAGAGAATGAGTTTTAAAAAACTCTTAATGAAATTCATATCCTTTATGGAGGTGTATGAAGTGCAGCATACATTTGATGAATCACCTATATGAGTGTGGAGTGAAGCCGCTCCTATGAAATTGATGGCACAATTTCTAGAGCACTCATGAACACCCAGGCACGCGCATGGCTGTAATAGCGCAAATCGGCGATAACAGCAGGAATTGTGGGTTGTAGTGTGACTAGTAGGATCCCTGCTTACATCAGTGTGTCATTGGTTCATAGAGCCTAGCCCCACCAATGCACCGTATGTCAAATTCTATCGGTCTAGGCTTGGTTCATAGCCCAGAAGGCACCAAGTACGATGCACTACTTCCATGATGTTAACCCAATAATTTTCTCAATTTATTTTTCAAATATTTTTGAAATAGTGGGGGATTGTTGTAAAATTTATTATTTATTATTATTATTTTTATTTCAAAAATATTTGTTGTTGTTAATTTATTATTATATTATTAATTTTTTGAAACTTGTTGATTACTAAGTAGTTATTAGAGTGAAAAGTTACAACTGTCTTATTTGAAAAGGTGCATAGTTGGTTTTCAAACAGTGCCTTAGTTGAAGTGATATGTTGCATGGTGAAAGGGTTCTTTTACTACTCTATATATTAGATAACCACTGGATATAGCATTAGATCTTCTTCTTCGTAGAGAATAGAATTTCACAATGAGAAAAACCTTTTTCCCCCCTCCACCATTTGCTCTTTTCTTGGGTTACATTATTAATCAATATACTGCTAGTTCTGTTCCTGATTTATATCAGAAGGGTCTGCTGAATCCTGGGGAATCGTCGCGGTGCGCGAATAGATTCTTAAGGACAGTGTCTCCGACACGCCTCAGATCATCACTTTTATTTTTTGTGTTTTTCTAGTGTATATTCTCCATATTTTCCCAACAAGGGAGGGGGTGACAAAATCACTTTTTTCATATATTTAGTTTTTTTATTTTTATTTTTTATAAAATTTTTGATAAGTTGGATTCGGGAGCTTGCTATTATCGTTGTAAATAAGAAATTGAAGGGTAACCAAATATTTAGGGTATTGTTTCGTTTTAGGGAAAATATAATGTTGTTTGACTGTTTCAAATAAGGTTTCTCTGTCCCCATGCTCATAAAGAAAATTGAAGGGTAACCAAAGGATTGATAACATGAACGATACCCTCACGTTTCTCTTTCTCTTGCATTCGAGTTGAAGAACCGTGAAAGCAATGAATAATTGTTCATGTCCTTAGACCCCAAAATCCAAATTAAACATGTTCTATAAATGCTTTGGTTTGCTTAGCTTGCATTCATTGCATGCTATTAGAGTGGGTCTTACATATTTGGGTTTGGATGAGCATGGTAAAAGATATTCAATAAATGTAATGCTATATCTTTTTAAGAAACCAATTTAAAAATTATCTTAACTATATAATATATGGGTTTTATATATGTTATTATAGAGTGATACATATCTCATAAATAATTGGTCCACAAGTAACATGTATTACGCATCTTTAATTTATATAGTTAATAAGATGTTCAAAATAATTTGTTTTAAGGATATATCATTTTTTTCATTCAATAAATACAAAATAAAGCAAATGTTTTTCACTAATCATAATTTTAAATTTTTCTATTACGAAATGACAATGGTTAATAAGAATAATGAGTAACCAATTGAATGTGTTGAATTTCACACACGATAAAATAGAAAATACACACATGAAAAAAAAGGATGAAATTTATGTTTGTTCATATGAGTTCGAATTAGGGGTGTGCAGGACCCGGACTAACCCGGTGATCCGGACCGGAACTGATCGATTCGGGTCGGGTTGGATCCGGTCTCATACGTGAAAAGGAGACGGGTTCGGTCCTAATAAAGCTACCCGGCACCGGGTACGGGTCGGGGTCGGGTTTGACTCAAGGTCACCCAACCCAACCCGATATATGTAAATATTTTTTTATATATATATATTAATTATGTAAACATGTTTTTATTTTATTTTTATATTATATATTTATACAATACATCATATATTAAATGACGTCATTTCTAACTTAGCAATTTAATTACTTTTTTATTTATTTATTAAGTGACACTTTATTACTTGACTTTACTTCCAAAAGTCTCATTTTCTTATCTTTGTTGTACGATATTATATAAATGGCATTTTGTAAACAATATTTCCTTAGTTTAATTATTTTTTGTAGCCATAAGTGAAATCTTGAATCTAAATTTAACATAGGTTTTTTTATTTACATCGAAACTTAGTATTTTGCAATGACTTACTTTACTTTGATCCCACTTTTAGGCTTGTGATTCTTGTCCCGGGTCAACCCGAACTCGTCCTTATCTTGACCCGTCCTATTTAGACCCATATATTTGGGTTTTTTCGGGTTTAGGAACGGGTACGGATTTACAAATTGACCCTATTAATATTTACGGGTCGGGTGACGGCCACACCAAACCCGTCCCAACCCGTCCCACGCTCACCATACTTGGAATTACTACTACCCATGAATTCTTGGATTTGGGTTCCAAACGTGGTAGATTTCCAAGGTGATGTTTGCTAGGTGAAGTTTTTCTTTTCTCATTTTCCGGGATATTTGATATCTGAGAAAGTGATTATGGGTAAGTTTCATTATTCCAATCTAAAAGTTAATATTTCAAGTAATAAGATAGATTTTTTTTTTTTTTTAAAAAAAAACTTTGATTGGAAAATGAGAGGGCCATAAAAGTCATTTTACACTAAAGTTTCATCTCCCTTTCAACTTTGCCGATGAAAAGTAGACAAAGCATATACTGTATTTAAGAAATGTCCTAAATAATAAATTCCGTGAAAATATAAAGAGGGGTGAACACCCCTGCATAAAAGTAAGTACACCACTTCAACAAATGATAGAGAGGGGTGCAATATAACAAGTTTAATGAAGAAATATAAAAATAATAAATAAAAACTTTGGAGTGACCACGGCACCCCGTGGCTCCGCCATATAATCAGAAAATATAATTTATAATGACTTATTTATGGTTTTAGTCACTAAAAGTTCAGTGTTTTGATTTTAGTTTCTAAAAGTTATTTCGATCGGAACTAGTCTTAAATTTTCAAACATTTTGATTTTAGTCTCTTCCATTAGTAAAAATCTGTTATTTGTTTGTGTGGCTAGCTAGCGGAACATGTGAACAAACAACAAATTTTTACTAATTTGGAAAAGGTCAAAATCAAAATGTTTGAAAATTTAAGGATTAATCTCGGTCAAAATAACTTATAGAGATTAAAACCAAAACACGCTGAACTTTTAAGGACTAAAACCATAAATAACTCATTTATAAAACATGCTTTTTGTACACCAGAATCCAGATAGATGCACCCTAAAAAACGCTAGTCGCAAGAAAGGGACTCCTACAAATAGCTTTTAGCCATGCGTTTCCATCGTTAAAAACTTACCACAAACAAGGGTGGCAATTGGCTATGAAATTTTAAGAAAAAAAAATATGGATTCTTTTAATTTTTAGGACAGGGGGATAAGAAACTAAAAGCGGCCATTTTTTTTTTGAAAAAATGAATAGAATTTTTTTTTAAATTATTTTAATATAACAGTTCCTATAAAATTTATATACTCTTTTTGTTGGGTTTTTTTTTTTAAAAAAAAAAACTTTTTGGTGGTTCTTTTAATGCGATGCTCTCATATAAAACTTATCTTCTTTTTTTTTCCGCGTATAGAGGATATTATCTCTACTCAATGATAATAAAAGACTAATCTTCTTTAAAACATAAAGATTACTGAAATGAGTTTTTTCTCTATCAATAAATTTTATTTTCATATTCAAGACAAAGATCGAACCTAGACAACTAAACAAAAATTTAAAAATATATTATTGTCTAAAGCCTTTTTCTTAGGTGCAAAAGGCCAAAAAAGAAATGTTAGTTCTTTCTAGACTTTAATATAAGATGATTTGAGACAAATTCATGTTTATAACAAATAGTTAATTTTATTAGTGATATAAGAAATGTAAATATTTGATACTCATTTTTAAAATTATCATTATAGTTATTTTTGAAAAATGTAATTTAAAAAATATTGATTAAATAAAAGTATTTGTGAAAATAAGTAATTAATTATTATGGCAAATTGGAATGTGATTTTACAACGATGGAAAAAAACGGTTTTGTCCGCGTAAGACAGCCCAGTTGGTGACTGCAGGGACACTTATTGATTAAACGGTTTTGTCCCAGACCTCCCATGTAAAAAAAAACGGTTTTAAAAAGAATCTTATATTAGGAAATTGAGGGAGTGGCTAGAAAGATAAAAGGAATATATATATATATATATATATATATATATATATATATGGAATTATGTAAAATAAAGAAAGAGAGGGGAAAGGGTGAAAATTAAATGTAAGAAAAAATAAAGGTGTTCTTGTAATGTAATGCGTTAGGTTGATTCATAGTTGCTTACACGTGTGATAATGTAAAGTGCGTTAGGTTGATTTTACAGGCGCATGATGCATCTTTGATACTTTGTTAGGTCGTGATCAATCGCTTGATGTGGAAAGTAAAAATGTTTGCTGTTTGGTAATTTTTATGAGGCAGCATAAATTCTTAACTTTATTTTCTTCCACAGGTATAAAATGATGAAAAGAAAAGTACTCCCTCCGTCCCTAATTATAAAGTCTTCTTAACACTTTTATTTTGTCCCTATTTATAAGGTCCTTTACCAATTTTCAATGAACATTAATTATTTTTTTCCACAAACACCCCTATTTATTTAACACTTTTTAGATTCCCAATAATATTAATAGGGGTAATTTTGAAAATACATATTAAAAGTTCACATTTCCAATACAATTAATTAAATTATTTCACTTTCTTAATGGACGTGAAATCTCCCAAGAGGGCCTAATAATTAGGGACGGAAATAGTAATAAAATTAAAATTGAAATGAAAATTCATAGATATGTATTGATAAAGTAAAGTTTTTTATCAAATGATAAGTATGTAAATAAAAAATCAATGCAATTGAATAATAAATGACAAATCTAAAAAGATAAGTATGTATTACAATGTAAAATTTATATTATATATTGATCTGCTTTCACAATCCTTCCTTGTTAAAAAAAAAATTAATCCTGTGGTATTCCTCTATAAATTTTGGTTTTATATTGTTACTAAAAATTATTAAAAATAAAAATAAAATTGCAATTTGCATATCGCTTGGGGAGAAAAAGTAGGTTGCATTTGTTGATAAAAAAATAATAATTAAATTAATTGCCCGCATCAAATTCTGAAGAAATTGATTTATAAAAAAAATTATGCTCCAATAACCGTTGATTTAGTTGACAAGGGTAAGTTTGAGGTTGAAAGAGATTCAGGTTCAAATTTTGCTGGTGTGAGAACAACATTAGTGGATAATCTATAAGTATATATATCATGAGGCCATAATCCTGATGAGTTCCCAAGACCTAACTCACATAAATTTTTCTTTAAAACAAAATTTATGCAAAAATTGTGTTTTAACCTGTATTAATTAAATGATCTTTATTTTTTATCTTCATGGCAATTATTAAAAAAATGGAATTTTCAATTATTTTTATAAACTTTAACACATAATTTACCGATTGAGCTTGGTAGTTTAGTTACAACTTACAACGTTCGTTGCCATCTAATTCAAAAGTTCATTCCTGATTAAAAAAACACATATATAATTAAATTGTCCAAAATTATCAACTTAAAAGATGTCGAATAGGCTTGACAAAGCCATTGTTAATTGTTGAAGCAATCAAACCAAACAAAGGGCATATTGCAAATAAACAAGAGACATTGCGGAAAATGTTATGAATTTAATGATAAATATTTGCCTTAATTCTTAATTAAATGAATTAACAAGTGTTAACAGTATTGAGAAAAATTTATGAATTTAATGATAAATATTTTAGAAATTATAATATTTAATAATATATATTTTTTACTACAAAAATTATATCTTTTCCTTATATTTTAGTGCATGGTAAGGTTTTTTTAAACACATGTTGATTTAATAGTATATAAACGTTTTTTTTAAGTGAATAGTATGAGTATAAACTTAAAATCACTAACATTATTGGTTTTTTTTTTAATTTTTTTTTTTAAATACTTACAATGGTGGTAATTGGGTTTGAATCTTCGACATCCATAGCATAGTCTAAATATTATATTTATCATACTTTGACTCGTCAATATTAAATCATTATTTTGTTATAAGACTCAATTTCATATTTTTTTATATCTTCTATCACAACATTTAAGAGTATCTCCACTCATGAACAAAATTTCATTCTTAAATGAACCCGACACATTATTTTATTATTTTCCACACTTTCCCACCTGCTCCCGCGAAAATTTGCACAAAAATATCATATATATATATATATATTACTTACATCATGTAACATGCCTTGTGTACTGGCTCAGTGGCACAAAGGTTTTTGGCAAAATGCAACACGGAGGTCGCGAGTTCTAGGCCCCGCGTGGGCATTTTTATTTTTCAACATTAATCTACCCAAAACGACGTCGTTTTGGGTAGCATCTTAAACCTTTTTTTTTTCCTTTTCTTTTCTCCCTCAGTCCCTCTGGCTTCTCCTCCACGGCTCCACGCTTTTTTTTCTGAGAAGTGAGAACTTCTCTGTTCGCTCTTCTAGTCTTCTTCTTCTTCTCCACCGACCACCGCCGGCGCACGCTTCTTCTCCACCGCCGGCACACGCTTCTTCCGCGTTCCTCCGCCACTACTGCTTCGGTGCTTCCTGCTGCGGTGCGTTCCACTGCCCAGTGCCCTCAATTCTTTCTCGTCCTCCGCCACAGTCAAGGACTCAAGGTGTAGTGGACAGTGGTGTACTGTACTAATTTGTCACTAAGATTTAAGTGATTGAAGCTTTGACACAATTATGTATGTTTTTTTTTTTTTTGGACTTTGTTATTTTACATATTTTGATTATAAATTTTAATTAAATTAGTTGCACCCCCTCAATTCTTTCTCATCCTCTGCCGGTGCTTTTTTATGCATTATGAATTTCAACCTTTTTTTTACTTCATTTATGAACCTATTTTTCGTTCATAAACGGTTCCACTAACTACCCCACATTATAAATCACAACACATTAAATTTCACATCTTACCCCACACATCTCTCATCTCGTCGCACATTAAACATCAGAAACGTTCCTAATTAGTGAATGCATGGTAGTGAAATAGGAACTAACGAAAATGTTTATGCAACAATGAACAAAGGCATGAACGTTCTTTATTTGAAAACGAACGAAGATTAAAACATGGGTGAAGATGCTCTAAAACTCACTAGACTTATAAGACTCAATTTCATTTCAATAATATTAATTAAATACTATTGCTAAAAATAATTCCAAATATTTTTCAATCACATCAATGTTTATAAATTTTTAAATATATATTATACTTGCATTAAACAATATTTAAAAATTAAAATATTCAAGTTTGTATGAAAAATGTGCCAAAGACATTTTTATAAAAAAAATCGATTGCAACAACAACTTCAATAATCTTTATTTTTTATATGTCATTTTTTTATATTCATATTTGAATATAAAAATATATATTTATATTATTTTATATTTACATAATATATTTAAGAATAAAATACGGAATGTATATATATTAAATAATAATATTTTTTACTATTTTAAAAAATAATATTATTATTGATTTATTTATTTATAATAATAATTATCATTATTTTTATTAGAATGATGCAAAGTAAAAAGAGAGAGAAAAGACTATAATAACACAATATATTTAAGAATAAATACAAAAATATATATTTAATAATATTATTATTTACTATATATTTAAGAAAAAGAATATTATTATTATTATTTATTCTTATTATTATTTATTTCTCTTTATATTAGAATGATGCAAAGTAGTAAATAACAAAAAAAAAAAGAATTGGGTCCCACAAAATTTTAAGTTGAGTCTCTTATTTTTCAGACTCAACTTAAGACTCTTCACAAGATTTTTAAAAATAACGTAATCGTATAGAAAATCTTTAATCTTATGTTTAGGTTCTTTATCAAACACTCTCAAGACTAGGGGTGGCAATGAGGAACGCCATTCGGGGAAACGCCTCGTTCGGGTCCCCGATTTCGGGGATTTTTCCTTGTCGGGGTTGGGGATGGGGGGATTTTTCCCCCGTACAGATTTCGGGGCGGGGAATGGGATAGGTCCTCCCGTCCCCGCGGGGCCCCGTTCCCCGCCTATTTTACATATACACCCTTAGTTTTTAACTTTCATGTAATTAAAAGAATTGGTTTTTTTTTTTGTAATTTCACCTTTCAACCCTAATTTCAACTACATACCAGCCTGGTTTGACACCCCATGGTTCCTTTAGCATTTCTTTGTAGAACTTTCGGCCCCTGTGGCTTTGCCTGTTTTATAAAGCCTGTCTTTACTATCAAAAAAAGTTTGTAATTGTCTAATTTTAAAACAAATATTAACCTTTTGATTATTTTTATTCTATTTCTTAGATTGAATTATTTGACTTTTAATGATTATTTTTAAGTACTATGCATCTTTTGAAAATACTATTAAGCAGGGTTAATTTTATGACGAGTCAAATGGAAGTTACATTTTTTTTAAAAAAATTCGCGTATGTTTGGGGACCCCGTGGGGACCGTGGGGAATGGGGATGGGGAACAATTTCTACCCGATATGGGGTTTGGGGATGGGGATGGGGAGGAATGAGACCCGAGGATGGGGAATGGGAAAGTACCCCCTGCCCTACCTCCGTCCCGTTGCCATCCCTACTCAAGCTCTGTCGTGGATGCTCTAAGAAAAAATAAGAAAAATTATGTTTATTGAGGAAGTTAGTTATGCGAATTTAATTTTATTGATTTCATGTAAAAAAATAAGAATGATTACCTCAATTGCATTTATTAGAAATGTAGTAAATTTTAAATAAATGAAGGAAGATACTTCATCCGTTCGTAAATAATTGTCACTTTAGCAAAATGAATTTGTTCATAAATATTTGACGGTCAACAAAATTGAGGCTATGTTAATTACTACTTTTACAACTTTACCCTTATCTGATTGATAAGAGATAATAGCGGATAAAAAATTTATGACAAATTATTATAGAAAGAAAAAGGACAAATGATAAAATAAGTGTTGATTTAATATAAAAAAAAACATTAAATGTACTTCCTAATTGTACTTGTTACAATCTTTTTTATTTTTTTTAACACCAAGTCATCAAGGGTATCTTTCCGTCGACAGTTGAAGATTAATCCTTTCGAGGCGTAGAGATTACGGAAGTGAGTTTTGCCTCTACCAATAAAGTTTTTTTCATACCCGCTACAGGGATCGAACCCCTAACATCATGCTTAAAGAACTTAGTCATCTACAACTGTGCTGAGCTTTGTTAGTTACTTGTTACAACTTTAAACAATGATTGTTCAGGAACAAATAAAGTATTGAAAAGTTTTATTAATTTAATAAGGTGGTAATACAAATATCTCATAGTGTAAAAGTGATGAACTTTTTCTAATATTTTAGGCGGTAGAGCGTATGGTTTTTTCTTCAGAGTATTGGAGACCGGAGGAAGTATATTTTAATTAATTTATTACATTTTTTTTTAGAATTTATCAATTTTTTTTGTAAAACAATTAATAATTTTTACAAACTTCAACTTGTATTTTTTTATCCAATCTAAATTACATGTATTTTTTAAATCAATTTAGGGCGTCCATAGAAAAATTTATTGAGTCGGGTGGAAAGTTTTAAAGTTCAAATTTTCTATTAAACTCACTCAAGACCTATTAATCTTCAAAATCTGGTGAATAGTCTTATGCTGGGTATGTAAAATAAGATACTTAAATTAATACTTTGCGAGATCCAATTTTTTTGTCCTTTCTTCCTTCTTACTTTATAATACCCTAATAAATAAAAATAAATAAATAATGATAACAATCAGTAAATAAATAATAATAAAAATAAATTAATAATAAATAATAAAATAAATAATAAATAATATAAATAAATAAATAATAATAAAAATGAATTAATAAATAATAATAATAATATTTTTTAAATAATAAAAAATAATATACTTATATTTATTTTTTTCTCTTTTATTCTTAAATATATTGTTTTGTTATGAAAAAATAAATATTTTTACATTCAAAGAAACAAATTAATAATTTCAAATAAAGAGCCGTTGAAATAACGTTCTATTACATTATTCAGCATTATGTTGTATTTTTTTTATGCACTTTATAATTTTAGTAGATAAAATTAACTTCATTCAATTATTATAATGTTAACTTTTATTAAATTTTAATATTTAAATATTATTTGAGATTAGTTTGAGGTAATTAATATTATTGGAATTACTGTATATTACAAAAGTATTATTAAAATGAAATTGTGTCTAAAAGTACATGATGATGATGATGATGTAATGCTGATGCATAAATTTGGTGAGTCTTATATCAAAACTCTGTTATGGTAAAAATATAAAAAATCTAAAATTAAATCTTATAACAAAATGATGATGTAATGCTGATATATCACGAGTCTCTCACAATGCTGCGGATGCCTTTGTGTTACTTAAAAGCGTTAAATGAAAATACAGTATTTAAAATTCAAAAGAGAAACGTTCACAATTTTCATTTAATTCGTTCAACTTTTGTGTATTAATTCCATAAAAAATGCAATAATTCGTTTTTTATTTTTTTCTAAACAAATTATTTTTTTTAATATGTACATCTGTTACATGCACACGATAATTATGCATTCCACGTATCAAAGTTGAACTTGATTTCCTTTATTTTTGGTAACAAAAAAAAAAAGTTGATTTGATTTACAATTTACAAAGAGAAAAAAAACTAAATTCATTGACCGACTTGTTTTGCTTAGGAAAATCTGAACAAATTAAAATTAACAGCTGTTTATCAATCCAAAGCAAAAACAATTAATGAAGGTTAGGGAAGAAATTTCATATCCTCCACAAAATTATTTCACATTAAATTTTACAGTTTCACTATCTGTTGAAACCTCCTAACTTTTTGTTTGAGAATTTCCACACTTTTTTTAATTTATATTTTGTACAACACAATTTTGGCTGTCATATAGTTGATATACAAAGATTAATCCTTTTCAAAATCTATAGATTACCATTGTAATTTTTTTTTATTTGTTAAAAAATTTATTTTAGATGCTTGACGATAGGGTTGGAACTTTTTTTGGATCGATCTTCTTAACGATCAATCTGCCAATTGTGTTTAGACCAAATTGATTTTATGAGGTTTGGTACACGCATAGAAGAAATGGCATGAACAACAACTGGGACCACTTTGGATTCTGGGGGGGTCATACAAAAACGTGGACGTTGGCCTCTCTTTTCTCTTCAAATACATACCTTCCAGTTACTCATTTAATCTCTGGCCATAACAACAATTTTGGTATTGTACTTCTTCAACATATAACATTACAACATTCTTCTCCCTTCTCCCTCTTCAATTCTATTTTCTTATTCTTATGTCTTCTTCTCTTTGTGTTAATTAGTTATGAAATAATCGTCATTGTCACGCTCACGAATCTGCCCAATCATAAAAGCTAGTAAACCCTTTGTTTTAGGCTATTAGAAATATTTTATTATAGGGTTAAAATATTAAATAAATTGATAAAAAAAAAGGGCTTGTCTCAGAGTTTTAGACCTAGATATATGTTTTTAGAACAAATTGCATATTATCCTGCATGACATAGACACCTATGTGTATATATTATATATACACCCTTTTGTTGTAATTGTTGAAATGTGTGTTATGAAGAGTTAGTGAATTCATTGGTTTTGTGGGGTCGGTTACTTCATTCATTCATTGCATGTACGCTTAAAGATTGATGAGTTCAGTTTCTTGTGTACTACTACTAGTCGTGGTGTTTGTGTCACAAGAATTCTCATTAATTTCTTGTTTTCTTTCTTTGACTATAAAACAGAACCATACCATGATGATGATGATGATGAGAATATCATTTGTTTTGTGTCATTGATTTCATTCTGCTGACCAAACAGAAATTATTTTAGGAAAAAAAACAAAGTTAGATATTGAATGTGTAAATGTGAAACCATAGATTTTTCTTCTCTTTCTTCTTTCCCCTCTATTTCATATGCTATGTTCTGTGTTATATTTTCATGTTTAACATTTTTTGTATGCAGAAATGGAGAGCTTAAGAACACCTTTCAAGGGTGTTATAGATGATATTAGAGGAAGAGCAGTGCACTATAAAGAAGATTGGACTTCAGCTCTCTGTTCCGGAATTGGGTAACTAATAAGTTTCTTAGTAGAAGAATATCATGAAGCCATTTCTTTGAAAAATTAGAACTCTCTAATGTATTGAGAACTGTTTTTTTTTTTTAATTGCAGGATTTTGGCACCAACCATGTATATTTTCTTTGCTTCTGCTCTTCCTGTTATTGCTTTTGGTGCACAGCTGAGTAGAGAGACAGGTTCTTCATCTTCTTCCCTTTCTTGTCTTAATTCTTACTGTTACTCATAACTTTGAATATTTTATACTCACTTGTGTTCTTATGATAAGTCACATTTTTGAAAAATTCTTTTCTTATTTACAAATTATATTTTAATTTCTATGAGGCATTTATTATTTTTTTCTTTCATTTACAGTTTGTTCGTTAACTTAAATTTTCAATGCAAGTTAAGAAAGTAAAATTATAACTTTAAAATATTCTTTTAAAGTTTTAAGAAATGCGAATATCTTCCTTAATCTGTATGATATAGTTAATTATAACTTATAAATAAGTGAGTAATTTACACTAAGATGAATTACTAAATAGTGATAAATTTTAGAGTATGTATCCGAGTTCTTTATTAAGAAAAAAAATTAGCTCCTGAATTTGTAATGACGTCAATTAGTAATTAGTTTATTGACATTTAAGATTTTTGTGGAGAAAGTTGAAATTTTGAATGATTTTCATTTCTCCCCATCCAACTTATGGGCGCATTTTGTATTTAGTTTTGTGATATATATTTTGTTGTTCGGTCTAATTATATTTTTTTCTCAAGCTATGAGATTGAAAAAATTTCTTGTGTGTATGTAGATGGAAGTTTGAGCACAGTAGAAACACTGGCTTCAACAGCCATTTGTGGAATCATCCACTCAATCCTTGGTGGCCAGCCTCTCCTAGTTGTAGGAGTTGCAGAACCCACAATCATTATGTACACATATTTGTACAACTTTGCTAAAGACAGGGATGGTTTAGGAAGAGAACTCTTTTTGGCTTGGGCAGGATGGTAATAACAACAACAACATTTTCTTTAACATATAGCCTAAACTTCAATTTTAAACCAATGTCTAATATTGATTTTATTAATTAACTTTTCAGGGTTTGTATATGGACTGCTCTATTTCTGTTTCTTCTAGCAATATTCAATGCTGGCAATATTATCAATAGATTTACAAGGATTGCTGGGGAGCTTTTCGGAATGTTAATTACTGTCTTGTTCATTCAACAAGCTATCAAGGTCAGTCTATCATGTATTATGAGTTTAGGTATTAATTAAAGGCAAAACCCATGTTTTTGTAGTCTAATTTTCAGTTTAGTTTCGTCTTATAACATTTTTTTTTCCATCAATTTTGTCTAAAAGCAGTTTTTTTCCAAATATATCCTAAAATTCATTTTTTTCATGGTAAAATTTTTAAAAAGTGATGATGGATTCTGTAAATCTTTTCATTATGATTTTAATGATATCAAAATAAAAAATTATGGTCGAAAATTGTGAGAATTATGGAAGAAAAAACAAATTTGTAGGATGAAATTGAAAAAAGAAAAAAGGTTGAAGAATGAAATTGAAAAACGAAAATAACTTAAAAACCCTTTTGCCTCAAGGGAAAAGGACTTAATCTGATGATTGATTTTTTTTTTTTTTTGTGTAATAGCAGGGAATTGTAAGTGAATTTGAAGTACCTAAAGAGGGAGATCCAAAATCAGACGAGTACCAATTTCATTGGCTATATGCAAATGGATTGTTAGGTATTATATTCACCTTTGGCCTTCTCTATACTGCTTTGAAAAGCAGAAGAGCAAGGTCATGGTTATATGGAACAGGTTAGTCAAAGTGAAAACCCTGTTAGTGATTTGAGTAATACTGTATTATAATGGTTGAAATGTATATAGAATATGACATAGTTTTATTTTATTGGTGTCAGGGTGGTTTAGAAGTTTCATTGCAGACTATGGTGTTCCTTTGATGGTGGTGGTGTGGACAGGACTATCTTTTATAGTACCAAGCAAAGTGCCTTCTGGTGTTCCTAGAAGGCTCACTGCTCCTTTAGCTTGGGAACCTCCATCTTTACACCATTGGACAGTAATCAAAGTAATTCATATATAAATATATTGCATACAATCATACTAATTCTAATGGTTTTGGAAACTTATATATATAACATTTGTTACAGGATATGGGTAAGGTTTCTCCGGCTTATATTTTCGCTGCAATTATTCCTGCCGTAATGGTAGCCGGGCTCTACTTCTTCGATCATAGTGTTGCTTCTCAGATGGCGCAACAGAAGGAATTCAATCTTAAGAAACCTTCTGCATATCACTATGACATTTTGTTGCTAGGATTCAAGGTATATCTCTCTCTCTTGTATTGATATTTTTAAAAAAGTTTTCATTCATATTAGTAATTGCATAGAAGCTAATGTTTTGCTATTGGATGAAAATAATAATAATCAGACATTGCTTTGTGGACTAATTGGCTTACCACCTTCAAATGGAGTTTTGCCTCAATCCCCTATGCACACCAAGAGCCTAGCTGTTCTCAAGAAACAGGTAGGAGAATGAGTATTTAAAATTTGTAGTAGCAAGTATTACGATTCAGTTCGATATTTGATATGATAGGTTTTGAACAAGTATTTGAATATGTAACAAATAGTATGATTGGATTTGATATTTGATATGGTGAGTTTTGAATGGCAGTTAATCCGAAGAAGAATGGTTAAAAGCGCCAAGGAAAGCATAAAGCGTAAAGCGAGCAACTCCGAAATCTACGGGAACATGCAAGCGGTGTTTATAGAAATGGATAGCAGTGTAGATGTAAGCAAAAGAGTCTTTGATCAATAAAACCAAAACCATGAATAGCTAAGTTTCTTACAAGTCTTGACTCTTGAATATGATTGTTTTGCAGAATCACTCAGTGGCCAAAGAACTAGAGGATTTGAAAGAGGTTGTCCTGAATGCAGAAGATAAAGGAGACAATAATGAGAGTACATTTGATCCTGAGAAACACATTGAAGCATATATTCCTGTGAGGGTAAATGAACAAAGAGTGAGCAATCTATTGCAGTCAGTCCTTGTAGGAGCAGCAATATTTGCTATGCCTGCCATAAAAAAGATACCAACTTCAGTTCTGTGGGGATATTTTGCTTACATGGCCATTGATAGTCTTCCAGGGAATCAATTCTGGGAAAGGATACTACTTCTTTTTGTAGCTCCTAGTAGGTGGTACAAGTAAGTTATCTTATCATTTTCACAAAATCTTGAAATTTTAATGTGCATATTTGGTTTAAGAAAATGTTTTCTGTTTCAATTAATAATTGCAAGTATGTTACCTTGTTTTTTAAATTCTGTTTCCCATTTTAAATGATTTGTACAAGAAATTTCTTTCAAATCGATCATTGAGAAATAGAAATAGAAAGCAAGGTGCAATATTTGAAATTATTAATGAAAACCAAAGATAAAAAGTTTTTTTCTTAAACCAAATTGACCCTTAATGTCTGCTTTCCATTTTCAATTCTCTTTTGTAATGGCAATCTAATTTGGCAGGGTGTTGGAAGGGGATCATGCTTCTTTTGTTGAGTTGGTACCATTCAAGTATATTGTCTTATTCACACTCTTCCAATGTGTATACTTCTTGATTTGTTTTGGAGTGACATGGATTCCTATAGCTGGAATATTGTTCCCTTTGCCTTTCTTTGTGTTGATCACATTGAGACAACATATTCTTCCCAAGTTGTTCAAGCCTCATCATCTAAGGGAACTAGATGCCGCCGAATATGAGGAAATAGTTGGTGCTCCAAGATCGAGTTTATCATTAAGGGTATGTCATGCTTAATTTTATCTCCATTTTATTCTCTTTAATTACAATAGTTAGTATGATTAGAGTGTGGCAAGTGTTAGTAAGACTTTTTTGACTTTTCAACTATTTTAACTTGTTTATCAAGCAATAAATGAATTAACTTGAGTTTTATGAAAATTGGTTCGTATCAAATAGTGGTATTGACTCTATTATTTTATACACTTTCTCATTTCGGAAAAATCTCATTTCGTGAATTTTTTCTTTTTTTTATTACATTTGTCAACATCTTTTGACACAACGATTCAAGATAAAAAGTATTTCTTTAATTAATTCATTATTATTTTTTATCAGGAAGGGGAATCACCTTGTGTTGGAACAAGAGAAATGGACAATGGTGAAATGTTAGATGAGTTAACTACTAGTAGAGGGGAGTTGAAGGTCAGAACTGTTAGCTTTAGTGAGGAAAGAAATACCCAGGTAACCACAATTTAAATGCTTATTTTTTCTTGATTTGGAATTTAATACTTTTGTTTCTTTCTGTCACTCACTTTAGTTGTGTTGTGTTGTGTTGTGTTGTTCATAGGTTTATCCTCATGAAATCAGTGAGTGAAAATGAAATGGATCCACATTCACACAATGTTACTAGGGAAAGGTGATCAAATATTGATATTATATGGCAAATTGTTGCAATCCCTGATGAGGAGGGTGTTTGAGATTTGGAGTGCTTCCATACACATAGAGATAAGGTCTAAATTTTGCATCAAGATGCTGTATTCGGTGGTTTTTCATTCAATGTGGAATTTAGATGTAAAATTAGCAAAATTGATAGTGAAAAAGAATGCACTCTTAATCAGCATTCAAACTTTTAAGTGCTTTTCTTGCAGTTAATTTTATTGTTGAATTGCTCATGTGATGTTTCCTGAAAGATCATAACATCTATACGCACAAAAAGGAGCAATGGATTTTTTTTTTTTAAAAAAAAAAAACAAAAAATGGTCCTAAATGGAGAAGTCTTTTGCAGAACTAAACGTGTGTGGAGAGCACATCTTTCTAAACGTGTAAGAAACATAACATTGTTAACAAGACATTGTTGACACAATCTCTTTGCAACATTATTATAGGATGACATTCACCTTTGGACTTGCTAAATCACGTGTCTTTTGTCTATTTAATGAATTTCACAAGGTAATAAATATGTTAGAAAAATAAAATGTATTGTCAACATTTCTCGCTAACAAATTCTTGTTATTGAATACAATAATGTTTTTTGACACCTATAATTTGGATTATTGACAATTTTCCAAACATTTAAAAAAAATAAAAAATTAGTAGTGCTGAAAGCTTCCATATTTCTGAATCCCATCCCACCAATATGCTTCAGCTTGCATAATTTATCTATGAAGTCCTATAAAATCCGCCTCTCATCTTCATTTTGGCCCCACCAAAAATTTCTAAAATTCTAATCATGGTTTCAATGTTGTGGCATACACCTATTGCCAATTTGAAGCTCAACATAACATAAGTAGGAGTTGTCTTTGCCACCGATTTGATAAGAATCTCTTTTTTAGCTTTCAAGAGCATTTTTTCCATAACATCTTTGTTAATCATGCTTGAAAGAATTTGAAAACAGATTATGAAAAGATAAAGAGATAATGGATCACTTTGTCTCAACCCCTCTTTGATGCAAAGCTAACTTAAAAAACAGCATTTAAAAGAATTTTATAAAAGACAGTTGAGACTTGAGACACATCTCATGATAAAATAATATTTATGTACGTACAACTGTGAAGCACTTAGTACACAAATTTATACTTTTTCAACCACTACACTACTCAAGGTATTACTCCCTCATGTAGTATTTATAAGATTATTTTGGTGTTTTTCACGTCTATTAAGAAAAGTGGATAAATTTGTTATTGACTTTGGAAATGTGAAAAATTTGATATACTTTTTCAAAAATACCCTTATAATTATTATTGGAACTCTAAAAGTGTCGACTTTACAAGAGTGTGTGGAAAGAAGTAATTAAATACTATTGAAAATTGAAAAGGGGTCTTATAAGTATGATAAAATAAAAACCCAAAATGATCTACCGGAGAGAGTATTATACACAGATAAACCATTTATCATGTTATCCATAAGAACCATTCTCCTCTTAAGACTTCCAAACTCGGTGGTTTCAAGCTGTCCTCTGTTTGAAAGGTAATCCCTCCGGTCCTATATATAAGATATACTTAACCATATTTCTTGGACCAAGAAAAGTAGTTAGTTTTATGAATTCTATAAGAATATATTGTAATATTACAATTTTACCCTCTCAACTTTTCTTGAAAAAGTCACACTCATTAATGAACAACAAAAAACACATGCATTTAATAAGGGCAAAAAAGAGAAAAAACAATAAATGATGCATAGAAAATACAAAATGTATTATATATAGGACCAAAGATTGCTTCTAGAATATGTCCTATAGGACCGGAGGGAGTATTTTGAATCACGAACTTTATTGGAAGTCAATCCCTGAATTGAAGTTTGGGGTAGTGGCATATTTACCAAATTCAAATAATTGAAGGGTGAACTCGTCCTTTTGTTTCACATATCTTGGACCCAACCCACCTTCTCAGAAGATCTATACTAACATGATCAATTTAAAAGTCATGTGTGTTGGCATGATGGTATGTACAACGAGGTTAAAATACACATTTAGCTTTGTCAATTTTTTTAAATCAAATTATTCAAGCTATTCATGTTTGATGTTGTATGGTGGGGAAACAAACCCATTTGGAAATCAATTATTCAATTGGACGAAATTTGAAGAGATTTTTTTTTTCCAGCATGTATAAAATTAGCTGAAAAAAGACAAAAAGAGCCTGTGTGACGACCGACGATAAATTTTTATGTACAGTGACAATATTATTATTATACTTAATTTATAAAAATAAAATCTAGTATGAAAACAATATAATGCTATCAGATTCAGAAATTGCAGGGGTTCCTCGTGACCGACAATGTATGTTGTGGATTGGAAATGCATGTGGGTTTTAATGGTTTTGTCTCACCTTCCATAAAATCATTACATGAAATTTGAAGCAACTAAAATATAGTACTCTTTTTTTTATTATATAACGAAAATAACTTTGCTAATGGAAGGAAAAAAACTATGTACACGCGTCCATGTATAACATATCTACATAGATCAAGAAATTCCTTTCTTTCAATGATGGAAATGTCGCTGGCTCAATTAGATGATGCTTCAAACATTTTCTTCAATTTTAGGATGGGATAAATTATTAGAGTAATAATTTGGATTGCTAAATCATAAATTATATATGAATCATTTTAGTAAGTTGCATTGAGATTAAAATGTTAATTAATAATTTGCAAACAAAGTGTATTATAACTATTGTTTTTAACATATATAGGTGTGCCTATTATCGAGAATCAACTATTCCAAAAATTTAAACCGTTAATGAAGGCACATCAATAATTTTATATTAATATCTAATTTATATAACTATTATTTTTTTTAGATAAAAAGAATTCATTCCGTTAACCAAAAAAGAATTCATTCCAAAAAAGAATTACGAAGTACAAGTGATACTTTTAACATAAAGACTAGTCAAAATTTCATTCCAAAACATGTATAACTATTAATCACTATATTATTTTAAATTTGTGAAACATGTGTAATCTTTTTATGGGACACATCTCATGATAAAATAATATTTATGTACGTACAACTGTGAAGCACTTAGTACACAAATTTATACTTTTTCAACCACTACACTACTCAAGGTATTACTCCCTCACGTAGTATTTATAAGATTATTTTGGTGTTTTTCACGCCTATTAAGAAAAGTGAATAAATTTGTTATTGACTTTGAAAATGTGAAAAATTTGATATATTTTTTCAAAAATACCCTTATAATTATTATTGGAACTCTAAAAGTGTCGACTTACAGGGGTGTGTGGAAAGAAGTAATTAAATGCTATTGAAAATTGAAAAAGGGTCTTATAAGTATGATAAAATAAAAACCCCAAAATATCTACCTGAGGGAGTATTATACACAGATAAACCATTTATCATGTTATCCATAAGAACCATTCTCCTCTTAAGACTTCCAAACTCGGTGGTTTCAAGCTGTCCTCTGTTTGAAAGGTACTCCCTCCGGTCCTATATATAAGACATACTTAATCATATTTCTCGGACCAAGAAAAGTAGTTAGTTTTATGAATTCTATGAGAATATATTGTAACATTACAATTTTACCCTCTCAACTTTTCTTGAAAAAGTCACACTCATTAATGAACAACAAAAAACACATGCATTTAATAAGGGTAAAAAAAAGAAAAAACAATAAATGATGCATAGAAAATACAAAATGTATTATATATAGGATCAAAGATTGCTTCTAGAATATGTCCTATATATAGGACCGGAGGAAGTATTTTGAATCACGAACTTTATTGGAAGTCAATCCCTGAATTGAAGTTTGGGGTAGTGGCATTGGAGTGGTTTTACTTGAAATCCGGTGGCCTTTTCATGTAATGATTAATATAAAACGGAGTAACCTCTTTCAGGATCTCATCACACAAGCAAATATCACATCTCTTCTCTCTTAGCTTAACTAGTTAGTTACTCTCTGTTTTGTGGTTCTTCATCGATTATAATGGACAAGTTCAAAGTGCTATTGGTACTATTCCTCTCAACCTGCCACGCTGCTTTGTCTATCACCGATGGTTAGTTCTTAATTAACTCTACTTATTTATTTTTTTTAAATGAAAAGAAATTTATTATTATTAGAAGTCTAGCTAAGCATCATAATGATGAAAAGTTCCCCCACCTTCTAAGATTAGCTAAGCATCATATCAAATTATCAATTATTACTAGTGTAGTGTATATACTATGAGAATTGAATTTCGAGTATGCAATTCCGTTAAATACTCGAACAGAAAGTTTGATCATCCACAATGGTGCTATCCGGTTCAAATACATACGTGTGATCCCATGCCAACTTTTTTATTTCAGAGTTACTCAGCTTTCTCACTCGTGAATCATGTCACACATTGCTTACAAAATTTGTCATATTTTACATGTCACATATCGGATTCATCATAAAAACAATCTTGTAAAAATATATAACATAAAAGAAGGAATCTTGTGTACAGAGATAAATAATAAAATTAGTTTCACGTTGATTAGAACATGGTAAGTTGAACAACAAAACTCATGAACACAATGTCTTAAGGTTTTGGGTTAAAACATGGTGTCATATTACTTATATTGTTGTTCACTCTTCATTAATTCACACTCCCTAATTAAACAATAACTTGGACCAAAGGGCCTAATACTAAATTCTTCTCCCTCGAGTTTCAAATTCTCTTTTCTCTTTTCCCTGAATTTCAAATTAATTTTTCTAAAGTGATTATCTTCTCTTACAATTAATTCTGATTTCATAATTCTAATAAATTTTGTACAAATACATTCCCATAACTATAAGTCATTAATGCGTACTTGTAACTATAGTATACTCCCTCCGTTTCACTTTAAGTGTTTTTTTGGACTTTTGCACATAGATTAAGAAAGTGTTAATTATGATGATTATTGAAAGTTTTATGTGTATTTTGTCAAAAATACCCCTATTTAATATTTTTATTTTGTCAATGCATCATTACTAGTATTACAAATTTCAAAACTAAAACAACATTAAATGTAAGGGCAAATAAGGAAAAACAGTATTAAATGTTGCCTAGATTTGGTAGAAAGACACTTATTTTGAAACAAAATTTTGATGTTAAAAAGACACTTGAAGTGAAACGGAGGGAGTACTTATTTTACCGTAAGTGTTGTAGTTTGTCAATTGATGAATTGAAATGTGATGGTTAAACTTGACCCAGGTTTATTACCAAATGGGGACTTCGAGGAGAGCCCAAAAGCAGGACACTTATTGAATGGCACAGTAGTGATATTTGACACTGCCATACCCGATTGGACAATTTCAGGCATAGTGGAATACATATCATCACCCCAAAAACAATTTAATGACAAGCTAATTGAACTTCAGGGTGCACATTCTATAAAGCTTATCACTGGTTCTTCCATTAAGCAAAAAGTGGAGTTGACTAAGGGCTTGTTATACTCCATCACACTAAGTGCGGCCCACACGTGTGGTAGGGAAGATAGGGTCAAATTGTCTTTGGACCCGAGCAGCGATGAAAATGAATTGGATATGTTCTTTGTTAGTGGTGACACAAGTGGTGATGGTTGGGAGTCATTTGCTCAAGGGTTTAGAGCTAATCACACAGAAGGAGAGATTGAGATCTCTAACTTTGGTAAGAGTGATGATGATGACCCAGATTGTGGTGTTCTTATTGATTCGGTTGCCTTGAAGGTTATAAATCCACCCAAAAGAACTAGAGGTGAGTTCTCTCCCCACTCTTTTAGCTTGCTAGCTTTGATGATATTCTCATCGTTTCTATATTTTTTTTTCAATTAAAAGAACATATTTGACATTATGTTTTTGTGTTTTAGTCCAATTTGTTATGTCAATAAAACATGCATTTTCCTTAATTACTTTAGTATGATTGGCCTTGGTTTGAACTAACAAATTAAAGTTGACTAATTCAATTGAGTTTTTTGTAATAATGTGAGTGATGCAGGCAATTTGCTAAAAAATGGTAACTTTGAAGAAGGCCCATACATATCCCCTAATACATCTTGGGGCGTAGACATAACTCCTCTCGGTTTTGATGCTCACATTCCAATTCCCGGATGGTTAATTGAGAATATTAACAATGTAAAGTACATTGATTCTGATCACTTTGCTATTCCAGAAGGAAAAAGAGCCGTTGAACTTCTTGCATTTGGAAGTAATATTGCCCTTAAACAAGTGGTTATCACTGAGATTGGAAAAGATTATGAACTCACTTTTGACGTTGGTGATGGCAAAGATGCATGCAAAGGATCCATGGTGGTAGAAGTATTTGCTGGCAAAGATAGTGTCCAAGTGCCATATCAATCTGAGGGCAAAGGAGGGTTCATTAGAGGGAAGCTTAGGTTCAAGGCTGTGTCAACACGTACCAACATTAGGATCACTAGCAAACAAAACTTGACAAAGAAAGATGATCGTACAATTTGCGGACCCGTCATAGATGATGTAAAATTGCTTCCTAGCTAGTCACATTTGTTGATTATATTGATGAGGAGATTGCATGTGGTTGATTGAAACTATTTAGTAGTTTAGTAGTTTCCATTGAAATAAATAATCTATTCTATACTATATAAAAAACCATGGGTATATGGAAGGCGGGAAAAGCCAAAAAAAAATTTAGCCGTGCGGTGGAAATTCATTTTGCATTTTTGGCTAAGCTTTTCAGAGAAGCTAATCGGGGAAAATAAAAAATTCGATGCTTCTTCTTTCTTATCCCTCTCTCACTCTCTTCTCTTTATCTTTCTTCTCTTCTGTTCTCAAATGTTTCAATATAACTGTCTCAAATCTTACTCTCTATTTTTACTTAAATAAGCCTTTTTTAATTAAAAGGTTTGGGATAGTGGCATTGAAGTAGTTTTACTTGAAATCCAGTGGCCTTTTCATGTAAGGATAGAGGAATATAAAACGGAGAACCTCTTACCTCTTACAGGATCTCACACAACCCAATATCACATCTCTTCTCTTAGCTTAACTAACTAGCTACTCTCTATTTTGTGGTTCTTCATCTATCATAATGGAGAAGCTCAAAGTGCTATTGGTGCTATTCCTCTCAACCTGCCACGCTGTTTTGTCCGCCATCACCGATGGTTAGTTCTTAATTAAACTCCACTACTTTATATATATATATATATATAGATATATCACTTTTCTTATTTTTCTTCCACAACTTTAGAACCATCATATCAATTGTTAGTTTATTACTAGCTAGTGCATATACCATGAGAATTGATTCTTGCCCACGATTTCCATAGGCGTCATTTATTCTCAAAAGACTAAAATTAAAGAAATGCAAAAATGAGTTGCATTAAGAAAAAATTACTTTACAATTAAACACATAGATCACTAGGTATATATATATATATATATATATATATATATATATATATATATGTGGGTTAATCCAACTTAATCATTAATTTCGAGTTTGAATTTAGACTATGCACACAATTCCGTTAAATTCGGCCAACATAATTCACGATCTCGAATTTGAGTTAAGAATATGCAATTCTTCTTATTTCGAGTTTGAAAAAATTTGGCTACCCCTCAAGCATGGTTATCTCTACGTAATGAACACTTGTGATCCCATGCCAAATTTTATTTTAAAGTTATTAAGCTTTCTCATTTATGTTGCCAATTGATGAATTGAATTTTTGTGATTAAACTTGACCCTGCAGGTTTATTGCCAAATGGGGACTTTGAGGAGAGCCCAGAACCAAAATACTTATTGAATGGCACAGTAGTGAAATTTGACACTGCCATACCCAATTGGAGAATTTCAGGCATAGTGGAATACATAGCATCACCTCAGAAACAATTTAACAATAAGCTAGTTGCACCTCAGGGTGTACATTCTATAAAGCTAGTCACGGGTTCTTCCATTAGGCAAAAAGTGGAGTTGACTAAGGGCTTGTTATACTCCATCACACTAAGTGCGGCCCGCACGTGTGGTGGGCCTGATAGGATCACTTTTAGAGCTGTCAAAATGGGTCGGGCCGATGCGGGCCGGGCCAAAAAATTCGGGAAAAGTGCGGGTTTGGGCTTCATGGTTTTGAACATAAAATCAACCCGGGCTTATTAGCCCGGACCGGCCGGGCCTTAAAAAACCAGGGCTAGGGCCGGGTTTACCCGGCCGGGTTTAGGCCCGCGTTAATTATGAAGAGATATAAAAAAAAAAGGTTACCAATTAGACCCCATAAGTTTGTCATTCAATACACAAGGTAGCAAATAATTGTGATGTGGACTTGATCAATTCTGCTGGGAACGCTACTTCTAATGCATGTCAGATACATGAATTTGGTTATCAGCTTCTTTAGGGACGTTGAATGATGCACCTGACATTACTAGCAACATTATACATCATGATAAATCTCCAGATGATGTCATATGTCAATTTGTATGTCAAACAGTTCTTGAAGTTTTGGCAGCGGAAGCTGCAAATGCCTCTGATTGTGCAAGTGAAACTTGTTACCCAGCTGGAGACAAGAGCACTGGGTCTAATTGCACCATACTGGACTGTGATCAAAAGCCTATAGACTTAGATAGTCAATACCAATCAAACAAATGATATGTTGCTTATTAGGAAAAACAATGTCTCGGTGTGACAAACTTTTGTGTATTTAAATTTTTAAAAAAAATTGGAAAAAAATTTTGCGAGCTGGCCCGCACAAGCCCGCAGCCCGGTATGGTGCGGGTTTGGGCTGTATGATAATGCATTCATTTTGTAACCGGGCTATTTAACCCTAGCCCGTTTTGGCCCGCACCCGGGCCGGGCCAGCCCAAATCCGGGCGGGCCGGCCCGTTTTGACAGCTCTATTCACTTTGTCTTTGGACCCAACAAGCACCAAGCTAAGCAAAATGAATTGGGAATGTACTTGGTCAATTCTGACACGGGTGGTGATGGCTGGGAGTCATTTGCTCAAGGGTTCAGAGCTAATCACTTAGAAGGAGAGATTGTGATTTCTAATATAGGTAAGGATGAGGATGATGATCCAGGTTGTGGTGTTCTTATTGATTCCGTTGCGTTGAAGGTTTTGAATCCATCCAAAAGAACTAGAGGTGAGTTTTCCAATCATCCACTCTTTAGTTTGTTAGCTTTGATAATTGATGTTGACTTCATTTATAGATGGGCACTCTTAATTATATTCAGGCAATACCGTTTTAGGAAAAATCATGTTATCTATTAATTGCATAATCTTTGAAGCTTATAATATATTTGAATGCAATATTTTCACTATCTTCTTGTATATAAGACCATTTTGGTAGATTTTATGTACATTAAGAAAATTGGTTAATTTAATTAATGTTATTGGAAATATGAACATTTGATATGTATTTTTAAAACTACCCTTAATAATAGTATTGAGAATCTAATAAAAAGTGTTAAGTAAATAGGACGTTTAGGAAAGCTAAGAGGTAATTAATTGTCATTGAAAATTGGTATAAAATTTTATAAATAGGGTCAAAATAAAAATGACAAAAGTGTCTTATATTTAAGGATGAGAGCGTCTTTATTTTGTAATTCGGTTAAGTATGACCTATAATAAGGACCGAAGAGAGTATAATACATCATGAAAGTTACAGAGAAGAATGAATACAAGTCATGCGCTCATAGACCAATCATTATAAGAGATTTGGTTACCACCACATACATTAAACAAGTGCCAAGATTTTGTATTCAATTCATCTACTAATCCATTCCCATCCATCTCTGCATTTTTGAAAATAATCTTGTTTCTCTCTGGCCATACAAGCCACACAGTACAACACCATATCATAGCTCCTAGGTTCTTAATTAGCTTTATTTCTTCCCCATAAAGAGTTGCTTATGAGCCTTAAAGAAGGCCTCCAACAAATTTTCATTTGGGGCTGAGCTTTCCAACCATGACTAGACCAACCGCCATACCATTTTAGAAGAACCGCAATGTAAGAAAATATGTCCAACATCTTCCGTCTCTAGGTCACCCTTACATCAACTCCCCCTTTTTTTTTTTTGCACATCCGGTTCCCTAAGTACTACCTAGGTACATTCGGATTCGACCCGGGTCGCGTGCATGGCTATGGCATGTGAGTCTCCCAACATGAATTTTCTATATTCACAAGGACTCGAACTCGAGACCTTGCTTAAGCGAGACCGAGCCGCTTACCACTCGTCCCAACCCATGTTGGTACATCAACTTCCCTTTTAATTTGTATAAGTTTGTCTTGGTAAGAGTTTTATCATGCATGAGTTGCCACACAAAAGATCTAATTTTTAAAGGTGCCTTCACTTTCTATACCATCTTCAAAGTGTCCTTAATTAACTGCTATCGAAGCCTCCGAAGAAGATTGCCTCATGATATAGTACGTCATACGCAGATTTGCACGAGTATACTCCACTGTTTCCATGCCCCCAAGATACAGTATCATCCATCACAGAATTACATACACCTCTTCCCACTCAAATAGTTGTCGCCTCCATGAAAGACCCCAATGAGGAGAACCTTCACAAATTACATACACCTCCTTGAAAGCATCTAAGGAATAGAGCCTAGGAAACATCTTATTGAAAGTTTGTTTACCCAATCATACATCCTCCCAAAATTTCACGGAATTTCCACTACCAATTGATCTAGATATACCATTGTTAAACCAATCTCCATCCCCAAGCCCCCATTCCTGAAGCCCACTTTACATACCTCCCTCCACCTTACTATATACCATTGACTCCCCTAATTTTGTAGCATCAAAATCCCTATTTTGTTCTAAGGACTTTCTCTCAAAGACTCCTTTCACCAACCAAAAGTCTCCACCTCCACTTCCCTAATATGTGAATATATAGTTACTTTAGCAACTTGGTTATTTTAAAATGAGAATTTTGACATTGTTTTCAATACTATCATACATATTTATCTATATCTTTCATCTACTTTTATAATTGCTATATATCATTTTTCTAAAATACCTAGAAAAAAAAAAGAGATATGAAGAAGCATTTGACATTATGTTGTTGTCCGATTATTAATTTTAAGAAAACATTTTCCTTACTTTAGTATGATTGGTTTTGGTTTGAACTTTGAATGGCCAAAGTTGTTAAATTGAGTATTTTGTAATGTGGGTGGTGCAGGCAATTTGCTAAAAAATGGTAACTTTGAAGAAGGTCCATATATATCTCCTAATACATCTTGGGGTGTAGACATAGTTCCTATCGGTTATGATTCTCACATTCCAATTCCAGGATGGATAGTTGAGAATACTAACGATGTAAAGTATATTGATTCCGATCATTTTGTTATTCCAGAGGGGAAAAGAGCCGTTGAACTTCTTTCATTTGCAGGGATTATTGCCCTTAAACAAGTGGTCATCACTAAGATTAGAAAAGATTATGAACTCACTTTTGTTGTTGGTGATGGCAAAGATGCATGCAAAGGATCCATGTTGTTAGAAGTATTTGCTGGCAAAGATAGTGTCCAAGTGCCATATAAATCTAAGGGCAAAGGAAGGTTTATTAGAAGAAAGCTTAGGTTCAAGGCTGTGTCAACACGTACCAACATTAGGATCACTAGCATAGTAAGCGTGTGGAAGAAAGATGGTACAATTTGCGGACCCATTATAGATGATGTAAAATTGCTTCCTATTCACACTTGATTGATGATGCATGAGATTGCTTGTGGTTGATGAACTATTTAATTAGTCTAGTTGTTTCCATTGAAATAATAGTTGGGCTTATTCTTGAAGTTGAATGAGTTCACCCATGTTATCATTCGTGTATTGTTTGTTCTTTATTCAACTCAAATGAATCGAAGATTTGGTTTTATTTTTTGGGTTTGTTCTTTGTTCAACTCAAATGAATCGAAGATTTGGTTTTATTTTTTGGGTTTGCTTAACCTCGGGCTGGGGCTGAGGATAAGAACCCAAAAATAGTTAAGTTTTATGGGAAATGATGTACTTAGAAGAGATAAAATTTTATATCTTTATTTTTTCAAGAAAAAAAAAACATGTTTAATTAAATATGCTTATTCTCAACCCTAAAGGTTGAGGTTAAAAAAATCCTTATTTTTTTAAGCTTACTTTTATGTAATCTTTAATATAAAACCATTTAAGACAAATTCATGTTAGTCAATGCAAAGAAAGCGGCTAGTTTTATTAGTGGCATTCAAAAAATATATATATTTCGTATACTTTTTCAAATTTGTTTTTATAATTATTAGTGTGGCTCTAGAAAATACTGAATAGATAGATGTAATTGTGAAAAAAAATACCCTAATTAGAATGTAACCTTATAAATAATACTAAAAACAATTCTTTAAAGGATCTTATTATATTGATTAATTAGCACTCAAACATTAAAGTACTTTTCTTCTAGTTAATTTTTTTTTTTTTTTGAAATGTAGTTAATTTTATTGTTGAATTGCTCATGTAATAGATGTTTCCTGAAAGATCGTCATAATTTCTATATATTATTACTGCACAAAAAGGAGCAATAATGCGTAAAAAAAAAGTTTCATAAAAGCAAAAAATGGTTCGAAAAGAAGAAGTCTTTTGCAGAACTGAGTATATATTAATATCTTTCTAAGCCTGTAATACATTTTTGGCACAATCTCTGCAATAATACTCCATTACAGGATGACATTTGCGTTTGTTCAGCGGTGCAAGTATTGAATAGTGAAGTTCATATCTGTTGAATTTTAAAATTGTATCTACATTACATATATAATTTGCTATGCGATTTTGGTTTTATATAGTTATATATAGTCATGTAAACATGGTTTTATATTTATAGTTAGAATAATATTTACTTAGCTTATTTTGATAAACATCCGTCTTTGAAACAAGCCATTTGGTTAGTTTATTTAACTACTTAACCAGCCCGTGCGATGCACGGGGCCATTACGCGAAGCCCCTAATTTAAACGTGAAATTATTAAAGGTTTCATATCATGACTTAAATTTGATTAACAAACAATTGATTAAAATTTATTATCATGAATTAAATTTTGAGGAGGGATCCGTTTACACCATGTTGAATTACACTAACTCTTACACCGCTCATAACTTTTTATACAATATGAATTTAATTAATCCATCCGTTGATTAATAACTATACATCATCAAGATCATTTGTGTCAAATTTGAGAAAATTTAAACATCATTGAGTATAAATTCAAATAGCTCCATTTTCATATACTTTTAATTTTGGCGTATGTAAATAAAGTACTAAATGATTTTGGATTTTTGTGAAATTTGATATAGATGATCTACATGATAGAAACTTTCAATCCAACGGTTGATTGGATTAAATTTGATTTGGTGTAAGAGTTATGTGCGGTGTAAGATTTGGCGTAATTCAACATGGTGTAAATGGATCTCTCCTCTTAAATTTTATATTTTAAAAATAACCAAATTCTAAAGAAATTCAAATTAAAACATGTCAAGTGACAAAACTTTCCTTAACCAACTAAATTTGGTTGTTTTAGAATTTGTTGATTTGTTAGATTATTTTCATGATTTTTTATTTTTGTAATTTTTTATTATTTTTTAAGACAAATGAAGCATTTTAAATAATTTTTTTTTAGTTTTCTTAACTTCAATCCTAAAAATCCATAATCTTTTGATTTTTTCAAGAAAATAAAGTTTATCCCTTTTTAGATTCCTATTCTCAACCCAATATTATTAAAAACTCTTTTTTTAACAATTTTCGTAACTTATGCATCAATGCATAACAAAAATCATTAATTAATAATAATCAACTTGAAAATATTCTTTAAATGTTGTAGATATTTTTCTCCTATTTGTCTTCTCAACGATCCAATTAATTTAGGTCTTCTCAATGATCCCATTAAGTTCTCTTCTATTAGTAAATTTTCTTCTATTAGTAATAGATTTTTTTTGTTTGAAAAAGATTTGAATCAGATTTGGAATAAAACTATTACATTCAAAAGAATAATACAATACCAAAAATTGAAACTTTTTAATGGAATACAAATTTTCGTAACTTATGCATCAATGCATAACAAAAACCATTAATTAATAATAACCAACTTGAAAATATTCCTTAAATGTTGTAAATATTTCTCACCTATTTGTCTTCCCAATGATCCATTAATTTCGGTCTTCTCAATGCCATTAATTTCGGTCTTAAATGTTTTAGATATTTATCTCCTATTTGTTTTCATAATAATCCCATTAATTTCGGTATTAAATGTTGTAGATATTTCTCTCATATTTGTCTTCCCAATAATCTCATTAATTTCGGTCTTCTCAATGATACCATTAAGATCTCTTCTATTAGTAAATTTCTCTTCTATTAGTAATAGATTTCTTTTTTTTTTGTTTGAAAAAAATTTGAATCAGATTTGGAATAAAATAATTACATTCAAAAGAATTATATAATACCTAAAATTGAAACTTTTTAATGGAATAAAAATTTTCGTAACTTATGCATCAATGCATAACAAAAATCATTAATTAATAATAACCAACTTGAAAATATTCCTTAAATGTTGTAAATAAAGTAAAGTAAGACTAATTAAGAAAATCCATATATCCATAAAGTAAAGTAAGACTAATTAAGAAAATCCATATATCCATATAAGAAATAAAGTAAGACTTAAAAGAACAAAATTTTGCTGCAACTTGTGTGTAATGCATTAAATCAATATGAGAATTTGATGCAACATTTCTCCCCTCCTTTTCTGCTTTAAGAACACGATTTGATTAAACCCAAATTGTATAAATTCCTTCTCACAAGGCTACCAAGAGACAATAGCACTGCCCCACCAACTCCAACTATTTGATCTTCTCTGTCTGCCTTCTGATGGCATATGAATGACAACTCTTTTACTTTTAAATTGTTTAAACCAATTTTGTGCCTAACAGATTCTATAATTTTTGGGTCAGCTGGGTATCCAATAGCATCAGTTACATAGAAAACATTTGCAGTCATATCCCCTATAGTGGATATCTCAGCCCTTGTTACATTCAACCCATTCTCTCTGAATGTTCTCATCACCTCAGCTAGAAGGCCTTGCTTATCTTCCTTGCATAACTCTAGCCTAACACCATGTATTCAAATTATTAACAATTAGCAAGTAATTAATAAATATTAGCACGTTCGTAACGAATGTCATATCACAAATTAAAGAAATAAAAGTGACTGAAATGATGCTATACCTCAGATGCCCTCCTTTCCACTGCAGCTTGCAAACATTGAATCACACGCCGACGTTCTGGTTCCGAACTAATTGGTGTGTCATCCTTGTGTCTTATATAAAACTCCTAAAATAGCAATTTGAATATAACCATTAATTAAGCACGTAAGCCAAGTTAAAGAACAACACATTTGATGTGGAATAATAATTACCAGGAATGCTTGTTCACTCGTTGTGTTAATATTTGCATGAAACACAACATATTCCATGTCTGTCAAATTGCATACGACATCAAATAAAAGCTTAGTTCGATCCTTGCATTGAACATTCACAACCGAATAACAGCTACCCCTTTCTGCCCAATTTTGGACCGTCACTAATGGGGTATCGGAAGTAAATTTGAAAATGGGATTTCTCTGATAATCACGGTCAGCATACATCATTTGATGCAGCCTTCTTTCAGGGTGTGTGACAGCCATAGATATGGAAGTTTTTGCACTCTTGATGTCATTGTCTCCCTTCAAAACATTTCTTAAACGTGCCTCAAGCCTATCAATTTTCTCCAAGTCCTGAATAGCAGACCCTGAGATAGAGTCTTTAACATATATTAGGGAGGCGATACGGCCATTGTGAGTCCAAAACTTAGCCTCAACCACATCACATTGCAACTCAGCCAGTACGGCAAACACCTCCGAAAGAAGACCGATACGATCGATTCCAATCCGTTCCAATTAATTCCAGGACAATGAGACCATTTGAGCCATTAGTTCTCCCATAGTGAATGCTGCCAAATGACTGTTAAATAAAAACATAAAAGAATTCAGTCGGTGTTAATAATATATAACAATAAAAACCGCCATAACTATATGGATGAATCAGTTACAAACGATTAATACCTGTTCGATGTATTTGAAAACACTCTCATCCGTTAGCTTGTTTCCATTTTGATCCGTAACATGGAAAACTGCATCGAGTGGTCAACTATTAGTTCAATCAGGATCAGAATTATCACCGGAAAAAAGAACCAAAATACGGGGAAATTAACTTACCATCAATGAACCATCTGCCATCAGAAGAAATGTAAGCCTTCTTGATTGAAAGGTTCAGATCAGTGAGCACTTGAACTGCATCCAAGAGAATCCCATGCTTTTTGGCACTATCAACCTGTGAATTTCATCAAATCAGAAACATTAGTTTAATTATCCATATTACCATGATTCAATTCACATGAAGATTAAAACAATAAAAAAGTAAACTTTATGAAACAAAATGTCAAAATGATTATTTTTGGTGCAAGGTTACCTTCACTATAGTTGCTGTGGAGCAAACGACATTGTCTATGACAACCCTGTTTCACAATAAAAATTTTAATCAGTGAAATCACCTAATTTTTTATGGAAAAAATTCAAAAATTGTATCGCCATTATCAATTACATACAATACAATTCCAAAAGAACATTGAGCAATTAAATCGTTACATCAAAACTTATGATAAAGAGAATTTTAACAATACTAACACAAATAGGAGTATAATCAAAACATGACTTCAAATCGAGAGATTTGGAATCAGGAACATTTAAAATTAAAAAAAAAAAACCACATTGAATCTATAATCAACCACCTTGAAGAAGAATGAGTGATCCTTGACTTGACGCTGGAAATGAAATGACTAAGGGGAAGAGGAATCGAAACAGAGAGAGCTTTTCTTTTCCATTGTTTTTCATTTGGTGAATAATGAATAAAAGAAAGAATTGAAGGGGAAAAGGAATCGAAAGAATGGGAGAGAGGAAATGAGTGTTAGTTTGAAGAGTGAGATATGAAAGAGGCTACCCGTTGGCTTCTCATTGAACCACTATCATACATAACCTGACGGTTTAGCTTCTGTGAAGCTTCTTGAAAACTCCATTCATCAATGAGTAATAGATTACAAACCCCCCATAATATCCCCAAACCCCAAATCTAGACTTCAAGTTACTAAAATATCGTTTCTTCTCTCAAGTCCCAACTTCTCTTCACAATACATACATTCCCTTTCTTCTCCCAACCCCTCCCACCACGGTCGTCCTCTCCCGCCGCCGCCGTCGCAGTCACCCCTCACGCCGCCGTCGTCCGCTTCTCTCTAAGGTTCGTGTGCTTCGTTTCTTCTCTCACAGCAAGGAGAACTCCCCCAACTCACCCCTACTGTTGCCGCGCCTCTCACCGCCCTGCTATCATCGCCCCTCACGCCGCCATCATCGCCATTCACTCCGCCGTCGTCAGCCTCTCTCTAAGGTTCGTGTGCTTGTAAGAGACTTATGCAAAGTTTGTCTGTATCTTTGGGTTAATTGTTGTTATATAGAAATAATGCAGAAGCAGACATGTTTGGGTATAACACATTTTCAAAATAATGCAGATCCAGGTCTCAGAACTTTTTTTTCTTCAAATTTTCATAATTTCCGAGATCTTGGGGTCGGAAATTGTGGTCAAATTCCGAGACCCCTCAATTTTCCGACTCTGGAAGGTCAGAAAACGTCCGTGCAGTAAAAAAAAAAGTGAACCTTGCTGATCGGAAGCCATATTTTGGAGAAGGGAGAGGGAGAGGTTGAGTGATCAAAGAGGGGAAGACTTTTTATTTTTTGGAGAAACAAGGAATAGTAACTTGCTATAATTGGTAAAAAGAGGTTTGGGATTTGGGGATAATTAATGGGGTTTGTATTTTAGTAATTTTTTAATTTGGACATTTGGTAATTTCACATTAAAATTTGGGGTTTGTGGATATTAAAAGGGGTTTGTAATCTCAAACTCTTCATTAATTATGGGGTTGAAGCCAAAAAAAACTTTGCACCAACCACCTTTGGACTTGAAGCCCACTAACCGAAACAATGGGTTCCCGATGTCTGCCCATTAATTATGGCTCATTTCCTTATGTGAGTGTTTTGTGCTTAAGTGGAGTAAGTGTAATTAGTCAAAATTGGGTCAAAATTAGAGGAAGATTAGGCGGGAAAATCACTTGATTAGAGAGCAGAGATTCATGACTGCTTTGCTTTTATATATTATATTGATAATGAATTCCACACAATAATGGATATATCAAGAAAAAAAATATGTGTTCTTGACATTTTTTGTAAGCACTTTTTGATACCCAATTTAAAAATATGTGTACTTTCGTAAGCACTTTTTTATGAGTCTGGAAATCTGCCCTAACCTTGGTGATCGAGCCTCCATAATCCAACTTTTTTTTTTAGAAAAGTTTAGATAAGTTTGATTGTCCGCATAAGTCAGCCCAGTTGGTAGCTACAGGGACACCTAGATAGTTTAGGCCTTCAGATCCTGGGTTCTAGTCTCAAATACCTCCTTTGTAATAATAATAAAATAATAAAAAAATTGGATTCTGGAGGCTCGATCACCAAGGTTAGGGCAGACTTCCAGACTCAAACATCAGTAACAAACCGGGGATCTCTCACAACTCCATCTGAACCGATTTTTTAAAGAAAAAAATTAATTTTGGATTAAATTAAAACCAGTTTAAAATTTGGATGTGAAATTGATTCGTATTAAAATCGTTTACGAATCTAAACCAAAATCAAAACCGGTTTTAAATATGAACCAATGCAAACTGTCTAAAAACAATTATGGTTTTGAACTAATTATTACTTATAATAATTTTTTTTAACTGGCTTGATTCAGTTCAGTTTATTGATTTAGTTCAATTATTTGATTCTTTTAGACAGGTTTACCGATCAAATTTTGATTAATAACTATCACAAGGCTTGCATTCATGATATTACACCTATCATTCATGCAATAGTAAGGAAGTGAAAAAATATAGCAATGATGATGATGCACATGAAATGGTGAATAAGTACGCGGAGTTTAGCACACGCAGCCGGGAGCACTAGTCCTCATCATCATCAATAACATCCAACCTATCTTTTTCGCTGTTGATCTTTCCATCTTCATTAAATCCCCATTCCACCCTAGATGGTTGTGGTGGTACTGTGAAAGTGATTGAAATGGGGTTTGAAAAAAATTTGAGAAAGAAAAAAATGAGTTAGGATAACTGTAAGATAATTTAAATTTTTAATAAAAATGGGGTTTTGGAATAATTATGAAATTTGTATTCCTGGAAATTTTTCTTCCTCGTTTACCAATCTATCCGTCCATCTCCAAAAGGCCAATAAAATAGTCAAATGGCCATTTTTTTAAGTAATCAAATGGCCTCACAAAATAAAAGTTCAATTATAATTTAATTCTAAACTTTAAAGCCTAATACTCTCTTCATCCCTATTTATGAATCACGCTTTAAAATATTTTGTTGTCCTTATATATAACTTACTTTAAAATATCTAGACTTCTTTAAATATTTCATACCAAATGAGTATCTTTAAGGTAATAGAATGGTAATTAATGTAGAGATAAATGAAAAGATTGATAAAGTTTTGAGGATTTTTTTTAAGTACCATAATCTAAGAGTTTGAAAAAAAAAATGTAAAATTTTATCTCTCTTAAATACATCATTTCCTATGAAACTTTGACATTTTTGAATTCTTATCCTTGACTACTCTTAAAAATGAGATTAAGCAAATCCAAGTTTCAAATAGGATACTTTGAAATGTTCATAATTTTTAATTATTTTGAGAATAATAATTACTTTCAATTAATTTTCTTAGTCTTGATAGATTGATAAAAACGACATATATATAAACAAGGACAAGGGAGTATAGATTAGAATCCATCGTAGGTTTATCCGCACAGATACGACCTGATCTTCTAATTGTTTTTATTTATTTATAAAACCACATGCAATAACGTGAAATGCTGCCTGATATTTGTACATAAAAGCAACTATTCTCAAACCTGCCCCTTAATCAGTCTCATTTTATTGATACCCAATTTAATTACCCATTCTACAATTTTTATAGAATTATTATTGCCGACCACAAAGCACAAACAAAAAGAAAAAGGAAAGAAATAAAGAATAGCGACTAATTAATATGCAGGCAAGATGAAAGCACATTGAAATCAAAATCCCCTACATGCACATGGGTTGCCTTGTATAGGATCTGATGGACTTTATTTTATGTGAACGAACGGATACAGATATCATTAAAAAATTATTATATACATGCACGAGTATAACAAATATTTTCTTAACATTTTTTATTAAAAAATACAGTAATACATGTAGAGAATAATGAGTATGCACTGATGTTGTAAAGCTTTTTACACTATCAGTCCATCATCCATCACTCATTTGGATTACTTTAATTTAAATGTCAATAATCATAAAAGAATGAATGATGGATGATGCATTGATGGTGTAAAAAAAAACTTTACACTGTCAGTGCATTACCCATTTTCTCATACATGCAATGTGCAATTAATTATTTGTAGAAAATATTTGCAAGAAAGGCTCGAACATTTATACATATAGATGTTTATGTAGTAAAAATTTTAAAGTCCTTAGTGACTTATATCTCATATAATGAACCCAAAAATTTTAGACAATGTAAACGAAAATAACATACCAGCAAAAAGTTTTAACGGAGAGAAAGTGAAAATAATAAATAACTGTCATATGATATAAATATTCCTACTATTCGCAACTTTCGTGAGGGCAATTGCCCCCCAATAGTTTCAACCTAGGTTTGTTTTTACTTATTTTTGTTGTGAGACTGATCCTCCATTGAAAAAATGATGTTGATTATGGTTAGTTGTGTGTGAAATACTATTGTTTAAAAAAAAAAAGTGTAACTGTACCAAAAAAAAGTGTAACTACTATATTAATTGATCTTATTTTCAAAATTAGCACTTAGCACAATATTTCATGAATCCATGTATTCGGGATCGAAAATTTGGAATTTCACAAAATTCGGTTGTTTAATGAAAATAATTTGATTGCACATGGTAAAAGACTAAAAAAATAATGTGTAGTTACGAGTCATAAATACTCAAAATCTATTTTCTATGGTTAAAAGAGAAAAGACTAATTCATTACCTCATAACGATGTGGGAGGTTAGTTGCCATTATACTTTCCTACAACAATTTTTCATTCTGTGGGAGGGTTACTATATATTAGCAGGTTATTGCTTTGTTACAATTGTAAAGGGGGTTATTCGAAGCTGACCATGCAGCTTATGGTTTATTTGTTCTGTGGACTGTTGTGTGAATCCCCTGGTTCACTTTTTTGGAATAAAATTGCTTGTTTGCCTTTCAAAAAAAAATTACCTCATAACGATAGATCATGTAACAATGCCAAAGAACCTAAAATTAAATGACATTGAATTAAAACATGAACAAAATAAAAAATGAATTGACCTGTGATCTTCTATGAAAATAGAGATCCACATATATATTCATCCCCACACTCGGACAGCAATGACGGTAATGTGGAGAATAGCATATTACTAGTGTAATGTAGATAATTATTACCAGTGTGATGCAGACGATAATATATAAAGGCTAAGGTCAATAAGGTTAGCAATAAGGGATTTATTGTTTCATGGGGTTATAGTATATGATTTTTATTGCGCTTTTGTATTGTAAATATGTGAGTGTTATTATTGTCTTATATATCCAAAAAGTAAGACATTACGTAAAGAAAGTTCAGTACAATTGGTAGATGATTGAATTTTTTAAGTATATTGTCAGACAGGGGTGCAATCTTTGTCGAGGATATGAAAAAAACTTTATTGATAGAGGCAAAACTTACTTTGATGATCTTTACACCTCCAAAAAAATAATTCTTCACCTATCAATTAAAAAAATACCCTTGATGCACACCAAAAAGTAAGACATTATTGTTTCCTCCCAAAAGTATTACTACTTATATTTCTATACATACGTTTATTAAATAAATTTTTGTCCTATAAAAAAATACGAATATCGATCATTATTAAAATGTCATTAAATTAAGGTGATGACTAAATACATATTTGATTTGATGATGAAAAATTACATTAAGACTCAAAACCATGATAAATATAAAATAACTTTAAATAATTTTCACTTCCCAAAATCAATTTTAGAAAATTAAACGTCAATTCTTCCTAAAATAACGAATTCACTTCCAATGTGAGTCAAATGATGGACCATTATCTATTTCTTATTTTTCTGATTTCTCATTTTCTAATTCATTGGGTTTGGTGTTGATCCGATGGAATTTTTCTGGGTCCCCACGAGGGGCATCCATTAAAAACCGTGTAAATTTGGTATACACCATATTTACCAAATTCAAATAATTGAAGGGTGAACTCGTCCTTTTGTTTCACATATCTTGGACCCAACCCACCTTCTCAGAAGATCTATACTAACATGATCAATTTAAAAGTCATGTGTGTTGGCATGATGGTATGTACAACGAGGTTAAAATACACATTTAGCTTTGTCAATTTTTTTAAATCAAATTATTCAAGCTATTCATGTTTGATGTTGTATGGTGGGGAAACAAACCCATTTGGAAATCAATTATTCAATTGGACGAAATTTGAAGAGATTTTTTTTTTTCCAGCATGTATAAAATTAGCTGAAAAAAGACAAAAAGAGCCTGTGTGACGACCGACGATAAATTTTTATGTACAGTGACAATATTATTATTATACTTAATTTATAAAAATAAAATCTAGTATGAAAACAATATAATGCTATCAGATTCAGAAATTGTAGGGGTTCCTCGTGACCGACAATGTATGTTGTGGATTGGAAATGCATGTGGGTTTTAATGGTTTTGTCTCACCTTCCATAAAATCATTACATGAAATTTGAAGCAACTAAAATATAGTACTCTTTTTTTATTATATAACGAAAATAACTTTGCTAATGGAAGGAAAAAAACTATGTACACGCGTCCATGTATAACATATCTACATAGATCAAGAAATTCCTTTCTTTCAATGATGGAAATGTCGCTGGCTCAATTAGATGATGCTTCAAACATTTTCTTCAATTTTAGGATGGGATAAATTATTAGAGTAATAATTTGGATTGCTAAATCATAAATTATATATGAATCATTTTAGTAAGTTGCATTGAGATTAAAATGTTAATTAATAATTTGCAAACAAAAGTGTATTATAACTATTGTTTTTAACATATATAGGTGTGCCTATTATCGAGAATCAACTATTCCAAAAATTTAAACCGTTAATGAAGGCACATCAATAATTTTATATTAATATCTAATTTATATAATTATTATTTTTTTTAGATAAAAAGAATTCATTCCGTTAACCAAAAAAGAATTCATTCCAAAAAAGAATTAAGAAGTACAAGTGATACTTTTAACATAAAGACTAGTCAAAATTTCATTCCAAAACATGTATAACTATTAATCACTATATTATTTTAAATTTGTGAAACATGTGTAATCTTTTTATGGGAATGCTTTGGAGTTTCTCTTTTTTCTGCATTAGGTAAAAGAAGATAATTCTAATAGAAATATATAATCTAGAGAAGAAAACAAAATATATGATGCATGTCAATAAGGTCACTAATCACTGCTCACTAATGAACAAGCAATAAATGAACTTCATTATAAAAAAAATACGATGAACTAATTTCATACTACATGATTGCTTGTGAGATTTGTTTGCCAACATTAACATGGCTTTTGGACAAAGCTATCTCTTCATGGAAAATGGAATCTTTAAAGAATAGGATAGTTCCAGTGGCATGATTGTAATTAAAAGTCAAATTCAGTGGCATTTTCATGTGATGAATCAAATAAAAGCAAGTGCTCTAGTCCATGAATCTCACAACCCAAACAAACTCACATATCTCTCTTACTTTCTTTTGTGTTGTTTCATCAAAATGGAGAAGCTCAAACTATTACTAGTGCTATTCCTCTCAACATGCCATGCTGCTTTGTCCATCACTGATGGTGAGTTTTAGTTATTAACTCCACTTGTATATGAATAAATGCATGTAAATCACTTTTATTTATTTTTCTTCAACAAAATTTAAAACCATCATATCAATTAATAAAGTAGGATGTGCTCTCTTAAAATAGTGTACTATGAAAAAATCCAACTGTACTTCGATGCATGTTCATATTTGCATCAGCAACATTTTGATGAAAGTTTTTCTTATCAAAAAAAAAAAAAAAAAAAGAAGAAGCAACGAATACAGAAATTTTAGACTGTACGACGATATACTATATTAAAAGAGTATGATAATGTTAATGATCACTTTAAGAATACTTTTTAAAGAATTATAAAAAAAATAGAAAATTGTACGTCATTGAAAATTTAAATCTAGCATTTTTTTTTTACTAAAAACAATATTTCTCATACAAAATCACTTCTCTTACTACTTTAAACAATATCTCAATAACACTCGTAACATTTTTCTAAAATCATAACAATTTTTAATAAATAAACATATTAATTACTAATATGATGAATCTAGGGATACTCATCAACACTTATAAAATATAAAACATATAAAAAATTCTAAAATAAGAAAAAGATCAAACATCTAATCATAAATTTTCATAACTATTCTTTATGTGTATTCATATTCTAAAAACATTAAATAGGTAAATAAAAGTTTGGTGATTTATATTTCAAAATTTTCATTTTAGTTTTTGCAGATAATTTGTTGTTAATATCATAATTGACCACTTCAATAATTATTATGACACGTGTCATATATGAGAGTTGATCATATCAATATTAGAAACTAAAATAAAATTTTGGAGCATTTAAAAACTAAAACCAATGAAAAATTTATTAAAACTTAAATAAAAAATCACCAAATTTTCAAGGACAAAAACATATTTCAACCTATATTTATATATACACTAAAAAAAATTAGAAAATTTTGGGTGCTATATGACCCTCACTAAGGAACTCATGATGATACTACAATTTTTTTTCCTAAACACAAATAATTGCGTAGGATTTTGAACATTGCATGTGCCTCAACTGCAACCATGTGAAATGCTATCGGTCTGCGATCTGCATTGTGTCTGAACCCGCAATACATACTATATTCACACTGCCATATCTTAGGGCATTCTTGTATTTTTACTAATATGTTTAAATAATAATATAATACTGCTAACATGAGAGAATAAGAGCCTTCAAATAATAAACTTTTTTCCCCCTAATTTTTTAGACTGGGACAAGAGATTAAATAATAAACTTAGTTTTTAATTTTTTGACTCATTATTCTTAATTTTTAAGATTAAGGTTAAACAAAAACCTTTTTTTTTCAAAGGAAGATAGCTTTTCGGTCATTGGGCATAGCTGAAACTGAAAGTCTGAAACAATTGTGGGGTTACAACATTTGTGGTGGACAGAAATTCTCTCGATTTTCTTAGCACTAGTTTACTATATGAAAAGGTAAAGAGATGAGAAGACATAAATATAAAATCGGTGTTAGCTAGATGCTCACTTAAAATAAATAACGCACCTATGACTTATGATCATTCATATAGCATAATACTATATACTATATTGAATCTCTCGCAATATGTGCTCACATGAATTAACTCTTCTTAAAGAATGGAAAACATATTTTTTGTATTAAGTTTTACCTAAGGATTAATTCTTGCCCAGGATTTTGCATTGGCATCATTTTTTTTTTCCACAATTCAACAATCAAAGTAATGTAAAATCATTTAAAATGATATTGCGCCATAGTTAAGATCTACCATCCCTTGAAAATTTTGTTACTAAGATCTACCATAAAAATAATATGCCGACAACTTCTGGGGATCAACGAGAACAATAGTAGTACTTTGCTATTTGGAAATCTTTTCACATGGCATACACACTTTTCCATGTGCTGACAGCTCGCACTAACATGTTCCATATCATATGGAACAAGACCAAAAAGTGATGTTAAAACGAAATTAGTACTACTTTCTTGTTACCAGTTAAAAAAAAAAGTACTTTCTTGTTACCACTAGTATTTTGTTACTCCATTTGTGTCATCAACGATTAATATGGTATGATCAAATTTTTTGAAACTATTATCAAGAGTTCGATCTTCATGTATGAAAAAAAAAGTTTTGTTAAAAAAATAAAACTTATAGTACTTTAATACTTTTTCTGATTTCTATTATAATATTATAAGAAAAAATAACTAATATCACACTTATTACGAAGTTAATTGGCTTTATTTAATTTTCTTAAATTCATAAAAAAATAAAGCTATTTTAGGAAAGTTACATTGAGAATTAAACAAAAATTAAATGAAACAACCACTTTATAAAAATATATTAGGAATAATTGTATTGAAAATACAAAATTAATTAACTTTTTTTAAACCAAGAAAAATTAAATTTTTTTTATTTATATTAGAGACCACAGTGTTTACTCATGAAGAAATGCTAGTTTTTGTCTTTTTGATTGTCAGCTAAGAAGATTTTTTTTTTTCATTTACTATATAATTTTCGTGGGATCATAATGCATACTTGTAAACTTCATCAGGTTTATTGCCTAATGGTGACTTTGAGCATGGCCCAAAACCATCACAATTGAAGGGCTCAGAAGTGTTGGGCCATGATGCCATACCCAATTGGACTGTTTCAGGCTTTGTAGAATACATAAAATCAGGGCAGAAACAAGGTGACATGCTCCTAGTTGTGCCTGAGGGTGCCTATGCTGTGAGGCTAGGCAATGATGCTTCAATTAAGCAAAAGGTGAAGTTCACTAAGGGTTACTTTTACTCAATCACATTTAGTGCTGCAAGAACATGTGCACAAGAGGAGAAGCTCAATGTGTCTGTGGTCCCAGCCAATGAGGATTTAGATTGGGGTGTGATCCCAATTCAAACTATGTATGGTAGCAATGGTTGGGAGTCTTTTGCTTGTGGGTTTAGGGCTGATTTCCCAGAAGGAGAGATTGTGATCCATAATCCAGGAAAGGAAGAGGACCCAGCTTGTGGCCCACTTATTGATTCGGTTGCTTTGAAGGTTTTGAATCCACCAAGAAGAACTAGAGGTGAATTCTCTCTCTTGGTAGCTTTGATGCTTTGTCATTTTGATGTGAAATGCTTTAAACATTTACTTTTTAAAAAATAAAATAAAACTTTTTAAGTTGAATATTCTAAAATTAATTATTTTTTAATCTAATTATACTCTTTTAAAAAAATATATATGAAGACTTTTAAACTTTCTATTTATTATTAAAAATCGTCTCTTTCATTGCACGTTCCATGCATAACACAAGCGTTGACATAATATAATATACTCTCTCCGATCTTTATTATAAGCCCCATTTAGAGAGAATAAAGATTAGAGAGAATAATATAGTAGACTAAGGCTAGTAGATAAAGTCTTGGTTCCGGTTTGATTCATTCATTGAGAAAATAAATTATATATGTACATGAAGTAATATCATTAATTATTATAACATATCCTAATTAAATATGGAGAAAACTTTCATTATAAACATAACATACTAGTGTCACAAATAAAGTTCTTCAAAGTATTTTTTTTTCATCAATTAAGTTTTTCAAATATTTTAATATTATCACATTTATCTTTAATAAGGACCCAATTGAACTCTTCGATTACATTCTTAATTTAACATTATTTTACATTTTTCAAAAATTTATTGTATTTTCTTAAATATATGTGATTGGTTTAGCATGAGTGGTTGTGGTTTGGCATAAAGTTAACTAATTAATTCTTCAATGTTTTTGGGGTGCAGCCAATTTGCTGAAAAATGGAAATTTCGAAGAAGGCCCATACGTGTTCCCTAATGCATCATGGGGAGTCCTAATACCACCCCACATTGAGGACTCTCACAGTCCTTTGCCAGGTTGGATAGTTGAGTCACTCAAAGCTGTGAAGTACATTGACTCCAAACACTTCACGGTACCCGAAGGACAAAGGGCCATTGAACTTGTGGCAGGGAAAGAGAGTGCCTTAGCACAAGTGGTTTTCACAACCATTGGAAAAGTCTATGATCTCACTTTTGCCGTTGGTGATGCTAACAATGCATGTGAAGGCTCAATGGTCGTTGAAGCATTTGCTGGTAGAGACACTGTCCAAGTGCCATATCAATCTAAAGGGAAAGGAGGGTTTATTAGAGGCAAGCTTAGGTTTAAGGCTGTGGCATCACGTACACGTGTTAGGTTCCTTAGTACATTCTACACTATGAAGAATGATAACTCGGGTTCACTTTGTGGTCCAGTTATTGATGACATTAAATTGCTTAGTGTTCGTTACCCCGGTCGTCATGCTTAGATTGACGACGGTCAAGGTTTTAAATCGTGGTTGCAGTTATGTTGTGTTTATCTCAAAGATTATTGTGAGCGAAAAAAAGTTGATGAGGTCATGTTGCCGTTAGAGAGACTCTTGCAACAGTAATGTTTAAACCGCCGCAGTTGATGAGATTACATAATAGGAGTACTAATGCAAAGAGAATGCAAGTGGTTTGGTTGTTGCATTTAGTTGAGCTTATATGATATCATACTATAGGTTAATTCCTTGTAATAATAATGATATATAGTAGGAGGGCTTATTGTTGAATGAGTTTTATCGAGTTTATTATTCATGTATGTAGTTCGTTGTTAATCTTTGTCAATCAGAGACAATGAAAATTGAGATCGTTTTTTTTTTTTTTTTTTATTACTTATTAACGTGATAGATATAGAGTAGTTATTTAAATGAATTTCTTAATTTCGGCTTTTAAGAATCTAAAAGTATAATCATAAGAAAATTCGACCGAAGCACATTAAAATTACCCTACAAAGTAAAGTACTTTGCATTGGCAGCCTATAGAGTTTTGGGTTATTAGTTTACATACATGTATTGTTATGAATTAATACGAAAAATGCTTTGTTGAGAAAACTTATATCCACTTCCGTGATCTCTCCATCTCAAAATGGATTAATCTCTGACTGTATGTCAGAGAACACTCATGCTTTAGCAAGTTTGTTATTGATATTTTATAGGTACAAGGCAGATTTTTTTTTTTTGAGAATTATTAATAATTTATCATAAATTTGTAAAAGTTAACAACAATACAAATATAAAATCAACCGTAAAAAAAATTTACGAGTAACTATAGTTTAGTAAATAGATGTTTGAGACTTTAAAAAAAAAACAGATTTTGATGTTACAAATAGTAATGAGCTTAAAAAAATTGAAATGATGGCAAAATAATCATCTTACTCTCTTCCAGAACTTTTGTGACACTTTAACTCTTGGACGGGACTATTTTAAACCATTTTTGATATCTTTAAGGACCAACTAGGGTTTTTCAATTTCCAAAAACCAAATTTGTTCAAACGACGCAATTGCTCTTTAAAAAAAAAACTCATGATTGATAACAATGGTCTAGTCAAAAAGCACTAAAATGAATTTTGACTATATCAACAAGCAATTTTATGCTAAATGAAAACTTAGCTTGGTCTCTATAAATTTTTTCAATGGATCATATTATGAGCTATGAACTAGATTAATATATCACAAAAGCTTTAAGACTTGTTTCATGGACATGATAGGAAAGATAATAAGGTATGATAATCTATCGTATCTTCTTAGTATTTCGAGTTTGGTGAGCCAGCATGATAGGATAGTGTTATATATTCGGTTGGTTTATCCTATCTTGTTTGTCTAATGAATTTTTTATTATATACCAGGATCTAGGTTAGATATGAGCCTGATTGGATATTGGATAGTGTAGTTTTTTCTCTCGTACCTTGGGACATATAGTTGGTAAAAAAACTTGGCTCGAGTGGGATGGCCTGAGTTCGATCTATGAGCAAGCTTAAACTCTTAAAATACATCCGGTCGAATAAATCCCGAGCATTTTTAGCCAGATTTATAAAGTTCGAACCGGCCAAACATTCAGACCCAATATCACCTAAAAAATAAAAGCCCAAATTTAGTTTTAAAAAAGTGACCCACTACTAGGTTTGATTATATGTTTTTTGACCCAAACTTCATCTAGGCCGCCTTTTTAACCGGGCCCGATCATTGTTCGAGCCCAAAGTGGGCAGGTCCAAACCCAATCGAGTTGCCCAAATTGTCATCTCTATCCACACATTAACACTGCGCCTCCGTCGCCACCATCATCATATTATCATCAATTCATTAATCTCATTGTTATATACATGCATGAAACATTGGATAAATGAAAGCTATCATGCTCTCTATTATATTTATTATCATATTCTAATCAAACATCCCCTTAAAACTTAACGTGACAAAATTTATGTATTTATTTTTTTACACCAACCACTACCTGGATCTAGTTTAAAAAGAAAAAAAAAAAGTTTACCAGTGAATATTCACTCTTTTAATTTTTTTCATGGTGTTTGAGGGAAGCAAGGAAATAGGGCACGTGATTGGCACGTGAGTTGGGGGGATGCTGGGTCACGTTCCAAGTGTGTTTAGTTTTGTACATAGCTATGCGCCTTTTCTACTCATCATCATTTTACTGATTCATACTTTATTCATTCATAACAAGAGAAAACTGTTAAAGAAGAAGAAGGGTTAGTTCCCATCATCGAATCCCTCTTTCTCTCTCTCTCTCTCTCTCTCTCTCTCTCTCTCTCTCTCTCTCTCTCTTCTTACTACTCTGTTTAATCAAACGACACCGTTTTTTATAACCCAACCCATCATGTATCGTAGACTCTTATCTTCTCTTTCTAATCTCAAATCCCTAACCTCTTCTCATCCCCGATCCGCTCTTCGATTCGCCGCCGCGAATCCTCCTCCATCTTCCTCCTCTTTCCTCATCCGCACTCTCACCACTCAATCAGGTAATTCTTATTTATTATTTATTTCTATTATTTAATTTTTTTAAAATTTCTCCGATTGCGTGATTGAACGTTGAATTCGGTTTTTGATTTTGTGATGAAAGAAGGTGGTTCGATCAAGAAGAGGGTTGAGGATGTAATGCCAATCGCTACTGGTCACGAGCGCGAGGAGATTCAAGCTGAGCTTCAGGTCTCCTAATTTTTATTTTTATTTTTTTGAATTTTTATTTGTAAATAATTTTAATGTCAAATATTATGGTACTATGATTTATTGTGATTTATTTATTTATTTATTTTTGAATTGTGGTAAAATAAGGGCCTTTTGGTTTTATTCCCTGTGCCTGTCTGTCAACTTGTTTATTTCGGTTTTAGTCTATGGAGTTAGTTGGCAATGGCGGCCGCTTGTGTTTTTGTTTTGGATTTTGGTTCCTATGATAATGTTGATGCTTTGACTTGGTCCATGTAATGTGTTAATTTTTTTCATTTGGATCTCACAAATTGCAATTGAGTCTGCCATGTTGGCAGGAAGGAAACACAGGCACTTTGTATTTGTCGTCGTGTCATGTCGGATACATATCATGATGACATGTATCTGTTTTAGACATTCCTAACCATCTTTTTTAGTATTTTATATTTCTTTTATCGTGTTCTCTATGTCCTATGTTGTGTCCGTGTTTCTTTGGTGTCAACACTTAATAGACCCTGGCTGACGGCGGGGACTAAAATCAGAATAGGGGAGTTAATAGGGATTTTGCCCGTTTTTTACTAGGACTAAAGTAGCTGAGATGAGGATGCTGAGGTGGATGAGTGGGCACACCAGACAAGATCGGATTAGAAATGAGTATATTTGAGGAAAAGTTGGGGTGGCCCCTATTGTTGAAAAGATGGTTGAATCTCGTCTTCGGTGGTTTGGGCATGTGTGGAGGAGACCGGTGGAAGCCCCGGTTAGGAGGGTAGACCAAATGGAGGATACTATAAGGGCTAGAGGAAGAGGAAGACCTAGAAAAACTATAGGTGAAACAATTAAGAAGGATATGACAATCAATGCCTTATCAAAAGATATGATTTATGATAGGCCTTTATGGCGTCGTTTGATCCATGTAGCCGACCCCACCTAGTGGGACAAAGGCTTAGTTGTTGTTGTTGTTTTACTAGGACTAAAGTCTAATAACCCCTATTTACATGGAGTAGAAACATGTTTAAGCTTTACCCCAACTCTTGGTGGACTCTGCTTTTTTGTACAAAACATTTCATTTGTGATCACTCAATAGCATTTTAATAATTTCAATTTTAGTCTGCTGATAGTTCTTGCTGTGTGTTTTTTATTTAGGGAAGGAATATTCTTGAAATTGACCATCCCGAAGGTCCTTTTGGCACAAAGGTTAGTGCTGTTACCTTTTTCTAGAAACATTATGTGTATACAAAGGCTTAATATAGTTCTTGTTTTATAGTGTCCAATAGTTGTATGTTGCAGACTTGCAGCTGCTTTCTAATGTGTGTTTTGCTTACTTGATTTTGCCATGGGTTTGATGGTTTTGTTCCAAAACTTCTTTTAGGAAAAATGATTTTGTCAAAGTTAATGCTGTTTCAATTGGGTTGATAAAAATTACTTTTGGATGTGTTATTACCTGGGATTAGGTTCCTCTAAGTGAGATAGTGCCCTTAGATTGTTAGTGGATTACAATATAATCCATTTTTTATTAAATCAAGGGTGCTCTTGATTTGCTAAGTGATGATGGACAACACACAAGTTTTGTTTACTGGAAAAAAAATTTTGTCCCCTAGTTTAGTGGGGCACAAAAGACATGACTTTTTACTGTCGTAGAAGGATGTTTTGTCCAATACTGAAGTATGTTTTCAAATCAACAAGGGACACAATTTTTTTGTGAGCTGTCCCTCATTCTTAGCAAATCAAAAGCACCCGAGGGTGTTGACTTCCTTACTCTCTCATTTTACACACAAGCTCACTTTAGGGTTTAGAGGGACATTTTTCAATTACCTAAGAGGGTAAAGTATTAATACCCTTTTCTTATCCTATACTCAACCTTAACTCAAAGCTTCTTCAATTTACTTTTTCACTTTTCATTTGACCAACATACCTATCTGAGTATTTATTCTTCTTTCTTTTTTTCTTCCCTTTTTCCTTTTTTCTGTCTTGTAAGTATAAAAATTAGTTTTAGTTTTATATCTGCATTAGATTAGATTAGATTGACATTGCCTTATTATATGTGTGTGTGTGTGTGTGTGTGTGTGTGTTACTTTTCATCTGTCTTCATCATCTGTTTTGGTCCACAGGAAGCACCTGCTGTTGTTAAGTCTTACTATGATAGAAGGATAGTTGGATGCCCAGGAGGTGAAGGCGGTAAGTTTTTTCTCTCTTTATGAACCCTTGTGTGTGAGCTTCTTCACGATATGGTGAAAGAATTAGGTAATGATATTGAGTTGAAAAACATGTTTAACTGCAGAGGATGAGCATGATGTTGTCTGGTTTTGGCTGGAGAAAGGCAAGCCTTATGAATGTCCAGTGTGCACACAGTATTTTGAGGTAAGTTGATAACAACATTGAGTATTCTATCATTACCGAAGTCAGGTCCTGAGTTAAATGTCAATATATGTAAGTATGTAGATTGATGAACACTATATTGGGTATGCTTACACTTAAACCATACATGACAAGGTGAACATATAGCCACCCCTTGTTGACGGTTGCGAAGTTTGTGTAGTGCATCATGTGTACAGCTTTTGCATAAATGAACTATGGCTTGAAAAATCTCTGAATGAAGACAGTCTGAATAGTTCTAGTTGAATAGTAATCAACTAACTGTTTTGGTTGGGGACTTGGACTTTACTTTTCATTGGAGAGCCTAATTATTTGGTTAATTTGTTTTTTACAGCTTGAAGTGGTGGGACCAGGTGGTGATCCTTATGGACATGGCGACCACCATTGATGACTACGATCACCATTGTTCACATCCTGCAATTTTTCTTCAGGAATAAAATCTGGAAAGACCAAGAGACATTGTTTTACACTCGACTTTCAAAGTTTCGAGGCCTTGTTTTGTTTTGTTTTATTTTGTTTTGATTAATATGTTAACTTGTTATATCTTGCGGTCTTGCAACTTTAGAGATAGAAAGTTTCTGTGATTAATATGTTGCCGTTAGAGAGACTCTTGCAGCAGTAATGTTTAAACCGCCGCAGTTGATGAGATTACATAATAGGAGTACTAATGCAAAGAGAATGCAAGTGGTTTGGTTGTTGCATTTAGTTGAGCTTATATGATATCATACTATAGGTTAATTCCTTGTAATAATAATGATATATAGTAGGAGGGCTTATTGTTGAATGAGTTTTATCGATTTTATTATTCATGTATGTAGTTCGTTGTTAATCTTTGTCAATCAGATACAATGAAAATTGAGATCGTTTCTTCTTCTTTTTTTTTTTTTTTGAATTACTTAATATGATAGATATAGAGTAGTTATTTAAATGAATTTCTTAATTTCGGCTTTTAAGAAAACTCTGGCCGTGGCACATTAGAATCACCTTGCAAAGTAAAGTACTTTGCATTGGCAGCCTAGAGTTATGGTTTATTAGTTTACATACATGTACTACCGTGAGTATTAAAAGTGCTTTGTTGGGAAAACCTATATCTACTTAGATGATTTTTTCATCTTGAAAAGAATTAGTCTCTGACTATAGGTCAGAAAACATTCATGCTTTAGCAAGTTTGTTATTAATATTTTATAGGTATGGGTGGAAATTACCTTTTTTTAGTCAAGTATCACTTTGACCTCTCCTGTTTTTTAAATAGGACATTTTAATCTTTCAGAATGTGAAAATTCACTTAGTTCCTGAAGATTTTTTTATGGGACACTTAAGTTCCTAAAGAATTTTTTATGGGACACTTAAGTTCGCAATTGAGGTAATTGACAGAGGGGCTTAGTGTTCCATATAAAAATCTTCGGGGATTAAAAGTGAATTTTCATATTTTGAGGGACTAAAGTGTCCCATCTAAAAAACATGAGAGACCAAAGTGATACTTTACTTTTTTTTTTTAAAAGGATTCTTGATTTATTATAAATTTGTAAATGTTAACAACAGTACAAATATAAAATCAACCATAAAAAAATTTCACGAGTAACTATACTTTACCAAATAAATGTTTGAGAATTAAAAACATAAGATTTTGAGGTTACAAATAGTAGTGAGCTAAAAAAAAATTGAAATGGTGGCAAAATAATCATCTTACCCTCCTCGAGAACTTTTGTGACACTTTAACTCTTGCATGGGACTATTTTAAACCATTTTTGATATCTTTTAAGAATCAATTAGGGTTTTTCAATTTTCAAAAACCAAATTTGTTCGCTCAAAATTTTGAAACGACACAATTGGTCTTTAAAAAAAAAAAAACCTCATGGTTTAGCAAAATTCACTAAAATTAATTTTGATTATATCAACAAAAAAATTTTATTTTAAATGAAAACCTAGCTTGGTCTCTATAAATTTTTTTTAGGATCATATAATGAGTTAGATTAATATATCACAAAAGCTTTAAGACTTATTTGATGAACAGGATAGGATAGATAAGGTATAATAATCTATCATATCTTGTTACTATTCTGACTTTAGTGAACCAACATGATAGGATAGTGTTATTTTGTTAATTTATCCTATCTTGTTTGCCTAATGAATTTTTTATTCTATGCCGGGATTTAGGTTAGATATGAGCATGATTGGATAGTGTATTTTTTTCCTCGTACCTTGGCACATATAGTTGGTAAAAAAACTTGGCTCGACCGGGACGGTCCAAGTCCAATATATAAGCAGGCTTATACTCCTAAAATACTCTTAAAATAGTCAGATTTATAAAGTTCGAACCCGTCAGACATTCAGACCGTTTGCTAATATCACCTAAAAAGCCCAAATTACTTAAAACAAAGTGACTCGCTACGAGGTTTGGTTGTATGTTTTTTGACCCAAACTTCATCCGGACCTTTTTAGCCTAACCTGATCATTGTTCGAGCCCGAAGTGGGTTGGTTCAAATCCGATCGGGTGGCCCGAATTGCCACCTCTATCCACATATTAACACCGCTGCCGCCACCATCATCATCATATTATCATAAATTCAATAATCTCATTGTTATATAAAACGGTTTTTCTAACCTATGCATAATGAAACATAAAAAGTAAACTTTTATTGAAGAACTAAATAATTATATTATAATTAATTAAGTGTATCTTTTCCCAAAAACAACTTACTTTTTCAAACTTGATTATTCTACGTGCATATAGAAAGACCCATAATATGCATCAAACACATAATTGAAAGCAATCATGCTCTCTATTATATCTTGTTAATACTCCCTCCGTTTCACAATGTTTGGCCTTTTAGACTTTTTTCCTTGTTTCACAATGTTTGGCCTTTTACATTTTCAATACACAAACATATTTTTTTTTTCCAATATTAACTTTTCATTCAATCATTTCTCTTACTCCTCATTAATTATACTTTTATCATCTCTTTCATCTCTAAACCACTATACATTAATTAATGGACACACTTACTAATGAAAATTAAATACTATTACAATTTTCAATAAGGATTAAATAGGGGCATTTTAGACAAACTATACATAATACTTACACTAATTAACACTTTCTTAATCTGTGTGCCCAGACCTAAAAGGCCAAACATTGTGAAACGGAGGGAGTATCTTATTCTAATCGAACGACCCCTTAAAATGTAACGTGACAAAAAAAAAAATACTAGTGAATATTCACTCTTGTAATGTTTTTTTATGGTGTTTGAGGGAAGCAAGGAAATAGTACAAGTGATTGGCACGTGAGTTGGGGGGTGCTGGGTCACGTGCCAAGTGTGTTTAGATATAGTGTTGCGCTTTTTCTTCATACCATCATTTTACTGATTCATACTCATCAATTCATAACAACAAAGAGAGAAAACTGAAAACTCAGTTAAAGAAGAAGAAGGGTTAGTTCCCATCATCGAATCCCTCTTTCTCTCTCTCTCTCTCTCTCTCTCTCTCTCTCTCTCTCTCTCTTCTTACTACTCTGTTTAATCAAACGACACCGTTTTTTATAACCCAACCCATCATGTATCGTAGACTCTTATCTTCTCTTTCTAATCTCAAATCCCTAACCTCTTCTCATCCCCGATCCGCTCTTCGATTCGCCGCCGCGAATCCTCCTCCATCTTCCTCCTCTTTCCTCATCCGCACTCTCACCACTCAATCAGGTAATTCTTATTTATTATTTATTTCTATTATTTAATTTTTTTAAAATTTCTCCGATTGCGTGATTGAACGTTGAATTCGGTTTTTGATTTTGTGATGAAAGAAGGTGGTTCGATCAAGAAGAGGGTTGAGGATGTAATGCCAATCGCTACTGGTCACGAGCGCGAGGAGATTCAAGCTGAGCTTCAGGTCTCCTAATTTTTATTTTTATTTTTTTGAATTTTTATTTGTAAATAATTTTAATGTCAAATATTATGGTACTATGATTTATTGTGATTTATTTATTTATTTATTTTTGAATTGTGGTAAAATAAGGGCCTTTTGGTTTTATTCCCTGTGCCTGTCTGTCAACTTGTTTATTTCGGTTTTAGTCTATGGAGTTAGTTGGCAATGGCGGCCGCTTGTGTTTTTGTTTTGGATTTTGGTTCCTATGATAATGTTGATGCTTTGACTTGGTCCATGTAATGTGTTAATTTTTTTCATTTGGATCTCACAAATTGCAATTGAGTCTGCCATGTTGGCAGGAAGGAAACACAGGCACTTTGTATTTGTCGTCGTGTCATGTCGGATACATATCATGATGACATGTATCTGTTTTAGACATTCCTAACCATCTTTTTTAGTATTTTATATTTCTTTTATCGTGTTCTCTATGTCCTATGTTGTGTCCGTGTTTCTTTGGTGTCAACACTTAATAGACCCTGGCTAACGGCAGGGACTAAAATTAGAATATGGGAGTTAATAGGGATTTTGACCGTTTTTTACAAGGACTAAAGTCTAATAACCCCTGTTTACATGGACTAGAAACATGTTTAAGCTTTACTCCAACTCTTATCAAAAGGTGGACTCTGCTTTTTTGTAAAAATCATTTCATTTGTGATCACCCAATAGCATTTTAATAATTTCAATTTTAGTCTGCTGATAGTTCTTGCTGTGTGTTTTTTATTTAGGGAAGGAATATTCTTGAAATTGACCATCCCGAAGGTCCTTTTGGCACAAAGGTTAGTGTTATTACCTTTTTCTAGAAACATTATGTGTATACAAAGGCTTAATATAGTTCTCGTTTTATAGTGTTCAATAGTTGTTTGTTGCAGACTTGCAGCTGCTTTCTAATGTGTGTTTTGCTTATTTGATTTTGCCGTGGGTTTGATGGTTTTGTTCCAAAACTTCTTTTAGGAAAAATGATTTTGGCAAAGTTAGTGCTGTTTCAATTGGGTTGATAAAAATTACTTTTGGAGCTAGGATTAGGTTCCTCTAAGTGAGCTTATGTGTAAAGTGAGCTAGTGCCCTTAGTTTGTTAGTAGATTACATTTTAATCCATTTTGGATTAAACCAAGGGTGCTCTTGATTTGCCAAGTGACGAAGGGCAACACGGAACAAGTTTTGTTTACTGGAAAAAAAATTTGTCCCCTAGTTTAGTGGGGCACAAAAAACATGACTTTTTACTGTCGTAGAAGGATGTTTTGTCCAATACTGAAGTATGTTTTCAAATCAACAAGGGACACATTTTTTTTGTGCTGTCTCTCATTTTTAGCAAATCAAAAGCACCCGGAGGGTGTTGACTTCCTTACTCTCTCATTTTACACACAAGCTCATTTTAGGGTTTAGAGGGACATTTTCAATTACCTAAGAGGGTATAGTATTAAATTTAATACCCTTTTCTTATCCTATACTCAACCTTAACTTAAAGCTTCTTGAATTTACTTTTTCACTTTTCATTTGACCAACAAACCGATCTGAGTATATATTCTTCTTTCTTTCTTTGTCTCTTTCTTCCCTTTTTCCTTTTTTTCTGTTTTGTAAGTATAGATATTAGTTTTAGTTTTATATCTGCATTAGATTAGATTAAATTGACATTGCCTTATTATATATGTGTGTGTTACTTTTCATCTGTCTTCATCATCTGTTTTGGTCCACAGGAAGCACCTGCTGTTGTTAAGTCTTACTATGATAGAAGGATAGTTGGATGCCCAGGAGGTGAAGGCGGTAAGTTTTTTCTCTTTCTTTATGAATCCTTGTGTGTGAGCTTCTTCTCGATATGGTGTAAGAATTAGGTAATGATATTGAGGTGAAAAACATGTTTAACTGCAGAGGATGAGCATGATGTTGTCTGGTTTTGGCTGGAGAAAGGCAAGCCTTATGAATGTCCAGTGTGCACACAGTATTTTGAGGTAAGTTGTTAACAACGTTGAGTATTCTATTGTTACCGAAGTCAGGTCCTGAGTTAAATGTCAATATATGTAAGTATGTAGATTGAAAGTCAAAAAACCAAACCTCTTTAGGCAGGGTGGGCAATGGGCAACACTATATTGGGTATGCATACATTTAAAACATGCATTATCAAACCATACATGACAGGGTGTGAACATATAGCCACCCCATGTTGATGGTTGCGAAGTCTGTATAGTGCATCATGTGTACAGCTTTTGCATAAATGAACTATGACTTAAAAATTCCACGAGTTAGGACACACTAAATAGATTGCAATTAAATTCTTGTCACTAATTTAGAGTTCGAGTTGATTACTGTAGTAGTCAAGTGTCAGGATCTACAACCGGGGAGGTTCCAACCAGCGAGGAGTCGCATTGCTTTAAGGTCATGAGAATAGTGAGAAACCACCCATAACTCCATAAGTGACAAGACCCATAGAACCACTGCCTTAAATTTTTGGTTCAGGATGTGGTGTCTCACTTATGGGTGGCTCCTCACTATTCCCATGACCCTGGAGCAATGTGACTCCCCGGTGGTTGGAACCTCCCCGGTTGAAGGTCCTAACATCAAGTGACTGTTTTGATTGGGTACTTGGACTTTACTTTTCGTTGGAGCCTCATTATTTGGTTAATTTGTTTTTTACAGCTTGAAGTGGTGGGACCAGGTGGTGATCCTTATGGACATGGCGACCACCATTGATGACTACGATCACCATTGTTCACATCCTGCAATTTTTCTTCAGGAATAAAATCTGGAAAGACCAAGAGACATTGTTTTACACTCGCCTTTCAAAGTTCCGAGGCCTTGTTTTGTTTTGTCTTGTTTTGTTTTGATTGATCTGTTAACGTTATATCTTGCGGTCTTGCAGCTTAGAGATAGAAAGTTTCTGTGATCATTTAGACACAGATTGCTGATCTTTTTGCTTGAGCTATCGAATCCTTGGTAGCTTATCTTTTTTGCTTTGCCAAATAATTGATAGTAAACAACACTGTGATTCTTTAACTCGGCTTTGAATATATAAACCTTCAGCTTCTTTGAACACCTAAACCACGAAAGGCAACAACAGTATAGTGAAATTAAAAACTCTTATGCTCATTTGCAATGCAAAAGTGAATTTATGTGAGCTTTTACATGACGATTCAAAGTGGTGCATGTTTATCATTCATCTGGCAACATGGTTTCTGGCTTGTTAGTTTTTGATGAATGAAAGTAATGTGCATGTTGGTCATTCATCTGGCTACACGATTTCTGGCTTGTTAGTTTTTGTTGGTAGGCAAATCAAATGCAAATTTTACTATTGCGTTTTATTAAAGAAAATGCTAACCAGAGCTCTTGGAACGTTGGTTAGTGAAACAAGAAAAGGTAATTTTATATTGGGAAAAGTTTAATTTAAGATACCGAAATTGATAGATTTAGATTTCTGATAAGTATTTTTTTAGTGTATTTTTTGGCTAATGAGTCCTTTTTTTATTAATTAATACTATTTTATTAATGGAGTAGTTCATAATTTTATAATTAGATTTCAAATATAATTTAGAAGCCATCTTATATTTGATTTCTAACTTAATCACTTTTTGAAAATTGACAAATATGAGAAGCTACTTGCTCTGCAAGTTTTTTTTGTTTTTTGTTTTTTTTTTTAAATTCTTTTTTCCTCCCAAGGAGAACGGGAGGGCGTGATTGTTATGGTTTGAATTTAGGTACTAACATTTACATTCTTACCAATTGAGCTGATGATTGGGAACATTTGCTCTGAAAAAGGTTATTTTTTACTTTCTTTTAGAAGAAAGAATATACTCCCTCCGTCCCACAAGGATGGTAAAAAATGGCTAAATTTTTTGTTCCAAACTATAGCTAAAACAATTAATGAAAAGTTTAGAAATTTTAAAATTTGAATTGTGATTGGTTGATATATGCAAAATGCATTAAATTAGTTGTTTGATAATTGGTTGATGTGTTAGACAAACCATTACATGCATGTCTCCTTAAATTTTTGATTTTTGAATTTTTTAACATTCCTCCTGGGATGGAGGGAGTATTACTAAATGTCTTATACTTGATACGTAGCCACAAGCTTTCAATAGTGTTAACATTGAAATCAAATTCTCATCCTACCAATGACCTCAAATTCTTAACTACATCAATCCTTTTATTTTAATTTTTTCTTGTCTTTTTTTAATAAAAAAAAAATCAAACCTTTCTATTATAATCTAAAGTTCATACATTTTTTTTAGGGGTATTTCATACAGTTTTTGAGGGGAAATTCTCGTCATAAAGCAACTGCTATGGGCCATTAACATGAAGTTTATGTGCCCAAAATACAAAAGTAGGCCCAAAGCCTTCACTGGACGGTCCTGAATCACAAATGTCTAGATAAAGCGAGGCGGCAAGGAAAGTAGAATAACCTTCTAAAATAAGAAAAACAAAATGACTTTCTTGATTCTTGACTATGACATTTGTACTTTAAATCGAAAGGTCATTTTTAAAAATGGAAGCAAAAAAAAAAAAAATAGAAACCGGTGGATGGGGACTGGAGAAGAGCTCACCTCATATTGGAATATAGAAATGAAAAAAAAAATGCTTACACATTCTTTATTTTTCTTACTAAAAAGTTTCTAGAAATACAAACTTTGCATTAAAAATTACCGCTTGAAATCAAAAAGAAAAAAAGAAATCGCCGCTAGGACATTTTCAAATTGAATAATTCACTATCCAATACATTATTTTCATTTCTTAAATCCTAATTTAAACAATGTACTTGAGAATTAATTCACTTATTAGTATTTTAGCCATAGCAAAAAGAGATATTCGGGCAAAGGCCACCAACCTTACTTTTTGCCAAAGGGAACAGAAGAAATGAAAGAAAAAGCATGCACTGAAAAATATGGAAATGACAACTAAATATTCTTATTAAGGTGTATCCCAATTCTCAAATGCTTTTGTCATTTCGTGAGCCCTTGAAATGGCATGTAAGCATAATAAAATAATAAAATCTAAATTAAGAAATAGGAATAAGAACAGAATAGATTCAAAGCCTCCTCACTCACATCACAGTCTTGCTAATAATGTAACGCGTGCACATATATAGTTGTCACCTTCTATTCGAATTGGAGTTATAAGGGACAAACAAATGAACATAGAGATGAAGGAGATTTTGGGCACAAAGATTTACAAAACCTACCATTATTCCTGCTTAGTCATTTTCTTCTTCAAGATGTTATTACTTTACCTAGCATATTTTTTCACAAAATGTTTAAATACTACTACTACTACCACCAACACCTTTTTAGTTTATCTTGTGTCAGAATCAATCTCACTATATATGTTCGATGAGCTATTATCAGGTTATGAACTGATTCAATTTAAAAGACATTATATTGATGGATCTTTCCATGATTATTCTCTACTTTTCACTATTTAACAAAGAACATAAATGCTTCTATGGACATCGTGAGATTCGTTTATATATTATTTCATCCATTTTTGTCGTTATTATCAACACTAAGATAGCCATAAAAAGAAGATCGAAAAAAACATTAGCTTAGAGATCAAGGGATTCGGCTTCATTAAAAAAAAAAAAAGGAAATGTGAGAAATTGAAGAAATAAAAATGAATTTAAGATTAGCAAACCAAACGTATGTTGATGAAAGTGTGAGTAGTTTAGACCCTTTAGGCATGTGATTCTTAATTCAATCTCGGTTTATTTAATTCTCTCACTTAAAATAAAAATTTACCAAAGTTTTATATAAGTGAAGCCCAAATCACTTGGTTTAATTTTATTTTTTTTAAAACAAAGTTAACACCTTGAGATGTATAATTTCAGGAGGCATATGAGACATTGTTCGTAATAGTAAGAAATAGGTTCCCTTCAATAATTGAGTTCAAGTTTATGAATGAAAAACAAATTTGATATTGAAAAGCTTTAACCTTTTGTCAAATCTTCCAACTCGACTTGAATTAATTGAATTTCAACATAATTTTAAAATAGCGAAAATCTCATAAAATAAAACAACACTTTTTTTAGATGCACAATATAATGTATGTGGACCAATGATGATTTTGGCCAACAGCTTTTATTATGAAAATCACGGATCGATCTCTCTTGATCATTGTTCCCCCACCCCTTTTTAAAACTTCCCCATTCTCCTGTATTAGGAAGCTTAAACCAACAAAATTCAGCTGTTAGCAAGATTTGATGCAGTACTTCAAAATTCAAATTGCATTTGTATTCTTGAAAGAATGATTGTAATCATCACCAGAGTTTCACTAATAAATGGTCAATTTTTTGCCACGACCTTAAACTAGAAAGAGCATAACCACCAATAAATATTTTTTTTTGAAGTCAACAATAAGTATTATTATTTGAATTGGTAATATTTACGTAAGATTTGAAAAAAAATATATTGACGTAACATAATCCAAAGCACAACATTGAATGATTATACGAGGACAAAAGGAGTGCAATATATCAAAGTGGCTTATCATTTGTATTTGACTTCTAATGATGACTTGATGAGCTCAAATTTCCTTTTCAGTTTTTAAACAAGTTTTGTCTTGTAAGTTATGTAGGTCAACCCAAACATCAAACAAAATTTTGAAATTTGCATGGCAATGCAAACCTCCTTTTGTAGCTGAAGTAATAATTGGATAGTTATACCTTTTCTTAAAGAGATTTTGTAGATGATGGAAGTTCGATCTAAATAATTTGTCTTTATTTCATGCAATTCAAAGATCTAATTATTGACAAATTTAAGAATGGCGCACTTTATCTGGCTAGCATGTTATTAAAAATAATTGGTTTTTATAATAATCATTTTAAAAAGAATGTATAATAACATATAATTTTTTTTATAACTGTATGTATAATAACATATGATTTATTAGTAAGATTAAAAACAATTGTATTGATAGCACATCAAAATTAAACTCATTAACAATATTTTAAAAGTTTTTTTTTATGTATTCTTTTTGAAGGATAGATATTCCAAAAAAAAAAAAAAAAACTTCGAATCCTAGAAAACACATTAAATAATAAACATCTTATTAGCAATAATATAAGTACTCGTACTTAATAATATTGGAAGTAATTGCTTATAAAAAAATAACATTGGAAGTAATTTAATAAATTTTATTAATCCGCAAGATTCTATTATACGTGAGACTTTGCGTACTGTTTGATAAAATTGACGGAAAAACTATCATATAATTGAAAAATCTAGGACTCGAACTCTATAACTCATAAGGTAGCTGATTGAAATGATGAGTTTGATAACATAAGACTAACTGATTATCTAATTAAATAATGTAAAATGATGTAAAAGAATTTATAATTTTTGTATTTAAATCAACTTCATATATTTCTAAATATAAGTATTTGGAATTGTTTATGACTTGATTTTTTTTACACTCTTATCTTAATTTATTTTCAATGACAATAACTCTATACTTTTTATCGTCTCAATTACAATTATAGAAATAATTTTGAAAAAATATATTTAATCTTATCAATTTTAATGAAATTAACAAAATTAGCTAATTTTTTAAATTCTCGTATAAAAACAATCCAAAAGCTTATATTTAAAAACCGATAGAGTAAACTATAAGTCACTTTAATTAACTTATCACATATGAGCTTATAAATTAGTTTTTTTTCCCCTAAACATGTAAGGCTATTGATTTATTTTTTGTTAAATAAGTTTGACGCCTGACTCATTCTAGGTGAAATAGCCAAATACACGATTTTAAGTGGTGTGATTCAAAATATATAGCAGTGATGTTCCTACCCCTTTTACTTTTATACTATTATCTATATAGAAAATGCTAACAAGTGCGTGCCCTTAAGACACTAGTTAAACATCCAAATGTAGTTAAATGTTGTTGGAAAATATGTTTTTTTAGATTCTGGAGAGATGAAAAATGTAAACTTATGATTAAATTTCTTTTTGAGTAACATTAAAGGACACTTATTAGCAAGACTCATATATATATATATATATATATATATATATATATATATAAATATATATATCATCTCTTTTTTATAAAAAAAATTTATCTTCTATCCTCGTTACATCATCAATCATGTCTTTTTTTTTTAATTTAATCTATTTTTTTTTGCATTACTTCTATATAACTAAATTTTGGATAGTTGTAAAACAATTTCTTGATGAACTAGTGATTGTTTGACAAAATATCCAATACATACATACATTGTCGCATTAGACAATAAGACTAAATTAAAATAACCAAATTTTGATATTGAATTACATTGCAAGAATCCAATTTTTGATTTATATAAAGCTAAAATGGTTATAGCATGAATTCACTAAATGATTTTTTTTCTAAAACATAATTAATTGCATTACATCATGCAAATAATAATATCAAATACATAAATAATTAATTATAAAATTTGTGGTGATGGATAATGAGATATTTATTTATTAATTTTTGCCCACCTAGTTCCTCAGGTACCTAGGTAAGTCCGAATCCGACCTAGGTCGCATGCTTGGTTATGACAGGTGAGTCTCCCAACATGAGTTTTCTGCATCCGAATCGAACTCAAAACTTTGCTTAAGTGAGATCGAACCGCTTACCAGTCGTCCCAACCCATATTAATATGGATAATGAGATATTAATAAATAACTAATTTATCTTATTTTCAATATTTACTTTGATCTTTTATTATTTTTTTAATAATTTTGGTCCTTTATTTTTTCTTTAAAAAACGTTTAGTTTTGTCCTTCCCTTACAAAAAAGTTAAATTTCACTATAATATTCCGAAATATTCCCTTTCCTCCCGGATTCTGGAAACGCCGACCGAAAAAGTTGCCAGAAAATTGCTGCTCACTACCTCTATTTTTCTCCTCCTTGTCCCCCCTTCCCTTCCCTTCTTCTTCTTCTTCTTCTTCTCGATGTCTCTCTCTCTTTCCTTTCGCAAGAAATCTTCATGTTACTTCTTCTTCTTCTCGATGTCTCTCTCTCTTTCCTTTCGCAAGAAATCTTCATGTTACTTCCTCGGTTGTGTCAATGCTGCTTTGGGCTTATAATGCACCGAGGCAACTTTTTTTTTTAAAGTAAATTTTTTAATGCAAATTTACGCAGAATATTTTTTTATACAGATTTCTAATGCAGAATTTATTAAAATATATCAAGTTTTGATTCAAATTTACTCAATATAAAGTTTTTACCTGTGCCAAAAAGAAGATAATAAAAAAAATTCAAATCCAAATAATAAAAATAAAGACATATCGATAAAATATAAAACTCAAAACATATTTTTAATTTACTGAACTTAAAAAAAAATTGTCGAAAGTATTGAAACCCGGAGCATAGTAGTATCACCCAACTTCGTCTCTCTTCTTCTTCTTCTTGGTCTCTCGATCTCCTTCTCTTCTTTCTTTTCTCTTCTCCTTTTGAATCTCACGCTCTCCGTTGGAAGCTGAAAGTTCCATTTCAAAGGCTTCCTTCCTTTGTTCTTTTTTTTTAATGGATGTCTCAACATTGAAGACAAATATCATTATCTATTAATTAAATTCATACTCTTCAACTTAAGAAACGTATGTGCCACAATAATAAATGGTATAAAATACTTAATTCAAATATCATATCCAACCATAGAGAAGAGAAGAAGAAGAAGAAGAGAAAAAAGATAAACCAAGAAGAAGAAGAGAGAGGAAGTAGCATTTTTCCAGCGACATTTCCGATCGCATCCGACGACATTTCTAGAATTTGGGGTGGGGAGGAAATATTTCGAAATATTCTAGTGAAATGTAACATTTTTTAATGGAAGGACCAAATTAGATTTTTTTTTAAAAAAAAAATAAAGGATCAAAATTATTAAAAAAATAATAAAGGACAAAAATCAATCTTAAAAATAAGATAAAAGATAGAAATATAATTAAGCCATTATATATATATATATATATATATATATAAAGATATTGAATTAGCTATCTTATCGATGCGACAAAAAAAATATATGGGCAGATATGTGTCACATCAAAGAGAGATGCTATAAGTACTGGGATGATTATTCAAAAATGTACACCGAATCAAAAGATTCAATAACTTGAGAATGCACACCGAATAAACAAAATATATTCTCAATTGAAATGGCAACAAACAATATGTTATTACCTGGTGTGCTTTCTTTTTGTTTGTTTTTTAAGGACTTTTGAGACCATAAATCGTACTGTATATAAAAGTTAAATATGGTTTAAATAGAAAAAGTCCTTACTTGTTTTAACATGTATGAATTTTATTTTATCCTAATCCACTAATAAATAATCTATGTTTCTAGCCTTCCATAGAAGTATAGATGTTAAAAAGTGAAGCTAGCAGCTAGAAACATGCATGTTATGGTTCACAAATGTCTAGTCAATAGGATGAGCACCCACTTCTTGGCCTAGATATGAAATATATAAAGCTAGCTAGCTAATACCAAAGTCGTTGTAAGTTGAAGTTAAAAAATAAAAATAAAAAATTGAGGGATGCTATCAACACATCAGTCTTTAATTTCGACCACTCATTTTAACCAAAAAATAAAATAAAATAAAAAACAGTGCAGTTTATATGAGACTCGGTAAATACTATGAGTTTTGCGTTCTACATTAAATTCACCTAATAATAATTACAAAGTGTGTTAAAAAGATTGTTACCAGCACTTCTCATCTTACATACCTAATTAGGGAGGTGAAAGTTTTCAATTGTCTTCAAAATATTATTCTATATACGCTTTCACGTTGTGTTATACAAATTTTTTAAATGTCTTATACAGTATAAATTAAAAAAAATATGGTCAACTTAAAAATTAGCTTATATATAATAAAAAAATATGTCACGAAATAATAATTTTTTTTTAAATGCACGAAATAATAATTTGTTTATTAATAATTTAATTTGTTAAAAATGATCGTATGGCACTTTCTTGTATATAAACTATTTTATAAAGTGATATATGATTACTTATACAAATTTTTTAAAACAAGCACAGAATAAAAATGTTGATTTATATCAATGTTAATATGAATAACAATAAGCACAATATCACTATGATATTATCTATATGATTAACGAAATAAAAAAGCATATTGAAATGGATTAGTTATTTGTATGGTGAAGACATCATTTTTTAAGAAAAATAAATAAAACATGTTCTTATTCCTCAAGAAAATGAAAAAAAATTTTAATGTGCCTGCCAGCTTATATTGCAAATGAGATTTCTATTCTCGTAAAATATTTGAAAATGGTCACACCCGAGTTGCACTAAAAAAAAAATTTTTTTTTCCAGATTTTGAAGTTAACACACTTTTTCAATTAGGTACTCAAATATGTTCCCAGCTACTGTAAAGTTTTTTTTGTCTATCTGAGCCACCTTAATCTGCAAGATTACACCCACCACATAGTAGTTTAATCTGCAATAACAAGCTAGTGCCAGCAGCATATTTTGTCTGCTTATAAACAAACGCTCCTACTTGTACTAATGTAAATTTTGTTAGGATTTGGTGTTATTCTCTTTCTGTATTTGAGTGTGGGCCTAAGAAGGAGTTGACAAAACAAAAAAGTTGCCTCAAGAGTTCTCCTTAGACGAGGGAAAAATCCATTAATTTTTGACCTTGTGAGGGATATTAGATGCTCAACCACAACATCTGCCATGTCAGCAGCTTATTTGGTGTTTAAGTCAACCTGTTTAATATTGATGTTGCTTTTCTTAGGCTGGTAGTGAATTATATGCAACCAGGCCCTATTATTTAACATTTTATTTCTATGTAATGTAGATCTCCTAAGATATTCTTACTGAGCCCCCCCAAAAAAATCACTTTTAAATTGCTTTTTTTCTATGGCTTTTTTAGCTTTTTATGTAGAGTTATTAATCATAGAGGTTCAAAAACAAAATACTTTTCCTGAAGTTCAAATGGAAATTCATAGCACACAATACTTATTTGCAATATAACTATTTGCTCACGCTATTTAGGTAAAAAGAAATTAAAAATTATGAATTCCATAATTCAAAGAACTTGATATAGTTGATGAAATTCTTCTAAACTTACAATTTCATTGCAACCAATTCAATCAATGTTTGGTATATAATTTTTAAATAAAAATATTTCATGCACGATTGTGAAAGATAATTTGTGTACAACTTTAAGCTTCATAACTCGAATTGCGGTTATAAGGGGGAAAGTAGTAATATTAATACAAGCATTAGATTCTTTTAGGTAAATAGGAGCAAAAAGTAGTGTGTGAGTGAGAGTTATAGGAATATAGGCATTCAGCTTTACTCAAGTGGGGCCTTTAATTTGGTCATGTATGTTAGAGAGTACAATTCACCTAATGATTTTAACTTTGATACATGAACAAGATGAAGAAGGAATCATATATCATGAGAGTTTTGACATTAAGCAAAAGAATATAAACAATTGGTGGGTGAGTTCTTATGGAGTTTGATTACATTCCCATATAAGGCATATCCAATTTGAATAATTGTTCACATGAGTACAGAATCTCCATCAATGCAAGCATAGAACTTGAGAAAAAGGATGGTGCAAAACTATGTGAACCAGTTAGTGGGTAGATAGAAGCAAAGGACAGATAACATTTTAACATTTAACATTTCCATGTAAGATTGCATGAAAGCTGCATTTTATAGGGGGGAGCAGACATAGTGGTGCACAATGAATGTACTCATTGACCTATACATACACACACATAGTGGCACTACCTCTGTATACCTCAATTTTATGACCTTGGATATATGCTAGCTAGGTCCACCTTTTTTTTTTTTTTCACTTTGCAATATAAATTACATATATATTTGCTATTACTAATTTACTATGAGAAGAATCAAAGCTGCAAATATCAGCACCAAGTTGGAGACAGTGAAACAGGAAAATCCAAATAAACAACCAAATAAAAAGAAGTTGGTCAGTGCCAGTGGGATAATATATTCATGTTGGAGTCCACTAAAGTCATCTACTCATCTCTAACTGACAAAACAAAAAAGATATGCAGAAATCTGCTGCTAATATTTTAGAAATGAGATAACCTAATTAAGTTTTGATAATGAACATTGTGCTAGCTTATATTATGCTTCTTAAGATTCCTTTTGGTAACTAAAAAACAAGGTTTAATTGTATTCTATTTTTTCTTCTAAAGTAGTTACTTGTCTACTAAATATTTTCCACCTAAAAAAGAGAAATTACGTTGATAATGTTATTTTTAATTTTTTTTTTTGTCACTATGCTAAAGAGAAGGTTTGGACTTATGCTGTTTCTCATGAGTATAAACAAACAAAACTTATTTTAAAGTGTGGTTTGAGGCGCTTTGAGCTACCAAGTTTAGTAGCAAACAAGAAAGCAGAGAAAAAAGAGAGAAAGGTTAGATTATAAAGCTTACATGCTTTTTTCTTACCAATCCTATATTATGATATCCAAGTTATTGAGTTTAATTGTTATATGCTAGCAACTAGAAAGCAAGCTAAGGGAAAATACCAAGAAGCTTAGTTTCCTTTTCCTTTAATATCTTTGAGAATTTGAGTACACAAAAATTGAAAAACTTTAGTATTTTTAGGTTAATGGGTATCCATCAGTCATGCAGAAATTCATAAACAAATGATTGTGAAAAGATTTTTTTTCCTTTTATACAAACTTAAGGTTATATTCTTTTTTTGTTTTCAGTAATATTCTTGAGTTGTTATTGTAGTCTGTTGTGGTTTGCTTTATTTTCTGGCCACTGCCAACAAGCATAGATTCTCTTCTAGCTGTTTGATGCTTAGGAATGAATGGATTATGATAGTGCTTTGTGCTCTCTCCTCTGCTTTGATTCTCTCTGCTCATAAAAGGTTTCTTGCTTTTGCCTTTTCTCCTTTTCACGGATACCCCTTCTAGCACGGTTGAAGGCTCAGTCTATAGCTGGTGCACTCACTACTCACTATTCATAATATAGAAATGCATATTCACACTTTTTATTCCTTCTCCACCATACCCTTCTTACTATAAAAGAGGCTTCACCATGCTACATTTTTTTCATTGCAGTTCATAGTCATTGCAGCTGAAGTAGGTGTTTGTGCTTTGAAGTTTGTTCAATTTTCTTAAGCAACAAAATGAGCTATGCACATTCTCATATGGGCTCTGGTTAGTTTTCTTTTGCCTCTCTATATTTATAGTCCTTCATGTTTATCCTTCTTTGCATGAACTTTAGTATTTATTTTAATATCAAATATCAATCAATTATAATTCATAAAAAGAACTGTTTCATTCAATTTATCCGTTGCGTTAGCCTTTTCGAAAGCTGTACTTTTAAATCTTTTTCGAATTCAGATCCTCTTCATCAGCATCCAATAATGAGTTCTATTACTTTGTTAGCTTGATTGATGTAACGTACTGTTATGATTTTTCATGAAGATAGTCCAATTTCCTCTGATTTCATCTAGCTTGTTGCATTGTCTAACATCAATGATGATTTTCTTAGTCCCTTTGAAGGATTGTCATTACTTTTTCCCCCAATGTTTTGAAATCTGTTAGCTATCTTCAAACTTTAGTCTGTCATTGAGTGTTAACTTTCTCACTTACTATTGCAGGTAGTAGAACTGCTCGAAGAACTTTCGAGTTCGGGAAAACACATGTGGTGAGGCCTAAAGGAAAACACCAAGCCACTATAGTCTGGCTGCATGGTCTTGGTGATAATGGTTTGAGGTAAAGAAGCCATCTCTTAAATATGCTAACATTGCCATAACTATTATACTATTAGTTATCATCATTTTCTTATTAGATGTACATTATATTTTTCCTATGTGGATCCATTCATTTCATTCTTCCTTTCTACCTAATTAACAATGATAATCGAAACCAAAACCTTTTTCTATTAGGTAGTGTCGGCTACATATAGATCAAACCTTTAAACGTTTTTTAATTTGGTCAGTGAACACAAGAAGTGTATACTATGGATCTAGTTTCACTTCTTTCTAATACAAAAAGTTGGTCCTATTCTTGTTCTTTTTGTACAAAACCGTATATGATATGAAGGATGAAACTTTTTGGATTTTTCAGTGTTGAACTTCTTTCTGATGAGATTCTACATGGAATGAATTCTATTGAAGAAAGTTATGATTTTAATGGTTAGAAGTTCCATTGGGAAGAGTATATACTAAGTTCTCAACTAGGGGGACCACCTATACCCTAAAATGAACAACTAGACATAACTTTTGACATAAGAATATAGTATATGAATAGAGAGAAGTTTATACATTCTATAATTATTCTTTTTAGTGTAAGTGTGGGAAGAGAAAATAACATTGATTTTTAGCATTTTAATGCATGCTTCAGTACTTTATGATATACAATTTTATCTAGGAAACTAGTGGTTTCCTAATTGATGTCACATTTTACTCATTAGAGATCTGATTTTGAGTTTGATTTCATTGCAGCTCATCTCAGCTACTGGAATCCCTTCCCCTTACTAATGTAAGAAAACTTATTTATTCCTTCTATCATTTTGAGATCTTCTTAAATTCTTAATTGCTTCTCTAAGCAAATATTGTCACTCCATTTCTCATGGTTATGTTATGATGCAGATAAAATGGATTTGTCCAACAGCTCCTACCCGTCCTGTGGCTTTGCTCGGTGGCTTTCCTTGCACTGCATGTAATATTGAACTCTTCTTTGATCCTATTATTTTCTTAGCTATAAATAAGCACTATGTAAGCTATAACTTTTACAGCCATAAGTGGAAATAAAGGACTAAATTGCTAATTTAATATTATTCAGGGTTTGATGTGGGAGAACTTTCAGAAGATGGTCCAGATGATTGGGAGGGTTTAGATGCCTCAGCATCACACATTGCTAACTTGTTGTCAACTGAGCCAGCTGATGGTAATTTCAATGCTAAATACAGTAACAATTACACCTTAAAACAATTCCACGACATCATTTGGCATAGGGTCTTGCTAACCGGTGCAATGATTAAGAAATTAAAAAAATAGAAAGTTTGAATTGAAAATCATAGCTTTTGAACTTTTATATCATGTTTCAATACAAATGTTCTATCTTTCATTTATTAGTCAATACTCTTAAGACACTAATTAGCATTTACCTCTTCATTTTGCTGACGAATTTTATTATGTGACAGTGAAAGTTGGTATTGGAGGGTTCAGCATGGGTGCAGCAATAGCCCTATACTCTGCAACTTGTTTTGCTATGGGAAGGTATGGAAATGGCATCCCATACCCTGTCAACTTAAGAGCAGTTGTTGGACTAAGTGGTTGGCTTCCAGGATCAAGGTATATTTCTAGATTAATTTAGTTTTAAATGGAGACAAAACTTGTAAGTGTTATTCTCTAGGTACTTGTAATTTTTGATATTGTTTTTTCAATAAAAACATCACATGTGTATACATGTTATTATTTTTTTTTTTATTGAAGTATTATATCGCTTACACATGTTTTTTTATTGAAGCACCATCAGTACCTACAGAACTATAACACCTAACTTTTGTCCATGTAATAATCAATTGAAAAAGTTTGTTTGAGAAGTGTATAATAATCCATTTGGTCTTATACTAAACTCAAATGGTTGTTACCACTATGGTTGGAACCTGCTATCTATAGGAGCTTAAGGAACAAGATAGAAGTGTCACATGAAGCAAGAAGGAGAGCAGCTTCATTACCTATTTTGCAATGCCATGGAATCAGTATGTATTTATAAATATACTTAATTATGATATATCTTATTACATTTTGGCATGATGTTAATGAAGCCTACCTCCTAATTTCATTTTGTAGGTGATGATGTTGTCCTATGCAAATATGGAGAGAAATCAGCTCAATCCTTAAGCTCAGCAGGGTTTCGATATGTGGCATTCAAATCCTATGATGGGTAACTTCTTTTTTTCAAAAAACCACTCTCATCAATGGCGTGTTAAACAACTTAATTAAGCACTTTATTCAATACGTTTTTGAAATAAACTAAAAAGAACTTATTCACGCGAGCTTCTCTATTATCTTATTGGAATAAACTAAAAAAAAAAGATTATAAAAATGTCATAAACTATTTTCTTATAAAAGTTATTTTTATAAGCTCTTTTATGAGCTCAAATAAGCAATTGTCTCACTTTTTTTGGTTGCCATATGTGCAGGCTTGGTCACTACACAGTTCCTAGAGAGATGGATGAGGTGTGCACCTGGCTTAGTTCAAGGTTGGGGCTAGAGGGATCTTCATGAATGATATAATTAGTATAAATGAGAGCATATGCTTGTAGGGAGGCATATGCAATATGCTACAATAATAGGGAGAAGGTGGAGATGAACAATATGCACAAGTAGTTAGATCATGGAAATGGTTCATGGGGTGGGGTACATATGTAATAGGAGGAAGGTTATTTTTGTGAGTCACTTTTTGTCATGTTGCTGACCAATAAAAATTTGAATGTGTTTTTTCCTATGTATTTCTCTCAATTATATTATTGTAGAACCTAGATACTGGGTCAGTTGTAATATTGGAGGGGTTTTAGTTTTTGAAATTATTGTAACAAAGCAGGGAGTTGGCAGTTATTTCTCAATTTCAGGGATCGTATAAAGTCTTTAAAATAAGGTTTCTTCCTATCTTTTCTTATAACAAAAAATTCAGGGCAATCATTAACCATAAGTTGAATGTCAAGGCAGATATCCATAGCATCACACACATGTAAACTAAGTTGGCAAAAGTAATGGTAACTCCATCAAGTAGTTTATATGTTAATCAACTAATTTATTTGACCCAAAAATAGCTACATGTTGATGTTTGAAAAAAGAAGCTTATTTGAAATTTGATAAGTTGTTTGAGGTAACTTATGATTTATAATTCAAGAGCTTACGTCATTTCATACTTGTTAGACTAATAATTTTATCAAACAATTCTGTTTTAGTCAGCTAATTTATATATCAGTTTCCAACTCCTAACTTGTAAACTTTTACTGAACATAAGCTTCCAGTCAGGTTAACAATTAGTTGTCTCAAGCAAAGCCTAAGAGTAAACGTATCAACTAAGTTTGTTGTTATAGAGACTCTGGTTTTGGCTAACAGTGATAAAATATATAGAAAGCAAGCATGGGTTCAATTAATACATACCTATAAAATTGATCACATCTTTATGTAGTCATTGAAAACTGAAGACTACTAAAATTTTCAAAAGTGTTTGTAAAAAAGTACTATCATAGATGTTAGCAGTTAGCACCATTTTCATCGGTCAAGCATACACCGTAAGAATGGAATTTATAGAATGAATTTTTTATTTGTCAAATAAGTCATTATTATTAAGAAAATCTGGTACAAAGAAGTCACATAATGATATCTTGAAGCGAAAGAAACAAATTTCATCAAACAACTTTGTCTAAACTACATCACTCTCTTGACCTTCATCATCATAGTTGTGCTTTTACTGCTTGGACTTAATATCTTTAAGCTTTTCCTTCAATTCACCATTCTACATGGAAGTAAAAAAAATTATTAAATAGGAGTGCATAATAATAAATAGTAGAGGTAAAAAAAAGTTCAACTCTTGAAATGTGAACAAACCTGGTGCATATTAAGAATAATATCTGATCCACCAACAAACTCTCCCTTTATGAAAATTTGTGGAAATGTTGGCCAGTGGCTGCAGAGAAACAACATGAGAACAAATCCACATCAGAAAAATATATATTTGCCTGATCTAATTAATAAGCTGTTAAAAGGGGGAAAAAAAGTTAAAGTTTGGCAACGAGTTTTATAATCTAATAGCCTTGCTTCATTATGGAGGATTTTAATTTGATAAGCTAATTTTACCAAATAACTCTAATTCAATAGGTAAGTTTATTGTAAAAGAATTTTAATACTATCATAAACAATATATCAATGATCATATCGATACAAAATTATAGCATATTCACTGTACAAAATTAAGACTGAGATGTGTACATAGTATCAAATAAGAATTCACACCCCCTTCCATTCATTGTCTTCTTTTGATTACAAAGAGAATATGAGAGTAACTGCCCTCTTCCTCTTCCTGACAGGGTTCAATTCAGCTAGGGTTCATTCAGAATGAAAGAATTACAGTATAAACCAAAACTGCCAGATGGGGAACATTCCTTTGAAACCAACCGAAGACAATGGATGAAACAAAGTGTCAATTCTTATTCAGCTAATAACATATACACATTTATGGTGTCATTTCTTTTATCAGACATTTATGCAAATACATGTTTTGGAAGGCAAATTTCCAGAGGATTAAACATGATAGTGGTTCAGATGCTTGGAGAACCGATCAGAAGGTTTAATCGTTTAAGTGAATAAATGGCAAATAATAACCAGAAAAACTTCAATAGATGTGACAAATCAACTGCTAAAGATTCACATAAACAAAATGGAAAAATAGAGAGTAAGTTTTGATCTTCAAACTCATCTAGATGATCTTAGTTCGTTGACAGGGAACTCATCCATTACTCTATTGGCACAAGTCTATAATCTTTTTTTCCCCTCTTACTGAAAAATTTCATTTATTATCATAAAAATATTAATTGTGAAAAATTACTCACAGTAAGAGCATTACTCATACAAAGCAGAGATTGATAAAATCTGCAAGCATGAACTTACCTGAAGGCTTTAACAGCACTTTTCAGTTCAGGATCCTCCAGAATGTTTCTAGCACTTAGAGGAACATCTGCAATAGCAACAGATAATGATAATTGCACCTTATAGAATTGTCACCCAGTAATTCAAATTCATATTTGTAATAAACTTCTGTGGACTATAGGTAAACTAAGATAACAAAACAAAAAATCATGAATTAGAAAGACTCATTTGAAACTTAAAAGCATGGCATATAATCTGAGCAAAGGTTATAGTATAGGTCATAATTATTAAACTTCAGACAAGCACCCATGAACTAGTATTTTCTTCTTGCTTGTTTCAGTGTTATTAAAAATTGTGTTATTGTTATTGTCCTAAATCATAGAAAATCACAATTGTTAATATAAATGTGACCCTACATCATATTAAATCTACACTTTTAAAAAAACTAGATAGGTACACAATATTTGGAACTGGGAAAAGGAAACACTTCTATCATGAAAAGAAAAGTTCAGAACATAGAATTTCTTTTGCAACTAAGAATGGCGCATTAAAAATGGTGTTTACTCACCATAATGTTTTAAAACCCTGACTGCAAGAGAACTAAATCCACACTGCGGAAAATCAGGCACACCTTTCATGTATATCATCACAGGATTATCCTTAACATCCTGCGCACATTAACCACAGTAACGTATTACTTACGTTATTAAAACAATAATGATGAAATAGTTTGTATGTTTTTCATGTACAGGATTTAATTTAAGGATTTTCTCCTGACCTTGGCCCTTAGAACAGAAGATAAGAGGTTAAAAAAAAGTACTTTTGTATTGAAAAGCTAAATATTTAATATATTAAGAGGCAGTGGACTTAGTTTCTATATACCTTTTTACCATTTTTTAATTTATTATCCAGTTAATAAAACACTTAATTTAATATGAAAATTCACCTTCTCAACAACATCTGCCAAAGAAATACCAGAACTCTCATGCTTGTTAGCTGGCTTGAAGTCATCGTGCGTGTCGGGATCATTTGACACTGTGTTCAAGTATCTCATTCCATAATAGCAGGAACCTGTTAGCTGCGAACATGTTGAAGGAAGACTGTTACGAAAGGAAAATGCAACTCACAATTCGAAGAGCAACAAACTTAATACTTTCAGTTCTAGCACTGGTTCATAGAGTATTGAAATCCAATGCAATATGTATGGCCATCAAATGTGCCCGCGTAGACATGTAAATGACTAGTAGTATCAATCCAAACAAGTTTACTGAGCAGATACGATTAATTCAATTGAGACGACAACAACAACCAAGCTTTTGGCCATGAGGTGGGATCAGCTATATGGATTAAACAATGTCATAACGGCCTGTCGTAAAACATATCTATAGATAAACCAATTAAAGATAACTCCTTCTTAATGTATTCTCCCCTACCATTATCTATAAGGCTACCCTCCATTTGAACTACTCTCATTAGTAAGGCCACTACGGGCCTTCTCCATGCATGACCGAATCACAATCATCTAAGAAAAGATTCTACCAATTTTTCTATAGTATTTATGCATTCATTCCTAATCCTATCTTCCCAAGTGTATCCACTGATACTACGCAATATTTTCTCTGCCAAATTGAGCTTATTTTCTTGTTAGCTTTTTTAATTGCTTGCCATTCGGTCGCATACAACACCATAGGCCTGAATTCAGAAACAAATCAACATATTCTCATTGATCTATTACACCTAATTCATAGCAGCCCCCATTTTTTTGGAATCAATCATTTTCCATGTTTCAACTATTCAACAACACAGATGGAAAAAAAATTAAAAATTTAATGTTAAACCTTATCCTATGATGAATTGAAGGTGAAAACAATAAAAACAAAAGATGCCCATAAGAGTTAAGTGCAGAAAGCATGAAACTTTAACCAAAAAAATAAAAAAATTTAATAGAAGGGGGGTGATTATAGTACAGGTGTGGAGAGAGAACGAGATGCGATTCCTTTGAAGAGGATGTTTGATAAGTATGCTGCCGCCATGAGAGTTTGTTTCTGTGAATTCTGCTAATTGCGGCAATAAACAGAAAGCTAACTGAGAATTCAGAAGAATCAGAACGAACACAAAGCAGCAACTCTGTCTCTCTGCAACAAGTACCAGTGTTTTGAAAACCGGACCGGACCGACCGGTTCAACCGGTGAATCGGTCCTGATACCGGTCCAAATAACCGTGCTGAGTATTAAAACCGGTCAAAAACCATCAAACCGGTGATTTCCTGGTTTTGCCGAAAAGAAAACGAAAAAAAAGGTTATATGAAGGCAAAAGAATTTGTATGTTTATCAAGTCTCGAACTTAAAAACACATCTATTCTTGCGGAAATTCTCTAACATGCCCATGTTTGTGGGGCTTTGCAACCTTCCCTTCCCACCCAGCAACACCAATTATCTCATTCTCAGTTTAGATTTCCAACGTGGGCTTATAGGCTTTTTTCCGTTTTATAATTCAAAGCCCATTTAGATTGAAAATGTTAGGTAACTTGTTAATTAAATCAAATATGTTGTGATATTATATAACTATATAATTTATGAAAATATATTTCTTAGTAAAACTGGTTTGATCATAGTTGGATCACGGTTAGACCAATGAACCATGAACCAGTGCATATACCGGTTCAATGATCGATCCGGTTTTTAAAACATGGTCAACTCTACCTCTCTCTCAACACAACATGTGCTTCGAGTAGGTTGTTCCAAATTTTTTCTTTTCTTTTTTCCTTAAAAAATATGTTTTTATCCTTAAAAAAAATGTATTTGATGATAAAAAAACTTAATACTGTAGTTTTTTTTTTTAAGTTTTTGAATATTTTAAAATTTTGATTTTTTTCCACCAAGAAATATCCTCCAGTCGATAGCCAAAGATTAATCCGCTCCAAAATGTAGAGATCACAAGAAGTAAGTTTTGCCTTTATCAATAAAAAAGATTTCATACCTACGGCATGAATTAAAATTTTGATTTTGATCTATGTAGGTAATGAAAATTAGTTACGACTTGAGACAATAATTTTTATGTCATGTGTCAAATATGGGACTTGGTTATATCATCATTAACCACTAAAATCAAATTTTTGGTATATTTAAGAATAAAAAAAATGAAAAAAAAATCTAGAGACTAGAATTAAAAAAAAAAAATTTAACCGTACAGTACACAAATTAGTTGTTTGTTTGTTTATTATTAGTTAATTATTGAATAACATAAAAAGATATTTTGATTTTTTTAAAAATGTTTTCTTATGTTTTCTCATTCTTTAAGCTTCATGATTATTTCTTAATTACCATGATGATGAAATAATTGTTATTCATTTCGTGTTTTCAAATTGAATCAGTACCAACTTATTTGTAAACATAAAATTATTTATTGAAATTCAAAAAATGTAATTAGTGAAAACTTATTAACGATATAATGTATTGTTTTTTTATTGTTTTATGGTGTCAATGTTCTATACTTATTGTACTATTTTAATTAAAGAAATACAATTCCGGCATGAAAAAAAAATATAACTCGATATAACATTATATATCAATCATTTAATGCTTTCACAATTATTTTTAGATGATTTTTGGACTATAACTTCCTCATCAAATGTAATTAATGTAAATGAGGAATCTTTGTATATTTTTTTTATGTTGAAATTGACTGAGCAATTAGCAGATACTAAAAAAGCTTCTTTATAACCGAGTAATTATCTTTATATGCCTTAAAATCTGTATTTTATCAATTTATACTTTTACTCATAAAATCAATTATAAAGTGTTAATAATTTTAAAAATAATCTTGCAATGTATTTCAAATGCGCTGAAACATTTTATGATGACCAATGAAGTTGTGATTTTCTCATACTCGATTATTTTCTTTAATTATTGACAAAATTAATTTTGAGACTTTTCAACATACTTTAGTAGTAAAAAATGTACCTTTTCTGATAAGAAAATGAATTTACATGAAGCGGAGAAGAATGACTTGAATAAGAGATGTGTGAGAGATACTAAATTGTAGTTACAACATAGGATGATATTGTATTTCTTAAAACAATTCATGTATTGAAAACAACAAATCAAATGAGAATTCAAGAAGTTGAAAAAAAAAAACACTTTACGAAAAAATGAACAAAGAGTAATAAAGAAATTAAGTGAAAAAGAGAAAGGAAAATAAGGGGTGTGCTTAGAGTATAATTACTAAATGAACATAAGTTATGGGACGGAAAGAGTATCAATCATTCAATTGAGTTATGAATAAATCAAATCCACTTAAAATATTTAATACTCAATTTATTTAAAGTCTTGCTAATAAGTATCATATTATGGCATTTGTTAAGCTTTCTAGAAACAGAAAAAATATCACAAGTCCTAATTTTTTTTTCCTTTCGAGAATTTCAAAAACTTTAACTTTTCACGCTTATAATTCATATTTAACTTCCTAATAAATACCCTTAAGTAAGTTATGAACATTTTCCTTTATTTAAAAGAAAATTGCCCTCATCGTTTTTTTTTTTAAGTTTTTTAAGTTTATCACATTAAGATACATTCTTCTAATTTCAAAAATTTGACCTCCCATATTTTGTGCTCCACTCAAACTTCGAAAAAAAAAATGATTAAAAACAAATTTTGCATTATCAAATTCCCTGTCATTTTTAGATAGAATTGTTATCAGTTTTGACAAACTAAGATTTAAAATAATTAATGTGAACATGACTCAAATTGCAAAATTAAGAGAGATTGACGCCACTTTTGAAATTAGAGGAAATATTCGTGTCATAATGATAAATTCAAGGGAGATGAGTGCAATTTTTTATTTTTTTTATTTTACATTGTTCATAAATTATGAATCTAAAATAATTTGAATTCACCACTTCTTAACTACAAACTTGCAAATCATCTATGAAGAAACAAAAAACAATAAAAGGAAATTATGACACTATCATTAACGGATGTGATTACTACAACATAGTTGAAACAACATAGTGGTAAAGTACACTGCCTCTTTTTTTTAAGTGTACTAGGGAAGCACAACTTATTCAAAAACAAAAAAAAAAACATGGTGTGGAAACCAACTTTAACCTTAAGAAACACAAATGACAAGGAAAACAAAAGTAAAAGTTTTTCTAGGTAAATAACAAAAGTAAAAGTTGATTTGATGAAATTGACATGAACTAGTAGTAACTAGTTACTAGAAATCTCTGTGATGAAGAGTTGGGTCTTGGTCATGATGCTGGCCCAAGCCAAGGGTATGTTTAACAGCCTCAGTAGCACCTTGGGCTATACCCATCACCTTCTCCCCTGTCTGTTGCATGAACCCAGGAGTGTTGTCCTTCCCTGACCGGGCTGATTCCTTGGTGGAATGGCCCATCTCTGATGTCTTCTCCCTTGCAGCCTGGGCTGTTTGCTGGGTCTTGTCCTTTGCTGCTTGGGCTGTCTCCTTAGCCTTGTCCTTTACAGCTTGGGCCTTATCCCCTACATTGCCCATCATCTGATTGGTCTTTTCCTGAGGCATAATAATGGCAGGAAGTTAATCCCTGTCCCTACCTCTATATACTTAACACTAAAAACAATATTTAAATAATGAGTAAATAGTAAGATTAGTCCTTCACCTTGTGGTATCGGTTAAATTAGATTTTGAGATTATCAAAATTTTAAATTAATCTATGAGATAGCTAAACGCGAGTCACATTAATTAGTTTTTGCTGTTAGTGATTCACAAAGTCATGAACTAATTTGATTTGTGCCTACAATCTCAGAAACTAATTTAATTGATAGTCAACGATTTTTTTTCTTCAAAACGATGTCGTTTTGATAATTTGTTAATAGACGTTAAGCATCACTTATGGTCATTAATGTCAATAATTAATGTAATTCACGTTTCCCTATCTCACGAAATAATTTAAAATTTAAAAAATTTTAGAGGCTAAATTTGATTAATACACATAAAGTCATAAACCAATATAACACAATACTCTTCAAATAATGCACAGAGCTTTTCTCTAAAGAGTAATGACTCGCATTACTTTACTCTAAAGTCTTCGTTTCATACATACTTTATAGTCATCGAGCATCTAATAATCATTTTTATTTTCAAAGTAAAAATCTTTTGATCAAAGTTAAAAAAAGTTGGTGCAAAAAAAGTGCAAGTAAAAAGTGATATGACATAGACATAATAATTTTTCATTTTTCAAAATTTGGTTTTTACAATGTATTTTTATGTGATGTAAGTTTTATTAGCTATTTGAGAATGAGGAATGCTAACAATGTGCATCTCTTTTTCATATTCTTGTATTATTGGATTGGTTTTATGTGAGATCCACTAAATTACATAAGTCTACTCATATGTATATAGTGAATCTTCATGAAATTTATCCATGATTAACAAAAATGTATTTAAAAAGTAGTGCATAGATACGTTCATATATACAGTACGTGAAAAAATATATCTACACCCCATATAGATATATTTGTTTATAGGACAAAAGTTCCTTTAAAAAAATGGGAAATCGCTCTACTAGTCTACTTGAAGTGTTGATTTGCTTCTTTTTTTTTTTTTTTAAAGGGTTGATTTGCTTAATTGAAAGTAATTTATAGTTTATAATAACTCATTTCACGAGTATGTATGAAGTATGAACATTGAAGTAGCATGAAAAGGAAAATGATTGTTAATTTGTTACCTCAGTTCGGCCCTTGGTTTCACCAACTCTGTAGCTCTGATCATGAGATGCCATCTTTTTTCTTCTCCAACGAGTGTGTATATGTTTAATAAAGTAGTGTTTCAACTCAACTCAGCTATTGCATTTGTGATGAAGCTTGAATTGCATTCTCTACTTATTAGTATTTCATGGCTTGTGTATTATTTACACGTGTCCAACCTCATGACACGTGTAACTTGTAAGGTATTCGTGCCGCTCTAAGGTGAAGGCCTGAAGGGTATGAAGTGTAATGCCATTTAATAATATATCAATGGCTGATAAAAATAATAAAAATAATATCAATGCTGGGAATGAGTCTATAGATTGTAGCCACGCAGGTTCGTTATCTGCTAGCAGTTATTCGGAAAGCTAATTGATCACAACTCACAAGTAAGATCGAGATGTGCAAAACAATTTATATTGACGAACAGTATAGGTATGATACTATACACGAGCTGAGGGGTGGTAAGATGATGAGGGTTAAAGACTTTGTAGTTTGTACATCATATTACTAATCTAGTCATCTCCGACTTTTTTTTTTTTTTTTTTTGGAGTGGTGTGACAATAGGCATTTAACAAACCAGGAAAATTAAAATAGATAATTTGTTTTGCCGTAGAGTTCATTGTTTGCTGGATAAAAAAAAAGTTTTATTGAATTTGATGCGGGAAGTGATTTGTGTATATAAACTCATGTCTTAAGAAAAGCTAACTTTATAATCAATGCGTTAGCAAAGCATGCATATAGCACATAGCACATGGGTATTCAGTCTAGATCAGAGTTTGTGAGATCGATGTTGTTCGAATTTTTTGTACATTAATGCTTCAACCACTTTCTTTCTTAGAGGGATGTAGTTTTTGTTTTGGTTGTAACCTTTGCATCCTGTTTAAATTATTTAAAGGCGAATGCTAATAATTAACCAGACGAGTTCTTAGTATATTTGTTAAGAAGCCAAATAAAAGCTTATGAAAAATGTGATTTTTAATATTCCCGAAACATTATGAAAAAATGTACACTTATTATTTTTTCCAATACTAAAATCTTCAACAAATTAACAAGACCCTTATCGAAAACTAGTGTATTGACAAGAACTTTTGTGTCTCTCCACTAGCATTTGTGTTGTTGGATTGCAAAAAGCATTTCCCTTGCAAAAATTATTTCGCAAATGTATAGTAATAATGAAGGAAAAAAAAGCATGAGGCTTTTGTTGTAACTGTTCCTCTTTGTATTATATACTTGGAAATTGTTTTGGTGTAAGGAAGTCTTAAAAAAATTGGTTGTTACTGATAGCATTTAAATGGGGGGGGGGGGAACAAATGGATCGAACATATTTTATTTTTTTTGTTTACATGGGAGGTCTGAGACTAGAACCCATGATCTGGGGAGGGGAAAATCCTAAGTGTCCCTGCAGCCACCAACTATGCTGTTTTATACGGATCGAACATATAACAATGAAAAAAAACGCGACAAGCTTATTATTTGTTGTTAAATTCTGGGTTTGTTTGTTTGATTGAAGATGAATTATAATTGGTAATATTGAATAAGAATTCTAAGTGAGAGAACAAGATGATTTGTGCGTTTTGGTATATTTGTTATATGTGGTGGTTTCAATTGAGAAAAGTTGAATGACAATTAACAATCGTTACAATTACCATATTTTGTCTTATCATCAATTATCTTTTATATAATACATAGGAATAGATAATTTTGTGATTTTTATTACAAAATAGAGTGAACACCGAAATCTTTCTGCCTTTATAAATAGGTGTGTATATATAGGGGTGTAAGCGGGTCAATATTGACCCGCGAACCCGATGAACCCAACCCAACTCAACCCATATTTGACGGGTTGGGTTGGTTTATCGGGTTGAGTTATTTTTTATTTTGTAACCCAATCAAGTATGGGTTGGGTCATGGGTTTATTATCTTAAAATCCAATTAACCCAACCCAACCCACTAATATAAATATATTTTATTTATTTATTTATTTATAATATATGTTATACTTAATTTATCATAATTTAATGCAAAATTGTGTAATTGTATAATCTACTATACTTATATAAAAAGATCCTTTTTCGAGACACCACGTTTGTCGGAAAAAATTTTGAGGCACCATGTTTGTTCGCTTAAGGAATACTAGCACCAGAGCGTTGGTAGTTAAATAACATTGTTTTTATCAAAATTATAATTTGAGATTAAATAAATTATCTATCCAAAATTATAATTTGAAATTAAATAAATTATCTATATTTGAAATCATTATCTTTAGTTTGTTAAAAAAAATTAATTATTATCTTCAAAATATTTGAAATCATTATCCTCAGTTTGTTTAAAAAAATAATTATTATCTTCAAAAAGATAAACTCAAATTATCGAGGACTCTTTTTAGATATCACATATTTTCAACTATAAATATGATGACAAATTGACAATAATCATCAAATTATGGATCCATAGAAATCAGAGCCGGGAACTATTAGAGACATGTCATTGTTGGAAGGTACTCTATTGTTTTGCCAAGAAACATGCTATTATTTTTGGTGATCATCACAACCTCTCCATTATTTTTGGTGATCATCACAGTCTAATAATTATCCTTGCCTATGCCTGCAGAAATATAATCCATGGGAGTGATGGTCCGGAAACTGCGCAAGATGAGATTAATTTGTGCTTTAAGCTAGAGGAGTTGGTTAATTTCACTAGCAATGCAGAGAAAGTATAATTGTATATAATAGCATTTAAATAACTGTATATAATAGCATTTGTCCATGGTGGAGTTGTTCCCAATGTAATAGATGAAGATAATTGTTTATAATAGCATTTGTTTGCGATTTTAAAGCGGTTCCTTATGTTGTCTTTACTATTTTATTTTTTAACTTTCCTATTTTAATTTTCAATCATAAATTGTTCACTCACACATTAGCACTAACCTCCCTCCCTCCTTTCCCATGCACTCACACTGTTTCTGCAATTATATTTAGTTTTGATTTTTTTTTTTTTGGTAAAGAAAAAATTCTTATTACCACTTGCAAAATAAATCACATACACAAAGTTCAAGCCTCACATTCCCCACCTACTATGTAGGGTTGGAATGCAGACAAGAACCCAAAAGATCAAAGTTCAGCTCTAATTCTATTAATTACAGGGTCATGATGGATAGAGTTTAAATGAAAAACAAAACTAAATCTATAAGTCAGCTCCTTCTTAATGATAATGAACATCTGCTGCGGTTCTTTCTTTTGCTGCAAGAAATGTCGATGATTCCTTTCCATCCAAATACCATACATGGAAGCTGCATAAACAGCAACAACCATTTTCCTTCTAACTTTGTTCCTGAATCCATACGCAAGCCACCTAGTCCAATTGGTATACTTATAATACCAATTGTCAAGACAAATCCAGTCACACAACAAATTCAACAAAAGTCTGCCCCAATCATACTCAAAGAAAAAGTGATCTCTAGTCTCAATAGCATTATCACACAGTTCACAAGTAGTAGGAATCTGCATGAATTTTGCTAAATTGACTCTAGTCTTCAATCTATCATGAGCTATCAGCCAGTAAATGAAACTGTGCTTAGGAATATTGGCAGAATTCCAGACCTGCTTATACATAGGGAAAGGTGCTTGGTGCCCAAGCAAGAACTCATAAGCCTTCTTAACTGAAAAAATCTGTCCAGAAACAAGCCATAATTGAATCACAGGTTTCAATTTATCCCTTACCTTTAATAATTACTTCCAGTGCCAGTTTGTGTTACCTCCTACCTGCTCATCCCAGAAATTCTGGTTTTGTAAGTACACTGAGTCCACCCACCTAATCCATAACTGATCTTTATGCTGAGCAATCTGCCAAACTTGTTTACCAAGGCTAGCCTGATTCCACACAGAGATATTGTTGAAGCCCAAGCCACCATGTCTTTTCTTTTTGCATACATTCTCCCAAGCTACTTGAGCTTTAGGTCTGCCATTTAGATCAACACCCCACAAATAATCCCTGCACCTCTTTTCAATACCCTTTATCACTGCCTTTGGAATAATAAACACAGAAGCCCAATGCAAATGAAGGGTCAACAGAACAGAATGAATCAATTGAGACCTTCCCTGAAAAGATAAATTCCTAGAAGACCAGGAATTAATTCTTCTTGTAATTCTCTCCTCTAAAATTCTGCATGTAGCCACTGTCCACTTCTTAGCAGATATTGGAAGCCCAAGGTAAGTAAAGGGAAAGTTGCCTAAGCTGAAGCCTGTTATCTGCTATAGTCTGGTTTTTCTACCCTCATCAATACCAGCCATATAGATTTGTGACTTATTTTGATTTGCAAACAAACCTGAACTCTGAGAAAAGTCATTGAAAGCATCAATCACCAATTTGACAGAAGCTTCATTGGCTTTACAGAAAATCATAAGATCATCTGCAAAAGCCAAATTCACAAGACCACAATCCCTGCACAAAGGATGAAATCTGAAAGCAGGATTCATAGCAGACTGCTTTAGCTTCCTAGTGAGCATTTCCATGGCAATAACAAACAGAAGAGGAGACATAGGGTCACCCTGTCTCAAACCCCTTGTACTCTTGAATCTTCCAAACCTTGTGCCATTCAGAATCAAAGAAAAGGACACAGTGGATACACTTTCCATGACCCAATTAATAAACTTGGCAGGGAACCTAAGGGCCTGCATGTTATTCTCACTGAAACAAATTTGCAACTTTTTATAATTATTTTATAAGACCAATTTATAAATTATGTATCGATATCATGTATCTTTAATGGGTGACAAATTATTCTCAATATTCGAATTTGTACGTTAACACTCCTTTTTAAAGATAAACCAACTTTTATTGTAGAATTATCTTTATCTTGATCATAAAATATGAGCTGAATTTGGTTAAATATATTTAATATCAAATTCATAAATCATTTGAATTTGTAAGGTTTTTTAAGTTAATGATAAATTTAAACTAAACAATGGAAACTTTTTAATATAATCATATATCAAGTTTTTAAAATTTTAAAATTTCATTATCCTCAATGTGAAATCATTATCCTCATTTTGTTAAAAAAAATAATCATTATCCTAAAAGAAAAATTCACTCAGTTTGTTAAAAAAATAATCATTATCCTCAAAAAGATAAACTCAATTTTGTTAAAAAAATAATCATTATCTTCAAAAAGATAAACACATCAGTTTGTTAAAAAGATAATCATTATCCTCAATAAGATAAACCCAAATAGATGAGGCTTCTATGGTCATAGCAAAGAATCCATGATAAACTCAAACATCTAACAAAAGTTTATATTATCTAAAAAACTACAATTCTTAAAGTGTCGTCTTAAATAATTATAAAATATAATCATATATCAATTTTTTAAAATTTAAAAATTTCATTATCATCAATGTGAAATCATTATCCTCATTTTGTTAAAAAAAATAATCATTATCCTCAAAAAGATAAATACACTTAATTTGTTAAAAAAATGTTCATTATACTAAATAAAAAAGTTCATTTTTGCAATGTAATAGATAAAAATAATTATATATAAAACCATTTGTTTACGGATTATTACGTGGTGTGTTAGGTTGGGTAGCATGTTTTTGGTTTGGAATGATTCTGGATAGGATAATTTTGTGCTATACAGAAATCTTAATCTTATATCGACATTTCAAATTAAAAAAAAAATTAAAAATGAAAAATTTCGTATCCTACGTTCTTTTCCAAACAAAAAAAAAGTTATAAAATACTAATGTATGAAAAAATTTCACGTAACATTATTTTAATTTTTTCCATCTAGAGATTTAAGTCAAAGATATTTCATGTTAATCCATTTAGTGATTGTAACAATCTTTATATTTTTTTCTCTTTAAAAAAATATAACTTTTTTCTCTTTAAGAACAATATTTTTCAATACCCTTATAAATAAATAAATAAAATTTATCAACTTATATAATAAGTATTAACCTTGGGAATATATAAATAAAAATTATAAAATAGAAAATGTTTATTTAAATTATAAGTAGTATAGTAGAATTTTTATTCTCTGCTCAAGGGATTAAATAATGTTTTTCTCTTAAAAAAATAATATTCGTAACACAGCTGAAAAGTGTATAATTTAAAGATTCATATAATATTGAATATTAGTTTTTATCAATTTTACTAATTAGCTTAACTCCTAAAATTAAACTAATTAGTAAAATTGATAATTGAATTAGTAAAACTAAGCTAATTAGTAAATTTTTCGATTATCAAATGTAGTAGCCTCCAAAAACAAATAAAAATTAAAAATTAAAAAAATAATCGCAATAAAAAAAATATTTCATAAAACTAGACGGAACTAGCAAACCACAAAAGTGGTAATAATCTACTAAAACAAATAAAAACTTAAAATTTACATGATAATCCAAATAAAAAATTTCATAAGACTAAATAATAATAAAGATAAATTATTTATATTTTATATCTTATCATATTTTATATAGGCTTATCTCTTATCATTATCTCTTATCATATTATTATCCATATATTTATTATTATTATTATTATTATTATTGTTATTATTATTATTATTATTATTATTATCATTATTGTAAATTAATAGATAATTAGGATAAACACTTTTTACAATCCTATCTTATGATTAACTTGAGATAATTATATAAAAAAAAATGCTAATTGTACTAAAAAAATATTAATCTATCCATCAAATAAAAAAGATAAGAATGTATAATTTTGATTTAATTCTGATTTTCATATTAAAGGTGATAATTATATTCAACAAATGCTAATAAATTATCATTTCCCGTGAAATATGAAATATTTTGATTTATCCTTAAATATACTCATAATATCATCAAATAAAAAATATCAAAAAGTTAACTTTTTATTTCACTCTAATTAATCATAATATCAAGATAAATGTAATAAAGATATATAAAAACATATTAATTCATCAATCAACTAAATAAGGAATACATTAATTTAATAATGATCTATACATAAACAATATAATATTTAAAAAATGAATAGTCATTATATTCCAATGAATTTATGTCCAATGAACTAACGTTCTGGTTTATCATTAATTATGTTCATCCTAATACCATCAAACACAGAATATCGAAATGTTTAATTCTGTTTTAATTTTGATTCAACATGATAAAGTTGATTATCATATTATAAATGTTAATTTATCCATCCAATAAATAAGGAATATATAAGATAAAAAGTGTTATCTTTGATTCATATGAGAAAGTTCAAAACTTATGAACAAGATAATTTAGATCATTTTTCATTGTTATTTAATAATAATCTTTAATTTATAATAATAATAATAATAATCATTACTTTAAAATATTTAATATAAAAAAATTAAATTATCAATAACCCGTGCATTGCACGGGGTGAGAGCTAGTTTATGGATAATATGGTACATAATTATGTAATTTAGTTGATTTGGATGATATTTAATTATTTATTTATGTGATTTTTGTTCTATTTTTATTTTATTTTTTATATTTACTTAGATTTTTATATTATTTTAATTTATAAAAATCAAATTACATAAACCCAATCACCCAACCCAACTCAACCCGAATTTTCATGGGTTGAGTTGGGTCGGTTCTACAACTCAAGATTAAAAAAACCCAACCCAACCCAACCCAATTTATTTTGGTTGGGTTGGGTGCTAAACTCCACCAAAATCCAACCCAACCCAACCCGTCACACCCCTATGTATATATGACATGGAGATACAATATGATATATTTGGTTATAATTTTTATATTTTTCAATTTTTTCTCCGGCACTTTTAATTGAATCTTATTTTTTTAATTTTTTTTTGCACATCACATAATCAAACATTATTCTTCTTATTTTTTATTTCCTTGTACCTCCCACAATAATTCAAAAAAATTATAAAATCATCATTTTTCATTTTGCTATAAACTAATGATGTGATGGCGAAATGATGAAATTAAATATATTTTAAAAATATAAAAAAACCATAATAAATAAATAAAAATAAACATTCTAGTTATTTGTTGAAAGAAATGGAGTGCACGTAATTTGGCTTTTTTTCGATCAAAATAAATTAATCATTATTCTCTTATGCTTGATTGTGAAACTCTTCGAGAGGGGTGGCCTAAGGCAAGGTGCAACCAAGGAATCTTGGGAGACTCTCCAAGGAAACATCATTGGATTATTCTTAAGGGTGGATTTGTTAAAATTAATACCGATGCATCTTATGATACTGATTTGACTTCAGGTGGGTCGGGTTTTATTGTGAGGGAGAGTACGCGAAAGTTGTGAGTTGTGGAGATGCTAAATCTTAAATTCCACTGTCGGCCATTCAGCAAGAAGCCGTAACTTTGCTTGATGAAATCATGTGGGCCAAAGAAATGGGTTGGAACTACATTATTATAGAGTCTGATTGTAAGATTTTTATTGAATGTCTTCTTTGAAAGTGAGAAATTATTCTGAGTTTGGTATTATTTGTAGAGATGTTATTTCCTTAGTTAGCTCTTTTTCTGTTTGCTATTTCTCCTTTATTTATAGAATAAACAATTTGGTATCGCACACTTTGACTAAATGGGTTGTGTGCATTTGTAAACAAGATGTGGTTCGGTTTGATATCCCTTCTGTTTTACTCTCGCTAACTCTTTGTAACATCTTTTAATAAAAAAAATTTCATTAAAAAAAAATCAAATTGAGCAGTCATAAATTGGTATAAATAATTAGGGGTGTAATGGTTTGGTCCGGTTCGATCTGTGAGTCATATTACGGACCGAACCACTCAATTTAGTATGGTCCGGTCCGATCCGATCCCAACATTATTTATCTTCAAAAATCGGACCGGAGCAGACCGTTCATGAATGATCCGGTTCGGTTCTGTCTATTTTGCTTCTTTTTTTTTCCTATTTTTTCCCTTTAAAATCAAGCAAAAATATGAAGAAAAAAAAAACATAATACATACTGGATTGAAGAAGGGAGCTTGTCAGTATTAAGTATTAAGTATGAAATAAAGTAATTCAAAACCTAATGCTAATGAAAATTTATGTAAAACAGTAAAACACAAAAAAGGGAAAAAATGATTTAAAAAGGAAAAAGGAAAAATTATTGGATTTAAAAAAAGAGAAAAAAAAACCAGATCAGCAAAGGAGAAGGGAGAAGAGAGAAAGGAGAAGCAAACCGAACTCGAACGGGACGGCGGAGACTCGACGGGACTCGAACTCGAATGGGACGACGACGGGACTGTGAACGAAGGCGTGTGAGAAGACTGAAGGATCGGCGATGGCGGATCTGGACGACTGGTGTCTGAAGGTGGCTGAAGGTGGGAGTTCTGAGAGGGGCGGCTGAAGGAGTGAGAGTGAGAAGGTGTGACTTAAAATCAGGGTTTTGTAACGTGTGTCAGTGTATCTGTAGTTTTTTTTTTAATTATTAACCCTATTAGTCCGGTCCGGTCCCAACGGTTTAAGAATATTTGGGACCGTGGACTGGACCGTTCAAGTATGGTCTGAACTTTTTGGGATCAGATTGGACTGTGAAATTGGACCAGATTGCATTTTTCGGTCCGGAGCAATCTCGCGGTCTCGGACCGGATCACTTACACCCCTATAAATAATACTCCCTCCGATCATATATATTTATAAGATCCTTTTGGGGTTTTTCACTTCCATCAAGGAAATTGGATAAATTTGTTAGTGACATTGAAAATGTGAAAATTTAATATACTTTTTCAAAACTACCCATATAATTATTATTGAAACTCTAAAAAGTGTTAGACTTTATAAGGGTGTTTATGAAAAGAAGTAATTAAATACTATTGAAAATTGAAAAGAAATCTTATAAATAAGACAAAGATAAAAATCTCAAAAGAGCGGAGGGAGTAAAAACATATTTAAATCTTCAATCTTTTTTTTCCTTTAACAACTTAAGATTTTTTTTTAAGTTACCAAAAAACCAAATATACTATGAACTCAGTTAAAAATATGAGTTTTTGAGAATACATGATGATAGAGGAGTGTAGAGAGAGGTCACTGTGATGAAGATCGATGAAGTTTGCTTTACAAAAAAATAAAGTAGAAATAAGATAGAAGGAATAGAAGAGAACATAGAGAGAGAGAGAGAGAGAGAGAGATATTGATTTTGCGAGGGTTTAGAATTGAATCGAAGAATGGCGCTGAGTGGGGTGAAGATGACGGAGGAGGTTTGGTTAACTTGCGTCACTCACTCTCTCTCCACCGAGACCGAAGAGATTATGGGTCTTCTCCTCGGCGACATCATCCATGTTTCTTACTTACTCACTCACTTTTCATTCTCTCTTTCACTCACTTTCACTCACTTAACCTAATTTCATTATTAATAATAATTTCTCATTATTCTTTATTATTTAATTTAATTTGCAGCATCCTCAGAATGGGAATGCCATAGCATTCATATGGGGAGCATCTCCTCAAACTAGGTCTGATCGCCGTAAGGATCGCGTTGAGACCAACCCTGAACAGCTCGCCGCCGCTTCCGCCCTCGCCGACATATCCTTTTTCCTTTCCAATTTAGTCTCTGAAAGATAGAAAGTGAGTGTGTCACCACACGCAATTTAGTTATATCTGTTACTCTATAAATGGTTCTCTCTCTCCGGTCCTTAATATAAGCCCGTTTTTGGGAATTAAGAAAGTTGGTTAGTTAATATTGTTACTGACATTGGAATCAAGAAAGTTGGTTAGTTAATATTGTTACTGACATTGGAATCGATAACAATATTTTGCTATATTTTTCAAAATTAACTCAATAATTTATTATTTGGACTCTATAAAGTTTTGAACATATAGGAGTGTTTGTGAAAAAGAAATGATTATTGATATTGGAAATTGGAATAAGGACCAGAAAAAAGTGTATGAAGAGGGCTTACGTTTAGGACCGAACGGAGGGACGATTATTATTGGTCCCTGAATATTCAAAATGTTGATCAAGTTAATCTCTCTTATAGATGGCAGCTCGAATTAGTTCACAAAAAGACTAACCTGACTATATTACGTTTTGGAGATTCAGGGATGGAAAAGTACCATTATAGGGTGTCAAGGGACTAAATTGCTCGATGTCTTATTTTTCAGCAAGAACCAATTTGGTGATGTACTAGTCATGTTTCATATGGTAGTTATGGTGGTTTTTTCTTCAATTAGTACATGACATGTGTGTGACCACTCGTAAATAAGAAAATATACGGGAATGCTAACAGCATTAGTTAAGAAATTAAAAGGGGAAAGTTTTCCGGGAGTTTCTTTGATGTTAGTTTTCCTATGCATTTTTCTGTTTTCATGATTCCTTAACCAGTGCCTTTAGGATAGGTGGCATGAGCTAAAACTGTAATGCAATATGTTTAACGGCCACGTGCTATATTCACATGAGAGAACAACACCGCAAGCGGCCAAAAGCATTGAAAGAATAGCACCTAAGTGATGTCCTTTTTTATTTTTTCTTCATTTTATCGAGAACTGACCTTTTAAAAGCACGTCTGGTTAAACATATTGATTAAGCTTAATTTATTATTTCTCACATGGTATGTGCATCTACCACTTTCCTGTATCTGCAATCCTGCATTTTTTTAGTATGCATGGGTAGGGTACAATATCTGGTGCTGTTTTCCAATAATAAACGTGTCGTGTGTTATCTCATGGATGAAAATAACCATTACACGTTATATTTCTGTTAGAGACCAAAAATCACCTATTCAATCTAAGTTTTGTCCTTTTTCATTTGACCGAAATTCCATATCTAAGGAACATAAAGTCACTGTTCATTGGTTGATTTCTGTTTCATTTCAAATCGGTTGGTTTGTTGTGCCATTAACTTTATAACACAGAATGACCGCATCAACTGGAAGAACGACAAGGGTGATTGGTTGGTACCATTCACATCCTCACATTACAGTTCTGCCTTCCCATGTCGGCAAGTTTTCGATAACCTCTTTACTTCAACTGGAGAGTTGTCTTTTGTTTTTGTTTCAAGTAAACATCATTAAATGTTTTCCTGTTAAGTTGTTCATGTGTTGAATGAGTGGACAAACTAGGCAAAACATGATTAGGAATGATTATATTAGAGAGAAAGTTGTGGTATAATTTGTTATATTAGAAAGATGGTAGATTCTTGCTTTAGGTGGTTTGGGTATATGTGGAGAAGACTTGTTGAAGGCCTGAAAAAACTCGGTTGCTGTTCTTCTCATATTTTTGTTTAATTCAAAGTGATAATATATGACCACCACCACCACCTTTCCTATTCTGTAGATGTGCGGACTCAAGCAATGTATCAACTTCTTGATTCTGGGTTTATTGGGTTGATTTTTTCCTGTTACAGTGAAGATGTAAACAAGGTTTGTCTTGATTGCATGATACTTGTGAAACATCTTGTATTCTATATGCTTATTATGTTTAACATGAAATAACATTGGGCTGTATACAGGTAGGAAGAATTCAAGTAATTGCTTTCCAATCATCTGATGGGAAGCAGAATCAGGTGTTAAAACCTATACCTCTGTCCCCTGTAAATAGAAGCTCCGTTATTGATATAGATTCATCTCCAAGTTCCTCTGAGAACCTATCAATAAGATCTGGACACTTGAAGGCAGAGAGCGCAGAGCAGGACACTGGTGATTCTAGAATAGCTGGTACTAGTAAGGTACAGTTTACCATATGCTAAATAGATTTAACGTTGGATATGTTGCATCATGTTGTTTGGCCAAAGAAAAGGCCATAGTTTTTAAACATGTTGAATATGCTTGAGTGTTGGATGACAAACCTGGTGCAGCTTATGGAAGCTGTACTGCTGTAAGATCCAGATGTTTATTCGTAAAAATAGTGTCCAATAGTTTTCTTGATGTGTAATTTTTTTTTAACCTCAATCAGTGAAAGGCCATATGTCTATCATATTGAACAATGTATTCCATGAATATATTATAGTTTGCCTGCTTGAGTTGAGATGATGAATTTGTAGCATAGCAAGGGTTTTCAGAGCAATTTACTTGAATAAACAATATTTAGAATCATATCTTCTTTTCTAATGTGAAAAAAAGAGGTTGGATATCTCCCCCTGGCATGTTCCATTCTGTAATGTGAAATTCATGTAAACTAACCAATGTTAATGTCTTTTTTTGAGTTCTACTTGAAGATTATGGTATTTCTTTCCGGTTACACTTGCTTTTTGTATATTTTAAGGTATATGCTGAATTACTCCATGTTTATCTTATGGGAGATGAATTCAGAACCTAGAGGATGTCATATCAGTAAAATTATAGTTGTATTTTTCCTTAGATGATATAATATTATTAGAATCATTGTGTTTTTTTTTTTTTTTTTTTTTTTTTTTTTAAATACTTGTGTAACTGATGAATTATATATTTTTGTCTAGGGTGGGGGAAGATCTTCGGACTTGGGGAATTTCTTCGCTAATGCTGATGCGAACTTTCTAGGGATTGAAAAAGGTGGAGGAAACCATCCTAACAATTCAGACACCACCATAATTGATGTTGATCCCATGGATATGTCAGAAAGTATGCAGGAAGCAATGCATCGTTCAAATTTGGATATGAGGTATAGATGAGTATGTAATTAGTCTTTAATATTTTTGCTGTTTATCAACCAAATATGAAAAGTTTGTTGTTGCTTTTTTCTGTTTCTACTGTATTATTATGATTGCTCTGGTCAACTCTGTTTCATTTCTTAAGGGGCAGACATGAAAGTTTCTCAAACTTGGGTTTTAAAGTTTCTTTTGTATTTTGTGACAGTGGTGCAGAGTATGTAAGAAAAGAAATTCCCCTTTATGTTTTGCCAGCCGTGTCTCTTATCAAACTTGATTCACCTCTATCATCATACACCGATTTGCAACATGTACTATTTGAAGAGGAGAGGACTGCATATAACCAAGCTATCTTGCAAAATATGAGGTAATAATTTGATAAGCTATATGCTTATTCTTAATAGACATGAAATTTTTATGTAATACTTTTTTATTTTGAGTTATTTGGAACCCGTCGTATTCATTTTAATTGTATATCATCCTTGTTGTAGTGACTCTAATTTCCCCCGTGAGTTGTTTGTAGGGATGGGAAAGTGCATCCATTAACTTTCATACATCACACTTCAACATATCAAGCTTCCTTGTGCAAGTTGATTGAATATTGGTCAGAGCAAAATGTCAATTTTTTTAAAATAATTCCTCCTTTTTTTTCCTTTCAAATAACGAATATTGCTTTCTGTCTTTGCAGTTTAAGTCCCGCAATAAATGCACTTCAAGATCGAGTGAGAGAGAATGAAATTCGGGTATATATTAACTTCTTAATTTGCGCCATCTCTTTCATTATGTTGTATTTAGCTTTATATGTAGTTGCTTCTTGAGCTTGCTCATAAATTATCTGATGACCCAGCAAATTTGAGATTTCTTTGTCCACCTCTACTATTCAACATCTGTGCAATCATTTTAGCTCCTAAATTTAATTAAGCACTCATTCAATATATATATATTTTTTTTAAATAAAGCTAAAAAGGGCATATTTTGGTTTAGTTTCTCTGCCAAGTTTATTGAAATACTAGTAAGCTAAAATAGCTTGTAGGAAGGTCATAACTATTTCCATAACTTTATTTTCACAACCCTAAATAAGCTCTTCTAAAAACCTTCTAACTATGTGTTGCCTTTGTGTTTTTGATATAACAGTTAGCAGTTCTGAGTGAAGAAGCCAAAAGTCTGGAGGCCGAGGCATCTAGAGTGAGTGATGCAAGCGTAGGATCTCCCCGCCAAGTTCATCGAGCAAGTTCCTCTCTCAGTCAGAGAAACTTGCCGGGTTCTGAATCTCCCCGTTCTAAGAATGTTGCAAGTAGTCCTAGTAGCCGTAGCAGAAAAGGGTATTGAAGTAAAATCCAATTTGGAAGTAATGCTTCTTCAATCGATATAAATGACTTTGATGATTATGATAGTTTTGCTAAAATGGGATATTTGATTTATTGCGTAGAATGTACATGAAAAATGGTATTGTTTCAGCAAAGTTTGTTGTTTTGAAAATGATGCTAAATTAAGTATTCTATAGGGCAAAATGAAAACTGAAAAGTGGTTGGTTGTAAAAGAAAAAATTCATGCTAGAGTGAGAGATGCATGCTATTATCACTCTAAATGAAAATAGGCATTGCCAGCTTGGGCACTTTGCTCTCAAGCCTAAACCCAAGATAATGGATATTTTTATATCAAATATGTTTTTAAAAATTTGAGTAATATTTTTAATATCTAAAATATTAGGGTGTAACGGTCCGGTCCGGTCTTTGTGGGATATTACGGATCGGACCGTTAAATTAATATGGTCCGGTTTGGTTCGGTCCAAAATGTTTTCATGTTCAAAGATCGGACCAGACCGTTAATAAATGGTTCGGTCCGGTTCGGTCTATAGACCATAATAAACAAGGGAGTTACTAGCATGCAATCCAAAATTGGATTGTTGCTATGCAACCTTCTCTTAAACCAATTAGAAGCTGTCACTTAATTCACCTGTTGCCAAGCCAAATTCTGAGTTACTAGGCGTTGCGAGTTCTAGCAATCAACGCGACAAACTCTGATGCCAAGCCACTTGTGAAGACAATGGATAGTCATGAATATGCTAAAATTAAGGAAGATTGAAGTTCGAACATAGCAGTGAAGGAAACTAGGATGAAGGCCATTCAGATAGTCTTGAGCAAAGGTGAATTAAGTGACAACTTCTTATTGGTTTAAGAGAAGATTGCATAGCAACAATTCAATTTTAGATTGCATATTATAAATCTCCAATAAACAATTTAATAAATATAAAAATAGAAAAACATGAAAGCTATCCAGCAACCAGGGTAAACTACTAAATTGCAGCAAGTACACAAATTGCATAAGCCATAACCTAAATACAACTAGTCATATAGCACCTAATAACCTACAATAACACATAGTTCGATGAAGCCATACCTGAAAGTGAGAATCGGAGCAGATCGAGAAAGGAGGTGGCTGCGTGAAGGAGGGAGATCGACGAAGCCACAAAGGAGGACGTCTGGACGAAGGAAGAGAAGACGAAGGAGAAGGCAGACGACGAAGGAGGATAACTGGAGGGAGAGCGGAGAGCGACAGTGGCGGGAGAGCGTGAAAGGCGGGAGAGCATGAACCGAGGCACGGAGGGAGAGCAACAGCGACGGAGAGCGTGAACGGCGGGGGTAACAATGTAACATAGTACATAGTACTACCTCGTGGAAGCATCTTTGTGTTTTTTATTTTTTATTTTTTACTTTTTTTTAATATTTGAACAATCGGTCCGATCTTTATGGTCTAAAAATGTGTGAGATTGTGGACTGGATCACAGTAGAACAATCCTAGAATTTTAAGACCGGACTTGACCATGAGACCAGACTGGATCATTTTTCAGTCTGGTCTGGTTCGGTCCGACCGATTTCACGGTCTAGGACCGAACCACTTACACAACTGGTTGGACCGAACCACTTACACCCCTATAAAATATATTTCAACCAACGCATGTTGCTTCAAGTGAAAGAGATTCAAGTCTTCTAAAAATGAGGTCGTGAGTTTGATTCCTTTAATTCATGTATGAAAAACTACTTTTATGAGGCATCTCATCGATATCTAATTCTCATCCGTCTAGGGTGAAAGGATAAGATGGATCATCTACATCAAGTTTTCTTTCATTGCGGAAATAATTGCTACCATGAACAAGAATTAGTATCATACTTAGTCAAAGGGAAAAAATATTACCAATCAAAAGATAAGGGTAGAGAAGAATAGAGTTAAAAAGTGAGTTGAGAGCTCAACCAAGTTCAGCTAGACTCAACTTGATTATGATACGGGATAGTTTGCCTCGAAAATTACCAATTATCAATGTTTACAATTGAGCACTTGGATCAGGAAGCTAGGAGAGGTTAACCTAGATTAATAAGTGGTTCGAACCATTGGCATGTAGTTGGACTAAAATATTACCAGAAAAATATTGTCACTCATGGTTATCCTACTCGGTTATAACAGAATTGAGTCTCGTAAGAGATGGATGTTTTTGCTCGTGAAAAGTGGCACACATTCAATCTAATCTCATATTATAGGCAAATAATTATGATGGTCGTGGTCTTGAATGGAAAAGATTCCCAAAGCAAATCGAATCAGCAAACATTTCTTCCTCTTTATTCATCTTTAATTTGCTTCTCTTTTGCTTTACCCTTCTCTAATATAATGGATCTTAAATTTCTTTCACAATCAAGAGATACAATAAAACTGTGGTTAGCCAAGTGATGGAAAATATGGTTAAAATGAAAACCTCTATGACTTGGTTACTCCATCATCACACCGACTTCACCTGCTGATTAACTTAGATAACTTTTATTGTTTATGGTGTTTTCAATGATAGATTTCTTTTGGGATGCATGTATTATATATGCCGATAAAAGATAAAAACGTAAGCAAGAAATAAAGATAATTTTATTGAGTAAATTGTCATTTTGGTCCATGAATTTATACAACACTTTCACTTTAGTCCCTGAAATTAACAAAAATGCTCTTAGATCCCTGACTTTGTAAAAAGTCATTCACGTTAGTCCATGCCCCTAACCCCTGTCAACGGACGTTAACGGAGTGATGACGTGGCTGACTGGGGGCCATAAACGACGTCGTTTTTGCATCCTCGTGGCACTTATAACGGAGTAAACTGTCCCGTTAGTCCTATCGGCTGCATCAGCGTCATGTTCAGCTGCACTAGTCCTATGTTTTGAAGCTGAACACTTCAAAATATGCACACTTTAAAACATAACACTGATGCAGCTGAACATGGGACTGGTGCAACTGAACATGGCAGTGGTGCAGCTGATGAAACTAACGTGATAGTGTACTCCATTATAAGTGCAAGGGATGCAGAAACGATGTCGTTTAAGACTCACAGTCAGCCACGTTATCACTCCGTTAACATTTGTTGACGGGGGTTAGGGGCAAAGACTAATGTGAATGACTTTTTACAAAGTCAGGGACCTAAAAGCATTTTTGCTAATTTCAGGGACTAAAATAAAAGTGCTGTGTAAATTCAGAGACTAAAGTGACAGTTTACTCTAATTTTATTGGTTGTTTGATTTCAACACTTTCCAAACTTGCTACTCATAACTCAACCCACACTTTAGAGTAGTTTTTTAACTCAATCTAACTTGCATTTTTTTCCCTAAAGACAATATTGTTTGAATAGGATAAAATATTACAAGTGTCAAAATCACATATATATTTTTTGGAACTCGAACTCTAAACATCATTTTGTGTTGAGTTATATCAAAATCCACACGAATAAGTATGTTGGTCCGACCTGCCATAAACCCTTCCTATATATAGAAGATAATAAAAGAATATTCATCATTTTGTAAAGGAACAACTATTTTGGCAAACATGCTGACAATGTATCTAAAATTTCGTAGATTGGCAAAGAGTAATTGAAAATGACATATATAAAATAGACTTGGATCCCTATGATCTTAATGCTACGAATATTCATTATTACATGCATGGTAGCATTGCCCTATAATAACAAGCTGCTACCTTTTCTGCTGGTGGGGCTGCAAATCGAATTTTGATGCATATAACCAATACTGTGGTCAAAGGACCAAGAGGATTTATGTTTTAATTAATTGATAAGATCCTATTACATCACATGCTCATTTTGTTAGTCTGAAGTTGTTGACTAGCTAGGGTTTTTTTCTTTTTTTCTTTTTTTTTTTGAACAATTAAAGGAGGACTAGGTAGGTTTTAGTTGCTAGAGGGCTTTTTTTACCTAATTAGGGTCAATTAAAAAACTATTTACCAATTTGGGGGGGGGGGGGGGGGGGGTTTCAAAACTATTTCCCGGGGAGGGGTTGTTTTTGCCAACGTGGAAGAGAGAAGATTTTTTTTTTTTAAATGCACGTGGCAGTGGCGCTACACAGGGTAGCGCCACCGGTGGCGCTGGTGCCAGTAGCGCCACCGGTCCCCATTGGTCAGGGGACTGCCACCTTTTAATTAAAATTTAAAAAAAACAACCCCTCCCCGGGAAATAGTTTTGAAACCATCCCAAATTGGTAAATAGTTTTTTAATTGACCCTAATTAGGTAAAAAATCCGTTACTAGAGGGTAGATAACAAAAAAAAAAGATATACACTATTAAAAAAACATAAATACACTATTAAGTCACATGCTCATTTTGTTGGTGCCTTGTTAGTCTGAAGTTGTTGACTAGCTAGGTTTTAGTTGCTAGAGGGTAGATAACAAAAAAACATAAGATATACACTATTAAAAAAACATAAATACCTTATCGAATGAGACAACTAAATCGAAATTTCCAAGTTACCAATTATAGTGGGAGAATCAGTTTCCAACCCCCGTCTATTAGCCCCCAAACCCCCATTTTATTAATAATCCCAAAATACTCTCCACATAACTTCCAATAAGTTCTTCCTTGATCAAACCATTCCCCAAACCCCACACCCCCTTCACCCTCACGCCCCACCAACCTCGGCCATGACCTCCCTCCCATGTCGTCATCCCCCTTCTCCGCCATAACCACCCACACCTCCACCGCTCTCTCCTCTTCCCTCCCTCCCTTCGTTACTCTGTGACTCTCTGTCATGCTCATCGTAGTTGTTTTGTGTTTTTTTTTCTGGGTCTGACAAATTTCCGAGAACCCCGTGTCGGAATTTCAAGAAATTCCGACACTGGTTCGTCGGAATTGTGTATGGTGTTCAATTCCGACGAACCAGTGTCGGAATTTCTTGAAATTCCTTGAAATTCCGACACGGGGTTCTCGGAAATTTGTCAGACTTTATGAAGGTATGGTGTTTGATGGCCGCGAGTTCACTGGTTGATGTCTCGTGTGGCTTTCTTCCTTTGTCTCCTTCATCAATGGCGAACACAGGTTCAACAAAGACATGATGATGGTGGTGTTGGGTGGTTGCTTGGATGTAGAAGTAGAAGAAAATAGATTCAGAGGGGTTTGAGGTTTGAGATTTGGGAGAAGGATGAAGGTGGAAGATGAAGGGTTTGGGGTTTCATGGTGTTTGGGGTGCCTGTGGCGACGATGGAAGGAAGGGGTTCTGTTGGTGGTTTGGGGAAGAAAAAGAAGGAGGGAGTTTGGGGTTTGGTGGAAAAAAAATAGAATAAGGGATATTTTTGTCATTTCTCAATTAAATTGGGGGTCGGGGCTAAAAGTTGGGGTTTGAGAACTAAATCTCTCATAGTGGATTAAATTATCACAATAAGAATACGATCCATATATCTAGGCCCAAACGGTTAGACTAGGCTAGAGGGCTAAGATCGAGATGATCCAACCTAGTTGAGGGCATAATCAAGCTATTGAGTCTAGATTCAAACCAAAATCAGAAGGTCGAGATTCGGTTGGCCCAACCTAGTCAGTGACTCAGAGAATGATCCTCATAAGGAAGCAAACCATGACACTGAAATCATGACGCTAGACACGTGTTAGTACCCAATTATGCCAATTCTCTTACCTAATGCATCTTATATATATATAGAGAGAGAGAGAAAGAAAGAGAGAGACTCAAGCATCAAACTCCGCTGTCTTTGAGAAAATCTACCTAATTTCTATCAGCCGAGAATCAAGATACTCTCGTTAACCAAGGTACCCCATTCTTTACTCCATTTCAGATACTAATTGATTCTAATAGATACTAACTGCTTATACATGAATAATAATAATCTTTACTTGTCCAAATGTACAAATACCTATGTACTCAATTATATTTGACCTAAAATTCTTGATTGTGAATGAAAATGTTGTGATCTAACTTTACTAGCAGTGTATTGAGAAATCAAAATTCAAAACTGCAGCCAATAAATTATGTATACTATATTTTTTTTGGTTGTGTATGCCATTTTGCTTATAAAAAAACATTACAAATTACAATTATGACTAATGTTCTTGAAATTGGAACAAAATAATGTTGGAGACCACTGCCAAAGTGTCTTCAAAATTCAAGGTATCATCTATTTGGAATTGTAGCACCAATTTCCTTTATCTCTTTTTCCTCCTTTAGATTTCATTGATTCCGTTTATCAAGTATGCCCTTAAAGATCTAGAACACCAAAAAGTATTACATGGTACTCCATTTATTTTCTTTTTCATTTTCACTTTTTGCTGGTTGCTACTATTCCAAAACTGTCCGTATTATTACTCTCCAAATTGAGAGCCGTTTGTTTAGTTTTTTTCCTCTTAAAAAATAATCACTTTTTAGGCATTTTTAAATTTGATAGGTTTGACTCTTTGCTTAAAATAAATGGTTTTTGGAGAATATTCCGGAAAAAGGAAAAACGTTTCATCTATGAAGGATAAAAAAAAATTAAAATCATATACTAGTCAAATACAAAATAGTTTATGTTATTACATAAATCAATTTTGCCAAAAGAATTTATAAAAAATCACTTTTTTCCTTAAGCTTAAACAAATGTGCCCTAAATCTTCTTAAGAGAATAATCACATATATTATTAGTAATGTGACAAATAATAATCTTTCTTCTCTAGGAGTTCTCTACTTTGTCATCCTTGAAACTTATGTTAAAAATATTATTTCCTCTGGGTTTTCTCTGAAAAAAAAAATCGTTTTTGATATAAGTTCCCTTTCAAATTTTTAATGGCATTGTTATTATTGGGTAGTTTAATACTTTTCAAATACTTTTTTTAGAATCCTAATATATAATAATGGCTTATTTATGGTCCTTAAAAGTTCAGCGTGTTTTGGTTTTTGTTCCTAGAAGTTATTTTGATCGAAACTAGTCCTTAAATTTTCAAACATTTTGGTTATGGTCCCTTCCATTAGTAAAAATATGTTATTTGCTAACCTGGTTAACGAAAAATCCACACAAAAAACCACGTGGTGTGAGGTAGCGCCAAATAGGTGATGTGACATGAATGATTAAATCTTATGAACTCGAAATTTCGCATACGGGACTATTTTACGTATCAGACCATTTTGCGTTTGTGGATCATTATCGTCTACGCCATATCACCTATTTGATATCACCCCATACCACATGGACTGCTGATGTGGTGTTCTGTTAACACATCACCAAATAAGATATTTTTACTAATGAAATGGACCAAAACCAAAATGTTTGAAAATTTAAGGACTAGTCCCAGTCAAAATAACTTTTAGGGACTAAATTCAAAACACGTTGAACTTTTAGGAACTAAAACCATAACTAAGCCTATAATAATTATAAGGATACTAACAATATTATTTTTGAAAAAGTATATCAAATCTTTATACTTCCACTAACAATATTAACTAACCTTTTTACTTAAAAGGACATGTTTTTTAGTTAAAGAAACTTACAAATATGATTGGAGGGAGTATTGTGCACTAAGCAAAACTCTAGGAAGCAAGTTAGCAACATACACAAACACTTGCATATGTGGTGCAGAAAATGTAGCAATGGTTCAAAATTAGTACATTTTTTTTAGCAATGTCACATATTATTATTTATTAACATTGTAATAATTATTACTGATTGCTTCATAATGTTGCAAATGTAACAGTAATTATGAGCAGCAGGGAAGGGAATTGGCGCTGCAGGGAATGCAACGAAGAGAATTACGCGACACGCGGTTCGTGCCAACGATGCTGCAAACTGAAACCTAGAGATAGCAGGGAGGCTTTGAAACCCTATGATGGATTCTCAACTGTGGAGATAGGGTCAAGTTCTGCTTCAAGATCAGAAGTTAGATCAGAAGTTAGGCAAGGTGATTGGTTTTGTGCAGGAGCTTTATGTGGTGCACATAACTCTTCTACCCGTGATACCTGCTTCCAATGTGGTGCTATGAAAACTGACTTAGAATTCTTTGACCAAGACTGGAGTACATCTTTCAATCTTGAACTACTAGAAGGTATTGAAGCTAATTATTCCAGTTCCAGTTTCAGTTCCAGTTCAGGATGGAACGAATTATTAGGTGATGACTGGCTGTCCAACTGGTGAGTGCAGATTGACAGATTCTACCACCTTTTGATTATTATCGGTTCCATTATTTTTAAATTTATTGCCAACATATATATCATAATCAATATTGAAATCTTGCGTGAATGTGTCAAGCATCTGACTCGTCCTATTTTATTATCTTTGCATATAAGATAATTCAGATATTTGATCTAGATGTCAAATCTGGATATTCATATTCATTACTTATTGCAAGATTGTCATCACAATTGTAGCTATAAACCGCAACTTAAAAACCGGATTTATCAACATCATATAACATGTACCACTTAATGTCTCAATTTTGTTGTGCCATTCTTTAATTGGTTAAGAAAATATAAATTTAATGAATATTTAAATTATTTAATTAAATTTTTTTACTAAAAAATTTGGCAAAATTTTGATTTTAGTTCCTATGATTTTTTTTTTTGTTTTGGTCTTTATAAGTTTTAAAAAAATTGGTTTTAGTTAAAGTGAAAAAGGTCTGTTATCCATTGTGACAGTCAAAGTGCTTTAGATTTAAGCAAGAATGCGATGTATCAGTCACGTACTAAACATATTAATGTTAGATATCATTGGCTTTGTCAAGCAATTGGAGAACAAGAGAGTTCAATGGAGAATATTCATACAAATAAAAATCGATCGTGTTAACATGATGAAGAAAAATGTAGCTCGTGACAAGTTTCAACTTTGTGCCGAATTGATCAACATGGATCCCAAATGAATAGTTTAAGATTTTCCCATTGGCTGGAGGAGGAGAATCGTGGGTCCAATCAATGGAACCCACATTGAAAATTTGCCGGCCACCAATTCTTTCTTTCTTCTTTATATATGTCTCTAGAAATTAATATTGTACCTGGTAGTGAGCGAAAATAGAGCGTGAGTAAATCCTAAAGAGTATAGGGTATGAGAATATAAACCGAGAGAAATACACACCGGAAATCTTGTGTGATATGTGTGTGGAAAGGGTATCTCAATTATTATTACCTTGCATATAATGAAATATTTTTAGGAGTTTGGCCTCTGATTATTTACTCTCATTATTTGATGTTTTCCTCGTTAAAATTATTTGTGCCAATTTTTTATTCCCTTGCTCAATTTATTTTTCCTTGCGCTACTTTAATTAAATTGTAGATTGGTCCCAAAGCCGAACAATCTTTTATTAGGTTCCTAATCTTCTCTGTGACCACAACAGGAGCAGTTCTGTCAATCTTGAACTAGGAGGTATTGATGCTGCTTCCAGTTCCAGTTCCAGACCAGGATGGAACGAATCAGGTGACTCGATATGTGACAGGTGAGTGCAGATTCTACCACCTTTTGATTATTATTGGTTTCATTATGCAGGGTTTTAAATTAATTGAGAACATGTCATAATCGCAATTAAAAAACTTACGTGAAAATCCAGATATCAAGCATTTGACTTGTTTTATTTATTTATTTTTTTTGGTTTACGACTTGTTTTATTCTATTGTTTATGCATATAAGATAAATTGGATATATGATTTAGATGTTAAATTTGGATATTCATATAACACTACATTACTAATCACAATATTATCATTATAATTATAACTATGAACCCAACTTAAAAACTAGATTATGTACCACTTTATCTCTCAATTTTTTTTGTGTCGTTTTTTAATTGGTTAAGAAAATATAAATTTAATGAATATTTACATTATTTAATTAAATTTTTTTAACTGAGATATTTGGCAAAATTTGGATTTTTTTTTTGGCAATTTGGATTTTAGTTCCTATGATTTTTTTTTTTTGTTTTGGTGTTTATAAGTTTAAAACAATTGGTTTTAGCCATGTTAATGACGTGTTCACGTTACAATAGTTTAGGTCGGCAATTAATATAATATGTATCCCATATTAGTTTTAGCCATGTTATAATTTTGAACTAAAGAAATAGGACTGTTTCAAGGAGAAGAATTGGACACAGGTGAATTGGTAGAGACAACCAAATTAAAGGTATGAGATTGGGTAAATGTACTGGGAGGGTTCTCAATTTCATATGATGGGTGGTGAATGTGCCCTATTTAATCTTGAGTCGCTACACTCTTTTTCCCTTGCTTTGAGTTTTTTTCCTTTGGGTTTTGCCCTTAGCAAGGTTTTTAAAGAGGTAGGACTTTAAATAGGAGAGTTAGGCGATGAGGTGTATTTTATGTGTATGGTTGGGTAGAAGTGGTGGGGGTAACATTTGTATGTTTGTAAAACAAATTCCATTGTATTAACTTCACGAAGGTGTGAAGTGCATTATTGTATTTTTTTGGTAGGGCATTTTTGAGCACATCATAGGGTACTCTTTGACAAACCCTTCATAAAAGGTGGGGTCAATTGTTTGTACTTTGATGCTTGAATGCTCTTGATTAATATATTTTTATTTTGCTGTTCAAAAAAAAAATTGAACTAAAACCAAAATTTTGAAAAATACAAAAATAAAAAAAAATATATAAAAACTAAAATCATAACTCATTATATTTTCAAAAACGAAAAATATATTTAAGCTCTTTTATTTCAAACAGAAAAGAATGATATAGGCAAGGTTAGTCCTTATTAAAAGCCTTGGTTTCTTTCAAGAGACAAATTGTACTTTTAGTTTAGTTAGTTGTTGTCTTTTCAAGTTTGAAGAATATGATTGCTAAGTAACATAACTGCTGGTGGCACTGTTGGAATTATAGGCACGTGATCTTTTATTAGGTTCCTCATCTTTTCTATGACCACAACAGGAGCAGTTCTGTCAATCTTGAACTAGGAGGCATTGATGCTGCTTCCAGTTCCAGTTCCAGACCAGGATTAAACGAATTAGGTTACTGGATGTGCAACAGGTGAGTGCAGATTCTACCACCTTTGGATTATATATTATTGGTTCCATTATGCAGGCAGGGTTTTAAATTAGTTGAGAACATGTCATAATCGCAATAAAAAAATCTTACGTGAATATTTAGATGTTAAATATTTGGTTTGTCTTATATGTAAAAACAATAAAATAATTGTTTTTTCATATAAATCAAGTCAGATATTTAATTCAAATATCAAATCTGAATGTTCATATAATATTACTTATCGCAATATTGTCATCACAGTTATTGTAGCTTTGAACTGCAATTTAAAAACCAGAATAATTAACATCAAATAATACGTACCACTTTATTTATCTCTCAATTTTCTGTGCCGTTTTTTTAATTGGTTAAGAAAATATAAATTTAATGAATATTTAAATTATTTTATTACATTTTTTTGCTGAGAAAATTGGCAAAATTTTGATTTTAATTCTTATTTTTTTTAAAGTTAAAAAAAATGGTTTTAATCCATGTTAGTGATATGTTCACATTACAATTGTCCAGCTCGACAATTAAATATGACATACACGTGTCACACGATGGTGTTAGTCATGTCATAACTTGGGACTAAAATCAAAATTTTGAAAAATATAAAGACCAAACAAAAAATATATACTCCCTTCCACATGTTTTTAATGCATTGCCCCTCAAATCGATCAATTAGCAAAATAAGTATATATTTAACCTATGGACTTGATCCAGCTTAAGACTTGGAAATGGATTAGTGCAAGGATGAAGAACCATGTTTTTGATTTTTTTTTCTTGGTGTATTGATCCTGTCTCATGTATTTCCCATTTTGCTCTTAGTCATATTTCTTAGTTCTTTCGTTTAAGTCCAGGTTTGTATACGGATGAGTACCCCTTATGCTCCTTATATATAAAAGTTTTGCCTTTTCCAAAAAAAAAAAAAAACAAATCAATCATAAATATATAATACAATTTCAAATTTTTTTATTCATTATTTTAAACAAATCAATCTTTTCTTGACTACTTTTAGGAGTCACGTACTTTTGAAACTAGTTGTCCCTCTTTGTCTACTAAACTACTTCATATATATGAAAAAAAATAGTTTTTTTGTTTAAAATATAATAAAAAATTAATTGATTATTTAAATTTGGTTTTATTTTTTAATACTATTTTCTTAAAATATTCATGAAAAAATATTATCTCATTTAATTTTATTTTATTTTCAATGCTACATACTTTTATAAAGCATCTCTATTTAAAAAAAAAAAATTAAATGCAATTAACTTACCTTCTCAATAAGCATAATTTTAAATTTTTTTTTCTTATATCGTAAATTAGATAGAGTAATACTTAGAGATAGTGAAAAACAAGATTCACTAAGCTGCCTATTAAAAATAAGTAAAACTAAAACAATAGTTTATCTTGTATGTTTCTTGTCATAACAAATTAAAGCTAATAACATTCTTTCAACAGATGCGGTTGGCACAACTTTCCTAGCCAAGACCAGTGTTTTTATTGCACTGTCCCAAGGGAAATGTTCTTCTTCTAGAATGTGAGATTAATTAACCATTGTTGGGTATGTTCACTATGAATTAGCACTTATTACCTCTACTTCTTCTAATGTATAAATCAAAATCCTTATTAGCATATAGTTAATTGAAATATTCATGGTTTTGTTTTTCAGGGATTGTAGCCAAGTAATAAGGGAGACTATATTATATTAATCACTGGAGATGATGGTAAACAATTTCTTTATTAATTCCTTCAGGATTATTTTAAAGACAATGTGAAATTTGTAAAGGTGTTTGATCAAAATGGGCATATTATTGAGAACCTTCATCCCTTTGGCACTTTCTCATATTTGCTACAAGAACTAAAACAATAATATTGTGTTGGGAGTTTAAACTTTCTTTGGTCATTGTGTTAGACTTCCTTTATTGTATGGTACCTGGTTTTCTTAAATGAAGACGGACCTCTTTTGTTTAATTTATTATTGTATGGTACTTATTTCTAAATAGCTGTATGAGTGTGTGTCTTGTGATGGAACACTCCATAATTCATTTTACTGTGATCATGGTTTAAATTGATGTTGTGGTTGTGATAGAGTGGGCTGCAATTGTGGTTATTGCTGTCAATATGATGCGAATTATGGCCGTTACGTTATGAAATTTTATGCAAATTGAAATGTGTTTTTATTAATCCGACACGATTTCGATATTATTGCGATGTGGTTCAAAATTATCAAATCAATGTGATTTGCATTTCTCCATATTCTTTTTATTGTTCATCATTTTAAATTTTGGGTTAAAAATTAAAGTCATCTAAGTCTTAATACACAATTTTTATGATTTATGCATATATTGTCTAAAAAACTCATCTCATCAGAACATTTTGTAATTTATCATCCTATTTTTTATTTTTGTTCAAATTTTCATGTAATCCAAGTCTTAATTACACAACTTTTTCATTATTCCATTATTCCTATAAAGTTTATCTTATCAAAACCTCTTGTACATTTTTTTCTTTATTTTCCATGATTTTTAAATTTTTGTCAAAAACTCATGTCATTTAAGCTTTAAATACACAATTTTCATGATTTTTTTATTTTGTATAAAAAAAAAACTCATCTCATCAAAGCATCTTGTATTTATTCATACCAATTTTTTATTTTTTCTCTAAAATTAATGATATCCAACCCTTAAGTACACAACTTTTAAGTTTTTCCATTTTTCGGTAAAACTCATCTTATCAAAGCATCTCGTACACATTTTTCCATATTTTCCATGATTTTTAATTTTGTGTCAAAAACTCACCCAATCCAAGCATATTATTATTCTATTTTTTTATTTTTGGTTGAAAATTCATGGCATCCAAACCTTAACTACGCAATTTTTACATTTTTCCATTTTTCAATTTAACTTATCTTATGAAAGCCTCTTGTACATCGTCTTCATTATTTTTCATTATTTTTATTATTATTTTTTTTATAAAAAACTCTTGTCATTCAAGCCCTAAATACTCAATCTTCATGATTTTTTCATTTTGTATAAAAAAATTCATCTCATCGAAGCATATTGTACTTTATCATCCCTATTTATTTATTTTTGGTCAAAAATTCATGGCACCAAAATCTGTTATCAAAGTATCACGCACACCTTATTTCCTATTTTCTATGATATGTTTCATTTTGGGTCAAAAACTCATATCATTCAAACTATCAATACATAACTTTCATGATTTTTTTTTAAATTTTGTATAAAAACCTCGGTCATCGAAGCATATGTCCACCTTCTTCCAAATTTTCCAGGACTTTTATTTTGAACTAAAAAAAAATCATGTATTCCAAGCTTGTAATACACAAATTTCATGTTTTTTTTTTTCATTTTGTACACAAATTCACGTTTTCCATTCATTTTTTAAAAAAATCTCATGTCATCCAAACCTTTAATACATAATTTTCATGATTTTTCATTTTGTGTAAAAAAAAAACTCATCTCATAAAAGCATCTTGTATTTTATCATCCATATTTTTGGAATTTTTTTCGAAAATCAAAGCATCCAAGCCTAAATTACATAATTTTAACGAACGTTTCTACATTTTTCTATAAATATCTTGTTATCCAAGTCTTAAATACACAATTTTCTTAATTTTTACATTTAAAAAAAAATCATCATATCAAAGTAACTTGTATTTTCATTTTGGCTATTGGGGATATGGTGCTTATGGCTCTCTAGAAATCAATTAATTTTCAATGAAAAGGTTCTGCATCTTGACGAATTGATGGACTCAATCAAGATGAAGGCTTGGTTTTGGCTTACTAGTCGCAGCAACAAACCTTCCATGTTGCTGTTCGAATGGCTTACAAACCCGATGGAAAGCTTGAAATCATATTGCTTGCTTTGTCTTTACTTATTAATATGCTTTGGCTCATAATGTTTTTAGCCACCGTTATTTTTGCATTTCTATAGCATTTCTGGTGGGTTTTTTATTTATAAACTTTGCAGATATATGTTAGCCTGCATAGCTTTTCAGGTGGTGATTTTCTTGTAAACTTGGTGTGATGTTTTTATTCTCTGCTTGGTTGTAATTCTCTTACTACTTGCAGAGGCTATCAATATATTTTTTTCCTATAAAAAAAACTTGTATTTTCACTCCTCTATTTTTGAATTTTGGGCGAAAATCAAGACATCCAAACCTTAGATACTCAAATTATTTCACGTTTTTTCATTTTTTTTTATGAAAAACTCATGTTATCCAAGTCTTAAGTACACAATTTTCATGATTTTTTTGTTTTGTGTAAGAAAAAACTCATCTCATCGAAGCATCTTGTATTTTATCATCTCTATTTTTGAATTTCGATAGAAAATCAAGACTTCTAAGCATTAAGTACACAATTTCACGTTTTTCTTTTTTTTTCTGAAAACTCATGTCATCCAAGCCTTTAATACATAATTTTCATATTTTTTTCTTTTGTGTAAAAAACTTATCTCATTGAAGCATCGTAAAATTTATCATCTATATTTTAGAATTATGGTCGAAATTAATGCACTCAAGCCTTAACTACAAAATTTTAACGTATCTACATATTTCTATAAATCTCTCGTTATCTAAGCCTTAAATACACAATTTTCTTGATTTTTTCATTTAAAAAAAAAACTCATCCCAACGAAACAACTTGTATTTTATCATCCATATTTTTGAATTTTGGTCGAAAATGAAGGCATCCAAGCATTAGATACACAATTTTCAGGTTTTTTTTCATTTTTTCTGAAAAAGTCATGTCATCCAAGTTTAATACACAATTTTCATGATTTTTTCATTTTGTGTAAACATCTCACCTCATCGAAGCATCTTGTATTTTATAATCCCTGATTTAGAATTTTGGTCGAAAATCAAGGTATCCAAGTCTAAACTACACAATTTTTATGTTTTTCAAATTTTTTTGAAAAACTCATGTCATTCGAGCCTTTAATACACAATTTTCAAGATTTTTCCTTTTGCATAAAAAACTTATCTCATCGAAACATCTTGTATTTTATCATCCCTATTTTAAAATTTGGCTTAAAAGGAAGGCATTCAAACTTTAAGTACTCAATTTTCATGTTTTTTTTTTTTTTTATGAAAAACTCATTAATTCACAATTGTTATGATTTTTCATTTTGTGTAAAAAGACTCATTTCATCAAAATATCTTGTATTTTATCATCCCTATTTATTAAAGTTTGGTCGAAAATCAAGGTATCCAAGCCTTAAGTACACAACTCTCGTGTTTTTCCATTTTTTTTTTTTGAAAAAAAAACCATCCCATGCAAGCTTTTAATACACAACTTTCATGATTTTTTCTTTTGCGTAAAAAACTCATCTCATCGAATCATCTTGTATTTTTTCATCCCTATTTTTGAATTTTGGTCGAAAATCAAGGTATCGAAACCTTAAATATACAATTTCACGTTTTTCCATTTTTTTCTTCTGAAAAACTCATGTCAAACAAGCTTTAAGTATACAATTTTCCTGATTTTTTAATTTTGTGAACAAAAATCTTCTCATCGAAACATCTTGTATTTTATCATCCCTAGTTTAGACCTTTGGGCGAAAATAAGGCATCCAAGCATTAAGTATACAATTACACTTTTTTTGTTTTCTTCAGGAAAAACTCTTCTCTTCCGAGTCTTAAATACACAATTTTCATAATTTTTTTTTGTATAAAAAACTTATCTCCTCGAAGCATCTTGTATTTTGTCATCATTATTTTAGAATTTTGGTCGAAGATAAAGGTATCCAAGCCTTAAGTATACAATTTCACATTTTTCCATATTTTTTTAAAACTATGTCATCCAAGCCTTAAATACACAATTTCCTTGTTGTTTTTTTCATTTTGTGTAAAAAATTAATCTTATCAAAGCATCTTGTATTTTATCAACCCTATATTTGAATTTTAGTCTAAAATCAAGCTATCCAAGCCTTAAGTACACAATTTTTCATGTTTTTTTTCACTTTTTTAGCAAAACTCATGTCATCCAAGCATTGAATACACAATTTTTATGATTTTTTTCTTTTGTGTAAAAAAGTCATCTTTTCTAAGTATCTTGTATTTTATCATCCCTATTTTTGAATTATTGTCGAAAATCAAGGCATCCTAGCCTTTTAACTACATAATTTTAATGTATCTACATTTTTCTATAAATCTCTTCTTATCTAAATCTTAAATAGACTATTTTCTAGATTTTTTCATTTTTTATAAGAAAAACTCATCTCATTGAAACAACTTATATTTTATCATCCCTATTTTAGAAATTTGGTCGAAAATCAAGGCATTCAAGTCATGGGGTACACATATTTCACGTTTTTCCATTTTTTTAAAAAACTCATGTTATCCAAGTCTTCAATTCATAATTTTCATGATTTTTTGTTTTGTGTAAAAAACTCATGTCATCTCATCGAAACATCTTGTATTTTATTATCCCTATTTTGGAATTTCAATCGAAAATCAAAGCATCCAACCATTAAGTACACAATTTCACGTTTTTCCTTTTTTTTTCTGAAAAACTCATATCTTCATAGCCTTTAATACACAATTTTTATGATTTTATCCTTTTGTGTAAAAAAATTCATCTCATCGAAACATCTTGTATTTTATTATCCCATTTTAGAATTTTTGTCGAAAATCAAGGCATCCAATCATTAAGTACACAATTTCACGTTTTTCCTTTTTTTTTAACTCATGTTATCCAACCCTTAAAAAACTCATCTCATTGAATTTTTTTGATTTATTTATTGTGTAAAAAACTCATCTCATTGAAGCATCTTGTATTTTTCACATCCTTATTTTTGAATTTTGGTCGAAAATCAAGGCGCTCAAGCCTTAAGTATACAATTTTCATGTCTTTCTGAACGACACATGTCATCCAAACCTTTAATACACAATTTTCATGATTTTTTCCTTTTGTAAAAAAAACTCATCTCAACATAACTTATTGTATTTTATCATCCCTATATTACAATATTGGTCGAAAATCACGACATCCAAGTATTTAATACACAATTTCACGTTTTCCAATATTCTTTTAAAAACTCATGTCATCCAAACCTTTTAATACACAATTTTCATGATTTTTCATTTTTTGTAAAAAACCATCTCATCTCATCGAAACATTTTGTATTTTATCATCCATATTTTTTGGAATTTTTTTTCGAAAATCAAGGCATCCAAGCCTAAACTACAAAATTTTTAACGATTCTGCATTTTTTTATAAATATTTTGTTTTCCAAGCCTTAAATATACAATTTTCTTGATTTTTACATTTAAAAAAAAACTCATTATATCGAAGCATCTTGTATTTTATCATCCTTATTTTGAAAATTTGTTCGAAAATCAAGGCATCCAAGGTTTAAGTACACAATTTCACGTTTTTTCATTTATGTGTAATTTCATGTCATCGAAGCCTTTAATAAACAATTTTCATGATTTTTTTTTTGTAAAAAACTCATCCCATCGAAGCATCTTTTATTTTATTTTATTCCTATTTTAGAATTTTGGTCGAAAATCAAAGCATCCAAGCCTTAACTGCACAATTTTCATAATTTTTTCATTGTGTAAAAAACTCATTTCATCGAACCTTCTTGTATTTTATCATTTCTATTTTAGAATTTTGGCTTAAATACCAAAATGGTCCCTATAATTGTTGCTCATTTTGAAATTGGTCCCTATAAAACTTTTTCTTTGGTTTTGGTCCCTAACATTATTTATTGTTTTGATTTTAGTCCCCCGCATTTAAATTGGATGGAAATCGTTAATATGGCCTAACGGAATGGTGGTCAAGAGACTGTTGCTGCTGAGAATGGTGGTCAAGAGGCTGCTACTACTAGATTAAATTGGATGGAAATCGTTAATATGGCCTAACAGAATGGTGGTCAAGAGACTGTTGCTGCTGAGAATGGTGGTCAAGAGGCTGCTACTACTAGAAATGATCATCCGTCTACACAACCTGCACAGTCATGTAGAAAGACGACTTTATCAATTGATCTAGCCTTCTTTCTATATGACTGTGCAAGTTGTGCAGATGGTTGCTCATTCCCAGTAGCAATAACCTCTTGATCACCATTCCCAGTAGCAACAGCCTCTTGACCACCATTCTGGTAGGCCACGGCAGTGATTTCCATCCAATTTAAACATGGGAGACTAAAATCAAAACAATAAATAATGTCAGGAACCAAAACCAAAACAATAAATAATGTCCAGGACCAAAACCAAAGAAATTTTTTTATAGGGACTAATTTCAGAATGAGCAACAATTATAGGGACCATTTTGATATTTAATAGTCAAAAATGATGGCATCCAAGCCTTAACTGCACAATTTTATACGTTTTTACATTTTTCTGTAAAACAATTATTCAAGCCTTAAATACACACAATTTTCTTGGCTTTTTTTTTAAAAAAAAAAAATCTCATCTCATTGAAGCAACTTGTATTTTATCTTTCCATTTTTAGAATTTTGGTCGAAAATCAAGGCATCCGAGCCTTAAGTACACAATTTTCATGTTTTTCCATTTTTTATGAAAAACTCATGTCATCCAAGCCTTAAACACACAATTTTCATGTAAAAAAAACTATCTCATCAAAGCATTTTGTATTTTATCAACCCTATTTTATAACTTTTGTTGAAATTAAGATATCCAAGCATTAAGTAAAAAATTTAACGTTAATCCATTTTTATGAAAAATTTATTCCATCCAAGCCATTAATACACAATTTTTCATAATTTTTTCCTTTTGTGTAAAAAACCTATCTCATCGAAGCATTTCGTAATTAATCATCCCTATTATACAATATTGGTCAATAATCAAGACATTCAAGCATTAAGTATTCAATTTCAACTTTTTCAATTTTTTTCCTCAAAAACCCATGTCATCCAAGCCTTTAATACACAATTTTCATGAGTTTTTCATTGTGTGTAAAAAAACTCATTTTATCAAAGCATCTTGTATTTTATTATCCCTATTTTTGGGTTTTGGTCAAAAATCAAGACATCCAAGCCTTAAGTTTACAATTTTCATGTTTTTCCATATTTATGTAATCCTCATGTCATCAAAACCTTAAATACAAATTTTTATCATTTTTTCATTTTGTGTAAAAAATTTATCTCATCGAAGGATCTTGCATTTTTATCATAACTATTTTAGAATTTTGGTCTAAAATTAAGACATCCAAGCATTGACTACACAATTTCACGTTTTTCAATTTTTTTTTTTCTAAAAAACTCAAGTCATCCAAGTCTTTCATACACGATTTTCATGATTGTTTCATTTTCAGTGAAAAACACATCTCATCATAGTATCTTTTATTTTATCATCCATATTTTAAAATTTAGTCAAAAATCGACATCTAAGCATTAAGTACACAATTTCATGTTATCCAAGCCTTAAACACATAATTTTCATTATTTTTTCATTATGTGTAAAAAAACTCAAATCATCGAAGCATCTTTAATTATATCATCATTATTTTTTAATTTTTGTCGAAAGTTAAGTCATCCAAACCTTAAGTACATAATTTTCACGTATTTCCCTTATTTTTTGGACAAACTCATATCATCCAAGCCTTTAATATAACATTTTAATGATTTTTTCTTTTTGTGTAATAAACTCATCTCATCGAAGTGTCTTATATTTTATCATCCCTATTTTAAAATTTTGATCGAAAATCAAGCATCCAAGTATTAAGTACACAATTTCACGTTTTTCCATTTTTTCTGTAAAACTAATTTTATCTACTTATACAATTTTAAATATTTTTTTCCTTTTTTTTAAAAAAAAACTTATCTCATTGAAGCATTTTGTATTTTATCATCCCTATTTTAGAAATTTGGTCGAAAATCAAGGCATCCAAGCTTGAAGTACACAGTTTCATGTTTTTCCATTTTTTCTGAAAAACGCATGTCATCCAAGTCTTAAATACACAAATTTTTATGATATTTTTCCTTTGGTGTAAAAAACTCATCTCATCGAAACATTTTGTATTTTATCATTCCTATTTTAGAATTTTGGTCGAAAATCAAGGTATGCAAGGTAAAAGTACACAATTTCACGTTTTTCCATTTTTGTGTAATTTCATGTCATCCAAGCCTTATACACAATACTCATGATTTTTTATTTTTGTGTAAAAAACCCATCTCATCGAAATATTTTGTATTTTATCATTCCTATTTTAGAATTTTGGTCGAAAATCAAGGTATGCAAGGTAAAAGTACACAATTTTCACGTTTTTCCATTTTTGTGTAATTTCATGTCATCCAAGCCTTATACACAATTTTCATGATTTTTTATTTTTGTGCAAAAAACCCATCTCATCGAAGCATTTTGTATTTTATCAATCTCTATTTTAGAATTTTGGTAAAATCAAGGCATTCCAAGCATTAAGTACTTAATTTCAACTTTTTTCATTTTCTCTAAAAAAACTCACGTCTTCCAAGTCTTTAATATACAATTTACATGATTTTTTTATATTGTGTAAAAAAACTCATCTTATCGAAACATATTGTAATTTATCATCCTTATTTTTTAATTTTGGTTGAAAATCAAGGCATCCAACCCTTAAGTACACAATTTTCATGTTTTTCTATTTTTTCTATAATACTTATGTCATCAAAGTCTTAAATGCACAATTTCCATGATTTTTTTATTTTGTGTAAAAATTTCATCTCATAGAAGCATCTTGCATTTTATCATCCTATTTTAAAATTTTGGTCGAAAATCAAGGCATCCGAACAATATTGAGTACACAATTTCACATTTTTCAATTTTTTTCTCAAAAACTTAAGTCATCCAAGCCTTTAATACATAATTTTCCAGATTTTTTCCTTTTCTGTAAAAAAATGTTTTGATCGAAGCATCTTGTATTTGATCATCCCTATTTTAGAATTTTCGTCAAAAATCAGTGCGTCCAAGCCTTAACTTCACAATTTTAATGTTTTTTCATTTTTCGATAAAACTCATGCTATCCAAACCTTAAATACACTTTTCATGATTTTTTTTCCTTTTAAAAAAAAACATATCTCGCTGTAGCAACTTGTATTTTATCATCCTTATTTTTGAATTTTGGTCAAAAATTAAGGCATCCCAGTATTAAGTTCATAATTTTATGTTTTTTCCATTTTTTCAGAAAAACGCATGTTATCCAAGCCTTTAATACACAATTTTCATGATTTTTCCTTTTTAGTAAAAAACTCATCTCATCAAAGCCTCTTGTATTTTATTATCATCCCTATTTTAGAATTTTGGCCGAAAATTTCTTCTTCCTTGCATTAAGTACACAATTTCACGTTTTTCCAATTTTTTTCAGAAAAGCTCATGTCATCGAAGCATTTAATACACAATTTTCATGATTTGTTCATTTTGTATAAAAAACTCATCTCATCGAAACATCTTGTATTTTATCATCCTTATTCTAGAATTTTGATTGAAAATCATGGCATCCAAGCCATAACTACACAATTATTTTAACGCTTTTTACATTTTTTTTATAAAACTCATGTTAATCAAGCCTTAAATACACAATTTTCTTTATTTTTTTCATTTTTTGAAAAAAATATCCTCTTATCAAAACAACTTATATTTTATCATCCCTATTTTTGAATTTTGGTTCCTAAATCAAGGCATCCAAGTCTTAGTATACAATTTTAACGTTTTTCCTTTTTTTTTTTTGCAAAACTCATGTCATTTGAGCCTTTAATACACAATTTTCTTGATTTTTTTCTTTTATGTAAAAAACTCATCTCATCAAAGCATCTTGTATTTTATCATCCTATTTTAGAATTTTGGTGTAAAATCAAGGCATCCAAGTATTAAGAACAAAATTTTCACTTTTTTCCATATTTTTTGAAAAACCCATGTCATCCCAAGCCCATGATTTTTTTTAGTAGACATATTTCAAAACTGTTTAGGGTAACTTCACAGTCCCGACACCTGAAGCAACATGGGTGGGGTGCCTCTTTAAGGGATGTTCTCCACAAGGATTCGAGCCTCTGACCTTATGGTCTTGTGGGTTCACAATATCCGGCCTTATGGTCCTAACATGCTTCCACTAAGCCTAACCCATTTGGGTGTAATTTTCATGATTTTTGTCATTTGCGTAAAAAACTCATCTTATCGAAGCATCTTATATTTTATCATTCCTATTTTTGAATTTTGGTCGAAAATCAAGCCATCCAAGCCTTGACTATACAATTTTAATATTTTAATTCATCACAAGTTTCTTTATTTTTTTCATTTTAAAAAAAAAACTCATCTCATCGAAACAACTTGTATTTTATTATCTTTATTTTTAAATTTTGGTCGAAAATCAAGGCATCCAAGCATTCAGTACACAATTTCACGTTTTTCCATTTTTCCTCCAAAACTCATGTCATCTAAGCCTTTGATACATAATTTTAATGATTTCTTCCTTTCGTGTACAAAACTCATCTCATCGTAGCATCTTGTATTTTATCATCCTATTTTAGAATTTTGATTGAAAATCAAGGCATCCAAGCATTAAGTACCCAATTTTCTTGACTTTTTCATTTTGTAGAAAAAAACTTATTTCATCGAAACATCTTTTAATTTATCATCCCCATTTTTTATTTTGGTTGAAAATTCATGAAATCTTAGCCTTGAGTACACAATTTTCTCGTTTTTTCGTCTTTTTCAAAAAGACACATCTTATATCAAGTACACAATTTTAACTACCATGACTTTTTAAGATGAGTTTTTTTTAAAGAAAAACGGAAAAACGGGAAAATTGTGTTATTAAGCTAAGGCTTCGATGCCATGAATTTTTTTACTAAAAATAAAAAATGGGATGATAAATTAAAAGATGCTTCGATGAGATGAGCTTTTTACAAAAAAAATGAAAAAATCATGAAAATTGTGTATTTTATGCTTGGATGACATGAGTTTTGACCCAAAATTAAAAATCATTAAAAATATGGAAGGATATTTACAAGAGGCTTTGATAAGATGAGTTTTTTTTTACACAAAATAAAAAAAATTCATGAAAATTGTGTATTTAAGGTTAGGACGATGACAAGAGTTTTGACCTAAAATTAATAGTTATGGAAAATCGGGAAGAAGGTGTATATTAGGCTTGGATAAGATGAGTTTTTGACGAAAATGGAAAAACATAAAAATTGTCTACTCAAAGCTTGAATACATTTAAATTTTGATTAAAAATAAAAAATATGGATGATAATGTATAACATGCTTCGATGACATGAGGTGTTTACACAAAACGAAAAAGATCATGATAATTATGTATTTAAAACTTGCATGACAAGAATTATTGACCTAAATAGTCATGGAAAATATGGAAGCCTCTTGTATACCACTATCACTATTTTGAATTTTGTGTCAAGTAATCATGATATAATAACACCACAGTTCAAGAATAATAAAACCAATTTTTTCATTTTTTTGAAAAATACATATCATTTAAGTCTTAAATATACAATTTTTTTCAAGCATAAGTGATAAAAGCATCCCTAATTTGCATTTTGCGTCAAGAAATCAAGTGATAACAGCTTTAAAAGCCACAAAAGGCATAAGAATAATACAATAACCCAAATTTTTGATTTTTTCGTGAAAAAATCATACCATCTAAGTCTTAAAAGAGAGAGATCGCCAACATACAGGGAGTGCACCAAGACTACTAAGCTTGTTTTTCTCTCTTATTTGCACTATCTTTCATGCAAGAGGTCTAAGTGTAATATTGAATGTTATGCAAAGAAGATGAGTGTCATTTTTAAAATTAAAGGGGTTGTTTGTGTTATTATTGCAAATCTCAAAGATGTTGAGTACAATTTTCCCTTTTCTTTTTCGGAGATACTTATATGCCCACAAAAATTTCTATATGTACCCTTACAATTTTTTGGATAGGTATTGAATACTGTATTTTGTTTTTCATTTTCGTATAGATTATCCGAAAATTTTCACTATCGAATAAGCGATTCGAATTTCGATGGATGCAAACAACAATTCCCTAGTATGAATATAATTTCAACTCCCTTTTATGAAATTAATATTTGAATCCATTTTGTTAACCGTAAAAAATTTATTCTATTCTTAATATAAGTTTATTTTAAAAACTTTTGCTTTTTCTGTTCTAGTGATATTAATTATTCTTTTTTATAAATATCTTTATTTGGACAACATTTTTTTATAGAACCATTAAAAAAATCTCTAATATTGACATTTTTTATACTACTATCAATACTAATTACTCTCTCCATTAACGAGGCTCGGCTTCTCTCTTCCTCGGTCTTCTTCTCTTCTCTTCTCCGTTTTCTTTCCCTCCCCTTCCTTTGGTTGGTGTATGAGTTTTTTCCTCTCCCGGTTATATCTGGGTTAAATAAATAAATCTTGCCTTTGTGCAAGTGGTGTGGTTTTTCTTGTCCCAGTTTCATCTGGGTTTTGTTTTTTGTGTGTTTGAGTGTGGGAAGGCTTTTTGTTTGTCTAGATCTCATGACCTTCCTATCTTCTCCAATAACTAGAAGATTGATATTCGGGACAACTTTTCCCTTCTAGATCTCTGTCTTCTCCTCTATCCAGTGGCTCTACCTCCTTATATCTGAGATTCTTTGTCGCCGAACTGTGCTTACTTCCGACATTGATGAGATAGTTATCTTGGAAACAAAGGGTGTTGAATCTCTTGTTAGAGTTCAAAGCTGGATGCATGTTGATGATGATTCTGATTCACAGGGAGTTTGCTGTTATGACTGATTATCTAGTCTTTTTTAGCAATCTTTATTATATGGAAAATATGTGCTTTGTTATTATACTGTTAGATCTACTTGTACTATTTTCTGTTATGGAATGAATTACATATTTTCCTTTAAAAAAAAAATACTCTCTCCATTAACAATAAAAAATAGTCTTACTTATAACCCGATGGCAGAATAACATCGAAAAGGATGCGTGTTATGGGTTCAAATTTCAAAAGGACAAGACCAATTCCAAATGCAAGTCCATAAATATGTGCTTTTATGTAGAATCTCTTCTTCCTTAATTTGAGACAAGATTTGTGTCAGCGGAAGAATGTCTCCAAATCAACATCCCTACAAAATTTCAAAACTGTAAAGATTTTACTATGTAAACATTTTACCTAATACTCACTCCGCTAATTAATTATTTATCGACTTTTGAGAATGATACATACTATACTATATATATATATATTAAGAAAATGTTGATTATTGTAAGTTTTATTAATTTTTGTCTGAAATGTCTTTATTTAATTCTTATTGAAAATTGTTGTAACATTTAATTTTTTTAAAAGTGTATCCATTAATCAATGTATAATACGAGTAGTAATTTATATATGAGAAATTGGATAAAAATAAAATTAATGTTGAATAGGAAAATTGATTAAATGAAATGTTAAAATTGAAATAAAAAAATGATTATGCATTGAAATTGTAAAAAAACAAAAATTTTGGAACGAAAGAAAAAAAACTTAAAGATGAAATGTTAAGGAGAAAAGGAAGTAAGGTTTAAAACACTTTTAAAATTTTTCACCTTTTATTACTAAGAAACTTGTGTAATTAATACTCCATCGATTTTTATTATTACAAGTCTTTTAAGATTATGACAATAAATTTAAGTACTGTAATTAATATATTTGTTTGTATTAAATTTTTTTTTTCAATTTTAATCTTAACTATCTATATTTAATTTTCCACGCATTGCATCTTTATAATAACTATGAATGAAATTACAATAATCATAATTAATATTACTTTTATTTTATAAAAATATTTATATTATTTGAAAAATAAATTCTAAAAAAGCCTTGTACTCATGAACAGAAGGAGTACAATGTTGTGTAAAGCTTTTTATAAAAAAAAATATATATTGAAAAATATAAACTAATGATTAGTGCCAAGAGGAGTGGTGGGTAAAATCAATTTGAGTGGGTTCAACAAGTGCTGATAATAATTGAGAGAAAGGAAAGATGTTAGAATAAGGAAATGGTTGGACCAAACCAATCCAATCTGAGCACAGCTGTAACATCCCATCTCCATGTGTTTTTTTTGTTTTCTTCTCAACTCAATAAGAAATTAATTTTTGTTCCAAGACCAATCATCTTAAATTGATATCAATCACTGATCATGTAATAATTATTTAAAATAAGGTTTTTATTTTTTATTTTTTTAATCAAAATCAATAATTTTTCCCACTCATCAAGCTCTGTTCGGTTCTGTTCTGTTCTGTTTATGCACAACAATTTCCCTGTCTCCTCTCTTTCAACTTTCAACACTCACACTGTTATATGTGATTCTTCTACTTCTACCTTTGCATATTCCCTTCTTCTCTTGAATTCAGAATCTTTTTTTTTTTAATTATTATTACCCTTTTGCTGGAATATTCTGCTCCACTCTTCCAATGGCTTCATGTGAGTCTCTTTTTCTCTGTTTTTTTTTCCCTTCTCTCTCTTCATTTCCAATGTTAAAGGTGCTGCCTTTACTTGAATTACTATTGCTATGCCAAAAAAATTGATTTTTTTAACCCTCTTGCTTTTCATTCATCATTTGGTGTATTCCATGTGCTTTGCATTATCTTCGTGGCTTCTATGAAATTGTGGAAGATCTTTTCTTTTCACACCCCCATTTTTCTCCCCACCCTCCATTTTTGGCGGAAGTGTAAATTTATAGGCGGAAAAACCAATACAATAAAGGCGGAAAAACCAATAAATTTACACTTTCGCCTCAGCGGAAAAAATGGGGGGTGGGGAGAAAAATGGGGGATGGGAAAAGAAAAGGTCTTGTGGAATGTGATACCAAAAAACTCTTTTAGGGATATTAAATAAATTTGCTTTGTATTTGCTAATGAGTTATAGTTTTTCATAAATAAAAAAATGTGACTTAGACGAGGGAGTGTCACATAAGCAAGTGTGGTTAATAAAGAAGATTGTGACATCAAAATGGTGTAAAAAAAAAGGTTCAAATTAGAGGTCAAATACTTAGTAATCTCATAGTACCAACCCTTGGGAATTTTCAATTCTAAAGGAATTAGAGTGTTGTGAAATTTCCATTCCACGACCAACGCCTATTTGAATGAGCAGAAAGAAACTCCGATGTCTCATTTTTCTTGAGGAAGGTTTTAGGTTCGAGTATTGTGAATGAAAAAATTAGTCTTGTGAAAAAAAATAATAATAATAAGTGTAGGTTGTAGCTCAAGCTGGATTAGTTAGAGTACAAAATGATTACCTGATACTGAGTATATCAAACTAAAAAATTGCCATGGTGCATCAATAGCCGTCAATTTGATGTCTTTCTGTCTTTCTCGCTTGTTTTAAAAATTTTGTTAAGTAATTCGATAACGGCATAATGAGTTTTAACTTATAACTTGTAACAAAAATTGAAAATAAATGTTGTATCTGCCTTCAATGCTTAATGCGTGTCTTACTTTGAGTTAGTGAATTGAATTTTAAAATGTCTCTTATACTAGCATCCTTGGAAGAGGAAAAAGTGCATTGAATTGTATTAATTTGTATCCTTGGTGAAATGATCATTGATCACTACAACTATGCTTCTCTTCTCTTGATTTTTTTTATGTAGGTGTTTGAGGCTGCTTGATCTATTCATCGCATGACTTAACCTTTCTCTCCATTTTTAAGCTATTGTTTACAGCAAAAGAGTTTGGAGTTTCTTATCAGAATTCAGATCATTAAGTGGTTATTTTTGTCCTTAATTGTATGACAGGTAGCTTAGGGGCCTCAAATATTAAAGTATTGAACTTGCATTTTGGTCGAAAAAGAATTGCGCTTCCACAACAGTTTGGTTCAAGATGTTGGATCGGTAGGAAGTCATCGCAGTACACAAGTTTGGTCATATCACAGCAGACAGTTGGATCCTTAACCGCGTCCAATGGCCCATCATTAGAGATCCGATGTAAGTTCTTCTATTCTTTGGTATTTACTTTACAAATTATTTTCTAGTAAATTCTAGAAAATCTCGTACTTAGGGTTACAATAAAGATCATTATTAACTTGATATCTGTAAGATCATAGCTGTTACAAGGTCAGAAGGCGGCAGCGAAGTGACTAAATCTTCTGGTTTGACAAGTGAACTTGCTCCTAAGTTTAACGAGGTAAGTACTCAGTAAACGGTCATCATTTTTTTCTCTTTTTACCTTATGCCAGATGAATGGCAATTTTAACAGTCTTGGAAGATTATTTGGCTAAACCTAGAACTAGAAGCACTAATGTTTTTCCACAGGCATAGACATTCTTGTTCTTAATTATATTTTGAAACATATATTACTTCAATCTCTTTTGCAGGTGGAGTTCCTGCTCACAAAGTTATGTGAATCAAGTTCGGTTGGGGAATTAGAATTAAAAGTAAGCACAATGACGTTAAACCTATGAATTCTAATCTCTTCATCAGTACAAATATTATTTCATATTCATTCTCTTAAGCACATTAGATATTCAATATTAAATCTTACATTGATATCAGCTTGCAGGGTTTCACCTGCATGTAGTGAGGGGGTTGACTGAAAAAATTAGAACTCCACCTCTTCCAATTCCTGCTTCTGTTAGTATAAATACTGTCACTGAATCGCCTAAATCAAATGGATCGGTTTCTTCATCATCATCATCATCATTGGCAATCTCAAAGCCAGTACCTTCTTCTTCTTCAAGGTCTATCCAGAGATTCCTAGACAAAGCTGCAGATGAAGGCTTGGTAATAATTTACTCTCCAAAGGTAACAATCTAAAACTTAATTGCAAAGAAGCATGGAGATTTTAAAATAGTTGCCATGATTGTGTCGAGCACGTATTTGTATTGGATCAAACAAACTTTTTGAAATTTGATATTAATACAGACGGAGATATCACAATAGTTTTATAAATGTTCCTAATCCATGTGTCCATAGTGTACCGTATCATATCGTTTGTCGTATCAATGCTTCTTAGTTTATGTCTTTTAACATTCCTTACATAATGCAATCTAAAATTGTAAGAGCAGGTGGGTTTCTTTAGGAGATCACGAACCGTTAAGGGGAAACGTACTCCACCAGCATGTAAAGAGGTACAGTTCATTTCCTAAGGCCTTTTTATTCCTTCCCTTTTGCCCTATCAAAGGGAAATCATGTTGTTATCTTACACATTCACATCTTGTTATTGATAATTGACATACAGAAGCAAAAAGTTGAGGAGGGACAAGTGATTTGTTATATTGAACAGCTAGGCGGCGAGCTGCCAATTGAGGTACGAGTCATACTCTTCCAAATTCTCATGTTTATGAGGACAATTTATGATAATAAGCTTATAAAAATAGTTACCTTCCCATAAACTCTTTTGAAAAAGCTTATCAGAGAAGGTTATGAAAATAAGATCTCTTAACTTATTTCAAAAAAAAAAAAAAAAAGTGCCTAACGAAGTTGTTTATCCAAGTATATTCACAGTACTCTATATCATAACTAACATTTGCAATCACTGACTCATTTTTTCTTCATATTTCTTTCCCTAGTCTGATGTATCAGGAGAGGTTGTCAAGATACTGAGAGAGGATGGTGGTTAGTTACCTCAATTTCTTATGTGGATGTTGTTGTTGTTGTTATGCTTAACTCTTTCTTTCTTTTTGTTGCTCTTAACAGATCCTGTTGGATATGGTGATGCACTTGTTGCAATATTGCCATCATTTCCTGGAATAAAGAAGCTTCAATAGATTATCTTTCACCGTTTTTTCCCCCTCTTAAACATGTTTTCATTTGCAATGGTGTAAATTAAGTGATATGAGGGGAAGCTATTCTTTGGCATAAAATATATCAAATTTAGCACACAGTTTACACCCTTGCACTATTTTCACTTATCAATAGACTTTTAAAGCATGCAAAAGAGAAGGATTAAAATACTGACTCTGCCTGCTTTCTCATACTTTACTTTCCTTTTACAATGTCATTGCTAACATAATCACGTGCTGGTGTTTGTTTTTGTTTAAAATTGTGTTTTTAGCTTTTTTTCAAAAATAATGTGTATTTGTTTGCCAATGCAAATTATAATTTTAGAATACTTTTTTGGAAAAATAATCAAAATCTAACATCTCCTTCATAGGAGTTGTAGATTAATTTTTTAGACCTTTTTAATTTTCCTATTCTACCTTATTATGCCAACACATTACCTACCTCATTATCACTCCATACCTTTTTGTTTAATTTACTAAGTAAAAATAATCTTCTTTGCACTATCCAAACGAAATAGATTAGCTTAAATTCATTTTTCAACTAAGAGATCAAAACATAAATAGATTATAATTTTAATATATTATAATCTTGCCATATATATTATAGTCACAAATAAAAATAATTATATACTAATTTTACCAAATACACACTTAGATGAAGAATCTAATCTTATTTACACTCTAGACGTGCTGATTTCATCCGGGCTTTTAAGGTTTTTTCATTTAAATTTTTGAAATTGTTGTTTTTTTTTAAGTTTTCGTTATACATTCTGAAAGACTAATCGATTTTTCTGTACAACATAAATTAGTAGATAGTATATCAAATGTAAAATACAGGTGTGAGTGTGAGATGGAGACACTATTCGAAGAAAATTGTACATTTTCGGATAGTCTTCCCGAATGTACAATAAAAATGAATGGATAATGTGTTGAATGTAAAAAAATAGGTGTAGGTGTGACGAAAACAATAAAAAAAAAATTTGTACATTCAAGTAGTTTTTCCGATTAGATAGCTTTTTGAATGTAAAAAAAAAAAGCATAAAAATTGATATTAGGACAATTTTAGAATTTTACGTATAAAAAATGATGCAGTTAGGAAAAAGAGTGTAATATTCCTGACAAACAAATGGATTGTGACTGTCCCCACGTACCAATACAGGTTTTTTCTTCAGTGTGCTTTGTCCCCACTCACACATTTCCCGGGAAAACTTCCCAGGAGGTCACCCATCTCAGAATTACCCCAAGTCAAGCACACTTAACTATGAAGTTCTTAAGTGATTGACTACCGAAAAGAAGATGCATATTGTTGATATGGGCAGTGCTAATCAATTGATTAAAGTCTTCCTGTATTATGTAGTCTCATTCCTACACAGTCTCAGGATCACCCTCTCATATACATTAACTACATGAGTCGGAACATATGGTCCATTTACGACTGCATCCCAAACTTTTAATCCTGCTCCTTGAATAAAAATTTTCATCTGGGCTTTCCAATAAGCGTACTCTACCCCATCAAACATGGGAGGACGATTAATAGAACTCCCTTCACCACCAAACGGAGAGTTTGAAGCCATACTCTTGAGACGGTTAAGTCTTAGCACAAGAGATTAGCTCTGATGCCAATTGATGCCAATTGTTAGGATCGTGGCTCAAAATCTCGAGAGGGGGAGGGGGTGAATCGAGTTTTATTAGTTTATTGTGAAAGCACGTATAATTAAAAAATATTTTCGCGTTGGAGAGATTAAGAGATTGTGATGGAGAGTGAAAGCGATTGATAATCAAAATAAGAGTTGCGCAGAAACGTAAATAAATGAAATTTGCGGAAATTAAAAGAGATAAGGAAGAAGAACACGCAAACCAATTTTTATACTGGTTCGGTCAATCCAGCGAGTGACCTACATCCATCCCCAAGCGACCCGCTTGAGCCTTTTATATACTTGAATTGAGTCGCACCCAATTACAAGCAGAGCACCCCGCACACTACTAGGAACCTCCATTCGCTAGGGGCCTCAATAACACAGCAGGGTTCCTCACCCTACGAACGTACCACACGTTCAACTAAGGGATTCACTCCCTAACCACTAAGGTTTGAATACAATATGATGTGAGTGATTACAATCGTATAGTGTGTTCTCAACAACACGGATACAACAATATAGGTTCTATGATAATGAGATTAAATCACAAGAGTGCAGGCCAATACAAGGTTTTCTTCACAAAAAGTATGAACGTTGAAAAGCTTGAAGAATGGAGAAGAGAAAAGAGAAAAGCGTGATTATCAGAATGTAGGAGTGATTGTTATTCAAAATAAAAATCTGATTTAGAACATAAGAAGCAACAAAATAATTTTTGAAATCAAAACCAAATCAAGTTGATTTAAGAAATAAAATAAAAGATTTGAAACTTAAATAAAAAAGGAATATTTTCAAAAATAAAATCAATCTCGAATTTTGAAAATAAATCAGAATCAATCAGGTAACAACAAATCTGGAAATAAATCAAAATGATTCTGACACGGTTTTCAATAAAACTTGAGGTAATCGATTACTTCAGGAAAGTAATCGATTATCACCTTAAAAATGGAAACTTTGAAATTCTTTTGAAAAATCAGTAATCGATTATTTATTTTAAGTAATCGATTACTTCACTCTTGTTTAGTATATGATGCAACTCATATAATCGATTACCACTAATCTAATAATCGATTGCATAGCCTCTGAATTTTGTGAAATGCAACATCATGCATGTAATCGATTACTTCAGGGCAGTAATCGATTACTCTGCCTCAGGAAAATGTATGATGCAACATTGATAATCGATTACTTGATCTAGGTAATCGATTACTCTCATTAAAAAAGTAATGGATTATTCAAGTTCACCTAATCGATTATTCACACTTTGGTTTTTCTATGATGCAGCAAAAGTAATCGATTACTCTGAGAAGGTAATCGATTATCCTCTCATGCACTTGTAAAAATAGATTTTCATAACTTAGATAAAATCATCCAGAGTTGTTTCATCATGCACTTTCACAGAAACTAAGTTCAAAACTGATTTTCACTTAAAAACTCTTTTTCTTCTCCTTTATTTGAAAAACTCATTTGGCCAATACACACTTGTAATAAAACTTCATTACCTTACAAATTTATTATGGGCAAAGCTTATACAAAACATGATCCTTGAAGCTTGAGCCTTGAACTGCTTGACTTTATGCAACTTGATGCTTGAAACTTGAAACTTGTTTGTTATCATCAAAACTCTATCTTCTTCTAGAAATCTTCTAGCGTTGACTTTTTACGTCCTTTAGGGCAAGCTTGATTTCCAACAGTTATAACATAACAAGAATTCGAAATAAGTTTCAATAAATCAATGAAATGTTTTTCTGCAATCAACCATTGTTATAGTTTATTAAATGAGTTTGAGGAAAGAGTGTTGTGACAGCTCAGTTTGGGAGCTTGAATTATGAGGTATTACACGATAAAGTAAACCTTGATGATTGTTAACCAAGTGAAATGTTTTTGAAAATGAACATCATTTTGCCTATGAAATCTTATTGTTTAAAAAGGAAAAAAGTTATTCCGATTTTCATTAAAGTTTTATTAGTAAAAATATTTTTAAGTTTCTAAATCGAGGTGTTACAAAACTAGTGACTAAAACAAAAATTCGATCAACTTTTAACTATCAGAAACCATGATTATCGAATCGAGATTTGTACGAAGATCGATTTTCTGAATCATAAATCCAATCGAATATTGAATCGTAAGATGAACAACTAATACTCAAAATTAACATAAAATGTATTTTTTTTTTATAAATATATTAGCTATAAGCATTTTCAAGTCAAAGAATTCATCCATAATCCATACACTAAAATAGAAACCTCCAAATTCAAGTCAAAATTAATCCAAATTCGAAAAAGACAAAAGAAACTTATCTAAATAGAAAGGAATACAAAGGGGTAAGAGACAATTATGAAGAAAAGGGACAAAAATAGAAACTGATGATGAAGAATAAAAAAAGACGAAAATAGAATAAGGCGAAAATGGAGAAACGTACTTGATAAATAAGGTTGTTGAATACAAAAAAGGGGAAAAGGCATCTGAAAAAGCAAAAAATTAGGTTGTTGTTGCACACAAAAACACTCGTTCCGAAAAGGCCCAAAAGGAAAGCCCAAAAACCCTAAGCAGTTTCATCAACGCAACCCATAATACCCGACCCATTTTGACACGATAAAGAGTCATTTTCCTTTGCGGCAGCTTTTGAATCGTGCGATTCAATCGGGAATAACAATTCCGACACTACACAAGCCATTTTCCGAAGATTCTACGTAAGATTTTGCATTGAATCACCATTATTCAAATCAATATATACAACTGATGCTACCTACCACGCCGGAAACATATTAAAGCTTATTAATTAAAGCAACGAATGATTTATTATATCAATCTTCCATCCCAAATACCAACAAGCTGTTGGTGCAGGGGCTGCACTGGGTAGGGCAAGGCCACGGTTTGATCCCCGCAACAAGATTGGGAAAGGAATAAAACATTAACATCGGGCTCCCCCTCGAACTGGATTAGTCGGCCCAATGGGCCGGATATCAGGGTGCAAACCAAAAATAATCTTCCATCCCAAATGATCCACTAAGTGGGTAATTATTTTGCCACCCCAAGGTCTATTATTTTCACCCCAATTATTTAAATTATACCTATTATGCCCTTTAAAAAAAATAGGATTTTACACGGATCGTAAGGGGGCTTACGACCTTAAAAAAAAAGTTTTGAACGGATCGTAAGAGGGTGTCACGACCCGCGGATCGTGACACCCTCTTACGACCAATAAAAAAAATTTATGTTGGGAGTCGTAATACTTGGTTACGACTTTTGTTCTACTACAGTGCAATTTTTGATACATGCATGTATGGCTATGGGAGAATGGGTAGCAAACCCACACACAGAATCTGCTCTTAGTGATATCATATCCTTCCCTGTGTTGATCAAAGAACCACGAATAAAACACTTTTCCAAAGTAAACAAGTTGTAATCAATATTGCTAATAATGTTGTCAATCGTTTCATCTATGAAGCTCCAAACAAAAATACAACACAAGGTAGTCTCGGTTACTACAATCAGTCTGGACCTCCAATGCCTCCTTTATGCTATCCCTTTGACTCTCAGCTTCAAGAAATCCAATGTTTGTCTCAAGCAGTTACTTTTGCCAATGCTTCAATGATATTTTTTTCATCACTTGACTTTATTATTGAGTCGTAACCCAGTGTTACGACTCCAACATAAATTTTTTTTATTGGTCGTAAGGGGATGTCACGACCCGCGGGTCGTGACACCCTCTTACGACCCGTTCAAAAACATTTTTTTAAGGTCGTAAGCTCCCCTTACGACCTGTGTAAAATCCTATTTTTTTTAAAGGGCATAATAGGTATAATTTAAATAATTGGGGTGACAATAATAGATCTTGGGGTGGCAAAATAATTACCCCACTAAGTTGAAAATGAAGCCCAAAACCCAAGCCCATAATATAGTTGGTGAGGAGGTTACTTTGGTCATTTTATTGTAGGGCAAGGCGCCATTTTGCTATGTAATCTTTTGTCATGATCATAACTCTCATTGTGTCATTCAGTCTCTTATTATTCTTTCTTTCATTCTTGTGTACTTCTTCAGCAAAACAAATGAATGATGGGGTTGGTAATAACTCAATGTACTACAAGACAAAGTATTGCACGAAATACATGAATCAAGGTGCATGCTCTTGGGATTCCAAATGCAACTATGCTCACAGCGAAGCAGAGCTTAGAGAACTACCTCAACAACAACAACTCTGTAGATTGTTTTTTCAAAACAACTTCTGCTCCTATGGTGATACCTGTCGTTTCCTTCATGTCAATCCTGCAAATCCAAACATTTCTCATGCACCACATCCCCAACAACCTCGTATGCTATCTTTTTTCTTTTCATTTTTTTCCATTTCATTTTCATCTTTATTTTGTCTAGTCTATTTTTTCTGTGAACAAAAGTTTAAACAAGTTAGATCCCAGGACTCATCGAGTCAAGGCAAGTCTCGCAATTCCGTAAACGCTTACAATATACTCTCTCCGCTCTTATTGATATGTTCTAATTGAAGAGATTTTTTTCATTGTTATTTTTTATGTATACATTGAATTACGAAAATAGTCGGAAAAGATGAATAACCACAAAGTAAGAGAAATGATATATTAAAAAAATCCGATTAATTTATTAAAAGTCAATACAATTATTACATTTCTTAAATTACGTGTTGTTGTATAATGAAAAAGATATATAAGAACACATAGGGTATCAATTTACGAGGAGATTCGTAACTGACGGAATCATCATTCATTCATTTGCTAGAAGTGGTATTATTTGACCTATTGATTTGTATAAATAATTTATTCGAATTAGGTTTAGTTATGTTTTTATCCCTAAAAGTTCATCGAATTTTTGTTTTAGTTCATAAAAGTTATTTTGATTAGAATTAACCCTTAATTTTTCAAAAAATATTTTGGTTTTGGTCCCTCCGTTAGAAAAAAATTGTTATATGTGGATGCGGTTAACATAATACCACATCATCAGCCACATGGTGTGAGGTGATTCTAAGTAGGTGGCGTGACATAGATGATTCAGGCCCATGAACACGCAAAATTTTGCGTATGAGACTATATTGCGTATAAGACCATTTTGCGTCCGTGGACCTATATCATCCACATCATACCACTTATTTGGCGTCACCTCTCATCATGTGGTTGCTGATGTAGTGTTCCGTTAGCCACATCATCATATAACAAATTTTTCCTGACAGCGGGAACCAAAACCAAAATATTTGAAAATTTAAGGACTAATCCGATCAAAATAACTTTTAGAAACTAAAATCAAAACACACTGAATTAGAGACCAAAGTCATAAATAATAAGCCTTCGAATTATATCTTAGGCTACTCTTTTTTACACTAGGTATTTGAGTAAACAGTTTAATTAAATGCTTCTTCAATAATATTTTTTAAAATAAAGTTTAAAAAAAAAAAGCTCATTTTTTTTAGGCTTTTCTAGTAAGCTTGTTGAATGAGTTTTTTTAAAAAAAAGGGTTATACGAATGTCTGAAGGTTATAAATCACTTTCATAAGCCTGAAAGCTTATTGAAATAAGCTATTTTCATAAAGTCCAAATAAGTTTTCGGTAATGTCTTTCAATTGGTATGAAGTAAAACATAAGCTTATTTGTTTATGGTTAATGGAGTTGTGGTCATGTGAATCAATTCTGACGTCAGTTTTTGTGAATGTAGAACTAGAGAGACCTGATGGCTCCTCTTCTGCAAGATGGGGTGCAATGCAGAATTCTGCTGCTGCTGCTACAAATGTTTCATCTCGAAACATTTCTTCTGGAGGACAACCACGTATGTCATTTTTCTTCATTTCATCTCTATATTTTGGCCTTTTTTCTGCAGCATTGAATTTTCTAGCTATTGCGTTGTATCATCAAAACTCTATTATTTGAACAATTGAATCAGGCAGCTTCTCATGATTGAACTATTTGAGTAATTGACTCAGGTAACTTTCAATGACATCCGATAATTTTATGCACAAGTACGCACACATACACTTTGATATATAATAAACTATGTTGCCTGAATCACTTGTTCAAATCACATTATCGTATATCATTTGTGATTCTTCAACAAGCATCAACAGCTTTTTTGTGATCAGTTTATTGTTTTGCTCTAATTAATGGTGTTTCAATTCAATCAAGCATCCTTGATATATGTGAACATGATATTATTGCTATGGTGAAAAACAATGTTAGACTCATATCTCTCTCTAGAAATAGGTTGATTTGTGAAAATACTTTCACTAGCTAGGCAATCAAATGCTGAAATCCTCACAGAGACAAGCCTTTACTCACTAGAAAACAGTTTAAACCAAAAAACAGTGTCTTTTAATTTCCTTTTGGTATGAAGCAAAACAGAAACTCATATCTTTATCATTGATATAACGAGTTACCATCTAAAAATCTGCATGCAATGGCATTTTGTGGCTCAATAGAACAATGCAACCGAGTTCATGTGAATAAATTCTGACTTCAGTTTTTGCAAATGCAGCTGTACTGCAGAAACCCAACGATGGCGACTCTTCTGCTGCTGCTGCTACAGATGCCTCGCCTTCTGATTCTTTGTACAAGTATAAAGAAGATGGTGTGGTGAAGTTCATATTCAAGAATAATAAGCTAAAGAAGATCAATCGCATCTACGGTGATTGGATAGAATAAGATTTTTACCTGCATAATATGACTTAGAATAGAGCCTAACAGACTCTGATCTATTGCGTATTGTGTGTTGGGCTGATACTTGGTATAGAACCCTATATTATGCTGCTGGGGTTTATGCATGCTTTTTTGGTACAACATAATCCAGACATCATAAGACATCCCTTTTGCTTCTTTTAATAAAGACATCATTAAGACATCCCTTTTGCTTTTTTATTTTATTATTATTATTGTTGTTGTTGTTGTTGTAATTATTATTATTATTATTGCATGTTGTTTTGTTGGTTTCAATAGTTAGAGCATCCTCATTGGGGTTCATGTGCCCATTCGTTCACAGAGAAGAACCTTCGTTAGGTCGTTTGGGATTGGAGGCATTCTTGTTAAATGGACCCTGCTGTTCGACAAAATAAGAAAATGTAGACGAGGGAGGCTGAGGGAGTTAAGAATTAAGAAATAGAGAGATGAGGGAGTTATGAGTACGAGTGAACATGAGAAACACATAAAGAGGATAGAATAGGGTTTTTTCTTTTTTTTTTTTAAATCAAGAATGTCTTTAGGCCGACAGTTAGAGACTAATCCTTTCGATAAACATAGTTACGATAGAAGTGGAATCCTTATATCATGTTTAAGAAACATAGCTTTGTTGTAAAATGTGTTTAAAAAAAATTGGATTTAGGGATAAATTGAAAAAGTAAATTAAACGAGATGCTTAACTTTTGAAAAAGTGTAAAAAATTATAAAATAATATGTTGAACTTATTTAAAAACAAATATGAGGGTTGGGATAGTCAATCGTGGATACTTTCTTGAGAGTTAGTTTTATTAATTAGTTTTATTGGTGAAAAAAGTGTTGTCCTAAAAGACAAATAAATTGAATGAAATGAAATATATGTTGCATGATAGTAGTGGGTGCATGTTGGCTTTGTTGCACCGAGCTATGAGTTGGTGCACTGAGCATCATGTGACACCAACAGTTCAATCACCGTGCCCAACCACTCCCCCTCATCACCAGAGACATCTCCCACCACCATCAAATTGTCACCACAACCACGGCTGGCCGCCACCACCAGTCGCCGTCATCACCACCACCCTTCACCCATCTTTCTATTATACCTAAGCACCAACTCACCGCATCGATATTGGCGTTGGGCACCACCTCACCCCATCACCATCGCCTCAGAAGAATGAATAAGTCCAAATCTAGATGAGAATACCCCCCCAACTACTTGCAACATGGACCTCTGATCTTCCTCTGTTTTCATCTTTCTTGCTTGTAATTGTGTTTTCCTTTCTTTTTCTGTGTGGTTGTGTACGTAGCGCCAAAGAGAAAACGAGGGAGGAATTTTTCTCTCTCTTATCCTTTCCTCCTTTAATTTTTCATGCCATCTTCGATTTTTCATGCCTTCTCTTTCTTATAAACAAGGTGAAGAGGAAGAGAGACTAGAGTATGATTTTAATGTATTGCTAAGTTGCGGTTGAAAATGAAAGATGAGAAAATGTACACGATGAGGGAGAAGTAAGGAAGGGAAATAAGAAAGAAAGGGGAATGGTGGAAGCCCAAAAAAAAAATGACATCGGTAGAAAATGATTGGAGACAAAAAATTTGACGTAATGATCAATTATGCTGAAAATAAACGTGAGAAACCACTTTTAAAAATTAATTATGTGCATGTTTAATTCTGCGGTGAGTTAGCCCAGCTCCAACGTGATTTTGGGACCATAATTGATTTTATAAGTAAAAACCAAAAATACCTTATATATTCTTTAGAAAATGCTAAAGAATGCCCTCAGGGCACTTGTTAAGAACTTAAACATGGTTAAAAATTATGGGAAAACGCACTTTTTTAGATTCTCGAGAAAATAAATATTTTGGACTTATGAATTTTTTCCACTTTTAATATCCTAAACAAGTGCCCTTAAAACACTTATTAGCAAAACTCATATTTTTTTTTATGGCTTAATTATGTCACAAGTCCCTGAAGTTATTAGGGATACTTTTGCCAGATACCCTTATACTTTTTTGTCAATGTCTGACTCGCCGAAGTTACTTCTGGATTTGTCATATACCCCTACTACTACCAATTCTGACCAATTTTGATGACATGTAATATCAAAATCCTAGTTAGACGGAGGTTGGTTATGTGGTGCCGCGTGATGTCACACGGGCGAAGACGACATCTCTCTTCAATTTTTTTTTCTTTTTTTTATTTAACTAAAAATATTAACTTTTTTTAGTTTTTAATTTTTTTAAAAAAAAAATCTTCGTCCACGGGGCACTAGGTGCTTAACCTCCTGCGTCTAATCGGGATTCCGATGTTACATGTCATCAAAATTGACCATGATTGTTAGTAGGGGTATATGACAAAACCAAAAGTAACTTCGGAGAGAGGGACTTATGACATAATTAAGTCTTTTTTTTTTTATCATGGCTGACTTGCAAGAATCATCTCACTTGTTGACCACGGATTCACTTTTCGAGAGTTTTAATTCCCACTCATATATCATTTCTTCTTTATTCATCGATTTTCAAGAGTTTCTTTTCTGAACAAATCATAAATTTTAATCGGTATTGTGATAATCAATCTCTTTTTATTTTTTATTTTTACTTTATCAACTAATCATAAATTACCACATTAGAAATGTTTCCACGTGTATGCAGCAAAATTGGATTTAATCCCTCTGAAGTGAAGTGTGCAAGTCTTAAAGATGAGAATAATGTATCCATCATTAGATCATGTACGTAGTTAGTTATGATTATTTAGTTAGTTTCGGTGAGTTTGATAAAAGAGCCCGGAACATCATTACATCAAGATAGCTCCACTTGCCATTATCAATACAAACTTTTTTTTTTTAACAGCAAACAAAGAATATGTTGTTGTTAACATCGCGAAATTATACTCTTTATTTATAAAATTTTGCCCAAATCATATTAAGAAGAAGAAAATATGTATGAATTTAAAAATAAAAAAAACCACCCCTAAAAATTGAAATTTTTTAAAAAAAATAACACCCTCATAGCTAAATCACCCCTGGAAGTTGAATTTTTAAAGGATAAAATACCACCGTCAAAGCCGGAGGTTTTTAAATTTGGGTGATTAAGTAATTTTTGATTTTTTTTTTAATACTGATAGTTTTTTTTATTTAAGAATGGAGGACACCAAACATACTCTCCATTTATTAATAGTTATAGATATCAAGACAAAAAAAAAATTAGAACGGTTGACCGTAAAAAAAAACTTTTTTTTTACGGCCAAGGAGCCTGTTCAAGGAAAATAAATTATAACGGTTGACCGTAACAAAAATACCATAACAATTGAGAAGTTATTTTTCATAATGAGAAGTGATTAATTGTGGACATGGTTTGAGACAGAGGATTCGACAAGAAGATGTGAAAAGAAAGCGGGATTCCTTTTTTTTTTTTTTGGTGTACATCAAGGGTATCCCCAACCGACAGCCGAAGACTAATCTCCTCTGAGACGTAGAGATCACCGAAGTGAATTTTGTCGCTACCAACAAAGTCTTTTCCATACCCACAATATCCTTTTTTAAAAAAAATGTAAGATTCTATCATTTTGGAGGATTAATGTGACTAGGGTCTTCAAATGGTAAGACACTCCATTATTTTGGAAGATTAGGAAATGTATTTATTAATTAATGTATACAAATTTAAGGATGAAAGAGATGATAAAAGTAAAATAAATAAGGAGTAAAAGAAACAATTGAATGAAACATTAAAATTGGAAGAAAAAAAATAATTATGCATTTAAATTATAAAATGACAAAAGTTATGAAATTTTTTTTTAAAAAAAACTTAACCAAAAGTCAAGGAATTGTGAGAATATTTCTAAAAATTATCTCAAATATTCTTTCAATACATTACAACAACAGTCTTTACTTCCTCCATTCATTATTATTATCTATTTTTTTTTAAATTTTTTTGTTTTTATTTATATATCCGTCTTAGCTATTTAAAAGTTTAAGAATGCAATAAATGTTATTTCTCATGTTTGCCCCTATTTAATAGAATATAAATTTATGTAATTACTGAATAAAAAGTAATAATAATTACAAAGAGAGAAAAGTATGTTCGAAAAAAACATAATTAATTTATCCAAAATCAAAGTAATCATTGTATTTCTTAATGAATATGTTTTTCTTATAAAAAAAATAAGACAGATAAATAAGAACTATGTGAGTATAAATTTCTAAAAAAAATATTGTTAAATTCAAATAATATTAAAAAATTAAAATTGAATAAAGCTATCGTTACAATATTATGCATTTTCCAAATCCAAAATCTATATATCCAATTCTTTATATCAATATTTGAATATAAAAATTTAGCAGAAAATTTATATTTATATTTATTTTTTCCCATAATAACAAAACATTCTTAAGAATAAATGGAAAAAAATATATATTTAAAAATATTATTATTTAATTTCTAAAAAATATATATTATACTTTATTATTAAAAAATATTATTATATTTAATTATTATTTATTATTGTTACTATTTATTTTTTTTATTATTTGGATAATGTACAGTAAGGACAAAAAAAATTGAGTTTCACTTAGGCTCTGTTCGGCAACACGAGCTAGGAGCTTTTTAGCTAGCTATGAGCTTTTAGATTCAGTCAATAAGCTACTAGCCTCGTTCGGTGAACACAAATTAAAAGGAGCTTATAGCTTTTAAAAAAGGAGCTTGTAGTTTTTGAAAGCTAGCTTTTAGAAAGCTACTTGAAGTAGCTTTCTAGAAACTAAACTAGCTTTTAATAATTCATATACCAATTATATCCTCAAACAAAATTTAAAATTATTTTACTACCCTTTAATTAATTATTAATTATAATTCAATAATTTTGTTATAATTAATTAATTAATTAACTACGTAATTAATAAATTAATAAAAAAATGAATTTAATTAATTATAATTTAATAACTTTTATATTTTATTTATTAATTAATTAACTAACTATCTATTTAATAAATAAAGAAAAATATTTGAAAAATTTAAAATAATAAAATGTTGCGTGTCCTTTTTGGTCATTTAATAACTTTTAGCTACTTCAAAAGCTAGTTTTACCGAACAACACTATTTTAAATAGTCAGCTAAACAGCTATAAGCTCTCAGCTACAAGCTCACAGCTCCTAGTTAGCTTAACAACTACAAGCTAGAAGCTCACAGCTACAAGTTACAAGCTCACAGCTACAAGCTAGTTTTGCCGAACAGACTCTTAGTCTTAAGTTGAATATTTAAAATAAAAAATTCAACTTAAAACTCAACCAAAATTTGAAAAATAGCAAAATCTTATAAAAAAAAACTGATGTTCAGGCTCTTTACGAGACTCTGTTGTGGATGCTATAAATATACAACATCTCATATATTTATTTACTTTATAGTTGATATTTTTTAGCTCCATCCCTATTTAGAAGTCACTTTTTTGAAGGTTTATTTGTTCCTAAATATAAGTCATTTTACAACAACAATACAATATTAAATAACATGTGCCAAATATATATACCTCTATTGTTTAATTTCCACTATATAATTATTACTATTTCCGTATTCCAATTAACCATTTTACTTTCTCGCATTCATTTTTGTGGCATACACCATCCGTTATCGAAAATAGGAAATAAAAAAATATATATGATGGTCTAAAATATAAATAAATATTAATTATTTTCACCCTTTTAAATGTTGTCATCCTTAAAGTACATATCAATTAATTCATATATATATATATATATATATATATTATTTTCAATGTATTCAACATGTGATTTTTTATATTCTTGAAACAAGTTTCCTTCGTTAACTTCACAATGAATTTCCGATATCATGAAGGGTAATTTAGGTAGGAAAATTAAAATTAAGTGTATTTAACTAATTTTTTTAATAAATGTGTTTTAAGTTTTTTCTTTTGCTTGTATTCGAGACTATGCATGGTAGTAATCTATTTCTCAAGAGAGTAAAATGCCAATTTGACTCTTTAAAGATACAATGGGTGCCAAGTTAAACTTCCAAGTGGTTGCATTTTGAAGATTTATGAACTTATTTGGTGGTCAATTTTTTTTGGAAAAACTAACACGGTGACTATTGTATTTTTGGATGATCAATATGAATATATATATGATATTTTACTCTTTCACACAATTGACTTGTAAGTTAGCTAAAGAATAATCATAAGTAGCTATCTAAAAGCTTATAATTAAGTATTCCCTCCGTCCCATAAAGTTAGTAAAAAACATAGAAAAATTTTGTCCCAAATTAAAGTTAAAATAGTAAATAAAAAAATTGAAATAACATTATATATTCTATGATTGGTTAATTGAGGAAACATGCATTAAATACTTGTTTTGATAATTGGTTGATTTGGGGAACAATACATTAAAAACATGTTCCCTTATTGTTGTTGAAATTTCAAAAATTTACTAACTTTTGGAGAGTAATAAGAAGTGGAAAACTTGGAGTTGATGCGTTGATTAACTAAGAACTGCTTGCTAAAATGAAACAAGGTCTTGACTTATAAGCTTATATGTTACATATGCATGTAGCTTATCAAATAGTAAGAGTTTGTAAGTTATTAGCTAGCTTAAAAAGGTAGACTCGTTCTTACCAGTGCTTATTATTTGGTTGAAAATCTACTCAAAAAGTCTTAATGCTCAATTTCAAAACAAAATCTCGTTATAAATCATGAAAATACTGGTTATCAAGAAGATATAATTTTTATAGCCATCTCATTGGTTTATCTTATTTTCAATGTGAAATAATGAATGCTAGACTATGAGGCTACCGTACCATGCATATTTGAAAAAACAAAGACGTGAGGTGATGAAGAAAAGAACATGTGCCTTGGAGATATGTTAAACAGACTAGTATTGCTAAGTATACTATGGTGTTATATTTTATTTTCTGAATTATATTGCCCGACAAAAAAGCCTAAAAACTAAGTGATTTTAAAAATATTTTAGCAATTATTCCAATTAGGGGTTAAACTATATTCTCATGCGACATGATATGATAATTGAGCAATTGTAAAAAGGATTGTATGAATTGAAGTCAGAGCTGAATTGAATATAACCAATCATTTGGGCAAACATTTGTGAAGAAAGTTAACAATGAAAGATCAAGAAATTAACAATGATAATATCCCAACTTTATCTTTAGTCACTCCATGAATAAGGTTTATATGGATGATAACAAGTAGTTTGGCAAGTTTACTAGCACTGTTATTTTTTCCTTAATATGGTGTTAGCTGTGATTGAGTGCATTTAATGAGAGAACAAGCTAAAAACTTTTGATGAATTTATTATATGCTTTATGGATGGTGTACAAATTACATTATAAAATTGACAAGTTTCTACATGTCTGAAGTGGGGCCATTCTTCTGAATTCAATGCACAATGTCTAAAGCTTCTATGAATTGAACTATGACTCTATGAGGCAAACACGAGGCATGTTAAAGCAAACTAAAACAACAACAACAAGAATTAATTATGGGTGTGTAAAATTATCGATGAGATTCGAACTCATTGGAATGCTTCTTTGAAGTTTAAAACTTCACCTAATCATTTTAGGCTATCAATCCCTCAATCTAGGTTTAGTTCATATACCCACCAGACTCGAAACATGCACTAACAATTATACATTGATTTTTAACTATAGACTAATTATTGTTTCTTTTTGTTTAATAAGTTCTACAATGAGTGAAGGTTGTAAGATATTTTTTCGTCAAAATATTTTGTTTTGAAATTTAAATTAGAAAGGTTTTTTTTTCTCGTTTATTTATAGGTGAACTTACTTTTTATTTTGGTGAGAGAGAAAGCGCAGCATGTGTGCTAACTCTATTATTATTACTGAAGTGACTCTTGAAGACAAATATAAAAGATTTTTGACTACTTCCCCATCATTATATTTACTTTGGTCTTTGTTATAGGTCGCCTTCTACAAGATGTTCTTGGCCTTTATTATAAGTCACTTTATATTTTTTATGCATCATTTATTATTTTTTATCTTTTTTAATTTGCCTTTATTAAATGTTTTCTTTATCTATTTTTTTTCGATTATTTATTAATGAGTGTGAACTTTTCAATAGGGGTGTTCATATATAGATCGGTTCAGTTTAGTTATTAGGAAAAAAGTCATTTAATCCAAATATAGAAATTAAATTTGGTTCGGTTGATTTAGAATATGAAATTTGATCCGATCCGATCTAAAAATTATATTCGGTTTCGGCTTGGTTTGGTTCGGTTCACAACTTCACGTGCTAAGTGAAACGATGTGTGAAGTTTTTTTAGTAATTAAATTTGGTAGAAATGTTTAAGGACAATTTAATGTTATCTACTCCATTCTCCTTACAACAAAGATAGATGATGTGTAAGATTTGTTAAATCATTTTATTTGTATATGCATACCTGCTTTAAGCAAAAAGATGCATAGTATGTAGAGTTTTGACCTAAGCTCCTTACAAATTTTCAAGTTAGTAATACAACAACGGTTCGGTTCGGTTTTGAAAAGTAAATCCGAAATCCAATCCGATCCAATCGATTTTCACTTTTCATCATCCAAACAAATTCATTTTTAATCCTTTTTTCCGGTTTTTTTATCGGTTTTCGGTTACCCATTGGATCGGTTTGGATTTGAACACTCCTACTTTTCAATAAAAGTTGAGAGGGTAAAATTGTAATGTTACAATATATTCTCATAGAATTCAGAAAACAAACTATTTTCCCTGGGTATATGTAATTCGGTTAAATATGCCCTGTAATAAGGATCGAATGAAGTATTTATTTTCTTCATTGACCCCTTTAATTGTTTAATTTCCTTTTATTATTATTTAATGCTTTATTTAATAATGACGACTTTTTCGATTTGCAAGATTCGCTATTAAAGTTGAAATTATTGTATTTTTAAAGTTGTTTTTAAAAGGGTCATAAAAGACTTTGATGATATTCACATTTCATCGCTCCTCTTTAAATATATTGAAGAGAAAGAAAGATAGAAATAAGTGAACCGTTGAGTCAAAGAGAAACGTATGTGACTTTGACAAAATCGTATTCAATGTTTTCTACCGTTTCCCTCACTTTTTGACTCGTATTTAAAGAAATAATAATTATTTTAATAATCTAACGTGTGTGTATTTTTATGAATTTATTTATTTTCAACTCTAAGGGTAAAGACAATGTAATTGCATCATAAAACTAAATGTTTAATATTTGGAAGATAATGAACTTAGCTTCATAATATAAATTGCGAGTTAATTTAGTTTGTTAAACTGTTGAACAAAAAGTGTGATTTAGAGGTGTTCACATTCATCCCAATAAAAAAATGGACACTATTTCCATGCAACCAAATTTTGGATGGTTGCAAAATATTAGTGGACCAATGTTTTTTGACAAATCAGCTAATCTGAGCTAACATGGCAGTAACTTAGAACTTCATTAGCTGACGTGTCACAATCATTGGTTCACTTAAGGGATTATTGTGCAACCATCCAAAATTTGGTTGCATGATAGAAATATTCTTAAAAAAATCGCAAATCGATATGAAAATCTGGAAACTGATCAAAATTGCTTCTTTTTCCGATTGGTTTTATAAAGTTTTGCTCGGATTTTCATTTATAAAATAGAGTCGAGCTAAAATTAGTAAAAGGTCCTTAAAAGATTAACGAGTTTTGGTTTCAGTCCTTATTTTTTTTATTGGTTTAAATATCAAATTAGTTCCTATAAATATTGATCTATTTGAAATTAGTCCTTACATTTTATATTTTTTTCGGTTTTAGTCGATGATTTTCCTTTCCAATTTGGTTTTGGTCCCCGTTGTTAACTATGGTTAAAGATAATGCGAAATTGCGAATGTAATTTTGATTTTGGTCTCGATATTTTTATTATACGAAGGTTATGATCCTTATATTATTAGCATATGTAAGTTTTTTTTTGGTAGAAACATATGTAAGTTTTGGTCCTTATATTATTAGCAAATGTAGATTTCGGTCCCTGTTCCGTAAGGTCACTACAACTTTTTTCATCCATAGTTGATGGTGTTGGCCAAAACTAAAACGAAACGGAAAAGCAGAGACCAAAAACCAAAAAAAAATATAAGGACTAATTTTAAAGTAGCTAAAAGAAGTGCTTTTGCATAGAAAAACTAATAATTTAATCATTCAAATGATAGTGAACGTAGTTTTTTTATATCTCCTTACTATGTTTTGACTTTTTATCCTCAGCCAAAAGAACTGGGGTTAAGCAAACCCTTATTTTAATATAAGGATAAAGTAATTCTGATAATAAAATATAATCAAATAAAATAAATAATAAATACTCCCTTTTGTCCTTAAATATAAGCACTTGATAGTAAGAATGTTTTGTCCCTTTTTATAATCAATTGATTCAATTCATAATGACGTTAATTACTTCTTTTTCACAAACTTACATACATATTTACTCTACTTTCAAGACTCAACTTCATTTTTTTATTTGACTGGTATTCATAAATTCAATTTTTTTAAAGTTTTCAAGATAAAATATTTGCATTCGAATAATATTTATAAGTTCATTTTTTCTTATATTTTAATAATTACATTTGCATTCAAATAATACTTAAAAGTTAAAATTTCCCTCAATAATATAACAAAACAATATATATATATATATATGCAATCTAGGTTAATGTAAGATTATAATAACCGTTGAACAAAGTAGCCATACAATATACAAAATGTTATTTAAACATCAAATTTGGACATCAAAATGACACACTTGTCTTTATAGGAAAATAATGGTGATAAACAAAATGCACTATTTTGTTATTTCCTTATTTTTTTTTCCGAAAGTAATAGATATCTAATTTTGATATCAATTTTTTATGTCCAAATAACATTTTCATACAACATATATGTCACCTAGATTAATGAAGCACCAACAAAAGAGGTGAGATATGTAAAAATAATATTAGCCACAATTGAAAGCATATATTTAAGCATAAAAAGACAAAAAAAAAGGTGATATAAAAAGAGAAAAGGTAAAAGAAATTGAAACCATAAAGTCTTTAAAATAAGAGACTTACCTTAAGACTCTCCAGCAGATTTTGAAAAATAGCTTAGTTTTATTAAAATAAAAATGATAACTCTATGAAACTCTCTCAAAACTCTGATGTCAATGTTGTAGCATTTATGAGGTGGGAGGATGGTTCAAAAAAAAATAATGAACATTTCATGTTAATAAATCCTAGTATTAATTATAATAGACTAGACACTAGTCTCAAATATCTGACCCCACAGTCCTCCCCCTTTCTATCTCTATATCTGCTCATCTATATAAAGGCCAAAAGTCATGCACACATAGACAATACATACATATCCCTTTCAAAGAAGAGAGAAAGTATCCATAGACAGAGTCATGTCAGAACTTCAAAGATCTTCAAGGTCCTTCAGAAGGCAAGGTTCATCTGGTTCTGTTTGGGAAGACAGGTTCATTTCTGAAGAATTGAACAAAATTCACCAGGTCATCATGGAAGAGGACCTAGACAACAACATTAATGATGATGTGATTAATGAGCTTACTGCACCACTTTCACTGCCACCATTACCACCACCGCCACCACCGATGCTTCTATCATTCAAATCCCCTTCCGGAGACCTTGATGATGGTGTCGGAAACATGTCTCCAAAGGAGACTCTGAAGACTGGATCTCCTTTGGAGACTGAACCATCATCTCCCAAGGTCTCTGGATGTGGCCTCTGCTTCACTTTTCGCTACAAAAAGAAGACCAAAGCTAACTAATTGCTTAAGGTTGTTTGTTTCGTCGAGTAATAAATTAAAGGTTATTTTCTTTAAGAAATTGAGACTTTTTTCTTTTCTTTTCTGGTTTGTAAGGTAAGGTAAGGTAAGGTTTTGAGGTCATAGCTAGATACCCAAAAAAATAATAATCAATCCTATATGCTACCATTTTCAATTTATGTTTAAGTACTTCTCGTTTTAAATAATAGTGTTTAAATATGTCTTAATTCTATATTGATGTAGCCTGGTTTAATTTGATTGCATTGTGTTGCCAGGGGCAAGTAATTAAGCCCAAGCATGTTTCGTGAAACAAGAAAAAAAATCTCCAAAATTGGCTTGTTAATCAAATTAAATGATTTAAAAAAGTTTCAATTTAATTTATTTCTTCCCAATTATTTTTAAGTTTATAAATTTAATATGTAATCAACATATTCATACTAAAGGATAAAAAAATAAAATAGAAAAATAATGATTGGATAATTTAGCCCATTTAAAACTTGATTAATTTTTTTTATCAAATTTATCTTTGAACTATTTCTAAATTTATTAATTTAATATCTAATCAATATCTTGATAATAAAATAGGAATAAGATAATTATATAATTATAATTAAACCATAATCATCATTTAATGAATGCATGTAAACACAAAATAAATAAAATTATAACACACACACATGACACCTTATACGAGCTATTTATGGGATTTTAATAACAAAGAAAAAAAGGTTTGAATTTAACTCGTTTAAACAATTAATGTTAACTTCAACTTTAAAACTAGCATATTTTGCTAAGCAACCAAAATTAATCGAATACATAAGCAATTGAACTTGAATGATTCACAAATGAATCAACTCATTTACGTCCCTAGATGTAAGCATCTCAAATCTACATCGGTGAAGTTAATGTTGCATTTTAATCGTCTTTGTATATAAAATTATACTAATATAAATAATCTTTAACTAAATGGGTTTTGCGATCTATGAATAAGGTATAATTATATATACAATAACAAGTCGCTTTTCAATTTTTCTAGCATAATCGGTTTCTCCCTTCCTCTGATGTAAGAAATATTAGATTACATTTGACAAAAGACTAAGCTAAAATCTTTTAATGGACTTTGTATCCCTTTTAGGTGGTATAAAATTTGCGGGATAAGTTCGACGAAATCACATATATGGGAGTAGATTGGGCATAAGCTCCAATGAAAATTTCACATAATTTTTAAAGCACCATGAACTACCAGTCAAGCAAATAACTTATTAGTGCAGGAGAATGAAAACGCCACGAGTTGTGTGATGTAATATGTGATATACAATATTCCAACTTACGCCAAAATAATGCATTAGTTTATATAAGTTGAAAACTGTTTCAATTCATTTTAGGTTAAGGTTGATCATTGCCTTAAGGGTATTGGTTAAGGGGAAAAAAACATATTTGTATTGAAAAATAAAGTTAAGTGTTTCTCGATATAATAAATGATAGTTTTCAATATTAAATTTCCTTAACTAATGCTATTAGAGAATTAATTATCATTTTCCGTAAATTATTGATCTAATGTTATAAGTCTAGTTCATAGTGTAAAATACACCAAACTTGAAACATTAATACTCATGTTGTTTATTATTTCTAAATTTATTATTATAGATTCCAAAAGTCATATTGAAACAATGAAACCTGCAGACAATTGGATATTTAATTTCAAATAATTTATTTAAAAATGTGAATATGGATGATTTTATATTATACTTTATTACAAAATATTTCTCCACAATTTCATACAATTGTTTAATATATAGCTTTGAGTTTTCCAATATGAGCAAAACGCGTTGCTAAAGTTGAAATTGTCCGGTATTTACGGTTGTATTTTAAAAGAGGTGATAGAAAGCTTAGATATTTTCCCCATTTTCCTCCTCTTTTAATTGGTTTTCAAAGAAACCGAAATAAAGATAAGTCAATTCATTCAAAAAAAATAAAAAAAAAATAACATTCAACGGAACAAACGCTAATAACATATGTTATTGGTAGAAGGTTTCTATGGATAATAACAAGTTATATCTTTATTTTTCAATCGCAATTAAATTTGTGGTGCAAGAAGTGCTCAACTACATTTGGAGAGAATAAGCTAGAATCTTTTAATAAAGAATTTAAAATCCCTTATGGGTTTTATACAAATTGCTTACAAACTTGATGAAATGATCTACATAAGTATTGATTGGGACAAGTAATATGAAAGTCAGCACATAAATTTTAGAGGCACCCATGAACTACAAAGCAAGCACATGATCTGTTAGTGCAACACAATGTATACATCACAAAATATATAGGATTCCAACAATACTCCAAAATGATTGTTTCATATAAATTGGAAACTTCTTCAATTCATTTTAGGTTTTTATATGAAAGCATGGTTTATGGCATGAAAGACAGATTTTGATACATTAATACTCATGTTTACTAATATCATTGTTTATTATCAATTTATCAAAATTTTGTGAGCTTGTATGATATTTTATTTCAAAATAATTTATTTTTAAATTTAAATTTGAAAGGTCTTAATTAGATTCTATCTTTATTACAATTTATTTTCTCCAACATTTTCAATAATTGAGTTTTTGTATTATTAAAATTATTTGTCCATTAAACTTGAGTTTTCCTAAGTACAAGACGTGCTATTGAAGTTTGAAATTTTTATAATTATGATCCCGTGTTTTCATTTTCGATTTTGTTAATTATGTATGTGACATTGTGTTTTTATTTCATTTTTTATTTTCATAATTTGTACAAATTAAATGGTGAAAACAATAAAAAATTGTTTTCTCTATTTTCTATATTAATATTTAAAATCGGGAAACGAAATGAAAACACGAGGTTATTTTCATAATTGATAGAAATTACAAAGTAAACATAGGATCACCATTATAATTATCAATAGTTGTTGAAAATGAAAACAGAAAATATTTTCGCAAAATCATTAGATCTTAGATGTCTACTTTTGTGTTTTAAAAAAGATGATAATAAAAAGCTTTTGACATTTTTCACTATTTCCTCCTCTTTTAAATCCATTGGGTGGGTGAATTGGCGAATAATACATTTTTATATTTTTGTTTATATTGTATAATTCTTATACCCCCATCCAATTCCTCTCTTTAATATTCTTATCTCATCGGCTCACCCAACTACCTTCCACCGCCAATCTCACTCCTCGATGCTAGACTTAGAAAAAAAAATTGAAAAAAATATATTATTTAGTGCCTTAAGAAATTAAAATATAAAAAATTTAATTAAAAAATAAACGAATATTTTTGGTAGTGAATAAAATATACATTCAATACAATAAATGAAGTCACTTAAATTTCTTCTTTAAAAAAAGGATTTAAATTTCTATATATATTATAATCATTACACATGTCAAAAATATATGAGGACACTTGTAATTCAAATTTGTTCATTTTCATCACCTTCCTATATATATGTTCGCAAATAGTTGAACAGCTCACACAAAAAAAGAATTTAAAAACGAAAAAAATAATAAAAATAAAACTCCAAAAATCGGAACAAAGAGAAACAAATTAAAGGAACAAGTGGGCTCTTTTCTCATTAAAATTTTTTAACTTACTCTTGTCAAATGTAATCTAACACTTCTACATTGCATAAAATGACAGCTTTTACGTAATAGGACTAGAAAAATCAATTGTATTAGAAGAATTAATTAACAAATGACTTGTTATATTATATATATATATATATATATATATATATATATATATATATATATAAACCTTATCATAAGATCACAAAACCTATTTAGCTCGAGATTATTTATATTTTATAATTTTATATACAAATATTAAAATGTAGCATTAACTCCACCAATGTAGATATTCTTGCACTTAGGGGTGTAAATGAGCTGATTTATTATTAGTGAATCATTGAAGTTCAATTGCTTAATTATTCGATTAATTTTGTTTGCTCAACTAATTAAATAAGCAAGTTTAAACTTGAAGTGCCCAAGATTATCCGCATCACTGTTTGAATGGTTTTCTAACCCCTCAGGTTCGCTGCGATTTTGCATTGTCTGATACTAAGTCTTTACAGTGGGGGTTTTCTGCATAAAATTTGTTTGCTTAATGCTGTTGTTTTAGTGCGCTGTTATGGGATGGTTTGGTCTTATTGCATCAGAAGTTAGTATCTGCTGTGTTTTTTTGCTAGGTTTTGCTGTTTGTTAAATAGTGTTTTAAACACAACCAATATACACGCAAGAGTTAAAATATCTCAAAAATATTAAGGGAGTTACTATCATGCAATCCAAAATTGGATGGTTGCTATGCAACCTTTGTTTAAACCTAGTTAAAATTAGGTTTTTGCAATTTAGTCCAACATAAAAAGTAAATTAAAAATTTAGTCCTTTGTACCTATAGACAAATTATAACTTTTAATTTAAAAAAAAATTAAAAGTAGTTAAAATTAGTCACTTGTGTAAAAAGGCTAATGCAAGTGACTAAATTTAAAATTAAAAGTTATAATTTGTCTATAGGTACAAAAGACTAAATTTTTAATTTACTTTTTATGTTGGACTAAATTGCAAAAAACTAATTTTAACTACTTCAAATAATGACATGGTATAGGTGACAACTTCTTATTGGTTTAAGAAAAGGTTGCATAGCAACCATCCAATTTTGGATTGCATGATAGAAATACCCTAATAACATATTCTAGCTAGGGAAAATTAAAACACACCTTAAAGTTTTACCCAATATAATTTTTATAACATTATAATAAATAAATAGAGTATAAAATATAATCATAACTCAATATCTGCCCCAAATTATTCTATGATTTTTAGCCGACCACCTACTTTAATTTGCTTGATACAACAATACTAAAATCATATGAAAAAATAATTAGCTTTATAATTCTATTATACATATTAAGGTATGCAATTCAACCTAAGCATGGCACAATAGAGAAAAAATATACCTTTTATTTAGACCAAATCAAAATGTAAACATAGACTCGTAAATTTGAGAGATCACTTAATTAGTTTACTGATCTTATATATTAGAGATTATTTTAACTTGTTATAAGCTTACCCAAAAAAAGTTTACTTGAGAGAGAACTCAGATTTGTGATTTAGAATTGTAAACTCTTATGGAGACTTTTCCCTACGTGTTATACTTCTCCTTGGGAAGCATGGTATCCGGAAGATATTTCTCTTGCACCTATCTTATTGTTGGGAAGCTCATGGTTCCGCTAGAGGTTTTGGGCATCATCGTCTTTGCTTTCCAAGCTTCAACACTTCATTAGATAGGCAGAAAGACTGGTCTTGGTTGAGTAGGCAAAAAGGGGCATAGTAAAATGATTGATGAAGTGAAAATGATGTTCAACCAAAATTGTTATATATATTCTCATTTTACCCTTCCTTTTCTGTTATACCAAGCATATATGCAAATTTTGCTCCTCACTTTCCACCCACTACTTGCTATAGCCCGAAGGTTAATTAGAAAAGGATATGTGTGATGCATACAAACATATTTAACACGGCATGCGATTAAAATTTATTTAGATGAGTTTTACCGCTACCAACATAACATTTTTCATATACAGACAAGCAGGGACAGATCTAGAGTTGTTTGCCCTACCTCTTCCTCATATATATACTTTATTTGTATAATTGGTTATGTATATAGAATGTTTTTTAACGAATGTCTTTTTATAAATATTTACTACTCATATGTACAAATTGTTGGATATTTGCTTCCTTTCACATATATTACAAAAAGAACCGCAACACTCATGTATATATTAAAGCTTTTTCATCCCATATTTTTGGTATCCATCCGTGACAACAAGATTCGAACTTCTGACATCATCTAATTCATCTCAATCATATACCAACTATTAGTTTAAATTATTTTAGTTGAAAGTGTGTTGGAAAACAATTTGATATTGCACTGAAAAATAAAATACAAACATTACAATGTTATGATTGGAGACATTCTCAACAACGCTATATTTCATATTCATAGACTTCCAAACGACTTTGGCTTCCTGGCAAGAGTAGTAGAATATTGTTGAAAATATTGGAGAATACACCTGCAAAAAATAATAATAAAGTAAAGATGATTTGAGGCATGTCAAAGATATTTTCCTTAATTAAAAATTAATTCGTGCACAACAATGATTTTCAGGATTTAGTAGATTTCTCTAATTAACCAATGTCTGGGGTGAAAATTGGCAATACTATGTTTGGTGATAATGTAACGTGGATAAAATAACAAAAACAAAAGAAGAAGGGAAAAAAATAAAAATCTTTCTGCGAGTACAAAAGCCTTGTACCAAAGCCTGACTTTGTTTTCTTATATATGCAAGAAAATATGTTGCACAACTAACGTATATAATGACAAATATATTTAAAAGGAATTTTAATGTAAAAGAAAAATCACCTGCTACTTTTATTTTCTATTTAAAAGAATTGATCATGGCAATATTAAAGGTGGCAATAAAAAAACAATAATACAAATTAATAAAGGCTTATTTATGTCTTTAGTCCCTTAAAATTGGAGGTGTTTTGGTTTTGGTCCCTAGAAGTTTTGTTGACCTTGTTTCATCCTTAAATATTTTAAAATTTTGGTTTTAGTCTATGACGTTAGCAAAAATCCGTTAACTGCTGATGTGGCTAACGAAACGTCATATCGGCATACACGTATAAAAGTATTGCATGTCACCGATATAATGAAGTGGATGATCCGAATCTGCAGCAGCAAAAAAGGGCCAAAGCCAACTCAAATGTGTTTGTGGATTCGGCTTTGACCCTTTTGCTCCTAGAGGTCCGAATCATCCACGTCAAGCCCTTTTGCTCCTATAGGTCCGAATCATCCACGTCATCCTACCAATGGCACGCAATACTTGCACACGTATATGCTGATGTGGAGTTTCGTTAGCCACATTAGCAGTCAACGAATTTTTCCTAATAACATATACTAAAACCAAATTTTCAAAACAATTAAGGATGAGTTAAGGTAATCTATTGTTTTAATTTGTTTGCTGTTCAAAAAAAAAAGATGAGTTAAGGTCAAAAAAACTTATAAGGACCAATACCAAAACACTACCCCAAACTTTCAGGGACTAAAGACATAAATAAGCCATTAATAAAATTAAAAACCAATGAATGAAAAGAAAACTAAATTAATTATTGGTTTAATTAAATACCAAATTGGTTCATACAAATATGAAATTTTTGAAATTAGACCCTTCATTTTTATTTTTTCGTTTTGGTTATTGTTCGGTTTCATTTTGGTTTTTGCCCTCATAGTTGACTTTGGATGAAAAAGGCTAAAAGGGCCTAAAAAAATAGAGACCAAAACCAAAACTAAAAGGACAAGCAAAGACCAAAACCAAAATGAAAAGGAAAAATAGTGACAAAAACCTCCAAGCCTTAAAAATATGGGGACAAAAATCAAAATTACATTTGCATTATTTTAAATCATAATTGACGGCGAGAATTAAAACCAAAATGAAACAAAAAAAGTAAGAATCAAAACAAAAAAAAAATATAAAATATATAGACTAATCTTCCAGAGGTCAATATTTATAAGAACCAAAATGATATTAGAGCTTTAATTATCAAACAATGATAGTTAATTTTAAGTCAAAATATTTTTGAAATAAAATAGTTGTGTAATTTTTACAGCAAAGTGTTAATTGTAGACATTTTGAATTGGAAAATTGACTTAAGTGTGAATCATGTCATAAAGATTGTTGGATATATAAAGCTGTTATGAAAGAGAGAAGATAAAACATAACCTAAGATGAGATACATTCAAACTAAATCAAACTAATTAAATCTTGAAACAAGATTTTGCTCTATCACTATTGCGTAGGGCCAATAAGCATCGGCTCAATCGGTGAGGATTGAGTGGGGTTGTGAGAGATCTCAAGTTCGAATTCTACCGATGTGAGGATGGTGTTGCGGATAATCTTTAAGTACTTGTGTAAGCGCTTTTTGAGCTCGGAGGCCTGTCCTGACCTTGGTGAGTCCCCTGAATCCAATGCACCTAAAATTTTGTTTTTTTTTAAAAAAAAATACTAATGCGTAGTGTAGAATTAGGAAAATTTTTAGTTGATTTTAGACGGTTAGACCATCACGTTATCCGTGGTTCAAACCAATAATAATCTGACATAACTATCTATTAACTTTATTTCTTTTATTTTTTAATTTTATCTTATATTTGACAAATTATGATTGATCTGAATCATTGATGAAATAGTGATCCATGATCAACTAATACTTACTTGTAAAATTACCATGTAAACTGTTGGTAACATATCACCATACAACAACACAAAGTAATCAAACATTGTCAGGAAATGCTGCTATGGATTCAAGCATGCATATAGGAAACGATCAATTCTCATCATCATTGATATTTTTCATTATTGATTTAAAGTCATTAAAATAGCCAGATAAATTAACATAACATTGCATCTTTGTATAATTGAACTGCACAATCAAGTACTGTACGTAAGCATCTAAGTTTAATACTATATGCTTACATGAATAATACCTCAACATACATTTAATTTACGTGACCAATACCTACTTATTAACATGCATTTATGAGATGCCGTCACAATCACACAATGCAATTGATGGATAATATAGTCTACAAATCAATCTATAACTGTAATATCTGCTCATGATATAAGAGTTCTTAACCAACTCTTCTCTTTATATGGTTAAAGGAGAAAGATAACCGACTAACGTGAAGTTAGTCAAGTGGTAACTCACTTGATTTCTTAACTAACTGGTTTCGAGTTTGAGCCTTGGATATTTAGCAACCCTCGCTGGGAGACCCCTACCACCTATTAGTGCGAGCTCAGTTGGATCGGACACTCGGACCGGATGAATTGAATTATGGATAAACTAGATCTGAATACCGGTTGGTGTACATAAAAAAAGGAGAAAGATAAGCAAGGCTATTAAAATAAATTTCGAATTGTTAATTGTGAAAGCAAAAAGGCTTAGGGGAGGCAAAATACCGAGTCACATTACTAACTATTTAAGGAAATTTTATTTCTTAGCATGAATCATGAATAGCGCATGATATATATGATCTAAGCAACAACTAATCAAATACATCTACACATGGCTTGTGATTTATTTAAATTGGGCTTAAATATAAAAAATATCCATCTAAATATTAATTCTTTTGAAATTGGTTTTGGTGCATGCATTTACTAAACGTTTTTTGGTCCATTATGTTAAATGTGAATGAAAAACGTTGAAAACGTAATGTATTATATTTTATGACAAATTAAGGATTGTATTATTGCATTAATTGCAAGGGTAAAAAAACAACTTTCATTACACAAGATAATCAATTCAAAAATCATGACAGCAGAGGGACCAAAACAAACTACCAACATAATTATGAAAACCAAAATTTAACATACATGAGGGATTAAAACCAAAACAATTTTTTTATCCTAACCATCTCGGTTGTGTATTTTTGGTTTTATTGTTCTATACACTTTATGTATAGGATAAAAAAATATAAATAATAAAATTGTATTGAAAATTAAATAATTATTTTTTAATTCATATTAAATGTAGGCAAATATTAACAAGTGCCCAGAGCAATTGTTAAGTAGCTAAATATAGTGAAAATACATAAAAATATATGATTTTTTTTATTCTCGGAATAGGAAAAAAAAAACATTTACTTTTAAGGTTGAATTAACCTAATATAAGTTAGAAAGACAAATGTATTTATAGGATTGTTGTCTCGCTACATGCTCTATTTAAAGAACCACTCCTATTTATATATCAGTCAGAGATTCTCTTAGCTGATACTCTCTGTCTGTATTAACATTAATCTAAACCAACATTGGTCTGAGTCAAACAACAACAAAATGAAGAACCTAAGACATTGTTCATCATCAACATTTGTCATTATCTTCATTCATATACTTGTCACTCATAATGAAGGGTTTGACCCTGTTATTCAGCTCCCTCATTCAAACAGAACCCTGACCAGATCTAAAAGGGTTCTTTCTGTGGTTGATTATGGTGCAAAAGGGGATGGCTTTCATAATGATACCAAGGTAATGCAATGATTCACTTCTAAAAGTTTATAGCTTTATTGTTTTCATTATTTTTCTTTTTTCCTGTATTTGGTGTTTCTATGCTGATTTTTTTCTTTAGGGACTTGTCCTAAGTTGCTCATCATTGAAATGATGTGATTTTTTTTAAAGGTCGAGACTTTTGAGGTTTTGAGCTTATTTGGTGTTGTGGGGACAATTTTTTTTCCCCCATGATCTCTAGAAAATATAATCATTTTTGACTGGTAGTTATATATCATGGTAATGCTGTAAATAAGTTAGCCTTCCTGGAGATTCATTTTGTTAGGAATTTCCAAGTGCGAGTTGTGGGTAAAAGAAGCCTCCCATTGTATAATAATGTATTGGTTAAAGTGTATATAAGTAATAAGGCTCTTAGACCTTAGGATTTTGGGTTAAGATGTGGTGTCAAACCCACTTATATATAACTTCACTTAGTCCATTATTTCAAATATCCTGATATTCCTAGAAGCATATCTGTGAGTCTAACCCTTGGGCCTGTGTGGTGGTTAGATAGAGCCTGGCCGACTCTAGGATTTGAACCTATTACCTTCAGGCTTCAGGAATAAACCCTTAGTCTTTGACCGGTATCCCCGTAGACATAGATGTGACATAAGAGGCTAACTCGCTAGCCGGGGTGGTGGTTAGTATAGCCTTCTCCAGAGCATGGACTGCGGGATTTGAACACTTGACATTGCAAGTATGGTTTACGAGGGGCAGCAGTTACTCCTACTGTGAGCAACTACATTGTTATGTGCATTTCGGAAGATTTTATCGCAACAAGAAGATCGGTAAAAGCTAGTGACCCAATTTGATTACAAACAAACTTAAGTTGAAGGGGATTGTGCGGAAAATATGGGCTGCAGACACTGCAAAACAGTCCATGAGGAGGGTAGGTGGAGTGGTTCGTAAGAGCAGTGAGACTTGAGCAAAAGTATTTAGATTCATAATTTACTAGGCCAGGTCAATGAGAACGAACACAGCAAAATAACCTAAATAATTGATTATTCAAGTAGCTCAGTTTTCTTATCTTTTGGGGTAGGTGATATATAATTTGATAACTTGTGTGATAGAACTAGGTAGGACTAAGAATCTCTACTTAAAAATTGCAAACTCAATGTAAGGGCACTAATGATAGTATTAAACAGTTTCTTGACTTTGTTTATTTTATCTTTTCAGGCCTTCCTAGAAGCTTGGAAAATTGCTTGTTCTCTCAATGGATCTGTAAAAGTTGTTTTTCCATTTAGGAAAACTTTTCTTCTCCATCCAATTGACATTGCCGGGCCATGTCAATCCAAGATCAATTTGAGGGTAGGCATCTAGTTCCAAATTTCCCTGACATTGAACTAAAATTTTAGCATATGCATCTTTCATGGGTGAAGTCATGTCTTTATGTAAATTGCTTATTTACTTGATTTATTCTCAAATTTGTGATAGATCTTAGGTACAATAGTTGCACCACGAGATCCTTTAGTGTGGCATGGTTTAAATCAGCACAAATGGCTTTACTTCCATGGGGTGAATCAGCTTACTGTGGATGGTGGAGGGAGAATCAATGGAATGGGACATGAATGGTGGGCCAGATCTTGCAAGATCAACACCACAAATGTATTGCTACCAGACAACCTTAAATTCATATTTAGGGCGTGTTTGGGTAAACAACTTACTCAAGCACCTATTCAGTAAGCTTAAAAGAGCTTAGTTTCATAAGTTTATCTCATAAGCTTATTGAAATAAAAAAGAGCTTATAGTAAGGTCATAAACCTATTTCATAAGTTGAAGTTTAAAAAATCTGCGTAACTAAAGTGACTTCAAAATGTTCCTTTTGCAGCCATGTCATCCAGCTCCAACGGTTAGTGCTGCTTCAAAATATGGAGCGAAACAGTTGTATGACCCTCGATCTGATATATTTATTACTTATGCCTTCTATCAGCTGAATATGAAACCACAATTACACTGCAGGCCGTCACTTTTCATAGATGTAAGAATTTGAAAATCAGAAAACTTATGCTGCTAAATAGCCAACAAATGCACATGGCATTCACTAACTGTATGAGCGTTGTCGCATCCCGTCTCAAAGTATTAGCGCCTGCCTTCAGCCCTAATACTGATGGAATCCACATTAGTGCGACAAGGCGTGTTGAGGTCAAACATAGTCTAATTAGAACAGGTCAGTTATCCTCAACCAAGTACAAAATTAGCTTTACTTGAAAGTTATCACGGTTTCTGCAGTAATTTTAACATATCATTCACTTTAAATAGTAGTAATTGTTAGTAATGATTAGGATGAGCCGAATGAGACCAGTTTATATCTTTGTGAAATCCTATGGTAAGAATGAATAAGCCGAATAAATGTCTAAGATATCTTTTGGATTGTGGAACCTTCTGAATATTTATACTGATACGCATGCCGATTCTTATAATGTTATGTTATTTTCAGCTTGAATAGATTTTTACTAATTACAGACTAAGTCTGATGTTATTTTCAGCTTGAATAGATTTTTACTAATTACAGACTAAGTCTGATGTTGTTAAAAAAAAATGAAGGATCAGACAAAAAATGCATGTGCTACTTGAACAATAATCCAGCAATAATGTGATTATGAAGTACCATGCCTGTGAGCAAATCATGTATAAATTAGACAAGTGGTATATAAAAATAATGACTACTTTCATTATTGACTTATTTGAAGTTCAAGAATACACTTTGTGATCAACAAATGTATCGGAAGAAAAATCTTCATTGCATCATCTTCAATTTCAGGTGATGACTGCATCTCAATAGTTAGAAATTCTTCACGGGTCCGGATCAGAAACATTTCTTGCGGTCCAGGCCATGGAATAAGGTTCAAGTAACTTTCACGTTCAGTTCACTCAGATAATAACTAGTATAAATCTTTACTAATACAGGAACCTATTTTTCAGCATTGGTAGCATGGGAAAATCAGAGACATGGGAGAGGGTGCAAGACATTCATGTCAATGGAGCTTATCTTTACAACACTGACAATGGTGTGAGAATCAAAACATGGCAGGTAAGTTTCTCGAAAAAATCATATCACCTTCTTTCTCTCTTAACGTGGCACAGCAATGTGATATTCTATTGACTTGCCTCAAATTTTTGTTAGGGTGGGCAAGGTATTGTCTCCAAGATCACATTCCAGAATATCGTGATGGAAAATGTGTCAAATCCAATAATAGTAAACCAATACTACTGTGATTCTCAAAAACCATGTAACAATCAGGTAAGGAATTTTTGGAAGTTTTAAATGTGTATTTTATCTGTGTTTGTATCTCTCATTCTGCAATTGATTTGGAAAACTTTTCTTTTTCCTGTTGTTGGTCCCATGTAATAGTTTATTCTAGAAGTAAACCAAGTGATGCACTATTTTAGTTTCTACTTAATTTGAGGGAATAGCCAATGTGTTTTTGAAAGATTTTATGAGTAGGTAAATATAATAACTGATTGCATAATTTACATCAGTCATAATCATTAGAAACATGCATGCATAATTAACACCAGTTGGTCCAAGTGGCAGAGTTTGGTTCCCTTTAAATAAGTCTTCCTGGCTCGACTCATGTTAGTCGGTTCCAATGTGACTTCCGGATACCAAGGGTCCCAGATGGCAATGAAAAAATGAAAAAAAAAATAAAAGTCACACACACAAACACACCTCATAGTCCTAAATATTTCTTTCATCAATTCAAACAGCTCGGAGCACTTTGCTTTTAACATTGTCAGAAACATTGATTAATTCAAAGTATATTGCAAGATTGTAATGTCCTGCATCATATGGAAATGCAGACTTCGGCTGTCAAAGTGGAGAATATATCCTTCATTGATATTCAAGGAACTTCAGCCACAGAAGAAGCAATTAAATTTGCTTGTAGTGATGTCTCTCCCTGTGAAGGACTTTATCTGGAGAATGTTTTTCTTGCATCATGCATGGGAGGAAATACAAGTTCTTATTGCTGGCAAGCTCATGGTTCTACTAGGGGTTTGGTGTACCCTCATACCTGTTTTTCAAGCAGTAATGATTTCCTTAGACAGAAAGTTGGGTTAGACTCAAGCCCTGCTATTCAATCCATCTGAATAAAATGCATACTGCACAGACTAAAATGAGTACATGAATCCGTTTATTATTATTTTGCGGATGATTGTTTAAGGTGAACCTTGGCACAGTGCAGGAGTTGTTGCCATGTGACTTGGATGTCATTAGTTCAAATTTGGCACAAAGCCTCTCACTTGAGGTGTAAGGCCGCTGCCCTTTTTATTTGTTTAAGGTGAAGATGGATATTGAGAACAGTGTATATATTCTGTATATATCTATGCACTGATTAATGCCTACAAAATAGATTTAACCATAGGGCAAATTGTCTGCTCTTTTCATTTTTGTCAAACCGCAAATATCTGTTTTTATGTCATGTTTAGTCTCTTAAGTGTAAACATCATGGTGTAATCCATATACCCCTACAAAACTAGGCTCAACCAGAAGGCAAAATCAAATTCACAAAAACTTTGTTAAAACTTAAAACAAAGTTGAACAATTTTTAGTATTAGAAGGACATTCTTCTTTATTTTCTATATGGTATTAGAAGGACCTTTAAGGAGTTATTAAAACAACCACTCGAATGATCCATAGAAAACATGATGGAAGGAGTAGTTTGTTCTAGTCGATGGAGTGGAACCAAAATGTTCTAGTTTCTTCTGGTCGTAGGGGTTATTCGTGGTGTATGTGAATTTTTTCAAAAAATATCTTATATTAAGGATTGAAGGGAGTACTATCATAATGATCTTGCTAGCTAGTACCTCGAGTATTGGTTAATGAATCCACTAACAGAAACTTTGTATTTAAAATACAAGTTCACTAGTTCTAGATATCTTAAATTGATCATTTCCAAAAACAAGACTATCATTATTTTTTTGACAAGTACCCTTCGACATTTGTTAGTATTTTCCATATAATAAAACTCTCCAAATGGACCTTATAGTCGAGACTTGCAGCAAGAAATCCACTTTAGAGAAAAGTCAGGCACCATTATTATCCAGAGTTGGCAGACAGCTCTAAGAAATTTTGCTTTCTTCAACTAACAAGTATAAACTATCATATTGAAACACTATTAAGTTAATTGATCAGAAAACTATCATATTGCAAAACCAATTATTGCAACGTGATAACAATGAGACAAAAAAACTCTAACTTGATGCAAATAGAGATTCTGGACTGCATTCTAAAATTGATAAATGTAAGAATCATGTATTGAATTGCCTTATCAGAAGGCAGCTCCAGCTTCAAGCTCCGATGCCTGTTAGCGAGGGCCAAGTTTGGGGCACACATGTGCAAGAGGAAGATCCATGTTTTTGGAAGATCTGAAAGTTCTAGGAATCATCTTATCAACATATAGTGTTCCATCAAGGTGATCACACTCATGTTGTAAAATTCGGGCCTGCCAACCTGAAGCATTTATTTTGATTGGTTCACCATAACGATCAAAACCTTCAACCTCAACGTCGAGGTGACGCTCTACCACAGCTAGAAATCCATCAACACTGCAAAATGTTGTTACAAATGAGCATGTTAATGTTACGTGGGACACATTGTTGACACATAAATCACAAAAATATCAAGTAAGTCAAATCATTGTTTCTTTAATCATGAAAAAGCCATATTGACAAGCCTATTTATTACCTACATCAATAATGAATCCAAGAAATTCATTTGAATCCAATCAAGATGGAGGAAAATCTCAATCAAACAAGGCATATTTACAATAATTGGCTGGACAATATTAAGAGATCGCATTGTTCTATTGCACATGGCCCTTAGGGGATTTGGACACATGTTTGTACATTATAAGTTTATATACTTATGGAACTTCAATGTTGACAAATTAAAATTTTGAGGGTGAGCCTGGACATAGCGGTAAGGTTGTTTGCCTTATGACCTGGTGGTCACGCATTCCAATCTTGAAAACAGCCTTTCTGCTTGTGTTAGGTTGCGTACCCCACCAGGTAGAAGCCTTGTGCACTAGGCTGCCTCTTTATTTTTTTTTTCCAATGTTAGATATCCAAGTCAAACGGAAAAGAAAAGGGTCTGGACAAACAAATGTTTCATTAACATATGCACAACTGCCTAAATTTTACTAATAAGAAAAATGGAAGAAAAGCGTCTACTTCCAGTCTTATCTCAGCTTCTGAATCATATAATATGAACATATGAACAAACAAACTGATAGGCTGGCAAAGCAAGCATGATAATAGAAAATGGTAAAATGGAAAAGCTAAAATCTGTGTATAAATTATTGGCAAACCTCAAGCACCCTTCAAAAAATAGGGCAGTCCTGTTGCTCTTCTTCTTTAGCTTGGGATTCAGGATCACCTGCCTCATGAAAACTGAATGAATATGTATTAATGAAGTAACTGAGCTTAAGGATCAAACTGCGAATTTCATTTCAATGTTCTCTTTAATGTTTGTAGATGGTCATACCAAAAGATCAAAAGGTTTTCTATCTTGTGCATTGACCTCTTCTTCTGTGTCATAACTAATATATTCTTTTGTATCTTCCAAAACAATTATCTGCACAAATTGAATCACACAGGCACATGTTATTATACAGCTGCATATGGTATTATGGTCTAGCAATGTCCATAAGAGTTGAACAATAAACATTCAGAGAATAAAAGGAGCAGCTATAACTAAATGAGAGCACTTCTTCTAAGCATCAAATTCATGTTCTATGAGAAAGAAATTCAAGGTCCATTAACTGAAATTACAGCTCCCTAGTGCTAACTTTTATTTTTGGTGTACACTATCCGATACCATCCGGTCCGACCCAACTGAGCTCGCACTAAGCGGTAGCGGTCTCCCAGCGGGGATTGCTCCATACCCAAGGCTCGAACTCGAGACCAGTTGGTTAAGGGACCAAGTGAGCTACCACTTGACCAACCCCACGTTGGTCCTAGTGCTAACTAACACACATAGTTTTAGTATACTAGCTTGGTTTAACCCTTCACCAACAAAAAAAAGTATAATGAATTGTAGACCTCATTTTCACATCTTTCTTCCTCATTCACAGCTGTATTTGGTTACACTTCTTATGGTATGGAAACAGCTTATTTTTGGAAGCAAAAAAAAGCTGTTTTTCATTCTTTCAAATCTAGTTTAACATATTAGGAAAACATGATTAGATTATGTGAAAAATCGGTTTTCACGAGGGATTTATTTGTAGAGAAGTTTAAAAGTTTCAAGCTTATTTTAAAAGTTATTGGATTATTTTGAAATCAATGGTATTTTTACCGTTTCACCTATGAAGAACATACGCTGAAGGCCTCAAACAAATATTTTTAATATAAACAAATAATTTCACACTCTTTTTCATAATTTCCTATTCTTTCACACAATTCAAACAAAATAAATCATCTTAGAACCTATTTGAAAACACTCACTAATAGCTTATTTAGTAGATTATAACTTATTGACTCAGTCAAAATCCTATAGAGTTGTTTGGTGAAACACAGAGTAAAATGAGATCGTAGGTTTTGAAAGCAACCCTGAAAAGCCCGATGCTGCGAGCTACCAAAATCACTTTTTCTCATTTCTCCCCTTTAACTTATCAGCAAATGACAATGTATACCCCAACCTAATAGGGTATTGCAACCCCGTTTACGTCATTTAACGAATTCTAGCTACTTGTACACAGCAAATTTTAGCCAAACATCTCCAATAGTCTAATTTAATCAGCGAGCTATGAAACTATAAGCTTTCGGCTACAATCTCACAACTTTTTAGCTAGTTATGCCAAACCGCAATCACACCCAAAGTTATAAATACACTCTTGTTACCCAAATTCATAAATTGAGCATAAAATAAATATAAATAAAAAATGAATAAAGGAATGATTTTTAGACACAAATGATGGCTCATCATCAAAACACAGAAGAATTAGAAAATGGGGGAAGAAGAAACCTTTAAAGGGATACCAATTTGAGGGGCAGCAAGACCAACACCAGGAGCTTTCCTCATGACAGTGATCATGTCATCGATGATATTCTGAACTGTCTCTGATTTAATATCATCGAGTTCAACTTCGTTTGCAGGATTGTGAAGAACTGGATCCCCTGCTTTAACAATGTTGGGAAGCTTTGGACTAAACCATGATCCTTCTTCTCTTCTTCTTCTTCTGATTCTTCCTCCTCCTATTTCCATTGTTGTTGAGCAACTTCTCGTGTTCCACAGCGAAGAAGAAGAAGAAGAAGAAGAAGGGAGCAAGAGATGATGAATAGTGTTATTGTTGTTTTGGAAGAAAAAGAGTGATAATGGAGCCGCCGCACGCAGACGACGGAACAACCATAGCCGCCGATGCATCAACGCCTGCATTCCTATCTCTCGCTTTCTCTTTAATGGTAAGTATTTGTATACCTGTGTTTTATTTAAAATATTTTTATTTAAAAATGTATATTTATTAATGTATAATATCTTGAGAGCGAAAAAATGATAAAAATAAAATTAATGAAAATTTTTTTAAAAAAATTGAATAAATGATTAAAATTGAAAAAAAAAAAAGAGTGATCATGCCTTAAAATTATAAAAAGATAAAAGTTATGCCTTAAATCGTGGTCAAACCGGTAACAATTAAATACATAATTTTGTTTAAAAAAAAGATATATTTAAAATAATAAGCAAAAAAAGATAAGCCTTAAGAGCATATGATAAGATATTAAAAATTGATAAACTAAATCTATTATCTCTTATTAATTTATATTTATTTTTTCGGATGCTCGTTTATTAAAAACGAGATTTTAACCTTGGAAAATGCATTTTTTCGATTCGGGGTATTGGAAAATATTCCGATAGAATTCCATAAGAAAAAACGAGGTTTGTGGATTAATAATGGGCCTAAAGTGTAGGGTTTGTAGACTAAAATATGCATCAAAAGTAAAAATTAAAAAACAAAGCCCAAGGGGGTGTTTGTTTGGAGTTATAAAATTGTATTCCCAGAAATGAGAGGTAGTTATAAAATATGTTGATGTTTGGTATAAAGTACAAAAGATATATTCTCAGGAATAAAACTTTCCCAGGTAAATTTTATTCCCAATCCCATGTTCATTTTTGTTCATTTTCATTCCATGAAGAAGCTTGGGAATGGGTCATTCCCACCTCTCCCTAATTGCGAAAATACTATTTTAACCCTTAATTCTCGGTAATCACAAATGTCAACCAAACATATTTTCTAAAATTCATGACAATGATATTCCTGACAATAGGATTCTCGGGAATACGATTTTACCCCTCGAAACAAACGTCCCACAAATAGTCAAATAGTGACTGTGACCGTAAAACCTCAAAAAGAAAAAAAAATGAAAAAGGAAGGGGTTGTCGTGATTGTTCTTTCTTCTCTGCCTCTGTGTTTTTTCTCATTCCCAGATCTCCTCAATATCAAAGTTTGAAAACAAAGCATGTTCTTGGCAACAATGAAAAATAACATCATCTGAGTGTCCCCCTTTTCAAGATCACTAGTTTTCATTCTCAGATCTACTTCTTCATCATCATCATCATCTTCTTCTTCTTCTTCTTCTTCTTCTTCTTAGATCCATTTCCAAATTTTTCATGGTTGGTTCTATTGTTTAGAAACGATGGATTGGTTAGAACCGTTGGATCTCGGTTCTTACCGGTTTTTATGGTTTTTTAACAGTTTATCCGGTTCATAACTGGTTCTCATTTCAAACGGTTTTGAGTACCAAATGAATCTGTACCATGACTAATTTACTGGTTTTTCGGTTGAATCGTTCGGTCCGGCCCGATTTTCGAAATATTGATTAATAATGTTCAATATTTAGAATTATTATGGACTTCGTAATAATATTGTGTATGAAACTATTTTTAATTTTATTGGGCTAAGTTTAAGTATGGGCTTCCCAATGAGACAGTAAGAAGCCCAATAAAACATGAACCTAAGTATCCAATATCTGTTGGGAGCCCATAATTTCTGTTTCACTGGATCTACTTGACAAATTCAGTTGATAAGAAATTGAGAATGGAGTAGTTTTTCTTGCTTTCAAAAATAAAAAAATGACAGTCCCATAACTAATTAATCATATTAAAAGATGACCCGCAAGAAATTAAGTTGTTATATTTAGGTTAGCATGATATCAAGGCTTTCTCTTTGGATGAGTGAAGTTAAGTTTGTTTTCATAAAAAAGGGAAAGTTCCTTTCATATTGAACTCCTCTTAAATTTTAATATGTGGAGAAATGATTCCTCCAAAACGAAATTACCTTTAGGGTTTTTTTATACTATGCACTTTATGTGTAGGATAACATAATATAAATAGTAAAATTATATTGAAACATTAAATAATAATTATTTTTTAATCATTAAATATCTCAATTTTCAATAAAATTTTACTTTTTAAAATATGATTAACTTATGCACTAGTTGCATAGGTTAGAAAGACTCTTATCTTTTAATTGAAAAAAGAAGAAGTAAAGTTGCATTCATTCTTAATTAATCTAATAAAGTACATTAAGTTTATCTTTTGAATGAAAGAAAGTAAATATATCCTTATTTAATTTTCTCATTTATAAAGGCTTAGAAAAGCTTTTTGGATGAGCTGCTCAAGCAATGATGAGAAAAGCTTTATGGATGAGCTGCTCAAGTAATGTGTCTACCAATCTATATATCATTGCTATCTTGGGTTTAATTATGTCTCATCTGTTAGGGTTATATGCGACTTGTTTGGTGTCTAGCAAAGAATAGAAGCAATATATATAAGATATGAATATCAAAGCTTTTATGTTATTAAATGTTTAATTGTACTAGATATTGACAATATTTTTTTGTGTACACCAACCGGTACCTGGATTTAATTTACCCACAATATGACTCATCCGGTTTAACCCAACTGAGCTCGCACTAAGCGGTAGGGGTCTCTCAGTGAGGTTGCTCCATATCCAAAGCTCGAACTCGAAACCAGTTAGTTAAGGGACCAAGTGAACTACCACTAGATATTGACAATATTAACGTGATGATGATGATGACAATGATGAAAAAGGTGTTAATGTATAAGTATAAGAAAAAAAATCATCATTTTTTGCCATTTTTAACTTATTTTATTTTATAGGACATAAAATATATGAGGTCAACAAGATAATCACATATTATTATCTTAACATATTTTTATTATTGGCTAAACTATTTATTAGTCCTTTATCTTATTTTTACTATTAAATTGGTCCCTCGTGGTTTTTGGGTATAATATTGATTCCTCACATTTTTTCTATTAAATTGGTTCATGAGTCAACGTTCATCTTATGTGGATCAATATGGTAAGCATATGTGTCATTTTTTTCTTCAATAATGTAAATGTAGATCAATATGATATTAACATGTATGATAAACAGTAATTCGAGACCAATTTAATAGGAAAAAAAAGGTGAAAGATTATATGATATAAAAAACGTAAGGAACAAATATAATTTTGATAATGAAAAATAAAATAAATCTGGATGAGCATTTTAACTTTCAATTATCTTATCTATCAAAGGAGCAATTAAACAATATTGGATATGTGTAATGAATTGGTTCTCTCTTGTATTGGATAAAATCTATGTCACTTTCAAGAGCCAAGCCCATTCAAGCGATAGTCTTGACACCTTGATAGTCAAATTCATCACATAATAATCGATGAGTATATTCTAAACTAGTCAAACTCATACTACCCCCGTTTTTATATATAAAATTTTATATTATATAAAAGTGTAATTATTATGCTTGTTTGACTTAAATTTGAAAATTTTATTTTATTTTTTTATTTATTGCTTATTTATTATATCTTTATTGATGAATATATAAATACACTTTCTTAAATATAAGTAAAATGATAAAAATATCAATAAATATTGTACTAGTTTTGTAAAAAAACTTATACTCTTTTCGGTTTTATTTATAAGTCACACTTTAGAAGAATCTTTTAATCCTATTTATAAGTCATTTTGTATTTTCTATTAGACATTTATTATTTTTTTCTTTTATTTTGTCCTTTGTTCATTAATATAAAATAATTATGAAATTTTCAACGCAAGTTAAGAAGGTAAAATTGTAATGCTAAAGTACTTTTTTAAAGTTTCAAAAAATAATGTAAATATCCTAATTGATCAATGTGATATGATTAAGTATAACTTATAAATAAAATCGAATATAGTATTATGGAAAAGAAATTTCTTCCCAAAAAAACTTATTACATTAAAAAAATGGATGAGTAATTTACAAACTTTACCATTTTATCCCGTGTCACATACTCATCATATGCTTGCCATGTCGAATTGTCGATAACATATACTATAACACTGCTTTATGTCCATTATATTCAGCATTTCCCTTTTCAAAACTCCTATTTAAGTCAAATAATAGTATAATACCACCAAATTAATGGCAATAATGGACGGTGGAGGGCTGCCATAGAAATTTCACAAAAGGCACTTTTTCTCTTGATACTCTTACTACTTGCTTCCTCCTTCTTTCCTCATGTAATTACTCTCTCTCTCTCTCTCTCTCTATATATATATATATATATATATGGAAAATGCTCAAGAATGTCCTTAGGGCACTTGTTAAGAGATTAAATGTGGTTAAAAGTTATGAGAAAATGCACTTTTTTGGATTTTCGAGAGAGTAAATATCTTGGACTTATGGATTTTTTCCACTTTTAGTATCCTTAGGGCACTTGTTAACAAGACCCTTAATTACCTTTTTTAACAAATACCTTTATTTATTTAACATTTTTTAGAATCTCAATAATATTTATAAGAATAGATTTAAAAAAAATACTAACTTTTCACATTTTTAATGCTACTAATAAAATTAACCAACCTTTTATGATTGGAGGGAGTAATACAAGTATAAAGAATCCATAAGTTATTTAGGACAATCTTGAGCATTTTCCATAAATTATTTAGGACGACACAACCTTCCCGGCCTGTTGACCTTTTTGTCATTTACTCCATAAGATACAGTATGGGGATCTATTCTAGAAATAATTAAGAGTCTCATAAATAATTAGAGCCTCCCATGTGGGATAAGAGCTTCCCATGCCTCTCAGTCAAAGCCACGTATGGGCATCATCATACGCATTAATGCATATATCGATGATTAAGCATTGAGGAACCTTTGTGCATGCAATGTACCTAGCTAGCTAACCGTACCAATCTATTACTCCCTCCGTTTCATTTTAAGTATCTTTTTAACATCAAATTTTTGTTTCAAAATAAGTGTCTTTCTACAAAATCTAGACAATATTTAATACTTTTTTCCTTATTTACCCTTACATTTAATGTTGTTTTAGTTTTGAAATTTGTAATACTAGTAATTATGCATTGACAAAATAAAAAAATTAAATATGGGTATTTTTGACAAAATACACATAAAACTTACAATAATCATCATAATCAATACTTTCTTAATCTATGTGCAACATTTAGAGTGAAACGGAGGGAGTATCTATAATGGCTTTGGCATTGACAGGTTGGTTTAGATACCACGTACTGAATGTTCGTTCCCATTGCATAGTGAGATATATATATATATATATATATATATATATATATATATATATATTGTTTTATTGGTTATGCTAACAAGTGTTTTAAGGATATAGTTTAAGCATTTTAAAATAAGCAAGTTACTCCCTCCGTTTCATAATGTTTGGCCTTTTAGACTTTTTTCTTTGTTTCACAATGTTTGGCCTTTTACATTTTCAATACACAAACATATTTTTTTTTCAAAATTAACCTTTCATTCAATCATTTCTCTTACTTCTCATTAATTCTACTTTTATCATCTCTCTCATCTCTAAACCACTATACATTAATTAATGGACACACTTACTAATAAAAATTAAATATTATTACAATTTTCAATAAGGATTAAATATGGGCATTTTAGACAAACTATACATAATACTTACAATAATTAACGCTTTCTTAATCTATGTGCCTAGACCTAAAAGGCCAAACATCGTGAAACAGAGGGAGTAACATTTTTCAATGTATTAAATGCATCATTTTCTAAGATAAAAATACCTATTTTACATGCTTAAACAATATCACTACTCACTTGTTGGCTTTTTTATTTTTTTAAGCATGGACTCATTCAAATTTTGTGTATGGAAATTATTTTTCAAAGAAAATTAGCTTACCATAATATTAATATCGGTTTTATTAATATATAAATCAGGTGTACTAGAAAAATAATCTTAAAAAGTAAATTAACATGATACAAAAATATGTTTAATAAATAAAAAATAATTTTTAATTTTTCAATACAAATTAACTTTTTATACAATTATACTTATTTATCATATGTATGAGATGCATATGTCAAATAAATCATATTAATATTAGAGATTTGAGCAAGAAATTATCTGTGATCTCGACAAATAAAAATGCTACGTTCTATTGGTCCCAAGAATAATTCAATAATTAAAGTAGCATTGGTGTTACTTGACTCGCTAAACATGGCGTTTTGAAAGGAGTAGCCTGGTTGATCCAGGCAGGCATAGAAGCATCAATCCATGTCTTAAGCCGCAAGGTTAAATAATATTGAATCAATGGTATGCAGCACATGATACATCCGTGTGGGGGTGTACCCCTGTTGATGGAAATACTTAGTACATCCGGAATTAACATCTGGATGTATATCTGTTTGTTTGTTTGTTTGTTTTATATGTAGAAATAAATATATAAGATAGATAGATGTATATCCAGATGTCAATATTCTTTATATAAGATAAACATATGTATATTATGAGTAATTCATATGTCAATTCTAGATATACATATAACACTTCTCTTAAAAGAAAATATCTCCTTATTGAATTTTGAAACTTCGACCCTAAAAAAATTTGAATAATTTTACATTATTATTATTAATACACATACATACATCTATTTTTATATATTATGAATTTTTATTATGTGTTTTAGAACATTCATTAAAAAAATTATTGCTACCACCTATTACACGTTATGGAAAGACAAAGTTAATTTTAAGAGTAAAGTGTAACTTGAATCCCCCAAATATATATGCCTCACCAACTTGATTTTATTTTAAAAAAAATACTACTATCAAATAATAAGTGGTTAAAATTTTGAAATTGTTACCGCATTAATCCTTCTAAAAACTTAATTGTCTTTTTGCAACAACTATTTTTTCAATTCATATACAATACTCTAATACAAAAGTTTAATTTGCTTATAAAATCAAATTTTTTATCACTCGAGACATATATTGATATAAAAATTAACTTCATCTTATATAAAAAAAAGTAAATGAATGCATGGATTCCTTTTATTGGGAATTATGTAGTAGTTACCAATTATTTTTTTTATGAATAGTACTTACCAATTTTATGATATGAGATGTAAAGATAAATAAATATATTAAAGATGAATAAAATTATTATTTATAAGATAGATGCAAAAATATGACATGAGGCAATAAATTAAGCTTCCCTCAATCAATCTTCTAAGAAAAAAAAAGCTTCCCTCAATCAATAGCCAAATTGACATAAATGTAACATCATTCTTGTGATGAGCATATCCATTTACTATGCTTAGCATATCCAATCAGCTAGATCTTTTACTTTAGTTTCAAGGGTAGAGGCAAGCAGGGTGAAAAGTTAACACGAAAGGTTAAGAGAAAATAAAAATAATAAATTAAGGTATCGATTAGAAACCACATATTCCCTTTTCCTTGATACATACTTATCTTTATATCTAACTCTCTATCTATATAAGGAAGCACATGACCCTGCATATGGAGCATCCATTCCATTCCAAACACAAACAAATTAAACACAAGCTTTGATTTCACATTCAATTAGAGAAATTAAGCAACAATGAGAAGGAGCTATATCCAACAACCTTCACTCCACAACCATCAAGCTAATTTTCCAAAGGAGCAAAGGAAAGAAGCTAGCACAAAAGTCAGAGAGGAGATAAGGAATTCAGCATCATCAAATGTGGCAGATAAGAAAGAGGCCCCTGAGGTAAAGAAGCTAGAGAGGAAGACTACCGAAGATATCAATGCTAGTGCTGATGCCTTCATCAAGAATTTCAGGCAGCAATTGTTGATTCAAAGGCTCCAATCCATTGAGAATTATGAACAAATGCTTCAAAGGGGTCTCTAGCATTATAATATCGATCATGTGTATGTGCACTGCTTTATATGGCTATTATATGATTAAAATAACTATATAAGGATAAGGTTGTGTATGCATCATGCATGTATTATTTAATATAATTTATATATGTTGATTGATTTGTTGTTTCTTTTTTCGCTCTTTTAGTGCACAAGCATGGTTTAGAGGGTTAAGAGAAATAAGATGCAGAATAATGGCCTATGACTGTAAGGTCTTAATATAATGGAAACTTATTTGCCGTTTATATGTCTTTCTTTTCTAATTTCTATGAATGATTTTATATTAGAACCAAAAGTGGTCTCATCTTAACCTTCACTTATGGACTTATACAAAGTTGTCGATGATAAATTGGTTTACAAGAGTGCATGGGAATACTTCATGAGAAAATAAACAAGTAGAATTAGTGATTGATTACCAACAAAGCCCAGCACAGTTGGTAGATAGCTGGGTTCCTTAAGCATGATGTCAGAGGTTCGATCTCTGCCGTGGGCATGGAAAAGACTTTGTTGCTAGAGGCAAAACCCACTTCGCTGATCTCTACGGCTCGGAGGGATTAGTCTTCAGCTGTCGGCTGGGGATACCCTTGGCGTACACCAAAAAAAAGAATTAGTGATTGATGAATGGTGGGCTCAATCAAGTAGTTGAACAAAACGATCTATAGCTTCTTTCATAATTGATTTCTTTTTGACCAGAGAGCTTTTAATAAAGCATTAGATTGTTCTTCCTGCTTAGAAATACATAAATCATGTTTCAATTAGATAGTCACAGCTAAAGTGCAATAAACAAATTTTAATACGCTTTACAAAAAAAAATAGAAATAAATTTGTTTGATCGATGCAACATTAGATGTTATGCAAATTGCACAGTGAAAATCCAGTAAGTGTTGTCTAATGTTTAAACCGTTAGACTTGGCCTAACTTTTGTCTAGCAAGATGTCCTTCATGAACCAATAGTCAAATCATACTCTTTTACAAACTAAGTACATGGCCAATTAATGCCAAGATTTGATCCCTTGTGAGAAACTTTTGCTGAGAGGGGTAACTAAAAGGTATTAGTTCTTCAACCATGTGATATGATATAAGGATACTTTTGATTAATAAAAGAGAATTATGACGGAAAAAGGGCCCCAAAATGGCTAAATGACCTATTTAGGCCCTCGAAATAAAGTCGAATATAATTTAGAGTTTTAATTTTGGGTTCTCATAATCAAATTTTTGGTCTTTCTCATTTTTTCATCAAAAAAATTAATATATTCTTAACATTAAATAGTTTTCGATTTCGGGATGTCGAAAACAAAAAATACATTTTCACTACACCTATGTTATAAATATGTTCCGACTTACCGGTGTCAAAAATGCAAATTTTTACACTTTCAACATTAGTCAATCGAAAATGAAACTCAATGTCGCGCCTCCATCAAAATGAAGGCATCACAATAAATGTTTAGGCTTTAACAATAAAGTAGTTTTTGAATCTAGTTCAAGCTTTTACAATTGTGCTGAAATGGATTACAGTAATATACCATACCAAGCCTTAAGTCAAAAGAGTTGCCTAACCTCATCCTATGGTTAACTCAAAAATAAGCCTTAAGTCAAAAGAGTTTTAATTTAGAACTGTTAGTGTTGTTTTAAGTTGCCTTCAGTGAAAAGGTCAAGCGATTAGCTTCGGCACTGTGGTTATTTTTCAGAAGGACCATTCATTTTCTTCAGTAAGCTAATGGGTTGTTTTAAGAAACTTCAATATGATTAACTTCATTTTTCATCTTTCACTATAGGAACTGTAGTCAACTAGTCATTCTAAAAGCAGAAGGATTACTTTTTCTTACGTGCCTTTTCACTTCCCAATTATAAATGTTGGAAGTGTAAAAAATTTGCACTTTCGACACCGATGAATTGAAACATATTTTAGACATTTTGTCGTAAATGTATTTTTTTTTTCCCACCATCCTGAAATTGAAAACTGTTTAATGCAGAGAGTATTTTAGTTCGTGGAAAAATGGGGACCAAAAATTAAAAAAAAAAATACAGTATTTTATATGCCGAAAAGCCCATAAAAGAGTTTTGGGCTTGGGCTCACATCTAGCTTACTCCCAATGGATTCTCATTTGGGCTCAAGCTGTCATCAGATGGACTGTTACGTTCTAATATCTTATCAAAGCCCATCAAACCAAACTGGTTAACATGGAAACGGATTCAAATCCAACTTGATGTTATGTTTGGAATTGGTGAAACTCAAGTTAATTTCGGATATTATAATATCTTATAAGCTACCTCAAAATCTTACCAAACATACGTACACTTGATAATATCTTCAAGTGACTTATAAAGCTGTATTCAATTACTAGTTTATATGACAAAAAATTAAGGTGCTCATTCAATTTTGGTAAATGAGTTTATTTTATGAGGTGTGAGCAGCTTATAAGCTTGTATTTGATAAAGCCACTTTGAGAGTTGAGATAATTTATAGTTTATAAACTAAAGATTTGAGTCATTTTACACTTGAGTACTAGTTTACATCATTTAATCTTTTTAAACACTTCTTATCCAATTAATTAGTTTACCGGACTTTAAGTCAGTTTTCAAGTTTTTTAAATAGGTGTTAAATAAGCTGTTGTGTATACTCCCTCGGCTCTAATTTTTTATTCTCGATACAATCATTCCTATAACATTTATATTTATAAAATGGTTGAATCATTTAACTTTTGTTTCATTCCCAATGTAAGTTTATTAAACTAATTTATTTTTTTATGAATTTGGGAAAATTAAATATATTCAACTAACTTTTCTTAATAGCTTAATAGATGTGAAGTTAGTTATTTTTGCTTAAAAACGAGACCAGATGAAATAACTTTCAAGTCGGCCACCAATATTTGTTTGAAGAAAAGTAAGCACTATCAATTTTTCAACATGACATTTTTGCATCACTTGAATAATCAACAACCTTATCAATCTCATTCATGCTTTATTACTTCATGCATTTGAAACTATAGTATCTTAATATCTTCAATCTTGTGAGCTGGACCAGTCGGATGCAATAAATTCACCACGGCCTCATGAAATTCTACAAAAAGAACTTATTATATAATTTTTGCAATAAATTATAATAATGTTCAAAATTGTCATCTCTGAGTCAGCTTAGCTTCTTTGTTTCTTTCCTGATACTGACTCAGCTTATCTTTCTACAATTAATAACTTGTATCCCCCATTATTTTTGAGTAAGTATTGTCAATTTTTCATCTGAGTCAGTTTGGCACATATGAAAGACATTAATTAACTATATTATTGACATGCAAATGTTTCTGTATAGTGAGTTTGTGGATGCTGAATAGGAACATGCATTTATGAATTATAAATGGTCACTTCATGTTCATGATGGATGTTTCTTTAATTATGAGGATTGAGTGATGTTGATTCGCTGCTTTCACCTAACCCTGCTTGTGATAGTTAGTTCATCTCATATATACACATGATTAGTGATTGATTAATTAAATTATGAGTTTTCTTAATCTCAGCCTTTATAAAAACCTAAAAGTAGATGTATTTCATTGGGAAATAGTATTGTATTGGTAGAATAAAAAAACTTTGTATTTATTTTTCAATGAAATACATTCATTTTAAGGCTTTTATCCTTAGCCCTAAGGGCCGAGGTTAAAAAAATCTTTAAATTATCAACAACATTATTTTTCTTGCTCCTTATGCAATCGCATTAGAGTCAACAAATTATTAAATGCAACATCTACATCTACTGATCTACATCTATCTTTTCCTTTTACCTTTTCTTTTTCGGTGAATAAGCTAAGGTTGCAATATCGTACGTCTTACCAAACAATATTATCTCAACTTAGTACTACCTACTATAGTTGCTTCTAACGCGTGCTTCTTTCATAGAACATTGGTACTAAAAAAAACCATAGCCAGATTGAAGGTAAAAGACAATTAGATCTTAAGAAAATCATTTGATCTCTTTTTTCTACGTATAGTGCTGGTACTTTACTAGCTTAGTTATCGACGTTATCGTATCATTTGTCGCAATGTTTACGCGGATCATACGTGACGAATTATTAAAGGGTTTTTCTTTTTGGACCCCACTATTTACTCACCGGCCCCCATTTTCTTCCGCCTTACACAAGGTGGTAGTGCATTTTTTCGCCTTATACAAGGCGGTAGTGTAAAATTTTCCATATTTTTCCGCCTTATACAAGGCGGAAGTGCAAAATTACCATTTTTCCGCCTAAAAAGAGGCGGAAAAAATTGATAATTTACACTACTGCCTTATAAAAGGCGGAAAAATGCACTACCGCCTTATGTAAGGCGGAAAAAATGGGGACCGGTGAGTAATCAATGGGGTTCAAAAAGAAAAACTCTTATTAAATGGCCTCAAACTAATAATCTTGTACACATTCAAGCACTACTTGATTGGAAATAACATCATATAATTTAATTCATTAATATAATAATGAATCTTGTTAACAAGTGTTTTTAAGATATTTGTTAAGTTTTTTAAAAATCCAAAAAAAAAAAACAAGTCTTGATTCTTTTTTCTCTTGATAATTTAAAAAACTTTAACTTTCAATACTTTCAAATCATATTTAGCTTCTTAACAAGTGTCAAAAATATAAATTTGTTAACATTTTCCTATAATAATATTAATGGTTTGAATATGCTTAAAATAATTGGACCAAGATTATCATTCAATAATTTTTTCATTTCTTGCAAAAACTGAAATAGTTCTCTAGAAAATGAAATAAGAAGCAAAGTTCACTTTGAAACAAACATATATATTAGTAATAGCAAGGGAACGGTTTATTATTTACAATGGAATCTAGACATTAAAGAAAAAAAAGATGACACACTAACAAGTACATATATAACATATAAAAAAAGTAGGATCCTAAGAGATCCTGCTAACATATTCAAACTTTTTCAACTTTCACCATCATATAGCATGCAAATTAACTAATAAAGGCATTCTCATTGTTCAATTTATTGCTGGACAACTTGTATCTGTTGTTGCATCATCTGAAGGTTTACTCTTGAGCATGATCTCACCATCTCGCCAGCTAATGGAACCACAGGGAGACTATCACAATTGCATATCTCAATCATGAAGCCATCAGGGTCATGGAAAAATAGCTGATCCACTTGAATTCCACCTTCTTCTACCATTGCTCGTACATAATCAATATCCATCTCCTTTAACTTCTTTTCCACAGCCCCCATGCTTTCACACTGTTCCATCACAAAAATATGTTGTACTTACACACTAGTAGTTCATAGTTCCTAAAAATGTACACAAGTAAAATTGGAAACATATGTAAATTGTAATGCCACTACTGTGTTTAATTTCCTCTATGAGCCATGGTTATAGGTAACAATTACGTGCTAATAATATTTTTTTTTAATGGAATTTTTAAGATAAGCATCTCAAATTGAATGTATTACTTACAAAAATTATAAAATACTATATCTTTAATATTTCAAGGAAAAAAATTAGTTTTAGATGTTTATATATACTCAATTCTTAAGATTGAGATTAAGAAAACTCTTTTTTATAGGCAAAATTTGTTTAAAACGGGAGAAAATTGTGAAGCAACCAACTTACCCTGAATCAAATACAAGTGTTCATACTTTATTTTATGTAATTTTACTAATTAAATTATCTATTATGATCAAGTAATAAAGTATCATAATGTTGTCTGTTTTTTGCATTGATGGCATTCTTTCCTTTTTATTTTTTTTATAAGCTTTTGATGGCATTCTTATCTGCATTCTTTCATTATTCTTTATTTCTCTGGCATTTTTCAATTAGGAAGAAGTGTACAAGGTTGGAGAACCTGACCTCATTGGAGTCAGGACAAGAGAGGTTGAGTTAAATAAGCAAAAAAAAAAAAAAAAAAAAAAAAAGCTTTTACTTATGTGATGCGTCATGCAGCTATATTTCTGATGTTGATTATTCTAATAGAAATATAACCAAACAATCCATTGAGCATATAATATTTAAATAATTGATACTCTTAAGATATTGATCAAGAATTTAAAATTAGAAATTTCATATTGAAAAACATAATGATTATTCTATTAGTTAAAAATTATAGCATTATAACTAATAAAGTGTGGTATATTTGGTAGATAATTGAGTTTAGCTGCCTCAAAAAAAAAATTGATTTTTGATTATGGATTGGAGGATATATTAGCTTTGATGAAAAAGAAAAAAAAACTATAACATTATATTTTTTAATAAAAAGGTTTTTATATTCAGATTCCTTAATCAATTCTCTTAGCACCATACAGTAATTCACTTCTTCGTCCTTGCTGAAATTTGCAACCAAACATAAAGTTTAGAGTTCAAAATGAAAACTATAGTTTGGATTAACATCTTACCTGGAATGATATATGACTATCCTTTGGATTAATTTCTGTTTTCCTTGGAAGGTTCTCCGGATCCTCTGCTCGTAGCAAGTGAATTCCAATCCCATAACCAAATAACCTGAGAATTGAAGTGATCACATAGAAAATTCAAAGACAAAACACCAAGGTTTAATTTCATCCACAAGAAAACGTAACATAATAAATAAAATTTGCACAAACTTTCCATCTTTCATTTTTCTTTAACAAGACCACTTTTTTATTTTTTTTATTGGAAATCTCTTATTGGGTTTGGAGTAATTACCATGCCCCATCAAAATTAAATGACCCTGGCCTCCTGATTGGAAAAAATCCAAGAACATTTTGGTAAAAGTTCATAGATTCTTCCACCGATGCACATATGAGGGAGATGTGGTTAACAGACTTAAGGTGAAGAGGATTTCCAACACTTTCCTTCATTTTTTTTCTTCTGAGGAAAATAGTAATGGTACCCCAACAAGCTTAAAACACAAAGAAAATGCTTAATTATACAATACTTTGAGAGAAATTGAAAAAGAATGTGAGAGGAGAGTTTGATAATAAGAAGAGAAGAAATGTATGATGAAAGAAAGAGGTAGTCACGGTAGTCCACCAACTGAAAGCGCTATATATAGAGAAGGTATTCATGCTCATAGGTGACACATGTATCTCAAAAAATTATTGTATTATCCGAGATCAAAATTGATCATTCAGATTTTAGATAAATATTTAATATTATTTAAAACCGAGATACAATGCATTTTTAATATTAAGTCAATTATTTATTAATAAAAAAGTTAAAATTGTATGTATCGTTTAAAATTTATAATAAATTAAAGAAGTGTCCTGAATTATTGATGTAATATACAATAAAATTACAATTCAAATGTGTGACATGTGTCTGAATTATTATGAGATTCAGTCGCGGATTACTTTGACACGTCAGCTCCACGTTGCTGATTAGGATCGTATGTGTACCATCATCATGCCAATACCAAATAGGCACATACCAAGTCTTGCAAGTAACTATATTGGTTCAAATATTCCAGATAAGAGTATATGACTGTACACATACATGTACCACATGGTAGGATTCTTCTACTCAAACATGTTGGTGACAGTGATGGCTATATTGTACACTCTCATTAAATTGTTTAGCAAAATAAAAACATTGTTCTCATGTTATTAGGTGGACAAATATAATTTTAGTCTTTAACTCTTTATTATTTTAATTTTGATTCCTATAATTTTAAGCAAGTCCTTTTTTTTAAGTAAAATAAAATTTTATTAAGAGGTACTCTTAATAATCTTGAGACCAATGCTTTCAAGATGGGCAAAAAGTTAAATTAATTGTACTATGTAACACTTGTTTTTTTTTTTTTAAAAAAAAAAATGAACTTGTCTTTATCGAGTTAACCAAATTTTGTTTCAATTATGATTAGAAAAATGATTGATAGACCTATAAAATCAACCTACAAATCAACTTGCATCACATAAAAAGTGACGTGTGACACTTGCTTTCTATTGATGGGTTAATATGTGACACATACATGTCACATTCTTGTGGTGTAGGTTGATTTGTAGGTTAATTTTGTAAATTAATTTATCATTATTTGAGGGGAAAAGCTCACATGCCTTCTACTGAGAGAAGGCATTAATGCCAACTCATTTGAACCAATTATTTGATGACATGTGCATTAGTTTTATACAATTATCATCTATTAGACATCTTAAGTGTTAGCTTATGTGTTATATTCAAGTATTATTTTGCAAATTTTTAAACTTTTAATCTAATCATGGTTATAATTAAAAAATATAAATTCAATAAAAACAAAAAAACAAAACTAAATGTATTCTCTTTGACAACTGCTACATTAACAAAACCAGAATCCTCGTGACAATACTAGCCATAGTCAACCTTCTTTCTCCTCCAATACTAGCCATAGTCATAGCCAACCTTCTCTTCGCAACTCTCTACTTTGCTGCTTTGACCTACTCTCCAATTTTTTGACCCCTCTCTAAACATTGCCCAAAACCCTAAGTTTTTATACTTTTTGGATACTTTTTTCCTGTTATCATGGTACAAGCTTCTGGGTATCTTTGCCTTCGTTGTTTTCTCAGGGAATGGCTCAAATGCATGGAAATATGAAATATGCATCGATGCATGTGATAATTTAATTTTTGCTTTTTAAATTTTTTTAATATAGATTTATTCAGAATATCATATTCTGATAAATCTGTATACGAACTTGTGTTAAAAAATATTCTGAATAAATCTATATTAAAAAAATTTAAAAAGCAAAAATTAAATTATCACATGCATCGATGCATGTTTCATATTTCCATGCATTTGAGCCATTCCCGTTTTCTCAACACAAAAATTGTTGATCACTCACAATCAAATAGAGAAAAAAAACAATCTAATCCTAATACAGTGCTGCACTGTTAGTTGCTCGTGTAATCATAATTATGATTATAATCAAGGGTAACTATAAGTAGAAGAAGGTATGTAGAAGAAGATGAAGAGGAAAGAAGGTAAAAGAAGAACATGACATTGGCGCGACCGGAAACAAGAAGAATGAAGATGGATTTTTTTTAATAATTAAAAAAAAGTTAATTTAAATTGTAATTATGAACAACTTGGTGCTGATTGTGAAAAGAAAAAAAATTCATAGATATCACTGTATGATTGGCAAATTCAAAGATGACATTTGTGCCTTTTAAAACAAAATGACACCAGAGCAATTCTCTTACTTGAATGATTAAGTCAAGATCGAATCGGATTAAGATTCAAATAAATAACTTAACCTAACTTTTAAGATGATAATAACCAAACTCACTCCGAATTGATTGATTAAGCTACGAGGGGCTCAACCCTTCGCGTTGTGGTAGCGGTGGTCCCCTTTTGCAAATTCCAATTGAATTGGTGGCGGATATTTAGAGAAGCGGTGGGAGCTAGCAACTACTCCTAACACAATAATTTATTTTTCCTTAAAAAAAGCTAAAATTTAGGTAATAATCTTGGACTCTAGGATTTAAACTTAAAATTCAAGTAAAAAGAAAGCATCACACATGCAATCAAGGCAAAGAATTTTTTGTTTCAATGAATGCTAATTATTATTTCTAAACTTTCAAAATTCGGCTCCCCATTATTTTTTGTAACCATTTGCTGAATTTTGATTAAAAATTTTAATTAAATTATTTAATTGCACCCCCAAATTTTTTGATGAAAATCCACCACTGAATTAAATGATATATATGACGTGAGAGAGCAACCCAAGCTGTTTTAGAATATGACTTTAGGAACCAACGAGCTGTTGGTCCAGTGGTGCCAGGAGCTACACTTGGTAGAGCGAACCACGGTTCGATCTCCCGCAACAATGTTGGGAGAGGAATAAAACCTTAACTCTGGGACCCCCTCAAAATAGATGCCCAGTGAGCCGAATACCAAGGTGCAAACCAAAAAAAGAATATGACTTAAGAGCAATGCTAAAAGTAAAACATATTTGGGGAAAAAAGGAGTCACGTAAAAAAATATTTAAGACCACACACAAGCATGCTTATATAAATTTAAAATGATTCAGGTAACAGATGATTTTAAAGTTCATAAATCAAATTATAATTTTTTTTATTCACAAACATACTTGAAAATTTCCAAATAAATGGAGGACCTCCCTGCAAATAAATTCAACTATAATTATATAACTTATAAAATTATTTTATTTAGATAAATGTTAAGCGGTTCAATTTCGTCTCAAAGTTCAATATTTTATAGGGGTAAAAAATAAATAAAAGATTTGCCTATTAGAGTCAAACACACAACTCGGATTAGATACGTCTTGTAATACCTGACTAGCTAAATGAAATTGTTTTTTTAAAAAACTTGAAAGTCTTTCCTTATAAATCTCTCTCTAGAAAAAGTAACTTTTACATTATTTTCTTCATCTTCATCGTTTTTCCTTTTTCGTCCGTGCAGATGAATTCTGTTCTATCAATCTTATCTTCATTGGGTTTATTATTTAAAGTTACAAGAATACGAAAACTTATAGATTCTGTATATGTTCTTATATATTCAAACATAAAGTTAGAATTTATGTGTAGATATTTGCACAGTGGTGCGTGAAGAGTCTTAAAGAATAGTTTCTAGAAAACACATTACTTGACATTTTTGTTTCTATACTTTATCTAAAATTTTTTTGATAGGTTTTAAATCCTATCCTAAAATTACCAACAATTACTGAAAATGTGTTATTTTAAAAGGGAATTACTTGCATGTAACTTAATTTTGGGTTGTTGTTATGCAATTCTATGTTGGACCATTGATTTTTTGCCACCTAACTTATTATTGTCATGTCATTGTTTAAGAAAATCAAAATTGCATATTAAATGATAAAATATCATTGATCTAACATAGGATTGCATAACAACAACCCAAAATTTGATCACATATTAGAAATATTCTTTTTAAAAACCTGTAATTTCAACGGCAGTAGAATAATTTTTAAAACATGTAATTTTAAAATCTCTCATTCCGTTATCTTTTTACTCATTTTCTATTCAACTAAACAAAATGTAAAATATGAAAATGAGTTTTTAATTTAATTAGATTCGGTGGTACTAGCAATAATAATAATGAAATAACTAACGAACATAAACATTAAGCAACGACTTGACGTGGATCCACCGCTGAAATGTAGCAATCAATTACAACTTTTTACGTACAAATATTTCTTTTGCTAAATTTTAGAGGCCACTGGCATTTTTCAAATTGTAAATCATTCTACATATTAACGTTTGGCCAAAATATCTTAGCTAATAATATTAATCATCCATTAAGTCTCATGCTATGCGTCTACGACCCAATTTGAATAAAAATCCATCAAATTTTCTTGTTTTAATATAAGAAAATGTATGTGACGGTGCTGCTTCAAATGAAGCTTTTAAGCAATGTACAAAATCATATATATATATATATATATATATATATATATATATATATATATATATATAACTGTGTCCAAAAAACGAACACGCAAAGAAAAGTCAATGATTCTTACGAGTGGCGTGTTTCACAACATGAAAATATTCAACATGATAGTATTTGGGCAAGTTAATTTATAAGACCTTATTAAGATAATATTTTATTAATTATGGTTTGGATCACGACTTGCATAGAAATTTTAGTGGAGGTGAAAATATGTTTCTTACATTTAAAATATATAGTTTACTTTTACTATTACAATTAACATTTTTCCCTTATAAACAAACAATTAGGCTCTCCTAACTTAACAAGCTCATTACACTTCAAAAATTCTCCACTCATTGAAATGTCTTTTTAAATCCCACCCTAAATGAATAGTCAAACTTCATACAATAGAAGTGCGTGTGTTATGATAAGAGCAAACTCTCAATTCAATACTTAAAAAAATAAATACTCTCAATTTTTTGAGCTGATATAAAGTGGGTGTTTTGCAGCAAAGAAATAGAGACAACAAACCACTTGTCGATGGCGTGATCGTCGAGGATAATGGTGGTTAAGGTGATAGTGATGATCACAATGGTGATTATCAAAGAATAGTGGTGAATGGGGTAGGGATCGGATGGTGGTTGCGGTAGTCAGTATAATAGTGATGGTCCAAGTGGTGATGATGGCAATAGAAGGAGGGATGAAAGTAGTACTTAAGGATGTGGTGGTGGCTAGGGTGGCAATGATGATGGTGGTACGTGATCATCTAGGGATGGTGGTGGTTAGGGTGGTTGTGGTAGTCACGATGGTGGTGGTTAGGGTGGCAATGACTGTGGTAGTAGTGATGATCATCGGGGAATGTTGGTGGTTAGGGTGGTTGTGGTAGTCATAATGATGGTGGGTGAGTGGATGACAGTCAAGGTGATAACGATGATCGCTATATGGGAGGAGTTTTGATGATGATGATGGTGGAGTTTTGACACAAACATAGTATAAATTTAAGAATTTATGAAACTATTATTTGTTGTTTTAAAAATAGAGATGAAATTGTTATGATAATAAGTATGAAAAAAATTTAGCTCAAATTTTGCCAAATAGGTAGGTAAATCCACGGTGTTTTCTGGTGTAACTGGGTAACTAATCCATTCGCACATCTATTGGACCCTTTCGAAAGTTGCACTCCCAGCCAGACACTTTCCATTCTCATGAGTCAAGGATCTAACCGGTCATCACATATTTAAGGGACAGAGACTCCATCCATCTTTTGCCAGTCTCCACTAATACAAAATTTGATTATTAATGCCGGCAAACATTATTTAAATAAGAATAATGTTTCCTAGCTCAACATTATCCAAAGTAAAAATTCTTCAATCAAATTTAAAATATTATGATTAAATAAAAGTTTAATAGATATATATTGATGGTGAATTTTTTTCGCTTCGGCCAGTCATTATTCCTTGTTTGTTTGATTTACTCACCACTCATTTTCTCATTAAATAAAGTACTCTGTTTACTAACCGATTGTTCAATATATAATGGAGTATCCCATGGACAGATTTTTTTTTTTTTTTTTTTTGGGTATCCCTTAGACTGATTTTAGATCATGTATACTTCTAGCTCATCATGTAACCCATTAATAGTAGCTCATCAATAATGAAGCACTAGTTCACCTAGTTTGATATATATGCAAAATCACATCATTGTCTGCATGATATTCCACCGCAATAATAATTATATTATCATCCCACCAAAATGGTGATATGTTTTATGATGTGTTTGCAATGGTCCATGCCAAAAATACTAATCCTAGAATCTTTTTATGATAGATATTCAAAGTTCCAACCTAATAATTTTGAACAAACGTTAAAATCGATCCACGTCAATTCGCCGAGATATGATCAATAATTTAATTGACGGTCCATCGATCTCAAAGAATAGCTATCATAAAATTGAGGCTGATGATTTTTTTTGGCAAAATCGTACGTAAATTATTAAAAAGAGCATTTTTGTGGATAAAAGAGTTTGTTATGAGAGAATAAAGGAGAGTGAAATGAAAAAATGTCAATACATATCTGTGAGGTTTAAATTGGTACGCTATGTATCGTTAATTAATAATTAACTAAGTTTACTATATAACAAAAACAAGTTTTTCTTTAATGATCTACCAATTTTTGGAATGCCTTGAGAGTATTTTCTAATTTTCTTATAATTTTTTTACAGTGGGTTGGGTATTATCAATAGTATTCCATTATAAAAAAAATTTGGCTTAATTATGTCACAAGTCCCTGAAGTTTGGGGTACTTTTGATAGATACCCTTATATTTTTTTTTCAATGTCTGACTCCCCGAAGTTACTTCTGAATTTGTCATATACCCCTACTACCAATTCTGACCAATTTCGATGACATGTAACATCGGAATCTTAGTCCAACGCAGGAGGTTGTTAATCTAATGCCGCATGATGTCACACGGGCGAATACGACCTCTCTCTTCAATTCTTTTTTTTTTCTTTTTTTATTTAACTAAAAATATAAAAATATTAAGTTTTTTAGTTTTTTAATTTTTTTAACAAAAGGATCTTCGCACTTAACCTCCTGCGTCTGATGAGGATTCCGATGTTACATATCAGCAAAATTGGTCAGAATTGGTATTAGGGGTATACGACGACAAACCCAGAAGTAACTTCAGAGAGTCAAATACTGGAAAAAAAAATAAGGATATCTGACAAAAGTACCTTAAACTTCAGGGACCTGGGACATAAATAAGCCAAAAAATTTCTAGATAAAAAACATAAATTTATGCTTTTTGTCTAAAGATATAATAAAAAATTTAAAAAAAAATGTTCAAAAATTCTATTGCTAATAAGATGAATAGTCATTTTTCTTCACCGTCTTTGCCACTAGCTCTTCCCTCTCTGTGTCTTTCTCCTTTGTTCTTCTTGTTCTTATTGTTTTTCTCTAGTTAGTGAGTGAGGGAGAAGGCGATGTGACTGTTTCGTCTTGTTTTTTTCAAGTTTTTTCCCAGTTTATTTGGATCTTTCTCTTGCTTTTGTGCAAGCTTGATTTATAAATAAATGTCAATAATTTTTCAGTTGTTTGTGTGCTTTTGTTTGGAGGAGGCTTGTGTGTTGTTACAGTTTCGAGATCTAATGGCTTTTGGAATACTGGAAACCGGTTGATGCTCAAGACAGTTCTTCCTTTGCAGATTTCTGAATCGGCTTCTGTCCAGCGAATCTATCTTCACACATTTAAGATTCCTTGTCGCTGAAATGTGCTTACTTCCAGCATTGATGAGATTGTTGTCTTGAAAATAAAGGTTGTTGAATCTCTTGTTCGAGACCGCTCTAGGAAGAGGTTGATGACACATGTCGTTTTTGGAAGATTGATGATGATGCAGACTGCTTTTATTTACTTAATAATATTTGTGTGAAAATTATGTATTTTGTTTTATCTTGTTGGCTTTAATTGTATTCTCTCCTATTATTATCGAATAAATTACATATTCTCAGTAAAAAAAGATGAATAGTCGTACCGATAAAAATTGACTCAATTGGTAAAAATTGTTACATTTTTTTTATAATAAAGATAGAAGTTTGAATTATACCGCCGACATAACAATTTCGTTGATAGATAATTTCAAACCTTTTATAAATGAGTCGTAGATTCTAAACCCCACAAACCATTCCCAAACCGAGAATAATTGTGCGGTTTGGAATCTACAACTCTTTATAAATTGTGAGGTATCTCCTTAATTTATCCCCGAATTTCTTTACGCACCAAACCAATTAGATTTTGTTGGCTGATTAAAAATTAAAAATAGTTTTGTGGAGTTTAGAATCTACAACTCTTTATAAATTGTGAGGTATCTCTTTAATTTATCCCCCAATTTCTTTAAGCACCAAACCAATTAGATTTTGTTGGCTGATTAAAAATTATTCTCTCCGTTTTATAAATTATGTTGATTTAGAAATTGCATAAAGATTAAGAAATGAGTAAATAATATAAGAATTGGTACATTTTAACTAAATTATTCTTGTTTAATAATAAATGTGTGAAAATAATATATATTGAAGAGATATAGAGAAATAAATGATAGAAAAAATAATATAATAAATAACTTATTGAAAGAGACAAGAGAAGGAGATGAAAATTCTTGACTCAGAGGAAAGAGAGATAGAAAATGGGAGATGGATCAAGAACGTGAAGATGGCTAATGAGGTTGGCTTTGCAAAGATTAATTTCAATAAAACGTCGTTAAATTTTTTTTTAAAAAAAATAATAAATTTTTTAATAATATATTATCATTTATTAGCTGGCAAAATCTAATTGGCCCCACATGGTAGCAAAGAGATAAAGGAAATACTCTGTCCCTAATTATAAAGTCTTTTTGGATAAAAAATTTGATCCTAAATATAAGATCCTCTTGTAATTTTTTCCAAAATTATCCTTACTTTTAATCACTGTGGTCTATGTTTTTATGAGAAGAAATAAATAAAATTGTATTGGAATATGAAATAGAGCTTGTTTAATGTTGTAAATGACTTGGAAATTGATTCACTGCATTAAATATAGATGATGGAGTATTTAGGAATTAAATTGATTATTGAAAAATGAAAAAAAATTATTATGTTCTAATAATTGGTATAAGAGTATTTTTGGAAGAACATATCAATTTTAATATAGAATTCAACAACATTGATGGACGTAAAAATGCCCAAGAGGCCCTTATAATTAGGGATGGAGAGAGTAAAAGATTTTCACTTCTCTTTAATGGGTATGCATTAACGGTGTAAAGTTTTTTACACCATCAGTCCATCATCTACCATTCATTTATATTGTTTTAATCTAAAAGTTAAGTAAGTCAACAATCATAAACCGATGAATTGTGGATGATGCATTAATGGTATAAAAAACTTTTACACTGTCGGTGTTTAGATATTTATTAGAGAAATGATTGAGACACTTATATAAAAAAACCTACATGCAAATTTATACACAAAATTTGGATACTTATCATTTTTTAAATTAAAAAGATAAAATAAAAAGACATAAAATACGAATGTCATATTCTGATGTGTAAATTTGTATATAAGTCTCTATAAATACGTCTCTTAATTATTTTTCTTTTGTTTATATAAAAAATTGAATCTTTCCCATATTGTTAAACGATTAACACGAATTAAGCAAGTATTGGCTTTATAATTTAATATTCAATTGGAAATTGTTATACACTACTTCATAGTGATAGATATGTTGGGTGCATAAACAAATGGAAAATAAAATCATTTTGTCATGAACCTAAACTCCAAACTAAAACTAAGCGTGAGCCTACTTTTCAGGTGGGCACTATTATATACTAATGTCAATTAATAGTGTTAGTCCATTAATTTACAGCTTCGTTTTCACCTTTTATTTTATAATATAGATCGATACACTCTTTTGAGAAGTTTGTACCTATAAATTGACTTAATTGTCGTTGTCTCATTTTAAAATTAATCTATAAACAACCACACGATTATTCAAAACATGAAAAGGTCATGTTCATTAAAACAACTACGGTAGATTGATCGGAGCTTATATAGTTATGTAGATAAAAATTTAAGAGTTGAAACTTCTGAATTCAATTTTTAATAATTTTATTTGATGAATTATTGATGATATAATTTCTTTTTTTATTCTCATCAAAGACTTTGTTAATAAATAAAAATACTACTTGTTAACAAGAGTTTATTACCAATCCATAAGTGATCATACTCGATGTTAATTGAATTATCTCTCGTAATATTTACAAGTGAGTTTATTTTTTTTTTTCAAATAAAAAAGTGGTAAGAGGATGAATTATTAGATGGTTTAGAATAAAGTCACTAAAAAAATCCGGTTTGACCGGATTGCTCCGAATAAATTTGGTATATAAGTGAGTTTAGATTAGATTTTTTTTAACTCGAATTTCATTCGAACCTCTTTAGCTTGACTCAATCATGATTCGAACCTGAAGCTAGTCGACCCAAACCTAGCTAACTGAGTAGCCCGAATTGTCACATCTAATTTAGGACCTATGATCTTATTAATCCTTATACTCTTACAACTTTTTTTTTTTATAATTCTTACAACTTTTTCTTTTACATCCTTATTATTTACACCTTTTTTTTTTAATTTCTTTCTTCCTTTTACGTCACATCATCAAAAGTCATTTCTCTCTTTTATTTTTATTTCTCTCTTCCTTATACTTCCAACATTTCAAAATGAGGTGTAAAAATATTACTTTTCTAAGTTTACATATCGCCATCATTCATATTTTTTTATATATTTTTTTTAAACTAAAAAAATAAATATTAAATAGTACTACTAGTAAAAAAAACCCACTTTATTAATCTCTTTGCTTCGAAGGAAATTAGTCTTTAGCAAGCAGAGGGAAATTACCCTTGTGGCCTTGTGAAAAAAATAGTACTACATACTAGTTATGCATCACCATTGGTTCGGAACCACCTGGCCGGCCTTCTTAATTATCAAATGTTTTGATTTCAAGATTACGGAAAAGAAGGTTACCAACTTTTTGGCTTGAAAACGAAACTTTGCATGCTCTTCCTTGTCTGCCAGTGCAATTCACTTATTGTAAATAAGCTTATATAATACTATAATCTAGAAAGTACTTAAAACAAAAACAACGTGTAAATATAAAAAGATGATTCTGTGGGCAGTGGTGGATTTGTATAGTAGACTAGATAGTAGTAACACAACAATAATAAAGTAAAGATGTGGCGAGTATAAGCATGAAATCACTGATATTGACGCTTTGGAATATGGTTAGTCCAAAGAGTAGTTAAACTTAATTATCAAAGCATAATTAGCAAGTGAGACTTAATGATAATAGTTAATGGTTTAACACATATTTCTTTTTTATTTTCCTAAGTACGGTGTTTCTTATTCCATTTGCAAGTGTTCTAGTTTTTTGTTAATCTTTTATTTTGTAAATTTTAGATTATATGGTTGAAATGGGCGGAGGCTGCATACATGTTAATAGATAACATGCACCGGTGCATGTGAAAATTTTATTTTTGCTTTTTAAATTTTTTTAATATAAATTTATTCAGAATATTTTTAACACAAGTTCGTATACAGATTTATTAGAATATGTAAATTTTGAATACAATTTTACTCAGTCCAATTTTTTAAGAACACAGAGTAAAAAAATAAATATTCAAATTATAAAAATCACTTCATATCAGTAAAAAAGAAAATGCATCGAATATTTTTTAATTGATCAAATTTAAAAAAATAAATAAAAAAACCCAAAAAGGAAGGCATACACCGGTGCATGTTACCGGAGCCTCCGCCTATTTAAATGGTACAAACATGTGTTCTTTTAAGCATGTATTTAAATTATGTTCCTGACTCGAATAATCCAGCTGTTTCTAATTTAAGAAATATGTGTCTCGACATTTTTTTTTCTTCACAATTTTAGATAATTTTTTAAAAATAAATTTGCAAATACCAATGGATGAACAAAATGCTTTATGGAAAATATATAATATATATCAAGTCAAGCTCATCAGCATCCAACATGATGGTAAATAAATACCGCACAGGTTTGGATCCTAAATAACACGGTATAGCAACGGTCAAAACGTCGCCAATGGTATTCTTTTCCTTTTTCTTTTTTTTAAACACTTGTCCTTTTCTATCCATGCAACGACAATACGACATGATTATATTGTTCAAATGGCCAAAACCTTTATAAAGCAACTTGAACTTCTTCTGTAGCGCCTTAACGAGTAACAACCAACTTGAGGCACATACATGAAAATGTTTAATGTTAATCCAGAAAAAAAACAAAGAAAAGGCTCGATTTTTTGCCACGCCCATATATACCTGTGACAATTTCCCGAAGCATGGTAGTCAAAGTTTTGTCACGGTTTTTGATAAACAAGCAAAATTAAGCCGTGGCTAATTTCTGTTTTTTTTTTTCCTGTAGAGTTGATTGAATTGAAAATATTTGATAAGTGTAAACAATGTATAAAGAGTTATATATCTCTCACTTATTATACATAAGTCACTTCTATTGATTTATTAAATAGGTGCATATAAGTCATTTTTTACAATGTTGTTTTTTTTTTTTTTTGAACTACAATGTTGTTTTTAAGCAACTAGACTACTACTAACTTATTTTTTTGTCAAATAAGACCGTTGATTAGCTTACTCCCTCCGGTCATATATATAAAAATATAAAAGATCTTTTTAGGATTTTTATTTTGATTTTATTTATAAGATCCTATTTCAATTTTTAATAGTATCGAATTATTTTTTTTCCACAAACACTCCTAATTAACTCTTCACTTTTTAGAGTCTCATCAAACTCCCAATAATAATTATAGGGATAGTTTTAAAAAAGTATATCAAGTTTAACTACATTTCTTGATGATGGGAGAGAAAAATTAAAAAAAAAAATCTTATAAATTGAACCCGAGGGAGTATTAGCTATTCATTTTTTTTTTGATCCGTATTCCTTGCGGAACCACCGGTATCCCCAAGAGCACCCTTAATACCAGGGAGCCCTTGAGACTAATCCGGAGCGAGCTGCGTGGCTGGCTCTCCCAGCGAGATGTTTTTAGTGGGAATCGAACCCGGGGCTACTAGCACCCGTGTCCCATTCCCAAGATTTCAGTTGGGGCCTTACACCAACTGAACCAAGCCTCGTTGGTGGAGTATTAGCTATTCAATGGCATATGTAAACACACACTAAGCATTGAGCCATTGACCGAATTTAGACTCCACGAGATTTATCCAAACAAAGGGCGAGTTAGGGTCACAGTTGTCCATGTACACTAGTAGAGTACAAGAGATTCGGCACTAATCACAACACATAACTAAATTTCATGAGGGAATTCTTCAACAGTGCATCCCAATGATTATTGAATGTTCCCTTTGACCACATATATCAATGGCTAAGATTAACTTAAAGAAAGCATCAATGGTCATTGAAAAAAAAAATGCACTCTTGAAGAATGCACCAACTTCATACATACATCCATCCTACTAATGCATGGCTTCGTTTTAATCTGATTAAAAAATTATTACGAAACACTCAGCTATAAAGGAGAAATTCGCGAGGATGCTACCGAAAATAGCAATGCCTACATGGCCAAAATTAGAGAGTTTGAATCTTTGAATCAAAGATAAATTAAAAAAGAAAATACTGTAAAAAAAAATGGAACGTGGACATGATTAAATTTTCATGGAGAGCAAACGGGCCTGGCCCAACAAGAAGTGTATGGGCTCAGTGGGCCTGCATGGGCTTAAAATTGCACTTTCTCATAAACACAGAGTTAGGGTTTTGTCATCGTTTCACAGAGAGAACTGTGTGTGAGAGAGAGAGAGAGAGAGAGAGAGAGTGAGAGAGAAATGGAAGCCATAACAGAGGGAGTGAACAACATCAACATCACCACCGATTCCTATAAGAAGAATCGCATTCAGGTCTCTAACACCAAGAAACCCCTCTTCTTCTACGTTAATCTCGCCAAGGTAACAACACTCCACAAATTTCAATATTTTTATTATTTCTTTCTGTCAATTTTAGATTTTGATGCTTGTGAATAATTTATTTGAATGTTAATTGAAGTGGGTATATTTTGTTTTTGTTCAATTTTTTTGTTTTTTTGTTTTTGGATTTGCAGAGGTATATGCAACAGCATAATGAGGTTGAACTCTCTGCACTTGGAATGGGTAATTGAAATTTATTGGAACTTAATCCCCTTTTACTATTTTTTTTATTAATTGAATTGTGTTTGTGATGCGTAGTTGGTTTTATTGATTACTGTTTAGTGGTGATAGTCTATTATTCTAGCGCTTTTTGGCTTATTTTAATAAGCTAGTTAGAATAGCTTAAGAGAATAAGGCCTTATTGGTGGCTTTAGTTCAAACTTGCTTATCGAACAAGGACTTAATTAAGTTGTTTACCCAATGCACTCTTAGGGCAATTCTTTGATATTGATAATTGCGAGAAACTGAAGAAATGGTATACCAACGAACCTTCGCTGAATAGTGAATAGGGTGATGTTACATTTAGTAACACATACTTTTGTACCTGTAGAAATGTTTTTTGGTATAGGAATTCTCTGTAAATGCTCCAAGGCCTCTGCCTCTGCATGTTGAATATATGGCTGAAGTGTTGTTTAGGTTTCTGTTGCTGCCTGCCCCGGATCGTGCAACTTGGTGAATGATTTTAGGTTTGGACTCTGGTTCAAACCTTCATTTTTTCACTAACACTCTGTTTGGTTGTAAAGAAGAAATTAGGAAGAGAGAAAGATTATGGAGAGAAAGAGGATGATGAGAAAATAAATAGATTATTTCGTTGTTTGGTATGAGAGAAAAAAGGAAGGAAATGAGTAGATTTTTCATTTGTGCTTCCCTTTATAGTTTTCTCTCCATTTGTGGATAGAAAATAATTGTATGTGGGTCCCATGAATTTCTTTCTCTCTCCCCTTTTTCTTCCCTTAACCAAATAAGGGAAAACTCATTTTTCTTTCCATTCTCCCTCTCCCCGAAACCTTTTTTTCCTAAAATCTCTCATTCCAAACAAAGGCAAAGTGTTTTGGTATACAGTGTGATGGTGGTAGCAACAAGTGGCAACTACTTGTGCCTAGTTTCAAAGCTTTGTTGGGTTTTTAATATAAAAGGACTGAAAAATAGAAACAGGAACGTGTTATTTTTTATTTTATGAGATAGAGAATGCAAACAAAGAATACTAATTTTATTCATGAACTAACTGATACATTTATAATATTTGAAAGATAAACAAAAAAGGAATAAAAAAGAGGAATAAACTAGCATGATTCTAGTAATCCTTATCAAACTCAAACAAATTTTATCCTAATCAATAAGTTCAAATAACTTAACTTCATCCTAAAATGTAGAAACCTATCACCTAAGAATATTTATTTAACGAATTTAACTAAAAGATAAACTTGCAGTTCAAAATCAAATCTTCAACAAGCTTGCTAATGATGTCGGATGTAGGCCTCCCCTTCTCCACTCCCTTTTGAAACTTGCAATAAGCTGTAGCTAGGAAGTGTAGGTTTCTTTGCCGACTTATCACATCTTCTATTCTATCTAGGGTTACCAACATTTGCTTGGAAAATATGTCTAAGAAAAATCGGATAAACTCTTCTTTCAACCTTGCTGTATTTTGAAGGTTCTATATGATTTGTTCTTGGCAGGGTGCTACCATTTTGCATAATTTTTTCGTCATTATTAAAAATAGAAATGATGGGACAAAAACAGTAACAATAGTGATGCCAAATATAATCCCAACGAGAGAATGAAGACTAGAGAAACATTTTAGTATCAAAATTAGAAGTCAATTGCTTCAATGTTTCTTGTGTAGACACATTATTTCCTGGAATGTTACTGTATTGATATATAGTTAAATGAAGAACAAGCTGTGTAATTCTTAATTATATGTCCAATAATTACTTTGTAGTTCTATCTATATACTTTTTTCCATCTTTCACATGTTGCAATTTTAATATGATTTCGATTTCTTTTCAATTTTATTGTCACAGCTATTGCCACGGTGGTAACTGTTGCTGAGATTCTGAAAAATAACGGGCTTGCAGTTGAAAAGAGTATGATATTATCTTCTTTTTTTCTTTACTTTTCTTTCCCGTGGTTCATCAATTTGATTTATGTTGGAATCTTATTGCAGAAATCATGACATCAACTGTTGACATAAAGGATGATTCTAGAGGTAGACCTGTTCAAAAGGCCAAGGTAAAGGGTTGTACAGAAGTTCTTTTTGGCTTTGGATTTTGCTTCATGATTTATCTCTTTAATTAAGTTCTAAATTTGCTAAATCATGTTGTAGATTGAAATAGTACTTGGGAAGACAGCAAACTTTGACGAGTTGATGGCTGCTGCCGCTGCCGAAGATGGTGAAAATGGAGATATTGAAGAGCAGAATGCATGAAGTTTGTCGAAAATTACACCTGAATATGGTGAAAATATGTAGTCCCTAATTTAATTTTTTCTTGTTGCGAGGTAGATTATGGCATGCATACAATTTGTTATAGATGGTCCTGCAATATTGAGCAGCATAGTTCTTTCATTTCTTTTCCCTATAAATAGGATTTCTGTTTTCATTCTTGCTGTGTTCAATTTTCATTTTTCCATGGAGAGGAAGGTGATGCTTTATCATTTTTCTTTTGTAGATGTGTTTCATTACTCTATATTTTGGCCCAAGTTTTATATAGGGGATAGACGGGTTTTTAAAAAATGGTCCCCAACAGCAGTTGGGGCCATGATGATGTGGCTTTAGTTGTTTCCGAAACCGTATCATGATCGCAATCTACTACTTTCTTGCAATTATATGCAATTGCAGTTAACTAATATGGACTAATATGATTGCAACCACAATTTAAAAAGAATGATAGTCCTCAAACCCCGTTTTTAGTCTCCGACCTCCATTTTTTTCCCCGATGGGATTTTGTCACAATATTTTCCGATACCCTCGAGTTGGAAAAATGTATTTTTCGACTTTGAAAATTAATTTTTTTAATGAGTTATCGGAAAAATACATTTTTCGATTGGGGGATATCGGAAAATATTCCGACTGAACCCCATCGAAAAAAAATGGAGGCTGGGGCTAAAAACGGGGTTTGGGGACCAAACATCATTTAAAAACTTGTTTGATGCTCTCATACTTAAGTCATGGAATTAGACTTAAGTATGACTTGACTAAGAAACCAACAGATGAAGCCAACATTTTGAGGAGAGCTTCTCTTGAGTATGACTTGACTAACCTTTATGTACCCTGAAAATATCTTTGTAAGGAACTTACTTAAAAATTGTATAATCTAACACATTCTAAAAGTTGCAAGCATTAGTATATATGTCAAGATTTTCATCTAACTTTAGCATTGTTGAGAGTTGTACACCTCAATCCATTTACCAAAAGAAAGGCTCCATTCAAGGTTGATAAGTTGATTGACATACATCGTAGACGGCAACCATATATGAAAACCATGGTTGGCATAAGCCATAAGGACCTCTCCTATGGCATGATGAAGAGCTAACATATCTTGTTGCAAAAGAATAGCAGAGCCAACATTATACGCGTCTCCAAACCATTGCAATGTTGGCTAAAGCTCACAAAGAATAGCAGAACCAACCATTCTTCTTTGTTGTTTTATTCTTGCTATCAACTTCCTCAATAGGTTCCTTTTCAGGTAGCCATATCAGAGTGGGGATGCATTCATGACAAAACAAGCTGCAAAGGTGCAACAGAACCAAGTGTACCTTCTAATAGACTTGAAAGAACATCCAAATCCCATAACTCTGAAAAATTAATTAGTGTTGCTTGATTGCTCCAATATTGCCCCTCCACGAGGAAAGGAAAGGAAAGAAACTACAGAAGCAATCATCAATATGTCAGTGAGGTAGATTATCATGTTGAAGGGATTTTCCCAATTTAGCTAGTTAACTGCCAAAAACTGAGGAGATAACCTCTGCAAAAAAAATTTCAGGGTCATGAAATTCAGGCAAAATTCCTTCTGTTTGTGGTAACTGTGAGGGAGCTGGATAGCTTTCAAAGCTAATGGCTGCAAGCCTGCAACATAGTATAATGAAAGTTAAGTTTCAAACTATTGAACATGTGCAATATAGAGATGCACAGGAAAGTAAAATGTCATGTATACCATGCCAGTATATATTGCAAGTTGCAGCTGCACAATTTATAATCAATCCAGAATCTCTTTGCTGTTACAAGTAGCTGTCTCCCATTCTTTGAAGCACTGAGTCATGAAACTGCTATGGTCGTTGACTTCTTTGGTTTGTTGAATTTTGATAATTAAGTATGGGAATTTCTTCACTTCCTATCTTTCTATAACCTTTTGATCTTCTTCTGGTTGATTAGAAAACTTGGAGTCTTCAATCAAGTTCTGCAAAATAACAGAAGCCTCCGAGAGCCTTCCCTGATATAGGTATTTGTCTAATGTCAGAGAATACTTAATTGCGGTTTGGAGTTCATTCTTATTTAAATCATAAGATATAATATTCCTCCATTCATTTGATTTGCCTCCTTGGCATATGCCATGTAGCAGAGCAGCTAAACATGCAGGATCCATAAGAAACCCCTTGCTCAACATCTTATTTTGCAATAATAGAGCTGTATCAACCATTCCATGCTTACAAAGACAAATAATCACAGAATCATATGCAGCAATGACTTGGCTCCATCCCTCTGATATCATCATTGCAAAGAAGTCCAAAATCAAAGATCTTTCATTTTCATTTGACTCATTTTTCTCAGTAACAACCGGACTAATTGAATTATTTGTTAAGCCATTTATCAGATAATGGAATGTAGCATCATTTGGTAAACAATTGTTCATCAGCATTAGCTCAAAAAAGGATGCTGCTTTTTCAGGTTTACCAGTCTTACAGAAACCTCCAATGAGTATGGTGTATGTAACAACATTCGGCTCTAAATTGAAATGTTGCATCCCTCTGAAAACTTTTTCAGCTCTGGTCATATCTGCTTTATTGCAGAATCCATTGATCAATGAGGTGTATGCGACCACGTTTGGCTTGAATTTCTGTTTCAACATCCGTCCAAACATCTTGAGGGCACTATTCAAGTCATGTTGTTTCACATATCCATCTATAACCGTGGAATATGTGTATTCATCTGGAGCATGACATGCACTTTTCATCCTATTGAAGCATGACAGAGCATCTGTCATTTTTCCAAATTTACAAAAACCCTTAATCATGGCATTGTGCCCCACAATGCCAGGGTCAATGCCCTTTCCAATTATGAGTTCAAAGAGCTTTCTTGCCTCATCAAGCTCATCATTTCTAACCAACCCATCAATCAAGGTGGTATAAACATATGCATCGGGTTGAACATTACGGTCGAGCATTTCTGAAAGTAGTAGTTTGGCAGCAGGAAACCTGCGTTTCTTGCACAGGCCACTCATTAGAACATTGTAACTTTGAGCATCAGGAAATACTCCCTTTTCCATCATTTTCTCTTTCACCGTAAGTGCAACATCAATTTCCCCGGCAACAACAACTCCATGTATAAAAGCTCCATAAGAAACCAAATCCAGTTTATCATATGTTTCGGCAATCTTAAAAAGCATATTTGATGCCTTAGCAAAATCCCCCTGTCTGCAATAAGCGTGCATAAGGGGCGTATAACTAAACTTATTAGGCAATAATCCCCTCCGTATCGCCCTCTCCATGAGTTCATCAGCTTCTTTAATCCTTCCATCCTTACACAAAAAGTTGATCTGAATATTGTAAGTTGTAATATCCGGCTCACAACCCATGTCAGCCATCTTTGTCATTGTCTCGGCCGCTTTTGCCACCAAACCATGCTTGTACAAAGCATCAATTATAGCATTATACACTTGTACATTCGCATTCAATCCCCTTTCAACCATCTCCATCAGTAGTTGATCAACTGCTTCGAACTCTCCTGCCTTACAAAACACATTAATCATTGCGCCATAAGTTTCCAACGTTGGCAAAAAGCCCTTCAATTTCAAATGCTCGAAAACTCTCCTCGCACCTCTGACATCACCATTCTTGCAATACCCATCGATAATCAAATTGTAAAACACGACATGCGGCACACAACCCTTCCCCCACCGACCTTCAATCAACATCCTCCCTTCCTTAACCTTCCCCAAATCACATAACCCCTTCAAAACAATCGCGGTGCTATAGTTATCCACAACCACGCCCGTCCCATCATCTCGTTCAAGCATTTCATCGTACACCTTGCAGGCAACCTCAACTTTCCCATTTCTCACCAAACCCTTCAACAATGCATTGCTGGCAACTACACTAGGAAAACAACCATGCACTTCAAGGGTTAAATGGAACAAATCCATCGCCCTATCGACCAACGCAGGTTCCGATGCGTATTTAGCAGATTCTTCTGCATAAGCACGGATAACAGCACTGAATGCATCATGGGTAGGTTCCAAGTTTTCATCTTTCATTTTTCCCAACAGCAATTCAATCTCGGAGAAGACTCTAAACCTCGCTAAGAGCTTCAAAAGTGAAGAATACGCAGCTCCGGTGAGGGGGCAAGAGAAGGGGTTTTTCAAAACAAAGTGGAAAAACGAGAGACCGAGTACGGGGTCGTGAAGTCGGTCGATGACGAAGTGGGCAACGTCGGAGAGGAGGAGATTGGAATGGGCGAAGTGGGGTTGGAGGGAGTGGGGCCATTGTTGGGGGTTTTGGGTAGTGAGGATTTGGAGGGTGGTGAGAACGAGGGTTTTGGTTTGAGGGGTGAAATGGGGTGTGGGAAAGGTTTTGAATTTGGGGCGGGTGCGGGGTTTGATTCGAGAAAGAACTGATTTTGACATTGAGAAATGGTGATTATGATCAAGAAGAGTGTGTTAAGGTTGTTTCAATCAACGATGTTGTTGTTGGATTTGTTTGTTTATGGAGGGCAAGTGTTTTTGTTGCGTTCCATGCTTAACTGATTAACTCACATGTCACTATGTGAGTTGTGACAAAGGAATCCCCTCTTTTATGTTTCACACCTTTTTGCCACATCATATACTCCATCCGTTTCAAAAGTGTTGTTGTTTAACGTTACGTATAAGTTTTAAGAAATGATTAAATTATGTAAGAATTTAGGATGTTTTGACTCTAATACCCCTATATAATCATTATTAAAGAAAGAGAAAAGTATTGAAAGTGAAAAAGAGAATGTAATAAATAAGGGTGTGTTGGGAAAAATAACATTTATTATGTATTGAATTTTGTAAAAAAACAAGACTTTTGAAACATGGTACATATGCTAAAAAAACAAGACTTTTGAAACGGAGGGAGCATCAACTTATAGAATCAGAAAAATAAAGGCTTAATTATGTCACAAGTCCATGAAGTTTGAGGTTTTGCCAAATATTAAGTTTTATTTAACTAAAAATATAAAAATATTAAGTTTTTTAGTTTTTTAAATTTTTTAAAAGAGTGAAGGGGCACTTTGGTCCCTCAAGTTTTTCGACAGTGACACTTTAATCCCTCAAGAAATTCAATTCATTTGTAGTCCCTCATGTTTTCCAAAAGTACCAATTTAATCCCTCAACGAAGTGGCTAATGGAAATAGGACATGGACTAAATTGGTACTTTTGGAAAACTTTGGGAACTAAAAATGAATTAAATTTCTTGAGGGACCAAAGTGTCCCTGTCGAAAAACTTGAGAGACCAAAGTGCCCCTTCACTCTTTTTTAAAAAAGGATTTTCGACTACTGTTGGGATTCTGGCAAGTGTACCAGATCGTATAAGTAATATAGACAATGAAGTCCGAGTACCGTACCCAAGGGAGTGACCGTTTAATTAATTTCACCTAATTAATATTACTTAGTGAACGAGACAAAGGATTTATGAATTTGTAAATAAAAATAGAAATTAAAATAAATGACATTTTGACAAGGGAAAAAGCGGGATGTAGTTTCAATTCAGGTTCCTAAATATTCTATAACAAATTAATTTATTTTCCTTGAATTCCGAATTGGTTTTGCAAAAGTAGAAAACGCCTAATGTCTTAGTACGTTTCCGTATTTTAGATATTAATCTCCCAATGATGTCTCAAGAGAGCCTTAAAACCTAACCCTTTCATTAAGTTCAGTCAAAACCTCTTTTTATAAAATTACCCAATTCATAGAAAACATGTCTGTGCCTATGCAATTGAACTGTTTGATTATTAGGCTAATCCTAAATTCATATGTCTATTCATAAAGGATTTCCAAAAGTCATGAAACAGCTTCTTTCATGAGAAACAAATTAGAACATAATCAAACACAGAATTCAATAACGGAAAACAAGATTAATTTATTACTAGAAATATTGAAAAGGTTCCATTCATCTACTCCTACATTCCAAGGATGGAATTAGTTCATACTTACAAGAGAAAACACAATAAACATGATAAAAATAATTACCATGAATCCTTGAGCTAACTCCGTGTTCTTCACAAAAACCTCCAATCCTTGTTCCTTCTCCAAGTCTCAAATCCTAATATACTATTATTCTATGAAGTTGTATGAGTGTCTCTCCTCCTTTTTTGAAATGAATCCTCTTATTATATAGATAAAAACTAACCTAATTTCCAATCTAATGTGATAAGATAAAACTAATCCTAAATCTGAATATAATATGATAAGATCCTATTAGAATAAACTAATCTCTAAGAATCTTATCTACAAATAGAATTTATCATTAAAATCCTTCTAGAATCCCGTATTTGTGTTTGACAGCAACTTCGGCACTGATTTTGACCCCCAAGATGGACGAATTTGAGCAAGGTTATTTCTGGCAAAGTTGTAGATATTTTCCTTAGCTTTAAAATGATATATAGATCGCCTCATTTGGATAAGCGTAGCTCAAGTTATGATCAAAACAACGAACAATGTCACATTTACGCATTTTGCGCGCCCGGGCGTGAATAAGGCTCGCCTGGGCGAGTTTTTGCCTGAGAAAATTGATCTCTTAAACCCATTCTTTTTAAACGTTCAACCCTACTCGCCTGGGCGAGTCTGTGACTTTTTCCCAGCTTTTCGCCGCTTTGCTCCGAACTCCTGATTCCAAGGCTTGCTTTTTCCTTCTTTTCCATAAATTATCAAATTAAGCCTCCAAAACCTGAAATTCACAACAAATCGATACAAAATCCTCAAAGATCTCGTTCTTCATATTAGTCATCAAAATTTAAATCTTTATCCTAAAATACTTGAGAAACAAGCTAAAATTACTAAGAAAGAGGGTTAAATATCATCCAAAAACATCATATATTGAGCTCAAATCACTCCTCCAAACTTAGCATTTTGCATGTCCCAGGCAAAAGTAAAACAAAAATTCACAACTTAAGAACACTTCCTCTATCAAGATTAATCAATCCAATCAAGAAACTAGACTCACTTTCTTCAAAACTTTTCTTCACAAACAAATAATCCAATCAAAACTGGTTAGAGGGGCAATCTCCAAAAGAACAATGTGGCTAGCAAACAACTCACAACTCACAAATTCCTCTCATGTGTATCAAAGTTTAAAATTCTGCACTCAAGTTCTAACAATTAACAATGTGTTACCATAAGCTTGACTATAGACCTACATCTCCACTGAATTTATTAACAACATGCACAAATCATAAGGTCTTTATTTGGTTGTAACGGGGCCATGGCTAAAAGTGTCAGGTGAGATAAAAGAATAAAAGGATAAACAAAGGGCTTTATCAATGAAATCACAACACTTCCCTTTTAAATTATGAAATGAGCAATAGTGTACTTACACAATCACAACTCAATTCACTTGATATTTCCTTTTCTTTTTCTATTTCTATTCTCTTCTTCTTTTCAAAAAAATTTTTCTTTCTTTTTTTTAGAAGAGAAATAGAAACACAAATTTTCAGCACTTACACTTTCACCATTTTTTCACATTCCACTTAACTGTTCATTCACAATTTCAAAGGTACTTCTCAAAATATTCAATTCATGCAAGGTACCAAAGAAAATCACTAAATCTCAAAGCTCAAAATGAGCAACTAAGGGATCATTATGTCTCAAAAATATGTTGAAGGCCACAAAAACACAAACCTAAGTGCCTTAATCATGTTCATGCATGCAATCAATCGTCAATTTTGAAGAGGTCAGAAGTCAAGTTCTAGAACAAACAATCAAAGTGAACAACACTCATGAAAGAAATAGGAGTTTCATCACAATATTCATTAAACATTACTCCTTCAAGTGTATAGGCTCAAAATTTCACTGGGTAAGTTCAATTCACTAATCAATCATTCACAACAAGTTTGCCAAACAACTAATTTCCAAAAATTTTCAAAGCTAAATCCAATTAGTATCTAGGTAAAACAAGTCGAAAATCACAATCAAGCATTTACACCTATCAAAGGGACAAATCTAACACCTGGAGTTAGTGCCTACTCATGCAAGGACACAAACCAACACAAAGCCAGGGGAGAAATCAAGATCAGAAAAAATTTTATTTTGTTACCCTCACCCCCAAACTTAGAATGTGGCTTGTCCTCAAGCAACAAATCTATCCTAAACTACAAAATAAAAATAAAAAAAACAAAAGCAAGGAGTTAGAGACTTCCCTTTGTAGCACAGGATTCTCTCTTGATGCACCATGGAGGAGACTCCCCCAAACATATTCACCTGTGTCACATGAACAACTAAAAATAGTGTTTGAAGCACCCCATTAGCAGTTACATATAGAAAACTCTAAACTCTTTATTCAATCTCCTAATTAAAAATCTAAATCCTACACTACTACAAAACTAAAGAGAATCCACCAGGATCCCAAATCCTATAGCACAACTTCCATGTTATGCAACAATAACAAGTTATTCTTGGATCCCATGGAAATATGCACGGATGATGTTGGAGCAAATGTTTAAAAATAGTTTTAAACCCTCCCGGGTCAAATGGTGCATTTTTCACTCCAAGCATCATCACATGATGCTTGTCTTTTCCATCATGCATGGAGTCTATGAAAGTGTAAACTCCATGGCTTAGCAAGGTTGCCTTTTCAGGCTTTGAAAAGGAGAACAATGGCTTATCATCATCATGAGCATCAGGGAAGTCATAAAAAATTAAGGGGTAAATTGAAGGAAAATTTTTTGAGGGTTCCACATATTCATGCAATCCAATACATTTAGCAAGAGCAGAAAATTCATCATGCAAAGTGGACCCTAATTCAACCCCTAGACTCATCCCATTATTCAATTTATCTTGTTTCACTTCCTCAATCTCATCATGCACAATTTCTTCTTTTTCTATGGGTTTAGAAAGGGAAGCACTTTGGTCTTCCATAATAGAAGATTTTTGTACCACCTCCTCTAAAAGACCATCAAAAACTTTAATCTCATTGATCGAGGCCGTACCCGATACAAATAAAAACAGTTTAAGTATAGTACTAGGAAGTGACTCCTAGGTCGTCTCCCAAGGAATATCTTATCAAGCAAAAGGTCGAACACATAATATGCATAGAAAACAGGGGGTTTTTTTTTGTATTGAATATTGAATAATTGAAATCAAAACAGAATTAAATTAAAACGAAGAAACAGATAAGGAAAAGCGGATAAACCTCTTTGGCTCGCGTTCACAACTCTATCATCGGTCACAAAAGATCAATTTCTTTCCTCTTCACTGTCCAACTCGTGAGAATTAAATACTAAGCGAAAATTCAATTCTCACCCAAAACCCAAACCTCTAATTAAGCATTAAAAGCCAAAGCATGGAGTTTTTACGAGTTTGCATAAATTAAGCATTCATACACATGGATTATCTCTATATAATGGAACTAAGCGAACCATAACATATCAATAAGCATGAAAACAGTGAATAAAAACGAAATAGCATTAAGAACAAAACCTCAAGAGTATGTGATACATTACCAAAGGGATTTAACCTAAGAGTTTAGTCTTCCATGAAGAAAAATACCAAAAACGTGTAGAAAAGAGAAGAGAGAGAAACCCTAGCAGCCTCCACAAGCTTGGAGAGCAAAACTAAGCCTTCTCTATGAAAGATAATGTAAAAAAACGTGAATAGAAGGTCTCCCCAAGGGTTTACACGAATTTGGCTTTTTAAATCACAAAACGGGCCTAAATCATGGGCCCAAATCCTAAGGAAAGCTTATCTCTAAATTAAATCTACAAATATCTTATAGATAAAATCTAAATCTTAAAAGATATAACTAAATCTCAACTAATCCTAAAGATAGATTACAATCTTCACTTCATCATATATCTTCTCTTCCAAAATTAAATCTTCATTCCCAAAATGTCCAAAAAGCCCTTGTGCCAAATATGACCTGAAAATAGAAATAGAATTAATTAGGCTAAATAATCCCAAATTAAACAATATTCAGAATATTAGTCCAATAAACTCTAAATCACTAAATCAAGCTAAACAATGTCAAATAGGCAACAAGTATCAATAATAGGAGTAAAATAATGCAAGGAATAACGGGAAATAAAATGCTCATCAAATACCCCCACACTTATCCTTTTGCACTCCTGGGCAAAACTAAGAATTAGGACTGAGAAAATCAATATGCACCAAAGTGAATCATGTAACAAGATTACTAAAACTAATGAATGCAAACCTAAGAGATTACATACTTCACAATGAATTCTAGGAAATGCAATGAAATGGGCAAAATCGAGCACACGAAGAGAATAAGGACCAAAGAATCAAAGCATCCATGAACATCATCCAATTATTTCAAATATGCAAAGAAAACCAATGACATCAAGAGGGTAGTCACAAAGATGATAGAAACTCACAAGGATCACTCAATAGTGTTTACACTCAAGTGTTTAAGGTTAATCAGTGTTTACACTCAAGGCACATCATGAAAAACAAACACAACCATAAGCTTGACAAACCTCTAACATCAACAATCAATACACATGCACATTAAGATCAAAAGGTCTTTTCAGGGTTGTAATGGGGCCAAGGACAAGGTAGGATAAAAATATGGGAAATGTAGCTAAAACCCAGGGAATAGAGGAGCAATGGGGAACAAGTAAAAAAAATAAGCACAATCCACCCCAGAATGAAATGGTAAACATAACAACAACCTCTAATTCCAATCCTCCATGCCTCAATCAAACTTTTATTCCATTTTTTTTTCTTTTTTTTTCTTCTTCTTCTTCTTTCTTTCTTTTTTTTTTCATCATTCATTTTTTCAATTTTTTTTTCATTGCAGAACTTCATGAACGAAAGGAAAGAAGAAACAACAAAAATGACATAATGAGATAAAGCCATAATTACATCACCGACCATAGAGGCAAAACCCAGAACTCACAAGAGATGAAGAACAAAACACCCTCGCTTACTTAATACCCATTCCCAAAACAATTCCAAAGCTCCAACATTCCCTAAGGTTAGGACAATCATGGTTTTTCAGTCATAGGCTTGTAATGAGCTAAAGAACAAAGAAAAGGGATATAAAGGCTCAAAGGGGCTATCAAAGGATAAATTCATTCAAGGTAGGTTCATATGGCTAGTGGCTTATTCAAGAAAAAAACAATGCCTAAATCATTTCAAAATGTGCATGGGAATATCAAGTATCAACAAGAGTCAAGTCAAGTTCTAGAGTGCAAGTAATCCAGAGTGCAATCACACATGAAAGAAAAATTAGGTGGCATATATAGCAATCCACCCACAATTAAGGCTCAAATCCTCACAAAAGGGACAATTCTATCACAGTGTTACCACCTCTTAATTATCAAAAGCAACTTTACACACATAAATGCATGAATTCAGACACAAGATACCAAGACTCTACTAAAATGAAGCAAAAACATGCAAGAAAATGCCCAAAACTTAGCAAAACCTAAAAAATCAAAGAAAAAATATGCAACCTAAACTACTCTCCCCCCACACTTAAATCACACATTGTCCTCAATGGAACACAAATAGCAGAATCAGACAGATATAGACAAGTGCAATAAAAAGAGTAAGGAAGGAGAAAAGAAGACTCCCGAAATCATGGTGGGTCAAAAATGGGGTCGACCAATGAGGCTTCCTCCACAGGTGCATCATCCAAAGAAGGGGTAGTGAGGAAAGGCTTGAGTCGGTGACCATTGACTTTGAAGCTCTTGTCTGTGGACTCACTCTTGATCTCCACAGTGCCATAAGGAAACACCTGGGTGACTACAAACGGTCCAATCCATTTAGAGCGGAGCTTTCCACTCATGAGTCCAAGCCTAGAGTTGTAGAGCAACACTTTTTGACCAACCAAGAACTCCTTTCTGCAGTCATGGAGCTTCTTGGTCTTCTCTTTGTAGAACTTGGAATTCTCATAGGCCTCCAAACGGATCTCATCTAGCTCACTCAACTGCAGCTTCCTCTCCTCACCCGCTTGATCAATAGCTAAGTTACATTGCTTCACAGCCCAATATGCACGGTGCTCTATCTCCACAGGCAGGTGGCATGCCTTACCAAAAACAACCCGATAAGGTGACATCCCTATGGGTGCCTTGTAAGCAGTCCGATGGGCCCATAGAGCATCCTCCAATCGTGTGCTCCAATCCTTTCTATTAGGCTTCACCATCTTCTCCAAAATCCGCTTGATCTCTCTGTTTGAAATCTCAGCTTGCCCATTGGTTTGGGGGTGATATGGTGTAGAAACTTTGTGCACAACCCCATACTTCTTGAGCAAAGCTTGCATGGATCTATTGCAGAAGTGTGTGCCTTGATCACTGACTATGGCTCTAGGTATGCCAAACCTGCAGAGGATATTAGACCTGACAAAATCTACAACAACCTGAGCATCATTAGTCCTGGTGGCCTTAGCTTCCACCCATTTGGATACATAATCCACAGCAAGTAAGATATAATAAAAACCAAAAGAAACAGGAAAGGGACCCATGAAATCTATACCCCAGACATCAAACACCTCACAGAACAACATAGGTTGTTGCGGCATCTGTTGCCTCCAAGATAGGGTGCCTCCTGCCCTTTGACATTGCTCACATGAGCTGCAGATTTTGCTTGCATCCTTGAAGATGGTAGGCCAATAAAATCCAGAATCCAGCACCTTTCGTGCTGTCCTTTGAGTGCCAAGGTGGCCTCCAACTGGTGAAGCATGGCAAAATTGGAGAACCGATTGGATCTCCTGGTCTGGAATGCACCTGCGAATGACCTGATCGCTGCAAAAACGCTACAAATAGGGGTCATCCCATACATAATACTTGGCATCGCTCTTCAATTTGTCTCTTTGAGCTTTGGATGCCAAGGGTGGAAAAACAGAAGCAACTATATAATTTACAATATCAGCAAACCAAGGAGTAAGGGGAGGGGGATGTGAAACATGCAAAACTAAAAGCTGCTCATCCGGGAAGTCATCCCGGATAGGAAATGCATCCTCCTCTCTCTCTCTCTATTCTGCTCAAGTGGTCTGCGACCAGGTTATGTGCACCACTCCGGTCCTGAATCTCAAGATCAAACTCCTGGAGGAGCAACATCCATCTAACCAACCTAGGTTTGGAATCAACCCTTTGGGAGAGAACTGCTCCCAAAGCATAATTCGAGGCATCGGTCATGAGCTCAAATGGGAGGGTCCAGTCAGGTGGTTGGATGATGGGAGTGGTGGTGAGTGCTCTCTTTAACTCATCAAATGCTTTCTTGCATTTGTCTCCAAACTCAAATGCGGTATCCTTTTGAAGCAAGTTGGATAGTGGAAGGGCTATCTTGCTAAAGTTCTGAATAAACCTGCGATAGAAACCTGCATGGCCAAGAAAAGAACGCACCTCTCGCACGCAAGAGGGGTAAGGCAAATGTGATATTACATGCAGCTTAGCAGGGTCAACCTCTATGCCCTTATGCGAAATAATGTGCCCTAAGACTATGCCTTGTTCTACCATAAAATGACATTTTTCAAAATTCAAGACAAGGTTAGTCTCAATGCACCTATTAAGCACCTTAGACAAACTATCAAGACATGCATCAAAAGAGGAACCATATACACTAAAATCATCCATGAAGACCTCTATGCAATGCTCAAGTAAGTCATTAAAAATACTCATCATACATCTTTGAAAAGTGCCAGGAGCATTGCATAGGCCAAAAGGCATCTTCCTATAAGCAAATGTACCAAAAGGACAGGTAATTGTGGTCTTATATTGGTCCTCTGGTGCAATACAGATTTGGAAATAACCAGAGAAACCATCTAAGAAGCAATAGTGAGATTTACCTGTCAGGCGCTCCAACATCTGATCAATGAAGGGAAGAGGAAAGTGATCCTTGCGGGTCGCCTGGTTGAGCTTCCTATAATCAATGCAGACTCTCCAACTGTTCTGCACTCTAGTGGGAATCAGCTCATCCTTCTCATTTTTGACAACTGTTACCCCAGACTTCTTGGGAACTATTTGAACCGGGCTTACCCAAGTGCTGTCTGAAATGGGGTAGATAATGTCAGCTTGCAGCAGCTTGGTGACCTCTTTCTTCACCACATCAAGAATCTGGGGGTTCAACCGTCTCTGGGGTTGTCTCACTGGTTTAGCCCCATCCTCCAATAAAATCCGATGCATGCACATGGAGGGGCTAATACCAGGTATGTCTGCCAAAGTCCATCCTATTGCCCCTTTGTTTGCTCTAATCACATCCAGCAGCTGCTTCTCTTGATCAACAGAAAGGGAGGTAGAGATGATCACTGGAAGTTTCTGCTCAGCCTCCAAGTAAGCATATTTGAGATGAGGAGGAAGGGGCTTCAGGTCCAATAAAGGTGCCTGCATCACAGATGGAACTAAAGGAGCAGCAGAATTGGATTCTGCCGCCTGCACCCGAACAAGTGAATTAGACTCATGAAAAACAGAAATGGGGTTAGCATGATCTGAATCTATATCATATGAATCAACATATGCAGTGGCAGAATTTAAAAACTGGTCAATTTCAATACATGCAGTGCACATTTCGGAATCAGAACATGCAGAACAAGTAAATGAGCTAGTGAAAGATGACAAATCATAATCATGCAAAAAGTCTAGAACATGCTCATCAATCAGATCATCAATCAAGTCAACATGAAAAACAGAGTGGTCATCAGAAAAATGTTTCATAGCATCAAAAATGTTGAATCGAACCACACTGTCATCAAATTCCATGGAAAGTGTACCTGCATGCACATCTATCTTGGTTCGGGCTGTTTTCAAAAATGGTCTCCCTAATATGATAGGGACAACACTACGAGAGGTGTCCTCTTCCATATCAAGAATATAAAAATCAGCAGGAAAGATAAGCTCTTCAACCCGAACCAGGACATCCTCTATCAAACCTGCGGGGTAGGCAGTAGATCTATTTGCCAAGTGAATAACCACACCCGTAGGTTGAAGGGGTCCAAGTGAAAGAGACTTGAAAACAGACATAGGCATAACATTAATAGATGCTCCTAAATCTAGCAAAGCATTCTCAAATTTAGTATTACCTATGATACAAGGCACAGAGAAAGTTCCAGGACCCTTACACTTTTCAGGAATATGAGGGACGGGTTTACCTATAAGAGCAGAGACATTTCTTCCCATGTTGATTCTCTCATTGCCCTTGAGCTTCCGTTTGTGTGTGCATAGATCCTTCAAGAACTTTGCATACCTTGGAATTTGCTTGATTGCATCAAGAAGGGGTATGTTGACTTCCACCTTCCTGAATGTGTCAAGTATCTCTTTGTCAATCTCTTCCATTTTCTTGCTTTGAGTCACCCCCCTTGGTGGGAAAGGAAGAGGAATGGGGGGTGGTTGTTGGGAAGCAGCAGGTGTTGTGCTTGTGGAAGGCTGAGTTGGATGGGATTTTCTGGTACTTGTGTGCTCACTCTCCTCGACCATTTGGGTCTTCTTGTTGGGTGAAACTAGATCATCTTTGTTGAGGTCAGATTCTGGTGTGGGTGTGACAATCTGCTTCCCTGACCTTAGACTAATGGCATTCACATTCTGGTTTGGATTGATCACTGTTTGGGATGGCAACTTGTTAGAATTCTGAGATTGCATAGTGTTGATTGCTGTTGCCATCTGTCCCATCTGATTGGTCAAAGATTGAATGGAGCCCTCTTGTCTTTGAATGGATGCTCTAGTTTCCTGTTGGAATTGGAGATTTTGCATGGTCATCTGTTTCATCAGCTCTTCCAATGAAGGCTGCTGCTCAGTACTAGGAGCTGGTGGTGCAGAATTAGCCTGTTGTTGTCTCTGTTGCTGGACTGGAGGAGGTACATATGGTGGTCTAGAATTGTTCTGAAATTGAACCTGTGAAGGTTGCTGCTGATCAGACCATCTCAGGTTGGGATGGTTCCTCCAACCAGGGTTGTATCTGTTGGTAGAGAGATCAAAGTTCTGTGGCTGCTGATTTCTACTGTTGAAGATGTTGGCGGCATATGCCTCAGGTTGGTCAGCACCAGTCGTGGGCTGCTGCTGCACAGAAGGGCATGCATCTGTGGGGTGCTCAGCGGATGTGCATATGCCACATAATCTAGCAGGCAGAGACAACTTCTTCTGGTTGATGGCCAATTGAGTGACCAAAGTTGTAAGTGAATCTATCTTCTGTTCAAGCTTCTCAACCTTACCAGAACTTGTGCCAACATCATTCACTCCTCTCACTATGATTGCATCACTGTTGCCCCTTGCATGGAATTGTTAACAATTGGAAGTCATCTTCTCAATCTTGACTCTGGCTTCTAAAGGTGTCATGTCTCCTAGGGCACCACCACTGGCAGCATCAAGCATGTTTCTCTCCATGAGGTTGAGACCTTCATAGAAATATTGAATAAGCAGCTGCTCTGAGATCTGATGGTGGGGGCAACTCGCACACAGTCTCTTGAATCTCTCCCAATACTCATAGAGACTTTCTCCACTTTGTTGCCTGATGCCTGATATATCCTTTCGGATTGCTGTTGTTCTGCATGCAGGGAAGAATTTCTCCAAAAATGCCCTCTTCAGGTCATCCCAGACTGTGATAGAACCAGGGGCCAGATCGTACAACCAATCCTTGGCTAGCCCTTCTAGGGAGTGTGGGAATGCCTTAAGACAAACATGATCCTCTTGCACATCATGTGGTTTCATAGTAGCACAGACAATATGGAACTGCTTGAGATGTTTATGAGGATCCTCACCTGCAAAACCATTAAACTTGGGCAACAAATGAATTAGTCCAGACCTTAGCTCATACGGGTCATCGGGATACTGGATGCACAAATCTTCAATAGTGAAATCAGGTGCAGCCAGCTCTCTCAATGTCCTCTCACGTGGTGGAGGTTGAGCCATATTTTCAGAATAATCAGAATAAGAATCAGAATTTATAGGAATAGAAGAAAAAGAAGCAGACTCACTATGTAAAGACTCAATAGACCCACTACCTATGGACTGGTTCCTATTTTCTCTAAATAGTCTGTGATAAGTTCTATCAATTTCAGGGTTATATGGATGCAAGTAGCTTGGGTTGCCCCTAGTCATGTACTGAACAGAACACCATGAAGCATAGCAAACTGTCACTAATATACATGACCAAAATAGGCAACAAAATTTTTTATTTTTTAAAATTTTTTTCTTTATTTTTTCAGCACCCTAAAATCATGAAAACATACCACAAAAAGTTTGAGGACAAAATTCAAAAGGGAACCAAGTCAAACAATTAAATCAGAGACCAAAAACTAAGAAAATAAAACTTGTAAAATAAAAAAGAAATAGTAAAACGGCTTTTTCAGGATCCAGACGAAGGAGTTTTCTGACGAAGTGAGAAAAATCAGATTATTCAGAAAATTCCCTTCGATTTGATATAAAATTCGTCAAATTCCGAGTTACGGGTCAAAAGTTGCGACGATTTGAAGAAAGTGCTGCTAAAACTTGGAAAATTTTTCTGGAACTCACAACCAATGATGATCTGAGTGATCGTGGTGCCTCAAAACCTTTTTATATGATAAAAGTAGTGTGGATATAAATTTTCATGCAAAAATTCCACCCACAACTATGTGAACTAGCAACCACAGAATCAATCAAATACACTAATTGCAACAAAATAGCAAAACAGCAAACAGTGCAACTTCAACCGGTTATCAAAATTGACTACTAGACCCTAAATCAGAAAGGACACACTATAATAACTATACTAACTACGACACTAACTAACTACTAATGACCTTTGGCAAGAACCGATACTCCCCGGCAACGGCGCCAAATTTGATCGAGGCCGTACCCGATACAAATAAAAACAGTTTAAGTATAGTACTAGGAAGTGACTCCTAGGTCGTCTCCCAAGGAATATCTTATCAAGCAAAAGGTCGAACACATAGTATGCATAGAAAACAGGGGTTTTTTTTTTTTTGTATTGAATATTGAATAATTGAAATCAAAACAGAATTAAATTAAAACGAAGAAACAGATAAGTAAAAGCGGATAAACCCCTTTGGCTCGCATTCACAACTCTATCATCGGTCACAAAAGATCAATTTCTTTCCTCTTCACTGTCCAACTCGTGAAAATTAAATACTAAGCGAAAATTCAATTCTCACCCCAAAACCCAAACCTCTAATTAAGCATTAAAAGCCAAAGCATGGAGTTTTTACGAGTTTGCATAAATTAAGCATTCATACACATGGATTATCTCTATATAATGGAACTAAGCGAACCATAACATATCAATAAGCATGAAAACAGTGAATAAAAACGAAATAGCATTAAGAACAAAACCTCAAGAGTATGTGATACATTACCAAAGGGATTTAACCTAAGAGTTTAGCCTTCCATGAAGAAAAATACCAAAAACGTGTAGAAAAGAGAAGAGAGAGAAACCCTAGCAGCCTCCACAAGCTTGGAGAGCAAAACTAAGCCTTCTCTATGAAAGAGAATGTAAAAAAACGTGAATAGAAGGTCTCCCCAAGGGTTTACACGAATTTGGCTTTTTAAATCACAAAACGGGCCTAAATCATGGGCCCAAATCCTAAGGAAAGCTTATCTCTAAATTAAATATAAAAATATCTTATAGATAAAATCTAAATCTTAAAAGATATAACTAAATCTCAACTAATCCTAAAGATAGATTACAATCTTCACTTCATCATATATCTTCTCTTCCAAAATTAAATCTTCATTCCCAAAATGTCCAAAAAGCCCTTGTGCCAAATATGACCTGAAAATAGAAATAGAATTAATTAGGCTAAATAATCCCAAATTAAACAATATTCAGAATATTAGTCCAATAAACTCTAAATCACTAAATCAAGCTAAACAATGTCAAATAGGCAACAAGTATCAATAATAGGAGTAAAATAATGCAAGGAATAATGGGAAATAAAATGCTCATCACTCATCAAAAACATTTTGTGCAAAACAGGATGGAATAGGGACGACAAAATAAATTTGAAACATTCTATGTCATCTTGAGAATAAGCCATGTTACATAATAATAATAAAAAAAAAGAAATAAAAAAAATATACCCAAGTTACACTAAGTAAAATTAAATTAGTACCAAAATTAATTAAAACAAAATCACTCCCCGGCAACGGCGCCAAAAACTTGTTGGGATTCTGGCAAGTGTACCAGATCGTACAAGTAATATAGACAATGAAGTCTGAGTATCGTACCCAAGGGAGTGACCGTTTAATTAATTTCACCTAATTAATATTACTTAGTGAACGAGACAAAGGATTTATGAATTTGTAAATAAAAATAGAAATTAAAATAAATGACTTTTTGACAAGGGAAAAAGCGGGATGTAGTTTCAATTCAGGTTCCTAGATATTCTATAACAAATTAATTTATTTTCCTTGAATTCCGAATTGGTTTTGCAAAAGTAGAAAACGCCTAATGTCTTAGTACGTTTCCGTATTTTAGATATTAATCTCCCAATGATGTCTCAAGAGAGCCTTAAAACCTAACCTTTCATTAAGTTCAGTCAAAACCTCTTTTTATAAAATTACCCAATTCATAGAAAACATGTCCGTGCCTATGCAATTGAACTGTTTGATTATTAGGCTAATCCTAAATTCATATGTCTATTCATAAAGGATTTCCAAAAGTCATGAAACAGCTTCTTTCATGAGAAACAAATTAGAACATAATCAAACACAGAATTCAATAACGGAAAACAAGATTAATTTATTACTAGAAATATTGAAAAGGTTCCGTTCATCTACTCCTACATCCCAAGGATGGAATTAGTTCATACTTACAAGAGAAAACACAATAAACATGATAAAAATAATTACCATGAATCCTTGAGCTAACTCCGTGTTCTTCACAAAAACCTCCAATCCTTGTTCCTTCTCCAAGTCTCAAATCCTAATCTACTATTATTCTATGGAGTTGTATGAGTGTCTCTCCTCCTTTTTTGAAATGAATCCTCTTATTATATAGATAAAAACTAACCTAATTTCCAATCTAATGTGATAAGATAAAACTAATCCTAAATCTGAATATAATATGATAAGATCCTATTAGAATAAACTAATCTCTAATAATCTTATCTACAAATAGAATTTATCATTAAAATCCTTCTAGAATCCCGTATTTGTGTCTGACAGCAACTTCGGCACTGATTTTGACCCCCAAGATGGACGAATTTGAGCAAGGCTATTTCTGGCAAAGTTGTAGATCTTTTCCTTAGCTTTAAAATGATATATAGATCGCCTCATTTGGATAAGCGTAGCTCAAGTTATGATCAAAACAGCGAACAGTGTCACATTTTCGCATTTTGCGCGCCCGGGCGTGAATAAGGCTCGCCTGGGCGAGTTTTTGCCTGAGAAAATCTCTTAAACCCATTCTTTTTAAACGTTCAACCCCACTCGCCTGGGCGAGTGATAGACTCGCCTGGGCGAGTCTGTGACTTTTTCCCAGCTTTTCGCCGCTTTGCTCCGAACTCCTGATTTCAAGGCTTGCTTTTTCCTTCTTTTCCATAAATTATCAAATTAAGCCTCCAAAACCTGAAATTCACAACAAATCGATACAAAATCCTCAAAGATCTCGTTCTTCATATTAGTCATCAAAATTTAAATCTTTATCCTAAAATACTTGAGAAACAAGCTAAAATTACTAAGAAAGAGGGTTAAATATCATCCAAAAACATCATATATTGAGCTCAAATCAACTACGGGGCACCAGGTGCTTAACCTCCTACATCTGATCAGGATTCCGATGTTATATGTCAGCAAAATTGGCCGGAATTGATAGTAGGGGTATATGACAAACTCAGAAGTAACTTGGGGGAATCAGACATTGGAAACAAAGGAATAAGGGTATCTGGCAAAAATACGTCAAACTTCAGGGACTTTGACATGATTAAGCGAAAAATAAATTCCATGTGCCAAAGTACTTCCCTTGCTTACTCCCTAGTTCTTCCTTCCCCGTAGGATTTCTCATTTTTATTGAAAGTAAAAATAAAATATTTCATACTGGCCAAATAGGAATTCTCATTTTAGGACTACAGGAAACCTTTTTTTTTTTTTTCCTCATTTAGGTGTCCCCAACAACTTCTGAGAAATAAAAACTCAACTCTATTTTTAATAATTTTGAATGTTTAGTCAAATAATCATTTTCAATAAGATTACATACAAGTTTGGTTTGGAAAGAGAGATCACTCCAACCAACTCGCAAACTGCTATTTGGTCTAATATTTGAACTCAGTTTCGTATAAAATTTTCAATGATCGTAAAGAAAAAAAACTAGGGCCTCAATTGTGTGACCATCAGGAGAGTACCAAGTTAACTAAGGCAAAAAGACTGATCACTAGGGGACTATAAAATGTACTCCGTATCCAAAACATGAAATTAAAGTACTACAATCTAAGAGGACTTCTGTAACACTTTCCTCATTAGCCAAAAACACTTGGAATAGCATGGTGAAAAAAAGAATTACAAGATCAGCATTTCTAAATGATGCTATTGTATTATAAAATAAGGAATAGTCGATCAACTTTGCATGCTTTCAGTGTCTGTGTCAAGCTAGCAGTTCTTCAACCAGGGGTGAAGCTTCCCACGTTTTCTGCATATGTCATTTGTCTTCGTAGACTTGGTTCAAGGTTTTCTCAATTCAATAAAGGCAATGAGGGATGCTAGTGTTCATGCTCTTAAATAACCCAACCAACAGCACTATCAGCTCATCACATCACATCCATGTGTAACAGCACACATTATTCTCCACCCTGTTAGTTAAGCTCATGTTCTAACCAGTCATATAGTGGATATCTCATGTCCACGGATTATCACAAAAAATTGACACCGCCGAGTTTGTACTTTCCAATGCAATAATACTCTCTGCATTCTCCATTGTTTTTGTCCTTCCTATGCACTTCATAAAAGTTTTTACAACAAAAGGCTTATGCAACTTCTCCAATACACTTCATCCAAACAATGCTCTACCCAGATAAATGAATTGAGAATATTTTCTCAAGCAATAACTTCAATTGGAGTCATAAGTAAGAATGAGGTACACTTAAACCTGGTGAATATTCAGTTATTATAGAAGCACAAAACCTTATTATCCCCTGAAAGGAAGAGATCCAGAACCAATCCAAAGAAGATAGGCAAGCACAAGGAAGATACAATCCGGATTCTAAAACAGAAACCCATCATCTTGGTAAACAACTTGTTCCCTGTACGAGTATTACACTAAGCCCAGTGCATACGTTATGTAGTGCGGTTAGAAGCTCCACAGACAAACCCAAGGTCTGAATAAAAATGCTCGTTGTACATAGAGGTATCTATTCTCTGCTACAGAAAACACGGATAACATATCAAAATACTTTCAGAAATCCTCAGAGGATGACAAGAACACTTTATCTGTTCCACTTCAAAGACAAAAACAAACTTGGGGTCCATTCTACTTTCTCCTTATATGAGACTAACCCTTAAATCTATAATCTCATCAACCAACCAATTACTTAGAAGTTTGATAGCATACTGAATTCACAAAAGGGGGATTAATTCTTGAAAAGGGCATTTGCAAAAGGGAATATATGTGATTTTATGAGCTCAATTAGGGCACAGTTATTTAGTGAAAGTATCAAGATCTTAGACAACGCTCCCAAGTTTCCAGTTGAATTCCTGCCTCATACCTTGTATGTTATATTGCCAACCTCCATTAAGATTCAATCCCAGTTATAAAGGATGGGTTGAAGTATCGAAATAACATGAGAATTCGACATAGATTGCATGACAAAACGCATAGTGCAAAATAATTTTATTCAAGAAGCACATCAACCTTTCAGTACTAGGAAGGAAATTGGAGAAAAACCCTTTGCATCATCAAAATTCAAAATACCATTTCCGACTTGTAAAAACTTCATCTCATGGTAAGTACATTGGGTTTAGACTTCTGATGCAAATGCTTTCAACAACGCTAGCCCTCAAATATCCACCCATTCCACTTTTTATTAAATATCTCCTTTCAATGCATTAATGGACTGAAATATTTATGTGTTTTAATTCAAAATTCAATGCTATTTACATGAATAGATTTTAACAGTCATAACAGTGACATTTCAAGAAAGGGGGGCAATGAAGCTAAAATTTTACTTATATCATACCAGAATCAGATAACATAAATGAATGTGAAACCAGCAGATATATTAATTCCAAAAAATAAAATGTCATTTGAACAAAATGAAAAATCTGTTACCATGGTATATATCTGATCATTGATATGCAACAAGGACGAACTTGCCTTATCGAAAATGAATAATGCGTTCTCCACCATGATTCTGAAATCATTAAGTATCACATTAGTATCTGAAGACGGACAACTAATGCTAAATTGATTTAGCACAATAACATAACTTACAAGAGTGTATGTGGTATTTGCCTCTTGAAATTTCACCTTGGCCAAAAAATATAATTTATTAAGGACAGTACAATGAAATAACTGAGTGGAAACAATTAGGCACCGATTGCTTGTATAGCAGCAATGCCATCAAATTTCCACACTTGTTAAAAATTTCAAGATGTACAAATGAATGGATTACAAAGAATATGAGATCCTCTGGAGCTGTTGTTGTGTCACAAAAAAAAAGTCAATGTTTCCCTGTTGCAGTTAATCTAACTCTTCGACAATGTGGACCGCATAACCGTCAAATGATTGGAAGAGAACGGCGGATTTCTCTTCTCCACCAACGTAATGATCATCCTTGCTTTTTGAACCTGCCCATTTCTCTTTAGGCCTTCAAGCAACAAACAAATCGTATCCACATTTGGGAACCAATTATTCTGCATACTATCCTTGCACATAGTGTACGCGAGTCCGAAATCCCCGCTCTTGCATAAGTAATGAATCATCGTCTGGTAAATCTTCAAATTAGGTTTATGCCCCTTCCCGACCAACGCGGAATAAACCCTCTTCGCCATGTCGATAAAACCAGCTTGGCAAAACCCTTTAATCACCAAATTAAACGTAACCTCATCCGGTGCAACCCCTACCTTTTGCATCAAATCGAGCAATCTATTTGCGTCCCACGCTCGTCTCGCGCTAACCAAAAACTGAATCCGGACATTAAAAGTCGTGAGATTCGGCATACAACCCTTCAAAACCATCCTGTTCCACAACCCGTTCCCAATCTCCCACCTCCTGTTCTTATAAAACGCTGAAATCAGCGTCGTGTACGTCACCACGTCCGGTCTAATCCCCTTACTCTCATTATCTACCATAAACGAATACGCCTCACGCAACCTCCCCATCTCGCAAAACGCCTTAACAGCTATATTAACAGAATACAAATCAATCCTAATATCGAATCTTCTAACAGCATCATCTAAAAACATAGCAATTAAACGAAAATCGTGCGTTTTCGACAGCACGCAGAGCGTGGCATTGAACGATTTAACAGTCCTGCGACAATTGTAGAGATGCAAATCATCAAACGTCTGGAGCGCGTGGCGCGGCATACCTGCATTGCCATACAATGTGATGATCCTGACCATGAAACCCTCGCGGCGGCCCTGCGGTAACGTTTTCTGATGCTCGAGGAGGCTCTCGATGTGGTCGAAGCGCTTGGCGCCGGCTAGGCGCGAAACGGTGTCCTGGAAGGCGAAGCGGTTCTCGACGAGGAGGCGGTTGGTGGCATTGGATTTGAAGAGGTCGTAGAGCTTGTCAGGGTCGCGTTCCGATTTGAGCTTGTCGAGTGCCGGTGGTTCCAAGGGTTTAGAGCTCGGAGAACGTGTGGCGGCGGCGGCGGCGGTGGTTGTAGCGGTGGCGGCGGAGGAGAAGGGGCGGAATCTGCGACTAGAGGGTCGCAGAGAGAGCATGATCAGGGAGAAGAGGGAGAGAGAGGATCATGCCCGAGAATGAAGGAAAGGGCCATGGAAATGGAGAAAGGAGAAGAAGAAGAAGAAGAGGGGAAGAGTGTTGTTGGTGGTAGGCATTTGGAAACGTAGTAGGGTTTAGGAGCAATGGCCAATGGCCCCCCTATGGGGTTTTCCACTTTTCCATTGAACAAAATAATTTCAATTTTGTATTTTTGAATTTCAACTTTTTCTTATAAAATTTTCTCTCTTTTTTTAAATTTTTTTTTTGAACTCAACAATACAAATATTAAGAATTTTGGTTCAGAACCAAGAGATAATTAAGAGAGTTATGAGAGGAAAAATAATAATTTAAGACGAAATTGAAATTCGAAAATAACTTGGATAACAAAATTAATGGTTTTCTCTAAATATAATGTGAATTTTCGAGTCCTTGGATACATGTGCGATAGATATTAGTTACATAGAGTTTTGTCACATGTAGTGGTTCTTACCCGATTCGAGAAGAATTGCTTCTGGTTGAAAAATGATACATGTGATTTAGAAAAGAAAAAGAATATAGTTGTTATTGTACTCATCACCTTTTTTTTTAAACCCTAATAGTGTCATAACCGACGGTTGAAAATGGATGAATGTACACATTGTTTAACGAAAATGCTATTAGCACCATAGGTCTTTACTAAGAGTAGAGTCATTGACACACCAAAGTATCTATCCACAATCAGAATTAACCAATCACAATTTTTGGTTTTTAATTTATAAAATTATTATTATTTGCTATAGAGGAGTATGAATAGGTGCTTAGCAGTGCCAATAGCCTCACCTTTCTATTAAGGATAAGCATAAAGTAATACGATCTCGAAAATTTGCCTTTACTAAAAGGACGAATTCAAATATAAAATTTGACTCGATTAATATCTAAGATTGGAGTGAAGGATAAGTCTTTGATGTCTCACCCCGTCCTACACACAGCCCTAGTCTCTATTCACTAATTGAACAATCATAATTTTAGTTTTTTTTTTAATTTTATTTTACAAAAATTATCTCTAGTTATTGAGGGGTGTATATAAACAATTTAGATTGACATAAAGGAAATTATCTAGCTTAATCAAGGTCTTGAGATTAAATCATTATGAAATGCTTGGCAAGGAGAGTTTTATTACCTTATCAGAATTAGGATCAATCAACTCCTCGTGCTATCCAAATATCGGATGATTTGTTATTAGATGATGAAAAACTGGGTATGGTCAAATTTTGGGTGGTCAAATTTTGGGTACAACTAATATCACACAGTACTTAGGAGTACTTATCAAGCATACCATTTTAGGGGTCCATATTTTATACTAACTCTCTTTAAATTAGGCTTTTCATATAATGTATTAATGTATCTAGGTCATATTTCCTTTTAGTCTGATAGTAATTGGGTGGGGAACGGGCCTCTCTTCCCTCATTTTCCATTCATCATGTTGATAGTATTATACTATTATCTATCGTGAAGAATATTTGGGTAGATACTCGTCGAGACTTCAATTTGTTACACATTTATCGTTATTTGGATGTAATGATTTTGCATTTGCATGAATGCTGGTAAATGACTCCTCACCATGATCAATGGGGACCTTAAAAAGCGCAAAGTGCACCAAAATATAATATAACAAAGGAAGGGAGATTTTCAATATGACCAATCCATCAGGGCAGAGAGAGAGGTCCAAAATTATGGAGTTCAATTACCATGCATTAATTATTAAAAACATTATGCCGTCCACCATATTAAGAATGGTACAAAATGACACCTTCAAGAAAAGGATGCCATATGCGTAGCTGAAGATGTTAGACTGGAGTTCGGTATAGATTCATCATTTAATCTTTTGAAGTTATCACGAGCAACCCCAAAGCACCAATGAGAATATACTGCAAGGAAGAAGCAGCTTTAGGATACTTAATATGTTGATTCAAAATGTAAACATATATATATATATATATATATATATATATATATATATAACAATCAACATCAGCGTATTTATAAGTATGGTTTGGCACAGCAAACAAACCTTGATGATAGGCTTTTCAGTCATAATAATAGTCACCCAGCCAACATAAGGTAAGAACCTGCCATTGAGAAATATAAGCAATGGGGATTTCAATCAAATAAAATAGCAACATTTATCCTATTATATAACAACAATCAATGCCTTTTAAAACTAGGCGGGAGATGAGGTCATTATGTTTTTATCATAAATCATGTCCTCATAATGTCCATTCAGTTCTAATTCCATTGTTTTACTGGTTTTCTCTATAGTTTTTGACTTTTTGTAAGTCTCCTTCGACCACTGACCATTATGCTATCATCGTATAATCTTATCTTCTTACCGGGGCATTTAATAGCCCAAAACACTTGGGGTGAGAAAATACTTTTCAATTGAACAAGCTTTATACTAAAAGAAAACTTGAGCACAAAACTAAAGGTGTTACTAGAGGCTAAACTAGGATACAGCCCTTGACATAGTGCCGAATACATCAAGTTGAAAGGTCCAATCCTAGTATAGATATACTTCATGTCATGCAGAGCTCTTCCTCTTCATAGTTGGAGATGTAAAGCATATTAGTGAGCAATAGCCTTTTCAAGACAGGTTTAGAAAGATAGTCTATAATAAGTAGAGCCAGTGTAACTAGAAGAAACACTTACCCGACAGCTCTACCCATAATGTGGTGCCTATGCAGCCAACGCTGACCATCAGCATACAGTACAATGTCATCCCCATAATTGTTATCTCCTGCCAAAGACAGCAAAATACATGGAGAACGTTATCAAAAAAAAAAAAAAAAACCCTAATGAAAATGGAAAAGTACACAAAAATTATGAAATAGAACATTGGAAAAAAGAATGAATTTGAGATTAGCAACAAGGTCAGGTTTTCTATAATGGAAGACATAATGTAAAATTATCTAGTCACGAACTAGTCACTACCTTTGGTGAGAACATCAACCTTCCCAGTATCTTCCCTTTCATGTACCTACAAAACGAGAAAGTATTAACACTCAAACAGGGAAATCTTAGATGATGATGATGAAAAGAATGTGAGACCAGTGAAAAAGTTACGCTTGCGAGATTTAGGAAGTTTCTCATTGGAAATATATGTGTGTGTATATATATATATATATATATATATATATATATATATATATATATATATATATATATATTAGTTCAGCTAATGTCATTCTTTTCCATTATTCTGAGATTCTTGATGATCTCCAGTTTCCACAATGTTGTCAGAAACAAGAAATTGATGAATGCAGTTTAAGCATCACAAGGGAAACAGAGGGGAAGAGGTTCTAATGCCATTGTACTCTTATCTCCCTTGGTGAAGTTATGAAGTTATGATAGATAATGAGAACTAAAAACAGACAGTAGCTAAGTTGACGAAACGTGAAATCCATGCCTGACATATAGATATTGGTTCATATTAAAATTAGAATATTTGCTCCTTTCTCCACCCCAAAAGCTAGCTCATTGGAGGAGGATTGCCCAAGTTATTATAAATGACTCTTTGCCCATATTATCAATCAATGAATGAGTTTGACACTTAACAGTTCATGCACACATCAAACTGGGAGAGTTCAATTTGTTATACAATTTATGTAGTTATAGTTTCAATAGGCATCCCTATACATTCATGAAATGAAATGGGCCCTCAATGCAGTGCTACACACCACCTTTTCCTAAATGTCCTGATGCCAGCACCCCAAAGATAATTATTTTCCAAGAGGATATGGATTCGCTTAGGCTCTCGATGAGCAGATTCAAAAAACTTGGTCTCAGAGTCACATTCAGTCCTAATGCAATTGTACAAATGAATATACTAAATATAAACAGAGTATTGTGCGATTGTGCTTACCTTAATTACACGATGAACAATCGGAATCTCACGTCCCTGAATGAAAAAAAAAAGGATAAATACCGATTAATTAGATGACACAAGCAAAGGTAATAATGATAAAAAATATATAAAGAACTAGAAAATGAATATAACTAACAAGAACAACAGATATCAAGAGTGAGAAGTAAGCATAGAAAAAAAATTAAAATAAACCTATTGTTCTGAAAAGAAGTCACACATAACAAGGCTGATATAATTTTTTTGTATCGATTATGCTGAGGTAAAATATGAATCGAAGAATAAAACGGAGAGACAGCTTACATCTACATTAAATACAACAATCTCCCCAGCACGAATTGGATCTTTACTCATGTGCAAGAATAAGATGTCCCCCTGCACGTATCATGAAAGGCAACATTTGTTAACTTCAAAAGAAACAAACTAGTTATATCAACAAACTAATTGTATATATAGGCAAAACTACTAAATTGGTCCCTTAAATTATTTTTAGGTTACAAATCAGTCCCTTAAGTTTTTTTTTTCAAATAAGTCCCGTAAGTTGTTGCCATCCAACAAATCAGTCATCCGCTAATTTTTTTTCATTTAAGTGACATGTGGCACTGTAAGAAATTTTTTAAAAAAATAATAATTAAACCATTTTTAACACATGGTACCATTAGTTAAGTTAGACGACAACAACTTACTGGACTTATTCGAAACAAAAAAAACTTAAGACCAATCTAGTAGTTTTTCATATATGTGTGTGTGTGTATGTATGCAGCTTCTCTAGCTGAATTATTCCATAAATGGTCAACAGAAATGAAGAATTAGGAGCATAAGACATAGAAATAGTGATATAATAATGTACGGAATTACTTGAAACATTAGTGGATATGATAGACTTACTCGCTTGAATCCTGGTTCCATGCTTCCAGAAAGAACAACAACAACGGGAGATTCGCTTCCAGTGAAGCACATCAATCCCTTCCATATTATTAGTGCAGACGTAACAATCAAGCCTGACACAGAATAGAAACATGCAATTCAATTAAATCAACATATTATTTATGCATACTACAGAGTGAGTGAGTGTGGTTATGAGAATATGAGGTGCAGAACAAAAACCCTAAAAAAGAAAAGATGTGAGAGTGAGGGATGACTGACCGAGACTAACGGCTTGAGTGAGGAGTTGGCGAAATTGAATAGATCTCACGGACGCAACACTCTCTCGTATCCATTCCATTCTCTCTCTCTCTCTCTCTCTTCTCCCCTTCTCCTTCTCCCTCTTCTTCTCCTTTTGTCGGGTCAACCTTCGCAATTACCACTCCTTCAATTTTTCTTTACTTTTTTTATTTCTTTTAAGTAAACTAAAGAGTTAATAGTCACATAGGTCCCCGAAAGATACCTGTGGAATCAGTTAGGTCCCTGAAAGATTAGTGGAATCTCTTAAACTCCAAAGATCATTTTGGAATCAGTTAGGTCCCTGAAAGATGTGTGGAATCTCTCAAACCCCCAAATATCAATTTGGCATCACATTAGTCCCCCCACGAGGGACCTAACAGAATCCTATGTGACACATTTAATGCTTTTTTGGCCCAAACGTGGCACCTTCTTAACATTCCAACATCGCATTGGGGCCGACAAAGCATTTAACGTGCCACGTAGAATTACATCAGGTCCATCCTGACTGACGAAATTGAATGGGGGAACTAATGTGACGCAAAAATGATTTTCGAGGGGTTTAAGAGATTCCACAAATCTTTCAGGGACCTAACTGATTCCGCAGGTATCTTTCGGGGAGCTATGTGACTATTAACTCTAAACTAAATTACTACTCTTAGTATCTCATTTATTTATTTATAAGTCCATTTTCCCTCCAACAAGGAAAGTGGTTAAATTTGTTAGTGGTATTAGAAATGTGGAAATTGGACATACTTTTTTAAAACTACTCCAATAATTACTATTGGAACTCTAAAAAGTGTTGACTTAATATGGGTGTTTGTGAAAAGAAGTAATTAAATGCTATTCAAAATTGAAAAAGGGTCTTATAAATATGACCAAAATAAAAACCTTAAAAGAGTCTTATAAATAGGATCGAAAGGAGTACTTTCTCCGACTCAAATTATAAGCAACTTTAACTAATTTTACACTTATTAAAGAGGTTAGTTGATTGTATTTAATTTTCTAAAATTTATAAATGAATATAGGTATTTTAGGAAAGTTGCATTGAGATTAAAACAAAAATTAAACAAAAATTCAATCTTGAAGGACTTAAGTGTCCCATAAAAAAATCTTCAAGTATTAAAAGCGAATTTCCACATTTTTGAGAAACTAAAGTATCATATCTAAAAAACATGAGGGATTAAAATGGTACTTCATTCTATTTTTTTTAATAATTTTTCCCTTCGATCTTATATATAAATCATTTTGACTAAAACACATATTTTTTAACAAAGTTAATTACCCTTGTTAGTAACATTGAAATTGTATATATTTCAGAGTCATTGAAATTCTAAAAAGTATTAAGTAAATATATATATGTTTGTAAAAAAATACTAATTAATATCATTATAAATTAAAGTGAGACTTATATTAAAAAAAATTAAAAAAAAACTATTGGATTGAGTATCTTTACTATTATTATAAAAATAATATTAGTATTTTACTTTAAAAATTAACCAAGCTTAAAATTTGTGCAATTTTTATCGAAGACACCGGGGATTACAAACTAGAGATTACATATAATTCATATTTCACAGCTCAATCAAATAGACCTTGAATTTTTGTCATTTTATTCATGGTTCTAAGCATCTTATTTTGATTTTTAATTTCCAAAAATATCTTTATATACATAAAGTTTAGAAAATAACATTTTTACTTTTTATTTTGAAGTGCAGAATGTGTTATAAAAAAAATAGAAAAATAATTGAAGATATGATGTTAAAAAATTATTAAGAGTGTTCTTGGGGATACCGGTGATTTCGTAAGAAATACGGACAAAAAAAATGAAAAAAAATAAAGTGTCAATAAAGCTATAAAAAATAAAGAACGAAAATACCACTTCTCAAAAATCTACGGAGTATTATTCTTTTTCACTCCCAAAAATTACTACACTAAAAAAAATCTAAAGCGAAAATCTATCCTCCTTTTTTATAAAAGGATCTTACAATCGAAAATATATGGTTTTTTGTTTTTTCCCAATCACCATTCCATGGCAGACTCACATCCTCATAAACCCCCTGATTTTTTTATTATTTATATATTTATTATACAAGGTTAAGTTCTTTCCTACACTTGTTTGTTGCATGTTCCAATGGCTCTTCACCTTCCTGTTCCCACTTCTGTTGGCCGCTTCAACTCAACAACCTTAACCTCTCTGCCCTCAAGAAAAGTTACTACCTTTGCCACTCTCTCGCAACCTCGAAGTGATGCAGTGAACTGGCTCGATGCTACTTCTACTTTTTTCGACCAAGACAAACGACCCATCATGTTGTTTGATGGTAATCATACCCTCAAAAATCTCTTTTTTTTCCCTTCCATTTTTATCATATTATATGGAAGAAAAAATGGTTTAATAATGCAAGTGTTTGATAATTGTTATTATTATTATTATTATTATTATTATTTATTATTATTTTCTTTTTTGTTGCTTGTGACATTAGGTGTTTGTAACTTGTGTAATGGGGGTGTCAAGTTTGTTCGTGATAATGATCGAAATAAGTAAGGTTTCTATCTCCTTTTTCCTCTGAAAATTTATAGCTTTTGATTGTTTCAAAGTAAAAATTGAATCTCCTGAATAATTGAGAATGAAAATTGTGCTTATAATGGAGTATTTTGTTGATATAATGATAGATAAAAGAGGTGTTTGCACTTTGATTATAAATACTCCCTCTAGTTCTTAATATAAGCCTCCTTTTGAGAGATTTTATGGGAATCAAGGTAGTTAGTTAATATTGTTACTCGGTCCATCCCAAAAAGATAGTAAAAAATACAAAGAAGTTAGTTTAATTTGATAGAAAAAAAATACAAAGAAGTTGGTTAATCTTTTTGGGATGGAAGGAGTATTTTCTAGTGATATTGAAATTGATAACATTTGATATACTTTTCAAAATTAGCCTTATAATTATTATTTAGACTCTAAAAAATGTTGAGTATTCACTAAACATGGGTGTTTGCGGAAAATATGTAATTAATGACATCGGAAATTGGAAATGATAACATTTGATATACATTAAGGAAAAAAAATGTCAAAAAGGGAGTTACATTTAGGACCGGGTAGAGTAACTTATTTGGGCTTGTGAGAACTACTTGTCAAAATAGCTTATGACTTTACTATATGTTGTTTTAGCTTATTTCAATACGCTTGTCAAGGAAGCTCATGAAAACAAGCTCCTTTTAACTCGATCCAAATACACCCTAAGAAGTATTGGCTATGTAGTTTATTTCTTTGTTGCATTTTTTTTAAGTTTCAGGGAAATTGGATTTTTTGTTTTTGGTTCAATAAAGACGGACATGATTTGATTCAGTAGTTTTGTTTGTTTTATGCTATGTTGGGGGTTGAATGACAGGACAATTAGATATGAAGCTCTTCAGAGTGAAGCTGGTAAAATGTTACTCAGGAGATCAGGAAGAGCCCCTGATGATATCTCCAGTGTTGTACTTGTTGAAAAGGACAGGTACGTGTGTTTAAGGTTCAAACGTATTCAATTGAGACAATAAAAAAAAAAAAATAAATTCTGGTTATTGACATCTTTATCTAGCAATCCATTAAGGTTGCAAAGAGGTGCTAGGAAATCAAGTTTTATTAGGTCCTGTTTTTGTTAAATTGTCGGTGGTCTACTCAACCAAATGGATTATTATAGTATCCAATAGGAAACTGAAAATTAATGATTTCATATTAAACAGAAAAAAAGAATTAGAAGCTAAATGTATGGCTTTCTATTTGATGCTAGATCATACATTAAGTCAGAAGCTGTGCTGAAGATAATGGAATACATAGACTTACCCTTTCCACAGCTAGCATTGCTTCTTCAATTTGTGCCTTTGTAAGTAGCAGTTTTCCAGCAATTTTTATCCTGTTATTTTAATGCTGAATGAGAACAGGCTTGATGATATATGCCATGGATCACTGCAGGTTTGTCAGGGATTTTGTTTATGACAATGTTGCAAACAACCGTTACACGATTTTTGGTCGTTCGGAATCATGCGAAATATAGTGTCATTGGCATCTTCTTGGCATGAATACAGGTGACAACAGATTAATAGTTATTTGTTAAGTTTAGAAACTAGGCTTCTGTGTTCTGTTATGTGAATGTGAATAATTGAATGTTCGGGTTGAAGTAAGATAAGGTTGTCCTCAAATTTTTCAGGGAATCGATTAAATATGCTGTTTCTCTTTGTCTTATTGCATTTTGCTATTGTTTCAAGTAAACTGAATTCCTTCAACTCAACCTTGATTCATGTTTTTCTCTCAAACAAAGATCATCCTGACTTGTGCCTCTGTTTGCCGTTTTTCGAGATTCATGTTAGATTAGTCCTTTTTTGAGATTTGATTATTTTCTTCTATTAAAAAAAGAGATTTGGTTATTTTACAGTAATTGTTTTTTCACAGGTTACCCAGTCAACGTTACACTTAGCTACATTGCTAGTTGAATTGAGTTAATAGCAACGATTTTATGGTAAAAGGAGAAAAAGGACCAAATCTTCCAGATAAGTCTTTGACTTCTAATCATGCAGAAGAAGATAGAAGTGTCAAATCTGTAAGGTGAATATGATAGTGAAGTAACTACCCAAAAATGTATGCCAATAAATTTCTAAAGCAAGAGCAAATCAAAGCCTAACTTTTGTTGCTATTAGATGAATAAACTCTTCAATGTTGATAGATCTAGTTGTGATGAAATCTACATATATCTGCTGTTAGGAAGTAGAAGACAAGAATTTTGAATAAATTGTAATTGATACACTCACTACTATTTCTTATGGTCCAATAGATTAGGAGGTCAGAATTCAAGAACTTCCTCTATCCATGTAGGAAGCCATATAGATACATGTGTAGCATGCCAAGTCATCTCATGTACTGGAAATTGGTCCTCTTTCCTCTGGATAAAGCTTGAATAATCATGTACCTGGAAATAAGACTTTCAAGCTAGAATCCAATGAGTCTGTCATACTCTTGCATCTGTCATGACTCATGAGCATAAGATATACTATTGACCAAGGAAGGATTGATACTTCATATTTGTCGCCGTATCGTGTTTGATACGTGTCGTGTCCCGTGTCAGACACGTATCCATTTTAGACATTTTTAACCATTTACTTTAACATTTTATATTTTTTTGTTGTATCGCTATATCCCGTATCGTGTCGTATCCGTATCCCGTGTCGTGTCGGTGCTTCCTTGCTATTGACACAATTACGGACTGCTTCTTACCAATGATCACCACCATCTAATTGCTTATCCAACGATTACAAAAGTTTTCCTTCTCTCTAATCTTTTGCCAAACCATTACAACTACTCCCAAACTTTAATTTGAGAAAATGAGAAAAAAAAAGAGTTCATTGGTCTATGAAAATGTATAGAAGTTGAAATTGGATGGTATGACTTCACGTAGAATGGAGCATGAATCTAGTAGTGTTTGAATAATACAAACATGCATCAGAAATCCACACATACATCCCATCAAATATTATAAAGGTTTATTTATGTCAGGTGCCCCGGTAGTTTGCACCTATTTTGTCAGACGCCCTTTAACTTTGTTTTTCAACAAATATACCCCTACAGTTTGCTCCGGTGAGCCATATACCCCTGCATGCCATTTCCGGCCACCGGTGCTGACGTGGACCGCTGGAGTCAGCAAGTGGTAAAAATAGGAGCCCTTGTAGTTTGAGTCTTTTTTGTTAGATATCCTTATATATAACTTCAAAAATTCATATCTTTTAAACCGTAAGTCCAAAAATTACAAATTTTATGTCAAAACGATCTTATTGAAATATAGAATTTTAAAATGTAATTATTTTATTTTCATGGATAGTTTTGTAAAAAATTGTTTTTTGGGCAATTTTCTATACGAATTTTGAATTTATGAATTGTTTTTTTTATAGCTTTTTTTTTATAGTTTTTTACAATTTATTTTTAAAAGCCAAAACTCATGATTTTTATGATCCTCAAACTATAATAAAAAATAGTGCAATCCAATTCATAAATTATTTTTAATAATTCATAAATTCAAAATTCGTATAGAAAATTGCCTAAAAAATAATTTTTTACAAAACTATCCATAAAAATAAAATAATTACATTTTAAAATTCTATATTTCAATACGATCGTTTTGACATAAAATTTGTAATTTTTGGACTTACGGTTTAAAATATATGAATTTTTGAAGTTATATATAGGGATTTATGACAAAAAAAACTCAAACTACAAGGGCTCCTATTTTTACCACTTGCTGACTCCGGCGGTCCACGTCAGTACCGGGTGGCCGGAAATGGCATGCAGGGGTATATGGCTCACTGGAACACACTGTAGGGGTATATTTGTTGAAAAATAAAATTAAATGGCGTTTGACAAAATAGGTGCAAACTACATGGGCACGGCACCTGACGTAAATAAGCCTATTATAAACATAATATAATAATAATAATAATAATAAATAGAGAAATTAAAAAAATGAAGCAGGAAAAAAATGTGTTTTTGTTGCAAGAGTGGCATGGGGTGTGTCCGCGTAAGACAGCCCAGTTGGTGGCTGCAGGGACACTTAGGATTTCCCTTTCCCCCAGGTCATGGGTTCTAATCCCAGACCTCCCATGTAAAAAAAAAAAAAAAAAAGAGTGGCATGGGGTGTGGTGTGGCAATTCCGGAGTACCCGGAGTACATCATTTTTGTACGTTAGCGTAACCGTTTCATTCATTCATACAGTACCTACTCCCAGCATTATTCATTTTCATTTTTCATAATTTTCTTTGGTCCTTCTCTTTCCCTTTCTCTCTCTATCGAATTTCACGGTCCCTGTCTTGTCTTGTTCTTTTTTTCCCTCTCCTGATCTCTCTCCCTCAAAATTAGGGTTTACAACATCAACAAACCCTCCCCTTCCTCTTCAGCTAGATTCGCTTCTCCTTTTTCCACGCTTCTCAGATCCGTTATGTTTTGGAAGCTCGCTTCTCTCTCCGCTACCTCTCCCGTGAGTTTCTTCTTTCTGAATCACTGCTCTAAGCATTTATAACTCCTCCTTAATTATTTCTCCCCCTCTCATTAATTTTAAACCTTATTCACTTTAATAATATCAACAATTAATTATTATTGTTATTATGATGATTATTATTAATTATAATATTTAATCAACTATGCTAGCTAACTATCCCATGTTATCTTTAATTGATTTCTTGTATTTCCTTAATCGAAGGTTTTAGTTGTTGTACCGTTTCGTAGTTTTAAATTTTGGTACTTAACAAGGTCCAACACAGTTGGCAGATAGCTGGTTTTGATAAGCATGATGTCAGTTTTGATCTTTGATCTTCGGTTGCCAGCTAAGAACCTTGGAAAGTCAGCACTAACAAGGTCCAACACGGTTGCCAGATAACCTGTTTAATTAAGTATGATGTCTACGTTTTGATCTTTGTCGTGAGTATGTCTACGTTTTGAAGGTATTACTCTTCGGTTGCCAGCTGAGAACCTTGGAAAGTTGGCACTAACAAGGTCCAACACATTTGGTAGATAACCTGTTTTATCAAGTATGATGTCGGTTTTGATCTTTGCTGCAAGTATGTCTACGTTTCGGAGGTATTAGTCTTCGGCTGCCAGTTGAGAGCCTTGGAAAGTCGGCACTAACAAGGTCCGACACAGTTGGAAGATAACCTGTTTCATTAAGTATGATGTCTGTCTTGATCCTTGTCGTGAGTATGTCTACGTTTCGAAGGTGTTAGTCTTCGGCTGCCAGCTGAGAGAACCTTGGAAAGTCGGCACTAACTAGGTCCAACACAGTTGGCAGATAACTTGTTTCGTTAAGTATGATGTCGGTTTTGATCTTTGTTGTGAGTATGTCTACGTTTTGAAGGTATTAGTCTTCGGTTGCCAGCTGAGAACCTTGGAAAGTTTGCACTGACAAGGTCCAACACAGTTGGTAGATAACCTATTTCATTAGGTATGATGTCAGTTTTGATCTTTGTTGTGAGTATGTCTATATTTCAAAGGTATTAGTCTTCGGCTGCCAGTTGAGAACATTGGAAAAGTCAGCATAGTCGTAGATAGCTGAGTTCCTTAAGCATTAATTGTAAGGGTTTGATCCTGTCGAGTGTATGGAAAAAAACACTTTGTTGGTAGAGGCAGAACCTACTTCAGTGATTTCTCTGCCTTGAAAGGATTTAGTCTTCAACTGTCGGCTGCTGAGGAATTCTTGGTGCACACTGAAAAGTTTAAAATTTGGTATTTAATTATGTCACGAAAGGTACTGATTGGTGAACTGTTGTTTTCAATATGCTGGTTGTTTTAACGAATATGCTCTAGTAGTTGGCTTACTATGTTAGGAGGATTTTCTTACTCTGGAACAATTGGTGCATTTTTTGTTGTTGTTGTTGTTGCAATTTAATTAATATTTTTCATGTAATTGACTTATTTGTTTTAAATTCTCACCAAAGGGTACTGAGCAATGAAAAGAAAAACCCCTTTGCGAGCTTTACTTAAAGTGAAGACGCCTTGTCTCGCGTTAAAGAAAGCCCCATCTAGCTTTGCGTAGAGTAGGGTGGTTCAGGGACAGATCTTGAGGACACTGGAGGGAGGGTCCGGATATATAAGAAGGGTTCAGATATATAAAAATATACGTATATTACGTGTCTATTAAATATTTTAAGAATGTTTTTTATATATGCTCTTAAAATACTAAACATATATGACTAAATTTCAAAATATATGCATGAGTGGTCTGTCCCTTCCCTATACTCACTCCCTTCCGAGTCTCAGTAGGGGGCCATATAGGAGCCTCACCATGAGGTGTTGGGCCCATCTTCCAAGCCCACATGGTGAATCCTTGGGCGGCGCATTTGTGAAAAAGATAACCCTGTGAATCTTCTGAAAATTTCACTTTACTGTTTTCGTTAGGTTGAACATGAGCCCGTGGCTCGTGAGTTTCTACAACTTGCTTTACTCTCAAAATTTTAGTCTTTCGTTTTATATTTCTTGTTTATGATACATGTTTACAGGGGAATTTAATGATTTAATGCCTCAGATTATTTTCATGCTTCCTCTATGTCTTTTTCTTTCTTTCTTTCTTTTTTTTTTTTTTTAACACTTGAAGTGTGTTTTTGTGTTGCTGGTATTGTACAGGTGGAGGCAATATTAGACAAGGAGAATTTCACTTTGGAAGAGCTTCTGGATGAAGAGGAAGTAATCCAAGAATGCAAGGCCTTGAACAGCCGTCTCATCAACTTGTATGTTTCTTTTTAATTTGAATTTTAATAAGTTGATTTTCCCCTTCCACCAGCAAATTTCTCTTTTTTGTGCATATTTTCATATCTGCGTAATTTTTGCATCGATTGTTACCTGCAGTAAATGTAATTGCATTATAGAACAGATTGGATATGCAATTGTACAGATGATCAAACAAAGGTAATTGATAATTTGCTATTTTGCCATTTTTAGCCTGAGAGATCGAGCCCAGGTTGAGCAGTTGTTACGCTACATCGTGGAAGAGCCACCAGAAGATGCTGAACACAAATGGGCCGTTAAGTATGCAATATTAACAGAAAGCTTATTGCAAAAGAAGGTCATATTCAATGTTTCGATTGTCTTGTTACCATCTGATCATTTGTCTGTAATTTAGGTTTCCATTCATTGCCTGAGAGGTTTTCACATGTGAAATTGATGTTATTTTGAAGACCTTGGTGGATGAAGAAGAGGTTTATACTTCATTCTATTTGACACTTTATTTTTTGAGATTGCATGATAATGCTTGAATTGATATGCCCTTCCCATTATTGTAATTTCAGCTGATGAACTTATTATTCTCTTTCTTGGAATCTAATCGTTCTCATAGTACTTCGCTTGCGGGCTACTTTAGCAAGGTATTTGTTCGATTTGCACGACATCGTATCAATGTGGCTTATGTATTTTTTTATTTTTTTTTTGGTAAAGGCTTATGTGATTTTGTTTGAAAAGTTTGCTTGATGCTGGTTTTTATGCCATTTTACAGGTTGTTGTTTGCTTAATGATTCGAAAGACAGTGCAACTTATGAATTATGTTCAAGTAAGTAAAATGAAATGTTTTTGTAGTGCAATAGTACATTGCTAATTTAATCTTGATATTTACAATTGTATGGAGGCAACAAAGGTCACGCACTACTGGGAATAATTATACATATACCTCCTCTTCTTATTGGCACCTTTATATGAAGCAGTTGTTAGTTTATGCCACAACTGAGTTGTATGCTATGTAGTCTCTTTGTGAAATCATATTTCATTCATGATTCAGCATACTTTCTGCAGGCCCATCAGAATGTTTTTCGCCAACTGGTTGATTTGATAGGAATTACATCCATTATGGAGGTAAACCTCTATCTTATTGCTATCAATATTAACAATGCTGAGATCTTGCTATGCGTTAGAATGGGTTCTGAGATAAGCTGTTTGCACAGGTTTTGGTTCGGCTTGTAGGAGCTGATGACCATGTGTATCCCCATTTTATAGATGTGATGCAATGGCTGGCTGAGAGCAACCTCCTTGAGATGATTGTTGATAAATTAAGTCCATCAGTAAGTGAATCATCTGTCTATGTTTATGTTCCTTTAGCCAGCTTTTGCGCATTAGCCGTAGTGCTTATACTGTTACGCTCTTAAAAATAAGCCAAATGTCATAATGACCACCATGTTCTAGGGAGCCTTTTTTATTCAATTATTAGTAAGATATTCAATCCATCATCCATGGGATATTCTCAGGGGCAGATCTAGAAAACATTAGGGGGTAGGGCAAACATGTCTTAGAGGTTATTACTTTGACTGACTTCTGCGTATACGGTCTCGGAATATATCACCGGGCAATATATTTCTTTTTCAGAATAATTATAGTTTATCCCAGCATGGAGAATTACTCGAATATTATTATGTTGCTTACATATTTATGGGATACAGAAACCTACAAGTAAAGGTCTTGTTCTTCCAACTATTCCAATCAAGATCAAGGGTGAGTTAGATGACACAGTAAAAAGAGATATTTTGGAATTTACTGATCACATTGATTAAAAAGAACAATAATTTGAGGACGAAGGGGATGCTATCCCTCACCCTTCATTCTTTAACCTAGCCTACCTTGCCACTCTATCAATGCCCTTTGTTAAGTGATTCTGGGTGTGCTATATGAGCTTACATGAAGCCTGTTCTTTGGTTGATGGCCGTTCTACAAGTTTAACATCGTCCACACTAGTGGTATTTTGAGTTTGTCCCAGAAAGATTAATTTTTCTGTACATAGATAGATTACTTATTGAAAGCCCTATTTGGTAGCAATTTTTTGTACGTGTTTGAATTTTACACATCAAGAGACTCCCTTTTGTCTTTATCTAACTTGTTTTCTCTTTCAACCAGTGTCCTCCTGAAGTCCATGCCAATGCAGCTGAAACATTATGCACGATAACTCGAAATGCCTCTTCTACTCTAGCAATTAAGCTTTCAAGCCCAAGGTTTGTAATGCTAACAACTCGAACTCGAACACTTCAAAAATGATTCGTGCTATCCGGCCGTGCTCGGGCCGTAGTCGTGTCGTGCCTAAAAAGCACGGGTTAAAATTGTGCTTCAAAAATGTTTTGTAAGCTCCCACTACGTGGGCTTCATGCTTGTTCGTGCCACCCAGAAAAATTTTTTTTGAAAATTTTTTTAATGAATAAGGTGAAAAAGAAAAAAATGGAACCTGAGAATTTTAATCCAAAAATGCCAAAAACCTGAAATTTAGGATTGCTTGATTAACACCTATTACTACTAATTAGGGATTTAACTTTTAAGTGACTTTGGGTTTGGCGGGCTTTTTTCTTTTTCTTTTTTAAAAAAAAAAAAATAAAAATATTTAAAATAAATCGTGTCGTGTCGGGCTATCCCGGGATTTCAGGCTTTTGCGTGCCATGCTAAAAAAGCACGTGAATAATTCAGATTTCAAATTTGTTGTCTAAATCCTAAGTTTTTTCGTGCTTTTTCGATTCGGCCTCATCATGCCGTGCTTTTTTGGCGGCTCTAGTTTATACTGAGGAACAGAGGGAGTATTTGTTGTTAGTTTTATTTCTAAGATAGCATGAGAACGTCACTTAGATGAGAAGAGATGGCTGGAACATTCACAGTGGGGTAAATGCTAACAAGTGCCCTTGGTGCATTGGTTAAGAAGCAAAATGTAGTAAATAACCATTGAAAAATGCATTTTTTTAGATTCTCCAGACACGGAGTAATGTGCATTGATGATTGTTTTTCTAAGTATAGGAATCTTATATATATATATATATATATATTTAATGCTTGCTCTAGAGTTAGTTTTCAATATATATATTGTAAATTTTGTAAATTATCAAAGTTCTTTTGGTGCTATGATATTTAAACTTTTATAATACTCCCTTTAGGGGCCTTATAATAAGGACCGGAGTGAGTATTAAAAAAGCTTTTATTATTATTATTTTTTTGTCAAGACCAAATTAGCTTGTCACTATCAGTGAAGAATCGCAAATCTTCTACTCTCTCACTCACAAATCGCAAATCTCTGTGCAAGTGTGCGTCTTCTCTTCTCCGTGCAAGGTAATTTTTCTTTCCCCAATTTAAAAACCTTAATTTGTTAAATGTTCTCAGTTGTTAAATTTGAGCCCTAATCTCTTTGATTCGACGCTTAATTGTATGACCTAGGTTGAAAAACGTCATTGGGTAACTGGTTTAGGGATGACATTTAGACCTAAACCCGCGGGTAATACCCGCATCGGGTTCGGGTCCACAAATGGATCCGTGGGCAGCAAAAAACGGATTCTAATGGGTATTAAGAAAGAACGGGTCCAAGTAGTGGGTAGCCAGACTTGCGGGTACCTGGACTTGTGTATATATACACAATTACAAATATACCCTTAATATATTTACACACACTCAACGGAAAATTAGAAACCCTACCCCTTTCTAGTTTCTTCACTGCTTGCGGCTGGCTCCCTCCCCTAACTTTTTTTCCCTTCCCGCCGCAGCCGTCCCTCGTAGTTCCTCCGTCCCCCCAGTCGGCCGTCACTCTCCCTCTCACCTTCCACTTCCTCCGCTGTCCTTCCCCTCACTGGCGCTGCAGGCTGCAGGCTGCAGCCGCTGCTCGTCTACCCCTTTCTTCACTGCTGGCTGGCGGCTGGCTCCCTCCTTCCTCAGGTAATCTTCTCACTTTTTTTTTTTTTTTTTTTTTTCTAAAATTCAAAATAAATAAGTAATAACTATTATATTTATGTTTTTTTTTTTTTCCTTTTGAAGTTTAAGTCAATTTTATTAGAAAACTAAAGCCTCAAAAGCATTTACAGATGTACTGTTTAGCAAAGGCATTAAAATGGTTGGTGGTTCATCCAACCACAGCCTATTACTTTCAACATAGGCATATTTTGCTAGTGTAGTGTATCTGCTACTTTATTAGACTTCCTGCTTGTATGAACAAGATCAACAAAATAAAATTCACTAACTAACATAATGCTGTCGTGCACAATAGCATCTAAATAAGATTGGTTGCACTTCTTCCTCTTCCATGCATGCACAAGCTGGAGACAGTCTGTCATTAGGAGAGCATGAGTAATTCCAAGATCCAAAAGTGTGTTCATTACCCATCTCAAACATAAAGCTTCAGCTATTCTTGGTTCCAAAGCATTATGAAGTAATGAGTTTGCTGCGGCTAGGAAATTTTTGCGGTTTTCATATTTATGTTTTATTATTATTACATATGTTTAGGAAAATTTGTTTATGATATATTCTTTATTTGCTGATATATTTATAATGCAATCTGTTATTTTTTATTTATTATTATTGTATTATTTTTCTCAGCAAAAGACCAAAAGATGATGCATTAATAATTTATTTGCTGATTTATTAACCTGATTTTGTTGGTATATTTGGTATATAATCTTTGATATATTATTTATTTGCTGATTTTGTTGGTATATTTGGTATGTTTATGGTATTTATGTTAGGAAATCAATTTTTTTTTGTATTTATAATGTTTATTGATGTTGTGACTTTAGTTTGTTTCATTTGATATTATGAAATTTCGGTATGTATTTTTTTTGTCGTAAAAAACTTAGAAAATTTTACTAAAAAAATAGGTTTTTTTTTTTTTTTTTAAAGGATAATGGGTACCCGGGGACCTGTCTACCCGATGTGCAGCGGGTACCCGGGCAGGTCTGGGTTCAAAAAGCCTTGCACCCGGATGCATTGCCATCCCTATCGGTAATCTAAGTATTATCTAACATCATTAGTAAATTATTATAGGGCACGAAGCATTTTGGTTCTTTCATATACAGTACCAAATAATAAAAATAATAATACACTAACTCTTGTATGTGTCATGCATCTAATGTGAGTATACTCTAGTCATAGAGTGGTTGTTGAAGCAGGTAGATGGCAACGTGTTTTTGCTTTACTTCAAGTTTTGAACTGGCTCCTTACTTGTCTTTTTGGTTTTTCTTTTAATAGTAGCTAGCTAGCTAGTACACTTTCTGATCTCCTTTATTTTTCATGTGTTAGATACATAAATCTGTGTCCGTACCATACACAACCTTAAGCATCTCAAATATTATTGCTTAAAACTTACTAATTTATATACCACCACTTGCATTTTGTCTTCTTCTTCTTCTTCTTCTTTACATCCTGTTTGGTTGATAACATTGTTGATCTATCCACAAACCTTGGTTCATGAACCACTGATCTATGTTAAAACCGGCACAAATAACATTCAAGTTTTTTTGGTTCTTCATTCTTCCATTTATGTTTATATTTTGATGAAAATGAAGGGTTTTTCTTTCAGCCAGTGATAATCAGTATATATTAGTAAGTAATTAATAACATATTATGCCCTTTAGCCTTTCTTCCTTTCTTTCTCTATTGGTGTTACTTAGTCCATTTCGTCATGTTTAGTTTGAGAGTGGTTTAATCACCTAATGAAAGATTAAACTATTAATGATGAACTGATTTGGAACTCAAGAAAACTGATTTGGAACTCAAGAAAACTGATTTGAATCGTGTGAAATTTTTTTTAATAAAGAATGTGAATTTTTTTAGCATCTCGAATCTTGAGTATCATATAGTACAAACTCTCTTGCGTCTCTTTCTGAACAATGGAATTTTCAAAAATCCACTTATAAAAACAAGTTTTCTTATGTTAAAATCGGAATTTTTAAAAAATCCAATTTTAAAAATTAGTTTTATGTAGAAAAAACTGGTTTTCTGAAAAATCCGGTTAAGAAAACCGGTTTTTTGAAAAATCCGGTTAAGAAAACCAGTTTTTTTTTTTTGAAAAATCTGGTTAAGGAAACCGGTTTTTTTACCAGTTTTTTTGAAAAATCTGGTTAAGAAAACCAGTTATTTTTTTTGAAAAATCTGGTTAAGAAAACCGGTTTTAGAAAAATCCATTTAAGAAAAACCGGTTTTTGAACCAGTTCTAGTTAAAACCGGTTTTACTTTTGAAAACCGGTTTAGAACTAGTTTATATCCGGTGCAAATCCAATTGTAAATGTAGAAACAGTTTGGTTAATTATCTGATCCATTTAATTTGGTTAATTGGATCATGGACATGAATACCCCTAATTCCAGGTGGAAGTTTTATTTGTCGGCATTTCACCCCATCAGCTAAACTAAACTAGGGACAAGTGATGAAAAATGTTCATGCATACTATTTATTGGAAGTTAATTGAATCAAGATAGGATAGGATGATGAAAAATAGCTCGAGGGAATCTTTTTCAGTAGTAAATAAGGAAGAAATGATTCTACAAAATATAGTAGATAAGTGTAATCATTTCTAGTTGTAGTGTTATCAATCTTAACCTTGAAAAAAAAAATTAATGAAAGCAAACAAATTATCCATCATATCATATAGTCCCTGCAAAGAGATTGATCAAGGCAGCCTACAAATGCTGTCAACTTAGTCGATCCACGGCTATAGATAATAGCGGCGTATGTAACGTTATGCAGGTTAGAATGACAGTAATATAAATCATGGTATAAGTGATGCAAGCACACACTAACTCTCTAACAACCTAGCCATAACTATCTCTTTGTTCCTCTTTGCTAAAATTAAAGGTGTGCCCACTTTCATACACAGAAAAGTGCGTTCTTGTGATCCCTTTTCAACTTCCTTTTCAATTTTCTTGTGTTTCACGCTCACCATGGAGAATGTAGCGGGAATGGAATCCTCGGAAAAATGGAGTGAGTTTCCACTTAATATCCTCAACGTATTTATCCAGCTCCACTGCAAAGATGTTACTATGCCATTATCACCGGGCTCGTTGACATACGCAAATGCCTTATGCAAATGGACAATAAGAGATCGTTGACATACGCAAATGCCTTCGCGCTTATATCAAAGAGCCCAGTGATAATGACATGGTGACATCTTTACTTTATTTGTAGTGGAACTGGATAAATACGTTCAGGATACTAGGAGGAAGCTCACCCGATTTTCCGAGAGATTTTTGTGCCCAACCATTACCGCTACATTCTCCGTTCTGAACGTGAAGCACGAGAGGATATTGGAGAGTAGGTTTAAGAGGGATCACAAGACGCACTTTTCCTTTTCCTGTATATGTAAATGGCACACCTTTGATTTTAAAGACCTAGTTATGACTAGGTTCAGAGAGTTAGTGTGTGTCTTGCATGGCTTATACCATCATTTATATTACTTTATATTACTGCCATTCTAACTTGTATAACACTAAATACGCTATTATCTGTCGGTTAAGTTGACAGCGTTTGTAGGCTGCCTTGATCAATCTCCTTGCAGAGACAATGATGATTTGTCTGCTATGATGAATGATTAGCTGAGCTGCTATATTTTGTAGAATCATCTCTTCCTTATCATTTGCTGCTGAAAAAGATTCCCCTAGAGCTATTTTTTTATCTATCATATCGGAATTCATTTACCCTAATAGGTTATATGCAATATGCAAGACTCATCTTGCATGAACATTTTTCATCATTTGTCCTTGGTCTAGTTTACCTGGTGAAATGCCGACAAATAAAACTTCCATCTGGAATGACAGATAATGATTGGGGACGTTGGAGATCAACAGTGAAGCAAATTCCTGAACTTAATCAACATTATGAATATGTAACCCCACGTTCCCGAGCCGCACCTCCTTCCTATCCCATCTATCTCAATAGCCATAGCAATTATAGAGTGAATGAATTAGTTCAATTCGCCAAACTTGGGAGAAATCTATTTGCTCACTGCGTTGAAAGCCATGCTTTTATTGAAGAAAACCTTGAGTGTTCCTTTCCCAAGTTCTGCGTCATGGCCTACCATCTTTTGGCTCTTGTGAAGACAAATTATGAAGATTGGCATCTAGAAAAAGTGTATTAAGGTTTGTAACGCTCTTCTATTGTTTTCTTGTTTATACACTTTTTTGACCTTGCATTTCATTTTCCATATATATGCCCATCTTGTTTAGTATGTGTTTTTTAACTTGATTATGCTCTTTTTTATATGCCCATGTTGAAAATTGGGATTGAAATTCAAATTCAAATTGAATTTTGATGAAGTGGTGAAATTGGACTTGGAATTGGGTGATTGTTATTTATTTGCATTTATGTGATGTTAATGCTGCAATTTTGGTATCAAATATCTTTTGTATATTGCTCAGCTTATTGTGCAGGTTATTTTCTCTGTTATGTAGGGTCTATATTGGACAGATTTTTTTGTATGTTGCATTGCATTTGATTTTGTTCTATTGTCATGGATCTCATACCCTTTTTTGCTGTTTGCAGGCTCCATTTGGTTGACAACCCTTGAGCTTGACTATTCCCAGAACTACTCATTGACATTTGGATGCAGAAGTTATGTTAGATCTTTAGACTTTCGTATTAGTTTTAATTTTCGGTACTGTTAGACTCTTGTTCTTGTTGTAGTGTGTATGTTTCTTGGGATCAGTTTTAATGGTTATAGTCTTTCAATTGATATTTGGTAATTGGTACTTCTAGTGCGACAAGACAGTTTATATAAAATAGTTATTTGCTGTGGATCATTGAATTTAAAATACATATGATAAGGTTTATGTGTTACTTTAGATGTGCATCTTGTAGTGATGGGAAGGCACATAGAGTAAAAATCAAATTTTGTATCTAAAAAAATCAAATTGTTGAAAAATCTGGATTTGTAAACCAGTTTTGTATGGAAAAAACGGTTTTTTTTTAATTATTTTTTAAATCTGGTTTTAAAAACCAGTTTTTTAGTGGGAAAACCGGATTTTTGAAAAAATCCATTTTAAAAACCAGTTTTGGGAAAGCCCTCTCGCCATCCTCCTCCACTATTTCACCTCCAAACATGGCTCGGTCTTCTTCTTCAGCTTACTTGGTATTACTCCTCGCTGAACGCCTCGGTTTTGCTACCGAGTAAGTTCTTCCATACAGTCCACCTATACCTATGCTAATGTCTACTTTCTTATTTTTTCACATTCATAATTCATCTACTTATATACCACCCATTTACGAATTTTTGTTGCAGGCAACTTGCCTTTTACACTGGACCATAGTCACATAATTATCTCATTTACCCTGCGAATTGCGTACCGAATTCACCGTATCGCGTACCACGTATTGAATTCGTCTCAAAGAAAGTCTTATAAAAAATACTTAAAAAGTGACGAACCCAATAAGAATTGCATATACGTACCAATACTTGTACCACGTATTATGTGACTATGCACTGGACCCACAGGTATACTCTATATATTTTACACTATCACAATTCTTGGTTAGCTTCTCTTATTCAAGCTTATCCACCCAAAATATTGGATATCGGACACAAATTCAATACATCCTCACTATTTTTTGTTTTTGTATCAAATTGAACATAGTTTATAAATTGAACTGTCTTTCGTTTGTTTGTCCAATTGGGGGTCTAGTCTACTCAATGCAACATTTGGCAATGCGACAGAAATGATTATATCAATTTATGCATTGAAAAATGGTATGATCAGGGTTGTTCATCAATCTTTACTTGGTTCAATTTTGTCAAATATGCTGCTAGTTCTCAGCTGTGCTTTCTTTACCGGTGGGATTGTCCACCACAAGAAAGTTCAGGTTTTTAATAAGGTACATATCAATCATGACCTGGTTCAAAATTAGTAAGTGTAATTGTTTCTTTGCATTGAGTTTTGTGACATCTTCATGTTACACAATTTACATTGTAGTTGGCCTTTGCAACAGGCAGCTGCTGTTGTCAATTCTGGGTTACTGTTGATGGCTGTGATGGGAATACTCTTCCCTGCTGTGCTTCACTTCACTCACTCAGAGGTTCACTTTGGGAAGTCAGTGTTATCTCTCTCAAGATTCAGCAGTTGTATAATGCTAGTGGCATATGCAAGCTACCTTTTCTTTCAACTCAGAGATCAGCAAAATCTTTATAGTCCAGTTGATGAGGTTAGCTCTTTTGCTCCATTTTATTTTTAATTTTTCACTCTATCTTTTAGTTCGTGACGTATAATTATTTTATCATGCACCATGTGATCTACTTGGGATGAATATCATCTGCTTATGCCATCAATCTTCTCTTTCTAAGTATTCAAGCTACATAGTCTATATTAGATGCTTGGACGTCGATTTTTTCACTTAATTTGAGATGGATATATGTACTTACCACAAGTTACAATATCTTAAATGCTTACCATGGTCATCTACTTCATCATTCAATTCTTGAATTTTCTGTTTTGACTATTAGTACTACAGTTTTACTGATCACTGTTTTGCTAGTAGGACCTTATTTTACATGTGGAAACTTGAAGTTACAAGGTTTAATTGAGTTATCACTTGAAAAATACATAAGCTGTGTGTACCTCAATAAAATGTGGATTTAAATTTCCAAATGTCAATATGAGCATATTGTTCTTTTGTGCTGCATTTATTAGAAAAATTTTAGTTTTTTCCTGTTTCAGTGTGGATCTTTTCTTATTGTTTTGTTCAGAATACTAAATATATAGCTTATTAAAAAAAAAAAAAAGAATACTTGGTATATACAGTATTTCGAAATATAGAAGAGTTTATCAGTTTTTTCTTGTTCTTCTCTTTGATATGATGCAGGTAGCGGATAATAGTGGATAATAGTGAAAATTCAGACGAGGAGGAAGAACTTGAATTAACTAAATGGGAAGCCATAGTCTGGATTGCTATTTTGACTGCATGGGTTTCTGTACTGTCTGGTTACATTGTAGATGCCATAGAGGCATAGCCGTAGAGTATCTTTCCAAATTTCTTGAGCATTATGCTTCTATAATATATACACTTGAAGTTTCTATTCTCCTGGAATGTAATATTGGGGCCTGGCAGGGAGCGTCTGAGTCATTGAATATGTCAGTGGCCTTTATTAGTGTCATCTTACTTCCAATTGTGGGCAATGCTGCCGAGCATGCAATTGCTATCATGTTTGCCATGAAGGACAAGCTTGTAAGTGGTTTTCATTGCATATGCTAATTTTTTTGGGGAGGATTTTGTTTATGCTGTTGACGGATTCAATCACCACAGGATATCACAATTGGAGTTGCTGTTGGATCATCTACACAGATATCTATGTTTGTGGTGTGGAATTGAACTCTCTGTAAAGTGTAAAGGATTATTTGGATAATTGGGATGTATATTTACTATATCTATATGTCAGTAAACTAATCTGGATATCCCAGTGTCATGGGAAGCTTATATCTTGTATTCATTTAGTACTTTTTAAAATAGGATGATGGTCAAAGAGGAAAAAAATATGATTATTCTTGTCTCTTGAAAATTGTAGATCCCCTTCTGTGTGGTTGTTGGATGGTGCATGGGAAAAGAAATGGACTTGAATTTTCAACTCTGAGACTGCCACACTTTTTTATCACTGTGCTGGTAGTTGCGTTTATGATGCAGGTATGTGATTTCTTTTCCTCCCCCGTGGAAATTGGGTTGTTAGAGGTTGTTAATATTTCCCGACTTTGAGCCATTAATATTTGGAAGCCTGGTTCTCTTTTAAAGCGTGTAGTCAAGCCAAAAATTCATAGTGTACGTTTTTTATGCCAAGTAACAAGTCCAAATTACTGAACAAATATTGAGATTTGAGGGGACTTCAAGAATACAGATGAATCTTATTGCTCTCAGGAAACCTAATTCAAGAAGGGAACTATGATAATTGTAATTCTATATTCTGTTTTGTTTTGTGATTACTGACTTCCAGAACCTCCTTTTGCATATTATATGTGTTCCCATGTCTTTGTGCAACGCGCATGCATGTGCAAAATAGTTGATTGAGGAGAGAAAGGGATAAGCTGGCTAGCCATTAGCCAATACCTAAATGCGAATGCACTAGTTTTATGTCATAATTGTCAAGTTTGTATCTAGAGTTGCGTTTTCCTTGTTACTACTATTTTTTCTTTGTTTATTACGTTTATCTTTAAATTGCTTTTATCCCTGCAGGAAGGAACCTCAAATTATTTCAAAGGCTTGATGCTTATTCTATGCTATCTTATAGTTGCCGCCAGTTTTTTTTTGTACATGTAGACCCTCAAAATCAAGGTTGTCAAACTCGCGAGTTTACGTAAACTCGTGAGGCCAAGGTAAACTCGACTCGTAAACTCGTACGAGTTTACCTCGAGTCCACTTATTTTAAAATTAACCTATAGATAACTTTCATAGTTTCCATTTCATAGTTTTTACTCTAAAAATTAAACATAAATATTTAAATGTTGCTATAGCATATAAGAACCCAATAAATAATATTAGCAAACCAACTTAACAACAACCAAATATGATGGTTTTATGATTTAAGTGGTTAGTTAAGTAAAAATAGTGGTTATAGTGTTATTTTAGTGAAAATATCGTTCAAAGATTGATCAGTATCCTCTTTGTTTACCGTTGGATTGTGCTCAAATTTTTATATACGCTTCCTAACTCGTTTATCTTGACATCCGACGGTGGAAATTTTGTTTTGAGAAGTAAAAGCTCAAGAAAATTCAAATATCCGTAAGGCCACTGCTGTTTACCCGAGTTTGCACGAGTTTACCCGAGTTTAGTGGGAAGCGAGTTTGCATGCGAGTTGACTCGATTCTATTGGTAGGATACGAGTTTACGAGTTAACTCGCGAGTTTGACAACCTTGCTCAAAATGGTGAGTTTACTGAGAATAATGGACTATTATATAAGGAGGCTGAGAGCTTGTTAAACGGGCAACAACAACAACCATGACTAACCACCTCTCATGTCTAGTTTATACATGCATAATATGGTAACCAAAAGTGGATTTGGTAGTTGCTACATGTCAATTGGTTAATAACACATTAATATGCCAAAAGTAGTCATTGATGCATTTAACATAAGCATTGGACTCGCTGTAATTGTGATTTTGGAATGTTGGTGCAGATGATGACTAACTATACAAGGTGTTGTGCTGTGATTCCTTTCTTTTCCACTGCTACGGATCATACAGAAGGGTAGTAAGCAGTGTGCTTCAATGAATGGGTTCTAGAAAATACATGAACCCATTTAACAGACATGGTGTTTTAAACCTGCTTGAAAGAATTGATCTGGAGCAATGAATGCACTACGCTGTCAATTATCAGAGTTGTATTATAATGAATTTTGAAAGGATGGGTTATTGTGTATCTGTTTTATTATTTTAATCTTCATAGTTGTCACTTGTCATTCATTTACAATAATAGACTTTTTACTCTTATTGTTGTCTCCAATGAAGAATTGCAGTGAAGACAACCGAATATTCCGGATTCCTTCCTCTTTTAGGTTGTGGCTTCTAGTTCTGTAACTTGTTGTCCACAGTGGTCAGAATGGTTACACCTTTGAGTGTGATGTTTAATTATGTCATATATAATAGCAATGCTGAAAATTTTCATCTATTTTGCTCTATTGTAAAGCTCACTTTTTCACTCATTTTGTTACATTTTTTCCTACATTATTTGTTGCTTATTTTGAAAAATTACCTCGTCAATCTTGAATTACGTTGCAAGCATGCAAAATTACCCTTCATCGTCTCCTTATGAGACCCTCCCTAATGAACAAATAGTTCTCATGCATGATGCAAAGTTGAAATTCAAACCAACCAAAAAAAAAATAAAAATCAAAGAATAAAATACAACTAGTATTTTAATTTACCCATTTACCAAATTGGTTTCTTGTTTGTCACAGGTGTCATAATACTTTTGACATCATACTAAAAAAATTTAATTATTTATCGAGTGTGTTGAGTTTTGTTGGTTTAGTGTTTTTCTGCTACATTTTAATATTTTATAAAATAATGTATTTCTATGATTTGAATTTGATAATTTCTCTCACAATAAATAAAATTATTTCATCTAAAAAAAGATGACAAAAGTTGCCTCAAAATGGTAGTACATAAAATATTGGCTATTCCATCTTATATATTCTTGATAAAAAAAATAAAAAATCAAACAAACTCACTTCGTCATCAGTTTCTTCTTTTCTTCAACACCGTTCGTTGCCGTCACTTGTTTGTTGCATGTTCCAATGGCTCTTCACCTTCCTGTTCCTACTTCCGTTGGCCGTTTCAACTCAACAACCTTAACCTCTCCGCCTTCACGAAAAGTCACTACCTTTGCCACTCTCTCACAACCTCCAAGTGATGCAGTGAACTGGGTCGATGCTACTTCCACTTTTTTCGACCATGACAAACGACCCATGATGTTGTTTGATGGTAATCATACCCTCAAACTACTTTTTTTATCTTCCAATTTTATCATATGATATGGAAGAAAAATGGTTTAATAATGAAAGTGCTTGATAACTGTTATTATTAGGTGTTTGTAACTTGTGTAATGGGGGTGTCAAGTTTGTTCGTGATAATGATCGAAATAAGTAAGGGTTCTAATGTTCTATCTCCTTTTTCATGCGAAAGTTTATAGCTTTTGATTATTTCAAAGTAAAAATTAGGCATCTCATAAATAGGAGTAATTTAGAATGAAAATTGAGCTTATAATGGAGTATTTTGTTGATAAAAAAGAAAAGGGGGGTTTGGGGAGCGTATAATCTGTACTACCCAGCCCAATACAATACAATACTACCCAGACCATTGAAGTAAAAACCCTAGAGTTAGAGTTGATTGTATTGTATGTCCTTCTCCCTTCTCAATCTTTCCCTCTTTCCCTCCTTCCTTCTCAATCTCAATCTCAGTTCAGATAAGATGGGCAATAATCAGACGAAGAACAACAATAGATCAGCCGCGTTCAGAGAAAGAGAAGAAGAAGAAGAAGAAAAAAAATCAATTCTGTTTCTGATGATGAAAAACGGAGAGCTCATAGGCATCGATCTGAGGCTGAGGGACGGTGGTGATTGTAGCAATTGGGATGATTTTTCACATCCACCCCCCTTTGCTCCGACTCGTGTGTTTCTCGATCTACAAAATCACGATGATTACCCCATAGGCATGCGACACTTGAAACTCGGAGGCAAACACTATTTCTGTGGCGGTGCACTTAAACCCCATTATCACTTTCAGGGTCCTGCCGATTACTACTCCGACAAAGTCTTCCAGTTGGATACTGCTACTGCCACCACCACCACCACCACCACCACCGTAATCAAAGACCCTCGTGCTGTGTTAAAGCTTGTCACCACCACTCATCTTATCGAACCCAAATTCGCTGCGATTGTTGCCCATATTAAAGGTAGCGTCTATCTTTTTCATGACGGGTTTTGGTTTAGTAGTGGTCGTAACGTGCATCGTGTTCCCAACCGCGATGTTCCATTTGAACGTTTGGATTATAATAATAATAATAATAATAATAATAATAATAATAATAATAATAATAATAATTTGAATTCTGATCCTCCTCCGTTTTCTTGCCGTCAACTGCCTACTCCTCCTTTCATGAGATCCGATCAAACTAACACTATACCCTTTAATTATCCTTTTACTAGCCATTTTGTTATTGAGGACAAGTTGGCCATCTTTTGTGATAGTGTCAATACCATCCTAACCTTCACTCCTACTGAAGATGGTCCTGGTGGTAAGTGGTCGCACCATGAATTTTGTCCTGTTGAGGACTCTTTTCGCAAGTTCTGTCGATTTGATGTTCCCGAAACTGGACTCTATTTACCTCCTCAGGAGTTTTCTGTTCCTGATCCTGATGCTGACTCTGACTCATTGGGAGTCTTACTTTCCATTCAACTGTTAATGCTTGATGGTTATGATGATCCTATCGGTGATGCTGTTGATATTAATTATGATTTCTGCTGTCGTTATACAATCTATGCTTACGCTATTTCTAAAACAACTTTCCAACCCAAGTTGTGCCAACAACTCGGTGATCAAGTATTGTGTGATATCCTTACCAATCCTCATCTCAATACAACTCCTGTGAATCACTCCACGCCGGTAAGCCCCTACCTTCTGGACCTTGGTAAAGGTGATGAAGAGGGTTCCAGGAGAATTTGTGCAATCTTGGCTGCTGATTGCATCGACTACATTCCTTACCTCTTCCTATCCGTTTTCGACGTGCGAATGAATCATAATTATAATGCACCTGCTGCTGCTGCTGCTGCTGCTTCTTCTTTTGCTTCTGTCACACACAATTTCCTCTCTGTTTCCCCACCCATCAAAAAGCTTGCATTCAGAATGGACACGGAGAAAGGTTTTATGTTTTATAACAATCCCGTACTTGATGCCTTCCTCATTTAGGTCAGTATTGTTTTCTCGACTCTTTCTTGTTGCTACTGTTACATTATGGATTTCATACCCTATTCTTTAATTTGCATAACATTTATACTTGCATGCATGCCTCTTTGTCCTTTTGGTGTATATATATTTTACTGCTATGTTATATTCAGTACCTTGTTTGGCAATATTGTTCTCTTGGCAAACCTGATTTTGTATTCCACTAATTCAGTTTGCAGAAACAAGGACAATAACATACATTTGGTATGGTTTTGTTAGGAGTTGCTGTGTGGAGATGCTGTTTCGGTCTCCGTATGTAGAGGGTATTTCCTGGATTAGAAGATAAACGAACATACATGGACTTCATTCATCATCCTAGCTATTTTATGTGATGTTTTGACTTTATGGGCTAAACAATGAGGACGTTGTTCAAAACAGATGTTTTAGTTGTAAAGTTTTATTCCCTTGGAACTTTGTGGACTTGTGAGTTTATAGATAATGTAATTAATGTCTAATTAAGCAAAGTTTTCTGCACCTAATTTTTCCAGCATCCTGTGTTTAATCTGTTAATGCTTAGTATATATTGTATGTTTGCACGATATAAGATGGCATGGATGATCTTATCTATATCTCGAGCATCAAAGGATTGTATCATGTGTTGATGATTCTTTATCAAATGAAGAATGTTGGAAATTAACATATCAGGTGGAACATATCCACTATCTGCAGCATCGCAAGATGCTGGCAACCCCAAAAACACTTTCTCCACATTCAAAAATCTTGTCCATTGATTCCATGAACTTATCAAGTTACTAAAACTACCTTTGTTATCATACTCACAATCAGGGTTGTTGTAAAACTGTATCCAGACATAGTCGAAAATCCTTGTCTCAAGTGCGACGTTGAGTTCACTATCAGGAAAAGGGTACTGAGGTGCTGCACTTTAGTAAACATTTCTTGTTGGAGTGCTATGTGGCTTGAGGTAATGTGCAAGTTCATCCCAATGTTGTGGTGTGGAGATTTCAATGTCAACATCAATACCATCTAATATAGCATCGCCAAGTGGACGTTACGAAGATGAGTCGTTACCAGCTAAGAAATTGTTCATCAGAGGAAGTTAGATTATAAGAACCATCTGCTCCTCCTATAGAGAGGACTTCGATACCTTGCGTTTGGCAATACTTGATATCTGTGCTTAATGTGATGCAATCGTTGGAAAAAGGGTCACAATGACTTGCAAGGTTGAGTTCAGGGGCTGTGCCATTCCCAAATTTGTTAAGGAAGGCTATGATGACATAGGAGTATTTACCGGTTGCACATGTTTCTGTTAGGTTTCCCTCATTGCCATTTTGACCCCAGTATCAATTAGAAGGATGAGTAGGAAAACTATTAAAGAGATAAGAGAGTGATGAATGCTTACAATCATCTTTATTTCTCTTCATATATTAGCATTGAAAAGGCTAAGTACAAGGTCTTGAAAAACTTTATGATAATTTTCATTTTCCAGTCACGAGCTTGGCTTTGTAGTTTGTAGGACTGACTTGTTGGGATGCAAAACACAAACTCTGGCATATACTACTATAGTAGTATAAATTAATGAGGATAATTATATTTTTTCATGCTTTAATTTAAAAAATTATTTTAACATTGGAATTTTATCATTTAAATATGTATTAAAATTTTTTCAAATATATTATTTTATATTACAATAATAAACAAACGATAAGTAAGAAAAAAAAATAATAAATAACTTCTCGTCCTCCTCAGAGTGCTGCTGGTTTGATGATGCATGCATTCTTGACATGGACTACTTTGTGAAGACACTTTCAGGCATCAAAGAAAAAGGAGTTCGTGCAGATTTGATTGGTTCCATCATCACTCACTATGCCTCTAGATGGCTCCATCCCGTGCAACTTCCTTCTTCGCCTTCTCAGAACAGCCAACATGGTTAGTGTCTCTCTATAGCACTACTACTTCATATACATACATACATATATATATATATATATATTGGATTAACCGGATTGCACGGATTAGGCAGAAAGATGCCATTGACCTATGTTATATGAGATTGTGGAGCACGAAGGACAGCATTTCTTTCCCCAGGCTGTCTTAATCTGAATGGCAGCGATTGCCATTTGATATATAGGCTATTTGCCTTGCTATTCCTCCTCGTCTATTAAAAAAGAGAAGGTAAGAAAGTCATATCGGCAAGGAAGAAGAGCGCATATATATATATATATATATATATATATATATATATATATATATATTTCGATACGTTCTAGATACTTTTTCATTTTTTATATTTTTTAGTTTTAATTATTAAATAAAGCGTTAGTTTAACCCTTATTAGATAGATTCATCAAGTTTTTTTTTAAACACATATATGACCTTTAAAAGACTTTAGATAGTGCAAAGTGAGGGAATTTATTTTGCCACCCCATGTTCTATGGTTGTCACCCCAAATTTTAAAATAATACCCATCATGCTCTTTTAAAAAAAACATATTTTAACACGGGTCGTAAAGGGGCACTACGACCATCAGGTCGTAACACCCCCTTACGACCCTTTAAAAACACAATTTTAATACGGGTCGTAAGCAGGTGTTACGACCTGCTGGTCGTAGTACCTGCCTGCTTGCGACCACATATTTTTTAAAGGGTCGTAAGTAGGTGTTACGACCTGCACCTATTTACGACCCGTCTTACAACACGTTTTTTAAACAGTCGTGATGGGGTGCTACGACCTTCACCCATTACGACCCATTATATAGTGATTACCAGCAGATGTGGAAAGAAACTAGTCACTCCATATGCTTTTTTTCATTCTTTTAATGAACACTATTACAAGCATTATGTTGTTTATCTTTTAAGACAATATAGTAGCCTTCCCTTTGCTGATTAAGTTAAATTCTTTCTTGTTTCATGAAGGGAGTTGCTGGGCATTCTCCACGGTTGCTGCAGTGGAAGGTATCAATCAAATTGTAACCGGCGAACTGATCTCTCTATCAGAACAAGAGTTGGTGGATTGTGACAAAAAATATAACATGGGATGCAATGGAGGTCTCATGGACTATGCATTCGAATTTATCGTTAAAAATGGTGGCATTGATACCGAAGAGGATTACCCATACCGTGCTCGTGATCATACATGTGATCCAAACCGAGTATGTTCTATTTTCTGTGTCCCAAGCCTTTGTGCTTATCTTTGAGTCATGTAACTTATTACACCTTTAACTTAAATATAAATATCTTAATCTAATTATATGCTTCTCTTTTTTAATGTTGTTAGAAAAATGCTCGGGTAGTCACCATTGATGGATATGAAGATGTCCCACCAAATGATGAGCAATCCTTGAAGAAGGCTGTTGCATATGGAGTGTCTAGTTTCTTTCCACATCTGCTGGTAATCACTGTATAATGGGTCGTAATGGGTGCTTACGACACCCCATTACGACTGTTTAAAAAACGTGTTGTCAGACGGGTTGTAAGTAGATGTTACATCTGTTGGTCGTAGCACCTGCTTACGACCCTTTAAAAAATATGTGGTCGTAATCAGGTACTACGACCAGCAGGTCGTAACACCTGCTTACGACCCGTATTAAAATTGTGTTTTTAAAGGGTCGTAAGGGAGTGTTACGACCTGATGGTCGTAGTGCCCCTTTACGACCCGTGTTAAAATATGGTTTTTTAAAAGGGCATGATGGGTATTATTTTAAAATTTGGGGTGACAACCATAGAACATGGGGTGGCAAAATAAATTCCCCAAAGTGAAAGATTTTTTTTTTTTTTTTGGGGGGCATAAATCAAGTTCTTAGAAAAACTCGAATGGCGAAATTTTAAATCTTTTGAGGACTTAATCGATAATTAAAAAAAAAACTTTTGAGCAATTATCTTGTGAAATGTGTATGTTTTGAGGATTGAATTGAGTGTGTAATTTATTTTTTTTTAATTATTTTATTGATTTGTTTCCATGTAGATATGATATGAAGCTCTTAAGAGTGAAGCTGGTAAAATGTTACTCAGGAGATCAGGAAGAGCCCCTGATGATATCTCAAGTGTTGTACTTGTTGAAAAGGACAGGTACGTGTGTTTAAGGTTCAAATGTATTCAATTCAGACCCAAAAAAAACAAAAAACAAAATTCTGGTTATTGACAATCCTTTAAGGTTGCAACTTGCAAAGAGGTGCTAGGAAATTCAGTTTTATTAGGTCCAGTTTTTGTTAAATTTTCGGTAGTCTACTCAACCTAATGGATTATTATAGTATCCAACAGGAAACTGCAAATTAATGATTTCATATTAAACAGAAAAAGAGGATTAGAAGCTAAATGTATGGCTCCCTATTTAATGCTAGATCATACATCAAGTCAGAAGCTGTGCTGAAGATAATGGAATATATAGACTTACCCTTTCCACAGCTAGCGTTGCTTCTACAATTTGTGCCTCCGTAAGTAGCTCCAGCAATTTTTATCCTGTTATTTTAATGCTGAATGAGAACAGGCTTGACGATATATGCCATGGATTACTACAGGTTTGTCAGGGATTTTGTTTATGACAATGTTGCAAACAACCATTACACGATTTTTGGTCGTTCGGAATCATGTGAAATATAGTGTCATTGGCATCTTCTTGGCATGAATACAGGTGATAACAGATTAGTAATAATTATGTGCTAAGTTTAGAAACTAGGCTTCTGTTTTGTGAATGTGAATAATTCAATGTTCTGGTTGAAGGTGACAAGGTTGGAGTCTTTGTGTAGTACTGTATAAAAGGCAGCTTCGCTCTTTATATATTAGTTATTTTATTTGATAGAAGGAAAGCGAATCTATTAAATATGCTGTTTCTGTTTGTCTTATTGCCTTTTGCTATTGTTTCAAGTAAACTGAATTCTTTCAACTCAACCTTGATTCATATTTTTCTCTCAAACAAAGATCATCCTGACTTGTGCTTCTGTTACGCTGTTTATCGAGATTCATGTTACATTAGTCCTTTTGAGATTTGATTATTTTCTTCTATTAAAAAAAGAGATTTGATTATTTTACAGTAATTTTTTTTTTCACAGGTTTCCCTGGAAAAACATTACACTTGTGCTACATTGCTAGTTGAATTGAGTTAATAGCAATTATTTTACAGTAAAAGGAGAAAAAGGACCATATCTTCCAGATAAGTTTTTGACTTCTAATCATGCAGAAGATAGAAGAAGAAGACAGAAGTGTCAAATCTGTGAAGTGAATATGATAGTGAAGTAACTACCCAAAAATGTATGCCAGTAAATTTCTATAGCAAGAGCAAATCTAAGCCTCAACTTTTGTTGCTATTAGATGAATAAACTCTTCATTGTTGATAGATCTAGTTGTGATGAAATCTACATATAGCTGCTTCTAGGAAGTAGAAGACAAAAGAATTTTGAATAAATTGTAAGTGATACACTTCAATACTATTTCATATGGTCCAATAAATTAGGAGGTCAGAATTCAAGAACTTCCTTTATCCACGTAGGAAGCCAAATAGATATATGTGTTGCATGCCAAATCATCTCATGTTTTGGATATTGGTCCTCTTTCTTCTGGATAAAGCTTGAATAATCATGTACCTGGAAATAAGAGTTTCAAACTAGAATTCAATGAGGCATTCATACTCTAGCATGTGTCCTGAGCATATGAAATTGAATCGTAGCTGTATTTGTAATTGAGTAAACCCTCGCTTTAGTCCTCCAAAGATAATAGTGTCACCGATTAGGTTCTTCAAAGTTTTGCATCACCGATTTAGTCCTTAAATTATATTAAGACAATGTTAAATCAAAGGACTAAATTGATGACTTAAGTTGTTAGAAGGACCGATGCAATAACGTTTTAAATCTTTGAAGAACTTAACTGATACAGCAAATTTTCAAGAACCTCACCAATGACACGATTATCTTTGGAACAGTACTAGATTGAGGGTTTTACTCATATATATATTGAACTGCTCTATAAAGTAGTAGATTTAGGATTTGTACATGCCAGCTTGAAGAAAAGGCTGTGGAACCAGAACCATTCATATTGGATGACGCTCTAGGAAAGGAATAGTTGAATTCTCTCCCGGCTTTCCTGTGTATATCATAGCTAAGCCATATGCATATCTGCCAAATTAGCCATTGCGTGAGGTTAGCCAAAGTATAAAACAATTCTCGGTTAAATATGTTTTTAATCCTTTAAAATATAGTAAGTTTTGTTTTTAGTCCTTAAAAAAATTTTCTGTTAGTTTTGGTCTTTATAAGTTCTAATATTTTTGTTTTAGTCATTGTGGATGATGTGTCAATATCACAATTGACAAGAAAAGAAAACATGATAATTATAATTATTTACCCGAGAAGCAAGATGATGAGTGCTATGACCAGGTAGAAATATTGATACCATCTGTACTTTGCTTTACGTTTGACATCATATCCTGGAGGTATATATTTACGGTTTACATATCCATATTGAGGGCGCATTAGAAGGATAAAACCAAGGAAAAACCCTGATAGGAATCCTCCTATGTGAGCTGAATTGTCCACATGAGGTAGAAATCCAACAGCCAAGTTTAGGCCAATAATCACCACTAGACTTATAAGAGCTGTACACTGAACCAAACACAATAATGGGATAAAGTTAGTCCTTAGAGACAACATAAAGACATAATACACATATTGTTTTGCAATGTATAACATAGGAAAAGAATGTCATTGGATTGCACTTTAAATTAATTTAATATAGATAGATATTCATTTTTCACTTTAAGATGAGTCGATGACAATTTACTAAAGTTTTGATGAACTTTAGATAAATCACATCACTAAAGCTAGTCGTTGTGGTTGGAGAACTTGATAACATATAAACCCACATCAAAATTCCATATTTTCGATGCAAGACTCAAGTCTTACATATTGCAATTTGATCCTAACATCACACTCTGCTTCATAGTCCTGGTTCCCACAAAATTGATTGAACACTAACACAACAATGCATATGCCACCACGGCACCAGCTAGGCCACTTATTTGTAGCCGAGAGACAATCACATCATAAAAACTAGCTATTCCCTACATCGAAATCTCATATTTCCATTGAGGGATTCAAATCCCAATACCTTGCAATTTGGTCCTGGCAAGCTTTTTGCTGAGATTGTGGGCATGTCTATAGAAACAACTTAACTAAGAGGTTGGTCAATAAATCTTCTAACCACTGAACACTGCATAAAAGTATCAGGACAGAGACTCAAGGTAAACAAAAATTACCTTATTTGCATAGATAGTCCAGTTGGTTAGTAGCTCAGAAAGCATGGCTCCAAGAAGTCCAAAAAGTGCACCAGATGCTCCAACAGATATGGTTACTGTTACTCCATCACGTTTCAAATGCATAAGAGATAACAAACTTCCCCCAAAACCAGAAAGTATATACAAGAGTCCAATTCTCACTGCCAAATAATCCAACACATCAATATTAAAAAATCAAGTAATAAGGAAGGTCTTCATCAATTCATCATCATCAGCAGCAGCAGCTTCTAGAGAGGTTCAGTTAAGGGGATAATTAAAAACTTAGTAAAATGCTTACAAAATCCAAATTCCTGCTCAAGCCTAACACCTATAAATAGAAGGCTGAACATGTTGGCAAGCAAATGTACAACTCCAGCGTGAAGAAACATGCAGGTAAAGAAGCGCCACGTTTCATTGTCATACACTATTAGGTCCTTTTCAAGGGCTCCTAATTTCCGCAGCCTGTACAAAATTAACAATCCTGCTACTTGAATATCAAGTTCTGGATATCATATTTGATATAATATACCTTTAGTCTAATTTTTTTTATATCATTTTTAATATACTTGTATTTCAGAAATACAACAAACAGGTAAAGAAACATCATATTGCGTCCTTATCTAAATGCAATAAACCCCAAAAGATAATATATTAGTTGTGACGTCTGCATATTGTCTTTCATTTTTACTTCAATGTTTTTACAAGAGGGGAAACGGGAAAATTGTGCACTCTCGATGGTCGAACCCAAGTGCTCACATTTTATGTCTCGTAGTTCTACCAATTGAACTAGCTATTGAAAACATTTTAACTTCAATTTTAATGTTATAACATGGAATATAGCCCAATAGAAATTTATTAGATTGTTTCAAGAGTACCTAAATATTTCTCAAACTTGACATTGTTGATTTTCTTTCTTGGCAAGAAATCTTCCCATGCACGTAGGCATTTCCATTATTTGAGATTATAGGAATGCAAATTAAAGAGAGATGATATTCTCATAGCATCACAATATAAGTATTTGTATATGTTGAAACCTTAATGAGAAATCTATCATAGTTTAACATAATTAAGAATGAGAGAGAGGGAGAGAAGAGATATTTTCTCACGTGGGGGTGGCAGGGCCAAAGAGAGGGTTTTCCCTGAAGGGTTGGAAAGCAAATCTGCCCAATTGATCTTTTAAAAGGCACTGTTCTCTTTCAAAGCTTGAAGGGCAATCATTGAGGTACATGCTATACACGAACATTGCAACATTGCACACAAAAATTAGTGGCACCAACCACGGGGTCCACTGCTTAGGCGGTGGCGGACGGAAGATAGGTGGTGGTGGAGGAGCGTAGCGGGCCGCCTCAATGTCGGTCGCGTAGGGCGGCCTCTTCCCCATCCGTTCCGGCGATCACAATGAAACAGATGGACTCAGGCACAGAAATAGGAAAAATATTTGTTAGTGTTGGCTAATGGCAATGCCATGCAAAGGAAGGGAACGATTCTTCCTTGGTTTTTTGGGTTGGCTCGTAGTTAAATTAGGTAAATTCACTTCCCCTTATAGAATTTGTTACATTATATATACGTTACACAATATATTATATATAAGAATAATTTGTTTTATTTTTTTTATAAGCAAAACAGTTATATTGAATTGAGTGCAAGGATATGGTTATTATTTCACATAAAATTAAACCTACTTTGCTTGATTTGCTTCCAACTTTTTTAGATATCCATTTTGCATCTCGATATCTGTTTGAGTGCAATAATGAGCTGATTGCAAAATGAAGACAATTCAGAAGTAAAAGTAGGATATACTCTTTGAATGGAGGAAAACCAATTGGTAATAAGAAAAATAGTTTAACAAATATTTAAACCATACCATGGAGAATGAAATAGGGGTGAAGTTATAAAGTTCATCTTGCACGCAAATGGGCATTATGAAGTTGTAACAAAAGTTTAACGTGAAAATCATTTAAAAAAAAAAAAAAAGTTAAACGTGAACGTTAGATAAAGTATAAATAGGGTAAAGTGACAGATGCCTACAAAGTAAAAAAAATCAAAATGGCACTTAAATTTTTTTTTTCCTAACTTCTATTTAAATATATGGTCCCCTTCAAAAAAAATTTAAATATGTGGTCGCATGTCCAGATTCGGGTTGGCCCTTGAGCTAATCAGAAAAGACAAAGATTTTTAGGTAAAAATAATTGGCTAAACTATTCATTTGGTCTCTTACCTTGTTTTTCAATTTTAAATTGGTCCTTTATGTTTTTTTGGTTTCAAATTGGTCTCTTATGTTTCTTTTCGCTGTCAATTTGATCACAAAATCACTATTCATCATATGTAGACCAAAAATAGCTTTATTTGAAAATGAGTCTGTATGTGTTGATAGTATTGTAGAAAAAATTAGAGTTCATTTCTTGTCAATTCTTGAAGCAAATAATGCAGGGGTCATTAACTCATATGCAGATGGGGTACTTAACCCTTGGGAGTGTATCCATCAGGTGTAGGCTTGTTGGCACTGGGTGCCTTATAATCATTTTGTAACTGCACTCTGTAAAAGGGTGAACTTCTTTGTTCACGCCTTTGGTCTTTTTAATATTATTTGTTTGCCTATCCAAAAAAAAAAATATGCAGACCAAAATATTTTGGACACGTGTCACTATCTCTCTTCAACAATATATATGTGAACCAATATGATATTGACACGTAGGATGAACACTGATTATGGAACTAAATTGACAACGAAAAGAACATAAGGGACCAATATGACATAGATTAACTAGATGATTTGTCAAGCAACCATTGGTTTATCAAAAAAAATTGTTTTGCAACAATCCAAAATTTGGTTGCGTAATAAAAATAGGGAATTTCCTTTTTGACCCACCCCATTTGTAGTGTCCTTGAACACTATATGTCCTTAACCCTCTGAGCCCTCAAGATTATGGTAATCAGGAGTTCACTAGAAGGTCAAATATCTATGTATGACCTTATGGTTTTTCTGCAGTTCCAGTTGGGAAAAACAGGGTTTCCCCAATCAACAAGTGTGTGCAGAGTGTCAACTTAGGGATGAGAGTACGTACCTGAAACCCTAGCTGTTGTGAGCTATTTATAGGGTTTGGAGGAAGTTGATTTGGGCCGTATGGGCCTCGTATCAAGGTGAGCTGAACCGGGATTATGTGAGGGAATATAGGAGATTTATTCCCTTAGAATCCGGAAAGGATCAGCTCACGATCCCATGTAGAGGCTGTTGTGAGATTCTAGGAGAGACGGGTGGAAGTGATAGGAAGCCTTGGTGAGACTGAATCAACCTACCAGCCGACGTTATGTCTCGGTTCTAGAATCCCGAGCCGATGGAGTGAAGACCGTTGTTGAGGCTCGGTCCCATCAATTCCGAGCCTGGTCTTTTCGTATGCTCGGAATGAACATGTCCGAGCGCGGGACGTTCGTGTTAAGTAAACCGAGGGAAAGGTCCTTGGAAAATCCTTTATATAGGACTGTACTTTTTATGCGGTCGGCAGACCCTACAAGCCCCCCAGCTCGTAAGACTTTGAAAAGTCTGTGACGAGGTAATGAACGCTTAGGATAGACCTTCCCGCATGCCTCGTGACAACTGTAATCGTTCCGACTGCTTCGAGGTGACGTTTTGGGTTCTCGAGCGTTTCCTTGTAAGTTGTGCCAAATCATAGCGTTTTTGAAATTTGAAAAAGTTCCTTCTAGAACTGCCACGTCTCTCCCTATGATTGGTTGCATGCGTCCATGGGCTTTTGGCCCAAATGGCTAAGACGGAGGGAAACTGAAAAGTTTTCTCTTTTAATTGAAACTTACCCTTTCTCTGCCTCATCACTCACTCTACTCCCAAAATTTCTCAGAATCCCCTTATTCTCTCTTCGAGTTCCACTTTGCTGTCTTCGCTCCCAAATCGAGATCCCCCAATCCTTTACCAGTTCTAGCAACTTCACGCAGGTAACCCCTTCTACTCCTCTTATTTCCATTCCTGCAGTTTTCCTTATTCGTTTGGGGTTGTTTTTCTTTTGGAGTGAGTTTTTCTTTGTAAACGGGTTTTCTGGTTTCGGGATTTTGCAGGGATTTCTAGGTAAAGTTTCTGGATTTCTTTTGTTTTTAAGTGAGAGGAGTTTATACCCGCGAATTTGTTTGAATCATGAGGGGATGGAGAGGTTTTAGGGAAGTTTATCGTGAACTCTGTAGGAGATTAGGAGAAAATCCATCTAGTGACAGTGAATCAAGTTCTTCATCCTTTTCCGGGGTTTTTGAAGATTCTGGGAACGAAAGGAAACCATGCTCGGAAAGCTCCACGCCTATCCCTACTATTCCCCCCATCAACTCGGGTTCTTCCGAGTTAAAACCATTAACAGTAGAACATCCATTGAATCCTGCCGACGAGACTAAGTGGTTATTAGCCTATAGATTTGCTGAGCGTAGAGCCCAAGTTAGACTTAGCCCCGATCATGATATGGGGGATAAAGAACCTATAGGAAATCCATCAGAGGTGGGGGAAAAAGTTCGGGGCTCGGCATTAGATTTAAAGTAAAAACTCGTGCTGTAAAAAATCCTAACGCCGAGCCTTTTTCTTTTTCCCCAGAAATGGTGGAACGCAGGTGTGTAACCAATCCTGAAGAATATCCTCTGCCGCCTAATCATGCGCAGTACGATGCTGTTTTTGATCGGGAAGTACTGGGGACGAGACCTTCATTGCTAACAACAACTAGTCTTAATCATCTCCGACCGATACTGACACCTCCGAGAGCCGATGGAAATACCTCAGATTTCGTATTAAGACCTTTGGGAATCGACGACCGGATTTGCTTCGAAGTGCCAGAAAATCGTCAATATTTTTACTTCTATGAAGAAGTAGTAACTAAAGTCGGTATCCGCTTGCCCTTCTCCACCTTCGAGGTCGAAGTCCTCACCAATTTAGGAATAGCACCGAGCCAATTGCATCCAAGTGGGTGGGCTTTCGTCTGAGCCTTTCAACAATTCTGCGATGTTGAAAACTTGGTCGCGACGGTACGGTCCTTCTTTTGGTTATATGCTCCCCAAGTAAATAAATTTGGTGATTCCAAGGGTCTTTGGGTGTCCCTAAAGGCTCGTAGGGGACATGCCCTTTTCGCCAAGGTGACAGACTCTTGGTGTAACATCCCGAATTTTTATTCTAATAATAATTAGAATAATAGTAAGATTTGGAAGTGAGGATTATCATAGAAGGGATTTAAAATGATGGATTAGGAATACTTTGAGTGCCATATAGGAGTCTAGGAGCATTGGCATCGAGAAGCAAATTTAAAGAAGACCCAAACGAGTGTTAAAAATCGATTTTTCGGTGTTATAAACACCCGACGTTAGGAAATTCAAAATAAAAGATTTAGAACTCAAAACACAATTTCCACCGTTGGATATGAAGGTATGATTTTTAGGAAGTTACTCGTCAAATTTGAGCAAGATCCGACGGTGAACGAAGAAGTTATCTCGAATTGAAGCAGGAAGAAAATAGGAGAAAAATAGGAAAATGAATAAATGGGGTACTGGGCAAAACACTGGAGTCTTTTAGAAAAGACTCGAGTGTTTTGGAAAAGACTGGAGTCTTTTAGAAAAGACTCGAGTATTTTTCATGAATTCACTCGAGTGATTTGGAAAAGACTCGAGTGTTTTTATCAGATCAGCAAAAAATAAAAACACGAGTTGGGGTCATTTTAACCCCAAAAATCACTTTCTCACTCTTCTTTCCTCCGGCTTCTCTCTAGGGTTTTCATCCCCAATCCTTCTCCAATGTTAAAATAACACCAAATCAAATCAAATTAACATCCCATAATCATTCCCCATCAAATTCCCATGATTTTCTATCAACAAAAACCTCAATTTCATTCTCCATCCCTCAAATCCCCAAATTCCCAATTCAAAACCCTAAATCCTTCCAATCCCCATAATCACTCAAAGTTATCAAAAATTAGTGCTACAAATCACTTACAAATCAATTCCTCATGAATTTTCCCTCTCCAAAAACACATATTACTTCCTCTTTCTCATGAAATCCCAATTCCCTATCAAACCCCAATTTGTGTAATCGGTGGCATAGGGTCTTCTAATCATGCAAGGAAGCTTAGGAAGTGATTAAGGGCAAGGAATAGGAAGCTAAGAGGCATGGATTAGAGTTTGGTGAGGATGCTCCCTCAAAACCCCATTTTGGTTCTTGCTCTTCAAAGAGGTAAGAAGGGTTGTTCACATTACCTTTACTTAGAGAGTAAATTCTAGGATGTTATAGTGGTAGCTGAGAATAGAAAAGATTAGTTAGAAATAATATACAATAGGGTAATTGCAATAGACACTAAACAAAGCTTAAGAATAAAGGAAATGAACTCATTAGATAAATTGTGAATATATGTAGTATATGATGATGTTTGTAATGTGTGAATTTAGTATGGAAATGTAAATGAACGGATAATGAATGAGGAAACTATAGGGAAATAAAGGTAATAAATCGAGTAGGTGAATAGATAAAATAAACCCGCCAAATTGTTTGTAATGCTATGTGTAAGTGAATTGTGTTGTTATGCTTGAATGCTTGAATGCTTATATGTGAGATAATGAGTCTTAAAAATGAACCTAGGACTTAGTAAGATTAGAGGTATCACAAGCTAATGAAAGAATCAAAATATTGGGTATGTGTGGGAAATTAATAAAGATAGTTAAACAAGAATAATAATCAATTAATTAATCGAAAAGATAAGGAAGGGGTAAGGGGTTTATATTGGAAAAATGATTGTGAATGTGCGAATGTTGTGAATGTTAGATTTGTATGCTAACACCTTTAAGTGAAGATAAAGAAAATGATAACAAGTCACATTGATGAGCATTTTATTTCCCATTTTTCCTTGCATTATTTTACTCCTATTATTGATACTTGTTGCCTATTTGACATTGTTTAGCTTGATTTAGTGATTTAGAGTTTATTGGACTATTATTCTGAATATTGTTTAATTTGGGATTATTTAGCCTAATTAATTCAATTTCTATTTTCAGGTCATATTTGGCACAAGGGCTTTTTGGACATTTTGGGAATGAAGATTTAATGTTGGAAGAGAAGATATATGATGAAGTGAAGATTGTAATCTATCTTTAGGATTAGTTGAGATTTAGTTATATCTTTTAAGATTTAGATTTTATCTATAAGATATTTTTAGATTTAATTTAGAGATAAGCTTTCCTTAGGATTTGGGCCCATGATTTAGGCCCGTTTTGTGATTTAAAAAGCCAAATTCGTGTAAACCCTTGGGGAGACCTTCCATTCACGTTTTTTTTTTTACATTCTCTCTCATAGAGAAGGCTTAGTTTTGCTCTCCAAGCTTGTGGAGGCTGCTAGGGTTTCTCTCTCTTCCCTTTTCTACACGTTTTTTTTGGTATTTTTCTTCATGGAAGGCTAAACTCTTAGGTTAAATCCCTTTGGTAATGTATCACATACTCTTGAGGTTTTATTCTTAATGCTATTTCGTTTTTATTCACTGTTTTCATGCTTATTGATATGTTATGGTTCGCTTAGTTCCATTGTATAGAGATAATCCATGTGTATGAATGCTTAATTTATGCAAACTCGTAAAAACTCCATGCTTTGGCTTTTAATGCTTAATTAGAGGTTTGGGTTTTGGGGTGAGAATTGAATTTTCGCTTAGTATTTAATTCTCACGAGTTGGACAGTGAAGAGGAAAGAAATTGATCTTTTGTGACCGATGATAGAGTTGTGAACGCGAGCCAAAGGGGTTTATCCGCTTTTCCTTATCTGTTTCTTCGTTTTGATTTAATTCTGTTTTGATTTCAATTATTCAATATTCAATACAAAAAAAACCCCCTGTTTTCTATGCATAATATGTGTTCGACCTTTTGCTTGATAAGATATTCCTTGGGAGACGACCTAGGAGTCACTTCCTAGTACTATACTTAAACTGTTTTTATTTGTATCGGGTACGGCCTCGATCAAATTTGGCGCCGTTGCCGGGGAATATCGGTTCTTGCCAAAGGTCATTAGTAGTTAGTTAGTGTCGTAGTTAGTATAGTTATTATAGTGTGTCGTGTCTGATTTAGGGTCTAGTAGTCAATTCTGATAACCGGTTGAAGTTGCACTGTTTGCTGTTTTGCTATTTTGTTGCAATTAGTGTATTTGATTGATTCTGTGGTTGCAAGTTCACATAGTTGTGGGTGGAATTTTTGCACGAAAATTTATATCCACACTACTTTTATCATATAAAAAGGTTTCGAGGCACCACGATCACTCAGATCATCACTGGTTGTGAGTTCCAGAAAAATTTTCCAAGTTTTAGCAGCATTTTCTTCAAATCGTCGCAACTTTTGACCCGTAACTCGGAATTTGACGAATTTTATATCAAATCGAAGGGAATTTTTTGAATAATCTGATTTTTCTCACTTCGTCAGAAAACTCCTTCGTCTGGATCCTGAAAAAGCCGTTTTACTATTTCTTTTTTATTTTACAAGTTTTATTTTCTTAGTTTTTGGTCTCTGATTTAATTGTTTGACTTGGTTCCCTTTTGAATTTTGTCCTCAAACTTTTTGTGGTATGTTTTCATGATTTTAGGGTGCTGAAAAAAATTTTAAAAAAATAAAAAATTTTGTTGCCTATTTTGGTCATGTATATTAGTGACAGTTTGCTATGCTTAATGGTGTTCTGTTCAGTACATGACTAGGGGCAACCCAAGCTACTTGCATCCATATAACCCTAAAATTGATAGAACTTATCACAGACTAGTTAGACAAAATAGGAACCAGTCCATAGGTAGTGAGTCTATTGAGTCTTTACATAGTGAGTCTGCTTCTTTTTCTTCTATTCCTATAAATTCTGATTCTTATTCTGATTATTCTGAAAATATGGCTCAACCTCCACCACGTGAGAGGACATTGAGGGAGCTGGCTGCACCTGATTTCACTATTGAAGATTTGTGCATCCAGTATCCCGATGACCCGTATGAGCTAAGGTCTGGACTAGTTCATTTGTTGCCCAAGTTTAATGGTCTTGCAGGTGAGGATCCTCATAAACATCTCAAGCAGTTCCATATTGTCTGTGCTACTATGAAACCACATGATGTGCAAGAGGATCATGTTTGTCTTAAGGCATTCCCACACTCCCTAGAAGGGCTAGCCAAGGATTGGTTGTACGATCTGGCCCCTGGTTCTATCACAGTCTGGGATGACCTGAAGAGGGCATTTTTGGAGAAATTCTTCCCTGCATGCAGAACAACAGCAATCCGAAAGGATATATCAGGCATCAGGCAACAAAGTGGAGAAAGTCTCTACGAGTATTGGGAGAGATTCAAGAGACTGTGTGCGAGCTGCCCCCACCATCAGATCTCAGAGCAGTTGCTTATTCAATATTTCTATGAAGGTCTCAACCTCATGGAGAGAAACATGCTTGATGCTGCAAGTGGTGGTGCCCTAGGAGACATGACACCTTTAGAAGCCAGAGTCAAGATTGAGAAGATGGCTTCCAATTGTCAACAATTCCATGCAAGGGGCAACAGCGATGCAATCATAGTGAGAGGAGTGAATGATGTTGGCACAAGTTCTGGTAAGGTTGAGAAGCTTGAACAGAAGATAGATTCACTTACAACTTTGGTCACTCAATTGGCCATCAACCAGAAGAAGTTGTCCCTGCCTGCTAGATTATGTGGCATATGCACATCCGCTGAGCACCCCACAGATGCATGCCCTTCTGTGCAGCAGCAACCAACGACTGGTGCTGACCAACCTGAGGCATATGCCGCCAACATCTTCAACAGTAGAAACCAGCAGCCACAGAACTTTGATCTCTCTACCAACAGATACAACCCTGGTTGGAGGAACCATCCCAACCTGAGATGGTCTGATCAGCAGCAACCTTCACAGGTTCAATTTCAGAACAATTCTAGACCATCATATGTACCTCCTCCAGTCCAGCAACAGAGACAACTACAGGCTAATTCTGCACCACCAGCTCCTACTACTGAGCAGCAGCCTTCATTGGAAGAGCTAATGAAACAGATGACCATGCAAAATCTCCAATTCCAACAGGAAACTAGAGCATCCATTCAAAGACAAGAGGCCTCCATTCAATCTTTGACCAATCAGATGGGACAGATGGCAACAACAATCAACACTATGCAATCTCAGAATTCTAACAAGTTGCCATCCCAAACAGTGATCAATCCAAACCAGAATGTGAATGCCATTAGTCTAAGGTCAGGGAAGCAGATTGTCACACCCACACCAGAATCTGACCTCAACAAAGATGATCTAGTTTCAACCAACAAGAAGAGCCAAATGGTCGAGGAGAGTGAGCACACAAGTACCAGAAAATCCCATCCAGCTCAGCCTTCCTCAAGCACAACACCTGCTGCTGCCCAACAACCACCCCCCATTCCTCTTCCTTTCCCACCAAGGGGGGTGACTCAAAGCAAGAAAATGGAAGAGATTGACAAAGAGATACTTGACACATTCAGGAAGGTGGAAGTCAACATACCCCTTCTTGATGCAATCAAGCAGATTCCAAGGTATGCAAAGTTCTTGAAGGATCTATGCACACACAAACGGAAGCTCAAGGGCAATGAGAGGATCAACATGGGAAGAAATGTCTCTGCTCTTATAGGTAAACCCGTCCCTCATATTCCTGAAAAGTGTAAGGATCCTGGAACTTTCTCTGTGCCTTGTACCATAGGTAATACTAAATTTGAGAATGCTTTGCTAGATTTAGGAGCATCTATTAATGTTATGCCTATGTCTGTTTTCAAGTCTCTTTCACTTGGACCTCTTCAACCTACGAGTGTGGTTATTCACTTGGCAAATAGATCTACTGCCTACCCCGCAGGTTTGATAGAGGATGTCCTGGTTCGGGTTGAAGAGCTTATCTTTCCTGCTGATTTTTATATTCTTGATATGGAAGAGGACACCTCTCGTAGTGTTGTCCCTATCATATTAGGGAGACCATTTTTGAAAACAGCCCGAACCAAGATAGATGTGCATGCAGGTACACTTTCCATGGAATTTGATGACAGTGTGGTTCGATTCAATATTTTTGATGCTATGAAACATTTTTCTGATGACCACTCTGTTTTTCATGTTGACTTGATTGATGATCTGATTGATGAGCATGTTCTAGACTTTTTGCATGATTATGATTTGCCATCTTTCACTAGCTCATTTACTTGTTCTGCATGTTCTGATTCCGAAATGTGCACTGCATGCATTGAAATTGACCAGTTTTTAAATTCTGCCACTGCATCTGTTGATTCATATGATATAGATTCAGATCATGCTAACCCTAACCCCATTTCTGTTATGCATGAGTGTAATCCATTTGTTCAGGTGCAGGCGGCAGAATCCAATTCTGCTGCTCCTTTAGTTCCATCTGTGATGCAGGCACCTTTATTGGACCTGAAGCCCCTTCCTCCTCATCTCAAATATGCTTACTTGGAGGCTGAGCAGAAACTTCCAGTGATCATCTCTACCTCCCTTTCTGTTGCTCAAGAGAAGCAACTGCTGGATGTGATTAGAGCAAACAAAAAGGCAATAGGATGGACTTTGGCAGACATACCTGGTATTAGCCCCTCCATGTGCATGCATCGGATTTTATTGGAGGATGGGGCTAAACCGGTGAGACAACCCCAGAGACGGTTGAACCCCCAGATTCTTGATGTGGTGAAGAAAGAGGTCACCAAGCTGCTGCAAGCTGGCATTATCTATCCCATTTCAGACAGCACTTGGGTAAGCCCGGTTCAAGTAGTTCCCAAGAAGTCTGGGGTGACAGTTGTCAAAAATGAGAAGGATGAGCTGATTCCCACTAGAGTGCAGAACAGTTGGAGAGTCTGCATTGATTATAGGAAGCTCAACCAGGCGACCCGCAAGGATCACTTTCCTCTTCCCTTCATTGATCAGATGTTGGAGCGCCTGGCAGGTAAATCTCACTATTGCTTCTTAGATGGTTTCTCTGGTTATTTCCAAATCTGTATTGCACCAGAGGACCAACATAAGACCACATTTACCTGTCCTTTTGGTACATTTTCTTATAGGAAGATGCCTTTTGGCCTATGCAATGCTCCTGGCACTTTTCAAAGATGTATGATGAGTATTTTTAATGACTTACTTGAGCATTGCATAGAGGTCTTCATGGATGATTTTAGTGTATATGGTTCCTCTTTTGATGCATGTCTTGATAGTTTGTCTAAGGTGCTTAATAGGTGCATTGAGACTAACCTTGTCTTGAATTTTGAAAAATGTCATTTTATGGTAGAACAAGGCATAGTCTTAGGGCACATTATTTCGCATAAGGGCATAGAGGTTGACCCTGCTAAGCTGCATGTAATATCACATTTGCCTTACCCCTCTTGCGTGCGAGAGGTGCGTTCTTTTCTTGGCCATGCAGGTTTCTATCGCAGGTTTATTCAGAACTTTAGCAAGATAGCCCTTCCACTATCCAACTTGCTTCAAAAGGATACCGCATTTGAGTTTGGAGACCAATGCAAGAAAGCATTTGATGAGTTAAAGAGAGCACTCACCACCACTCCCATCATCTAACCACCTGACTGGACTCTCCCATTTGAGCTCATGACCGATGCCTCGAATTATGCTTTGGGAGCAGTTCTCTCCCAAAGGGTTGGTAAGATGTCTCATGTGATTTATTATGCATCTAGGACTTTAGATTCAGCACAAGTTAATTACACCACAATTGAAAAAGAGTTGTTAGCCATTGTCTTTGCACTTGATAAGTTTAGATCATATCTATTAGGTTCTAAGGTTGTGGTGTATACTGATCATGCTGCTCTGAAGTATCTTTTGAAAAAGACAGATTCCAAACCTAGATTGATTAGATGGATGTTGCTCCTCCAGGAGTTTGATCTTGAGATTCAGGATCGGAGTGATGCACATAACCTTGTCGCAGACCACTTGAGCAGAATAGAGAGAGAGGAGGATGCATTTCCTATCCGGGATGACTTCCCGGATGAGCAGCTTTTAGTTTTGCATGTTTCACATCCCCCTCCCCTTATTCCTTGGTTTGCTGATATTGTAAATTATATAGTTGCATCTGTTTTTCCACCCTTGGCATCCAAAGCTCAAAGAGACAAATTGAAGAGCGATGCCAAGTATTATGTATGGGATGACCCCTATTTGTGGCGTTTTGCAGTGATCAGGTCATTCGCAGGTGCATTCCAGACCAGGAGATCCAATTGGTTCTCCAATTTTGCCATGCTTCACCAGTTGGAGGCCACTTTGGCACTCAAAGGACAGCACGAAAGGTGCTGGATTCTGGATTTTATTGGCCTACCATCTTCAAGGATGCAAGCAAAATCTGCAGCTCATGTGAGCAATGTCAAAGGGCAGGAGGCACCCTATCTTGGAGGCAACAGATGTCGCAACAACCTATGTTGTTCTGTGAGGTGTTTGATGTCTGGGGTATAGATTTCATGGGCCCCTTTCCTGTTTCTTTTGGTTTTTATTATATCTTACTTGCTGTGGATTATGTATCCAAATGGGTGGAAACTAAGGCCACCAGGACTAATGATGCTCAGGTTGTTGTAGATTTTGTCAGGACTAATATCCTTTGCAGGTTTGGCATACCTAGAGCCATAGTCAGTGATCAAGGCACACACTTCTGCAATAGATCCATGCAAGCTTTGCTCAAGAAGTATGGGGTTGTGCACAAAGTTTCTACACCATATCACCCCCAAACCAATGGGCAAGCTGAGATTTCAAACAGAGAGATCAAGCGGATTTTGGAGAAGATGGTGAAGCCTAATAGAAAGGATTGGAGCACACGATTGGAGGATGCTCTATGGGCCCATCGGACTGCTTACAAGGCACCCATAGGGATGTCACCCTATCGGGTTGTCTTTGGTAAGGCATGCCACCTGCCTGTGGAGATAGAGCACCGTGCATATTGGGCTGTGAAGCAATGCAACTTAGCTCTTGATCAAGCGGGTGAGGAGAGGAAGCTGCAGTTGAGTGAGCTAGATGAGATCCGTTTGGAGGCCTATGAGAATTCCAAGTTCTACAAAGAGAAGACCAAGAAGCTCCATGATAGCTCAATTTGCAGAAAGGAGTTCTTGGTTGGTCAAAAAGTGTTGCTCTACAACTCTAGGCTTGGAATCATGAGTGGAAAGCTCCGCTCTAAATGGATTGGACCGTTTGTAGTCACCCAGGTGTTTCCTTATGGCACTGTGGAGATCAAGAGTGAGTCCACAGACAAGAGCTTCAAAGTCAATGGCCACCGACTCAAGCCTTTCCTAACCTCCCCTTCTTTGGATGATGCACCTGTGGAGGAAGCCTCATTGGTCGACCCCATTTTTGACCCACCATGATTTAGGGAGTCTTCTTTTCTCCTTCTTTACTACTTTTATTCCACTTGTCTATATCTGTCTGATTCTGCTATTTGTTTTCCATTGAGGACAATGTGTGATTTAAGTGTGGGGGGGAGAGTAGTTTAGGTTGCATATTTTTGCTTTGATTTTTTAGGTTTTGCTAAGTTTTGGGCATTTTCTTGCATGTTTTTGCTTCATTTTAGTAGAGTCTTGGTATCTTGTGTCTGAATTCATGCATTTCTGTGTGTAAAGTTGCTTTTGATAATTAAGAGGTGGTAACACTGTGATAGAATTGTCCCTTTTGTAAGGATTTGAGCCTTAATTGTGGGTGGATTGCTATATATGCCACCTAATTTTTCTTTCATGTGTGATTGCACTCTGGATTACTTGCACTCTAGAACTTGACTTGACTCTTGTTGATACTTGATATTCCCATGCACATTTTGAAATGATTTAGGCATTGTTTTTTTCTTGAATAAGCCACTAGCCATATGAGCCTACCTTGAATGAATTTATCCTTTGATAGCCCCTTTGAGCCTTTATATCCCTTTTCTTTGTTCTTTAGCTCATTACAAGCCTATGACTGAAAAACCATGATTGTCCTAACCTTAGGGAATGTTGGAGCTTTGGAATTGTTTTGGGAATGGGTATTAAGTAAGCGAGGGTGCTTTGTTCTTCATCTCTTGTGAGTTCTGGGTTTTGCCTCTATGGTCGGTGATGTAATTATGGCTTTATCTCATTATGCCATTTTTGTTGTTTCTTCTTTTCTTTCGTTCATGAAGTTCTGCAATGTAATGCAATTCAAAAAAAAAAAAGAAGAAGAAGAAAAAAAAGAAAAAAAATGGAATAAAAGGTTGATTGAGGCATAGAGGATTGGAATTAGAGGTTGTTGTTATGTTTATCATTTCATTTTGGGGTGGATTGTGCTTATTTTTTTTACTTATTCCCCATTGCTCCTTTATTTCCATGGGTTTTAGCTACATTTCCCATATTTTTATCCTACCTTGTCCTTGGCCCCATTACAACCCTGAAAAGACCTTTTGATCTTAATGTGCATGTGTATTGATTGTTGATGTTAGAGGCTTGTCAAGCTTATGGTTGTGTTTGTTTTTCATGATGTGCCTTGAGTGTAAACACTGATTAATCTTAAACACTTGAGTGTAAACACTATTGAGTGATCCTTGTGAGATTCTATCATCTTTGTGACTACCCTCTTGATGTCATTGGTTTTCTTTGCATATTTGAAATAATTGAATGATTGAATGCCTTGATTCTTTGGTCCTTATTTTCTTCGTGTGCTCGATTTTGCCCATTTCTTTCCATTTCCTAGAATTCATTGTGAAGTATGTAATCTCTTAGGTTTGCATTCATTAGTTGTAGTAATCTTGTTGCATGATTCACTTTGGTGCATATTGATCTTCTCAGTCCTAATTCTTAGTTTTGCCCAGGAGTGCAAAAGGATAAGTGTGGGGGTATTTGATGAGCATTTTATTTCCCATTTTTCCTTGCATTATTTTACTCCTATTATTGATACTTGTTGCCTATTTGACATTGTTTAGCTTGATTTAGTGATTTAGAGTTTATTGGACTATTATTCTGAATATTGTTTAATTTGGGATTATTTAGCCTAATTAATTCAATTTCTATTTTCAGGTCATATTTGGCACAAGGGCTTTTTGGACATTTTGGGAATGAAGATTTAATGTTGGAAGAGAAGATATATGATGAAGTGAAGATTGTAATCTATCTTTAGGATTAGTTGAGATTTAGTTATATCTTTTAAAATTTAGATTTTATCTATAAGATATTTTTAGATTTAATTTAGAGATAAGCTTTCCTTAGGATTTGGGCCCATGATTTAGGCCCGTTTTGTGATTTAAAAAGCCAAATTCGTGTAAACCCTTGGGGAGACCTTCCATTCACGTTTTTTTTTACATTCTCTCTCATAGAGAAGGCTTAGTTTTGCTCTCCAAGCTTGTGGAGGCTGCTAGGGTTTCTCTCTCTTCCCTTTTCTACACGTTTTTTTTGGTATTTTTCTTCATGGAAGGCTAAACTCTTAGGTTAAATCCCTTTGGTAATGTATCACATACTCTTGAGGTTTTATTCTTAATGCTATTTCGTTTTTATTCACTGTTTTCATGCTTATTGATATGTTATGGTTCGCTTAGTTCCATTGTATAGAGATAATCCATGTGTATGAATGCTTAATTTATGCAAACTCGTAAAAACTCCATGCTTTGGCTTTTAATGCTTAATTAGAGGTTTGGGTTTTGGGGTGAGAATTGAATTTTCGCTTAGTATTTAATTCTCACGAGTTGGACAGTGAAGAGGAAAGAAATTGATCTTTTGTGACCGATGATAGAGTTGTGAACGCGAGCCAAAGGGGTTTATCTGCTTTTCCTTATCTGTTTCTTCGTTTTGATTTAATTCTGTTTTGATTTCAATTATTCAATATTCAATACAAAAAAAACCCCCCTGTTTTCTATGCATAATATGTGTTCGACCTTTTGCTTGATAAGATATTCCTTGGGAGACGACCTAGGAGTCACTTCCTAGTACTATACTTAAACTGTTTTTATTTGTATCGGGTACGGCCTCGATCACACATGATAAGGCATAAATGAAAATACAGATCCAAGATATTATACAAACATAAACGAAATGTTTTAATACAAATCATGTATATGTGTTATTTTCTGAAATGGAAATGTAATGTAAAGTAAAAGAAAAGCAATTGGGTCTGCAGCTATTAATCGCGTTTTGGGATCCACACCCATTAGGTGCACACGGTTAGGACAGGGTCCTACTAGCAAAGTAGGCCCGAATTAGCCCCAATAGGTACAAAGCTCGCTCAGGAAAAATCCCCATAAGATCAAAGGCTCGTTAGGTTACGTGGATCCTACGCGATGATTAATAGCTGCAGTACCAAATATAAGCATGAATCATGAATAATTGAGAATATATGAAAGTGAGTGAAGAAAAGAAAATAAAGAAAAGGCCCTAACGAGGGAAAGGTCTTATGGGTCAAGAAGTCCTGAGTGAGAAGAAGTCCTATTGGGTGAAGATACCATCCTAACCAATTGTGCAGCAAGAATACCTAATGGAATTATTATTTTGCTAGTAAAGCAAAAGACAAGATAAAGGTCCGATGCGAACCTGACGAGGCGTATCGGCATTAAAAGAATTAGTCGGCGCTCAGTACCGTACGGCTGGCTGAGGTTGGACTACATAATGAATACTGTAAAATGAAATAAAGAATGGAATTAAAAGAAAGCAAGCACATGAGTCTTCATGTATAAGTATGCTAATAGGAATGAAAGAAAGAAAGGAAAACCAAAGCTTAAAAGAATTAGAAGAAATAAATTATATGCAAGCTTTATGAATAAATGTATATTAATGGAATGAAAAGAAGTGAAGAAATATATATTAAAAGAATGTAAAAATAAGAGAAAAATTAGAAGAACTTAATTATATATGAAAATTTATGAATATGGAAGATGCATAATAATGTAGGCTTAGTTATTTGCTATGTCCTCTTTTAGAATTTATCTTCCTAAGTCCTGTGTAATGCTACCCTTCTTGCTATACTTTTACAGGTACAGAAGCGGAGTTTACATGGGTCATGGCCGAGCAGATTTCTGTTCCACTACGTGGGATATATATATATATTTTGTTTTGAGTGGACTGTTATTTTGTAAAACTGAATATGTAATAGTTTTATGCCCTGAGACTAGTTCTAATTGGGCGTAGGATCATTTAAGTTGTTTGTAATATTTTTGTGTTTTATGTTTTTAAATAATTTTGGTTTGACAAGTTTAAAAGAAGAAAACTTTGGAAAGTCCGATAAACAGAGGAAACTCTGTCGGATTCTTCCTAAGGATTTTTACAAGTATTTAAGTTTTTTTTAAAAAAAAAAGAAATTTTAAATCATCAATTTTATTAAAACCTAAAAATTAACTAATTAAAGTGAGGACGTCACATTTATGGTATCAGAGCAGTTTTTCCTCGGCCTTGGAGTTTGGAGTCACAACTCCTGTAGTTTACTCACCAAGCGAGTAACCGATATGTATAGTCAAGTGTCTAAGTTAGGCGAATGGGATGCATATATAACTATTTATGCATATATGTGTTCAATTGCTATCTTAACCAGGATTAAGTAGTGACAAAGACGATAGGACGCTAGTTTAAGCTTAACTAATTCCCTCGATGGTGTTATCGTTTAAATAGAGTGTAAGGGTAGGATTGGTCGTCCTTACTCTTTCAACTATTAAATGATGCTATCATCAACAAACCCGATGATGTTGTTGCTATTGATACATGTGAGATTGAGACTGACCATCTCGATCTTCGCACTTGTCAACAGTCAATGTCATTGAAGACTTCGAAGTAGCACAAACTCCAACCAGGCATTCAATTTCCCCGAGAAGTATCTCTTTCAGAAGGAAGGGAATCAAGCTCACCCTAGAAACCATCTCCAGCTTTTTCGAAAAGCCAAGCCAGGCACTGGTAGTCCGTGATCTGTTGGGAGTCTTCCCACTAAGATTTCTGAACGGTCGCCTGTGAGAAAAGCCAAAATCTTGTCAACCTTACAAAGTATCCACGCCGAGATCAACCAAGACTGAACCATTGAACCATGGTCTCTGGTAAAAGTAAGAACCCGACATTGGTGCGCTGTTGATAGACGTGAAGTTGGGATTGATCACCTCAACCTTTGCAACTATTAACAGATGATATCATTGCAATCTTCTTAATGAAGTTGAAACAATCAAAATAGGAACTCTCCAAGGAAATAGATCCCTTGAAAGCAAGGAAACCAACCGAATGGTGTTCTTTCCGAACTCTTTACATAGAACCGGAAAGTAGATCCCAAAGCGAAATTAGAAGAGAAGAGTCTTAAGCTTTTTCATCAGTTTAGGAATGGCATAGCCGAATGCCTAATCTTTGAAAATATAACCAACCCCATAGGAATCACTTCTAAATCCTACGAAAAGCCAAACCAGATTCTGGGAGTTCAAGTTTTAGCGGGAATCTTATCATGGTTTCTGAAAAGACACCGCGAGAAGGGGTAAACCTTAACGACTTATTGGGTCTCCACATCAAGACCGACAAGGTTAAACTATTAATCTGTACTCCTCATTCAGTATAAGAACCTGGATGCGTGCGAACACAAGCCTTCGCAAACCTTAGGAATTTAATCCAACCCGTCGATCAACAATAGGTTGTTAGCTCAACTTCAATCTCGAAAGTGATGAAACACTCAAGAGTGACACAAGGGAAAGGTGGACCACAATTTCAAGTGATACAAACCCTTTTGTTCAAGAACAATGGAGGACAAGTAGGGACCTCGAGGCTAATCTCATTAGCACTTTTAGTCCATACCAAATTCACAACGTATCTCCTTTAAGATCCAGTTTGGGATAAGCCGAAACCGGATTGCTGGCATGCACTCAACGTGAGATTTAAGTTTCGTAGATCTCTGATACTGCCCAATAAAGCGTCTAAATTTCAAGAGTGCTGGTATACCTCAATCCATGGCCGCCAAGTATCGTTCAAGACTTTATTTGTGTTTCCGTTGAACCATGGATAATGGTTTAATTTGTGCAAGTAAACCTCTGTCTTCTTGTTTTGACCTTCTTGGTTCCGAACCAATCTTGATGCAACAATTTCAATCCTAATCAAATGTGTCCTTGTTTCAACCAACTAAGGTTGGTGAACTCTTGAATCCTTCTCTTTGTTTTCATTGGTAAATATCAAACGTTCATGTAGTTCTCGTCTTGACTACTCAATTCAGTCACCTCGTATGACGAATGCTGGACCCTTTTACCAGGTACCCTTACCGAGATCGATCAAGTCAACCATCGCTCTGTAGAAAACACATCTTTCGTTGATTTTCCAACGAAGATGCATTCTCTGGGATAAATCTCTATTATCTTTTGGGGCGACATGTAACCAGTCATGTTGCTACCCCATAATGTCGGTGCTGCACGATTCTTTTATGTTGGCAGCCGACCGATACTCGCTAGTCACCGAACATTATGGAAAAAGCCACGATACGATAAGATGCTAAAATTTCTACACTCTCATCACCTATCACATCTTTGGTCATCTTGCAAAGCTCATTAAGCATTCCCTTGAATGCTTCTAGTTTCTTCTTTCCATCTTCACTCTCTTCGAGTTTCAGGTATCTAGTGATAGAACTCGGATGTGTATGCAGGAGTTTGCCAAATTGTAGGAATCTAGTATGATTCAATGCCACCACAAGTAGTCAAACCCCCCTTCACTCCCACTTCCGAAGAACGCTTGGGAAATCCATACACTCCATGCTTAGTAGCGACCGAACCTACTCCTAACATTGATATAATCAAGTATGTCGATGCTAAGTGGGGGAGGATTTAAATCCAAACGATTGGGAGATGGAACTTTAATAATAAGAAAGCCGATGATCTGGTGCAGATGGAGTTAATACGTGGTCTTAGAAGACAAGCATTGAAATAGGCATGAACCTAACCACACCTAGAGCGGGAAGTGAAGACCATAGTTAAAAGCTTTACTAATGGGATGATTCTCCATTTAAGGAATCGAGCGGAATTTCGGGGACGAAATTCTAATAAGTGGGGGAGAAATGTAACATCCCGAATTTTTATTCTAATAATAATTAGAATAATAGTAAGATTTGGAAGTGAGGATTATCATAGAAGGGATTTAAAATGATGGATTAGGAATACTTTGAGTGCCATATAGGAGTCTAGGAGCATTGGCATCGAGAAGCAAATTTAAAGAAGACCCAAACGAGTGTTAAAAATCGATTTTTCGGTGTTATAAACACCCGACGTTAGGAAATTCAAAATAAAAGATTTAGAACTCAGAACACAATTTCCACCGTTGGATATGAAGGTATGATTTTTAGGAAATTACTCGTCAAATTTGAGCAAGATCCGACGGTGAACGAAGAAGTTATCTCGAATTGAAGCAGCAAGAAAATAGGAGGAAAATAGGAAAATGAATAAATGGGGTACTGGGCAAAACACTGGAGTCTTTTAGAAAAGACTCGAGTGTTTTGGAAAAGACTGGAGTCTTTTAGAAAAGACTCGAGTATTTTTCATGAATTCACTCGAGTGATTTGGAAAAGACTCGAGTGTTTTTATCAGATCAGCAAAAAATAAAAACACGAGTTGGGGTCATTTTAACCCCAAAAATCACTTTCTCACTCTTCTTTCCTCCGGCTTCTCTCTAGGGTTTTCATCCCCAATCCTTCTCCAATGTTAAAATAGCACCAAATCAAATCAAATTAACATCCCATAATCATTCCCCATCAAATTCCCATGATTTTCTATCAACAAAAACCCCAATTTCATTCTCCATCCCTCAAATCCCCAAATTCCCAATTCAAAACCCTAAATCCTTCCAATCCCCATAATCACTCAAAGTTATCAAAAATTAGTGCTACAAATCACTTACAAATCAATTCCTCATGAATTTTCCCTCTCCAAAAACACATATTACTTCCTCTTTCTCATGAAATCCCAATTCCCTATCAAACCCAATTTGTGTAATCGGTGGCATAGGGTCTTCTAATCATGCAAGGAAGCTTAGGAAGTGATTAAGGGCAAGGAATAGGAAGCTAAGAGGCATGGATTAGAGTTTGGTGAGGATGCTCCCTCAAAACCCCATTTTGGTTCTTGCTCTTCAAAGAGGTAAGAAGGGTTGTTCACATTACCTTTACTTAGAGAGTAAATTCTAGGATGCTATAGTGGTAGCTAAGAATAGAAAAGATTAGTTAGAAATAATATACAATAGGGTAATTGCAATAGACACTAAACAAAGCTTAAGAATAAAGGAAATGAACTCATTAGATAAATTGCGAATATATGTAGTATATGATGATGTTTGTAATGTGTGAATTTAGTATGGAAATGTAAATGAACGGATAATGAATGAGGAAACTATAGGGAAATAAAGGTAATAAATCGAGTAGGTGAATAGATAAAATAAACCCGCCAAATTGTTTGTAATCCTATGTGTAAGTGAATTGTGTTGTTATGCTTGAATGCTTGAATGCTTATATGTGAGATAATGAGTCTTAAAAATGAACCTAGGACTTAGTAAGATTAGAGGTATCACAAGCTAATGAAAGAATCAGAATATTGGGTATGTGTGGGAAATTAATAAAGATAGTTAAACAAGAATAGTAATCAATTAATTAATCGAAAAGATAAGGAAGGGGTAAGGGGTTTATATTGGAAAAATGATTGTGAATGTGCGAATGTTGTGAATGTCAGATTTGTATGCTAACACCTTTAAGTGAAGATAAAGAAAATGATAACAAGTCACATGATAAGGCATAAATGAAAATACAGATCCAAGATACGATACAAACATAAACGAAATGTTTTAATACAAATCATGTATATGTGTTATTTTCTGAAATGGAAATGTAATGTAAAGTAAAAGAAAAGCAATTGGGTTTGCAGCTATTAATCGCGTTTTGGGATCCACACCCATTAGGTGCACACGGTTAGGACAGGGTCCTACTAGCAAAGTAGGCCCGAATTAGCCCCAATAGGTACAAAGCTCGCTCAGGAAAAATCCCCATAAGATCAAAGGCTCGTTAGGTTACGTGGATCCTACGCGATGATTAATAGCTGCAGCACCAAATATAAGCATGAATCATGAATAATTGAGAATATATGAAAGTGAGTGAAGAAAAGAAAATAAAGAAAAGGCCCTAACGAGGGAAAGGTCTTATGGGTCAAGAAGTCCTGAGTGAGAAGAAGTCCTATTGGGTGAAGATACCATCCTAACCAATTGTGCAGCAAGAATACCTAATGGAATTATTATTTTTCTAGTAAAGCAAAAGACAAGATAAAGGTCCGATGCGAACCTGACGAGGCGTATTGGCATTAAAAGAATTAGTCGGCGCTCAGTACCGTACGGCTGGCTGAGGTTGGACTACATAATGAATACTGTAAAATGAAATAAAGAATGGAATTAAAAGAAAGCAAGCACATGAATCTTCATGTATAAGTATGCTAATAGGAATGAAAGAAAGAAAGGAAAACCAAAGCTTAAAAGAATTAGAAGAAATAAATTATATGCAAGCTTTATGAATAAATGTATATTAATGGAATGAAAAGAAGTGAAGAAATATATATTAAAAGAATGTAAAAATAAGAGAAAAATTAGAAGAACTTAATTATATATGAAAATTTATGAATATGGAAGATGCATAATAATGTAGGCTTAGTTATTTGCTATGTCCTCTTTTAGAATTTATCTTCCTAAGTCCTGTGTAATGCTACCCTTCTTGCTATACTTTTACAGGTACAGAAGCGGAGTTTACATGGGTCATGGCCGAGTAGATTTCTGTTCCACTACGTGGGATATATATATATATATATATATATATTTTGTTTTGAGTGGACTGTTATTTTGTAAAACTGAATATGTAATAGTTTTATGCCCTGAGACTAGTTCTAATTGGGCGTAGGATCATTTAAGTTGTTTGTAATATTTTTGTGTTTTATGTTTTTAAATAATTTTGGTTTGACAAGTTTAAAAGAAGAAAACTTTGGAAAGTCCGATAAACAGAGGAAACTCTGTCGGATTCTTCCTAAGGATTTTTACAAGTATTTAAGTTTTTTTTAAAAAAAAAGAAATTTTAAATCACCAATTTTATTAAAACCTAAAAATTAACTAATTAAAGTGAGGACGTCACATTTATGGTATCAGAGCAGTTTTTCCTCGGCCTTGGAGTTTGGAGTCACAACTCCTGTGGTTTACTCACCAAGCGAGTAACCGATATGTATAGTCAAGTGTCTAAGTTAGGCGAATGGGATGCATATATAACTATTTATGCATATATGTGTTCAATTTCTATCTTAACCAGGATTAAGTAGTGACAAAGACGATAGGACGCTAGTTTAAGCTTAACTAATTCCCTCGATGGTGTTATCGTTTAAATAGAGTGTAAGGGTAGGACGTCACACTTGGAAATCTTTCAAACCTCTCTTCTTCAAATACGAGTATACTGGGGCCGAAGTATGTTGGTTCATGGAACAGGTTGAAGAAGTTGGAGTGATGAAGGTCGTGCCTCGGTTTCCACTGGGTTGGACGACTAACATTTATAACCGAGGATCCTCCTTGTATCAATTCGACTATAAGGCGGATTTAACAAAAGCCGAAAGGCGATTATGCGACCACGTTTGGGAGTATCTTCAAGCAAATGGTCAAATTGATTCCAAACGAATCCTGCTGAAAGATACGCGAGACGAAGTGAAGGCGGAGCTGGGTATTTTTTTTTTGGCGTGTTAATCCATTTTTCTTGCAGAAGCAATGAGGAAGAAAGCAACCAAAGCCAAGAAGAGTGAAGCTCGTGCAGCTAGAGTGTCACAGCTAGCAGCACTCAAAGAGTCTGCGTCCGGTTCTCCAATCAAGGGTCAATCTGCTGAACCGACCCATCCTGAAAAGCCGACCGTTATCCCCAATACCACCCCCACTGTCGGGGTTACTGGTGTTGAACAGGTGATCAAAAAGGGTCGCGTTGTCGACGCGGTGAATATGGAAGTAGAAGCTCATTCATCTCCCCAAGACGTTCCCGAGCGCCCCCTCAAGAGGACTCGGCTGGATAAAGGAAAAGGTCTCGCTGGAGACTGGTTCAATTTGAGCAAGTCCAACAAAGGGATTGAAATTCCCGAGGGTAAAGAAGATGCAGCTGCCAAGACGGTGTGGGGTAGGAAGATGTCCGACTCATTCATTGCCACCGTCTTCCCTCCTGAAAATGCCGAAGTAATCGAGTCTTGGACCCCTGGGACTTGGGAAAATAATTGTAAAGCGTTGGTGAAAAGCTTCTTACGGGGCGCGAGCATTTTCCATCACCTTGGTCATCATGGTGATGATGCTTATGCTGGATTGGCTCCCGAGGAAAAGAAGAAAAGATATGAAGCCAACGAGCGGGAAGATTACTTGGAAATTCAGGTCCAAGGTCTGAATAAAAGGATACAAGAAATGGCGGCTGAAAACGAGAGGCTTCAAAAGATTGCACAAGATTCGGAGGGGGCCAAAGTTCGGGCCGAGACAACACTTCAAGCTGCCGAGGCACAGATAAAGAGGTCGGAGGAAATTCAGAAAAAGGCTGAGGAGGATGTTGCTGCTCTTCTGGTGGCTACGGAGAAAGCTCGTTCGGCCGAGCAAGCTGCTGCAGTGGCTCAGGAGCAACATGAGTATGCTAAGGACGAGATACTCAGGCTCCGAGCTTCCTTGGAGAAGATGAGCGCGAAAGCGCTCAAGCACAAGAAAGCAGCTAAGGAGAATCTGTTCAATTGGGACCATGCAATTGAAGATTCTTTCTACAATACTGCCGAGCAACTCCGTGTTCTGAATCCCGGGCTTGTGACCAAGGGCGCTGATCCTAATTTTGCTGTGAAAAAAGGTCAAATTGTCGGCCCGAGTGGAGTTCCTATAGATCTGAATAACTCCGACCTTCCGGACCATTTGGCCGAAGACTTTGAAGGAGAAGGAACCGAGGATGTCGAAGGTGAAGAAGAAGAAGAAGACACATTCAATGCTGACAGCATTGTATTGTCCGATTTAGAATAGTTTGATCATTCAATGATTTTTTTTTGTGCTCGCCCCAGTAGTGGGTTTTTGTAACCGCCCCAGTAGTGGGTTTGAACTTTTTCTATGCTTCTTTGCTCGAAATATTATGAACGTTTATAGTATTCGCAGTCAACTGTTTGCTTCTTTTTATACTTTGTGTTAAGAATTCAAGTGTCAAGACCTCGGAACTCCAGCGCTTTAGCCAAGGTGGGTTCCTCTATTCGCGATGTAAAATGATTTTAATAAACCATGTTTGAATCGGGAGTCTCAGTAGAATACTTGACGATTTATAAGCTCTTGTTTGAGCTGTTTATAATCATTCGCGTCATACACGGTGGCTAATCGAATATGAGGAAAAGTACGTAATACAATGAATCCAATAACAGTCTTTTTATTAATCAGAAGCAGAAAGTACAATGGGCTCGGAGTTCCACCGAGCGTACACCATCATTAAACAGTAATAAACAAATTTACAATTCTAAAAAGAATAAATAAAGCATGAAATTATGAAACTATGGAAGAAAGATTCTAACTGTAATATCCTTTGAGCTTCGCCGCATTCCATGAATTGTTGATAGGAGCTCCCGAGAGAGTTTCAAGTTTATAGGCTCCCGTCCCACTCTTGAAGGTGACTCGGTATGGTCCTTCCCAGCTTTGGGCCAGTTTTCCATCCTTAGCATTCTTAAGACCAATATCGGCCCTTCTTAGGACAAGGTCACCCGCCTCGAACTCTCTGGGGTTAACCGAGCGATTATATTCCTTCGCCTGCATCCTTTTAGCGTGCTTTTCTCGTTCGGCGGCCAAATCTCTTACCTCCTCCGACAAAACAAGGTCCTCGCAGAGCAAAGTGTTGTTGATGGGGTTTGGCTGCTGCATAGCTCGGAAAGAAGGGATAATTTTCTCAATGGGGATGACTGCGTCGCAGCCATAAGTGAGCCGATAGGGCGTTTCCCCTGTTGAAGTTTGGATGGTGGTGCGATACGACCAAAGTACCTCATGCAAGTTTTCCACCCAATTTCCTTTTGCTCCTTCGAGTCTCCTCTTGATTCCCTGAATGATGGACCTGTTCACTGATTCCACCTGACCGTTGGTTTGAGGGTGTTCACCGAGGAGAAGTAGTGTTTAACCCCCAACGCACCGACCAAATCTTGGAACGCCCTTGCTGCAAACTGGGTCCCATTGTCGGTTACCAATATCTGTGGCACCCCAAATCGAGCCACAACTTGTCTCTCAAAAAACTTTTGCACCTTTGCCGAGGATACGGTTGCCAAAGGCTCGGCCTCAACCCACTTTGTAAAATAGTCTATGGCCACGATCACCCACTTCAACTGTCCTGGTGCGGTTGGGAACTGCCCAATCAAATCCATTCCCCATTGGTAAAAGGGATAGGGAGATGAAAGAGAATGAAGTTCCTCGGCTGGTTTTTGATAAACATCACTATGAAATTGGCATTTATCACACCTTTTCACGTGGTTTATCGCATCTTGTTGAAGGGTAGGCCAGTAGTACCCAGCTCTTAGGACTTTTCTAGCCAGTGACTTCCCTCCAATGTGGTGACTGCCTATTCCTCCATGAACTTCTTCTAGCGCCAGCTTTGCTTCGGCGGGGTCGAGACACCTGAGCATTGGACCGTTGACCCCTCGGCCAAAAAGTACTCCCTCAGCTAGTGCAAATTGAGATGCCTTCCTGACAAGTTTCCTAGCTTCCACCAAGTCGGTCGGCAAGGTCCCTTGTTCCAAATAGCTTGCAATTGGGCTAATCCAGCTTGAATCTAGTGATATGGAGAGGACAACGCTAGGTCCATGCACCATTTCCTGAATTAAACTCTTGTTGTTTTCAGAGTTTTTTGTTGAGGCGAGTTTGGAAAGAATATCCGCTCGGCTATTGCTTTCCCTCGGTATGTGACAGATTTCGACTTTCACAAATTCGGATGACAAGAATCTTACTTTTTCCAAGTATTTTTGAAGGATTGGCTCCTTCGCCTGATATTCACCCTTGACCTGTGATACCACCAATTGAGAGTCGCTGAGAATTTTCACCTCTCGGGCTCCCACTTCTTTTGCCATCCTCAATCCTGCCAAAACAGCTTCATACTCCGCCTAATTGTTGGATGTTGAAAATCCGAACTTCAAGGAGTATTCAAGGGTGACTCCCTCGGAGTTCTCCAGAATTATTCCTGCTCCTGCCCCCATCTTATTGCTCGATCCATCCACATAGATGTTCCAATCCGAGTTTGAGCTCGTCAATGGCTCAGTGAACTCGGTAAGGAAATCAGCCAAGGCTTGAGACTTCATCGCCTTTCTCGGTTCGAAAGTTATTTCAAACTCAGAAAGCTCGATAGCCCAAGTCACCATCCTCCCAGCCAAATCAGGTTTCTGCAATATTTGTCGGATCGGTTGAGCCGTTCTGACCGTAATGCGGTGGCTGTGGAAATATTGGCGCAATCGCCTGGCAGTTATTACTAAGCAGAAGGCTAATTTCTCCACTTTTTGATATCTGATTTCCGGTCCCTGGAGAGCTCGACTCACAAAATAAATCGGAGACTCTTTACCTGATTCCTCCCGGACCAAAACCGAGCTAACCACAGAATCTCCAACCGACAAATAAAGGAAAAGAGTTTCGCCATGGCTCGGACTAGACAAAATGGGAGGGATGCCAAATAATGTTTAAGGTCAGTAAAGGCCTTTTCACATTCTTCATCCCATTCAAACATCTTCTCCTTCTCTTTCCTCAGCAGCTTGTACCATGGAAGGGCCTTTCTAGCTGACTGAGATAGAAACCTTGAAAGAGCTGCGACCCGACCTGTTAGCTGCTGAACCCCTTTGATGTTCGAGGGACTTTTCATCTCCAAAATGGCTCTGCACTTGTCCGGATTTGCCTCTATTCCACGCTCTGTAAGCATAAACCCGAGGAATGATCCTGTCGGAACTCCGAATGTGCATTTTTCCGGGTTCAGCCTCATATCAAACTGTCTCACCATTCCTAAGATTTCTTTCAAGTCTTTTGTATGGTCTTCCTCTTTTAAACTTTTCGCAATCATATCGTCTATATAAACTTCCATCCTCGGCCCAATCAGAGGATCAAAAACCTTGTTCATCATGCGCTGGTAAGTTGCCCCAGCATTTTTCAAACCGAACGGCATAACATTATAGCAATAAGTAGCGTTTTCTGTGATAAACGAGGTTTTTACCTGGTCCGGGGGATACATCGGGATCTGATTGTATCCCGAGTAAGCGTCCATAAAGGACAACCTTTGATAGCCAGCCGAACTATCCACCAATTTATCGATGCATGGTAGTGGGTACTGATCCTTCGGGCACACCTTGTTCAGATCTGTGTAGTCCACGCACATCCTCCATTTCCCGTTGGACTTCTTAACTAGCACAGGATTGGCCAACCAATCAGTGTATACCACCTCTCTAATAAATCCAGCTTCTAAAAGCTCAGCTACCTTCTCATCAGTCGCTTGCGCTTTCTCAGTTCCGACCCTTCTCTTCTTCTGACATACTGGCTTGGCGCCAGGATATACACTCAACTTGTGGCAGATGAAGTTAGGATCGATTCCCGGCATGTCTGCTGAGGTCCATGCAAACAAATCCTTGTTTTCAATTAGAAGTTCAGTAAGCTCTTTTTCTAGCTTCCCCGACAGGCCAACCCCGATCTTGACGTAGTGAGATGGCTCGGGACCGAGGATTAATTTTTTAAAGTCCCCTTGCGGGGTTGGTCGAGTTTCATCCTCTTCTCTGACGTCGAGATCGGCCAAGTTGACGCTTCCTTTGTTCAATGGTTCCTTCATAATTTTCTCATCATCTAGTTTCAGCTTTGCCAAACTGATGTTATAGCATTTCCGGGCCAACTCCTGATCAGACCGTACTGTTACTACCTTGTCATCCGACCCCGGAAACTTCATGGCCAAATGCACTGTCGAAACGATGGCACCGAAAGATTGGAGTGCTGTTCTTCCGAAGATAGCGTTATAGGCCGAGGGAGCCTGGACAACGAGCCACTTTACCATTTCAGTTCGGGCAGAAGGTGGTTCACCCATTGTCACTGGGAGGTGGATATGGCCTAATGGAATGATTGAGTGTCCCGTGAAGCCAATCAAGCTTCCCTCGAATGGAGTAAGATCCGACCTTTTCAACTTCAATTTCTCAAACAGATCAAGGAACATGATGTCTGCCGAACTCCCTTGATCGACGAGAATTCTTCTTACTTCATAGTTGCCCATCCGAACTGTGACGACCATTGGATCATTATGGTCTTGCAGGATGTCTTCAAAGTCTTCATCACTAAAACTGATTACAACGTTCTTCTTTCTCGGTTTCCGAATCGGTCGGCTTGCCACCGAAAGAACTTGCCCTACGTATTTCTTGCGGTCACACTTCTTTTCCCCACCACCAGCAAATCCTCCAGCAATAGTACCGATAAGAAAGTCATTTGCTTTCTCGGATTGTTGTATTGGGGCTCCGCTTGCGGGTGGTGAAGGACTTTTATTCCTCTTCTGCTCGGTTTTGGGAGGCGAGGGGCTCTTCCTTCTAGAACGCTTGCGCAAGGCTTCCCCGATGTAATGCTGAAGCTTGCCATCTCTTACCATCTCTTCAATTAGATCTTTCAGTTGGATACATTGGTCGGTGGTATGCCCCCATCCACCATGGTGATCGCAATACTTCGATTTATCCTTTTGGGCCGCCTTTCTTAAGGCTGGTGGCCGAGTGATGTTGCGCATTTCAGTATGCATGGTCTCACGAAGGATTTGACTCCTCGGGACCGTTAATTGAGTGTATTCCTCGTACCTGCCTTTGGGAGACAGTTTATCACCTCTTTCTTGTTCCCTCTTGTCTTTCCTTCCTCTTTCCCGAAAACGATCATTCTAACGAGCCTCGTTTTGGCGAGGCCGTTGCTCCTGTCGTCCTTCAGTACCCCTTGTCGCAGTGCTTATCCTTCGGAACTCCTCTAGATTGACATATTTCCTGGACCTTTCTCTAAGTTCTGCCATGTTATGAGGTGGTTCCCCGATCAAACAATCTTTGAAATCTCCGTCCAACAATCCCTGAGTAAGTAGGAGAACGGATACCCCCGACTGTAAACCAGATATGCCACTGACCTCTTGTTGATACCGAGCCAGGTAGTCGCGTAAAGACTCGCCAGGTCTTTGTGCGACTCCAGCTAAAGAATGATCCGATTTGGGCTGTGACATGCTCGCTGTATATCGATTGAGGAAAACCCTCCGAAGCTCGGCCCAGGAACTGATGGAATTTGCCGGTAGGGAGTTGAACCATCTCAGCGGCGCCGGGCCTAGCGTCATTGAGAAAGCTCGGCATTTCATCTCATCTTCTCCTCCATAAAACATCATGGAAGACTCATAAGATGCAATGTGATCCATCGGATCAGTCGTCCCATTATAGCGAGAGACGTTCTGATGGCCCATGAAAGCTTGTGGAGTCCGAAATGCCATGATTGCGGCTGTGAACGGGTGTCCCGGATGTGGTTCAGCAGCAGCAGGTTCGACAACCTCATTCGGAGTAAGGGGTGGAGGCAAGGGAAGGTTACTTGGGTTGTCAAGAGCCATGCGAGTGCCTTGTTCGGCAAGCCTAGCCATGCTTTGCTGCTGTAAAGTCGCGATAGCTTGGTTTTGCTTTTCGATTAATGAAGTTTGAGTCCTCAGGATTTCCATAATTGACTCTTCTCTTCTCCTAGCAGAAGAGGTCGTCATGTAAGATCTTCCCTGAGACTCGGAACGTTCACCGCCCTGAAGTGTTCCGAAGCGTCCTCTAGTAAATTGTGGTACTCCCCTAAACAAGGGTATTTCTCTACCAGACCGCTCGGTTCGGGAGTTTTCTCGAACATGACGTTCAGCTCGTCGCTCCTCCCCAGTTCGGGATCCAGCAGGGGCTCTTCTAGACTGGTGTGGTCCAGAATCCGCAGTGTCACGCCATTCCGACACATGACCATCAGAAACACGACGTGGCTGAGATCGTCATTCATGGCCCTCCACAGCCGGAACGACGGCGGCTTGCGGTTGGACCTGAGGAACAGGCGGATCAGCAGGGTGGGCAACTGGAGGAACTTGGGGATTCTCAACCTGATTACCCTCAGGGGGAGCAAGTCTGTCCCTAACATTCCTGCCAGCAGCATTCCTAGGTCCGGCGTTCTTTGGTGGTCTTCCTCTAAGACGACGGCGGAGATCACCTCCTCCTTGGTTGTCATCGTCGTTGTTTGCCATTTCGTGCAGTGAGCGGTGGGAATACTGGTTATTCAGGTCCCCACAGACGGCGCCAATGTAGTGTCCTTGAACACTATATGTCCTTAACCCTTTGAGCCCTCAAGATTATGGTAATCAGGAGTTCACTAGAAGGTCAAGTATCTATGTATGACCTTATGATTTTTCTGCAGTTCCAGTTGGGAAAAACAGGGTTTCCCCAGTCAACAAGTGTGTGCAGAGTGTCAACTTAGGGATGAGAGTACGTACCTGAAACCCTAGCTGTTGTGAGCTATTTATAGGGTTTGGAGGAAGTTGATTTGGGCCGTATGGGCCTCGTATCAAGGTGAGCTGAACCGGGATTCTGTGAGGGAATATAGGAGATTTATTCCCTTAGAATCCGGAAAGGATCAGCTCACGATCCCATGTAGAGGCTGTTGCGAGATTCTAGGAGAGACGGGTGGAAGTGATAGGAAGCCTTGGTGAGACTGAGTCAACCTACCAGCCGACGTTATGTCTCGGTTCTAGAATCCCGAGCCGATGGAGTGAAGACCGTTGTTGAGGCTCGGTCCCATCAATTCCGAGCCTGGTCTTTTCGTATGCTCGGAATGAACGTGTCCGAGCGTGGGACGTTCGTGTTAAGTAAACCGAGGGAAAGGTCCTTGGAAAATCCTTTATATAGGACTGTACTTTTTATGCGGTCGGCAGACCCTACACCATTACTTAGTTAACCCTTTTTTTTGTTTAAGTCTCTATTAACCTTACAATAATATAAACTACCCAAAATACCCTTCCTTCTCTTATATATAGAAACTTATATTTTTTTCTATTCTCTACAACAACCTCTTCCAATATTCATCAACCCAAAACCTGTTTTCTCTTCCACTTTCTTCACTTGCAATTAATTAATAAACATTCATTAAGAGGTAATTCTATGATCATAAACTTGATTCATTATGCTTATTTTTGTATCATTATGGGTTTGAAGTGGTTAATATTAAGCAAACAATATACATGCCCTTGTTTTTTATAGGAATTTAGAAAAATCGTGGTTCTGCGGGTGTTATTTTTCTGGAAAAATAACACCCTCGCTGGGGGTGCAGCAAGAGAACAAATTCATGCTCTCGCTACACCCTCAGCGAGGGTGTTATTTTTCCAGAAAAATAACACCCTCGCTGGGGGTGCAGCGAGAGAACAGCACCCCCAGCGAGGGATTTTTTTTTTAATTTTTGTTTTTGTCTGCTTTGCTTCTTTGGCTTCAGTTGCTGGCTTGCTATGATGTTCTTCTTCTCTGCTTTGGTTTTTCTCTGTTTTTCTTCTTCTTCTTGAATATTGTGTTGAATGTGAGAAAGTGTGTGAGAGATTTGAATTTGAAATTTAAATATGAGTGAAAGAAGGGAGGGATAAGGATGGAATAAAAAAGGGGTATTTTGGGATTATTGAAAATTTTTAAGGTTATTATGAAATTTTCATTCAAATAAGTGGGTTAACTAAGTAACAAGGGGGGTCAAAAAAGTAGGCCCCATAAAAATATTCTAAAAAGAAACTATTGTAGTCCAAATCCATTCACATTTTTTTTTATATCCAAAATTTGGGATCCACCCAATCACAATAGACCCGATGATCAGTATTGAGTGTAATGGGGCTACAGCGTTTCCCAACTATATGTTTATATTATTACACTTGAATTTCTAACAAATATTAAATGATTAGCTTAATTGAAATTGCTTTTTTTATCATAACTTAATTGATATTGTACTTGACCTGTTGAATTTGATTTACAAAAACTTATCCAGTAATGGAGAGTATTTTAATTTTCAGCTACTCATGGCTTTTTAAAATTATTAGAATAATAAAAAGAATAATAGATGCATATTATTTTATATTTTGAAAATATAAAAAGATACATGTTTTAAAAACTTTATTTTATTATATTTGATATGTTAACAGGTATATATTAGCATTTATTAATATTTGCTTTTTTTAAATAAGAATTTAACATGCTTGAATGTGTATGTATAGTGCAATAATGATGGTATATTAAGCTTTACTTTTATAATTTCATGTAAATTATCCAATCCGTTCAAAATTAGCCTAATATATAGATAGTCTTGGTTGCATCTCTCATATCTAACTCTTAATTGTTCTCCCAATAATAATTCATCAAACATAGTAATTTCAATTCACACATGTTATTTTCAATAATTTGACAGCACCAATCTAAGAAGCATATATTTTCTTTGTCTAGCGAATAAAAAAAAAATTTAAGAAGCATATATATATTATAGCTGCTCTGAGGGCAACAAATCAAAACAAGTTGATGAAGAGTATTCCTCTGTTTTCCCTCAAATATTCAGGAAGAGAAAGCTACTTCACTTGAGCAAGCAGTTCACAGCTGGTTTGGTGTTGAAGACTCTTCCATGGGCATTATTGCAGTAAGAGAAAACTTGCATCCCAGGAACAGCTGATGTTATATCAATATTATCTAACACAATGTTGGAGCATCCTATATTTGGGTCACAGTTCAAATTGATAGCCTTGTCCATCAACGATGTTCCAGAAATTCCTTTGAATGTAACATCACTCACCTTAACCGCTTGCGCCTACACACATATTACAATTTAAGAAAAAATGTGTCATACAAAATAGTGTTGTTAGCACTAACATATTAAAATTTTAGGCTTAATTTCATTTTTTTATTTTCTTAGATTTTTCAATTAAGCTTCTCAATCACTTTTCTTTAACTTGAAACTCTCAAATTCTCACTTTCTACTCATTTTTTTTTTTTTTGCAAAATGATTGATTAAATCGTTTGAAACATTCTTTTGCTTAATACTAATCAACCAAAGAGTTAACATGTGTGTAGCAGAATGTGACACCTATTTTCATTAGTTAAAAAAATAACTTTTAAATTACTAAAAATTATGTTAATTAATATAGTCTAACCAATAAAAAAAGTTGAAGAATAACACATATTGGGACTATAAATATGATCTCAAAACATTATATTTCACCCGAAACTAAAAAATCACACATTTATCCTCTCTTTAAACCCTAATCTCACATGTAGCAAGCTTATAAAAAATATCTCACATCTATTTTTTTTAAATAAAATAACATTTATATTGATAGAAAGATAAAAGATGAAAACAACCCTATCAAATAGGAACCCACCACAAGACAAGGATAAGAAGCACATCCAAAAACAAAAAAGCCAAACAAATTAAACTAATTAAAGAAAAAACTAAATTAATATTTCTTCAAATCAAACCAAATTTCTTCAAATTTTAATATTTTATCAAATTTAAACTAAATTTCCGACTTTTAACTTTTGAAAATATTTCATATGTTTTATTCATCACAAAGCCCCAAACACATGGATAGAGAATCGGGGCTTTGGGTTGAAGAAAGTTGACATCAGGATTATTTTGCTTAATTTGAAAAATAGAGGGACTTAAATAGGGTAAGCACATAGATTCAAAATAAAGAGACGAAAAAATTGCAATTAAACCAAAATTGTATGAAATTAGCTACATTGATAAGTTGCCTTTTGTTTTACCTTGGTTTGACAGTCATCTCTATGAGGGCAATAAAACTGGTCAATGATAATGGGGTTATTGGCTCGAACGAATCTAATATCCTCAAACGATATCCTCCTTGCATATCCTGCTCCACCCTATTTAAAAAATCAATTGAAAGTTTACCAAAAAAAAAAAAATCAATTGAAAGATATTTTTAAAAATAATATTTGCATAACTCATACTATGATCAAAATTGTAAGGACACTTTATAATATATATATATATATATATATATATATATATCTTTTTAGAGTTCATTTTCTTAATCCCAATTTTTATAATTGAGGATAAAAATTTATAAAATAATATTTTTTATTAAAAAATAATACATTAAAAAAATAAAAGTTTATATATTTAATTTTTTAATAGTTAATTTTTTTCCTTATCCTCAATCCTTAGAAGTTAGAATTGAGTTAAGAAAATTTTTATTTTTGGTGTTTTGTTTACCTGCCACGTCTTGATCCTTACTCCAGTTAATGTGTCCGTTATGGTACAATTCCTCACTTGCACGTCCTCTACAGTATCGACCTTTCCAGCTGTTCCCAAAGATCCAATGCTGCAAAAAATTCAAGTCCTTTAATAAGACTATAAGAGAAAACTATATACCAAGAAAATTGATTTAATTAAAAAACCTTTTAAGGAGGATTAAATTATTTCACAGGCCCTTGTATTCTTTTCTTTTGGAAATTTTTTGAACTAAACAAAAGTTTCTATTCGAGTCACGTAAAATATTGTACTTTCTCCGATCCTTATTATAAGCACTTTCTTTGTGAGAGAGAAAGAGTCCTTGTAATAAGGATCGAAGGGAATAATTGGATTTCACATATTTTTTTCCTCAGGTTTCGAAATTACATGGGATCTAAGGCTTTTCAACCTTTTTCTAAAAATGGGTTTAGCTTTCACTAGATGCTAAGTGCATGTTTGATTCTGTGTCAATGCTGCTAATAGTTGCTTATGTTTCAACGTGATTTTGGGGTCATAATTGATTTTCTGAATCCAAACCAAACATGCTATAAGTCTAGTATCATTTTGATTTTAATAAATTATAATTATAATTATCATGAAAATAAATGGGATAATCTATTTGAATTTAATAGTTTAGGATCACAAATCACGTGTGAATGGATCATTTAACGAAACTCATAAAAATAATATTAGAACCTAGGCAAAAAAATCTTTAAGGGACCTGATTACAAAAAAATTACTCTCTCTTTTTCTAAACTTTAGCAAAAAATTTTGCTTCAAATTAAAGTTAAAGTAATTAATGAAAAGTTTAAAAATTTTAAACTTTGAATTGTGTTTGGTTAATCATGTAAAATGCATTAAATTAGGTCCTTAATAATTGATTGATGTGTTAAACAAACCATTAAATGCATGACTCCGTAATTTTTTGACTTTTTTAATTTGTTACCATCTTTGTGAGACAAAGAGAGTATTTATTTTTAAGTATATCAAAGATATTTTTCAGGCAATTGTCAAAGATTGATCTCTTTAAGAACATAGAGTTTACAAAAGTGAATTTTATCTTTATTAATAAAACTTTTTTTTCATACATATTACAGAAATCGTAATTTACTAATTGTGATGACCTTGTTGATTAAGAAAAATCTTTTAAAGCCAAATTCGAAACTCTTTTTCGGTTAAGAAGAATTTGCTGAATTCCCCTAAAAAGTAATTGGGGAATCACATGTGATGTAGCCCCGAGGAAAAAGTTGGAATAATTAGCAAAACGCAAAGTTTCCTCCAAGACTATTATAAGGTTGAGCATTTTTTAAAATCTAACCTCACTTTCATTAGGAACTAAGGAACAAAAGAAAAGTTCAATGGATGATATATAATATAATTCAAATACATAATTAATGTTGCCAAGTAGCTACCTGATACCATGGCCTGGACCACATGTTATGCCAGTTATTGTGACCTTAGAGGATCCAGAACTAATAGCAATACAATCATCCCCTGCAATTCATTTTTTAGATCAATTTAGAAACCATATGTCCTTTTTGTTTAGCGACATAATTAAAATATGGATTTTCTTAACCTCAGCCCTTAGGGCTGAGGATAAGAGACTAAAAAAAGTATTTTTGCATTGAAAGATTAAATGTTTAATACTTTAAGAGTTAGTGGGTTAGTATTCCAAGACTTTTTTTCTACTTTTTTACCTCTTATCCTCAGCCCTAAGGGCTGAGGTTAAGCAAACCCAAAAATATAGACATTAAAAGATTTTATTTTACTAAAGTTTTATTAGATCGAGTGCATGTGAACTTGCCTGTTGCAATGAAAGAATTAAGTACTCGAATGCCTTTCGAGCCAGAAATATCAATGCCATCGGTATTAGGGGATGTTCCAGGAGCAATTAAACGAAGGTTTGAGATGATACCATACTTGCAGTTTGTTAGGGTTATGTGGCTTCTTGCGGGATTGATATGTGTCAATCCTTTGATTTGAAAGCGAGAGCATCTATGGAGTGTTAGTGCCTATACATCAACCACACACAAATTAAATAAATAAATAAATACAAAATTAATACGAAATATAATTCAATTAATTATTTCTTTGTCATCGTGTTCCTTAATTATATTTAGTGTTTATGCCCAATCAATTATGTGATCTAATCTTTATGATAAGGTGTGTCAAGGGATATGCACTTTGTTACATTAAGATTTTGTTTACTTCAAATGGGGCTTTTTAGAGATAAAATTAAGAAAGTCTTCGGGTTTGAACTTCTAATGAAGTCATCCCAGCTAACTTAAGGGGAATGAAAGTTGCACACTTTTTTGGTGAAAGAGTATACATTAATTTAATAATCTTTATGCATGTGAAAAGTGGCGAAGGAATTGGTTGAAAAAAAAAGGTTTTTGCAACCATTCAACCAAGTGTCCAGAACATAAACAATGCTCGTCAATTCTCTAACATGCAAAATTGAAGCATCTAATTGTTTCGATTCCTTCCTTCATGAGTGTTCCTTGCCTTTCTTTTCAATTTTATCTAAAGAATTGATGAAAAATTCTAATAAAATTCTCCTCAACATTCTTTTCATCATACTTTCAATTGGCGAGGGAGTTATATACACAACCTACAAAATCATACTTCTTCAGCTTTGAAATATAAAAAAAACAAACATATTTTTTTTAAATATAAGCAAAATTAATTAATTTTATTAAATTTTGTTTATGCTATTTTCCTAAAATATTTTTAGAAAATGGTTATATTATTTAATGCTTGTTTCATTCTCAATGCTACTTTTCTAAAATACCTCTACTTTTTTTTATAAATTTAAAAAAATTAAATACAATCAATTAATCTCCTTAATAAACCTAAAATTATTTTTTCTTATAATTCAAGCCGGAAGAGTATATATTGGTCCACTTTTATTTAATTGATCCTGCGTGCACGCATGAACTCTGCTCAATAATATTTTGATATTGTATGTGACACCCTAATCTCTACATATTTATTTCTTTCATCTACTTCTTTTTCTTATTAGTGCACATGTTTTCCTAAAATACATGAAAAAAATAGCATTAAACATTGTATTGATGCACATATTTTGATGTCAATAAAACATTTCCATAATAGTGTGTGAGGGTTAATGTAACATTATTCAAATCCCATAAATTGTTTTTATTTTTTATATATATAAGTTAAATAATATACACCTACACATTTAGAAAGATATATATATATATATATATATATATATATATATAGAAACTATGATGAGTGAACTTTTAATTTGGTAATATTTTTAACAATGTAGTTGATACTTACTGTTGGTGGACGGCATTTAGTACCCTGAAAAAAGAAAATCATAAGAATGTGGTCAATATTGTTAGAGTAAGATCATTGAATTAAATAACAAGAAAAATCAGAATCATAGAAAAAGCAAAGAAAACTAATGCAACATTTACTTACGGGTGCTACATTTCCTAAGCAAGGTTGTTGCCACCAGGTAGAGCCTCGACCATCAATTGTCCCTTTTCCTTTGATAATAAGACCATTTAAGTTTGAGAAGCCAAGCCATGTATTCGTGTGGTACCCTGAATATCCCGATTTTGTTTTTGGTGCAACAATGTTCCCTAAAAGCTGAAGTCGCACATATATAAGTACACACTTTAATTCACTATAGAATATTAATCAATCAACCCTAGCAAATATCAATAAGAGGCTATTCTATCCTATAGGAACTTATTAATTAGAGGCTTGGATACCCTAATGTTCTATTCTTTCTCTTCCCAAAATCTTTTTTCCTAAAATCTCTCATTTCAAATAAAGTGTTAATTAATGCAATTTGCTTCAACGTCGAAACAAGGTTTTTGTTACAATAATGCTTTTTGGAACTATTGATCAAGTTTCATAAATTTCAAGAGGGTGAATGGTTGTATATTAATTGCATAATATTAAAAATAAGTACCTGAATATAGGTATAGGTCGATTTGCATGGACCACTAAAGGTAATAGGCGTCAATAAGTATGTTCTTCCTGCCGGTACGTCGAGCCGAGATATATCTGATTTGCTCTGGCAGACATCTTTAAAAGCTTTTTGAAATGCCTGTTCAAGAGATTGAATTCAATAAGGAGACGTGTTTGGATAAATAATTTAATTGAGTATTTTTGGTGTATATTAAGAATATCTTATAACCGGTAGATAATAACTAATCCTTTTCGAAAGGTAAAAATTATTGAGGATTTTATCTCTATCAAATTAAACAAAACCTTTTCCATTTAATAAATTAAAAGAAAGTATTAAGCAAGCTTCTCTGATAATAAAATCAAAATAGGGTGTTGATTTCTCAACCCTACTTAAAAGATGGGAATTTTTCCCTATAATACTTAGGAGAACTTTAAAAAAATTTCATTTTATTTTCAATGAAAAAAAAATCAAAATAAGTTTAAAAAATGACAAGACGACATAAACTATTTTCATAACTTATTTTGCTCAGCTATTCTAATAAACCGAAATAAACTCTATAAATTCTTCTAAACTTCTCCTAGATGCTTAATTCCGGAAGCATTTTGAGTCTAAAGAAAAAAAGAAGTATATATAGGCATAGTATTAGTATAGGCTTAAAAATTTCAAAAATATTGGCACGCATGCTTAAAAAATTGCCATTGTATTTGTATTTGATGGGTAAATGGTCAGCATATAAAATTATCATATAGGAACATGGAACTGAGCAAATAATCTGATGAAGCTAACAAATTTATCATGAGAGGAGATAAAAACAGAATTTACAGGGGAATCGTTGGTTATTCCATCTCCTATTGCTCCATAATTCAACACATTGAAAGTTTTTGTTGTGATGCTCAACCCTGGAGTAGCCACACTTAGAATCACTAATATGGTGAACAAAAATTTCTGCAAGAAACATTTTAATTTGCATGATCAGTCTTTGATTTTTTTATTATTATTATTATTATTTTTACGATAAGAACGACCAGTCTTTGATTAATAGGAGTATATAAACGAATAACTCTTAATCAAAGAAATCATTATATTGCAGCATATAATAAGAACGAGAGTGGTAAAAGGAAAATATAGATATGCTTACCATTATATCAAAGATTGTAGAGCTCTTGATCCACATGACAAATTTTTTTCTTCTTCCAATGTCTATGTTATGTATCCCTTGTTTCTTCTTCTATTTATAAGGTTATAGCAGCATTGTATTTGGAAGCTGATTTTAGAAGTTATTTTGGCTTCTCTTTATTGATAAATTCAAATAACTTTCGCTTCAAGGTTTAAATGTTAACAAGATAATATTATTTTATCTTTTAAAAATAAAACACTACTTCGATCTTAAATATAAGCCTTTTTTTTTCCCCTCAAAAAAAAAAAAATATAAGCCTTTTTTTTAAAAAAAATAGAGGCTTTTTTTTTTATTTAGATTGAAAAAAAGCTCCAGCATTAGGGAAGTTAGTTAGAGTTGTTATTTAGATTCAAAATAATAACAGTTGATATATTTTTTTAAAAATTAACCCAATAATTATTATTGAGATTTTAAAAAATATTTAAAAAAAAATATTTGAGGGAAAAAATTATTAATACCCTTGAAAATAATGATAGGCCATACATTAAGGACAAGGCTTAAATTTAGGATGAAATAAGTATTAGTTTTTCATAGAAGTATTGCTTGTTGCAGTGTGAGGGTGTGGCAAATAGTTTTAGCGAATGAATTTGACTTATCTGTATTGATAAACTAAAATAACTTACATTTCATCAAGATAATACTAGTTTTTTCAAGATCTGCTCGCTATTGTCCGTCCTGGTGCGGGTGTGGCAAATAGTTTTAGTGTGAATTATGGATAATTAAATTAGAATGGATAGATAAAGATTAATACTACCTTAGTTTTTTGATAAACTTTTTCACGTCGGTATGATTCCAATTCGCGATCTCTCAAGCTTAATCCTTATCTATTGAATATAATTTTTTTTAAATTTACTATCACTACTATATTTTTTTTTTACTGTTATATTATACATTGTATACGTTTCAGATTAATCATATTCTAAAATTATTTTTGTTTCAAGTTCTCCAACAATATACATCTATATCTATCTATAGTAGTTTTTTGTGAAAAAAATGTTTACACGTCTTATTTTCTGTTGAATTTATCTTTTGAATGAATTTTGAATATTGTTAAACATGGTATCTCTTCATTTGAGATGAAGAATAACATAAGATACTTCTAGAATTTGAGAGAAGAACTTTTACTAAATTTCAATTTTATTACTCAAAACTGAAAAATGATCAACTAACTAGTTACAATGTATATGCTTCACTATTTATATACAACTCTAATCAACTAGTTCATTGGCGGGAAATGAAAATAAATATCTGCCAATCTAACAACTAACTAACTAACAGCTGTATTGTGAGCTTCCAATTGGTTGACCGAATTGGAAGTTTCTAGTTGCTTAACAGAATTGGTTAGATGAGCTGTAGACTGTTGTGATAGCCCCCCGCAAGCTGGAATGTGGATATCAAACATTCCAAGCTTGGAATGCAATAAACGGAATGGACCAGGAGCAAGAGGCATAGTGAGAATGTCAGCAATCTGAGATTGGGTAGGAATGTGCATAAGATGAAGTAACCCTTGTTGAATCTTCTCACGAATAGAATGACAGTCCAACTCAATATGTTTAGTTCTTTCATGGTATACTGGATTAGCGGCAATGTGCATAGCCGATTTATTATCACAGTATAAAACAATCGGGGTAGGGAGAGAGAGTTTAAGATCCTAAAATAGATAGGACAACCACTGTGCTTCACACCCAGCCAGTGCCATGGCTCTATATTCTGCTTCAGCAAATGAGTGAGAGACAACCTTTTGTTTCTTGCATTTCCAAGAGATGAGAGAGGAACCAATAAAGAAACAAAACCCAGTGATGGACCTTCTAGTATCCGAACAACTACCCCAATCAGCATCAGCAAAGCCTGTGAGTCTGAAATCAGTTGTTGCTGAGAAAAATAAGCCTTGAGCAGGACACTCTTTAAGATACCTGAGGATATGAGTAGCAGCCTGAAGATGAAGATTAGTAGGGTTAGCCATAAACTGACTAAGATGATCGATAGACTGCGAAACATATGTCAGGCCTTGTATTAGTTAAGTAGATCAATCTGCCCAAGAGCCTTCTATAGGTAGTTGGATCAGAAAGAGGAACACCTGAGGCAGAGTGCAATTTAACCGTATAGTCCATAGGGGTGCTGCAAGGTTTGCAAGCTAACAATCCAGCATCATGAAGTAAATCTAATGTGTATTTCCTCTGATATAATGTAATACCAGAGGAGGATCTGGCTATCTCCATTCCCAAAAAGAACTTCAAATTACCAAGATCCTTGATGCTGAATGTTGAATCTAACAAGTGCTTTATGGTATTGATTTCAGTAATGTCATTTCCTGTGAGGACCAAATCATCCACATAGATGAGAATAACAGTGAATGATGAGGCTGTAGACTTGATAAACAAGCAAGAATCTGCCATTGACTGAGTATAATTGGAATCTAAAAGCACTGATGTTAGTTTGGCATGCCATTCTCTGCTGGCCTGCTTTAACCCATAGATAGATTTCTGCAGTTTACAAACTAAATTGGGCTGAGGCAACTCCAAACCAGCAGGAGGAAGCATGTACACTTCTTCTTTCAAATCACCATGTAAGAAAGCTGTATTTACATCTAGTTGTTGCAAATGCCAGTTATTGATCGCAGCCAGGGACAAAATTACTCTGATAGTAGGCATTTTGACAACAGGACTAAAAGTCTCCAAATAATCTAAACCTTCAGTCTGAGTGAATCCTTTTGCTACTACCCTGGCTTTCCTTCTTTCAATAGAACCATCAGCATTAAACTTAGTTTTAAAAATCCATTTGTAACCTACAGCTTTCTTATTAGGAGGTAGAACAGTGAGAGACCAAGTACTATTTTTAGACAAAGCATTCAATTCATTAGCAATTGCAATTTTCCAACAGTCATGTTTGATTGCCTCAGTATAGGTTGTAGGGTCCTGAGTGCTAGAGAGATTAAGAGAAAAATGTTTGAGATGAGATGAAAGATTAGAATAGGAATGGTACTGCTGAATAGGGTATTGGACTAAATTAGTGACAGCAGAATTACAAACAAAATCTTTCAAATATGTGGGTGGTTTAGAGACTCTAGTGGAGTGTCTAATGTGGGCTGGTGGAGAGGAAGGAGGTGTTGGTTGAGAAGAAGAATGGGGTGACACTGATAAGTAATCAAATGGTGAATGGTCTAAAGGTTGTGTAATGGAAGGGTCATTGGTACTAGCATATGTAGATTGTATGAATGGAAAACTATGCTCATAAAATAGAACATGTCTAGACAAAAATATCTCCTTAGTATTGATATCAAACAGTATAAAACCTTTAACACCTGCTTTGTAACCAAGGAAGACACTTTTCCTAGCTCTAGGATCTAACTTTCTTCTGTGAGCACTAAGACTAGCAGCAAAAGCTAGACAACCAAAGACTCTGAGAGACTCAAGGGAAGGAAGTTTATTATAGAGACATGTGTATGGGGATGAACCTTTGAGAAATGGTGATGGTAGTCTATTGATGAGAAAAGCAGCATGGCTAACAGCAAAATGCCAAAAATGTTTTGGCAATTGAGAATGAAAAATCAGTGTTCTGGCCAAGCTTAAGAGGTGTTGATGTTTCCTCTCAACAATACCATTTTGTTGAGGGGTTTCAACACAAGACTTTTGATGTAAAATCCCGTTTGATTGAAATAGTGTGGACAATGAGAATTCTGTGCCATTATCTGATCTTGCTTGTTTGATTGTGGCAGCAAATTGATTTTCAACCAAGGAAATAAAGGACTGAATGTGAGTGATAGTCTCTGACTTTAATTTCATAAAGTAGAGCCAAGCATGTCTAGTGAAGTCATCCACAATGGTTAAGAAATATTTATGACCAAAAACAGATGGACAAGCAATTGGTCCCCATACATCCATATGTACAATTTCAAATGGCATAGAAGTAGTGGTGACACTGTCAGAAAAAGGGAGTTTCTTTTGTTTACCAAAATGACACGCATCACATGGATTGACTGTTTTATTACATTTGATAAAAGGGAAAATGGATTGTAAATGCAACAATTTTTCATGAGAAGGATGGCCTAAGCGTAAATGCCAGAGATTACAATCATAAGTTGTAAAATGATTGATAGAATGTGGTACAGAGATATGTGCAGAAGGTATATTCAGTGCATACAAACCACCTTTCACCTTAGCTGCACCAATCATCATCATAGAATTGTTGTCCTGGATCTGACAATCAGTGTGTGAAAAAATCAATTTACATGGAATTGTGGAGGTTAATTTGGACACAGAAATTAGATTGAAAGTAAAGCTTGGTATGTATAGAACATCTAACAAATACAACTTGTCAGTGAACATGATAGTGCCAGAAATAGAAGCTAATATGTGGCTATTATCAGGTAGTTTAATAGAGATTGGTTTAATTCGTCTAATGGTTTGAAACTGAGATATATCAAAACAAACATGATCAGTTGCACCAGTATCTAAAATCCAACTGCTAACTGAAATTGAAGTTTTATCTAAGGCACAAATAATACCTGTCTTGTAGTGTGTAGTCTGAGAAGTATTTGTGATAATTTGATTTGCATGATGAATAGGAGCCTGCTTAGGAGGTGGCTGTAGTAGAGCCAACAATGCTTTGTGCTGTTCAGGTGTGAAAGTTAAGGCTCCCATTCCTTCATTCAAATCCTTATGAGAAACCGCATCATCTTCATTATACTCTGAATTTCCTTCTTCAGCTACACAATTATTCACGTTAGTTCTCTTCATCACATGAGGTGGAACTCCATATTTAGTCCAACAATTGTCTACTGTATGACCAGTTTTCTCACAATAAGTGCAAAAACGAGTATTATAGCTTGTCCTCTGCCCCTTCCTGAACCATAAGAAGATCGACCACGACCTCTTCCTCTAACAGAATCATTGAACTTGTTACCAGAATCAGGACCTCTATTAACACGTCTGTTTTCAACTGTATTTTCTAGAATTTGAGATTCTTCAGATGGAATATTGAATTGACGTTCTTGTTGAAACAACATTGAAAATACTTTGTTAACAGTGGGGAGAGGATTCATAAGCATAATTTGAGAACACACATGAGTGTATTGTTCATTGAGCCCTTTCAGAAACTGAATCACATAGTTAGTTTCACGATAGGAACGAATAATAGGATTTACATTGCACACACAACGAATTTAACAAGTGCAAATTGAAATTGGTTGAAAGTTATCCAATTCTTGCCATAAACCCTTCAAATGTGTAAAATAGGCACTGATTGATTGAGTACCTTGTTTGTAGGTATACAAATCTTCTAACAATGCTGAGATTCTGTACATGTCTCCTTGATAATATCACTCTTTCAATTCGAACCAGATATCACTCGCATTCTCTAAGCAGAAAACACTTTGTGTAATTGAGTAATCCATTGCTTGATTTAACCAAGAAATCACTAGTGTATTGCATCGATCCCATTGTTTGAACATTGGATCATGAATTGAAGGTCTCGGAATTGAACCATCGATGAATTCTAGCTTGTTCTTCGACTTTATCGCCATATACATAGCTCTGCTCCATGAATGATAATTGTCACCAGTGAGTTTCTCTGGAACCAATTGTGCACCTGAATTCTCACTTGGATGAAGAAAATACACACTCGTTGGATCAATTGCTGGATTTGTATGATTCGCCATTGAAGATTGAAGATCAGAATCGAAAAAGAAACTTGAGAATCGTAATGATCAGAGTGAAGGAAACGTAGCAGAGACTCTTATAATAAGAGCTCTGATACCATGTTAAACATGGTATCTCTTCATTTGAGATGAAGAATAACAGAAGATACTTCTAGAATTTGAGAGAAGAACTTTTACTGAATTTCAATTTTATTACTCAAAACTGAAAAATGATCAACTAACTAGTTACAATGTATATGCTTCACTATTTATATACAACTCTAATCAACTAGTTCATTGGCGGGAAATGAAAATAAATATCTGCCAATCTAACAACTAACTAACTAACAGCTGTATTGTGAGCTTCCAGTTGGTTGACCGAATTGGAAGTTTCTAGTTGCTTAACAGAATTGGTTAGATGAGCTGTAGACTGTTGTGATAAATATACAATCATTTAGATTCAAGAAACAATATCTTATCATTTGAATTTTGAAAACAATGTCACCAGCAATACTTGACCATTCAACATTTTGTAATTCTAATTCAGTATTTTTACTTTTGTGATGTCAATTGAAAAAAATATATTAAATCATTTTTATTAATTAATACTCTCATTTATATTTCAGAAACAATATGACATTTAAGTTTAGAAAATATGTCGCTTCTTTTTTTTATTTCCCATAATATCTTTCCAACCGGATTTTTTGAAATACAGTAAAGCTTATATAAGTGGGACACCATTTGATCATCCAACCATTTGCAATTCATATATTTATTTATCATTTTTTTCATTTTATCTTCTCCCCCTATCACATTTTCATTTTATCCTCTCATCCTATCATATTTTCATATTATCAATACCTATTATATATTTTTGAAATTGAATAATTGAATTAGAGAATTTCTCTACAAATGACGCTTTCACATGAAAGTTGGTGAAATAAGATTCAACCAAGCATATCAATTTGTGAAATCATTAATGGTTTTTATTTTTGAAAAAAAGAAAATCAATTACAACCAAATCAATCTTAAAATTAAATTAAATATGCACATCTATATAGTTTTAGTAAATTAAACCCATTCTCATGCATTCACAAAATCCATTTTTTTCTATATTCATTTTTTTTATTATGAATTTGTTTCTCACGAAAGAGCAATTACCATAATAATAGAATCATTTGGATTTCAGAAACAAAAGTATATCTTATACTAGTACGCTTCGTTTCTTTCACTAAAAAATTTCTCCCTGTAAAATGTGCCTCTCTCCTTATTAACAATATATATTTTCCTCCCTGAAAATTTTATGTTTCTTGTCTAAAAATATCACCCTCTAAAAGTTATGTTCGTTTCTCTGGAAAGTTAACGGTTCGCCAATGGAGACATCTAATTTTGGGTTCCAGAAAATTAAACTCCACACAATCTAGTTGGAAAAACACATGTCATGTTGAAATTAAGCCCCCGTTTTTTTTTGCACAAAGCACATGAAGCAAATGCATGCCCCTGCTCCTTTTTCGGAACGTACCATTGCTTCTTCTTTTACACTCAATGCTCAATAGTAAACTTCAGTGATTTAATTACTTAACAATAGAATCCTGACTTTGGTTTTAAAAAACAAAAATATTTGACAAACTTATAAAATTAACCTATAAATAGACTTATATCATAATAGAAGTAACATATGTATGTCACTTGTTTATTATTAATTATTGATTTATTAATAAATTACACATATCACTTCTTTCTTATTAATTATGTAGGCTTAAAAAAATCCAAAACTTACCAACGAGGTTTAGTTCAGTTGGTGTAAGGCCCCAACTGAAATTTTGGGAATGGGACACGGGTGCTAGTAATTCTGTGTTCGATTCCCACTAAAAAATCTCACTGGGAGAGCCAGCCACGCAGCTCACTCCGAATTAGTCTCAAGGACTCCTGGTATTAAAGATACTCTTGGGGATACCGGTGATTCTGCAAGGAATACGGACAAAAACAAATGCAGAACTTCCATTGCAAAGCACGTTCACTTATCTTTCCGAAGGAAAGAAAATAAATTTGGTCCACCTTTTATGGAGAAAGATATCTTTGGTGTCATAAAAAATTGATTAGTGGAAGAAAATAATTCTGCTCTCATGTTTAAATATGGCAGGTCAGTTCATAAATATAATCATTATTTTGATTTTTATATGTTTCTCTTTAATTGGAGTATATTTTTTCTCTTTTTTAATCATTAATTTTTTTACTATTATATTACATAAGTCAATATCTTATTAAATAAGGATAAACATAAAAAAAATATTTATTATACTTATAAATTTCTAAATGAAAAAGATAAATTAAAATTAAAAAAATATTAAAAAGCGAAGAGATTATTAATTTTTGATTCTTCCATCTACTATCCTTATATAAAAAGACGTCTATTCGAGGCACTACGCGTTTGTGGGAGAAATTTTTTAGGCACCCCGTTTGCTGGAGAAATTTTCGAGGAACCACATTCGTCGGAGAAATTTTCGAGGTACCACGTTTGCTGTTGAAATTTTCCTCTCACCAGAACATTTGTAGGTAAATAATCATTACTCCCTCTAGCTTGAATTATAAGCAATTTTAACTAAATTTACGCTTATTAAGGATGTTAGTTAATTGTATTTAATTTTCTCAAATTTATAAAAAAAAAATAAAAGTATTTTAGGAAAGTGGTATTAATTAGGAATGAAACAAAAATTAGATAAGATAACAATTTTCTATAGATACTTTAGGAGAGTGACATTGGGAATGAAACAAAATTTAATAAAGTTAGTTGATTTTGCTTATATTTTAAACCAAGAGAAATATGATTTTTGTTGCATATAATTCGAGCCAATTGAGTATCTCCAAACAAAATCACAATTTGAAATTAAATAAATTATTAAAATTTATTTAATTATTATCTTATCTGCATGTGAAATCATCATCCTAAATTTTACAAGTTTTCCAAATCATTATATATAACATGATGAGTATTTTTTCTTTTTTCATCTTCCATCTTTGCATTCATCTTTATTCCTTTATTTGTTCTATTTTTCCATTCTATCTTTCTTGAATATGTATTATGCATATACTCTTTATATTTTTGTAAATTTAACCCATAAAAAATTGTCTAGCTTAGTTTTTTTACGAGATTTGCTCTATGTTATTATTTAACTTATTGAGTTTTTAAAAATTTTAATTGAATCAGGTTAGTCATTCTCCGATTTTCAAAGCATTGCTTGATAATATTATGGAGGAAAGTCGGAGTGACACTATCAAAGAAAGCTATTGCAAAATATGAAGGTAAACAACAACCTCCTAATTACGTTCACGCTCAATCTTTGCATTTTTTTCGGCATTAAATCTCTTTTTTTTTTTTTGATTATCAACGGGGCTAAGCCCAAAAAGAAAACAACCTAGACAACCATCCTAGGAAACATTACACCATAAGCATCCTCCCTAATCATACTTCCTAAAAAAGAAGGGACAGCAGTAATCAAAGAAACATTAAAATCCCCTCCATGGGAAGCATTAGCAAGAGCGTCAGCGCAACGATTAGCCTCACGATAAATATGCTTGATGGTTACATGCCAATCTCCTACCAAAGCCAGCCTTATCCTGCGAATAATACCAAAACAATGATGGGTTTCTGAGCAGTCTCTATTGACAAGAGCAATTGTTGTTAAAGAGTCCATTTCAACAATCAACTCTTTAATAGCTAAATCCTGCGCCATCTTCAGGCCCCAAAAGAGACCCCATAGCTCTGCTTTCACTGCAGAAGAAACACCCACGTTGCAACCAAAGCCACGCACAAAAGCCCCAGACCAGTCCCTGATCAACCCGCCACAAGCTGCAATATTGGATCCACCATGAACAGAACCATCTGTATTGAGCTTATAAACTCTGTGTTGGGGACAAGCCCAACCAACCAATAACTCAGTCTTCAAAGCTGAATGCAGATTCGATTTTACCGCAGAATCCTTTATTAACCGCATATAGCTTAAAACTTGGAAAAATAGACTAGTAGAAAGATCACTCTTTCGTTCAAAGACCAGCTTGTTCCTATCCTTCCATAGCATCCAGACAGCAATCCCAAAGAAAAGAGGCCAATCCAAATCCGTATGACCAACATCATCATCTTTAAGATTCATACGAAGCCAACCATCTAAATTAATTGTATAGAATCTGCACCAGCTATTAGCTTGAACAACACTATCCCAAAAGGGAGTAATCTCTTCACAATCCCTTAGGCAATGAAGAATTGTTTCAGAAGTTTGGGAGCATCTCGGGCACACATCCAAATCAGTCATATTCCTTCGTTTTCTCTCAGCATTTGTCAAGAGCCTGGCATGGCCAAGTTTCCAAAGATACCCTTTAATGCGATGAGGGCCTGGCCATTGCCAAATAAGATCAAACTTTGTATCAGCATTAGCCTGCTCCTTATAAATACTACTTAAGATCTGGACCGCCGAACTAAGAGAAAACATCCCTGAACTTTCACCTTTCCAAGCAAAAGAATCTTGACCTGCTTCATGATGAGGAGGGTTGACTGTAGCGATTTTTGCACAAATATTACTAGGCAGCAGAGTACGAAGCATCTCCCAATCCCATGCGCCATCCTTGGAATAGTGAATGACAGGATAGTCGTCACACCAAACAGGGGGAGACACTCCTGGTATGTCAACCAACCTCCCCACCCCGGGGATCCAATTATGCTTCCAGAATTTAATATTCCCTCCATTACCTATAATCCAGAGGAGGTTATCATAAACATGAGGGCAAGCCTTGACAATCCCTCTCCAAGTGCTAGACTTGTTGTTGGCTGATCCAATGGAGATATTAAGCACATCAGAAACTTTGTACTTAGCAATCAAGCATCTAGCCCAAACAGAGTTAGGATTACTAATTAATCTCCAGGCAAGCTTCATCATAAACCCATCATTAACAGTGCGTAAATTACGAAAGCCAAGACCCCCTTGATCCTTAGGGGCACAGATAGTGTCCCAAGAAATGAGGTTGCATCTACGTCTTTCAGATGAGCTTCCCTAAATAAAACTCCTGCAAATCTTCTCAATTTCATCACAAACACCAATCGGAATAACAGAGGTTTGCATCACATAATAAGGCAGACTAAGAATGCAAGATTGGGCTAGAGTTACACGACCAGAAAACGATAGAGTCTTCATTTTCCAAACTGAGAGTTTCTTTTTAACCTTGTCAATAAGATAGGAGTACGTGGAAACTTTTACCCTGGAATGAGTAATAGGAACACCCAAGTACATCCCAATTTCATTTGTACGAGGAATTTCCAGCATAGAACAGATGCTCTCAGCATGTTGATCAAGCACATTTGGAGAGAAATAAATAGAAGACTTTTGAGTACTTACTAGTTGACCTGACGCCATACAGAATTGATCAAGAATGCTGAGGATGGTTTCAGCTTGGGATACAGTTGCTTCAGCTAATAAAATAATGACATCCGCAAATAGTAACTGAGCAATACGAGGACCACCAACACCAATAGTAATAGGCCTCCAATCATGAGCTTCCACCGCATCATTAATCATATGGGATAACCGGTCAATGCACAAGACAAAGAGATAAGGAGAAAGAGGATCGCCTTGTCGCAATCCTCGTTGAGGATTGAAAGAGTCAGTGTAATCCCCATTCCAATTAATGCACATACTTGGAGTGGAAACACATTGCATTATCAGATTCGTAATAGGGCCTTCAAAACCAGCTTTGATTAGGGTGTCTTCTATAAAGTCCCAGCGGAGTTTATCATAGGCTTTGGCGAGATCAAGCTTTAGGATCATAAAGCCCTTTTTACCTTTCAGATTTTTAATGGTATGGACCGCTTCTTGGAGAATAATGACGTTATCCGTACTCTGCCTTCCAGGAACAAAACTACACTGCGTATGAGAGATAAGATGGTCCATTAAAGGCTTGATACAGTTGGCTAAGATCTTCGTCACAACCTTATAAATAACATTACACAAAGAGATTGGCCTAAAGTCAGATATCCGTTGAGGAGAAGTAATTTTCGGAATCATTGTTATTACTGTCTGGTTCACATCAACAATTTTCGAGGGGTTATCAAAAACAGACTTGACAAAGGAGAAGACAGACTGCTGGACCAGATCCCATTAAGATTTGAAAAACAAAGCATGAAGTCCATCCTTGCCCGGAGCCTTGAGATTTCCCATACTGAACAGAGCCAGCCTCACCTCTTCTATGGGCAGAGGTTTGGACAGAGTATTCTTTTCATAATCTGTAAGAGCCGAGAAGCAAGAGATTGTATGTATAGGATGAACCACAGTGACAGGAAGAGAAAAGAAATCTTTAAAATGGGCCAAAACCATACCCTTTAGCTGATCTTCATTAAAAACCCAATTACTGTCATTGTCCTGCAGAGCCTCAACTCTGTTTTTCCTTCTCCTGACCATCGCAGCTTGGTGAAAGAATCTTGTGTTACGATCACCTAAAGAAACCCATTTAACACGAGCTTGGTGGCACCAATAAGTTTCTTCATGGTTCAGAATTTGAGTATACTCATCCCATAACTCCTGTTTAAGATGTTGCAGGAAAGGATTATTAGTAATCGCAAGCTGCTGATGAATTCCTTCAAGGCGATTAAGAATACGACGCTTCCTGGAGAAGATATTACCAAACGTCTCCCTATTCCATTTAGTAATGTGGTTAGTGAAGCAATAAATATTCTCATTCCAAGAGCTGCTATTACACCAATTAGAAGCAACTTGATGTTGGAACTCTGGGTGTGACAGCCACGAAGAAAGGAACTTAAAATAAGGCATGTTTCTTCTTTTTGACAGGGACCTATCATCAAAACGTAACCATAAAGCAACATGATCAGAAGTTGGTAAAGGAATATGTATTACAGAAAAAGAAGGGAACACTTCCTGCCAACGAAGGTTAGCAACAGCTCTGTCTAAACGTTCCTGAAGATTACCACGCTGCCAAGTAAAGGAGGGACCCTTAAACCCCATATCAGAAAGACAGCAGTCTTCAAGACAAAGACGAAATTTATCAGCACCAGCCTGATTGATATCCGCCCCACCAAGTTTTTCATTACTCCACAAAACTTGATTAAAATCACCCACCGCACACCAAGGGCCATCAACCGTGGAATGAAACAGACGAAGCTCATTCCACAAAATTTCCCTTTCAACTTCATGAGGACTAGCATAAACCACACTAAGATACCACACCTCACCCAAAGCAATTCTTCCAAATAAATGGATGACATGCTTGGAGACATGGATAGTAGTAAAACTCACTCTATCTATTTTCCAAAGGCACCATATACCACCAGCAAACCCAATGGCATCAACACGAACATCATCATCAAAACCCAGCTTCGAAATAACCATTTCCGCTCTTTCCCCACTTATACGTGGTTCCAGAATAGCAAGAAAATCAAGATCATATAATTTTTTACAATCTGAAACAAGTCCTGGAAAAGATCGATTCCCATCACCTCTACAGTTCCAAATTAAAGCCTTCATCATTAAATAACAAGAAAGAAGGGGATAAGGGCAACAACCCCAATTAAATACGGGTCACAGATGACCCTGCACCATCCTGCCTCTTGCCACTACAGGCATCCTTATTTCCATCTATATTTAAAGAAACAGCATTAGTCTCCTCAACCAGATTTACAGACTCTTTACCTCTTGAGGATTGATTTTGAATGAACTCCATTTCCACGCTTCTAGATTGGGGAACGAAGCTACCAAGGAAATCATCATTGCGGATCCCAGCTTTAAAATCATTCCACATCTGCTGCTGATAACGACACATCGTGTCCATAACCACCATCTTCATTGCCTTCTTCTCCTTGAGAACTGAGAGTTCTTCCTCAGAAGGTTGAGCTTTGTCCTTTTTCGAATCTTGCTTAGAGGAATGCAAATCCTGCTGTATCTGAACTCTATTAGGGAGAGGTTTAGTTTGGGGTCCTTTAGTTGGGATATTGGGCTTAGCCTTATAATTCTTAGAAGCCCTATACTGCTGCTTTTGGGTTCTTGGTCCACCAAACTTGTTCCCTTCCTTACCACCAATATTAGTTATAGTGGGCCCCTCTTTTTGAACCTTCAAATTCTCCACATTAGTGCCTTCTGTCAGATTCCCGCCATTTTCCTCATGACCAAGGGCATGAAAACGTGAACCCCCAATCTTCGTCTCCATAAAATCCGCACATTCTTTTTTCCCTTCATTGATGCGATTCTGACCCTGGTTGTTAGGAAACTTCCTACGATTGTTACGGGATACTATCATCCATGGCCCATAAATGTTATCTTCTGTTATAGCCGCAGTATCCGCAGAAGTTATACTACCTCCACCAATTTCGGGATTCTGTTCAATGGATTGATCGGAGTCAACCTGCATTTCCTCCACCCGACGGGTATCCCCGCTTACCTCGCACCAACCACCGGTGGTGTCGGCACTAAAACAGTATTGTAGGGAGTAGCATCCCCATGAGGTGCGTAGATACGCTCAGGACATACATCACGTTTATGACCGAACTTACCACAATTGAAGCAAATAAGATGGAGTCCCTCATACTCCACCTTAAACTCACGGCCCATAGCAATGATAGAGGGTTTCAGCTTCCGGCGAAGGTCCAACTCAACACAAATCCTGGCAAATCTGCCACGAGAATGGATAGATGTGGTTTCGTCAATTCTCAGCATATTTCCTAGCTTCCCACCTAATCGCCATAAGAACTTTGTGTTGCATAACTCCACTGGGAGCATTGGAATTCTTACCCACGTAGCAATTTTACGCACCTCATGCTCTGAGGGGTTGAAAAATGGTCTCCATTTTTGCACTTGAATACAATGACCACCATACGTCCAAGGCCCTTCGAAGGGGCATTCTTATAATCGCCTTCATCCTTAAAACGGACTAGGAAATATCCCTCACCAATGTCCATCACCTGGATTTCTCCATTCCTAGCCCAGAGAAGCTGGAGTTTAGAGACCATAAAACGATAAGCAATATTTCTGCCAATAACGTTGACGATAAGTGCAAACTTCCAAGGTTTACACCACTCTTCGTACTCTTCCAAAGATACCTCCACAGTCGGTTTGATCTCAGAGTGGTGATCATCAATCACATCAGTATCATCCTTGTTTAAGTCCACACCCAACTCTTCTGTAACCAGTTGGATGATCTCTGCTGAGTTTAGTTTAAACTCCTCTGTATGCATCAGTTTCTCCTTATACGACAGTCCAGCAGTCTCAGAATGATCCATGCACACGTCCCTTTTTGCTTGGTCCTCCACCAACTCATGCACCATACTGTCATCGTTAGCCTGATCCATTGCATCATCAATAATTACGACACCCTTGTCATCCACTTTGGCTTTCTTAGTGCTACGTGCCTTCAAATCCTCTTCTTCCAAAGAGGGTGTTGCATGTTTCTCGTGTTTCTCAATCAGAGCGCTCATTACTTGATCTCTAATAGTGAGGATTTTTAAATCTCTTTAATTCTTATAATTCTTGCTCATCTTAATTTATATTATTTAATTATTAAGTTCCTCTTTCTCTAATTGCTTACTTCAATTCAATATGTTTATTCACGTAAACAACAATCTCCCAATTATGTCAATCTTCAATTTTTGCATTTTTTTTGTTGTCATTAAATCTCTCTAATTCTAATATTTCTCATTCATCTTAATTTATATTATATGATTCGTAAGTTCTTCTTTAATCTTATTTTTAGTTTAGCATTTTGAAGACGTTCTATGGCAGAAGACTACATCTTCTCGAGGGGCCTAAGTTTTAATTTCAGAAGATTTCATCTACGAATGCTACAATTCCTTCAATAATATATATTTTTTTAATAGATAAAAATATTATATATATATATATATATAATAATAATAATAACAATAATAGGATTTATTTGATTTTATACTTGTAAATATTTTTTTAAAAATTTTTTTTTACAAGAGAATTTAAACTACAATTTGAAATCATTATCCACAACCAAATACTACAATTTGAAATTAGATATATTATTCACGTTTTTCAAATCATTAATTTATTTTAGATAAATACATATTAAATAAGTTAAATTTGTTACTATATTCATTTTGGATAAATATTTATGGGTAAATAATCATTATCTCTAACCAAAATATTACGATTTGAAATTAAATAAATTATTCAAATTTTCTAAATCATTATCTCATTGAAGATATTACAATTTGAAATTAAATAGATAATAAATAAATAGATTATTTATTTTGGATAAATTTAACTTAAATCTATAAAATTTGTTAAGGTAAATAACCAAACACGTGGCCAAAGATAAACTGCATACAAATTCCATAATTTAAGGAAATATAGAAAAGAGAAAGTGTTCCTTTTTCTTTTATTTAAAATGAAAGTTGTCAATCTTAAACGTTGATTTTGGATGTTCAAATAACATTTATGTATTTTAAAATAGTCTTTGCATTCACATTGATGTGTTCAACATACTAGACAATCTCTTGATTCTCTTCAATAAACCTTATTGGATTTTAAACTAGTGAACCTTTTTAATTAATTTTGTAAAAATTCTTTTTTTTTTTTAATCTCTAACTCACTACCAATTTCAACCCCTCGTGGCCTCGTCTTAGCTCACCCACACCCTCCTATATCACCACACACCACCCCTATCATCACGCACAATCCCTTTCCCATTATTTTCGGCCAAACACAGCAACCCATCCTCGGTCACCATCCTCAACACTAGATATCGAAGCCACTCTAGGGGCAGCTCCGTTCACGATTTTCACAACCCACCTCCAATCTTCAAGCTTGGAATCTACCATCTCAATTGAGGCTAAGGTGTATTCATTTATCGAGAGAATCTTTGATCGACTTTAATATAACAAAAAATTTGGAAACATACAACTCAACAACTTCACAAATTAAAATAAAATAAAGGCAAACAAAATAGGCTTAATTATGGTTTTGGTCCCTATAAGTTGAGGTCGTTTTGAAAATAGTCCTTAAATCTTTTTTTGACCTTGATTGGTCCTTAAAAGTTTCATAAATTTGGTTTTGGTCCTTCTGTTAGTCTTCCTCTGTTAGATGCTGACGTGACAAAAGACAGGGCCACGTCAGCCCACACCTGGCTTCCAACGCAGCACCTGATGTGGCTGCTCCCCATGTGCCTCCCACGTGACCTCCTTTATATGTAGGGTTGAGCACACTCATCTTCTTCTACCCTAGATCGCCGCCGAGTGAGTGAGTGGAAGGAATAGAAAGCTTGTTGCAACAATGGCGTCGAAACCAAGCACCACGAAGGGAGGTAAGTCTGATAGCGTGAGAAGCTGCAAGTCTCGTGCATCCGAATCCGTGACAACATCGAGGAAGACAGTGTGTGGCCGTGATGCAATGGCTATTTTGATGACCTCTCATAGCTCCCCAGATAGGAAGTTCTGGAGATGCCCAAATTGCAAGGGCTGGAGAAAGGGAGAGGATAAATGCACTCAAAAAGGGAGAATCAAAGAGTCAACAAGGTAGAAATGACAAGTCAAAGAAGAAAGATTGAAGACATAGCACTTATGTTTTGAATTGAATAGAACTTGTTTATTTTGGCTTATTATTTTTTGAACCCTGTGTGGTTGGATTATTGGATATGTAAATGCTTGTTGAATATTATCACGTGGTGAAGAGTTAGACTTCAAACCTTCCAATTCGGGCATCTCCAGAACTTCCTATCTGGATTCTGAGAGCTATGAGAGGTCATCAAAATAGCCATTGCACCACAGCCACACACTGTCTTCCTCGATGTTGTCACGGATCCGGATGCACGAGACTTGCAGCTTCTCACGCTATCAGACTTACCTCCCTTCATGGTGCTTGGTTTCGACGCCATTGTTGCAGCAAGCTTTCTATTCCTTCCACTCACTCACTCGGCGGCGATCTAGGGTAGAAGAAGATGGGTGTGCTCAACCCTACATATAAAGGAGGTCACGTGGGAGGCGCATGGGGAACAACCACATCAGGTGTTGCGTTGGAAGCCAGGTGTGAGCTGACGTGACCCTGCCGTTTGCCACGTCAGCATCTAACAGAGGAAGACTAACAGAAGGACCAAAACCAAATTTATGAAACTTTTAAGGACCAATCACGGTCAAAAAAAGATTTAAGGACTATTTTCAAAACGATCTCAACTTATAGGGACCAAAACCATAATTAAGGTGCTGCGTTGGAAGCCAGGTGTGGGCTGACGTGGCCCTGCCGTTTGTCACGTCAGCATTTAACAGAGGAAGACTAACAGAAGGACCAAAACCAAATTTATGAAACTTTTAAGGACCAATCAAGGTCAAAAAAAGATTTAAGGACTATTTTCAAAACGATATCAACTTGTAGGGACCAAAACCATAATTAAGCCAACAAAATATAAGTAAAAATAGATTTAATAAAGTAAAGTTTAGCATTGCGAGTGAACAGTTACATTTTAGAGTTATGATAAATAGATCTAGAAAATCAACTTACAAACAAGGCTATGTGTCACTTGTTAACCAATCAATAATAAGTAAGTAACAACACATGTCATTTTCTTTGTGGTGTAGGTTTATTTGTAAGTTGATCATTTTTTTATATTTTAAAAGAAATTTGATAGATTGGATGACATGGATATTATCAAACTTTAAATTAGTCTGAAATATTTTGTGAGTATGTCTTATACTTCTTTACTCATTAATAAATTTTGTCTTCTCAGTTTTTTTTTTTTTTTAAAATAAAAACAGCTAATCTCAAGTTCAAGATTACATTACATGATAATAATGTGAAATGAAATAAAGAAAAGCCTAGCTAGAAACTTATAGAAGGCCCACATAAAAGGGTCACTACATTTATTTTTTATAAGATAAAATTTATTATAAAGGGAAAGCCAGGAGTATAAGATATACATCCCGCCCCAAAAGCCATGCAACAAAGTACGAAGTACATAATGAATTTGAACATACTAATGCCAACCCATTGCTTCAGTATTGAAAACCCACATTAAAAAAAAAAAACAAACCACATTAAGGGTTTTTTTTTTTTTTTTATTGATGGGGGCTAAGAAAGTGGAGAGGTACACTGCACTACACAACAGTTAACACAGGTGTAGTGGAGGCTTAAGAACGATTCTTATTACAAAGGTCGAAACCATACCAAACACCATAAGGATTATAGTTGAAATAAAATGTAATAGGCAAAGAGTTACCACCAGATACAGTCACAGACTCTAGTACCCAACCATCGTATCCATTCCTGTATAAATACAAAGAACATACTTGATCGATACATGGTCCAGTTATCCGAAATGTATCCGCAGAGCATCGATCAAATGTATCCAATTTTGGAACAGAAACCTGTTTGTTTGCATCAATAAACTAACCATTCATTATTTTTATTCATTGGGCTAAATTCATTTGCACCTATATACACATTTTAGACAAAAAATTTTTGAGCAAATTGGGTTAAATTGATCCTCTTCTAAGTTATGTAAATTTTTTATATGTATCCTTTTAAAAATGGTGTGTTAAATTATAAAACTAATAGAAACATTTTTTTTATCAACACAAAAAACTAATAGAAACATTGATTTTCATTATGACCAATTTGAAAACAGAAAGTAACTTAAAATTCTATTTGAAACAAATAGAATTTATGAAATAAACTCAAAAGTCATAAATAACTTAAGTGGCAGATCTATTTATTTTGCCTAATGTTTAAGAACAAGATAAATAAATAAATAAATATATATATATATATATCCATATCATGATGAATATTTTATAAGCTTAAATATATATATATATATATATATATATATATATATATATATATATATTACCAAAGAGTTGATTCTATTTTGGTTTTATTTTCTAAAATATTTTTTACCAGTTTTTTCCTACCAATTATCGACGTGGTTAGTGATATATCATAGCTTAACTAAAAACAAAAACCTTTATATGCAAAGATTGTCAAATAAAATTTTAAAAATATCGAGTCAAATTTCAAAAATAAAACCATGCATGAATATTTTATATACCTCATAGCCAGAAGCGTCGCCAAATCTAAGACTGATTTGACCTTCGGTAGGTGTTGAAGTGCAGCTTGACTTTATGGTGGCGGTGTAAAAACAAGTAGTAGCCCCATTCTACAAGATCCATATAAAGTTGAAATCTATGAGTACTCAATTTTTCTAGTCTTATGTTATTTCAACTATAGCAGTTCATATATAGATGTACTAACTAAAACTTATAGGTAAAAATAAAAGGGGTCACCAATTAAAAGCTACTCTATATATGTTAATTTGCCAAAATTTTAATTACTTTGGATTATTTCAAAAATTAAAGAGAGTTAGTGTATAAAAAATTCCTACCTGCTTGATGGATTGGTTGAGCTTGAAATAATTGTTTGGTAGAGGCTGGGTGTTTGGATTTGCTTGTGAGATGGCAATGATGATGCAAAATGTGAGGATGATTAAAGTCACAACCTTCTTCATGGTTTTGAGTTTGTACAAATTAAAGCCTATGTTGCAGAGTTTTCTAGCATGGACAAGGGGGTTGCATTGGTTTGTATTTAACTACATCTTTTTTAATAAACAAAGCAACATTTTCTAATTAACTTCGAATTAATTAAATAAAATATTTGGTTGTATCCGGCCGAAAACCTAAACGATACACTATTTCTAAGTTCTAATAACAAATTGGTCCAAAAATGTTCTATGGGTAATGATACATTTGTTTAATTAGAAACTTTTTGTTGAGTATGACTCATAGGTGCTACAAAAGGGGTACGGGTTATGGGCCTTATGTAATCTGTTTTCTACTATATATATGCGTGTACTCTGTAACCCTAATAAGCACAAGAAATTATACGGAACTATAGCTGCTCTATAGTCGCAGACGTAGGCATTATTGGCCGAACTGCGTGACCAATTCTGTGTGTTCTCTCTCTTTCTCTTCTGTTTCTATTATTGCTGCTACAACACTTTTTCATACATATTTTTAAAGAGAATATAATATTTCTCTCCCAAAAGGAATATTTGTCATAAAAAAATCCTTTGTGCTTAACTTTTAGGAGATTTCAAAAATCGATTACTACTAAAAATTTGATTTAAATATATTTGGCATTTCTTTTATTTGAAAAATATAAGAATATTTTTTTATAAGTAAATGTTATTTTTTTTTATTATGAGAAAGAAGAACGTGAGTCAATGAATTGAATTCGAGACATAACATTTAATGTTTTATGCTTTTATCAACTAAGCCGAAAAAAAAATATATGTCATAATATATTTGAATATTTTGACGATGATGAAATGAAATGAAAAAGTATTTCATTTTATTCCATTTTAGATCTTCTGCGTGATTCTAAAATCATTTGAATAAAATTTGTATATAAGAATAAGTGTTTTAGTAAAAAAAAAATCATAAAAAATTAGTATATTTTCGTGTAAAATAATATTTTTTTTGTAAAAAAAAATATGATCTTATCGTATTATTGTTATAAAGAAAAATGCATCAAATACACTTGAAATTTGTATGAAGCGTCCCTTGAGTCCTTCGAGGGTATAAATGTTTTTTTTTTGGGTCCACGATCGGAGTGTCCACCGCCGACCGCAGTGACTAATCTCCTCACTGACTTGTAGGCACCTCTAATGGGTGGGACATAAATGTTTTTTTCAATCTTAAGCATAACATTTTCGTTAATAAACTAATTATTTATTATAAAGAGGAAGATTAAGTGCAATGTTAATTATTAAGAATACGAGGTGAATGTCATTTTCCAAACTAGAAAGAATATTTGCGTCATTAGTGCAAACCTCAAGTAAATGCAATTGCTCCTTCATTTAGTATATGTTTGAAAACTTGTTAGAATTGGCCAAAAATTCACATTTGTAAAGTCGAAACAATTAATTAATGCTTCTATGCGAATGTGAAAAAAAAACTCAACCTGTTTTTAGAATCTAAAATCCAAACATGCTCTTAGGGAGCTTTCACACTAATTTTTAAGGAGGATGTAATATTTTCTAAGCTTTTGAGGAATTTCAAAGATTACTACGAAGTTTGATTTAAAATTGCTTAAATAGTACAATACTTGAAAGTTTTGATAACGGTGGAATGAAATTAAAAAATGTTTCATTATTCTATTTCATTGCTTCACCGCGGTTTTGGTAGAAATTAGGGAAATGGTTTTGGTAGAAATTCTAAAATAGCAAAACCTGGATAAAAACAGTGAGATCAGACGTATATACTATATAGCAATCACGCAAAGGCAAAGAATCACAAAGAGCAAAGCTTGCAGTCATCATATAGGGGCACAATTGCTTTTCTTCAAATTTGCCTTAGCTTGTTGTTATATATCCATCATCCCAAATAGAACATATGGTCTACTATTGTTATATTGTTAGGAAGAATTTTGACACAAATAACTCCACACACGAATCAACAAACTATTATCTTGAGATCAAAATCCTGTGCAACCACCAACGAGCTGTTGGTGCAGTGGTGCCAGGGGCTGCACTTGGTAGGGCGAACCACGGTTCGATCCCCCGCAACAACATTGGGAGAGGAATAAAACCTTCACCCCGGGACCCCCTCGAACTGGATTAGTCGGCCCAGTGGGCCAGATACCAGGGTGCAAACCAAAAAAATCCTGCGCAACCAAATCATAAACTTTGATTCCCTTTGCTAAAGATTGAAGGAGCCGAAAGCAATAATCTTTAAACCAAAATGCTTGAATATGATGGACCAAACAATTTCAGGAAATATGAGTTGGGTTGATTTGGATTATTTGAAATATGAAGGACTCATATTCATTTTTTTAAGTTTCGATATGTATTGATTTACGTGAATGAAATTTGAGTCCTTAAAACGTATGATTATAAAAAAAATTTATTCCTAAATACATTTGGACGTTGATTGATCAGAAATTAATTTGCAATGCTTCTATTATATTTAAATTTACTTGTTACAGCAGCTCCAACAACACCACTCAAAAGCCCTAAGTAGCTGGTTGATTAAGAAATAATTTCCAATATTATTCCACCTCCGTAGGTTTGGTGCAAATCCTTCGTCTTATCTCAAAAGTCATTAGAAGATTATTATTAATTTTTGCAATGTTTTTGTTCTGTTTTCACTACCCCATTGTAGCTTCAACAACATCACTCAAAAGCCAACGTTGGCCAGTATATATTATATGGGGAAGGTAAAAAAGTAACCCCTTGTTGTATCACAAGGTCTTGATTCGGTGTAAAGAATTTAATTTGAGTGACATAAAAAACAAAATCACGACTTTGGTTATTATTGTCTGATCACGTGCATACAAGAGCATATGTTAATTTGAGCATGCTAAGAACTCCCTCCGTAAAAAAAAGGGTAAAAAAATACAAACAAAACTATCCCAAAAAAAAGTCACAATGATAAATATAAAAAATGCTGGGAAATTATGCATAGTTGTGTGTAATTAGATATCAATAAAAAAAATACATTAAATTACTTGATAGATAATTGATTGATTTGTTAAATAAAATATTAAAAATATATTCGTTTATTTCTTTTGTCTTCAAAATTTTACCTTTTTTTTTTTACACTAACCGGTACCCGGATCTGATTTATCCAGAATTCGACTCATTCGGTCTGACACAACTGAACTCGCACTAGCGGGGGTTGCTCCATACCAAGGCTCGAACTCGAGACCAATTGATTAAGGGACCAAGTGAACTACCATTTGACTAACCACACGTTGCTAATTTTACCATTTTTTTTAGACAGGGTAATTATTTACTAATATATTAACGTTCAAATTACTATCATTTTTCGAACATAGTGAAACGATTATGGCCAACCTTCTGCCAGTACTTATCGTACGTGGCTCGAGTTTGAGTTACAATCTCGGATAACCAGCTATATGTTAATTTCATTATAAATCCTTACCAGGGTTTATGGTGTTCCTAGGTCTTTCATGGACATGTCCTTGACCTCTCAATGCAAGTTCAAGATTACGTTACATGATAATAATGTGAAATGAAATAAAGAAAAGCCTAGCTAGAAACATATAGAAGGCCCACATAAAAGGGTCGCTATATTTATTTTTTATAAGATAAAATTTATTATAAAGGGAAAGCCAGGAGTATAACTGTATAAGATATACATCCCGCCCCAAAAACCATGAAACAAAGTACAAAGTACAGTGTGAATTTGAACATGCTAATGCCAACCCATTGCTACTACAGTATTGAAAACCCACATTAAGGGTTCTTTTTTTTTTTTTTATTGATGGGGGCTAAGAAAGTGGAGAGGTACACTACACTACACAACAGACAACACAGGTGTGTAGTGGAGGCTTAAGAACCATTACTTATTACAAACGTTCGAACCATACCAAACAGCATAAGGAACACCAGTGTTGAAAGAAAATGTAATAGGCAAAGAGTTATCACCAGATAGAGTCACAGACTCTGGTACCCAACCATCGTGTCCATCCCTGTATAAATACAAAGAACATACTTGATTGATACATGGTCCAGTTATCGGAAATGTATCCGCAGAGCATCGATCAAATGTGCTTGTCCTTGAAGCCGGATCATCCAATGTTCGAACATAAAGCTGTTTATTTGCATCAATAAACTAACCATTCATTATTTTTATTCATTGGGCTAAATTCATTTGTACCTATATATACATTTTAGACAAAAAAATTTGAGCAAATTGGGTTAAATTGATCCTCTTCTAAGTTATGTAAAATTTTTATATGTATCCTTTTAAAAATGGTGTTAAATTATAAAACTAATAACCAACGGTGTTTGGTTCAGTTGGTGTAAGGCCCCAACTGAAATCTTGGGAATGAGACCCCGTGTTCGATACCCACTAAAAACATCCCGCTGGGAGAGCCAGCCACGCAGCTCGCTTCGGATTAGTCTCAAGGGCTCCCTGGTATTAAGGGTGCTCTTGGGGGATACCGGTGGTTCCGCAAGGAATTTGGACAAAAAAAAAATTATAAAACTAATAGAAACATTGATTTTCATTATGACCAATTTGAAAACAGAAAGTAACTTAAAATTCTATTTGAAACAAATTAAAAAGAATTTATGAAATAAACTCAAAAGTCATAAATAACTTAAGTGGCAGATCTATTTATTTTGCCTAATGTTTAAGAACAAGATAAATATATATATATATATATATATATATATCCATATCATGATGAATATTTTATAAGCTTTATATATATATATATATATATATATATATATATATATATATATATATTTTACCGAAGAGTTGATTCTATTTTGGTTTTATTTTCTAAAATATTTTTTACCAGTTTTTTCCTACCAATTATCGACGTGGTTAGTGATATATCATAGCTTAACTAAAAACAAAAACCTTTATATGCAAAGATTATGGTCAAATAAAATTTTAAAAATATCGAGTCAAATTTCAAAAATAAAACCATGCATGAATATTTTATATACCTCATAGCCAGAAGCGTCGCCAAATTTAAGACTGATTTGATCTTTGGTAGAAGGTGTTGAAGTGCAGCTTGACTTTATGGTGGCGGTGTAAGAACAAGTACTACTAGCCCCATTCTACAAGATCCATATAAAGTTGAAATCTATGAGTACTCAATTTTTCTAGTCTATGTTATTTCAACTATAGCAGTTCATATATATAGATGTACTAACTAAAACTTATAGGTAAAAATAAAAGGGGTCACCAATTAAATGCTACTCTATATATGTTAATTTGCCAAAATTTTAATTACTTTGGATTATTTCAAAAATTAAAGAGCGTTAGTGTATAAAAAATTCCTACCTGCTTGATGGATTGGTTGAGCTTGAAATAATTGTTTGGTTGAGGCGGGGTGGTTGGATTTGCTTGTGAGAAGGTGATGCAAAATGTGAGGATGATTAACGTCACAACCTTCTTCATGGTTTTGAGTTTGTACAAATTAAAGCCTATGATGCAGAGTTTTCTAGCATGGACAAGGGGGTTGCATTGGTTTGTATTTAACTACATCTTTTTTAATAAACAAAGCAACATTTTCTAATTAACTTCGAATTAATTAAATAAAATATTTGGTTGTATCCGGCCGAAAACCTAAACGATACACTATTTCTAAGTTCTAATAACAAATTGGACCAAAAATGTTCTATGGGTAATGATACAAGCCACTTACATTTGTTTAATTAGAAACTTTTTCATACATATTTTTAAAGAGAATATAATATTTCTCTCCAAAAGGAATATTTGTCATAAAAAATCCTTTGTGATTAACTTTTAGGAGATTTCAAAGATCGATTACTACTAAATTTGATTTAAATATATTTGGCATTTCTTTTATTTGAAAAATATAAGAATATTTTTTTGGGGGTTTTTTCGGTGCCGTCGTAAAACGGTGGGTTTCGGTGCCGTCGAAGCTTTAGCCAATGAAAGCACGTCATCTCATTTAATTAGTCATGTCATCATAATTTCTAATAAAGCATTCAATTTTATCATATTGTATTTTAGTCTTTCGCATTTTAAGTAATTTTTTATTATTCTAATCAATTTAAATCAAAATAAATATTTCCTATTTTATTTAAAAAATTAGAATAAAAAAATTAGGATTTGATTTTGAAATAGTTTTTTCATAAAAATTATGATATATTTTATAATGTTTATCTTTACATTGTTATTTTTTTAGAGATCTTTACGTTGTTGATTATGTTTTTATATTTATCTTTTATTCATTACTGTTGTTTGTCAACTATCAATTAAACATCTTAAAGAGATTTAAATTTATAAAATTCAAAATCTTGATTCAAATTTAATGTTCTTTACATAGCTATTTTTTTTAGAGATCTTAATGTTGTTATATAAATTTGAATTCATAAATTTTTTTCTTAATTTAAGGCTTATAAAAACAATAATGATGACAATTGATTGTGCTTTTATATTTATCTTTCATTTAATACTATTGTTTATCAATTATCAATGATATCTCTTAAAGAGACTGAAAGTTATAAAATTCAAAATCTTGATTTAAATTTAATGTTTATCTTTACATTGTTATTTTTTTAGAGATCTTTACGTTATTATTTGAATTTGAATTCGTAAATTTTTTTCTTAATTTATTGCTTATAAAAACAATAATGATAGCAATTAATTATGTTTCTATATTTATCTTTCATTCATCACTATTGTTAATTAATTATCAATCATACCTCTTAAAGATATTGAAAGTTATAAAATTCAAAATCTTGAACCAAATTTAATGTTTATTTTTACATTGTTATTTTTTTCGTAGAGATCTTTAGGCTGTTATTTGAATTTGAATTCGTTATTTTTTTTCTTAATTTATTGCTTATAAAAACGATAATGATGGAAATTGATTGTGTTTCTATATATATCTTTCATTCATTACTATTGTTAATCAATTATCAATCATATCTCTTAAAGCGATTGAAAGTTATAAAATTCAAAATCTTGAACCAAATTTAATGTTTATTTTTGTATCGTTATTTTTTTCGGTAAAGATCTTTAGGCTGTTATTTGAATCTAAATATTACAACATCTAAAAATAATCACTTTTTCAAATAATCACTTTTTTGTTGAATTTGTTTTTATTTATTTCTAAACAAATAGACCATAACAATTTCCTCTAATTCAGCAACCAATAACATGATTCTAATTTTACCAATATTATAAAAATTTTAGAGCAAGGCTACCAAAATCCAGAAACAAATATTGAAATTCATGAGTATAATTGTGTGGATGTTGCGATTTATTGCGTCTCTATTCAAAAATTTCACAAATTTGATTAGTGATTTTTGTTTGGCCATCACTAACACTAAGTAAATAATCACACCAGCAAATAAATAATCAATTCTCATTTCATTGATCATTGGCATAATTTTTTGTTTTTGTTTTTACAATAGAAAGTCAAGAAAATGGGAAAAAAAACGAAGCATATGCTTACAAGTGGTTGGGAAATAATTAATCTTTGTTACAGATCTAACAAACTAAAAAAAAGAGGGAAAAACATAATCAGAGTGGAGAAAGAGGGGAAAACATAAGGTAAAGTGATTTTCTAAGAGAGATGGATTGGTGACGATGATGACGTCGGGTCGTGTATGGTTGTGATGCCGTCAAGAATAGCGGTGAAAATTGATATCACAATGAGATGTGTTTTGTGTGTGCGACGGAAATTTGATAGATGATGAATGTGTTGTACCCTACTGATTTATGGATGAGGCAACTTAATAATTTTTATGAAGTGTTGAAGAACCATGAAGCCATGATGAAACTTGTACTGTGATCAAGCCGTGATGAAGTTTGCCCTGGTGATGATGAAGTTTGCCCTGGTGATGAACAGACGTGATGAAATTTTGATGAAGTGATAGATTATGAAAGAAATTATTTCAAAATCAAATCCTAATTTTTTTTATTTTAATTTTTTAAATAAAATAGGAAATATTTAATTTGATTTAAATTAGTTAGATTAATCAAAAGTTACCTAAAATGTGAAGGACTAAAATGCAATATGATAAAATTGGATGCTTTAATAGAAATTATGCTGACGTGACTAATTATAAGACATGGCGTGTTTTCATTGGTTAAGGATTCGACGGCACCGAAACCCACCCTTTTGCAACGGCACCGGAGAAACCCCTATTTTTTTTATAAGTAAATGTTTTTTTTTATTATTATTATGAGAAAGAAGAACGTGAGTCAATGAATTGAATTCGAGACATAACATTTAATGTTTTATGCTTTAATCAACGAAGCCCAAAAAAATTATATGTCATAATATATTTGAATATTTTGAGGATGATGAAATGAAATGAAAAAGTATTTCATTCTATTCCATTTTTAATTTTAGATCTTCTACATGATTCTAAAATCATTTGAATAAAATTTGTATATAAGAATTTTTTAGTAAAAAAAATCATAAAAAATTAGTATATTTTCGTGTAAAATAAAATATTTTTTTTGGTAAAAAAAAAGATTTTATCGTATTATTGTTATAAAGAAAAATGCATCAAATACACTTGAAATTTGTATGAAGCGCCCCTTGAGTCCTTCGAGGGTATAAATATCTTTTTCAATTTTAAGCATAACATTTTCGTTAATAAACTAATCATTTATTATAAAGAGGAAGGTTAAGTGCAATGTTAATTATTAAGGAGAGGAGGTGAATGTCATTTCCCAAACTAGAAAGAATATTTGCGTCATTAGTGCAAAACTCAAGTGAGTGCAATAATAATTGCTCCTTCATTTAGTATATGTTTGAAAACTTGTTAGAATTGGCCAAAAATTCACGTTTGTAAAGTCGAAACAATTAGTTAATGCTTCTATGTGAATGTGAAAAAAAAGCTCAACCTGTTTTTAGAATCTAAAATCCAAACATGCTCTTAGGGAGCTTTCACACTAATTTTTAAGGAGGATGTAATATTTTCTAAGCTTTTGAGGAATTTCAAAGATTACTACGAAGTTTGATTTAAAATTGCTTAAATAGTACAATACTTGAAAGTTTTGATAACGGTGGAATGAAATTAAAAAATGTTTCATTATTCTATTTCATTGCTTCACCGCGGTTTTGGTAGAAATTAGGGAAATGGTTTTGGTAGAAATTCTAAAATAGCAAAACCTGGATAAAAACAGTGAGATCAGACGTATATACTATATAGCAATCACGCAAAGGCAAAGAATCACAAAGAGCAAAGCTTGCAGTCATCATATAGGGGCACATAATTGCTTTTATTCAAATCTGCCTTGTTGTTATATATCCATCATCCCAAATAGAACATGTGGTCTACTATTGTTATATTGTTAGGAAGAATTTTGACACAAATAACTCCACGCACGAATCAACAAACTATTATCTTGACATCAAAATCCTGCGCAACCAAATCATAAACTTTGATTCCCTTTGTTAAAGATTGAAGGAGCCGAAAGCAATAATCTTTAAACCAAAATGCTTGAATATGATGGACCAAACAATTTCAGGAAATATGAGTTGGGTTGATTTGGATTATTTGAAATATGAAAGACTCATACATTTTTTTAAGTTTCGATATGTATTGATTTACGTGAATGAAATTTGAGTCCTTAAAACGTATGTTCATAAAAAAAATTTATTCCTAAATACATTTCGATGTTGATTGATCAGAAATTAATTTGCAATGCTTCTATTATATTAAATTTACTTGTTACAGCAGCTCCAACAACACCACTCAAAAGCCCTAAGTAGCTGGTTGATTAAGAAATAATTTCCAATATTATTCCACCTCCGTAGGTTTGGTGCAAATCCTTCGTCTTATCTCAAAAGTCATTAGAAGATTATTATTAATTTTTGCAATGTTTTTGTTTTGTTTTCACTACCCCATTGTAGCTTCAACAACATCACTCAAAAGCCAACGTTGGCCAGTATATATTATATGGGGAAGGTAAAAAAGTAACCCTTGTTGTATCACAAGGATTTAATTCGGTGTAAATAATTTAATTTGAGCGACATAAAAAACAAAATCACGAGTTTGGTTATTATTGTATGATCACGTGCATACAAGAGCATATGTTAATTTGAGCATGCTAAGAACTCCCTCCGTAAAAAAAAAAAGGTAAAAAAATACAAACAAAACTATCCCAAAAAAAAAAGTCACAATGATAAATATAAAAAATGCTGTAAAATTATGCATAATTGTGTGTAATTAGATATCAATAAAAAAATACATTAGATAATAATAAAAAAAATACATTAAATTACTTGATAGTGTTATGAAACGTATGAAAATAAGGAAGAAGAGAGGAAACAATATATTGTAATATATTCAGTGTACATTTTACATCATAGTTGAGTCCTATTTATAGGGAGATAGGAAACCCTAATATGGAGTGGTATCAACTAAATATAAACACAATCCACCCTAATATGGAGTGGTATCAACTAAATATAAACACAATCCAATAGATAGTCATCCACTAACTAGATAGATATGAATTGTTTATAACACTCCCCCTTGGTTGACTATTAAGAGAATATGCCTCTTTAAAAACAGTACACAATTCTTCTTACGCAATTGGATGCTGCCTCATTAAAAACCTTGCCAGGAAAACCCATCGGGAAAAAACCGTGACTAAGGGAAAAAGAGTGCAGTGCGTATTTATATCTCCCCCTGATGCGAACAATTATCTCTGAGATATTTCACTATTACCTTCGCAGCATAGGTTTCATGATGTACCAAAATTTCATTACATATTCCATTTGTAATTCAAAACAAAATTTTGTTCTTTCCAAATCTTTCGTTTCAAATTCTTTCTTTAAGCAATATACAACATTTGGAACCTCTTCAGGAATTCTAATAATATTCAATCTATCATACTAAAATGTGTGTTTAGCTTCATTGCAACATCTTCCTGTGAACGAATAACAATATCTTGCTAATAAATTAATATCAGATGACATATTAAGTCACGTATGACATTTAACAATCTAATAAAGATTATCATATAAATTAGTTGTTATTTATCAAAGCAACTCACTTTAGAAGTTGTTTTCCCCAACTTGATAGGCACAAATTTAATTTACTACATAAATATTAAAATACACACATAACATGAACCATAATCATATAAGTATTCTCAAACAGTTGCAATAAACATATTCATGATTGCATGACATGACATCATATATATAAGTCAAACAATATATAACTAAAAAAACATAAATTATTAGCTAAATGTAAATAGATATATACATGTATATATCAATATCCTTAATTCTTCTGAAATTTCTCTTATTGATATAATGATATCGTTCTCGAATGAACCATGACAATGGCTGCAAACATATAATGCATTTTATGTTTGCTAGAATTATAACTTCGAGTCTATTAAAGATCTTTTGGAGTTTGAACTATAAGTTCAAAATTATTGCATTTTGCAATTTAACTAATTAAAGTGCATGTGTCGACATATTACACATTATGCTTCAAACATTTTAATTATCCATGGATATGGTTCAACCATATTAAATAGTTCAAGCATATGTTTCGAGCATATTGAGTCCTTAAGGGGTACGGTATTCATATATATGTTATTAATCAAGTTAGCCATAAAAATCTGCTATAAAATCATTTGACACAATTTGAATCCTTTATATATTTCTAGACTAATCAAGTATCAAAAAAAATACTTACATCCACCACAGGGAAGTATTATTCCTCATAATCAATGTTAGGTCTTATTGAAATTCTTTGGGCTATCAATCTTACTTTATATCTCATAATTTCTTATTTCGCTTATGTACAAAAACACATTTGTATCCATCTGACTTTACACCTTTAGGTGTACGGACTATAGGTCCAAATACATGTCGCTTTTCAAGCGAATTCAATTATGGCTCAATTGTGTCTTTCCATTTTGGCTAATCATTTATTTGTCTATATTCCTTAATAGACTTTGATGCATGATCCTCATCTTATATCATTTAAGCGCTATATCACATGTAAAAGCATCGTCAACGTTAACTTCATTTCGGTTCCATTGTATTTCAGTCATGACATAATTTATTGAGATCTCTTTGTTTTCACACTTTTCAGATACCTGAATTTCTTCTTAAACTGAACTATTAATTATGTCTAAGGACTCTTTAGGAGTCTCTATATCCTCGAATTGACCATCTTATTTCTTTGCTCCTTTTCTTTTTCGAGGATTTTTTGTATATATATATTTTTTTTAATTTTATTTTGGAACCGATGGATCTGTCACACTTCACGCGTGCCTCATACTCATTTGCAATTTTAATTTGTCCAAGAAGGACATCAATTTCATTGGAGCATTAGCAGCTGGAATATGTGACTTAGTTACTCTTTTTAGGTCAGTAAATGCGTTTGGCAATTGGTTATCTAAATTTTGCAAATGAATTATCTTTTGAACTTAAGTTCAAATCGTTTTATTCGAGGATCAAGATAATATAATGATAACCCTTTTGAAATTATTTCTTTTCCCAACTGCTTATTTTCTCCCCCTAATGTTGGGAAACAAATTCATCAAAGCGATGATCGAAAATCGATCCATGAATGACTCTCTTATTGTTGGTTTTGAGTTATTTTATCATGGATGAGGATTCATATCCAACATATATTCCCAACCTTCTTTGAGGTCCCATCTTAGTGCGTTGTGGTGGAAAATATACCGCACATCCAAAAGTTCTTAGATGGAAAATATTAGGTTTCTGACCAAAAACCATTTGTAAAAGGGGAAATTCATGATAATTTTAATGGCTTGATGCGAATCAGTGTCATACATGTTCCCAATTAGTAATGACAATAGACATACAATAGTTAATAACTAGATTCTGATTGATACAATTGCACAAGTAATCTCGCAAACTTCTGGTTGTGAATTGCCAGTGAAGAATCATGTGACCATTCAGTTGATGCATCAATTAAAAATATAAAATACCTAAATGATTCACATGATGGAAGTAATGACACATAAATATCACCTTGTATTCATTCCAGATTCAATCCAAATTTTATGGTGATGACCAAATAAACTTTCCATGGGAACAATTATTAGCACATTGAGATAATCACATTGAAGTAACTTCGATTTCTTCATTGGATGTCAACATAAGTTTTAATTTTTTTTTCGCATCATATAGTTATCTGGGATGGTCTAACCAGTCAAGCCAAAAAAAAATTATATTATTATTTATAAACTTCTAGTTTATAAACTTTTGGTTTTATGATATGAGGTATTTCAACTATATACATGGAAACTGAAAAATTTTCCAATACCTCTGGATAATAAATCTTTTAGATCTCCAAATTATCATCGTACACGAATATAGTGTTACCAACGGTTTCTAGCAATACTAGATAGAAGAATTTTTTTTTTGTATAACTAGTAGAGTATAGAAGAAACATTTTGTAGAACATTTCAAATAAACTATTTCCGCCATAAAAATACTCTACCAAAGTTAATATTGCAAAATAATGTAAAACAAGTATGAAAATGTTACATCGTAAACAATGTTTTGATTTTTATTTCTTTAATTGAGTCTATTATATACACATACTTGTATAAAAGATTAAAAGATAATGCACTAAAACTCATTGTCCACAAGTTCACTAAAATAAATATTGGAACAATAAATTTTTCAAAATATACTAAGCTATTTTGAAAAATAAAATTTTACATATACATTTGAAACTTGACATATTTATTCATGATCCACTACATTATAACACATTGTTAACCTCAATAAAAAAAATAGGATATGTTATTTTAAAATTTTTATATCTATAAACTTTTGTTATAAAAAATATATATTATGTATACATATGATCAATTATTTATGTGGTTCGTACAATCCAATCTAATTAAGCGGAGACTTAATTTTTGGAAAAAAAAAATTATATTGAAAATAGAATTCAAAACAAGATCATACGAGATCTTGCATAGTTTTACTTGCTAAAACTAACAAGCATCAAATATCTCTAAAAAAAACATATGTGATCAATATCATTCAATAATATCATATTCAAACAAGTATTGACGTCACTAAATGGTATAAACAAATGCACAAGTATATCCATAATTATATTGACAAATTTTTCTCTTTATCATAATGACAATAATCATTTTCAATAAAAAAATATTAGAATTTTTCATCACTAATAGTTTTAAAACATGCCAATAAAGAAGCACATAAATTAACATGCCAATAAAGAAGCACATAAATTTCATGTTATGAGATTATCGCATTCTTAAAATTTCATATTGAAAAACAAAACGACAAGGCACATGTACTCATTTAGGATAAATTTCTTCACTTATGCATATTCTTAATATGACAATAGCTTAAAAAAATTTATAACTAACCTCGAAAAAAATACTACTCAACATTGTGTAGAGCCAAGAAAATAGAAGCCGACATAAGATATGAGTCAACTTGATGAAGCATAATCTTCCTTATATAACTTTCAAAACAACTCATAGGGAGATCATTAGAGAACAATAACAAAAATTATATCAAATAAAGCTCTACTTTAATGTCAAATTGTTAATGATAAAAATATATAAATCATATTAATTTACTTCATGAAAAACATTGATATTTTCATGTTTCAACATAACGTTCAATAATAATTGACAATGAACACAATTAAATATATAAGGCAAAATAAAGAAAATTATTTTTTCTCAAAGTAAAATCATACTTATTTGACTGTCTTTGCATCATAAAAATAAATGTGCTAACATTTAAAACTAATAATTTATGACACATGATCAGTATCATTGATACATCAAATAATGATTACCACTACCAAAGAAATATTTGCATTAAAATTAAAATATGTCGATATAATAGTGAAATTATCCAATTTAGTAAAATGATATCAAATATTGATTTCATCAATAAAGGCACAACAACCTGGTGCGATTGGAATGATCCGTGGGATCCCGAGTACAATACTCGGTGAAAACAACAATTTTTTTTTTCATAAAAATTTTATTAATTCAATAAGACATTCAGCCCAAATGGTGATAAGTGCCAGTGTGTGTTCAAATTCCAATGATGTATTTACTCTTTAAACTCTCTAGTAGTACTTGAAATCCTTAGCACTAGACATGATTATTCACATCTTGGTTCGACGTGCATTCTTCATTTTGTGGAATTTGCACACAGTTGAAGCAAGAGTTAGACATTACAAATTGGAGATGAAGAATGAATACAAGTCCCTCGATTGCTTTAAGAAATTGTCACCATTAATAGTAAGATTTGGGCACTGAGAACCTTGCCATCCATTGGCATAGTATTAAATAGATTGTAACTTCTTGGACTGGTGGAACAAACCAAGTCTCACGTCGGGTTTTATAGATTCCAATCTTAGAAAAATTTTGCTATTTTATTTTTCGATTGTTCTTTGGAAAATATATAAAATAGAATTCAATGATCAGTCTTGAACCCATGACTTGTCATTATTGCAGTGATTATTGCTACTGTGCTTGGCATGAAATGCAAACATAATATATATAAATATCACAGTTACTGCAGAGCTATAAATCGCTTCTGCCTTATTTGCATCGATGAGTTCTCCTTTTCAAATCAATCAACCCTGCTTATGTTTGCATTTTTTCAAATCTGTTTCGATTTGCATACTTTTCAAATCAATCAACACTGCTTCTGTTTGCATCTTTTCAAATCTGTTTCGATTTGCATACTTTTCAAATCAATCAACACTGCTTCTGTTTGCATCTTTTTTTTTTCTTTTTTTTTTATGATGATGGACATGATAAATGCTATAATTCTCAAGAATTTGTATCTCTTATAAAATGTTCATATCCATATAATATTGATACTTTGGGATCAATATATGTTCATATCCATATAATATTGATACTTTGGGATCAATATATAATATATCAAAAGAAAAAATGAATAAATAAATAAAACATTAATAATATTAAAATTTACCTTGCTTCAATACTCTTTGATGTATAAGCTTCAACACACCTTTTGGTTAGAGTTTCGTGCTGATAACGTGTTATGAAACGTATGAAAATAAGGAAGAAGAGAAGAAGAGAGGAAACAATATATTGTAATATATTCAGTGTACATTTTACATCATAGTTGAATCCTATTTATAGGGAGATAGGAAACCTTAATATGGAGTGGTATCAACTAAATATAAACACAATCCACCCTAATATGGAGTGGTATCAACTAAATATAAACACAATCCAATAGATAGTCATCCACTAATTAGATAGATATGAATTGTTTATAACAGATAGATAATTGATTGATTTGTTAAATAAAATATTAAACATATATTCGTTTATTTCTTTTGTCTTCAAAATTTTATTTTTTATTTTTTTTTATACCAACCGGTACTCGGATCTGATTTACCCAGAATTTGACTCATCCGGTCTGATCCAACTGAGTTCGCACTAAGCGGTAGGGGTCTCCCAGCAGGGGTTGTTCCATACCCAAGGCTCGAACTCGAGACCAGTTGGTTAAGGGATCAAGTGAGCTACCACTTAACCAACCCCTTCGTAATTTTACCATTTTTTTAGACAGGGTAATTATTTACTAATATATTAGCGTTCAAATTACTATCATTTTTCGAACATAGTGAAACGGTTATGGCCAACCTTCTGCCAGTACTTATCGTACGTGGCTCGAGTTTGAGTTACAATCTCGGTTAACCAGCTATATGTTAATTTCATTATAAATCCTTATCAGGGTTTATGGTGTTCCTAGGTCTTTCATGGACATGTCTTTCCGTCCTCAAAAGCTAGTTTAAAACTGTTGGACATAATACATTAGACTCCAAATTCAAATCCCATTTGAAAACGTACAACTCAAATTCAGAAAATAAAGATAAGGACTATTAAAATTTGAACAATTTTTTTTTAAAAAAATAAAAGTAGCTAGTCTCAAATCCAAGATCACATGACAATGTGGAAGGAAGGGCAATTAGTCCATTAACCCCCTTTTTATTCTCAAACCCCATTTTAAATGAGAAATGTTCGTATTGCCTTTTATTATCAAATATATATATATCAACTCTCAAAAACCAAAACCTCAAACCCCAAACCCCAATATCCAAAACCCCAAACCACATCCCTTCACCATCTCACAAACCCCTCTTTCTTCTTATACCATCAAACCTCATTCACTCCAAAAAGACAAGTTTTTTTTTCTCGTTCACGTTCAAAAGGAATAACATTGGACGTTCCATACATGTACGTTGAAGGTAAAATTCATGTCTTTTATTTTTTTTTTATGCTATTGTGCAAATTCCGACAATCCAGTGTCGGAATTTTTTGATATTCCGACACAGGTATGTCGAAAATTTTTAGGTAGTTTTTTTAAAGAGTTTTCCGTATATGTCGGATTTTTTTCTAATAAAAAAAAATAAAACACTGGGGTGTCGGAAATTTAAAATTCCGACACTGGTTCGTCGAAAATTTACAGCACCAGAATTTTTTTTTTTAAAAAAAGCAAACACAAACAACGAATAGAAGACAAATGAGTTTGCTTAAAATATAACAAATAAACAAAAATAACTACTAAAAAATGAAAATCTAACTTCAAACAGCCTATTAATCATCTAACCTAAACCCTAAGCGAAAAAATCCAAAAGGAAAAAAAAAAGGAAAGTGAAGGAGGTGGAGGTGGCGGTGGCGGTGAGAAGAACGGCGGTAGGAGTTGAACGGTGAAGAAGGAGGGAATGTGAAGGAGGAAGAGGAAGGAAGGAGGGAGTTGAAACGGTTTTGGTACGTGGGGTGTGGGGTTTGTGAAATGAAAGGGAAGAGAGTATAATAGGGGATCTAAAGGAGGGTAGTTTTGGTATTATTGATAAAAGTGGGATTTGGGGGATAAAAGTGAGATTTGAGGACTAATTGCCGGAATGAAGAAACAAAAGCCGAGCTAGAGACATATAGAAAGCCCACATAATTAAGCTGGTCCACTTCACCTAACACCCACCACAAAAGGTGTCAGAGTAGGTCCAATAAAACCCACATAAAAGGGTTTAATTTCACTTTATTTCATTGCTTAGAGAAGATACATTACACTACACTACACAGTTGCAATGGACGTTGATGCTGAAGAACCATGACAATAATCAAAGCCATACCAAACACCATAAGGAATACCAGTGTTGTAATAAAATGTAACAGGCCTAGAGTTGTATCCAGATACGGTCACTGATTCTGGTACCCAACCATCGTATCCAGTTCTGTATAAATACAGATAACATATTTGGTAGGTGCATGGTCCATTTATCTGAAATGTATCTGTAGAGCACCGCTCAAATGTATGTGAATATGGATCATCCAATCTTGGAGCATATACCTGGTTAGCAGCAAAGTAACATTCAATTACCCACTATGCATTTTCTAATTCATTGAGTTAATTTCTTTCATATCTTGCTATAAATTTTAGGTTCAAATAAAATTTTAGTCCCTATAGTTTGGTATTATTTGATTTTAGTCATTAATCATTAGAGTATACTCTTACTTCCAAATTCATAGAAATTTATCTTTAAGACCAAAATCAAAACGAAATAGGAACCAATTCCAATAGATTAAAAAGATGGGATCTCTACCAACGGGGCTTGGTTAAGTTGGTGTAAGACCCCAACTGAAATCCTGGGAATGGGACAAGGATGCTAGTAACCCCGGGTTCGATTCCCACTAAAACATCTAGCTGGGAGAGCCAACCACGCAGCTCGCTCCGAATTAGTCTCAAGGACTCCCTGATATTAAGGGTGCTCTTGGGAATACCAGTGGTTCCATAAGGAATTCGAACCCAAAAAAAAAAGATGGGTTCTCTTAACCTCAATCTTAAAGGCAAGGCTGAGAAGGCTGAGGATAAGTATCCAAAAATGGATTTTTCTTAAGAATTGATTGCATTGAAAAAAATCAAAAGTTCATATCTTTAGTTTTTTTTTTAATTAAAAAAAAAAAACTTACTCATTTTGAGTTTCTTATCCTTAGTCCTAGCAATAACTCTAAAGCTGAGGTTAAGAAATTACTTACAAACTGAATACAGTAGGAAACCAAACCAAAATAAAAGAATAAAGTTGTATATTTAAATCTAAATTTTGAGAGCAAAAAGTATATATTAATACCTCATTTTGATATCTAAAATTGGCACCATCATCATGATAGTTTTTTTTTTTTTTTTTTAAAAAAAAAATATGAATTTGGTCTCTTAATTTGTACACCATAAATCAATTTGGTCCTGATAAAATAATTACTTCAAGTTTCTTACAATCACCAAAATCAGGGACCAAATCAATATCTAATTTACTTGCTATCCCTCTCAGAACTAAATCGATTGATGTCAATTCTCATGAACAAATTGAAGTTTTACTATCTATAATCAATGAATGTAAATTACCTGATAGCCATAAGCATCACCAAATGCAAGACTGATTTGATCTCTGGTATATGAAGGAGAACTGCAGCTTGTCTTTATTCTGACTGTGTATGAACAGCTACCAGCTTCATTCTACAATATGCATATACAAATATCTTACATCTACCATTGTTTTAGTTGAAATCTAAGTACTCATTTTCACTGACCTATGTTACATCATATATAGTAACTAAAACTTATAGGTAAAAATAAAAGGGGTGACTAATTTGCATAATCTTTAATTATTTTGGATTTTATATTAAAAAAAAAATGTAAAGAGAGGGGTGTATAAATCTTGTTTACCTTAAGGGATTGGTTGAGCTTGAAAGATTGGTTAGCTTGAGGCTGAGTGGTAATTGGATTTGCATGTGTGAAGGTAGAGATGAAGCAAAATGTGAAGAGGATTAAAGAGACAACCTTCTTCATCATGGTATCTTCGGATCTTCCTATGACAATAACCCTTGAGTCTTGACCCGTGTTTTTGATTCACACGAGAGAGAAGAAGAGCAGCACCTCAATCTTGTTTTGTGGAGTTTTCTAGCAAGGACAAGGGGGTAGGTATGTCTTTAATTGCGTTTTTTTTCTTAATTATGTCACAGGTATGAAGTTTGAGGTATTTTGTTAGATACTTTTTTTTTTTTTTCGATGTTTGATTTCCGAAGTTACTTCTGAGTTTGTAATATACCTCTATTATCAATTTTGACTAATTTTGTTGACATGTAACATCGGAATCCTGGTCAGAGGGCCAGGAGGTTAGGCATCTGGTGTCCCATGGGTGAAGATTTTTTTTTTTTTTAAAATTAAAAAACTAAAAAACTTAATATTTTTATATTTTTAGTTAAATAAAAAAAGAAAAAAAAAAGGATTGAAGAGAGAGGTCGTTTTCGCCCATGTGACATCACGCAGCACCACATGACCAATCTCCTGTGTTGATTAGGATTCTGATGTTACATGTAAGCAAAATTGGTCAGAATTGGTAATAGGGGTATATGACAAACCCAGAAATAACTTCAGGGAGTCAGACATTGAGAAAAAAAGAATAAGGGTATCTGGTAAAAGTACCCCAAACTTCAAGAACGTGTGACATAATTAAGCCTTTTTTTTTTTTGCATTAATGAATCAAAGGTGTCCTCAAAAGAGAGTTGCCATGGAGAGTTGTATAAGTTAGGTGTAATGAATCAAAGGTGTCCTCAAAAGAGAGTTGCCATGGAGAGTTGTATAAGTTAGGTGTATGTTCGACTCTCAAAAGAGAAGGAGCCTGTATCATGGTCTTAAACTTATGTTTGGATACCAAAGTGATTACATTTAAATATCATTTCAATTTAACTTTTATTTAGTTCACATACAATACACCCTAACATCGGGGGGGGGGGGGGGGGGGGGGGGGGGGGGGGGGGGGGGGGGAAGAAGAGGTAAACCATGAGTGAAGAAAGTATTATTTTATTCTGCCTCGCTAGCCTCGTGTTATATCATCATATAATTGCAGTTTTGCAAATCAATGTCAAAAAATTTAACCTTGTGATATATGCACTTTTAACAAATATGATGTTCCTCTAATTTTTATGATACTTCGTTTACATATGTTTGGTGTGTTGAAATAATTTAAATCAAGATTAAGCATATAAGCTTATCTGGAAAACTTATAGAGCTAAGCTAAAAAGAATTAATTGGAAGATATTTTCGTAAGTTTGTTTTTCATGAGTTGTTCTCATCAGCCCTAATAAGCTCTCTTCCAAACGGCCACTTAATTGAATATGTGATTTTAAAAAAAAATGAAAGATAATCATAACTTTACTTGTCTTCTAAACATATTCAAAATAACTTAAAGCGAAATTCTACTACTATTATTGCAATAGATGTTACAGCAACTTTAATTATGTTTTGATGCTAATCATTAAAAAGAAACTGCTTTTTCTTCATTTAATTGAAAAGATTAATACAAAATACTACTGGCAGAGGGTTTGCTTGAATGACAGTGTTTGTTAAATCCAAATATCCTGGAGAAAATCTAGTACATTGCCAATCCCAGTTACAAGATGCTCAACACAAAACTCATGTTGCTGATTGTATTATGAGAATATGAGTGGCTCTGAACTTCTCATTTAGTACTCTGTTGGAGGCTTTAACCTTATCAATCTTTTGATTCTATCTTTTTCTGTATTTTCCAAATATCCCTTCAAAATATACACATGGTAAAGTCAAGCAACACATCAAGAAGAAATTGCTCTTTGCAACAATGGAACACATAGAAGTTATACATATATAAAGTTTGGATGAGTGGTGTGTGCAGAGAACAGAGAAAAGAGGGTTAAAGTTTTGCACCACGATGCAAGGGAAACCTGATCCTCTTTTCAGTTGTGTACCGTGAAAAGTTTGCTGGCCTAAATGCATTTTTTTGTGCATTTTTTGTCCCTTAACTTTTGTTCTTGTGCGAAGTTCGTCAGTTTAGATCCTCAAACTTTTTTAGTAATGCAACGATAGTCCCTTCCTTCGCCAATTTTCTTCCAAACACTAGGATAAGGAAGTGATGTGTCTATGTCGGCCATTAGCCACTTCAGCCTTTTCCATTGGGTTTTGGAAGGGGAAAACTTGACAGAGAAACTAATGTTGCATAACCGAAAAAAGTTTAAGGACCAAACCCGCTTTGGAAAAAAAAGTCAGGAGGTGAACTTCGAATATGAGCAAAAATTGAGGGACAATAAATGCATTTAAGCAAAGTTTGTTCTAGATGCAGTTTGCATAACTTATATGTATACAAGATTAAGATGGAGCATTATTTCACAAGGATAGCAAATTTAATGCGTCTCAACCAAAATGGATGACATCAATGAAAATATTTATACTAACTAGATGCATAGGATGACATGCACCATATGAATATCATCAATTGATGAGTCACAGGCAAGCTGAATGAGTAAACTGAGACAACTTTAAAAAATCTAGCTTAATTTATGCTATTTAGTAAACATAGTCTGGAATGTCTCCTTACCTTCCATACAATTTCATCCAAACACAAGCAAATTCTTCCATACTTATCAAGGAAAAGGCGCTCAGATGGGGGCTTCCCACATACATCCTTCACTGCTGCAGTTATAACAAACATCACTTCTGACACTGGAGAAAAACAAAACATTGGTCAATACTAGTACTCAGTATAAAGTGGTTGAAAGTTCTATACATTCTTCCAGCACATGCTGAAATAACATGCTTAACATTGTTTAAAAAAAATGCTATATAGAATGAATTTTTCTGGGCAATTCAGACAAAAAGTGTCCAGTAAATTCGAATTCCAAGATCTGTCCCTTACTAGTTCACTTGATTGCTAGTTTTTCTTACTGCTTCATTCTTTAAAAAGTAATTTCATACATCCAAAATCACCTCAGTATCCTACAATAGCTAATATCTCTACTATTAATAAAGAGAACATGGAGGAAGTGTTTCATATCATTTTTTCCTTCAAAAGTAATTCCTAGTTGCATATAGAAATTCCCATTTTCTTTTGGTACATTACAAAGGAGGCCTAATAGTTCATTCATTCTTTCTCTCTCCAACCACATTAAAACATTACCTTCACTACCTCAAATAGAACAAAAACTTATGAGCCAACAACCCTTAGCCTGCATTTCAATCTCAAATCAAGTGAGCGTATCCACTTTCAAGCATCAATAACGGAGATTAGTTGTTTCTTTGGTTAGTTTTAGAATCAGCAAATACGAAATATGGGTGTACATCCTTATCAGAGCATCAACAATTGAGATAACTCATTTCTATAGTCTTATTTCACCATCATCAAATATAAATATCGGTTTCATGAATACATACAAGCAAGTTCATCATACTCATCTTTCCCCATAATGTATATGCTGACATCTCCGAGCACTGTGTATACAATATACACTGACCTGATAGAGAGAAAATGTATGGGTGAAATACCATATCATCACATAAGTACGAGACAAATAATTTTACAAATCGAAGGAATATCAGTGAACAATAGTAGACAATGAAGCAAAAGAGAAAATTTAGAGAAACTTGTATCAAGTCAAACTTCTGATTATGATGGCTTGTGATCTAAATTGCTAAAATTCATGGACTAAGTTTGCATATCAGTGGTTTTAGTTTCCACTTCTACTATTCATTTTCAATCTGTTTATTGATGGCTACACTAAATGAAAACTGAAATATTGTAGCAAAAAATGTCATCCGTTCCCCCCCCCCCCCCCCCCCCCCCCACCCGATCTTCTTGCACTAAAAACTACAGTGGAGAATGAAGCAAAGTCCATATAGTTTTTATTGATGATGATTCAGATAAGCGGGTTCAACAACTTAATTGCTTTGTCTAATACAAGTTTAATCCTTCCTCAACGGTTCAAATTCAGATACTGGCAGCAACACAATGCTCTTCAATAAGGCAATGTATGCATGTAATATAAACATCCATACACCACATCTTAAAGGTATGAGATTCATGAGAGAAGAATGTACTCACTTGTGGCAAGCAACTAGAAGCTCTTCATTCTTTACACCCTTGAGATTCTCTGCTCCTAGCTTAACCAAGAAAGAACGCCAGTGTAGCCGCTCCTCCGTAGGAACTCCATGAAAACTGCAATTATAATGCCACTAACTAAGTTCACCTCAATACATAATTATAAAAGATAAAACTGAAACCAAGACCAAGTATCTATCTTTTATGTGTGCAGGTGCACCAAGGTATTCTTCAGACGATAGCCAAAGAGTAATCCCCTCCGAGACATAGACATCACCGAAGTGAGTTTTGTCTCTACCAACAAAGTTTTTTCCATACACATGGCAAGGATCAAACCTCTGACATCATGCATAAGAAACCACGTCATCTACCAACCATGGTTAAATGTCTATCTTTGAGTTCCTCATTATAATGTACAAAATATTTGATTAATTACTATGACAAAATGGTTCAAACATGAAACATGAGCAAATGGGAGACGACACATAAAGGAGGTGTATTGAAGAGCTTATAGAGTGTTCATTTGAGCTTATGAGAATATAACTTATGAAGTTAGCTTATGACATTCCTATAAGCTTTTTTTAGCTTATTTCAATAAATAAGCTTATGAAAACAAGTTTTATTCAGCTTATTTTTAAAACTTATTGAATAAGTGCTTAATCAGTTTGTTTACCCAAAAGGGGTAATTTGTTTGAGCTTTTTATCAATAAAGGGGCTTATGACATTTACACATTGATTGGTTGGGATTTTACCAAAAATCAAAAGCTGAAATTCAGCTTTTACAAGAAACTATATTTTTCATCTTCTAGAAAAGAACTCATGCAAAAGAGGGGAGAATGCAACAGTTTATTATTATTATTTTTATTTTTATTATTATTATTTTGTATATATATAATCCAACCCAATTTAGCTTCTGATTTACCTAAAAGCTATACAAAACAAAAAAGCACTTTTTTTGAAAATCTTTGCTTCAAGCTTTAACAAACTGGTCCTAAATGAATAAACTTAATGGTAGAGTAATTATTTAAGAAAACAACAACTACCCACAATCAAAAACCAAAAAGGGAATCAAAAGGAATATCAAAGTTTCAATTTTGATATGGATATGAAATTATAAACAAAATTAAGAATGCGTAAGAGTGCTGAGATCAAAACGCACCGTTCAATGAGGATGTTACCAACAGCGTTGGCAAACAACACCGCAAGTATCATAATAGCTTCTTCTTCTTCTCTTTTCTTTTGAGTTTCCTTTCTATGAGAGTTTCATCATATTATTCTGCTTGTCTAAATTGCTTAAATGCCCTCATACTTTTTTTTATTCCTTTAAACTTCAATTCTAAATTTCAGTCTTCTTTATTTTGTTTATTTTTTAGGCTTAATTGCATTTTTGGTGCTCCAATTTTGACAATTTAGCAATTTTAATCCCTAACTTCTAATTTTCAAAGTAGACTCAATATGAGTTTTTTATATGTATCATACGATACATATGAGAAAAATCATTTTAACTTCTCAATTCTTTTATTTTTTCTACATTTTAACTTCTTATCACAGGTTTTTAAGGCTGAAGTTAATAAGCAAACAATTTTTATTGTTATGCACTATATTAGACAAATAAATTTAAAGTCTCTAGATAATATTGTGCGGACATATATTACATAAATTGATCAAAAATGCCTTATATTAGATAAAATGTAGTTATTGTGTAGACAGTTAGCTTAGCTAATTATGGCATGTGACTCTGTTACAAAATCCCAACTGAGTTAGGTACACAATGCCAATGCCAATTGTCATAAACAGATAGTTAGTTTTTCTTTCAGAAGTAGAACTAGAATATACAATATTTCTGCCTCTTCTTCTATCTTTTTATTTATTGGAAGAGCTTTTTTTTTTTTTTTTGAATTACTATTATAATTTTTTGCAGAATTCTTATTGTTTGAACTATTACTAGCATTAGCTCGCGACTTTACTGCTAAAGCCTTAGCTTCTAAGGTCACATAAGCAATTATTATAGAATTCGTTTGCCTTTTTTGCTTTACAAGCATTGAGAAAACCTTGTTGATACTAGACAAAAGATCAATCAATATTATTTGTGACCTAACTTGATATTACATAATTTTGTGACCTAACTTGACCTAATTTAAGGAAACAAATCACATAATTTTGTTCCCTATAGGCTTTCACAAATTGAATAATTCCACATAAACATGGAATTGCACATCTACATTGTGCAATAGGTCTAACATCCTCCCGAATTGTCTTGAGTATAAAACTCACACATAAAAAGAGCACCTTGATGCAACTTATAAAAATCCTCTTGAAATTTTGCAATTCCAAAAATATCACCTTACGAGAATTTGTCATGAAGATCCTTCCAAACTTCATGTGCTTGATCGATCCAAAGTATCGATTCCACAATCGGCTCTTTTATCAAATGTTGAGTCCATGACAGAATCATAGTGTTGCATCACAACCAATTAGCTCCATAGAGTGGATCAATTGTTCCATCGATGAACCTCATCTTGTTCTTGGATTGAAGCTAAGAGCAAGTTTAATAACTCGCTCGAGCCCAACAATGATAGTTCTTTCCATCAAGAAGAAGAGTTAGTAGAACTAGTGTATCATTCTCATTAATTATAATGAAAAAAGTAGGGATTTGAATTGAAGGATTTGTGTTAAAATTTAGGTAGCTCTGCTGGTACGGTCGGGTTGATCATTGTTACACAAGAAAAAAAATTGAAGATAGAATTTCTCAATGATTTGTGAGCCGGATCGGAGGGAGTACATTTTATCTAATACCCTATATCTTCAGGGAACTGCTATATATATGATTTGTTCAAAGAAATTAAGGAGGCCAAGGAAATGGATATTCGTACTCTTATTAATAGATATAATAACTTGTATTCTAATAAATTATATTGTAACAAACTGTTTTTTTTTTTTTTTTACGAATGAAATCTCATCGTCATTGCCGCACATTGACGACTCTGATGGACAATCCCGCCTTCGGGTCATGGCCTGCAAACTGCCCGGAGGAGAACAACCATTCCCGAAGGAGCGAGAGGCTCATACCGCCGAGATTGAATTTGAACCCGTGTCCTTGCCTCCCGAGCCAGGTGTGTCACACGTGTAACAAACTGTGCTGAAGTACAACTTGTACTCTTATTAGCTTCTTTGGAATGAAACTATTTTTCTTATAAAAAAAAAAACCTTGAACTCTGATTATCTGGGAATGATAATTATATTGATAAATGGTGTGTGTCTATATTGTGAATTCAATGCTCCTAATTAGGTGGATTATGTTTTGATGATGACAAAATAATTAACAAATCATGCCTTGAAGATATTGCAACATCAACATCAACAAGAAGTCAAGAAAAGAAGACAAGTGCCCAATCATTCTCAATCAAATATTAATTGTAAATTTCTAATTTATGTTGAGAGTGGTTGAGAGTGGGTAGAAATAGTTAGTCTCTTCTATGAATAAATTTTTATATGTTTATTAAGTTGAGATTGACCAAAAATTAATACTTGAGAGGAAAAATAAAATTGAAAAATAATTTTTCCCATATCTGATCAAAATACTCGAGTATTTTGATAAAGACTCGAGTATATACTCGAGTATTTATAGAAAAACTCGAGTATTTGTGCCAGGTCAGCAAATATGACCGTTAGTCTGGTTCGTGCACCAATTCACTCGTGACCGACCAAAAAGACTCGAGTATTTACCAAAAGACTCGAGTATTTTTGTCCAGTCAGCAAAAATGAACGTTGGAGAGACTCAAAAACCCAATTGAGGGCATTTGAGTCTCATCCAACCCAAGAGAGCAATTCGGAACCTGATTGTAAAATTTCTCTTTGAATTTGTGCAAGAACAAACAAGACAACAAGATCATATTGATTCAAGCTTTCTTAATTTCCTCTTCTCAAGTGTTAATTCCCAAAAAGCTCAACTTCTCACTCATATTGTCATTTTATTCCAAGTTGAGTTTTTAGGCCTCAATTCTTACATTGAGCCGTGCTTATTTGTGCTAATCCATTGTGAGATTAGTAATACACATACAAAAAGCTTGATTATTCAAAGTCTTGGATTGTTCCCAAGCAAACCCTAAGTGGCTTAGGGTGTTGGAAGTCTTGAGAGGTTCTCAAGCACAAGACTAGGAGGTTCCTAGTCCGGTGGAGTTTCTTGAAGGGAGTTCAAGGAAGCTTTGTGAAGAGTTCTTCAATCACCGGAATCAAATTGGGGTAGAATCAAGAGTTTGGTACACTCTTGAAAGGGTTAGGTTGAGTGAGGCCATTCTCAAGCAATCCTTTGTAATTTCTAACAATTTGATTATTAGTAGAAACTCCTAAGTGATTAGGAGGACTGGATGTAGCTCATTGTTGGAGTGAACCAGGATAAAATTGCTTGAGTGTTGGTTTATTGCTTTTAATCTACTTTCTAGCTCAATAGACTTAAGTCATTTCAATCAATTAGGATTTATACAATTAGGTAGCAAGTTCAAGGAATCTTTGTGTTTAAAAGTTATTTAGATTGCTTGCTATTCTGTTGGATAAGTTCCTGTTTATTATTGAATTGATTTGAGTTAAATTGCTGAATTTTCGTTTCTGGTTTTTCTGCTATCTGATAGGAAAAACTCGAGTATTTCAGAAAAGACTCGAGTTGTTCATCACTGAAAAACTCGAGTATTTCACAAAAGACTCGAGTCTTTTGTGTCTGATTCCAGAAAATTCAGTCTTAGCTTCATTCTTCAATTATCAATCGAAATATTTGGTATTAGTGCTTCAAAATACTATTCACCCCCCTCTAGTATTTGCTTAGCCCGCTTGTTGGTTTCCAACAAGTGGTATCAGAGCTCGGTCGAAAGATCGAGTGTAACAACTTTTTCGAAAAAGATCCTTTTGGAAACTTAATGGGCTCTAGCAATAACTTTGGTGGGGAAGGAGCTTCAATAAACTGTCCTCCACTATTTAATGGTGAAGGATATGTTTATTGGAAAACTCGCATGAAAGTTTTTATTGAAGCAATTGATATGGATATTTGGGATGCAATTGAAAATGGTCCTTTCATTCCCAAAAAGAAAATAAATGATGAAATTGTTGAAATTCCAAGGAGTAGTTGGAATGATGATGAAAAGAGAAAAGTCTCATTTGATTTAAAAGCTAAAAACATCATCTTTTCGGCTCTATCCCATGATGAATTTTATAGAGTTTCCCAATGTAAATCGGCAAAAGAAATGTGGGATACTTTGCAAGTCACACATGAGGGAACAAGTGAGGTTAGAGATGCAAGATTGAATTCTCTAACTCACGAATATGAATTGTTCCACATGTTGCCAAATGAAACCATTAGTGACTTGCAAAAGCGATTCTCTCACATTGTTAATCATTTGATTTCCTTGGGAAAAGTATTTCGCAATGGTGAAACTACTAACAAAATTCTAAGATGTCTTGATAGGAGTTGGCAACCCAAGGTAACCGCCATCAAGGAATCAAGAGACATAAATAGCATGGACTTAGCCACTTTGTTTGGCAAACTCCAAGAGCATGAGATGGAGCTTACAAGACTTGGGATGCATGAGGAATCGGACAAAAAGAAAAAGAGCATAGCACTCAAAGCTTCAACCAAAGCTACAAAAGAAGTTGAAGAATGCTCTACAAGTGGAGATTCCGATGGTGAACCAAATCAAGAAGAATTTGGGATGTTTGTGAAAAGATTCAACAAATTCTTCAAAGGGAAGAAAGGTGGATCTTCATCCAATTTCAAGAGAACCAAAGACTCCAAACAAAGAGAAAAGAGTACCAATGATGGAGTTAAGTGTCATGAATGTGGTGGGGTTGGTCACATAAGAATGGAATGTGCCACATTCTTGAAGAAGAATGACAAGAAGACCCAAGAGACCAAAGGGAAGCGTGCATACATTGTTTGGGATGCACTGGAGAAGAGCAATGAATCGTCTTCAAGTATCTCCGGTGATGAAAATGCAAACCTTTGTCTCATGGCCAAGAACAATCATGAGTCCTCATCAAGAGCTAATCATGGCATGAGTGAAAGTGATGATGAGGTAACCTCTAGCTCTTCTTGTTCATCTTCAAACTCCATTTCATATGATGATTTGCAAGAAGCCTACAATGAAATGTTAATTCAATTTAAAAGGCTTGCTAAAATTAATAAGGAAAAAGGAAAGAAAATTTTGGAGTTTCAACATGAAATTGATGAATTGCAAAAATCTATAAATGAGTTGAAACTTCAAAATGAATCCTTGGAACTTATTAATTCTAGTCATCAAAGTGATTGTGCAAATCATGAGGAAATTATCACTTCATGTGAGAGATGTGATGAACTTGAAAAAGAAGTGAAAGAGTTGAAAAACAAACTCACAATCTCACATAGTGATAGAAACCTCAACCGGTTGTTGAACTCTCAAAGACATAATCACAACAAAACCGGTTTAGGATATGTTCATAAAAAGGACAAAAAGTACAAGGTGGTTGGAACATTTTCTAAGAAAAACTCATCAAAGAGACCAACTTGTACTTATTGTGGAAAAGTTGGACATATCAACATTGAGTGCCATATTAAGAGGTTTGAAATGAATAAGGGCACTTATATGTGGATTAAGAAGGGAGAAAGTCCCAACACTAACCCTAAGGGACCCAACATTGTTTGGGTACCCAAAGTGAACAAGTGATTTCATTTTGTAGGTGTGTCTTCGAACGGGAAAACAATTGTGGTATCTTGATAGTGGATGTTCGAAGCACATGACGGGAGATAAGCGGCACTTCATTGAGCTTACTCCAAAGGAAAAGGGTTATGTCACTTATGGGGACAACAACAAAGGCAAAATCCTTGGTATTGGTAAAATCGGAAACTCTTCAAACTTGATTATTGATAATGTGCTCTATGTTCAAGGATTAGAACATAATCTCTTGAGCATAAGCCAATTATGTGATATTGGCAATCATGTAGTTTTTACCTCTACCCATTGCCTCATTAAAAGTGACAAAGATGAATCAATCAAATTTGTTGGTAGAAGGTCAAATAATACTTACTTAGTTGATTTGAACAAAGTCACTTCTTTGGTCTCTACTTGTTTAGTTAGCAAAGAAAATGACACTTGGTTATGGCATCGTAGGACCGCTCATATAAATGTAAACCAATTGAAGAAAATTCAATCTAAAGATCTAGTAGTTGGTTTACCAAAGCTAAATTTTTCTATTGAAGGTGTTTGTTCCCCTTGCAAGAAATGTAAACAAACTAAAAACACCTTTGGATCAAAAATGGTTATATCCACATCAAGGCCATTAGAAATGCTTCATATGGACTTGTTTGGACCATCACAAATAAAAAGCTTTGGTGGCAACTATTATGCATTGGTGATTGTTGATGACTTCTCTAGGTTTACTTGGACTTTATTTTTAACTACTAAGAGTGAGACCTACAAATCTTTTAAACATCATGTCAAACTTTTGCAAAACCAAGTAAATCAAAAAGTAATTATTATTCGTACCGATCATGGTGGTGAATTCGAAAACCACAAATTTGATAGATTTTGTGCAAAAAATGGTATTGAGCATCAATTCTCCGCACCAAGGACTCCGGAACAAAACGGAGTGGTAGAGCGGAAAAATAGGGTGCTAGAGGAACTTGCTATAACCATGTTAAATGATTCTCAAGTACCTCAATATTTTTGGGCCGATGCCGTCAATACGGCTTGTTATGTTTTAAATCGTATTTTGATAAGGCCCTCTTTGGATAAAACCCCCTATGAACTTTACAAGGGAAGAAAGCCAAATATATCTCATTTTCATGTCTTCGGATGCCAAGTTTTTGTTTTAAATAATGGAAAAGAACACCTTGGCAAGTTTGATTCCAAATCCGATGAAGGCATATTTTTAGGCTATTCTTCTCATAGTAAAGCTTATAGAATTTTCAATAAAAGAACATTAACTATTGAGGAATCAATTCATGTGGTTTTTAATGAGTCTTCAAAAGAAGATAGTGTTTTATGTGATGCTAGTGAAGATGACATTGACCTTTCAAAAGAATAAAAAGAGAGAGAGAGAAATCAAAAGTTGATGAAGGGGAGGTAAGGGAAGAACTTCCTCCAACTTGGAAATCGGTCAAGGCTCATCCTATAGACAATGTCATAGGAGATATGTCAAAGGGAGTACTTACTCGTAGGTCTATTCAAAACATTTGTCACTATGTCTCTTTTGTTTCTCAAATTGAACCCGATTCAATTAAAAAGGCCATTGAGGATGATCATTGGGTTCTTGCTATGCAAGAAGAATTAAACCAATTTGAAAGAAATGAAGTTTGGGATCTAGTCCCTAAACCCGATGATCATACCATAATTGGTACTAAATGGATTTATAGAAACAAACTTGATGAATCCGGGTTGATTATAAGAAACAAAGCTAGACTAGTAGCTCAAGGGTACAACCAAGAGGAAGGTATCGATTATGATGAGACCTTTGCTCCGGTTGCACGTCTTGAAGCAATCCGAATTTTACTTGCTTATGCTTCAATCATGAAATTCACTTTATATCAAATGGATGTTAAAAGTGCTTTCTTGAATGGGTTTATAAATGAAGAAGTGTATGTCAAACAACCCCCCGGTTTTGAAAATAGTGAATTTCCAAACCATGTTTATAAATTGAAAAAGGCACTCTATGGATTGAAACAAGCTCCTAGAGCTTGGTATGATCGATTGAGTTCCTTTCTATTAGAAAACAAGTTTCAAAGAGGGATTTATAAAACCAAGGATGACATTTTGTTAGTACAAATCTATGTTGATGATATCATTTTCGGTGCTACTAACGTGTCTCTTTGTAGAAAGTTTTCAAATTTGATGAAAAAGGAATTTGAAATGTCAATGATGGGAGAACTCAAGTTCTTCCTAGGCTTACAAATAAAGCAAGTCAAGGAGGGGATATTTGTGCATCAAGGGAAATATTGCAAAGAGCTCCTTGAGAAATTCGGATTGGACAAGTGCAAGGAAGCCTACACTCCAATGAGCACATCATGCTACCTAGACAAGGATGAACAAGGTACACCGGTTGATGTTAGTAAGTATAGGGGTATGATAGGTAGTCTCCTATATCTCACTGCATCTAGACCGGATATTATGTTTAGTGTATGCATGTGTGCTAGATTTCAAGCTAATCCTAAAGAATCTCACCTATCCGCAGTTAAACATATATTTAAGTATCTAAAAGGAACAATTAACACTGGTTTATGGTATCCTGCTGATGCCAATCTTAGTTTAGTTGGTTACTCGGATTCCGACTTCGCGGGATGCAAGCTTGATCGCAAAAGCACCAGTGGTACTTGCCATTTCTTGGGAAGTTCATTGGTGTCATGGTTTTCTAAAAAGCAAGCTTGTGTCGCTCTTTCTACCGCCGAAGCGGAATATATCGCAGCCGGTAGTTGTTGTGCTCAACTGTTATGGATGAAACAACAATTATCGGATTTTGGTTTGAAACTTGAAAATATTCCGATTAGATGCGATAACACGAGTGCAATCAATTTGACTAAGAATCCGGTGTATCACTCAAGAACTAAACACATTGAAATAAGACATCACTTTTTAAGAGATCATGTACAAAAGGGTGATTGCACAATTGAATTTGTCAGTACCACAAATCAATTAGCTGACATTTTTACAAAACCTCTACCAAGGGACACCTTTTATCATATTAGGAGAGAACTTGGTATTTTAGATGAAGCTAATATAGGCTAATTGCATTGTGTGTCATTTTTTGAAAAATCACCATATTAGTCTTACTCTAATGTGTTATTGATTCTTAGTTAAATTGTTCTTGATGATATTTGAAATTGTATGTGTTAATTGTGTGTGATTCTGTACTGTAGTCCAAGTTGGTAGTGAAGCATTTGTGTTTGATTTGCGTTTGGTCTTTTAAAACTGTGTTTTTACTCTCTGTTCTGTCATAATACTCGAGTTTTTCCAAAAACACTCGAGTATTTTAATTCAAAATTAAATCAGTTTTAAATTGAAAAAGTTTTTAATCAGGGTCTGAGAAAAATACTCGAGTGTTTCTAAAAACACTCGAGTCTTTATTAAAATACTCGAGTGTTTTTCAAAACACTCGAGTCTTTCGAAACCCCCAATTTTTGAACTTTCAGACCAAACTCGAGTATTTTCCAAAAACTCGAGTATTTTGCGTTTTCCTAAAATTTGAACTTTCGGACCAAACTCGAGTTTTTCAATTTTTACTCGAGTTTTCTGGGGAAATCTGGGCTGAGTCACGATCGACTCGAGTATATTTTCAAAAACTCGAGTATATCCTAAAGAACAACTCGAGTATTTATGAATATACTCGAGTATTTTAAAACTGTTTATATATACTCTCAGACTCGAGTTTTTGCGACCCTCTTCTCTCTCGGTTTTCTCATATCTCTCTCCTCAAAACTCAGATTTTCCTCAAAGTTTTGTCAAATCTTACTAGTTTTTCATCCTCTAAACTCTTCTCTCGGTTTTATTCTCCTCCAGATGCTCCAGCTCCTTCGATGTTTTGATGATGTTGACCTTTGGATTTTATCTTAGTTTTCATTCTGTTTTTATCATGTTGGTCTTTGTTACATTTTCTGTATTTTGAGAACTTGGTGTTTTGAGACTTTGGATTTATTATTGCACCTTTGATTTGGACCTTTTATGATGTTTTTATGTTAATGAATTTGGTCTTCATTATGATGTTTGTGCAAAGCTTCAGGGGGAGCTCTTTATCGTTATTATATCTCCGTTTTATTTGCATAGTTGGTTATGAGGTTTTCCGATTATGCACCTCTCCTCCCTTGATCTTTTTCCTAAATTGTTACATCTTTTTTGGCGTATGACAAAAAGGGGGAGAGATATTATACACTTGTCTTGATATTGTTGCACCTAAAATTCTCTAATTATGGTATATACTCTGATAATTGTTAAATACTCTAATACCATAGGCTTGGTGCTAAAATTAAATTGTCATAACATCTTGCACAAGCTGAATTTTTAGATAGGTGAAAAGTATCATATAGTGAGGGGGAGTTGCATTTTCAAGTGGATCAAGCTCAACAAATGGATCAAGTGTTAATTATTTTTGTCATCACCAAAAAGGGGGAGATTGTGAATTCAATGCTCCTAATTAGGTGGATTATGTTTTGATGATGACAAAATAATTAACAAATCATGCCTTGAAGATATTGCAACATCAACATCAACAAGAAGTCAAGAAAAGAAGACAAGTGCCCAATCATTCTCAATCAAATATTAATTGTAAATTTCTAATTTATGTTGAGAGTGGTTGAGAGTGGGTAGAAATAGTTAGTCTCTTCTAGGAATAAATTTTTATATGTTTATTAAGTTGAGATTGACCAAAAATTAATACTTGAGAGGAAAAATAAAATTGAAAAATAATTTTTCCCATATCTGATCAAAATACTCGAGTATTTTGATAAAGACTCGAGTATATACTCGAGTATTTATAGAAAAACTCGAGTATTTGTGCCAGGTCAGCAAATATGACCGTTAGTCTGGTTCGTGCACCAATTCACTCGTGACCGACCAAAAAGACTCGAGTATTTACCAAAAGACTCGAGTATTTTTGTCCAGTCAGCAAAAATGAACGTTGGAGAGACTCAAAAACCCAATTGAGGGCATTTGAGTCTCATCCAACCCAAGAGAGCAATTCAGAACCTGATTGTAAAATTTCTCTTTGAATTTGTGCAAGAACAAACAAGACAACAAGATCATATTGATTCAAGCTTTCTTAATTTCCTCTTCTCAAGTGTTAATTCCCAAAAAGCTCAACTTCTCACTCATATTGTCATTTTATTCCAAGTTGAGTTTTTAGGCCTCAATTCTTACATTGAGCTGTGCTTATTTGTGCTAATCCATTGTGAGATTAGTAATACACATACAAAAAGCTTGATTATTCAAAGTCTTGGATTGTTCCCAAGCAAACCCTAAGTGGCTTAGGGTGTTGGAAGTCTTGAGAGGTTCTCAAGCACAAGACTAGGAGGTTCCTAGCCCGGTGGAGTTTCTTGAAGGGAGTTCAAGGAAGCTTTGTGAAGAGTTCTTCAATCACCGGAATCAAATTGGGGTAGAAATCAAGAGTTTGGTACACTCTTGAAAGGGTTAGGTTGAGTGAGGCCATTCTCAAGCAATCCTTTGTAATTTCTAACAATTTGATTATTAGTAGAAACTCCTAAGTGATTAGGAGGACTGGATGTAGCTCATTGTTGGAGTGAACCAGGATAAAATTGCTTGAGTGTTGGTTTATTGCTTTTAATCTACTTTCTAGCTCAATAGACTTAAGTCATTTCAATCAATTAGGATTTATACAATTAGGTAGCAAGTTCAAGGAATCTTTGTGTTTAAAAGTTATTTAGATTGCTTGCTATTCTGTTGGATAAGTTCCTGTTTATTATTGAATTGATTTGAGTTAAATTGCTGAATTTTCGTTTCTGGTTTTTCTGCTATCTGATAGGAAAAACTCGAGTATTTCAGAAAAGACTCGAGTTGTTCATCACTGAAAAACTCGAGTATTTCACAAAAGACTCGAGTCTTTTGTGTCTGATTCCAGAAAATTCAGTCTTAGCTCCATTCTTCAATTATCAATCGAAATATTTGGTATTAGTGCTTCAAAATACTATTCACCCCCCTCTAGTATTTGCTTAACCCGCTTGTTGGTTTCCAACATATATATATATATATATATATATATATATATATATATATATATATATATATATATATATTAAAATCACAGATTTTCGTTGGTGAATTTTTATGAGAAATTATTGATTGCCAATCTGATGTGTAGAACAAAGTGTCTTTCAAAGTTGGAAGGTAACGGCTGCCACCTTGGTGTATGTAATTCACTTGGTGTAATTCACTATCATTTCCAAATAATATTGAATAGAAAAGGACAACCTCGAACCTAAAATCTGAATTTCTTTTTTTTACTGCTGCATTCGGTGCAGTTCTTCTGTATTTATGATTTCTGCTTTCCATAGACCTTGCTTTATCATATCATTGCCTTAAGTATATTTTTGTCCTTGAAACTTCAGCAGATTTTGGTCTTATTTTCTAGAATTTTTTCCATTGGTTTTGATATAGGGTGTCTTCGGTACCCTTTCAAAATAAAGGGTTTTAATATTCTCTCATATTTTTTCAATCAAATCATGACAAGTACAATATGCTACCATGTCAATAAAGCCAATGAAATTTACACCGAGATATTTTTGGCACTCAATAAAGACCGAAGATTATATGTTAAGATGTTATCCACCTTTTATATGTTTTTGGTGCTCAAAAATCTGCACTAAATTTAGACGAGAATATATATATATTCTTAGTGTGCTGAAGATTATGTCTCAACTGCAGTAATACAATTTTTTAAGCTGATAAAAAAATACAGTGAATTGTTCTTATTCTCATCGTTATCTAGCAAGAAGATTGATAATAGTGGCATGATGTTGATGTTGCTAGCCCGAAGATGAATAAAAACTTGATATTAAGGTTCATGATTTGAGAGTGATTGTGAATTGATTTAGTTAAAAAAATCTTGCAAATAAGATCAAACATATTTGATTACAAAATTTTATTAAACTTATACACTTTTTTTTCACATGATAGTATATTGAAGTTGTTATAATTTGATTGAATAAATATGAGAGGGTACCTAAACCTTTTATTTTGAAAGGGAACCGAAGTAAAACCCTTTGATATATATTTATAAGTTTCAACATTTTGGTTTTAGTTTTGGTGAATGATGTGTCAACATCACAATTAATTATGTCAACAATTATCATGACACATCTACGTTGTTGTTATTATTATTATTATTATTATTATTATTAAAAAAAGACTAAAATCAAAATTTCGAACATTTTAAAAGATTAAATAAAATTTATAAAAATCATTGAGTGTTCAAAGAAAAAAACATATTTAAGAAAAAAAAATTAAAAAAAAAACATATTTAAACCTATATACTTCCATAGTTGAAGGTATAACGTGGTTAGTAATGGTACAGCGAGGGAGTCAAATATCTTGCTTACCATTTGCAAAGTATCTTTTCTTAAATAAAATGATACTCCCTCCTGTCTTATATATATGTCACATTTTAGAAAGTTTTCTTGGTCCTAATTATAAGTCACTTTATATTTTCTATGCATCATTTATTGATTTTTCTCTTTTTTGCCCTTATTAAATGCTTTGATTATCTATGTGTTTTTTGTTATTCATTAATGAGTGCGAATTTTCCAAGAAAAGTTAAGGGGGTAAAATTGTAATGTTACAATATATTCTCATAGAATTCATAAAACCAACCACTTTCTTTAGTACGTGTAATTTGGTTAAGTATGCCCTATAATAAGGACAGGAGAGAGTAATAGCATGGTGAAATTAAAGTCGAGGTTGTAAGTTATAGTAATTAGTAAATAGTTAAATCCCGTGATCATAAAATAAATACCCAACGGTTGGTCTGAAATTTTAACCTAACTCTCTCGCTTTGCGAATAGGCAGGCTATTTAGAGTAATGAAATTCGATCACTTTTTCCGCACCTATTTTTACATGTATTTTATGTGTGTTTGGCAAGATTTTTAAGAGAATTATATGTAAGTGGACATTCTTATTTGATCTGTACAAGTTGATAGTACCAACAAGGGTTGGGACGAGTAGTAAGCAGTTTGGTCTTGCTTAAGCAAGGTCTTGGATTCAATTCTTTATGGATGTAAAAAATTCATGTTGGGAGACTCATTTGTCATAGTCAGACACACAACTCAGGTCCAATCCAGATGTACCTAGCTAAATAGTACTTGGGAATTGCAACAAAAAAAATAAGTTGATAGTCATGTTGGCTAGAAATGCTATTAGGATTTCAAGTGTGAGTTGTGTGGATAAAACAAATTTCACATTGAATTTTCCATTTTAAATAAGTGATATCAAAGCTTCAGGCTGAGCTCTCTGGTATGAAGTTCTTAAAAGGCTCGGGCGGCGGTGGGCTGAAATTTTATTGATATCATCATATACTCCAAATATTTTCGCTTTATAGAGAGTAACAATTTGTTAAGGAATCACATGTGAGGGTAATATTGTTAGGATTCCAAATATGAGTTGTGAAAGTAAAATATGTGTCACATTGAATAATGATGAATAAGTTGGAGTATATATAAGTGTAATACTCATAGACTCATTGTTTTAAGGTTTTGAGTCAAGATGACATATTAAACCCGACCATTTATATACTACTTTACTTAAATTCATTATTTCAAATCTCCTAAGTTAGTGGTTATAAATCCTCTTATACCATTTAATTTATAACCTATTGTTTAGTTAATCGGCTAATTTTTTTGGTACAAAGTTAATCGGCTAATTTAAATAAACACTACAAATTTAATCAACTACTTTATCAAACACAAACTTTTAACTTCCCCATTTTTTATCTATCAACTGATATTTCAATCAGTTTTGACAAACAAATTCAATAGTCAATGATAAATAATTTTTTTTTTACTTTCATGCTTTATTAATCATTGATCAAATCTTTTTCTTTTAAAACTAGTTGCTTAATAAAACATGAATGTAAAAATAATACTAATACTGATATTCTAAAATAATTTTGCAACCACCATTTTTTACATTTATTTGATAATATCATTGATAAAAAACTTTTGTTGTTTGTCAAAACAAATTTATTTCATCCATGATTATAAAATAGATGTAGAAAGTGGTATTAACTAAACATACTACGTGAGATAAATATTTTCCAAAAAAAAAACTAAAAAATACGATGAAAAAGAGTGTGAAAATATATATTTTTTGTGTGGTTTCATGTGTGTTCTTCAACTCTATTATGAACCTAGAGATACTCTAATCACGAAACATCGCTGTTAAGGGAGTTTCATGTGATATATCAGCATCGTAGGGACAAAGAGGGTAACAATAGTATTAATAAGTTGGTCATTCTGATTTCCACTTACTATGTGGACACCTTTCATAAGACACAAGTATAGCAAACAGCCTTAATTGCGGACTCATCACGGCATATGTACACTTCCACATTTTAAGTCACAAATTCCTTACATATTTCACCCTCCTTCCCTTACTCACTCACACTCCTAGTATACTCCGCTAGTAATTAAGAGAAGAAGATACTTGTTCTTTCTGACAACATGGTTCAATCAAAGAAATTCAGAGGTGTCAGGCAACGCCATTGGGGCTCATGGGTTTCTGAGATTCGTCATCCATTATTGTACGTTAACCTAACTCAAACTTTCATTTATTTTATTGCTTATTGTTGCCCAAAATTGTTCCAAGTTTTTTTGCTTTTTTTTTGCTTTCTCTATTTGATCATTTTGATATATGTTACTTGAGTTCTCCATTGAACATGGCTATTCCTATGGTGAGAGTTGACAACTTTTCAACCAATGCAAATTTTCATTTTATAGCACAAAGTATCAAAACTTTATGCTATAAAATTTTAAAATTGACCCAATTAATTTATACTTTGTGTTATAATATACATAATGTTATAGACCCCAATGAGTTATTTTTTTATTTTGTAAGATTGAGTATTTATCAATTTTCTCTGTCGTGTGTATAGAAAAAACTTTATTTGTAAAGGCAAAACTCACTTCGGTAATCTCTAAATCTCGGAGGGATTAGTCTTTAGTTATCGACCGAAGGATACCCTTGGTAAAAAAAAAGTATTTATCAATTTGTGCAATAAAACTTAAGTTATATAGCTAATTTGTTTTGATGAAATTACTCAACACTAGACTTTATTTTAAAATTTTTTGAGAAAGTTTAGTGCATATGAAAATCTTACCTATGGTTTGTGGTGTTTGAATAATAATTAAGGAAAAGGAGGGTGTGGCTTGGGACATTTGAAACAGCTGAAGAAGCAGCTAGAGCATATGATGAAGCAGCTATTTTGATGAGTGGAAGAAATGCCAAAACAAATTTCCCAGTTTCTGATAGTAACAACAAAATAAGCAATCATCATAGTTCAACTTCTTCAACAATAACAACATCATTTTCTGAAGTTCTTAGTGCAAAGATAAAAAAGTGTTGCAAGTCACCATCACCTTCACTCACTTGTCTAAGGCTTGACACTGAGAATTCTCATATTGGTGTGTGGCAGAAGGGTGCAGGGTCAAGTTCTGAATCAAATTGGATCATGATGGTTGAGTTGGAAAGGAACAATAATAATAATAATAATAATAATAATAATAATAATAATAATAATAATAATGTAACTTCTGATTCAGAATTATCACAAACTACAGATAAGGTAGTTAAACTTAAGCCAGAGGAAAGCATAGATGAGGAGCAGAGGATGACATTGCAGATGATAGAGGAACTTCTGAATAGGAACTAAGGGCCTTTCATTTTCATGCGGAGCTCTTCATTAAAGGATATTGAAGTCTCTAGTCCTTTTCATTGCTTTTTGTTTGTTTGTTTGTCCTAAGTAAAAAAGGGTGCTTTTTACTTTATGAGGTGTATTGCTTATGATTATTTACCAAATATGTATAACTACCTATACCCTATTTAAATATTTGTACCCTCTCAAAAAACTATCTAGCTTTCTAAATTTTAACTACTCTTTCTCTGTAGCTATGTTACCTCCAGCATGGATATGAGCACACGATTCATTTGGTAAGGGATGGTCACGTTTTTATTGTATTGCAAAATTGTCTTATGAGCTGGTTTATATGACAAAAATAATTTTTTAGCCTTGTTTGGTTAAAGAGTTTTTTTTTTCTTCTTTTTCAATAAACCAACTTATTATAAGTATAAGACATACTTATTAATCGAATTATACATATCAAGGAAAATAGATAGTTAGTTTTATAAATTCTATGAGAATATATTGTAAAATTACAATTTTAAACTTTCAACTTTTCGTGAAAAAATCACACTAATTAATAAACAACAAAAAACACCGGTCAAAATATTTAATAAAAACAAAAAAAACAATAAATGATGCATAGAAAGTATAAAATAACTTATAATTAAGACTAAAAAAATATTTTAAAAATGACCTATAATAAAGATCAAATGGAGTAATAATAAGTCAATTATAGTGATTTATTGATAATAAGTCGAGGGTTTATAAGCTGTTTTATATCATTTTACAATAATCAACTTGTTTATCAATTATAAATTTTCAACCCCTAACTTTTTAGTCTTTAAATTAACTTTTCAATTAATTTTACCAAATAGAACCTGTGATATGTGGAACGAAACAAATTTGCTTGACGAATGAGTAAACCCCTACTCTAACCATTAAAACTACATATAACTTTGGTGCAGCTTTCCTTGTTACCAAGTGATAAATACTCCCTCCTCTTTTATTTATGTGTCGTCTTTTAAAAGAATTTTCAAAAAAAAAAAGAATTTTTTAATGTTAAAAAAAAACTTTTTAGTTCTATTTATAATTTATTTTGTATTTTTTAGAAAGCATTTATTGTTCCTTTCTCCTATTTGTCCTTTAGTCATTAGTATGAAACAATATATTTGTAAAATTTTCAATGTAAATAAAAAGGATAAAATTATATTGTTAAAATATATTTTTAAAGTTTCAAAAAATGTAATTACTACTTTCTTGGTTTATGTAATATAATTAAGTATAACATATAAATATGATAAGAGGGAGTATAATATTCCAAAAATTACTACCAATATAGAAATCAACGTGAAATTATGCTAACAAGTGTCTTAAGAACATAGTTTAAACATTTCAAAACAAGTAAGTGAATATTAGAAACTTAAGTTTAACATTTTTCGATATACTAAATGGATCATTTCTTAAGATAAAAATACTCCTCCCGTTCTTATATATCAGAACATTTTGAAGTTTTTATTTTGATCCTATTTACAATACCTCATTTTAATTTTTAATAGCATTTAATTATATTTTCCCACAAACACCCCTATTAACATTACACATTTTAGAATCCTAATAACAATTATAAGGGTAGTTTTTTTTTTTTTTTAAAAAAGTATATCAAATTTTCACATTTTCAATATTACTAATAAGTTTAACTATTTTTCTTGGTGAAAAAAAAAACCCAAAAAAAATTATAAATAAGACCGAAAAAAATACTATTTTTACTTACTTAAACAATTTCATTTTCAATCAATAAATCCTTTATAAAAGGGAAATTTTTTTTGCAGTGTTCACAACTTCACCTAGGCCTTAAAAAGGGTGTCAACATTTTACAAACAACTCTGATATGTCCAGTTTCCAAACACTGGGAAAGGGTGAAGAAAACAAGAAGGGTAAAAATGATTTCATCAAACATAGTAGATGTCAGCATATTAGGTACTCCATCGATTTCTATTTATTTGTTTTATTATTAAAAAATACTCTACTACTGTATTATTTAAAAAAAAAGAATAATTATTTTAATTTTTAATAAATTTATTATATTTTTTTATTATGTCATTTTTTTCTTTAATCATCAATTTTTTATTTATTACTTATTTAAATTAGGATCCAATTGAATATAAATAAACATAAAAATAATAATTATCACATTCGTAAACTTTTAAAAATAAATAATAAAAATAAAGTTTTCTTCAAATAAAACAAATAAATAAAAACGAAGGAACTATCATATGGAGATTTGTATGAACATACAGTATGTAATTCTTTTTTCTTTTTCTTCTTCTTTACTTTAATTTATTCCGTTGTGGAGATGAATCTGTTTTTAAGAAATCTACTTATCTGGTCTGTTCGTACAAACATGTCTTAATTCGGAACACTTAAATAATTATTTGAGCTTTTCCATGGTTTTTGTTATTATTTCCTGTGTGCCAAATGCCGATGCATATATTTTATAACCACTTATTATTATCATTCTACGGGAAAAAAATTTGAACAATGATCGTAAAGTTGGTGTAAATTAAAAAATGATTTTATAAAAATAAAGTTATGGCTTACTGAGAGAGATAGCGGTACAAGGGGAGGAAGATTAGTCTCTCTCCCTCCCCTTGATCCGGAGGGTATGTGGTTTTCATCCCAGTTTTTCTAGGTTTTTTTACTTTTATCTTTGTGCAAGTTTTGTTATATAAATAAGAGTTATTCTTCAGTTGTTTTGGGTATTTTTATTTTGGTGAGATCTGTGCTTTTGTTAACTTCCAGATCTGATGGTCATCCTCGTTTTTCAAATAATTGGAAGAATGATAGCAGAGACAGCTCTTCACTTGCATACTTCTAACTTGACTTTTGTCCAACGGTTCCATCTCTGATTTACAAATTTGAGATTCCTTGTCGCCAAAATGTGCTTAGTTCCAGCATCGATGAGATTGTTATCTTGCAGGTAAAGACTGTTGAGTCTCATGTTAGAGATCGATTTTGGAAGAGGTTGATGACACATGTCCAGAGGGAAGATGTTGTTGGTGCAAAGTACCTTACTTTTCTTAACGTTATTTGTGTGAAAACTATGTATTTTGTTTGGATAACGTTGGTTTTGTTTAGAGCCGGAAATTCGGCCCGGCCAGGCTCGAATAAGCCCACATTATATCCGGGTTTATATACTAAAATTTGAGCCCGAAATATATCTGGGCCTATTTAGCCCGACCCGCAAAAGCCCGAGCCCGAACTGGGCTAGTCCGACCCGGTCCGCAAGCCCGGTTTATATATATAATAATTTTTAATTTTTTTAATGATTTAAAACAGCTACATAAGGCATAAGCCATTTTTTTTTAATAAAAAAAAGGGGGCCAAAACCAAGCATACAGCATATACAGGGAGTTGCTGATAACTGTTGTGAATAACCAGAATTGGTGTTAGATTAAAGTGATTAACTAGCACTAACAAATGAGGGTATAACAAGCTACTGCGACAAGTAAAGCTCACCCAAGATAGCCTTTGAAAACCTGTTATATGAGTTACTCATACAGGTTGTTGGTGTTGAATGTAAACTTGCTGTACCTTTGGCAAAGTATTGCTTATACTTTGGCTTTCTTTAATAAATTTTTATTTTTGCTGATTAAAAAAAAAAAACTTCGCACTTTCAAAGTCACAAGTGTACAACTAAGAAAATTCTTTTGATTAAAATAAAAAAAAAAACATGTTGTCGAGCCGGTCCGCATAAGCCCGATACCCACATAGGACGGACTTGGACATGAATTTGGAAGCCCGATTCTAAGCTGAACTTTTTTTAGCCCGGCCCGGTCATGGCCCGAGCTCGAACGGGACCGGTCTGAACCCGCCCGGATAGCTCAAATTGTCACCTCTAATTTTGTTTGTACTATCTTCTTCTATTAAATGAAATCATATTTTTCTTTAAAAAAAAAAATAAAAGTTATGCGAAATTTTTCCGTCTCAGATTTCTGCAAACAAAGATAAGGGAAAAATTAAAAAAAACTCAAGAAATCTTTGGATGAGCCAAAGTTACAAAATTTGCAAATATATAAATGCATCTAAGTAATCTAACAAACTTTAGGGTTGTTTATTAGCAAATCTTTGGTTCCAAATAGTAATGATCTTTAGTTCTGCTTTAAAATCTCAAAAACCTTGCTAAAAAGATTAAAGAGGCATGTTAGCAAAATGAACAATTTATTAATTAATGATGCTAAGGTCTGTAACATGGTGTTGTTGGTGTAGCATTGATCCTAACATAAACAAGGTAATACGGTTCCTACATTTTTTCATCTTAATTGAAGAAAGTGACACATTGAATTTATGGGATGGCGTTGAAGCTTGGAAAAATTAAAGAATATGGAAAAGCAATTCATCTTAATTCTATAAAGGGTGTAATGCTGAAAATATTCCATTCCTGAATGGAAATTAATTAATATTGGAGTAGCAAACTCCATGTGATAGAGACTTATAGGTCTTTTAGGCCAGGGCAATTGTGTCTCTAACAAGAACATGTAAGATTAAAGTGACTTCATAGGTTTGCACCACATTCTATGAGCTGTTCTCCGTGTTTTAACTTTTTAGGTTTATACTTTTTTCAAATCCACTGTATTCTCAGGAGTCCATCATTACTAATGAAGTTCCGAGACTAATCCGCTTTGTGATCATAAAAGTATCTTTCCAATGGAATGTTTTCCTAGGAATCGAATCCTAGATTACTTGCACATGAATTTCATTCCTAGGATTTGACTATAAGACCAATTGAGTGTTGTAAAATTTATTATTTATTATTATTATTATTATTTTTATTTCAAAAATATTTATTGATGTTAATTTATTATTTTAAATATGTTTGAATTATGAAAAAGTGCAACATTTCAAGTAAGTTGGTTTTAATTCATGAATCAGTGTCTATACAGTTAAGTTGCATGGTGAAATGGTGCCTTGTGTGTAACTGATGTGCTACTGCATGGTGAAAGGGTGTCTTCTTTCTATATATATAATTAATGCCATGGTAGGAAAATGGACTTTTGTGACAAGATTATTACACTAACACAAACATCATTCTTCTTCTTCTTCTTCTTTTAATCGTTGTTTATTTATTTATGCTTTTAATAATTTCTCAATCCTGGGTTACATCATTAAACAATACACTGTCAGTTCTGTAACTTGACTTATGTCAGAAGGGTCTGCTGAATCCTGGGGAATCGTCGCGGTGCGCGAATAGATTCTTAAGGACAGTGTCTTTCACACGCCTCAGATCATGTTCTTTATATATTATTTTAGTGTATATTCTCCATATTTTTCCAACATTGAGTCAACTCCCGTTGATCTCTTATCCGAATGATAAGGTGAAAAAATGACTTCAATTTCAGTGGTGAATTTTTTTATTGGAACAATTCAAAATGATGATGATGATGATGATGATGATGATGATGATGATGATGATGATGAATTTAACTTAACAAATTCAAATATTTGGATCTATGAGAGCACTACAGCTTCATTGACAGCAACAAATTTGAAACCCAGCAACTATACGTGAAGCAGTGAAAGCAAGGTTATAGTTAATATTTGGATCTATGAGAGCACTACAGCTTCATTGACAGCAACAAATTTGAAACCCAGCAACTATACGTGAAGCAGTGAAAGCAAGGTTATAGTTTTGGGAAGAGTTTAGTAAGTACTAGCTAGTCTCTCTTGTCTCTTTTTATAAGTATTTATTCCAATATTCGATATATAATATTAATTACTTTTTATTTTAATAGGATATTAATTTACATGAGTAGCGAAGAAAAGATAATGATTACAAGAAAAAAAAATACGACATGAAAAAACATATATAATTAATTTATTGAAAATCGAAATTATTATTGCATTTTTTGAAAGGTGTGTTTTTTAAAATAAGACACAAAAATATGAATGAATGAATGAAGTATTAACTAATTTCTTTAATATCCATGAAATCCTAATCCAAATGTTTATATTCACATACGGTGAAGTAATATAAGTCTTCTAAGATTGTGTTCTTGTGACACCGGCACATAGATCAAAGTAAGTAATACTCATTTCCTTTTGCCTTTAAGTATTTTTTTTTAATTAATTCTCCACTTATTACTCATCTATTCATAATAATAAGGGTTGAAATTGTTAAAAAAAAACAAAAAAACAAAAAACAAAACGTAAATTAATACTCCTTCCCTCCCTTATTATAAGACCATTTTGGGAGATTTCACGTCCATTAAAAAAGTTGATTAATTTAGTTAATTGTATTGGAAATGTGAACTTTTAATATGTATTTTCAAAATTACCCCTATTAATATTGTTGGGAATCTAAAAAGTGTTAAATAAATAGAGGTGTTTGTGGAAAAAAGTAATTAATGGTCATTAAAAATTGGTATAGATTCTTATAAATAGAGACAAAATAAAAGTGTCAAGACGGTCTTATACTTAGGGACAGAAGGAGTAGTATTTATTTTATATAAAAAAAATTGTATTTATTTTATAAAAAAAATTTACTCCCTCCGGTCTTAAATACTATAAGTCCCCCTTGAATTTTTTTTTATTAATATAAGTCTGATTTCAAATTTTCAATAGTATTAATTACTTCTTTTTCACAAACATCTTTATTTACCAAACATTTTTTAGATTCTCAATAATAATTATAAGAGTACGTACTTTTGAAAAAATATATCAAATATTTACATTTCTAATGATAGTCATGACTCATGATCATACCAAGATTATTTAACTGCAATGTAAACAATTTGGGTTAGATTACGTTACAGAGAATTACAAAAAGCAAATAAATATTGCAACAGAACAGGAAATTAAACAATTGCATAAAAAATAAAGACCAAGAAGAACACAACACATTTACTCTTTATCTTTTTTGTTAGGCCAGCAACGCAAAAGACTTGCTTAAATATCAGTTCTTCAGTAGTGATAAATGATAATCATGCAAAACAAAAGGTTCATATGAGCCTTAGAACTTAGAAGGTAGACAGATTTTACAGTTTTTTTTTATTTGTTGGTTGATTGCATACAATAATAAGATGATGAAGAAAAAACTGACTTGTCCATTACCAACCAAATTGAATGAAGAGATAAAGAATCTAACTAAGTGTGCTTGGTAACACCATCTATGAACTTATAAGCCAGTTGATGAAAAATAAGCTACAAGCCTACATGTTAGTGTTTGGCTAGGGGGCTTATTTTAATAAAGCTACAAGCTTATAACTTATAAGCTCATATTTGATAAGGTACTTCAAGTATAGGTTATGAGCTTATAAGCTAGGAGCTTATGTTATTTCACACTCATCAGCTGCTTATCAGCTAATCTTATCAAATAGTTAAGGTTCAATTAGCTAGCTTATTAGCTTTTAGCTAACTTTTCAGCTAATTAACTCAAACACAAACTCTACTATTGTAAAAGGATCGTGCACATTGTAAAAGCAATAACTAATATTCCCAAAACAACATGAAAAAAAATGGAATCAATCAAAGGTAAAGCAATTAAGAAAAGAAAAAATAAAAGCAGATGAATGAGAGGGGGAATTCATCATCTACATTTGAATATATACCATCCAGGCCTGCATTCTAAGGCCACAAAAACAACTTCACAATATGTTCCTCACATTCCATTAATTTATTCCTCATTTACTATAAATGGAATCGAGGAATTGGAAAGCAAAATATTTACAGTGAATAACGCAATATTGTAAGCATAAGAGCAAGAAAAAGCTTCTTCTATACTTTAGTCTTCTCTTCTAAGTTCTCTTCAGCTTCTGAGAATGAATGAATGATGCAAATTTTACACTTCTTTAATTTTTCATGTTTCCATTCCATCATCATGGACTATGTTAAAATTTAAAACAGTTTGAAAGCTGTTGCTACATCCTAAAAAAGAAAGTGAAAAATGAAAAAGTTAATTGTATGTATTTTTTTAAGGGATAAGTTAAATGGATTTTAGACTTACGGGCTTTGGCAACTTCACCTTGCCAACTTCTGTTGGGCTTTGGACCGATTCACAATGTAAATTAGAGTGGTACAGCGAAAATAAATTGAGTAAGACAATAGAAAAAGTGACACCAATATTTTAACGTGGAAAACCTTTAAAATAACGAAAGTAAAAAAAAACCATCATCCAAATTCCAAAAAATATTTCACTATATACAGGATAATTACAATACCTTTTCCATACTTTTATCACACAAGAGGTACAAATATAGTGTCTCTCAATAAAACTATTCATATTCAATTACTTTATTGTACAAATTATTGTACCAAAGAGTAATAGAAATGATACCCAAAAATACTCGTGTGTATTTCCCCAAGTGTATATTCTCCCACCTAAGATTTACTCACACTTTATTTTTCTCACTAATACAAGCAATATTTATTTTTATTTTTTGGTTTGCATCCTGTTATCCGATCCACTGGGCCGACTAAGCCAATTCGAGGGGGATACGGGGTTAAGGTTTTATTCCTCTCCCAACGTTGTTGTGGAGGATCGAACCGTGGTTCGCTCTACCAAGTGTAGTCCCTAACACTACTGCACCAACACCTTGTTGGTTTTTAAAAAGAAGTGCAACACGAGGACTTCCTAAAAGGTCTAAGCAATATTTATTTTTAGATTCTTATGTAATACTTTACGTAAATATTATTTTGTTATGGAGTTATATTTTTAAATCGGAAGGAAACTCTATTTATAATAAAGCTTCCCGAGTGCAAAAGTATAACAAAAGTACAAAACGCGTTAACGCTTTGCACCATACAGCTCAAAACGTAATACTATGAGCATGTTTGATTTTCGTTTAGAAAATCAATTCTGACTCCAAAATCAAGTTAAAGCAGAAAAAATTGTTGGTAACGTTGACATTCCAGAATTGATTTTGGGTTACCTCATCGCACAACCAAATATGCACTAAGAATGTGGCTCTTCATATTTGCATTTGAGAATGCATTCCACATGGAGTGGACCCCACGTGGCCGGACCCACAACATGTGCGCCGCAACTACAGGAAGCAAAGGCTGTCCGTCATGCTTTAATCTTGGCTCACAATGTCATTGGCACAAAGTACGTAATAGTGAAAAGTGTTTGTCTTTTAGTGGAGATTCTGAACTCAAACAGGTTAAATAGATCCGAGTTTGGAGCTTTGATTGATGATATTAAATAATTAGTTCCCTCTTTAATTATTTGTCAATTTTCTTATGTATGTAATATAGGCAATATTGTAATACATGAGCTTGTTGGTAAATTAACAGGGATTGGCTCAAGTGGTGTGATATTTTCAACTTAAGAATTTGAGAATGAAATCTGAAACTAAAAAGTCGTAGGTTCGATTTCCGGTTAACACGTCTCATTGAGAGAGACATAGGAACACGACCAGGATTAGTCTCAAGGGTTCATTGGTATGAAGAGTGTTCTTGAAGACACATGTGATATTGGTCAAAGAGTAAAATTGTTCTTACTTCTAGTAAAATTGTTCTTACTTCTTGGTCAAGTGTTTGATTTAATAGCCCCTTATTTTCTCGTGGATGTAATTTTTCATTCTTGAGTAATTAAAGTTATTTTCATTTTCAAAAAAGACAACAAAGTTTATGGGAAAATTTATCAACCTTTAATTGAAGAAAAATAAGATTTTATTTAAAAAATAATACTACAATAATAATGACATTACTTTTTCTCAAAGCCAGGAAAGTTTATGTTGAAATGATATCAATCTTTAATTAAAGAGTTCGTTTAAACTCAGTCTTTAGGGTTAAGAAATAAAAATTCAAAAAATGACTAAGTTTTATAGAGAATGGCGTATTTAAAAGAGATAAAAATTTTAGATCTTCACTTTTTTTAAAAAAACTTATTTAATAAAGGGTGATTATCTGCAACCTTAGAACTGGGTTAAGAAAAATCTTAAATAAATAAGATAGTGTTGAATAAGTGAAGTTAATGAGTTTCTGATTAATGACAACAACAATTTAACAGGGTAAATAAAAAAAAAATCTTTCTAAAATGTATATATATAGTGGTTTGTATAAAAGAGAAAAGAAATGTTCTAGAATATGATAATTTAATAAGAATCTAATGGATTATTTATCTATTGATAAAAGAGAGAAAAGTGATTAATGATGTGATATAAAAAAAATGAAAAAAAAGAAGATAAAGTATAAGTGAGAATATAAAAATTGTTTCTTATTTTTTAACCAAGGTATATATCCACTCACTATGTACAAGAAACTAAACCCTTTCACTTAGTGTCATTCTCTAAAATCAAATCTTTAACTTTTGATAATACACGAGGATTCAATAGGACCTTCTATCACTTGACCAATTCCTGATTGGAGCATAGCTTTAATATTGTGAAAAAACTTAAATAACTTCCTGGTCAATGTAAATAGTGTTGACTTGCAATAAGTTCCTGTAAAAATAATTGTGGTTTCGTCCTTACACTTTCAAAAGCTTTTGTTCATCTCTCTATCTATCTCGATTATCTTCAAGATGTCACCTAGTTAGGCAAAACAAACCTTATTACCAGAATTATTAATTTTTTTAAGCCTTTGAGAAATTTGAATCATCTACTATCCGCTTCCACTGTGGAATGGAAATTATAATTAGAATCTCAGTTTTAACCCGGGTATAAGTTTGGGTTATATATGTAAAAATTTACGACTTAAATTATAGTTTTAAATTCAATTTCAAACAAAATATTGATTGCTGTGATGGCAATGGTTTGGATGATTAGGATATTGGTTGTGATGGTAGTAATGACAACAACAATAATAATAAAATGGTCTCGATTGAATTGTGTTATTTTGCACTTTCAACTTGTATTAATCCTTAATGTGGTGCGATTTATATTCTTAGGGCGAAGGTTAAGAATTAAGTAGAATTTTAACTTTAACTGTGACAATAATCAAACTTTACCTACATGCTAGGATTTTGAATCATGAAGCCAACACTTTGGACAAGACTTTATCTAATCATCACTTTTTTTAGGATTACTCAATTTTTTTATAAGTAAAGATTTTGTCGGGGAGGAAGAGGATGAAATTGTGCAACTATTACAGATCTAATAGATAAGGATATTGAGAAAGACCATAAGGTCAGAGGCTCGAATCCTTGTGGAGAACATCCTTGGGGAGACACCCTACCCTGTTGCTCCAGGTGCCGGGACTGTGAAGTTCCCTCCATAGTTTTTTTCACCAAAAAAAAATCAACTATTGATCACTATATATATATATATATATATATATATATATATATATATATATATATATATTATTGTCACATTTTAGACTAATTGAAAGTTCCTTATTCAATTGTGAAAAGAGAAGAAAATACAGAATGTAAATATGATATGATAATAAAGGATGAGAAAGAAGGCATGTACCGTGTGATAAATTGCACTGTGTTGCGCAATAGTTTATTTCCCGTGCTGTATCTAATTTACTTTATTAATTTACATTCAGAATGTCTATTTATAGTTACAGTTAAGTTGATAAATTATCTGTTTTGTAGATAAAATAATTTTAAATATTAATGAAATAGATGAATCAAAATTATCATTGACTTTTTTTAACACCGAATATAATCTGATCATACTTATCGCCTGTGAGCTTATAAAAAAAAAAAAAAAAAACCTTATCACCTTTGACTTGTTCATCATCTAAACTGGAACCTCATACTTGATTAATTAATGAGTTGCACTATGATCCATCCACATATATTATTTAATTAATATATTCAGTTCAGTAGCAAGAGATAACTATTTTATTTATACATGTCATTAATCAGTTGATAAAAAAAAGGTTGTTTTTAAAGCAATTACTCTTATTGATAACTACTAAAAATTTTGTCAATGTGTTGTTAATATATAAAGAAGAACGTAGGAGCAAATATTGAAAAACACCACGAAAAATATAGGAAAATAATTGATTAAAACAATTATAGATAAAATTACTAATAATCATTATTATTATTTTTTTGGTCCAACAATATTTCAATGGGTCCGATGATGAGAGCAATTAGGAGATGATTCCAAAAGTTATGTGATAATAAGGAGATAAGGTTAAACCAAGAATAGATAAAATCATAAAATTAGATAACTATTATGTTCACCAATATTTCAATGGGCCTGATGATGAGAGAGGTTTTTTTTTTTTCCTTTCAAAAAAAAATATAGGTGTTGACATATATTTCACAATTCTATTAACTGAATTACTTATTAAAAACTTCTCCAAAGTTAGTTTTACACTTACACTAGCTAGTGAGAATACTAAAAAAGAAAAAAACAACAAGAGAGTATTTTAATTTCATGAAATTAATTATTGTATGCGTAATTATAAAGGGGCTTGTTAACAAGAAAATTAGAATTAAAGTCGAATATATGACTTTTATTTCATGTTGAATTCCTTATGCTTGATGCCATTTTACTTTACTGAAATAAAAAATTTAATTAAAAAAAAAGATACCCCTCCGTTTCGTATGTAATTTTATGGAATTTTTGTTTCATGTTTCATATGTATTGTTCATTTATAAAATTCAACACATAATTGATATTTATTTTTCAATACATCCCTATTTATCACTTTTTCTTTTTCACTTTCAATATCTTTCTCTTTCTTCAATAATGATTATATAAGGACATTAGAGTCGAAATACCTCCAATTCTTACGTCATTTAATCATTTCTTACTACTCGTGCATAACCTTATTTAGGGGCATTATGCAGGCCTGGCCCTAAGGGAGGGCAACAAGGGCGGCCGCCCTGGGCCCAAAAAATTTAGGGGCCCATAATTTTTTTAATGGTACATTTATTTTTGAAAAAATAAATTTAATAATTGCAATTTCTTTTTATCTTTTAACTATCAATGATTTTTAGCATAATATTTTATTTTGTTTTTTTCATTTGCTCACTTAATTTAAAAATATATGAAGTAATGAATTTTACTTTTGTAATCCAACATAAAAATGTATTTTATTACCTCTTTACTAAATAACTTTTTATATTATTTCAAATCTTATTTTTTAATAATTAATTCTATTATGGATTGTTATCATTGTTTTAATTGATTATTCGTATATATACTAAACTTTTAATTGATTTACTTTTAATAATTTTTATTTTTTTGAATTAGGGGCCCCAAATTTTTTTCGCCCTAAGGCCCAAATTAGGTTAGGACCGGGCCTAGCATTATGGAGTAATAATTAAAGGGAGCAAATAGTAGAGTTATTTACTCAACTAAAAAAGAGAAAAATGAAAAGTGACATTATTCCCTCCGGTCCTATTTATAAGACCATTTTGAGGTTTTTATTTTGGTCCTATTTATAAGACTTCTTTTCAATTTTCAATAGCATTTAATCACTTCTTTCCACTAACACCCCTATAAAGTCAACACTTTTTAGAGTTCCAATAATAATTATAGGGGTAGTTTTGAAAAATTATATCAAATTTTCACATTTCCAGTGCCACTAACAAATTTATCCACTCTCCTTGGTGGGAGTGAAAAACCCCAAAAGAATCTTATAAATAGGACCGGAGGGAGTATATGATTGCTAAATGACCCCATCATAACTTAAGTATTATTGCCCTATCTATTTACTGTAACTTAAAGAAGTGGACCATACTTGTTAATTACTCCGTGCTTTATTTATCATATGCGGCAATAATAGTAATACTTTGAGAAAGTTGCTAAGGGCAACTATTGATCCGAAGTACTCAAGGACACTTGTCACCATGTCTATTGACGCCCTCGTAATGTGGTCACATCCGAATGGGTCAATGCTTAATGGCCATCCACGTTAAAGTAATTGAGTCTTACTACTTTAATTAAGGCACTCTCTCCAATTGATTCTATTTGTAAAATCCTTTCGATTTTTTTATTTTTTTTTTACAAAAAGAAAGATAATTAAATTTGTTAATGATATTATTCCCTCTGTTTCACTTTAAGTGTCTTTTTAACATCAAAATTTTGTTTCAAAATAAGTTTCTTTCTACCAAATGTAGGCAATATTTAATACTGTTTTTCCTTATTTACCCTTACATTTAATGTTGTTTTAGTTTTGAAATTTGTAATACTAGTAATGATGTATTGACAAAATAAAAATATTAAATAGGGGTATTTTTGACAAAATACACATAAAACTTACAATAATCATCATAATCAACACTTTCTTAATTTATGTATAAAAGTCCAAAAAAACACTTAAAATAAAACGGAGGGAGTATCATAAACAAGCTTATTAGTTGGAGAAGGTGGAAGCTCCTCCTCCCCTGAGTTTTTATAACCATTGTATACATACTAATAGCACAATAAACCATAGTCCAAATATGGACACAGTGGTTAAGGCTTATGTGATACATATGCAGGTAGTGTCTTTGACTCACAAGATTCAAACTTGGGATTCCAAGTTCGTATAGGACATCAATTACCATCATGACAAATAGCTTTTTTATTCATGAAGTACAAATTAATATATTTAAAATTTCAAAAATTTTGTTTCCTCATATATTTTTTCCTTTAAACATCCATTGAATTTTAATTAAACTTAACTGCACCCCCTAAATTTTCGACCAAGATCCATCAATGAGTATTATAAATGTAAAAATTTGATATACTTTTTTTAAGATTATCCTTATAATTACTGTTGGGATTCTAAAAAGTTCCTACTTCATCGTTGGGGCATGAAAGAATAAACATTTGGATTATGTTCACCGAGGAGTTACCAGTCAATTGAGAAGGGGCTAAAACAATTGAGCCCTTATCTATCATTTTCCGAGGGATTTGATTGAAGAGAGGACATGAATCTTGACTTATTGACTAGCGGAAGGGGTTAAGTTAATATGGATGTTTGTGGAAAAAACCAATTAAATGCTATTGGAAATTGAAAAAAGATCTTATAAATAGGACTAAAATAAAAACTTCAAAAGGGTCTTATATATATATATATGATCGGAGGGAGTATTAAATAAAACGTTACTTGTGTCTTCTGCATATATAAACCAAATCTAAAATGTAAATCCAATATTTATCATTTTGAGTAAAGAATGGTGGCTCTACCATTTATCTTTTTTTTTTTATTAATTTTCACATCTTTATCAAAAATGGTAGATGTTAGACTTGGATGTTAGATGTGAATGTCCAAATAATATTATTGTATATAAATTACTTTGTCCATTCCATATCTTATATCTTTTATGTTTTGTTTGGTTGCACAAGAGAAAATATGAAGAGAGAAATACGGAAGAGAAAAATAAGAGAAAGAAAAAGGTAAAAAAGTGAGTAATTTTGTTAGGCAAAACTGCTTCATTGATCCCCTAAGTTATTTACTTGTTTGAAAGTGGTCCCTCAAGTTTACTTGCATTAACATGGTTGTCTTTCCGTTAATTTTTTCATTCCTGGTCATCTTCTCCGTTAGATTTTCGGGCAAAACCAATTTTTTCAGTGATGAAACTCTACTTTTTTCTTTTTCTTTTTTCATTCTTTGCCAAAAAATATTTAGATCGGACTACCAATCTCTCCACCACGTCCTGAAGTTGGTGTGATTGGATTTGTGGGGTTGGAGATAAAAGATATTGACCGAAAAAAATGGAGTTTCATCGGAGAAGATGACCGGAGATGGAAAATTTGACAGAAGGACCAAACATGATAACGGAAGAAAACTTAAGTGACCACTTTCAAAAAAAAAAAACTTAAAGAAGCACTTTAGAACAAATAAATAACTTAAAAGACCAAAGAAATAATTTTGTCATTTTGTTATTATTTGATTTGATAAAAAATAGGTGGAAAGAGAATGGATGGAGAAAACTTTTTCTCTGAAGTCAGTAATCAAAATGTCACAAGTCACTTTTTTTGTGATATAAGTTTTTTTTTTTTTTTTGAAATGGGTCTTTGTGATATAAGTCAATTTATAGATTAATATATTATTTTCATAATCTTAAAAACTGTTTTAATGTGATTATACAAAAGATAATCAAAAGAAAAAGGACTATAAATGATTTGCCAAATTCCTTTTCATTAGATGAAAGGCACAAAACCGATCCTTCAAATTTTTAGTATGATCAAATTTAGTTTAAAAAAGAAAATTGCTCACAAAAAATTTGAAAATTTTGTTTGCTTGAAAAATAATTTTGTCAGCGCTTTTTGGGCTTTGGCCATGACCGAGCCCATAAAAAAAATTTTGACTATAATTTTAGTCAAAAATTATTTATCTAAATCCTGTGGTTCACCACTTTTTAAACTATAATAATGAACGGGTTTTCGTGTGATACGAGTGAACCAACTTGGAGCTCAATGAATTCGGGCTTTATTAATGCAGTCCAAAAAATGGCTATGATCGGACAAGCTTTGACTAGCTTGATTAAACCCAGCCTCAGGTGAAGTGAATATTTTCAGGAATCAATTTGTTCCATGGAAAAAAAATTTAAAGATTATTTGATGATTAAATTTTAAGAAGACTAAATTGATCCATGAACAAACCTTTGAAAGACTATTTTGGGTTTTCATTTTTATTTTTTCAAAAACCTAATTTGACCATAAAAAAATCTAAAGAATCATTTTTTATCTTTAAAATTTATTGTCATTAAAAATTGATATAAAATCTCATAGATAAAGACAAAATAAAAGTTTTAAAGAATCTTATACTCCCTCCGTTTAATATGTGTTGTGTTTTAAGGTTATACACGAGTTTTAAGAAATGATTAAATGATGTAAGAATTTGTTGTATTTTGACTATAATGGCCCTATATAATCATTATTGAAAAGAGAGAAATATATTGAAAATGAAAAAAAAAGTGTAATAAATAGAGGCGTGTTTGGAAAAATTACACTAGTTATAAATTAGGTTTACAAAAGAACATGATGTATGAAACACAGTACAAATCCTAAAATAACATTAGATTTTTTTTTTAAAAGGGAAATATGATTTCATTAATCGAAGAAGATAATACTAATGATATTAGATACTCCCTTCGGTCCTATTTATAAGACTCTTTTGGGGTTTTTCACACCCACCAAGGAGAGTGGATAAATTTGTTAGTAACATTGAAAATGTGAAAATTTGATATAGTTTTTCAAAACTACCCCTATAATTAGTATTGGAACTCTAAAAAGTGTTGACTTTACAGGGATGTTAGTGGAAAGAAGTAAGTAAATGCTATTAAAAATTGAAAAAAGATCTTATAAATAGGACCAAAATAAAAACCCAAAAGGGTCTTGTAAATAGCACGGGAGGGAGTATGAAACGGATCGGATGGAGTAATAAATACACATGTAGCAACGGACCGTTGATTTGCACTAAGTTTAGGTGAAGGAGAAAGAATGATGTGACATCCCAATTGAATCTTGACAATTGGCCCATTCACATTACCTCACCCATAAACCATTGCCAAATTTCAATGCACCCCATTATCATAATATTTTAATTCTATCTATGATTTATGATTAGGATTATACAACTGCTACTTTCTCCTCATCATAAACTTGACCACTAATAATTCTCATCATCTCTCTGCTCTGCAGCCTCTGCTCTGTTCAAGACTTCAAGTTAGTCTCATTCTCTTTTCCAAAACTCCTCTTTTGTATGCTAAGGATTTAGGTTTCTTTCAGTTTAGATCCGATCCTTTATTTTTTTGGTTAGGCAAAGATCTTATATACTTTGTACTTTTTATACTTATGACTCACCCAAGCACACGTGCAAAACTTGTTTTTTCGGTACAAAACTATTTACCCTCTTATGTTATGGATTGGTAAATCTAAAGACTTATGTTTTTCGTTTGTGTTGTGTTGTTTTGTATTGTATTGTGATGTAGGGGTAAGTGATGGCGCAAATACTGTTACATGGGACTCTCCATGCCACCATTTATGAAGTGGATAAGCTTAAGACTGGTGCTCACAATATTTTCACCAAGGTTTTACCTTTTTTCTATCCTTGTTTTCTGGCTTTCTCCTTAAATTTCGGAAAATGTTTTTTTTTTTTTAATTTCTTCTTTTTTTCAATTAATATATACTCTACAACTCTATAATACAAGTGACTGGTGAGTAATCATGTCATCATACGTAAAAACTTTGTTGATAAAATGTCAGTTGCATATTGGTGAGGACTTCAATAAGTGCTGCGATCTTGAGTAGTTAGATTTACTTAACTTTCGGTGAACATAACTCACCTTAACTTACCTAATAGAAAATAAAAAAATATGGCTCAAAATTATTGTTTCTTATTTCATATATTTTCTCTATATATATTCTATGTAGGAGTATAATCTTAATATAAATATTTAGGGATTAGAGATGTCGTGTAATTGATTAATTAAAAACTTCAAGTCCAATGCTAATAAGAGTTTTAAAGAATTACATATAGTGAAAAGTTATTAAAAAGTAATAATTTTTGGGATTTTAGATAAAAATAATAATGTGGGCTTTTGATTAATTTTCCACTTCTAATAACCTTAAAATATAAGTTTGTTACAACACGATGGCTTTCTTTTGATACGTTTATATATTAAAATAAAAATTGTTAGAAGGATGGTTTCTTAGGTTACATTAAAAAAAATGAGGATAAATAATTAAGTTCAAGAGGGAAAAATTGACTCATTCTAGCCTGAGGACATGGTAGATGCTACTATGTGTGATTTTTTAATAAATATTGGTCTTATGGACCACGGTGATAAAATAATTACTATTAAAAAAAGGAAAAGAATGAAGCTAAAAAAATAATGCACTTGATATATATATATTTTAATGAATTTCGGTTTAACGATTCATCACTATGGATTTGCAAAGGAGTTGTTCTGGCTTTATTTTGGTTCATTGAAATATAGAAAGCAAAACAATGCAACAGAAAGAACGAAAGGCTAAATCCTTTAAACCATGGAGTAATTTTTTTTTTGCTGTTGTAGAGCTTTCAATTATTTCTAAGACCTTATTTTCATTTGGATCATTAATGATTAAGTAATAATCTACTGCTTCAGATGTTGATTCTTTGATTTTAAGGCTAAATGGATAGTTGGTTTTAGTCAAAGCTTCTAGGCACAAGCATACTTTGATTACAAATTCTAGTTTAACTTGCTGCTCAGCAAATCAATTTGTAGGTTGTCTTATATTTAACTTGATGCTTTTTCACTTGTATCAAGGCTAATTGCATATACATTATTCTAATTCAGGTGGTGCAGAACATTGAGGAGAAAGTTGGTTTTGGAAAAGGAGTTACTAAACTTTATGCAACCATTGATCTAGAGAAAGCACGAGTTGGAAGGACGAGAATTATAGAAAAGGAGCATACTAATCCTAGATGGTATGAGTCTTTTCACATTTACTGTGCTCATATGGCTTCAAATATCATATTCACTGTGAAAGATGATAATCCTATTGGAGCAACTTTAATTGGAAGAGCATATGTTCCTGTTACGGATGTTCTGGACGGCGAGGAAATAGATAGATGGGTTGAAATATTGGATAAGGATAAAAATCCAATACATGGAGATTCAAAGATTCATGTGAAGCTGCAATTTTTCGATGTTACGAAAGACCGAAGCTGGGCACTAGGAATTAGAAGTCCTAAATTTCCTGGAGTACCTTATACTTTCTTCTCACAAAGGAAAGGATGCAAGGTTTCTCTGTACCAAGATTCTCATGTGCCAGATAACTTTGTTCCTAAGATATCACTTAGTGGAGGCCAAGCCTATGAGCCTCATCGATGCTGGGAGGATGTTTTCGATGCAATCACGAATGCGAGGCACTTGATTTACATTACCGGCTGGTCTGTTTATACCGAGATTTCCTTGGTAAGGGATTCTAGGAGGCCTAAACCTGGAGGAGACATGACGCTCGGCGAGCTTCTCAAGAAAAAGGCAAATGAAGGAGTGAGGGTTTTAATGCTCGTTTGGGATGATAGAACATCGGTTGGTCTGTTGAAAAAAGACGGGCTGATGGCTACTCATGATCAAGACACCGAGAACTTCTTCCGTGGCACTGAAGTGCACTGTGTTTTATGCCCTCGCAATCCTGATGATGGTGGAAGCATCATTCAGGACATAACACTTGCAACCATGTTTACACATCACCAAAAGATTGTTGTGGTGGATAGTACGTTGCCAACCGGAGGGTCAGATAAGCGAAGAATTGTGAGTTTCGTTGGTGGTATTGATCTCTGTGATGGAAGATATGATACTCAATTCCATTCACTTTTCAGAACACTGGATACAGCACATCATGATGATTTTCATCAGCCTAACTTCGCTGGTTCTGCAATCACAAAAGGCGGTCCGAGGGAACCTTGGCATGACATACACTCTCGTCTCGAAGGGCCTATTGCTTGGGATGTTTTGTTTAACTTTGAGCAGAGATGGAGGAAACAAGGCGGAAAGGATTTACTTGTTCCGCTGAGAGATCTTGAGGATGTAATTATTTCTCCATCTCCAGTAACATTCCCCGATGATCACGAGACGTGGAATGTTCAGTTGTTTAGGTCTATTGATGGTGGAGCTGCTTTTGGATTCCCGGAGACACCGGAAGAGGCTGCTAAAGTTGGTCTCGTTAGTGGGAAGGATAATATAATAGATCGTAGCATTCAAGATGCTTATATAAATGCCATTCGGCGCGCAAAGAATTTTATCTATATTGAAAATCAGTATTTCCTTGGAAGCTGTTTTGATTGGGCTGCTGATGGAATTAAGCCTGAAGATATCGGTGCTTTGCATCTTATCCCGAAGGAGCTTTCGCTCAAGATTGTTAGTAAGATTGAGGCTGGAGAAAGGTTCACGGTGTATATCGTGGTTCCAATGTGGCCAGAGGGTTTTCCAGAAAGTGCATCAGTTCAGGCAATATTGGATTGGCAGAGGAGAACAATGGACATGATGTACAAGGATATTATTCAGGCACTTGAAGCCAGGGGAATCGTGGAAGATCCTCGGAACTATTTGACATTCTTCTGCCTTGGTAATCGGGAGGTGAAGAAACCGGGAGAGTATGAGCCTCCAGAAAAACCAGAACCTGATTCGGATTATATGAGAGCCCAAGAGAGCCGGCGCTTCATGATTTATGTTCATGCCAAGATGATGATCGGTAAGTCAGAAAGTTAAGCTTGTGTATTTTGTCAAATTAGAAAGACCATCTAAAGAGAAATTGTCTTAAAGCGAGTAAAGACATTTCGACTCTTCGATCTTTTAAGAATCAAAATGCCCTTCACTTACTCACCATAGAAATGAATTGTCTTATCCTTGTCAAACAAATCTTTCAAGCTTCAGGAACCTTACTGATAATCTAGATTTTGGAACCATATGTTTGAATCACATTCTTAACTCCATTACAATAATTACTCATTCAGAAAATGTGGTTCTCATTTGGACTTGTCATTGAGATAAGTATTGCCTTAACTGTGAAGTACAGTTTTATTATCTTTTTTCATTAAGAAATTTTTCCTACATCAAATGTGAGCACATGGTATTCATAAACAGAAGCTAATAAATATTTAAATCTCCTTTTTTTGTCTGTCTTTGATGCTAGAACATTTATTTTTCTTTATGCAGTCGATGATGAATACATAATCATCGGATCTGCCAACATCAACCAGAGATCAATGGATGGTGCAAGAGACTCCGAGGTTGCGATGGGTGCTTACCAGCCTTTTCATTTGGCCAACACGCAACCTGCGAGGGGTCAGATACACGGTTTCCGCATGGCGTTGTGGTACGAGCACCTTGGCATGCTTCATGACTCATTCCTCCACCCTGAAAGTGAGGAATGTATTAGGAAGGTGAACCAGGTTGCTGACAAGTATTGGGATCTCTATTCTAGTGAGTCACTTGAGCATGACCTTCCTGGCCACCTCCTTCGCTATCCTATCGGTGTATCCAGCGAAGGGAATGTCACGGAGCTGCCAGGATTTGAGTACTTCCCTGATACCAAGGCTCGTGTTCTTGGCACCAAAGTTGATTACTTGCCACCCATCCTTACCACTTAGATTCACTTCGTACTTTTTTGTTTACTATAATTACTGCTTGTGGTGGAAGTGTGAGAGCAATGATAATAATACTTACAATGTTGTTTGTAATGGTCTTGTGAAGATGTTTTTTAATTTTTCTGAAGATGACAGATTTTATCAATCTGATGATGTATGATTTCAGCTGTTTAATAGATATCTATCTATAAATTTCTTGATAATGTTTAGATTTGCTGTATATATTGATCACCAAAAAAAGTAGTATAGTTGTACTGAAATTGAAACAATCTTGTTGAGATTTAAGAATGCTTCATGTGAAAACATGATGATCTCAGTGCATAACTCAGCGTTGGTATTATAAAGATGTTATTGAGATGTAAGGAATTGGTGAAGAAAATCATATGCAAAGTATTTCAGCTACTTGTCCAGGCTTCAAAATCTATATGATCAAAAAAAGCTACTTGTTCACCAAAAAAAAAAAAAAATCTATATGATCAAGTTGATGAGTTACTTGATTAGCATCTAAGAATTTGAAAGATAGGTACTATTAAAACTAGAAAATTAACAGCAAGGCCAAATGAGCATTTACTACATTATTACTATTACTATCTCTAAGGATCAAAGAAGGTGTAATTTATATCAAATTTTCTAAGAGTAAGTATTTAATCAGAAACATTTTCTAAGAGTAGGTATTTAATACTTCTAACTTCTACTAGTCAACACCAAAAACATATCTACAAAAAGTAATCAGAAACATTTTTCAAAGAGCAGGTATAAACGACAAAAACATTGTTTTCCTGATTCCTTTTATTCAACAAGTTCCTTGAATCCATGCTGTCTATAAACACAAATCCAATGCTTAGCAAAAACATTAAACAACTGGTTTGCAACGTTCTATGCAGGTAAGCAATAAAAAAAATGTGACTAATTCTTAATGATTCAAATTAAGAACCCGTTAACCCCGAGCGTGTGGTTCAGTGGTAGGGATTGATCCACGCTTAAGCAAGGTCAGGTATTCTAATCCTGCCTTGTGCATGCAGCAGCGTTAAATCTCGGGGCCAGTTGTCCCACACATTAGAGGTGCCTACAAGCCAGCGAGGAGATTAGTCACTGCTGGTCGGCAGTGGACACTCCGGTCATGGAAAAAAAATTAAGAACCCATTCACAAAGTTGTCTCAAGTAATTTTAGCGTGAAAGCCAATGAAAGTGTGTTGGAATTGGTCAAAACAAGGAAAATCATTCCTTAATTTTTGGCTACGGAAATCAAGCAAACCATTTATGTTTTAGAAATAATTAAAAAAGGGAAAAAACAAATTAACAGAAAAACGCGTATTGCAAGCTTATAAATACGCATTCAATTTTTATTTTTTTTCATTCCAACAGAGAGAAAGAAAAAGAGAGAGAAACAAAGAGAAAATATTTTTATTTTCTCAGAATGTTTTTCACCTTTTATTAATAATGTAGCAGCAGCATAATAAAAGAGTTTAATTGTTGTTGTTGTTGTTGTTATTATTACTCTGCATTTATAATATTTCTCTCAAATCTAATTAAGAGAAATTTGGCGTAATTTCTCAACAATTGGTATCTAGAGCCAGTTGTTATTATTACAACAACCGGTTCAAAGGGAGTCAGATTTGAGTTTTAGAAATGGCTGCAGAAGAAGGAAAGGTGAAGATTGATAAGTTCGATGGTGAGGACTTGGCTTTTGGAAGATGCAAATAGAGGATTATTTGTATCAGAAAAAAATATATCAACCTCTCTCAGGAAGCAAACCAGAGGGCATGAATGATGAAGATTGGGCTCTTCTCGACAGGCAAGCCCTTGGAGTTATCCGATTGACATTATCCTGCAATGTTGCATTTAATATTGCGAAAGAAACTACCACGACAGGTCTAATGGTGACTCTTTCTAATATGTATGAAAAGCCGTCAGCCGCAAACAAAGTTCATTTAATAAGGCGGTTATTTAATTTGCGGATGGTAGAAGGTGCATGGGTGGCTCAACATCTCAATGAACTCAATATAGTCACAACCCAATTGAGTTCAGTTGGAATCAAATTTGATGAGGAAGTACTAGCATTGATACTTTTGTCTTCCCTGCCAGAAAGTTGGAACGCTACTGTCACGACTGTGAGTAGCTCGTCGGGAAACACTAAGTTAAAATTCGACGAAGAGAGTTGTGTGAATCTTCAACCTCTTCAGTTTTAAATACAGAGTCAAGAGGGAGAAATTTAACCAGAGGAAACGAACGCGATAAATCCAAGGACAGAAGATTCAGGTCCAAGAACCACCGAAGTTTTCATAGCTCAAAAACAATTGAGTGTTGGAATTGTGGAAAGATCGGACATTACAAGAATCAGTGCAGGAGTGCACCGAAGAATCAGGCGATGAAAATGGAGGCAAATGTTGCTTCTACCTCAGAAGGAGATGATGCGTTGATATGTTCTCTAGAGAACAAGGAAGAGTCTTGGGTGTTAGACTCCGGAGCATCTTTTCATGCCACTTCACAGAAAGAATTATTCGAAAATTATATTCCCGGTAACCTTGGTAAAGTGTACCTTGGTAATGAACAATCTTGTGAGATTGTGGGTAAAGGTGTAGTGAAAATTAATTTAAATGGGTCTCTGTGGGAATTAAAAAATGTTAGACATATTCCCGAGTTGACAAAAAACTTAATCTCAGTAGGCCAGTTGGCCAGTGAAGGCTACACAACAGTCTTTCATGGAGATCATTGGAAAATTTCAAAGGGTGTAATGACAATTGCTCGTGACAGAAAGAGTGGTACTCTCTACAAGACAGGTGGAGCAAATCATTTGATTGCAGTTGCAACAAATGAAAATCCCAATCTATGGCACCAAAGGTTAGGCCATATGAGTGAGAAAGGGATGAAGATCATGCATTCAAAAGGTAAACAACCTAGTCTTCGGTCAATAGAAATTGACATGTGTGAAGACTGTATACTTGGAAAGCAGAAACGAGTTAGCTTTCAGACAAGTGGTAAAACCCCGAAGAAGGAGAGACTCGAGCTAGTTCACTCTGATGTTTGGGGACCAACGACGATTCCATCCATTGGTGGGAAACATTACTTCGTGACTTTTATTGATGATCACTCTAGGAAGGTATGAGTATATTTTTTAAAACATAAGTCCGAAGTATTCGAGGCTTTCAAGATTTGGAAAGCCATGGTAGAAAATGAAACAGGATTGAAGATCAAAAAGCTTAGAACCGATAATGGAGGTGAATATGAAGACACCAGATTTAAGAAATTTTGCTATGAGCACGGGATCAGAATGGAGAGGACTGTGCCAGGTACGCCTCAACACAATGGTGTGGCAGAGCGTATGAATCGAACGTTGACGGAAAGAGCCAGAAGCTTGCGTTTGCAGTCAGGCTTACCAAAGCAGTTTTGGGCAGAAGCAATCAACACAGCAACTTACTTAATCAATTGAGGCCCTTCAGTTCCACTAGAGTACAAAATACCAGAAGAGGTATGGAGTAGAAAAGAGGTAAAACTCTCACATCTTAGAGTTTTCGGTTGTGTAGCATATGTGCACATTAGTGATCAAGGCAGAAATAAGCTTGATCCTAAATCGAAGAAGTGCACTTTCATCGGTTATGGTGAAGATGAATTTGGCTACAGATTATGGGATAATGAAAACAAAAAGATGATTCGTAGTAGAGATGTGATCTTCAATGAAAGAGTGATGTACAAAGACAGGGATAGCACATGTAATAAAAACTCAAAACAAAGTAGCCCAGTGTATGCAGAGGTGGATGATGTCTCAGAAACTCCTGAATTTGAGACTCCTCAGCCAGAGGAATCAATTGAAAATAATGATGACACACCAGAGCTTCTTGTTCCAGCTCCTGTTTTGCGGAGGTCCTCCAGACCTCCTGTACCTAACAGGAAATATCTTAATTATATATTGCTAACTGATGAAGGGGAGCCTGAAAGCTACGAGGAAGCATGTCAGGTAACAGATACTAGTAAGTGGGAGCTTGCCATGAAAGATGAGATGAAGTCTTTAATATCCAATCAGACATGGGAGCTAGTAAATTTACCTGCAGGAAAAAAGGCACTTCACAACAAATGGGTGTATCGAGTGAAGGAAGATCATGATGGATCCAAGAGATACAAAGCTCGACTTGTTGTTAAAGGGTTTCAGCAAAAAGAAGGAGTTGATTACACTGAAATCTTTGCTCCAGTTGTGAAGCTCAATACTATAAGATCTGTGTTAAGTATTGTAGCTAGTGAAGGACTATATCTTGAGCAACTAGATGTGAAAACCGCATTTCTTCATGGAGACTTAAATGAAGAAATTTACATGCATCAACCTGAAGGTTTCGTAGACGAAAAGAAAAGGAACATGGTGTGCAAACTAAAGAAAAGCTTGTATGGTTTGAAACAAGCTCCAAGACAGTGGTACAAGAAGTTTGAAAGCTTTATGCACAAGGAAGGTTTCCAAAAGTGTAATGCCGACCACTGTTGTTTCTTCAAGAGGTATAAGTCCAGTTATATCATTTTGCTACTTTATGTTGATGATATGTTAGTAGCTGGTTCAGATATGGCGAGATTATAAGCTTGAAGCAACAGTTGTCAAAATAATTTGATATGAAGGATTTAGGTCCAACAAAGAAGATCCTCGGAATGCAAATCACGAGAGATAATCAAAAAGGTATTTTGAAATTATCTCAGGCAGAGTATATCAATCGTGTTTTGCAAAGATTCAACATGAGCGATGCTAAAGCAGTTAACACACCTTTGGCTAGCCATTTTCGTCTGTCTAAAGATCAATCCCCTCAGTCGGAGGAAGAAAAGGAGTTCATGGCTAAGATTCCATATGCTTCCGCTATTGGAAGTTTGATGTACGCGATGGTCTGTACAAGGCCAGACATTGGTCATGCAGTGGGAATTGTTAGCAGGTTTATGTCAAATCCAGGTAAAGCTCATTGGAAAGCAGTTAAATGGATTTTGAGGTATCTGCGAGGCACTACAAATAAATGTTTGTACTTTAGCCAAGGAGAGTTAAAAGTGCAAGGTTACGTAGATGCAGACTTTGGCGGTGAAGTAGATCATCGAAGAAGTACAACTGGTTACATTTTCACTGTTGGTACTACAACTGTTAGTTGGATGTCACAGGTAAAGAAGATTGTTGCCTTATCCACTACAGAGGCTGAGTATGTAGCAGTAACAGAAGCCAGTAAAGAATTGATATGGCTTCAGGGATTGTTAACAGAGTTGGGTTTCATTCAAGAAAAGAGTGTTTTGCACAGTGACAGTCAGAGTGCGATACATCTGGCAAAGAATTCAACATTTCATTCTAGGACCAAACACATTGGACTTCGTTATCACTTTATTAGATCTTTGCTTGAAGATGAGGTGTTAACATTGAGAAAGATTCTTGGAAGTAAGAACCCTGCAGATATGTTAACCAAGGTGGTAACCATTGAAAAGCTGAAGCTGTGCTCAACTTCTGTTGGCTTGCTAGAATAACAGACAAGACTATTACTCTGATCGAAGTGTGAAGACAGATTAAAATAAGTCTTCAAGTGGGAGATTGTTGGAATTGGTCAAAACAAGGAAAATCATTCCTTAATTTTTGGCTACGGAAATCAAGCAAACCATTTATGTTTTAGAAATAATTAAAAAAGGGAAAAAACAAATTAACAGAAAAACGCGTATTGCAAGCTTATAAATACGCATTCAATTTTTATTTTTTTCATTCCAACAGAGGGAAAGAAAAAGAGAGAGAAACAAAGAGAAAATATTTTTATTTTCTCAGAATGTTTTTCACCTTTTATTAATAATGTAGCAGCAGCATAATAAAAGAGTTTAATTGTTGTTGTTGTTATTATTATTACTCTGCATTTATATTATTTCTCTCAAATCTAATTAAGAGAAATTTGGCGTAATTTCTCAACAAAGTGGACGGAAAATAAGACAAAATGTTAGAATATATGAATATTCTTATTAAAATGTTTGTTACAATGTGAATACTCTTATAGCAGAAGATATTCACCGCAAAAGGAAAAAGCCAAAAGATGTCATTGCCATTTTGATGAGCTGCAATTGCACTTGACCAATAATAATAAAAAAGATGTAATCATATTCAAATCAAAAACATTACAATATAGTTAAGCTAACTTTCTCAACTGAGTTTATGCGTATATAAAACTTGAACTCAAATTTTCGTTCGATAAAACAAATATGTACCACCAAACCATTACTATATAAGTAATACTCCATCGATTACTATATATGATCCATTACCATTACTGTATAATTATAATCAAAATAATAATAAGTAATACTCCATCCATTACTGTATATAAGATTCCATGGACAGATTTTATGTTCTTCATTAAGAATGATGATTAATTTAATTAATGATATTGGAAATGTGAACATTTAATATGTATTTTTCAAACTACCCCTATTAATATTATTGAGAATAAAAAAATTGTTAAATAAATAGGGATATTTGTAAAAATAAATAATTAAAGTCATTAAAAATTGGTAAAATATCTTATAAATTGGAAAGCAGGAAAACTAGAAAAAATGAAAATAATTGGAATAAAATATAGACATAAAAACATATATAATGCCTAAACGAGTCGACATATGAGAATTAATTAGTCAACAAAAATGGATATAATATTGTAATTTGAGAAATTCTAATACAAACAAGTTCTAATTAAATCAAATTGGTATCAATAATTTAAACAGAGCATCATTATGAAGAATAAATCTGGTCTAAAATGAAAAAAAGAGATATATAAGTATTAAGGATGAGCTCTAATTTAATATAATAATTTAGCATAATACAATCAAATATTCGCTCGGTCATTAATTCAATTTTTAACAAATTCGAAAATGTATACAAAATGTTGTAATTTTAATCTTGAAAAATAATGATGCCTTGTTTCATATTTTAGACAATATACATATTTACAATTATGAAGTTCTAATATAGACAAGTAATTTTAAAGTAGGAATCTTTTTAAATCTAAATTCTTATTATAATGACTTAGCATAATATAAAACATCATATTTTAGTAAAAAAAATTTAAAAAAATCCCGTAAATTTGTACAATATTTTAATTTATATAATGATGAAGTTTTAACATAAGCAAATAATTTTAAAATTGCAATTTTAGAATATTTTTATATTCTTTTCTATAACTAATACAAATATTAATAATTATAATCAAAATAATAATAAGTAATACTCCATCCATTACTATATATATAATATCACATGGACATATTTTATGTTCTTCATTAAGAATGATGATTAATTTAATTAATGTTATTGTAAATGTGAACATTTAATATGTATTTTTCAAACTACCCCTATTAAAATTATTGAGAATCTAAAAATTGTTAAATAAATAGGGGTATTTGTAGGAATAAATAATTAATGATCATTAAAAATTGGTAAAATATCTTATAAATTGGAATGTGGGAAAACTAGAAAAAACGAAAATAATTGGAATAAAATATAGGCATAAAAACATATATAATGCCTAAATGAGTCGAGATATGAGAATTAATTAGCCAACAAAAATGGATATAACGTTGTAATTTGAGAATTAATTACAAATTGGCTAACTACACTAATTAGCTGCACAATGACGCTTTGCAATCTCCACTTCAAAATTTTGATGTGACTAGCTTTATTACTCTTCAGTATTCATGGAGACAAATAAAGAGCTTCAGCTTCAAACTACAGGTCAGTTAGCTTTTCACACATACCTCATATTCCTCATCCTTTTATTTCCAGCATGAGAATCACTATGTTTAATGTTGATCTTACTAGATTCACATACTTTGTTGGCTATTGTAGCTCACAAGGAATATGATAAGCCTCACTATGTTTGGCAATCAATATATTCCAAGTCCTACCCCGAAGAAAAAGTTCACAGAACAAAGAAAAATACAAAGAAAATAAAGTTATTTGGATGGGATGTTTTCACAAAATATTAACTTCACTAATTTTATTAAATTTGAATTGTTATGTTAGTTGAAGATCTGACAACTTAAACTTTGGATTTTATTTTGATCTATTTTACGACTACAAGCCGTCAGATTTTCATGATTTAATCTAATGTTCTAGATTAATGAAATCATCATTTGATGAATTCACCAAATGTAAATCCCAGTAGTTGTCATTCACTTTTCATATAGCCACAACCCCTTTCCAGTTCTTGATCATTTTAACTTGGAAAAAGTAGCATGTCAGATCCAAAACTTTTGCTTGTCCTTTTTTCTCATACATGTAAAAAACTATCCTTTTGATACTTTAATTTATTTGTGCTTTTAAGTTTGTTTTTATAAGTTTTTTTTTTAAATATGTTGGTCTAATTTTAAGCAAGTCCTTATATATATATATATATATATATATATATATATATATGCAAATATTTTAAGAATTCAATTGTTGTTCAGAAGACTAACAAGTACGCAAAGTATATTGTTTATGGATCTGAACAATAGAAATTTGACATTGGAAGTGATATATTTTGTACCTTGAAAATTTTGAAATTATAGTTTTCAATGCAAAATTTCTATCTATTGAATCCTTAAAATCATTCTTTAGAGCAATTGTTAATAGCTCTCAAGAGACTTTAGAAAGAGAATAGGAGAGGTGAGAAGGAAAAGGAAGAATGCACTACGGGTTTCAATCCGTGCGCTTCAATTATTTAAATAGCATGAGGACTTGATGGAACCTCTTCAAAGCTACTTTTTTTTTTGGCACAACTTCGTTGTCAACTTTGAATAAGTTTAAAATCATGAGATACAACGCATATGCTCCCATTTTTAATAAGACTCTGGTTGTGCTGTAATGTGCTTCTCCATGGATGTTCCATAACTAGGGATGGCATGGTACTCGTGGGCGTGGGTAATGCATATCTATTCCCATATCATGGATATTTGTAGATATTTATGCGAGCAACGGGTATTCACGGATTTCAAACTTTAGTATATAATTATATATTTTGTAATACTAATCATTGTACATAAAAATTATTATAATATGAATAATAACATACATATAATAAATTTTTATCATTATAATTCATCACTAAAATTTATTATGAAATATATATATAAAAGAAAATTTATGTGTTCTAGTTATATATATATATATATAATATTTATTTAAAAAAATATTATTATATATGCGTGTAGTATCATAATACTCATCCCTATTCATAACCATGCAAGGATCGGAAGGATATAATCAACAAACCATACATATATATATATATATATATATATATATATAAAATATTATTTCCAGCATCACAAGGTGGGATTTATTAGTTAACTTTCCAAACAATAAGTCACATAACTAATTTTAGTGAGTTTTGCTATATCATAATGAAAACTCTCTCATTGTATTAATTCTCATAATGCTAAAAGAATAATTGATATGCATTATTGTTGATACATCGTTAACCATTAATTTGCATTATTTTTATTGTGATGCTGCAGTGTAAAAAACCATGAATATAGTGAATGATAAGCTACAGTGTAAAAAAAATTTACATTACGAGTGCATAACATATTTTCTAATACTAAAATACTAAAGGAGTAAAATGTTGTCCTAGTAAGCTCACTTGTAAAGAAAACAAAAATAAAAAGTAATTCATTCGATATCTTAAAAACAAAATAAAAAAGGGGTTTCTCCGGTGTCGTTGCAAAAGGGTGGGTTTCGGTGCCGTCGAATCCTTAACCAATGAAAACACGTCATGTCTTATAATTAGTCACGTCAGCATAATTTCTATTAAAGCATCCAATTTTATCATATTGCATTTTAGTCCTTCACATTTTAGGTAACTTTTGATTAATCTAACTAATTTAAATCAAATTAAATATTTCCTATTTTATTTAAAAAATTAAAATAAAAAAAATTAGGATTTGATTTTGAAATAGTTTCTTTCATAATCTATCACTTCATCAAAATTTCATCACGTCTATTCATCACCAGGGCAAACTTCATCACGGCTTGATCACAGTACAAGCTTCATCATGGCTTCATGGTTCTTCAACACTTCATAAAAATTATTAAGTTGCCTCATCCATAAATCAGTAGGGTACAACACATTCATCATCTATCAAATTTCCGTCGCACACACAAAACACATCTCATTGTGATATCAATTTTCACCGCTATTCTTGACGGCATCACAACCATACACGACCCGACGTCATCACCGTCACCAATCCATCTCTCTTAGAAAATCACTTTACCTTATGTTTTCCCCTCTTTCTCCACTCTGATTATGTTTTTCCCTCTTTTTTTTTTAGTTTGTTAGATCTGTAACAAAGATTAATTATTTCCCAACCACTTGTAAGCATATACTTCGTTTTTTTCCCATTTTCTTGACTTTCTATTGTAAAAACAAAAACAAAGAATTATGCCAATGATCAATGAAATGAGAATTGATTATTTATTTGCTGGTGTGATTATTTACTTAGTGTTAGTGATGGCCAAACAAAAATCACTAATCAAATTTGTGAAATTTTTGAATAGAGACGCAATAAATCGCAACATCCACACAATTATACTCATGAATTTCAATATTTGTTTCTGGATTTTGGTAGCCTTGCTCTAAAATTTTTATAATATTGGTAAAATTAGAATCATGTTATTGGTTGCTGAATTAGAGGAAATTGTTATGGTCTATTTGTTTAGAAATAAATAAAAACAAATTCAACAAAAAAGTGATTATTTGAAAAAGTGATTATTTTTAGATGTTATAATATTTAGATTCAAATAACAGCCTAAAGATCTCTACCGAAAAAAATAACAATACAAAAATAAACATTAAATTTGGTTCAAGATTTTGAATTTTATAACTTTCAATCGCTTTAAGTGGTATGATTGATAATTGATTAACAATAGTAATGAATGAAAGATAAATATAGAAACACAATCAATTTCCATCATTATTGTTTTTATAAGCAATAAATTAAGAAAAAAAATTACGAATTCAAATTCAAATAACAGTCTAAAGATCTCTACGAAAAAAATAACAATGTAAAAATAAACATTAAATTTGGTTCAAGATTTTGAATTTTATAACTTTCAATCTCTTTAAGAGGTATGATTGATAATTGATTAACAATAGTGATGAATGAAAGATAAATATAGAAACATAAGCAATTGCTATCATTATTGTTTTTATAAGCAATAAATTAAGAAAAAAATTTACGAATTCAAATTCAAATAATAACGTAAAGATCTCTAAAAAAATAACAATGTAAAGATAAACATTAAATTTAAATCAAGATTTTGAATTTTATAACTTTCAGTCTCTTTAAGAGGTATCATTGATAATTGATAAACAATAGTATTAAATGAAAGATAAATATAAAAACACAATCAATTGTCATCATTATTGTTTTTATAAGCCTTAAATTAAGAAAAAAATTTATGAATTCAAATTTATATAACAACATTAAGATCTCTAAAAAAAATAGCTATGTAAAGATAAACATTAAATTTGAATCAAGATTTTGAATTTTATAAATTTAAATCTCTTTAAGATGTTTAATTGATAGTTGACAAACAACAGTAATGAATAAAAGATAAATATAAAAACATAATCAACAACGTAAAGATCTCTAAAAAAATAACAATGTAAAGATAAACATTATAAAATATATCATAATTTTTATGAAAAAACTATTTCAAAATCAAATCCTAATTTTTTTATTCTAATTTTTTAAATAAAATAAGAAATATTTATTTTGATTTAAATTGATTAGAATAACCAAAAATTACTTAAAATGCAAAAGACTAAAATACAATATGATAAAATTGGATGCTTTATTAGAAATTATGATGACATGACTAATTAAATGAGATGGCGTGCTTTCATTGGCTAAAGCTTCGACGGCACCGAAACCCACCGTTTTACGACGGCACCGAGAAAACCCCCAATAAAAAATTATTAACATTCGATTCGATTCCCAGTGCTACTTCCAATCGTGTTATATTTTCATTCCAAATTTCCAAATGATCCCTCGAAAACTAGAACAAAAATTTCCACCTTAGTTTCCCTTTATCTAGCTTTTGGATTACTTGCGGCAGGGGACAACATGATGTATTCCTATGGACTTCTATATCTCCCAGTCTCCACATATTCACTTCTATGTGCGACACAATTAGTCTTCAATGCTATATTTTCTTACTTTTTGAATGGTCAAAAGTTCACAGCACTCATATTCAATTCTATAGTGATCCTTACCATCTCAGCTTGCTTGCTTGCAATCAATGTAGATTTTGAGAACTCAGTGGGCCTTCCAAAAGAAAAATACATAATTGGTTTTTGTTGCACCATTGGTGCATCTGCTGCATTCTCTTTATACCTCTCCCTAGCACAACTTTCTTTTGAGAAAGTTATAAAAAGAAAAGCATTCTCCATTGTTTTGGATATGCAATTTTACCCCTCCTTTGTTGCTACATGTGCTTGTACTGTGGGATTGTTTGCAAGTGGAGATTGGAAAAGTTTGAACAATGAAATGAAGGAATTCCAAAAGGGAAGGGTGTCTTATATAATGACTCTCCTATGGACTGCTGTGTCATGGCAAGTGTTCTACATTGGTATGTTGGGGTTGATTTTTGAGGTATCTTCATTGTTCTCTAATGTAATAAGTACTATGGCATTACCTATAATTCCTATCCTTGCTGCTATTTTCTTTCATGATAAGATCAATGGGGTGAAGGTTATAGCCATGATCTTAGCAATATGGGGTTTTCTTTCCTATATTTATCAACATTATCTAGATGAAATGAATTTTCGACCAAAATTATAAAATAGGAATGATAAAATACACGATATTTCTATGAGATGAATTTTTTACACAAAATAAAAAAATCATGAAAATTGTGTATTAAAGGCTTTGATACATGATATGAGTTTCTGACCAAAAATTAAAAATTATGGAGAATGGGGAAGAAGGTGCACAAGGGGTTTTGATAATATGAGTTTTAAATAAAAATTGAAAAAACGTAAAAATTGTCTATTTAAACTTGGGTGCCATGAATATTCGACCAAAACTAAAAAATAGGGACGATAAAATATACGATGCTGCGATGAGCTGAAAATTTTACACAAAATGAAAAAAAAAATCATGAAAACGGTGTATTAAAGGCTTGGATGACATGAGTTTTTGACTAAAAATTAAAAATCATCGAAAATGGAAAAGGAGATGTACAAAAGGCTTTGATAAGATGAATTTTATAGGAAAAATGGAAAAACGTAAAAATTGTATATCCAAGACTTGGGTGTCATGAATTTTAACCAAAAATCAAATAGAGGGATGATAAAATACACGACACTTTCGATGAGATGAAAAATTTACACAAAATGAAAAAATGATGAAAATTGTGTATTAAAGGTTTGGATGACTTGAATTTCGACCAAAAATAAAAAATGGAGATGATAAAATGCAAGATGCAACGATAAGAAGAGTTTTTTAGAAAAAAATGAAAAAATCATGAAAATGGTGTATTAAAGATTTGTATGACATGAGTTTTCGACCAAAAACTAAAAATCATTGAAGATAGGGAAGAAGATATACAAGAGGCTTTGATGATATGAGTTTTATAGAAAAATAGGAAAAACGTAAAAATTTTGCATTTAAGGTATGAGTAGCATGAATTTTTGATCAAATTCAAACATATGGATGATAAAATACACGATGCTTCGATGAGATGAAAACTTTATACAAAATGAAAAAATCATGCAAATTGTGAATTAAAATGCTTGAGTGACATGAGTTTTTGACCAAAAATTAAAATCATGAAAGATAGGGAAGAAGATATACAAGAGGCTTTGATGATATGAATTTTATAGAAAAATAGGAAAAACGTAAAAATTATGTATTTATGGTTTGAGTAGCATGATTTTTTGACCAATTCAAAAATATAGATTATAAAATACAAACTGGTTCGATGAGATGAAAATTATGGATGATAAAATACACGATGCTTCGATGAGATGAAAACTTTATACAAAATGAAAAAATCATGCAAATTGTGAATTAAAATGCTTGAGTGACATGAGTTTTTGACCAAAAATTAAAATCATGAAAGATAGGGAAGAAGATATACAAGAGGCTTTGATGATATGAATTTTATAGAAAAATAGGAAAAAAGGTAAAAATTATGTATTTATGGTTTGAGTAGCATGATTTTTTGACCAATTCAAAAATATAAATTATAAAATACAAGCTGGTTCGATGAGATGAAAATTATGGATGATAAAATACACGATGCTTCGATGAAATGAAAACTTTATACAAAATGAAAAAATCATGCAAATTGTGAATTAAAATGCTTGAGTGACATGAGTTTTTGACCAAAAATTAAAATCATGAAAGATAGGGAAGAAGATATACAAGAGGCTTTGATGATATGAATTTTATAGAAAAATAGGAAAAACGTAAAAATTATGTATTTATGGTTTGAGTAGCATGATTTTTTGACCAATTCAAAAATATAGATTATAAAATACAAGCTGGTTCGATGAGATGAAAATTATACAAAAAAAGAAAAAATCATGAAAATTGTGTATTTAGAGGCTTGGATGACATGAGTTTTTGACAAAAAAAATTGTAACTCGTGAAAAATAGGGAAGAAAGTGTATTGATAAATAGGGTGTTACACAAGTAATTTTAAAGTAGGAATCTTTTTAAATTCTAAATTCTTTAATAATGACTTTGTATAATATAAAAATCATATTTTAGTAAAAAAAAATTTTAAAAAAAACCCGTAAATTTGTACAATATGTAAATTTATATAATGATGAAGTTTTAATATAAGCAAATAATTTTAAAGTTGCAATTTTAGAATATTTCTATATTCTTTTCTATAACTAATATGAATATTAATAATTAAAATCAAAATAATAATAAGTAATATTATATCCATCTCTATATATAAGATTCCTTGGTCAGATTTTATGTCCATTAAAAAAATAATTAATTTAATTAATGATATTGGAAATGTGAACATTTAATATGTATTTTTCAAATTACACTTATTAATATTAATGAAAGTCCTAAAATTGTTAAATAAATAGGGATATTTGTAGAAAAAAATAATTAATAATCATTTAAAATTGGTAAAATATCTTATAAACACGGATAAATTAAAAGTATGAACACAGGTCTTATATTTAGAGACAAATGTAATAATAATTATAATAATAATGGTAATAATAATAATAATAAAATAATAATAAAATCAATCTGATTACTAATTATACAGCCATCATGAATGATAATAATTACTATCACACTAAACATCAAAATATTAGCTCCACAAACAAGGAAAAAACATCGATTAGTTTGATTCCATAAAGATTATTCATAAATAATATCAAAACAAGAATTTAAATTCCTTACCCAACCTGTCAACACGTCATAAATATTAGTTAGAAGAGCTCTTTAATATAAATTACATATAAAACTCAAAATTGTTGTCTTCTATGATTGTAAAGTTTATTTTAATACAATTAAAAAAAAATTATAATTTATTTACATGATATAAAACATAAACTATACATTGGCTCGATATAATTTAATAAATAAGTAGTAATTTAACATTATATACATTACAAGTTTAAGATATTTTACTCATATTTTGTCAATTGTAATTTTACATACAATACTAATATCTAAAATTAAATGATTCGTGCATCACACGGGAATACTTACTAGTTATAGAAGTAATTTTGAACAGATATATTAATAATTTACATTTCCAATACTACTGTCAACCTTAACCCACGTAAATTTTCCAAAACAGAGATCTTACGTATAAGTATATCACAATTTTAAAAAAGAGTTAATAGTCACATTGATCCCCGAAAGATACCTATGAAATTAGTTAGGTCCCTGAAAGATTTGCGGAATCTCTTAAACTCCCCATAGATCATTTTGGAATCAGTTAGGTCCTTGAAAGATTTGTCGAATCTCTTAAACCTCCGAAGATCAATTTGACATCAAGTTAATCCCTTCATGAGGAACCTAACAGAATCCTATGTGGCACATTAAATGCTTTGTTGACTCAAACGTGGTACCTTCTTAACATTCCAACCAACAAAGCATTTAACTTGACACGTAAGATAAATTGGATGGGGGACTAACGTGATGTTAAATTCATTCTTAGAAAGTTTAAGAGATTCCATAAATCTTTCATGAACTTAACTGATTTCACATATATCTTTCAAGACTTATGTGATTATTAACTCTTTAAAAAACTATATCGTGATTTGTTATACTTTTACACACGTACGGATTGCATTGCAAAAACCATGTGGAATTCGTTAACAATAATGCTTACCCGTGTGTTTAATATAAGATTCTTTAATTAGACAACCATCCCTGTTTTTTCTCTGGTTATTATTATGGCCTATTATTGTTCATTTATTTATCATTATTACTACTTATTCTTTATTACTATTATATATTATTCTTATTTATTTATTCATTCATACCGAATGATGGTTGTCTTTTATTGAATTTTTTAAGGTACATAGTAACTTAGTAACATTAGAATTTATAACTTTAAAAAAAAAACTACAAGGAAATTATAGCACCCATATTATTAATAAAAAAAACCTTTATGTGTAAATTAAAAATAAATTGATTATTTAAGGTACATATTTGCAAGTTTTAAATATGAATATATGTTAATTTCACGACAAATTGTAAATAAATACTACTATTACTCAAATAACACATAGTGTCTTGAAACACTACATATATTTAGTGTTTTTTAATACAAACCTTTAAAATAAAATATTATAGGCTAAATTATTCATTTGGTCCCTTACCTTATTTTTCAATTTCAAATTGTTCCCTTACGTTTTTTTTGTTTCAAATTGGTCCCTTATGTTTCTTTTTTATGTCAAATTGGTCCCTGAGTCACTATTCATCCTACGTGTCAATATCATATTGGTCCACATAAGATGAATAGTGACATGTGTGCAAATCATAGTGGTCCACATGGGATTAATAGTGTCTCAGGGACCAATTTGACATAAAAAAAGAAACATAAGAGACCAATTTGAAACTAAAAAAATATAAGGAACCAAATTAAAATTGAAAAATAAGATAAGGGACCAAATGAGTAATTTACCCAATATTATATCATTTTTTTATTTCAATTTAATACACTTTTTCCTAAACTAAGAACTTTTCCTTCTTTAATAAAATTAGTCAGCGCTTTGCATCAATTAAAATGACAAGAATGAAGACACATTTACACTATCAACATACATACGGTACAACAATTTATTATTTATTTTAGAATTTTTAAAGATTATATACAGTGGATTGGGAATACGTTAATTGCTCATGAGCATATACTTTGACTCAGAAGTTAATTAATCATTTTTACATATGAAGATGCATTTAAAACCTTGCACAGCAAGTTCAAATTGGCCATCCATCTTTTTTGACGCAAGCAAGAATTGCTTTTGCATTCCAACTTTTTTTTTTTCACCTTCGTGTTGCCTATTCAGTTAATGGAATCAGAATAATCAGACCCTTTGTTTGGAACTATGTTCCGAACTCTGTCTTCAACTAATCACATCTCATTATGAAAAATAATTTCTCAACTGTTATGATATTTTTGTAATATTTAATAAAATGTGATTAGTTGGGGACAAGATTTATATCATAATTTGGGATAGGGGATCCTTCAATATGGTTATCCTCATAATACTGCTATCACACTTTCAAACCAAATTTTCATAAATTTGTTCGTCCGTGCATAGCACGGGTTGTACCCACTAGTAATTAACATTCGGTGTCTCGAAACTGTGTTATTTTTATGTGATTTGTTTTGATAGTTTGATTGAAAAGGTATCTGATTGTTAGTCTATGTGTGCATTAATATTAGTCACTTTATCTAATTCACGTAGATTAAGAAAAGTAATTATTACTTTCAAATTTATCAAAAAATATGTTGTCATTCCAAGATTACCCCTATTTAAAACTTTACAATTCTATTCATTTCTCTCTCTATTGTAATTATTACACTATCACCCCCTATGCAATTATGAGGGGTGTATTTGGAATAAACTCTTTAATACTACCTAGATATTCTAAAACGACTTATAAAAAGGGACACCAATTCTACCAAAATGGTGCCCTATATTAAGGGACGGAGGGAGTATATATAAAAAAAAGGTATTTGTTTAAATTTTTGTATTTAAATACTCAATCCGATCCTTAATATAACATATTTAGTCAAAGCATTTTAATAAAGGCAAAAAAGAGAAAAAATAATTAATGATGCATAGAAAATATAAAGTGTCTTATATATAGGACCAAAAATTTCTTCTAGAAAATGCCTTATATATAGGTCTATAGGACCAGAGAGAGCATTATTTTTCTGCCAATCACAAAAAATAACTTATGAAAATACCTCACCTTTTGAAACTACAAATATAGGGCCTGTTTGATTACTATTTGTTTTATTGTTTCATAGAATGGATTTTAAAACCAATTCCCAAAACAAATTTCATAGAACAAAAAAACAAAAATATGTGTTTGGATAATAATACAAATTCAAGTTGTTTTCTCTAACTCAAATGACTTGAGCAGCGAAAGACGGGGAAGAAAATTGTCATTCAACCATGTTTATTAGGTCAAATGTCTTTTTGCCTTCATTGTCGTGTAGGCGAAAGCTCGTTGGAGAAGAAATTGAATGATAAGAATAAAAGGAATCTTTTTCCACTTATTTACATGATTGCCATTAATAATTCTATAATCACAAGTTTGCCACCGCGAGATCAAAAAGCGAGAGAACAAGAGAACAAGAACATCTCTCAGATGTTTTCTAAAATCTGTTTTAAAAACAAAAGAAGAGGCGTTGTTTCTGAAACAATTTTTGCAAAACAGTCCTACCAAACATGTTCTTTTGTTCTTTTGGTTTTAAAACAAAAAAAAGTTATCCAGAATACTCCCTCCGGTCTTTATTATAGGGCATACTTAACCGAATTACACATACCAAGGAAAGTGATTGGTTTTATGAATTCTATGAGAGTATATTATAACATTACAATTTTACCCCCTTAACTTTTCTTGGAAAATTCGCACTCATTAATGAACAACAAAAACACATAGATAGTCAAAGCAATTAATAAGGGCAAAAAGAGAAAAATCAATAAATGATGTGTAGGGTTAACCAATAATAAATCCTACCACAACAGGATAAGCACGAGCTCTCTAGTACAGGATAATGGTGAATAACTCATCCTTCTTATCCTCTAAGAGTCACGTCAGCCCTACTGGGCCGAACAGGCCCATAAGGCACCACAACACAACTTCCCCTATAAGTATCGCCATGCTACAGGGGCTAAGGTATGTTCTCTCATCCCTACTCTCAAGAACTATGTGTGGCTTGATCCCCTTATCACTGGGGGTACTTATGTAGGACCGGGGTCACCCTCGTCAGCTGCAACAACCCCAAACACACATCGTGGTGTTCTTTCAATATCGGGACACTACATGATGCATAGAAAACATAAAGCGACTTATAATTAAGACCAAGAAAACTTTCTAGAATGTGATCTATATATAAGATTGAAGTGAGTAGTAATCAAAGAGGCCCATACTCTTTAATATAATATCTCAACCGGACCCATAAAAATTTAATGTGGGAGTTAATGGAGCAACCAACTCTGCACTGCTCAGCGCTCACAATAGCAACATGCGAAATTCCTCCCTAAACGACCTTCAGCAACCTGGCTTTAACTTTCTCTAATCATACTAATTACTCCCTACTTGTCTGTATATAGGACTCTTTAATTATGGTATTGGAAATATAATTTTTTATATGTTTTTTCAAAATTACTCCTATTAATATTATTCAGAATCTAAAAAGTGTTCAAAGGGTTAAATTTACTAATTATTGCTGTTTAATTTGTAGTAAAAAGTAATTAATGATCATTGAAAATTGGTATAAATAATATAGTATGTCGAAAGAGTCTTTATGTAAAGAGATGGTGCTAGTATTTCAAAATTATTAGTCCACTTACCTAACACTTCCAAATAACGTGCGCGTGAACAACCTAAAAGTTCACTAGTACTCTAGGATCAATTTAGTCTAATCAAGTTTATAGTATATTATTAAGCCGGCTTTAAATTGGTTTTCACCATCGCATGCAAGTTGCAACTACAAATTGGCTAACTACACTACTTAGCTGCACAATGACGCTTTGCAATCTCCACTTCAAAATTTTGATGTGACTAGCTTTATTACTCTTCGTATTCATGGAGACAAATAAAGAGCTTCAGCTTCAAACTGCAGGTCAGTTAGCTTTTCACACATACCTCATATTCCTCATCCTTTTATTTCCAGCATGAGAATCACTATGTTTAATGTTGATCTTACTAGATTCACATACTTTGTTGGCTATTGTAGCTCACAAGGAAGATGATAAGCCTAGCTCACTATGTTTGGCAATCAATTTATTCCTAGTCCTACCCCCAAGAAAAAGTTCACAGAACAAAGAAAAATACAAAGAAAATAAAGTTATTTGGATGGGATGTTTTAAAAAAATATTAACTTCACTAATTTTATTAAATTAGAATTGTTATGTTAGTTGAAGATCTGACTACTTAAACTTTGGATTTTATTTTGATCTATTTAACGACTACAAGCCGTCAGATTTTCATGATGTAATCTCATGTTCTAGATTAATAAAATCATCATTTGATGAATTCACTAAATGTAAATCCCAGTAGTTGTCATTCACTTTTCATATAGCCACAACCCTTTTCAAGTTCTTGATCATTTTAACTTGGAAAAAGTAGCATGTCAGATCCAAAACTTTTGCTTGTCCTTTTTTCTCATACATGTAAAAAACTATCCTTTTGGTCTAATTTTAAGCAAGTCCTTATTTATAAATATATATATATATATATATATATATGCAAATATTTTAAGAATTCAATTGTTGCTCAGAAGACTAACAAGTACGCAAAGTATATTGTTTATGAATCTGAACAATAGAAATTTGACATTGGAAGTAATATATTTAGTACCTTGAAAATTTTAAATTTATAATTTTCAATGCAAAATTTCTATCTATTGAATCCTTGAAATCATTCTTTAGAGCATTGTTAGTACTCCCTCCGGTCCTATATATAAGTATCATTTGAAGATTTTTTTTGTCCTTAATATAAGCTTCATTTCTAACTTCCAATCACATTAATTACATTTTTGGTCCTTTATCATTTTTTTCAAGATTCACTTTGGTCCTTTATTATTTTTTTGAGTAATTTTGGTCCTTTATCTTTTAAAAAAGATTAAGTTTGGTCCTTCCGTTGAAAAATTATTAGATTTCACCAGAATATTTCGGAATATTCTGGGGATGAGAGAGAATATTCTGGAATATTATGATGAAATCTAGTTTTTTTGTGACGAAAGGATAAAACTGAACATTTTTTTAAAAAATAAAGGACCAAAATTATTCAAAAAAAATAATAAAGGACCAAAGAGAATCTTGAAAATAAGATAAAGGACCAAAAATGCAGTTAAGCCTAAATTTTTATCATTAAAATTCATTTTTAAAATTTATTATGAAATAAAAAATTATTAACATATTTTCCTAATTCAGTAAGTACTCTTCATTTTTAATTATTCCTTTCTCATGTATCTATTTCTCATCAGATCACAAAAAAGAGCATAATTACTCACCAGGAATCACAAGTAGTGTCATCACTCAGCAACCTCAATTACATCCAAGATTCAAAGAATACAAATGGTGGATTCGTGTATCTCTCTATATTATCTTTCTTCTGGTAGGCCAATCAGTAGCAACACTTCTAGGAAGGTTATATTATGACAAAGGTGGTAATAGCAAATGGATGGCAACATTTGTTCAATCAGCTGGATTCCCAGTGCTACTTCCAATCGTGTTATATTTTCATTCCAAATTTCCTAATGATCCCACGAAAACTAGAATAAAAATTTCCACCTTAGTTTCCCTTTATCTAGCTTTTGGATTATTTGCGGTAGGGGACAACATGATGTATTCCTATGGGCTTCTATATCTCCCAGTCTCCACATATTCACTTCTATGTGCAACACAATTAGTCTTCAATGCTATATTTTCTTACTTTTTGAATGGTCAAAAGTTCACAGCACTCATATTCAATTCTATAGTGATCCTTACCATCTCAGCTTGCTTGCTTGCAATCAATGTAGATTCTGAGAATTCAGTGGGCCTTCCAAAAGAAAAATACATAATTGGTTTTTGTTGCACCATTGGTGCATCTGCTGCATTCTCTTTATACCTCTCCCTAGCACAACTTTCTTTTGAGAAAGTTATAAAAAGAAAAGCATTCTCCATTGTTTTGGATATGCAATTTTACCCCTCCTTTGTTGCTACATGTGCTTGTACTGTGGGATTGTTTGCAAGTGGAGATTGGAAAAGTTTGAACAATGAAATGAAGGAATTCCAAAAGGGAAGGGTGTCTTATATAATGACTCTCCTATGGACTGCTTTGTCATGGCAAGTGTTCTCCATTGGTATGTTGGGGTTGATTTTTGAGGTATCTTCATTGTTCTCTAATGTAATAAGTACTATGGCATTACCTATAATTCCTATCCTTGCTGTTATTTTCTTTCATGATAAGATCAATGGGGTGAAGGTTATAGCCATGATCTTAGCAATATGGGGTTTTCTTTCCTATATTTATCAACATTATCTAGATGACAAGAAAGCCAAGGCAGTTAAAAGTAACGACACTGAGGATTCTTCAAAGGGTGGGGTAGAAATTTGTTGATAGAATATGTATGATGGACCAACGAACTTTCGAATAATAAGTTATATCAATAATCTTATTATATGGAACTTAGTTTGAGACAAGATCTTGTATAGTGGTGATTTTGTTATTGCAATTTTATGAATGATAATATCTTTCTTATTATCCTAGAAATCTAGCATAAGTGAAACTAATTATCTATTATAGATAATTGTTTTTGAATATTTGAAACCTTTGAAATCAATTAATGATTATAGGTAAGTGCCTGTTGATTGGGTGTCGAAAACACGAGTGATGTCGAAGGAGATTAACTTAGGCGATTGCTTAAAGGTGATTTCGAAGGACATGAATGTGTGTCGACAAGAAATGAAGATGTAGAGTGAGGCCGGTTTCGAAAGAATATCAACGTAGAAAACGAGGAAGGAAGATTACCACATAACCTATCGTGATCCACACCCCATACATTCATACTCAGTTCGACTTGCTTCGAACGAAGATCCTCGTAAACAGGGCCTAATTTTTTTTTATAAGAAAAAATTTTATTCACAAAAGCTAATTGATTGTTTGAAGGCAAGATTATCCTCTTGAAAGATACATATATTTCTTTTGGTGGTGGTGTTGCCTTGTTGAATGTTGTCCTTAATGCTTTGTGGGTCTATTTATTCTCTTCTTTTACAAGGCACACAAATATGTGGTAAGTGCTTTAAAAAAAATTCCAAGAAATTTTCTTTGAGACAGAGAGGGCGAGGTGAGTTAGGGGCGAAGGACCTAAATCATTTTAATTTGGCTGTTATGGACGAAAAGAAGGAAAAATTATAGATGAGGGTGCTCCAGTCCAAATATGAGGAGGGCTTGCTTGCACGAGACGGGAAGAGGGTCAGAGGGGTTCGAAGAGATTGTCCTTGTGGTGAAGGGATGTCATTACACTTGAAATGGGTGTAAAACTAATTAGAAATCTATCCCTACCAGATTAGCAAAAGACGTGTATTTAAGGTTTGAGTGAAATGAATTTTCGACCAAAATTATAAAATAGGAATGACAAAATACACGATATTTTTACGAGATGAATTTTTTACGCAAAATGAAAAAATCATGAAAATTGTGTATTAAAGGCTTTGATGCATGACATGAGTTTCTGACCAAAAATTAAAAATCATGGAGAATATGGAAAAAAGTGTATAAGAGGTTTTAATAATATGAGTTTTAAATAAAAATTGAAAAAACGTAAAAGTTGTCTATTTAAAACTTGGGTGCCATAAATATTCGACCAAAACTAAAAAATAAGGACGATAAAATATACGATGCTGCGATGAGCTGAAAAATTTACACAATGAAATAAAATCATGAAAAAAAATCATGTAAATGGTGTATTAAAGGCTTGGATGACATGAGTTTTTGACCAAAAATTAAAAATCATTGAAAATGGGAAAGGAAGTGTACAAAAGGCTTTGATAAGATGAATTTTATAGGAAAAATGGAAAAACGTAAAAATTGTATATTTAAGACTTGGTGTCATGAATTTTGACCAAAAATCAATTATAGGGGATGATAAAATACACGACACTTCGATGAGAAGAAAATTTTACACAAAATGAAAAAATGATGAAAATGGTGTATTAAAGGTTTGGATGACTTGAATTTCGACAAAAAATAAAAAATGGAGATGATAAAATGCAAGATGCAACAATCTGAAGAGTTTTTAAAAAAAATGAAAAAATCATGAAAATTGTGTATTAAAGATGTGGATGACATGAGTTTTCGACCAAAAATTAAAAATCATTTAAGATAGGGAAGAAGATATACAAGAGGCTTTGATGATATTTTATAGAAAAATAGGAAAAACGTAAAAATTGTGCATTTAAGGTTTGAGTAGCATGAATTTTCGACCAAATTCAAACATATGGATCATAAAATACACGATGCTTCGATGAGATGAAAACTTTATACAAAATGAAAAAATCATGCAAATTGTGAATTAAAATGCTTGAATGACATGAGTTTTTGACCAAAAATTAAAAATCATGGAAGATAGGGAAGAGGATATACAAGAGGCTTTGATGATATGAATTTTATAGAAAAATAGGAAAAGTGTAAAAATTGTGTATTTAAGGTTTGAGTAGCATCATTTTTTGAAAAATTCAAAAATAAAGATTATAAAATACAAACTGCTTCGATGAGATGAAAATTATACACAAAATAAAAAAAATCATGAAAATTGTGTATTTAAATGCTTGAATGACATGAGTTTTTGACAAAAAATTAGAACTCAGTGGAAAATAGGGAACAAAGTGTATTAGAGGCTTTGATAATATGAGTTTTACAAAAAAAAAATGGAAAAATGTAAAAATTGTGTGTTAAAGGTTTGGATGACATGAATCTTGACCAAAATAAAAAAAATAGGGATGATAAAATACACGATACTTCGATGAGATGAAAATTTTAGAAAAAATGAAAAAAAAATCATGAAAATTGTGTATTTAGGATTCTTGATTGAGTTGTAATCTTTGCATTGAGGCAAATCTTTCTACAACAAGAAGAAGTCTTGGTGTTGTTGTTCATCAAGCAAACAAAGAAGATTGTAGAAATCTTGTTGTGAGGTATCAACAAGCAATTGTGGAAGACTTGGTATGAGGTATCATCAAGCAAGAGAATAGAGGTTAGATTAGAGGTTCAAGAGGGTTGCAAGACAAGAGTGGGGTATCTCTTGGAGGCTATCAAGTGGGGTATCTTGAGAGGCAATCGATTGTAATTTGAGAACTCTAATTCCTTAGTGAAGAAATCTCTCTTGTGGAAGAGGGGACTGGATGTAGCCCTCAGTGGAGGAGAGTGAACCAGTATAAAATCTCTGTGCAGTATCTCTTTCCCTTATCTCTTTTAGTTTTTGTAATTTCATATTGTTCTTGATTGAAAACTTAGAAAAGATTGTTTTCATATAATTGAATGAATTAAGTTTTAATAGTTCAAATTGATTTGGGGAAAACCTTTTTCATAATCTAGGTAATCATTAACAATTTTTGTGTTAATCAATTCCGCGCTATCTCTGATCATATATGATATTTGATTGATTTTCATTTTCGGTTGAAAAGTGATTTTTCTCTGTTCAACAGTGATTAATTGATTAACTGAGGAGCTAATCGATTAACCTTGTGCATGCTCTCGGATGTTAATCGATTAACCCTTTGCCTAATCGATTAAGAGCTGAAGTTTTTGTGAAAATCGTTCGTTTTAATTGTTTTGATTTGTTTTGTGCGAAAATCTTTCAAGGTTTCTTTAACACATATTCAACCCCCTCCTTCTAGGTGTTCTCCTAGGGTTCTTTAGCTTATTCATCCACCGATTGTAGTCCTTACATGGATAACATGAATTTCAACCAAAAATAAAAAATAGGGATGATAAAATACAAGATGCAATGATCGGATGAGTTTTTAGCAGAAAATAAAAATATCATGAAAATTGTGTATTCAAGACTTGAATAACATGAGTTTTTGACCAAAAATTAAAAAAATCATGGAAAATAGGAAAGAAAGTATACAAGAGGTTTTGATAATATGAATTTTACCCAAAAATTGGAAAAACATAAAAATTGTGTATTTAACGTTTGAATAGCATGAATTTTCCACTAAAAATAAAAAATAGGATGATAAAATACACAGGTTTCGATGAGATGAAAATTTTAGATAAAATGAAAAAATTATGAAAATTTTATATTTAAGGCTTGGCAATATTAGTATTCGATAAAAAAAATAGGAATGCTAAAATAGAGTATGTATCGATGGGATAAGTTGTTTAAACAAAATCATGAAAATTTTGTATTAAAGGCTTAGATACATGAGTTTTTGACCAAATATTAAAAATTATGGAAATTAGGGAAGAAGTTATACAAGAGGTTTTGATAATATGAGTTTTACAGAAAAATTTAAAAAAATATAAAAAATCATGTATTCAAAGGTTTGGGTGGCATGAATTTTTGACCAAAAATAAACAATATGGTTGATAAAATACATGATGCTTAGATGAGTAACTTTTTACACAAAATAAAAAAAAACATTTAAATTGTGTATTAAAGTTTTGGATGACATTAGTTTTTGACCAAAAACCAATGATCATGAAAATAAGGAAGAATGTATACAAGAGGCTTTGATAATATAAGTTTTACTTAAAAATGTAAAAATCTTCATGATTTTTTCATTTTGGATAAAAAACTCATTCGATTGTTGCATCTCTCATTTTGTCATCCCAATTTTTTTGGTCGAAAAATTGGGAAGAAGGTATACAAAAAGGCCTTGATAATGAGTTTAACAGAAAAAATATAAAAACGTAAAATTTGTGTCATAAAATCACCCCAAGAAATTATGAAAGATGAATTTGGAATAAACTCTTTAATTTTAGGCTAAATTACTCATTTGGTCACTTACCTTATTTTTCAATTTCAAATTGGTCCCTTACCTTTTTTTGGTTTCACATTGGTCCTTATGTTTCTTTTCGCTGTCAACTTTGGTCCCAGAATCACTGTTCATCTTACGTGTCAATATCATATTGGTCCACGTATATATTGTTTGAGAGAGAAAGTGACACGTGTCCACAACATATTGGTCCACATAGGATGAATAGTGATTCTCGGACCAAATTGACAGTGAAAAAAAATATAAGGGACCAATATGAAACCAAAAAAACGTAAGGGAGCAATTTGAAATTGAAAAATAAGGTAATGGACGAAATGAGTAGTTTATCCTTAATTTTACCTGGATATTCTTAAACAACTTATAAAAAAGGATAAAAAAATCTATCAAAATCGTGTCTTGTAATATGTTAGATGTGTTTAAGACTGTATGAGTACTTGTCAAATTAGTTTTGAAATTATCAAATTTCTAAATTAGTTTTCGAAATCGTAAAAAGTTAATCACATTAATCCTTGTTATTAGTAATGCAGATTACAGATTAATTTAACTATTATATACAATCTCATGCTTCATGAACTAATTTAACCGATAATCAATTATTTGTTCTTTTTGTTAATCCATGTTAAGGATCACTAACAATCATTAATATCAAAACAAATACGAGTCATGTTTTCCCATCTCATAAACCAATTACTAAAATTTGAAAGACTAAATTAATGAATATCCATAATGTCATAAACTAATACTTCCTACGGTGTTATTTATATGACATATTCTAGAAGAATTTTTTTATCCTATTTATAAGTTATTTTGTATTTTTTTAGGAACCGTTTATTATTATTTTCTGTTATTTGCCCTTTATTCATTAATGTGAAATAATACATTATGAAATTCCTATATATATATATAAGATAAGAGGGTAAAATGGTAAAGTTAAAATATTTTTTTAAAGTTTCAAGAAATTTAATTATCTTCCTTGATTTGTGTGATATGGATAAGTATGTCCTATAAATAAGACGAGATGAGTAATATAAGTAGAAGAAAAAAGAAAATTGCTAAAAGAAGAGGCATGGGATTTCTAAGATGAGAGGGGACAAAGACATAACATTGAAAAGACTCACTGAAAAGAAAGTGTACGAAAAAAAGATGACGTTGCAGTAATGATCTAAACAGTTACGTGCGTGTAGAAGAATGCAACTGTCTTTTCACCGCTTTTACCGTACACCTCACTGTTGGGGGCCTCTAAACACGTCTCCATTCACCGTCCGATGCAACAATCATTTTTATTAGAGCCGTTGGATGTATTATATTATATTTAGTAGAAAGTAGGTACTGGTACTAACCCCTTTCGGTACCTCCGATGCTTGCAGGCAAGTGTGGGTTCCCTCTTCTTTTGGGACATCGTGTGGCCGATTTCCAAAGAAAATTTAAAAAGGAAAAGAAAAAAAAAAAAAAAAAAAGAGAGAGGAAGATATTTGTCTTACGTTGCTCTAGGACTAGTAGTATTTAAAATTCTAAACTAAATTATAAGAACAATCTTTTTAAAATAAAACAAATAATTAAAAATGCTAGGACTACTCAACTTTAAGTACAAGGCCATTTTAAAAAAAGTACTAGTATAAGGCAGCGCATATAAAATGATAATTAAATGTGATTATTGTTATAGTGTGATAGAAAAAAATATTAAATATAAAAATGTGTGTAAAAGTTGAGGGCATCATATGATTTCTTACTTCATACATCATAACAAATGCGTTAGTAATTGAAAAATATTTTTTTTGAAATTAATAATTTATTGAAATATTATTTCTAAGAGTTGATATACGAAGCTTTTGTTTTAGAAATGTAAGAGTTAAAAAATAATATAAAGATATACAAAATTAACTTATAAATAAATAACTTGTGTCACTTTCATGTGATATAGATTTATTTATAGATTGACTTGTAAATTTATACATTATTATTTTTTTTTAAATTATAAGGTGAGATTGTATAGGATGAATGTAATACTTTCATGCATCCATCTCATTTGAGATAATGAAATATTTTATTCGTTTCTAAATATAAACATTTAGAGTGTACTTTTACGTGGATTAAGTAGATTATTTAATATTATTAGTGAAATTTGGAACGGTGATATTTGATATATTTTTTCAAAATTATCTCTATAATTATTATTGAGACTCTAAAAAGTGGTAACTAATAAATAGGGATGTTTATGAAAAAATAGTAATTAATATCATTGAAAATTGAGATGAATGTTTATATTTAGAAACAAGATAAACTTATTATCTAGTGCTTATATTTAAGGACAGTGAGTATACTCAATTTTCATTAAGAAGATTTTGGAAAAACAAGATCTATGAAGTTTTTTTATTAGGAAAAAAATTAGAGAAAATAAATGGTGTACTGATAGTGTATAGGTTTTTACGTCATTAAGGTATCATTTATCATTCACGTGTTCATAGTTATTGACTTTTAAATAAAAATAATAAAAATGAATGATGAATAACGACTAATGCTAAAAAACTATATACCATAATGCATATCCATTAATCTCTGAGAATTAACACACATATATATAAAAGCAGCAGACCCATTATATAAACAACGTAGAACAATTTCTAATATTTAACTTATATTTATGAATTGAGTGCATATTTGGATATGCGATAAGTTAGTCCAGAATCAATTCTGGAATACTAATATTACGCACATATATTAGCTTTTACTCCAACATGAAAATGAGGATTAACATAATTTTGTAATGTAAAGTGAATTCAAACATCCCTGATCATTGGAATAAGGTAGGAATGCCATATGAGTTTTTTTTTTTTTTAAGTATATATACACACACCTTTTACGCTTTAAAAATACAGCTGACTAAAAATACACCGGCAGTGCAGGGGGTGAATTGCACTTTTCATTTTTAACTCAGCAAGTGTAATTTAGAGGGACGCTGGAAAAGGTAACTTAATGTAGGGGGAACACTAAAGTTAAAAATTACTGAAAATGTTCAACCCTAGCCTTCTCTTATATATATTCCTCTTCAGCAAACTTTAAGCTGCATGAAAAGATTTCCATGTCTATCAACAGTGAATCGCAACACCCAGTCAGGTCAAGGACTAGAAGGAATGGTGTTATGAAAATATTAGATTAGTTAATTTCCTTGTTTTAATTCAAATTAAGTTTATATTTAATTAGGATGAAAGAGATAAGTGTGTGTGTATATATATATATATATATATATATATATATATATATATATATATATATATATTATACTCCCTCCGGTCCTATATATAGGACATATTCTAGAAGCAATCTTTGGTCCTATATATAAGACATTTTGTATTTTCTATGCATCATTTATTGCTTTTTCTCTTTTTTGCCCTTATTAAATGCATGTGTTTTTTGTTGTTCATTAATGAGTGTGATTTTTTCAAGAAAAGTTGAGAGGGTAAAATTGTAATGTTACAATATATTCTCATAGAATTCATGAAACTAACTACTTTTCTTGGTCCGAGAAATATGGTTAAGTATGTCCTATATATAGGACCGGAGCGAGTAGCTAATAGAATAACTAATTTTTTTAATTTTACGAGAAAATATTATAATATCACAATTTTGTTTTAATTTTTATTTGAAAATTTTGTGTACTTATTAATAAAATCAAAGCATTTTTATTAGGACAAAAAACATTAAATGATGCATAAAAATATAAAATAACTTAAAAATAAGATAAAATAGTTTGTACACTGACAATATAAAGGTTTTTTTACACTGTCAGCACATCATCTACCATGCAAAAATGTATGATTATTGACTTCTAAATAAAACTTTACACTATCAATGCACACATGTTAAACTCTAAAAATAAATAATGACAAATAAAAATGTTTTAAAATATGACTAACATTAAAGAACGAAGTGAGGGAGTATTTTGGTATGTAGCACGATGACAATGAGGCGTTCAAAGTTCAGTATTTTTTTTTTTTACAACTTTTTCACATACATTATCTCATTGATCTCTTTAATTTATATTTCCTTCGTTCCTAAATATAGGATTCCTGTGGGAGATTTCACGTCCATTAAAAAAATTGACTACTAATTTAATTAATTGTATTGGAAATGTGAACTTTTGATATGTATTTTCAAAATTACCCCTATTAATATTATTGGGAATCTAAAAAGTGTTAAATAAATAAGAGTGTTTGTGGAAAAAAGTAATTAATCATCATTGAAAATTGAAATTGGTATAGAGTCTTATAAATATGAACAAAATAAAAGTGTCAAAATGGTCTTATAATTAAGGACAAAGAGAGTATTTATTTCTTTCTTGCGGAACCTGCAGCTAAAAGGGTGATCTTGGGAGAAACATTTTTCTAGGATCTGGCTTCTCTAACTTCACGGAGGGAACTGCTCCCTGAGTTTGCTTGAGGCTGAGCCGTTGGATCAATCTAACGGTCCATATTGTGACACGTGTCAAAAATATTAATTAAAATTAATAAAAAAAAACAGTCTTGTACCCTTTCCGCCTTTCCTTCTCCAATGTCTGCACCCTTCCTCTGTCACGAGCCAAACCGTAACTGATGCGCCCAGAAAATGAGACCATCGATTCCAACTATTTTCTCCAAGGCAAAGATCAAATGATCTTAGACTCTCACTCAAAAAGAGACTCAAATTGAGAAAACACTCTCAATTACACAAGAAGAACCACAATTTGTCCTTCAAACAATACTCAAGAAGCAGAGAAGAATCACCAAAAGAAAAGACTCACTCAAACACTCAATGATCATCACGTTTTGATCATCAAGAGCAAGACTCAAAACTCAAACTCTTTTTATTTTTTGTAAGATGAACACTCATGTGTTCTTGACTCAAAAACCAAAAGGAAAGACTCAACACAAAAGATAGGGAAAGTGGCGCCCCATTCAAGGAGAGAAAGGAGACCACCTTGCTTCACATAGCATCACAACATGGAAGTCTTGGGTTGATTCAATCACTGAATCACCAAGAGAATCACTCTCTTGAAGAAGATAGGCATCACGCCTAAGCACAAAGGCAAAGCCTTCACACGTTGGTTTTTCACAAAGGCCAAAAACTCCCTTTCATTCATGAAATGATTACATTATATAGAGTTTACAAGTGTGTCATGGCTGCCTTGGATTCCTATTACACGTGAGACTAAGTTGGCTAGCCATGAAGAGGTCTTAAAATCCTAACTAATGAGGCTTAAAGACAAAGAGTAACCATTCGGCCACTTAATGCTACAATCATGACAAAATGTAACTCTCCTCCTTTCATAATATCTTGGTCGCACCAATTGATGAGTTTGTCCTACCCTTGATGAGGCTTCATGGTCGTGGGCTTTATGGCATCTTAATTTGAAATTCAATTCATAACCTTGACACCCTTCATTGTCTAATAATGATGATTATGGCTATTCAATGCTCTTGATGGTTTGGGAAATATAACTCCTCCCCTTCTTGAAAGCTAGGCCGCCCTCAATAATGGACTCATAATTGTGACATTCAATTTGTAACTCCCTTGGCTTGATGTCTTCATGAATGAGTAGAATCTTCTTATCCTTTATTCTTCTTATTATCCCTTGCACGAATTCCTCTTCATGAAGAAAAGAGAATCTTCCTTTCATCTCAAAACATGATTGACTTTAATGTCATTAATATTTAGTGGTTACTAAACTTTAATTGAATTAAGTTTTTGTAACGTTCAATTAATGACATTAATTGTTATTCACTTTTCAATTAAATCCTTTACTTAATTTTGATTCTTTGCTTCCCATGAAGCCAAATTCGTGCACCACCTTTTATTCCATGAATGTCCCTCAACTCATGGGACAAGTGTTCTTATTAAGGGTATGTGTCCTCCATAAGGGCACCTTGAAGGGCAGTCCCTTAAACTCATCAAATTCTGAGCTTATTGTTTTAGGTCTGTATTTGAGTAACCTTAGTCTATCCTGAGGAGGATATTAGTAATCTCGGTGTGAAATGAAACAAGGACCTGTGATATGAAAAGAATATACAACATCAAATGTTGTTAATGCATCCGTCGAGTCTGCATGTGATATGAGACTAAGCACATGGCCAATTATAAAACAAGCGAAGATTAGATCTATGCTCACTTGAGCCTTAGCAATTGAAAAACCTGTTGCAATCTTTCTCTGCTGCATGTGGTTTCATTAGTAAATGGTCAGTTATAAAAATCAATCAATATAAATCTCGATGACTTATGCATAATATGTCAAGAGCATATATCTTACCTTGATTTATAGGTACAAATGCAACAGAGGAAAACTCTGCTTTGAACAGGGGTAGGCGGTGTGATGGGCCGCCGATGATGACGACTCACGGTGGCGAGATTGTAACCAGTCGTCGGAGTTGGGTTTGGTTGGGTGATTCTTAACGAAGAAGTGAAAACGCCATAAAGAAGGAAAGGGTACAGGACTGCTCTTTTTTTGAAAAAAAAAATTAATTAAAGTTTTGGACACGTGTCACAATATGGACCATTAGATTAATCCAACGGTCCAACCTTAGTGCTTGTTTGAAAATTTATAAGAATTAGTTGAACGCGCGTTTTTAAACACAAAAGCAACTATATATTGCTTTTTCCCAAGGTGGATTTAGGATGGAACGTGGATTTACAATGGAAATCCAAAAGTATCATTAAGCAAACACAAGGAGAAGTTCTCTCAGTAAAGTTAGAGAAGCCGGCAAGGTTTTAAACTACATACAGGTTACGTTCAATATTAGTAGCTTAGTACTCCTTCCAATAATCTTATTATTTGGATTAATATTGGTTGATTTATAAGTAAAAGTAATGTATATGGATAGATGATACATTAACAATTTTAATAGCTTAGTATTACATAGGTTACGTTCATTAATATTTGACATTTTTAATTTTATTTTATTTAGTTTTTTTTAAGTTCAATTATATATATTAATTGATTTTTCATTTTTGTTTTTATATAAATAATGGTGTATTTAACCTATGTATGGTGTATAGGTAGGATAAACAAACTTTAAAAAGCAAAAATTCATAGAGAACGATATGTTTAATGAAAAAAAAATATTTGTTTATGTTTTCGACACATATTTATTACTATTACTTATTTATCCTATGCACTAAGTGTATAAGTTAGAAAGACCCATATAAAAAATTGACAAAATAGTTAATGAATTAATATTAATAATTGAAGAATAAGTTAGTATGATAATGCTAATAATGATTAATATAAAGATAAAATTAATTGTGAAAAGCAAAAAAAAATAATTTATAAAAATTAACTACATTAATTAATTTTACATTAGTCTATGCATTATTCATTATCCATGTACATTACTCTTATTTACTAATCAATTAGTATTAATTCATGAACGATGAATAATGTGTTCACAATAAAAAAATTTACATGACATACTATTTACTCTTTATGAATTAGTTTAATATATGTACTAGTTTTTTTTAGGTAATTTATGTACTTACCGATATGGCGACATGGATCGGGACGAGTGGTAAGTGGCTTGATATCGCTTAAGCAAGGTCTCAAGCTCAATTTCTTATAGATATAGAAAACTCATGTTGGAGAATCACCTGCCATAATCAGATACATGATCCGGGTCAAATATGAACCAATCTAAGTAGTACCTGAGAAATTGGGTGGATACCCGGAAAACAAAAGTAATAGTACTAGTCACTCTTTATGAATTTGTGTTAAGTAAACAAAATGAGTAGATCAGAGTTTGGGGTAGATTTTGATGATGTACAGTATCAGGAGACACACTGATTGATCTTCCCAAGGCCATAGGAAGGGATCATGGATATATTATCCGGTCCCCCTCAGTCAATCACTATTCACTAATAGTCCAAAGTCAGTCCTCCAATTTCCCAAAAATAGACCCAACGCCACATTTTCCATTTTTACAGGGCCGCAGGGTATGTGAAAATTCAATTCAATCCATGGAACCAGACCTTTGTCTCTTGTGTAGGAAACATCCCTCAACTTTGTCTAACACACATTTTGAAAGTCTTCTTCTTACTTATTATTAGAGTACTTGCATACCCCTATCTATCCCTTTCACTACTGATTACTGTATATTCTTCAAATCCTTTTCTCAAACACAGACACACACACTTTATTCATACTACTGTGTGTGCTTTACTTACATATACTTACTATATAATACTCCTGTGTTATTTTTATTCCAACACATCATTCTCCTTATTAGCTTCATTCATAGACTCATCTTTCACTGATGATGATGGCTCCACCTGCAGGTAGAACCTACTCTCTACATTTTGGATTCAAAATTGCTATCACTGTGGCTTTCATTTTTTCCCTTCTACTTCCCAAATCAGGTAAAAAAAGTAGCTATTAACCCCTTTCTTGCTTTTGATATGCATTTTTAGCTTTGGGTTTTACTCTCCCTAGCTAGGCTCTCTCTCAGCTTTATCCTTTATTATTATTCTTTTGTTCTTGACATCTACATTGTTCCCCCTAACTGGTCTTTTCTCTTTATTGTATAATGGTAGAGGAAATTATAGCAAGTGTTTATAAAAAAATAATAATAAAAGATGTAATTTTATTTTTAAAGATGATAATAAATTTCAAATTTCAAGAATTATTAAACTTAAATTTCAATACAAATTTTTATGTAGTATATTTTTTAATTAATATTTTTAAGATATTAGTTAGCAAGACCCTTTTACATAAGAGAAAATAGTGCATTCATCGACAATGTAAAGATTTTTTACACTGTCAGTATATTATCCACCGTTATTGCTTAGGTATGGTTGACTTATAAGTAAAAATAATGCATATTGATGGTAGATGATGTACTGACAGTGTAAAAAACTTTACACTATCCATGTACAAATGTTAAACTCTTTATATAATAATGACATCTACTATTGATATTTTTTTTAAAAGTAGGCAAATACTAACAAATATACTAAGAACACTTAATAAGTAACTAAACATAGAGAAAATGTATAGAAAAATGCATCTTTCGAAATTCAAGAAAAATTATAAATATTGCCTTATAATTAATTTTTCACTTGAATTAATCTAACAAATGTTCTTATAAAAACCCTAAATATTGATTACTTTAAAATCAATGTTGAAACAATATCTGCATTGTTCATTTAATATAGTTCAGGATAATATAATAATTTCTGGTTATGCTAGCTAGGAAACGTTTTTTAAGTGTTAATAAATGAATGGTTGAACAGGTGCATCATCAGTGTTCTATGACACCGCCATGGTAGAGGATGAAAGCAAAATGGTGATAGGGTCAAAGCCTCCAGCTTGTGCAAACAAGTGCATGAACTGCAGGCCTTGCATGGCTACTGTGGTTATTCCTAATCATCACCAAGGGAAGAAGGGTCTCAAAGTAGTAGTGTCCTCTAATGGAGAAGATGATAGCTATTACCTCCTTTCATGGAAATGCAGATGCGGGGATAAGCTTTTTCAACCATGATTACTACTACTACTACTTCTTATTATTAGTTCTAATACTTGTTATTTTCATTCCCATCATGTACAAAGAATGAGCAGAATACTACTACTACTTTAATTTGGAGCTTTTATATAGTATTTCAATCTCCATTTCGTTCTAGATCTCTTTCTTCGTTTTATTATGAAATTAAAGATTAGTGGGCATTTTGTCATTAAACTTCTCTTCATCATGTTTATTATCCACATATGTATCAACAGAGTGTGACATAACAGATAGACGGGATCTGTGCGTGTCTCTTAAGTATGTGATCATGAGTTTGGTTCTTGATTCATGCAAATGGAGAATGTTTTACTGGCCCCTGAAAAAGCTCAATCAATATACGAACGGATTAGTCATCCAATTATACATGTGGATACCATGGATTAAAAAAATAATGTATACATAGGTCAGGTTAGACTCAGGAGCTTATGATGTGCCTTATTCTTTTTTAAATTGTTATTGTTATATAGTGATAATTAATTAATATGCTTTGTAGTTCATACTACCTTGACGAGATTTTTTTTGGGGGAGTTTCTCTTTCATTTGTCTAGTTATTGTTTGGAAAATATATTAATTAATTAGTTACTCCCTCCGTCCCTAAATATAAAGCTTCTTTGGGGATTTCACGTTCATTAAGAAAGTGGAATAATTGAGTTAATTGTATTGAAAATGTGAACTTTTGATATGTAATTTCAAAATTACCTCTATTAATATTAATTATTAGGAATCTAAAAAATGTTAAATAAATAGGGGTGTTTGTGAAAAAAAGTAATTAATGATCATTGAAAATTGGTATGAGGCTTTATAAATAGGGACAAAATAAAAGTGTTAAGAGAACTTTATATTTAGAGACGGAGGTAGTATCATTCTAAAAATATTGATTAAAAAGTTCAAAGATAATTTATTAAAAAATGATATTTAATGAGGTATCTCAAACTAGAATATTCACATATCCGAGATTGTTCTTCTTGCATAATTGTAATTTGTAAGTGTTTCTATTGTTAGAAGGATTGTTAGTCAAACAATTTAAAACTTAAAAGTATTGTATAGAGAAATCTAAGAATAGAACATTATATTCAATCTTGCTTGAACTTGGATTAGCATATCCCGCTAAATCAAACTCGCTTGGTTAAATACTTAAATGATACTCCCTCCGTCCCATTATCTTGGTAAAAAAATGTTAAAAAATTTGTCTCATATTAAAGTAAAAGAATAAATGAAAAATCTTAAAGATCGTATATTGTATCGATGATTGATAAGTAAGTACGGAAAACATATTTAAAGATTTTTTTTAGACAATATTGTAATATGTATTAATTGTAATAATATAAAAATTTGTATAATATCAATTTATAATTAATGAATGAATCATGCATTATATTAAACGGATACTCTCTTATTTTCATTGACTTGTTTGACTTTTACCAAGATAATGGGATGGAAGGAGTATAAATACCCACATTTTGATTTTCTAACTTCCAAGTTGGGTTCTTGACCCCCTTTTAATTTTTTCCTAAAAATGTTTCTCCTTCTCCTTCTTCTTCTTCAAAACTCCCTCTAAAGTTTTTTCTTCTTCTTCACCCAATTCTCCTTCTTTTCTCTTTTTTTTTCTTCTTCTTCCTCACTTACATACACTTATACTCACTCACTCACCCCCAAATTCATCCGCGTAAGACAGCCCAATTGGTGGCTGCAGGGACACTTAGGATTTTCCCTCTCCAGGTCATGAGTTCTAGTCCCAGACCTCCCATATAAACAAAAAAAAAAAAAAAAGAACCACTTCTAAAAACATGTTTTGGGACAGGGAGGGTAAAGGCGAAAGATTGTGTCAGGCGGTTTGAGCTCTACTGCCTTGTCTTGTATTTCTCGTAATGGTTAAGAACGGGCAACTAACTCAAATTATTAAGGAAATTTTCATCAATTTGTTAAATTAATTTTTAAAGTAATTGATTCGATCCAGTCTTCATGATCTCAAAAATTATGAAATCATGAACCAGACCATATAGTATCGGTCTAAAAATTTTGAGACCAAACCATACCACGAGACTGAACTAAATTATATTTTTTAGTTCGGTCCAGTTCAATCATATCGCTCTCGCGGTCCGGGATCAGATCACTTGCACCCCTATAAATAACACATACGCCAGTCCTGGGCGTACTAGGTAAAAAAATTATAAAAAAAAGGCCCTACACATACTTGTTATTTACACGTACGCTACACATACACCCAGGCCCTGACGTACTGAACAAAAAATTTAAATAAAAAGTCATATGCCTCTGTCGAGGCGTATCGGTATGTTTCGTACGCTTCGACATAGGCGTAGGTCATGTTTTACGCGAAAAAAACAAAACAGTGAATATGTGAGTGAGAGTGATGAGTGTGGATGTGAGTGAGTGATTGGGTGTTAGTGAGGAAGGAGGAGGAAGAGGAAGGAAAGAAAATTAAGGGGGGGGGGGTCAAAACCCAAACTTGGAGATTAGAAAATCAAAATCTTAATTAAAAGGTTAGACTTAAGCTTTTTAAAAAGTCTATATATCAACCCCGAGCGTGTGGTTCAGTGGTAGGGATTGATCCACGCTTAAGCAAGGTCAGGTGTTCGAATCCTGCCTTGTGCATGCAGCAGCGTTAAATCTCGGGGCCAGCTGTCCCACCCATTAGAGGTGCCTACAAGCCAGGGAGGAGATTAGTCACTGCGGTCGACGGTGGACACTCCGGTCATGGACAAAAAAAAAAGTCTATATATCTAAATAAGTTGGGCCCAAACTTTATAAAAAGTCCATTAAGCTCATTGGGTCAGTCTATTTCACTTTATAAATATTTATAAATTATATTTTATTAATGATTTAAATTAAAAGTAAAAAGTTAACACACACACACACACATATATATATATATAAATTAATAATATTATAATTAAAAACAAAAATATAATTTTTTCCATTCTTTCTGTTGGTTTATTAATTTGAGACTCGAGACCGTTTACGTTTTTGTATGGTTTTACTTTTGTTACTATATAGTTTGAGTTTTGATGTTTTCATTTCGCTTTATTCTATTCCGGCCACATAATTTAAGGGCATGAGGCATTTTTATCTTTGTGCTAAATTATGAGAATTTTATTGAACAATAAACTTTTAAGTGAACTTCTAGGCCAGGTCAAGCCTCGAAATAAGTCGAATTTAAGCTTAAAATTTAGTCTATGATGAGCCAATAAATAAATTTGAGTCTTGAGTTTAACACACATACCACATTTGTTTTTGTTAAGACCTGACTGAGCATCACTCATTCACACTCCTAATGTCGATTGTTGAGTTGACTTTCTTTCCTTTCCCCAATCAAAGCATGAATTTTAGGGGTCTTGGGCCTTGCTTTGTGGAACAAGGAAAGCTCATTAGCTCCAAGGCCCAAGTGTGGGATTGAGCCCAAAAAAGTGATCCATTCGCATGTAGTTTATGGGTGACTCTAATAAAAAATTTCCTACCTATCTTTAATAAAACAATGAGAATTTTCCTACTTATTTTAGACTGCTCACTCAAAAACATTTCATACTAGCTATCTTAAGAAAACAAACTGAACAGAGTCCGTAATAATTGTTGAATGAAAGCAAAATTCATCAACGTGAGAAAATGAATGCTACTCTTAAGTATTAACAAATAATAACAAGTCAGTCTCAAGCATAGATTACTACTATCTTAAATAATACAAACTGAACACAGTTCATAATAATTGTTAATTGAAAGCAAAATTTACTATATCTACACGATTAAGTGTCTGATTTGATCATCTCACACCTAGTGATAAGATATGATAAGATTAATACTTATCTTTATTCAAATTTTGTAATCACTTAACATGCAACAGCAAAGTTTAGAATAGTTTGAAAATATCCCAACTCGTCGGTTCCCACTAATATATTATACATTTGACCATATATGGTATTCGTAATGAAAGGCACATTATATATCGGTATTAGTATTAAACGTTTCCTTTCATTATGTTCGGCACTAGTCCCTTAACTAACTGGTTTCGAATTCGAGCATTGAGTATGGAGCAACCTCCGCTGGAAGACTCCTACCGCTTAGTGCGAGCTCAGTTGGATCAGATCGGATGAGTCGGATTCTGGATAAATTATATCCGGGTATCGGTTGGTGTAAAAAAAAATATGTATATTAATAAGCAAACAAGCGCCGAGCAGCAACAAAATAAGCATGCGTCTAGTTGAGCCAAGCAAATATTGACGCATGGTTAGGCTCAATTGGCAAAGGAAAGCCAAGGCATATGGGTGTGATGTTGATGGCACTTGTGTTACATCACATATTCACATGCATGCTCAATTTCATTATGGCCGTTCATTTTTACGGCTAACATCACTACTGCAAATGTCCTCACTCCCACATGTCACCGTTGTTGCCTTCAAGGTGTCAGCACAGCAGAGGTCATCGATGTTAATCTTGACGTATGATTTAAATACATGGTTAATAACTTTATTTAAGTTTAATGAATCAAATGAGTTGAACCGAAAATTATTAGTAAATTTAAACAAAATGAAGTTTTAGCTAAAAACATAGTTTATACTAATCTCGAATCAGGATTCAAGTTGAATATTTTTTTATTTAAACCGAACAAAGGCAGGTTCATGATTCGACTCAATTTATTCCCTCAACATTATATAAGGTACTAAGCTGCACCAACCTTATTTTGTATATGATTTACAAGAATCGAATTTGAGAAATTAGCCATCAATAAAAACAATTTGACTTAGTGATATTATTTAGGGTTCATTTAATGTACAAGATAAAAGGATATACGATAGGACAACCTTTTTTAGGTTATAATACAATATTCAGTAAGTCAGCAAGTTAGGATACAACTATCCGATCTCATCCATTTATCCCATAAAAAAAAATTGAGTTAAAAATAAATATGATAGGATAATGCATTTTTTTTCTTCTTACTCTCACACATTAACATCACTGTTGTCACAATCATCGCACACCACCAAATCAATACCATTTTTCTCTTGTGCGCGTCAAATATTGGATATGATAAAAATTATTCTACTCATATTCTATATATTATGCTTTTATCTTATTCTCTATTTTATCATGTAATTATCCTATACTGTACATCAAACAGACCTCCATTCTATTGTGTGCGATGATGTTTACATACTTGAATAGATATGATTATAATTTGTTATTTTATTATGTCCCTATGATTCTTATCATATAAACTTTTATTTGATGTGAGTTCTAAAGTGACCAGCAAGTAGTACATTTTTTTTTCTCTATAAAAATGAGATTTGTTCCACCCTATGTCTCAATAGAGGAGGCTTCTTCTTCTTCACTCTCTCATTTTATTTTTCACCAGTGTTTCAGTTTCCTTTCTTTCCTAACTAGTTAAGCACTTTTCACTTTTCAGTCCCTAGCTAGCTGCTTCTAATTTGGTCTATCTCAAACTTGCACCATTTCTTTAACTACAAAAACATGTTACTAAGAAGCTCCTCATCTCCAATTCCAAGTTCATTTCTTGAATCAGAAATGAATAAACTCCACCTTCCTAGAACAAGTTCAGTTGTAAGTACAAAACATAACTTGCCTAAGAAGAAACAGCGTGTACTACATAGTAAAGTCCTTAAGAATCAATATAGTGTCAAGATCAAAGAGAGTGATGATGATGATGATGAAGTGAAAGAAGAAGAACCACAGCAGCAGAAAACTTGCACCAAGACCATTAGAGAAATATTATCAACAAGCACAGGTTTAGATAAGCAAGTGGTGTATCATGAAGAGGGTGGTGGTGGTGTGAGGAAGAAAGATGGGAAGTTGAAGACTTTAGTAATGGGGAGTGGGATGGGAAATGATGGTGGCAGGATTTGTGGTGGTGGACATGGAAGTTGGTGGGATTTTTCTGAAGAAGATAATAATCATGGTAGAGATAGGACAGATGCTTTTTACAAGAATATGATAGAAGTTTACCCCAACAATGCTCTTTTGCTTGGAAATTATGCTAAGTTCTTGAAGGAGGTAATAACTATGTTTGTTTGAATTGAGTGTTTGAGCTTAGGGGTACTTAGAAATAGCTAATTTGGGTTTATGATAATAACTTACAAAGAAAATAGGTTATGACCTTCCTATAACTTTTTTTTTAGCTCATTTCAAAATGAGCTTAATTAAATTTTTAACTCGAACATGTCCCCGATCTTTTTCTTACTCTTAACACATTTATAAATGTGGAAGATTGAAACAAAATATTTTGGTCTAATTGGTCAAATTCAGATTATCCACTAACCAAAAAATAAAATAAAAAGAACAGGCTAGTTAGAATTATTAATGAAAATGTAATGTAATTGGTTGGTATATGAAAATGCATAGAAAAATTTGTGCTCTATAGTGATTTAAATATATCCTTGAGTAATGGAATTTGTTGTTTATTTATATTGTTTTGTTTTTCTCTTCTGATATTCAATTTTCAAATAGGTTTGTGGAGATTATCATAAAGCATTGGAGTATCTTGAAAGAGCCATTTTGGTCAACCCTGGTGATGGTAATCTTCTGTCACTCTATGCTGATCTAATATGGCAAACAGAGAAGAATGCTGATAGAGCTGAAGGTTATTTTGATCAAGCTGTCAAAAGTGCCCCTGATGATTGGTAAGACACATGCATAATCTACATGGATTATGGTTTTTCTTCTTTGAATAGATTCTCCTTATTGTTGATAGGTCTGGATGCATTTGTTTATGTGTTACTCCCTCGGTTGAACTGTGTGACAGTTTCATCGATCTGCCATCTAAGAAAATTCTTTGAATAATGTTACCTGTGCATCCAATTCAGTGATTCAGTCAACTTCATAATTAACAACTTTGCATTGCATTATATTAGTTATATCTTAGTTGTTGATATGAGATTATAACTAATGTATAAACCTTAATGGTTCTCAGCTATGTCCTGGCTTCCTATGCTAAATTCCTTTGGGATGCTGAAGATGAGGATGAAGATGATGATGAAGATAAAGAGTATCATCATAAAACTGATCACAGCCATAAATACCCACCTGATCTTTATCAAGGAACTAATCAACATGTTCACATCACTGCAGCCTCTTAACCGTTCTGTGTCTTAATGAGCTTGGTTATCTAGCAAGAAACTTGAGACATAGAGACTCAATCAATCTCTGCCACTGGTTTATTTTGTAGAGATGAGTGTATAGCTGTGAATATCTTGTGCCATAAATAAGAAAAAGCAGCTTTCTATGTGTTGTGCTGCTGAGGCTTCCCTTGTTGTATCCTTTGAGAATGTGAAAGTTTTGGTAGAAAATTAAGGAATAAAGATTAGCCCTTTATCATGAATGTTCTTTTAATTGTTTATCATATGCAATGTTATATATATGCCATTACTCATTGATATTGGCATAACAGTTGGCTCTTCTTAGTTTGGTTGGAGTCAAACAGTTATATAAGGTTCGGTTGAAGAGCTTTTATGCATATCAATTCCATTTTTAGTGGCACTAATCATAAGTATGCAGGTACCATGTTTTTCATGGCTGTCACATGGAGCTTTTTGTCTAGATCAAAAGTTTGATTCTTAAAAGAAAGATCAGTTGATAAAACTATAGAATATAAAGTAAGAGGTTCCGAGTTCAAACCTCGACAGCTGCATAATTTTTCCTCTCCATTCTCCCCATCAAAAATTTTGCCCATGAAAAAAAAACTAAACCTGAAATTTGGGTACTTCCTGTCGCCTTCTTCCAATGTCATATGTATATAATTACTTGGTGATATGAAATCTAAAGTTTATTATAATCCGATTAAGATAGCAAAGCTGTGAAATATATCATGAGACATTATGTTAGATTATAATTTTGCAAGTTGCAAGTTGCTACCATATCTTCCAGAAAACTTAACTCTTATTGAGTGTCTAACAACTAGCCTAATATACACTATTCGCTTTAGAATGGTCTTAGTACATATCTTTACCCTATAGCTTCTTGTTAATAAAAGCATTAAATTCCACGGGGAATATCAATTAATCCAGTTCTATGAAACCAAATGCTGATAATCAGCTCTGTTTAAACATAAGCTTTGAACATCGTATATATTTATATTTATCTTTCTCTTGTTTTTAGTATCATTTTATATTCACCACCATATTTTGTCCCATTTTCTGACAACTTTATTTTTATTGTTTAATAATGTAAACCTCTGGCTAAATTTAATTGGGGATTGAAACATATGGCATCTTTTTTTCCTATTATAATAGCTTATCTTTGTTGCCTGCAACATTATTTTCTAACAATCAGCCAATAATTGTTTGTATGTATGGGAGTCTCTTGTCTTAATTTCCTTTAATTTTCATTTCACTTATAAGGTGATAATGATTTCATGTTGGAGAGTGCATCTTTTTCAAACTGTCTCTTTCAGCATGAAGTCCAACAGAAATACTAAATAGTAGCATCTCTATTATCTTGGCCACATATTGTTCAATATATTAATTGTGAGGTTTTGGACTAGTTCTTAGCCGTAGACTGATATACTCATTAATCATTATCCAACAAAAAACTACTTTCTCTATTTCCTTTTTCTAATCATGATCTTAGTTTATCCGCACTTTGATCATCATAAAGCACCTTGATCATTGATCAAGGTCATATCCTATTAAAATGTGTATTGCAATAGTAAATTTAATGGCCAATATATATAGCTCAGCATGGAGGTTATGCAGAAAAAAGTAGCCAGCAAGACAGTGGGCCGGCCTTAGGTAGTCAATTTTTTTCGACTCAGATGGTCCGGAGCTTTTTGGGCCAGGATCGAGACCATAATGGGCCAGCCTCAACTCGGCCAAGTAGCCCGTTTTGCTAGCTCTACTTCCAAAATATAAAATAATAGCCACCAAGAGAGTATTGGACATCTGCATCAAAATTGATTGAAGGCCTTAACTCAACACCTTTTGGTATTTAACATTGTCATAAAAGGAAGGATGTATAATGAAACTAAACATAAAAAAAATAGGTATGCATGAATATGATTAATCAGCATCCACTCATCTCATCTTGGTCCAGATAATTGAACACATGACAGAGGTACATTACTATAAATACTTCCTTGACATGATGAACTAGCTTCTCCACTGCTACTCATTTTCAAGAAAGCTGAGTAATAAGTACCAGATTGAGATAATGATGGAGGGTCAGGTACAGGGCACAGACCTTCAAGCATTTGAGCTACCTTAGACATTGAAGGCCTCAAACTCACATCATCTTGTATGCACCAAAGAGCAACTTTAAGAGCAATCTCAACTCTTTCATCCTTGTCATCAATATCTATCTTCTGATCAAGAACTTCTTTCAGTTTTCCTTCATCCATCATTCTGAACACATAAGAAGGGAAATGTGCTTTCTCCGAACCTTCCCACTGATCATAGTTCTTCCTCCCTCCAATGATCTCAAGCAACACCATGCCATAGCTGAACACATCACTCTTCTCTGAAATTGCATAGTTAGTGATCCATTCTGGTGCTAGGTATCCTCTAGTGCCTCTTAGAGTTGTGAAAACATGGCTTTGTTCTCGGCTCATTAGCTTCGCCAACCCGAAATCCGAGACTTTGGCAGTGAAATTGTCGTCAAGAAGAACATTTTGTGGCTTAATATCACAATGTATGATCCTAACTTCACACTCCTCATGAAGATAGGCCAATCCTTTTGCAGTGCCTATTGCAATATTGTACCTTGTATCCCAAGTCAGCAACAAATTATTCTCACTGTTCTTGAAAATCCATTTGTCCAAAGAGCCTCTCCCCATGTATTCATATACGAGCATTCGGTGAGGACCCTCGGCACAAAACCCTCTCAGCTTCACCAAATGAACATGATGAATGCTTCCAATTATGGACACTTCAGCTTTGAACTCTTTTGCACCTTGTCCAACTCCTTCCAATTTTTTCACTGCTAATTGTGTGCCATCTTCAAGTACACCTAGATACACCGAGCCAAATCCTCCTTCACCGATTTTTGTGGAGAAGTTCGTAGTTGCTCTTGCAAGTGCAGCATAAGTAAATCGTGCTGGCATCGTAGAGAAGCTGTCCAAGAAATCATCTTCGTCCAATGCGTCTTGAGGATACTCATCAAATTTCTTCTTCTTGCTATAGTAGCAGAATCCTGTTATAAGACCAACTATAACAAGAAGTGTAAGAATTACTATGGCAACAATTAGAAGCACCTCATTCCTCACATTTTTTTTGCCATCTGTTCCACCACTATCAATAGAAACCTTCATATATGAAACAAAACCACCACTGCTCCCTTTAGAGCGTTGGAAACTCCCAGTCTGATCAAAATGAAAGCATCTACTAGTACTATTTTCGAAGAAAAGCACAAGGCAAGAGCAGTTTCCTAAACAAGCTTCCTTGCAAGCATTCAAGGTTGATTTTGAAACTGGTACAACATACTTAAGTGCAAAATAATCAAGCTCTTCACCAACATATACAAGTTCAGTTGAATTCTTAGTCCTAGAACAGGCTGAGGCGTTGGGAACGGGAGGCTTGCAGTTAAACTGAGATTTGAGAAGTGAAGGGCATTCACACCAATTCGCAAAGAAGCAAACATTGTAAGGGTCACAAGGCTCAGGAATACCGCAAGGGTCTTGTGGTATCTTAAAAACCTCAGGTGTAGCAGACTTACCCTTGTTAAGGTCATAGAAGGAGATTGCACCATTAGGGTCTAAGATAGCAGCCCAAAGTGACTTAGGATCCGAGCGGTCAGAGAAGACACTTTTCCATATCAAAGCACCACTTTTATCATAGAAGTTCCATGAATTTGAAACCAAATAAGCGGAATGAACCTTGCCACTTACATTTTTTTGTGCTACCCCTGATAAGGACCAATATTGTTGTGGAGGGTCAAAACCTGCATAAAGAACCAAATCACCTGATACATAACCAAGATAATGAAACAAGTTGTTTCTGTTAGGGAAGGTTTTGAGCCTCATTCCTTCAACAAATGCTTGACCAGGCAAAAGGGTATCTGTGGGATGATCATAACTTTGCCAGATAGATTTTCCATTTTCTCCAAGCAATACCAAATTCCCTGAATCTTGCAACTCCATGGCTCTAACTCTTTGCCCTGTTGTGTTTGTAGCCCAAACCACACCATTACCACTTTCCAAATAAGCATTACCACTATGATCAAACACAAACTTATCAGAATTTCTAACAAGTAAGCCTCTATTCGCAGTCCAAACAACCTTGTAGCTGCTCAAGTGAATCACAACTAGCACAAACAATGAAACATCTAAGGTACCAAAGAATCCAAAAGCAAAAGCTGAACTGTTTGATAACAAGAAAAAGCCACCATTGTTATTCCAATCCACATGAGATGCATCGAAACCAGGGTAGATATAGCGAATCCGTTGATCATTGGCTATGCAAGTTTCAAACAGAAGGAGCACATAGATAAGCATGGTTCCACATCTCAATAAGCCCATAATTTGATAACTGCATCAAAACACAGGTTTTTACTAAATAATCTTTGGTAAAAAAACATGAATTCTTAAAGATATTTGACAATAAATACTAAAGCTAGCACAAGACTAAAACAAGATTTTGGGAATAAGAGGCAGATACTCAATCCCTCACTTGCAAGAATCTGTCGGGAGTCACTAACAATAACAAATATACAGTAAAATAATGACAACGTAACAACAATGAGAACGCACCAAGATATTAACGTGAGATATCCATGGTATTAATATCTTAGAAGTTTGAAGTCCATAGTTACAAAATTGACTCGATAACCCTATGAAGCATGAACCGCGTACCAACCCCCGCATACCGTGTACCACATACCAATTCATCGTACTTCGCAATGTAAAGAAAGTCATGTAATTATATGGTAAAAAGTGACGAACCACGTACCTGTATGGCATAAGTGTACCGAAGAGTACCACAAATTTGGTAACTTCAACACTCCACCTCCTTTTCTTTAAGAACGTTGCAATTTGATGGATGGTTTATATTTCATACAAAGAACATGGTATTATTTTCTTCAGTGAAGCAAAAAACAAACTAGACATGAGAGTGAAACCACCATAAATGGAGGTAGATTTTCATGGGAAATGATATGATGTTTGTGCAGGAAAGATAGGCAAGTTACATAGCAATATACCAATAATATAAAATGAAAAGGAAAGTGTAAATTGACATAAGGAGAAGAAGAGATGTAGATATAAGCATTACAATTTACAAACAAGGAAAAATCATTTTGTGGTTCTTGGGCTAGTTATGAAAAGTAGGAATACAAATGAGTTATTATATCTAACTTCATCTGAAGAATATGGACTATGGTTGAAGTCTTAATACTTGCCTTTTTTGCCATTATGATGGTAGGGACTATATTGTTGCACAGTTGCATTCAGATCCAAGGAAATTACTTGCTTTTGAGACAGTGACTAATATAATTACCTTTTTGCATTACCTTATAGCCTCAAATTGATGAGTTTGCTTTTGAGTAACTTATAAACATGTTTTTGTGTAAAACAGTTATTAATAATTGATGGTGTAGCTAGAGTATTTCTCTTAATTATTTTTTTCAATATTTGTATATATAAAGAAGATTAAAAAAAAAAAGTGAGGGACAAAAATAGGGTTGTATTTTTTTATTTGCTTTGCTATGTATAGTATATATATATATATATATATATATATATATATATATATATATATATATATATTGACTTTTGTTTTTGAGAATTTGATCAAATTGTATTACTCAATAACGTAACTAGTTGGATATTGACACCTAAAGATCGATCGCATGAGAGCCACAAATTTCAAAGGTGTTGCAACCACTACTTACTTTGTTTCCTTGAACTTGTGCTAATCATACTAATCAAAATTCATAAAAGAAGACGTGCAATGTATGGCACCACTCTGCTAGGGACTAATTTGAAGACAACTTTTAAGAAAATTAACTCTGACAACTGTGTGTGTGTGTGATCATGGTCTATGTTACTGGATTAACCAAACAACAATAAAATTACTTGCCCCTCTATGGGGTTGGCATTACACCTGCCACATTTATTGCATGCACTCCTAAATGTATTTTTTTACCGGTTTTTCCTGATATTACTTAGATACATTCGAATTCGATCTAAGTCGCGTAATTAACTATAATAGATAAGTCTTATAACATGAATTTTCTCCCAACATAAAATTCTGATCTGGTTCCTAAATTTTTTACTGATACATGTTCGGATTATTTTATACTTCCTCCTTTTTAAAAATAGTTTAAGGTTATGGACAAGATTTAATTAAAAAGTGCTCCCTCTATGCTTAAATATAAGTATTTAAGATTTTTTTTTTTTACAAAAATCAAAAATTAAAGAAGTTAGTTAAAATAAATAATAGTAATAAATAGTATGTTTAAAATTAGAGGTGTATTTTTAAATTTGCCTGTAATTATTGTGGCATAAATATGTGTAAGACTACTATTAAGGGAAGAGACTCTTAACTCTTAAGTGAAAAAAATATTATAAAATTTTGAATGTAATAATTTGTTGACCAGAAATAACATTAACATGTATTGAAATTGAACTTCCTTTAAAAAACAGAAAAGAAAAAGAAAAAACTCAGAGAATCAAAACTCTTTTCTAAAATATGAGATATAATTTAGAGAATAAAGTGCAAGATTTTAATTGTCAATGAAAATTTAAGAGAGTAAACTGTCGTCCATATACTTTCTTCCCTAAAATGCATATATAGTCAAGCAAGTAGATCCTTGTTTGCTCCATGGAGTTCAACTTGACCCGTTGAGTTGAGTCCAAAATAATGAATGCCTCGGCGTGTAGTTCATGAGTGAATAGACAGAAAATCTGCAAAAGCACCATGAAAATCAGGATTATAATGTGAATGGGTTCCCAAAGAAAATTAAAGTTACTAGTACAATTTTGGAGGGTGGGGGCATGATTAAAAAGCTAGTTGGGATATGTTTAGCAAAATTTACTAAGAGTTATGAGCTTATTGTTGTAAGATTATAATTGTTTAATTACCTTTTTAAAATAAAATTATTTGGTAAAACAAGCTTAATAGCTAAAAATAATATTATTTCTATTTATTACTTCATCGGTCCCAAAAGTTAGTAAAAAAACATAAAAAAAAAAATTGTCCTAAATTTAAGCTAAAATAGTGAATAAAAAATTAAAATTGCATTGTATATTTTATGATTTGTTAATTAAAGAAACATCTATATTAAATATATGCTTTGGTAATTGGTTGATTTGTGGGACAATACATTAAGAGTATATTCCCTTATTTTTGTTGAATTTTCAAAATTTTAATAACTTTTAGAGATAGAGGGAGTATTTTAATTTATTTTTTTTATTTAATTATTTATTACATAATTAATTAATTAATGATGTATAATAAAATTACATTAATTAATAATTAAAAATTAATTAAATACACATTAGTTCGTGCACTAAAATTTATTTTGTTAAACTATTAATTTAGTATGAAAAAAAAATCAACAAAACATTAAGGGTATAATTGACAAATAAATTATTGAAAGCTTTATTAGTTTTGTAAATTGAAGTAATTTTCTGAAAACTAATTTTTAAAAACTGCAAGCTATTTTTTTCAAAACCTATGAGCTCTTTTCAATTTATGTTTACAAAACGAAACCGATAACTTATTGATTAAATCTAAAATTACAAGTTAGCTAAAAAAAATAGATTTTCTTTATGTCGAACAAAGCCTTGATATAAGGGATTGAGCTAAAAAGCTGGTTGTTGGACATAAAGTCGGTTACAAGCTAGTTGTTGAATATAACCCATATGATCATGTATCAAACTTTTAAAAGATTTAAAGATCCTAAGTTCAATCCTCAATATTATTTGATGAATTATTGATAAATTTTATATATAAGTTCAAAGTTACATAAAATTACTTTATGAGTCCTAACTCATACGGAGTAAGTCATACAAGCAAATCAGAAAACTGAGACTTTATTTTTTTAAAAAAATTAAAAAAAAAAGAATTTGTTTAATAAGTCAATACAAGTAACTCAATGTTTAATCAAATAATTGCATTGCCATTTACTAACTTTTTCAAAAAGGACCGGCTAAGCTCATAGCTTTATTCGACCCAAAATTTGATTCAATGCTGCAGTTTCGTAAATTCATAAAGAAAAATTACTAACTAGTCTTTTAAGAATATTTTTTAAAAATAAAAAGAAGTAAAATATTTTTGAAAACACTGTAGTTAGTAAATTGATAAGTGTTATGTGAAATATTCATTTATAAAATATTTATTTTTATTTTATTTGAGATCTGTTTTGTTTTATTGTTTTCAACCCTTATGATTTTTTTTTTTCAATAAAAGAGGATTGCAAGGGGTGCCATGCCAGAAAATATTTATCGTTTCCGAATTAATGATCCCTACATTAGCATATTGGATAAAAATTTGACTTTTTTTTATACGTCATTGAGGCAGCGTGAAAAAGTTACACATACGCTAATTCCAACGTATTGAACAAAAATAATAATAAAAATGTAAGCGTATGTGTAATTTTAAAAGAAAAAAATAATATGGTCTCAATTCATACGCCCTTATGAGCATGTTGAATTCTTCACTATGGATCTTCATGATTGGTGCATAAATAATATTATCACAGAGAAAGGGAAGTACCCTCTTAAGGATTGGAAAGTTATTTTCTTATGTACTTTTTTCATTTGGCAATGGCGAAACAAAGCCATTTATGAACTAGATTTCAAAATCCCTCATAATACTAAGCATTTCATTCTTGTACAGTTCAGGAATTGATATCTCAGAACAGCAGAAGCAAAACGAGGACTCTGGAAACAAACTTCATTCGCTGTATTAAATCCCCAGAAGGATGGACAAAGCTAAACACAGATGGGGCATCAAAAGGGGATCCGGGAATAGCTGGATGTGGAGGCTTATTCCGTGACTGCAATGGCAAATGGATCTGCTGCTTCTATAACAAAATTGGTGTGTTACCATTGCATATAACGCTGAGCTATGGGGTATTTATTCTGGACTCTAGATTGCCTGGAATCAAGGATTCAACAATATCATAATAGAATGCGACTCCTTAACTATAGTGAAGCAACTCAACAATGAGGCTAAATCTGCTCAAGAGAGAGGACGAAAGAACATATTACAACATATCAACGTCTTAGAAAAAGAAACTGGAGGATCATCTTCAATCATACCAAACATGAAGGCAACTACCATTGATCTTCAATGATTATTCAGGGACTACGTTTCCAAGAGATATTTCTTTAATGTAATTTTTTAGTTGGGTCTTTGCCCTTTTGTTAAAAAATATATATATATACACATAAGGGTATTTTGAATTTTTTTTTAGAGGTCAAGTATTAAAAAGGGATAAAAAAAAACTAGATACCTAAAGAAAACCCAGATAAAATGGGCCTACCTTATTTCCCCAGGTAGTTTCGGTCCATAACTTGAAGCACTTGGGCTTCGGCCTTTTATCTTTGTCCATTCCTCCCAAGTTATAATAATAAACTAATAAAGTCATGTTTCTAAGTACATTTGAAAAGAAAAACTATGCATATATAATAAAAAGTGGTTACACTGTCATTTTCAACTCAAAAAAAAAAAAAAAAAAAAAAACACGCCAATGATGATAACAATTTTAACATACATAGCATATCTACAAGTTTTTGAAAAACACTTAAATAAGAAAATAGTATATTTGACTTCGTTTCTAGACCTTAAACATGACATATGTTGATAATGGTTTAATAATTAATGGTTTTCTTAACCTCGGCTCTTAGGGTTGAGGATAAGAGCCTAAAAGTGGATGTATTTCATTGAGAAGTGTTGTATTGGTAGAATAAAAAGACTTTGTATTTATTTTTCAATGAAATACATCCACTTTTAGACTCTTATAGGGTTGAGGTTAAAAAAACTCATAATTAATTAGCAATGTTGCATTAATATGGGTATGGTACTGGATATGAGTACAATATTGGATATCGAGTACGACATTTTCTAAAAAAAATGGGATGTGAATACGATAATATAAATTCAAATCTTATAAATAAATATATATAAATAAGATGTAAATAAACGATTTTAGCATTGAAATAGTATATGATTATCATAAAATTAGATGTTGATACTCAAAATAAGTCAAAATATAAAAACGAAAGATTAATTATGACATTAAAATATAAATTTTAAAAAAATAACATTAATAATATAATTTACAACTAAAATATACCTTTATATACCGGTTTCGAAAACCAAAAAATACCATATATTCGATATCCAATATATATATGACTAGAAAGGAAAAACGAAAGAATGAAAAATGACAACCTTGTCATGCTTAAAATAATTTAAAAAAAAAACATGGTTTTTATAAAGAATTGAAAGAATTGGTACAATGGCATAGACATTAGAGAAGCCATTGACCAAAGCGGGAGTCTTGGTTAATTGTTGTTGAAAAGCATCGCTGAGGTTGGTGGAGATGATGAGAATATAGCTTCGAACAAAGGCAAGGAGAATAGAGAGAATGAAACTGCATAATGGATCAGAGTTAGAGAGAAGAGTAAATAAAATACAGTTTTATTAATCGAATTGGAATAATTGGATGGAACCGTTTTTTTATAAAGTGATAGCCACCACTGCCACATAGATACTTTAGTTGTTGAGGATTTTCAACTTTTAATGAGGGAAGAGGATTTCAAAAAGGAGCATTGTGGAGTCTCTACTGGAGAAACTTTTTATACTAAAAAAGAAAGATACAGTACCTGTCCGTGTTTCAGAGATAATTCGCCTTCAACATATCAAACGCATTCCTCGTGCTTCATTTTTTAAAAACAAAAATTGACTTTAAGAATTTAGATACAGTATTGATATTTGTAATTGTCCACACATGGCACATATAAAAAAGAATCGATCTTTTACATTTGTCTGAGATGACAAATTGTCCTTCGCTAATGGATAAGAAAAATATAAGGATTCACTATTCTTAAACAATGATATCTTTTCATAAGGGCGTCCAATAATCTCTCAAAAGCAGTACATTGTTGTTATATTCTCTTTTTATATATATATATATATATATATATATATATATATTTATATTTATATATGTATTGTTAGATAGTGATGATGGTAATTGTCTCTTGCTTGTTTGATAAAATTAAAAAGGGCAAAGAGTGTTAGATTGATATTTTATTCGTTAAAATTACTTTAAAAACTTATCACATGATATCATCTTTAGTTCTAAAAATACAGTAAAACCAAAAGACGGAGAAAGGGTAGACTAAATTAAACAAAACCAAAGTGATGAAGGATTTGTTTCTTTCTTTCTTTCTTTTTTTTTTTTTTGTGTACAATGAAGGATTTGTTTCGAAAATACAAAATAGTGGATATCTATTTACTATTTAGCTTTAACGGTACAACTTGCAAATTAATGTTTTTAATATTATACTATATGTTACAAGAATTTAACGTGACTACGTGAGTGTATTGATAAGATAAAGTTTCAGTGTATCATTTATCAACATATTTTGTTGTATCTTACATATTTGGTTGTGCATTGGATTGGTCAAAACACACGTTCAAAGCTAAGATGGTAAAAAGACCTTTACTCTTTGAACCCCATTTTGTTCTTGTTGGCCCCCGTTTCTTTTTTTATGGGCAAAGTTGCCCTTATTTTACCGACTTAAACTAGGCGGAAGTGACTTCCCGATTTTAACAAAGCGAAAACAAATATAAAAATTGTTCCGACTTCCTAAAGGCAGAATAATTCCGCTTTCATTGAATCGGAAGAAAATTTTTTGTTTACCGCCTTTACAGGGGCGGAAGATGTTACCATACTCACTTTTCATGTTTTATCATCTCTGGGTAACATTTACCATTTGCAGTGCATTGTGTAGCCACATTTCATAACAGTAGTTTCCTTCAATGAGTCAAAAAGGTACTGCAAAACATAATAAGGTCACATTAGTTGTTTTCGACTTTCCAATGTCATATAAAGGAAAGGCACTCTCTATCATGTGAAGCAGTATCCTCTTTCGGAAGAACTCACTTTTACACATAATAGCCAGGCACTCTAAGGCTTTAACAATAACCAGTGGGAATGTTTCCGACTTGAACCAGTCGGAATTTTTCCGACTCTAACTAGTCGGAAATATTAAATTTGTTCCCGACTTCCAAAAGGCGGATAGTTATTTCCGTCTGGTTTCAGGTGGTAAATAAAGGACAACTTCGTCTATAAAAAATACAAATAGGGGTCATTGAGTAAACAGGGAGTTCAAAAAGAAAGAGTCGGTAAAAATACAAAAGTTATATAAAGATACTTTCAAAGAAACGCGCATTTGAGAAAGAAGAACACGGTACCAAACATGCTATATATTACTCACTCAAACATAATTGCATTTGTGATATGTACGTACTAATTTAAATTAAATATGTAATTAGATTTGTGTCCTATAAATAAGATTTATTTATTAATGCACGTGCTATAATCTTACACCACAATTATTTTGGAATTAGAGGGAATATCCACTGGGTACAAACATGTGGATTAAGAAAGTTGATTAATATTACTAGTGATATTAAAATTAGTATTATTTGATATACTTTTTTAAAATTATTCTTATAACTAGCATTAAGATTCTAAAAAATTATTGAGTAAATAAAAATGTTAGTAAAAAAAATAGTAGTAATTAATATCATTGAAAATTAGACCAAATATTTATAAAAAAAAGCAAAATCCTTCCTTTATCTAATATTTATATTTTAGAAATAAATGAAGTGATATTAGTAGATAAAACTAATAAAAAAGTGACTTGTTTATGGTTTTGGTCTCTAAAAGTTCACCGTGTTTTGGTTTTAGTCTCTATAAGTTATTTTGACCTAGACTGGTTCTTAATTTTTCAAACATTTTGGGTTTAGTCTCATCCGTTAAAAAAAATCAATTATTTGTTGACATGATTAACGGAAACTCACACCAACAGTTGCGTGGTATGTGATAGCGCCAAATAAGTATTGTGACTTGGATGATTCATGTCCATAAACGCAAAATTCTGCGTAAGAGACCATTTTGCGTATGAGACCATTTTTGTGTCCGTGGATCTGCATTATGCATGTCATATCACTTATTTGGCATCACCTCACACGATGTGACTGCTAATATCATAATGTAGTGAATCAAAACAAAAACGTTTCTAAAAGGGAGTATGTCCTGTGTATAGCACCGGATCCTGGAGTAGTTGCCAAGAGTAGAAGGAGCATTAGCATTTTGCATTTAAGACAAGGAAGCAAATCCAAGAGCATAATCTAGTGTTTGAAAATTACTTTGAAATGTGGTGGCAGGTGGTTAGCCACACACTCACACCCATGCTACGGAACTCAAACCCACATTTAAATTCATTTAATCAAAACCCCAACGAACGTTATCCACTAACTTTCAACTTCCAACGGACACGTGTCCCTTATTTTATTACCGTAACACAACGAGACAAGCAACTCGCGTGGATGCATATGGCACGTGTGTTGCTGTCACTGAACCGTACTTTGATGCCAGGTGGGGTGAGTTTATCACACACCCCCCTCAACGGTTTTGTTGTCGAGAGCCTTTTGCATACATAGTTGAGATTTGAGGAAAACAGAAAAGAGAGAGAAAGAGAAAGAAACAGTTTCGGTTAGTAAAGAAAAATGGAACAGCATCAGCAGCAAAGTGGTTCTGAGGATGTCTTATCAGTTGAGCTTCCAGCTCCTTCTGGTTGGACCAAGCTGGTCTCTTTCTTTCTCTCCATTTCTCATTTTATTTTTTAATTATATTGATTTTAACTTTGCTCCACAATTTAATTTAATTTAATGTATTCTATAGTTTCATAATTAGTATTATTGTTGTTGTGTAGTACTATCTTATAGTGGTTTAATTTTTATGTTTCCTAGATTCAATTATGATACTGACACTAATTGTGTGCATTTTAGACCCTAATTATTTGCTAATGTTTGGCTGATTTTGGTACTAATTCAATTTCTAGGGTTTGTTTATTTTTTGAAAGGGCTTACCTTTCAGTGACCCTTTTTCTTTAAGGTGGTGGTGATGATGATATCATGATGGTTGAGTTCACTTCCTAGGAAAATTGCGTGCTTTGTTTTTGGTTTTTAGACCTCCTAAGGTCTGTGCAAGTGTTGGGCTGAATTTGGTACTACTTGTTCTTCTAGGGTTTTTACTATTTGGAAGGACTTATGTTTTAGTAGGAACCCTTTTTCTTTGAGGTGGTGTTGATGATATCGATATCATAGTTAGTTAAGCTCAGTTCCTAAGAAAATTGTGTACTCTATTTCAGGGTTTCTTATTTTGTTAAAGGGGTCAGCTTTCAAATTGCAAATGTCTTTTTTTTTTTTTTTTTCTTTCTTTGAGGTGGTGATAATGATATCATCATAGTAGTTAAGCAGACTTGCTTCAACATTTGTGTTCTTCATTTGGTTATACTCAGGGCATGGTGAAGGAATTGAGAAAGGTGGAGTTTATATACGAAATCGATGTATTTAATATTTTGAAAATCATGTATTTGAAAAATTATATATTCTTTTATTTCTTACTCATGTCTTAATAGTTTATGATGTATCATTCATGTCTCTATGGTTTTAAGGATGGTTACAGTTGTTGGATTTTGTTAGCAAGTGCTAGATGTTGTTGAATTTGGATTTCTGGTTATAGTATAGATTTTTGCTAGTGGTATGATATATGAAGGGAGCTTAATGTCCTTAGTAGCAGTATAGATACTAATAGATTTTATCTGCTATGGCCTAAGTTTTATGTTCCCTCTCTTTGTGGTGTTTAGCTTGCCAATGAAACAAACCATGTTTAACAAAAGAGTGGTTTGTGATAAAAATGAGCAAGTGGAGTGGAGCAGAATAATTTCGATTTAGAAACAAGTTTAAACATGATAAGATTATATGTAATCAATATGATATTTTTCACTAACTGGTCTATTCTAGATGATCAAGTTATTCCAATTTTTGTTTTATTATCTGTTCAGTGTTCACTATTATTCTATGTAGTCCGAATTTCTTTTGCACACACTTTTTTTCCTCTCCCTGTTTTGTACATCTTCTTTTCATGAAGGCTAGAAGCGTGTATGTACTTATTGGATACGTGGTTAGGTTTTCACTCTTCTCGAAAGGATAATGATTATAGGAACAAATCGTTTTTCAGAAAATGAGTACAAAAGTGAAATGTGGTATTGTATTTTAAATTTTGATTCTTTCAATTTCTTGCAATTCTTGACATCCTTGTTTGGTACGAAATTCGCTGCTCTTCTCAAAAACCATGTTGATCTGTATGGATGAAATTGAGACAAACCATGTTGGATTGCTTGTACGCTTTATGAAACTATTTTATGATACATTTTTTTGTTCGTTGCTGCAGTTCTTCCCCAAGAAAGTTGGAACACCGAGGAAAAGTGAGATTGTATTCATTGCTCCAATGGGGGAAGAGATCAGTAGCAAAAGACAATTGGAGAAGTACCTAAAGGCGCATGATGGCAGTCCTGCGATATCGGAGTTTGATTGGGGAACTGGTGAGACACCTAGGAGATCGGCACGGATTAGTGAGAAGGCCAAATCTTCTCCACTATCAGCAGATAGTGAGACTCCGAAGAAACGAGCTCGAAAATCATCAGGATCAAAGAAGGATAACAAAGAAACTGAGCCCGCTTCAGAGGAAGGCAAGGAAAACTCGGCTGCTGAAGAACCCAAGGCTGCGACGGAGGAACCTAAAAAGGACGATGCAGAAGATAATGAAGGAAATGATAATTCTGGAGAAAAGCAACTTAAGAGTGGAGATAAAGCTCAAGAAATTGAACAAGCCGAGAAGCCAGATGAAGATATGAAAGAAAGTGATCTTAATGATACTAATGATGATAAAATAAAGAGCGGCACCGAGGAAATTAAGGATAATCAAGTGGAAGGGGAAAATGTGACTGCTGAAAAGCCTCAAGGTGAAGAAGAAGCTCAAAAGCAAGAAGTTGTAGCAGTAGCTGAACCAACAGAAAAAGTTTCAGCAGAACCTTTCGATGCTGTGATCACCGAGAAACCCGAAGCTGAGCCAGTAACTGAATTAGAAAAAGAAAATGTGATTGCTGAAAAGTCTCAAGGTGGTGAAGAAGCTCAAAAGAATGAAGTTGCATCAGTAGCAGAATCAACTGAGAACAAAGTTGCTGGAGAAGCTTCCGATGCTGCGGTCACTGAGAAATCCGAAGCAGCCCCGCCAACTGAATCTGAAAAAGAAAATGGCGCAGTTGATAAGAAGCAGGATGAGTCAGTTGCTATGATAATAGATTCTAATGGAGGAGGAGCTGAGAAAGAGAATCCTAGTATTGTGCCACCTGCACCTGTTGAAGAAACTAATGCTACAAACGGTAAGCAAGATATTCCAGTTGAAGGTAAAAACAGCATTCTAGGTGAGGAGCTAGTTGACAATGGAAACTTCATTTGGAACTTTGCACAGTGAAGAAGCCCCAAGCTGCTGAAATGTACTGTACTATTATTGCCTGGTGCCTTGTATGACTTTTGTGATGCTTATTAGTTTATTTTGTGACCTCATCATGGATGACTGTATTCTAATAATAAGATTTGGTTGTAACTTAATACTTAGGAAAATTAAACTTGTATCCTTAGTTGATTAGGACTTCTGATTTTCTTTATAGTTCAGTTCTGTAGATTGTAGACCTGTGTTACACATTTAATTTGTGTTACTAGTAGACAGTAGTCATCATTTAAATTTCAGATTCCTTGCATTTCTCAGTGGTTTCCCTTCTTTGAATGCTCTTATAAGTTTCAGATGGTTAAAGGTAAATGCTGGATTGAGAATTCATATCTCAAGGTTGTGTACATTTATCTTGTATTATTTATAGCAGGAAATTTGCTTATTCATTAGTCCTTTTATGGTATGAAGAGCTTCTTGCTTCACTAGCTTGTTTTTCATCCACCAATGACCTCTGAATCATCCAACCACAATTGCCAATATTATGATCTCATTGAATTTGAGCTTGTGGGAAGGTCTCTTCTCCATCATGAGACTATTTTAGCTTGATCAAGTTTAAGGTTCTTTAAACTTGGTTGTGTTAAATATTTGGCAGGGAGAATTTTGTTGTCCTCGTGATCTTGTTCGGCTCCAATCTAGATTAGTCGATTTTCTTGTGATGTTTGGATACCAAATAGTTTATAACAATTTTTTTGATACATTACCGGTATTAAGTTTTTGACATGCACGTTGGGTTAAAATTAAACTATTAGATTGTTAATATATTAACAAATTTTTGTATTTATTACTAAATATTTATAATGAATAAAAAAGATAGTCCCACTAAAATTGAGTCCACTGCATATGCAGTCAATTGTGTTCTTACTCAAGGCATCAGGCCACTCTTGCCAATGATATGATGCCATGGAATGGAAGGTATTGTTATTAATGAGCCGTTTTACATATATTTATGTCTAGTTAAAAGTAAACAAGAGTGTATAAGTGAAAAAGGTATACATTAATTAGGAGTTAAAGGGTGTGGAAAGGAAGAAAGGAACATATGGAGTAAACTATGGCAGGATAGCATACAACCTGCCTTCACCAGAAAGCGTGGTTACGGTACTCCAAAGCCGCAAAATGTCAGATTAGTCCCTGACTTTGTAAGTGTCGGTCAAGTTAGTCCCTGACTTTATCGAAATAGCAATTTAGTCCCGAGATTTCATTTTAATTCATATACGTCCTTATCTTTATCCCATTTTAAAGCAAATACATCCCTGCGATAATGATGGTAGGGACTAACTTGATCGATGTTCTCCTATCTCAGGGACTAAATTGCTATTTCGATAAAGTCAGGGACTAACTTAATCGACGCTTACAAAGTCAGGGACTAATCTGACATATTACTTGATTAAAAACATTAGGATATATGATTCTGATCATCAGGTTCTCAGTGCCTTCAGAGGACCTGGAATCGAAATTGCGGTTGTACTTGGCAATGAATTTGTCAAAGAGATGAGCGCGAAGGAGGACCGCTCCATGACTTGGGTAAAAGAAAATGTTCAGCCATTTCTTCCGGGAACAAAATTCTGCAGAATTGCGGTCGGAAACGAAATTTTGGGATATTGAACTTTGGGAAGTTTTGTTGCCTGAAGCAAAAAATGTTAATAATGTGCTTAATAATCTTGATTTAGCAAAGGTTATTGAAGTTTCAAGTCTACATTCAAAAGGTGTTTTTCTTTTCCTCCATCTGCATGCACTTTTAAGGATGATGTGCTACTACCATATATGAGCCTCTATTACAATTCTTCTCACAAAATTGGCTCTCCTTTTTGCATTCGTGCATCCCCTTTCTTGGAATATAAGAATGATCCCTCTGCATATTGACATTAACTATTCTCTATTCCAAGAAAATCCTGGAATTTATGATGCAAAGACCAAAAAAAATCTGTGGTGAGGGCTTATGTGTTTGCATTGTTTAATGAGAATTTGAAGCCTGGACTAACATCAAAGAGAAACTTTGGATTGTTTAAGCCTGATGGAAGCATTATTGCTTATGATATTATCTTAGTTCTCAATGTGCCGACTATTCGTGGAACGTGTTCATCTGCTTCCGGAAGAAATCGAAGAATTTCTTGGGAATCCTACAAGAGCCAATCATTCTTTTTTCTCTGACAGATGGTCAGAACTCCTTTTCTTCAAGGCATTGATATGCTACCTACTTTCATTTTCTACAATTTCTGTGATAAAAACATTCCACCTATAAAGTCCCCTTGAAAAGTAGGATCTGTTTTTGTTCATGTATGTTACTGAGCCTAGTTCTACATTTTTCATCGATTTATTGTTCAAGTATTTCTATTTAATGTACAATGTTATTATCTGAAAGGCATGCAAACTTGATCTGCTATATATTCAACCCTTGCCATTGATTTTAGTTCTCAGAATGCTTGTTTTTCATTAATTCATTTAACATGTCTTGACACTGAAAAGTTTGTATAATGAACCTTTAAATTCGAGTGTACCCTATTCCACTGTTTATAGCACCAATAATGAATTGAACCGATGCATCAAAAAGAATAAGGCTCAAAGTAGGTATATGCACAAGAAAACCTGTTGTTAGAACCTTTTGGACCACTTCAGCTCTCTATTTCCTTTAAATTCATTGAGGTTTATTGAGTTTCACCAAAGAATTTTGATGATTGCATGATATTTGAATTAAAGTGGCTTATTTTTTCAACCTGGACGTTAAGCAAGAATATCATATATTTGATTACATTCAAATGATTTAACAACTTGCATTAACAACAATTTCAAAAATGCTTTCAAGAAAACTTATGTGATTACCGTGTGTAAAAAATAGTAGTTATTGTTATGAATAACATAACTCTGTCATTAACTTGGAATGAAAAAAGTGGAATCTTAATTCATTAGTAGATTTAATTTTACATTACTATTCGCAATCTTGTACGAAGCATACAAACCTCTCATGTCGTGGAATCCGACATTTCTCTTCAAGTATCCAATTTAATAATAATTTTTTATGGGCTCGTATATAAGTCTAACATCTAGCCAATATCCCAAATTAACTTGTGGCTAGTTCATATGTTCATGCTTCAATGTTTCAAATAAAAGGTTCTTCTTAAGCTTCTTGGACAACAATGTTTATCTCGTTGCTAATTTTTTTTAATGGTTGTGAGTTAGGTCATGAATATAAAGGTCATGAGTTAGGTCCTGAACAAAGTCACGATCATGAGGTGGTACACATACAATGTGAGATGGCAAAAAATATTTCCCAAAGAAGAAACAAATCTGAGCTCCAAGAGATAAGGCACGGGGGCTTTCCTGATCCTAGATGATTGCTTAGGCCCAATCACATATTGCTTCATGATCTAAAATGCAACTTAGAGATTCTTGGATCAAATAACAATGCAAGAGCTTCTTCTCCTCTCTTCTCCCCTTCTACTTGCTTTTTTTGTTTTCTTCTCTTCTCTAAGTGTGATAGCGGTAGAAGGGGAGGGAGATCTTATCCTCCCTCCCCTTCCTTTAGAAGGTGTGCTGGTTTTTCTCTCCCAGTTAAATCTGGGTTAAATAATCTTACATTTGTGCAAGTGGTGTGATTTTCTTCTCTCAGTTTCATTTGGGTTTTTGTTTTGAGTGTGGGAAGACATTTGTATAGTGTTTGTTTGTCCAGATCTAATGACCTTCTTATTTTCTCAAATAACTAAGAAGTTTGATATTCGAGACAGATCTTCCCTTCCAGCAGATTTCAGTTTTATCTTCTGTCCAGTGGCTCTACCTCCACAGATCTGAGATTCTCTGTCGCCGAAATGTGCTTACTTCCGGCATCGATGAGATAGTTATCTTGGAAACAAAGACTGTTGAATCTCTGGTTAAAGTTCGAAGCTGGATATTGCTGAGTATCTAGTCTTTCTTAGCAATCTTTAGTGTATGAAAAATATGTGATTTGTTGCTGTAACGTTGGATCTACTTGTACTATTCTAGGTTATGAAATGAATTACTCCCTCCGTCCCTAATTATAAGGTCCTCTTAACACTTTTATTTTGTCCCTATTTATAAGACCCTTTACCAATTTTCAATGAGCATTAATTATTTTTTTTCACAAACACCCCTATTTATTTAACACTTTTTAGATTCCCAATAATATTAATAGAGGTAATTTTGAAAATACATATCAAAAGTTCACATTTTCAATACAATTTACTAAATTATTTCACTTTCTTAATGGACGTGAAATCTCTCAAGAGAGTCTTATAATTAGGAACGGATGTAGTACATATTTTTCCTCTAAAAAAACTTAGATTCTTGAGTGTATACAAACGTTGTGGATGGCATAAAGTTTATTTAACGATGTGGGATTTAAGTCACGTTGGACTATCCGCATACTACTGGTAAAGGTATGAACAAAGTAAGATTTACTTTACGAGTGAATGGGAATCTTAGAGCACTTACATTGGTGCAGCTGTACTAGGTTCTTAGGATCTTAACACATAGAAGTAAAATATTAGTTGAGTTAGCTTATATTTTAGAGAAGTGAAAAAAATACATGAACAAAATTGGGGACCTTAATTACTTAGATTTGAGATTTTGTTATAATTTTAGGATATATTAGTTGTTAAATTAATTTGTAAGTTCTTAAACTATTTGGAAATTTTTAAATAAGTGTTTGAGCTTTCAAAATTTGTAATCAAATCTTTAAATTTTAAAATTATTTGTAATTGAGTTTTTGAACTTTAAAATCTATAATTAAGTCCCTGATTTTTAAAGTTATGTATAATTGAGTCCCTATTCATTTTCATTAAATAATGATAACTATTATTAATAATCAATAATTATTATTTGTATTTCATTTTTTATTCTACTACCCAAAATTTTTTTGATCGGTCCCTGTGACAATGAGAAAAAGAAAATGTCACAGCTATGAGAAACATTCTTATTTCCATCGAAGAATAGCATCACATACCGTAGTATAAAACTATAAATCAACATCAAAGTGCCATGGATGAATGCTCTTTAATCTTTATTCTTCTTTTCTTCTTTATTACTGTAACACTCAACCATGTACCGTAGGCTTGATTAGGCATTCTATTTTGTCTGTACTATGTTGTTGTTGGCCTTTTGTTTTTTCCGCATTCCACCATTGTCAACTGTCAAGCATGTATATTTTGTGTACAACAAAGAGAATCCATGGGAAAAACAGACCAAATTCTTTTTCCCAATAGGATTAGTAGGTTGACATTTATGAAGGAGCAATGATAATGCCACCACATCTTTACACTCAGAATCTAGAACTTGTTCAATCAAGAGTAAGATTATTCATATACACTATACAGTACTAGTACTCCTAATAATTAATAAAAAGTAAGATTATTCTGGAATAACTATCACTAATTTTTTTTAAAAGATCTTGAAAAGCATTTAATTTTAAGTTGTTTTTGAACAGTAATAAATCAACACCATTTGATTTCAAAAATGTTTTTAAGGAAATTTAAATTGCTCCAAGAGTATTCTTATGGTCTATTATGCAAAACTAGCTTGCAGTTATAAACTTGTAATTTGTATTTGTGAGCTTATAGTTATTTAGCTGATTATTTGAATAGTGTTGTTCGACAAAATGAAACTAGCTTTTGATATAGCTGAAACTAACTTATTAAATGACCAAAAAAAGCATGCAATATTATATTATTTATATTTTATTCTTTTCATTTTTTTCTTTATTTATTAAATAGATAGTTAATTAATTAATTGAGTATAGAAATGATTAAATTCTAATTAATTAAATTAGTTTATTTCTTTATTTATTAATTATGTTGTTAATTCATTAATTATAACAAAAATTTTAAATTATAATTAATAATTAGTTAAATACACAATTAATTAAAAATTAAATTATCATCAGTGTATTTTAATTTGCTCACAAAACTCTAAATAATAAAAGAATTTTCTTAATCTCAGCTCTCAAGGTTGAGGATAAAAGACTAAAAGAAGTGTATTTTTATAGAAAAACTAAACATTTAATTATTCAAGTGATAATGGACTTAATTTTTCTAGATTTCTTTACTATTATTTTTAACTTCTTATCCTCAGTCCTTTAAGGCTGAAATTAAGCAAACTCATAATAAAAATATGGAACCCAATTATTCTACCATAATATAAATTATACGGAACCAAATTACATGCAACCAAGTTGTTGTACCAAACATAACCTTAATTGATAAAGTTATGAGACATAAAATACTAGAACTTAGGTTCAAACCTGGACAACAACGCTTTCTTTTCTTCCCTCATTAAAAAAAGAAAAAAAATATTTGTGAATAAAAAAATTGATGGTAAGTTATTTTTGCTTAATCAAAAATTTTAAGTTTATGTCTTTAGGAATAGAATTGTATTAAAATTTGGTTGGAGAGATTTGTTGCCCATATATGTATGTCCTACCCAATTAGAACCAAATTGTTTTCAATGAATGAAAGATACATATTATATAAAATTTACATTGAAAATTAAATTCTTCCCTACCCCAAATTAAATTTAAGTAAAAAAAATTAATTTGTCCCCCATAAATGTTGCAATATTAAATAAGAAAGTATACTATTCAAAGTTTTGATGCCCATGTTCTTTCGTGTTCTAGAAATATGTAAATACATATTTTAGAAGAAAAAAAGTTCCATGCATCACAAAAGCATTTTATGCATGACAACCTTTTTAAAACTTTTCTTTCTTTCATTCATTATTTATTTCTTTAATGTATTTCTTTGTCACACATCACTTATGGAAAATACATATATACGTGTTGTCAAAATCACTATCGGATGTAAGCCTCAAGCCCTCAAATTAAATAATTGGTCTCCGTCGTTACGCGTCCATGTGATGTTAGTTATTTGAGATATTTGTAGGTACTGCTTCTTACTATCGCCAAATAAAAATTAATAAATTTGTACATGCAAAAGTGAAAAGGTTCAATTAAAGTAATTAAGCAAAAAGATGTGTTCAAACTATAATCAATTTGTTGCATGCAGATAAGATGAGCATGGATGACTATTATTATTATTTATTAGATATAAACAATATAATATGTTGCTGAATGCGGGTAACTGTCAAAATCAAATTAAAGTTTGGTTAACTAATTCTCAACTTAATTACAACTATATATTAATCCACCAACTACAATATTTTAATCCACCAACATTAGATTACAGTTACGGTAAAAAAGACAATCAATAATTGACACAAATCATGAATTTTACATTTGTAGTTGTCATGTTGTTGCAAAAACATTTAAGCACATGTTATGCTTGGATTGCATAAGATATAATGGCCACTTCTCAAGTACTACATTATTGGTCCTTGCTTTAACATTTGAAAAGCCTTTTTTTTTTTTTTTTTGAGGTATGATTATATATATATAGTGTGGTCCTCGAGGTCGAGTATACGGTTCTTGACTATAAATAAATACTTTAACAAAAAGAAAAATTAAATAATTAAGGGACTATATAAGTCTCCATGTGTATATCATTTTCAAAGGCAAAACTGGATATAAAAGTTTTATACACGAGTGATGGATGCTTTTGTTATATGAAGATTTGCAAATAAGGATTTGATTCCTTTACAACCTAGTCAATGTATCACAAGATTAATTATCTAACACGGTCTCTCTAATTTCGTTGGATCGTACATTTTTTTTAGGTTTATTAATATTTAGTGGCTAAATCTATTCTTCTTTTTCTTTTCTCTTTTTTCCTTACCTTTTTTTCTTCTTTTGTGGCCATAGTACGACCTAGTTGATTATTCGCATTGCTTTGGTCAAATGGTGGAAGTCCTGAATCAATTTGATATTAGCCCTTGGAGAATATGTTCATGGAATCTTTGAGTGAAAGTTATGGGAAACGAGAGATTATGAGACAGCTCATTACTCTGAAAAATTTATACTTCGTGAAATTAAAGTGAGGTCGGCACCGTTTTGAAAGGTAGAATGCGTCCATCTGTCTTATTGCGTAGGGAATAATAATCAAACTTTTTTTTTTTTTAAATAAACTACGACTCACTCCATACGTTGAGTAATTTATGCATCCATCACCAATTTAAGTTGGCTCAAGTGAAAGAGATTTTGGTCACTTAAGCACGAACTCCAAAATTTGATATGTAAATTCATGTATGTTTAAAAATAATTATTAAGGAGTTCATGTTTAGGTGCTTGAACTTATTTTGAGAGATTAGCTAGCTAGTATTTCATCTACTGAATAGGAGGAAAGAAACCAAAATTTATGTATATATATAGAAGTCAAAATTTTGCTTAAGCGAATGGTAGAAATACATCTAGGATGGGCATGAGTACCACGGGCGCGGTGCAAATAGTGCCATACTCATGTCTATATTGGCAAGTGTTTCCGGGTTTTAAATTTTTATTATATAATTAAATGTAATAGTCATTGTATATAAAAATAATTATAAGATAAATAATAATAATATATATATGATAAATTTTTGTCATTATAATTTAATTTTTAAAATTCATTATGATAATATATATAAATAAAAAAAGGCTTATTTAAGTTTTTGGTCCCTGAAAGTTGATCGAGTTTTGGTTTTAGTCCCTATCTTTTTATTTGACCGGTCTTGATCCTTAAAAGTTTAATTTTTTTTTGTTTTGGTCCCTGCCGTTAGGATCCACCGTTAATTGATGACGTGGCTAACGGAGTGCCACGTCAGCATGCCATGTGTCTTTTTGTTTAAAGTAAAAGATCCCTGAAAGTTGATCGAATTTTCGTTTTAGTCCCTATCTTTTTTTTTGACCGGTCAAAGTCCTTAAAAGTTTTAAAAAAATTTGTTTTAGTCCCTGCCGTTGATAAAATATCATTAATTGTTGACACGGTTAACGGATTGCAACATAGCATGCCATGTATCTGCACTATATGACATGGATAACCTAGCAAGGCAAGCAAAACTCGCTACACTTACATGAGTCTAATAACTTAAAAAAACTCATAGTCATCATTGGAGTATATAACATTCAATTCTTGCATAAATATTTTGATATGGGAGTTCAAATAAAATAAAATAGGCTTAATTATGTCACATGTCCCTGAAGTTTGGGGTACTTTTGCCAGATATCCTTATACTTTTTTTTCCAATGTCTGAGTCCCCGAAGTTACTTCTGAATTTGTCATATACCCCTACTACCAATTCTGGTCAATTTCGATGACATGTAACATCAAAATCCTAGTCCGACACAGGAGGTTGATAATCTACTGCCCACGGGATATCACATGGGCGAAGACGACCTCTCTATTTAATTCTTTTTTCCTTTTTTTATTTAACTAAAAATATAAAAATATTAAGTTTTTTAGTTTTTAAAATTTTTTTAAAAATAGGATCTTCGCCCACGGGACACCAGGTGCTTAACCTCCTGCGTCTGATCAGGATTCCGATGTTACATATTAGCAAAATTGGCCAGAATTGGTAGTAGGGGTATATGACAAACCCAGAAGTAACTTCGGGGAGTCCGACATTGAAAAAAAAAAGTATAAGGGTATCTGACAAAAGTACCCAAAAATACAGGGACCTGAGACATAATTAAGCCAATAAAATATTATAATTTTTAGTCTTTCGACCTTTCTGTTTATATAATAAACCAAATACATAATATAATTCATGTCTTATTCTATACTGTTCTTACATGCATACTGTTTTTACATGTCATCTGTCAACCTGGAAACAATTCATTAATATGCAGACCCATGGCATGCTGATTCAGTTAGTCATGTCAGCAATTAATAGTATTTTACTAATGACAGAGACCAAAATAAAAAATTTTAAACTTTTAAGGACCTTGACCGGTCAAATGAAAAGATAGGGACTAAAACCAAAATTCGGTCAACTTTCAGGGACTTTTTACTTTAAACAAAAAGACACATGGCATGCTGACGTGACACTCTGTTAGCCACGTCATCAATTAACGGTGGATCCTAACGGCAGGGACCAAAACCAAAAAAAATTAAACTTTTAAGGATTAAGACCAGTCAAATAAAAAGATAGGGACTAAAACCAAAACTCGGTCAACTTTCAGGGACCAAAAACTTAAATAAGCCTAAAAAAAATATATATTCTCAAAGTAATAAAAAATGCTAATATATATACATATATATATATAATATTTATTAGTAAAATATTATTATATATATGTGTAGGTATCCGCGAAACGGGTATCATAATACCATCATCACTAGCAAAAGAATAATGTAAGTATATGCTACGGGTATTTTTATGATTACATGCGGACATAAATATTTTACCCATTCCTAAATACACCATTCAATTGAAGTCAAATTACTACATATAAGAAGTGCTAATTGAAAATAGGAAGTTCACCTTATACTTTACTACTATCTCTCATGAATAGTACTATAAAATTTACACTATCACATGGGGAATTGAAAACATTATTCTTTCAAGGGCGTGACCCATAAAACAAAGGGTAGAGGTTCCCTTCCTAAGGGACACTCCAAACTCCAAACATTAGTGGAGTTAAAATAAACAAACCCCAAATCTCCAAGCAAGTATTGAAAAATGAAAATAAAGAAACCAACAAGTGAAGTACAAGAGAAGTAAAGTTCCTAATTAATCATCTGTAGTAGGGTGCACCGTAGGCTCTGAGGTAGCATCATTATCAAAGTAACTATCACCGTTGATCTGATCAAGGATGAGAACAAATCCCATGGCAAAGGCAGCATCAAAACCAGGCTTAACGCAAAGAGAGAAAACTTCTTTCCCAAGCATCACACTCGTGGTGGGGTCCACCTTGCGACTAATCTCAGCCACTGTTTCCTTAACGGCGTTGATAACGGTGCAGCAGCGTTGAGAGAAGCATCCTTCGATGTGGTACTCCTCACCTGGGCTATCGTACACCTCCACCGTCACGCTCGCTCGTGACCGTCCGATTATTGATGCTCTCTTCACGCTGAAGATTGGTTTATCACCGTCCACTCTTTCTCCTTTGAATCCTTCCCACCGTTGATGCAGACTTGGCCTCTGTTTTGCAACATTGTTAGTGACACACACAATCAAATCAATGAAAAAAATCATCTAATGGTTACAAACATTAAATTAAGGAAAATGTTTGGTTTACATCCGTATTTGACATCAGAGAGGGATACCTGCTTTTTTGAGTAAAAAGTGGTGGATCCTGTAAGAAAAAGAAACTGCAGGATCTACCAATTTTTGCCTGAAAAAACAGTATCCCGTATAGATGTCAAATACTGATGTTTATGTAAAAGAATTATTTAATTAACGAGCATGATCAACCATGTACTGTTATGAGATTTGATTTGATGAATACAACATCAACATCAACATCTATTATTCAGGCACATGATTGTACTACATTAGTTACTTACAATTTACTGCATTGTTCCTGTAAAAGTGGCTCCTTTAACGTATATTTACTGCTCCTTCCGAAATTAACTATTAAAACCACATAGTGAAGTGTTCTGATCTTTTTATAAGCATTTGATTTATTTTATTTTGTGTATTAATACCTTATCTTATTTTTAATTATCAAAATATTTAATGTAAATTTTATTTCTTTTATTGCACCAAAAAAAAAATTGGAAATGCATCTCTAATCTTGATACATTTATTGCTATTACCTATTTCAATTAATTTCTTTAGTACCCATGAAAGACATCCTTGAAAACTTATATTTAGAAACTAAATGAGTATGATAAATGATTGATTTTTATCAATTAATAATTCATGCTCTATTTTTTTAAAAATTATTTTAATTAAGATTATTTTATTGTATAAAAAATTAAGATTATTTTGTTATGTGCCCAATGACACACGTTAATAAAATTTATATTGAGAATCGATGTAACTAATAATACACATAAATTTTATAAATGTATTGATTTTCAATACAGACATATCCAATATAAAAATCCTTTAAATTATTAGCATGAAAGTATGTAACAAGATGTTAATGATTCAAAAAGGCAATGCTTTAAGTGCCCATTACTAAACATTTCGTAGTTAGAAATAATTTATAGATAAATAATATATTAATAATGACTGTACTAAAAAAATTTAAAAGGGTATATTTTTTTCTTCTAAAATTAATATATTTAAATCTATTTAAAAAAAAAGTGTATATATATATATATTCTGATCAATATAAATAAATATGTATATTTTTTTCGTCTGTATTCTTTGGCCAGTATCACTAGTGTCTCCAAGAGGACTTTTAATATCAAAGAACCCTTGAGACTAATCCTGCACGAGGTTGCCTCTCTCAACGGGATGTGTTAACTGGGAATCGAACCTGAAACTTCTTAGTCTTAGGTCTCATTCTCAAGTTCGGAAATTATATATATATATATATATATATATATATATATATATATTTTTACGCAAATGGAGTAGCATTTTATGAATAAAAATAGCACAGTTTTTTGTCCGAGATTCTCAATATGTAAAAATTACAATAACTTCGACTAATCCAAATCAAACTAAAAAACATACGTATCTACGATGGCAACACTTCTCTAATATAGATTATCTGTTTACAAACAGCCAAACTCGAATCAAGCATCTTATGATTTATAACAATTACTAGTACTATTCAACTAGAAGGGTAAATCAAATTGCGGAGATTCTGTAATGATTCCTAAATCCATTGTATTCTTTCCTTGCAGCCAACGATATACACACACTTAAATCCTAAGCAAATAAATACCTTATTTCTAAGCAAAATTGAATTATGGATATGTGCCATCACTAATTCATTTAAACCACATCAATTAAAACTTTCACAAGAAAATTAAATTAAATCTGATTTGGAAGAAGCATATGAAGATTAAGGACGGAAGAGAGAAGAGATTAGGTAGGTAGGTAGGTTATTAGGTAGGTATAGTATGTATGTAGGGTACATACCTTACGGCGAACGGTGAGGAGACAACGTCCGTTTGGATCCATAAGAACAAGCTCATCCTTAGTATTGTCCGGTCCATAAGAATCAACACGGAACACAAGTTGTCCCTTGCAATCATACACACTGAATCCATCCCCAGCAAAGAAGAGAGAAGTCTTAAGCACCGTTAGATGGATCTCTTCTTTGAACACATATGATCCGTCTTCCACCGTCAAACACTCCTTCATCTTTTGTGTAGCTGATGAAGAAACCAAAAGGGTCATTATTTGTAATGGAATTAATTGGACCGACGTAGAACAAAGCTAAGGGAAATGTTGTGACCAAATATATTTATAGTAGTGTATAATATACTAAAGTCGAGAGAATCAATGATGAGAGGGAAGGAACCTTAGCTTGAAGCTACTAAGTAATTATTAAGCTTTTTGGCATGTGTGGACGTGTGGGGTGGGTTTTGTTATTTGTGGTTGTATGAAGGTAAAGGAAGAAGCTAAGGGTGTTATTGTTATCGTCAGGGATCCATAACAATAGTGTATGTTACGATTTGTGGGCACGAATTAAATAATAATAATAATAATAATAATAATAATAATAATAATTAATAAAAGTGGGGGGTGTGGGGTATCGGGTGTGCGTGCCCATGGAAATAGGACCATGCATGGCCTATCTCTCTGGTCGAAAGCAAATCTTAGGGAGCGAAATAAATATCTATAAAGATGATGCCAAACAAGTTTAAAAAAAATATTTTTTGACAACTTAGATGTGTACACCCTTTAAAAAAAAATTGCTTAAATATCAAAATGGTCCATATAAAAGTTGATTCTTTTGAAATTGATCCTTGTTAAAAAAAAATTGGTTTTGGTCCCTACATTTACAAAACGTTTTGGTTTTGGTCCCTCTTGTAAAATTTTGGTCCCATAATTATGTTGGTAGTTTGTTTTGGTCCTTATATTATTAAATTTGATAAGTTTTATTTGGTCCATCTGTTACTAAATTTCATAGGTTTTGATCCCGCTACTATCATGGTTTTTGAATTAATTCTTTTATGTAATAGAAGTTGTTTTTTACTCTTGAGAATTAATGCAAGAATATCATTCTTAATTGGTCATTGAATGTGATACATTACATTTTCTGCATTTTCCATCCATAACTAACATGAGGGACCAAAACCAAAATGTTTTGTAAATACATAGACCAAAATCAAAACGTTATGTAAATTCATGAACCAAAAGCAAAAGTTTTTTTTTACAAAGATCAATTTCAAAAATGACAATATTTGTAGGAACCATTTTGTTATTTAAGTAAAAAAAAATAAAATTGCAGTACACGTATGCAAAGTAGCGAGCGTGTTATGCTTGACAGTAATTCACTGCTCTTCTATTCGTGATGCACTGATGCTTTGATGCTTATCTTTAAGTTTTTTAATTCAAACTATAAAAAGCAACAATAAATATTTTGAAAAAATGTTAGGAATTCAAGTAAGAAGTTTTATTCACATACTTTATTGTAAGAGAAATATATATTTCGAAAAAAAAAATGTGAAATTTGAGACGAATTAGGACAACCTGAGTAATAATTCGAATCCAATCCAAAAACACATTAGGCATATTTTCAACTCATCAAAATAAGTTTTAGGTGCAGAGAGATTGATGTGTAGTCCATATGGTCATGTACCAAGTCTTAAAATTTGAAAATTTGAAGTCCCGGATTTGATCTTGGGCATCGATAATTGGTGGATTTAAATATCATTCCTCTATCCTCATAAAAAAAATAAAAATACTTTGCCTCTATATATATATATATATATATATAAAGATTGGTGGAATGACGGGTTGGGTCTTATTCACCCATATATCTTCATACGGGTCGAATAATCACCAATCTTATTTAGATAAATTGATTATTAGTTAGTTATATTTATAGGCTGATTTGGTGGTCAAGATAATATAAAGATATAATATGATAAAGATCATGATAGGTTATGACTAGGATAGCTTTTATCATGTTCAGTATTTGGTACACTTAAATGACGATGACAAGGATGAGCTGGTGTGATGTTGATGATAGCAATAATATTAATGTACGAAGGTTTAAGAGGAAAAACTGCAATATCATATTTTGCTCATTTTTAAACCAACTTTCAACATAGAACAGAGAATACATTAAGCAAATATGATAGGATAAATTAACATGATAACACTATTATATTCTACTATTTTCTAAACTCCGGATAATAACATGGCAGAATAACCTATTCTATGTAGATACCTTGTAAACCATTGAGCATTTTTTTTTGGGTGAATCTGACCTTATTTTTAAAGGAAATTGCTTTTTGGCCCTCATTGTAGATTTTTTGGCCCCTATCTTTATTTTTCAAGGACAAAAATACCCTAAGCGTTTTAATCTTTCCGGTTCTACAAATTCGGAAAGATAATTTCGGTACTACAAAGACGGAGTACATTTATTTCATATTTTTGGTTTTGCTTAAACGAAATATTATTTTGGCTTTGTGGAACCGGAAAATTTAATAAATTTCGTCTGTGTAGAGACAAAATATGGTTTCCTTTTTCACCATATATATGGTTTCCTTCGGAGATGAGTTGCAATATTAATATTAATAATAACAATGGTTGCAGCAGTGGTGGTGGAAGTGGTAGCATCAGTTACGTGAGGTCGTCGAGTTCGATGGCGAGTTACGAGGCTACTACTCCTCATCTCCATTTCCATCATCATCAGGGATTGATGCAGAGGAGCATTAGCAGTCATTTGCTGCGAGAGACAAAAAAAAATAATAATAATAATAATAATATTATTATTATCTACGCAATATTTTAGGTCATAAAAAACTTTTTTTTTTTGCCCTTTATTGAGCTTTATCGCCTTCTTTAGGACTTATTACTCTGGCTGCCTATGCACAATAATAATAATAATAATAATAATAATAATAATAATAACAGTGGTGGGGTCCATCACCAGCAGCAGCATCCCTCCCCTGCTTTCTTTGCTGAGCTGCTTGAGGATGATGGTCCGGTTAGGAGAGTTTACAATACTGGTGATCTCCAGGTATATATACTTACCTACGTCATTATTGTATTGTATGTATGTTCACTTTTTAATGGGTTACTCCTTCCATCCCACATATACGGTGAAAAAGAAACCATATTCCGTCCCTATTAAATCTTCCGGTTCTACAAAGCCGGAAATCATATTCCGTTTTATCAAAACCGGAAATATAAAATAAATGTATTCCGTTTTTGTAGTACCCAAATTATCTTTCCGAGTTTGTAGAATCGGAAAGATTAAAAAGCTTAAAATATTTTTGTCCTTGGAAAATAAAAATGGGGCTAAAAAATCCAAAAAGCAATTTCCATTTTCAAAAGAGCTCGTATGACTTCGGTTTAGGCTGGGGGCTAAATAATAGAGGCCCAAAGGCCAATCTCTAGATTATAAATTTTTTTTTAGGTGATCTAGATTATAAATATTTTATGAATCAAGAATGTCTTTTTGTCGATAATTAATGACTAATTGCTTTCAAGGTGAAAATTGGCAACGACAATTTTTATAATAAGGTGGGAAAAAAAATTAAGACCACAATAAATCATAATCTGTATTTCCTTTCGATAATTAAATCATAATATGTATTTCTGTATTTTGTTATATACTACTACAAGAATGAGTGATGAATGAAAACGATCGATTGACATAAAGTGGAAGGGGGAACAAAGATTATTGGCATGCCAACCTCTCAGAAGTCCCTACCACCAAAGACCAACACCCACGCTCCAACTTGTCAAATCCAAACCAAAAATTGAAATGCTACCATAGAAATTAAACTACCATCATCATGGAATGGACCAAAATGGGGAATGATGACTATAATCATCAATTCATGCACAAAGTCAACCTCCACAACATGTATGCGGTTGGAGTTAGACCTCTACCACCGTCACAAAACACAAATTGCTCAAAAGTCATCACTTGCATTTTTTTACAAGCCAAGTTAACACTCAATGATCAGTTGAACTGTATATAGCCTTAATTGGACTTATAAGGCGAATCATAAATCATACTAATAGTAATGTTAGTCTTTACAAGTAATATTAAATTGATGTTTGACTTGCATATATGGTTTTGTTTACTTTAACGAGTATCGTTGTTAAAGTTTTTACAAATGAAAAAGAAAAAAATCACACATTTTCATTTTTTCTTTTCTCAAAAATATAAAAAACTATACATTTCAATAATTTTTCACTGCATTTATCTCTTTAACAAATGTCCTCGTTTGCCATTTAATATATTAAAAATATTATATTTAAATTTCTAACATAGACTTTCACCTTTTAATTTCTTGATCAACGAAAGTAATGACTAACAAGTGTTTTGAGTAAACCCTTTCAATATAAGTTTCTACCACTAAATTTTAAGCAAATTCATATAAATTTATGTTTATAATTTTGAATGGATAATAAGAATTTCAATCCTTATATTTTTATAACTTTTTTGTACACCCTTATTTACATTTTTTTATAAGCAAAGAATATTATTTCAGCAGAGACAGGCTACTTAAGCATTTCTTTCTTTATCTTTATCTTTATTAGATTACACCATCGATCACTTCTCTCTCTCTCTCTCTTTTTTTTTTTTAATTTTGTTTCCTATATATGCTACACCCAAAAAAATGTAAAAATCATTTTTCTAACAACTTATCTAAAAATATATTTACTATTCTCCAAAGAGTGTTTTTTTTTTTTTGTCTAAACTCATGAGGAAATAAGAGATAAAGAGTGTAAAACTCCCAAAAACAGAACAGAATAATAGTGCTCATGAAATATTCCTCAGAGGCAAACCATCATGCTTATCATTTTATGTCCACACATAAAGTTTTTCATTTAAAATATACTGTACAATTTTTATGTGTAACAAATCTTCATTTTTCATTTCTTTCTTTCTGGGTTTCAGAATATATATAGAAATGGAATATATATGAGGAGAAGGTAGCCAAGGTTGGTGAGAGCCAATGCAAGGAGAAGATGTTACATGCATCAAGACTTTTTTTTTCCATGTCAATTATGTTCAAGAAAGTTTCAAAGCTCTCAAGCTTTGGGAAATTAATGCCAAGAGGGCTTCTGAGTACTCATATCTTCCCTTTGCTTCCCCACTCTCAGCACCTATATATGGTTTTGGCTCCAACCCCTCAACTGGGTATTTATTTTAAATCCTTCAATGTTCATTACTACAGCCCATGCATGCAGCAAATCTCCCTTATTTTCCAGTCCAAATCAAATAATGTCAGAACATTTTGGTTGAAATGGCGCATGCACCTAGGTTTGGGAATGGTCTGTTACTTGAGGATAGTTAGTTGTTCAAGAAGTAGAGATTCAGTGAGGAAGATGCATGAGACAAGTTTCATTAATTAATTTGCAAAAGAGGTAGCATAAGAAGCAACAACTTCAGCATAGGTGACTAGTTGAAAAGTAAAAGTCAAAATCTTGCAATTTGGAATAATGTTACAGTGGAAGAAGGGAGAAAGTTTGACTTATCTCTTCATTTGTAGAATTTGTATAGAATTGAGAGACGAGAGAAATTTTTTTAATTATATGGGTAGCGGTGTTGTTTGTCTTGACTCTTGATTTAATTAGAATAACAATAATCTCATTTTTTGGGATTAAAATTTGTACCTCATCACTTTTGTTGTATTGCATGAAGTGATGATGAATAATAACATACTCCCTCCATCCCAATATCTTGGTAAAAAAATGCAAAAAAATTTGTCTCATATTATCTGTATATTGTATCAACGATTGATAAGTAAGGAAAACATATCTAAAAATTTTTTTTGGAGGCAATATTGAAATATGCATTAATTGTAATGATATGAAAATTTGTATGATATCAATTTGTAATTAATGAATGAATCATACATTATATTAAATAGATACTTTCTTATTTTTATTGAATTGGTTGACTTTTACCAAGATAATGGGACGAAGGGAGTATATAAAAACATTTGAAGAACACTTTTGTGTACTACTTGAGTATTTAATTTGGTCATTAATTCCAATCCAAATATGATAATATAGCAGCCCAGACAGATGAATCAAATTTTAAGCTTCTATAGAGTTCATCATAACCACATAATATATCACATAATTCCAACACTTAAAAAACGCAAATTATCAGCCAATGTACGCATCGATCACATGCTTAGAAGTCCTCCTCCTCAAGCCATCTTAGAAAACTACTATATTAAAATTGCTAATTACTAATTAGTAGTCGTTAATACTTAATAACACTGAACAGTAGTGACAAAATGATATACAGAGTGACCCTACTACCCAACTCTACTCAAACTTCACGAGTGCACTTCTACATCATTAATACACCTTGATGAGTCACGACAACCTTGAACTAGCTCCTTGATTACCATGCATGATTCAAAGATTACCTAGAAAACAAACCATGTGCAAATGAATAAGGTCCATCGCTTTAAAAGGAGTAGCTACTACATATGAGTACAGAGTATTTGACTCATGAGTGCACATGGTTCAAGATTATGCAAATACTAAAATTTATGGTGAACTTGTTTAGACTCTTGGGAAATGAAAAATTGTGAGAGAGGTATTAGTAAAATCTAACGGCGGGAAGGCTTTAGTTTTCAGTTCACTTACTATTTCTTGAAACAGGTGGAAAATCATGTTCAACTCACTTTCATGCCACAAGACCAATTTATTTTCTTAAGTTGCTGTGTTATTAAATGGGTTGGCACTCTACTTTTCACCTATCACACATTTCAGTTGTTTGTACCACAAAGTGTGAAATGAAATGCTTTTAGTATTTTACATTAGCCTCTACATAATCCACCTCCTGAAACAAGCATGGTCTTAAGCATTAAATGTGAAGAGCACTTAATTGGGAAAACTATCTAACAACCCAATGGAATCATGTTTTCTTTTTGACACGATATTTTCCAAATGATCAAAAGTAGTTGTTGCTTGTTCTGAAACCTTAAGACAGATTAAATGTAAGATTTTATTCTAAACATTCATTATCACCCCAACTTCACATGCATGATGAATCAATCAACAAATGCACTGTGAATGGAATAAAATAAAACTACATGCCCAACTTCACATACATTACTAACAAAAAAGGCTCAAACCTACCTGTATCACTGTAGACAACCTCTTTATTTCTTTCATGCTGTCATGACTTTGCTCGACCAACCTTAGCGTTGGAATGACAGAGAATAGGAACCAGTGTTTGGATCCTTGACTGCTTTAAAGTTGTCTATGCTCATCCCCCAGTGGCCCAAAATAGAATTTCCCATTTCTTTCAGTTTTGCTACATCAAAGAAACAGTTTACGTTTAAGCAAAATGAGGGTAGTGATACCAGTGAAGCATATACTCAATCCCTCTAAAATAAAAAAACACATGCACATGCGTGACTAAAATTATTCACCCTCTATTTAAAGACCTTGCATTAAAAAAAAACGACATAATTTATGATAGACCACTATGGCGTCGTTTGATCTAGGTAACCGATCCTTGGTGGGACAAAGGCTTGGTTGTTGTAATAAGCAGTGACAAAAAAATATATATATATAAAAAGTTAATAGGCCATGAAATTTATGAAATGGTTCGTCAACCCAGCTGCAACTACAATCCTATTCAAAATCAACTCAATACATCTTTAAATGATCAAGATAACCCCAATACCTGAAAGTATTTTAACAATGCGTCAAAGGGTACAAACACAAAAAGTAAACATAGACTTACTGATCATTTCTTCCTTCATCTTCTCCCGCTTTTCTGCAGCAAGGGGCTCCAGTTGGCGAATGGTTTTCCTAGCCTGATCATGTGAGGGATCAATATCTAAGGTCTTTTTCATATCTGTCAAAATAAGGGGAAAAAAAAGAAAGAAAAAAGGTGATGTTTTGACATGATGAAACTTAGCTTTTCATTAATAACAAATTCAATTTACATTTCCCTCCATCTCATTCTCTCTCTCTCTCTGAGTTTTCTCTCCTCTGTTTACACTTCTTTACATCACAAAACCATAATTACTCTTCAAGCACAATTTCTTTTAGGCACAAAATAGAAGCAGATCATCACAACTCTGGTCATAGAAGTAAGGGTTAGTGTCACCTAACATATCAAGAGGTGATGGGTCTTTGCTTCAGATGTGGAGAGAAATTTCACCCAGTACATCAATGTGTAGAAAAGCAGTTAAGGGTGTCATTTTAGGGGACATTGAAGCCTTAAATGAAGATGGGGAAGCGATAGATAAAGAGGTAGACAAAGAATCAATTTTCATTCTGCCTCGAGGACAAGGCTTATCTTCTAGGGGCATGAAATGATAAGAACTTGGATCAGTGGATGATAATAATTGTCATAATGAGTTATGAGTAGTTATGTGTTTAGGAGTAAGTTCTGTATTAGGGCTATATTGGAAAAATAAGCTCTATGGGTAAGGAACTAATCCCTTTCGGGTGTGTGGGAACCCCTCCCAACAAGTGTCGCTCCCAACAATTGAACCTTTGACCTTTGGCCTGGTAAGATGCCTGGTGATCCAGCAAGGCCTAACTACCAGATGTCCAGACCAACTCCTTGTTGGTAATCAAAGAAGTATATGATTATGGACAAAACTAATAACTAAAACAATAATAAAAAATTTGAACTCACCAGCAATGGCCTCTTCAAAATGTTCAAGTTTTTCATGAGCCTCTGCTCTTCTTACCAAAGCTTTGAGATACACAGGATTCAGCTCTAATGCTTTTGTGCATTCTTTAATTGTGTTTTCATATTTTCCCTGAGGTTTATTTGCCATAAGTTAAAATGAAAATATTTCAAAGAAAATCAACTAAATAAATTGCAAACAAAAAACATCAAGGAAGAAAAGATGATGTTACATTCCCAAGCAGCTTTATAGATAATAAAGATAAAGATTATTATAACATCACTGTAGAAAAGCAAAAGCAAAACTAAAATCAAATGAGAACACAGTTGAAATGCTTATCTCTAATTTGGCAAAAAAAAAAGGCCCATTATATGATGCATAATGTCGCTAGTTTCCATTCTAATTGTCTTTCACTAAAGCAGATATCTTAATCGAAGCAAATAGGGCTCGGAGTTTGCTCATGCTTATTACACTATGGAATTCATAACTAAGTACATATACAAGCTAACTTAATAGTAACTATCCTCAGATCTGAAATCTGTAAGAAATATGTTCAATGTCCATAAATAAACATTTAATTTAATTTTGAAACACACTAAACTCAATATGCTATGACCATAATGCTCAAATCATCCAGAGCGCCTGTTTCCCCTTAAAAACTTGTTAGGTTTGCAGCTCCTCTTTTCTGTCCTGCATTCCTACTCATGGTTGTTTCAAGAAAGTTCCAATTTCCGGAATGCAGGTAGCTATGCAGCATTCTTGACTTTTCATTATCCACTTTGTATATCGGTTTTGTTTTTTACACAGTATCTTATCCTCGCCACATTTGTACTTGCCCTATCTTCTCCTTTATTTTAATACTAAAAATAATAATTTTAATTGACTGAACTCAAAATAGTTTTATGCTTACACTTCCATATTAGTATTTAATAGAAAAACTATATGAACTGAGAACAAAATCAACTTTGAACTTCTACTAGGCATGAGCTACCAAGCAAAAAACATGAGTTCAGTGCATATGATTAACATGAATGGAAGGGCACAATACAGGAATCTGTTGACACTTGACAATTGCTATTCTCATTAATAACAAAAAGGAAGAACATACCAATTTCATAAAGCACACAGCACGATTTGCATGGCATACTGAGCGTATTTCCACAGATGAAGGTATGTCCGATGCAACTTGTAAAGCAAGTTCGTATTGAAATAATGCCTCCTCAAACTTACCATCTACAAAAAGTTTGTTCCCTTCTACCTTTGCCTCATTAGCTTGAACCAATGCTTTCTGTTAACATAAAGCAGTAGCACTCTATCACTATCTATTCATGAGAAACCAACTATCATTTTAATAAACAAAATAGAGATAAAACCAATATTAGAACACTGACAAACAAATTGCACAAAAAAATCTCCATTGTTTAGCCTTTTCAAATCTTTTTTCCACTATTGAGAGAGGAATAGCTTCTATTTCTTTAAGAAAAGCTCATCAAAACACAATAAATTGGGCTATGTTAGACGATAGAAATGGATGGAATGAAGCAGAATGAAATAGAACGATACAAGGTTCCAATATTTGGATCGTTCATAAAATAGGATAAAATGGAATGGGTATACAGGTATTCTTCATCCCTCCCAATTTGGGAATATGGGATCAATTGCAAATGAACCAAGTTATCAGTCAGTCCATTATTATATCAAAGTATCCACCAAATAATCATGGTGTATAGTAACTTTGTTACATTCCATTCCATACCATAACATAACAATTGCACTCTTTGTCCTCCCTTGAATGCAACTAATTATGCAAGTAACCCCTCCTCCTCCAACTATGAATTACATACATATACGGAAAAATCCAATCCATGCTTTGAAACTCACCAACGTGAGTCCTATCAAATCATGCATTGCAGCACATCAATGGGGCCAACATACATAAATATTTAAAGCATGACATTCTTGTAGAAATGAATGGTCCTCGGGTTTTAGCTTCCTTTTCCAAAAAAGAATAGCATCTTCCTCAACCTATTGATCATCTCATCTCAAATGCAGAGGTCAAGATAGTCCCTAATAGGCTAATACTATCAACTAATGATTCATTCAATTGTTGTCATGACAATGATTACTCCCTCCAGTCCTATTTATAAAACCCTTGTGGGGTTTTTCACTCCCAGCAACGAAAGTGGATAAATTTGTTAGTGGCATTGGAAATGTGAAAATTTGATATACTTTTTCAAATATACTCCTATAATTATTATTGAAACTATAAAAAGTGTTGTATAGGGGTGTTTGGGGAAAGAACTAATTCAATGCTATTGAAAATTGAAAAGGGGAACCAAAACAAAAACCCAAAATGGTCTTTATAAATAGGATCGGAGGGAGTAATTTGGAAATCGGACCTGCATCAGTTCCTCCTCAATGTTTGAAGCATCCTCGGCTGAATCGCTAGTCGGAATAACACCCTGCTCCAGCTGTTGTTCATGGAAGCTATCTCCGTCATCCTCAGAAGATGATGATGATGATGATGATGATGATGATTCAGCGGTTGGTGCTTTGGAGTTTCGATCCTCATTCTCTTCGCGATCAATCATTTTTTCTCCAAGGTACTGAAATAAAAACTTTAATATATTTCTAAGGAGAAAATTTATTAAAGCTGAAAGTTTTTAGTTTTTTTTTATATTACCCTGCCCATAAAAATTTGCGACAGATAGACGGGTCCATGGCATGCGCTCAAATTGCCATTACTAAGCATATGTAATAAGCTCATGCTTATGTTAATGCTTATGTTAATTTATATGCCTGTGTAAGCAAAAAAAATAGGCTTAATTATGTCGGACTCCCCGAAGTTACTTCTGGGTTTGTCATATACCCCTACTACAAATTCTGACCAATTTTGCTGATGTGTAACATCGAAATCCTGATCAAACGCAGGAGGTTAAGCATCTGGTGCCGTGGCGAAGTTTTTTTTAAAAAAAAAAATTAAAAAAGTAAAAAACTTAATTTTTTATATTTTTAATTAAATAGAAAAAAAATTGAATAGAAAGGTCGTCTTCGCCCATGTGACATCACGCGACACTAGATTATCAACCTCCTGCATCGGACTAGGATTATGATGTTACATGTCATCGAAATTGGCCAGAATTGGTAGTAAGGGTATATGACAAATCCAGAAGTAACTTCGAGGACTCAGACATTAAAAAAAAAAGTATAAAAGTATCTGGCAAAAGTACCCCAAACTTCAGGGACATGCGACATAATTAAGAAAAAATAATTTACTCTCATGACAACTTTTTTGTAAACATGTATGTTTACTCACTCAGAAGAGACATGATCCAAGCATAACATTGGGGTTGGCCTAACAAAATGCAAAGTTGTTATTACATGTTTCTTGAGAACAATAAATGCATGGTTAAAATAAAAAATTTGATAAATTCTATCAAATACTTTTAAAATCATTAATTTAAAAATTAAATATAATGAAAACTTATTAAAAAAATGTCATTTTTTATATATTTTTTTTTTGATAATCAACGGGGCTACCGCCGAGAAAAAACTAGATTAAACGGGGAAAAGCAATCCCGTAGGCATCCTCACAAACAAGAGGAAACAAAGCACGGGGACACTGTGAGAAAAAATTACAATTAAAACCTACAGAAGAATGGCCCATATTTGCCAAAAAGTCTGCACATCTATTAGCTTCACGATAAATATGAGTCAGCGAAACATGCCATTGAAGACTCCAAAACCTTCGTATCTCACAAACCAACGGGAGGCAATGATGATTAGCTGCACAATAACGGTTGACCAACAATATTGCTACTCTGGAATCCATCTCAACCTCAATATGCATAAAGCCAAGCTGCTGCACTAGCCGCAAACCCCAAAGTAAACCCCACAACTCTGTTTTTGTTGATGTACATGACCCCAAATTACATGTGAAAGAAGAATCCCGAATTAACCCTCCACACGCAGCAGAGTGACTATTCCGACGAAAGGAACCATCAACATTAAGCTTTACATTACCATGTTCAGGAGGTCTCCAAGACACTAAAACCTCTTTCTTAAAATTTTGCAAATCAATATGAAAATTCGCAGCCTCACTAATAAACCGAGAATAGGATAAAGCTTGAATCAAAATATCAGTGAGCTTCATGCGATTTTGGTTAAAAACCAAATCATTTCTACTAGACCATATTAAAGACACCAGCACGCCAAAAAGGATAGACCAATTAATATCAGTGGAGCCAATACCTGTACTGGAAAGATTCAGAAGAAGCCAGTTGTAAGTTCCGGTCATGAAAAATCTCGCCCATGCATCTTCATTAAGCACCATTGTCCAAAGCTCTCGAATCTCCTCACAATCTCTAAGCATATGCATCAGAGTTTCTGTTTCCTGGTTGCACCGCGGACAAATAGGATCATTCCCCATATTGCGCTTACATCTCTCGGAATTAGTAAGTAATCGCTCATGAGAAATCTTCCAAAGTAGAGCACGGATGCGTTGAGGTCCCTGCCACCTCCAAACCAAACGAAACAGAACATTATTTCCTGATAAATTTCCAGCCAGCGAAGCATCATGAAGAAGAGGAACCGCAGAAGCTATGGAGAAGACACCATCATTCTCCTTTGCCCAAGTTATTGAATCATCACCAAACTCAGATGAAGGGGGCACCACTGCAGCAATAAGAGGATAAAACTGAGAGGGAATAACATCATTCAGAAGTTCCCACCGCCACCTTCCATTTTCCACAAAGTCTGCCACAACATGAAAACGGCACCAAGCAGGTATAGAAATACCTGGAATATGCACCAGAGGAGGAGTGCCAGGGATCCAAGCATCTAACCAGAATCTAGTATTTTTTCCATCACCCAAAACCCAGAAAGAATTTTCATAAATTTTATGACAAACTCTAACCATAGCTTTCCAGGTCATTGAAGCTTGTGTAGTGAGAGCCTCATGAATTTTGAACACATCAGAAACTTTGTATTTAGTTGTCAAAGCTCTAGCCCAAAGCGCAGTTGGATTAGTAATGAGGCGCCAAACCAGTTTCATCATATACGTCTCATTAACTGTCCGCAGCTTGCAAAAGCCCAATCCCCCTTCCTCCTTCGGCTTACATATTGTATCCCACGAGATCAAATGGCATCTTCTTTTTTCACTTGAACTCCCCCAAATAAAATTCCGACACAATTCTTCAATCTTGTCGCAAACCGAGGCTGGAATCGGAATAGCCTGCATGATATAGGATGGTATACTCATGATACAAGATTGAGCAAGAGTAATACGTCCTGCGAATGACAAAGACTGCATCCTCCACCCAGAAAGTTTCTTTTTTACCTTATCAATTAAAAAGGCGAAATCCATGCCACTGCAGCGTGAGGATTTTATTGGAACCCCAAGATAGGATCCAAACTCACCTGCAATACTAATTCCCATAGCATCCTTAATTGCACTAGCATTTCTATCAGAAGTATTATTAGAAAAAAATACTACTGATTTATTATAATTTATCAAATGGCCAGAAATATCACAGAAAGAATCCAGTAAAGACTTGATCTTCACAGCTTGATCAATAGTAGCTTCAGCGATCAACGTAACATCATCTGCAAACATGATATGGGAGACTTTCGGCCCATTTCTCCCAATAGTAAACGGAACCCAGTCATGAGAGCTAACACTATCTTGAATTAAATGAGATAATCTATCCATGCACAGAACAAAGATATAGGGTGAAAGAGGATCACCTTGTCTAAGACCACGACCAGGTGTGAAGAAGCAGATTGAGTACCGTTCCAACTCACCCGCATAGAAAGGGAAGTAATGCATGTCATAATCAAATGAATAAAATCAGCCGGAAGCCCAGCTTTATGAAGAGTGTCCTCCACAAAACACCAGCGAACACGATCATATGCTTTAGCCAAGTCTAATTTCATTGCCATAAACCCCTTCTTCCCTGATATCTTTTTGAAAGAATAAATGACCTCCTGTATAAGAATGACATTGTCAATTCCTTGCCTCCTAGGAACAAAACTACTTTGCGTTTCAGAGATTAGATTATCCATAAAAGGAAGTAATCTATTTGCAATGATCTTAGTCACTACTTTATAGATTACATTACAAAGAGAGATAGGCCGAAATTCAGTAATACATTTTTTATATTTTAGGATATACATAAGAATATACATTTATAATTATTTTTTCAACTTTAGTAATTTAAGGAGAATTGTAAGCAAGATTCAAAAAAGTGTAACTTTATATTAAAAAACAATGTTTTTTTTTTCCTTTTTGATAGATAATTTTTTTTTGTTTTATTTTTCACGAGGAAATAAAAAAAAAATGTATTTCATATTGCTCTATTAACAAGTATCGTTGTTAAAGTCTACAAATGAAAAAAAAAATCTCACATTTCCATTTATTCTCTCAAAAATATAAAAAACTACACATTCCAATAATTTTTCATTCCAATAATTTTTCATTGCATTTATCTCTTTAACAAATGTCCTCATTTGCCATTTAATATATTAAAAATATTATATTTAAATTTCTAACATAGACTTTCACCTTTTAATTTATTGATTAACGAGAGCAACGACTAACAAGTGTTTTGAGTAAACCCTTTCAACCTAAGTTTTTACCACTAAATTTTGAGCAAATTCATATAAATTTATGTTTATAATTTTGAATGGATAATAAGAATTTCAAGCCTTACATTTATACAACTTTTTTTTTACTCTTATTTACAATTTTTTTATGAGCAATGCTATATGGCTCGAAAAAAATCTTCACGAATGGCCCGACGAATAAATTTAGCCAATAAAGATCAGGATGGAACAGCATTCACAGGATAGCGGTATAAAAAACCGTTGTGCATGCCTACGAAAATGTAATTCGTACCAAATACCCTTTCCCTTTTTTTATATAAGCAAAGAATATTATTCTAACACAAAGAGACTACTTAAGCATCTCTTTCTTTATCTTTATCCTCATTAGATCACACCATCAATGATCAATCACTTCTCTCTTTTTTTTTTTTTCCTTCCTATATATGCTACACCTAAAAAAAATGTGAGAATCATTTTTCTAACAACTTATCAAAAAATATATTACTCTTCTCCAAAAACATGATAATTTCTCAGCTGAGATAAGTTTGGATAAAGAGTGCTTTTTTTGTCTAAGCTCGTGAGGAAATAAGAGATAATGAGTGTAAAACTCCCAAAAACAAAACAGAATAACAACTGTGCTCATGAAATCCCTAAGTGGCCTGACAAGTGGAGGCTTATGCATGTTAAGATGAAGAACGTGACATGTGAGAGGAAATTCTTGGTTTGGAAAATGGAATCTCGCATACTGTCTTATACCTTCTGTTCCCAAACCCATACACCTCACTGTCTCATCCACTTCCTGGTTTGAATGATTTTTTGAGTTCATCTGCCGTTTGAGTAGTTCGCACTGTCTTGTCCTTCACATCCAAGTTTTCCTGCTGGTATTGGATAATGAAATGTGAAAATAAGTTTATATCTATGAGAGAGCCAAACATTTAGTGGTAAAAATCACTTGCCTTTATCGCATGATCAGCCATGGTAGAATTGAGCATTTCTTGAATAACAAACTTAGTGACAAGTTCTTCCCCAAGCAACTGTACAAGGAATTCTTTCGGGATCTGCATGAAATTCCTAACTAAGTTATCTTCAAGAAAACTAAAGCATACATGTTAATGATGTATGGAAGTTCTGTTGCATTCATCGGTGTTCACAGGCTTGTCAAAAACAATTTCTTTTTAAACAACTCATTACTGGAGAGCACCAACTGATAGAAAATACTAACCATCCAAGTTCAAGTTTTATCAGCCCCATAAGATCTTATATTAAGGACCAGTGAGAGTATCACAGACGAATAAGCGAATAGCTTATAGATTAAAAGAAGATACTACATTATAATTCACCAAACATGGAAGCTTGATTGGAAATGGTGCACCTTCGATGATTTTCCTGGTGCAGTTCGCACAACACGGGCACAATGTATAGTTAAAATTCATGAACCGAGAGTTCTTGTGCTGCTAAAATACTAACTGAACCGTGATGAACAGGAGAATAGATCATGTGTAAAATCATATCAATGGCAAGAAGCAAGTATTAAATTTAAAAGGGCAGTGACTCTCGATGTAATTGTAAGGAGTAAAGTGGAAGTTTAGTTGCCTTTCTTTTCTTGTTAATCTCATCATCAGGTTGCATGCATGGTGTCAGAGACAAATGACAACTATAGAGGAGAGGGCAGAAAATTTTGACGTTGAGATCCAAGACCATGAGTTGGCAGAGAATGCCCACAAGGTGGATTTCTGACTACACAAATGAGCTTACCTTGGTAAAGCACTCAAGCCAAAACCAAGATCAAAATCACATATGCCAAGGATATGCAGGGCCACTTCACAATCCTTTGTTGATCAAGAAAGCATGAGAGGCATATAAAAAAGGGTCACTGTTTAGCCAAACTTTGGGAAGACACAGACCTTGATATTTTGTAATGATTATAAGCAGGTGACAAAAGGAGCTTTGGAATGCAACTTCCCTAACTTGGAAAAAAGATGGTTGTTACTTTTCAGTGAGTCTAGAACGCAGGTGGTGATACCCTGTGTTCAAGCAACTCTTGAGGATAAGGGCTTTTGAACGGGAGATGAATCTTGCAGCAGATGCCTAATGTCAAGACCATGTGTGTTCTTTCTTGGTGTGTCTACCAACATTCGAATCAAAATTTGGGCATGAAAGCAAAAAAGGTACTAATTGATAGATATGTCCAGCGTATGAAAGTGCATGGTGTCCATCAGATCTTAATATATATATATATATATATATATATATATTTTGCAGCTTCTTACCTCCTTTACGCATACGAAATCCAGGGACTGGAGGGGCAGTACAACCCAAGCTTACGAGCAACTTTTCATATATCTTTCGTGTTTGATCACCAGTAAAATCTACTCTTAGCTGCCATGTATGCCATAAAGATAGTATAACAACATCAAGCTCAAAAACAACATTATGAAGTAACCTATTATAGCACAATCCAGTAAGAATAATACAAGATTAAAGGGGGAGGGGAAAGGGAAAAGTTCAAAATTACTAAAAGTTCAAGTCCATTCTAGACTCCTAGTTTTTCAAGGTCATCAAATTGATAAACTTGATTAGTAAAATTAATAGCTCTTCAATATTTTTATTTATTTTTGCATTAGCATATCAAATCTTATGTCAACCTTGACTGAAAGCTCATCAAAATATGGAGAAATATGATATTTTTTTTCTTAAACCACGGCCTTTTGATCATTATACACTATAGGAGAAGGCAAAGACAGTTCTATACATAAAGACAAGAGGCATAAGAAAATTTCAATAGAAACATACAAGCAAAGAAGATGTAATTTCAAAATTTCAGTTTTTTTTTTTTGGTTGCTGAGTGCTCACTACACTAGTGTCTTATTTTCATCTCCTCCGGATTCTACAACTATATTAGCATCTGAGATGGCGACTGAATTGTCATCCAAATCAGTAATTGATGCTTCTAAACCTGCAACACAGCAGAAGAAGAACATAATACATTGCTTAAGCACATAATTATAACCCATATTGCAAAAATGGGGTATACATTACTATGGCCCTTACTACTGCTAGGAAATATAGAGAATATGGAACCAAAACATATTGACTATATATTCTCTACTTAAAATAAAAACTCCATCACATGTTTGAAATCCAAAAATGAAAAATGTGTAATAAAGAAAATAACCTGTTTTACTTGTAAAAGCTGAAATCTGTTAACATAAAGCAGCAGCACTCTATCACTATCTATTCATGAGAAACCAACTATCATTTTAATAAACAAAATAGAAATAAAACCAATATTAGGACACTGAAAAACAAATTGCACAAAAAAAATCTCCATTGTTTTGCCTTTTCAAAGCTTTTTCCACTATTGAGAGAGGAACAACTTCTATCTACTTCTTTAAGAAAAGCTCATCAAAACACAATAAATTGGGCTATGTTAGACTGATAGAAATGGATGGAATGAAGCAGAATGAAATGGAACGATACTAGGTTCCAATATATATATATGGATCATTCATAAAATAGGATAAAATGGAATGGGTTTCCATCCAATACAGGTATTCTTCATCCCTCCCAATTTGGGAATATGGGATCAATTGCAAATGAACCAAGTTATCAGTCAGTCCATTATTATATCAAAGTATCCACCAAATAATCATGGTGTATAGTAACTTTGTTACATTCCATTCCATACCATACCATAACATAACATAATAATTGCACTCTTTGTCCTCCCTTCAATGCAATTATGCAAGTAACCCCTCCTCCTCCAACTATGAATTACATACATATAAGGAAAAAAAATCCATGCTTTGAAACTCACCAACGTACGTGAGTCCTATCAAATCATGCATCGCACATCAATGTGGCCAACAAACATAAATAATTACATTGCCAATTTGCCATAACAAACTTAGCATTTCAACAATCAATGGCAATGGCATCCATTCCTCATCATCCATGATATTATAAAAACAACAAAAGATTACATTCATTTTCATTCATTCATTCATGGTTATATGACTTTAAAAAAAAAAAAAGAGTCTTAATTAATTAAGATTAAGATTAATAAGATAGAGATACATAATAACATTAATAATAAAAAAGAGAGACAAACAAGTACTACTACTACTACTAAGATGAAAGTGGTCTTGGTGGTGGTGGTGGAGGGAGGAGCTGATGAAGGTTGTTGTTCTGATGATGATGAACCACCTCCTGTTCCTGTTGCTGTCCATGTCCATGATTATGATTCATCACAATCTGTCCAGCAATAAAGGGATGTCCAAGCAGCCTGGACGCGGTCCATCTCCTCGACGGCTCCCTCTGCAAGCACCTCGAAACAAAGTCCCTAAACTCATTCGAAGCAGTGACCGGAGCCTCCGGCGGGGGCGCCATACATATAGCACACATCAAGCTAGCCCAATCCCCTTGTCTCCCAACCGCAAACGGAAACCTCCCCATATAAAACTCCAAGATCGAAACCCCCAGGCTCCATATATCTCCCGCGTAAGCATCATACTGCCCGTTGTTGATGTCCGTGTTGATCCTTTCGGGGCTCATGTAAGCGATGGTTCCGACGGAGGAATTGCAAGGGTCCATCGTCTGGTTCAAGATTCGTCCGACGCCGAAGTCAGCGATCTTCACCTGCTTCCGAGAATTGATGAGGAGGTTGGAAGGCTTGATGTCGCGGTGGACGATGTGGCGGCGGTGGTGGAGGTAAGAGAGTCCCCGGAGAATCTGGCGAGCAACGTCGGCGAGGTTGCGCTCGTTAGGGATATGCTTCCCCTCGAGAGAACCGCCGTCCATGAATTCGAGAAGGACCTGGATCTCGCCGTTGCTGTCGTACATGTCGTGGCACTTCACCACGTTCTGGTCGTCAACGTCGCGGAGGATCTGGATCTCGCGGTGGATCTGGCGGCGGACGGATTCCTCGTGGTGGCCGTAGATGACTTTGAGGGCATAGAAGCGGTTGGTGGGACGGTGGAGGACCTTGTAGACGGTGCCGCCGCTGCCGCTGCCGATTCGGTTGAGGCGGTCGAGCTCGGAGAAGGGGATCTGCTGCTGTTGGTTGGAGGGAGCACCGGAGGAGGAAGGGGCTGAGGCAGAGGCAGAGGCCGAGGCTGGTGGGAGAGGGAGAGGGACAGCGAGGTTTAGGTTAGGGTCTCTCTGAACGTGCAAGATTAGATTATCCTTGCGGCGGCGGCGGGTGGCAAAGGAGGAGGAGGAAGGTGGTGGCGGCTGAATCGGCCTCATCTCATGTCATGTAGCAAATAGAAGAAAAGAAAAAGAGAGACCCAATAAAATAAAAGAAAATAAAATCTCAGAATAATGGATGGTTGGTTTGTAGTTTAAAAAGAGAAGAGGCAATAGAATAGAAGAAGAAGGTTCTAGGAAAAAGAAAGAGAAGAAGCAAAGCAAAAGAAAAAGAAAAAGAAAAGAAGCAACGCTTGTTTTGTTTTAAAATTAAAACCAAACCAGGCTTAACGCAAAGAGAGATCAGATCGTTCGTTCGTGGTGGGGTCCACCTTGTGACTAATCTCAGCCATTGTTTCCTTAACGCCGTTCATAACAGCGTTGAGAGATGCATCCTCTCCTCTCCTCTCCTCTCCTTCGATGTGGTACTCAGTACTCACCTCACCTGGGCTATCTATCTATCTATCTATCTATCTATCTATCTATCGTATGAGATTGAGAACGATGTTCTCAGCAGCAAGGCAAGGCAACTAGGCAAGGCAAGGCTCATCAGCTAGATGAGAAAGAACGATGTGTTGTTGGTATTTGACTTGGTTTATACTCCCTCCGCTGATATTTGTAAGATCCTTTTTGAGTTTTTCATTTCTACCAAGAACAATGATTAAAGATGTTAGTGACTTTGAAAATGTGAAAATTTGATGCACTTTTTCAAAACTACCCCTAAGATTATTATTGGAAATATAAAAAGTGTTGACTTAAAAGGGGTGTTTGTGGAAAGAAATAATTAAATGCTATTGAAAATTGAAATGGGACCCGAAATGAGTTTTATAAATAGAACCGAAGGAAGTAAGAATATTATTTGTGGTTAAGAACTTGAGTGTCCATTGCACTTTTTGGTATTCAGACGGTTTGCTAGCTAAGCAAATGTTCATTGAGTTAGTTGCGGCTACTAAGAGCATGTTTGGTTTTTAGTTACAAAATCAATTATGGTTCCAAAATTACGTTGGATCAGAAGCCACTGTTAGTAGCATTAACATGTGTAGAATTGATTCTTGACTAACTCACCACAAAACCAAATATGCACTATTGTATTCTGATTGTAATATTCTTTGGTCTAAGTGCCTAAGTGAGATGAAGAATTATGATACTTGGAGCTTTGATAATAGGAATTAAAAAAGGAAAATATGTGAGAAAATCATTATCGTTTTTGTTGATTGCATGCATGGTTCCGTATGAAGAATTTTTTCTGCATTATTATGATTTCAAAGTTGAAACTCCTGCTGCACTCAAATGCATTTGTTTAGCAAAATTTTGTTTATTTGTTCTCTATTAACTTTTTGAGTTCATCAGGCCAGATCAGGTGGATATATGGTTGCATTTGCTGGAAAGAAATATGCAGTAAGGTCACCACCAGTTATGATTGCTGACAACAATCACACAAATACTAGTTTCACTCTTGTAACTCAAGCTGTGCTTATCTAGGAATGCCATTTTCTTTAATGACAACTCTAGGAATGTAATTTCAATTCGGTTAGTGATTCGTTCACAGGTTCTTGAATTTCATGAGGGAACCCTTCAAAACTTGTTTTGGAAGAGATTCGGTTGTGGTGCATGTACCAGTGAAAGCGTTTGCTTGAACAACCACGATTGTGCAGTGCCAAACACAAAGTGTCAAACCAATGGTGGTAGTGCCTGCAAGATAGGCATACGGTTAACATTCTCAAGGGACAGACAAGAATCTTGATGTGCTTAATTCTTGGTATGCAATGAAAAATCTAAGGCTTGAGGAACCCAAACGCAAAAACAAACACATGCTAAGGCAGTAATAAATTACTCTAGAGTGGGTTCGGGAATACACAATCACCTCAAAAAATCAAGATGAACAATTTAAAGATGGGTTCTTTATACAAAATTCCCATCAAGTGTCATATTTAAGGCCAAACTGACCCTTAAAATAACTCTTAAAGCTGTATATCATTTTGAGCAAGGCATATCATGTTGCTCCATTAACCGTCAATCTGTACAGGGAAATTCTTTTGGGATCTGCATGAAATTCCTAACCAAGTTATCTTCAAGAAAACTAAAGCATCTATAAGCTAAGCATCCAAAAAAAATAAGTATATATACAAAGAAGCAATTTGTCACAGAATATACCACCACCACCACATGAGGCATTGCAAAATAAAAAATGAGCGATAAGAGAGACCTAAAACTTAGTTTAAACAAAAAATCGAAATTTGGAAATCGGAGCTGTATGAGTTCCTCATTGTTTGACGCATGCATGCATCCTCAGGTAATGAAATTAGGTGGATATTGGTGATGGTGGAATTGGGGTTGATCGTTTAGTTTAGGAGAAGAGATTACTGAATTTGGGATTACAATGGCAATACATGAAGAAAGGATGACAATAATTACAATCATCATTAACATTAATTATGGCATTTGAAAATATATAAATGTTTATGCTTTTCCCATTTTTTCTTTTTTTAAAAGAGTAATTGATGTGGGTGTAAAATTTGGGCCAAATAAAAACCCCACGTTGGCCCGTAAGTGAATTGAAGGGGGCAATGTTTAGGAAATACTAATAGAAGAAGGTGGGGAGAAAGAAAGAAGAAGGTGGGGATATATTCTTGGTATTGTAAAAAAAAAATTGGGGTGTGAGAATTTGAGTGTGGGGTGTAAGAATTTTTTCTCAAATAATATAATTTTTCCACTTCATCATTCAACATTCACACACACCCATGATTTTATGAAATTTCCAAAACAACCTTATTTGTTTATTTTTCTGATTCGATCGAACAAAAGTCATGGAAGAAATACTTCTTCCATCATTATCTTCACATAAATAAATAATGTACGTACCTATATGACTAGAGTCATGGACGAATTAAAAGAAATTTCTTCTTATGAGACTAGACTTTGTTAACATAGATAGAAGCATTTGAAGCCTCTAATTGTTCCGACGTAAATAAAGTCACTGATCCTTCTTCTTATGAGATTTTTATATATCTTCTTTAATTTCCTGATCATGTTTCAATTGTTCCTATCCTATGAGAACACAGTCATTCGTGCAGTGACTTTCCTTAGCTTGCATAATAAATTTGGCAGAGAAAAAAATTACAACAAAGATGCAGAAAACATATATAGTGAGAAATTATGATTTGGAACAAGTTTGATGTGTGAGCTAAGTCTCCGATTTAGGGGGTGAGTGAGGTAATAAGGGAGAAAAGCAGGGTGGTGAATATTATTAAGAGGAGGAGGAGATCAGACAGATGTGATAATAGTAAGAGATGAGAGTATTTAAAATATTATATTGAATTTTAGGCTTTAAAAATCTGGGTGTTAAAATTAAGGTGAATGCTTTTTTCACTTCATTAGTTTACTTATTTTACTCTCTTATTTTTTCCTAAATTATGGAAATGTATTTTTTTATGTACTTTTTGGCCGGTACCACAGGTGTTTCCAAGAGCACATTTAATATCAATGAATCTTTGAAACTAATCACTTCTTAATCTGAGTCCCCATTCTCAAGTTCTCAAATTGGCAGCATCGCACCACTTGAGTCAACCCCCATTGATGGAAATGTATTTTCATGGTATAAATATACATTAGGAAATGTATTTTCATAATGTATATTTACATGAAAATAGATTTTCATAATGCTCACCTAAAATTAATTAATATTCCGTAATGCATGCACACGGTAGGCAGTTTACTCTTGAAAATTTTAAGGCCCAATTTTTATTTTTTGTTTTTATTTTTGTTTTGCTGATGCATGCATTGGTCCAAAATCAAGCTAACATTGGAAATTATTTTTTTAAAATCACTTTCATTTATGTTCCGCTTTTATCGATCCATCATCCATTCCTCGTCCAAACATACGCTGATTTACATGAAGGATGAAAAGTAAATAAGAAAACACAACCAACTTAATTAATTTCTCATAATTTGATCCAACTTCATTCCAAAATTAAAGGCCTTGCTACTAATTAAGCATACTACAAGAAGAGCATGATGTCACTATGTACATGAGAATTCAAAATGCCATAGAGGCGGTGATCCTACTCTTTTTTCGATTCCATGCACAACCATATAGGAATGTTCATTATTTATACATAAAATTCGTTACATCATTACTTATAAGAATGATCTGTTTTGGAAGGTGATATATATAAGAATGATGTAAAACAAATTATGTACAAATAAATATCTTCACTCCTATATATAGCTCAGGTTTGTGCAAAAACTGAAAGGGTGTGCTCTTAATTAACCTTGCAAAGCCACAAGGAAGAAAAAGAAAAGGAGAAAGGGAAGAAAAAAAAAGATCCTCGAGAATATTTATTCCACCATCATTAATTTCATTTCCATTATATTACTGATGATGCCCCGGGTATCTCACTCCTGCTGCCAAAGCACGTTGCTGCTCCATCTGCACAATAATATCATATGATTATAGGGTAATGTAATTTCGTATTGAAAGACTTAATCATGCTAATTAATGCAATTTTACTTGGAATAGTTCGTGTAATTTGTTCTTGAGATAGCAATATTCATGCTCCAGTATCTCCATTGCTCGCAAGCATCTGCAATGTTTAGGCATGTACTATACAGAATAAACAATCGCATTCTTTTGTTACAAATAAGAAATCATATTTAGTTAGCAATAATAAATAAATACAAAATCATCCTCTTACCGTTACAATTGCGGTCATCTAAAATTAGATCAAATATGTCTCACTAGAATACTTTTCGAAGATATAATGATGTTGAATTACACTTCTTTATTTTTATTAAGATAAAGATTTAATTATTAAAAGCCAAAGTATAAGACATATACTTTAATTTGACATATAAGAATTATTATACTAATACTAATTTATAAAATATGAATATGAATGTGGGAATATAATGAAGGAGGCTCCGGTGCATGTCTTTTTTTTGGTTTTCTTATTGATTTTTTTAAAATTTAATCAATTAAAAAATATTCTATGCATTTTCTTTTTTACCGATATGAATTGATTTTTATAATTTGGATTTATTTTTTTCTTTACTCTGTGTTCTTAAAAAACTGTACTGAGTAAAACTGTATTCAAAATTTACATATTATAATAAATCTGTATACGAACTTGTGTTAAAAAATATTCTGAATAAATCTATATTAAAAAAATTTAAAAAGCAAAAATAAAATTTTCACATGCACCGATACATGTTTCATATTTCCATGCATTTGAGTCATTCCCGAATATAATAAGGATTATTTATAAAGGAATAATGCATGAACAAATTAAAGTGTGAAAATGTTTAGGGGAATGTGGAAAAAGAGTGACCATGGAAGTTTGCAGGGTAAAAAGCAAGTGAGATAGTAGTATACTATTTTATTGTTTATCCCTTATTCTTAGCTTAGCTTATTCTATTGGATGTGTGCGTGACAATAATAATAATAGAATATATAAGGCAGCAGGCACACCCACCCAGCACGGTTGCTCTGTTCAGCAGCTGCACGAAATGCAACGCACACATTTGTGACTCTCTTGGCGCCAATGCTTGAACTGCTGCCCATGAATTGATTCAAATGTATCCCCACTTTCTTGTAATCGGAGAATTCCCTCTCCATCCTGCCATTATTATTATACATCCATCAATCAATTATTATCACTATATGTAGACTTCACATTATTTTATTAATCTAATTTCTTTAACAAGTTTATCAACAAAATCATAATATAATAACATATGGTATGATAGTAGCACTAGCAGTATGTGATGATGATAATAAGATAAGAGTAATGAATAATGAATAATTACAGCAATCCTCGGAGATTCGTGAGTAGCTTCTCGGATTCGTGGAAATAAATGTTGACAACCTCAGAAACAAAGTTGGGGGAGGTCTCATCTTGCAGCTGCTGTAGCTGCAAGAATTGTTCATCCAACACTCCCTGCATGAACCATATTAAACAACAAAAATTAAGCATGAAAACAACTTATGTTACTAACTTAGCTTACGTACTTTACACAAATGCAAATGACAACAACTTGTGTTACTAACTTACTATACACGAATGCAAATTATGGAGATAGCTTAAGTAACGTTGAAGCAAATTTATAAAAAAAAAAAAAAAAAAAAAAAAAACAACTATGTAAACGTAACATCATAAAATTAAGAAGAACTCGTGAAATTAAACACGATTTTTCTCTATAACATATTTTAGTGCATGTTTGGTTATGCTGGAAGTTAGCCCAAAATCAATTTTGAAATGTCAACGTTACTAACAATTGCTTCTGTTCTAAAGTGATTTTGGGATTAGAATTAATTATCGGACGAATAACCAAACATGCTCTTAAACAACCTACTTTATAACCATTGATCGGAATGAGGTAGTGTATAGTACCTGGTGGAAGAGGAAGGCAAGGAGGCGGTTCATGTCGGCCCACAAGAGGTCCGCACCAAACCCAAGCATCCACAGAGGAAGACCCGTTTTGACTAACTTACCCTAACTCGCAGGCAACAAATTAAACACCACTTAATTGAAAACTATGCACCAATTACAGGAAGAATAATAATGAGGAAGCTAAGAAGGATCAGATACTCAAACTCACTCCCACACAACCTTCTACTATCTGTATGTAGTATATCACTTAGCTTGTTAATTGTTTTAGCTTCAACTGCTGCTGTTGCGGGAATTGAATACCAACAGTATTTATAGCCTTCCACAATGGACCCCATTCTAATTAGCTTCCCTAACATAAAATTCTTAATACATAATGTTAATTAACGGCTGTTCTTACTATGGATAATTTTTTTTTGTCTTCTTCTTAAAAATAGAAAAAAATAAGACAAGTCTTTAATTTTTTACAAGAATGTTAACAAGTACTTTTAAGTTACTCCCTCCGATCCTTATTATAAGTCACATTCTAGAAGGTTTTTTTATCCTAATTATAAGTCAATTTATATTTCTTATACATTATTTATGGTTTTCTTCTTTTTTACCCTTATTAAATGTTTTGACTATTTATGTGTTTTTTGTTGTTCATTAATAAGTGTGAATTTTCCAAGAAAAGTTTAGAGGGTAAAATTGTAATTTTACAATATATTCTCATAGAATTCATAAAACTAACTACTTTCTTTCGTATGTGTAATTCGGTTAAATATGTCCTATAATAAGGATCGGAGGGAGTATTGTTTAAGGAGATTAAAAAAATTAATTTTGTATTGAGAAATGATGTGTTTTGAAACTTAATTTTCTAAAAATAAGTTATTTGTTTGTAATATTTTTTAAAAAGTATCCTTAAAACACTTATTATCATAACTTTTTTTTATAATGTGCAAAAAAATTAGTTAATGGACAATGGAATGTGTCAATGTTCCTTCAATCACTTTGATCATCTTAAGATTTCTATCACACTTTATATTACTTGAATCAACTCTTTATTGAATCAAAATGATAATCCTTACCTTTAATATAAGATTTGTTTGAAAATTTCACGTTAAAAAAAAAATTAATTAGTACTATTAGTGTTAATTTTTTCCCCGATATTTGTATATATTTATTTTGTCTTCCTTAATTTTGTATTTAGAGTATTTAACAAAACCCTAATAAGTATTCAGATTCCAAAAAAATATTAAATAAATAATGGTATTTGTTGAAAGAAATAATTAAATAAAAATAAAAAATAAAATGAGGTCTTAAAAGTTTGTGCTTGGTATAAGAAAATTACATTATTATTAAATTATGATTATTTTTATTACTAATTATAGTATGGTAAGATTATCTATGTTAAAATTATAATCAGTTTAAAATTATAATCGGTTTTCTTAATCTCAGCCTTTAGAGCTGAAAATAAGTATCCAAAAATGGTTAATATTTATTGAAAAAATAAAATCATAACTCTTTGATTTATTAGATGCATCATTTTCAAGAAATACTAACCACTTTGGGGTGCTTATCCTAAGCTCTAAGGGGTGAAGTTAAGAAAACCGTACAAATATTATCAAATCAGATTATTTAAAAAAAAACTAAAACAAATATCTCCTGCATTCCATATGTAATATTCATATAATTTTTGTCTCATGTTTCATATGTATTGTTCTTTAACAAGACCCAATACATAATTCATGCTATTTTTCTCAACACACCCATATTTATCACACTTTTTTTTTCATTTCCAATATATTTATCTCTTTTCAATAATGATTATATAAGGGCATTATAGTTGAAATACCCAAAATTCTTACATCATTTAGCCGTTTTTTAAAACTCGTGTATAACCTTAGAAAACACAACTTATGAAACGGAGGGAATACCAATCAACAACAAGCTCTACCAAACATGTTGTAAATAATGTAAAAAAATTTAAGCAAATATCTTATACTCCCTCCGAATAGGGGTGTTTGTCGTAAATAGGGATATTTGTGGAAAAAAAAAGTAATTAATGATAATGATCATTAGAAATTTACAAATGGTCTTATAAATAGGGACAAAATAAAAGTGTCGGGAGTATTAAATAGGTTCACAAGATAATTTTTTATTACTTTTTGATCAATACCACAAGTGTCAAGATTACTTTTAATATCAAAAAACTCTTGAAACTCAAATTCAAGACTTCTTAATGTCAATCTCATTCCCAAATCTTCAAGTTACCAGGGTTAGGGTACTTTGGCCAACCCTCATGCAACTCATAAGAGAATAGTATTGGCAAAAAAAAGAAGAAAACTGACTAAAAATGGTGAATATAGTACTCCATTAAGTTATGTGTGGTGTGTGGGGAGGCGTGGATTTTTAGGGCGGGGGGTAATTATCGAGGTGAATGTGTGGTATCTACCGGACCATTTTTACATGCCCCCAGGCGTTGCATATACTGACCTCCTGTTCCCTTCCCCGGTCACTTCGCATGCGCCTGTCCCTGTCCTTTCCACCTTCTTGCGGCGTTCCTCCACCCGACAACTGCCTGTACCCGGTGGCTTAGCTTCTCAGTCGGGGCCCCACTACCCCTACCTACAACCCTCCATAGTATACTCTAAAATGAGTAGATTGGAAGTGGGAAGAGAGAAAATAGGAAGAGAGAAATAGGGAAGAGAGATTATGGTGAGAAAATGAGTAGATTTTATGGTTGTTTGGTTTGAGAGAAAATGAGAAGAAATGCGAGAGAGAGAGAAAAGTTGAGTTTTCTCTTCTTTTGTTTGGTTGGAGAGAAAAGTGAGAAGAGAGAAAACAATAAATTTGTTGAAAGACAAATATACCCTTTGTTTTACATAGCACAAATAAATATTTGTTCTCTCTCTTTTTTTTTCTCTATTTAACATAACCAAATATTTTTTTCTTACTTCAATTATTTTTTAAATAATAAAAATTCTAGATTCAAAAATATATATTAAAAAATTGCATCATTTTTTAAGGTTGAAGATAAAAAATAATTAAGAAACATAACTGAAAAACTAAGGTTGAAGATAATAAATAACTAAAAAAAACACAGTTAAGAGTATTGCAAAAAAAAAACAAGTAGAAATGTGTTGGGAGCAGTTGGGCAAAAAAAAAACAAGTACAAATGTGTTGGGAGCAGTTGGGCAGTGGAGAGCATCACGTAGTAGAAAAAAAAAAAGGTAATTTGGGCTTTTCAAACATAGTAGTGTGTTTTCCTCCCAAAATCTTGCCTCATGAGGGGAGAAAAGAATTTTGGATGGATCCCACTGATTTTTCTCTCTCTCCTCATTTTCTTTGCTGCACCAAACAAAGGAAAAGTTAATTTTTTTCCCATTTTCTCTTCCCCCATTTTCTCTTCCCCCAAAATCATCCATACCAAACAAAGTGTAAGTGGAGTACTGTATTTCTTTTCACTAAACATTCATTGATCTCTTTTCTATAAGTACGTAGCAGTATTTTCTTAAACTCGTCAGCTCTAATATATGCTACCTGCCTACCTCCTAAGTCCTATCCTATTTATAAGATCTTCTGGTTTTATACTCTCACTAATGAGAGTGGATAAATTTGTTAATGACATTAAAAATGTGAAAATTTGATATACTTTTTCAAAACTTCCTCTATAATTATTATTGAAACTCTAAAAAGTGTTGACTAGGGGTGTTAGTTGAAAGAAGTAATTAAATGCTATTGAAAATTGAAAAGAGATCATATAAATAGGACCAAAATAAAAACTCAAAAAGATCTTATAAATAGGACCAGAGGAAGTATTACCGATTAAATTAAGTAATTGAAAATAGAAAGTTTATTAAATTTTACTTATATTTAAAATTATTAACGAAACATTTTTATTTGCTTCTATTTAAGATCAAAGGGAGTATGTATCCCATTATCCCGACCCTCCCAGATCATGCATATCTGGATCTGAACCCGTACGGGTACTCGTTGTCAAGCATGTCATCGGGTCTTCGGGTTTCAATTATATTTTTAAAAAATAATTATTAAAATTTTAAGCTTATGTTTTTTTTAACAAACATAAAAATTCTCTATTTTTACTTGTTAAACACTTGATATATCGTTAAACAATTCACAAACAAATTCACTTAGAAACAAATTCTCTCACGCAAACATACTTAAATTCCAAATTAATTGAATAATAAGAATTTTTCTGCTGATCTGGATACCCACGAGTTCGATACTCCATTATCTGGACCCAAACTCATTCCGAGTATTAGCCGCGGACACCCATTTTTATATACCTGCATATCCATTTTTGGATCCGGACCCATTACGCCATTACGGATCTTATCCGCTACTACTTGGGAGTACAGATCCAATTGCCAAACCATGATTTCCTTTTCAAGGTTTGGTTCTTTGAATATTGTTGTTGGTGCACTTTGCTCTTAAAAAAAAAACTTTGTTTATACACTTATGATAGAAGACACTAATCAACTTAATCTCACTTTAATTGTTTGTAAATCTAAGTAGTTTGTTTAATTCTTCAAGTATTTTGATTTATTCTTTAATAATTAATTTGAGTTTGTTGTTCGAATAATTATCTCAAGAAAAGAAATTTAACAAAATAGTGCTAATTAGAAGAAAAAAAAAAGACAAAACAAGCTAATGTATATGATATCTTAAAAAATAAGTTTAAACATCTCACAATATTAAACTTGCTATTGAAGGCAAAATTATTTATGGCATGTTTGGTTCAAGTGTCAAAATCAATTTTGTTTCCAAAATCACTTTGGAACAGAAACAACTGTTAATAGTGTTGATATTCCAGAATTGATGATGGACTAACTTAGAACCAAACATGCACTTATTTTCATTCCTTAACAAGTTAGATTTTCCAAATTATATATCTCGTGTATTCCTTAATTTTTGTTTTTTTCGATTTTTTATTTATTTATTTCATAAATTTTGTTTTTCTTTTTATAATTTTAATGGATAATCATTTTTTCAATTATTCTTTTATTACATTATTAATTTTACTTTTATTCTTTTCATTATTCATAAACTACTATACATTGATTAATAAACACATTTTGTTAATAAAAATTAAATAAAAATATTTTGAATAAAATACATATAAAATTTACGATAATTAACGTTTCCTTGATACGTATACACAGTATATTATCTTTAAAAATGAAGTGTTAAAAAATTGAGAGAGCACTGTGGTTGAAGCTGCCAAAGTCAGACTGTGACTCCCCTTTCACTTCATTCACATCCTTTTTCCACTCTGGTTATTTATTTACACTTTCTTTTCCATAACCTTTTTCACTTTCCCTAGAAAAACGAAGCTAAGGTAAGAAAAGTAGAAAACCCTTCATTGAAATCTGGGCTTGACGCATAGCAGAGGTGAGCAGTAATAACTATTTTAAACGGTAAACATGTCTGTGAGCAGTAAAGAAAAGGTAGTGATGAAAAGTTCAGCCTGGCACGAGTCCAAGTACGATAAGATTAAATTTTTGTCTTTTTGTGAAGTTTTTAATGAGAAAAACTCTTTCGGTTAATATAAGAATTTTTTAAAAAATTTAAATCTGAAAAAAATGTTACTGCATATGATTAAGCTTTTCAAAAATGATGATGATGGGGTAAACTCAGCTGCCACTTCACGGGCAGGGGAGGAATCAAGCACAAAATTATAGGTTAAGTTGTCCACTCTTCCTATTTATATACTACCTTCATCCTAATACTCTCTTGACACGTTTATTTATTTCTTATTCCGTCCGGTCCTATTTATAAGACTTTTTTGAGATTTTTCACTCCCACCAAGGAGAGTGGATAAATTTGTTAGTGGCATTGAAAATGTGAAAATTTGATATACTTTTTCAAAACTACCCCTATAATTATTATAGGAAATCTAAAAAGTGTTGACTTTATACATATGGGTGTTAGTGGAAAGAAGTAATTAAATGTTATTGAAAATTGGAAAGGGGTCTTATAAATAGGACCAAAATAAAAACCCCAAAAGGGTCTTATAAATAGGACCGGAGGGAGTATTTATAAGATTTTATATTAATTTTTAATAATCATTAATTACGGTTCTCCACAAACATCCCTATTTATTTAACACTTTCTAGATTCTCAATAATATTAATAGGGATAATTTTGAAAATAACATATCAAAAGTCCACATTTCCAATACAATTAACTAAATTAGTAATCAACTTTCTTAATAGACGTGAAATCTTCCAAAGGGATCCTATATATAGGGATAGAAGGAATATCTTACTACTCCCTTCTGTCCTATTTATAAGACCCTTTTGAGTGTTTTCACTCCCACTAAGAAAAGTGGATAAATTTGTTAGTGGTTTTGGAAATGTGAAAATTTGATATATTGTTCAAAACTATCCCTATAATTATTATTGGAACTCTAAAAATTGTTAACTTTATAGGGGTGTTTTTGGAAAGAAGTAATTAAATGCTATTGAAAATTGAAAAATGGTCTTATAATAAATAGGACCAAAATAAAAACTCCAAAATGATCTTATAAATAGGACCGAAGGGAGTATTTATCTATGGCATTTAGAAATTTAAAAATACATTCATATTTACTTTATTGAATATTTTTTTATTTATGTTTTTAATTTATTGTAAATCAACATAATTATTATATATTTTTCTAAAGTCTGTATTTTCTTGAAACGAGAGGGATAAAAAGAAACGAAATAAATTTTATTTTATGAATCGAACCGCATATATACTTTGGGTTCCATATGACTGTATGAGGTGATAATAAGTTGCTTTGTTCTAATCCAAAGATCTGTTCTTATTCGAATGGATTAGGTTAGGTCAAACGGTTCCCAACTTAAAAAAACTAATTTAAATTCAAATCAACATTTGAAATTCAATAAGGGACAAACCTTACTCATTTTAACCCATGACAACCCTAAGCTTTGTTGGTTGCGAGTGGTTTTTTGCATCACAATAGTACTGTATTAATTAAATAACAAAAGAATGTTTTTTTTTTTTAAAAAAAAATAATAATAGTGAAAGTTAAAACAACCAAAATAAGAATGTTGCTCTCTTATAGTCTTATGTTTGAATTATAAGGAAGAAAAACTAATTTTATGTTTATTAAGGAGGTTAGTTGATTGTATTTAATTTTCTCAAATTTATTAAAAAACGAAGGTATTGCAGGAAAGTATAATTAGGAATAAAACAAAAATTAAATAAGATGACAATTTTCTAGGGATTTTTAGAAAAGTAGCATTGAGAATGAAATTAAACAAAATTTAAGAAAGTGAATTAATTTTACTTACTTTTTTTTTATTACAAAGGAGGTACCCTGGGGACCTAAGTTACCTAGGTGTCCCTACAACTACCAACTGAGCTGAGTTACGCAGACATTTTATTTACATTTTAAATCCAAGCTAAATATATTTTTTTGCTTATATTTTAAATATGAGGAAGTATAAAACAAGAAGAGCCCTCATGGCATCAGCTAGCCATATTTAGCAAAGCTCCATATATGGAGCTGTCCAAAGAGTGATTGAAACATACGTATCGAGAGAGATAATTTATGATAATTCTAATTGTTCCAAAAGAGTAACAAGTAAAATATATTATTATTCAATTTTACATATTTTAATATTGAGAGTGCATGTTTTTTAGACCATCATCACTTACAAAAGAAGAAGATGAAAACTAAAAATAAATAAAGAAGGGAGACAGTTATTTTTCTATATCTTTCCGTTTTTAGCAATTCAATTTGGAGCCAAATAAAATGTGATTATATACTCACACATGCAAACGTTACATACTTACATGTGCACTTTTACCGGACGGTGTTACTTGTAAGGCAACTCACCATATGGCATGGTTGTTGTTTTTTTTTTTAAAAAAAAAAAACTATTATCAATTAATTAAATTTTTTTTGAAATGCTTATTAATTAATTAATTAATTAAATGCTGTACATACAATGAAAAACTCACCCCTACTGATTCTTCAGTACAATGGAAAAGTCACTACCGCGCGCATGGGTTAACGCGTAGTACTACTTTATTTTACTTTAGTTTAATAAAAATGGGAATGAAGCATGTAAATTTGTTTATAATTTACCTCGACATCGTTGCTTGAATGAAAAGCATGCTGTGCACAGAGTCTACAGACGTAAGCAAACTGCTTAATTCACCACTAATGACTATTGTATTTCTATTCTTATTTATATGACATACTTATTAACCATATCATATGAATTAAGGAGGGTAGTTGGCTTTCTTGAAACTTAAAAAAATATTTTATCATTACAATCTTACCTTTTCAACTTACATTGAGAATTTCACAATGTATTATTTCACATTAATGAACAAAGGACAAATAAGAGAAAATAACAATAAATGCTTCCTAAAAAATACAAAGTGACTTATAAATAGAATCAAAAAATTCTTCTAGAATATGACCTATAAATTAGATCGGAGGGAGTATGCTTTGGTTATTATTGTTTATCGTAAGATTAAAACAACTATAAACAAGAACTCATGTATAGTACATTATTATTTCTTGAATAAGTAACGTTTTATTTATAAAAAATGAACAAGTAACATTTTTACTCATTAGTACTTATAGAGTTTAATATAAACATTGCAATTATAAAAGAAAAGCTTTTTATTGCTTTGTTTACAAAAAAAAAAAAAAATTGCAATTACTGTATACTTATAATATGAAGTGTAAAATAAAGAATCTAGAAATCGTCAATAGCAATTATGATAATCCAAGTGCGATGGTTAATTCAATGTTCGACTTTTGAATGAGAGATACATTTGTTGCATGCCTTAATTATAATTATATATAAATAAATACTTCCCCCGGTCCTATTTATAAGTCACATTCTAAAAGGATTCTTTGGTCCTATTTATAAGTCACTTTATATTTTCTATGAGCTATTTATTGCTATTTTCTCTTATTTGCCCTTTGCCCATTAATGTGAAGTAATACATTGTGAAATTCCCAATGCAAATTAAGAGGGTAAGACTGTAATGTTGAAATATTTTTTTAAAGTTTCAAGAAAAATAACTACCTTCCTTGGTCCATGTGATATGGTTAAGTATGCCCCATAAATAGGACCAGAGGAGTAGTAAACAAATAAAAGGAAAACAAGCACTAGTTTCTATTTAGATAAGAAAACCCATGATTAAAGAAACTGGAAATCGACTAGTTTAAAGGAAGCACTTTTCGAGACGACCATACCAATGTTTTTTTTTTTTTTTTTTGTGTGAACATAACATACCAATGTTATACGAGTTTAATGGGTGTGCATATCGACTAGTTTAAAGGAAGCACTTTTCGAGACGACCATACCAATGTTTTTTTTTTTTTTTTTTTTTGTGAACATAACATACCAATGTTATACCAGTTTAATGGGTGTGCATCGTCGGTGTAAATTTTTTTACACGGTTGGTTCATCATCCACCACTGATCTGTTTTATTTTTAATCAAGAGTCAATGCATGTTCAATAGCACATGAATGATGGATGATGTATTCATGGTGTAAAAATCTTTTACACTGTCGGTACACCATTCATTTTCTCATGTTATACTACTGTAGTTAAAATAAAAAAATATACTCCCTCTATCCCTCAATATAAGACCTCTTTAGGGGATTTCACATCCATTAAGAAAGTGAAATAATTTAGTTAATTGTATTGGAAATGTGAAATTTTAATATGTGATTTCAAAATTATCCTTATTAATATTATTGAAAATCTAAAAAATGTTAAATAAATAGAGGTATTTGTGGAAAAAAGTAATTCATGATCATTGAAAATTGACAAAGAGTGTTATAAATAAGAACAAAATAAAAGTTTTAAAATGAGCTTATATTTATAGATTGAAGGAGTACAAATTAACCAAAGTCGATAAACTTCACAGAAATAGAGTAGTATCGTGCTATTTGCTCAGCTCTCCCGTGCTTATTTACTCTGACCATTATTCCATTCCAACAAACTGTGCCTTTTGTATGTCTTCATATGATTACTGTTCCCCTTTTGGCTTCGAAATTCCAAATGGATGGTCGAGATATACTAATTGTTTACAGTAATGTTTTTGTTCTACAGTATTGGAGTAGTTTAAAGTTGAAATATTATTGATTGCCATCCTTTTTACTCAGTTCATTCTCGAATAATTGGCACAACTATGAGGTCATTAGTTTAGGGTGATCATGTAGATAATCATGACAGACAAACTGGTGTTCTCAATGCTCGAGGTTGTTACCTTGCAAATTACAGTATCTGCGGTTATTTATTTACTACTCCCTCCGGCTCGAATTATAAGTCAAACCAACTAATTTTACGCTTATTAAGGAGGTTAGTTGATTGTACTTAATTTTCTCAAATTTATAAAAGAATAGAGGTATTTTAGGAAAGTTGCATTGGGAATGAAACAAAAATTAAATAAGATAACAATTTTCTAGGGATGTTTTTGGAAAGTGGCATTGGGAATAAAATAAAATTTAAGAAAGTTGGTTAGTTTTGCTTATATTTTAAACCAAGATATGTATGTTTTTTGTTGCTTATATTTCAAGCCGGAAGAAATACTACTTGCTGATTTATTTAGTATACTGTAGTATACTGTATTATTTTTGGCATACCACGTGTTCACTCCCCTTGTTTGCCAATATTCAAATTTTAATTTCTTTTGACATAGTAATGTTTGGAAGTATCATATCACATATATATCTCATTCCATACGGTATGATACACACACAAGCTTGAATTACTATACTCCTTTTATTTTCAATTGATTTAAATTGATTTTGAGATGGTTTAGTATAAACACACATGTATTTCTTTTTCATCTTTTCCTCACGGGCCTAAAGAGCCTTTCGTTTGATTTAGAAGGCTTTTATGAAGATGGTGTTGGAAGTTCAACATTATATTGTTTATTCCTGTCTTCCATATATGATTTGTATAAATATTGGTCATTAAATCATTATTCAATAAATACTTGATTCTCAATTTATCACTAGCTATCTCCATTCCACTGGTTTTTTAGGCAAAAGAATTTGTTTCTAGATTAAAAGTTGTTGTTACAACTTACAACCTTAACTTTACCTAATGAGAAAGATAATAAGTAGTAAAAATTAGTGATTGCAAATACAGTATTAATTATAGAGGTAAAAGATCAATTAACAAAATATGATATAAATTTAATTTAAATAAATATATTAATTATATTTCCTTATCCTCCTTTGCAACTTTAAGAAATATAATTACACATACATAATTAGATCAAGATGGGTTTGGATTGATTTTAAGGAGGGGGTGGATGAAAAGTGAGACCCACCCCTCCAGAAAACTAATTAGTAATATTAACTATATCAAAGATTCACAAAGTAATTTTGAAAAATAATTTGTTATACAATACCTTCATAATTTATAATTTTTTTAATCAATTTTATTGAATGAGTATCATAGATACTCAATCACACGAGTTCAAAAAATTATAAGAAATTGCATGTGAGATCTTAAGCTCATACAAAAATAATCATTATAAGATATATGATTATCTCCTAATACATTAAACCAATACCAGTGAATATAATCTATCAATCATCTAAATTTAATGATAAGATTGCGTACGAATTTTGATTAAATCATATAAGCTTGATTCTTGATTGGTCCCTCTAAAATTTTAGTCCAAATCCACCGCAACATTGATATATGCTTTCTGTGCAATGTCTTGCTTGGGCCTTTCTAGGGGCTTACAACATTCAAACGTAGTGAAAAGCTTTGAAGAGTAGTCTCCAAAGTTCATTTTTAGTCTCAGCCCCCATTTTTTTATAGAGTCACTCGGAATATTTTTCTATACCTTCGAATCGAAAAAATGCATTTCTGACTTTAAAAATGAATTTTTTTAATAAAAAATTTAAAAAAAAACGAAGGGCATCGACTAAAACGGGATTTAGGAACTAACATTCAAAAGCTTGGTAAGGAAAAGCCTATCATCCTTGAAAGCTGATAAAATTTTGATTTAATGCCATTTTTTTTATCTGCTTTGATGCTAAGTAGAGAAGTGCTAAGCACATTGACATATTAGAAAAAGAGAAAGAAAAATACCCCAATTTTTGGAACGTATAAAAAAAACAAAAATATTATAGGAATTAAAGACAATATCATATTTAAGCTAAGCCTAAAGAAAACATTCAAACTTTCATGGCCCAAAGTACCAAAAAAAAAAAAAAAAAAACAAAAACAAACCAAACAAACTTGGCTAGCATTACAAAAAGGGTGTTCTCATAACACTAGCATAGATCCATCAAACTTTAATGCCGTGGCCAAGTTAGCACAAAATTGGGGTGCATGCCACTAAACATCTGAATCTGACAGCAGAGAATGCCTTATGACTCTAATTACATCAGTGAGAGACACAACTCCAACAAGCAAACCCTCTTGATCAACCACCCAAACTCTATGTACATGCTTTGTTACAGCCTTGTCAATTACTTCATATATGGGTGATTCAGCATTGCAAGTCACAAGTTCCCTTCTAGATCTGTTGTCATCAGATGCTGTGAACAAAGGACTTGTTGCAACTTCTTCAGTGAATGCTAGAGCACTTATTCCTAACCATGATTTCAGTGTGGCTAAGTAGCACCCCCTTAAATCATTTGCTGAAAATGTACCCAAAAGTTTCCTGCATCTTCCCTGCAATTAGTTGCATCAAAGTTTTCATTAAAGGGACATTCCAATTCTTAAGTCTCTTACAAGTTATAACTACTAAAATCATTTTTACTGTAATTAGAATTATTAGTCAAAGCTAGTTATACAACTAATTGAAATTTGTTAAATAACATAACAAGACCTGTGACATTATATTAGGTTGAGAAGCAAAAGTTGTCATTTCTAGAAAGAATCAAAAGGCAAAAACAAGACCTGATTAATTTTAAGCTTATAACGATGTGAATTTATAACAACGAGTTTGTAGCTTAGAACTACAAAGCTATGTAGTCAAGTGTTTGAATAAGAACTGACCAATAACATTATATTAGATTGAGAAGCAAAAATTATCATTTCCAGAAAAATCTAAAGGCAAAAACCAGATATGATTTATTGGAGGCTTATAACAATGTGAACTTATAAGTTACTCAATGAGGTTGTAGCTTAGAGCTATGAAACTATATATGTTGTCAAGTGATTGAATTAGAATCATTTGTCACAACTAGTTAAAATTTGTTAAATAACTTGAGAAATGTAACGTTATATTAGGTTGACAACTGACAAGTAAAAATTGTGATTCGCAGAAGAACGGAAAGGACACATGGATAAAAGTTAGGCATTACTATAACATGAAAAGGGTATTATTGATGAGACTGAGACTTACATTTATAAGCTGCTTGTGATCATCTTCACCTAAATCAGATGCTCTAACAATTGGAGCAGCATTTAACATAGCAGACTTCAAGCATTTTATGGCGTCAACAAGCGTAGTGCGGTCAGTGATGGCATAAATCTTCTCGGTGTCAGCTCCCAAATCCCGAACAGAACGGGCGAGGATGCTCTGCAATTCGCCACCAGCATGATCTTTCAAGAACCTTAACACATCCATTTGTGTGAGCATTTGGTAGCTGGAAGCAGCCTCCACAAGTTCCACTCCGGATGACACATTCTGCATTTCACCGTCGATTGGTACCATGGCACGGTGAACCCCTTTGCTGAACACTTCCATACAATCTAAGAGACTACACATAAATGTTATAGATGTATCAGATCAATAACTAAAAATCAGACATAAATGTATGTTTCAGTACTGAACAAAAAAAACTCAAATAACTTATTCCATTATACCGAACATTTCGTTACAAAGACTTTAGGATCATTGGTGGCTAGCTAGCTGTTCCATCCATATCCCAATAATTAAGTACTTACTGTATTATAATATATACATCACAAAGAACCTATAATATTCTAGATAATACTCTAATTAACCTTGTTTAACTTAGTTGTTGTGATTGTTAATAACATGTGTCAATCTTTTGTTAATGAATTCAATATGCTAAAGACTAAATCGACAAAATAGTCCTCCAAGATATATAACTGTTACTGTACTAGCTAACTTGATCCTCCAAAAACAATGACCAAGTTGTTACCCACTTAATTATAGAGATTATGAAAAAATAAATAATTAAACAATCATATTGGAATTCAATGAGTTATTCTTTTAAAAATAAATTTTGATTAAACCATTTGCTCTTATGAACATTTACAAATAAAAATAAACACACTCACTTGTTTAATGAAGTGAGGGAAAGTTGAATAAGTAGTTATAAATTATGCAAAAACTAAATTCTGGAACATGAAATTAGCATAAAAAGACACGAGAATTACCCAAGTTATTATAAACGAATTCTCATATATTCCATGAGCATGGAAATTTAATTTTAGCATTTAACAAAATTAAAAATCCCAATTTGAATTCAATAAATAAATTTTAAAAAATAGATTAAGGAATTTTCTGAAGGGAAATTAACAAGGATCTTTCTAAGATATGCATCAAAATGCATATAAGTTAATCAAACTTTGAAAACGTATGTTTGTTGAGAAAAACTAATACACTTGATGAATTAAAAAGTAATTATCAACTTTATCATTTGTGTTCTCTTATTCTATCAAGTTATGCATGAAATGTATAGGATAAAAATTTCTAATTATTAACAAATAAAACAAATGTTAATCGTCTCAAAGAGATAATTTGATTGATAAAGCTGGATATCCTAATATTTAACCTAGATGACGGCAGGAATATTTGCCTATAAAAAAACAAAATTTAATTAATCTCTAGCTATCTAATTAATGGACCTGGTATTGGGATTGAGAGTCCACAAGCTAAGGCCTTCAAAGGAGTGACCAATGATAGATGAAACAGGAGCACACATCTTTTGATCTAAATCTTTGGTAACATCACCACCACCACCACTCCTCATGTGATCATCATCACCAGCTATATGTGCCACAATATCAAGCATTGTCACCATCCCTATATAATGTTTCCTTGCCACACCACTTTGCTTATCACACTCCACGATCATTGACCCTCCGGCACCAATCCATTGCCCCGGAGGCGCCGCCACCGGCACCGCCGCCACCTTGTTAGCCACAAGAGTATTCATGGTGTGGGCCAATGAAGCTGTGTATGGCACCTCCACTAGCCTCTTCTTCTCCACCATCAAATCCTTCACCTTCTTCTCTTTCATACTACTCATCATGCTTTCATCATTTCTTTGCATCTTCAATTGTTGTGCCATGTTTTCAATTTTTGTTTGTTTATTGCAATAATAAGAAATGTTTTTATTTTTTGTTGGGTTGTGTGAAACTAGGAAATGATTGTGATGTATGCAAAGTTGGGTTCTAGTAGAAGATGAGATTATGAGAAATATAGAATCAGCATCAAAGATCAAAGATTGAAGAAGATATATGTATGAAAAGGAAAGCGTTGAGGATGTTATTATTATTCTTCTTCTTCAGATCCTTTTCTTTTTCTTGTGATATTATACGTGTAGGGTTGTGAGATTTGTAGCATAGTGTATGCATGTAATGGTCTTGCCAAGTGTGGTTTGTATACTGATTGATGAGTGATGATTCACATGAAAGTTGCATGCAATGGTGACACCTATCACCTATGTGACATTTTTACTTAAGAAAATATATATATATATATATATATATATTTTTTTTATGTTTATCCGATCCATCAATAATTACAAACAATAATAAACAATGATTTTTATATTGGTGTGATTTTTATTATAAATGATATTTTAGATATTTTCGTTGATATTGGTATGGTTTTTATTATAAATATTTTAGAATACAAGTTACTTTATACATTTTAATATTTTATAATTTTTTTTCCAGATTTCTCACTATTAAATTATGAAAAATACTAATAAGTGTTCATACGATGTTATTTAAGATATTAAAAGAAATAAAATGTTATTCTTTCCGGCTTGAAATATAAGCAACAAAAAGTACATTTCATTTGGTGTAAAATATAAGTAAAATAAATAACTAATTTTTTTAAATTTTATTTCATTCACAATGTTACTTTCCTAAAAAATTGTTATCTTAATATATATTTAATTTTGGCTTATTTAAGTTTTTAGTCCCTGAACTTAGGTACTCTTTTGAAATTAGTCCTTGATCTTTTTTTTTGTTGGTTTGGGTCCCTAAAGTTTTTCAATTTTTGGAAAATGACCTTGTTGTTGCTTAAGTGATGATATGACCGATGAAATGCTACATAACCTTCGCAGTATCGATACATAACATACTAGATGATGCCACGTGAATTTTAAAGATTAAAAAAATTCAAATTTATTAAAAATAATTAAAAATGGTAATTTTTTTTAAAAAAGAAAATAAAATCCTTTAATAATTTTGAAAAAAAAATTTAATAAAAAAAATCATGTGGTGTTACAAAACGCTACATAGCACTTCATTCTTCGATCTCGGACAAGTGACGTGACATTTCATTGGTCATATCATCACTTAAGCAACAACAGGGTCCTTTTCCAAAAATTGAAAAAGTTTAAGGACCCAAAACAACGAAAAAAAGATCAAGGACTAATTCCAAAAGAGCATATAAGTTCAGGGACTAAAAATCTAAATAAACCTTTAATTTTGTTTCATTCCCAATGCAACTTTCCTAAAATACTCTATTATTTTATACAATTTGATAAAATTAAATACAATCAACTAATCTTCTTAATAAACGTAAAATTATTAGTTACTTTTGTTTATAATTTGAGCCGGAAGATGTATTAAAAAGTGTTTATTCAATTAATTGATAAATTTTGCATATATGTTTTCAATGAAATATTATTCTTTATTGATTGGTTAAAAAGTACCATTAAATTATTGTAATCCTTAATTAGAAACTCATTCATTTCAATTTTTTTTACGTCTATCCTTTTTTTGAGTTCACAATATTTTTAGAAGTCTCACCATTATTAATGGGATTTTTGAGACAACTAATCAACTTCAAGATTATGAAGATACATCTTTTAAGGGGTGTTTTTTCTATAAATCAAATACAAAACTACTAACATCCGAATCCATTTCCTAAAATTTTAGTTGGCTTTACAATGCTAAGTGCTAACCGTGCCAACTCCCATACATAACTTATTCATTACTCTAGTTCACCGACATATATATAGTATACTTTTTCCGGTGTTTAATATAAGCACCACTTGACCAATTTCACTCCCTTTAAGAAAAGTAAGTAAGTTAGTTATTTGTATTGGAATTGTAAATTTTATGTATATATTTTCCAATCTATTATTTTGATCTTCTAGTAATTAATTAGTGTTTCTTTTTTCCATAAACATAATAGAGTATATTAAATAGGGTTAGTTTTGTAAAATTTAAAAGAGGTGCTTATATTTAGGACAAAAAATCTGGATCAAATGATGCTTATATTAGGAACCGGGGGAGTACATTTTAATTAAGTGTGGATATTATTTTCTCATCAATTTTGTTATCTTCGAGAAGGGATAAACATATACTCATCTAAGTATTTTTTTTATATAAAAAAATTAGAAGTAAATAAACATAACCACCATTCATATAATTAGATTATATTTTATTTATAATAAAGATTAAAGATGGTATAAAATAAGTTGGGAGATCATTTTTTTTAATGTTAATTAGTAATTTTTACGCAATAAAAAAAATAAATTGTTATATTCAATAAATTATTAGCGTTATTTATATATTTAAAAAAAATATTGACTTAATACCCTTAGAATATACGTTAGCAAAATTCTTATTTTTCAACTAAGGTGTATAGCAGATTATTGTACACTTGAAGACTAATACATTTAAAAGGTAAAGATCACCCAATGTAAATTTTGTATTTAAAAAAAAATATATATATATATATTTTCTATATAAAAAAAATTGAACACTTAACATTGACCAAGTTATCTACAAACTTCAAAAAGTGAAAACAAATTAATAGAAGTGGATAGATGACTGGATTTTTTAAGTATAATGTCAAGAGTTTGATCCTTATTGTGGATATGAAAAAAAATTTATTAATAAAAACAAAACTGGTTTTGATAATCTTTGCACCTCGGTAAAAATTAGTATTCGAGTGTCGATTCTTTGAAAATACCCTTATGAAAAAAAACATGTCTGTAATTGAATGGCCCAAAAATAGAAACCCAACCCAATCCAATGTTGAACCCACGTTGTCTCAATAATTAGACCCCACGGCCACGTGTATTTTCCCTTTTCTTTTCTTCGCTTTTGGAATCTGCATGCAACTGCACATAATTAAGTTGAAAAAAAGGTAGATGACTTGGCTTATACGTAAGCAAAGAGAAGTAGTACTAGTATATATATATATATATATATATATATATATATATATATTAGTATTAAAACTCAAACAAAGAGTGGCTTGTAATGGTTTGCGTTTGGAATCTCTTTTTTTATGCTACACTACACTAACAAAGCTAAGTTGCTTCATCTTCAAGCTTAAACTAGCTAGCAAGCTATGTGTGCAACAAAGAGAGAATATCGTAAAGTAACAGCTTTCAAAGTGGTAGTGTGAGCCACCTTATTTGCTTTGGTGGGGGTCAGTTTGCTAAGTTTGTGTTTTTTTGTTCATATTTTTCTCTTATATTCATTAAGAGGGTATATATAGAGTGCAAAGAAGACATCAGAGTCTTCTTAGAGATAGAATTAGAGAGAGCTAGGAAGGTTATTATGGCGTTTTGCTCAATCTCTTGTTGTGGAAATGATTATGATTGGTATGTATGTAAAAATGCTTCCTTCGTTAGTCTCTTGTTTAAATTAACTGTTCTTATTAGTTACTATCTGTTTATTTTAGTATATATCCGCGCGTGTGTTTGTGTGTGACATATATATCTTCATAGCTTAATAATAAGTGGTAATTATGCTGATTTATTTTTCTAGGCAAAGTTATTTTTTATTATTATATTTTCAAGGAGAGAGGTAAAAGACCGAGAGAGCGCTTCTCAGGATTTGAACTGAGAACTCGCATTTTATGTCTTATAGTTTAATCAATTAGGCTGACTCTCGGAATAATATACTCATATACTTAGTTATTTTGCTGAAATGTCATTAGATACAAGAGAGAAAATGAGGGTCTGTATTATGGTTTGGTACAACTTTTGCGATGCTGATATAAGTCTTGTAACTTAAAAGCTTATTTGGACCTAACATAATGTGTCACTAAAATATGATATTAAGGGTCATAGCTTTGAAAGTCAAAAACTCATTGGAGTCCTAGGAGCTACCTTCACATATATACCTCTTCATAATTTTATTAAAGATGCTTAAGATAATAAAACAATAATACCGAAAACCAACCACTAGCAACTTTAAAAAAAAAAAAAATCAACTGAAGACTTGGTCAGATAAACCTGGTCTTCCTACATTTTTAAACTTTGTGTATTTTGTTCATTAAGAATGTAAAGGTGCAGAGAACTTGAAGAAGACAGAGAGATTGCAAGATTGAAACAAAATAAATAGGATCGTCTAGGAAGATTATGGCTTTTTGCTCAATCTTTTCTTGTGGAAATGGTTTGATTCGGTATGGCAAAGCTTCATTCGCTTTTTTATGGTTAAGATTAACGGTTCATTGTTATCAATTTATTTTTCTTTGTTATTTTTGTTGTTGTCTTAGATCAGGTCTTAGAGTCATATCACTTCAAGAATCTTTTTTTTTTTTAAATGAAATGAACACTAAAGATGGTTTTAGATTCCAAATTTAGCTCAGATTTCAGATATTAGTGAATTAAGTTCTTGTAAGATGACTCTATTGAAGGTTAGCATTAGAATTTAGAGGTATGGTATAAGTAGTTAGGATTAGATACATAGTTAGATGTTTTACTTTGTTGCATAAACAGTTGAGATTAGTAAGGATTGAATTGTATAGTTTCATATTTTAAATCACTTCATTAACATGATATGCATAGTTATATGCTCTAGGAGCAGCAAAAAAATAAAGGATGTTCCAAGGGGCATGTTTCATTGATCCTATATAGAGACATTTTAAAGCACCTTGTTAGATTCAAACTCTTCTGTCAATTATGTTTTTTCCTGCCTAATAGATAGCTCATTTTTTTTAGTCTAACAATGCAGCAAACCAGGAGGTTGGAAGAAACATCCTCGATGGAGGGTGTTTTCTTTGAAGGAATTACTCTCAGCAACAAATAATTTCAACTATGATAACAAGCTTGCTGAAGGGGAATTTGGCAATGTCTATTGGGGCCAGCTTCCGGATGGATCTGAAGTAGGACTATACTTTTATTTTTGCTTAAATTCGTTTCTGATGTGCTTTTAATCCCTTTTTAGTCTCTCGTTTTATATAGAATGCTGTGCTTTTAGTCCTTATCATGGACTAACATTGCAAATTTTTTGTACTTTTAGGGACAATAAAAGAGACAAAAGTTATATAGCGACTAAAACACAAAAGAAGTCAAACTTATAGGAACCAAAAACATATTTAAGTTTATTTTTCTTTATTGTTTCTTATCAAATTAGCCTCAGTTTATGGTAATCTTTATCATTCTAGCTGTGGTTGCTAAAGCTGAGTAGTTTGTAATGGTTAATTAACTTAATTTAAACAACGGTTTGTCTACTAATCTAAGTTACCTGAGATTTTGCTTTTATATCCTCACTGTTTAAAGATATTATGGCCATTGTAATATTATTGGCATATTGTGGTCTGCTTTGAAAACATTTCGCAAGAATTTTCCTATAGCTCTTTCAAGTTTCAATCTTATATGAAACTTAGTGATAATTTAATCATGTAACACTAAAGATGATCAAATTGTTCAGCGAAATCTTTTGACTTAGTGATGATTTTAATGTGATTTATGTTCCTTAATGGATGATTCTTTAGGTTTGTAGTTTTTTAACTGGTCTTATAATGAGATTTCTAAGAACATGATAAAAAATTTCAGCAAAAACCTCTCTCATTAAAGCATATAGCCATTTTCCATTTTTTGAATTTTGATCAATGTATTCATGCAGATTCAAGTGAAAAGATTAAAAGTTTGGAGTGACAAAGCAGAGAAGGAATTTGCTGTTGAAGTTGAGATATTGGCAAGAATACAACACAAGAACCTTCTAAGCCTACGTGGCTATTGCGCTGAAGGGCAGGAACGGTTAATTGTATATAACTATATGCCAAATTTGAGCCTACACTCTCATCTCCATGGACAGAACTATGCAGAAAGCCTTCTTGATTGGAATCGACGAATGAATATCGCAATCGGTTCTGCTGAGGGAATTGCGTGAGTACTGACCTTTCTTTTCATAGAAGTTTCATAGAATGTCTATGCTCTACAACTTTTATACAACTTTCGACTTTTATTTATAACATACTTTGAGTTATAAAATGAAAAGTTGCGAGAAAAGTTGTCGAATTTTGTTATACGGGTAAAAATGCACTTAAGTTAATTCTAAAATTCAATTACGTTCAGATATCTTCACCACCAAGCAACACCGCGAATCATCCATCGGGATATTAAAGCAAGTAGTGTGTTGTTAGATTCAGATTTCAAGGCACAGGTTACTGATTTTGGTTTTGCTAAGTTGATCCCTGATGGTTCAACACATGTGGTGAGTACTAGAGTTAAGGGCACCCTTGGCTACCTAGCACCAGAATATGCTATGTTAGGTAAAGCAAATGAGAGTTGTGATGTCTATAGTTTTGGTATTCTCCTTCTAGAAATTGCTAGTGGAAGGAAGGTACTAGTAAAACTTAATAATGGAGTAGGGCAACTAATAAATGTTTGGGCACTGCCATTGGCTTGTGAGAAGAAATTTAGTGAAATTGTGGATCCAAGACTTAATGGTATCTATGTGGAGGAAGAGCTTAAGAGAGTTATTTTAGTTGCTTTAATATGTGTTCAGAGTGAGCCTGAGAAGAGACCTACTATGCTTGAGGTGGTAGAGTTGCTGAAGGGAAAATCCAAAGATAAGTTATCTCAGTTGGTGACTAATGAATTATTTAAAAAAATTCCAAATGCTGGACAAAAAGATGGGACATCAATTGCTGAAGAGAGTAAAGAGTTGGTCTCAGAAAATAAGGAATCAAAACATGTGATAGAAGAGAATACAATGCTATGAAGTGTGCAAAAAGATGATACTATGGATTTGATTCACATACACATATATGTTGAATACAAAGTGGAAGCATTTTATGCAGCTTTTGTGATTTGGAAGGTAATATGGTTGGTTGTGATTTAGTCTGTATGGTTGGAAAGATATATATATATATATATATATATATATATATATATATATATATAATTAATTAATAGAAATAGAATTTGTGATTGAGTTGGTGAAAGTTATATGTTGGGTTTTGCTAATTAAAGGATAAAGTTAAAGGGGACTAGCTTTGCTTTTTTCAGAAGCTTGGATCTCTTTTCTTGTATCAATTTTCTTATTGTTCTGTTTGCTAAATACAGATTGTAAAGTTTGCAGAAACTGTAATTTGCAATTACAGCTAGGAATTAGCATGAGCATATGTCTGTTAAAATAGAAATAGTTACTCCCTCCGTCCCTGATTATAAGGTTCTTTTGGGTAAAAAAATTTGGTCCTAAATATAAAACCTTCATGTAATTTTTTCCAAAATTACCCTCGCATCTAATCATTGTGGTCTAAGTTTTTGTGAGAAAAAATAAATAAAATTGTATTGGAATATGAAATGTAGCTTGTTTAATGGAGCTTCTTTAATGTTGTAAATGACTTGGAAATTGATTCATTGCATTAAATATAGATGACGAAGTATCTAGGAGTTAAATTAATTATTGAAAAATAAAAAAATTTATTATGTTTTAATAATTGTAGAGAAGTATTTTTGGAAGAAGATATCAATTTTAATATAGAATTCAACAACATTGATGGACGTAAAAATGCCCAAGAGGGTCTTATAATTAGGGACGGAGGGAGTAATATATATAGAGATCAAATTATTATATTTGAAGGGAAATTATGTGCAACTTTCTTTAGATGAAATTGAATTGAATTCCATCAATAAGAAAAAATTGTGTACTAATGAATGGTTGGTTCAAGTGGTACATGTTTGTTTCTCTTTAAATAAAGATCTGTATTCGAGTTTGAAAAAAATTGTGTTTTGTTGTAAGGTAAATGTTTCTTGTTTGAGATAAGATTGTCTTATGTGAAGGATAAGTATGGCTAATAACAAAGTTATGTGTACATAACAGAGTAGTAGAAACAGTTAATATACATCAAGATCAAATTATTATATTTGAATGGAAATTATGTGCAACTTTCTTTAGATGAAATTGAATTAAATTTCCAATTTCCATTAGTAAGAAAAAATTGTGTACTAAGGAATGATTGGTTCAAACTTCAAATGATACATTTTTTTAATCTTTAAATAAAGATCAGTGTTTGAGTTTGGAGAAAATCCAACTTGTTATATTTGTAAAAGTTTTTTGTATGAGATAAAATTGCCTTATGTGAAGGATACTTATGACTAATAAGAAGGTTTTGTGGACATAACAGTGCAGTAGAATTTATTACCATGAAGGAAATTTAAAAATTGAAGAAGGTCCAAATTAAAGTAATGGCCTCAAAAGAACCTCATCCTGGTGTTTGGGGTCCCCTTCCCCAGTGATGAGTGAAAATCCCGTGAAACACATAAATGTGCTGCAAATTCTTTCTCATTTATAGCTATTCTTCCCATTCTCGTGAGCACAAATAAATTGGCTTTACTCACGTCTCTTGCAAGTAGTAGTAAATTTTCTAACAAACCAAACTTGCCCCCACATTCATTAATATGCATGTCACCTTCTACACTATATAAACATTACACATACAATAGCAACATAGGCATTATATTATATCACATCACATATATATATATATATATATTCACACTCCAAAATGAGAATCTATCTTCAACTACTACTTGAGCTACTATGTTTCACGTTCATGTTGCAACATGCAATGCCATTCACAGTGATTACGTCTGATTCAGGGGTACCATCAGCTCTAGTAGATGGTCCACAAACCGGGTTTTCAACGAAGCAAGACGGGGCTCGAACCGATGCTCGGGAGCAAGAAGCCGTATATAACATCATGAGAGCCACCGGAAACGGTTGGGCCACCAACATCCCCGACGTGTGTCGGGGACGTTGGCATGGCATCGAGTGCATGCCCGACAAGGACAACATTTACCATGTTGTCTCGATTTCTTTCGGGGCCTTATCCGATGACACTGCTTTTCCCACGTGTGATCCAGCTCGATCTTCCATCTCACCTTCCATCACAAATCTCCCACATCTTAAGACCTTGTTTTTCTATCGTTGTTTTAGTCACAATCCACAACCAATTCCACCCTTCTTGGGCCAATTGGGTCCCACATTACAAACGTTGGTGCTTAGAGAAAATGGTCATGTGGGCCCTATCCCTAATGAATTGGGCAACCTCACTAATCTAAGGGTCCTTGATCTTCACAAAAACAACCTCAACGGTTCTATACCGCTTTCACTATGTGGAATGACTGATCTAAGGTCATTCGATTTGAGTGGCAACAAACTAACCGGTTCGATACCCAATTTTACCTTCCCAGGCTTGAACGTATTGGACTTGAGCCAGAATCTTCTGATGGGCTCAATCCCTTCTACCATTTGGACCCATGAGTGTCTCATGAAGTTGGATTTTAGTCACAACAGGCTCATGGGCCCGTTGCCGGAGAAAATCTTGGGCTTGAAAGACCTCATGCTTCTGGATATGAGCTACAATCGTATCCAAGACCCATTTCCAGTGTCACTAAGAAGCCTGAGCTCTCTTCAGGCCTTGATCCTCAAAGGAAACCCAATGGGCTCAACAATGATACCTAGTGATGGGTTTGATGGCATGAAGGGCCTGATGATATTGGTGTTATCAAACATCAATTTGCATGGTCCTATTCCTGAATCACTAGGCACATTACCTAACCTCCGTGTGCTTCATCTTGATGGGAATCATCTTAATGGGTCGATTCCAAAAGGCTTCAAAGATATGAGAAACCTTAGTGAATTGAGGCTTAATGATAATAAGCTTTCTGGGTCAGTTCCATTTGGGAGAGAAATTGTTTGGAGGATGAAAAGGAAGCTAAGGCTATATAACAATTCAGGACTTTGTTATGATGATGCTAATAGTGTGGATCCCACATTTGATTCGAGTATTGGTTTATGTGACACTGCTTCTTCGAGTAGTCCAGGTTCGGTTAGAACAGTGCAACATATTTCAACCACCGAAAACTCCATGCCAACAACAATAAATGTCTCATCGGATGCTACACTTGCAAAGTTGTCGTTAAGTTTAGCTACTTTTACAATGCTTGCTTTAATTTTATTGTAAGTAAATATGGTAATTACAGTAATGTCTCATAATAAATATATTTTCAATGTTCTTTGAGTACTACGGCGAAGGCTCTGGTGCAAGAAAAACAAGGTACTACTGCTGCTATGAGAAGCAATTTTGCGACCGTTGCATTTTAGTCAAAATCATCACTAGATTAGGGGCAACACAAATTTCTCCTATTCTCCTCGCATTTGCCTAATTATTTTGTTGTTAACAATCAAGAGTGCCACCTTTTCTAACCTTCATCAAATCATTAAGTTAAATAAGGGGTTATGGAATAAAATCATGCAACTCATTTAATTTCTTGTGGGTGCACAGTTAAACTGACAGAACAGGAAGCATGTTAGAAATGAACGTCCCTTAAGTGCTATTCTAAATAAGTTTTGCCTCGTCAATCATAATATACTGTATATCATACGGGTGTTAAGAACAAGAGAAACAACCACAGTTAATGTTTTCAAAGCATTAAAAAAAGCATTAATCAAGTTAAGTCCCAATTAAAGAAGGAGGAAACGACTTTGCACCCAACGAACCCGATTGGAGGAGAAGAACAACTATCTTCCCTTGAAGCCACTGCCCAGAATCCAGATAGAAGAAGGGGGAAACAAATTACTTTTTTTTTTCTTTTTCACCCCAAGATGAAACGACGCCGTTTCCATAGGGGTTTTTGGGAAAAATTTTAACAACCTGGAAGAGCAGGTTGCAAGTCTTAATCAAAACCTTTCTTGCCACATCAACATTAAATCTATGGCTATTATGAATCCATGCATCAGTGCATTCCAATCATTTACTTGTGCTGGAGCCACCGCCGATTACTACCTTGTTTTTGATATATATCTACAATTTATATCTTCCAATCAAACAAATAAAATAATTAATCAAAACGAGAGATCCTATAAATCTATAATAAGTCCATGCAAAAGAGATTTAGAATAGTTGCTAAAGAAGTGCTACTTTTGAAAATATCGCATGTGTCACACTTGTTGGTCGTTTTCTATGTCAAAATTCTGTGATTTTTTAAAGAATTATAGTAATCTATTGAACGATAATTTTTTATTAAACTTATTTTATTGAGACCAGTCACAGTATCTTTGCATAAAGAGTGATATAAATATAGGTCACCTATTATATAATGTGTGATGATGAATGGATATTAAACAAAGTGGGGCACAATTGATGTGCCTTCTATGGTTTGATCACTTTGATGCATTTGCTATAGACCTTACCCGCTTGTGATGAAAATAAATTCTTAAGGAAATTATTGAAACTATAACCAACTACAACTAGGGGGGTTCATTATTGTTGACTTGAGGCTACAGATAACAGAGTACAAGCTATAACAACAATTTGTCACCGTCATTAAAAGTGGTGATTAATTTGAACAGTTCACGATAGCTAGCCGCTATAATATCAGACCCTACCTTACCATTTTCTGCTAGCTAGCTACTATGAAGTAAAGTAGAGAGGGTGAACTAAGTTATTTTGATTTTGTGCGTGAAAGTAATGCATTACTAATAGTAGTGTAGTTACAGTATATAATTTTTTTTAATTAAGATATATAAAGTGCTGACTAGTTAGTGAAATTATTTGTATTGATATGCAGTACTAATACTAAATTGTAAAAGTAAGACATGATTCCTGCGTTGGCTCTTACTATTTTGTTCCAAAACTACCCTGCTACATGCCAAGGCAACAAGTTTAGAAAATAAACTTTTACAACAGCACATTTTAGTAATCCCTTAAAGGACAACCACCACCCACCTGCATTTTCCCTGACATCAATCATTGAAGAATCATCATCATCATGATTAAACCTACTTATAATGAGCAAATTGTATTATATATTAATATCAATATTATATACCCTATAATGCATATAAGGATGCTACTACTTTCACCTGCCATAAATTAAACTAAACCTGCTAAACCAAGCCCAACTTTTTTCCATAACACATGTAATTAATTAATTGTGTGTCATGTAACATCATTGTGTGTCATGGTCTAATAAACTATTGAACGAGCTCATTTTCCATGACTCTCGAGTAGTACTCTTGTTTAGCTGAGGAGATTTTCTTACCAAAAAAAAAAAAAAAAAAAAAACATACAGATAAGAAGTAGCTTATTATTACTTTTGAGGTATGATCTTTTAAGTCCCTACTCTTATCAATTACTAGTAGTTGGTTGATTGACAAATATTGCCAATTCAATTAGCTAATTTATCTGTCATGAAGTTTTTACGAATTTGACAAATTTTTCAACTAGGTGCGACAGCCTAACTAATTTTTAAATATGTTCTATATTATATATGATTACTTTTAAGTTGATACTTTGCCATTGTATCATGCGAAGGAAAATGTGTTAATTAATAATTTGCGTTACATACAGAAAATAGCTGTTTGAAATTTATATTCACTACTAGTAACATACAAACAGTGTAGCAAGTTATAGCTACCAAAAAATTTCCGTCACTTTATGCTTACGCATGTGGAGGAAAATGCAACAAAGACTTCAACCGAAAAAATGAAAAAAAATAAACATAGACAATCACATACTCCACTTGACTTCAGCTGTCAACAGTGAAAGACCATTGTTTCAAGACAATATGTTGTCCAACTTGTAATAATTAATATCCCAAACAACAACTTTTTTTTAAGAAACAAACATCAATATAAAAAAGATCGGTGACATATTTGTCTTATGAGATATGATACTACTAAAAAGAAAAAAAGAAAGATACCGTCAGAAATACTACTAATTGTTTGTTCAAATTCAAATATTGTGTAAGAAACCAATGAATTAACAATAACATCAAATGTCACAAAGGTAATTACAAGGTAATTTTTAAAATTATATCAAACATTATTCATTCTAATATTAATAACAATATTAATTAATTTCTTCATTCTCGTGAATTTTTCCTGATATTTATATTCCTTGTAATCTTTATTATACGACATACTTAACTATAATACATAAATTAAGAAGAATAATTACATTTTTTTTTCAAATTTTAAAAAATATTTCAATATTAAAATTTTATCTTCTTAACTTAAATTAAAAATTTATAATCAAATACTTTTTTCGAAGGACTAATTAATTTTCCTAACACAACAACTACTAGAAGAATTTTGAATTGTGCAAAAACCTTGAACTTGAATTTTCTTACCACCAAAAACAGAAAATGGATCCCACCACATATGCATGTTTGTTTTATTTGGACATTGATGTCACTTTTGAAATCTGCATACACAGCTGTAGCATAGGGATTTGGAACCACTTATAGTTAAAGACAGAGGATGAACTGAAGAAAGAAAAGGAACTTAACTTACACACCATTTTCTATTTTTCTATATCAAAACAAGAACAATAATAACTCCCTTTATTTTTTTAACTCTTTCAGTTTCTCACTCAACACAAAAGGTTTCCAACAACCTCAGATTCTCTCATAGGTTTTGGAACCACTTTGTCGGTTACTCTCACACCTGTTATGTTCATTTCCCTTTATGTTGAAACTAGCTACCCATAGAAAAAAGTAACAGCTTTCAGAGTCAGTACCTGATTTGGTTTAGTGGGTCAGTTTCAAGTTTGGATTTTACTCATTATTTCTCATAGTTTGAGAAGAGAGAGAGAGAGAGAGAGAGAAACAAGATAACTGAGAAGGTTATGGCTTTTTGCCCAATGTTTTGTTGCAGAAATGGTTTGGACCGGTATGATAATGCTTCTTCATTAGTACTCTCTAGTTTAGATTAATAAAGTTTCAATTTTTTATTTTATTTTGCTTTACTTTTATTGTTTTGGATCAGATATTTGTGTCATATCATTTGAGATTATTATTTTTCTTTTTGAGAAAATGGATGCTAAAAAATAAAGAGGGTATTAGATTCTGGGTTTAGCTCATGTTCTAGGTTCTTGTGGTGAAACTGTCTGTGAAAGAGGACTAGCTAGTTTGGTCATTTTGTAACTACACTCTTAAGGTAAAATAAAGATGGAAATTAAACTTTTAATGACTTAATTCAAATAAAATGCATGGTTCATTTTTTGGTCAAATTAAGCTGCTTGTTTCATTGATTCTATTCTTTAGGCTTTTTAGAACTACATAGAACTCAATCTTTAAAGGTTTTTTTTTTCTTAAGAAGCTAACTCATTGGATTTTGTTTATAAGCTATTTTGAGGACAAAATTAGTGAAGACAAACACAAACTTAGTTTCCAATTCTTGTCTCAATTATGTTTTGTTTAATTTCAATGGATAGTTGATATGAGAGTCTCTATCAATGCAGGAAAGCAAGAGGGAAGAAACAACCTCCATGGCGAGTGTTTTCTTTGAAGGAGTTACATTCAGCTACAAATAATTTCAACTATGATAACAAGCTCGGTGAGGGGGGTTTCGGAAGTGTCTACTGGGGCCAGCTTTGGGATGGATCACAAGTGAGACTGACTTTACTTCCTTTTTTTTAATTCTTTGTTGCATTGTATCAAATCAGCTTTGGTTTTGTGGTTAATCAAAATTCTAGTAATGTCTGCTATTACTGAGTTGTTTGTACTACTTTGTAATGGTTAATTTACTTAATGTAACAGTATAGTGTGTCTACTTATTTGACACACCACTTTTAGTTATATTTATCCTTTCTTTTTTCCAAGTTTATGGCCATTTGATCCCTAATTGGCATCTTGGTGTCTGCTTTGAACAGATTTAAAAATCTCATAAAAGTTTTCCTTAATGATGCTTGGTAGTGATGATTTATCGTGAAACACGAAAAAAGGATCAAAATGTGAGGGACCTCAGTGGTATTTTTCCCCCCAAACAAATTAGGTGCAACAAGCCTACCTCACCTAGTGAGAAAAGGCTTCGGTTGTGGTTGTTTCAATGAAAACATGGGTAGAAGAGGAGGGAAGGGAAAATTAATTTGCATCCACTCTTTTTCCTGTTGTGACAATTCATCATTGTAACAAAAAAAAGGTTCTTAGAATGCTTTGTTAGTGATCCTAAACAACATGAAGCCCTGGCTGCGTTTTGATAACCTCTTTTATTTGATGTATGCACGTTTCCTTAGTTCTAGACTTCTAGTATTGGATTTGGACTAGGATGGTAGTTATTGCTTGAATCTAATAAAAGGGAATAAATGTGAGTGTTATGTTCCTTCATGGTTGATTCTTTAGACTAATATAGGTTTTATATATAAGTGTTTTCTTAAAATCTTTGAAAAAAGCTTTTTAGCTAGCACCTGTGCTATGAAACTATATGGAAAGTGCTGATGGCCACAGCACAATAGCGCATAGTTGTGTAATTTCATTCCTTCTACTAAGATCTCTTCACGCTGGCAAGCCCCACTCTCGGTGTGTTAATATGTGTGAACTTGCAGATTGCGGTGAAAAGATTGAAAGTTTGGAGTAACAAAGCGGACATGGAGTTTGCTGTTGAAGTTGAAATATTGGCCAGAGTACGACACAAGAATCTTCTTAGTCTGCGTGGCTATTGTGCTGAAGGTCAGGAACGGTTGATTGTATATGACTATATGCCGAATTTAAGCCTACTCTCTCATCTCCACGGACAGCACTCCACGGAAAGTCTTCTTGATTGGAGTCGACGGATGACTATTGCAATCGGTTCTGCGGAGGGAATTGCGTGAGTTACTGACCTGGCATTCCCTATGAACGTGTTCCACTGTCATTATACTAACACTAAATTTAATTACTTTCAGGTATCTTCATCACCAAGCGACTCCACATATCATCCACAGAGATATCAAAGCAAGCAATGTGTTGTTGGATTCAGATTTCCAGGCACGGGTTGCTGATTTCGGTTTCGCTAAGTTGATCCCTGACGGCGCAACACATGTCACTACAAGAGTTAAGGGTACCCTTGGCTACCTTGCACCAGAGTACGCTATGTTAGGTAAAGCAAACGAGAGTTGCGATGTCTACAGTCTCGGTATTCTCCTTCTAGAACTCGCTACAGGCCGAAGACCACTTGAAAAACTTAGTTCCACATCGAGGCGATCGATACACGATTGGGCACTGCCCTTGGCTTGTGAGAAGAAATTTAGTGAACTTGCTGATTCAAGACTCAATGGTAACTATGCGGAGGAAGAGCTTAAGAGAGTAGTTTTACTTGCTCTGGTATGCACTCAGAGTCAACCTGAGAGGAGACCAACCATGGTTGAGGTGGTGGAGTTGTTGAAGGGACAATCTCAAGATAAGTTACATCAGCTGGAGGATAATGAACTCTTTAAAAACCCTCCAGTTTTTGGACACAGTGATGGAACAACAACTGCTGAAGGTAGTTCGGACTACATCTTAGAAGAGAAGGAACCAAAACATGTGGTTTAAGAGAACACAACTGTCAGAAAAGATGAAACATTGGATTTCATATGTTGAATACTGATTGTGTAGTTTTCAGAAATTGCATTCTTTTCTTAATTATTGCATGGTAACACCTGGTGCCAATTTATTAAAGCATCAGCTTCATGTTTCATGCTTGTGTGCATGAATTATCTTTTGGTTTTTAAATAGCTTATGATTAAAAGTGCTTTTAAAAAAAACGATTAAAATGAGCTGAACCAAACATGGTGTAAAGGATTTGATATGTTAAATACGGAATTATGAAATGCGAGTCTTCAGGGACTAAATATATTGTAAGCATGAGCAAGGATTTTGGGTATTTGAATTGAATTGACTTTGTTTCACCCCATTATCAGCTTTAAAATGCTAGTAATGGGACTGATATCATGCATATCAAACTTGTGAAAGTAAGAAAGGGATTAGATTCAGATTTAATCTAACAAATTGCTATCCGAATCTACTAAAGAGAATTTTACAACCTTATTCACAACATCCCTCGCGGAATTTGCATTCCTTGGGGCAGGTTGTTGCACGAAAACTCAACAAGTAATCATAATGCAACATTGCTACACTACACTAGCTACGCAGCATGACGCTACAGTTGTAGCAAAAGAGCTAAACGGTTAAGAAACATACGCTAAAAAACACATACATGTTTTTTTTTTTTTTAATGTCACATGCATGTTAGTTTCATCATTCATGTAATGAACATCAAATACTCAATATATGTTAGCAAAAGTGTTTTTATCATTTGTTGAACTAATAGCATGTGGAGTTCCTTATATCAGCTCATTCACAATCACACCCAAGAAAAAAGATTGACATGCTTACAGAGCACGATCAGGGTTGTTGGCTCGTAATCTTTTAACATATTTACATTGTTTTGATGATAACGTTGCTGCTACAAGAAAAATACAACAGGCTGACAAGTTTCAAAGGTCAGAGCTACTAAATGTGTGTCTCAACATTTGAAAATCTCTAAGAGAATGTATCTTCTCGATCTCCTTCAGCAATAGTCTCCCCTTCCTCCATATTGCTGAACTCCAAGAAATGGGTTGGTCTATGGTCCTCGTGGTAATACTCCCTTGGAGTCCCAAGCTTCACTCCATACTTCATCCCTGATGAGTGCCTCACCCCCATGAAGTTGTAATTCCATGGACCATTATCAGGAACCTGCAAAATTGAAGACCGATAACCATCAAAACAATCGCTATAATCTATGCAAGATACCAATTGTTCTCATAACAAGCAAATTTTGCTCTATGGACTATATACATCAAGGTTCTAAATTGCAGATACAAATACGTTAAGGTTACTGTAATTGCATAAAAAATGTTGCTGATAGTGCTGGTCCGTCCAGCTGCCCTTGCATATGACCATTTAGAACCTTTCATATACAAGGGGGAAAGGGAGAAGGGTTTCAGGAAAAGCTTACCATGTAGAAACCAAGGAAGCGGTCACTGAGAAGCATCTGAACTTTCTCATAATGAGTAGGAAGATAACCATGAGGGTTGCTTCCTGTATCCTTATTGACACGTCCCCATTCATAACCAGATTGAGTAAGCTTGTACGCAGTTAAAGAACAAGAACCAGGGGTAAAACTGCATGTCAAGATAATAGATTTCTCGCCATCCCATTGCTTATTATTCTCTAGAATCTTTGCATGTGAGGTTAGATCCTGCAGTGATCAATACACAATGATGGGAGACCCATAAACTATTATTTCAAAAGGTGAATTAAAAAACTTAACTATGTTTTCTAATCAAATTAGAGGTGAAATAAAAATGCAAATTAAATTTGAAGTGAGCAACAAACCTGAGGTGACAACTGAGGAAGTTCATTAGGTTGAGTATGCATCCATCCCAAAGGCTCCAAATCATTCAAGAAATCATGCTCTGGAAGCGCTGATGGAAGATGGACTTGTTGATGAGTTCCCCATTGTGGTGCCATCACAATGCAGCGAATTTCTTTAACTTGAGGATTGTCTGGAGGACTTATGCCATACAGGTAACCAGCAATTTGTGTTCTAAGATCTGCTATGCATATAAACTTTTTCAAGATGTTCTTCGGCATAATATAGGTGTACCCAGTTTCCTGAACCAAAAAAATGCAATGTTAGCAAATGTCAGGAGTTGCAACTTGCAAGCATAAAATGGTGGTCCGAAAATGAAGAGAAATAACACAAACCTTTATATCCTCAGAGTTCACATATATGTGGTTTACACGAAGGTACAAGTTTGTTGCAGATATTGCTCTGACACGCCAGTCAGTCTTGGAACCAAATGCAGCTTGCTCATAGGGACTAGTGGTGGTTACTATAAGTTCTTCACCATGAACATTTGTTGTCTTCGTTGTTACAGCTGTCAACTGGCTTGCTTCAGTAGCCTGCAGGACAGTAAATACAGAACAAGTTGAGTGGCAAAACTAACAAGACTACAGAGCAAAGGGAGAAAAATATGGGAGGAAAAATCATATTCAATATTGTCTGGGATGCAGGGAAAAAAAAAAGTCTAACCTGTTTCTCAATCTCTGCAATCTGCTGTCTCTGTTGAGAGGGTGGAGTAATTTCTGCTCCAAGTATAATATCACGAATCTCAGACTGAGTCAGAGCAGAAGTATTCACATTGTTTTTCTTGGCATAATCTGAAAGTATAAGATCCCTTAATGCAACCTCCACCTGTGAATAAACATCATGTTTAGGTTATGAATACCAAGAAAAAAAGGCTGCAGAAACAGGACTCTATATACACCAATACACTTATACACCAAGAAATAACAAATCAATCTTTTAGATAGTACCGATACATTTAAACTTTTAGGGGAGAAGGTTCAAAAAGGATTTTCATCATAGTTTGTTATTTTGACTTTGCCAACACTAGGTGGTGTAGCAAATTAGCCCAGTGTTTAAAATTTGAACTTGCAAATTTATAAGTACAAAGTATCAGAAATTTGCTAAGAAAATTAAAATTACCTTCATCCACTGGTCATCATTTAGAGAAGGCCAGATGTGATGAGGCTCAGTGATGATTGTTTTGTCCGGCTTTAATAACATCTTTGCCTTCTCATTATTCACGTGAAGTGCACGCAAAATCAGAATCAGCCTCGAGAATGCAGTGTAAGACGAAATACTCTTAAGCCAGTCATCATAGATGTTGAACAAAACCATTTGTGGTTCCGTGGCCTTCAAAATAAGATCCCCAAATTTCTCAATTTTCAAACATGCCTGGAAAGGCAACTGCAACTCACTTCCTTTGATAACAATATTGGGGAAATCTAGCAAGTGAACCTCCAATGGATCCAACATTCCTTTACGAGTGACAATAATTTGTTTCGGCTGTTCTTCTACAGGCAAAGACCTTACAAGCGCAGCAACTTCTTCTGCTGTTTTCCACTTTGCCAACTGGCCAAGACGCTTCTGACCAGCCCAAACACTCGTATGAATCACCTACAAGGTATGACAAAAGCTCAGTACCAAGAATAGTAATGTTACTAGCACACCAGTGAGGAGGAGAGCAAGCAAACAAACCTTGAGAAACAATTGCCCAGTCCTTGGATTAAAAATAAAAATGGCACCATTAATAGGCTTCGTTGTAAGATTTCCTTCAAAAGTCTTGTGGATCGTAACACGATACACGTTAGTATCATCAACAAACCATATTATTTGGTTGCTGAATATCTCTCCATAGTTCTGGGAAGACAAATAGGGTTCAGTGGGCTCAGAAGAATACAACTGCAAACCTTTCCTTATGCGTTCCCTCAACACATAAAGCGCAGGATTTGACTGCATACACAAAAGATTAATAGTTAAATAACTGTTAGATAAAGTAATATACATTTAACACCACAGTCAACACCACATAGTGGGGATGGTGTGGATGGGGTTAAAAAGTAAAGCAAGTTAGAACTTGCAAATTCCCGAAAGGTTATAATTTAGTAACAGACTTCAAATATATGACTGTTAATGTTACCTTCATGATCTTATTCATGGCCTGTTGGAGCAGTGGCTTTGACCCAGGGAACCAGTTCCCAAAGGCAGAATGCAAGTTATATGCCAAATCAAGGCCAATCATCACCCCTGCAAGGAAAGTAATGAACAAATCAACCCTACACATAAATAACTCATAAAGGAGGATAGAAAGTTAACAAGAGACCTACCAGTAGGAGATGGATATATAGACATGTTATCTGTTGTGTAATCCATAAACTTGGCACGAGTGTAACGCTCAATATCATGAGAGTCATAATCACCCCATCTAAGCTGCACGTCGATCCAGTATTTATTACTTGCCTTCTGATCAAAGACATCCTTAGATTCGGCCACAAGACTAGGTTTTGACATTGGCCATCTATGGGCAGCGAAGAGAAGAACATCAGCACAAGAACTGTTCATTTTGTAACTTTTCCTAGGATGAATAGTCTCCTTCTGGACAGTTTCGATTTCCAAAGCATCCAACTCTTGGTCCAGCACCTGACACAAATCCATGACAACACTCTCATGGATCTTCTGCCACAAATGGGCTCTGAATATCTGAATAAGAGATATCTTCAAGGTTGGTATCTTCCCATGCATGAAAATACCAGTCAGATCTAGCTGCACCTGGAAACCCACATATACATTGGCTCGGTTTATAGTGGGTGACCACCAAAGAGTAAATCTACGATTAGGTATCTGGTTCAGACCAGATCTCTGAGCATTGGTTAGCTTCTTATACTTCATCGATTCCTCAAAGCCTGATGCCTTCTCCCAGAAGAGACCTTCCCATGTAGGAAAACTGAAAGTGTACAGCAAAATAAGTCAATTGCTACTACTTCCATAGTAAAACACAATAACGAGAGCTAAATGTTGAGCACGACTATTATTAGTGGATTATGTTCTACCTAGCTTCTGCTATACAAATGAAAAGCTGGCCTCCATGAAAATAAATGAAAGAAATCGCAAAATTTATTGCTTTTCACTGTGCTTAATAACGGAAAAACCACACACCCAATTAAATACCAAAGCAAGTTCAAAGGAAAATAAGACTTACTAAGTTCCTTTGAATAAAGTATGTTCAAGAATTCCTTCAACACCACCAAGGGCTTGAATAACATCAGTTCTGTAATTGTTCAAGTTCCACAACTTCCCATCATGCCTCTGGTGTGTCCACCAAAAGGGATTTTGTTTCAGAACTTGGTACTGCTTGAAATCCGTACGGACCCTCCATCCTTTATCATACGCCAAAGTGTGTCTATCCTTCTGAAACAAAGTGTTTATACGTGGTATTCCTCTATCCCATGAATCCTGCCAAAAATATCTCGAGAATTTTATTTTCAAAAGCCAACTAGTAACATTTCCTCTAAAAAAAAGAAGGCAGATAGCTACTATCCAGACAAAGACCTACAATACATTAAAAAGACATCAAATCACTCACTTCTAAATCTTCAAGGGTCAAACGCCTGTTTTGCGCCTGTGCTTCCTGCCTTTTCAATGCATACTCAGCCCAGACACGCTGTGAATCAATGAACTCACTCTCCCAAGGCTGTGTAATGATCCAAGAGAACATTAAAAAGTTGAAAGACAAAGGAAAATACAACAACAAATATTTTATGAGAATGCAAATGCACATAAAACTACATGTAGAGGGAAATCTGACACTCACCTGTATATAACGATACAGGTTGGGAATCAGCTGGTCCTCTTCATGACTCATTCCACTCCTGAAGTGGGTTACACCAACATCAGTCTGCTGACTGTACCGAAGATCACTTTGTGGAATTAAAATGTGACCCATAGACAACATTCCAAGCCCTCCAATTTCTTTTGGGGTGTAGAAAATGACAGGCGGAAACCTGGAAAAAAGATAAAGCAGCTTCGATTTGAACATCTAAACCAATGAGCTCCAAATAAATTACTACTAAGGAATACATGATGATTTACCTGCTGGGCATCTTTGAGTTCAGTCCAATCTTGATACGAGTCTGAATTTTATTTTCACACTTCACAAGTAAATCTAACAGCTCCTGGGTATGCACAGTTGCCTCCCGGAAGTAAGTCATAAGCCCTAAGAATGAAAGTTGGTGAGAAAACGTATGATAAATTGATAACATGTGCAAAATGCTCCTAAAATTCAAGTTCACTAACCTATTAAAGCAGTATTCCACTTGTTTACAATTTTTGTGAATGTAGTAGACCCCGATGACATAAGAATCTGCCTAACACGATTCTCAAACACTTTCATGTGTTCATCATCAACTCTTAAGAAAGCAACAGCTGTCCTTTCTTTCGTCTGTTCATTCTGTAAATTCCAGACACCATCTCTAGTGTTGCTAAATGCTTCCTGAGTCATTCTAATTTTTGGAAGTATCCGTACTTCAAATCCACACCTGCATGTCATAAGAGATGTCAGCAAAAAGAGATTCGATCATAATATTACATCAGCTGAAGGAAATTCAAAACCCACCAAAAAAATAAACAACATTAAATCACTAATGGCAATATGGTTAAAAGAAAACAACCAAGGAATTAAACAGATATAAATGCAAAAGTGTCTACGGGAAAGGAATACTGGAAGGAATCGATAGAGCCAGAGCATTAAAAACTACATTTTCAGTCATTATCATCCGTGTGTTAAACATTTGGGACAAGTTCATTTAAAACTCTGAAAAACTTCAATGCAGCTAAAAGAATTTGATGCAACCATTCAACATTTCCCAACCACGTAGCGAGTGAGAAAAGAAGACCAGAACAGCTGCTTAAAATCAATCCAGACTTACATGCTAAAAAGCAAGTTTGGATTATCCTTGCTGTAAACTGATACAAAGCTGTTCTCCCATTCCAGAGTTGTGATACTTCGAGGAAGACGATTCTTCATGTCCCAGAATACACTCCTCCCAAGATTGACTGAAATTAAACAGTGAATTGTCAAATAAATTAGAACCAAGGGTCAATTCAAACTAACAAATAAAAACCCATATAAATAAATGGAAAAACATATACCATCATGCTTCATGAGCCTCATTCTTGCATCTCTTGGCCAACACTTCTTATTATTGTACCCCACCATGTTCTCATTGTTAGGATCGGGGTGCTCAGTGAGATATCGCTGAATAAGGTCCCGAGCCTCCTCATGTGTGAAGCGAAACAATATATGAACACGATCAATATAGCGAGAGTACAGCCTAATCGGATGTCTTGTCTCAACTTTTGTGTCCCAGTAGGTAATAAATTCATTTGGCATCTGGGGTGGACCAGCAATTTCACTAGCTCGAGTCAGTCCCAGTAGCAAAAGATCCAAAACCAGTCCATAATATTGTACAACAAATGATGCAAACTGTAGACCACGTATAAGGCCATAGGAGTTTGTGTGGCTCATATCCTTGTATGACAGCACAACATTGTTTTTAGCAGTGACATAATCCGCAATATTATGATCAAGAACCAAACGCAAAAGCCTGTGAAAATTGCAATCAAGTTAGAAGTGAAGATAACTGACTACATTCACAAAGTGATCACCAAAATGCATACCTGTTCAGCATTGTTAAATCAATCTTTTCAAAGAACTTCTCAAACTTGGTCTGCAGCATTACAACACACTGGCCATCGCCTGTGTCCCATATACCTTGCAAATTGTTTATACCTTGACACCATTTGTAAACCAGTAGAGGTGGCGGCTCTGAATCTGCTGGCTTGATCCAGTTGGGAAAGAGATGACGCTTGTCACCTTCATACCACAGATACTGATCTAGATAAGCATCTGTAATCTTTTCAAGAGGCTCTATCTCATACACCGGAATCAAGTAGCTATACAAATCCATAAACTCTATACCAACCTGTCAAAATAAATAAACATTACACATGTCCTGTGCTAGAAACAAACAGTAAAAACCAAAAATTTTATCATATTGACGTACCTCTTTGAATGCACGCTGGGTGAGGAGATGCCGCTTGATACGAGATAACGCCTCATGTGGATTGTCATAAGCTTGCTCAATGAGCCCCAACTCTTCTCTTTGCAGCTGATTTAACCTCACTGCAACACTATAGGATTCCTTCAATCTCTCTAGAGCAAGGATAAGCAACTTCGTATCATGCTTGTATGACAACGGTGGAAATGGGATCGGGGAGAACTTCCTGGATTCCAACCAATGTACTGTTGTTGTATATATAGCAACTGCTTCTTCAGGAGAAACATATGGGCCATCTTTCAAGTAATTATGTTGACGCTCCTGCAAAGGGGATTACTGATCAGGAACTAAATATAAATATAAATATTTCTATACAACTAAGAAAAATTCTTTCAATATAGTGAGGCAAAATAAATTCGGATGAATCATAGAGAACGCTTGAGTCACCTGCTCTGCCTTCAGCCAGAGACGTGTCAATCTTCCAAGATTTTTACGACAAACAGTCTTATCCACTGTGGCGCCTCTTCTTATACGCTCACGATTGTAATGCGCGACATTTGTCCACCAATCTGCTTTTGATTTCACGTATCGAAGAATCATGTTCTCTATGGGAACAGGCAGTCCCGGAACCTATACATTACACCAGAAGAAAATCAACAATAAGAATGTGAACCAAATTCAAAATGAATATTACTAATTGTGCTTTTAGGTTAACAAGTTCTAATTGCTAATTGTGATCGACTATGCAAAGAACCTAAAACAATAAACAAACAATCCAGACATCTTGGAAGTGATCTCCAAACCCAAGCGTGTTCAATAGTTTTACTAATTATCCTGCAACCTAATTTGGTCTATATATGATAATGAAAAGTCATTTACCTTCCAAGGAATATTTGCCTTCCAGCAACGCCAAGCCTCACTCAGATGCTGCAATATAGTCCTCGCCTTATTCTGCTTTATACCCTCTGCCATCAAAAGAAGAAATCTCCATAAGCCACTCAGTGAGAAGAGATCCAAAATCAAAAGGAAAAAGTGTTAAATTATTAATGATTACCTGGCATGGCATCAAGCACATCATGCATAACTGCAGCTCGAAGCTCCAAGTCAAAGTGACTCTCAACACGCTGCTTTGTGACAGTCTTGGCAACTCCTTTCGAATGACGCCCCTCGAACTGCCTTGCAAGTAAATTGCCTAGCCATCGTTCAAGAAGTGGCACTATACCACGGAGAAAGAATAACCAAACTCTCCACATTGGTGCCCAAAACCCACACCCAGGTCCCTTCCCAACAGGCCCAGTGTTAAAGCGGTAATAAATCAAGTGCTTCAAGTCCTTGCACATTCTTATTTGCCGCATAAGCCTGTATTTGTAGCGATACATACCAGTCAATTGACCAACATGTGAAAAAGTATATTGGAGACCATCCGCCAGCTGGAAAGCATCAACGTTACCCAAACGGAACTGAACATTGGCATCAACCACAAGTTTTGTCAAACGAAGGATCTCACGACAAAGATGAAAAGCATTTCCAAATCGTGACTTCTTCCGTTCTTTTGTAGTCAAGGTTTTGACAGGCTTCAAATTGAAATTATAATCAAGATGTAGGTAGTTTAAATTTTTCCTGTGTATCAATAGATTCAACATGTTATACCCCTGCCTACAAACTTGAAGACCTGCCTCAACCCAATCAAGTTCCGTGGTTTGGAAAAACTTTGTTGCTTGGAGAGATCTAAATAAGTGTTTCTTTTTTTGAGCCTTGGGAGGTCTATGGTGCAGTTCATTCAACACAAAACACTTGAGCAATTTTTGATAACTAACACGAACTTTAACAGGATATGATGGAGGGCTGTTAGAAAATTAAAAGAGACAAGGTTAGTTTTTGTATCATAGACTAACATATGAAAATGAAAGGATATATATATATATATATATATATATAAAATTAACCAATGAAAGAAACACGAGGAAGCATATCAGGGTGGAAGGCAATGACTTACCAATGCTCCTTATACCACTCTGACACAAGAGGAATATCTTCTGCCCTCCGCATGCGACCAGATCTCATGTTGAAAGGACGGGGAGCAAACAGCAAGGAGATTCCAGCAGCTGTGGTGTCGGTATAAAGTTGTGTATCTTTGAGCAAGGGCTCCACACCATCTGGCAATACCCAGTCATCATCTTCGTCCTCCTCGTGAACTCTCTTATCACGCCGCTCCTTGTTAGCACTGGTTATTGGGTGTATCAAGGGATCATAATAGAACGCTGGAAGATCGGGATCTTCAGTTTTGATGTACATGACCATAGGAGTATGGTAAATACATAGCTTTACTTTGCGCGGCCTATTGTTATAAAGATGAGGAAAAGCAATTCTGTACTCTGTTCGAAGTGGTGACCTTATAATGAGTTTATTGATGTCATTAAACTCATTCCAGTCCTCATCTCCCTTCTCCATGTCACGGTAGAGAGGCTCAAATTTAGGGCCACCTGTAGGTTATACAAAACAGAAAATCAATACATGGTTTTTAATCTCCAAAATATCCTAATATGCATGGTATAATATGCAACAAAATTTCTTATACCTTTTTAAATCATTAGAATCTTCTTAGCTACCTAGATTAATAATTCCAGTATCTAGCTCGATGAGGTCAACCAGCAATAACAAACAATTTTTAATACGTTTTGAATATAGAGTAAAGAACAAATATGAAAAAGAAATCCACATACCAGGTATGCACATGTTCAAAGCCTTTGCAGTAAAAAATGATTCCATGTCAAATAAGTAGAAATAATTGCGGTCAATTAAATCAGACAAAAGCTGCCCAGCTAGACGATGCAGAGTTGCCATGATAGGGAGAGAAAGATGCCATTTGCGGTAACTGGGACCATTTATAAGCTTTGTTTTTACAAGAGGTTTATGGTCATAAAACCAAGTGTAAACAGCAGAGTCTTCCTCTTCATCCATCTCCAACTGAATTGGCTCAAGAGGATCAACATCTAAGAGATTGTCAGCATAGTCTAACGGAGGCTCTTCATCATCGAATGGAGGAAATCGCATCCTTTTGAAATGACGACGATCCCTTTTCTCCCTTCTCATCATTATCCACATTGTACCCCACTGCAAAATAGTTAGTTTAGTTTGATAATCATTGAAATAAAAGCATCACAAACAATTAACTTCCATGAGCCCCTGCGGGTGCTCATTAGGTGGGAAAGAGAATATACCTGAGCCAGATATATAGGCTCCACAACCCACGGTATTTCATTGACAAATGTGATAGCCCCCGAAATATGGTATAATACCTTCACATCTCGGACCTGCATTCACAAACGTCGATTTATAGATGTTCTTAGCAAGGGACAACAGTACAGTGAATCAAAAGAAAAATGAAAAACTAGACTGCAGTGATCAGCTAATCAGAGAATTCGGAAGTAGCAGCCACTAACCTGCTCCCACGGCATAGGCATATTTTCAAGGAGCTTGTAAACTGCATGCGGTATGAATTTAAGTGCTCCAAGATAGACTCGTTTGTCATGACGAAATTTCTTTGAGGACATATCTCCATGATCCCTAGTATAAATAACCACAACCAAAATTACAACTTGAAACAATGGTAGTAATAGTAATACCATTGTTAAAGAGAATGGTAACATAGAAAGAAAAAAAAGGTGAAACAATAACAAGTCAGAATCTCAGTATCTTGTACTATTTATTTCCTAAAAGGAATCACCGTATGACAGTGTACAATATCGTCAGGCTCAATCAAACCAAACTTATACAGAACCAATAAAAAAAATAGTATGTCCACAACAATTAGAAAATATTTCTTCCCATAAAAGGAAAAAAAAAATCAAATAAGTGGGCTTTTCGAAGGAGCTTATTCAGGCAGCTGATGAGAACAGCTTGTGAAAAACAAAAACATACGAAAATATCGTCCTATCGATTATTTTTTTCAGCTTAGTTCAATAAGTTTTCCAGATAAGCTTATATACTTTAAGCTTGACTTAAATTGTTTCAATAACAGCTTATAACTAAGCATTTTGACCAAACAAGCCCTTAGCATATCATACAAACAGCAGCTTATTCTCTATAGAATTCACACAGACAGAATAATCTTCTCTTTCTAGCTTATTTCGATAAGCTTATTAAGTAAGTGTCTTCACTAAGCTATTTATCAAACCTCACTTAATGAAATAAAATTACAATTTCTAAAAAGCACTTAACTAAGCCATAATTAATAAAATTACGCTTCGAAACAGCGACAGCATAATCCTAAAAATCTAACAAGAGAAAATGGTGAAATAAAAAAGAGAAGCACTGACCTAATGATTTTCCTAACATGTTCAGGAGGCATATCCTCTTTCTGCGTCTCCACGAATCCGAACTTCCTCTTATCGCTATAGCGCTTCGAATTCAGCTGCTGCCATTTCCTCGCCTTCTCCTCCAGCCTCGCCTCCGCATCGGCCTCCGTCTCCATCGGCGTCGGAGGTTGCGGTGGAGGAAGCACCGTGTAAGACGGCTGTGGCGCCGGCGGCGGCGGAATCGGAGGTACGGTTGTTCCCGGTGGCGCAATCTGGCCGTTGTTGTTGTTCCACATCTTCACCGAGATTCGATGAAAGGAGTTGTTACAGAGATTGAGCGAAGAGTGGTTTTGGTTTCAGTTCAGAGCATGTGATGTTATGGCTCTGCGATTCGGAGAATCGAGTTCCTAGGGTTTATGAGAGTGAAGAGTGTGGTTTAGAGAGAGAGAGAAAGAAGAAAATGAGAGCGAAGGTTTACGAAGAGTGTGGTTTTATCGATATCGATAGCTATTGGCTATGGCGGAACATGCCGCCTTTTGCTATTTGGGCTGGGCTATTAAATTATTTGGGCGGTTGGTTCGGCTCGGCCTTTCAATTTGGCCGAGTTCATTTTTTTACACCTCCTTTACTAGTTGAATTCACCTTTACCCATACGTTGAGGAGTGAGTATATATATAACTTTTTTACACGTACTTTTGGGTGGTCACTGTATTATAAAGGTGGCAATACGGGTTATCTGGCAGAGTTTGGGCTGACCCGGTTCGGACTCGGCCCATGATCTGGTCGGGCTAAAAAACCCGGATAAAATTCGGTTAAAAAAACATTTAACTAAACTTTGTAGAGGGTCACTTATTTTAACTAAATCAGGTTTTTTTTTTTAAGCGAGCGGCCCGAATGCTTCGCAGGTTCAGGCTTTATAATTTGGGATAAAAAAAGCTTGAGATCTATTTAGGTTGTATTTTAAGAGTATAAGTTCACTTGTATATTCGGCTTATTCGGGCCATCCCAGTCGGGTTGAGTTTTTTTGCCGCCTTTGTTGTATTGGACAAAAATTACACATACACTAAACACTGGTGTATATGTAAAATATTTTGGGTGGAAGTCGGCTAGGAATGAGGGGGATAAAAAATAAATTGTCTTTGGTGATTGGGATTGCTTTGAAGCATGGCTACTCAAGAATAAAAAAATAGTTTTAATTTTGTTATTATATTGTCATCACGTGGTTAACGTGTTGTATTTGATTAGGATTTTGATGTGATATGTCAACAAAATTTGACTGAAATAAGTATGAGTGGTATATGATAAATTTAGAAATAATTTCGAGAAATCAAACATTGAAAAAATAAGAACAAAAACTTGTAATAAAGCGAGTATGAAATTCAAGGACTAGACGCATAACTAAACATATATGAAATAGACAAACTAAAATGAACATGACATAAAAAATATTACACTTCAATATGAGAACCTTATTGCACCTATTCCTAAATAAATGAAACAACCGCTTGATCATAAGATAATATCATTAAAAACCTTATTGCATACATTTTCAAATCCAAACATTCGTCACTTGCAAAATTACAAAGAAAGGAATTTTTATTTTGTCCATCAACTAAGGGTTTATTTGATAATTAGGATAAGATAAAAATATGATATGTTAAAGAAAAATGTATGATATGAGCATAATAATTTTTTGTCATGTCCAATGTTTTGCACAATAGTTAATAATGATATTGGTGAGGTGGTGATAGTGGTGGCCAGTAATGTAATGACAGTAATAATAATAGTGTTAATGTGTAAGGGTAAAAGGGAAAAACTACACAATCCTTCCTTGCTAATTTTAACACTACTCTATCCACGAGATTAAAAATATATTGGGTAGACAATATCGGATCAATCAACAAGATAACATTATTCAATATCGTCAGTTTATCAAACTTTGGATAATAACAAGATAAAACAAACTATTATATATTATCATTTTAGGAAATGCTAAAGAGTATCATTAGGACATTAGTTAGGGAACTAAAAGAGGTGACATTACCTTAGTGAATGTTGAATTTAAAATATCGAGGAATAATAAACTTAGATTTATAATGCAAGTTTTCCTTAATATATTTCTTAAAAAATGCCTTTTAGGGCATGGGTTAACAAGACCCTATCTTTTTTACTATATTTGCCAAACGTATCCTAAAAACTCCAATTTTCAAAAGGTAAATGCTAATAAAGTAATAAGTGTTCTTGATGCACTTGTTAAAAAGCTAAACATAGTAAAAATTTATGGGAAAATGTAGTTTTTTGTATTCCAAATACATAAAAGAATGCACATTTATGATTTTGTTTTTCTATTGTTAATATTCTTAGGACACTTATTAGTAAGATCCTTTTCAAAATGGCTCTACAATTGTAATACCCATAAATTTAATATTAATTACTACAGAATAAAGTTCCTCCTGATATCAGGAGACAAGTTATCTCCTCGATCCAATTAAATCATGACATCTTTCCAATTTTAAATCTTTTAATTTTTTTCTTCTAAAAAATTGCAAAAAACAAAATGCTGTAGACTTTTGAAGATCTCTTATCACCACTGTTATGGCACCCTCAGGTCGCCACCATAATGGAACCCTTTGGTCACCGTTGTTGCTCCTTCTTCCGGCCACCGTCAACAAGAAGAGGAATGGAACGATCGCGTATCAGAGGATTTAATTTACAATGGGTAGTGTTGTGGTGTCCTCTCTCTTCTCCTATTTCTCCACCACCGTTAACCCCATTTTTCACAAAAAAAAAAAACTTTGTCACACACACCCAAATCTCAAGGTTTGATTACTCTCTTTCACTAAATACTAACACTCACTTTCTTCTGCAGTTCCTGCACCTACCAATTCCATGTGTGTGTTTGTGCTCATGTGTGAAAGAGAAAGAGAAAGAGAATGAGCCAGAGTGCTAAAATACATATAACATTAGTAGTAGTACATGACATTAAATTAAAACACCCAATGCTCTTCCAATCCAATTCCGGGACCCTTTCTTCATATTCTCGCACTACTCCTTTTAATTTCATTTCTCATTCCCCATTCTCTCTCTTCTCTTTGCGAATCACCTAAATTTGTCATTATCTTGTCACCTTACGTGTGCCCGTTCTCAACCTTCTCTACCGAAATCATTTTAAGTTTGGCTTTGCACGTGAGAGTCACACTGGTGGCCGGTAGGGAACGCGACGGTGGTGGTTGGAGATAAGTGTGATGGTGGCACGATGGCAGTGGTGGGAGGGTTGCGTATTTGCATTTGTCACAAGTCTGAGTATTTTTGTTTAGCCAATTTTTAGAAGAAAAAAATACTAAAAAAAATAAAAAAAACTAAAATAGGATAGTTGTCATTTTTTAATTGGATTGAGGAGATAACTTACATCCTTTCACAAGGAGGAACTTTATTTTGTAATTGCTAAGCTTGTGTTTATAAGAATGTTTGTATAAGGATATATTTTAGTTAAGGTGTGTAAAAAAAAGATTAAGATAATAAAATATTCAAGTAGTGCAAAATAAATAAATAAAAACAAACAAACAAACAAAAACAAAACAACACATAAGAAGGCAAAAAAAAAGAAAGAGAAAGGATAAGAACGTGAGGGAGAAAGAAAAGAGTGAGACAGAAAGAAACTTGAGAAGAAGAAGATGACAGTGACTTCCCACCTTGCTAGAGGTTTCCGTTCACTTCGTCGGGCTAGTTGAAGAAGAAGAAGAAGATGGTGACTTCCCACCTTGCTAGAGGTTTCCGTTCACTTCGTCGGGCTAGTTGAAGAAATCGAATAGGAGATCACAAGCTTCGTTTTGACATAGGCATCATCACCCCTTTTCTTACTTTCAATCTTGAATCATCAAACCCATTTCAAAAAAGTGAGGGTTCATGTTAGGATATTTATCTCTTTTACTCTAAAATAGTTATTAGCTTCAATTACTTTAGGATTGATATGTGAAATTGAAAGAAATTAAGATTTAGTGTTGTATGTGCTAAGGAACCCTTTGATTTGGGAAAGAATTTGTAAGCTAGGGATTTAGAGTTCTTGCTTGTTAGGTAGAAGAATTTAAGTTAGCAATCATATGAGCTTAAAGTCTCACAAATTGGTAGCTTAGAATCCAACCCGTATTTGGCTTGCAGTAAAATGGGCATAAGTTGAGTTTTAGGAATTCTTTTTAGTTGGGACCGGTTTTGTTTGAAAGCTAAGGGATAAGGCTATTTCTCATATAAATTTCATGAATTTTACCAATTGGGTTGGAAAGCTTACTTGTCCTAGTGTTAGTCTTCAAATTTTTATAACTTCATGTCAAACACATAATCCCCAACAAGCCCAACCTCACAGTTGTTTTGCTTAAACCATAATTTGAATTAGGAATCTCTAAATTTAGTGTTTTGTATTTTGTTAGGAAGCTCGTAAGTAGAGTTGTATTGTGTTATTATATCAATTTCGTGACCTTTAAACCAACCATAATTTAACTCGTGTGATGGTTAATTCTACACCGTTTCTTGAAATGTTGGAGTATACAATTGTATAGCTTATGTTAGGTTCAATACTTTGTTCACATGTGTATTGTAAATCCCACATGCTATATATACTAAATATCGACTTGGTTATTATATCCTATATGATATAATGTGAATGATACTAGGTTTGAATGTGTATAGTTGTAATGTAATTGAACACGTGGAGTCTCATTGGAATGGTTCAGTAAATGAATGAAACAATATTTTGGGTAATCTATCGGAGGTTGAGATATCTTCGATATATAAATAAAAACCTTCGGAGAGGGTCGGGAGACTCTAGTGAACCACTCCCATGGAGTAAGGAGGTGTGATGTGAATGTTGGCCACGCCGCAGATGCAAGGACCCTCTGAGATATAAATTAAACACCTCCCCAGCACAGGATTGTAGTGAAACACCCGTAGGTGCCCCAAGAGATTGAAATAAAGGTAATTATTTAACAAAACCTTATGTCATGAAACATTGTGAAATGACATTTTCAAAGAGAATATAAATGAAAAGGACTTTTACTCCCCATTCCAATGAGAGTTGGAAACATGATTGTTCTAATGTAAGTTGCTTAGCTATATTATGTCAGGTGATGTGAATGTTTTGATATTTTACATGGGTGTGGGTGTCATGGTGTTTGGGGTTTTCCCTCACTGAGTCAAAAGACTCACCCCTCCTTATTTTATATATTTTAGATATAGGTAAGGAACGAGGTGAGACAAATTCAGCTTCTCAAGTTGAGCATTATTAAAGTAACAGAAGTGTTGTCCATTTTGGATATTTTGCTACCATACAAGGTAGTTTGGAGGATGTACTTATTTATTTTGCAATCTATGTTGGATACATCCTTTTGTAATTATACTTTGAATACTCTGAATCATCATGTGAATTTGTGTTTTCTTGTATATATACTAAATCACTTATAAGCTATGTTATTTCCTATTGGGCATTATAATTGTTTGTTTTATGTCCAAGTTAGAGATAAATTATGATGTAATAGTGACATATTAAGCATATGTGATAGGCTTCAGATTTAGGATAAAGTTCCTAAGTTTGGACAGTCATGAATGCCTAATTTGGGTCTTGACAGAGTTGGTATCATAGTAAGGTTGAAAAAAAAAATTGCTTGTAAACCAATCTCCCCAACTGTGTGCATTTATATTGCATGGCACTCACGTTCCATGTGGATTATGTTACGTATGCCAATACCGTAGTTTGAAGTAAACAAGTCATATATATGTGATAATCTTTAGACTATATGATTAACCGCTTTACGTTTCTCCCATTTGAGAGGCAAGTTCAAATCTTGTTAAAAGAACTTGAAAATACTGGCTTTTTTTTTATTTTTTTTTAATTAAACCGTTATTGTTTAATTCAAATGATGAGAGTACATACAGACTGGTATATGAGTAGTACTTTTATTTGCACAACTCGAAAAACATCTTTTTTTTTGTTAGTTTTTGTTTTTTTTTTGGATTTTGAGTTTTATTGCTATGAATATTTATTTTTTTAATAATATATTTAATTATAATTTTTATTATATAACGTGTCTGAGTTGTGTCATGTCCTAATTTATCTAAATTTGTTGTATCGCCGTATCCGTGTTGTTGTATCCGTGTTGTTGTATCGTATTGGTGCTTCCTTTGTGGTGCCTCTAATTTATATTAAAACCAAAAAGAATAAATTTAAACAAAAGCATATACTTTTGTGTTTTGAAGATTATATCTTAATTTTTTTATTAGCTGACAAAAAACATGAAATCTTCTTCCTCTTTCTCATCGTTATTTAGTAAAAAATTCATTTTGCTGTTAAAAAAAATACTTATAATACCATTGAAGGTTTATTGTGTTTAATAGGGGATTTCAATCGTTTCCTATTCTCTTATTGAAAAAGTGCGAAAGATTGATTATAACATTAAAATATAAATATTAAGGCAAAAATTACATTATTCGTATAATCCACACTTAAAATATACTTTAACATACGACAAGTACCGAGGAGTACATACGTGTACAGGTATCCAAGATGTACTCGGTACGGGTATGTCACTAGTTCAGGAGTACCCATGCGTCAGAGGTCACAAGAGTGACCATGTTTCAGATAATACTATGAATAAGATATACTCAAATCCAAAGCCACAAAACAAGTAAAAGTTCAAAGACTGAAATACAAGGAGCAAACAACAAAAAGTGGGAGAGTTCACGAGACTATACTACAAAACTAAAAACAGTACTATGTAACCTAAAATTAGCAAAAACCACGTATTCACCCTCGAATAATCACCCTGCGATTGCGTCTGCTTGATAGCTTCAATTCTACTGCTCTCTTTCGTTTTCTGTTTCTTTCGGACTCGTACAAATCCAAGTCCATATCACCCCTCGTTACCCATTTATAGTGATGACCAATTAATCTCATTCATCCCCTCAAAGTACTCATTCATCAAGGATAGCTAGCTGAAACATTTATATAGATAATGCAAGAATAATATTATCCAACAAAAAACAATACAATAACAATTTATCCAATTAATAAAACAATAATTTATCCAATTCAATAACTTCTTACGTAAGTTTATTGCAATGTCAATCAACTCACTCGCCTCACTCCCATGACCCATAGAACATACATTTGTTACCTTTTGCACAAACTAAAATGAAAAACAACAAGAGTGAGTTAAGTACTTGTTTTTTCTATTTATAAATGTGAATTAGCATTTATAGCATGCTTTTTTAGAAGAGAAAAATTTTATTTCAAAAAAGCACAAAGAATATAACATATACTCCTTACACAAATAAAAGACAGGTACATAGCAAATGTTCAGAACTAAAAACAATAAACAGGGGAAGAAGTTTATAATTTATAACAAATCCCAAAAAACAACTACCAGGATAACAACAAAAGTGATCAAATATCTAGAACAAAATATAAATAACTAGATGACATCCTGCTCGATTGATTTTTCACACTGCCTAAAGTCGAACCGAAACTGCAGGATAGAATTTTAAGTATTCAAACTCTTGTAATTTTGCCATAGGAAAAACATAAATAATGTGTAGTATAGCATGCATAATTATATACTAAGAGAAAAATTAAGGAGTTGCTTTACCTCGCGGTTAATCTGTCAAAATAATAGACACAAACTTCCTTCCAAATTTTGCTTTTACATATTTTTCAACGACAATACGGCATATCCAGCTCCACAAATTGAGAGTGACTCCACGCATATTTCGGGCAAGCGCTGCAATTTCGCCACAGGAAAAACAAAAATAATTGTGGTATATATATATATATATATATATATATATATATATATATATATATAACATGCATAATTATATACTAACAGAGAAATTAAGGAGTTGCTTTACCTCGCGGTTAATCGTACTGTCAAAATAATAGACACGAACTTCCTTCCAAATTTTGCTTTTACATATTTTTCAATGACAATATGCCATATCCAGCAAGTATTTGGAAGCATACTCCACAGTTGAGAGTGACTCCCTCGCATATTCCGGGCAAGCGCAGCAAAAAATTGAAACCAGATAAATTTTCAAATTAACCGATGATTTTCAAATTAAATACCTGGTAATGTCAATAATGTTTAAGCGGTTCAAAACCATCTCCCAATCCGAGTCAACTCAACGATGTCCATCAATTTTTTTAAGTTTAAATTGTATTCAACTTGTAAGTAAAGGATAAAAAGTAAAAAAAAAATGAAAGAATGATAATGAGATAATACTAGATAGATAGTTATATGAATTTTGGTGCATGTGACAGTACAATACCCAATAAACAACAATATCTGTCTGTTTTTGTCTGAGCAGTTCATCATCCAATGGTAGCCTTTCTTTCTTCAAGAAACATGCTCTTTCTATGAAGAAATCCATTTTCTTTTAAACCATAATTACCACATTTTTGCTGCACATTCATGCATAATAAAAAGTTAAATCATTCAAAATAAAAAAAACAAATCCAAAAGTAGTTAGTTAGTATAAATTAAACTTAATTACAATGCTTTTGCGTCAGATGCTTGAACCTTGCAACTCAAACTCAAGTCACTCAAGTCCAAGAAGGAATCAAAACCGCTTTCAACCGTTTTTTTAAATGAAGACCACGCCATTTTATAGCATTTAGCAGCAGAAAATGATGATGATGATAATAATAATAATAATAAAATATGCATGATTTGCATGGTCTAATTTTGGTTGAAGTGGTTCTATTTTTTTTCTTCCGAAAATAAAATAATTTTATCATATTAGAATGGGATCTTGAGAATCAAGATCATGATGAGAAAACGAAAAAAAAAGGTACAATATAGGTAAGATATCCCCAACCAAAAGGTCCCAAAGAAAGATTAAAGCCAAACGACAAGAAAAATAGAAAAATATCCAATAATAAATATATATATTTTTAATAACAATATGTATATTTTTAACCATATAAAATTATTAAATAATAAATTAATAAAATAACATATTAACAAAGGAAATAAGTTTGCATTATTTTATGCTAATCTGTCAAATTATCGTGTTGTTATTAAAAAAAATATACTACTGCATACTATAATCCATTCAGACTTATTTTCGTGAGCCATTTTTCTACAAACATTTTTTTCATAACAAGATTTTTTATGATTGACTCTGGATATTTTTCTTTTTTTTTCGAATAAATCATATATTGTGTGCATTTAGAACTTCAAATACAATATTTATAAAAAAAAATCGTTTAATAAAAATCATTTGTGTTTTTCTTCTATACATCAAAAGGTAAGATTTGATAATGGTTGGATATTTAATTCCTTTTCTCTTTTTTGTATTTTAGTTTGTTTGTTAGTTTTCTTCTTTGGTGTTAATGGTAATGATGTCATTGCCATCAACTGATTCATAATTTGTTAACTAAACAGGTAAAGAAACATTCAACACCGAAACTACAAAAAAAAAAAAAAACAACAACAACAACGCCACATAGGAGGAAGAGTACATTAGAGAAGCAAAAAGATGAAACAAACACTAAATAAACAAGTAAAGTAACCCTCAACATCAAACAAATCAGAAAAAGAAACAACACCACACGAGGAGGAAGAATAGATCAGAATAGCAAAAAAAAAAAAAAGAAACAATCACTAAACGGATAATGAAACCCTCAAAACAAAAAACACACCACACATTTTGGAACGGTTCTCCAACACTAATACTAACACTAACACACAACACAACAGTAGTAAAAGAAAAAATAAATAAAATGAAATCAGAGATGAGCAGAAAACAAAAAGAAAAGGAGGAGGAGAAAATTTTGTTGATGCTGAGAATATATATAAATCGCTACCATGAATGGAATGAGAGAGCATGAACGAACTAACAGTAAGCAAGAGAATATATATAAAGAGGAGCATAGATAAGCAAAAGAATAATAAATCGTTACCATGAATGGAATGAGAGAACATGAACGAAAACCATATACCTGACCTGATGATGAAGAAGATGAAGAGAGAAGTTGCCGTTGTTGCAAGTTAGTTGAGCAACTGACAGAGAAGAGAGACCGTTTTATGTTACTATATAGGAGTATGTTATCTCTTGAATGTCACGGCTCCATTTTTATTTTCCTTTTCCTTTTTATTTTCTTTTCCTTTTTCAGCTTAACATCAAAAACTCTCTAACTTACCCCTTTACTTTACACAGTAAATAATTAACTTAAATTAAATTTAACCTCATCCCATTATTAATTTTTTTTTTAAAAAAAAGAGAAAAACCTAACCTCATTTATTTTGCGGCAATAATCATTATATATATCACAATAATCTATGCACTAGTAGTTAACTATATTGGCCTTATTCTTCTCCTTAATTTTGAAAAATATATTTAGAAAAACTTATATTGGCCTTTTAACATAATTTAAACCTTGACTTCATTACCTTACATAATGTCCTAAGGGAAAAAGGATAACATCTTCATTTGCTTGAATCTTCAACTTGAAGCTTGTATTCAGATTTGCTTGTGTCTTCATTTGCTTGGACATGAAGCTTGAAGAGCTTGTGATTGCACTTGATATGAACTTGAGAATCTTGAGTTTGTTATCATCAAAACCATATACTGATTGCACTTGAAGTCCTTGGGAAAGTTTGACTTCCAACAGTCCTATCGGCTGCATCTTCAGCTGCACCAGTCCCATGTTTTGAAGCTGAACACTTCAAAATATGCACACTTCAAAACATGACACTGATGCAACTGAACATGAGACTGGTGCAACTAAACATGACACTGATGCAGCTGATGGGACTAACGTGACAGTTTACTCCGTTATAAGTGCACGTGGACGCAAAAATGATGTCGTTTAAGGCCCCCAGTCAGCCACGCACGTTATTACTCCGTTAACATCTGTTGACAATGGTTAGGGGCAGGGACCAATGTGAATGATTTTTTATAAAGTCAGGGACCTAAAAGCATTTTTGCTAATTTCAGGGACTAAAGTGAAAGTGCTGTGTAAATTCAGGGACCAAAGTGACAGTTTACTCATTCTTCTTTCGTGTGTGGTGGGGTCCACCTCCGTTCCCACACCAACCTCATTTCTCTTCATTCTTTCACTTCTTCTTCTTCTAATGCCACTACCTTAATTCGTACATTTTGATTAAGTACGATATAAAAATAGAAGGAATATAAAACATAAAATACTAGTATATAAAAAGTATGATTTAAAACAAGTGACATAAATATATGCTTATAATAAAAAAAAATTCAGGAATTTGGTCCCATTTTCTTATATAAATATAAAGATTATTATAAGTGAAATTTTTGGGTAACAATAAATTTAAAAAAAAAATACAGCTAAGATAGGTGGGATGTTTGCGGTTGGTGTTCACTTTGTATCTTCGATTGTACTGCTTTAATTTATGGGTCTTGTCATCCAATATCCTAAAAGCTTTATTTAAGAAATATATTGAAAAAAACTTATATTAAAAATCTAAGTTTACTAATTTTCGATATTTTAAATTTAACATTTTCAAGATAAAATTACCTTTTTAAATTCCTTAAACTATATTTTAAAAATACTTTTTAACATTTTCCTTAATTTATTTGTCACCAATTCCATCATTTCTTGTCCACAAGGTGGCATCCCATCGCACCCAGCAACCAAGGGGCCTCTATATGCTCATCAAACCCCCACGTGGCACAATATTACCCGCCTGATGAGGCACCATAATCCAACGATCCTCGTTTTTTCCCACCAACCCCCCTCCACTTTGCATCAATGCCCCTTTATTCCCACCATTAATATTACATGTATATTAACAATTTAGATGTACATCTATATATATATATATAGAAATAAATCATTGATTAATATATACAAGACAAATAGATGCAAAGATAAAAAAAACAAATAGATGTATATCCAAGTGTCTATTTATAGGGATGTTAGCAATCCGGTTTGGTTCAGTTTTGAGACAAAAAGTCATTTGATCCAATCATAAAATATACATGCGATTCGTTTCAGTTGGATCCAATTATACAATCAAATCCAATACCGTCCAATCCAAAATAAAACATGCGATTTTTGTTTGGTTCCATTCGATTTTAATTTAATTTAATTAAACTTTTATAGAAATTCATTATTTGGTCATAAACATATATTTTTTTCTGCAAATCATAAACATATATGTATAAAAGCAATTATCTTTGTTGTTGTCATTTCTAATTAGTATAAACTGAGATAAAATTCTCCATATGTATAGTGTGGACATAAGTATTAAGCCTAAATATGTGTATTTTTGTGTATATATTTATTACTAGCGGTCCATTTCGGTTTCCAATCGATCTTTAGAACTAAAACCAAATACCAATCGATTTTTCAATAATTAATCCAAAACATTCAAACAAATTCGGTTTTTCGCGGTTTTCGGTTTTTTTTGGATTGGTTTGCAGTTTTTTTTATCGGTTTGGATCTGAATACCCATACATGTTTGGATACACATTGGATTCTCCTGGAATTGATTCTGAAAAGTAGAAGCTACTCACACTTACTTCAAATCCAACGTGATTTTGAGCTCTAATGTGATTTTGAGCTCTAATGGGATTTTCCACCACGAAACCATACAAGTACTCTATTCCCAGTTTCCCACCTACATACCAAATACCAACGCATGATATTTCAAATGGCCCCAACACTTACCATTATATAATCCCCTCTTCCCTCCTTCCATCTCTCAAGGAAATCCATAGTTCTCTTAAAGATTTCCTATATATCTTCAATTCATCTTTTTCTATCTCTTATCTTCCTTCAAGCTATAACTTTTTCTCATTATTCGTTCTTTATTGTATTTTGTGTAATAATAATTCATCATTATTAACATGGCTGCAATCATCAACACCAACCTCCACATTTCAAGCAACTGGGGTGTAGCTGCCGAGTCATTGAAGGGGAGTCACTTGGATGAGGTGAAGCGCATGGTGGTGGAGTATCGGAAGCCGGTGGTGAAGCTAGGCGGTGAGGCGCTCACGATCTCTCAGGTGGCCTCCATCGCCGCCGCACATGAACAGGGTGTTAAAGTGGAGCTGGCTGAGTCAGCAAGGGCTGGCGTTAAGGCCAGCAGTGACTGGGTCATGGACAGCATCATCAATGGCACCGACACCTACGGTATCACCACCGGCTTCGGCGCTGCCTCCCGCCGGAGAACCAAACAGGGCTGTGCCTTGCAGAATGAGCTCATTAGGTAAACTAACTAACTAACTTTGCTATAAATATATATATATATATATATATATATATATATATGCATGGCTTTCACCTTTACTACTGTTGTTGTACTTCATGAAATCAATACGTACATATATGATTTTTTTTATTTTTTTTAAATCTTGTCGTGCACTAACATAAAAATATAAAATACTACTCCCTCACTTTCTTTTTAATTGTTTTTTTAGAGATTTTTTGTTTTTTGTTTTAAATCTTTTTGATGATTTTAAGAGTGTAATAAATGTTGTTTTTCATGTTTGTCACTATTAAATAGGTTTTGGTCTTGATTTACATAAGTAGTGAAAAAAAATTAAGAGTTAATAGTCATATAAGTCCCCGAAATATACCCGTAGAATCAGTTAGGTCTCTAAAAGATTTGTGAAATCTTTTAAACTCTCCAAAGATAAATTTGGCATCATGTTAGTCCCCCAATTCAGTTTCGTTAGGAGGGACTTACGTGACACTTTAAATGCTTTCTTGACCTCAATGTCATGTTGGACAGTTAAAAAAGTGCCACATTTGGGCTACATGACACTTTGAATGTTTTCTTGACCCCAATGCCATGTTGGACTGTCAAGAAAGTGTCACAATTGAGCCAACAAAACATTTAACGTGCCATGTAGAATTCCGTTAGGTCCCTCATGAGAAGACTAACGTGATGCCAAATTGATCTTTGAGAGTTTAAGAGATAATTGATATAGAGAGATAAATGATATTTCCTCCGTTTTCAAATATATATAAGCAACAAAAAAACACTTCATTAGTGATCTCAAATACTCCCTCCGTTTTATTGAGTTTGACCTCTTAGGCCCTGAGACACAAATTAAGAAAGTGTTGATTATTGTAAGTATTATGTATGGTTTGTCCAAAATATCCTTATTTAATCCTTATTGAAAATTGTAGTAGTATTTAATTTTTATTAGTAAGTGTGTCCATTAATTAATGTCTAATGGTTTAGAGATGAGAGGGATGATAAAAGTAGAATTAATAATGAGGAGTAAGAGAAATGATTGAATGAAATGTTAAAATTGGAAAAATAAATATGTTTGTGTATTGAAGATGTAAAAGGTCAAATATTGTGAAACAAGAAAAAAACCTAAAAGGCCAAACTCAATGAACAAATAAGGAGTATAAGTAAAACTTAACTAACTTTATATTCACAATACATTCATTACTAAAATATCCCAATAACGTGGTTGTATAATTTAATTGTTGTTTCATTCCCAATGCATATTTTCTAAAATAGTCTATTTTTTTATGAAATCTAGAAAATTAAATGCATTCAACTAACTTTCTTAAAATATATATATATATATATATATATATATATATTAATTTAGTTTTTTTACTTATACTATATGAGACCGAGGAAGTATAATGGGAAAAACATAATTAATTAATGTATTATTGAAAATCAAAGTAATAATTAAATTTCTTGAATAATATAAATATTTTATTTGAAATAGGAGAAATAAATAGAAACAAAATTAACAGTAAAGTAAAGAAAATATTTTTGAAATAAGTCAAATAACTTAAATGATGAGACTGTGTATGAGAGTATTATATCATGCTTCGAAATGTACGTTGATAAGAATGTATCCAGATTCCATATATATTTGTTAAGAAAATTGATTAATTTAATTAATTGTATTAAAAATGTGAATTTTTGATATGTATTTTTAAAATTGTCCTTATTAATATTATCGAGAATTTAAAAAGTGTTAAATAAATAAGAGTGTTTGTGGAAAAAAATAATCAATGATCATTAAAAATTGATATAAGGTATTATAAATAGGGACAAAATAAAAATGTCAAAAGATCTTATATTTAGAGGCGGATGTAGTATATTTCATGCTTTGAAATAATTAAGGTGAGAATATGTAGATTCAAAATTCTTTCAATTTCTTAAAAAAATAAATAGAATTCTAATAGTTGACTAATTTAATAATAAATTAAATATTAAATTAAATATTAGTATTAAAAAATAAAACGATTAATCGACATGGGTTGGGATGAGCGGTAAGCGTCCGATCTCACTTAAGCAAGGTCTTGAGTTCAATTCCTTGTGAATGTAAAAAATTCACGTTAGGAAACTCACCAATCATAGTTAAATATGCGACCCGTGTCAAATCCGAATGTACTTGGAAAACCGGATGGAAAAAAAATATATAACGATTATTAGATATAGATATATGAAATAGAAAAGAAATAGAAAGAAGGAAGTAACGGGAATCTTCGGATCTTCATTGGACTATAGATGCTTCAATACAAGAGTTTTAGTCATCAAACCCCGTTTTTAGTTTCCAAACCTTTTTTTTTTATGGGGTTCTGTCGGAATATTTTTCGATACTCCCGAATCGAAAAATGCATTTTTTCGAATACTTTCTTATTAAAAAATTCATTTTTAAAGTCGGAAAATGCATTTTTCCCACTCGGGATATCAGAAAATATTCCGATAGAACCCCATCGAAAAAAACGGGGTTTGAGACCTAAAGACTGCGGTTTGTAGACTACTGCTCTCAATATATTAGCTCATATATATATATATATATATATATATATATATATATATATAAACACACACACTAGCTCTTATATTACCCCGTGCAATGCATGGATGATTGATATTTTAATTTTTTATATTAAATATTTTAAATTAAATAACAAAATATAATTATACAAAAATTAAGGTAGGGGTTCAAACCAAACCCTAAAGGTAAAAAAAATTAATCTGAATAATCTTGTTGATAACTTTTGTACTTTCCCATATAAATCAAAAATAACACTTTTTATCAGAGATACTCCTTATTTATTTGATGGATAAATTAATATTTTTATATGATTATCTACTTTATTGTGATAAATCAAAATTAAATTAGAATTAAATATTTAACATTATTTTTTTAGTATTATGAGCATAATTAATAATAAAACAGAATATCTCTAATTTATTTTAAGAAGTAAAGTAGAAACTTAGTGTTATAATAGAAAAAATTATTTATTTTTCAAGATAATCTTTGTTGCACGTGGATAATTCAAGAGGTTGAATTTTTTCTGGAAGTTTTCTTTTTTAAGGAAATCTTTGAGAGGAGATGTATGTGAATGCTAAAAGAAAAAACTTTTTATATGATAAGAAGGATAAATTAGTTTAACATAATGATTTAAAAAAATTAATGATTTAAATTTATTTATCTTATATCGGTCAATATATAATTATATTTTTTTATTCTCTTTTATCTCAAATTCTCTCGGCTGACAACTTTATCTTGCCAATTTCTTTATAATTCTTTAAATCATAGAATTTTGTTGGCAGTTTATCTGTGGCCATGTATTTAGTTATTTTCCTTAACAAATTTTATATATTTAAGTTGTATTAATCCAAAATAAATAATCTATTTATTCATTATTTATTTAATTTCAAGATTTTATATTTTGATTGGGGATAATGATTTGGAGAATTTGAATAATTTATTTAATTTCAAATTGTAATATTTTAGTTGGAGATAATGATTATTTACCTATAATTGCTTTGATGCAAAGACAACTTCAACAATAAATGTGGTGGTTCCAAAATGCATCTTTTTAAAATTAACATGAATATATGATAAGATAATAAATAAATATAAAAATAAATAAATCATATATAAATAAATAATATGACGTTTTATCCAATAATAAGAAAACCACAACTTTTTCCCTTAGTGTCCGGTAAATATTTTAAATATTTAAACTCGGTTTGAGACAAATCCCTCGCAAAATATCTTGAAAATTGTGGAACTATTCTTCATAAATATCTTGAATAAGAGAAATGTAATGTCAGATTGGAGTAAGTAATTAGAGAGGAACTGAAAAATAAAATAATATAAATTAAGATAAGCGAGAATTCTAAGAATTAGAGAAGTTTAAAGATGAAAAAAAATGTAAAGATAAATATTGAAAAAAATAATTATTTACCTATCCGAGTGAAAGGACCTACATTTAGGTAACTTTGCAATTTTGATTTCAACACATTCGCAATGACAACACATAATGAGGTTTTTTTATTTATATAATTATTTACCTATCCGAGTGAAAGGACCTACATTTAGGTAACTTTGCAATTTTGATTTCAACACATTCGCAATGACAACAAATAATGAGTTTTTATTTATTTATATAAACTACAAATAATGAGGTTTTTTTTTATTTATTAAACTACAAATAATGAGTGTGAAAAAGTTGAACATATACACTTGATATATTAGGAATAAAAAATATAAATAAATGTTTGCTGCTGGCTACCTAACCAAATGATGATAAATAATTACCACCTAATGAAATTTTATAAAATTAGGCTATTTTTGTTATTAAAAATAAATCATCATATTTTAGAAAAGATGTAGACAAGCGCTTACCAGGATACAGAGATTTGGCAGTACTAGTATTATTATAGTAAATTAAAAATGTTGGTTTCCTTGAACTAGAAAAGCAAAATTAGAGTACTATTTGAAAAAAAATATTTGAGTTCAATATCAATGTTTAGACTATACTATTATGTTTACCTCTTTAATATCATTTTCTTTTATTTAAAAATTGACGGCTTTTTGATATTTCAGGATTTAATTGAATCTTTTAAACAAACTGCAATAATTCTTACTATATATTTCTTTTTGTTAATAATCGATCTTGTTTCAGGTTTTTAAATGCTGGAATATTTGGCAATGGTACAGAGTCAAATTGCACCCTACCACACACCACAACTAGAGCAGCAATGCTAGTGAGAATCAACACTCTTCTCCAAGGATACTCAGGCATAAGATTTGAAATCTTGGAAGCAATCACAAAGCTCCTTAACAGCAGCATTACCCCATGCTTGCCACTTAGGGGCTCAATCACAGCATCAGGTGACATTATCCCTCTTTCCTACATTGCTGGGTTGCTAACAGGAAGACATAACTCCAAGGCTGTGGGGCCTACAGGACAGATCCTCAATGCCAAGGAAGCTTTTGAATTGGCCAACATTGGTAATGAGTTCTTTGAGTTGCAACCAAAAGAAGGACTTGCTCTTGTGAATGGCACTGCTGTTGGTTCTGGCTTAGCTTCTATTGTTCTGTTTGAGGCAAATGTTTTAGCTGTCTTGTCTGAACTTATTTCGGCAATTTTTGCTGAAGTGATGCTAGGGAAGCCTGAATTCAGTGACCATTTGATTCATAAGTTGAAGCACCACCCTGGTCAAATTGAAGTTGCTGCTATTATGGAACATATTTTGGATGGTAGTTCTTATGTGAAAGCAGCTAAGAAGTTGCATGAGACGGATCCTCTTCAAAAGCCAAAACAAGATCGTTATGCGCTCAGAACTTCACCTCAATGGTTGGGACCCCAAATTGAAGTGATCAGGTTTTCAACCAAGTCAATTGAGAGGGAGATAAACTCAGTAAATGACAATCCTTTGATTGATGTCTCTAGGAACAAGGCCTTGCACTGTGGCAACTTCCAAGGTACTCCAATTGGAGTCTCTATGGATAATACACGTTTGGCTATCGCATCGATTGGGAAACTTTTGTTTGCTCAATTATCTGAGCTTGTCAATGATTTCTACAATAATGGGTTGCCTTCAAATCTCTCTGCTAGTAGAAACCCCAGCTTGGATTATGGTTTCAAAGGAGCTGAAATTGCTATGGCATCTTATTGCTCTGAGCTTCAATATCTTGCTAACCCGGTCACAAGCCATGTCCAAAGTGCTGAGCAGCACAACCAAGATGTGAACTCTCTTGGTTTGATTTCAGCTATAAAGACATGTGAAGCTATTGAGATCTTGAAGCTCATGTCTTCCACTTTCTTGATTGCACTTTGCCAAGCAATTGATTTAAGGCATTTGGAGGACAATTTGAGGAACACTGTGAGCCAAGTTGCTAAAAGGACTCTTACCATGGGTGTTGATGGAGAACTTCATCCTTCAAGATTTTGTGAGAAATATTTGTTGACAGTTGGTGATAAGGAGTATATATTTGCCTACATTGATGACCCTTGCAGTGCTACATCCCCATTGATGCAAAAACTAAGGCAAGTGCTTGTGGATTATGCATTGGCAAATCCTGAAGATGAAAAGAACTTGAACACATCAACCTTTCAAAAGATTGCAGCATTTGAGGATGAGTTGAAGGCTCTCTTGCCAAAGGAGGTTGAAAATACAAGGGTTGCATATGAGAATGGCCAATCTCTTACTCCAAACAAGATTAAGGAATGCAGATCCTACCCACTGTACAAGTTTGTGAGAGAAGAGTTGGGGACTGAGTTGCTGACTGGGGAAAAATTAACGTCACCGGGTGAAGAGTGTGACAAACTATTCACAGCAATATGCCAAGGCAAAATTATTGATCCAATTCTTGAATGCCTTGGGGAGTGGAATGGTGCTCCTCTGCCAATTTGTTAAAACAATTACTTTGTGAAATGATGTCTTTGTATCTCTGTATTTTGTATTGATTTAAGCATTTGGTTTGTATCTTAAGATTAAGCAAATCATTCTAGAAAACTTTGTTTCGAATTCCTTCATGTCAAGGAACTTATATTTGGTATTGTAATATAATCTCATTTGTTTGTCACAGTTATGGGTGCCAATATAATACGTGCCTCTCAAGTAAAGGAAGTGTTTCTTTAATAATACTTCTAAAATTTTATGCTAGTTTTCAGGCATAAATAATAGGTGATGTTGAATTATACACACTATATATGTGCGCGCGCGAAATACTTGCTTAACTTCTACCATTAGGATTAAGAATAAGATATTAACAAATGAAAAAAAAACAGTAATATAAGTTTACCATCTTTAAAATATGAAACAATTAAGTTTTTCATATAATTTTTTTTATTAAACCTCTTATTATCAACTTTTAAGATTGAAATTAAGAAAATTATTAAATGAATCCTCTCGACTTTAAAATGTGAATCTATCACAGATTGAAATTAAACTTCAGCACCTATTGTTTCCCTACATTCAATCCTTATGTTTATCATTTAGTAGTGAATTTATTGGAGTTTCTTGTTATGGACGCTTGTTAAATCATTGGAATTGGTCAAATGCCATTTTCATGCCGAAAGCATAAGTAAATAGAATAAGAGTCTGTTTGACAAAACTAGCTTGTAACAATGAATTTGTAGCTATGAGCTTCTAGCTTGTAACTGTTAAGGTAGCTAAGAGCTGTGAGCTTGTAGCTGGGAGCTTATAGTTGTTTAGCTGACTATTTAAAATAGTGTTGTTCGGCAAAACTAGCTTTTGAAGTAGCTAAAAGTTATTCAATGACCAAAAAAGATATGCAACATTTTATTATTTTAAATTTTTCAAATTTTTTCTATATTTATTAAATAGATAGTTAATTTATTAATTAATATATAAAATATAAAAATTATTAAATTATAATTAATTAAATTCATTTTTTTCTTAATTTATTAATTATGTAGTTAATTAATTAATTAATTAATTATAACAAAATTATTAAATTAATATTAATAATTAATTAAAAGGGTAGTAAAATAATTTTAAATTTTATTTGAGGATATAATTGATATATGAATTATTGAAAACTAGTTTAGTTTCTAGTAGCTTTCTAGAAGTTAGCTTTCAAAAACTACAAGCTCATTTTTTAAAAGCTATAAGCTCCTTTTAATTTTTATTCACCGAACAGGACTAGTAGCTTATTAACTGAATCTTAAAACTCCTAGCTAACTAAAAAGCTCCTAGCTCGTATTGCCGAACAGAACCTAAGTAGGTAATGCAGGAATCTGACTCTCAAATTATTAGTCGTTACAAGAAACACGGTATTAAGTTATCAATTCAAAGTCCATTAGAACTGTACTTTGTAGACATTTCCAACTACAAGGAATAAGTTGTGAAATGCTTATTTGGGTTAATAAATAAACTGAATTTTAGATTGCTAATGTAATATTATTAAATATATTTATTATTAAATGTTTTGATCCGATAAGTATGTGTCTGTTAAACTGTCTAAATAGGGTAGGGTTTATAGGTAGCTCAAAACATAAACCCTTGTCAATTAGCACAACCATTTCTGCCCCTCAATTCTTCTTATTCACAATTTGTTTGGTGATAAGCAATCATTAGTGTGCGAAATTTGTAATAGAAACATTACATTGGTATATTAGTAGTATAGAAGGGTCATGATAAAGAAAATCTAATTTACGAAAGGTAAAAGCATCATGAGGATAATTATAGTTTAGTCGAAAGTCTCAATGTGCCCACATTTTCACTACTTCACTCTTATAACTACTCCATTATGAGTTTATTCTTAAACTGACTTTGTCAGTGTCGTGTCTGGGTGTGTGAACCAACCAACCGAATAAAGGTAACTCATTGAAGTAACAATGGAAAGGATGATTACTAGTCGTTGGCACCAATTCATGTAGGCTTGTTAATAGAGGTTTAAAACTTTAAATACTTCATATTACTTGGGTACACTTGCATATACCAAATTTAATAAAGAGATTTTGATTAACAATGTACAATGATGTTATTTAGATATTTATATCTAACATGTAAGTCCAACATCTACTATTTTGAAAATAAATAAAATTAAAAAGATAATGAAATGTTATTAAAAATTATAAAAAAATCATACGAATAAAATCAAAATAAGGTTATAAAAAATTATGTATAGAATTTGTTTTTTGAAATTGAAAGATGTTGGAGATAAGACTTTTTCTCTATTATTTTTCTGTAGGATAATGTTAGGACTTAAGCACATACATGAGAAGAGTCAAACCCAAAAAAATTAGTTAATTAGGTGGGAGAGCCTCGTGGTTTAAGTACTACATTGAACTTCCTAGACTACTCAATGTGGGACTCCTAACATTGTCACCCCCTTTAAGGGTCGAAGTCCATGGCGGCTTTCGCTCTACCCAATGGTAGCTCTTTCTCTTTTGACGGCTCTACTCACTTATCAATATTCCGTGATATATCTTAATCCAGCATATAGGTAGCCCTTTCCGTAATTCAACCTTTCAGTGAAAGACACCAATTGTTAAGACTTAAACACATGAAGAGAGTACAACCCAAAAAATCAAATCTATTAGGTGAGAGAGTCTCGTGACTCAGGTACCATATTGAATTTCCTAAACTACTTAATATAGAACTCCTAACAAATATATTATAGAGACTAAATCAATTATATATGGATTACTATTATGTGTTGGTAGGGTATGTGTCAAAAGGAGTCGCATCAATAGAGGACGAATAACAGTCTCTCGAGGTGGTGATAATCAATTTTTAAAAAATCGAACACACGTCGATTGAAGCATTAATTTAGTCCTTAATGAATTTGTATTGTATTAATTTAATATTTTAAAATTAACAAATATATATATAGTTTTATATAATTTTTAAAATTGAACACTTTGTTCACCAAAAAAAATTGAACACTTTAATCTCTCTGTCATATATTTATTAACTGTCTCCACTTTTAACTTTAATTGGTTTACCGACATGACCATTAACTGACATGACGGAAGGTATTAAAGTTTCCATATTAAAAAATTGTAAAAGACTAATAAACGTGTATTTATCAATTTTGAAGAACTGAATTGGCACTTTAAAAAAATTAATGGTACTTTTATTAAAGTCATTGGGGTATTGCCCCAGTGGCGAGGAGGGTTGTATTCCATAAGGGAGGTCTCGGGTTCGAGTCCCCTTGTGGCGGTTTTCTCCTTAGGCATTTAGCAGGAGTTTATGGAAGGCGATTTACTAACCACTAATATGACTTTGGCCGATTTTGATACTTTTATTTTGTTTCATTTATAAGACCTTATATTAATTTTTAAGGACAATTAATTACTTCTTTCCATAAATACCCCTATTTATTTAATATTTTTTAGATTTCCAATACTATTAATAGGGGTAGTTTTGAAAATTCATATCAAATTTTCATATTTCTAATACCATTAACTAAAATAATTAACTTTCTTAATGATACTTGTATTTTTAACTTTTTCCATTCTGGAAGAAGAAAACAAGAAGAAAAATAAAAGAAAATTATCTAATTAAAATTTCTATGATTTAGGGTAAATAGAGTTAACTATAAGAAATAGAGAAAAAGCATTCAAAATAATTGTGTTAATGTAGGTTCACTATTTTAAACACCAATGATGAACAATGACTAAAAAAAACTTCCATGCAATCACATTTATAGTCCAATAAACAAAGGAGTCATGCAGACAATCAAAGAATCATTGTCATAGCAACCTTGATCGTTGCGTTGGTGATACGTTATACTCTAGAGGGTATATGCAAAAAAAAAAAAAAAATTAACTATCAATGAAATATTTGTTATGTTAATAAGAAGAAAAAATCCACTCAAAGCTTTCCTTTCTTTTAAATGATCTTGTCTAAGTTGGCACAAGGAATAAATCTAAGTAGTGCATCGAATAACAGAGAAACTATGCAAATTTAGTGACACATAATTAAAAAGTTAAATTTAATTTTGGTCAAACATATTGTTTTGTCAAATAATATACCAATTGATTTTAAAAAGACTTCATGTGCTGTACTACATGTATTACACTGGCATGTACATATCAATTTATAAACACAAATAAAACATATTTGCAGCTTAAATACTAAATATTTTCTAATAATATTAAAATATTTAGGCTTATTTAACATTTTAGTCCCTGAACTTAGGTGCTCTTTTAAAATTGGTCCTTAAACTTTTTTTTCGATGTTTTGGATCCCTGAACTTTGTTTAATTTTTGGAAATGGTTCTTTCGTCATTTAAGTGATGATATAGCCGACGACATGTCACGTCACTTTCACAATATCCACGCGTGACGTGTTATGTACAGCCATGAGACACTACATAATTTTTTTTATTAAAAAAATAATTTCTTTTAAAATTTATTAAAAGATTCGATTTTCTTTTAAAAAAATATAATTTTTAATTATTTTTAATAAATTTGAAATTTTTTTAATTTAAAAATTCACGTGGTATCATCTGGCATGTTACCTTTCGATGTGGAGAATGTGAAGTAGCATATACTCGGTCATATCACCATTTAAGTGATAAAAGAACCATTTCCAAAATTTGAGCAAAATTTAGGGATTCAAAGCATCGAAAAAAATGTTTAAGGACCAATTCCAAAAAAACACCCAAGTTCAAGGATTAAAAACTTAAATAAACCAAATATTTATTTCTTTTTGGTTAACTATAAATAAGTGAGGTTGTATATACAATAACTCATCAATAAAAAGTTGATAATATAACCCTTAATGATTTTGCGTGTATCAATTTAGTCATTTAAAATTGATAAAAACACATTTAGTTCCTCAAAATTTTTAAAATGTGACACTTTAGTTTCTCTGCCACGTTGTCACATCAGTTAATACCTATGTAAGCAGACTCATTAAGGTTTATGGTGGAGTCAGTTAACAAACGTGACAAAAGAACTAAAATGTCCTATTATAAAAAAAAAAACTAAAGTGTCCTATTTTTAAAATTATGAGGAATTAAATATGTATTTATCAATTTTAAGAAACTCAATTAGTACAATGCAAAATGGATAGGTTTTTTTTTTTTACATCGTTGATTTAATATTCTATTATAATTTTTTAAAGAGATATTCAATTGTAATTTTTATCATACGATTATCATATTCCATTTCTTTAAATCTTCAACATTATTGAATGCTGAAATTAAAATAATAACCATGCACTGGTATTTGAAAAAAATCAATATTTAAAGTTTTAGTAAAATAACATCATTTCATTTATTTGAATAATAGTATTGTGGACATTACTCCAGCATAACCCAACCTACCGATATAAAAGAACACTAAAGCCAACTATCTCTATCCCGACATGGCCTCTCATCAGATATCAAAGCTTCTACAAGCTCCATTAAGAACCCATATAAGTGTCAAGTATAAGCATATATTTTTTTAAAATACTTATAAGTAGATAAAGCTTAAAAAAATATGTTTTTTTCCCTTTAAAACCATGCATCAACGTCCACTTATAACAACAACACTGTTATATAAACATCTGTATTTGACATCTGTATGGGACATTTGCCTTTTTTGACAAAAACTGGTGGGTCTTGCAGTTTCTCTTTCTTACAGGACTAACCAATTTTTACCCAAAAAGGCAGGTGTCACCCCAAGCGTCAAATACAGATGTCATTTAAACATTTTCCCTTATAACAATCACGCAGAAGTCGAATATGATTAGTATGAGAGACAAAATTTTCATTTCTAAATATAAAACGCAAAGATCTCAAGACCTCTAATTAAAAATTAAAACAATTTCTTATCAGCCTATAAAAAACAATTTCTTATAAGCCAAGGAAATTCAAATTTGCATACGTTAATAATATTTCTAATAAAATTAATGAAAATGTACAATTTTTTATATTATCAATCCATCATCCATAGTTAACACTTAACAGCTATAAGTATGTAAATGATAAATAATACATTAATAATATAAAAGAGTTTTACGTTATCAATACATTAACTATTTTCACATTTCCAATATGTAACTCAATTAACAGTACTGTTAGATAAAGTGGGAAAAAAATGTTGCCTATAAAAAAATTATAATTATAATTTTATTTCTAGTTAAAAATTTTCATTGATAGTGTTGTTGCAAAGAAGTACTACGTACTACGTAGTACACTATGATGAAAGAGGTGGAGAGTCCAGCACCACAACTTATCTTGAGGGTCCCACCAAGTCTATTACATTCCTTTCTACCAATAACTCATCCCATACCATAAACGCTGACCTTTTTCATCCCCCAAGCTTTTTTTTTTTGCTTGAGAAGCTTTTTTATTTTCCTAGATGATGAGTGTTATACGCACAAGCGTGTTATCTTCGTCTTTAAATATAAGATTTTTTTTGACATTTTTATTTTATTTTTCAATGATCATTAATCACTTATTTTCACAAATATTCATATTTATTTAACATTTTTTAGATTTTCAATAATATTAAGGAAATTATTTGCATGCAACCGAATTTTGGGTTATTGTTATGCAATCACCAATGATATTTTGCTACTTACCATACAATTGCCAAGTTATTATTTAAAAAGTTAAAATTACATGTTAGGTAACAAAATATCATTTGCCTAACGTAGGAATGTATAACAACAATACAAAACTAGGTTACATACTAGAAATATTTTAATATTAGTAATAAAGGTAGTTTTGAAAATACATATTAAATATTCATATTTTCAATATTATATTAATTAATAGTAATAAACTTTTTTAATAAACATGAAGATCTCTCAAAGATTTCTTACATATTGGGACGAAAATAGTATATACTTTTTTTTTAAAGTGTAAAAATAAAATCACTAATGAATGAAATAAAATAGTAAAATAATACTCCCTCCGGCTCAAATATAAGCAAAAACAACTAATTTTACGCTTATTAAGGATGATAGTTGATTGTATTTAATTTTTTCAAATTTATAAAAAGTAGAGGTATTTTAGGAAAATTGCATTGGAAATGAAACAAAAATTAAATAAAATAACAATTTTCTAGGGATGTTTTAAGAAAGTAGCATTGAGAATGAAATAAAATTTAAGAAAATTGGTTAGTTTTACTTTTATTTTAAACTAAGAGAATGATATTTTTTGTTGCTTATATTTCAAGCAGGAGGGAGTAATAAAAAACAAAGGCTCCCTCCCTCTTATAATCGAAAATTTTCAATTAGTTAACACTTGTTCTTCTTCTTATTATTATTCTTGAATTGAATTGAATTGAGTTCAATCCAATGGCTCTGATATCTCTCTCCCTTCTTCCCTCTCTCCTTCCCCCACACTCTTCTTCTTCTTCTTCTTTCGTATGCGGTGGGGTCCACCTTCGTTCCCACACTAAGTCCATTTCTCTTCATTCTTTCACTTCTTCTTCTTCTAATGCTACTTCCACCAATCGCCGTCGTTTTCACACCTTCCTCGTCTCCGCTGCTGCTTCCGGCGACTACTATTCTACTCTCGGTATCTCCAAATCCGCCACCGTCAAGGAAATCAAATCTGCTTATCGCAAATTAGCTCGTCAGGTACAATCTCAATCTCATTCACCCCTCGCTTTTTCTTTTTTCTTTTTTTTTTGTTCCATTTCTTTTATATATTTTTAATTTCCATGTGTAACAAATTCTCTAGTTGAAATTTGATTATGACTTGTATAGTTGAACTTTTGATTAGGCCTCGTGTAGTTGGAATTTTATATTATGTTTTACCAATGCAATTTGTTGTTAGGATAGTTCAATTTCGATATGCTAGTGGTATTTTACTTTAAATTTCCATGTGTATCAAATTCTATAGTTGAAATTTGATTATGACTTTAACTAGGTAATGTTTTGCCAATGCAATTTGTTGTTAGGAGAGTTCAATTTTTGATACGCTTGTAGTATTTTACTTTATGTCGATATTTCGTTAGACAAGGAAGCACATATACGACACGACACGTGACACATATTAGATATGACATGAGATATGGATATAAAGCAAAGGAAATATAAAATGTGTCCAAAAGTGTAAAAGGTGACTACGTGTTGGTCATGGCGACTATTTTGCGGTGTTTGCGCTTCGTTGCGGTTAAACGATTATAGATCACCTTGTTTGAGTAGGTTTTGAAGTAGCAGTAGTTCTTATAAGTGTTAAACATTTTTAATGAGGTGGCAATCTAGGAAGCATGAGCAATTCATATTTGCTGCTTTGAAGTAGCAGATCTTGTAAGAGTAAAACATTTTTCATGATGTGGCAACCTAGGAAGCATGTGCACTTCGTATTTGTTGCTTTGAAGTAGAAGTTCTAATAAGAGTTAAACCTTTTTAATGACGTGGCAACTAAGGAAGCACAGACACTTTATATTTTTTTCTTTGAAGTAGTAGATCTTGTAAGAGTTAAAACATTTTTTATGATGTGGCAACCAAGGAATCACGGGCACTTGATATTTGTCACCGTGTCCATGTCGGACACATTCCTTTTGCGCACTCCTAACCATTTTCTTTAACATTTTTATATTTCTTTTTATTGTGTCGTATCCGTTTCCCATGCCGTGTCCATGCTTCCTTGGTGGCAACACATGATTTTTTTAACAGTGTATAAAAGAACCTTGAAAGTAGAAAGAGCTGCTATGCACTAATTCAAATGTTTTTTTTTTCTTTTCTTTTCTGATTGTGTCTTTATTGTTTACAATATGACAGTACCATCCTGATGTGAACAAGGAACCTGGAGCAACTGAAAAGTTCAAAGAGATTAGTGCCGCCTATGAGGTATACAATATGCATTGCATCCAAAACTACCTTATGTTTTAGTGATGTGGTTTAAAGGACTCAGCAATCAGCATAAAAAAGTTATGGCTTAATTATGTCATAAGTCCCTGAAATTTGGGGTACTTTTGTCAGATACCCTTATTCTTATTTTTTCAATGTCTGACTCCCCGAAATTACTTCTGGGTTTGTCATATATCCCTACTGCCAATTCTGACCAATTTTGCTGACATGTAATATCGGAATCCTGGTCAGACGCAGGAGGTTAGACACGTGGTGCTCCGTGGGCGAAGATCCTTTTTTTCTTTAAATTAAAAAACTAAAAAACTTAATATTTTTATATTTTTAGTTAAATAAAAAAAGAAAAGAAAGGATTGAAGAGAGAGGTCGTCTTCGCCCATGTGACATCACGCGACACCACATGATCAACCTCGTGCGTCTGACCCGGATTCCGATGTTACGTGTTAGCAAAATTGGTCAGAATTGATAGTAGGGGTATATGACAAACCCAGAAGTAACTTCGGGGAGTCAGACATTGAAAAAATAAGAATAAAGATATCTGGCAAAAGTACCCCAAACTTCAGAAACTTCTAGCATAATTAAGCCTTTATTATGTACTAGCTGTTACCAGCTAGAAAGCATGACGGATATGGTATGAGACACAAATATGACTGAACACGCATACATGAATATGGAATGCCATGACACACTTTTTATGATACGAGATATAAAATTAAAGTAAGGTTGGCAAATAAAACACAACTCTTGAACTAAAACAGTAAAATGTTGTTTAAAAGTCAGTGTGAGCTTAACTAAATGGTAGCATTTATCTAATTGTTGTGCGACTTGTGCCATTTCCATATACGAGGGTATAAAAATTCAAAAAGCGAAAGTGAACTATTGCGGAATGTGATTTGAAGCATCCAAAAGTGTCCATAAGTGTCTAATATGGATACATGTCTGACACGAAAACAACAACTATGTCAAAGCATTTGTGCTTCATAGGCTACCGTATTTACTAGGATTGCTCATTATCCTGGCATAGCATCCACCAAATTCATGGTTCCATATAATGCTTTCACGGTGACCTTATAGAAAGTATTTGCTATAATAATGTAAAAGCGATGAATCGTGCAACCGTAACCATACAATGTTCCTAGTAACTACGGTTGTTTCACTCAACTGGGTTGGTGAAAATACATAAAAACTCCTAGGTTATTATGGAACAATGCTATCTTAATTATATCACTGAATTTACACTTCTTTTTAAATTATATTTTTTGTATATTTGTATTAGCTTTTGAATTCTGAAGTACCCCACTGTCAGGTGCTATCAGATGATAAAAAGAGGGCTTTGTATGATCAATATGGCGAGGCTGGAGTTAAAAGTACAGTGGGAGGAGGATCAAGTGCCTATACGGTATTCACTATGTACTTTTGTTATTTTTTTTTTTTATTTTTTTCATGTGAGTTTAGGGAACAATGTGAAAAGATGATACAAACTTGCTTGCCAGGAGAGTTACTGGTTAACATACCAATTGCGTACATAACATAAGTTTTGCCTTGTTTTGGGGGAAAAATTGAAATGCATGCCAATTTAAGTTGTCTTTGACTCTATTTACTCTTCTTTTGGTGCTTCTTTTTGGTAGATTTATATATAACAATCTTCTTTTCGCAGACTAATCCATTTGATTTGTTTGAGACATTTTTTGGGCCAAGTATGGGTGGCTTTGGTGGTATGGATCCAACTGGATTCGGAACACAACGTCGTAGTACTGTTACTAAGGGTGAAGACATCCGGTGAGTTATGTTGCGGTTACTGGTTAGTTGGGTAATTTTCTTATGGAAATTTTAGTTGGGTGAATGGTTACTATGTCAGATAATTATTGAAAAATAGAATGTCAGATAATAGGATTCTAAACATATTGAAAAGTAGAATTTAAAAACAATATTTAATAGTATGATACCATTGGAATTTAATATTCAGTATTTTCTATGGTATTGTGTAATCAAAATTGTGACATGACAGTTCTACATAGGAAAACATTACAGCTTCCAAACTTTTACTGAGAGTTAGCCGATGATTGAGAAGACTTTTGATTTAAATGTTAACAGGTATGATTTCTCCTTGGAGTTTTCGGAGGCTATTTTTGGAACAGAGAAAGAATTCGAGCTTACCCATTTAGAAACATGTGAAGCCTGTACAGGTACCGGAGCAAAGATAGGTTCCAAGATGAGAATATGCTCAACTTGTGGTGGGAGGGGTCAGGTGATGAGGACCGAACAAACACCTTTTGGGTTGTTCTCACAGGTAATTGAGTTATTTGCTTGATAACTCTAGATATCATCATTTTTTCTTGATTTTGTACTTCATCAGTTCATCTGTGATTTGTACGAAGAATTTCTGTTTTTGTCAGGTCAAAACCTCTTACCTTGTACTTTTCTCTTTGAGAATATTGTTCTGATCTTTTTTTTTTAAACTTTTAATTTTAGGTTTCAGTATGTCCAAACTGTGGAGGGAACGGTGAAGTCATATCTGAATATTGTCGTAAATGCAGTGGTGAAGGACGTTTACGAGTCAAGAAAAATATTAAAGTTAAAGTTCCTCCTGGGGTTAGCTCAGGCAGTATTCTAAGAGTTGCTGGGGAGGGTGATGCTGGACCAAGAGGGTATGCCTTATTTACATTTCTATCTGGTCTTCTCATTTTGATAGTCTTTGGTCAACTATTAGATAAAATTTATATCAAAATTGTGCATAATGCTTTTATCGTATGTGCAACATAATACATATGCTTTTATTGTATATGCAACATAATACATACGCTTTTATTGCTCAATTTCATGATTTAGAAGCAGCTCCTGATCTTCTTTTCATTGCAGGGGCCCTCCAGGAGATCTTTATGTATATCTTGATGTTCAAGAGATACCAGGAATTCAAAGAGATGACATTAATCTCCGCTCAACAATATCAATCAGTTATCTAGATGCCATATTAGGGGCTGTTGTGAAGGTAAAATATTTTAGACATTATTCGTGCTCACACTTCAGCATTGTTGTTGGATTTTATTTTTTCCATAGTCTGAATCACATTTTTGGTCCTCTTTATTTCTTTGAAGTTAGTCCCTCAATTCAATTGCAGTAATGCTATCCATGTAGTTTTCTTTGTTATCATTGTATAAAACTTGATTTGGAACTTGGCATGGTGTTCAATAATGTTCTGTTGAGCCTTAAGTAAATTGTTTTATGCAATAATGATTCTATATCTGCTTGCATAATTCAATTCTAATAATGATAATTTAGAAACTATGGCATGATAGAGTAATTTGAAGGAATTTAATTAACTTTTTTAAGTTGGCCCTCGAATATGACTAGTTGGTCAAACCTTAGTTTTTCCACCTGCAAGTATTTTCTGGCCAGCATCAAACAGATTCCCTTTAGACATTTATGAGCAAACATGTTTGTCTAATGAGATTTTGTATGACCAAATACAGTGTGGCCATTTTTTTAATAAATCAAATAAATGTACTTCTTGTTCGTTTGGAACTTCGGAGCCCATTTTGCTGGATATTTAATTCCTTTTCTGTTTTTTTTTTCTAATGTTTTTAACCTGTTACTTTGTGCCATTGCCATCAATTGATCGAAATTTGGTCACTTAAATAGGTCAAGACTGTTGAAGGCCTTGCTGATCTTCAAGTACCTCCTGGTACCCAACCCGGAGATGTCCTCGTCCTTGCAAGGAAAGGTGTACCAAAATTAAACAGACCATCATTACGTGGTGACCACTTATTTTCGGTTAAAGTTACAATACCAAAACGTATTAGGTAATGAGTTAATTTGCAATTTCTATTTTTAATTTGTCTCTCTGTTGCACCCTCCTGCTATGTATTGTTTTATGTCCGTATTTTTGCAAATCCATAATGGTAATTTGACATGAATTGTCTCTGCTATGCATCTTCAGTATGAAGGAACGTGAGTTGCTTGAAGAACTTTCATCTCTAGGGGATACAACAAGTAGCCGTTCAAAATCCCGTCCTAGAACTAACTCTTCTGGTAGGTGGCTACTGCTTTATTATTTACATGTCTATTCTTTTTTTTCCCCTTATTCAACAATCTAAGGGCTAGTCATTTGACACCTGAGTTCATCATGGGCATATGGTATTGGGGTAGGTATTCTCTCACATTTGCAAGTTGCAATATAGAAAATGAAAAATCTCATAAGGCAATTAGTAGACTCCTGATATTTGATTTGTGAATCGTTATGATGTTCTACCTTCTGCATCAGGAAGTACTGAAGGTCCTGCAGTTCAAAAGGCTGAAAGTCCAACAGCAACAGTCACAGAAAAAACGGAACAGTCCAAAGAAGACCAAAATGATGTATGGAAGGCATTGAAGGATTTGGCTGGGTAACTCTTATTCCTTTCTATTTTTCCCCACCAAATTGTGGAGTGTGCCTTCGGTTTTCCCAAGTTGAAAACTTGTTTTTTTTTTACTCACGAAAAAAAAAAACTGAAATGCTTTGTTTTCATTTTTTTTAAAATGCATAGCTCTGCATAAGTAGTTACTAAATGGATCGTTGTTCATTGTGTACGTCTTGAGTTGACTAAAATTTTGTTACCTTTTTAATATTTGCCGCTGCTGAAACTTGCAGGTCGGTAGCAAATGGAGCTCTAAAGTGGCTGAAAGATAATCTCTAGTTCCATAATCCAATTGGTTTATTAGATGGACCAGAGTATTCAGATGTAGTTTATCTGATTGCGGCCAGAGTTTTAATGATTCCAAGTTCCAACAGCAGTTGGAAGGGAAGAACTATGCAGACATTTTTGTCACATGCTTTAACTGAAAATTGTTCGCTACACAGAAATCAAACTAGAGCTCATGTGTATTCTTTTATTTTTATCTTATAAATTTTGGCACAAGACCATTTATACAGGATAGTTCTTCAAGGATCTTGAAATTGTATTACGAGAGCAGGTTGCACTAGAGAAAGGTAGTGTATACCTCACATGAAGTCTAAGGTATATTTGAGTGAATAACCTAAAGTTAGTTTTTAGTAAGTGAATCCTTGTGTTTAATTAAGGTGAAATTTTAGCTTTACAAGTGCTGTTTCCAAATGCAGAGACTCTGTAAGCGGTTTTCTTTCTCTTTGTTTGGTAAAACTGTGAAGTATTGTCGTACTTTATGGGTGCAAGCAAGCTAATTTTGTTTGCCAGTTGATTCCAGCTATAAGATGCTTTTAGTGTGTGAAAAAGGATCATGATCCTCTCCTCTTGTTATAATTCAAGATCAAATCTGAATCTTACATGTGTATCAAACATAATAGCTAGTTGAGATGAATTAAACAATGTTTATATGTTTACCCTTATAGATACTGTAGTACTTGTACAACGGCGTATACACACGTTTACCCTTATAGATAGAGGACCTTCCGAATTTCAATTAATAAAAGCTGTCACTTACATTGTACTCGTACAAAGAAATCGTGAACAAAAAACAAAACTATTTATTACATGATTTGCATTGATGGATTATGAGTTTAGGCGACTCTGGTTGATCAAAAGAATAATAGCAACAAGTACAGGAGTTGAGATGATGGTGAGAGCCAGCACAAGGTTGGGTGTTGTAATCTGAGGGAAAAGAGCACTGCCATACTTGATTACAGCTGCACCCACAAAAGAACCTGCCCCTAGTTTTGCCACATACCATAAATCTTCCTCCTATAGTATTTTCAGGAGGAAAAAAAAAAGAACATATACATAAGTACTATTATTAGATGTGTTAGAACAAATTGGAAAGAAACATGATCTTTATATGTTTGGTATATTATATATATATATATATATATATATATATATATATATATATTTATTTTGATTATAGCAAACACTATTTATACGGGTAGTGTTTAATATGAGGACATGACAATCTTTATTTGATCTTACCTTTCGGTAGAACCAAAATGTCGCACTTTTATAGTTTTATTTGCAAAATATGTTTTGTGAGGAGGGTTTTCTAACATCTCTATCAAATGCTATCTTAGCATTAGCATTGCTTGAAAATAAAATAGCAATGAATAAGTAAAAAAAAAAAAAAAGAAAATAGAGAAAACATTTTATTTTACTTGAGAAGTTGTGGAGTTTTGAGCTTCTCTTGTTTTGGGGTCCAGAGCTCTAGCAACAATAGAACAAGACCTCCTTGGCTTTGAGGTTTGGAGGAACAAGGGCGTGTTTGGTAACTGTATTTGTGGTTTAACCTCACACAACAACCTCCAACTTCCTCCTCTTCCAACTGAAGAAACTGCCATATCTTGTATGAGTCTCTCTCTCTCAACTCTCTCAACCACAAACAAACCTTAGCAACATAATCTTTATATTGTAATTACGAAAATAGACACAAAACAGGTCTGATGGGTTTTATTATATGGCCGGCCCATCATAAAATACACGGCCTTTTACTAATTTGTTAGTTATTTCCGGAAAAACAAATAATATATCTTGCTAACAAAACAATAATTATTTCCGTAACGCATGTGATCAATTATTAAGAAGTGCCATGTCACTTGTTTTAGCATGGAGAGAAACTTGTGGCAACACTAATTACTTATTCTTGGTCGTGCATTTGGCAAATATTTTCTTTCTAAACGAAAGAAAATCAATGTAAGTTATTTTATAACTGTATATTTAACATTTGAAAAATATTCAAACCTGAGGGGGTATGGTGATAGTTCAAATACCTCACAAGAATGACAAATGATCGATGCATGCAACCTAGGCAGGCATTAGTTTTAATTAGTGGTGCTTCTTATTTATCTATTAAAAGCAAGAAGTGCAATTCGCCTAAAAAAGCTTGAAGGTGCAGTGTATAGAGGAGAAAAGTACATGATGAGTTATAGTCTAACAATGACGAAAGGCAATGCTCATAACTATAATATAGTTCAATCAAATATTCTGTATAGTGGCACTTAGGCATCTGATCTGAATACAAATATATGTAATAATAGTAATAGAATATTAAAAAATGTTATTGGGACATCTGTATTTGACATCAGATGTAAACACCTGCTTTTTTGGTAAAAAATGGTGGGTAATGTAAGAAAGAGAAACTGCAGGATCCACCAGTTTTAACCTGAAAAGGCAGGTATCCTGTATAAATGTCAAATACAGATGTTTGAATAAATGTCAAATACAGATGTTTGAATAACAGAGTTGTAGAATATAGAATTGTTATGTTCAAATGAATTTTACTTTTTCATGCACTTAATACTCAGCATTTATTTATTCCCAAAATGCAAATTGAGTGGGAAAGAAAAGAGAAAACAAAAACTATAGAAAAACCGATCAGAGCTACAACATAAGAATCCACAAGCAAAGATGAACACTACTAGTCATAAGATGAATAGTAGCAAGTCATTGAATAAATGTCTACTACTTCTATGAAAGTAGTAAATGCAGTCTAATGTAATACAGTAATTATTATCACCCAACCAGAACCATGCATGATGTTCTCTTTTGCATTCTCTTATGAGAGTGAATTTCCTTCTCTATGTGCAGCAAAACATCTCCAACCTATATCAATCGTTTGTTCAATCAAACTGATCCTGACATTGATATATTTATACTAGCTATTGAAGGAATAACATGATTAATATATATTTACAATTTAATTAGTAGCTAACAATTAAAAAAATTTAGAGTAGGGCTTAACTTTCACAAACCTAACCTTATTATATGTTTGAATGGATGAGATAGAAAGGAAAAGGATTGCCATGCAAATGAAGGCGGTGCTCTTAGTGTTTAATTGTTGCCAGGATAATCATATCATATTTTATATCAACCTTTTGCAACTATGAATAAATGGATTTAGCAGCTGATAGTGCACTAGTCAAATGGCTTTTTCAAGCATATGGGTGACTTGTCTGGGTTACTATGAATCAGAATTTTTTCAAAATGGATTAACATTCTAAACAAAAGGATTTAGCTCATCTTAAGAAGAGTTAATAATAAATGGTTAATTAATGCTTGCAATTTATATATGTATATGTATTTTATCATAGTTTTGAGTGTTAATTTTTTTAATCAACGGTTACATTCACACTCTACACTTAATTATTCTCAAAGTGCACTTCTACCACTTCAAGAGGGTGAAATTATTAGTTAGTCCTGAATCATATGGTTTAGAACTCATCTCAACCATTTATAGTTTATAAAAAAAATTCAAAAAATAAATACAAATAGTGGTGATTTATCTGGGACGATTGGTCCCGAGCCACCTAATAATTGCTTCTTCAAGAGAAATACAATCCACAAAAAAAAATGTTATTATGCCAAGAAGGCTTAACACACATTATAGATAATCAAGTTTCTTAAACGAATTGCCATGGGTTCAATTCATGTCATCTCTATTAAAAAAAAAAAGTTTAGTTGAGAGAGACATAGTTGATCTTTATGCCTCAAAGAGATTTGTCTTCAACTATATACCCTTGATGCCCACACTACACAAATTCTAAAATTGATTTCCTACATTGATTGAAGGAAGAAGGATACGCTATCACTTCTTGCATTAGATTTTTTTTTTACATTGATTAGGTAGTGTGGTGGTCTCATTAATACAGATAGGGTACAAGCAGGGAATGGTTTGTCTGTTCAGGACCGTAGTTTACAACAGATTCTAACAACTAAGTAATACACATAAGGAATAATACATGAGGTATTGTTAAACATGTCATCTTTCAAAGAACTTGCTAAAAACAGTTTTTTGCAGATGGATTTCCTCTCCATCGCCCTCCTCGGATTTGATATCTGCGTTTAGAGCGCATCGAATAACAGAATTGATTTGTTTCCTTAAACTTGCATTGTCTACAAACATATTTGCCAGCATCTTCCTCAACTCATCATGAGTTGTCTGTGTATCACCTGACGTTACATTGCGGGTCTCTTCCACAGCATCAACAGCATTCTCTACATCTTCTGCTAAGAGTTGTGCCTGTCACCATTTTTTTGCAGATTAGCATGTAACCAAAACCAAGAACCATTAATGCATAAAAGCGAATTAGAAAAACAGGACCAAAGGTAAACAAAGTAAGCATATCTAAGGACTAGCGCATGGTTGCATGGTATACCTCTGCAAGTAAGAGACCAATTCGATTATCTGAAGTTGCTAATAGATCCAAAGCATCTGATGGCAACGTGTCAACAGTTAGTTTATCTTCCTCTTCAACAAGGAACTTAAGACTGCACTCCTGAAGCCTCTTCTGGAGGATTGCACACTCATGCAGCAACTTTGAATTAGCACTATGCGAAAGTTCCATTCTTTGCTTTTCCTTCTCAAGAACTCTCTATACAAAATAAGTACAACACCATAAAAATAAGTGGAATTCCAAAACTTTTAAAAAGAAAGATCAGGAATGAGAAGAAAATTAAAATTTGTATGGAAAATAGAAGTAACTAGATTACTGCATCTGCTCTTCCTCTTCAACTCTCAAGCACATAGAATCAATCAAATTGATAGTTTCCCGTGATAGAAATATGTCTAAAATTCAGTCTTAGATGCAACATACAAGAAACAGAAAGGACCATACCTCCACATCCAATTTTTCCTTCATCAATTCGCTGAGTTGCTGCTTCAGTTCTGACTGAGAACTCCTAAGGGATTTGACCTCCTTTACTAGCAACTTCATATCGGTCTTTGATTTTGTCTCAAACTCATCATGATTTTTCTGCAAGTGCTCAATTTGTTCTCTAGCCATATCTAGTTCTTGCTGCAATATTTGCTTCTCCTGGATAATGGATGCTTTTGTTGATTCTGCTAGCAGCCTTTCATCCTAAACCATTATAAATTTTCACTATAGGTCATCAAAATGGAACAATAAAAGATGTTTAAAATAAATAATCACAATCCAACCTCTTCAGACTTCAATTTTGTTTCCATCTCCAGACACTTCCTCCGAAGTTCCTCCATATCCCACTGCATTTGTGTAAACCTTTCCTTTTCAGTCAAAACAGCTTGCTGCATGTTTTCTCTGCAGTTCACTCGAGTCGTTTCAAGTTCAACTTCCAAATCTTTGACCTACAAGTAAAATAGAATATTCAAGATATTAATATAGAAAGTCCAGATACGGAAAAACAGCATGTACTGAGTATGGGTTTAAAGAACTGCAAAACCAGATTCGGCCACATATATTGGATACCTTAGTCGTGAGATATTGTCTTGTAGCCATTTCTTGATTCAACCTAGCTATAAGATCCTCAACATCTATTTTTGCCGTGGTTAGTCTCTGATGCTGAGTATTAAGAATTCTGTTCAACTTGTGTCGCTCATCCAATGGAAAAGTCATTGATAAATTTGAGTTTCTGGAGGGTTCATGGCTTCGAAGGTCATGTGAATCATCCTGAATCGAAGAGGTCGCGGCTGAATTATATGATGTTTCACTATTCCTTAAAGAACTTAAGTCACTTCCGATGCTCTCTACTGATAGTCTCTTCGCATGATCATTTAACTTATGATCCTGTATTCCAGGTGTAAACTCAGATCCGTCTAGCCGAACAGCTATAGCATCAGCAGCATTGTCAGTGACTTTGTCTGTACTGATATCTTCATAAATAAAGTCCTTGTTAGATGTAGCACGATCAAGAGTTGTTTCAGTTGAATTAATCAAGTCACGTTCTGCTCTTGAATTCTCCGTGCTTCGATCCTCATAAGGGGTATCATTACCAGAATTGGATGCAGCAGATGAACAAGGAGCCTTTGCAGAACCTTGTGAGTTATCTTGGACAGAAGATGTTTCATCTGAAACATGCTGATTCGTATCATGGAATGCTGAAAAACAACAGCAACAGAAAGGCGTTAAATGTTAGTGGAAAGGCCTTTTTATTCTTCCAAATAATAAACAACCACTTCAAAATTGAGCATAAAATGAATAAATGATAACTTTAAGTTTACAAGGAAAAAAACATACCAGATCTAGCAGCAGCTTCTAGCTCAAGAAATATTGCTGCTGGGGCACTTCTTGATACATCAATGTCTGATAACAGTTTCTCCATCCAATCTGCTAATAAGCTCCTTCGCTGAAAGTCACCAATTCGTAAGTATCAAACATCAGAAGTCGTTTTCTCAAAATAAAAAAAAACAAATGAAATAGAAGAAATAATTTCTCATACTAAAAAAAGTTATGCAAGAATAAACAACTACAGTAGTAAAACATAAAGACAAGCAACAAATGATGGATACGTTATCTACCTCTTCCAAAAGTGCATGGCTTTTGATTCTCAATATCTTTTTTGGTGGAGCTGGCGGCAAATTTTTCATGGGAAACTCTTTTTTCAGCTGGAAAAAGGAAACACAAATAAGTTGCTCATAACTTCAACACTGAAAACTGAAAAGCAATGTCTTCTCCACCACATAAAAGTACACTGATACAAAAAGCTCATTCATATACTTACATCAGAAAACAAATTCAAAAAATCATTAAATCTGCGTAATATGACTCGCGAAGAGGTGATTCCTTGTGGGGATTGCACACCAACTTGAACCCTGTAAAACTATAACCTAAGCAAGTTAAAACTTACTATAAATTGCAGCAGAACATAATTGCAGTTAGCAAGTATGACTAGTAGTGTTGGTTATGTAGAAGCAACATACCAACACGAAAAACCAATTAAGGGCTCGTTTGTGAAGCATAAAAAAAAGTTTTTTTTTTAATTATTAAAAAACACTTTTTTGTGTGAAAAATGCTGAAACAAACCAGCCCTAAGAATGCTTGCTTGCTGGCATGAAAAGGCACGACAATGGAACAATTCAAAGGGCAGAAGAGAAAAAATGAAGATACCACAACAGGATCAGAATCAATTGATTGTGGAACATCAACCCAAGAAGGAACGGTGACACAGAAACTCCAACCTGTGTGAGGATCATGAGGCCAAACAGAGTTCCTTCCATCCTGATAATTTCATTTTCAAACAACAAAATCCCAATAATTTGATTAGCATATTTATAAATTTAAAAAAAAAGGTACTAAAAAGAAAAGAAATTCCAATTTTATTAGTATTAAAATAATTTGATTTTGAAGCAACAACCCAACAATTTGATTAGTACTACTAACTCTAATTAGTACTATCCTTTAATGAAATTGATTAGTGCTAACCAATAATTTGAAATTGAAACAACAGCCAAATAATTTGGTTAGTATTCAAAAAGAAGTGCTAAAAATGAAAATTAATTCCAGTCTGATTAGCACTAATAATTGTAATAATTTTGAAACGACAACAATACAATATTTTGATTTGTGCAGTACTAGGAAAACACAGAAAAAATCAATAAAAAATGATGATGGGAACTAAGTAGTACCATGATTCTGCTTGTAGTAACTACATTTAAGTAACTACATACAAATTCCACTTTGATTAGTACTAACTAGTAGTTTCATTTTGAAACAACAACAACAACAACAACAACAACAACAACAACAACAACAAAAAACAATACTTTGATTAATATCCTTTAAAAAAAACACACACAACAAAAAACCCAACACTTTGATGAGTACTAGGAAAGCAAAAAAATGATAAAAATGGAAACTTTATTGAGAAAAAATAAAAGAAATAAAAAGGTACCCAAGTAGGAGGAGGAAGGCTCCAATCCATGCCGAGAGGGAGAGGAGAGGTTCCATCATGGCGATGGTGTTGTTGTTTAGGAGGAGGAGGTGGGTTGGTGAAAACGGCGTCGTTTGAGAAGGAGGGATGAGGAAGATGATAAGAGAAGATGGGATCTGCAAAAGAGTAAGGAGCATAATTGAAATGATATGACGACGACGTCATCATCTCATCTGCGTAGTAATATCGATGCATCTTTCTTTTTATTTCTTTCTTTTTTTCTCTCTCTCTCTTACAGAATCGAATGAAATGAATGAAGCAACTAATAACTGCTATCATATCACGAAGAAGAATAGTGATAATTTATCGGATTTGTTCTTTTCGATGTCAAATTAGTCTCCGAGTCACTATTCATCCTACGTGTCAATATCATATTGGTCCTCATAAGATGAATAGTGATACGGTAAAAATCATAGTGGTCCATATAGGATAAATAGTGACTCAAGGACCAATTTGATAGAAAAAAACATGAGTAGGCATGGCAAAAAAAACAAAACCCGCGGGCACCCGTCCGAACCCAACCCGTTATGAGCGGGGAAAAACCGGTTTAATCGGGAATCGGGGCGGGGACGGGGTTAATCACGGGACAGGGGCGAGTGTGGGAATTCTACTACCCGCCTGGCACCCGGCACCGAAACCGACCCGCCCATATATATATATATATATAATTTATAATAAATTAATATATTTTTACTTAATATATATATAATTTATAATAAATTAATATACTGGGCAAAAAAATTTATCCAGAAAAGTTGTTTAATTTTGAAAAAAAAAAATAAATTGACGAGTGCGGGTGCGGTGCGGTTTTACCCGAACCCCGGAGGGGACGGGGTTGAGTGGGTTTTTCTGATACCTGGCGGGGGGCGGGGGCGGGGACAATTTTGTTAAACGGGGGCGGGGGTGGGAAGTGCATAATCCGCCCCCGCCCCGCCCCGTTGCCATGCCTAAACATGAGGGACCAATTTGATAGCAAAAAAAACATGAAGGACCAATTTGAAACCAAAAAAACATAAGGAACCAGTTTGAAATTAAAAATAAGATAAAAGACCAAATAAATAGTTTAGCCAAATTTATAAAAAAAGTGATAAATAGTATTCCCTCGTTCAGTAAGAAAACAACGAAAGTTGAAGACTAAGTAATACTCCTTTCGGTTCATATTATAAGCACCTTTTCCCTCTCACAAAAAGGGTGCTTATAATATGGACCGGAGGGAGTAATTCATAATAAAAAATAGTTTATGGTACTTATGTGCAAAAAGGCAAATAATTTATGGGTGTTAATACGTATCGGAATAATGCACTTATTATGATCAATCCAAGTATAATTAGTTACCATATAAACAGTATCGAAAGACATCAAATAACTTACTATTACAAATCGGCCCTCGCAGATCGAAATCTGGCCTCATGTTCGGCATTGTCAATCAAACACTCGACTATCAACGAACATCTCAGATCACATAAATCACGTGTATTTTAATCTCATAATGACATTTAAGCAACATTATTCTCGAAATTGTTACTCAAAAAATAACTGCCATAACGTCAAATCAATGCTCATCATGACCTTCACCTTATAAATGCTAGATAAGATGTCGAGTTATGGACATCTCTCTCGATTCCTATTTTACACATGGCACACACCCGATATTTGACTCGGTTGATGGAATCTTCGACAAAGCACCTGTCATTATCATCATACATAAAAAAATCAACTTACATATGAGATAACACCTTACGACATGTGTTTATACACTTTTCTCAATTCAATATAAAAAAATAATATATCAATCTAGAAAACAAATTATATAGTAAGAAAAGTGACATATATTACAAAGCGGTACTTTACTTATTGATAATTAGTTAACAAATGACAAATGTTAATTTCTAGTGGTGTTTGTAGATTAATTTTGAATGTTGTATACCGTTACTCATATTTCATAATTTCACGTAGAATATTGAGCTAAATGAGTTGACCCGAAAAATAAGATGGAACTACAAATGAACACATAACCGAAAGAAATTAATGTAATTGACAAATTCACTTAAACATTTACAAAAATGATCAAAATAAAATTTTCAACAAGTAGCATTTATAAAAGGTATTTTTTTTTCTAACTTACGATAAGCTATCATTAAAAGTAAACTTGTAAAATAAACCTAAAACAACACTTATTGCTTTATAAAAAAAATTATTAATACACATTTTCTTATCACTCACACTCACACATTTTATAATTTTTTGCATTGCATTACCCAAAATACCCCTATAATATTACTAACACCCATAAACTTTCTTCTTATACCCATATGCAAGATTCAATTTCTATTCTCTCACTTTATTACTCACACCCGTTCTCTTCTTCTTCTTCTTCTGAAACCGAATTATTGTTCTCTCAGCCTCGAAGGAGCATAAGAATATCTCCAATATCCAACAATTTCGACATAAGTTTCTCCTGTAGTCTTCTATAACAATGGGGAATGTGACGTGACCTATTTAAGATGTTGAAATTAAGATTATTCACAAAAAATCGACAAGAGCAAGAATATGTATAAATATACTAAACTTCAAGAGAAACAGAACCAATTTATGCCTGATTATTGCATGCCAACAAAGAAGGGATCACATGAGAAGTCGTTCTCATTTATAGCATATTTAGAATGATTATTAGGCGAAAACAATAACTTGAAGGCCTTTATAAAGGATTGTGATTCGAAGAATTTATCCTATCAAAATCCTCTTTACCTGTTTTATCTTTATAATGTGAGTCTAAGTCCAACGAGTGCATAATCATAGATGTTTCCGGGGATCCAAATCCTGAAAATGCCCAGGTACATAGGCCTTGACATTATCTAAAAAAAAGCTTATGAGTCAATCTTCAATATGTAAATATTATGTGAATAAACCAATAAAGACTTTGTTACGTGATTCCAACGTTATTCGAATTCTTATGGAAAACACGATTCAGTGAATCTCGAGCAAATATAAACCTAATATAAACAAATAAAGATAGAATGTGAGTAAGAGTAGAAGAAGAGATGAGAAAAAAAATATTTATATTTGAAGATAAAGAAATATTTAAAATTACAATACAAATATTTTAAAAAAAATGAGGTGTGAGAAGTAAACAAGTGTCTTAATAAAATCTCCCTTATAAAAACTTATTATTTTTTTTAAATTTTATTTATCTATGCATAGGTTATAAGAATTATTTATTTTAAAAAAATACTACTACATGAGGGAGTACTGTATAATGTATAGCTTTATAATGTAATTTTTTTTAGTTTTATTATCTAAATCCAATCTAATTTAAATAAATAAAAAATTAAATAATAAAAGAATGAAATTTGCATTGGAAGTTGGAACCCTTGTGTTGTGTACTTGTGTTGTGTTGTGTTGTGTTCTAGAGAGCAGAGAGAGAGAGAGTGAGAGAGTGATACTGGTTTTTGGTTGAGCAGCGGCGGGAAGGAAGCTTAAGTTCTAAACTTTCAACCTTCTTCATCTTCATCATCCCTTTTCTCTCTGTACCCATCTCTTCTTTTTCTCCAAAGGTTCTTTCTTTCTTTCTTTCTTCTTTTATACTCATATCATTCATCATTCATATATATGTATATTCATTCATTTGTGTTTCTATCTTTTTAGGTTTCAACAATTCAAATGCATTTGTTTTCACTGTTTTATTCATATGATTCATCATCACTCACCTCAATTCATTTGTTTTGCTGGGTTTCTTGTTTCATGGGTTTTAGGTTTTGTTTATATATTTTCCCGCTTTTTTTAAACCTACACTGTGATTATGCAATTCCTATTTGCAAAAAAAAAAAAAAAAAAGAGTAATAATTTGAATATAAAGTTATATACTTTTTGACAAAATGTACTTGGTTTAGGGTGTGTTATCTTACAAGGTAGTATTTGTGGATTTTGCACATTGCTTTGAAACTCATCATCAAGGCCATCATCATGTATTCATGTTCTTTGTTTCTGTAATTTATTTATTTATTTTATTTATTTGCCTTGTGGATTCTGGTCTTTTGATAATTATATACTTTTAATTCTTGCTATAGCATTTGACGAGTGAAACAGGATGGAAGTTTTCTTTAGTGTATCTTTTGTTCTGCCGTTACCAAAATGTCTTACATTTTCGTTAGGGTATCGTTGCTATTGTTGTTGATGTAATTAATGATGTTGTACGAACTCAAGCGTTACAATGGTACGATAATACACTGCGATGAGAATGTTGAGGTTGTTATTGATTGAGAAGGAAATTCAAAAGGAACTCGAGTTTTTTGGTGGAATAGCTAGGGATCGAGACAAATCTATTTAAAATATACACAAACATAGAAAAAAGCTCATACCCGTATGTTATGTTATGTTCGGTGTCTTGTTCTGACACATGTATCAATTGTTATCTTAGCCTGTTTTTATAATTGTATATATTGTTTAGGGTTCAAGTTCAACCACTTTTTGCAACTTTCTAATGTTTCTTTTGTTTTTTTTTTTTTGTAGGTTTATTATAACTCCCGCTCCTCATGATCATGGAAGCTAATACTGCTGCTGCCCCTCTCCCTGATTCAGAAACACAACCGAATAAGCGATCGAGAAAGAAGTCTATTGTTTGGGAACACTTCACTCTGAAAACTTTGGGCCCCGGATGTGTCAAGGCTTACTGCAAACGGTGTGGAAAAGAATTTGCTTGTGTAACGGATTCAAAACAAATTGGCACCAGCCATCTCAAGAGACACCTGTCTTCAGGAAGCTGTCAGAGAAATGATCCCGAAAACGGTGCTTCAGGAGTAGTTGCTTCTGCCTGTTCACCGAATAAACGAGCTAGAACAGCACCTCGCGTTGCAAGTATCTCGTTTGATCAGCAGTGTTGCAACAAGATTGCTAAAATGATCATCTTACATGATTATCCACTTCATATGGTGGAACACCGAGGTTTCCTTAATTTTGTGAGGATGCTTCAACCGCAGTTTAATCCTCCAAGCTTTAATGCCGTCGAAGGGGATTGTGTTGCTTTGTACCGCAGAGAAAAGCAAAATGTGTCGAATCTTATCGACGGGATTCCTGGACGAGTCAACCTCACATTAGACTTGTGGACTTCAAATCAGACGTTAACCTATGTTTTTCTTCGAGCGCACTTCATGGACGGTGATTGGAACGTACATCATCCCATTCTCAAGGTAATGATGGTGCCATTTCTTGATTCTGACAATTCCTTAAATCAAGCTGTAGTTTCTTGTATAAGGGAGTGGCATTTGGAGGGTCGGCTGTTTGCCATTGCACTCGATAAATTCTTCTCGAATAAAACTGTGGTGGAAAATCTGAGGGGTCACCTTTCTGTTAAGAACCCTGTGCTCCTGAATGGTCAATTATTAAGCCGGAACTGTTATGCTCTTTTGCTTCGTCGTCTTGCGTTAGATGCTCTATTGGCGATGAGAGAAACTGTTGGAAAAGTTCGTGAGAGTGTGAAGTATGTGAAATCTTCAGAAGATCATGAAAAGAAGTTTTTTGATCTAAAGCGACAACTTCAAGTCCCTGGTGTGATGGAACTTGTAATTGATGATCAAAATAAATGGGACACAATTTATCACATGCTTGTTGCTGCCTGTGGATTAAAGGAAGTCTTTGCTTGCTTTGATGCCTTTGATCCCAATTACAAAACAACTTTGACAATGGGTGAGTGGAAGCAGGTGAAAACTCTCTGCACATACTTGAAGTATTTGTATGATGCAACTAACATTTTAACTGTGCGACCGTACCCTACCTCAAACTTATTTTTCCCTTCGGTGTCAAAACTTCACATGGAGTTGACGGATGCAACATTCAGCCAAGACCCTTTCTGCAGTACTTTGTTTATGCCTTTGCAAGTGAAGTTTGATCAATATTGGAGAGAAAGATGCCTCATTTTGGCAGTTGCTGCAGCCATGGACCCGAGGTGTAAAATGAAACATGTGGAATCCACGTTTGCTAAGATGTTTGGTGAGAATGCTGAGGTATGGATAAAAATGGCCGAGGTTGGTCTTCACGAACTATTTGTTGAATATATTGTACAAATGCTTCCTCCGTCGTCAACAAATAGTGATGAAGGGAATGAGGCTATGCTAAAGATGGAGTTGTTAATGCTTTCTTCGACAGCAACAGATAGCGAAGAAGGAAACCATACAATGATAAAGACCGACTTGCCAGTGCTTTCTTCAACAGCGACAAGTGGTGATGAAGGGAATGAGGCTAAGCCAAAGACCGAGGCTTGTCACGAAGGGTTACTGGATGGTTCTCTTTTTGGTGCTGAAGAACTTTCTGATATTGATTTCTTCATGTCTGACTTTACACCAATTAATCCAGAACTGAATGAGTATCTTGAAGAGCCTTTGGAACCAAATGTACAAGAATTTGATATTCTGAGCTGGTGGAGAATGAATGCATTGAAGTACCCTACTTTATCTAGAATGGCATCTGATATTTTGTCAATGCCAGTATCCACTCTTTCTGCAGATTCTGTTTTTGACACAGAAATTAGAAAAATGGATGTTTACAAGAGTTCATTAGACCCTATGACTCTTGAGGCTCTTATTTGTGCCAAGGATTGGTTCCAGCAGCAAGAATCATTGCCTAGTGGTTTTCCAAATGGATTTTTTCATTAAGGGATAGATCCTCTCGAGCAGCTTTTAGGAATTGAAGTTTGAGATACTATGAGGTCCATTAATTCTGTGATTTAACAGTCACATTTTTTTATTAATTGTTTATAATATAGCTTTTGGTTCTCTGTTATTTTGGCGAAGACCCTTTACAAAACAGTATCAATTGTATTCATAGTTTAAATGAAAAACCATTCAGACTTTTATTTCTAAGTGTTTGTGTGATTCACATGTTTGTATGTCCATTACACATCATTTTTTGGTTTTCTTGTATGCCAATTAATCTTTTCTTGCATTCATACCGATCGGACCGGTTTTAAGGACAGCTTTGCTGTTTATAGTGATCCTTTTTGAGCAGGATTTGCTTATGATGGGTGGAAGATACTTTTGGTTTAAGACCTAAAAAAAACCGATCGGATTGGTTTTTATATTTTCTAAGTTGACAATAGTTGCTTATTGAACTTGAAGTCTTTTAAGTTTTAATCTTAAAAATGGTCATAGAAAATTGCTTCAAATTATTATCACTCGGGTTTTTTATTTGTAATTTTGTATTGGCTTAAACACCAAAATGGCCCTTGTAAATATTAACTTATTTGAAATTAGTCTATGCAAAAAAAAAAAAGTATTGGTTTTAGACCTTACATTTACAAAATATTTTGGTTTTGATCTCTCCTATGAAATTTTGGTCCCCATAATTATGTTGGTAGTTTGTTTTGATCTCTATGTTATTACTTATTAGATTTAATAGATTTTGGTCTTTTTATTATCATGGTTTTTGAATTGGTTCTCTTATGTAATTGATGTTGTGGTTTTACCTTTGAAAATTAATGCAAGAATATTATCCTTAATTGGTCATAGAATATAATGCATTACTTTTTCGGCATTTTTTATCCATATTTAACACGAGTGACCAAAACCAAAATGTTCTGTAAATGTAGGAACCAAAATCAACTTTTTTTTTATGGACACCAATTTCATAGGGGTCAACATTTACAAGTACCATTGTGATAATTAAGCCTTTTGTATTTAATAAATTAAAAAGCACCTAATGCTGGTAGTGCAGTAACCAACCGAACAAAGATTGTTTTTCATTGGAATTCGTAGTATCTAATTACAATTATAAGTATCTCTAAAAAAATCTATCCGAGCCAGAATTTAAGAATGGAAGGACACTGGGAAACAATAAAAAATAAAATGGTTCAAAGGGATCCCCTCCTCAAAAGAAACAAACTTTGGTGTACTTATTTATTTATGGTTTTTTTAACCTCAGTACTTAGGATTGAAGATAAGCACCTCAAAGTGATTGGGATTTCTTGAAAATGATGCATAAAATAAATCAAAGGACTTATGTTTTTTTTAAAGACATCTTAACTACTTTGGGATACTTATCTTCGGCCCTAATTAAGAAAACCCTTTATTTATATACAACTGCGTTGGAAAATCAAATGCTAACAAGCTGATAGAATGATAGTGAATTCATCAATCATAGCAATCAAGGAAACCTAAATCCCTACCAGGCGTTTGATCAAAATACATAAGAGCTAAATTCAGTTTGATCTGCATTCACAAACATAATACTGGATCTCCAAGAAATTACATCTCCAGTCACAATGTTCAAAATATCCCATGCACAAGACGAGAGTACTAACAATGATTACAAAAACTGAAGGCATCCCCTACCTTAAAATTTTCTGGTTAACCTGTTGAAATTATCATAAAGTAGTCATGATCTGTGGAAGCACAATCAACTAAATAGATCATAAATACAAAAACATTGGACAGCGAAACTAAGTTGCAGGAACATAAATAACCCATCCTTCTGTTTTTCTAGATCATAACACAGAAGATGGCAAAACAACAAAACCCAACAACTCTTTCTTCTACTTGGCTTTCCTTTTAGTGCTCCTACTATTTTGATTACTTTGAACTCTTTTCTTCGGTTGCTTCTTTTCAACTTGACCATTATCATCATCCTCATCACTACCAGCATCACCATCATCGGCATCGTCACTTTCCTCGGTTTTTTTCTTTTTAGGTGGCGGTTTCCTAGCTTTAGCTCCAGCCTTTGCCCCCTTCTTTGGTTCCGCTTCCCCATTTGTTGGTTTCTCAATATCATCATCATTATCATCGACACCTTTTTTCTTTGAGGTTTGCCTTTTAGGCTTAGCAGTTTCTTTCACATCCTGTGATCCGCTTAGCTTTTGCAACTCTGGCACGTAGGCAGTTGTCTAATAAGTGCAAAACCATTTACAGATCAGAGATGCTTAAAAGATGAAGAACAAATAATAGAAATTAAGGGCGGGTTCGGAATGGCATACCCTTCCACCAGCTGAAATGAAGTCAATTGCTTTCCCTGCCATCACATGAAAATTTATAAATATTCGTATATAGTACCAAAAACATTATTTAATTTTTTCTCTCAGAGAGGAGGTAAGAGACATTTCATCTAACATGCAAGCAGAAGAAAAGAAACTGAGTAAATAAAGCGGAATGAAGACAATTGTTATAAATATAAATAAATAAATTTTCTTTCAAATTGATTGCAGTTTCAAAAAGAGATTATCAGCCAATTTGAGAAACACTCTTTAAAGCACTGCAGCAACAACAACAACAACAACTAAGTCTTTGTCCCACTAAGTGGGGTCGGCTACATGGATCAAACGACGCCATAAAGCCCTATCATAAATCATGTCTGAAATCCCACTTTGTGTCCTCACGCTCGTTTTGACCCCGTCATACATATCCTTAATGGCTCTAATATAGGCAATACACACTCCTTTTTTCTCTAGAGCCTTCTATAGTATCTCTCTAGACACTATCATAAGCTTTCTCCAGATCAATAAAAACCATGTGCAGATCCTTTTGCTTCCGGTATTCCTCCATCAACCGGCGTGGTAAATATATTGCCTCCATAGTTGATCTCCCAGGCATGAAGCCAAATCGATTCTCACTAACATGCGTCTCCTGTCTCAACCTTTGCTCTATCACCCTTTCCCAAAGTTTCATGGTATGGCTCATAAGTTTGATCCCTCTATAATTCGCACAATCCTGTATGTCACCTTTGTTCTTGTAGATAGGGATTAAAATGCTCCTCCTCCACTCGTCCGGCATCGTCTTGGACCTCAAGATCTCATTAAACAACTTGGTGAGCCAATTGATGCCCTTCTCTCCCAAGGTTTTCCAAACCTCAATGGGAATACTATCCGGACCAACCGCTTTATCATTATTCATCCTTCTCAATGCTTCTTTTACCTCAATCTCCCTAATTCTACGGTATAAGGTATAATTTTGGTCATCTTCTCTAGTGACTATCTGATCAGGATGTGAACTTCCATGACCTTCATTGAAAAGCTTGTGAAAATAACTCTTCCATCTTTCTTTACTATCCGAATCTGCCACCAAGACTTTGCCGTCTCCATCCTTAATGCATCTCACTTGATCTAGGTCTCTCGTCCTCCTTTCCCTAACTTTAGCAATCCTATAAATGCTTCTTTCCCCTTCCTTAGTGCCTAGAGATTGGTATAGCCCATCATACGCTCTAGCTCTTGCTTCGCTCACCGCTTTCTTAGTCTCTTGCCTAGCTGCTTTAAAGCGATGCACTTCATCAAAATAAAAAATAATTTGAGATTGGCATACTTTCTTCTGAGAAAATAAGCATAAAAAATTGGTAAAAAAGATTGACTAAATAGGAGAAACCTGAGTCTCAAAATGAAGCCTCCAATAATGTATGCATGGTGCTTTCATTTTTCTAAATTTGAAGAGATCAAGCTATAATATCATTATGATAATACCACTTTCCACAGTTGAATGATCTAAAACTTCACTAACAGTGTGATTGTTACCCAATAATACGAAGACACATACAAGAACCTTAGCTTTGTATCCACAATCTTATCAGTTATCAGAGTCACAAATGACAAAACAACCCTAGGATAACTTTCACTTTGATTTCAATTATAGAAAATGACAACAAGCAATTTATTGAACTTGATATAATTTTTTAAGGAAATTGCACATGAAACTCAAGATATACTAGTAGCAAGAAACCCTAGAAAGATTGGGGCATCATCTATGTTGCACCATAAATTGTTGAAGAATTTTATTTTACAAAAAGTTTGGAAGCAAACCATCAACAAAAGCCTTGCCGGGCTTCTTTTCACGTGAATGAAATATCCAACTAGTGGGAAATTGACTACTATCTGCTCCAACTTCAACTGCTTTTTCAATGACCTGTAAAATGAATCTATTTGTTAACTAATACATATTAGAGAAGTATTCCTCACCACTTATTTTTCCTTTCTTTTTTCCCCATCGAAAATGAAATAACCATTCAGGAGGAAAAAGGCTACATTCAGCATCAACTTCAACCGCAAATTGAATAACCTACAGGTTTTATCCTCTATATTTTTATCAAGTGCAAAAGTTTCATAAACTATGAGCATTTTAAAAGAAATCAGCGTTCCTCACCTCTTTAATGCACTTGTACAAAGCTGAGCAGTTTTCTTCTGACAGGCTAGAAGCCACCTGCCGTGGATGAATTCTTGCCTGGAAATAAGGGAAATATAACAAGTAACAAGGCATTAAGCAAATATTATAATAGGATTTCCATCCAAAGCTACAAGGATAATTTATTAATTGATAGACCCAATATGTTAGGTGTAGGAAAAGGGAAAGGGGTAGAAGTGTAATTTTGTAATACTTGCCCATGTGGCAAGTTGGTTTGGATGAGAATATAAAGGAGAGAGGGTGAGGGGAATAGGTAGGCAATCTGTTTTGGGGTGACACACTGTCACAGGGCAGAGAGGGAATCTTCCTCTCCGATTTCTTTCTTTTCTCAATTGCAGTATTCCTTTCTATCCTAGTGTAATTTGTACTGTGCTCAATTCCAGTACTGGATTTCAGACCATTGACTGTCATTATCATGTGAAGAAGTATCAATCTCTCATCTCTCATTGCATAAAGTAAGGGCGTATCCAAGAGATGCATACACATGAAACAAGATAACACTGAATTTACAGCCATTGTCTTTTTATGCACATTGTAATATAACCAAGGAAGCCATGTTAGTTTTAAAAACGCAATACATCTACTCTCGGCTTTCTTGAATTCAAATGTGATCAAGGGTTATCCTTATCCACATACGGGCATATGAGTGAAATTGCTAAAGACCGAGTTAAGATGAATACTTAAGGTTAAAGCATAATAAATCTTATATGTCTAAATCCACATTTAGAATCTGCTGTCTTCAACTAAAAACATAATTGGAAGACATCAAATAGTCAAATCATCGAGAAAATAAAAGTTTTACTGACTTGATATAGCACTTCATCTGCAATCCAATTTCCAATACCTGAAATAAAGCTCTGCAAGAATTGGAAGATTAAGATCTTTTATAATTTATACCACATAATGACAAAGTAAACGCATGATATCCTAAAAACATATAATCCTCGGGAAGTGACAAATCACAAATGCAAGAACTTAGTACTTGGTCAAGTAATAAAGCCTTAATTTCAGTTTTCTTCTTATGCAAAGACTTGGTGAACTCCTCCAGCGTCATAGGTTCCGAAAGTGCATCAGGACCAAGCTCAGATATGGGTGGCACTGATGTTGGCTATATCAAAAGGAAAAAATGAAGTTAAGCATACATTTATCGACAAAAAAACAAATATGGATAACAATTGGCAAGTTCACAATACATCTTTAAGCAGGCGAACTTTAGCAAATCGTCTTTTATCAGTGAAAGACAACTCCAAACCATCGTCTAGCTGCGACAATACAATTTAATCAGGTTAAAACTGGTAGGAAGTTCACATAATGATAACATAGTTGGATTGACTTGTCAGGCCCAATATGCATATAAAGGAAATTGCAAAATTAACTGACACATCACCTTCCCATGCACATACGATTCACATGGACTTTGTAATTATCTTATCTATGAGATGAAAGAATCAAGGGATTGGAAAAACCAGACAACTTTTTGGCTCCAAATAGTGATAAAATTCTAGCATTCCACTCACCACAAAGTGACAACTCTTACCTCAATGAAAAACTTGGAATATTTGGATGGCCATTCATCCTTGTCATTTACAGCAGACCTACATGCACGTTTATATCATCACAACAAACAAGTTAAGGGGCTTACATGTTTGAAATCATTGCAACATAAAAGAATTCAAAGCTGAAGAAGTTCAAGACAATGAGACATGAATAATTAGCTCAATCAAGATCAAGTAAACTTTGTGCATAGGATGATAAATAAAGAGTAAGTACCCAAATTCCTCAAAAATTAAAAAAAAAAAAAAAAAGCACACCACAATTTAGTCACTAGAAAATGAAAACTACGTATCTCCAATGCCGGTCAAAATAGTCTGCGATTGGGACTATTGTGTCCCTATAATTTGTCTTGAAAATGACTGTTTTTGACTGCCATCTGAAAGTCTTAAGAGATTAAGTTGGGATTTTTCATTCTTCAGACTTCAGAGTTCAAGGGCTATATTTTGTGGGGCACATTTTTTCTTGGGGCAATAAATTAAAAATATGAGTAATTACTGAAGTAAGAAATTAAGATTTAAGAGAGTGAGCCTAAACACAACAACAAGATAGCTACCTTGTGAAGCAAAGGTTAAAGATTCAAATCCTGAAAACAGTCTCTCATCCCAACATATGGGGTATGGCAGCACATCTAGCCTCACATAAATCCCACCAGCCGAGGACAGCCTCATGCAATAGGCTGCCCACTATTTTAATTTTTTTTACTCAAATAAGAAACTAACACAAAAAAAATAAAAATAAAAATACTAAAAACACACTATTTTCACTTGGTTATTCCGCATCTTATTACCAGAATACAAGACTAATCTTTCAATCGTAATCAAACTTGCCCTCCCGATGAACGAACCGCAATTCTCCCCTAGGCCATAATCTTATTACCACTAGGCCAGCACTCTCATGGTGCGGGCAAAGTACACGACTAAAATAGCAATAATAAGGTCAATTTCTATTTTTTTTAATTAATTTTTTTTATATAACACAAAAGATGGAAACCTTGTATTATAAACTTGACAAATGCATGGTAGTGAAAGATTCCATAACATCAAAACTATGCCTCTCACCTTTTATACTCAGTTACTGCAACTCCCTTTATGTAAACAGCACCAGCCATTCCTGAAACATATATACATCATAGAAACACAGATAAAAACAATTTGCACATTTTCAATATAAATAATATTTAGGGTTTGAAGAAGAAAAAAATAAACTGAGAGAGAGAGAGAGAGAGAGAGAGAGAGAGAAGGTACCGAATTGGAAGGAAGGAAAAGGAGGAGAATCAAGGTGGAGCCACATGTTCTTCCCCTTACGGCGAGCAGCGACGATTGTTTTGCCGGTGACGGAAGCTTCGAAGTCGGAGCGAGAGACACCGTCGATGACTTTGGAATCGTCGGCGACGAGGCACTTGAGTATCTTCTTGCCGATGCAGTTATCTTCGACGGCCTTCCTCGCCGCCTCTACCTCCGGTAGCTCCGGCATTGTGCGACTCTGTTTTCTTCGTTCGTTTCCCGCGCGTTTCTTCTTTCGCTTCGCTACTCTCTCTCACTCACTGTTACTCTCTCACTCACTGAGATGAGAAATATGAGTGCAGTTAATCGTGGCCGTTGATGTCACTTTCATCAGAGCCTATCAACGCCCCAGATTCCTCCAGTCTTTTGTTGGACTTTGAACCTGCACAACCATAACCCGGTTTGATCCGAATACCCGTCAAAATAGACCCTTTTTTTTTTCCCTTTTTGAACCGACCATGCATATCCTTATAACTAGGTGACTAATCCGTTTGCACATCGATTATGTCCTTTACGAGGGTGATGCTCCCAACGAGACATTTTCTATTTGAATGAGTCTGTGATCAAATCCGTGATCACATCTTCAAGGGACACAGGCCCCTCATGTCTGTGTTAGCCTTCACTGGTTCGGATTAGACTCGTTTGTCACAACTAAAAAGTTTATCCTCTTGTCTTTTAACTGTGTTTCTTATTAAAAAATAACTGAAATCAAACTAAGAAAATTTGTTGATTGCATTTAATTTTCTCGAATTCATAAAAAATATAGCTACTTTAGAAAAAAAAATGTTACTCCATAAGAATGAAACAAAAATTAAATAAAATCACTACTTTTAGGAATATTTGAAGAATAATCGTATTAAGAATAGAATATTTTCAGGTTATTTATTGTAAAAATTAGAGGCATGTGTTGAATTTTTATGTAGGGTTGTAGGTTATGGTAGAATGACCATTTTTTTTATTAAAATTATTATTAACGCTTCCTTATTATTTTTTTTTGTTGCCTACTCGATTCTTTACCTACTACCTAGGTATATTCGGATTTGACTCGGATCGCGTACCACTGCAATATACTACTATCAGCAGAAGGCATTGGATATAAATGAGAGGGAGCTTGGACTTGATCAATATGATCATCACGACACAATGAAAAGCTATTGCGATATTGCTGTCTTTTATTATCGTCTGCAACACTTTGACATTGCTTTGAAGTATGTTAAACTTACTTTCTATTGAAATGGTTTAGTTACCAATGTGAAATTTTTCAAATTTCTAATTTCACAATGTTGTATTTATGATTTGACAGGTATGTCGACCGTGCTCTATTCCTTCTTCATTTTTCATGTGGTCTGTCTCATCCAAACACAGCTGCAGCATATATATAAATGTGGCTATGATGGAAGAGAGCACAGAAAATGTTGATGTGGCACTTCGATACTTACACGAAGCTCTTAAATGCAATCAAAGATTGTTAGGAGCATATCATCCACAGGTCCCTCTCTTTCTCTCCAAATAATTTTATGGATTTTCTTAACCTCAGCCCTTAAGGTTGAGGATAAGAGGCTTTATAAAGCATTTTTGCATTGAAAACTTAAACATTTAAGATTTGGAGCTTAGTAAATTTATGTTTCCAATACATTTTTTCTATTTTTTAACCTCTTATTTAGGGCTGAGGTTAAGCAAACCCTAATTTTATTAAGGGTCTTGGGCACTTATTAGGGTTACTACATATGAAAAAAAAATTATAAGTTCACATTCACCACTCTCTCGAAAACATAAAAAATTACACTTTCCAATAAATTTTATCTATAATTACTTTCTTAACAAGTGTCCTTTTCCTTTTATTAAAGGTTTTGTTGTCTTTTTAAATTATTAAAATTTTAATGACTAATCAAATTCGGATTAGCGTGCCGCATGCATATTCAATTTTCAATCATTTGGCTTTCCTCGATGGCTGAAAGGGTTTGTGTTATAGGAGTACAACGTTTCTTTGTTTTTTTTTTAATGTTACAGACTGCTTCAACCTATCATGCATTAGCCATAGCTCTTTCATTGATGGAAGCATATTCTCCTAGTGTGAAACATGATACATGAGCAAACTACACTAAAGATACTTCGAGCAAATCATGGACCAGAAGATCTTGGCACGCAGGTGACTTTTCTTATCTATATATGTCATATGCTTCAATTTAATAGTACTTGTTTTTTGATTGAATTTCAAAGAAGGGTTGCCCTAATAAAAGTGTTAGTAGATGGTATTGGCTTGCGTTGTCATCTTCTTATCCTAGTTCTATTTAGTCCCTAGTGCAGGAATCTGCTGCCTGGCTCGAATATTTTCTATCAAAACTTATTGAGCAGCAAGAAGCAGCTCAAAATGGAACTCCAAAGCTAGATGCTTCCATTGCAAGCAAAGGTCACCTTAGGTACTGATATGCTGTGCTCATTACTTTGTTTCAGTTTGAAGATAGTATATTAGGATACAAAATCATTGGACACTTTTTTTTAATTCAGTATGCCAGATCTCTTGGATTATATAAGTCCTAGGCATGATTCGAACGGAAATGATGCTCAGAGGAAACAGAGGCGCCCAAAGGTAGGCAAATATTTTCTTAAGCTGTTATTTTATTTTAACAACAATCACATAACTTATCCTTTTGTGGGATTGCATGCTACTAATGAACTCATTATTCACATAACATCTTTTTTACATTCTGATGAGCTTTGGCTTAGTTTAATTCTTGTCTTAAGAGAACAAGGGAGATTAGTTCAGAAGAACTTCCAAAACTATTTAATTTAAAATTGACTGGCATTACAACCGGAGTTAGTGTTCACGTTGAAAGTTTAGTTCCATATATATTGGTTGTATTTTTTATTATTATTTTTTTTTTACGTCGCGTTACTTTATTACTGATTGACATTTGTTGTTTTTATTATATCTAAGCTTTATCACTTTTTTGAAAGTTTGGTTCCCAATTGGATGAATTTCTGAGAAACTTTTGCTTCCTGTTACCTTATTATGCATTTGACATTTGTTGCTTGGATATGTAAATTCTGTAGGCACTACCGATAATTGATAAAAACCTTCGAGGACATGATGATGCCACAGCTGATGAGTTCACTGTTTTTAAAGATGTGAAAGAAGCTACAAGTATGAAAGAAATCAAAACAGAAGAAAAATACGGCACACTCAATCCTGAAGTTCTGAAAGAAAATTGTGATTTCCCTACAGATACGGCACCTGCGCAATCAAAAGCTGGAAACTTAGATTTTTTTTTTTACACCAAGGGTATCCCCCAGCCGACAGCCGAAGACTAATCTCATCCGAAACGTAGAGATCTCCGAAGTAGACTCTTTTCCATGCCCACGGCAAGGATCGAACCCCTGATATCATGCTTAAAGAACCCAGCTATTTACCAACCAACTGTGCAGAGCTTTGTTGGTGCCAAAAACTTAGATTTGAAAGAGAATTATGTTAGTGGTCCAACAAAGTGTAGCATGTCCGAAATTTCTCTTAATGAAACGGCTTCTACTTCTTTGGATTTGAAGTTTAATTCTTACAAAGAAGCGGTTCTATCACCACCTGATATAGTTTTGAAGCCCTTAGCTTGTTGGAGAAAGCTGAGGTGGACCGTCCGGGAAAATGCTGAGAATGAGATAGGCAGCAGTCCTTCTGAAGGCAAAAACTACTGACTAAGCCTAATATAGTAATATGCACTCACTCCATCGATCCTTGTATATAATCCTTTTTATATGATCATTTTATAGATTTTATATTCATTAAAAAGTTGATTAATTTAATTAATGATAATAAAAATATATCAATGAAGTGTGACACACCTAATTTGGAACTTTGTCTTCGGTTTGCAAGCCTACGAGTTCGAATCTCACCTCGATGGTACGAGCCTGTCGCTCTTTCGAGAGTGGTTGTTCTCCTTCAGGCAGTGTGCAGACTATGACCTGGAGGCAAGGTTGCCCATCAGTGTCGTCAATGTGCGACAATGACGATTGGATTTCCCTCGTAAGAAAAAAAAAATATAATGTGAACAATTAGTATGTATTTTAAAAATTATCCCTATTAATATTATTGAAAATTTAAATACTCTTAAATAAATATGAATGTTAGTAAAAAGAACTGAATAACTGTCATTAAAAATTGTTATAAAATCTTATAATAAGTAGTGATAAAATAAAAACATACATTTAAAGATGACAAGTTTTAAAAAATGTCATATTGAACATATTCCACAATTTTAGTTATTTTATGGTTTTTCCAATAATTTGTTGATATGTTACAAACATACTCCCTCTGGTCCTATTTATAAATTTTTTGTGGGATTTTTCACTCTCACCAAGGAGAACAGATAAATTTGTCGGTGACATTGAAAATATGAAAATTTGATATACTTTTTCAAAACTACCCATATAATTATTATTAGAACTCCAAAAAGTGTTGACTTTATAGGGGATGTTAGTGGAAATAAGTAATTAAATGCTATTGAAATTTAAAGAGGGGTCTTATAAATATGGGGATAGTCGCAATCCATTTGCTTGTCAGGGATGTTACAAATGGTATCAGAGCAGTTTTGTCCTCGACTTTGGAGTTTCATTACTCCTTGATTTCTCATCAAGCGAGAAATTGTCCAATTGTCAATGTTTAGGTTTATTCTTAGTACATTTTATGTAGTTTTCTTTAAGTTTCTTCGTTAGATTCTTTCTAACATATTAATTTAAATTGTGATCTTCAATCAAGGTAGATACCCTCTATGTCTTGTCGACCAAACGATAATGATCGTCTTACAGCTATTCTGGAGAATCTGGTTCAAGCCAACCAGAATCAGGCTCAGAATATTGCAAATGCTGTTACCGCTGCTGTTGCTGCTATGCAACCACCTCAACCTGCTCCTCCTGTTATTGATTGGCTTTCAAGGTTCAAGAAACAGGATCCTCTGAGGTTTGATGGAGGACACAATCCAGATGGAGCCCAAGATTGGCTCCAGGACATTGAGAAAATCTTTGCTTCTCTTCAGCCTCCACAGGACCAATGGGTTCGTCTTGCAGAATTTATGCTGATAAGTGAGGCCCAATATTGGTGGCAGCAAGAACGTCGCAATCTTGAAGCGGCAAATCGGGAAATCACTTGGGAGCTTTTCCGCACTACTTTCTTGGGCAAGTATTTCCCAGAGAATGAACGCAGAGAGAAAGAGCTGCAATTTCTGAATCTTGTTCAGGGCAACATGAATGTTGGAGAGTACGCTGCAAAGTTCCGGGAGTTAATGCGCTATTCACTTGGTTACAGAGATGTTGAGGAGAGGGCAAAATGTATCAAATTTGAAAGTGGTTTACGCCCTGAGATCAAGGTGCTGTTTGAATATCAGAATATCGCCAGTTTGTCTCAACTGATTAATATGACTAGTGCATATGAAAAGAGCTTGCAGAATGCGCAAGTGACGGATCGGGGGAAAGCTGTGCAGAAGTCTGGAGGGTCAATCAAGGGTAAGGCACCTATGCATAAATCTGGTCCCTATTCTGTTAGTGGCAACAGAGGCCCTCAGCACTCCAAATCTGGTCCCACAGGAGCTGCTTTTCCTAGCTACCCTTCATGCACTCATTGCGGAAAGCGTCATCTTGGTGAATGCTGGTTTAAGAATCAAGACTTAAAACCCAGAGTTTGCTTTACTTGTGGACAACCTGGTCACTTCTATTATCAATGCCCGAAGAAGAATGTGAAACAAGAAGTTAATACGACGCGGGCGCAACCAGTCAAGGGAAAGAAACCCGTTCAGAAGGGTAAAGTGTATACTATGGATGGAGAGGAGATAGAGGATGGTGAAGAACTTATTCGAGGTAATGGTACTTTAAATAATCTCCCTTGTAAAATATTGTTCGATAGTGGTGCATCGCATTCCTTTATTTCATCATCATGCGTCAAGAGAATAGGAGTGCCTACAGTGGAGATGCCGTATGTGCTCGCGGTGTCAACACCTACTAGTACCGCAGTGTCTACGTCTCTTGTGTGTCTAAATTGTTCTCTTCGAGTACTTGAGAGAGAATTTGACTTGAATCTTATTTGCTTACCTCTCAAGGGGCTCGATGTCATCCTCGGCATGGATTGGATGGCGAAGAATAGAGTTCTTATTGATTGCCACAGCAAGGCCGTCATCCTTCCTAATGCAACCGTATCAAATCTAGAGATTGAAACAGAATCAGATGTAAGCAAAATTCATGTGGTGCAGGGATTCCCGGAGGTATTCCCGGATGATATTCCTGGTTTACCGCCACATAGAGAAGTAGAATTTAGCATTGATTTGGTTCCCGGTGTTGGACCAATATCAATTGCCCCGTATCGGATGGCCCCTCCTGAATTGGCCGAGCTAAAGAAGCACATCGAAGAGTTGTTTGCTAAACGATTCATTCGGCCTAGTGTGTCACCATGGGGAGCCCCGGTATTATTTGTTAAAAAGAAGGACGACAGTTCAAGAATGTGTATTGACTACCGCTAGTTGAATGCGGTAACAATCAAGAACAAGTATCCACTTCCCCGAATTGACGATTTGTTAGATCAACTAAGGGGAGCGTCCACTTTCTCAAAAATCGATCTTCGATCAGGCTATCATCAAATCCGAATTAAAGAGGTCGACATTCCCAAAATAGCTTTTCGCACCCGTTATGGGCATTTTGAATACGTTGTCATGCCCTTCGGCCTTACTAATGCACCGGCAATCTTAATGGATTACATGAACTGTATATTCAGACCCTTTTTGGATTCTTTCGTCGTTGTTTTTATTGACGATATTCTTGTATATTCTAAAACTCCAAGTGAGCATGCTGAGCATTTGCGGATGGTGTTGCAGATCCTCAGGGAGAAACAATTGTATGCTAAGCTTGCCAAATGTAGTTTCTGGTTAAATGAAGTGTACTTTCTGGGTCATGTCATTTCAGAAAAAGGAGTGGCAGTTGATCCATCGAAGGTAGAAGCAGTACTCAAGTGGGAGAGACCCACTACAATCACGGAGATCAGGAGCTTTCTAGGCATGGCCGGCTATTATAGAAGATTCATTGAGGGTTTTTCTAAGTTAGCACTTCCGCTAACCAAATGAACTCGTAAGGAGGTACCCTATCAATGGACAGAGGAGTGTGAGCATAGTTTTGAAAAATTAAAGAAGCGACTCACTAGCTCACCCGTCTTAATTTTGCCAGATTCATCTCAATCCTTCGACGTTTATTGTGATGCATCGAAACAGGGATTAGGATGCGTGCTAATGCAACAAGGCAAAGTTGTTGCATATGCTTCTCGGCAACTTCGCCCATATGAACAGAATTATCCTACCCATGATCTCGAATTGGCAGCCGTGGTATTTGCATTGAAAATTTGGAGGCACTACTTGTACGGCAGTCGATTCGAGGTGTTCAGCGATCATAAGAGCCTCAAGTATCTATTTGATCAGAAGGAGCTGAACATGAGACAAAGGAGGTGGATGGAATTTCTTAAAGATTACGATTTCAGTCTTCAATATCATCCAGGCAAAGCAAATGTAGTGGCGGATGCTCTAAGCCGCAAGACACTTCACGTTAGCAATATGATGATAAAGGAGATGCAATTAATGCAGGAATTTAGTAATCTCATGTTGGGTGTGCAGGTGCAAGAAAAGAGTATTATTCTGGAAATGTTGCAGGTGCATAATGAATTCACTGACCTGATAAAAGAAAGGCAGGCAGAGGACCCAGAATTGCAGAAGCTCTTTGAAAGAGCTCCTGATGGAGAAGAGCCCGATTTCATCAAGGGTTCGGACGGAATCATCCGATTTCGAGGCAGAGTATGTGTTCCTAAAGATTTTGAAGTTCAAAGGGATATTCTTCACGAGGCACATAAGATTAAATTAAGTATTCACCCAGGTACCACAAAGATGTACCAAGACCTTAAAAGACTATTTTGGTGGCCTGGAATGAAGAAGGCGATTGCAGATTTTGTATCCCACTGCCTAGTATGCCAAAAAGCCAAGATTGAACACCAAAAGCCCAGAGGCTTGTTAAGGCCTTTAGAGATTCCCGAGTGGAAATGGGATAGCATCTCTATGGATTTTGTATCTGGTTTTCCAAGAACCCCTTCCGGCTATGAAGCTATCTGGGTAGTAGTCGATCGACTTACCAAATGTGCTCACTTTATTCCGATGAATATGAAGTATAGTATGAAGAAGTTGACAGAACTATACATTCAAAATATTGTGAGATTACATGGAATCCCTTCAAGTATTATCTCTGACCGTGATTCTAGATTCCTCTCTCGTTTTTGGCAAAGTCTTCAGCAGGCTATGGGCACAAAACTCAAGTTCAGCACAGCATACCATCCCCAAACGGATGGACAAACAGAGCGCACCATTCAATCATTGGAGGATTTGCTAAGGACTTGTGTTATTGAGCAATCAGATCGTTGGGAACGTCTTCTGCCACTAATTGAGTTTACTTATAACAACAGTTTCCATTCCAGTATTGGGATGGCTCCTTTTGAAGCTCTCTATGGCAGAAAATGCCGGACTCCACTGTGTTGGTTCCAAATTGGTGAAAATTTGCTTCTTGGTCCGGACATTGTGCAAGAAACCACATAAAAGATCAAAATGATTCAGCAAAAGATGAAGGCATCTCAGGATCGTCAAAAGAGCTATGCAGATAAGCGTAGACGACCCTTGGAATTCGATAGTGGTGATCATGTGTTCTTAAGGGTAAGTCCTACCACCGGTATCGGTCGTGCAATCAAGTACCGGAAGCTCTCTCCCAGGTTTATTGGTCCCTATCAGATAATTGAGAAGGTTGGACCTTTGGCATATCGAATTGCATTGCCTCCTCATCTAGATAAGTTACATGACGTATTCCATGTATCACAACTTCGGAAGTACATGCATGACCCTTCGCATATAATTGATGTGGATAATATACCTTTGAAAGAAAATCTGACTTTTGAAATCCATCCCATTCGGATTGAAGATCGTCGGATTAAGCAACTTCGAGGCAAACAGATTCCTTTGGTAAAGGTTATATGGCACCGCAATAATGTTGAAGAAGCTACTTGGGAGCTAGAAGAAAAGATGAGGGAATCTTATCCACAGCTTTTCAGCACTTAGTGAATTTCGGGGACGAAATTCAGGTAAGTGGGAGAGGATTGTAACGTCCTCAATTTAATTTCCAGTTAATTTATTTAATTAATTGTTATAAAAATATATTCGAGTTAATTAAGAAAAACTAAGAAAAATAATCCAACGAGTATGTGAGGTGCTAGAAAGGAGTTATGAAGGGTAGAATCGAAATTAGAAGTGAATCGGGTTAGAAAGTGCAAGTTTATCTAAGTTAAAACACTTTTCCAACAACCCTAACTTGGAAAATTGTAATTAAATAATTACAACCCCAATCAAGATTTCCACCGTTGGATATGAAGTTAAGGATTTTAGGAAGCTTGCTTTCAAATTCAGCAAGATCCGTCGGGTAACGAAGAAGTTATCTCGATTTGAAGCAGGAAGAAAATAGGAGGAAATAGGAAATTGATCAAAGGGGGGTACTGGGCAAAAGACTCGAGTATTTTACAGGTCCAGAATCGGGGAAAATCTGAGCTCTCACGTTCACTCGAGTCTTTTAGAAAAGACTCGAGTATTTTTAAAGGATTCACTCGAGTGATTAGTAAAAGACTCGAGTGTTTTTATCAGATCAGCAAAAAAATAAAACACGAGTTGGGGTCATTTTAACCCCAAATATCACTTTCTCACTCTTCTTTTCTCCGACTTCTCTCTAGGGTTTTCAACCCCAATTCATAAATCAAACAAATTTCCCCAAATTAATCATCATAAATCATCATGGATCATCATTAAGCATCCCTCTTGCACTATTCATCATCATCAAGCTCTTGGACCTCTCTCTCTCCACGTTTTCTCTCTTATCCAGCCAAGAGGATCTTAGCCATTTTATCTTTTAATCTTCAAAATCAAGGTAAGGGGGTTGATTCATGGGCTTGGGAGTTGAATTTTGGGTGTGTATAATTATGATTAAGTTTAGGGCTAGATAATATGATTTTTCTCCCTTATGATATGTGTTAATGTTCATGAATTTGCTTGACCTTACTTGACACTTGAAATAAGTATGATTAATAATTGAATTGGTGAATTGTTATGTCTTGGTTGCTTATTTGGCAATTATTTGATGATTTGTGAATATGGTAAGTATTGAATTAGAAAGGAATTTATGAGAATAAGGAGTAAGAAGTTTGTTTATGTTAGTAAATATGTAATTATGAAATGAGAAATGTTACTTTGCAAGTTATGAGTATGAGATATGAAAGAAATAAAATGGTAATGCAAAGTAAGGAAAAAGAAGAGAAAAAGGTATGCAGCTATTAGTCGCGTTTTGGGATCCACACCCATTAGGTGCACACGGTTAGGACAGGGTCCTACTAGCAAAGTAGGCCCGAATTAGCCCCAATAGGTACAAAGCTTGCTCAGGAAAAACTCCCATAAGATCAAAGGCTCGTTAGGTTACGTGGATCCTGCGCGATGATTAATAGCTGCATTACCAAATATAAACATGAATTATGAATAAATGAGAATTCATGACAGAAAGTGAAGAAAAGAAAATAAAGAAAAGGCCCTAACGAGGGAAAGGTCTTATGGGTCAAGAAGTCCTGAGTGAGAAGAAGTCCTATTGGGTGAAGATACCATCCTAACCAATTGTGCAGCAAGAACACCTAATGGAATTCATAGTGCAAGCAAAGTTATGATATAAAAGTTAAAAGTTTATGAAAGTAAAAGTCATGTTTAAAGTTGAAGAAAAACCAAGAGTGTTTATCATTGAAATATGAATTATTTTCGAATTAATAAGGTATGCAATGAAGTATGATTTATGTATGTGTATGAATTGATTGTTGCATGCCTTAGTTGTTCTTATGCCTCTTTAAATGACATTTCTGGGTTCATGGATTTCTCACCCCTTACGCCCATTTTTCAGGTTCCGAGTTAGATTACGAGGTCCCAGCCGAGCAGGATCACTCTCCCAACTAGGGAGAGTAATGGTTCATATTTTTATCTTACTAGTTATGGATTTAGTTATTTTGAGATTGTATATAAAAAACTTAGTTTATGCTTTCCTTATAACATAGAATTTTGTGGTGCAATGTGTATGCACATGTGTGTCAGAATTATGACGGGGACGTTCCGTGCATATTATGGAGAAAAATAGACTCATGTATCTTGTAAAACTATGTGTGTGCAGACTAAATATAATGAGCTAGGGAAATACCCTAGCACTGCACGTAAGTAAAATGAACTGAACTGGAAAGTGTACTTTTAACTTCCACGCAGGTAACAGGTTTTCAAAATATGGAAAATATCCGATAAACAGAGGAGACTCTGTCGAATTTTCCTAAGAAATTTTTTATAACTAAATACTACTAAATATATTTTCTAAATAAGGGTAGTTAAGTAATTCCACATGTGAACCCCTTTGTTTGTAAAAGTTAGGTAAAGAAAAATTCTAGACCACTATTTTAATAATGAATTTAGGCTTCCCCACTCTGATAATGGAATTAGAAATTAATTAAGCAAGGAAACTCATAAAATCTTTGTTTAGTTATATAATAAAACTTAGGGTGTCACACAAAGCATTTAATAAGGGCAAAAAAGAGAAAATTCAATAAATGATGCATAGAAAATATAAAGTGATTTATAATTAGGACCAAAAAAACTTTTTAAAATGTGCTCTATATATAGAATCGGATGGAGTATTGTTTACTTGACACATGTCATAAAATACACATGAGCTGAGGGTACCAGTTGCCATAAATAATTTACACAACTAATGAAATAAGGTTAAAGTAATCCATATCATAACAAACCTTGAGGATAATAAATACTTCTACAGTTCTATTTGTAAGATCCTTTTGGGGTTTTTCACTCCCACCAAGGAGTGTGGATAAATTTGTTAGTGACATTGGAAATGTGAAAGTTTGATATACTTTTTCAAAACTACTCCTATAATTATTATTGAAACTCTAAAAAGTGTTGACTTATATATGAGTGTTATAATTAAATGTTATTGAAAAGGGATCTTATTAATCGGACCAAAATAAAAACCCCAAAATAGTCTTATAAATAGGATCGGGGGAGTATGATTTTCCCTTATTATTTGTTGTTATTGAGAGACGCAAATTTCTTGTTATTTTAACATACTTTAAGATAACATAGTGAAGTTATCTTTAAAAAAAATACTTCATCCGTTTCTAATTATAAAGCCCTTTTGGACATTTTCACGCCAACCAATGTTGTTGAATTATAATTAAAATTGATATATTCTTACAAAAATATCCCTCTACTACTAATTATTAGAATATAATAATTTTTTTAATTTTCAATAATTAATTTAATTCCTAGATACGTCATCATCTATATTTAATGTAGTGAACAATTTCCAAGTCATTTACAACATTAAACAAGCTCCATTTCATCTTCCAATACAATTTTATTTATTTACTCTCACAAAAACTTAAACCATAACGATTAAATGTAAGGGTAATTTTGAAAAAAAATTACAAGAGGGTCATATATTTAAAACTAATTTTTTTTTTATTCAATGAAGTCTTATAATTAAGGACGTATGGAGTACAAGATATAACTAAATTTATTTTGGAAATGGTGATATTATTAATTCATGAAATTGTAATTTTTAGAGAATTAATAATCCAAACCAAACAAACTCTAAAATATTTTGCTATTCAAATTATTTGCAGCCCCAATATAGTCAAATGCATGATTATAAATAAAAAAATAATAAAATAAGAAAAAACAACCAAGAAGCAAGTATACATTTTTATATGAGTATAAGTTTTGCTTTTCTTTTGGCTACTTCGTCATGAAGCTTTTCGCGAACCATTTCACGTCCACTCTGAAACCAAGCTTGATCATAGGTCCAGTCGGGTACAACACAATCTCGATCTCGTCTCCAATAGGGAGACATAACTATTTGTTCAAGTCTGTGGGCATACTTAAGAACATTCATAGCAAACTCAATTTCAAATTGATTACCAACACAACCTCCCATTTCAATAACTTTGATCTCATTGTGAGAGAATGTTGAAAGATCCTCGATATCTTTTTGAATATTGAACAGCTGTGGGTATACAACCTAGATTTTTAAAAAAAAAAAAAAAAAACAAATGAAGAGTTGGCCGCTCCTTTAGAGGCATCATCATATAAGATTAGATTTGGAAAGATAAAAGGCAACCAAGTACGATAATAATAATAATAAGTTTGAATATATGCAATTTACTTTGCACAGTATATAGCACAACCTTCAAGGCAGTTGTAACTCTAATCATATACTCCCTCCGGCTCAAATTATAAGCAATTTCAACCACTTTTACGCTTAATAAGAAGATTAGTTTATTGTATTTAATTTTCTCAAATTTATAAAAAGTAGATGTATTTTTGGAAAGTAGTATTGTAAATGAAACAAAAATTAATTAAAATTACAATTTTCTAGAGATGTTTTAGGAAAGTGGCATTGGGAATGAAACAAAATTTAATAAAGTTAGTTAATGTTGCTTATATTTTAAATCAAGAGAAATATGTTTTTCGTTGCTTATAATTCGAGTCGGAGGGAGTACTTTCTCAATTCTCAAATATAAACAACTAAAAACACTTAATTAGTAGTCTCAAATATAAGTAAATTTTAACTACCTTTCTATTTTCAATACAATTATTCATAAAACATATCAATAAAATAGTTGCATTATTTAATTTGTGTTTCATTCTTAATACAAGTTTCCTAAAGTAATCTACTTTTTTATAAAATTGAAAAAATTAAATACACTCAACTAACTTACTTCTTAATACTTGTGAAGTTAGTTTTTTTCTTGTATTTTAGACCGAAGGGAGTACTAATATTATATGTACATGACATCTAGACATACAACTGTTTTGTCTTATATGTACCCATATGCGTAAAAATTAAATTTGGAATATATATATATATATATATATATATATATATATATATATATATATATATCCATAGAAAACACAAAAAATGAAACATGTGTACTAGAATATGTTCGCTACTACTCACCATGACACCAAGTTTCTGTAGAAGAGGAAAAGCTTGAAGGTTGTTTAAAATCCACAAATGATCATACCCGTGCTGGTTCGAGATGTCTCGTTCCAAAACCAAGAGAATAACCAAATTTAACTCTTTAAGGTGTTTGAGTTGTTGAGTTATTCTCATGGAAATAGCACCCTGAATAAGGAAGGAAGGACACACATTACACACACATATATAACATTAAAACGTTAGAATAAAATTCAGTCCAAATTAAACAAGCTAACCATCAAATGGGTCAAGTTGATACGTAAAATCTCAAGTTGAGGAAGAGTTGCATAGAAGGCAAATGCATTAGGTATTTCATCAAGTTCGAGAAAGACGTTACTAATGCTCTTCAGCACAGGGGTGTTAATGTAAGATAAGGCCTTAAAACATTTGTTGTAGTCCAATGAAGTGAGTTTGAGGCAATCCAGTGAAATTTGTAGGTCTAATTCATCCATGTTCTTTACACTACTACCGAAATAGCAAGATCTAATCTCAAGATGGCATAAGGATGATGAACTTGAAGTTACTATGTTTAGCATAGGTGATTTGCTATTGCAACAAATTAAACTTAGACATTCAAGTAGATGACAATTAGATAATAGACTTGTAATAAACATGTCATCAACTATCCCATCTTCAAGTTTGAAAGATCTCAAATTTTTGAAAGGAATAAAGTAGTCATCAACAAAGTTGGTTTTTTTGTTGGTGATGCCACGCATAAGAAAATGTTGAAGATGCATATGCTTGACTACCATTGAAGAAGAAGAAAAAGAAGTAGCAGCACCAAAAACTAAGCCAAAGGGAAACTTGTAACAAATTGTGTCTGATATCCTTCTATGTCTATGATGCTCTCCACTACAAAAGAGTAGATCGATTCTTTCAGCTCCCTTTGCAAATGCAAAACTGATCCATTGATCGATAATGTTGCTAAGTTTATGATTCAAATTGAAATTCACCATGAAAGTATCAATCTTAGTGCCCCTGAAATTCTTGATATATTTATGGACTCGTTTTACAAATTCAACGCCACACAAACTCAAATTAAGATATCTGATCGTCTCTGAACTTATACTTCTATAAATAACATATTCAGCGTCTAGAAGTTCAGCATCCCTTCTAAGAATGTCCTCTGGATATCCTTCATCATCGTTTCTAAGAATGTTGGGTTTAGGCTTGAGTTTAAGATATCCAGCCTGTATCATTTCATTATCGTTTCCAAGAATGTTATGAGCATCAAAATTGAGAACTCTCCTATGACTTAACACGAGCTTGAACCACCTTTTAGAGATCACACTAGTTCTCAACGAATCTTTGATGGATAACATGGATAGTATATAAGACAAGATGCAATTTGGCAATGCATTTATGTAGTCCATTTTATGCTACAAAAAAAGAAAAAAAATTCAACGTCACAACTAGTCGTCCTTGATATTAGACCTCTTGATAGGAGTATAATGTTTTTAAAATCCTTTTGATCATAATTCGATGTAATTGTTTATTTTATTTTATTGGTATATCTTTTAAATTATTTGTCTCTTATAATTCTCATTGTATAGAAAAACAAAAATGTAAATGGGGTTCTGTTTTTTAATAAAAGCTATTCTCATAGAGAGCAATTGTATAAAAAAAAGTGGAAACATGTTATATATTTAGATTCAAATTTTTTATTCCAAAAAGTCTTATATTTAGGAAGGGAGAGTAATTAATTATTATTATTATATTTGATCTTATATATAAGACATTTTTAGGCCTCCACTTAAGGATTAAATTAAATATGTAAATATTTAATATATTTTTTCAAAACCATCCCTATCACTATTATTTAATGTTATTGAAAATAGGAAGAAAAAAAATTAAAAGGACTTGAATATGAGGTCTGAAGAAATATTTAAAATATTTATTCTTGTAGGTCAAACCATAATACACATCAATAATAATTTAATACATAAAAACAAAAAAAAAAAAACATAGTGGGCAAATAATTATTTTTACTATACGACATATTATTATTATCGACCTGAAATTAATAGAAGATGGGCAAGTGGAAAATTACTAATCATAGAAAAAGGAGAACAAATTTGTACCAAAAAGAAAGAAAAAGGAGAACAAATTTTTTATATTTTTCCTAAGGCATAAGATTCATAATGATATGAGAAAATAGTTTGAACACTCATAGTATAATGTCAATATAGTAGAGTACTATCATTTATCATTAATGAGTTTATGATTATTGATTTCCAAATAAAAATAATATAAATGAATAAGAAATAATATATCAACAATGTTAAAAATCAGTATATACTTATTAAACTCAATACTAATTATCTCCTCTATCTGCAGTAAATAAAAGAGAAGCCAAAGAGAAACAAAATAAATAAAAAAATGAAACCTGGAGAGAGTGAGTAAGTGGAAGGAAAGGGCTGCAGGAGTTTGAAAGAACAATGCTATGCCCACTGCCTACATCAAAGGAGAGAACAGAGATGACCTCACGCCGCCAAATAATTGTATTCCAAGGGAATTATTTATGAGGAAAAAAAATAGGATAAAAAAATTACGGTTTTTTATTCCATAAATCCTAGAATTTAATAGAATTTTTTTAAATACAAATTTATCTTTATCCTCAAAAAACTGACCAAACTTTTATCTTTTCTTTTCAATTTTTTATTATTTTATTTTTAAATTTATACACAAACTTTTTTCATTAATCCTTTTTTCTTAAAAAAAATTATTTTTTGAGTTTAATATCTGTACATTGTCGGTGCATCATCCGCCATCAATATGCATTACTTTTATTTATAAGTCAACCAAAGCTAACCAATCAACGGTGGATAATATGTTGAGAGTGTAAAAAAATCTTTACACCATCATATTGTATATATTATTTTCTCTTATTTTTTTCATTTTTAATATTTTAATCTTTGGGTTTTAAGGGTTGAGGATAATATATAACCTCTATACTTAGACAAGGAAAGATAGTTTCCAAAACGCACGTTGTCAATAATTAATTAATAAAATATATTTAATTTTTGTTAAAAGAAGTGTTTTTATACTTTAATTTTAACATAATTTATTTTAAAAAGGGGAGTGTATAATACTTATTTTGGGTGTGGAGAGAAAGCTTGAAAGACGATTCCACCACTTACTGAGATTGGGTGAAAAAAATAGACTTTACCAAAACACAACCAACAAATTTATTCAAATGAGAAAAATCAAAGCAAGAATCCAAGAAATAAGAAAAATAAATATAAAAAAAAGTTGCAGTAAAAGTGATGCTCTACCGTTTACTCCCTGATTCTAGTGGATTTTAAACAAGCACATAACTACAATTGTGCAAGGCAGTAAATAGAAGCACATAACTAATCAGGAAATCATAACAAAAACTACACTAAAATGCACGTCCAAGAACAAAATAGACTAAAGAAAAAAGATAACAAATTGACTAAAGCCAAAAAAGGATTAAAGAAAAAGCATATATAAAATTCAGATTGATATCGAGAGCAAATTAAATACTAATTACCTCCTCCTGCAGTATATGATTATGAGTAGTGTCAGATAGTGGCTTGTTGAGGGTAATGGGAAAGGTAGACGGTGCATGGAGTAGATCAGCGGCGCTAGGTTTCAAGCAGAAGTGTAGAATACATGGTATGTATGAGTTCTTTTATAATAAAACATGGGAGATTTTTTCTACTAACTTTAAAAAACATGATCACTATCTTATCAAAAAAAAAAATTAAAACAGGAGATATCAAATCCAATTACTATTTCTATTCCTATATTCGGTATTCGGAGTTAAAAAATAAAATAAAAATTTACTCCTTCACTCTTATCAAGAAAAATGATAAAAAAATTGTAAAAAGTTAAAAAATTAAAGAGATATATATTTAATAATTTATCAAATATATCAATTAATTATGATCTCCGTTCTTATCATTAAATAAGGGTCTTTTTGGCATTTTTATTTCGTCCATATCTACAAGACATTCTGTAAACACTCCTATTTATTTAATACTTTTTAAATTTTCAATAGTAGATTTTAAATATTATTAACATGGGTAGTTTTAAAAATATATATTAAATGTTCACATTTTCAATATCATTAACTAAATAATCAACCAACTTTTTAAATGAACGTGAAATCTGTTAAAATGGTCTTACATATATAGGGACGGAGATTGGAAGATTAAATAACTAATTATTTAATCTAATCCTTTTAGCATTGATAAACCCATCACAATTCAAAATTTGTAATTTATAAGTTTATTCATTAATTATTTTAAATGATTATATATATCCTATTTAAACAATTAGAAGTCCATGGTACGGTGAAGCTTTATACCATCCAGATAGTTCGGCAATTCACACCTCATGCATCGTAATGAATAATAGTGCTCTTAAATTTTTTACTTTCAATTAGTATATTTACACTGATTTTTTTTTTCCAAAAAATTTTAAAGTATGAATTAAATATAGTAGTGCTCCTAATTTTTTTCGACTTTCAATTAATATATAATTTTTTTTCAAATTTTTTTAAAGTATATATCAATTAAAAAATGTTATCTTTGAGCAAGCACATGGGCTAAGTGCTAGTTCTAAATTAAACTAATTCATGATTCCAAGCATCAAACAAATTATATTAAAAGTTTGTGATTTCTAATTTTCAATGAGTAGTACTTTTAGAATGTCGCGCCATGGGTGTCAGGTGGCCCTCGGGGCCAATTAACTCAATATGGAGTCGTCATCGCATTTTGTATAACCTCGTCTGCCAGTTTACAGTATTAGCTATAGGTTTGTTTGTTCGAAAATAGTACTTTGATTGACTTTAATTAAAAGACCTTACTAATTGATTTGCCAAAAATTATTTGATTTTTATTGTTGGGCTTGACAAAGTTGCCTCTGACTCTACGTACCATCATAAAATGAGGAATCAAGATTACATAATTCTAAATTAATTATTAATATTTTTTAGTTTTATTATAAAAATGTTTGACCTCAACATTTAGCCAAGGAAAGCTGGATTTCCAAAATGCATATAATTAGTAATTATTTAATAAAACCTATTTAATTTTATTTTGAAAAATGTTTTTATCTTCCAATTTTTATAATTTGCTTATATTATAAAAATATTTTTTATGTGTATATATATTCTTTGAGCAGAGAGGAAGTCCGAGAGATCTCTCGACTGTATCCGGTAGAGAAAAATCGACTCACCAAAACATAACAAATTTTAAAAACAATTAAAGAAAAGACTACATTTTAAATTATTATTATTTAATAATTATTTATTAATATCCCTTTCTGGACCAGAGAGGGAAAAAAACACGAACAGAAAAAGTTTTTATAATAATTGATATCTCCAAAACTGTGTGTTTTCGAAGTGAGTAGGAAAACTTAATTTATAAGAGAACATCCTTTGGGGAGGCACCCCACCCATGTTGCTCCAGGTGTCGGGACTGTGAAGTTCCCCTCCACAGTTTTGATGATCCAAAAAAAAAAAACTAAAACTTTATTTATAAGAAAATATTGTGTTAAGAAAAATGGGGTTTTTTCAACATACTTTGAGAGCCCAATGAAATATTTCCTTATTTATTCCTCAATCAAATCTTTCAAATTCTGTTAAAAATTGACTCTCAATCTTTTTTAAAATAAAAACAAATTTGATGATAATCCTTTATTAAAAACAAATCTTTTTTAACAAAATAGCTTTTAATCTTTATCCTCACAAAACTAACCCAAATCTTTAAAAAAAATAAAATTATCTTATCTTTTTGAATTTTTTTTATTTTTCGCTTTTTATTTTTACTAAAAATACTGTTTTTTCCAAAAAAAAAATTATTTCTCATTTTTATTTTTTATCTTTTCTTTAAAAAACATTTTTATTTTTTATTTTATTTTGTTCGGAAATAAAATTGGGTATCTACATAGAACATCGATTCATAATTCTTTAGAGATGGAACTTTCAATAAGCAAAAATTGTACAGTTATATAATTTAAGTGTAAGAAAATATGCAAAAATATTACTTAGCTTGTACAAAACTCACATTTTCCTAGAGCGAAAAGTTGATGTAAACTATATTTTTCTAAATATCTATGGGCTAAGTAAATAAATGCAAAAAAGTCCAAAAGCGAAATGTTAAATGCTAATCCCATATATACTTGTGAAAGGGAAAGAGACATATTTGTCAAGGTATTAAGGATCGAGTCTATATTACAGGGACAATTATACTTTCCAAAAATAAACCTGTGGGGTTAAAAAGAAAGAGTGAATGGATACTTTTGTCCCTCAAGTTTTTCGACAGAGACACTTTAGTCCCTCAAGAAATTTAATTCATTTTTAGTCCCCATGTTTTCCAAAAGTACCAATTTAGTCCCTCATGTTTTCTAAAAGTACCAATTTAGTCCCTCAACGAAGTGGGTAACGGAAATAGGACAGGGACTAAATTGGTACTTTTGGATAACTTTGGGGACTAAAAATGAATTAAATTTCTTGAGGGACTAAACTGTCTCCGTCGAAAAACTTGAGGGATTAAAATGTCCCTTCACTCAAAAAGAAAAAAATCTTATGAAAATATAAGATACAAAGAACTTAATATATATATTGGATGAACCAGAGTATCCACCTGCGCAACTAGGTGACTAATCCTCGCACCACGGTCGGGCCCTTTCGGGGGCGATGCTCCCAGTAAGACTTGTTCTGTTCACATACGCCTCAGGTACGACTCGAACCCGCGACCACATGCTTAAAGGACACAAGCCGCTTCCACTTGTGCCAGCCTCCACTGGTGTGTGTCTATATATATATATATATAGAGAGAGAGAGAGACACGCGCGCGCGCTCTTACGAGTTAGCTACTCAGTTTTTACAAGCTTGATGTAAGTTTAAATAAGCATAAAGTAAGATTTTGTAAACGAGAGATTATTAACCAGTTTTGGAATATCATATCATCCATAATATCTACCAATATTAGTTTAACATGTAAGAAAAATAATTACTAACTTACCTTAATTAATTTTATTTCCATGTCTCAAATTATTGTTGATAGAAGGGGTGTAAATGATTCGATCCGAGATCGCAAGACTACTCAGATCGGACCGGATCAGATCGAAAAATGTAATCCGATTTGGTCTCGCGATTCTATCCGGTCCCAAAAAAACCAGAGCATACTTGAGCGGTCCGGTCCACGATCTCAGATATTTGTAGACTGCTGGAACCGGATTGGACCGATAGGGTTAATAATAAAAAAAAGAAAAAAACCTCCAGATCCTAATTAGTAATTCCTAAAGACTAAAGTCACATTTAGTTATTCACAACCCTAGTAGTCCTCACAGTTCTCACTCGTCCGTCAGCCGCCCCTCCCAGCCTCTCCCAGATCCGACGCCGATGTCGTTCTTCCAGATCCGCTTCCCACACGTCGTTGCCGACGTTCCTCTCTCGCCGTTCGTCACCTTCGTTCCTCTCTCGCCGTTCGTCCCCTTCGGTCGAGTCTCCGTTGTCCTCTGGTTTGCTTCGCCCTTCTCCCTTCTCCAGTTCTCCCTCCGCCTTCCGCTCCGCCATCATCTCTCTCCCTCACGGCCTTCCGCCTCCCTCATTTGCAGATCTGTTTAATTTTTTTTTGTTGTAAATTTTGTTTAAATATTCTTCAATATGCTGTTGCTGGTTTATTTCTTGAATATTTTTGGAGTTTATTTGTTATTTCCTCATTTTTTTTATTGCTCCCAGCATCTATTAATGCATGGACAGGAAGAAGTTAGGAATATTTAGAGAAATATGTGAAAAAAGAAAAACAAAGGTGTTTTATTATATTTTTATTATTATTATGGTTTAAATAGACCGGACCGGACCGCAATGGTCTGGATCGCTCTTTGCACATGAAAAACTTTTGCACCGGACCGGGCCACATTAATTTAATTGGTCCGGTCCCTAAAATTTCTTAAAGACCGGACCGGACCGGACCGTTACACCCATAGTTGATAGGATCATAAATGAAGCAGCAATGCAAGCCTTATTTCATAGGCTATGTGAGCATTTTCTATATCCACATTTGCTATCAGATACCAAAATTAAAACGGAATGTAAAATTAGAGACAAAACCCAAAATAAAATTGTAGGAACTAATTTCAAAATAAGAATATTTTGATATTTTGATAATTCAAGGCATAGAATTTTCGTCATCAAATCTATTTACTTTTTGTTGACACAAAAGTCTACATTGTGCTTCATTCTCCATAAATTAAAACAAAATTTTCGTGTTAGAACTTAGAAGACTTGGCACCTCTAAATTCTAAATGTTAAAAGCATAAACACCCCTTTAACTAAATAGCCTTTGCAAATATTGGGGCCCTTTGTTTCACCAAAAGAAAAAAATAGGTTTATTTATGGTTTTAGTCCCTGAAAGTTTGAAGTGTTTTGATTTTGGTTCCTAGAAGTTTTTTTGACCTTGACTCATTCTTAATTGTTTTGAAAATTTGGTTTTAGTCCTTGGCGTTCGAAAAAATTCGTTATTTGTTGATGTAGTTAACGGAACGTCGCACCAACATATACGTGTGCAAGTATGGAATGTCATGGTAGGATGGCGTGAATGATCCGGACCCGCAGGAGCAAAAGGGTCATAGCCCAATCCACAAACACGTTTTGGTTAGGGCTTGGCCCTTTTGCTCCTGCGGATACGGATCATTCACGTCATCATATCGATGACATGCAATACTTGCACACGTGTATGCTGATGTGACGTTTCGTTAACTACATCAGCAAATAACGAATTTTTCCTAACGGCAGGGACTCTTTCCTAACGGCAGGGACTCAAACCAAATTTTCAAAACAATTAAGGATGAGTCAAGGTCAAAAAAACTTCCAGGGACCAAAATCAAAATACTCCCAACTTGCAGGGACTAAATACATAAATAAGCCAAGAAAATAAATAGCCTTTGCAAATAGACACTTTTAACTATTTCTTTGTCCCAATTAATCTTTGAACTCTAAGAATTAATAAAATCAATCCCTTCATTGAATCAATGTTAATTAAATTAATAAATAACTAAGTTTTTTAAGCATAACATGAGAAATTTGATCACTATCATATATATGAAAAATGTTGATACAGACAAAACCTATTTCAATGTTTTTTACGTTAAAAAATAATTAATTTTTAGGTACAGGCTAAAATTAAGTTACGTAGCACAAAATATACGAATTCGATGATCATGCTTTGGCCATTTTTTATTCCCTCCCCCTTTTCCAATGTGAGAAACTTTTATAAGTTTCCCCTGGCAAAAGAAAAATACTCCACAAGCTCTAATTATTTATTGCATTAAATTTCCTGTAATCAAGCGTTGATTGTGGGGGGAGTGGCAAAAGATTATAGGTTAATTAGAAAAGGAAAAGGTAACAAACTTTGTGTGATGGTTCCACTTAAGAAAACAGATATTTAACATCTGGTAGTGTGTTGCTTCCTTCCTCTAGTGTACATATACATCATCATACATGTGCCCTGTCCAAATAAGCCTTCCCGAGTTACACTACTTCCCCAAATAAGTTTGGGTGTGCATGCAATTACAAATACCATATACCACACAACTTCACCATTGGAAGAGAGTAAGAGACAACAACACAAATTTAAAATTAATACATACTGTATCATGCAATTGTGCTCAATTATGAGACTGCACTTAAAAGTATTTCAAAAGTGTATTGTGTCCAATACACGGTTGGTTTGATGATGACGATAGAATAATAGGATAGCATCATAGCGTAATTATTGAATTTAATGGTTACTTTTTTATTTTAATTATGGAGTATACGTTATTTATTCACGAATAAAAGTGATACTGTATGATGCATCAAACAGTGGTTGGTTGTAGTTATAGCAAATTAATCTTTTTTTTTTTTTTCAATTGGTTAGCTCAATTAACCAACGCGGGTTAGGTCAAGGGGTCTCGAGTTCGAACCTTGGGTATGGAGCAACCCCCACTAGGAGATCCTTACCGCTTAGTGCGAGGGTTATAAAATTTAATTTTTATTTTATAACCTTCGCTGATCCCCCGGTGAGGATTATAATTTTTTATTTTATAACACTCGCTGACCCCTCAGCGAGTGTTATAAAATTTTACAACCCTCGCTGTGCCATCAACGTGCTTGTTAAAATATATATTTTATAACCCTCGCTGAGGGTTAAGCGTGAGTTGTTTAATTTTTTTTAAGAGGGGGTAAGGTTGGAATAAGAGAAGGGTATTTTGGGGTTATTGGAAGTTAGTAAGGTTATTATGAGATTTTTACATAAATAAGGGGGTCAACTAATTAACTAGGGGATAAAAAACTAAAGCCCTTAAGACTAAGGTTGGCCAAGAAATCCACAATATTGTTTCCTTCCCGTATGGCATGAGGGAAGGTATGAGAAAAGATAACTCTCCAATTTCTTTGACACGGTAGATCTATACGTTGAATTAAAGGGTTAACATTCCCAGTATCATTATTTCTCTTTTTCTTCCGAAGAAAATTGATAATGGTGAAAGAGTCAGACTCAATAATGAGATTTTTGATATCTCTCTCCCATGCAATGTTGAGGCATGTGAAGATACCCCAAAGCTCTGCATTATATGTTGTGGTGATATCAATTTTCTTAGAGTCTCCATCTGCCTTCACTGTCTTTAAAAAATCCTCCACATCCTGCTATGCTTGGGTTACCCTTTGAAGCTCCGTTACTGTTCAACTAGATCCACTCTTCATGGGGTTCTATCCACTGAATGTAAACTTTCTCTCAATTCTTCATAGAGGTCCAAATCTAGAGGATAGAGGGAAAATTCTTTTAGAATGATGTCTTTCCCTAGCCATTTATTTTTTTAGAACCAAGTCCCTCTCCCATCCGTTATTGAAAATTGCAAATTATTTAAAATAATAGGTAAGAGATAAACAATTCTTTTCCATAAGGAAGAGTCATGATTGGCTGAATCCGCTTCTTTTATCGAATCTCTCTCTCTCACATTTTTACCTCCCAACTTAAGATAAAACCAAAAAATAAAAAAATAAAAAAATAAACACTTTTCCTTTCCCATTCCATCCCTGGACAATTCACTAAACATTCAATTAAACCAAGAGTGATAACGAAGGGTCACTCACCGTCACCTCCAAGAAATAAATCAGGCATAGGGTATGTTTCCCCACGAGGTGATGGACTTGTGACTTGCTAATGAATTGTGTGCCCTACGGAGTGCCCCACCAGAGGGTAGAAGTAGAATGCCTTGATTAATTGTACATCCCTTGATCTTTAACGTAAGTTTTCATTGACTAAAAATATACTATTAAGTTCACCAAAAAAATATATATATATACTATTAATTAAGAAAGTTGTTTAATATTTTTAATAACATTAAAATATAATATTTATTATATTTTTTTAAAATTAAAAAATATTAAATAAATACAAACATCATGAATACAAATATTAATGAAAATTGAATAATTAATACAATAAAAAATAAAAATGAACTTACATTGTATATATTTAAAAAAAAAAGGTTCAAAAGGACTTGCATAGTTGCATGTTTAAAAAGCCAAATCGGGAATATTGGAATTGTAATGACGATGGTTAGCTAAACATTCAAGACGAATTTTTCTTTTTGACCTCACCCTTTACTTATTGGCCCTCATCGCCTTAAACAAGTTGGATAAACTACTGATTTGTATAAGGCGGAAGAATTACCGACTACTTAAAAGCGGAAATACTTCCAACTTTTAAGAAGCGGAACAATTAAAGTATTGAAATTCCAGAAATGCCCCTTCGTAAACCTTCCACCTCCCTTCTTTTTATTGTTTTGTACGTGAATGAACGGAAGGGCAATTTTGGTATTATAACAAATGTTTAATGTTTTCTGCCTGATGAGAGGCAGAATACTTTATTTTATTTACAACTTTGGAAAGACGGAAGATAATACGACTTGCATAAGGCGAAAAATGTTTTATTTTGTTTCCGTCTTGTTTCAAGCGGAAAGAATCTTCCGACTTGTTTCAGGCGGTGAAAGCCGAAAAAGTATTCAAAACTCAAGAGTGGACCGAGAATCAACGCTGAAGCAGCAGGGACCATGGTACTTGCCTTGGGACACTTTTATTTAGCCTCTTTTATTTAGCCTCGAGTAATAACCTAAAGAAGCCAGGGAATCTCCCAACTCAAACTTAGAGTACTTAACTTTTGTTTACTACGAGTAACACTTTGCTGATTTTCTCAATGAACCTTTATGATGATTTTTAAACAGATAAAACACATAAAATTAGGGTGTGTTTAAATTCACCTTTTCTTTTAAGAGTAAAGATAAAAAGGTCAAAATAAGATAAATACACATTGAAAAATCAAATTCATTTAATGAGGATAATTTACAGTAAAAAGGAATCTAAAAAAATACTATAGAGTATTTCACATATAAAAACAAGTAATTCTTTTGAAATGTGATCTATATATAAAAGATGAAAGGAGTATTTAAAATCACTAATAAAATACTACCTCTTTTAAAAGAAATTAAAAAAAAATCAGTGAAATATTACAGCAAAGCAATTCCCTATTAGTATAATATTTGAATGAAGCATTAAAACACGTGATAATGTTTTATAATGAAAAAATGGTTTAATGAGTGCCGTTAAATGTGGTGTCTTTGCACTCTGGAGTGACTCAGTGTGGATAAATTCATGGTGTACGTAAATAAAACAGTACTCTTGCTACCAACAAAATCCAGTACAGTCGTTAGATAGCTGACTTTTTTAAGCATGATGTCAGATGTTCGATCCTTGTCGTGAGCATGGAAAAGACTTTATTGGTAATGGCAAAACCCACTTCGATGATCTCCACGCCTCGGAGGGGATTAGTCTTCGGCTATCGGCTGGGGATATCCTTGATGTACACAAAAAAATAAAGTACTCTAAAAATGAAAAAAAATCACGAATTCAAAGTATTACTCCTTTGATAATTCAAAAAAGTGTATTTTTTCATAATTTTTAATTATATTTAATTATTTCTAAATAAAAAAAAGGAAAAAAATTTCAGCTGACATTAAAAAAAAAAAAAGAGAGAAAGAAAGAAAAAGATACGAGTAGTTATCCGATAAGGATAGGATGCCATGCACGCTATTCGACGCCCATTACTACGTCAGACTCACTCAATACCGTTCCAAAAAGCAACAACCTCAATCTCAACGCCTTTACAATCCTCTGCTACCAACCACACCGTAATTCCCAAATCACACCCCATTCACTGCTCCATCAAACTCATAATATCAGCCCCATCAACCACTAAGATTGCTACATTCACTGGGTCCCACAGCACTTACCCAAACCTCACCCCACCACAACCGGTAGTAATACTCCTACTTAAGTCCTATCCACGCAGCAAACTCTGAACTAGACACTTTTAAGACGGAGCAAGTACCATACACTGCGCTTAATTTAGGTTATTAAATTTAATGGTTAGATTAATGTTAATACGGTATTGATAGTATTTTATTACTCCCTCCGGTCCTATATATAGGACATATTTAACCATATTCCTCGGACCAAGAAAAGTAGTTAGTTTTATGAATTCTATGAGAATATATTGTAACATTACAATTTTACCCTCTCAACTTTTCTTGAAAAATTCACACTCATTAATGAACAACAAAAAACACATGCATTTAATAAGGGCAAAAAAGAGAAAAAGCAATAAATGATGCATAGAAAATACAAAATGTCTTATATATAGGACCAAATATTGCTTCTAGAATATGTCCTATATATAGGACTGGAGGGAGTAATATTTACTCCCTTTATCACTTAATATAAGTCACTTTTATCTAATTCACGCAGATTAAGAAAAGTAATTACTACTCTAAATTTTATCAAAAAATATATTGTCGTCATTATAAAGTTACTCCTATTTAAAACTTTACAACTCTATTCATTTCTCTCTATTGTAATTATTACCCTATCACCCCTATGCAATTATGAGGGGTGTATTTGGAATAAACTCTTTGATACTACCTGGATATTCTAAAACGACTTATAAAAAGAGACACAAATTCTACCAAAATGGTGCCCTATACTCCCTCCGTTCCTATTTATCTGTCATATTTCAAACAAAACACGTCCATTAAGAAATCCAATCATTACTCAAATTTCCAATGCATTAATTATGTTTTTTCCTACTATACCCTTTCTCTCTCTATAATCATTAATTTTTCTCCACTACTTACATAAACCAAGACATATTAAATAGGGGCAAACATGGAAAATAACATTTATTACACTCTTGAAATCCTCAATACGACAGATAAAAAGAAACAAAAAATCTCTTCAAAAAACGACAGATAAAAAGGAACGGAGGGAGTATTAAGGAACGGATGAAGTAAATGAAGCATTAAGACACTAAATAATGAGAAAATAGATGATTCATCAACGGTGTAAAGATTTTTTATAACATCGATGCATCATTCGTCATTCATGTGTTTATAGTTATTGACTTTTAAATAAAAATAATATAAATGAATGGTGGATGTTAAAATAAAAAACAACTAAATTGAAAAAAAAAAAAATCAAATCATCTTCTCCCACCTTCTTAAGGAACCGCATCACTCGTTTACTTGCATATACTATTACTAATTCAAGTATAAGTTCAAAATATATATAGATAATCATATCATTTGGTCTTGTTGGTATATCATTCTCAACACAATTGAGAAAGTAAAAAATATCGCATGCTTCAACAACGAGTAATGTGCTTCACTCTTGCTGGTTTATTCATTCTAGGCAAATTGATACTCCCTACTTTTTTATTAACTGTCCTTTTTTTTTTTTAATATTCTTTTCCTTATGTTACTTGACACCTCACATAACAACTGCTCCATCCGGTCTTATTTGTAAGCAGAAATAACTGATTCACATTTATTAAGGAAATTAGTTGAATGTATTTAATTTTTTCAAATTCATAAAAAAAAGACTATTTTAGTAAATTTATATTGGAAATGAAACAAAAATTAAATGACTCAACTAGGCTTCACAATTCGACTCGTACCTGCTGGTTCCGGATCCAAAAAGGACTCGCGGGTATATAAAAATGGGTACCCGCGGGTAATACCCGGAATGGGTTCAGGTCCGGGTAATGGGGTATCATACCCGCGGGTACCCAGACCCAAAAAAAAATATTTATTATTCAGTTGATTTGGAATTTAAGTATGTTTGTGTGAGATGATTTGTTTCTAAGTGAATCTGTTTTTGCCTTTAGTGAATTTGTTTATGAATTATTTAATGGTATATCAAGTGTTTGACAAATAAAAATAGAGATTTTTGGTGTTTGTTCAGAAAAAATAGGCTATAAATTTTAATAATTTTTTAATATGATAGGTACCCGCGAATCTATTTGGGTATCCGAAGACCCGCTGATCCGCTTGAAAGCAGGTACCCGTGCGGGTCTGGATGTGCATGAACGGGGCGGGTCTGGGTAATGAGATACCTAGACACATTGCTATCCCTAGACTCAACCACATTATGAGGATATTTTATGAATGATTGCATTGAGAATAGAAAGTTAGTTAATTTTTGTTTATATTAGTGAAGTTCTTTTTTCTTATAAATAAGAAAGGAGGAAATATATGTTAGTAGTAATTATGTTCATGTTGTCACGGTGTTGCGTGATGATTGGTACTCCTTTCATTTTTATATAAAAATTACTTTTGGTAGATTTTATTTTTATTAATAAAGTTGATTAATTTATTGATGACATTCGAAATGTGAATATTTTATATGTATTTTATAAAATTATCTCTATTAACAGTTTTGAGAATCTATAAAGTGTTAAGTAAATAAATATATTTTTGAAAAAAAAATTAATTATCATTGAAAATTTGCATATGATGCTACTCGGGTCGGATCCGGATGTACCTAGGTAGTACTTGGGGAACCGGATAGATAACCAAAAGAAAAAAATTGCTATATGATTTTGTAAATAAGAACAAAATAAAATTTTTAAAAAATCGAATATTTAAGGATTGAAAGAATATACTTCCTCCGGTCTCTAATATAAAGAAAATAAAAGATATTTATCTTTGTTTCTAATAGAAGAAAAAATTTACTATTCTCCCTTTATTCCATATCTTTTGGTATTTTAAGTTTTTTTCTTCATTATATTCCTTTTGTTTTTTTACAATTTTAATGTATAAACATTTTTTTTTTCAACTTTAATCCTTCATTCAATCATTTATTTTACTTATCGTTAGTTCCCCTTTTATCATCTATCATACCTCTAAACCATCATACATTAGTTAATTGACACACTTTCTAATAAAAATTAAATATCATAACTCATACAATTTTCAATAAGGACTAAATAGAGCCATTTTAGACAAAACACATATGAAACTTACAATAATCAATACTTTTTTCATATGTATGCCCAAAAATAAAGTGACAGAAGATATGAAACGGAGGGAGTAACTTTCTATTCTCATTACAATTATTCTCAAACAAAAATGATTCATAGATTTACAAAATTAGTCTACAAATCGACCTACACCACAAAAAGATTGATGTGTGTCAATTGCTTACTATTAATTGGTTAATAAGTGACACATGTCACTTTCTTATGATGTAAGCTTGTATGTAAATTGATTTTGTAGGTCTATTTATCATAACTCTTAAAATATTATCAGAAAGTATCGATTTCATTTAATTTGTGATACATTTCAAATTCTACTTTCTTAAAGTAGTTTTTTTTTATAAATTAGAAAAAATATACACAATTAACTAACTTTATTAATAAGTGTAATTTCGATTATTTATTTATTTAACACAATTAACTACTCCCTGTGTCCTTAAATATAATACCTTTTTGACACTTTTATTTTGTCCCTATTTATAAGACCTTATACCATTTTTCAATGATCATTAATTAATTTTTTTTCACAAACACCCTTAATTATTTAATATTTTTTAAATTCCCAGTGATATTAATAGGGGTAATTTTGAAAATACATATAAAATATTCACATTTCCAATACCATTAACTAAATTAACCAACTTTATTAATGAACGTGAAATTTTGCAAAAGAGTGTTATACTCCCTCCGTTCCTAATTATAAAGCTCTCTTGACACTTTTATTTTGTCCCTATTTATAAAGCCCTTTACCAATTTTCAATGAGCATTAATTTTTTTTTCCACAAACACCCCTATTTATTTAACACTTTTTAGATTCTCAATAATATTAATAGGGGTAATTTTGAAAATACATATCAAAAGTTCACATTTTCAATACAATTAACTAAATTATTCCACTTTCTTAATGGACGTGAAATCTCCCAATAGGACTTTATAATTAGGGACGGAGGGAGTACTATATAAGAACGGAGGGAGTAATAAAGATAGAAGGGAGCATTTAAAAATGATATAAATTCCTTTTAAAATACTCCTATAAATAATCAGCAAAGCAAAACCCGCGTATTAATCCCATTAAGATCCCTACATGGTTATTGGTTAAGAACTAACTCCACGTATATATCTACTCACTGTGTGTTGGAACTCGTTATTCGTCAATGTATGGAAAAATCATATAAAAGGAAAATGAAAAAAAAAAAAAAACAAATAAATAAAAAAAAAGCAAAAAACCAATTAAACTTAAAATCGTTACTCATTTCGGCTTGAAATATAAACAACAAAAAACATATATTTTTTGGTTTAAAATATAAGCAAAATTAACCAACTTTTTTAAATTTTATTTCATTCCGAATGACACTTTCCTAAAATATTCCTATAAAATTGTTATATTATTTAACTTTTGTTTCATTCCCAATGAAACTTTTCTAGAATACCTCTATTCTTTTAAAATGTGAGAAAATTAAATATAATCAACTAACCTCCTTAATAAGCGTAAATTTAGTTAATTTTGCTAATAATTCGAGCAGGAGGGAGTACCGTATTTCATTTTCATTTTGATTCCCGCCAATTTGTGATGTTTCCTTATCTTGAAGGATCGTGAATCTCAATGAAAACCAATCCAACGGTTACAAACACTTCAACTATCCAAAACCCTCATTACATCCAAAGCAGCGTATCACTCTCTCCTCCTCTCGTTATAAATATTTTCCACTGCACGATTCTAATCGCATCTCACTCACTCACTCACTCTATTTACACTCTCTGTTACCCTTACCGGAGTTGGAAGTTTTGTTTCCAATTCTCTTTTAATTTTAATTTATAATTCCGTCGGAGGATGGGAGAGACGACGTTGATGTCGGAGTTGGCGACGGAGATAGTGATTCCGGTGTGCGCTGTGATTGGGATCGTGTTCTCGCTGATGCAGTGGATGCTGGTTTCGAAGGTGAAGCTGACGACGGAGAGGCACGGTGGTCATTCGGCATCGCCGAGAGTGAAGAACGGAGGGCAGGGGGATTATCTGATTGAGGAGGAAGAAGGAATCAATGACCAGAACGTTGTTGTGAAATGTGCTGAGATACAGAACGCTATCTCTGAAGGTTTGGTTTCTTATTTGTCTAAGTTGTAGAGTAGTAATCTCCAATTATAAGTAAATCTAAATATTTTTATGCTTATTAAAGACTCTAGTTAATTGTAATTAATTTTTTTAAATCAAATTTATAAAAAAATAGAGGTATTTTAGAAAATTAGTGTTGGAAATGAAACAAAAATTGAATAAGATAATAATTTTTAAGAGATGTTTTAGGAAAGTAACATTGGAAATGAAACAAAATTTAATAAAGTTCATTAATTTTGCTTATATTTTAAACTAAAAGAAATATGTTTTTTCTTACAAGGGAGTAGCTCTAAGATCTGAGGGCCTCAGATCTGATTCTGATTTTTGTTTTGTGTTTGGTTAAAACTAAAAGATCTTGTTTTGAAATTTCACTAAAAATCTAAAATTAAAGAAAAGAAGCAAGTTAATGTGTGTTTGGATGAATGTTGGCTTTCCCTTGATTCTAAAAAGCAGAAACTATTCACAGTTGCTTTAATGTGATTTTCCACCACCAAACACTTAAGTGCATTATGGTAAAAAGTAACCTTAGGCTAAAATCATGTTAGATGTAAAATAACATGTGAGTAGTTTTTGCTTTTCGAAATCTATTCCAAAGAAAGAAAACGTGCATCTAAATATGTACTCAGGTATTACTTCATCCGAATTTTATTCTAAGTCATTAGAAGATTTTTTTGTCTAAATTATAAGTTACTTTATATTTTTTATGTATTATTTATTGTTTATTTTATTAAATACTTTGATTATTTATGTTTTTTTTTCATTGTTGAGTGTAAATTTTTCAAGAATAGTTAGAGAGCATAATATTTTCATAAAAATCATAGAACTAATTACTTTATGAGTAATTCGGTTAATTATGTTATATACTAAAAATCAGAAGATGTACTTCTTTTGCTTCACAAAGTTAGTAAAAAAAAATATAAAAAAAATTTATCCCAAACTAAAATTAGAATAGTGAATAAAAAAATTAAAATTGCATTATTGATTAATTAATAAAATATACATTAAATTATTGTTTTGGTAATTAGTTTCATAAACAATATATTAAAAACATATATTCTTTTAATTTTTTCTAAAATTTTTAATTTAATATAGTGGGAAGTGTGTGTGTCTATATATATATATATTTAAAATTAACCTTATAATACTAGTAATTATTATTGAGATTTTTAATTTTTTTAATAAAAAATAGGAAATCAGCATACGTGAGATTCAATATAAACTGTAATTTTGAATATTTGATATATTTTTTTATGAGATTAATGGGTGTGCATTGATGGTGTCAGTTCATCATTTACCATTCGTTTGTATTACTTTTATCTAAAAATCAAATAGATGTATCGATTGTGTAGAAAACCTTTATATCATCCGTGCACGGTCAATTTTTTCTTTTTATATAATTATATTTTATACATTTTACTTATACTAACAATTATCAAACTTTTTTTTTTTCCTAAAAATACTTTATACATTTTCTTAGTCAAAAACATTTAATGCAAAACTTTATTTATTCAATAATTCCATAAAATTATATTATTAAGTGACAAGATGCTTCATCAAAATTATTCATTGCCTTGATTTTTTTTCTTATTATAAATCATTTTTAACTAAATTGAAAGAATAATAGAATGAGTAAAAGTTTATTAATTATCTTAATTTTCAAAAAAAAAAAAGTAATTACATCTTTACACTTTTACCTTTATTTAATATTGGAGTATACTGCAATTTGTAATAACAGATCTAATAAATTTTAATTTAATCTCACTGTTTAGGTACTCTGAGATTTATCGATTGATTATTTATTAATTATTAATTAATGACAAAAAATAAAGATAATCAACAATATCAAATATGAGAAAAAAATATTACCTAAGAATTATAAAATGGAGTAATTTATAAAATGATCATTAAAATCATCTACGATATCATTTATAATAAGGACAACGGTGAGTATTATTTGTTGTCCTGGATAGTTGGATTGGTTGTGTCATGTCATTTTGTGGTCCTATTCATTAATCATTCCTTTCCTGAATTATCGGGCTGTCTATTCCAATTAGTAGTTTAATCCCCATTGTGATCTAGTGTGCTCTACTTATGCGCTCTCCATGTGACCCCTTATTTTTTTTTTTACCCATTGTTCCTTAAAAGATCTAGTGTTGCCTATTCATGTGCACCGCACGTGAGCCATATTTTCGAGCCAGATATTTGTGTTTGTTAGGTTATTCCTTAATACAGTAGATTTTTGTTGTTGTTGTCGTCGTCGTCGTCGTCGTCGTCATAAATTAAGTTATGTAGTTCTAAAAAAATCTTATTTTGAAATTTAATAAGTGTCTTCCCAGAGATTAAGGAAATTTAAGAGCACTTGAAAGCCGAAACATTGCATAAATACTGAGACCCTAGATTATGCCGCAGAGTAAGAGTATGCAACTCTTCACGATACAAAAAAATTGATCTAGTTGGGATAAGTAGATAAATAATAGTTCATGGTTAATCTTATAGATAAAATGTTGTTACATGGTATTTTCATGAATTTATACATAAAGTGATCCATTGGGATAGTAATTATAGTTTTTGGACTAATCCTGAATGTTTGAAAAGTCTATAGTTTTTGCATTCTTTTCATGCTACATGCATTAGATCATTCATCACACGATTATAGTTGTTTGTACTTTGTACTTACATGGGGTTCATGGATTTGTATGTTGCAGGTGCAACGTCTTTTCTTTTCACTGAATATCAATATGTGGGAATTTTCATGGCTGCTTTTGCAATTCTGATCTTCCTTTTCCTCGGCTCGGTCGAGAGCTTCAGTACCAAGAGCCAGCCCTGCACATATGACAAATCAAAGCTATGCAAGCCAGCCTTGGCTACTGCACTCTTCAGCACCGTTTCGTTCTTGCTCGGTGCTTTAACTTCAGTGATATCTGGTTTCCTTGGGATGAAAATTGCAACCTATGCTAATGCGAGGACAACCTTGGAGGCGAGAAAGGGAGTTGGAAAGGCATTCATTGTCGCATTTAGGTCCGGTGCTGTGATGGGTTTCCTTCTTGCAGCAAACGGTCTTTTGGTGCTCTACATTGCCATCAACCTGTTCAAGCTATATTATGGTGATGATTGGGAAGGCCTTTTTGAGGCCATAACCGGTTATGGTTTGGGTGGATCTTCCATGGCTTTGTTTGGGAGAGTCGGCGGTGGTATCTATACCAAGGCTGCTGATGTTGGTGCTGATCTGGTAGGAAAGGTTGAAAGAAATATCCCCGAGGATGATCCAAGAAACCCAGCTGTAAATCATTTTTCTTCCCTTTCGTCCTCCCAATCTTTATTTCGGCTCAATTTCTAAGGTTGTATTTGTATTGAGTTTAGTTTTTTTTTTTCTCCATGGCCTTTTTCAGGTGATTGCTGACAACGTTGGTGATAATGTTGGAGACATTGCTGGGATGGGGTCTGATCTTTTTGGTTCATATGCTGAATCGTCCTGTGCTGCCCTAGTTGTTGCTTCGATTTCCTCTTTCGGAATCAACCATGACTTCACCGCTATGTTATATCCTCTGCTTGTCAGTTCTGTTGGCATTCTTGTCTGTTTGATCACCACTCTCTTTGCAACTGATTTCTACGAGATCAAGGCTGTCAAGGAAATTGAACCAGCATTGAAGAAACAGCTTATCATCTCTACAATTTTCATGACCGCTGGAATTGCAGTTATTAGTTGGATTGCTCTTCCATATAACTTCACAATTTTCAACTTTGGGGCTCAGAAAGACGTGAAAAGCTGGTAAGAAACTATTATTATTATTATTATTATTATTATTATTATTATTTATGAAAACAAAAACACAGGTTTTGTGCACCGTGTGTGTTAAGTGTGTTTCTATCTTATGCCTCATTTTGGTCTAGATGCTTTCTTTTGCAATTCAAGTTGATTTTATTTAAGATAAAAATGGTAGCTATATTTTTGGAAAATGTGTCTTCGTTTGGAACATTTCATGACTATCAACTAGTATTTTAGCTGTTTTTGTTTTCTTGATTGTGTAAAACATTTGAAATCCAGCTACTAACATGGTTGAAAATTGAAATTCCCAGGCAGCTATTCCTATGTGTCGGTGTTGGTCTCTGGGCTGGACTTATTATTGGGTTTGTGACTGAATATTACACCAGCAATGCTTACAGGTAACTTGAATGTTAGCTACACTGTTCAGTTTTTCCTTTCTCGCACTTTCTTGGTCATCACCTTTTCTATTAATTGCTTTCAGTCCTGTACAAGATGTTGCCGATTCTTGCCGAACTGGAGCTGCAACCAATGTCATCTTCGGCCTTGCACTGGGATACAAATCTGTCATTATTCCAATTTTTGCCATCGCCATCAGCATTTTTGTGAGTTTCAGTTTTGCAGCGATGTATGGTATTGCTGTTGCGGCACTTGGCATGCTGAGCACCATTGCTACTGGTTTGGCTATTGATGCTTATGGTCCCATCAGTGACAATGCTGGAGGTATTGCTGAGATGGCAGGCATGAGCCATCGTATCCGTGAGAGAACTGATGCCCTCGATGCTGCTGGAAACACTACTGCTGCCATCGGCAAGGTGATGTCGTATTTGTTAAGCTGCTCAAAGTAGTAGCTTCTACTAATTATTTTGATATTTTGATTCTTGAAATCTTACTGAAGCATATGCCAATATCTTTGAACCAGGGATTTGCTATTGGGTCTGCTGCACTAGTGTCTTTAGCCTTGTTTGGTGCTTTTGTGAGCAGGGCAGGGATTTCAACTGTGGATGTCTTGACACCCAAAGTCTTCATTGGGCTCATTGTCGGCGCCATGCTTCCATACTGGTTCTCTGCAATGACAATGAAGAGTGTGGGAAGCGCAGCGTTGAAAATGGTCGAGGAGGTTCGTCGGCAGTTCAACACCATACCAGGACTCATGGAGGGTACTGCCAAGCCTGACTATGCAACCTGTGTCAAGATCTCTACTGATGCATCCATCAAGGAGATGATTCCTCCAGGTGCACTTGTCATGCTCACACCACTCATTGTTGGTACCTTCTTTGGTGTTGAAACACTATCAGGTGTTCTTGCTGGTTCTCTTGTTTCTGGTGTGCAGGTAAATTCTGTTACACTCATCATTAGTGTTTGTTTGGTTGAAATTTATGACTTTATATGAAGTTTGCTTAAAATATTGTTCTTATGCATTGGTTTTTCTTTAGATTGCAATATCAGCATCCAACACTGGTGGTGCATGGGATAATGCTAAGAAGTACATTGAGGTAATACTCTATACAACTTGCCATGACTCATTTCAGAGATTTTTTCTGGTTTATATAAGTTTTTGGTACTTGTCATTATTATTGATTTGGTATTTTGAGGGATTAAAATTGAATAAAATGTAAACAAGGGACCCAAGGAGAAATGCATAATAACTATTTAATCTATTCATTATGTTATGTGATTTGTGGTTTGTTATGAAACTCTCGCGGGGTTCAAATTTCAGGCTGGGGCTTCTGAGCATGCAAGGACATTGGGCCCAAAGGGATCCGATCCACACAAAGCAGCTGTTATTGGTGACACAATTGGAGACCCTCTTAAGGACACTTCAGGTCCATCACTCAACATCCTCATTAAGCTCATGGCGGTTGAGTCACTTGTTTTTGCTCCATTTTTCGCCACACATGGTGGCTTGCTTTTTAAGATATTTTGAGAATTAAGAAGTGCTTTTTATCATTAGTCCTCTATTTTTGTTGGAGAGGAATAGGTTTTGCAATTCCCAATTTTTTTTTTTTTTTTTGTGTATTAATTAGTCATTCTCTAGGTAGCTCTTCATTTATAAGAACGTCAAATTTGTTACAAAAACTTTTTTATTTCGCTGCCGAAATGAGTTTTCAATTTTGCAGCTTCGAAAAATTATTGAATGATTACAATTAAAAAGTAAAATTGCATGGTTTAGAAGTGAATAATCTCACTTGGGTAGCTTTGTTTCCATAAGATGTGCAAATCATCAAGGCTCACTCATGTATCTATCTTCTATTCGTATTTTAACCGGTCAATTCCTTTTCTTTACTCATTTATCTATCTTCTATTCGTATTTGATTATTTTTTTTCGTGATTACACTAACTTCTTATTTCAAATTTACAAAATTAAGTAAAACAAATGAATTAACAAACATAATTAATTATTTATGACAAAAATACGATAATAAGGATACGGATGGACAGCCACTACAGTGTTAATCAATACGCTAGTTATTGTCGAAAGTATACATCAGAGAGAAATTAGAATAAGATGTATTTTTGAGATTATTATTTTGATTAATCGGGTAAAAAAGAAAACACAAATTGGTGGGGGTCCCGTCCAATAAATGGATTAGGAGTTTTAAATTTTGGCCCCCATTACTGAAATTTTGGCCCCCATTTCGTATTTTTATGGACAAGAATACCCTTTCGTATGTTATTTTTTCTGTCCCTAATGAGACGAAAAATTTTCATCTATCCCTTGATGGAAAATTTCCATCTACCTAGAGACGGAAAAATATCGTCCGTGCACAGACGGAAAAACCCATATCAGAGGCAAATTCTGGGAAATTCAATATTATTAGCATGCTCTTCGACAATTACCTAGCTGTAATTGCAAGAGATCCAAACCTTTCAGTTACCAAGTTCCAAGTTTTAGTTGAGTTGCTACCAGAAAATGTGCGATCATGTGATGATGGTATATATAGAGCCATTGACACCTACCTCAAGGTCATCCGCTTATTTCTTATTCTGTTGTGTTTCAGTTTCCTGATCTATAAATTGTAAGAGGTATTAGCTTTGACATTCTGATGTTAACATCTCTCAAATCCATCCTTCACCTACCGACCATGATCGTAGAAGACTCTGCTAAATTAAGAATTTCAGTTTCCACCAAAATTTATCCACCAAACCCCATTTTAATTGTTAAATGTCTATTATACCCTTCTCCATTAAAAAAAAAAAGAAACAAACCCCAAACCCCAGCAACATCTTCACCTTCTTCCACCATGCAAACCCCAAACCCCAAGCAAAACCCCATAACCCCATATATCCCATAATTTTACAAACCCCATTCTCTCTCACCTTTTCAAAACCCTACCATATTCTACCTACAAACCACTTCATTTGGTTATCTATTCGTAAAGGAAGCTCCAGTGGGTTCTCTATTGGTGTTGTTGAAAGTAAAATCATCTCTTCTACGGTTTTTTTATTTTTTTTACGTAACTGTTAAAATTCCGACTAACCAGTGTCGGAATTTACTAAAATTCCGACACGGGTATTTCGGAATTTAATTTGAAAAAACCATATGAAAACGTCTCTCTCTGTAACCTTTTTCCGATATACTAAATTCAGAATTTAATTAAATTCCGAAATACATGTTTCAGAAAATTTTTAAATTCTGAAATATGTTTCTCGGAATTGTATACTTAAATAATTTGAAAAAACCATATGAAAATGTCTCTCTCTGTAACCTTTTTCCGATATACTAAATTCAGAATTTAATTGAATTCCGAAATACATGTTTCAGAAAATTGTTAAATTCTGAAATATGTTTCTCGGAATTGTATACTTAAATAATTTGAAAAAACCACATGAAAACGTCTCTCTCTGTAACCTTTTTCCGATATACTAAATTCAGAATTTAATTAAATTCCGACATACATGTTTCAGAAAATTTTTAAATTCTGAAATATGTTTCTCGGAATTGTCCAATTCTGAATAATGTGCTAATGTCATTGCAGCAAATGAGCAAAGCATCAAATTTCTACTATGTTGAAACCCTGTTGCTACATCAAATTTCAAATTTCTACCTTAACTTAATCATTTTCAACAAAGTAAATTGACATTGAAAACTTAATTCATTGATTCAAATAATTCAGAATTCATTAATAGCTATACAAATAACCAAAACAAATAACAATTCCTATACTAAGAAGATGAATGCACTTGAGGTTGCGGTTCCGGTTTACTTTCAGCCTTCTTTTCCCTCCTGTACGATGCAGTCGTCTCTCCTGCCGCATTTGTTCCCCTGATGCTTTAGATTGTTCTTCTGCTGCTGCTGCTCTACGCTGTTGTTCTTCTTGTTCTGCACGCACGGTTTCAGCCATACGTTTCGTTCTAGCCATATCTGAAATTTCATCAAAATTAACAAAGGTGTAAGTTATAAATAAAAGCTATATTCAATCATTGATAGAGCAAAATTATGTTCTTATAATCTAAGCACCAAACCTCAAAAATATTAAACATAAAAATAACAAACAATTTCTAAAACAACACCATCATCATTTTCTGAAAACTTATGCTCGAATTTTTACTAATTTCCGATACCCCGGTGTCGGAATTTTACTAATTTTTGATACGGGGGTGTCGGAAAGTTGCAGAAAAAGCATGGCAGCACTACTTTAATGGCATGAAGGAAGACCAAAACCCTAAAAGAACAATAATGATAACAGAGACCAAAACCCTAAAAGAAAATAACACTGCACCTAAACCAAACCTAAACCCTAAATCAAATATACAAGACAATAACAAACAAGAACAAGCACAACTCGGTTGATGAAGAACAGGCACCCACAGCGGAATGGTGATGAAGAAGAACGAATGACGATGAAGAAGAACGAACACACCTTCTTGCGACGACGATGAAGGCGGCGGTGGCGATAGAAACGGCGGCAGCGGCGGTAGAAGGGAAGTTGAACCGGTTGAATGAGGAGGGAGTACGTGAAACGTTTTTGGGATGGGGTTTGGGGAATTCAGAATTAGGAGGGATTATATGGGGGTAATTTAGGAATATTTTTAAAATATGGGGTTTGGGGAATAATTTTGGTGTTTGGGGACTAATTGCCCAGAAGGAACGATCCAATAACAATAGGCCCAAAAAGCTATGAGTGAGTGAATGAATGAAGCTAAGGGTGCAGGCAGAAGTGTGCCAGTGCCACCACACTCTACTTCTTCTTCTTTTTCTTCTCTCTCTATCTTCGCCTTCCTCTGATTAGTGTTGAGTTTGTGTTGAATCCTAAACAAAACAAAAAAGAGATGTTAGCTCGAATCGCCGGTAATCGCATCAATCAGATCCGCCACCTTCAGGTTCCTTCCTTTTATTTATTCTTCTTATTCTCTTTCTCTCATTCCTCCCTTCCCTTCTAATGGAATTGTATTGTATTGTGTTTCAGGCAACATCCAAGAGGGCTTTCTCAACCGCTCTCAACTACGTATGTCTCTCTCTCTCTCTCTCTCTCCATTTCTATTTCATTTCCATTTAATGAATAAATAAATGATTTTTATTGAATGAATGAATGAATGCAGCACCTTGACTCTCCGGACAATAAACCAGACCTTCCTTGGGAATTCTCCGATGCCAACAAATCCAAGGTACTCTCTCAATCTTCAATCTTCTCTTCTCATCTGCCTACCTTACCATTTAATTTAATTTAATTTAATAGTGCACTTGGTTGGAACTTTACCTGAAGATTTATATTCATTCGTATTGGAGGGGTTATGCTATTTTATTTTATTTTATTTTATTTTAGTCGAGTAGAGAGAGAGAGAGAGAGAGAGAGAGAGAGAGAGAGAGAGAGAGAGAGAGAGAGAGAGAGAGAGAGAGATTGCTACTTTAGATGCCAAACTCCTTTTCCTTGTGCATCATCATACTGCTTTCCTTTCCTGATTAGTGGAGTTCACCATGTAGATATTAAAACTGCTACTTATTAAAGCAGAAAATATTGTTAACTGTGCAAGTAAGAGTATACTAGTCTAATATAGTGATGTCTTATTGATTAGTCCCTTCATTATGCTTCTAGTGTTATGGATTGTTAATTTAGTATGGACATTGTGCGTATGATCTTGCAGGGAGTGACCTCAGCCTCCCTCCCTTTCTTCAAAGCTAGCAAAACAATGCTTTCCCTCACTTCAACTCTCCACAAAGCTCGAAGACCCTTTCACCCTCTCACCTTCTTCTTCACCCATTCCCAAACCCTTTCACCTCCTTCCATTTCCAAACGCACCCTCACCACCCAAGCCAACAATGATCCCCATTCTCTCGATCACGAAACCGTTCGAGAAACCCTCATCTCTTTCAACAATGATTGGAAGCGAGCTCTCGAGTTCTTCAACTGGGTCGAAGGCACCCAACAACCAAACAGAAGCAACAGCAACTGCTTCCATCACTCCACCGACACCTTCAACCACATGCTCGACATCCTTGGCAAGTTCTTCGAGTTCAACCTTTGCTGGAACCTCATTCATCGTATGAAACAAAACCCTTGTTCCTTCCCCGACCACACCACTTTTCGTGTTATGTTCAAGCGTTATGTCTCTGCCCATGAAGTTAATGAAGCCATTGACACTTTCCAGCGCTTGGAAGAGTTCAATTTGAAGGATATGACTTCCTTCTGTAACCTCATTGATGCGCTATGCGAGTATAAGCATGTTATTGAAGCTCAAGATTTGATTTTTGGCAAGAGTAAAATCATGGGTTTTGAAGCTCGAGATTTGATTTTTGGGGAGAGTAAAATCATCGGTAGTCATCAAAATTGGATTTTTAGGGAGAATGAAATCATGGGTAGTCATCAAATTTTGAATTTTAGGAAGAATAAAATCATAGGTAGTGATCAAAATTTGATTTTTGGGGATAATAAAAACATGGGTAGTGTTCAAAATTTTATTTTTGGGGAGAATAAGGTTGTTGGCAATGATGGGGTTGAGAATATTGATACTAAGATTTGCAACATGGTTCTTCGAGGGTGGTACAAATTGGGGTGGTGGAGGAAGTGTAGGGAGTTTTGGGAGGAGATGGATAGAAGAGGGGTTCATAAGTCTCTTCATTCTTTTTCAATTTATATGGATATTATGTGCAAAAGTGGGAAGCCTTGGAAGGCTGTGAAATTGTATAAGGAGGTGAAGAACAAAGGTATCAAATTGGATGTGGTAGTTTATAACATTGTCATTAAAGCCATCGGTCTTTCGCAAGGCGTTGATTCTTCGGTTAGGGTCTACCGTGAAATGAAGGAGTTGGGGCTGAAACCTACTATTGTGACTTATAACACAATCATAAGGCTTTTGTGTGATAGCTATAGATATAAGGAGGCACTTGGGTTGCTTCACACGATGCGTAAGAATGGTTGTCATCCTAACACGATGTCGTATCATTGCTTTTTTGCTTCCTTGGAGAAGCCTAAGGAGATACTTGCGTTGTTTGATAGGATGATTGAAAGTGGAGTTCGGCCAATTATGGATACCTATGTCATGCTCATGAAGAAGTTCGGGAGGTGGGGTTTTCTCCGGCTGGTTTTTTTGGTGTGGAATAGAATGGAAGAACTTGGTTGTAATCCAGATGCTTCTGCTTACAATGCTTTGATAGATGCCCTTGTGGAAAAGGGGTTGATAGATATGGCTAGGAAGTACGATGAAGAGATGTTAGCAAAAGGACTTTCATCGAAGCCTCGGAAAGAGTTGGGAACAAAGCTGGTGGAAGAAGAACGTGCTGATGAATATGAATAGTTGTGTTGTTCAAACCAGTTATATTTGTTATGTCTATGATGATTATGCAGGCATACAGACACAAGTCTTGGCCATTCAAAAGAGATACCGAGATGATATCAGGTTGCTGCTTCATTGATTTAATAGTCTAATATGCTTGATTTGATAAAGTACACAGAGATCTCAACCCACTAAATGATCTAAGGGTAGACACATCCTTACTTGCTACTTTAGAGGCAAACTCCTTTTCCTTGTGCATAAATTAAAATCTATGCAGGCAAGTAGGTTTGAATGTTGATGTTTGTAATTCTTTTATTGAGTTTTACTTATAGCTTCCTATTGTAATGGCTCAGCAGTTTAAACTTTAAACCCCAAATTAACATAATTTTTCCAAAGTCCAAACTGAATTTTAAAATTTTTAAACATGCAGGAAGTTATTCAAATGCTTTATTAATAAATGTTTTTGTGAATTATTCAGGTGGCCAAGGTTGTGGAGGTTCCTCCTATTCGGGTGTATGAGGTTGCCACATTTTACTCGATGTTCAATCGAACTAAGGTGAAATTCATATGTCCTAGCACCTTATTTTCCTAAAATATCCTCATAATGTGGTTGAGTCATTTAATTTTTGTTTCATTCCCAATATAAATTTACTAAAGTAGTCTATTTTTTTTATGAATTTGAGAAAATTAAATACACTTAACTAATTTCCTTAATAAGTATGAATTAATTATTTTTGCTTTAAAATGTGACCGAAGGAAATATTTGTGAGATTAAATTATCGTACCAAAGGTTAAATAAAAAAAATCCAAAGAGATTATTTTCATTAAAAAATAAATATAAAAACTTTGATTTTTTAAGACAACATATTTCTTTATAAAATTTATTCCATTTGTTTTATTTTAGTGAAAGTCACACTACTCAATGGAATGGAAGAATTTTTTTTAGGAAAATGTTTGTTAAGAAGCTAAATATCGTTTATAAGTATTGAAAGTTGAAGTTTTTGAAGTTCTCAAAAGAAGGAAGACTTGGAACTTGTGATGCTTTTTCCACTTCAAGAAAGCTTAACAAAACACTTGTTAACAGGACACTTGTTAACCAGACCTTATTTTTTTAATTCTTATCTTCAATCTGTGTAATCGAGTTTAAAAAAATCATTATAATTGATTATGTAAGTGGGTTTTGTACTCCCCCTGTCCCTAAATATAAAGCCCTCTTGACACTTTTATTTTGTCCCTATTTATAAAAACCCATATCAATTTTCAATGATCATTAATTACTTTTTTCCACAAACACTCCCATTTATTTAATACTTTTTAGATTCCCAATAATATTAATAGGGGTAATTTTGAAATTACATATCAAAAATTCACATTTCCAATACAATTAACTAAATCATTCCACATTCTTAATGGACGTGAAATCTCCAAAAAGACTTTATATTTAGGGGCGGAGGTAGTATATGTTAACAAAGCTTTTTCCGTACTTACGGCATAGATCCAATTTCTAACGTCATGATAAATGAATCTAATTATCTGTTACATGTGCTGGACATGGTTGGCTATTTGAAACTGAACCATGAAATCAATGAAATTGAACCAAATCTTAACATTAGGTTTGGAAATTTGGTTGATTATCATGATTTGGTACAAATATGATCTGGTTCAGTCCGTTGACACTTACAAACTCACGACTCAATGACCTAGCTCCGTCGTACGCCGCTTCAGATATGAGCCCTAATTTCACCAATCTCCCAAAAAAAATTTTCACAACTCACCACACAAGTCATGGTGCCTCCCTTTGTTCTTCTTCTTTTTCGTTCTTTCTGCACTTCCCTCTTTCACACTAAACCCACCACCACCACTGCCCTCCACCGCATCACCGCCTTCAAGGTCCCTTCATTCACTCTGCAAATACTTACTTACTGTGTTTCCATTCTTTAAAAAAAAAAAAACAAACTTGTGATTAGTTTAACTTCAAAATTTTAAATTTTTGCTCACCATGTGTTTGCTTGATTGATTGACCTATCAGGTATCAATGGGTGGTTATGCTACAATCACACATCATGCAACAGCATTCACATTCATGAGGAGGAACTTAGAAGAACCTCATAGAAGCACTCTTTCCTCTTCACAAGGTAGCAATGGCACCAATGAACTTAAGTTTCCCCGTAATAATAAGAAAAACAAAACCGAATTGCTGCTGCTTTTAAACAAAGATAATGTACATTCCACATTGTCCAAGTGCCCATCACATTTAATTGCTCTCTCTTTTTTCCTTTGGTTTGCCCAACACCACCACCATGATTTATCCCTCGATTTCGATCGCATGGTCACTGTGCTTCGATGCCTCATCCAACGCTTCAAAACCGTCAAGGCTATTCTTCTTGAATTAGAGACTATTGGCCGTGTCACGACGCCTAAAACTTTCCTCCTGTTGTTGAGGATTCTCTGGTGCGGTGGAGGAGGAATGCATGCAGAGTTTTTCGAGGCTTATGAGCTCATGGAAGCTTATGGTTTTATACCTAACACATTTGCTTGCAATATGCTTATGGATGTTCTGTTTAGGATTGGCAGAACAGATCTTGCTTTACGCGTTTTTCAACACACACATTCCCCTAATTTCTTGACCTTTAACACTGCCCTTGTACATCTATCTAAGTTAAATTATGTTACACATATCAATCCTATTGTTAAAGGTATGTTGAGGATGGGTTATTATCCAAATCCTAACACATTTGAGATGCTTCTCAATTGTTTCTGTAAGATGGATAAAGTTGTGGAGGCATATCAAGTGTTGGGTCTCATGATTACTTTAGGGATTGGTATGTCTGTGAATGTTTGGACTATACTTTTCCATAAATTTTGTAGTTTGGGTAGAGTTGACGTAGCTATCAATCTATTGCCAAAGATGGCCGAATATGGTTGTTCTCCTAATGTTGTGACATATACAACTTTGTTTAAGGCATTAATGGAATCCAATATGGTAACCAATGCCTTTGATTTGTTAAATATCATGTTATCTAATGGCCAGGTTCCGGATTTAATTCTTTGTAATGTATTGATTGATTGTCTCTCAAAAGTTGGAATGTACCGGGAGGCAATTGAAGTTTTTGTTAGTTTGTCAAAGCAAAACATAAAACCTGATTCCTATACCTTTAGTTCATTGTTATCCACAATCTCTCAATCTAGAATGTTTCATCTCTTACCCAAACTATTTTCGGCACCTATTGATGCTGATTTAGTGGTCTGTAATGCACTTTTAAGCTCTTGTGTTAAGGCTGGGCTTCCGGCTCTTGCTATTGAGTTCTATAATCATATGATTGATGAAGGTTTTGCACCAGATAAGTATAGTTTTGTTGGACTATTGAGTGGACTATGTGCTGCGGGAAGAATTGATGAAGCAGTAAATGTTTACCGCGGTGTTGTTAGGACTTATCATGATACTGATGCTCACATCCATACAGTGATTACAGGTGGACTCGTAAAAGTTGGTAAGTATGGCAGGGCTGCTAGTATTTTTAGGTTAGCAGTAACGGAGAAACGCCCACTCGACAGTGTAGCATATACAGTTGGTATCTGTGCACTTCTTAGAGGTGGAAGAACACAAGAGGCTTGTGCATTGTATTACCGGATGAAGGACAATGGTATGAAACCTGCTGTTCATACATGTAATATGATGCTTTTCACTTTATGTAAAGAAAAAGATCTTCAGATGGTGAAAGAGATGTTACAAGACATGATTGATTCACGAATGGAACTAAGTGACAGAAACTTCTTAAACTTTTGTAAATTTCCATGTAGATCGGAAGATTATCTTTCTCTTTTCAGTTTGTTGGCCAAGATGAGGGATTTGGGTTTATTATCTGCCAAAGCGTTGTACGCCTTAAGCTTTGATGGGCATGCTGAATGTGTACTAGAAAAATATAATCATCATACAGAAGCTATTACAGAATGTAATCAAGCTCTGTATTCATCCTCCTCTGAAGATCAATCAGATGTAGCTGCTTCAGTTTGTTGAGTTCTTATTCTTAGCATGTAGTGCACTTCTGCTTGAAGGGTTCGTTCAATTTCTATACCATGAAACTCAGCAATCTTTCCACACCCTGGTAATAATTAATATATATTTTATATAGTTACATTTACATTTTGGGTATGGTGGTTATCATGTTTCATCTAATAATATATCTTCTTGGAGCACTTTTATCTTCTTGAATCATGAGCTTTTTCACTTGTTTGCTCCTTGATTTTGATACGCATTGTATACATTTGGTTTTTGGTTCAAGTACAACTGATTTAATTGTCATATTTTGATATGCATTGTATACATTTGGTTTTTGGTTCAAGTACAACTGATTTGAATATAGCATGGTAACTTTGACAATGTGTATTGACCATTGCCTGCATGAAGTTATGGACAGGGTTATGATGCAAGCCTTGTATTTGTAAGTTTGTTTCGAGTTACTGACTGATGCTCTTTTATGCTAATATTGTTGATTAGGTTACTCTCCAAGAAAGAACATTATTATCCTATGCAAGTCTGTCAAACCTTTTCATTGCTGTAGTGAAATGCTAAGGAAGCGGGCACGCGTAGATCAAAGCTTAGTGGAGAGCCATACATAGGAAAGTTACAAGGAGAGGTACAAGGAGGTGGTCATCTTTTTCCATGCACTCATTGTCTCATGTAGTTTACAAAGAGTTTATCCTCAAGAAAGGCTGCAAGAAAGCAGTTTCGTTGTTTGAAGGTCCAGCTTCTTTCAAATGTTATTTTGGTATAAACTGGAATGAATTAATAACAAAAGGCTGGGGAAAGGTATATCCATGTCTTAAAGATTCAATAAAGTCTTGTGTTGGCTGTTTGGAAAAGGTATATTTTTCCTAAATATATTCTGGTTTTCATATCGAAGCCTGCATCACTATTATCAATGTTAAAGACTGAGTTGTTGACAGAGTTTGCTTAACACATTTATTACCTTGTGTTACATCAGATTGCATGCTTTCTCACACGACTCATAGTTGATGTTCAAAGGGATACCTGCAATGTTACCTTCTTCATTTACGCTTAACTCAGGTACAGTCTGAATTTACTTACAATGAATAAATTATATGTATGCTCTGTTATCCTGTAATGTATTAAGTTCATTAATGTTTATATGATTATATATTTATATCTATTTCAAGCCGGTAGTTACTTGAAAAGAGTGTCTTGAGTTTAGCTGATGTCAGTTTGATGTATTTCCATTTGATTGATAAGGTTGTTTCTTATGCAAGTTATCAAATTTTCTGACATGATGATGCAAAGTAAAATGTTATTGTGTTTACTTTTGCATTGATGCTAGTGAATTTGGGAATAGTGAACTTGTCTTTGACTTTTAATACGATTTCAACTAGGGTCTAAAAATATTATCTGCATTAATTTGTAGATCCTGTAAGGTACAAATTAATCAAGATAATATTCTTAAGCCCTAGTCGAAACTCGAAATCAAATTAAAAGTCAATACCAATGTACAATTATTGGGGTCATAAGATATTAGTCTGTCGTTTGTATACTGCTATGACACAGACATAGTAAAATCACCATTCAACATGGGATTGCAATGACTGAATTGGTGCCATTTTGCTGGTCGGTCTCAAAGGTGAGAAGCTTAAGATGCTCACGGAGGAGGGATCGAAGAAGTTAAAGTAGAGCCCGACTGTTGGAGCTGGAGCAGCTGTCTCTTGTGCCCGAGGTAATGCTTTGAGAAATATTACTTATTAAATTTAGTTGTTGAATAACTATTTATGACAAGATTGAAAGCAACGAGTTGCAAATTCAGATTTATGATGATTGATTTTGCAGTCAAGATTTGCCACCCCAAAGGGAAGGGATCCTGTTGTGATCAGGATGACTGCAATAGGTTGAGCATGGCTTGGTCGTTCATTGGCTATTCTCTAGTTCTTTATTTGAGGTTACTATTTTAAGTTCTTTATTTGAAGTTGGTTGTTTCATCCTAACATTATGTGCACATATATTGAAATGATACTTTATTTTATAGAGATGAATAAATGCTTTGTTAAATGCCTTATAAAAAAAATGATTTATTTTATGGTGTCGTTTGATCCATGTAGCCGACCCCACTTAGTGGGACAAAGGCTTAGTTGTTGTTGTTGCTGCTGCTGCCTGTTTATATTGGTATGATACTTTCGGTGTTGGTTTATGTTTTAAAAGTTTTTATCCCATTCATTTCCATTATGTATTGCACTGCACTATGCAGAAAGCTGCTGCAGCTTGTGGTGATAGGCTCATAGACCCTTTGCATATGCATGTCAGCTATTTTATCAAGCAGGAGCATGTGATATGGCTTTATCAATGGCTGTATTTTTGTTCATGAAGGCACATGAATGTTCATGGTCTTCTCTTTTAAGGCTTGCTAGTTGTACTGTTATCAACTTATCATGTTGAAGTTAATTTTTATCCCTAAGATGCCAAATTTTTTTTTATTGTTTTACAAATATAACATGCTTACTGGGTTTGGGTTAGAAGCGTAGCAAATTCACATGTGAATTTCAAAAACATGGGTGAATGACATACATTGATGCTCTCTGTGAACTTGGCTTACACGATGGTTTTCAGATTTAGTGGGTTGGAAACTGTGACATCAGTTTATATGTTTATTGCAATGCTATGTTATTTTCACTCTAATGCAACTAATAGCATCTCAGGCAGTCTTTATTTTCGTTCATTCATATGATGCAATGAAACGTACACAAAGAAGATTCAATTAACCTATCTCCTCTATCTATTCTATGGTAGGCTAGGGATACAGTACTAAGTAGTTATTTGCTAGGTAAATAATCAATCAAGTGATTATTGCTTGTGTCTCCTATAATCAGTTTGATTGGTTAGGTTGCAGGATATGAAGGGTGAGCGCTCAAATTCAAGCCTTGGAATTGTGTTATAAAGAAACGGATTTTTTTTTTCAAAAAAAATGTTTTTCCAAAAGTGATTTTTAAAAGAATTAAAAAAAAAATTATCTTTTTGTTTTTGCCTTGTTCTATATTTTTTTCAATTTTTTTTTTTTATTTTTGTCTTTTCTCTCTTTTCTTAAATTTTGAGAAAGGACAAAATTGAGTATTCACAATACCTAGAGTAACTCTAAATTTATAATATTGTTGTTTAGATAGAACAGACGTGCATCCCTGTCAAAATGGTCCTAACTCTTAACTAAATGAAGAATATTGCCTACCTCTGCTCTTAGCTCACCTTACATATATCCGCCTCCACTCCTAACCGAATTCCCATTATTACCCCTTTCCCATTACCATTGTAGGTAACTTGCCCTTGGTGTAAGCATTGATTTCCCTTTTATACTTTTCCATATGCATTTAACAATAACATAGAGGTATAAGAATATCAAAAATAAAAGAATATTGATATGAGCTCAATATATGATGTTTTTGGATGATATTTGACCCTCTTTCTTAGTAATTTTGGCTTGTTTCTCAAGTATTTTAGGAAAAAGATTGAATTTTTGATGTCTAATGTGAAGAACGAGATCCGTGTGGATTTTGTATCAAATTTGTCTGAATTTCAGGTTTTGGAGGCTTAATATGATGATTTATGGAAAAGAAGGAAAAAGCAAGCCTTGGAATCAGGAGTTCGAAGCAAAACTGCGAAGTGCAGTGGAGAAGTAACAGCCTCGCCCAGGCGAGGTTACCACTCGCCCAGGCGAGTGGGGTCAACTGATTAAAATACGTGGGGTCTTCTCAGTTTAAAACTTGCCCAGGCGAGCCTTATTCTCGCCTGAGCGAGCGTCGCTGATATCAGAACACGATTTTATATCTTTTAGGGATTTGGAAGGGATTTGGTTTTTCTTTTAACTTTAAAATACTAGGATTGGTAATTAGGGATTATTGAGAACAATTTGGAGCTGAGTTTTGGAGAGTTTTTGTGAAGAACGGAGATTAGAATCAAGGATTAGTGGTAATTATGTTGACTTTTATCACTTTTATTGTTTTTCTTCTCTCAATTATGAACTAAATCCTTCTTTGAGATGTAGGAGTAGATGAATATGGAATCTTTTTAATGTTTATGCAGTGGATTAATTTTGTCTTTCCATTATAAATTTTGTGTTTGATTATATTTTTATTGTTGTTCATCAAAGTGCGCAGTTCATGACATAGGAATCCTAATTTAATAGACATATTAATTTAGGATTGTGCCCAATAATCAAACAGTTCAATTGCATAGGGATAAACATATTTCTTATGAATTGAATAATTTTTATGAGTTTTGATTGAACTTAATTAAGAGTTAGGTTTTAAGGCTCTCTTGAGACATCATTGGGAGATTAATCTCTAAAATATGGAAACGTTCTAAGACATTAGACGTTTCCTACTTTTGCAAAACAAATTCAGAATTTAGGAAAACAAATTAAGTCATTGTTAAACGTTTTAGGAACATTCATTGAAACTACGTCTCGCTCTTTCTCCTTGTTTAAGAATCATTGTTTTTGATTATTTTTATTTTTTTTAAATCAACAATTTCTAAATTAATTGAATTCCAATTTAAATTTCATTCAGTGACTACGGATATGTGAGAATTATTAGAATCAATTTCAGTCCTTGTTGAGAACGATATTCTATTTATCACTTTATTACTTGTACGATCTGATACACTTGTCAGAATCCCAACAAATATCACTTTTATTTTTTAATTGGGAATTAATTTGATGTATTTTTTATGTCCGAGAAATCAAATTAACGTTATCTTTGTTTAGATTTAGATGTTCAATTCTATTGTCTTTTCAAAATTATTACTATCATATTGATTGTGCATCACTCCTAAGAAGCATGATATTAATCTTTAGTTGCTGTTCTCATAACTGTTTTTATCATAAATATTATACAGTATTTTTTATTTTCAATCTTTAGATTTGAGGTTAAACCTTAAATATCACATTAATTTGTGTAAGTTTCAATATGAATTAATTGCTTGTATTTAATTCAATTAACAATAATTTATTTTTATGAATTTTCTTAATCTCAACCCGATGAAAAATACCCAATAGTGGATATATTTTCTTATTAAAAAAATACGGGTATGTTTGGTTGACGAAAACGTTTTTCTATTTTCATTTTTGAAAACTATTAATAATTATAATTATGACCTCGTATTTTTATTTCATTATTTTGGATTATGAATGTAACTCCATGTTTTCACTTATTTTTTATTTTCAAAATTTTATATAGGAAATAATGAAAACAATAAATAGTTGTTTTTATTATTTCATGTAAATTATCTGGGAATAAGAAATAGAATGAAAATACAACATCATATTCATAATTAATAAAAATTATAAACTACAGTGAGATGATAATTATAATTATCAATAATTTTTGAAAATGAAAATAGAAAACATTTTCGCAAACCAAACGGACCATAAACTTTTATACTTTTTAAATTGAAGGGTTTTGTTAACCTCAAACTGATTATTATTTCTTAAAAATGATGCATCAATCAAATCAAATCAAAACACTTGTATTTATAATTTTTTTCAAGAAATACTCTCTCCGTCTCTAAATATAAAGCTCTCTTGACACTTTTATTTTTTTCCTATTTATAAAGTCTCGTACCAATTTTTAATGATCATTAATTAATTTTTTCCACAAACACCCCTATTTATTTAACAACCCCTCAAACGCCGTCGCCACCACCTTACCTTCCGCTGGTTCGAGCCATGCGCTTCAACTTGTTATGCTTCTTCAGCTTTTTTTTTTCTTTCTATTTTTCATTTACAATTCTTTTTTAATTCTGTTTTTCATTTCCTCCCTTCTCTCTCTTTTTCTTTTACTCTTTTTATCGTTAACTTAACTTGAATATGATTTTGACACTGTTACGATATGAATAATAATAAGCAATTTTTAGGGTAGTGATTAGTGAATATGTAACTTGTTTTACATATCAGCAAAGTTATATACAAGACAATTTTTAGGAAAATGGGTTTAATAAATTTGATCTTGTTGATGATGGGTGCTGGTATTTTTTATTATTCAAAGCTTTCGATTTTTGATTTCTGAGTCTCCTTCTTATCCTTTGTTTGATCCCAAATTCTTTGTGATCCCATAATTTAATTATGTTACCATGAGGATGAAGCTTCATACCCGTTCCTTAACATATATACCTCTCTAAGAATAGGATTGATCTATGTCCGAAGAGACAGATAAATAGAAACAGAATGGAGGGAGTATCATTCACCACTTAACTCTCTCTCTCTCTCTCTATATATATATATATATATATATATATATATTGCCCCTGAACACTTTCTTGAAAATGTCTGGCAAGGTTAGCATCTTAGGCTTTATAAAGGTCCATGTGGTTTCCTCCTCATCTTGTGATTTTGCAATTAATCTTTCAAACAGAACAGTTGGGAAGCAAGAGTGCCAATACAAGACCAAACTTTGATTGTTCATATTTTTAATTTAGCAGTGAGTCTAGACTCACCGTTACTAGAGTATATAGGTATTAATTCAATTTTTAATTAATCTGCTAATATGTTTCGCTTGTGACAGAGATCTGTATCCCCCACTCTATTCTCTCTCACTCTTCGCTCCTAGGAATTTATTTTTTGTAATCATCTCCATTTTCCTGTTACTTAACCATAATGCTTGCTGGCTTCATTAAGTTAACCTCTATTTGTTTCTGCTAATTGTTTTCAATCGTTATTATGTAATTACTTGTGATGTCTCTCATTCCCTTCTTTTTGTACTGTTGTTAAGGTATTATTGGTACCTTGCTTGCTAACATGTTTTATTTGGCTGGCTCATAACTTCTGTAGTATTTTTTTGTATCGGATGCATTTATACATAAATATATATGTTGCTATTTATAATTCCAATCGGAGCATATCCAATTGGGGAGACAAACCAATACTTAAATTTGAACAATAGAAGTCAACATATGATACCAATATTGAAATTGAAGTTATTCAAGCAACACCAAAGAATAATAATCCACTGTGAAGCGAACTAAAAAGTCAAACAGTTTAATATACAATGTATATAGCTGCTACGCCTATGAGCTTGGTCAGATCCAGTTATTCCCTGTAAGAATGAATTATCTCAAAACACAAGCTAAGCTACAAATTAATGATACCAAAGAACCGGAAGAACATCATAATAAGTCGACGCATGTGTGATGTGTGTCTATCTAGTCTATATTTCTAGATATATTTATATAAACCTGGCTTCACTAGCTAGAATTCAAGCTTCTTGCACAATCCTAGTTGAATGTTGTTCCTTTTTATGCTCCCTGGTTTGACTTTCATGGGAGCACCAGGAGAAGTATCAAGCTGCTCTTCTTGGAGGAGGAGCGGGGAAGAAGGGGGTGGAATCTGACTATCATCCAAACCATATAAGATTTGAGCTGCCGCAGCGGCAAGAACACTTTCCTCGATTTGCATTGAAACAATAACTTGCAAGAGACACTTGTACACCAATTCAACAATGTCTTCATCTGAAAGAGACTTTGCATCATCCACGTCTTTGCGATATTGAACAGAGGCATGGAGATCAAAATTAAGCCGACGAGCAACAATGAGCGTCAATTGGTCAAGGTATTTCTTAAGGTTGGGTGCCCACGGCATGTTGATTTTTGGACCAGGTGCAAAGGGGTCAAAAACAGCATCCTTAGGTGTATGGGGGCTACGATTGCCATTACCATCATCAATATCATTGTCATCATAATCGTTATTGGTGCCTTCTTCGACAAGAATGAGAGGGGAATGCAAATCAATAGGAAAATCACCATTCTCTCTAACACTGCCAGGAGTGATAGGAACTACACACTTAGGTAGCAGCTGCTGCTTAGTGGAAACATCATCATCACTAATCCCATTCTGTTTCTGACACACATCATCACTTGCCATAGGATTCATTAGCAACTGAAGGTATTGCAAACATACATATCATTATTATAATTTAAATGTAGGTATTGCAAACATACATATCATTATTATATTTTAAATGAAATGAAATGGAATCAGGTAGCTAATTTATTTCTTACTTGGCTACAAATCTCATTATTGAAGAATAGATCAAACAAATTTCTCAAATTGACATTAGGCACAATATACACACATGTCTATAAATTGCTTTGAAAATAACAAAAAGCTTTAAATTAAAGAGCTAAAACAAACAAACTATAATAATTAAAATAAAGAAGAGATTGAAATAAAAAATTAAAGATGATAATGAATTCATTGCATGATGAATAACAATAATAATAATAATAATAATAATAATGAAAAAGAGAAAGAGATTGAGAGGAGAGAAAAAGAGGGAGGGAGTACCTTGCCTTTTGCCCTAGAGTGGATGAGTAAGAGAGATAAAAGGGCGCCGCGGGAGAAATGGGGGATATGAGTGCCAAGAAGCGCCAAAAAACCCTCACTCGTTATATACCCTCTTTTCTCTGGTATCTTATTTTTCCTAATTTAAATTACATGTGTCGCTATTTTATTCGCTCCCGACCCTCCACTTATTCGATATAGCGGAAGAGGATAAGGGCCCAGGCCCAACAACAAGTGAATACTTCACTATTAATTCGGAGCTAGTGTTGGCAATTCAGGCAGGCGGGCGGACGTTGCCCATGGGCATCAAAAGCCCGTTTTTTTGACGGGCAGACATTATAATATTTTGGGCTGAAAATTCATGCCCTGCCCGCCCTTAAATGCGGGCATGGCATGCCCATGGGCGGCCCATTTAAATAAAAAAAATTAAAAAAATCATATATTCTATCTTCAAAATTCATAAAATGTAAATTAAGATTGTACAACATATAAATGTTCACACTCATTAGAACATTCTTTCCCTGTTACTCAGATTGATCGGTACCATTTAGTAGCCTTGAACCTATCCTGTCTCAATCTGACATTGATTTACTAAAATCTGAAAAGAAAAGTGGCAAACAAAAATTGTACCTAAATTTGACCACTTCTGAACTTAAGAAAAAGGACAAAACTAATTATTAATATAAGTGAGTTTGAGATCATATATTGATCCTAAAATCTTAATGCAATAGGTTTATGAACTTTATAACTTATACTCCCTCCGGCTCGAATTATAAGCAACAAAAAACATCATTCTCTTGGTTTAAAATATAAGCAAAATCAACTAACTTTATTAAATTTTGTTTCATTCCCAATGTCACTTTCCTAAAACATCTCTAGAAAATTGTAATCTTAATTTATTTTTGTTTCAATCCCAATACTACTTTCCTAAAATACCTCTATTTTTTATAAATTTGAGAAAATTAAATATAATCAACTAACCTCCTTAATAAACGTAAAAGTGGTTGAATTTGTTTATAATTCAAGTCGGAGGGAGTATATACTATAACTTAACCATTATTATTCGATGTGAGACTTCTTTAATCACACAATTCACACCTAAAATCCTAACATCTTTCAACATAATCATCATCACTCTTTACCACTGCACTCACTATTCTTTGCTGCATGCAGCCATAACTACACCTCCCATTGCCAGAGGCGGTAGGAACAAGAGAGTTTTCCTACGGTGGATGAATTTGTTTTGATTTACCGAGGTTTAAAATAAAACTAGTAAGCAAGCCCGTGCGATGCACGGGCGAAAGACGGTGCATGATATTTATATTCATATAGTAGATAGAAGAAATTGCATAATAAAGAATTAATAAGTGAACTTGTATAGATATTGATATATAGTAGAAAGTAAAAATTTTATCACGCTATTGTAAAATGGAAGAAATAATTTACAAAAAAGTCATAAATTATTGACCTTTCTCCTAAGTAAATTAGAAAATGATGTGTCTATTATTATTTGTAGGTCTCAAACCCGTGCATCATACGAAAGCAATAAGTTTTTTTTACTAAGACGGACTCAAACTCCTATTTATCCTAAAGATAAAATCCTGGCCCTAATTAAATATCAAATCAAATCAGAGAATATAAATATGAAAGAAATCCTAAGAGATCATCTAAGATTACAATAATAATATTATAGGATATTCTCCATATATTCTAACACTTATGTGACTTTTTCGAGTGTCCATTGTTCAGGTTGCCTGGGAAGGTCTTATTGATGCTCTACTTCACTGTCCAATATTAGCTCCTGAGAAAAATACACCAGTTGAGGAGAATTTTCTCCAGAAACAACATTCACTGGGAAGGAATAGTTTTGATGTGCAATCCAATGGATTTTGAAAAAGCATAAAGCTAATAATGACGCCACTGATTGGCATCATGTCTACTAAATGTGATGTATCTGTTCAGTCATCCTGCTTAAACACATGGTGTTATTTGCTTCATAAGCTTGATACCTCCATCAACGAACCATCATTAGAATTTGTTGATTTGTTAGATTATTTCCATGATTTTTTATTTTTGTAATTTTTAATCATTTTTTTAATACAAATGAAGCATTTTAAATAATTTTTTTTTAGTTTTCTTAACTTCAATCCTAAAAACCCATAATCTTTTATTTTTTCAAGATAATAAAGTTTATCCCTTTTTAAATTCATATTCTCAACCCAAGATTATTAAAAACTCTTTTTTTTAACAATTTTCGTAACTTATGCTTAAATGCATAACAAAAACCATTAATTAATAATAATTAACTTGAAAATATTCCTTAAAAGTTGTAAATATTTTTCACATATTTGTCTTCTCAATGCCATTAATTTTGATCTTAAATGTTGGAGATATTTATCTCCTATTTGTCTTTTCAATAATCCCATTAATTTCCGTATTAAATATTATAGATATTTCTCTCCTATTTGTCTTCCCAATAATCTCATTAATTTTGGTTTTCTCAATGCCATTAATTTCAGTCTTCTCAATGATCCCATTAAGTTCTCTTCTATTAGAAATTTATCTTCTATTAATTAATGAATCACACCTTATTTTCATACTTTTAGTAACTAATTAGTAATTGATTTTTTTTTCTATTAGTAATTGATTTTTTTTGTTTATGGTAACTGATTTGTATGAAAAAAAATATTGAATAAAAAAACCTAAAAAACCAAAAGCTAAGAAACTAAAAATATATATGTTAATCTTCGATCATAATAACTACCTAATATATTTCTCTATGTTTTTTTTGTTTGAAAAAGATTTGAATCAGATATTGAATAAAATAATTACATTCAAAAGAATAATATAATACCTAAAATTGAAATTTTTTAATGGAATGCAAATTTTCGTAACTTATGCATCAATGCATAACAAAAACCATTAACTAATAATAATCAACTTGAAAATATTCCTTAAATGTTGTAAATATTTCTCACCTATTTGTCTTCTTAATGATCCCATTAATTTCGGTCTTCTCAATGCCATTAATTTCGATCTTAAATGTTGGAGATATTTCTCTCCTATTTGTCTTATCAATAATCCCATTAATTTCGGTATTAAATATTGTAAATATTTCTCTCCTATTTGTCTTCCCAATAATTCCATTAATTTCGGTATTAAATATTGTAAATATTTCTCTCCTATTTGTCTTCCCAATAATCCCATTAATTTTGGCCTTCTCAATACCATTAATTTCGGTCTTCTCAATACCATTAATTGAAATCAGAATTACATTCTACTTTGTGTGTAACTTCGTTAGTTTTGAAGGCAATTATAAAGTTATGAAATGAAAAGTTTTTTGTCATCAAAGCACTGTGTATTGATTGTGCAGAGTTTAGTGAAACGTGCGTAGTGCTTTTTCAAGGCATTTATAACCCTGCCGACAAAACTATTAAAACTACGTGGTAATAATTCAGAATTGAAAGGTCTCATAACAATTGGTTTTAATAATTATTATTATTATTATTATATAATTATATATTCTGAATCGATATTACAACTTTTTGTTTCTTACTTTATTAAGTAACGTTTTAATAATAATAATAATAATATAATATAATATAATTATTTTGAATCCATAAGAAACTTTTCGTTTCTAACTTTATTAAATACATCCGAATCACAATGCAAACATAATTTTCATAAAGTATTTTATTATATATTTATATGAAATTTAAAAGTACTCAAAACATTTATGATACTGTAACAAACACAACAGCAATACTAATACTGAAAATGTAATGAACCAAGGTGTAACACAAAACAAAAAAACTACTAAAAACAGAGAATATTTATACCAGGCATATGGTTATTTTGAACTTCAGTTGACCAAAAATGTTTTTCCTTTAATTGCCATAATGAAGTACTCTGATCCTTCCTTACTTGACAGAGAATCTAGAAATTTACATTTTGAGATTAGCAGTTTACTATAATTTAAGATTGAAATTCAATATTTCCTACTACAGCAAATACAGACACATTCTCCTCGTTATCTGAATTAACAAAAAAAATTAATTAACATATTTCAATATTTTTCTATCATATTTCACAATCATAGTTGTAGACCGTCTGTCATGCTTCTTACCGTTTTGATTACAGAACTGTTGGTCTATTTTTCTTTCTTTCGAATCTCGACCATTTTTCTGATCTAAAATTTCAGGGTATGAAACTTGGTTTCGTTTCCTACTCGAGGAGCACTCTGGCAATATAATAGAACAAATTCAACATCAATACTCATACTGGAAATGTAATGAACAAATGTGTAAAAACAAAAAAAATTAAAAAAACAGAGTATATTTATTCCAGGCACATGGATATTTTGAACTTCAGTTGACCAAAAATGCTTTTCATTTGATTGCCACACTGTATTACTCTGTTCCTTAGATGGAATTACAGTGACATTCTCAAAATCTTTGGAAAGCAACCTTACAAATTGATTTTCATCACTCTCAAACATACTTCTCAAACGCGCTCAACTTGAATTAATAGTATTAGTAATATTAGAAAGTGCACTTTATCCTTCACTTGATTTAACATACTTTTCACCTGCAAAAATTGGATAATACGAAACTCAATAACAAATTCAATTTGATTTTTATGCTTAGAAATACCAAAATACCAAAAACGCTCATCTCATTACCTTGATCAGCAGCTTCTTCCAAAGAGAAATATTTAGAACTGGAAGAAGTTTTCTTTCTCAAAACTGTACGACCGGGTTGAAGCCTCCGCATCGAATTTGGAGTAAAAACATTAACTGAAATCCAAATGTAAACTAAATTTACAATCCAAATACAGAAAGGACTTAAAATACATATTAGGATATAATTGTTCACCTGATTTAGCAGTCAAAACAGAATTGCATGACTTCCCTCCAGAACTTTCAAAAGGCACCTTATCTAAAAAGATGGTAAACAATGGTGGTAAATGATAAACAATTTCTAAAGCAAATACAAACATACAATCGATAACCATGTAAGTATGTAAACCTAAAAATGAAAAAAAATTCAAAGATTTCGAAATGAATTAAGTTCCTTTACCTTTTTCCAGTAATTCTTCCAGCAATATTAGGATTTTCTTATTGAGAATGGACATTTTGAAATTCACATGACGAAAATTGTCTCTCGTTTGATTGCAATCCTGAAGCATTCTGTTCCTTACCATTCTCCTTACCTTTTTCCATTCTCTCGTTTGATTGGGAAATCGCAAATCCTGTTTCTTACCATTCTCATTTGTGAATTGTTGCTCTCTTTTTATACTTTTGAATCTCGACCAACTGTCAAGTCTATCACTTGAGGGTCTGAAACCTGGCTTCTTTTTCTACTAAAGGAGCACTCTGCAAAATATAATACATTAACTAATTATTGAGAATGTAACGAAAAAAAACAACTATACTAAAAATGTAAAGAACTCTGCAAAATGCTCTTTATTTGATTGGCATAATAAATTACTCAGTTCCTTACGGATAGGAATGACATTGATATTCTCAAAATCATTGGAAAGCATCCTTACAGTTTGATTTTCATCATTGTCAAACATACTTCTCAACCGGATTCGACTTGAATTAATAGTATTAGTTATGTCAGATAGTGCACTTTGTCCTTGACTTGATTCAAAAAACTTTTCACCTGCGAAAATTGGAAAATACATAGCTCAGACTTTTAAATACTAAATCTTAATTAACCATTCAACTTGTTTTTTTGCTTATTAATAACAAAATACCAAAAACGTTCAAATCATTTCCTTCACCAGCGGCTTGTTGTTCAAAGAAACCTAAGGAACTATTTGAAGATTTTTTTTATCAAAACTGTTCGACCAGGTTGTAGCCTCCTCATCAAATTTGGAGTAATGCTTTTACCTGATATCAAAATGTTGAATAAAAACGCATTACAAATAGTTAAAGGACTGAAAGTACAAAACATGATAGATTGGTTGACCTGATTTAGATGTCAGAACCGATTTCGAAGAGCTTCCTCCAGAAGTTTCAACATGCATCAACTCATTTCCAGAATTGGTTAAATGTAATAATATTAAATCAAATCATATGATCAACTCTAGAATTGGTTAGTTTCCCATTTTCTAACACCAATTTCCAAAATGTAAGAATGCTTACTAAAATAACTAAATCTAAATGCATCTTTAATCATCAGCACAATAGTAGCAACTATGGCACAACAACACAATGGGACATCTAACTATGCAAATAAAATTCCTTTCTTTATTCACTCATTTCCAGATCTTCTCTTTCTCTCTCTTACTCTCTGAGATCCCAAATAGAACAAAGGCAAAAAATGAACTAAAATCTCTCATAATCAAATGCTTAATTGCTTTGTCCAAATAGTGCACTGCAATTGCTGAAATAAATATTATATAAATTTCCCATGCACAAATATAACACCAATTTTGTAATTAAAACCTTTAGCATCAAAAGCCCTAAATGAGAGATTCTCAAAACCCTTAAAATCCGAAGTACTTAAAAATCAAATTAAAGAACACTCTAAAATGCCCAAAGCATGAGGATTAAGAATATTTAGTCAATTTTTTAAAAGAACAAACCAAATATTATTAATATCACATCCCAAAATTATAACAACTTCAAACAAAATTGAAAACGGATGGGTTGAAGTTAGATTCACCTAAAGTGGTAGTTAGGAAAGTTGGAGAGGAGTATGAGACGAAGAAAATGGTGGCAGCCACTTCGAAAATCGTCGACTTCGCGGTGACGACTTGGCGGTGGCCGACGTGATTCATGGCGCTGCGATCAGGAGGGCCGTGCAACCAAAACCCCGGCCTCGGTGGTGCGAACGCGGGTGGCTCGGCGGCGGCAGTGACAGTTCTGCTCTCTTCTTGCCTCGTCTTGTCACGCTCTATAACACTTATGAAGGCTTTGATGAGTTTTGTTGGATGTTTCTATGTAAAGAAAATTAATGGATGGTTATGGAGTTGGAGAAATAAAGAAGATGAAGATGAAAGAGTTTTGTAGAATATTTTGTTTTGGGAGTTGGAGAACGTGTTTTTCTTTTTTGTTTTGGGGCATGTGTTGCCTTTTTTTTTTTGGGTTTGTGCTGTGAATAATATTTATGAGGATTCTTTCAATTTAAGAGAGGAAAACATAGACATTGGGCCAAGTAAATGCTTTGGGGCCCGAATTGAAATATGACCCTTTGCATTCTATGTAGTTGAAAAATTAATTACTGTAATTAAGAGATGTTTAGGAGGGAAATCTGTATCCTTATGGGTTAATCCCATTTGGATTTATATATAGTATAGACTAAAAAAAAGTTCACATAAGACAGTCTTGTTAATAGCTGCAGGAACATTTAGAATTTCCACTTCTCCATGTAAATTTGATTAGTGGGCTAGGTACAAGACCCAATAACAATAGGCCCAAAACCATTGAGCGAGTGAATGAACGAAGGGTGCAGAAGTGTGCCACCACTCTCTCTCTCTCTCTTACACTCTACTTCTTCTTCTTCTTCTCTCTCTATCTTCGCCTGCCTCTGAATAGTGTACTGTTGAATCCCAAATAAAACAAAACAAAAAAAATGTTAGCTCGAATCGCCGGTAATCGCATCAATCAGATCCGCCACCTTCAGGTTCCTTCCTTTTTATTTCTTCTTCTTATTCTCTCTCTCTCATTCCTCCCTTCCCTTCTAATGGAATTGTATTGTATTGTGTTTCAGGCAACATCGAAGAGGGCTTTCTCAACCGCTCTCAACTACGTATGTCTCTCTCTCTATTTCTATTTCTATTTCCATTTAATGAATAAATGATTTTTATTTTTATTTTTATTTTTATTTTTATTTTTATTTTTATTGAATGAATGAATGAATGAATGAATGAATGCAGCACCTTGACTCTCCGGACAATAAACCAGACCTTCCTTGGGAATTCTCCGATGCCAACAAATCCAAGGTACTCTCTCATTCTTCAATCTTCAATCTTCAATCTTCAATCTTCTCTTCTCATCTGCCTACCTTACCATTTAATTTAATTTAATGTAGCACTTGGAACTTTGCCTGATTTATATTATTCATTCATTCAATATTGCTTTCGTATTGGAGGGAGGGAGGGAGGGGTTATGCTATTTTAGTTGTATTACGGTAAATATATATATATGACTGACTCACTTCCTACCTACAAAATTTGGTACTGCGCATCAAAACTCTTCAAAGGGTGGGGTTTACCGTGTTGGAACTTGTCGCAGTGTTCATTTTGCCCCCACCATTACACTTTTGCATAACTCTGCCTCACTACCTTTATAGGGTTGATCCATCCTTGATTTGATATAGTACATAGAGATCTCAAGTTCTCAACTCACTAAATCATCTAAGGGTACTAGACACATCCTTACTTGCTACTTTAGATGCCAAACTCCTTTTCCTTGTGCATGATGATACTGCTTTCCTTTCCTGATTAGTGATGTCTTATTGATTAGTCCCTTCATTATGCTTCTAGTGTTATGGATTGTTAATTTAGTATGGACATTGTGCGTATGATCTTGCAGGGAGTGACCTCAGCCTCCCTCCCTTTCTTCAAAGCTAGCAAAACAATGCTTTCCCTCACTTCAACTCTCCACAAAGCTCCAAGACCCTTTCACCCTCTCACCTTCTTCTTCACCCATTCCCAAACCCTTTCACCTTCTTCCATTTCCAAACGCACCCTCACCACCCAATCCAACAATGATCCCCATTCTCTCGATCACGAAACCGTTCGAGAAACCCTCATCTCTTTCAACAATGATTGGAAGCGAGCTCTCGAGTTCTTCAACTGGGTCGAAGGCACCCAACAACCAAACAGAAGCAACAGCAACTGCTTCCATCACTCCACCGACACCTTCAACCACATGCTCGACATCCTTGGCAAGTTCTTCGAGTTCAACCTTTGCTGGAACCTCATTCATCGTATGAAACAAAACCCTTGTTCCTTCCCCGACCACACCACTTTTCGTGTTATGTTCAAGCGTTATGTCTCTGCCCATGAAGTTAATGAAGCCATTGACACTTTCCAGCGCTTGGAAGAGTTCAATTTGAAGGATATGACTTCCTTCTGTAACCTCATTGATGCGCTATGCGAGTATAAGCATGTTATTGAAGCTCAAGATTTGATTTTTGGCAAGAGTAAAATCATGGGTTTTGAAGCTCAAGATTTGATTTTTGGGGAGAGTAAAATCATCGGTAGTCATCAAGATTGGATTTTTAGGGAGAATGAAATCATGGGTAGTCATCAAAATTTGAATTTTAGGAAGAATAAAATCATAGGTAGTGATCAAAATTTGATTTTTGGGGAGAATAAAAACATGGGTAGTGTTCAAAATTTTATTTTTGGGGAGAATAAGGTTGTTGGCAATGATGGGGTTGAGAATATTGATACTAAGATTTGCAACATGGTTCTTCGAGGGTGGTACAAATTGGGGTGGTGGAGGAAGTGTAGGGAGTTTTGGGAGGAGATGGATAGAAGAGGGGTTCATAAGTCTCTTCATTCTTTTTCAATTTATATGGATATTATGTGCAAAAGTGGGAAGCCTTGGAAGGCTGTGAAATTGTATAAGGAGGTGAAGAACAAAGGTATCAAATTGGATGTGGTAGTTTATAACATTGTCATTAAAGCCATCGGTCTTTCGCAAGGCGTTGATTCTTCGGTTAGGGTCTACCGTGAAATGAAGGAGTTGGGGCTGAAACCTACTATTGTGACTTATAACACAATCATAAGGCTTTTGTGTGATAGCTATAGATATAAGGAGGCACTTGGGTTGCTTCACACGATGCGTAAGAATGGTTGTCATCCTAACACGATGTCATATCATTGCTTTTTTGCTTCCTTGGAGAAGCCTAAGGAGATACTTGCTTTGTTTGATAGGATGATTGAAAGTGGAGTTCGGCCAATTATGGATACCTATGTCATGCTCATGAAGAAGTTCGGGAGGTGGGGTTTTCTCCGGCTGGTTTTTTTGGTGTGGAATAGAATGGAAGAACTTGGTTGTAGTCCAGATGCTTCTGCTTACAATGCTTTGATAGATGCTCTTGTGGAAAAGGGGTTGATAGATATGGCTAGGAAGTACGATGAAGAGATGTTAGCAAAAGGACTTTCATCGAAGCCTCGGAAAGAGTTGGGAACAAAGCTGGTGGAAGAAGAACGTGCTGATGAATATGAATAGTTGTGTTGTTCAAACCAGTTATATTTGTTATGTCCATGATGATTATGCAGGCATACAGACACAAGTCTTGGCCATTCAAAAGAGATACCGAGATGATATCAGGTTGCTGCTTCATTGAGTTAATAGTCTAATATGCTTGATTTGATAAAGTACACAGAGATCTCAACCCACTAAATGATCTAAGGGTAGACACATCCTTGCTACTTTAGAGGCAAACTCCTTTTCCTTGTGCATGATGATACTGCTTTCTTGATTAGTGGAGTTCAACATGTAGATTTTAAAGCTTCTACTTATTATTGCTGAAAATATTGTTAACTGCGCAAGTATGAGTATACTAATATAGTGATGTCTTATTGATTAGTTCCTTCATTATGCTTCTACTGTTATGGATTGTTAATTTAGTATGGACATTGTGCTTATGATCTTTTTGTTGCTTAGTACATAATTACAGAAGTTCTAATGATTTTCATCTGCGCTAAACCCAGGTTAAGGAGATTTTATCTCACTATCCATCCAACTACAAGCAATCTGCAGTGATCCCTCTGCTGGATCTTGCTCAGCAACAGCATGGGGGTTGGCTCCCTGTTTCTGCAATGAATGCGGTATGTTGGTCTCTTGCTTGAAAGATTCTCCCTTGCATGTCTAGATACATGTCAAGTATTTCTATAAACTCATCCAAGGACCATGATTCTCTGATGTACCCATGAGAGACAAAGAAGGTGATCCTCATTGGGTTTCAAGTTAATGAACTGGATTTTTATGGTAAATCGAAGATTTCCATTATGCATTCTGTAGAGGATTTCTGTGATTTGATGATGGTTCTACAAGTCACCTAAATAATTAAATTCTTGTAATTACCGATTATTGCCAATAATGTAGTTACCTAATAAATTTCCAGTAAAGATGGTCCTTTTAAAATTATTGCTCAGGTTGTTAGCATGAAGCCTTTTGTGCTTACGATAATTTGTGATATACTTTCTTCTTGTGGCATAAATTAAAATCTATGCAGGCAAGTAGGTTTGAATGTTGATGTTTGTAATTCTTTTATTGAGTTTTACTTATAGCTTCCTATTGTAATGGCTCAGCAGTTTAAACTTTAAACCCCAAATTAACATAATTTTTCCAAAGTCCAAACTGAATTTTAAAATTTTTAAACATGCAGGAAGTTATTCAAATGCTTTATTAATAAATGTTTTTGTGAATTATTCAGGTGGCCAAGGTTGTGGAGGTTCCTCCTATTCGGGTGTATGAGGTTGCCACATTTTACTCTATGTTCAATCGAAATAAGGTGAAATTCATACCATCTTTGTTGCTCACTTTTTTGCCAATCCACTTTAATGCAGTTCAAAGCTTATCTTATTCACCTTGCTTTAAGTTTTCAGGTTGGGAAATACCATCTTTTGGTTTGTGGAACAACACCTTGTATGATTCGAGGTTCACGAGGAATAGAAGAAACTTTATTGAAACACTTGGGAGTGAAACGCAATGGTTTGTTAACCTGTCTTGATTTCTCCCATTACCTCTTTGATAAATTGGAACTTCACGCATTTATTAAGATTTAGTTTCTTTTACATCTGATTTGCAGAAGTAACGCAAGATGGATTGTTTTCTGTTGGAGAAATGGAATGCATGGTGTGTATTTTCTCTGAACGATATCTTATCTTAATTTTAGCATGTTCCTTGTCTTCAGAGTTGTAGTCTTGCTTGATTTGCACATTCTCGGTGATTATTTACAGTGGGAAAAAATTACATGAAGCACAAAACTTGGCTGTGTGTTTGACATTGTTGTGGTACCTTTGAATATCTCTGATACTAATATGGACTTTATAACTATTTGTATTGAACCTTTTTCATTAATATTAAGTTATCCAAATTAAAAAAAAAAATTAAGTTATCCAAATAACCCCTGGGATTGATAGCAGAAGAAACACCAAAACATAGTTTATGAGAGATTAATATCTAACTGAGATGAATTGTTTGTTATTTAGAGGTCAAAAATATGGTTCCAGTAATGATGAGAGACAGAGAGGTGCATGCTTGACTTCTGTTTTCACAAGTCCAGACACAATTACAGACCTATCTGCAGTCTAGACTCTAGAGGAGTGACATCCTGATGTTTGTGATTTTGTTGCTGATTATGATAGGATCATATGCTATCAGATCATGCATGATTGAAGTTGATTTTGTTATGCAGGGATGCTGCGTGAATGCTCCTATGATTACAGTGGCTGATTATTCAAATGGTTCGGAAGGATATACTTACAATTACTATGTAGGTCTTTCCTCCTTTATTTTTTTCTTTTTCTTTTTTTTTCCTACCGGGCAGAGTCGGGATTACTGTGTTTGTACTTCTGAAACACTTTTGATGTCTTACTGTTGGTGATTCCAGGAAGATGTAACCCCAGAGAGAGTAGTTGAGATAGTAGAAAGTCTGAGAAGGGGTGAGAAGCCACCGGTAAGAAGATTGGCCATGATCTCTATTTCTTTGTGATGAATGCTAGCAACATACTCTCCTTAATACTGTTTTTAACTCGCTCTGTCATTGGGTTGATTTCATGTGAGGCCCACTAAAATAGAGTCAGACATATGTCACATGAAACCAAAAACCAATGGTAAAGTATGTTGAAGGAAGTATTCAAAAGAGTGTTTCTAGCATTTCTCTCTTGTTGTTACAAACTTACACATGCTCTGAATATGAACTTATTTGTATTTAGCATGGCACACAAAATCCAAATCGGATTAGGAGTGGACCTGAAGGAGGGAACACTACTTTGTTAGGTGAGCCAAAGCCTCCTCCATGCCGCGACCTTGATGCTTGCTGAAGTATGAGAGTTTTTTTGTCTGCAATAATGTAAGACTTGCTGGACTTGCAGCTTGTCTGAATCGGGACATTGTCAAATTGTTAGATGTTAAGTCGGTTTTTGTATGGACCAGCCAACCATGATTCATGGCTTCCGTTAAAAAAAGTATATGTTCCATAAAATGCCATAAATCTCTTGGCGTGTTTATTACTCTATTGTTTGTCAGTTATCTATGCATTTCTGTACTCTTTCTTGTACATCATCGTGAATGAAATTTGAGATTACGATTTCATTGAATAATTTTAGCTTAGCAAGTGAATTACATTGGTATGCGATATCAATGTTTCTGGTTCGTGTCAAGATAACATATCCTGTCTTTCAATGTGTCACAACCTCGTGTCATGGAATTCTGAATGATCAAATGATTTAATTATTCAATTATTGAAAATGAGATGATATTTTTTTACCAATCAAAATTCATAAAACAAAATTGCGATACAATTGTCAGATGCCAGGATGAGACAATGATGTTATCCTCAGTTATTGACTTTCAAGTTGCAGGTTTGTTCAATGCTTATGCTACACAGGCTTTCCTTGATAAAAGATTGTTCTGTAGAATGAAGTTTTATGCAAGTCCTTGGTAGGACCGAACATAAACATAGGAAAATAAAGTTTTCAAATTACAGTCATTTTTGGTAGCTTGCTTCTTTCTTTAGTTTCTGATATCACGAAGGTTACATACTCAATGCCATTGTCCTTATCATGTGAACCATTTAAGACTATCTTTTCTATCGAGAAAGTCGGCATTTAAAAAGATTCCATAAATAACTAAGATAGACATGTGCTTCGTTCAAAAAAAAAAAAAGATAGACATGTGCCTATAAAAAAAAAAAAAACTAAGATAGACATGTGCCCGTTCAACATAGGTGAAGTAAGGATACATCATATTCAAGGTTCTATCTCAAATCAGGCAATGGGAACCGTAGTCATTAAGTGTTTGAATAATATTAAGGAGAATGAAGCAAAGCAATGTGAGACTTCTAAAATGCTATTCCACAAAAGCTTGGCGCACAACAGAAACCTGAAAGAGTTGGACTCTGACTTTGATATCATATTTAATGTTTCATCTCAAAAGCAATCGGTAATAAGAAAAGTAGTCCAACAAGTATTTAAATCATAAAGAGAGTGAAACAGACGATACAAAACTTCCAACAATAAAAAAAAAAAATCCTTTATTTCTTGTTATAAGGTACTCCCTATGGTTTTAAATGTTAATTCTTTTGGCTAAAAACTTCGTCTTTTAAGAAAGTGAGTTAGTATTGTTGTTGACATTAAAAATGTAAATATTTGATATACTTTTTAACACTAGCCCTTAATTATTATTCAGCCTCTAAAAAATGTTGAATAAATATAAATATTTGTGAAAAAGAATTAATTAATGTCATTGTAAATTGAAAATGAAACTTAAGACTTTTTTTTTCCAAATAAGATTTACATTTAAAATCGATGAAGTACTATTTAGATAATTTTGGCTTACTTTTTACAAGCCACTTTATATATTTCTCTTATGTGCCCCATTAAAAAACTCCTTTAGTAAAAAAAACTAAGGCAACACTATTTCTTTACTCTCTTAAGTTATTTATTTGTTTTAAAGTAGTCTTTTAATTTTTTTTTGTTGAAAGCGCTCTCAAGTTTACATCGATTAGCACGGTTGATCCTTCCATCGAATTTTCCGTTTCCAGTCATCTCCAACAAAGCTATGTTTTTTCGTCAATATTTTTCGGTAAAACTCCATTTTTTTTAGCAAATATATTTTATCTTTAACTCACCCTTATCTCCAACCCCACTAATTCCATCACACCACCTTCTCGACATGGCCGAGAATGGTGACACCATTGGTGGCCCAATCTAAACGTTTGTTGGCAGAAAATGAGCGAAGAAGAAAAAAAGGATAGAACTTCATACCCAAAGAAATGATGTCGGTCGGAAATCCCATCGTGAAAGATGGTTGGAAACGAAAAAATTAATAAAAGGAACAACCAAATAAATTTGATGAACTAATTTCTAACCAAATTTATTTTGAGAAATTACTTTTCAAACAAATAAATAATGACAAATGCTAACAAGTGTCTTAGTGAACTTGTTAACAAGTTATTAAAACTTATATTTTTTTGGATTTTCGAGAGATAGAATGATGTACACTTATGATTATTTTTCTTATTATAATAACGTTAACAAATACCATATCCATAAATAATTCGCCAAAACAAAACAAAAACAGTGTAGCCAAAAACCAAACTATACTACCATAGGCATAGGGATTATGTTTTCATACACAACAACCATTTTGCTATTTAAAAAGTGATGTAGGAAAATGGATGGTAAATTTACAAGAGTTGAAAAATATGTAAAGGAAATATACTAATTGAGGAAAGAGATAACAAAATTAACATGAAACTTTCCGTCTAACAATTTAATGTGTTTCGAGTAAGTCGATGATGACAAAGACAAATACCCCCACGTGTTCTATATATCTGAACTTCTGAACTCAACCTCAACCAAACGAACACACTTCTTCAATTTACTCTCTCTCTCTCTCTCTCTCTCTCTCTCTCTCTCTCTCTCTCTCTCTTCTTTCTCATCAAAAATTCATTCTTTAAATCAAAAGCTCCCACAATTTGTGGCCACAAAGGTTTCTTCTTCCACCTGTTATATATGTATATATTATTTTTGATATTGGTTTATTTATATTGATTACAGTGTTTTTTCTTTTCTTTTTTGTTCATTGAAGATTAAATTATTGTTTCAAGTGATGGGAAGTGCATCATCTATGCTAACTCAATATGACATTGAGGAAGTGCAAGAACACTGCAATAACTTATGTGGGGCCCCCATCTCCTTCCTTATCATTATTTCAATCCTATGTCTTGTTTGTTATGTGGGTAAACATAAAGATCTGATTTTGATTTTGTTTGTGGTCTAATCAATTGGAATCAAAATTACTACTGCACACAGTTTCTCAGCAGGAAATAGTGTGCTTGTATCAAAGGTTTTGTCAGCTTGACCGCAATGCTAAAGGGTTCATTTCAGCTGATGAGTTTTTGTCTGTCCCTGAGTTTGCAATGAATCCACTCTCTCAGGTAGGTACACTAAATCATGCCACCCATTTTCCATTCCCATAATTTATTTAAATTTTTGTTTTGTTAGAGTATATTCTTATTTATATGTGTGATACTTATTTTCAAATCGGTCCCTATACTTCGAAAAATTTTCACTTCAGTCCGTAGGTATGCAATTATTTTCAATTTGGTGATATTATTAGTGATCTCCATTTGGTGTAATCAAAGTATAGGGACTAAATTGAAAATAAATGTCATGTATAAGGATTAAAGTGAAAATGATTGTCACATTGGGTCCATAACTCCATATAATTCCTTCACTCTTGAACAATTTACATAATAAACTGCTAGAACCAGATTGACAATAATTATATAAGTAGAAACTTTTTTTTTTTTTTTTTTTTGCATAAGGACTATGTGAAAACAAGTGTCAATTGTAGAGATCAAATGTATAGTTTAACCTAGTTGGTTTTTTAGAGCTTATGCCATTACTATATGTATAACATGATGTGTGTGTGATATAGTACTCCCTCCGTCCCAAAAAGTTAGTAAATTTTTCAAAATTTAATAAATATAAGGGAACATGCTTTTAATGCATTGTCCCCCAAATCAACCAATTACCAAAGCAAATATTTATTGCATGTTTTCTTAATTAACCAATCAGAGACTATACAATACAATTTTAATTTTTTTAATTCACTATTTTAACTTCAATTTGGGACAAAAAATTTCTATGTTTTTTACTAACTTTATAGGACGAGGGAGTAGTATTTTTTAATATTTGATGGATTATTATGATACTTATTTGCAGAGGCTGCTGAAGATGGTGGATGGTTTGAATTTTAAAGATTTTGTGGCCTTCTTATCTGCATTCAGTGCTAAAGCTAATGCGCACCAGAAAATAGAACGTATGTGTCAGTTATATAGCAGAGATTATTTATTCTTCTCAGAAGTTGTTTTTATCATTAGCAGACAAAATTTTGGGGGTTAGAAGATGTAATTGTAGGTTAGGGATTGCTTGTTTTCATATCAATGCTGAATTTTCTCAAATTTATATTGCAAATAATATGCTTGTTAAAGTTGTTATTATTCCATTGGTTCAGAATTTATAAATTTATATCAATAGTGTTGTTCGTTAGAACGTAATTCTTATGGCATAATTAGATTTCTCTGTAGTAGGATCCAACCCTAGGCTATGGAACTTATAAAGTAGAAGATTTCAATGCCATTCTAGAGAGTGTATTTCCGAATGCATGATAGCTGCAGCAATTAAGTTGATTAAAACAGTTATGAATTGGTTATGCAAATGGGAAGTTCAAACGGTTTGAATTATTCAATGGTTTTCATCCTTTAAAGAGGGATTTCTTCGTGGGGAAGGGTCAGAAGAGATGTGCTATATTTCTTTCATAATGGTTTATGATACCATCTTCTACTACTGACTTGGATGTACTCTATTCCTTGTTCTAAAAGTTACACTAGTAACTTGTAAATGGATTTGGCATTGTGTGGTTGCTTTTAATGCAGGTTCTTTTGGTTACTAGTTTTTCTCTGTTGCAGTTATTTTCAAAGTTTATGATTCAGACCATAATGGAAAGGTGTCTTTCAAAGATATGCTAGATGTGCTAAAAGATTTGTCAGGTTCATTCATTTCCGATGAACAGAGAGAGGTATAACTGAAGTTCAAAGATCTATACACTTCCTAGTATCGCTTAATCGTGAATTAGTTTTACTCTGAAGTACTAGATAAAAAAAATAGGGTTTTTTTTTTTTTTTTTTTTTTTTCATTATGGCGCATCTTGTTACTGGTTTGATATCTCCATTTTAAGTTAAGTATGGTGACGTCTAATTTCAGTATCATCAGGCTTCCATAAGATTAGTATATTGGTCATCTATTCGATGCATGATGCGTCCATGCTTCATAATGTAAACTGGTTTGTTAGGGTGTGTTTGTTTCAGAATCGAAATAATCCGATTATCAGGTAATCTTAATGTCCAAAAGTCCAGCTTCAATAATTCACTGTTTTTTCACCCAAAAACGGCTGTAGCAAACAGCTTATGCTGTTGCCAAGCACTTTCAAGACTCTGCACAATATCTCTTTGGAGCAGCAGCAACTATTTTTCTCAGAAATAATTCGAGCCAAGCACCCTCTTAGTTTTGATTTGTTGGTCTTGTTTCTTTTGCATGTTGTCCAAATTGGTAGGATGCGTAAATTGTACCGGTTAAATTTATGTAGTTTTTGTGCGATCCAGTTTGTTTCTTCTTTTGTTGTTGAGAAAAACCTCTTGGCACAACGGTAAGGTTGCTGATTTGTGACATGGAGGTCACGAGTTCAAATCTTGGAAATAGCCTCTCCGTTTAAGGCTGCATACATATAACCCTCCCAATATCACACTAGGTCGGAGCCTCGTGCACCAGGCCTCTCCCTTTTTTATTTATTTCAGCTCACAAGAAGACTGCATGAATGTTTTTTGTTTCCTTACACCTTTTTGGTTATGCCGGTATTGTTATATTGAGGCTTAACTGGTGCTTGACTAATTTTATTCTCCATTCTTTGAATTACAGGAAGTCCTGAGCCTAGTTCTCAAAGAAGCAGGATACACAAAAGACTCCTACTTAACATTGGATGACTTCATTAAGGTCAGTATATTTGGTTATATATTTCTTCTGGACAGCTCTTAAATTTGATATCAACCTTGCCTATGTTGTTCTTTATTGCAAAGCCATACATAGCAGGTCCTAAGCCTAGATAAAAGGCAAAAGTTGTGTTAGATAGTCAACAATCAACATAAAAATTTGTTGATTCATCCTTAAGTGGATATCACGAAAAGAAACATTGAAAATTAGCTGAATCGTAGTCTTTTTTCTCTTTCATTCGATATTCCAATTGTTTTTTTTAATCGTATCGTAATTAATTTGTTTACTTACTAGCATGTCAAAGTTGACAGATTGTTCAACATTCGTCCTTCAAATCCATCTGAAACTTAGAAGAGTTGGTTTATTTGGCACCTAAAGAAAGTATAAAAATAAAAAATTAGAAGAAGAAAATGAAGACATTTAGCATTTAGTTAGTTATACATTGAAATCTGATAATGGTCACTAAGAGCTTCTGTTTAGGAGACTATAGTTTCCTCTGTTTCTTGATATGCTTGAAATTCTGATGGTATTTAATTTTATTTGTCACAGGTTCTTGGCCAATCTGACCTGAAAATGGATGTTGAGGTCCCTGTTGATTAAAACTGCCTGCATTTTTTTTCCTGTTTTATTGAAAGATAAAAATTGTAAACTGTGTTCATGGGATTATTGACATTGTAATATATAGTAGTTCATATGGACATGAAAGTGTAAACTACTAACGTCCCTTTTTTTTTTCATGTGATTCTTGTAATACAATTCTCTTCCAGCCACTAGCTTATTTGAGTCAATTTTGGAGCTTGATTCAGTTTAGGAGTCTTATGTTAGCGGGATTAGATTTCTTTGGGCTTGTATTCGATTGTGCATAAAAGAAGTTGATCGTGTTATATTATTCATTTTCTTTAATGTTTGTTTAAGATCAGTTTGAGCTTTACTCTTGTGTCATCAAATCCAATAATTGTTAGTATATTCCTGTGGATTATTGTTCGTATTTTCAGTTTTTTATTTCTTTTCTTGCATCATCGAATCCAAATAATTTCAAGTAAATCCAAGACGAAGTAAAACTTCAAAAACTAGTTATCCACAGGACCCCAACTACATTACGTGAGCAAATAAAATATAAATTTTATAAATGCTTTAAATTTTTTTATGAAAACTTATTCATTATTAGTATATGTTCTAGAGTTGATAATAGGAAAATCCGTTTTTTTAAATAGAAAAGTAGAGATATGTTGCTTCTTGTTGAGAAATCATGTACTATCATCTTAATCAAATCAAGCTCAATAAAATTCTTTCCGTTTTTATCATAGGTTACAAAGACAAAAAATATTATATTTCTTTAAACTTTAAAAAAGAACTTTAATATTACAATTTTACTTTCTGAACTTGCATAAAAAATTTCATAAATATATTATCTCATATTAGTAATGAACAAATAGCAAATAAAAGAAAAAAAAAAACAAACTACCAAGAAATACAAAGTGACTTATAAATAAAATTGAATGGAGTATAAAAGTGATGTGTGTGAAATTTTGCTACTTTATTCATCAATCATTGATTTACAAATTACAAGTGACACATTTTTTTTTTTTGTTGACAGGATTTTAAGCTTATTTTATTAGAAGAATATATCATTGCCCATGGATAAAATATTTTCTCAACTTTTTTTTTTTTAATCTTGATCAACGAAAAATCTCAAAATTATCTTAAGCAAAGTGACTATCCTTCCAATAAAATCAATCTAAAATCTTCCTAATCACAAAGAAAAGTAAAATGTATCATGGTAAGGATGTATTGCGACTTCACCATGGCCACAAAAGTATTACCAGTGTATAAACGGAAAAAGTTTTAGGACCAAAAAACAAATTCTCTTCATTTCATATTTAATACTATTGATTTAGCTTTTTATTTTTGTTTCAAAATAATTGTTTTATGATTCATAGTCTTGGTTAAACTTTATTTCAATTTTATCCTCATTCACAATTATTGTGTTAATTCTACTTTTAGATAACTAATTTCAAGGATTCTCGAAATATTAAACTCATTGTTTCCTAATGCAAAATATAACTCCTTTTTTACCTCCTTTAACAATGTCTAAAAGCAATTATTAACATTTTCCTTAATTTAACTCTTCATATATAGGCAATTACACCATATGGCCAGCAAGCCATGTATGTTAAAGACACCAGTCTTTGGCTGAAAATGGATTATTATCTCTGGGCTTCAACTGATGAAGCTCCAACTCAAGTAGCTGCTGCATCATTAATTGCTGAACCATTCTCAATGGGTGGTGGCACACCCCACTTGCCTTCAGACTCAAGAGGCTCAAAGACATGAACTCCACCATCTGATAGTCCTACAGCAAACTGATTTGGTTCTTGTGGATGTGCAGCAATCACTAGTGCTTGTACATTAGAATTACTGCATAAGAACCAACAAGGTTAGAATACTTAAATAAAAACTTTAAAGTAATTAATGTAACATTTGCCAAAGGTGCATTTGGTGCGTAGACAAAACAAGATGGAACAAAACATAACAGGATAGGATGTTCCGTTATGTTCTGTTCCGAAGGGTCACTTCAAACCCAATGGCCTCCAAAGGAAAATGAAAAGCAATCAAAATGAAAATCGTAGATGAAATTTAAACCATGCAATTTGAAAACGTTTGGAATATTAATCAAACTTCAAAATGAAAACAACATTAATAACAAGGAACAAGTTTTCATATTGTCTTTCAATGAAGGCATTACCTGACACTTGCAGAAAGATAAGCAGAAGGATTGATACGGCACTGCAATCTGAGGTTAGAAGCCCTGAATACACAGACTGTTGCGTCTAAAAAGCTGGCATATATTAGCCGGCAATCGCAAGAGAAAGTTGCATGCGATATTGGCGCTGCAGAATCTCGCGGGAACCACTGCAAAACAAAGCTTCTTACATCGGATAAAAATGAAATTAAAAAGTAAGCATCAGACTAAACTTATCGGACAAACCTGCTTTAGACATTCTAGTTTGGTCGCTTCATAAATGGCAAGCTGAGTTTCATGTACAACCAAGACGTGGATCTGATCCTTATGAAACTGTACGTGAGTTTCCGACTGTGCTGGCAGGGTCCTCCCAGCAGGAAGTTGCAAGTATCTACTTTTCTGATTTTCCCATCCATCAGTATTCCACACACAAACCTGCACAGAAGACAAAGAGATAAATATTCTTAAGATAACTAATGATAAGTGCATTGGCAATAGCATGCTCAAAGGGAACCATAATTGATGAAAACTAGTTGAAGGTTCAAAAGTTTAAGTTCCTTTAACTCAATTTAATCATAGGAAAGACACATTCTGGAAACAATAATTTACCTGAGCATCTGCCCCAGATGAAACAAGCACATTCAACACATTAGAGAAAGCAAGACCAGTTATTCTATTAGTATGACCATTGAGTTTACCTTTTTCCTGCAAGGGAAAAAACTATTCATAAACACCGAATTACTCTAATGAGAAGTAAGTAAGCAGGAGCTTGTTATGGACAACAATGATACCTCATTCTTGCGAACATCGAAAATCAGAATGGAAGAATCATCCATGCCTATAGCCATAACATTATTATCCGGAGGATAGAAAGCAATAAAGGTCGCTGCAGGTGGTGGAGGCATGAAAGTTAACATTGTCTGCACTTAGCCAAAGAAAAGGTTGAATGAAACTGGTTAGTTGCAAATCGAATACGGTCTGGAATAACGACAATTGGTGCTCATAGCTCACCCTGAAAGTCATCATATTGAACAGAGAAATCTTCCCTCCCGATGCTGAAATCACGTAACAATCATTTTTGGAAAGAGCAAAGCAGGGAACAGCATCATCGGCGTTGTTATCGTTAATGTCATTAGTCATCAGGATGCCACTTGACGGTTGCCACAACTGAGGCGGCACACTGGCATTGGCCTACAGGATGAAATATCAACATGAGGAAACAATAAAATTCCTATTCCCCCATTTTATGATTGCAAAATAATATTAAATCTGACAGAAGTAACTTCATGTATTCTCACACCTTGCCAGATGAATTACGGTCACTCTGCTGCCATTTCCAGAGCAAATGAATGGCATTTGAAGCTAATGCCAGAATAGCATTACCTGAATTGGTATAAATCAACCTTGATATCTGTCATAACAAGGATGAAGATAATGAGAAAAACCTTTAGTTTTGGATAAGGCAAAGGGTTACAATTTACAAGGATTAAAAAATGTCACATTCTTTTACCAATTATGGTCCAGAGTTGGGAACTAAAATGACTTATAAAGCTTCATTACATTATCAATATTTTATGCTAAAACACTTCTTAAAAGCAGTTTAATACTTTAATGTGATGTCAAACTTATATAAGGAGCATACACATATGTGTATTGTATATACCAAGCTCTTTTTGTTGTCCAATTAAAAACCAAGTTCCGTGAGAAAGGCAAAGCTTTAATATGTTTTTAGTCCCATGTGAAGTAGGATTTTTTTAATCTTCATCCCTATAAAAAAAATAGGAAAATGTTTGGTTTACTTCGGTATTTGACATCAGAGAGGGACACTTGCTTTTTTGGGTAAAAGGTGGTGGGTCTTGTAAGAAAGAAAAACTGCAGCACCCACCAATTTTTGTCTGCCCATATAGATGTCAAATACTGATGTTTATGTAACAGAGTTGAAAAAAATATTTGTCAAAGTCTGTAAACTAGTTTATTTTGATTTAAGCGTCATGATGATATGACAGGGACAACATGCAGAGACACATATAACCAAATCCAAAAACATTAACACATCACAGAGACCAGTCTAAAACATCAACAAGCAATAGGAACCAAATCCAAAAACAAAAAGACGGCTCTGCAACCGCAATTGAGGATGCAACGTTAAGGTTTTCGGAGCTTCCTAAATTGCATCGTGGCCACAAAAAGCATTTAATTAATTTTTTTCCATAACAATGTTCTTATTTACTCAACATTCAGTCTCAATAATATTATAAGAATAATTTAAAAAAAAGGATATGTTAACAAGTGAATAACCAAACGAGAGCATTTGTTAAAGAATCAAATGTTGTATAAAAGAGTTGGAAAATATGGTTTTCAATGTTCTCGAGATAAGAGAAAATGTAAACTGTCCGCGTAAGACAGCACAGTTGGTGGCTGCAGGGACACTTAGGATTTCCCCCTCCCCAGGTCATGGGTTCTAGTGCCAGACCTCCCATATAAACCAAAAAAAAAGAAAATGCAAACTTATAAATTATAATATTTTTTTTTTAAATTTACGAATTTTAACAAATGCTCTTAACAAGAACTTTTAAAAAAATTAATCTATTGCAACGATTAGTTTTCTTGATGAACTTAAAATTTTTTAAAAATGCCTTTTTTAACTAACCAAGGAAGGGAGGAGGCAGTAGTATGATAATGCAAATGAAATGAAAATCATAGTAGTACCTTGGTTACTCCTGCTACATTATTATTCTGATTAGTCTGTGTTACTAGTTTCAATGATTTGCACTGAGAAGTTTGGTTGATCTCAGTGACCTTCCATATCCCTTCTTCCTTCTCCTGGGAGCCCAAAGAGAGAAGCGCTTCCTTCAGCTCAGAGAAGGAGATCACCTTGTCATCTCCGTTGTCCATAGCAGCAGCAGCAGCAGAAGAAGAAGAGGAGGATCCAACGATCACTTTCATTTGATGATGTCTCTTTCAACTTTCAAACGTTGTTGAAGTGAAAAGAAGTGAGAGTGAGAGTGAAGAGAGTGAGTGAAGTGAGAGAGAGAGAGAGAGGATAAATAAATAAATATCTGAACGCAATCTAGGAACGTGTCGAACAGCCCTTACTTGTCAGTGGGCCCCATCCCATGCTGCTGACCTACCACTTCCTCTGAACTCTTACCCTTCGCTACAAATATAAGCAAAATTAATTAATTTTACGTTTTTTAAATAAGTTAATTGATTGTATTTAATTTTCTCAAATTTATAAAAGAATAGAGTTATTTTAGGATAGTGCATTGGAAATGAAATAAAAATTAAATAAGATAACAATTTTCTAGGGATGTTTTAAGAAAGTGACACTGGGAATAAAATAAAATATAAAAAAGTTGGTTAATTTTTCTTATATTTTCAAATCAAGAGATATGTGTTTTTTGTTGTTTATATTTCAAGACGAAAAGAGTACTTTACTTTTCTTCTCCAAATAATTCTCAACCCAAAAATTTAATGAAGATTCTTAATGATATCGAAAATGATGATTTTTTATTTTCACTATTTTACTCTAAATACAGTATTTTGGTAAGTGTATAGTACTCGTATTTGGATTAAAAAATTGTAGTTAATGTGATTTTTAGAATTAAATTAATGTGATATTTATTTAATTTATTTTTCTTATAATTATATTTATATTGATTTTCTAAAAGATACTTATATAAAAACAAATTTACAAAAGACACTTAAAAGTAAAATATGAAAGAAGCACTGTGTATTTCCATGACTTCACTTCCACTCCTTCCGGTAGAAGAAAAAAACTACTGATAATATGAAGGAAATGAGGGAGTATATATAGAACCCTCTTGAAAATTTATGTTCGTCTTACTTATAATATCTTATTCTAATTTATAGTGATATTTAATTTTTTTTATAGTAAATATTTATATTTTATTTGACACTTTAATTGACATTTAATTTTTTTTCATAAATTTTTATATTTTATAATATCAATAAGTAATGTAAGTGGAACCCTTAAAAAATTTATGTTAGTTAATTTTGTTTATTGTGGTGGAACTGTATACATTACTCCCTCCGGTCTTTGTTATAAGAAAAAATAATCGAAACATACATATTAAAAAAGTTATTAAATGTATTTAATTTTCTCAAAATCATAAAAAATATTCCTATTTTGGAAAAGTTGCATTGAAAATGAAACAAAAATTAAATGAGATCACTATTTTCTAAAAACATTTTAGGAATGATTGTATTGGAAATAAAAAGTTACAGTAGTTAAATTTTTCTTACATTAGAGACAAAAAAAGTATGTCTGAATTTTATTATATTACAAGAGGATAAGAAGCAAAAAGTAATAATAAAATCTAGAAAAATTAAGTTCACTGTCACTTTTTTTTTAAGGAAAAATATGATTTCATTCATTAGAAAAAAAGTTTTCTATCACTTGAATCGTTAAATGTTTAATTTTTCTATAAAAATGTATTTCTTTTAGTCTCTTATCCCTTAAGGGCTGAAGTTAAAAAAAATCCATTTTTTAAAAAAATCCAGTAGTAATATTAAAATAAGTTTTTATATCAATTACTGATATTTTCTTAATCACTATGCATTAATCTTAAACAACACTCACGATTCACGAAAGAGCGGATATACACTGCTTGTTGTCAATGTCCAATGCTAGTTGGTCATAGGTCAACATCACATTGGTACAAAAGGAGGCAATGACATAAATGCCCGTACCAAATTAAAGAAAAACTAGAAAATGCCTCTTCGAACACACAGCGGACGAAACCAGTAAAATAAGCCCTCCTAAACCTGTTAGTATTTTGTATCGAGTATATCTTGGACATTAGTATATGCATACGTATGGTATTTTGGATATTTATAATTTTTATGTTAAGGTATATTTTAAGTCTGTATTTTTATTTTTGTATAAGCTTTAGGTCTGGATTATAATAACAATGTCATTTTTGCCTTAAAATTTATTATATTCTAATGTCATAATCAATTATATATATATATATAAACTTATTTTAGGTATCAATCTCTAATTTTACGATAACTATGTCATTTCAATACCAAAATTGTTTATTTGTACTTTATTTATAAAATTTGAATTTATATTGTCATACTTGTATCCCATTTTTTTAAAATATCTTCACCATATAGTGTTGTACCCACTACCATGTCTTATACCTTACCTGATTGGTGCAACATTGCCAGTAAGTAATGTGGGAGAGAAATGATTTCCTCCCATTAACTTTGCTTCTTGTATTCAAAGGCACATGCAAATTCCATAGTACTCCCACTTATATCTTCAAATTTGAAACCATGAAAACAAGCTTGGACTAAAATGAATGGTGGATGGTGATTTTCCTGACCGTATGAAATTTTATCCTTTGAAAATAAAAATTTTTATATTTAAATTTTGAAGAAAAAATTATATATAAAATTTTAATCATTGAATTATTGACTACACAAGTGACTGCACTGCATCCATTATGAAATTAGGAAATCCACGTCCGTTCATAAATTGTAATCACTTGATCACTTAAGCTCTCTTACATATCCTCCTCATTTCTTTCTCTAAATTTTTTATCAATGTTTCTCATCCAATAGAATGATTTAATTTATTGTTAAATTATTTAATGATTATGGTCTTGTCCATTTTCTTAAGAATAAAGAAGATTTTGACTAGCTCAATACTCCCTTATTCCTAAATATAAATAGCTTTGCGCGTAAGTTAAAGGATTTAATTAATATGGTTAATAACATTTGATATATGGAAAATTCTTTGATTCTCTCTTTTTTAAATAATCTATGCACCTTTTTTTTATTTTTGTTCATAAATTTTTTTATCCTTAAATTTTATCCATTTTTACCATTCTGGAAATAGTTTAACATCGCACATTCTACTTTATCGCCATTGTCATCGACATATCCAGCTATATCTAGGTTTATCTAAGACAGCTGATCCATCAACATGACAACATTATTGACTTTAACAGTCTCTCGAAAATATAGTAGATGTTGTCATCTCCTATTCATCTTAAGGTCAATGTTATAATTTCATTATTTATACTCCCTCCATTTCATATATAATGTTGTTTTAGCAATTGTATCATGTTTCATAGGTCTTGTTTTTTTTATAAACCAAATACATAATTAATGTTATTTTCCAAACACACCCCTACCCTATTTATTACACTCTTTTTTTCACTTCCAATATCTTTCTCTCTTCAATAATGATTATATAGGGGCATTATAGTCAAAATACAACAAATCCGTACATCATTTAATCATTTCTTAAAACTTATGCATAACCTTAAAACACACTACATATGAAACGGATGGAGTACTTTTAATCTCAATTATCAAAGTTTTTAATTACTAAATCAATAACATTATGAAGAGGGGGCGCTGAAACAAAACTAAAAGAGAAGCATCAAAGAATTACCCTTGATAATTAATTGAGACTTTAAAAAGTAATAGTAGTATTAAGTAAATAAAAATATTTGTGAAAACGAAGTAACTAATATAAAAAAATACAAGCTTATAAAAAAATCATGGTAAAGTCTAAAACCAATGATTATATTTAGGAAAGGAAAGATATCCAAAATAAACAAAAATTGAAACTTTTTTTAAGCTTATTTTTAAGCTTATATTCTAATTTTCAAGAGAGATATTTTTGTTACCTTACAATTTTTGGGTTGTAACCTAACTCACGACTATTTGAAAAAGGGAAAAAAAAAATAAAAAATACACGATTGTGCTTAAATTCAAAATAGCATAAAACATGTTGTGAGAATTTGTTATATAAATTTTTCTAACTTATGCACCGTATGTATTGAATAAACAAATCTTTAAAAAATAAGTTTTAGGGATGAAATGGTATACTTAATGAATCAAGAAATAAGTTGTGAATTTTCCAGTAAGGTATATTTTTTTTTTTTAACCAAGGGTATCCTTCAGCTGATAGTCGAATACTAATCCCCTCCGAGGCGTAGAGATCACCGAAATGAATTTTGTCTCTACCAACAAAGTTTTTTCCATGTTCATGGTAGGGATCGAACCCCTGACATCATGCTTAAAGAATTCAGCTATCTACCAACTGTGCTGGGCTTTGTTGGTAGTAAGGTATAATTTTACATTTTATGTTTGTCTATCTTATGCGTGATGAGGTTAGAAAAATTTTTATCATATTTTATCCCACCCAACAAACATTACCTTGGTATTGGGAATGGATTTTCTGCGGTCACTTTAACGACAGCATAAAATCCTATTCTTCGAAAATAAATCTTTTTACTTTTAAATTTTAAAGAAAAATATAGTAATACATAAAATTTCAACCCTTAAATTAATGGATTGCACAAGTGACAGCAACAAACTTGAAATTAGAAAATCCAGGTCCCTTGTTCATTTAATGATGTGACGGTTAAAAAAGTTCTACCATCCAAAAACTTACTCCTACTATAGTAGTAGTAGGAATATATCTTAATCCCAGCCATAAAATCCAAAATAAACACTCCAAAAACGAATACTATGTTTTATGAGAAATGTTGTTTTAAAAAATTCAAAAACTTATATCTTTAGTTTTATAATATATATATATATATATATATATATATATATATATATATATGTTATTGTTTACGCTTAGATCAAGAAAAGCATATATTTATATAAAATAAAACCTGGACTATGAAAAGAATAAAGACAAAATTAGCTTAGAGAAACACATGCAAACCTGATGATGATTACAATTAGGATCAAATAATCTAAATAAATAGCCAGCACAAAAAATTAAAGGTTATAAGTTCTCAAGAAAATTAAAGAATTTTTTCACATATATTGGCAATTACAGTGTTGTTTTGGTTTGAAATGGCCAGCAAGTATGTAAAAAGAAATTCGTCGTAGGCTGAAAATGGATTATTATATTTGGACTTTATCTGCTGAGGAAGCTACAAATAATCATAGACAACATAGAGATTTAATGCAGTAAAAAACCTATTAATAATGTCCAAAGGCCAAATATCAGATTTATCCCCCCGGCCTCATCAAGAAACAATTCTATCTGTTTGTATTGGAATTTTCACAAATGTATTTTTTTTATTAATAAATAAAGGGTAAATAAAAGAAAAAAATAAATGTTTCCTTAAAAATACCCAAAAAAAAATTACTTATAAAAAGAACTGAGGAGAGTATATTTAACCCTTTACATTAAAATTAAAAAAATAAAATCAATTATATACTGTATTACATTTGAAATGAATCATAATCAATTTCCAATAGTCAATAAATTAATAAATTTTAATAAATAATTAAAATCAATGACCAATGCTAGGTAGGTAGGTGGTCATATGTCACACGGTGCAAAAGGAGGCAATTTCAAGAATATGGGAAAGGGGATGGTTCCCTCCCATGGCCTTTGCTTCTTTGTGTAGTATTTGAAGGCACATGCAAGTTTTCATATGACATTTACATCTTCAAGCAAATGGCAAAAATGGCTACTACTACTAGTTTAAAAATGGTGTGAAATGGGGTTGCTTTATTGATATTTGAAACAAAGAAAACAAGCTTGCACGAAAATGACTAGATGGTGGTGGAGGTTGTAATCACCATGATCAACCTTTTTCTTAACATAATACCAAGGAAGAGCGGCTACAAATATAAACACATAAATGGAATAGAATGTGGTTAGAACTTAGAAGTGTCTAAAACTTTCTGATTCCTTGCATAACACTATTCCTTTTTTTCTTGGTGCAAACATCACACGATGATTATATTCTGTTACAATGTTGTTAAAGGACTTGTTACTCTATCAAGTGATTGGGGTAGAATACAATTTTTGGGTGCAAATAGAGTTTAGTATCATTTTAACGAACCTCAAATGTGATGACTACAATTCACTCATGTATTGCAATTTAACATTACATTTATACATACTACATTTATCGCAAAACAAGCTTTAAACACTGAAATTTGTGGCGCAAGATTGGGTGATGACGGTGTGGAAAATATCATAGAGCTCTCATCACTCAGGTGCTTAAATTTTATCACAACCTATGTTATCAAACTCGGACAAGTCATCGAACCAGTCAAAGCACTCGATCAGCGGGTCACCGGTTCAATTGTTTGATCTCAAATTAAACTACATGTGACGGCTCACGGCTCTGCACCTCACTCTTCACTCTTTAGTAAAACTACAAGTCATGAATCATAAGTTGCACCACTGAAAAACTTACATAAAATAAAGACAAGATTAGCTTAGTGAGTTGCATGCAAAGTGCAAACTTGATGGTGATTACAAAAGGGAATAAGTTAGGATCAACCAATCTTAAATAAATAGCCAACAAAAAAAAAGCTTCCAAGTAGTTAACAACTTCTACATCTATGGCATTTAACTTAAAAGAGAGAATTTTCACATATATTGGCAATTACAATGTAGCATTGGTTTTGAAATGGCCAGCAAGTATGTAAAAAGAAACTTGTCCTTGGCTGAAAATGGATTATTATTATTATCTTTGGGCATCATCTGAGGAAGCTCCGACTGAAGTTGCCGCTACATTACTTGATGAACCATTTTCCATGGGTGGAGGCACACCCCATTTGCCTTCCGACTCAAGTGGCTCAAACACATGAACTCCGCCATCTGACAATCCTACAGCAAACTGATTTGGTTCATGTGGATGAGCAGCAATCACAAGTGGTTGTACATTAGAATTGCTGCATAAAAACCAACAAGGTTAGAATATTACAAGTTTATAACATGTAACAAAAATAAGCTAAGCTAGCGTCTCATGCGTGAACAATTGCTTTGTTCCATCTCTTTTAGGGGGAACCAAAATATTATACCTTTCCGGTTTCTGTTATGTTTTGTTTGTATGATGCACCAAAAACACCACAAAACCTATAATCCTGTATGTCTAATTCCCTCATGCTACGTGTCTACTAAACATTACCTTTAGAGTTTAGACTAACTCCAATTCATAGAAGCAATTATACAGTGGAAACCATATTGGATATTTTCCTTCAAATTCATACATGGAATACTCTATCCACATCACCTATAAGCAGTGGCTTTTTTCAGCTTACCTATATAACCTTGAAGTCTTGAGAAAAATTAAATTTCGTTCTGTGTGAAAGTTTGAAAAACTTAAATTATGAATGCCAATTGGCACATAACAAATGTAAAATGTTCCCATGTTTAATGACAATGCTTATATACCAACTACCAAGGCAAAATAACTAAAAGAAAGAAACTAACAAAAACAAAACCCAATGGCCTTTACAGGAGAAATGAAAAACGATCAAAATTTCACAATTGTAGATGATATTTCTACCTAGTAATTTGAAAAGGTTGTGTACATTAACAAAACTTCAAATTGAGAACACTGTTAATAATGTGGAGCAAGTTTCAAAACGTCTACCGACGGATTCATTACCTGACACTCGCAGAAAGATAAGCAGAAGGATTGATACGACACCGTAATCTGAGGTTTGAAGCACTAAATACACAGACTGTCGCGTCTAAGAAGCTGGCATATATCAGCTGACTATCACAAGAGAAAGCTGCATGCGATATTGGTGCAGAAGAATCTCGAGGGAACCACTACAATTCAAGCTTCTTACATCAGATAAAAATGAAATAAGAGGTATTTATAAAATAAAACTGAACTTGATGAACCAACTAACCTGCTTCAGACATTCTAGTTTTGAAGCTTCATAAATGGCAAGCTGAGTTTCATGCACAACCAAGAAGCGGACCTGATCTTGATGAAACTGTACACGAGTATCCGCCTGTGCTGGTGGAGTCCTCCCGGCAGGAAGTTGCAAGAATCTAGTCTTCTGCTTTTCCCACCCATCAGTGTTCCACACACAAAGCTGCATGGTAGACAAAGAGATAAATCTCCATCAGATAACCAATGATAAGGTATTGCTGATGAAAAAGTAGTTGAAGATTCAAAAGTGGAGGTTCTTTTAATACAGTTGGTTTCAATATGTCTTTAGCCCTTATAAAGTAGGTCAATTTTGATTTTGGCCCTCATAAAAAAAATGTTTTCATGCCTACAAAGATAGTATTAGTGACTTTAGTCTCTGGCGTTGACTCTTCTTTGTTTACAGTACCTATAAAGTTTGGTTTGTGTTTGTAGTCCCTAGTATCCTACTACTTTATGTCATCTAAATGGTAATGTAATCAAGGCCTTCCATCAGCCACGCCAAAACTTAACAAATGCAACTTAATGTCGGGGAGCAAAAGTAGGTATTTCAAACTTCTAAGGAACATGAAACCAAATTTTTATTTTATGAGGACCAAAATCAAAATCAGATTACTTATAAAGGCTAAAAGTCCTAAAACTACAAAGCCAATGCAGCTTAATCATAGAAAAGACATTCTGGAAATAGATCTACACCAGATAATCATTTACCTGAGCATCTGCCCCGGATGAAACGAGCACATTCAACACATGAGAGAAAGCAAGACCAGTTATTCTTTTAGTATGGCCTTTGAGTTTACTTTTAACCTGCAAAGAAAGAAAAACACAGTATAAACACCAAATTGCTTTAAACCCATGTAAGCAGAAGCTGTTTATGGATAGCAATGAATGATACCTCATCCACGCGGACATTATATATCTGTATGGAAGAATCATCCATGCCTATAGCGATAATATTGTTATCCTGAGGATGGAAAGCAAGAAACGTTGCAGCAGGTGGTGGAGGCATGAAAGTTGTCATGGTCTGCAAAGAAGATTGAAATTGGTTATATGCAAACCATATACAGTTTTGAACAAAGATTAGTGCTAATAGCTCACCTTAAAAGTCATCATATTGAACAAGGAAATCTTCCCTCCCGATGCTGACATTACATAAGAATCATTCTTGGATAGAGCAAAGCAGGGAACGGCATCCTCAGTGTTGTTATCATTGATATCATTAGTCATCAGGATGCCACTTGAAGGTTGCCACAACTGAGGTTGCACACTAGCATTGGCCTACAAAATGAAACATCAACAAGTGGTAAGAATATAATTCCTATTCCCCCCATTTTATGAACAAAAAATAGTAGTAATCTGACAGAAGTAACTTCATGTATTCTCGCACCTTGCCAGATGAATTACGGTCACTCCTCTGCCATTTCCAGAGCAAATGAATGGCATTTGACGCTAATGCCAGAATAGCATTACCTGAATTAGTATATATCAACCTTGATATCTGTCATAACAAGGATGGAGATAATCAGAAAACTATTAGATTTGGATAGAGGTAAGGGATTGCAAGAAGAATGTTCAAGGGTAGTGTCCTGATACAGTATCCACAGAAGTATAAAAGAGTACGTGATATAATTAGACATATGAAGGTTTGAATATGAGGGCAGTTAGTAAGGAAATAACATACCTTGTTCACTCTGACATTCTCTGGTAGTTTCAAGGATCTACATTGAGAAGGTTCATTGATTTCAGTTAGCTTCCATATCTTTGACTTGTCATTGGATTCTTCACTTATTCTAGGTTTAACATCACCCAAGGTTCTGGCATCCCCATTCTGATGAGTTGAAAATGACACAATAAACTTAAAAATTGCAATGGATACATACGTCATGACAATCACATAACAAATAAGACTTGCATGATGAGCAACAAATTAAAAACAAAATATATTGAATAATATTTAAGTAAACAATAAGTCCCCTATTGTTATGAAGACAAGATAAACAGACCATGCCAGCAATAGCTGCGACAGATGAGGCCCTCTCTGCAAGTGCAGCACTACTTGCAGCGGCGGCAGCGGCGGCTGAAATTGGATTTATTGTAGGCTGCTAAAAAAATCATATGTTAGACTATGCTTTAAAGATAAAAGGTGAGAGAAGCATAACAACATTAAATTTACCTTTGTCATGGCTTCTGATGTTCTTGCATCATATAATGAAGAATTCTCTAATGAACGCAACAAGCGAACACCATCTCCATTGGCTAGAATTTTAATTCCATTCTCATTTGCAGAGACAGCTAAAAGAGCTCCGTCCTTGTTGAAACGGATGCGTGGGCTTGCCTATAATTCAGACAAGGTACCAATTAGCAACTACTCTTTTCCAAAGACAGGCTCCACGATTTTCAATAAAATAATGAACTTACAGGAAGACCCCCATCAGCATCAACAGTTGTCAAAAGCTGAATATTGTCCATATCCCAGAATTTGATGGAGAAATCATCACCGGCAGCCAAATAACGGTTTTTGGTTGTATCGAATTGTACAACACCCAAAGATCGTTTACGGAATCCTTGATAGGTCCTTTTCACAGCTCCTTCACTTTCATTCCACTCAACAATGGAGGATTCCCCATCCTTGCTTGTCCCGCATGAAAAGAGCCTATTATATAAATTCAAAGCAAAGAAGGGGAACGGAACAGTAAGTGATCAAAGCAGCTATAATAATCAATAAGATTCAAATCAATACATAGGTAGCCATGGTTGAGAATAAGGACCTTGTGCCATCAGCACTATAGGCCATGGTTGTGCACCAGCGGCCAGGAGCATCATAATCAACACGGGATCCCAAATTGTCATACAACCATGCTTTTATCTTTCCATCTAATGCTGTCGAAAAGATGAACTAAGACATGAAAAACAAAGTGTGTCAGCAAGAAAACAAACAACGAAAATAGTCAACTTTCTTAAGGGAACTCTTTTAATAATAGAGCAGCAGAAATCATACTAACAAACTCGACTATATTCCTAAACATATCAAAGTCAAATTCTACCTGAATGTTTTCTTTATAATGTGGGCAAACAGAATAAACTGGAGCCTCATGACCTTCAAAAGTGTATTGCTTCGTACCAGTAGCAGCATCCCACACCTATAAGTTATGTAACTTAGTTAGCAACTTATGTTAACTTCTCCACTTCAGAAAAAGAAGCCCATGTTTTGACAAACCTACCTTAATGGTCTTATCATCACCGCAGGTTATCACACATAGTTGCTTATTCGGATGCGAAAATGCCAAATCATTTACTCCACCAACATGAGCATCAATCTAAAAAGGGGTTCATAAGTACAGCATTACAATAATATATAAGCAGAGAGAATTCTTCATTATATATGTGTGTATAGTGCATACCTCAAGGTGCTGTCGTACTTCATCCGCACCATGGTAAGAGTATATCTGAACAATGTGCCTTGAGTAAGCAACACCTGTTTATTACACAAACTCATACATTAGTGATTGATCTAGTTTAATTGCGGAAGAATATAATAATCAGATCTACACATCTAACGTTGAAGAATTTAAAGACTCCCAACTTACCAAATAAAGCACCATCAGGACTCCAAATCACACGGTTAACAGAAACACCGGGATCTTTGACAAGAGCAGCCTGAATTGATCATGATTAGTTTTATTTTTCAGTGATTGCAAAATAACAAGTTTCAGTGGTTGGTACAAATATTCATCGAGAATATCAACAGATAAAGGAGAGATTGGACAACCTGAAATGGCATTGAACAAGCACCAAGTTCCCAAACTTTGAAGTTCCTTAAGACTAATCGCTCCCTAGTGCCTACTTCCCACAAAGCAATGTCCCCCACATTCGTACCAACTAACACATGCATCAAGAAAAAACTCATGGTCAATTACCACTATGAATAGCAAATTCAACCAATTAAGAAACAAGCCAACAGTTACAACACTATTAAAAGGTATTAAAAGAGTGCAGACCAAGAAGTAAAGTCTGTTGAATTGGATGGAAGTCCATGCTCATGGGAGATGAACCCTGGTTCAGAGTTCGCATGACAGTCTTCGGCAAGTCATCAGGTGCATTAAAGGATGGACCATGACCGTGACCATGACCGGGAAATGTTCCCGACAACACATTGACAGGTAGATTCACCTGCAGAAAATGAAGATAAATACATAGCAAAAATGTGAGAAGTAAAAAGTTGCATACAAATTGCAAACCATGTGTGATGTTCGTGTTCCTACAAATGATAAAAGTCTACCTCATCTGACAGCCCCATTGGTCTTGTTCTCTTGGAAACATGATCAGAATCTCCAGATGGGTAGTCAACGGAAGGATTAGTTGGAGGGGTCCTAGGGTGCTTCAGCGCAGCTTAAAAATGCAATGAAACTTGTTAGAAGTCAAAGATAGTGTACCAAGCATATATGAAATGTTCGTACCACTAGACAAGATGAATTGGAGAATAACAGAAACCAAAAGAAAGCATTACCAGGGATTGATGGTGCACCAAGACCTATAGCTCCTCCTCCAGAAACCGCAGGATGTGCTACAGTGGTAGGATTGGACATCCAACCAGCCAGCTGTGTTGGCACAGGTGCTGGAGTAGGTTGAAAAGGCTGCACATGAACCACATCAACTTCAAGCACCAAAAGAAGAACCAAAAGATAACAACATATTATGCAATGCATATGAAACTAAATCAGTTTAGTGGCCCACCCCATGAGCACCGAGAGGAGGAAATCCTCCAGCTTTTGGCAAGGATCCTAGTAGCGGATTATTAGCAGGTGATGGCGCTCGAGCACCGTTTGGTTGTCCACACGAGTGATCCACAAAAAGAGTTTTTATATCTGGATTCGGCCGTGGATTCTTGCAAAGTTGATGCTGCCAATTCAAGCTGTAATTTAATTATAAAAAAGAGTCAGTTCTCTAATAATATATGTATGTTTAGCAAAAAAACGAAATAGAGAGAGAGAGAGAGAGTAGAATGTGAAATATGAATTGTATTCTTCAATCTCAATGATTACCTTCAGTACAGGTATATATACCTGCTCAACTTTCTAACAGAATCGGTAGCTAACCGATCTGCCTCTCGCTGACTCAGGACACACAAAATGAGACCAAGTATATTGACTATATTCTAATATTCTATCACCACTACTCTAACAACAATCGAAAACCTAAACTGCAGTTTTAAGAGAGACTTCAATGCAAGACAGCAAGAGCATATGCGATAGCTTCACTAAATAAAAATGATCTATCATTCGATCGCAAATATGCATTTAACACAATTACAATCAGTAGCAACTCATGGCATGAATCCCATCATTGATGACAATTTACAGCGAGTTCAATAATTAGGTAGAAGTAACATGATGCATGTATACACCAAAGAAAACAGAAATACAACAATGAAAGCTCCTTCGATGGTAAGTAAAGTTACCAAATGCAGTCTCATGTCCAGATTGTACAAACAAGTTATTACACGGCACAATTTCGTGTTCTGTTTTGATTGACAAATCAGCATATACGACCTTGGAAGAATTACCTTTGGTTGATGAGAGTCCTTAACCTTGAGTTTTTAAGGTTGGGAAATTGTAATTTGTCGCGGAATAAGGGATTTGCCTCAATCAACTTTTTGAGCTCAACCAACATGATTGCTCTTGCAGACTTCGTATCACCATACTTAGACAATTGTTCGTTTTCCCTGTAATACCGGAAACTACTTTATTGTCTGTATCTTACACGAGCTTTAAGCCGAAAACTTGGAAAGAAAAAATGTATTAATATTCCTACCTAAAATTCTCCAATGTCAGGAGCTGCGTAATTTCCTTGAAGAGTTCTTCATTAAATGTGGCGAAGACTTTCAAATCCTTGACTAATATTTCTACAGCCTTGGACCGATCATGCCTGCGAAAATAAATTTAAAAAAAAAAACAGCTCAAGTCTTATCTTGTTTACTAAAATGTTAAATGTAGCCAAAATAAAAATGTAAAGTTGTTTTGAGCTTACTTATCCAATGCCTCCAGGTATTTCTGCTTCCTTATCTCGAAAAATATCTTCATAGAATACCTATTATCATCTACTTTTGTGAAACCAGAGAGGTACTTCTCAACCTCATCCCAATTCCCATTGTGCACTTCATCCTCAAAATATTTCATGTTAAAGAAAAACCCTGACTCTTGCTCAAGCCTAAATAAAAAATAGGAGTAATAAAAAAAATAATCAATTCATGACATAAAAATAAAACAAATACTAGGGATGAACAATGACAATATTAATTACTAATAACAAAAAATAATACTAATATAGATCAAATTCAAAGTAATAGAAATAATAATTATAAAAAATTATAAATAATAATGAAAAGCAAAAACTAAAATGGAATAAGGCCAACTTATGAACAGTCTCTTTGAACTTTTCCTCATCCAGAAACTGCAGGATCAAGAACACCAACTCCCTGCTGAGAGATGACATCGTAACCACCTTGTCTTCAATCACAGGTACACACCAAAATGAGCAACCTTAAACTAGATCTGCCAAAAAAATCAATTTTTATTACAAAAAAAGTGAGAGAAAATTGCACTTTCACCAGCTACAAAAATAGTCCAAAAAAATAAAAAATATAAATAAATGTAACAACAAAACAAAAACCATAAAACCTCTCACACACCAAAAATGAAATCACTTTAACTAAGAAACCCTTTCCATTTCTTCAAAATTAAGAGAAGCAGGTAGGTAGTGAAATCAGGTTTATAAGGGGCATAAAGTGAAAAACAATTTGAGCTATAAAAAAAATAATAATTAAAAAAAAAGTAACTTTAATCACACAACAATAGAATCCAAGATGCAAGAGATAAGAAAAAAACAAAAAAGTGTTCCTAAAAAAAAGCTAAACAAAAAAGTAGAAATTAAAATAGATAGAGAAAAAAGTTACAAACTTTAAAGCAACAACACAGATTCGTAAAAAAACCCTTCAAAGTTCTCTCACCTTTCAAAATACAAAGCTCTTTCTTTCTCTCTCACATGGGAAGACGAATATGGAACCAAACAACAAAGTCACCACGACCCAGAAGAGATCAGAGGGTAAAGTTCAAAACTTTCTCTCTCTATTGAACTTTCTCTCTCTCTATCAATCTATCTATCTATCTATCTCTCTCCTTAGTTAGAAGAAGAAAATGGGGTCACGCTAAAACTACACACTTTCTCTCTCTCTCTCTCTCTCTCCATAAAATTATAAGTATATTTATAGGAGTTGCAGAAAAATAGGTTTATTTTTCATTTTATATAGGACGCGACAGGGAGGGGAGATGATAAGAGAGTGTGCTTATCAGAGAGGTTATGAGGAATGATGATAAGTTATATCTTAGATGTGATAGGTTATATAGCAAGTGCAGTTAAAATGTGGGGCCCACTAAGCCGGCTTCGTTTTTTTGTCTGAGTAATCGGCTCGGAATCTCGAGCTGACAGCTGTTCTCAAAGCTCGAAGTAAAGATTAGAAAATGAGTAATGTTTCTGTGCTTCCACATCTAGAATAGTACAAGTAGTTCTCTCATACTATCATATTTATAATAGTACTTACTACTCCGATCTCATTTTTAGGCAAAAATAACTAACTTTACAAGTATTAAGAAAAGTTAGTTGAGTATATTTAATTTTTTCAAATTCATAAAAAATAGGCTACTTTAGTAAACTTACATTGAAAACAAAAAAAAATTAAATAATTCAACCACTTTATAGATATATTTAATGAATAATTGTATTGATAATAGAAAGTTAATTAAATTTGCTTATATTTAAGACCATTAGTAGGATGTTTTATTTTGCTTATAATTAAGACCAGAGGGAGTATCATTTTAAAATAATAAATTTGGTCTTATTCGTAATAATTTATTCCAAATTTTAAAATATTTAAATATTTTTTTACAAAAACATTCATATTAAGTCAATATTTTTAAAATATCTAACAATTATAAAGGTAATTTAAAAAAATATATTAAATGATTATATTTCTAATACCACTAATAACATTCATCCGCGCTATTTTAATGAAAGTAAAATTTCTCAAAAGAGTTTTACATATAGGATGGATGGAGTAGTATATAAAAATGAATCAATCTTTATGCAACTTTGACTTGACCTTACATGATTGAAGTAAAGAGAGAAAAAAGTACAATGCTATCCTATTTTTTGTTTGAAAAATAAAAGAAATAAAGTGTTGTTGGAATGTTTTATGTATATATTTTAAATAAAATGTTGTTTTTTATTGATTGCTTAATTTTTTTTTAACGCACTCGTTAATAAGATATTTTTATTGTATTTATCTTTTTAGACATAAAATCAAAAATCAATAAAATTAATTAATTATGCTATTAGTAATTTTTATGATTTTTTGTCGAATTTTTTAACCCCACATCAATGGATGATAAATTTTATGGGAAGTAATGTATCTAAGAATTAAAAATATTTTGTATTTTTAGTTTTTCTAAATGGCACATAATTTTAAATGTGTAACTTACACCTTAATTTATCGCTCTACCAATTATAGTTAATATCATCCAAAAGCAAAAATAAAAAATATCCTAAACTTCCACAAAACAATTACTTTTTTCATTCCATAAGTTAAGTATTTTTAGTCATTTTATATTGTTTCATGTGTTTTGTACTTTTGGAATCTCAATACTCATTTATACTTATTTTTTTAAGTCTACCATTATTTTATCACATTCTCTTTTTCACCATCAATTTCTATATCTCACTTCAATATAGTCTTCATACATTTATTATTATTCTGATCTCTCTGCAATTATTTAATAGGGGATAATATAGTCAAAATATACTAAATTCTTACATTATTTATTCATTTCTTAATTTATGTGCAATCTCTAAAAGAACATAACTTATAGGATAGATGGTGTATCTTTTTCATTAATGACCGCGAGGAAAACAATGGGAAGAGAAAAACAAATAACATGGTTATAAAAAATATATCGAGATGTATCTATGATTACGTAATGCAAGTAAATGTTTGACAAAGGTTACATCACCTCGCACACACTTGTAGTAAGTTCTTTTTTAGTTACAACATGAACAATAAGCAGACATTTATAATAAGTTAATTGATGCAGTTTTCACGCTTTGACCCTTTAAATTGTGATTTTTATTCTATTGGAAATAGAGATTAATGGGGATACACTGACGGTATAAAGTTTTTTACATCATCAGTCTGTCATACACTATTCGTTTGTATTACTTTTATCTATTTACTTTTAAAAGTCAATGACCATAAACGAATGAATGATGGATAGTGCACTGAAACTTTACACTATCGGTGCATTATCTATTTTCTCTTAGATATAAATCCAAATATGTTGTTAGTTATGAATTAGATATTCACCACCCATTTTTATATCATTCATTAATATACTCTTCATACATTTATCATTATTCTCTCTAATTATTTCATAAGTTAATATAGTCAAAATATATCAAGTTCTTATATCACTTACTCATTTCTTAATTCATGTGCAATGGCTAAAATATCGACATACACAAAATGAAGGGAGTGTCTTCTTTAGCAATAAATTATGAAAATAATGGGAGAGAAAAACAAATAACATGGTTGTATAAAGTATATCGAGATGTATCTGTGATTATGTAATCCAAGTAAATGTTTGACGTAGGTTACATCACCTCTCACGCACTTGTAGCATGTCCGTTTATGGGTTACGTCATGAACAACAAATGAGCATTTATAAGAAGTTAATTGATGTAGTTTTCCCGTTTCGGCCCTTTAAAATGTGATTTTTCTACTATTAAAGATAAATCCAAATATGTTGTTAGTGATATTCACAAACCATTTTTACATCCTTCTTCAATATAGTCTTCATACATTTATTATTACTCTCTCTCTAATTATTTCATGGGGTAATATAGTCAAAATATATACCAAATTCTTATATCACTTACTCATTTCTTAATCCACGTGCAATGGTCAAAAGATCGATATAACTTATAAAATGAAGGGAGTATCTTCTTTAGTAAAGAGTGAGGAAAATAATGGAAGAGTTCGAAAAACAAATAACAATGGTAGTAAAAAGTATATCGAGATGTATATATGATTACATAATGCAACTAAATGTTTGATAGAGGTTACATCACTGCTCATGCACTTGTAGCATGTTTGTTTGTGAGTTACAACATGAACAATAAACAGGTATTTATAAGAAGTTAATTGATGCAGTTTTCACGCTTCGAACTTCTAAGATGTGATTTTCTTTTTATGAAAGATAAATCCAAATATTTCGTTAGTTATGAATAAGATATCATGACTTAATTAATGAATGCAAAACACAAACATAGTTTTCATTAATACAAGATACCTTAGGGTTTATTAAATGATTTTTTCAAGAGATGTCATGATTTGGAAGTATAGTTTTTTATTGTGCACAAATAGTTTAGGGTGACTAAAGTAAGTGTGAATTTCGGTAATACAAATCCAGTAAATTAGTTAATAAATTTATTTGATTATATATATACACACACACATGTGTGTGTGTATGTGTGTGTATATGAGGTTTAGTTAGTCAATGCGTTTTTTTTTCAAAGAAAAAATTTTCTTCCAATTCAGTCCTTTAATTTATAAGCTTATCTTCTCACTTTGTTGTGTTGATCAGTACTATAAAAACTTTCACTAAAGGGGGAGAAGTCTTTGTTATAAATTTAAGTACACTAGTTCTTGAACTATTAAATGGATTTTTTCAATCTTAGGATAAAATAAGGACAAGATAATGTAGAGAGTATAATAAGAGTAAATTAGGATACAAGAAAATAATAGCATCAATGAGGCGGTGATGGTGGTGGTAGTGTGATGATGGTAGCGATAGTAGTATTAATGTATGAGATTATGAATGGAAAATTTGCACTATCCTATCGTGCTTATTTATAACTTAACTCCCTACATATGATAGAAAATATACTACATGATAAGATAAGATAACAGGATAACATTATCATACACTGTTAGCTTACTAAACTCTAGATAATGACATGATGGGACATACTATCATATGACATCATTCTTATCTTGTCCACTAAACGAGTTTTTTGGATTGAGCATAAAAATATTAACAGAAAAATCTTGTATCGAAAAAAGACGAATTTATAACTACGAGAATATTAAACATAATTTTCTAATACACGTTTACCATATCTGGACTTCTTATCCTCTAGTGAAATTTAGCAAACCAATATTAAATAATAAATAGGACATCATTTTTTTTAGATACTACCTCATTTCCTTGATATAAGCACTTCCAATGACTTTGTACATGAATTAATAAAGTTAATTAACATTTGTAATGATATTGGAATTAATGACATTTTGTATATACTTTTTCAAAATTCACTTATAATTATCATAAGAATTCTAATAAATGACAAGTGGGTGTAGCCCACATGGTCATGTATCAAGTCTTAAGGCGTGGGAGTAGGGATGGAAATAGGCTAGGCCGGATCAAGCCTTTAAAAATAAGCCTAGCCTGATTCACTAACGAGCTTAGTTTTTAGGCCTTAGCTTGACCTATTTATCTGCTTCAGACATTTTTTTAAGTCTAGGCATGACCTATTTCAAATCATATTAGCCTACTAGCTTATTAAAAAACCTACTGTAAATTTGATATGTAGTTACTTCCATTCAGATATTGTCATCAATTATTTCAACAAAATGACACCAAAACATGAATCAAAATTAAGCAAGTCTGCAAAATGAAATGCATCGAAAAGAGACATGAAGAAAGCTGAAAGAGAATAATCAAACATAAAAGAAATGAAAGAATTAAATTATGTACTTGTTGTTGGTATGCATCCTATTGATAGCGAATGAGAGTAGAGAAGGAGAAAAAACCAAAAGTACGAAACACAATGACACTGATTATGATTTGTAATTTTAGAAAGAATAATATAATAATAATATTTTAATAACAATAATAACTTAAATATAAATATCATATATTATTAATGGGTCAGCTTATTAGGTCTATAAGACTATTTTATGAAATAAAGGCTGACCTCTTAAACTAAATAGGCTATAAAAAAAAAAGCATGTGACTGATCACTTTCCTAAATGGGTCAAACCAGTTTAGGCCCTGAATAGATAAAGTCATAGGCCCCTAATAGGTTGATTGACTTATTTCCATCCATACTTGAGAGATGGAAATCTCGGATTCAATTTTGGACGCACCATTTGATGGATTTAATCCCCTACCCCTATCTCCATAAAAAAATACTTTACTTATAAAAAAACCTCAAAACAATGTTGAATAAAAAAAATGTGAAAAAGCATTAATCAATTAGTTTCGGGATCATGAAGTACAAGTCAGAAATGATCTAACTTTGACCATTAGATTTAAATTTGAGATGGATGAGGTGGCAAATCATAGGGGTGAGAAGTGTGGAAGAATGGGTATTTGAAGCAGAGGATAATTACCATGAAAGCGATATTTACTGGATTCAGATCCCCCCACCGAATAACGACAAACTTTCTCGGAGGTGCCCTCAACATGTTTAACCTCAAAGTTTGGAACATATTACGGTGTCTGCCATATTACGGTGTTTGCGGAAAAGAGTAATTAATGCTTATTGAAAATTGGTAAAAGGTCTTATAAACGGGGATAAAACAAAAATGTCAAAATAATCTTATATTTAAGAACAGAGAAAGTATAATATTTTTTTAATAATATATATTAATTATATCAAATTAGAAAAAAGAAAAAGAAAAAACAACATACATGAACAAATACCAATTTCCACCCATAATCTTGCCTCTCAAGGAGAGAAAACAATTTTGGTGGGTCCCATCAAATTATTTTCTCCTCCCTCATTTTCTCTTCATTGCCAAACAAGGAAAAAGTATATTTTCCTCTCATTTTCTCTTCCTCCAAAATCCCCCAAACCAAACAAGGTGTTATTGTATCACGTGAAACAGTGCATGATGACTCCACTTCTGGACGAGTAATCCACGAGATGAGATGAGATAATGAGATTGATACGAGATGAGAGAATTGAAATTGGAGTTAGTAGGAAGGAGGAGTAATAGTACAACTCGTAATAAAAAAGGTGGTAGTGAAGTGAAATAAATGTGTGGTCAGAGGAGTGTGTAGGTTATTGTCCCTGTCTGTTGGTACGTCTCCCCTTTACTTTTTCTTCTCTAACGTACCCATAAAATGCGCTATTGCACCAAGCAACTAGATGCCTTTCGTTCTTTTTTTTTTTTAAATAAAAAATTACTTATCCAGTCCGATTTTTATTATAAGAAAATTAATATAATAAAAAAATAATCGAAATCATGAGAAAGTTAGTTGAACAAATTTTTTTTGTCCGTATTTTTGCGGAATCACAGGTATCCCCAAAAGCACCCTTAATACTAGGGAGTCATTTAGACTAATCCGGAGCGAGCTGCGTGACTGGCTCTCCCAGCGTGAAGTTAGTTGAACAAATTTATTACAAAAATATATATAACTATTTTATAAATGTTGTATTAAAAAAACAAAAATTAAATTAAATCAGTACTTTCTAAAAATATTTTAGAAATAATTATATTGAAAATAAAAAATTAGTTAAATTTTTCTTATAATTGAGATTAAGATAAAGTATCTAATGTTTTTCTTATATTAGAGACAAGAAACAGTCGTATTAACAAGTATTTTTAAGAATGTTGCTTAAGTATTTTAAAAAATATCAATATTGAAAAATCCAAGTTCAACATTTATAAATATATTAGATGTATCATTTTCTTGGATAAAATACATGTTTTAATTGTTTAAATTATATCTATAAAACACTTGTTAGTATTATTTTATTGTTATTATTATTGTTGTTGTTATTATTATTATTATTAAGTATAACATCCTTTATAAAAAAAATTGGAGTGTTCGTTGGGAAAAATGATTAAACTTGTTAATAATATTAGAATGGTAAATATTTGATATATTAAATTATTTAAAAAAATATTAATTATGGATATTTTAAAAATTATTATTCCTTTTGATTTTATTTATAGGTAGCATTTTAGAAAATTTTCTCAGTCTTATTTATAAATTTTTTTGAATTTTTCATAAGATATTTATTGTTTTTTCTTTTATTTGCTTTTTGTTCATTGATACTCGTAAGAAATAATACAATATGAAATTTCTAATACAATGTTAAAAGGATAAATTGTAATGTTAATTTTTTTTAAAATTTCAAGAAATATAATTACATTCCTTAATTTACGAACTATAGTTAAATATGATTTATAAATAAAACTAAATTGAATACTTCCTAGTATTTGTGACCGGAATAAAATCTTATGAAGAAAGTCAAAATAAAATTTTCAAGGTTATGGATAAAACACGGGAAGGAGAACATAGTCTTCCCACTTTTTTAACATCATATGTTCAAAGTTTCCGTCAATGCATTTAATATCTGAGAAATTAGGGGTTACTGCAATATTATTAGATTTTTTTTTAATGTTAAGAGTTTGATTCCTTTATTATATATATATATATATATATATATATATATATCAAAAAAGTTTTGTTGGTATTTGATAATAATAATAAATTTCAGATTAGTGATTTCTACATTTCGGAAAAAATTAATCTTTAATTTTTGATGGAGGAGCACCCTTATACTCTTTATTAAACCATTATCCACACCTTAGATTTCTATATATTTTTTTTCACATAAAACAATTAATTATTTTTCTCTTCTCTCTTTCTGTTTTTCTACTCCTTATATCTCTTAGAGCATTCATAATGGTGGACAACTTTTTTGTCTTTAAATAAATTTCATACATTATTTTATTATTTTTCATATTTTTTATACCGGCCTTAAGAACAATTATCATATTTTTTATTTCATTCATAACCAATTTTTATTCTTAAAACCAGTCTCAAACACTACGTCATTTTTATAATGTTTTTTATTAAATAAAATAAAAATCACCACCAAATAATTATATACTTTCTCCCCCTTCAATTTTTTCTTTTTCCTTTTCGGGTTTGCCTGGTCCCAAGTCAAAGAACAAACCTAGCTAGCTGGCAAGGGATAGGATTTTTTTGCAGCACAATGCATATATTGCCTTACATGTGTTCATTGAAAAAGACAAATGGGGGAATCCATAATTAAAGTGTAAGTATTATTAGTCAATTAAGTCAATACAGATGGCTAACGCAAAAGGTTCTGATTAAGTTTAGGATAGTTTTTAATCTGTTTTAGATGGCAATTTTCATTTGGTAATTATTTATTCTCCAATTGATGATATCTTAGCATACTTAAGAGAAAAGATATCTACACCTTTAAGCAGAACATCAATTGGAATAAACATATCCTTTATTATCACCTTTTTGGCCTTTTTATTTGAAAAGGGTAAAGTGTTATTATAGATTCAAATTGCATGCGGCAACGTTAAATCTCGGGGCCAGCTGTCCTACCCTTAGAGGTACCTACAAGTCAGCGAGGAGATTAGTCACTGCAGTCGGCGGTGGACACTCCAGTCATGAAAAAAACAAAATTCAAATTGCAAATAATAATAACGTTATAACGTTCCCGAAAAATGCATCACAATAAGCTGATATACTAAATAACGATGACATTTTATTTTATCAGTTACATTCTACTTCATTCGGCTAGAAATATAGACAACAGAAAACATCATTCTCTTAGTTTAAAATACTCGTATAAGCAAAATTAACCAACTTTCTTAAATTTTATTTCATTCCGAATGCTAATTTTCTAAAACATCCCTAGAAAATTATTATCTTATTTAATTTTTGTTTCATTTCCGAGGCAACTTTCCTAAGATACCTATATTCTTTTATAAATTTGAAAAAATTAAATACAATCAACTACTAATAGGTACTGTCGTATAAAATTAGTTACTTTTACTTATAATTTGAGTCGGAGAGAATATTGATTTACTTTATAAGACTCAAAATATCCTGAAGTAAATGATGGCATTATGGAGAAACAAATAGCATTGTCGTTTAAAAATAGGTATAATCGTATAGATACTTTGTGTGAGAAGCTAATTAACAAGGTGAGACATCTTGTTAATGATTCAGCTCTTATTTTGCAATAGTGAATTTTCGAATTTCACTTCTAATGTGAGAACCTCACAATAAATGAGTAATTTGTAAATACTTCAATAAAAAAAATTTAAACATAATATTTATCTTGTTTCTCGTAAAAACCAATACCCAAATTTTCTACTAATTGTTACTCTGTAAAAAGATATATAGAGGTTTTTTTTTTTTAAGGAAGATATATAGAGGTTTAAATGGCCACTAAAATGTTAGTTGATTGTTTGGGTCACAAAAATCTATAGCATGGCCCCTCTAAAATGGTCCACAGATATATATATATTTATATATTTATATATCAATTGAGACTTTGAGAGTGCCTCGAATAATTATGGCACAATGGGGGAGCTCATTGATGCTTAACAAATGGAGACGCCTTCCCCACCAAACTAGGTGTTGCTTTCTTCCTTCCTACCAAATAAAGCAACAAAATAATTAAGTGCTTTTATGCTACTCCGTTTTGAAAATGATTCATCAAGGAAATCGGACTGTTGGACAATATATGGAAATGGGACACTATTAAAATAATGACATTATCATGAAAATTACAATTTCGAATTTCTCACAAATTTTTATATGGGTCTTGCTTAGGGCACTTTTTAAAATTACTAAAAATAGAAAAAACACAATGATCAGCATTATCTTTTCTTTCGAAAATCTCAAAAACTACTTTTTCTAATACTTAGTATTTACTTTATTTGATTACTTAACAAATGTCTTTAGGATTATTGTTAGCATTTTCTTTTTTATATTATATTCCTTATATCAATATATTGTACAAGCTAAGTATTAATATATATTATTCGACTTTTTGCGGTAGATGTTGTGAAAGTGCATGATGATCTTTTTAGAAGGGTCTTTTTATTTTCCTCTTGTTTTATTGCATAGTTAATGTTTTAATGTCATCATTATTTGGTCATTCTGTAATTAATGATTTAGTCAATTTTTGGTTTATGACACTTAATTATTTTACTGTTGAATAGGATGTGGTTTGAGCTATAAGCAGTATCATTGTATAGCTTGCTTGAATACATATATATATAGTCTGAAATAATTTTATTTTTTTTAGCACTTATTCTCATTTTTTTTTTTGATTGAAGCACTTATTCCCATTCCTTCTTACTTTTTCAAGTAATTGTATGATTTTAAGTTTTCGATCACGAATGCACGGGTTTGGAACTGCTTATATTGATATTGAAAATAAGACCAATTGATAGTTGCACCACGATCTGCATAAGACAATCTTATTTTTATTTTTAAGTTAATAATTCTTTCACGAGACATTCATCATCAATCCAATATAGTATACATCCGTGGTTTTGTGGATGGAAAGAAATTATAAATATTGGAAAAGGCAAAGAAAAGCTCAAAAAATCTAATGGAATTGAAAGAAAGAAGAGTGTGGAAGTGGTGATTGCGCAGTCTCCACAAAACCACAAAGGTCAACATTTAGTAGTATAAAATAAAATAAAATCAATAAGGTCTAATACGGTACTTTTATGCCTGAATTTTTATGTCATGGATTTCTTATGTAGCAAAAATGTTTTGTCTAGAAAGATGGAAAACTCGCGTGAATAAATGTAGGAGTATATAAAAACGGAGAAAGGACTGAATATATACTTTAAAAAGTACTATCATTGAACATATATTAAGAATATTTAACACTTGAAAAAAAAAAGAATATTTAAAGAAATTAACTTGCATAAATAATGGTTTACTTAATATTTTATACAGTAGAATGTTATATTTTGAATTCTTTTCATAAAAGCTAATGAGTATTAAAAGATGGGTTGAATGTATTAAAACACGCGTTATAAAATTGAGATTAATATATGGGTATTTGCCAAGATCCAAATTTATTTCTCTTTTCTTTAATTCTTTTATAAAAATCCGGATTAATTTTTTACCTTTGAGGAAATAAACTCAAGTCATCACTAATTAAAATCAACACATCACCTCATCAAATGCATAGAAACGAAAACTAATTTACATCGTATACATTGTTATCAAAGATTTCAAAATATATTTCACATCATTAGCGGCTGAAGCGTACCTTTTACTAACCATCGCATCAAAAGATAGACTATGAGTTAAACATATATACAATATATGATAGACAAAAGACATAACCCAGAGCCTTGGTTCCAAACTCCACGAAACTAAAGTCAAGAGATCAAGTCCTGCTGATTAATATTATACAACTCCATCGTCGTTACGTTCTCAACTCAGTCACCAATAACCCACTGGCTTCCTGTTGAGTTCTCGACCGGATTATCTTCGGCCTCGGGGTTTTCTTCTTCTTTTGGATCATCTTCCTCTGGATCCTCTTCCTCATCCTCGCCTTTCGAATGTTGTGTTGACCCACTAGGAACGTATTATGGTGTCAACACTCTTGATCGAGTGGAAGGGCCAGGACGAGTAGGATCCATTCTAATCATCCTCTCACGAGGAGGAGAAGGACTCACAGGAAGAGATCGTCTAAAATGATGATTTGGAGGTGGAGGATAACCTGGACAATATCTCAAAGCAGCTGGAATGTGCATAATATAAATCATAAGAAGCTTTACCCTCTTAAGACGCATTCGGGATAGTGGATATGGATGACAAAATATCACTTCGATGTCACCCTCGAATACTACCTGATCGTCCTCATAATGCCACTGGCCACTACGGAGTGGCCTCATCTCTATGCAGAAGAGATTCCTCGCCATGACCCAACAAACAAAAGGGCAGGGGAGTAAGTCATAGCCGAAGCACATCATCAAATAATAATATATATATATCAGTACTAGAAATACAAACACAAGTAACCAAGAAAATCAGGGAATAATGCATACATAAATGCATACCCAATTTATCAATATAATTCTCTTGTAAATTAGTGGCATGATGCATGCTAATCTCATCTCAATAATAACCCGGGGCATCACAGTTTGGAGGGAAATGGGTCCTCGTGAGCTTCTTCCACTTCACCTCTCACGACTTATGGGCTTCCTCCGCCCTGCGTAGGACTCACAGGCTTCCTCCGCCTAGCGTAACTAGTATAAAAGCCTCACAAACTGGAGCAAATCTCACTCAATGCATGTATGCAAGTATAGTTTCATTACCATTCTTTACTCATTTGTCATTTTTTCATCATCATCATCATACTATCATTATTTCACAATCCGCAACTCCTCGTGCGAATAAATACTCGATTCCATAATCATGAAATCACATTCATAATCAAACGTCTTCAAAATAATCATATAAAATATTAATTTCATAATTATTAATTCATATTCATAATCAATCATCATCATAAAATATTCATTTATTCATAACAATACATTTCATATTCCATAAATAATTTAGGTTAAAGCTAAGTTAGGTGTATTAAAAATTGGGTTTTTCACTTTTAAGGGTCATGCTAATCGATTAGAAGAGGATCTAATCAATTAGAATGTAAAAATTTAAATTCGGGTGGTAAAAATCATACTGTCTAATCGATTAGATGATTCTAATCAGTTAGACTGCTCAATTTTTGCATACTGAACCGAGGTTTTGCTATACCAAATTTTGATAGGGGCTTCACTTTAACCATTATCAATCCAAAACAGATCAATATCACATATACTCAAACATGTTCATGCATATTTTAAATAATCAAAGCATCATCTTCATATTCAATTCACTTAATATGCATAAAAGACGTAAAATCACAACTTAACAAAGAAATTTCATTTCCTTTATAAAAGAGTCCAAGTCCATAATTTATTTAGCTTATATTCATCATATAAAAGTTGTTTAAATCAAGAAATGGGATTGGAATGACCTCCAAGTCATTTTCCCACCTCAAGTTCTCATTTTTCATTACTTTGCCCTTGAGTTCATATGAACTCCTACATTTCTAGCCATTGGATTATTATTCTAGCATCCGGATAACTTCTTCCTTACCTATTTCAAGTGTTTGGACTGGTATGGAGTGGAAAGAAACAAGTTTGTTGGGAAAATCCCAAGTTTTGGTTTCAGCTGCCATGGTTCTCTGTTTTCAGTTTAGCAAGGGTACAAAATCAGTGTTTATCATCAAGAATAAGGCATAAAAATTAGTGATCAGTGTGATACCCTTCGTATTAACCCAAATGTATTACATTAATCTCGTATTACATTGGTTAATTATTGGACTTGTAGGTTTAGAAAATAGCGGAAATAAAATTTTCTTTAAAGCGGGTGCACAATTCTCAAAATTGACTCTTGGAGAATAAATTATTATAACATCCTTTCATTAAAGTCTATCGAGTTCGGGCGTTTCCAAAACCTTTTCACAAACTGGGTAATATTCCTTTCTTTTGAAAAATATTCTTACTTATACAAAATTAAGAACTTACCCAATATTTGCACGTAATAAAATTGATTCCATATAAGTGTCCGAACCCCTTTGGTACTTTAAATCAGAGTTGCGCGGAAAATATCAGACTATGTGATAATATAAACATAAGTTTGATATATACTCAAAAGTAATTACATAGTCTGCCAGTTAAGTCTCCAAGACCTCAAAATACAAGTCCAAATTATAGATCTGGATAGCTATGACATCATCACCCTAGAGTACTAAATATGTACAATATAAATACATCAAAATAAACTCCAGGTATAGCTATGCAGATCCATCAGCGGCAGACGCAGTAGTAGTAAAGTAGAGTCCACCATCATCAGCAGATAAGTAGTAGCATCATCATCATAGCAGCAGCAGCAAGACATCTTCTCTCCACAGCAAGGATCCGAGGATCCACATCATACACCTCATGCATGAACCTAAGGGTCGTCAACCCTCCAATCACTCCCGGTAGAATGAACGACTGGCTCGCCTCCACTCGTGCCCTCCGACGGATCCTCCTCAATCTCATCCGAAGCAGAATGTACCCTACCACTGGGTACGGGATCAGGGGATGGTGATACCCTAATCGGGCTCGGGTCAGATGGAGGAGTCTCCTCTCGGACGACTCTAGAAGTAAAAGGGTGTGAACGAGTGGGTCTAAAACGAAAACTATGATATGCGCGAGCTGGTCGGGCGGGAGGTGGTCCGTGATAAGTATAAAAGGGAGGTACATGCATGGCGTATATAATGGGAATCCTAAAACTACGAGGACGGAATCGTACCACCGGATTAGGGTGGTAGAATGTGAACTCTACCTCACCCTCGTACGTGGCACGATAGTCCTCATAGATCCACACTCCACTAGGGAGCGGGCGGATCTCGATGCAAGCAATGTAGCGAGACATCACCTACAGGGCATAGGGGTAAGTATTTCTATACACATAATCAATAGAGAATAAATCATGCAACAGTTAATAATGTATGATGCAACATTTAGGCAAACACAATTAGCACATAGCAAGTAGGAGATGCATATAATATGTTCACACAAGTTTACAAATGAAAGTGTTATGATGCATGACTTTCTCTCTCATCCTATCTTCATATACATATTCTAAGTCACTCTCTGACGTCCATCCTTGACAACCCAACACTCATTGGTGCGTTGTATTTCTAGATATACAACCATTCGTACATTCATCCAGAATGCACACGTCGAGCTTGGAATTATACTCTCTAGCATAATTATGCTCCCCCAGCATCTTCCGTCATCCAAACGGGGTCGTCACCAAGACGATATCCATATCGGCATCCACAAGCCGACCACGCGCACTGCGTGTCATCAAGCAAGCGTATGGCGCTCCCAGAGGCCCTCCACATGTTTATCGAAACATGAAATCGTCCTACCATCCATACTCCAAGATGAATGCAATTTAGACTTAGGGGAAATTGATTAATACTTTTCCTTGCCACCTAGGCTTAAGTTTTATCAAAAAGGATTTGTCACCAAACAACCCAAATTGTATTTATCAATTTCTCTAAGTCCTTTGATCCCTTAAATTATACCTAATAATTCATTGTTTAATTGAGTTAGAATTGAAAAATGAAGTTTTCAAAGTCTGAGGAAAATACTCGAGTTTTTCCTAAAATACTCGAGTTGTTCTTGAACTTTCTCAGAATACTCGAGTGTTCTTGAGAATACTCGAGTAGTTCTTGGCTTTCTGAGGATTGGGTTGAAAAACTACAATATACTCGAGTAGTTTATGAAATACTCGAGTATTCTTGGACTTCCCAGAATACTCGAGTAGTTCATCAAGAACTCGAGTGTTTTACCTATTTCTAAACTTCTCAGACTAAGCCATTTACTCGAGTGTTCTCAATTCTACTCGAGTGTCTTACTGAATTTTGCCTTGTTCAGAACACGGGATACTCGAGTATTTGGCTAAATACTCGAGTATTTCATGTCTGATAGCACAGAAAACTGATTTTTACATAGCATTCTCAATTCTACTCAATCTTAACCAATTCCAGGGATCAACAGAGTTAATATAACATCAATTAAACATGTTGCAACACTCAATCCAACTCAAAACATAGAATTTGCAGTTTGGTCCACAATTATGCATAAATCACATTTTTCATAACTCAACATACCAATTTGCAGTATAAGCATAATTTCCACAAAACAACACACATTCAAGCTTACATGCACATGTTAAAACGTGCTCATGATGACATTTGAGCACTGTGTGGTCTCCAAACCACAAAACCTATATAACTAAGCCCTTAGAGCTTCAAGGTAGCTCTCTAACATGATTTTGAGATTATAAACTCTATCTAGTGAATATAATACTTCCCCCTTACCTTCTCAGACGTGACCCAGAGGTTACAACTCCAGAAATAAGCTCCAAACCCAGAATTGCCCAAGAACTTGACATGCAGAGCAGTTTGGACACCATACCAAAATCGAATTGGTTTGATCATGAAACAGAGATAGAAATTGGGGAAAATTAGTTTTCTATACTCTATGCAACATGGACTAACTAAGGGAATCGAGACTTGGACTCAAAAGTACAGAGACTTACCAAAATCAAGCCTCAAAGATAGCTCCAGAAACTGATTCCAGCAAGAACACCTCCACTTCTTTGATTCGATTCTCACCCAATACTCACTCAATCCTCACGATTTCAGTGTTTATACAAAGTTCTAGATGTGAACTTTGTGATGGTGTATCACTTACAGCTCGAATTACAGAATCGAAAGAGAATTGAACAAGAGAAGTTTGAAACCCTAACTTCTTCAACAAACTCGAATTTGGCTAAGGATCTCAACAATTCGGAGTTGTTGAGCTTAAATAGACTCAGTGAGCCACCATGCAGCACGACACGACCCCCCGTACGCTGGCCAAGAATGATTTCGTGTCGAGGAAAGAGAATTGTTGGCGATTGACTCATCAAACGCACTATCCAGTGCAGTTTGACCAAGAATACTCGAGTATTTTGAAGAATACTCGAGTATTTCGACTCAATTTTGAAAAATAAATATTTTATTAACTTTCCCTCCAAAAGCTTTCCCATAATTACCTCTAGGTCCCAACTCAGGGACTAATATGCAAAAGTCATATTTTTATATATTTAAATAATTTATTAAATAATTTCTACACATAAGGTAAGCACGTAAATACATATTTTAATCAAGGATTAATTTGGAAAATAATTAATTATAATGAAATTATAATTAACCTTCCATTAATCAGGGATTAAAATTTTGGGGTGTTACAATCAAGGGTTAGAATCAAAACTAGGACATGTTAACTTGAAAATAAAGCAAGTTTGAAGTTCAAAGGATGCTTGAGCTTACCACACAAATCAAGGAAAGAGGGCTTCATGAATCTGATTCAGATTTCAGATTCAAGCACCAAACTTTTCAGGGTTATATCTTTCTCCACACTCCACCAAATCAAGCAAACTTGGTACCAAATTGAAGAGGGTTGAACAAGCTTTAATTTGGTGTATAAGTTGCAAGGATTTGAGACTTGGATCATAGAGAACGAATCAGGAAAAGTTCATGACAGCAAAACACGATTTTCAGAGGGTTTTATGCAAATTTGTGGTTAAAATCATGTTTAATCTCAACCATTAGTGATAAATCGACTTACTGTTGACTCATCAGAGTTGGTTCTAATCGATTAGCCTTTTCTTCTAATCGATTGGACCCTTTTTTTGTTAATAATTAAAATCTGCATAATTCATTTCAAATGCTTAAAAATTATTCTCACATATTCAAATCATATTTTGACATAATAACATAGAATTCACACCATAATCATAAAATATGTTTTATATTTTATTTAATCTATAAAATATTTATAATTTCGAGGGTAAATTCCAATGGGCGTTACATACTGCACTGACGGTGTAAAGATTTTTACATCATTCGTCCATCATCCACCATTCATTTATATTACTTTAATATAGAAGTCAACGACCATAAACAAATGAATGGTAGATGATGCATTAATGGTGTAAAAAAACTTTTGCACTGTCGGTGCATTCTCCATTTTCTCTATAAAAATTTAGTTTAAAAATACTTTATTTGGTTATTATTATAAATCATACTTAATTAAATTATACAAATAAAAAAAATGTAGTTATTTTTTTAAAAAAATTTAAAATATATTTTAATATTATAATTTTACCTTTTTAATTTGCATTGAAAATTTCACAAATATATTATTTTATATTAATAAATATGGACAAATAATAAAAAAAATAATGAATGTTTAATAAAAAATGTAAAATAATTATAAATAAAATCGAAAGTTTATTTTAGAATACAATTTATAAATTGAAATTAGATAATGCATCGACGGTGTAAAAGTTTTTATATTATCATTACGTCATCCACGTTTCATTTGTTTATGATCTCGACTTTCATATAAAAGTAATACAAATAAATAGCGGGTGATGGACTGATAACGTAAAAAAATTTACATCGTTAGTACATACCCATTAATTTCATATATAAATATGATGGAGAGAATAAATTGTATATTGGAAAAAAGTTTAAGTTATTAAGAATTTGTTTGATTGCATGAAAGAAAATGGAAAGAAAGAAATAGAGAAGAGGGAAAAATGGAAGAAAGATTATGGTGAGAAACTGAGTAGCTAGATCTTTTGGTTATTTGGTATGGGAGAAAATGTGAAGAGATGAGAAAGAGAGAAAAGTTGAGTTTTCTTTTCTGTTGTTTGATCGGTGAGAAAAGAGAAAACAATAAATTTGTCAAAAGACAACTACATCTTTGTTTTACATAATAGAAATATATATTAAATTAAATATTTTATCATTAAATATATTAAATTAATAAATTTATTGTTCAACAAGATTTAGCTCTAAAATTTCCTAATTCGAATTCCTTTTTTTATATGATGTATGTTTTAAAAGACAATATATACTATAAGAATATAATTTTTTTTCAACTAATTAGAATATTAGCTAACAATTTTAAAAAATTAATAAAAAAAAGGCAATACTAAAGATACTAGGCTATGAATGAGTGAAATAATACATAACAAAGATACTAGGCTATAAAAAATAGTTAATGAATATGAGTGAAATAATACGTAACAAATATGTTATCAGGCAAGTAAAAAAAAGGGTATTTTTGTCAAAAACACAAAAATCATTTTTTTTTCATTGCCTTTTCACTTTTGAAAAAAAAAATAAATATCATGTTTATTTTTTTTTTTTTATTTTCTCTCTTGATAAAAAAAATAAAAAAAAAACTTCCTAAAATCTTTCCTTCCATTCCCTTTCAACCCTCTTATACCAAACAAAACCTAAAATCTGATATCTGAAATGAAGAAGCAACTGGTGAGATAATGAGAGGCGAGGGAAGAGAAATGGAGAGAGCAGATGTGGTGCCCACGAAGCACTGAGGGATGACATTGACATTTTATAACACCCTAAATTTTACCCGAAATTACCCTTAATTAATAAAATTGCGTACTTAAAATTTTCGTTATAATATAACAAAACGTCATTTGAAATTTAAACCAAATATTCGAGTTTAACAATAGCCCGTAGGGCAAAATATAAAACTTAGTGTAACTTCATTCACAACCATAATAAAATCCAAAACAGAGTAGCGCATAAACATAAAATAAGTTACAATAACAACATCAATTTTATTCGAGTCTCTCCTATTTAATTATGTTTCTCCCAACCCAACTCTAGTGACACTACTCTCCCTGTAAGGGAGAGTACACCTGCTCGGCCGAAGATTGTGCTAGCTCAAGCTCAATACCTGAAAATGTTAAGTAAGGGGGTGAGCTTTGCACATGACATAAAAAGCAGTTCTAACTAGCTATAACGACTCACCAGGTCAAACACAATTAACACATAAATCCCCATAACTTCACATACATTGTATTAACGTACACACCACCTTATCCTATTATTACCAGTTCCTTTTTGCATACCATTATGTCCAATTATAACATGTATCATGTTACACACCATTTTAACCTTTCCTTTTATACCTTTTCCCTTTTATACCTTTCCTTTTCATCGCACCACTAGGAGTTACCCCATTATAATCAAATCCATTTTTACCATTTAACACTATTACCCTATTGTGTACCTAGGTCGTCCCTCTTAATAAGTATATTTATTCCCGATCAGTTTGTCCTACTTATCCTTTTTACCATGTATGCTTACTCACGGACAAGGCTTACATACATGCCATGTTATTATCGTGTATGCTTACTCACGGACAAAGCTTACATACACGCCATTTTATTACCTTGTATGCTTACTCACGGACAAAGTTCACATACACACTCTTTTTACCATGTATGCCTACTCACGGACAAAGTTCACATACACACCCTTTTTTTTTACCATGTATGCTTACTCACGTACAAAGTTCACATACACGCCCTTTTTACCATGTATGCTTACTCACGTACAAAGTTCACATACACCCCTTTTACCTTTTTCAACAATTCCATTCCATTTATAATCAATTAATTCAAACATAAACAAACACCAACTATTACGGAGGAGCATGATTTCACATAATTTTTCTATACAAGCAAATAATTCCAGTCCATCAGCATCCACCAATTCAAATATTAAAAACACATACCAATAAGGAATAATCATAAAACATAATTTCACATTTCACCATACAATCAAATAAGCCACGTTCCTCAAATTTATTCATAAAATACGCCAACCATGACCAATTTATCAATTTTTCTTTTCCTATCCTTATTGTCCAATTATCACATATACATGGTTAAATAAAATTCCATTATCCACATCCTAAAGTATTATAGTCTAATTTTCTTCCTAACACATAATCCTAACAAGCATTATAGACTACCAGACCAAACCCTCTACACCACGGCTAGCTCACCATAACCACTCCCTTACCTTAAGCGCTTAAACGATGAGGGGTTCCGAGTGCTTTACGTTTGAATTCGCCCACCAACGAATGCCACACAACAATACTAGAATCAAGCCTAAAATAGAAAGCCACAAAAGAGAGGGTTTATCATCAAATAGAAATAGGGTTCCTAATTATTAGAGAGAAAAGGAGAGAGGAATTTCGTATGAAACATCATAGGGGAAAGAAGAAAAGGATTTACCTATTAACCTTGATGATGATTAAAATTGATTACAACGCCGCTTGAGTGAGAAAATAGGATTCGTGAGGGAGAGGGAGAATAAGAGGTTAGAAGGAGAAATTGAGAGAGTTTAAGTGGTTAGGGATGATGGGGAACCAATTTGGGATTATGATTTAATGTGTTTTTGGGTGGGGTTTTGGGTAGAAGAAAACTAGGGTTTATAGGGGAGAGGATCGCATAAGAGAAGGGAATGAGGAAGTGATTCGTTTTTCCCTAATTGCTGAGCAGTTCCTGTTTTTAACAGCGAAGCGCGCTTGAGCGCGGTTCCGTGCGCTTGAGCGCGGTTCGGCACGCTTGAGCGCGGTCTGAGGCGCGCTTGAGCGCGTATCCCCCTGTTTTCTTTTCCCAATGTTGCAGCATCGCGCTTGAGCGCGGTCCAAGCGCGCTTGAGCGCGGTTGAGCTGCTGTTTCCTTAACTAATTTTTCCTTATTTCAAATGGCCGTAATTCCTTCGTTCACCGTTGGATCTTGCCCAAATTTTGAGACAAACTTTCTAAAAATATAAACTTCATATCCAACGGTGGAATTCTTGTTTAGAGCTATAAATTATTTATTCCTAATTTCTCCCTTATATTGTATGACTTTTATCCTTTAACGCTTTGTTGAGGTTTGACTAAATCTTACTTAATCTTTCCTTCACCCTCATCTATTAAGTTTATTAATATAGAACTTAAACTTAGAAATTAAATTGAGAATGTTACACATTTGACACAAAGGTACAAAGGGGGTCGTGCAACATGGGCAGGATGGGTCCCACAAATTCTTTTTGAGTTTCTTTGGTTTTTTTTTTTTTTGGTTCAACTAATACTAGAACAACCGTAGACCGACCGGTAGTAGTAGTATATGACTGTATGGAAGTACTAACGTATAGTTTTACATTAGAAATCCTAATTTTTTTTTCTCTCCCCTCTTCCTTCTTTTTCATATGCTGTTTTTTGGTAGGAGGAGAGAGATTTGCCCCTCCCCTTCCTTTGGAAAAAGATGTGGATCTATTTTTCCCTGTTTTTCTGGGTTTTGTCTTGCCTTTATGCAAGTTGTTTTTTTGTGTGTTTAAGTGAAGGGATGTCTTTGAATAGTTTTAACTTTCCAGATATGATGGTTATCCTCTTTGCTCCAATAATTGGAAGGCTGCTCGTCGATAGAGATATCTCTTTACTGACTGTTGATTTGGCTACCGTCCAACGACTCTTTCGTTTTAGATCTAAGATTCCTTGTCATCAAACTGAGCTTAGTTACATTATCACTTTCTTTACTTCAATCATTAAAAATTTAAAAGAAATACACCTCTCTTTAGATATAAACTAATGTAAAGTTTAAGAAATTGTTGTGCGATAGGAGAGTAATATCCTATCTCCATCCAAACTATTGACTTTCAAAACATTTTTAACGATGCATTCTCTTTATAAAAAAATAAAGAAATGTAAAGAAAAATATTTCAAAATAAAGTTTTATTAATAAATAAAAATATTTTGGACAAGAAGCAAAAATATTACATTTAGCAAAGAAAAAAGAGCTACCATTACACCAAAGCTAGAAGTTGCTTAAAAAAAATCAGCAAAGCCCCAAAAATCCATCAAAGTAGAACAAATGATGCATTAAGTTATTGAACTGATAATTGATTGATTTGTTAGATGAAGTATTAAGTTATTTTATTTTATTTTTCTCTCCTTCTCTTTTTTCTGTTTCTATTTGTTTTCATTTGCTATTTTTTGGTAGGGGAAGAGAGATTTGTCTCTCCCCTTCCTTTGGAAAAGGGTGTGGGTTTATTTTCCCTCAGTTTTTTGGGTTTTGACTTGCCTTTGTGTAACTTGTTTTTGTTTTGTGTGTTTTCAGTGGAGGGGTGCCTCTGGATGGTTTTTACTTTCCATATCTGATGGTTATCCGACCTCCTTGCTCCAATAATTGGAAGGTTACTCGTCGAGACAGATCTCCCTTTGACGACTGTTGATTTGACTACCTTCTAACGACTCTCTCGTTTTAAATCTGAGATTCCTTGTAACCGAACTGAGCTTAGTCCCAACATCAATGAGATTGTTATCTTGGTATTAAAGGTTATTGAATCTCCTGTTAGAGCTGGGTTTTGACAGTTGCTGATGATTCATGTCCACATGGAAGAGTATGTTATTGCAGTGTATTTTGGTTTTCCTTTAATTATTATTAGTGTGAAATTTCTTGTACTGCTTCTGATCTATGAATAAAATACACATTTCCCTTAAAACCATTTTTTTAACCGAGTAAGTAAAATGATCAATTTTATTTATAATGAGTTACTTTGTATTTTTTAAAATTTTTTATTCACTAATATGAAATACAACAATACATTTGTGAATTTACAATACAAGTTAAATTGATAAAGTTATAATATTAAAATACATTTTTAAAATTTTAAAAAATATAATAATCCTTCTTCATTTTTGTAAATATAACTTATAATAAAAACAATATGGAAGACATCATAGTATTAACCATGCATTAAAATTAAGCTAAAAAAATTTAAAACAACTTAAGCTCCCAATGCAAAAATACAACTCCCACTGTTTTTTTAAGGTATCCACCCGTGTAATTGGGTGACTAATCATTTTGATATTGTAGAGCCCTTTTGGGGTTAGTCTTCCAGCAAGACTTTTTACATTCACAAGAGGCAAGGATCGAACCCGCAACCACTTGCTTAAGTAACAACATATTGTTGGGATTCTGGCAAGTGTATCAGATCCTACAAGTAATATAGACAATGAAGTCCGAGTATCGTACCCAAGGGAGTGACCGTTTAATTAATTTCACCTAATTAATATTACTTAGTGAACAAGACAAAGGATTTGTGATTTTGTAAATAAAAACAGAAATTAAAATAAATGACTTTTTGACAAGGGGAAAAGGCGGGATGTAGTTTCGATGAAGGTTCCTAAATATTCTATAACAAATTAGTTTATTTTCCTTGATTCTGAATTTGTTTTGCAAAGGTAGAAAACGCCTAATGTCTTAGCACGTTTCCGTATTTTAGATCTTAATCTCTCAATGATGTCTCAAGAGAGCCTTGAAAACCTAACCTTAAATTAAGTTCAATCAAAACTTGTAAAAATTATCCAATTCATAGAAAACATGTCTGTGCCTATGCAATTGAACTGTTTGATTAAATGACTAAATCCTAAATTCATATGTCTATTCATAAAGGATTTTCAAAAGTCATGAAACAGCTTCTTTCATGAGAAACAAATAAGAATAATCAAACACAGAATTCAATAACGGAAAACAAGATTAATTCATTACTAGAAATATTGAAAATGTTCCATTCATCTACTCCTACATCTCAAGGATGGAATTAGTTCATACTTACAAGAGAAAACACAATAAACATGATAAAAATAATTACCATGAATCCTTGCGCTAACTTCGTGTTCTTCACAAAACCTCCAATCCTTGTTCCTTCTCCAAATCTCAAATCCTAATCTATTATTATTCTATGGAGTTGTATGAGTGAGTCCCTCTCTCCAATCCTATTATTATATAGATAAAAACTAACCTAATTTCCAATCTAATGTGATAAGATAAAACTAATCCTAAATCTGAATATAATATGATAAGATCCTATTAGAATAAACTAATCTTTAAGAATCTTATCTACAAATAGAATTTGTCATTAAAATCCTTCAAGAATCCCGTATTTGTGTCTGGCAGCAACTTCGGCGCTGATTTTGAACCCCAAGATGGACGAATTTGAGCAAGGCTATTTCTGGTAAAGTTGTAGATCTTTTCCTTAGCTTTAAAATGATATATAGATCGCCTCATTTGGATAATCGTAGCTCAAGTTATGATCAAAACAGCGAACAGTGTCACTTTCTCGCGTTTTGTGCGCCCAGGCGTGAAGCTCTTGCGCGCCTGGGCGCACGACGGTCACTTTTCTTCATTTTTTTCCCTCTTTTTCTTCCCAAATCAAGTACCAAACTCTCATTCTTCATTCCTTTGCAAAAATCATTGTCTTAAGAGCTTAAATACCTGAAAACAAACCAAACACATCAAAAGGTTCCAGAAATCTTATAAAGACAAAATTCCATTGTTTTATTTCAATTTACTCAAGAAACAAGCCACTTACTATGTAAAAGAGAGACAAAAAAGTACAAAAGCATCACATATTAGACCCCAATCACATATCCTTTATTATCTGTGCTAATCTCCACTGATCCCATTATTACTTTTCATCTTTATTAAAAAAAAAAAAAAGACAGATGTAAAGTAAAACACGCATAGAAATTTCTTACATCTATCCGCTTTTTTTTCCCTCTCCTTTATTATCATATTAATATTAATACCAAACAAAGCAATAATGCATCAATAATGAAAAACACATTATTTACTTTTTTTTTTTTACTCAAACTTGACATGAAAAACACAATATCTTGAATTATTAAAAAAAAAAAAAACACACACACGCACACACATCATCTTGAGAAAGAGATAATTAAAGAAGTAGGTGCCGGAACAGACTGTATCGCTGCATTGAGCAGTAAACTTAAAAATGTTGCCGGTAATAAGAAATGTCTTCACGAATATTATTTAGGGTTTACTTTGCTAAATCTTAATTTTTAGGGTAAGGTTAAAATTAAAAAGTCAAAGATTAGTAAAATAAGATTGAAAAATTAAGTTTGTTATTCTCAAACTATTAAATATTTTATTTTTTACTATAAAATATTCATTTAATATCCTGTCCTCAATATTAAAAGCTGAGGTTCAATTTTTTTATTATTTTATTGTTTAAAGTTATAACAATCATGATAATAATTTTAATATATTTAATATATTTTTTGATGATTTTTTCATTATTCAAAGAAATTCTTTATCTTAATATACTTAAGTTTCAAGATTGAAGTCAGCCTTGAACACACTGTTCACCGAAACACTGTGCTAGCACAGTACCATTGTCCAGTTTACTGTGCGGCTACAGTAGAATGCAAATGTGTTGGTAGGTGGCATTTCTCACGTGCAAACTAATAGAAGGTTAAGCTTCTATCAGAAGCTTTCACAAGTGCTAAACTCTCTCTTCCATGGTACGATACATTCTCTCTCTCTCTCTCTACCTTCTTCTTGCTTCTTTCCTGTCAAACTTGATCGGCTCATTTCTCTCCCTTATCTCTTTTCTCTTCCATCTTCACTCTTCCTTCTTTCTTCTTTCTTCGTTCTTGATTCGGATTGGATCACCATATTTTCTCTCTTCGAATTTCTCATTCTCTCATTGTTCTCTCTCTCTTCGAATCAAGGATGAGCATGATGATGTGTTCAATTTTCAAGTGGGTGATGATGATGTGAAGGAAGTGGATCGGTTTGATGTTGCTGGAGTTGTTGATGAGAGCGATGGAGACAAGGAGGCCAAGAAATCGAGGATACTCATCTTAGGTTAAAAAACCATGATTCAGGTTAAAACCCAAATCTTACAATTTTCGGCTATTATTATTATTATTATTATTATTATTATTAAATCGGTTATTTATTTTGATTTTCAGTTTAATAAAAATAGATCTGGGTTCTCTCTCTTTGAATCAAGGATGAGCATGATGATGTGTTAGAAGTGAGATGTGTGTTGCTATAAATTCACTTTTGAAGGTAATGATTTCACTCCACTTCATATTTTAAGTCCTTATGATTTTAACCCAATCTCCTTGCTGATTAATTTTGATTTGGCATGCATTTTCTAAAGTTATGATATGTTTATCTCTTTGTTTGTGTCTTTATAAGGGGTTTCAATGTTTAGGAATTTAGGAATAACATCCCTCACTTTTTTAAGGTTGTTGTTCTCTTAGATATTTTATAAAGTGTATGTTAGCAAAAATGGTTTAAGGAAGTTCAATTTTTTTCCTAAACAACTTTCTTACTGTGATAAAAGAGATTAATGTTGTTCTTATGGTCCTCGAACTAAATTTAGGCACTCAAGAGGAAGCAACAGAAGCATATGATGTATAGCTGCAATCAAATTCAGTGTGTGCCTAATTTGTGAGGGATGTTATTCAATGTGTGACTAATTTTTTGTGTGCCTAATTTTAATTCAATGTGTGCCTTTTTCGTGAGAAACTTCTTATATGCCATGGTTGAGAAAATGACTAAACGATTTACATCCACAATTAATCTATCTTGCTAATAATTAAAATATATATGAGTTGAATTGATTTTTATGCACCTTGCTCATATTCTCATGGAACAAAACAACTTTGTCTCTTAGTAAAGTCAACGACTTATGAATTGATTTTATCTTACAGTGGTTTGGCTGATTATAGGCTTCTATTCACCATGCTCACATACTCAAGTAGATTTTACAATACGCACATTCCTAATAGTGAGGGCCTAAGAGCAAGGTGCATAAAAATCAGTCTCTCAAGGGGATTTTAAATTTGTATTCAGACCTGAAAACATTCTTATCTCTTTCATATGAGCCTAATGGAGTATAGGTTATCCATTTGTTATCCCAAAGAATCTGATGAAGAATGCTATTGATTCAAAAGGAACTCTCTTCAAGGTTGTATTTGGAAATAAAGAGGTTTGTGTTATCGATTGCTCTCTTAATAAAGAAGATATCTGATAAGCCATCATGATGGTTATAGTTTTGTTTAATCAAGTGGTTTGTCTTAGATATCATATTTTGGTGAGTGATATTCCATGATCCATATATTTAGTATTGACAAGTTTGATTTACTTGCATGAAATGTTATTTGATTGAGCACATTTCAATGCTAAAATGATAATGCTTTTTCCATTATCATTGAAGCAACTTGGTTTTTCCCTAAGGATTACAAGGTTGTTGGTTTTTCCCTAATCAAGTTGGTTTTTCAATTATTGTTCTCTAATTCTAATGGTGATAAAAGTAGCATTGTCTTGGAAGGGCCCAATTATTTTTCAATTTTCGATTTGGTACATTGACTGTAACAAAACTATCAGGGGATAAAAGTAGCATTGTCTTGCAACTGCATATGCTGATGTTGTTATGCAAACAGGCAGGCTTGCAAGTAACGTGAAATGAAAGCATAAGTGCAACTAATGAATTCATGATGTTTGCTACTTCAATTAGCTACTTGAAATATGAAGCATGTTGTCATTCTAAAGATGTACTCCCTCTGTCCCATTATTCTAAAGATGTACTTGAAATATGAAGCATGTTATCATTCTAAAGATTCATCTCTCAACTCTCATGACAACTCCTTTGCGTTACTGCAGGACATGTTGTTAGCTATTACTTTTCAATGAGCACTTGGACATGTTAGCTACTTCTATTTTGCAATTCAGCAGTAACATGCTTCAATAGAAATAAGAAAACCACGTGTCATTAATTTACTTATGTTAGTTTAGGGGTTGTTGTTGTTTTGCAGTGTATATTATCATTTATGGTTGGAGCAACTTTTCAGCAAAGACATTTTATTATTTCTTTGCTGGCCTAATTATTTTTTTTCTATAATCCTGGGTATTATTGTTTCATAATTTTGAGTAGATGTCAGCCATCATATCTCTAAGTGTGATGCAAGGAGGCTCCATGAAACTAGAAGGGAAGCTTAGGTGCTATAAATGAAGATGTTGTATTGGAAATCCTAAGCAAGAGAGCATTCCTCAACTGAGGCTAACGTTTTTGAGTTAAACACATATATGGGCATGACTACACAAGGTATGAAAACAATATGATATTAATCCTCTCCCATCTAAATGCTTAAATTTTTACCTTTCTTCCCCAACTAAATGTTGACAACTCTTCTACTTAAGTCTATTGCTTCTCCATCTTTATTTCTTTTATTTTATATGATTTACGCAGGTTATTTTTGGTGACGAAGTTGCTGCATCAAAGCTCACCATTTTTTACAATATAATTTGCAAGCAAGATACAGTAAAAATTTGTTATAGTAATAATTTACATTATCAAAATAATTTGCAAGCAAAATAAATTTGTTATCTAGAAGTACATGCTTAGGGGCTACAAAATAATTGTGCAATAGAGGCTACAAAATAATTGTTTTAGGATTGTACTTGAATTAATTAAGCTTTATGAGAAGGGGCTTGCAAAACTTAAATTGATGTTTACTTGAAATGGGAGAAATTAAATCATTGGTTTTCATCATATAGTTAGATACTGAGAGAGAATCCTGCATATCGTGAGGACTATCTAGAAAAGAAATAATATCACTGATGAGATTGAAGGATGAATCCTGCATATGGTCTTTGTAATATTGAAGTGATGAAACTGAAGATATTGATGGCATGGTGGTTGTTGGTTTCACTTGATCAATCTTTTTCAAGTTTCTCTCATGTCGATTGTACATCAAAGAAGAGGTAGTTCACACTTTTCCTATGCATTTTCACATTTTAAGCTAAAGAGTATGCATCTTTAATGGGGTCTTCATTTTTTTCCCAGCTCTCAATACTTAGTGCATATGAAACATGGTTTTTTTTATGAGAAAAGGAAATTAAAAGTGATACAAATAGCACGGAAATTTATGCTATAGGAAGACAACTAGCAAGACAAAGGTTTATCATAATTTACGTTGGAAAACTTGCTTATTGATGCTTGCAATTGGTTCTTCACTATGATCCTTTCTATTCATCCTCATATTATTAGAGATGGGGATGAGTTTAAGTCAAAGGTATGCAGTAGTTCTTTATAGAACATGAAAGTACATTGATGATTTGGTTGTGTTAGTTTTCTACTTATTATTTTCATGTGGTTTGGCAGTTGAAATGTGAAACTTTGGTATTGAAATAATTTTATATTTGATATATTTTTTTTTTCTCTTGCAAGGGAACAGCGGGTTTAAATTTTGATGTCTCGAAGTTAACTTGGGACACTTAAATTGTTAATGCAAGAGATAGGAAAGGTTTTGGTGTGTTCATCGTTATATCAATGTTTAAGGAATGTCAAAGATTTAAATGATATATAATTAATCTAATATCGTTGCTGAAGAAAACCCGTCACGACATTGAGATAGCCTCAAAATTAGTTGGATTTGATACCAATAATGATAACTCCATATATGAGAATGATAATTATAAGAAACTCTATTGTGATATATCTTCACTGTCTCATGATAGCAAAGATTATACAGAGAAGTTTCTCCATAATACTCATGCTTATACACACGGTATGTTCATACTAACGTATTTGTGTATTTATGTCTCTGTTGTAGTCTTTTTAATTTCTTCAATGATTAAATAAACAAAATCTTTGTAAAACATCTACACAGGAATGGAGTCTTGAGCTGGAAGAAGTTTTTGCACTCAAAAGGGAAAAAGAACTAAATAAGTTTGGTCCTTGCAGGGAAAAACTTGGTAACAAAATGCTCCTATGGCATGGTAAATTATTGTGCACTGTTGTTGATTAGGCACAAATTTTGAGTGCACTGCGGTTCGTAATTTGCTTTGATTTACATACTCTAACATTCTGTTGGATTTTGTCCCCAATCATGTGGTGCTGAGTTGTGGTTGATTAATAACTAATAATATAATGTGCACTAACATTTTGATTTTTAAATTGATAAATTCACCATAATCATAATTAAGAAACCATCAAACAAGTTATAGAATAATAAGATAAAGAAACTATTTAAGAATAATATTGTAATATGTATTTATATTATTCGATAGTAGTTAATTAACAATTAACCCGTGCATCGCACGGGTCTATTAGCTAGTGTTTATACATTTACATAGAAACAAATACATCTCAAAATATGTAAGAACGGTGAGGTGTCAATATTTATTTAACATAAAGCATTTTTCATTATATTCTTCTTTCGTGAAATTTTACAATCTAAACATGTACATGTTAAACAAACTTTTTTTAAAAATAACCTTTTATATGTTGAACATCTCTAATAATTTATGTACCTTATGCATAAGATAAACAAATTTGAAAAAATAAGTCTGTATGAAAAAAATGTTGTATTTAATATATTGAGAAGTGATGTCTTTATTTTCCAATACGAATTTTACTCAATTATAATTGATCCTAAGAAATGATATTTTTTGACGTTTCATAATGTCATGCTAATTAAAACTTAATTGGGATCGGATACTCTTGTACTTTCCTTTAATGTGTGTTTGAGAAATGTTAATAAGTGCAATTAGGGCATTGTTTAAAAAGATAAAAAAGATAATTTTGCATAAGAAAATGATGTATTTTGTATATCGAAATGTGTTTGACTTTATTTTTCAATTATAAAATACTTTATTTATATTGCTTAAGACACTAGTTAACACAGCTAAAAAAATAGTAGAAAATTCACAAAATAGTTATTTTTAATACATGTTCACATGTTAAAGATACTAATAAAATGGGTAAACTTTAATTTTATGGGAAGAAAGTTAAAAACATGTTAATAGATAGTTACTAAAAAAAGATAGTTGTCTTTTTTCCTTTCCTCTGCACAAAAAAAAAAAATAGTTATTAAAAGATACTAAAATACTCCCTCCATCTTTATATATAAGACTATTTTGGTAAATTTCATGTTTATTAAGAAATTTGGTTAATTTAATTAATGATTTTGAAATTATGAACATTTGATATGTATTTTCAAAACTACTCCTACTAATATTATTGGAAATTCAAAAAGTATTAAATAAATATAGGTGCTTATGGAAAGAAGCTATTAATTGTTATTGAAAATTTGTATAAAGTCTTATAAATAGGGACAAAATAAAAATGTCAAAAAAGTCTTATATTTAAAGAGGATTATTTGGTAAATTTATTACTATCTTTTTTAAAGTTGAGTCTTATCCCCATCACATTGGAGTTATCGGTTATTGGTGTTTTGTTTTTATTTATTTGGCTAGTTTAAAAAATTTTGTTATTTCATTTGTTTGTCCTATTTATATATTGGATGGTGTAATAATTATAACTTTTTATTTGTATTTTTTTTTTTTTTGGCTTATTCAATGATCTATTGATTTACGTGTTAGCAGAGGGGAAAAATAACGATTACGTTAAAAAAAATATTTTCTGAAAGATTGAGAAAAGAAACTTTTAAAAGTAATTTTGTAGGAGTAGTAAAAATATAAATTCAATACTTCGAAAACTGAGTACTTAAATTTTTTTTATATATATTTACTTTATTTGAATTTCTTACCATTTAAAAAAATGGACAATAAATGTACCATGACTCCATGAGTCAACACAAGCAATCATTCTATTTTTATAAAATAATTTTTTTAATAGAAAGGATAAATAAAAACAAATGGAGTATTTCAGAATTTATATTCATATTTTTCCTTTTATGTCGTGCATCAAGCAATTTTTTTGAGCGTATTCGGCTCTTTGATTGTCTCTGTCCATCCTCACCTTTGAGGACAGATAAACGTCGCCATCGTTCTTGCACATGTAAAACAAATGAATATATATAATATATGGTTTTGAAATTAAGCTGGACTACTAGATGCTGAAAACATAGTTGAACCTTCTTCCTAATTCCTTCTTCCACTTATCATTCTTTTCCTTGTAACTTTACAAGTAAGAAGTCGTGGGCACGACCCCATTGCTGAAAAATTGTTACTTCCTTATAATCCTTACTCTAACACTATCATTTTGATTTTTTTTTTTTTGCTATTTAAAAGAATTTTTATCCTATTTATATTATCATATTTTAACTTTTGATGGTATCAAGTTACTAATTTGTTTCATACGTACGTTTATTTATTCAATATTTCTAGAGAATAATAATAATGAAAGTAATTTTTTTAAAAAAATCCAATATTTAAATTTTCAATACTAATAATAAAACTAATCAATTTTCTTGGTGAATATAAATTTGTCCAAATAACTTTATGTTAAGGACAAGAAAGAGAAATTTTTATGTTATGAGTAATGTTACACTATTAACTTACAAACCAACTTACAAATCAATTCACATGACAATAATGGTATGACATATATATAAGTGATATATATTTGTCATTATTCTAGTCGTGTATGCTAATTTCTGGGTTTATATATCACTTTTCTTTTCTTTATGTTATATGGGTTAAAAATGTTCCTTGCACCAATAAGGTCCAACATAGTTGATAGATAGTTGGGTTCCTTAACCATAATGTATGAACCCTATCGTGGATATGGAAAATGCTTTGTTGGTAGAGACAAAACCTACCTAAATGATCTCTATGCTTCGAAGATGATTAGTCTTTGACTCTTTGGGTATCTTTAATGCAAAAAAAAAAAAAAAAGAAGTTACTTACATTAGCTATAAATGGTGATTTTGTTCAAATGGTATATATATATATATATATATATATATATATATTCCTCCTTAAGCAAAATTCTATGTACGAAAAATCGCTACAGAGTTAGGACTACTTTATAATATTGTCTCATGTTAAGGATAAATGCCATTGCGTCAAAAAAAAAAATAGTAGTCCAAGTCGAGACCAGTTGATTACGGGATCGAGTGAGCTACCACTTGACCAACCTCACGTTGGATTGGATAATCTTTTTGGCTCAATAAAAGTGGCCATCTGTTCTGTCGTATGATTACAGTACTTAGACAATTCGTCTAAGAATCCAGCAATCCCACTCTTGATGTCAGACGTGAAATGTGCACCTTGAACACCAAGATACACACTCTCTTGTCGTTTTCGGATTTTGGGGGGGGGGGTGGTGTGTGTGCTTGTGTGAGATGAGTTGTGTTCATACCTGATACCTTACCAGTTAATATAGTCTGATACCTGGTGATACCGGCTTAATGGCAACATTCATTCGTCAGGTCGGATTCCCTTCAACGTTTCTGACATCATGGCTGGTCTTAATGCGTTCAGGATCCTATGCTCCTATGTTGATGAGGATAGTTGAATTCCTTCAAGTCTTGTCAGGCACGTGTCCGAATTCGTACCGTTATAACGGTGAGAATCCTATGTCATGATTCTGTTGGTATTTGGTATCTGTATCAAGCCTTCAAGATTCTCTTTGGATATCTTCTCATACCGGTTTAAGTGGCGCGAACCAACCCATACCGGTATCCGGATCCGACTTGTTGGGCCTTTCTTGGTCCTAATGCCAAATCCGGTTTATTGGGCCAATACGGCCTCAATCCGGCGGTTCTGTATCCGGATCCGGTTTGGTGGACTTTGTCAGTCTCAATCCTGAATCCGGTTCTGTATCCGGATCCGGTTTGGTGGACTTTGTCAGTCCCAATCCTTCAAAGTCCCAATCCTGAATCCGGTTTCGTATCCGGATCCGGTTTGGTGGACTTTGCCAGTCTCAATCCTGAATCCGGTTCTGTATCCGGATCCGGTTTGGTGGACTTTGTCAGTCCCAATCCTGAATCCGGCTTGGTGGACTTTGTCAGTCCCAATCCTGAATCCGGTGTGGTGGACTTTGTCAGTCCCAATCCTGAATCCGGTTATGTATCCGGATCCGGTTTGGTGGACTTTGTCAGTCTCAATCCTGTATTCGGATTCGTCATTCCGGTCCAGTGTACCCGGTCCATAACAGTAGCCCCCCAAGTCATGGTTCAGGTAATGAGCCATGAGTTCTTGAGCAGCTTTAACAATCCGAATTCGGATTCGCAATGTAGATGGTGTTGTCAGATTCCAATGTTCCGCGTTTCCAATTCGGATTGGACATACCGGTTTGGGCAAGCCGGATTGCAGGCTTCATCACTGAGTCCTTCCTCCAAAATTCCAAATTCCGAATTCCTAACCTCTTTCTCGCTGATTCCCTAACTTGCTTGACCGTAGCGCATCTGGTATCCTGTTTGGATAGTGCCTCCCAACTCAATTCGGATTCAGCTTTAATGGGCTAGCCTCAATTCGGAATCCGGTTCCTTTGGTCAATTCGGCCTCAATTCGGCGGTGGCCTCTGGGCCTAGTGGACTTCGTCAATCCGGCCTCAATCCGGCCTGAATCTGGTATCTGAATCCGGCCTGGTTGGGCCTCTCAATGTCCTAATCCAGTATCTGAATCCGTCATACCGGTTCTGCTTACATGGTTGGATTGCTGGTTTTGTCTTTGTGTATCCATACAATTGTTGATCCATGGAAATCCTATTCTAGCCAGCGAATGGTTTTCCATTTAACTTATTAGTCTTTTACATTCAAGACTAACAGGGACCATACTAGATACATGGGTGGTGTTCATTTTATACAAGAACATCTTCTACCCATTTCTCTCCTTATCTGATGGCTAGTCAAATAAGTGGTGTATTTAGCTTTGGACACTGAATTCTTATATCCGGATTTGGATTTTTTGACCGTTTTGCCGAATTCCTGATGTTGATATGAGGCACTCTTTGAATCTGAAAAAGATTAGACACACTCATGGGGTCTTTGATTGAAGGAAACTGGTCTGAGACGACCAACTCATGGGGGTATAACACTTAATTCGGCTTTTCTATTAACCCTGCAACTCATGATTTTTCAGGATTCTTATTAATAAAATAGAAACTACCATAACTTGTACGAGACAATGGTCCACATGACCTTCTTTCAAAACAGAAATAAACTAAAAATACGACAGTGGTCTATAAGACTTTCTAGGCAAAGCTATCCTGAGCTTTCTGATACTCCTCTAAATTGATGTATTTTTCAGCCATTTCCATCACCTCGTCCATAGTTTTGATCTTGTGCATCACCAAATAGTCTGTAAAATTTCCTGGTCTCAGAGCGCGCATTAAGAGATGAAGGGCCACCGAAGCCTCTATGTCACTAATAGAAAGGTATTCTGTATTGAAACGAGTGAGGAAATCTCTCAGCGATTCTCCTTTTTCTTGCTTGATTTGGGACAAATGGTGTTCTGACTTTGGCTGAGCCTTACTTGTTGTAAAATGTCCCAAAAATTTGCTGGCCAAGTCCTTCCATCCCGTTATCGAGTCAGGCTCTAATTTAGAATACCAGCGCAGAGCAGCTTTCTTGAGGGTTAGGGGGAATGTGCGGCACTTATACGCATCCTTGGCTCCCTGGCATGACATTGCAACCAGGAAGCTGTCAATATGCTCCTGTGGATCCGAATTCCCAAAATAAGGATCCACGTTGGCTGGAGCCTTGAGATTCTCGGGCATGGGGAAAGCCATTATGCCTTCTGAGAACGGATGGTCTTTTTCCTCAGGTTCCGCCACTTGTTCCACCTCATTCCCTCTAATCACTCCAGACTGGACCGTTCCTTTCTTCAATTCCTCCAGCAACTTGTCCTGTTCATCCAGTCTTCTACGTAGGCGGGCCAATTCTGTTTCCATGTTGGCCTTCCTTTGCGAGCATCCGCCGGACGATTCCCTACTCTCATGTCGAGACTGCGAAGGGCTTCCTCCTCTAGTGGGGGGCCTCTGTCGCGATCTTTCCTGTTCCTGTCGAGAAGGTTGTTCTTGTCTCGAACGCTCCTGTTCCGCTCTTCTCCTTCCTTGACTCAATCGTTCCCTGAGGTCTCTTTGACTTGAAGGTGCCTGTTCTCCATTTTTCGTTGCATCCAGCACACTATGGTGGCTGGGTTCAGTACGTTCCTTGTGTGGCTGATCCGCCATGTGTAGAATCAGTCTCCAATTAGGTGGATTTATTTTGATGATGACAATATAATTAAATCAATGGATTTAATTAATGGAAGAAATCAAGCATATGAAGTCAAGAAGAAGCTAGTGCAAATATGTAACTATTCATTCTCATTTGTATTTTTAAATGTAATTTATTTTTATTGAGAGTGGGTAGTTTAGGAAGTAACTCAACCTAGGATAAATAATTTTTATGCATGATAATGGTTGGGGTTGCTTAAAATTATTTTCTTGAAGAGAGAATGGGAATTAATCATGAAAAACTTGATTTTTATCAACTCTGAGAAAAACACTCGAGTATTTAAGATTATACTCGAGTAATTAGCTACTCGAGTAAAATAAAAATACTTGAGTGCCAAAAGACTCGAGTAGTTCTCAAAACACTCGAGTATTTTGGGCTCAGATCAGGAATTTGACCGTTGGTTCAATTGAAAGGCTTTCCAAGTACAAATTGTGCAAAAGACTCGAGTAGTCTCAAAAATACTCGAGTATTTTGACTCTGTCAGCAAATTTTTTATCCGTTGGAAAAGGGCAAAAATGGGATGAAAAAGTTGTTTTCACTCTTTCAATCCATGGCCAATATATCAGAATCAAGGGCATTGAACCAACTAAGTACTTGAACATTAAATTCTTGAACCAAACATTCTCTTTGTCCAATTCTCTCTCTCAAGTAATTAATACTCTAACTCCATACACTTTCATCATTAATTATTGATTCTAGAGTTAGAGTTGTGCATTAATTGTTGTGGACATCAAGTGTTTGATCACTCCACATACACTCTTTATTCTTGTATTGAAAATCTTGGTTGGTAACCAAGTGTACTCAAGTTGGACTTGAGTTCATTTGAAGACTTGGGAGGTTCTCAAGCAAATTGCCAAGAGGTTCTTGGTGGAGCTCTTGAAGGTATCAAGAAGCTTAAGAAGAGGTTCTTCATCACCTACATCAAATTGGGGTAGAAATCTAAGTGTTTGGTACACACTTGGAAGGGTTAGGTTTGAGTGAGGATATCTCAAATAATCCTTGTAATTTCTAACAATTTGATTAGTAGAAATTCCTAAGTGTTTCTTAGGGGGACTGGACTAGCTCTCTAGGTGAGAGTGAACCAGGATAAATAGTGGTGTCAATCTCCTTTTATTGCTTTATTTACTTTCTCTCCAAGTTTCTCTAAAAGAGGAGTTTTTAATTTTGAGTAGTGATTCCGCATCAACTAAGTTGTTTATAAGTTGTTATAGTTGTATTTAGTTGCTTACTACTCAATATTATAACTGCCTTGGACTGAAGTTAATTGAATTAATTCTTGTAGTAATTTTCCAGAAACTGAGTTTTACTGAACTGCACGATTTACTCGAGTGTTCCTAAAATCACTCGAGTGTTCTTGTAAAAATACTCGAGTACCCTAAAATTCACTCGAGTGTTTTTGCCCAGTTTCAGAAAATTTCCACAGAATTAATTATATTCTATTTTCATCCGAAAATTAGTCACTGTTGCACGTATATTACTATTCACCCCCCCTCTAGTAATTGCATAGGCCCCTTGTTGGTTTCCAACAAGTGGTATCAGAGCTCGGTCGAAAGATCGAGCGTAAAAGCTTTTTCGAAAAGATCCTTTGGAAACTATGGGCTCTAGCAATTATCAAGAAGGTTCCTCTTCAATAAACCGCCCTCCATTTTTCAATGGTGAAGGGTATGCTTATTGGAAGGTTAGGATGAGAGTATTTATTGAAGCAATAGATACCGATATTTGGGATGCCATAGAGGATGGTCCATTTATTCCTAGAAATGTAGTAAATGGGGAAGTCATTGAAATTCCTCGGAAAAGTTGGAATGATGATGAGAAAAAGAAAGCATCATTTGATTTAAAAGCTAAAAACATCATCTTTTCGGCTTTATCCCATGATGAATTTTATAGAGTTTCTCAATGCAAGTCGGCTAAAGAGATGTGGGACACTTTGCAAGTCACACATGAGGGAACAAGTGAAGTAAGAGATGCTAGATTAAATTCTTTGACACATGAATATGAACTATTTCACATGTTCCCGAATGAATCCATTGATGACTTGCAAAAGAGGTTTTCACATATCATTAGTCACTTGATTTCTCTAGGAAAGCAATTTCGTGATGGTGAAACTACTCACAAAATTTTGAGATGTCTTGATAGAAAGTGGCAACCAAAGGTCACCGCAATCAAGGAGTCCAAGGATTTAAATACTATGGACTTGGCAACCTTGTTTGGGAAGCTTAAAGAGCATGAAATTGATCTATCAAGACTTAGCTTACATGAGGAGTCGGACAAAAAGAAGAAGAGTATCTCTCTCAAGGCCTCAACCAAAGTTGAAAAAGAGGTTGATGAGGATTCTACTAGTGAGGACTCCAATCATGGACTCAATGAGGAGGAAATTGGACTATTTGCAAAAAGGTTCAATAAATTCCTCAAGGGCAAGAAGAGTGGTTCATCATCAAGAGAAAGAAGACCCAAGGAATACAAGTCAAAGAGCAAGAATTCAAGTGATGTAGTGAAGTGTCATGAATGTGGAGGCATTGGACACATAAGGATGGAATGTCCTACATACTTGAGGAAGAATGAAAAGAAGACCCAAGAGGGAAAGGGCAAGAGGGCTTACATTGTGTGGGATGCACCGGAAAAGGATGCAAAATCATCATCAAGTAGCTCGGATGATGAAGTTGCTAATTTATGTCTCATGGCAAAAACCAACAATGAAGCCTCAAGTGCAAAGGAGGAAAATGAGGATGAGGTATCATCTCAAAGCTCTAGCTTTTCCTCTTCTTCTATTCCTTATGATGATTTGCTCAATGAATATAATGAAATGCTAACACAATTTGAGAAACTAGCTAAAATTAACAAAGAAAAAGGAAAGAAGATTTTGGAGTATCAAAAGGAAATTAATGAATTAGAAAAGTATATAAATGAATTGAAACTCCAAAATGCTTCCTTAGAACTTGTTAATTCTAGCTATGTATGTGATTGCACTCATGAGGAGAAAACTATTGTATGTTGTGAGAGATGTGACATTCTTGAAAATGAAATAAAGGATTTGAAACACAAACTCACAATATCCAATAGTGATAGAAACCTAGACCGGATAATTAAATCTCAAAGAAATTATTCAAACAAAACCGGTTTAGGATATGCCCCTAAGAAAAAGAACAATAAAAGAGTTGGTTCAATTTCTAAAGTTGATTATACTAAGAAACCAACTTGTTTTTATTGTGGAAAGTTTGGACATACAAACAATAGGTGCCATATTAAACATTTTGAAATTCAAAAAGGCACTTATGTTTGGATTAAGAAGGAAGAAGCTCCAAAGGCTAACCCAAAGGGACCCAACATAATTTGGGTACCCAAAATGAGCAAATGATTTTGTTTTGTAGGTGTGCCTTAGAACCGAAAAGAAACCGTGGTATCTTGATAGTGGATGTTCAAGGCACATGACGGGAGATAAGCGGAACTTCATAGAGCTTACTCCTCAAGAAGGTGGATTTGTCACTTATGGAGGCAACAACAAAGGAAAAATTCTTGGAATTGGTAAAGTCGGTAATTCTTCCAACTTGGTTATTGATAATGTTCTTTATGTTCAAGGATTAGAACACAATCTTTTGAGCATAAGTCAACTTTGTGATATTGGTAACCATGTTTTATTTACCTCCACCCAATGTCTCATAAAAAGTGATAAGGATGAGTCTATCAAATTTGTTGGAAAAAGGTCTAATAATACTTACTTGGTTGAATTAAACAATATTACCTCTTTGGTTTCTACATGTTTAGTTAGCAAAGAGAGTGACACTTGGTTATGGCACCGTAGGACCGCTCACATAAATGTAAATCAATTAAAGAAAATACAATCAAAAGACTTAGTGGTTGGTTTGCCAAAGCTTGATTTTAAAGTTGAAGGTGATTGCACTCCATGTAAGAAGTGTAAACACACCAAAAACCATTTTGGTTCTAAAAATGAAGTGTCCACAACAAGGCCATTAGAAATGCTTCATGTGGACTTGTTTGGACCTTCACAAGTGAAAAGCTTTGGTGGAAACTACTATGGTTTGGTGATTGTTGATGACTTTTCTAGATTTACATGGACATTATTTTTAAGTGCAAAAAGTGAGACCTACAAATCCTTTAAGCGCCATATTAAACTTGTGCAAAACCAAGTGAACCAACAAGTAGTTATTATTAGAACCGATCATGGTGGTGAATTTGAAAACTACAAGTTTGATAGATTTTGTGATAAACATGGTATTCAACACCAATATTCCGCACCAAGAACTCCGGAACAAAATGGAGTGGTAGAGCGGAAAAATAGGGTGTTGGAGGAACTTGCTAGAACCATGCTTAATGATTCTCAAGTTCCTCATTATTTTTGGGCCGATGCCGTTAATACGGCTTGCTATGTCATGAATAGAATTCTAATTAGGCCCATGCTCAAGAAAACCCCCTATGAGCTTTACAAAGGAAGAAAACCAAATATATCCCATTTTCATGTGTTTGGATGCAAAGTTTTTGTTCTAAATAATGGAAAAGATCAACTTGGAAAATTTGACTCCAAATCCGATGAGGGAATATTTTTGGGTTATTCTTCACATAGTAAAGCATATAGAATTTATAATAAACGAACTATGACTATTGAAGAATCTATTCATGTGGTCTTTAATGAATCTTCGAAAGAAGATGTTTTAAGTGATGATTGTGATGAAGGTTTTAAGTTTTCAAAAGAAGAAAAAGGGAAGGAGATTTTAAAGGATGAAGGAGAAGTTAAAAATGATCTTGATCCGGCTTGGAAAACGGTGAAAGCTCACCCTATTGACAATGTCATAGGAGACCTTTCTAAGGGAGTATTAACTCGTAGGACTATTCAAAATATTTGTCATTATGTTTCCTTTGTTTCTCAAATCGAACCAAAATCAATTAAGGATGCAATTTTGGATGAACATTGGGTTATGGCCATGCAAGAAGAGTTGAATCAATTTGTTAGAAATGATGTTTGGGAATTAGTGCCTATACCCAATGATCATACCATAATTGGTTTAAAATGGATTTATAGAAATAAACTTGATGAATCCGGTTTGATTATAAGAAACAAAGCGAGACTTGTTGCCCAAGGGTACAACCAAGAGGAAGGTGTTGACTATGATGAGACCTTTGCTCCGGTTGCACGTCTTGAGGCAATCCGAATTTTGCTTGCATTTGCATCAATAATGAAATTTACACTTTATCAAATGGATGTTAAAAGTGCTTTCTTAAATGGTTTTATTAATGAAGAGGTGTATGTTAAGCAACCACCCGGTTTTGAAAGTCATGAGTTCCCAAATCATGTTTATAAATTGAAAAAGGCTCTTTATGGATTAAAACAAGCTCCTAGAGCTTGGTATGATCGATTGAGCACCTTTTTATTAGAAAATGATTTTCAAAGAGGGAAGGTTGATAATACCCTATTCATATATAAAACTAAAAAGGACATCTTGTTAGTGCAAATTTATGTGGATGATATTATCTTTGGTGCCACTAACGTGTCCTTGTGTAGCAAGTTCTCAAAATTGATGCAAAAGGAGTTTGAAATGTCCATGATGGGGGAACTCAAGTTCTTTCTAGGACTTCAAATCAAGCAAGTCAAGGAGGGGATTTTTGTGCATCAAGGAAAGTATTGCAAAGAGCTCCTTGGAAAATTCGGAATGGACAAGTGCAAGGAAGCCTACACTCCCATGAGCACATCATGCTACCTAGACAAGGATGAACAAGGTACACCGGTTGATGTTAGTAAATATAGAGGCATGATAGGTAGTCTTCTATATCTTACCGCATCTAGACCGGATATTATGTTTAGTGTATGCATGTGTGCCCGTTTTCAAGCTAATCCTAAAGAATCACACCTATCCGCGGTCAAACACATTTTTAAATATCTTAAAGGAACAATTAATACCGGATTATGGTATCCTAGTGATTCTAGTCTTAGTTTGGTTGGTTATTCCGATTCCGATTTTGCGGGGTGCAAGCTTGATCGTAAAAGCACTAGTGGTACTTGTCATTTATTGGGAAGTTCACTAGTGTCGTGGTTTTCTAAAAAGCAAGCTTGTGTTGCTCTTTCCACCGCCGAAGCGGAATATATCGCCGCCGGTAGTTGTTGTGCTCAACTCTTGTGGATGAAACAACAATTATTGGATTTTGGTTTAAAACTTGAAAATATTCCTATTAAGTGCGATAATACAAGTGCAATCAACTTAACTAAGAATCCGGTGTATCATTCAAGGACTAAACATATTGAAATTAGACATCATTTCTTAAGAGATCATGTGCAAAAAGGTGATTGCACTATTGAATTTGTTAGCACCACAAACCAATTAGCGGACATTTTTACTAAACCTTTGCCAAGGGATACCTTTTATCATATAAGAGGAGAACTTGGAATTCTGGATGAAGCAAGCATTAGCTAATTGATTTGTGTTTGTGAAATTTCACCAAGTATGTCTCATTTCGTGTGCATTAGTGTTTGATGAAATTGAACCTTGAGTTGTTGTGAATTATGTGTTTTTTGGCAGTGAATGATTCTGATTTTAACTTGTGTTGTATTTGATTTGATTTGGTTTTGAGAAAATGTGTTAAAAATGCTGTTTTTCTGTCAAACTGTCATTTTTACTCGAGTCTTTTCTGGTCTACTCGAGTCTTTTAATTCAAAATTAAATAGTTTGAAAATTAGAAAAAGGGTCTGATGATCTTACTCGAGTATTTCCCATTTTTACTCGAGTCTTTCCATTTTAACTCGAGTCTTTTATTTTCCACTCGAGTGTTTTAATTCAAAATTAAATGGTTTGAAAAATTAGAAAAAGGGTCTGATGATTTTACTCGAGTATTGCCCTGTTATACTCGAGTATTTCACTTTTTACTCGAGTATCCCCTGTTCCACTCGAGTCATTTTCAGTCCAGTATCTAAAGAGTTTCTGGCTGGGCGTTTTACTCGAGTACTCTCACAATTACTCGAGTAGCACCTAGAACACTCGAGTATTTTCTAAAATACTCGAGTAATGCGATCATTATATCAGTTGCAGCAGCAGTACAGAACTCATTTTTTCACGCCCCCTCTTCTCTCCCACTCGAGTCTCTCAACCCAAATCACTCCAAAACACGTTTTTCACTCAATTTCTTCACAGATTTCAATTGCAAATCATTTCCTCAGTAATGACATGATGACTGCTTTCTCTCGCTTTTTCCCTCCTCAGGATCCCCCTGCTCCGGACATGTATTGAGCATGATGGACATTGCACACTTTATCTATTTTATGTCGTTTTTATTCTCTCTATGATCTTTTAGATTTTATTATGTCTTTGAGAGTTTCCTTGGATTTTCAGTTGCCCCTGCGTGGGTTGTTCTCTTGTTTTGTGGGTTATGCTTTTCAGACTTCGATTTGGATTTGGGTTGTAGTATGATGTTTTTATGATATTATGCATTTCACTGGATTTCATTTGTTTTTCTATTGCGCATTCTCTGATAGTCATATTTGCTTATTATTACTATTATTTAGGGGGAGTTTCATTCTTGGTATCCTTCTTGTCTCCTCCGTTTCCAAATGATTTCTTTTTGATTATGACAAAAAGGGGGAGAAAAGAGGCAAAAAGAGGCATTGTAAAGAGCATGCAGCACATTTTTTTTACTCTGATATTATATCTCGCTCTGATACCAATGCACTCTGATACTGATTACATATTATGCACTTGACTATGTTATTATTGGATATTATGCTTTGCTTGGTATTCTCTGGATTGACAGGTTATTTGGTTCCTATATTGAGGGGGAGCTCTCAAAAGAGAAGGAACGGTTTAATTATTTTGTCATCATCAAAAAGGGGGAGATTGTAGAATCAGTCTCCAATTAGGTGGATTTATTTTGATGATGACAATATAATTAAATCAATGGATTTAATTAATGGAAGAAATCAAGCATATGAAGTCAAGAAGAAGCTAGTGCAAATATGTAACTATTCATTCTCATTTGTATTTTTAAATGTAATTTATTTTTATTGAGAGTGGGTAGTTTAGGAAGTAACTCAACCTAGGATAAATAATTTTTATGCATGATAATGGTTGGGGTTGCTTAAAATTATTTTCTTGAAGAGAGAATGGGAATTAATCATGAAAAACTTGATTTTTATCAACTCTGAGAAAAACACTCGAGTATTTAAGATTATACTCGAGTAATTAGCTACTCGAGTAAAATAAAAATACTTGAGTGCCAAAAGACTCGAGTAGTTCTCAAAACACTCGAGTATTTTGGGCTCAGATCAGGAATTTGACCGTTGGTTCAATTGAAAGGCTTTCCAAGTACAAATTGTGCAAAAGACTCGAGTAGTCTCAAAAATACTCGAGTATTTTGACTCTGTCAGCAAATTTTTTATCCGTTGGAAAAGGGCAAAAATGGGATGAAAAAGTTGTTTTCACTCTTTCAATCCATGGCCAATATATCAGAATCAAGGGCATTGAACCAACTAAGTACTTGAACATTAAATTCTTGAACCAAACATTCTCTTTGTCCAATTCTCTCTCTCAAGTAATTAATACTCTAACTCCATACACTTTCATCATTAATTATTGATTCTAGAGTTAGAGTTGTGCATTAATTGTTGTGGACATCAAGTGTTTGATCACTCCACATACACTCTTTATTCTTGTATTGAAAATCTTGGTTGGTAACCAAGTGTACTCAAGTTGGACTTGAGTTCATTTGAAGACTTGGGAGGTTCTCAAGCAAATTGCCAAGAGGTTCTTGGTGGAGCTCTTGAAGGTATCAAGAAGCTTAAGAAGAGGTTCTTCATCACCTACATCAAATTGGGGTAGAAATCTAAGTATTTGGTACACACTTGGAAGGGTTAGGTTTGAGTGAGGATATCTCAAATAATCCTTGTAATTTCTAACAATTTGATTAGTAGAAACTCCTAAGTGTTTCTTAGGGGGACTGGACTAGCTCTCTAGGTGAGAGTGAACCAGGATAAATAGTGGTGTCAATCTCCTTTTATTGCTTTATTTACTTTCTCTCCAAGTTTCTCTAAAAGAGGAGTTTTTAATTTTGAGTAGTGATTCCGCATCAACTAAGTTGTTTATAAGTTGTTATAGTTGTATTTAGTTGCTTACTACTCAATATTATAACTGCCTTGGACTGAAGTTAATTGAATTAATTCTTGTAGTAATTTTCCAGAAACTGAGTTTTACTGAACTGCACGATTTACTCGAGTGTTCCTAAAATCACTCGAGTGTTCTTGTAAAAATACTCGAGTACCCTAAAATTCACTCGAGTGTTTTTGCCCAGTTTCAGAAAATTTCCACAGAATTAATTATATTCTATTTTCATCCGAAAATTAGTCACTGTTGCACGTATATTACTATTCACCCCCCCTCTAGTAATTGCATAGGCCCCTTGTTGGTTTCCAACACCATGGACTTCTTTCAGAAGGTGGTGGGAATTAGTTTGCCGCTCCCACTGTGGTCGCCAATGTTGTGCGGTGTTATCCCACATGTACCGGCAAGCCGGTTTGTTGATGTACGACAATGATAACGGGTTCTCGGTTAAAGAACACCGTCACCAAGTCGGGATATTTTGGACGTGGTGTGTGTGCCGTGTGTAATGAGAGAGTTGAGAGATTGGTTCATACCTTGGCATTTTACCTTATTTATTTAGGGAGGAGTAGGAAACATTAGAATTATGAGCCATGATGGGCATTAAGGCCGAAGAGTAACGGCTCCATGAATGCCATCATTAGCATCATAATGGCGAACCGTTATGTCGGTTACGTACTGATTGTCTATTGATGCCGAATTGCCGGTATGCCGAATTGATACTTGTTGGTCCGTGATACCGGTTACTATTTGTCCGTGATATCGGTCCAGAACAGTAGCCAAGAACTCATGGCTCATTACCTGAACCATGACTTGGGGGGCTACTGTTATGGACCGGGTACACTGGACCGGAATGACGAATCCGAATACAGGATTGAGACTGACAAAGTCCACCAAACCGGATCCGGATACATAACCGGATTCAGGATTGGGACTGACAAAGTCCACCACACCGGATTCAGGATTGGGACTGACAAAGTCCACCAAACCAGATTCAGGATTGGGACTGACAAAGTCCACCAAATCGGATTCAGGATTGGGACTGACAAAGTCCACCACACCGGATTCAGGATTGGGACTGACAAAGTCCACCAAACCGGATTCAGGATTGGGACTGACAAAGTCCATCAAACCGGATCCGGATACAGAACCGGATTCAGGATTGAGACTGGCAAAGTCCACCAAACCGGATCCGGATACGAAACCGGATTCAGGATTGGGACTTTGAAGGATTGGGACTGACAAAGTCCACCAAACTGGATCCGGATACAGAACCGCCGGATTGAGGCCGTATTGGCCCAATAAACCGGATTTGGCATTAGGACCAAGAAAGGCCCAACAAGTCGGATCCGGATACCGGTATGGGTTGGTTCGCGCCACTTAAACCGGTATGAGAAGATATCCAAAGAGAATCTTGAAGGCTTGATACAGATACCAAATACCAACATAATCATGACATAGGATTCTCACCGTTATAACGGTACGAATTCGGACACGTGCCTGACAAGACTTGAAGGAATTCAACTATCCTCATCAACATAGGAGCATAGGATCCTGGACGCATTAAGACCAGCCATGATGTCAGAAACGTTGAAGGGAATCCGACCTGACGAATGAATGCTGCCATTAAGCCGGTATCACCAGGTATCAGACTATATTAACTGGTAAGTAGCATTGGCAATTTGGGCGGGCGGGCGGGCGGGCATGGGCGCATGCCCGCCAATGCCCGCGATTTTGGTGGGCGGGCATGCCCGCCCATTAAAATTTCATGGGCGGAAAATTGAGGCCCTGCCCGCCCTATAGGGCGGGCGGGCGGGCTTGTGGGCGGCCCGCTTTGATTAAAAAAATTAAAAATAAAAAAAAAACTAATAAAGAAGCCAAAAATTGAAAAATGCTAACGGTACGCAACTAACGTAAGATTGTAAATTACTCAAAATACTCGAAAAACACATAAAAACAATCAATCAAAGGTTGAAAGCAAAAAAATCGGTCAAGCAGTTAAATAAAAATTGAGCAATCAATTAAAATTTGTACTGGATCAGAATAACAATCAATTTTAATTTTTTTTAAATAATCAATATTTAGAAATTAGGAAACATATGACATATGTTTTTATATTTTTAAATTAATGGGCGGCCCGTGGGCGGCCCGTCGCCCGCCCGATAATGCCCGCTAAAAAAATGGGCAGGGCGGGCGGGCATTTCTTTTTTGTTGGGCTTAAAATCAATGCCCTGCCCGCAAAAAATTGCGGGCGGGCGGGCGGGCCCCATGGGCATCCGCCCTAATTGCCAATGCTACTGGTAAGGTATCAGGTATGAACACAACTCATCTCACACAAGCACACACACACCACCCCCCAAAAATCCGAAAACGACAAGAGAGTGTGTATCTTGGTGTTCAAGGTGCACATTTCACGTCTGACATCAAGAGTGGGATTGCTGGATTCTTAGACGAATTGTCTGAGTACTGTAATCCTACGACACAACATTGGCGACCACAGTGGGAGCGGCAAACTAATTCCCCGACCTTTTTACCTACAAACTTGACGGTATTCAAGCACCAGGAAGGTAAACCGGCAGTGCGTGCAACCACCATCAGGAGGCCAATACCTCCCATAAACGCATCAGATTAACAACATATGAGGCCAATAGTAGGAACACCATGGCATGTTCACATGGCTACCAAGCCAAACCTTGGCGTGTTCTCCAACACCCTGATTCCGTTGTCTCTCTACTACAAAAGCCCGAAGCCATGGCCAAGACTTTATCAAGGAATTGTACTTCGAAGATTACGCGACGAATCGGAGGACACGAGGAATCGAACTGCATCGGATAACAAAGAAGAAGACGGTCATCAACGCTGGCTTCCTCATCCTTGTCGTCGTCATCGCTGGTCACCACCACGACTCCCGTCGCTGCCACCATCGTGAGCCTGTATGTCACCACCGCACCACCATACGAGGATCGAAAACAGAGCAGTGAAGAGAAGACCTCTCACGCAGACCCGAACTCACGGTCATCGCTAAAATCTCTCGCAATCCCGTTCGGATCAGTATTCGAACTGCTTAACCATGGGATCCTGTGTGGCTGCCGTCCCTCTGCCGGCGGTCGATATTTCCTCTTCTCCATAACATCACTGTTGCAGAAAATGTTCCGCCCATTCCAATTCAGAAAGTATGGAGGAGGGTGACACGGGCCAACAACCCATTCCATTGTTGAAAGATAAAAGAAGAATCATATTGGGCCATAAACATCAATAAAAGGCCCATCAGAAGGAAACGTAAACAAAGCACCAAATGTTACTAAAGCAGGGAAGTATCGTGTTTGACCTGCTAATGGCACATACTTTTTAGTTTTTATTAGTGTTTAATGGTCATAACTCATAAGTTTTTTTATTTGCCTTATGACTTATAAATAATTTAAAAGAAAAATATAATTTTGCTATTCAATGTCCTTACATGATGATAATTGTTATTTAATATCATAATTGTTATTTTATATTGAAAGGTACAAATATGATACCTCAATTTTTTCAGGCTAGTCTAAAAAAGACTCCGGGATTCTCGTCAAATGGACTAAAAGCTTTTCAAGAGGAGAATAAAAAATATTCCCCATCACAATTATTTTAGCCCATGAGATTTTCTTATCTGATATTTTCTTCAATATTCAATATGCTTCCAAAGATGAGGAACACGTTGCTATATTCCTTTATCCGGACTCATTTGTTGACGGTGAGGAACCTTGTGTCGAGTTTCCCTATTCGCTTTAGGAGTCAGAATGAGAAGAACTTCATGTTGAATTCCTCTTCCCAAACTCTCGCCAAGAGTGAGGAACCCTCAAATTGGGCTTTCCCCTTAGGTCTGGTATCCGGCAAGTAAGGAATCTTCATGTTAGATTTCTTCCTTCGAACTCACTAGACGACTCGAGAAACCTTGCACCGAGTTCCCCCCTTCAAATTCTGGTTCCGGACATTGAGAATATTGTATTGTTTTCCCTCCTTTGAAATCAATTGAAAGATTTGAAGAATTTATTCGAAGTTAAGGATCTGTTTCATAGTCACAAAAAATGCAACATTCATATCGGTCTTTCCTATTCATACCTCGGCGCTCCTCCTTACGTCGCACCACCGAGCTGGGGGGCTACTGTTCTGGACCGATATCACGGACAAATAGTAACCGGTATCACGGACCAACAAGTATCAATTCGGCATACCGGCAATTCGGCATCAATAGACAATCAGTACGTAACCGACATAACGGTTCGCCATTATGATGCTAATGATGGCATTCATGGAGCCGTTACTCTTCGGCCTTAATGCCCATCATGGCTCATAATTCTAATGTTTCCTACTCCTCCCTATATAAATAAGGTAAAATGCCAAGGTATGAACCAATATCTCAACTCTCTCATTACACACGGCACACACACCACGTCCAAAATATCCCGACTTGGTGACGGTGTTCTTTAACCGAGAACCCGTTATCATTGTCGTACATCAACAAACCGGCTTGCCGATACATGTGGGATAACACCCCACAACACCATCCAATTCACAAATACAGATAAAAAAATACTTCGGTATATAGTATATATATTTTTTAATATTTATTTACATGTATTAGGATAATTGACTTAGCTTCACCTTAAAAGTTAGCAAGAGAAATTCTTGTGTCGTGATAAAAAAAAAAAACTATTACTATTCATATGCCCAATTGACTTGAAATTTCAATACTTCCCCAATTATAATCAAATTTCATTATTTTTTATCACTTAAATGAAAATTGAAATTAGTTCCTTTTAAAATGTAAAGATCGTAAAAATTGTCACAAGTTCTCTTAATAAAACTTTTTTTTTATATCATAGACTCTATAAAAATATTGATTTTCTTATTGAATATATAGTTAAATAATCTATAAATAAAGGTATATTTAAAATTAGAAATAAAGCTACAATATTATGTAACTCTTATTTTATTAAACACGTGATTTTTTTTAGATAAATTTAACTTTTTTAATTTCAAACATTAACCTTAAAACAACCGATAACAAAATGGGAGTTACTAGCATGCAATCCAAAATTGGATTGTTGCTATGCAACCTTTAAGAAGTTGTCACTTAATTCACTTGTTGTCAAGCAAAACTTTGAGTTACTAGGTGTTCCGAGTACTCAGATGCCAAGCCACTTGTGAAGACAATGGATAGTCATGAATATGGTGATGCTCTACATAAAAGTTTCTTCGATCTTAGCTTTGGTGATGATTCTAGAGGAAAATATTATGAAAAGTACATGAAAAAGAGAAATGCTAAACTTAAGGAAGATTGGAGTTCGAATAGAGCAGAGAAAGAAACTAGGATGAAGGTCATTCAAGATAGTCTTGAGCAAAGATGAATTAAGTGACAATTTCTTATGGTTTAAGCGAAGGTTGCATAGCAACAATCAAAAATTGGATTGCATATTAGAAATCTCCTAACAAAATTCTAAGAATGAAACCTGTTACAACATGCTTTAAAAAATCCAAAAACCAATCACGCGATGAGCTGAGTTTGTTGGTATTTTCCATCACTATTGAGTATATACCGAGTTGGATAATCCATTCGTATTAATCGGATTGGTCCATAGTCATACTTTAGCATTTAAATATTGAATTCAAACCATGCAATATTTTTCAAATTGATATTGAACTCTTCCACATGGGTCTACCGTCTATGTCGACATCATTTCTAATAAGATATGCCACTGTTTACATGTTTACCAGAAAAAAAGTTGTGTACCAACAAAGAAAACAAAAATATCCATTACTTTCGTTTAGAATATATTGACTGTATAAACTTTTTAGGCAGATGTTAATAGGTGTTTTTAGTTTAAGAATAAATGTAATGAAAAATTATTAGAAAATATATTTTATATTTTTGATAAATTAAAAAATATATAAAGTTATGATATATTCTTCCATTTGTATGGGACCTATAAAAAATACACTGAATACTTTATCACATATAGTAGTAGTATTTGAAAAAAAAAAAAAAACTACGGAGTATCAGTTACTTTTCATCTATGGAGGTGGCTGACGTGCTCAATATTTAAGTATTTATTGTTAGTGGATGAAAGCAAAATCAACTATTGTTGTTAATGAGAATTGACTCAATTAAAAAAATGAGTTGAGTGAATGGAAATATTAAACAGCTATAGAAAAAGGGAAACATTGAACAATTATCTTCTTTAGAGAATTATTTGTGAAATTGAAAAAAAAATTGTTATAGGAAAATATTATATTCAAAATAAGTTAATAAGTGTTACGTGTATATTTTTAATAAAATAATATTTTAGTAAGATCCTTATGTTAATACTTCGAGAAATGATATTTTTGTATCTTATTTAAAAATGTAAAAAGGAGGCAAACAAGTATGCCATAAAAGAGAAAAATAATTAATGGTATAGTATAAAAAAATAAGATACTATTAATGATGGTGTAAATGAAAAAAATTGTAAAAATACATAAAAGTTTTAGTACATACTTAATAGTGTTCGCAAAAAGAAATTGAATTATGTTAAGGACCAACTTGAATCACTTTAAACAAGGCCGGTCCTGGCATAAATGTGCACATATTTGTAAATGAGTAAAATGTTAAATTGGTTATTGATTTTGGGGCACTAATTAATTTTTTTTTTAAAAGATTATTGAAATTTCAAATTGGTTTAGTATACATCATTCACTATGCGGATCTGGTTTATTACCCAGAATCTGACTCATTCGGACCGACCCAACTGAGCTCGCACTAAGCGATAGGGGTCTTCCAGCGGGGTTGCTCTATATTCAAGGCTCGAACTCGAGACAAGTTGGTTAAAGGATCAGGTGAGCTACGTTGATAATTTCAAAATATGAGTCACATTAGTTTATGCTGATAATGATCCACAAAGTATAGATTAATTTGTTCGGTGGCCACAATTTCAAAAACCAATTTAACCCATACTCAATTGTCACAATTTCAAGAAACATGAATGACCAATATGAAAAAAAAATAAAGGACCAATTTAAAATTAAAAAATAGACAAGGGATCAAATGAGTAATTTTGCCCACATAAATTGAAACGCAGAGAATATTTTTTATTTCATGAATCACGAGACGAGACGAAGAGGAACCATTTGTATAATGCAAGTAATTCAATTCAATAGTACTACCACTCATCATGTCTAAAATCGTAAGGAAAGAATATCTCTGCATAATACTATCTCTGTAACGCGATAAAATGATTCGAGAAATTAAAAGCAATAGATAGTGAGAGTGGCGGTGAGTGAGAAAATGGTGACCGACTCGAGAGCTATATATTGATTTGTGATTTTGTGTGGTGTGGCGTGCACAGAATGTGTTGTCAGCTGGCCTTGCAGATTAAGAAACTCTACCACATTGCCCATGGACTCCTTTTTTTTTTTTTTTCCTTTTTAATTTTATGTTTTTTATTCCCTACCATCCTAAATTTTAAATTCTTTAGAAAAATTGGTATCATTGAAAAAATTATCTATTTTCACTCCTCACTGCGTAACTTATAAATATTTTTATTTTTTATTTTATTAATTTATTATTATTGAATAAGAGATACGAAATATAAATAGATATTTTAAAATAAAGTATAGATCTAGTTAACAAATGCTCTTAAAGGAGTATTATTTAAAAATCAATAAAAATAATTCTTTTATTATGAACATGCACATATCATTTATTAATTACAACACTTTTCAACATATTTTACTTTTATTAGTAATTACTTAGAAAATATTTTAAAAAGATACTTGCCAGTATTTTCTTTAGATGTTTATTCAACCTCATAAGATGTGGAAGTCATGAATTCATATGAGCCTTTCAGTTCAAGATAAAGACTAATTTATTAATCTCATTAGATAGGAGCCCAATGCGTCAGAACTCAGAACACTCGTTTTATTTTCTCTTTATTTGCTTTCTTGCCAAACATGTGGTCCACCCATCTGCATGCTAACCGTATTATTTTTTATTACTATTAAATAATAATTTTTTTATCAAGAGTGTTTTCCGGTCGATAGTCAAAAACTAATTTTATTTGATCGAGGCATGAATATCATCAAAATGGATTTTGTCTCTATCACTAAAGCATTATTCATATTCACAATAGGAATCAAACCTCTGACATTATGCTCAAAAAACTCAATCATCTAATTCCATGAAATAATAAAATTTTAGTTACGGAAGAATACACATGTACCATGAACTTCGGTACTTAAAAATTAATCTTATTATATTTCTAATTCCTTTGGAGACAAAAATCACTAAAGTAAGTACAATCTTTTTTATAGTCTTTTTTATATTCACAACAAGAATTAAACCTCTAATATTATATTTAAGAGGAATTAAGTAAACCACCAACTATACTGAATTTTCTTAGTTTTTACTGTCATATTTTAGTGTTATATTCCCAACAAGAATTAAACCTCTGATATTATATTTAAGAGGAATTAAGTAAACTACCAGTAAACTACCAACTATGCTGAATTTTCTTAGTTTTTACTGTCATATTTTCGTTTTCAGTTTTCACACATATGTATTCATTGACAAAAACTAGAGAATTAAAGAATTGAAAATTAAGATAACTTGTGTTTAATTTTTTTTTTAAAGTTTGTTCAAGAAAGCTATTTTATACGTATATTTTATTATTTATTCTAAATTTAAAAATACTAAAGCAGTGCATATGATACTTAGTAGTTTTATTATATTCTATTTAAGCAGATTTATTTGAACATTTTTTTCCATTAATCAAATGCATCGAAATAAATAAAGATTATACATAGTTTCAAAAAATAAAAAATAAAAGAAATAAAGATTATACATCAACAAAAAGTTGATTTAGTGGTGGTAAGGTTCCTCATTGAATCCTGGAGTATTGTAAAATACCCAGAGATTAATGGTTATGTATTTTACACCATCAGTCCATCATCCACCATTTATTTGTATTACATTAATATAAAAGTCAACAACTATAAACGGATGAATGGTGAATGCATGGTGAATGATGCATTCACCAGTACAAAAAATCTTTATATTATGAACCAGTCTCTTTTTAGTTTTTTTGTTAAAATCAGACAACCAGTCTAAAAAATACATTAATTGTTCCCCTGTACACTGCACGGACAAAGGCACTCATGTCGCCTCCCTCGCAAACCAGCCTTGTGTCGTCTCTCTCTCGTCTTCTCTCCCTTCTTCCCTCTCGGTTCCTTGTCGCCGCTGAATCGAGCCACCAACGCCCAGGACCGAACCGTCCTCTCCGTCAACTCCTGCGCCACCGTCACGGTTTTGTTCTTTGTTTCCTGCTATGCCATGAACCGTACGGGATGAGACTGACCGAACCAGTCTTATCTCCGTTGCTTCAAAATCTGAGTTGAGGGTAAATCCCTAAACCCTAATACCTCCTTAATTACCTTGAAGAGGAGTGTAGTTATTTGGACTTTGGAAATTTTTAGACTTATTTTTTAACAAAAAAATGCTCTCTTTCAATTCGGAATTTATAGTTATTTCCATTTGGGTGTTTTGTTTATAGATGTGGGGTTGATGATGTTATTTCAGACTGTCAAATATTTCAATAATGAAGGTTATAAGTATGACGAGTACCTAAAGAGTAAATCATTCAATTTTCTGGTAAAATTTTGTTTGAGTTATGTAGTAAGTAGTAACTAGCATAGTTTAAAAGCTTAGGTAATCCTCTTGTTTTTTTTCTTTTACCGGTAGTAATCTTTGGCAATGTTTTGCCATAAGGTAAACTTAAGACATTCTATAATTTAAAAAGTAGGAGTTGTCTAATGCAGTAAGAAAGATAGCAGAGATCACAAAATAGAACTAGGAAAAAACATCAAATCAATTTCATTAACCAAATACATATTGCAAAATTGAGGCACTCAATCCAATTACCCAACAAAATCAACCCCATTTGTGTTTTGATTTTTGGCCATAACCATGTGCAAATCTAGGCTCTGAATACCTAGCAGAAGAGTATATGGATTTTCTCCAAGTTTGCTTGAACTCTGAACTGTTTGATAAAATTGTATTGAGCAACATGTATTTTACAAGTTATTACTTTTCTGAAACATTTCTTTGATGCAGGCATAGGTATCAAAGGAATGTGGTCACTAAGATCCTCAACTGATGATCCTTTTGATACTTTCCTGATTGTGAGCTTTATAAGTGAAACGAGAATCTTAGCAATGAATCTTGAGGACGAGCTTGAAGAAACCGAGATTGAGGGATTCTGCTCTCAAGTACAGACATTATTTTGCCATGACGCAATTCACAATCAACTTGTACTGGTAGGATCTGACCTCGTACTATTTTTTTTTTCTTTCTTTCAGCACCTACATGTCTCTAACCAAGTTTAAGAATGGATGATATATGAAAGAAGTTGTTCATGCTGCTATCGAATTTTACTACTAGGTTGCCAATTTATTATTTTTATACATCATCACTTTCCGTATAAACTAATAGCAACAAACTTATATTTTTTGTCAAGAAAAAGGTTTTTTCATATCTATATCTACACATACACACAATCAAGACAAACTGATTTCTTAGTACTTCTGTGGTGTTTGCTCTTGATGTTTTATTTGTGGTTTCTGCAAAAGCAAAACGTTTGCACTGGTCATTTTTCAAGTTTAATAAATCTCATTCTCCATTTGATATGTAACATTTATTTTGAATAAAATCATTTTTGTCAAAAGAAAATGAAATTATCTTGTGAAATTAACTTCTTGTTATGGATAAGGCTTAGTTGTTGTCGTTGTTACTGCTGTTACTCATTTTCACTGTTTTGATAAATTCCTCTATTTTGTGAGTTCTTAAAGCTTCTTTTACAGCTTAAGTCCTGCTTGCTATTTTTCACTTTATCCACACACACACACACTACCGGTAACTTCAACCTCGGTAAGACTGGTCAGTTCCACAATTAGAGAACTCAGGAATATATCTTTTAAAACTACACACACACACTACTGCAAACGCTAACCAGGTTTGATTTGGGGCCACGGCTTCAATGAACCAAAGTTGCCAAGTGCAGCGTGCACCCCATGTGTAAATGGGTTTGTACGGACAAGTGAAGGCAACCGGCAACCCGGTTATCCGGTTAAAAAGCAAAACATTAAAAACAAGCATGGAAGAGGGCAGTAGCGTAAAAACACATTCTATATGTAGCTATGTACATACGTCAATCATGGGAAGTACATTCAATGGAACGCCACATACACTACTTAGTACTCACACTCACCCATAAACTTACAAAAAACTCACGATCTCCCTCTCTCTCAAGCCCTCCACCACCACTCTCTCTCCCTCCATCCACCGTCGATCTCCCTCCGGCGTCGATCTCACTCCATCGTTCGATCTCCCTCCGCCACGGTCTCCCTCCGCCACGATCTCCTTCCGCCACGATCTCCCTCCACTGTAGATCTTCGATCCAGCCACCGCCTACGATCTGCTCTCGATCGAGCCCCCACCGCCTTCGATCCAGCACCTACCCACCTCCATGGCCTCCCTCCTTCTCTCTTCCGTTCCTCCATCACCCACCGTTCTTCCGTTCTCTCTTCCGTTCTTCCGCCACGATCTTCGATCCAGCCACCGCCTTCGATCCAGCACCCACCCACCTCCATGGCCTCCCTCCTTCTCTCTTCCGTTCCTCCATCACCCACCGTTCTTCCGTTCTCTCTTCCGTTCTTCTGATCTTCGATCCAGCCACCGCCTTCGATCCGACCTCGATCTAGCCCTCCACCGCCTTCGATCCGGTTGCATGCATGTGGGTTCTATCTCTTCATTGATCAAGGAACATATCTCTCTCTTTTTTGATTTTTTGTAAAATTTCTTTATTTTTTTATATTGTTGCTGTAATTTTTGTATTTTTTTTTCAAATAATGTAATCTGCTTTGTTGTAGAAGAAGGTAAAATCTCTTTATTTTTTTTTATTTTCCTCTGTTGTTGCTGTATTTTTTTCATTTTCTGTTGCTGTATTTTTTTTCAACTTACTTCAAGCTCAAGAAGTAAGTGTTAATCCAGGAAATTTTGAACTTACTTCAAGCTTAAGAAGTAGGTGTTAATTTCAATTAAAAAACACTACGTCCCATGATTCATTATACTTACTTCAAGCATAAGAAGTAGGTGTTAATTCATTATACTTTGGTTGATTTCTTTTTTTTTTTTATAAATAAATTACCCCCTACGTCCCATGATTGACGTAGGGGTTGGTTAGTTTCTTTTTTTTTAAAAATAAATTACCCCCTACGTTCCATGATTGACGTAGGGATTGGTTGGTTTCTTTTTTTTTCAAAAATAAATTACCCCCTACGTCTCATGATTGACGTAGGGGTTGGTTGTTTTTTTTTTTTAAAAAAAAAATAAATTACCATTCCTACGTCCCATGATTGACGTACAAATAATAGAAAATGTCCTGTCGAGATGTACAAATAATAATTACCAAAATTACCGTTTTACCCCTATTTAATTTTAACGAATTTAAAAAATATAAACCGGAGAACGGGCTGGACCCGGTAGGTGCAGCATGCACCAAACCCCAGGCAAGTCCACTGAAGCCGGCACCTTGATTTGGATGCTTTAGAAATATATCTTTTAAAACTACCAGTTCTATTTGGAGGAAAGGTGTTGTGTTTTACCCTTTAGAAAACTATAGGAACATATAATTATAGTTTAGTGCTTACAGATGCTACTTTGGGTCAACTCAAAGGTAAAGGGAGGAAAACAACCAAAGAAATATTGAATTAATAATCTTGAAATATGTGTTCACTGGTTGTTTGAAATTTTTAGCATGATGGGGAAGATTCCCTTTAGGCTTTCAGGGAACATTAGCGATTTAGCGTGGCATGAAGCTCTAGTTTTTAAATGCCTTCATCCAATATTCCAGTTACTTAGAGAATCATTTTATTGGATTCACCAATGATTTTCCCTTGGTAGATATTAAACATGAATGGGAACATCTTTTGCAGTTGTAAAGTTTGTTTTTGTTTCTGCTTTGAGATATTAATTCATGTATTGCAATATTTATTTTCCTTATGTATTTTATCAAAAAAATAAATATTTTCCCTTATGTTTATCAAATGAGTGATGTTGCATATAGCTGTTTGGTATGTATTGTGTAGTCATGCTTCCAAGTCATGATTTTGGCGCATGAATATGTTTTTGTTTATTATTATATTAAACTGCATAGTTGTTTTATACCTGCATTTTTGTTTATATATTCTTGATGGTTAGCATTTTCATTTTCTCAGTGGACTGTTTAAACTAATCTTACAACTGAATCGGAGCATCGGATTACCTAGGATTTTGATAATTGAATTGTCGGTGATAATTGAATTGGATTTATGACGTACTCGGGTAGTCAGGTATAGATCAAAGAAACTTATTTATCACATTTTCCTCAAGACACTACTATCTCATTAGGGACTGGAAACTCCATTATGCTTGTTCAATGATAACTACCGAATCTCGGAACTTGAAGATTTGGTTCATATATTTATTTTGTTTGAAACTAGTAATAATTTTGTATTTGATTGTCACGCTCATTGGCTTGATATGCTTTTGCATATCTCGGAGATTTGAATGATATGCTGATCTACCATGTTATTACCTAGCTAAAGTTTACGATTTATATACATCCACCATCTAGAAATGGCCAAGTGAAATAATTGTTGACTAATACCCTTATCCATGCCTACTAAAGAAACTAACAGATTTTTGAATTATGACAGGGAAGAAAATGGTCTGTTGCCGAGTGGAAGTTCTATGTTGCCTTTTATTTGACAGCATACCTGGACTGTTGATGAGAGTAATAAAGCTTATGTTCTTGGTAAGGCGGGATTGCCCTAAATAGATTCAGACATAAGCTAACCGAGGATGTCCGAAATGGTTGTGTGGAGGAGCCACCAAAAGGTTACGCTGATATAATCACCAAAGAGGAATGGGCCTTGCTTGTGATCGACATCAGTGGGAAGACAATTTTTTCATTTGAACTAATTTCGTGTTGCTAAATTTTTCATTAAATTAGTTTCCATTGGGTCTTGCTTGTGATCGACGTCAGTGAGAAGACAATTTACTACCTGGATTCTTTGCCCCGGTCGAGAGCTGAATCACATAAGGATATGATGAAGCTATTTAATTCGTAAGTACATGTTCTTTTTTTACTACAAAAGTACACATAATTGTTTGTGCAAATACAATAGTGCATGTGTATGTGATTGTTAATATCAACATATTGAGTAATTTATTTTGATAGAGCTATCATAGCATACCGTGGAACAAATGGGGACATATACAACCAAAGAGAGTTACACAAACCATTTCAATGGGTAAACATTCAGGTATATACAAAATAACTTAGTCTTTTATGTTATTTCAAATTCTAAGCTTGTTCTATGTCATTTGTTCACTGTTTTAATGACATGAAGGAGAATAGTTGCATGTGATTCACCACGTTTGTTCCCTTTTGATTTGTTCCTTGGATTGTATGATGCTAGGAGAGTAGTTGTGATTTGTGTTTTATAGGTTCCTAAGCAACCAAATGGGATTGATTGTGGATATTATGTCATGAAATTTATGAAGGAGATTGTGCAACATCAACATCCCTCAAATGGTTTGTAATTCAATTTATTATATTATTATCGTTAAATTATATTGGTTATATTATCATTGAAATTGATTATGCTATTTCTTGGTTATTACAGTACTTTGATGATTGCAGCTCCACTAAAGAATATAGCCACAAACAACTTGATGATCTTAAAGAAGAATTTGCAGCATATTTACTTGAATTGTGGTCTATCTTGCACTAGCTAGGTATATTCTCTTTGCTATTCAAGTCCATTATTTATGTTTCTAGTTGTGTTGGTTGTTTTTGGTTGTGTTGGTTTTGTTGCTGTCCAAAATTGAGAAGGATGTGTTTACATGTACCATGTAATAGGATATGTTTCCTGACTATGTTATTTATTAGGTTCATATGGATAGGTTCCTTTTATATTCTTGATTATAAGTAGGTTGCTAGATTCCTTTTATATTTCGTGGTTTTTGTTATTGTTGTTACCAGCTTTTTGCAAAAATTCCATTTTGCTACTGTTCTGAATTCAAAGTGAAGAGCATTGTTTATCCATCATGAAAATTTTAATGACTTATAAGTTATATTTTCAGAATCAAGAATTGTGTGGCGTAGTCGTAAACTGTGACATCACTGAATCCTATTGGTTAACTTTGACATAGGTTCTGTCTGTTAGGTTGCTTTTGGTTCAGCTCATAATTTGGAAGAAAATTATAAAATTTTTTCATTATTTTGTTGGTCTCTAGTGAATGTTAAAAACTTTAAACAGAAGTTGATTTGAGACAAGAAAAATACCTTCAATGGCTCAACCGAAGTTGGATGCAGAAGTTGTTCTTTTCTGCTTTTGTTCTATTGTTTTCTGATCTGCTGTGTTAGGGTTTTTTTTTTGTTTGGCTGCTGTTAGTGTTTTTATCTATCTGGTAAATTTGTTTTCAAATGGAATCTAAGTGGCTGCAGGAATTGTTTTATACTACATACTTTGGATCTATATTTAGAAATTTTATGTTTTTTCTTACCATGGAAAGCTATATATTTCACTTGCAGATATGTTTTTATATTCTATCTTGATAGATTGTTGGACCGGGGAAGGCGGGATGTGATGGCTGGAGAAGATAGAATGATGCATTTTTGATTCAGGAAGGGATAGTTTGCAGCTTATCGCGCTAGATATAAGACTTTTGTGTAGTTTATGTTAGTTTCACTAGGCATAGTGTTATATACTTGTATTGATCAAACTTGTACTAGATATGTATATAACGTGGTTTTTATAATATAATTTTAGAATCTAGTTATGTCTAGATAATTATTATTTATTAGTTTTAATATATATTTGTGTTTTTTTTAATTGAGACCGATTGAAAACATCAAATGAGATTAAAAATTTAATTAAGACCTGGTTCAGATTTTAATGAGACCTGTTCAAAACGCTCAATGAGATCGGTTCAAAAAGCAAAAAAAAAATAAAATAAAATAATTGAGATCGGTTCAAAATACTCAATGAGACCGGTTCAAAATACTCAATGAGACTGGTTATTTTTTGTTTTCAGACCGGTTCAAATCACTCAATCAGACTGGTTCTTAGTTTAAATGAGACCGGTTCAAAATACTCAATGAGAATAGTTAATTTTTTATTTCTAGATTGGTTCGAAACTAGTCTCTTTAATTGGGAACGAGACCGGTTCGAAACCAGTCTCATTTAAATGCATAGCAATAAGACCCCACTTTCAAGACTGGTTCAGAACCGGTCTGAAATAGGGTGCGGAACCGGTCTGAAATGATCGATCTATATTAGTGATTATTGATGATGTAAAAAAACTTTACACTGTCGATGCATTACCCATTTTCTCAAATATCAATTATTATGTTCAATTATTGAGAACAATATTTGTTGTGAAGAGTAGTCACACAAGCGAAATTTATGAAGTGTATAGATTTGCCAAGTGCTCAAGTGCAAGAGTAAACACAAGATTATATGGGTTGTTGAATATGGGTTGTTGAATACACCACACAATATATTTTTGGTGTTATTACACTTGACAAGAATGATTTTGGTAGTATGTATTCCCAATGAAAAAAGAATGAAGACACCCATAGTTATCAAAATGAAAAATGATTAAAAGATCTACTTAGAAAGATATACACACAAGTTTGCTCATAAAATTGTGACAATTGTTATTTATGTTGTTTTATTTTATTTTTTTAATTTAAAAATAATAAGTGTCAAAATCTTATGTGTAGATTTGCATGTAGACCTCCTTACGTAGGTCAAGATCTCTCAATCATTTCTTTGATCGAATACTAAATGCATGTTGATGTGTGTTTGGCCCTTGCTGTAATTACAAGGGAGTCGCTTAACATAGTTCAGTTGGGCAGGACTTGCCCAATACTAACAGACAAACAAAAAAAGGGGAGTATAAAAAATGGAAATTGCTTTTTGGCTCTCATGACTGACTTTTTGATCCTCAGTTCAAATTTTCATGGACCAAAATATCCTTAACAGTGTTAACATTTCAGGTTCTATGAAACCGGAAAAGTCTTTTCGATTTTGCTAAACCAAAAAAGAAATCCCGGTTTTCCTAAACCGGAATACTTCCGGTACTGAACAACCGAAATTACCTTGCCTGATACGTTAGGGAATTGTACCCATCTGAAGAAGCTTCAGCACCGATTGTTCAGTAAAATGTCGCAGAAGACTTTTCACACCAATTAATGGCGGTGTTGTAATCAAAATATAAGGTTCATGTAAAGAGCTGCTAGTGATCATATAATCCAAAACTTGCTCATGGTGTGTATGTGTGCCATTTTCCTATAAAGGATTCAACAACATACCCAAGTACGATTGTTGAGAGCCGAAGATGGTGCGAAGAAACATATGCATATGGGATTGCAATTTATTGCAATGGGAGTAAATGATGCTGTTGAGAGTTTGAAGAACAAAGGATTCATTTCTTGAATGATGACTTGCAATAATATGACTACTGGCGGCTTATCAGTTGGTTCCAATTCCCTGACGCATCAGACAAGGTAATTTCGGTTGTTCAGTAACGAAAGTATTCCGGATTAATTGTACCGGAAGTATTTCGGTTCAGGAAAATCGGAATTTCTTTTTCGGTTCAGCAAAACCGGAAAGACTTTTCTGGTTTTATAGAATCGAAAATGTTAACATTGTTAAGGGTATTTTGGTCCATGAAAATTTGAAATGGGGCTCAAAAAGTCACTCCCAAAAAGCAATTTCTCCAAAAGGAAAGTGTCTAGGAACGATGAAATTTTTTTGAAAGCTTAAGACTTTTTGAGTACTACATACGGTTACCGATATAAACTCATCAAACTATTGATCCAGCCAGCTTTTATTTTTGAGTTTTTCTTTTTGGACCCCTACCGGCCCTCATTTTCTTCCGCCTTATACAAGACGGTAGTGCATTTTTCCGCCTTATACAAGGCGGTACACTACCGCCTTGTATAAGGCGGAAAAATGCACTACCGTCTTGTATAAGGCGGAAGAAAATGAGGGCCGATAAGTAAATAGTGGGGTCCAAAAAGAAAAACCCTTATTTTTTTCCCTTTCAAAATTTCAAATTTCAAAACTTCCTTTCCCTTAATTATTATTAATAACTAGAAACACCATTTGGCACGCACAGGGCCAATACGATAACCAACCAAGTTAAATATAAAATTATCAGTATGATGCACAGATTAATTGTTAATTAATTACTATAGAATAATATAAATACATATCGCAATGTAATTTTTAAATGGTTGATTTATCTTATTATTCCATAACTTGTATGATATATAATGGACACAATCTTATATCTTTTCTCTTTTGAAAACATATCAATATAAAGAATTATGATAATGATATTATTAATATAAATAAACTTTCTCGATATTTTCATTAATTATTTTAACTTTAATTTATGACAAAAAAAATTATAATTTTTTATCATATTTAATTGGACAAAAGAGTTATTATTTTTTTTATACACATTTCTTCAACTTTACAGTGTAAAATTTATAGGGGGGGGGTCCTATAGGCGTGCTATGTATTGTCGGGAAATAGCAGAAGTAGTGGATCCACAAATTTATACTCCATCCGTCTCACAAAGATGGTAAAAAATGACTAAATTTTTTGTCCCTAAACTATAGTTATAATAATTAATGAAAAGTTATAAATTTTAAACTTTGAATTGTGATTGGTTGAATCATGCAAAATGCATTAAATTAGTTGTTTCATAATTGATTAATATGCGAGGCAAATCATTAAATGCATGTCTCCTTAATTAAATGAAGAAGTGTTAGAGTATACTTCATTCGATCTCATTTTTAAGAAAAAAATAACTAATTCATACTTATTAAGTAAGTTAGTTGAGTGTATTTAATTTTCTTAAATTCATAAAAAAGAAAAAAGATTATTTTAGTAAATTTACATTGAAAATGAAACAAAAAAATTAAATGATTAAATATTATTGAAAGTTGAAAAGAAATTTTATAAATAAGATCAAAATTTAAACCCCAAAAGGATCTTATAAATATAATTGGAGAGAGTAACACAATGTAATAAAAATAGTTACTGTATTTTTTTTATACACACTTCTTCAACTCTACTGTGTAAAATTTTAAAGTTTAGAAATTTTAAACTTTAAATTGTGATTGGTTGATTCATGTAAAATGCATTAAATTAGTTGTTTCATAATTGATTGATGTGCAAGACAAATCATTAAATGCATGTCTCCTTAATTTAATGAAGAAGTGTTAGAATATACTCCATTCGATCTCATTTTTAAGCAAAAATAACTAATTTATACTTATTAAGTAAGTTAGTTGAATATATTCAATTTTCTCAAATTCATAAAAAAGAAAAAAGACTATTTAAGTAAACTTACATTGAGAATGAAACAAAAATTAAATGATTAAATGTTATTGAAAGTTGAAAAGATATTTTATAAATAGGATCAAAATTTAAACCCAAAAAGGATCTTATAAATAGAATTGAAGAAAGTAACACAGTGTAATAAAAAGTGTTACTCCTTCCGGTCCTATATATATAAGCCCCCTTTCAAGACTTTTTTTTTTGTCTTTAATATAAGTCCTATTTCCAATCTCCAATGTTATTAATTACTTTTTTTTTTCACAAACACCCTTATTTACTTAACACTTTTTACATTCCCAATAATAATTATAGGGGTACTTATGAAAATATATAAAAAATATTTACATTTCCATTGTCACTTACTAACTTTCTTAAAGGGAGTGAAATTGGTCAAATAATACTTATATTAGGGACCAGAGAAAGTATTTTTTTCTTATACACACTTCTTCAACTCTACTTTGTAAAATTTATTGGGGTCCCATACGTGTGCTATGTATTGTGCGAGAAATAGCAGAAGTAGTAGACCAACAAATTTATATTACCTCTGTAACACAAAGATGATAAAAAATGATTAAATTTCTTGTCCCACTAATTTAATGCATTATTATAGTTGTTTGATTATTGATTGATGTGTTAGACAAATCATTAAATGCATGTATCCTTCATTTTTTGAATTTTTTTAACTCTTGAACTGACTGAAATTTTATTTATTATACTGAGGGAAATTTTTGGCGAAGAAACTAAATGAGAAAAATGTTTTTGGTAGATGAAATATGATTGATAAAGTAATAATAAAAAAAAAGGGAATGGGGGTGGCGGGTGGGGCGGGATGTTTCCCGCTGGGCAGATACCGATGTGCTTTTATTATAGTGTATAAATTACCCAACAAACACATCCGAACGTTTCCAATTCCATTCTCTAAAAGTCAAACATAAAACAAAACAAAACTCTCTACAACTCTGTTTCTTATCTCTGACTGCATCATCTGCTAGCAGCTGCTGTTTCCATTCACAAGCACGTCATAACTTTGCAAAAATAGAAACTTTTCTCCAATGGGTGCTTCAGGAAGATGGTTCAAGTCACTCCTCACTCATAAAATGACCTCAACTACTGATGAAGTAACTAACTAACCCCTTTGCTTCACTTATTACTTATTTATTAGTGTTGTGCTTTAATATTCACTTAGCTTTTTATGAAATAAGCTGAAAAGGTTTCATTTTTATGATCTTCTCTTACTAGCTTTATTGAAATAAGCTATGAAGATGTTGTTAGGAAGGTCATATGCAATTTTTCATAAAGCTATTTTCTTAGATTATTTTCATAATAAGTTTCTCTCCAAAAAACTCAGTTACCCTTCTTATAAATCTAAGCTCTTGTTGGTTTATGGTTTTATTTAGGAGAAGGGTGGTGATAGTAATAAGAGTAATATGAAGAAGTGGAAGCTATGGAGGACCTCTTCAGAAGGGTCTATGAAGAACAAGAATGGTGAATCTGAGAAGTCATGTGAGTCTTCTTTGTATAATGTTGCCGTGGCTGCTGTGGTCAGAGCTCCACCAAAAGATTTCATGGTTATCAAGCAGGAATGGGCTACGATTCGCATTCAAGCCATGTTTCGAGCCTTCTTGATAAACTATTAATTTCAACTTTTGTCTCATAGAAGATCTATGATGCACAACAATGCATGCATTTGCGATGTATTCTTTCTATTGTTTCTGCTATGAGCATGTCAATTGCCAAGTACCTAAAGTAACAAATCCTTAAGTAGGCCTCAGATTTAATGTTATGTTAAAGTACTAGACCTTGAATTTTGAACTTTCAAAGTTCAATTTTGGATCTGGACCTCCTAATCTTATTATGTTCTAATTTCCTGTAAGATTTTTTTTCTTTACAAGATTTCGATTGAAATTCAAAAGTTTGTGCTTTTAATGTTGTGATTTGAAATCAGCTCAGCTTAATCAAAATGACTCTTCAACTTCTTTAGTTCTCCTGAGAGGATTATGGTGTAACATCCCGCGTTTTTCGACTAGGATAAATAGAATTTAATTAAAGAAAAATTTTAAGAAGTCGTCTTTCAAAAAGTTTTTGGTGAATATTTTAATTCGATTACGTAATAAAGTATTAATTTTACGGATTTCTGATAAATAAATATTTTTATGAGGTTAAGTGAAAATGATTTCTGAAGAATGGGTTGATTTTATAATTAAGAAATGAAAAATAATTTTTATTGTTGGTGATTTGTTGTGAAAATGAATTTTTATGGATTTTCTTGAATGTAGTAACTTCAAAAATCCATAACTTTTTAACCGTAACTCCGATTTTTATGATCTTTATATCAAAACGATCGTATCGAAATGTAGTTTTCAAAAATGTGTCTTTCATAATTTTCTGGGTTGGTTTACGAAAATTGTTTTTCAGTGTGAAAAAGGACGAATTTGGAGGAAATAATTCATGAAAAATGGTTTTTGACCTTTAATAAATTTTTCCTTTTGGGATTATCTTTAATATATTAAGTTATGATTTTAGAAAATGAAATGAGGGCTATAAGTGCAACCAACGAGTACAGTTATTTATTTAAAAGAAATTATGTGTAATTGTTAATAGGAATGTTTGGTTGTTTGTTTTGTGAGTAAGTGTGTGATTAATTTATTAATGTGTGTATGATATGTAAATATGTGCCTAGAATTCCCTAAGTGTGTGCATGATATATGTTCAACGTGTGAAGCTAAATTACATGCATGTTATGTGATGAAATTCATGTGTATGTGTATGAATATATGCATGCCTTACTATGAGCTAGTGTTGGCCGTAGGAAAGAAGGAAAGGGGAGACAAGGAGGTATGTGTTGTCAACACATAAGGCCAAGAGAGTGGAAATGAGTGAGTCATGTTTTGACCCCTAGGGACCTAGCCGTATAGCCTAGGCTTTATTAAGCCAAGATCACCATTAATTTAAAGTAAGCAACCAATAGGAAGGAGAGTTAGTGGATTAATGATGTGGCTTGGTGGCTTAAACTTGAGCCATGCAAGCTTTGGTCTAGGACAAACCTACCCTTTGGTTTAGTTGATTGAACCGTGTGGTTCATGGGCAAGAAAGGAAAGAAATTAGTGGTTGAGCCAACCCATTTACTTCCCACCGTAGCATACTTCATTTCCCATTCCAATTTCACTTTCATTTCACTTCCAATTCTCTTCAACATTGTTTGCTTTCTCTCAAGAACTTCTTTGTTCTTCAACACTCCCAACCGAAACCAAACACCAAAAATCTCAAGAGTTTACTTTCAACTCTTAGAGAAATCAAAACCTAAAACACATAGAAAAAGAAGGAGGAACCGTGAGCTAGAAGAGGAGAAGGAGGAGAAGAAAGCCAAGTGATTTTGAGTCCTAAAGTAGAGAAGAAGGTTGAAGAACCCTCCCTAATTTAATTTAGATTGAAGTCTTTTATTCTTGACTTTTAATTTGTAATTTATTTCAACATGTATGTTAAATCTTGGTTTGATGTATTTATTTGTGTAAAATTGATTTAGAACTCTTAACTTGTAATAATGGACATTCGGTTGTGATTAGAGTTTAAGCCTTGGTGGTTTAATTCATTTCTCTTGATGCATGTTTATTTATTTGATGATGAATGATAATGATCTATGTGGTTTACATGCTTTAATTCCATCTTGATGTTTGATTGGGTTTTGAAAGAATTTTGTATTGATGATTTTGTTTTCCTACTTGATTCGGTTTTTATGTGCATGAAAGGAAAATTAATTTTAAGAGTTTAATGTGAAGCACAAAATTTTGATAAAAAGAATTTATTTTCTTGATGTATGATTCGGTTGTAGCTTAAATCTTTAGAAGGATTAATTTTCTTTGAAGTAATTGATGCATGCATGAAATGATTTAGAGAAAAAGAATAAGTTTTGATGTTTTCTTAATAAGTCTTGATTTTAATTGTTAAAAGGTTGATGCATGTAGGATTTTCTCTAAGGTCTATTGACTTTAAGTATGTGAATGTAAAGGAAAAATTATTTTAAGAAAGAAGAGTTTAATCTAAAGCATGAAAACCCTTGATAAAATGAACCCATATTCTTGACGCATGTCTTATTGGAATTAAAATAAATTATTTTCATAAGATGTTGATTCGGTTTTAGAAGGAAAAATAATTGAGGTATTGAAACTATGTGTCGATTTGTAGGTATGAGTGTATTCTGATTTTCTTAAAAATGAATGAATGAACAAATTTCTTAAACAAAGAGTATGCTGAAATTGTGAACATGTGTGAGTTTGACTTTGATAAATGATATGTAGGTATGTTCAATAATTCTGAAACCTTGCCACTAACTTAAATATGATAAGATTAACTTCTATGAATTTTTGGGTGATTTTTGGAATCGACTTACTATTTTTATAAAAGCAAACTTTGCGAAAATGATTTTCTGGAAATGAGCCTTTCAGCTTGAAGATGAAAATAAATTTCGAACTTGTGTTGCTCTAAATTGTTTGAAATTTTTATGATGACTTCCTGGACATCTCTAGATGTTCTCTGTGAAATTTGAGGGTATTTGGAGTTGAATTGATATTTTTACTAAATGCAAAACCGTGAGGCACTTGGTTCAGACTTTCTGGACTTAGTGACCATTTTAAATTGGAAAATATAACTTGAACAACTCCAAATATTCTGAAAATTTTATGAGATAGTCTTGACTGTATAAGGAAGACTCATATCAATTTTTATGTAATTTGGAATTGAACAACTATTTTTAATAATGACGTTTTTGCCTCTGATCAGTAACAGTACCATGTTGCTCTTCATGCAAAACTTAATTTGAAACCTAATATAGGATTGACTAAATGACTTGAAATTTTTATATAATGAACTTTGGCATGTATGTGAATATTCTGGAATTTTTGAAGATTAAACAAATTGATTTGATCTAGTTTTGGATTTTACCTTGTTTGCTTTACTTGTAATCGTACTAAGTATGTACTTGCATGTTTTTAATGAATATGAGTTTTGCACTTGATATCATGACTTGGCTGAATCGTATGATAATCATAATGTCTTGAATTGTTTGAATGAGTGATTGTTTGATTATGTGTTTAGGTTATGCATGAATGAATTCTTTAATCAATCAAAGTATTGTGTTTAATTTTGTGATTGGTTTAGAAAAGTAATCGGTCTTGAAATAGTTTAACTTTGATTTAATTAAAGAACTTTGGACCCAAAGGTTGCTGCCCTTAATTCATTTCACAATTTTTAAATTTGAAAAATAAATTATTTAAGTGTTTATTTTATAATAAAAGTTTTACATGAACAAAAGTATGATTTTTCGGTGTTTTCGGATTTTCTAAAAAAATGATTTATGGACTTGCATAGTTGCTGTCCAGACTTTATTTAATTTGTTTTCAATCCTAAAAAGTTGTTTTGTTGGTTTAAAGTTTAAGTTTTAAGTGGTAATTAAGTTAAGAAAGAATTGAATTGAAATGTTTTAACGATTTACGATTTTCCAACAATTAATAAAAAGAGCTATCGAAACCGCGTTCTAATTCTAAGTAGGACGATTATTTGAGATAGACTAGTAACGTTAGTATCATCTATGTAGTACAAGGTGTGTATAAGTCGAAAAGCGGAGCGGCCGACCCGACGGGAAGGACTCGAAACGATTTCAGATGCTGGAGATGAGGTGAGAGATGCAGTAGGCCTAGGTCATCGTGACGTGTGGACTCAGTTCTAAACTGAGTGCATCAAGTCTGACTGAATACTTGCCATAGGTCATGCATTGCATAATTATGTGATATTTGTTGCATGAATAATTTTGTTTATGCATTGAATTTTTCTATGAGCATTTTGTTCTGTCTGAATGTGGGTGTGAATGGTAATGCGAATTATGAGAACAAGTAAGATTTGAGACTGAGTAAGAAATTAAAGAAAAATAATAAGATAAGTAAGAGATCAGAGATGAAATGAGAAAAAGGAGAAGGTTATAAGAAATGAATGAGAAAGAGATGTGATTGGAGTTGAGATTTGAAAGTGAATATGGATATGAACATGAGATGAGGTTTTGAGTGGAAATATGATTCCCCGTACACATTTTTGGGAAGAAGCTTAGTGTTGAGTTGAGCTTGCTCCTCCATTAACACTCACCCAAAAATGTGATTTTTGAAAAAGGTTTTTGAAAAGAGATTTGTGAAAAGGCTTTTGTGAAAACAATATCGTTGTGAAAGAAGTTATGAAATGAGATTTCCGCAAATGATTGAGAAGTGAAAGTTTTGAGAAATGATGTCTTTGAAAAAGAGTTGCGAAAAGATGTTTTGAGAAAAACAAGGAAATGATGCAGATGTTGTGATGAGATGAGATGAGATTATGCGAAATGTGATAGAGAAATGAAAGTGATTGAGGCTTGAGGCCATTGAGAATTTAGGGGGAAATAGTTGCGTTTAGTGGTCGGGCTTCGTTGAAGGGATGCACCAAGGACGAGCCGACTGTTAGGATCAAGCCGATAATAAAACGTAAAACTTTAAAAGACTTTAAAAGACATGTATATACGCGGTGAGGTATGAGTGACGTATCGAAGTAGTGGAGAGGAAGATACTACGGGTATCTGCGGATACTCGGGTGGGGATTGCAGGAGGGGAGGACGATGACGGTGAAACGTCAAGAAGTCTAGAGTATTGTTGTAGGCAGAACGAACTCCATAAGTGGTGCACTAACGTGGTGGGGACTGGGTCCAATATCGTGGTAAGTTCTGCACGCGCACTACAACAAATACTGTCGCCCCCTCGATGCAAATCTACAACAGTGAGAGGGACTGGAACGGGGCATTCGTGTTTGCCGCCAAGGGCGTGCTTGATATGATTGTGATATCACATGTATTTGAGGCTGGGCCTCCTGGTCAGGGACCAATGTTTTGTTTGGACAGCTGTCGTGCCCGCGTGGTAAAGGTCCTGTACTCCTGTTGGCTTCCGACTAGGTTGGCTGGTGTACCGAGGAGATGTAGACGTGTGCGAGCTCAATGATGCGTTCCCCCTCATCATTGAGCCAACCGTTTGATAAAACTTTATAATGATCAAAGAGTTCAATAAAGAAAGCTTAAAGAATTTTATGAGAGTTGTGGAAAAGATTCAAAGAGGAAAAGTATAAATGCGTGTGGAGACACCGAGAAAGATGATGAATAGACCTGAGTACTTAATGGCCAGTGGGCCCAATACAGTGATGTGTTTTGTGGCGAATCATGATTTTATTTATAAGTGTTTGCTATACGAATATATGCATAGCATGAGCATTTATCATTGCATGAAAATTTGAAAGTTATATGCTTTTAGTTATGGTCCTAGAGTTTTGTCATGTTTGTACCCTTGGAATACTGACCATCTCTCCTACCATGTTGTCGCATCGGGTTACCCCGATATTGCAACGGGTAGATGGTCAACGTTGTAGCAGAATCTATGTGATCGTCTCGGTGCGGTTTCGACGGTGGGCTTCAATGAAGAAAGATTAGAGGTCAAGATTAGCAGTAGGTAATCCCTTCGAGCACTGTAACTCTTGCATCTACTTGGTTACGTTGTCGTATCATTCTGAACCCCATTGATATTTTATTAAGTATGGTTTGTAAGGGAAAAGTTTTTATGAAACAAGATTTGGAAATGTTTTCTCAAAAGAAATTTATGGAGTTAAGTTACAAAACGTGATGTCAAGTAACATCTTGATTTGGAACTTGACTTGTGATGTGTGACATGAGAATTTTATTATAATTAAGCTACTAAAATGTTTTTGGAACCTTGAGCTTCTCATGTCCATGTCACCTTTTAAAAAAAAAAAAAAATTTCCCAAATTTTTACCACAAAGATAAGGATTTTTCAAGTTGCCAAAATCGGGGTGTTACATATGGCATCTAAGCTTTTTTCTTCTTTTACTTTTTGTTTTGGGGAGGGGATGAACCGCATAAGTTTGATTTGGATTGTTATTGGACTACTTTACTTTACTAAGGAATAGTATAATATAATTCAAAACTGAGTCTATTGTTCAAATTTGAGAGTTATCCAAATAGCTCTAGTGCTGTGAACAATTGAATATGAGGGGATTTATAACAGAAAGATTTGCCACTTTTTTGCTCATTGTTTTGGAAGGGTTTGATTATTATGGCATGTTAACTATGTGTCTCTTGTGTTTACAATTTTCTGTGCTAATGCATTTCCCTTTAAACTTTTAAGTTAATCTTAGTTGTGTTATATTATGCGCATTGCAGGCTAGACGGGCTTTGAGGGCCTTGAGGGCAGTGGTAAGGATACAAGCTCTATTTCAAGGTCGGCTAATCCGGAAGCAAGCAGCCGTTACTCTAAGGTGTATGCAGGCTCTCGTTCGAGTGCAAGCACGTGTCAGGGCGAGTAAGGTGAGGAAGTCTCCAGAAGGGAAAGCGGTGCAGAAGTTATTGGATGAACATCGCAACCAATCTGATCCTCTTAAGCAGGCTGAGGTATATCATTCATAATCATATAAATGATATCACTAAGTTCTTTTACATTTTGCTTTTAAGATTATGGAACATACTTTAATCATAATTTCCTAGTTAACATATTAACATATATATAAAAGATGCAACTAACAAAACATATTTTGTCATGTTCTTATTAGCAAAGGTGGTGTGACATTCCTGGAACTGTGGATGAAGTTAAAACAAAGCTAAGAATGAGGCAAGAAGGAGCCATCAAGAGGGATAGAGCAATGGCATACTCTCTTTCCACACAGGTAACTGAGTTAAGAAAAAAAATAATATATATATATATATATATATATAAGTTTGTTTCTTTACGAAGATTTGGTAGTTAAAACAAGAGCAAATACACAAATTCGTCTCTGAAAAATAATCACGCCTCTCAATTTATCATTGGTTAATGAAAAATCTCAGTTGGATTCTAAAATTCTCATATAGTAATCAAAATAGTACTCGATGACCGAAATTTTTTCCTATGGATGAATTTGGGTTTGGTGTTCACTACCCTTACCCTTTATGTACATGCTTTAACATTTATCTTGCCTATAGCAATCAAGAATGTGTGGTAGTCCAAACTCAAGAACCTCAAAGGCAGTGACTCCTTGTTGGCGTTCTGGCAAGTGCACCAGTTCGTACAAGTAATAAAGTGTAAGTGGGTTGTCGTTCCCAACGAGGACTAAAGTAGACTAAAATAATTCTCACCTAAGTCGTAGTTACTAAGCGAAATTCAAATTAAAATTATATTGATTGGAAAATTCTTAACTAAGTTAAATTGAAAAAACAAAAACACAAATAGAAAGTGGTTGTGAAAGAATTTGGGAAAGCTTGGGGCACATGTTTCATTGTAGGTTCCAACAGCAATTGTTAACGAATCAATGATTTTTCTAAGTATTGAACCAATTTTGCAAAGGTAAAAGCAGCCTAATTCCTTAGATCAACTTTGTTTCTTAGTAATTTAATCTCTCTTAATTCCTTAAGCAAAGCTTTAAATCCTAATCTTACCAATCGATGTTCAATCAAAATTATTAGAAGGTTATCCAACTCATAGACATATTCCTATACCTATGTAATTGAATTGTTTGATTAAAGGTCTAAATCCTAATTCAATATTCCTATTCAATTAGAATTACCAAATCATAAACGGTACCAAATTCATGATAATCAAATAAGAACATAATCAAACACAATACTTAAATGGAAAAACATCAATTCATTAAACAAAAGCTATATAGGTTCCATACAAATCCACATGTTCCCAAAAAGGAGTTTAGTTACACATAATTAGAGAAGAAGAAGAAAGAAGAATAATGAAAATCATAATAAGAGACATGGAATTACCCCAATCTCCAATCACAAAGTGCAATCCTTCAACTTGCCTCCAAAAGCTCTCTCACTAATGCTCTCTCTAAACTATGGTAACTCTCTCCCAAGCTTTCTGCTCTTTTTGAATGGTTCCTAATCCTATTATTATATAGATAAAAACTAACCTAATTTTCAATCTAATGTGATAAGATTATTATTTGAATAAAACTAATCCTAAATCTGAATATAATATGATAATATCCTATTAGAATAAACTAATCTCTAAGAATCTTATCTACAAATAGAATTTATCATTAAAATCCTTCAAGAATCCCGTATTTGTGTCTGGCAGCAACTTCGGCACTGATTTTGACCCCCAAGATGGACGAATTTGAGCAAGGCTATTTCTGGCAAAGTTGTAGATCTTTTCCTTAGCTTTAAAATGATATATAGATCGCCTCATTTGGATAAGCGTAGCTCAAGTTATGATCAAAACAGCGAACAGTGTCACTTTCTCGCGTTTTGCGCGCCCAGGCGTGAAGCTCCTGCGCCTGGGCGCACGACGGTCAACTTTTCTTCATTTTTTTCCTCTTTTTCTTCCCAAATCAAGTACCAAACTCTCATTCTTCATTCCTTTGCAAAAATCATTGTTTTAAGAGCTTAAATACCTGAAAACAAACCAAACACATCAAAAGGTTCCAGAAATCTTATAAAGACAAAATTCCATTGTTTTATTCCAATTTACTCAAGAAACAAGCCACATACTATGTAAAAGAGAGGCAAACAAGATACAAAAATATCACATATTAGACCCCAATCACTCCTCTCAAGCATCACAACCTTGACAACAAGAGCTTAGGATGTAGCTTGTTAGAGCGCTGGATGACGACCAAGCCATGCGAGAGTCCAATCTCAAGGAAAAACGAAGATCTTGTTCCTCTTTTTCAATCGAGAATGAATGGTGTGACAAAAAGGATTTTGGTTAACAAACCTCTTACTCATTCGACTCCGTCGTCTTCAACCATAAGCTCCGAATGCATGTATGACGATAGCCCTGTATCGACTTCGTGTACATCTGGATCACCACCATCTCTTCCATCTACCAATGTGTTGGAAGCAACAGAAGAAAGAGATGTTCATAAACTAAGCTACATGAATTTGACCGAATCAACTAAGGCTAAAATGAAAGCTTGCAGGTCTTCTTCGCAGAATTCGAAGAGACCTGTAATGGTAGATTGTATGTCTCATAGCTCAAAAACAACCTTTTTGAATGGAGATGGTAGAAGCTGTTCAGGTTCTGATCCTTCAGTTAACTTGTGGAAGGATCTTTGTACAACACCACTAAGGGCAAGTTATCAAAAGAGATGTGGTGGAAGATAAGAGTTTCTATAACAATTGTGGTATTCTTAGCCTAATGTGTCTACTTTCAATGAGTCCAACAGCTTGTTGTCCAATCCATTTGTCATCATTGACACAATGAGATTAATGAACTTGCATCCCAGTTCACATCCAAGTTCACAGATCATGGCCAATTGACTGTGTAGATAATATTATAGGTGGTTTTGTTTTGTGTGTGAAGAATGAAATGATACACTAGCAGTACACTACTTTCATTTGTATGAATTTTTTTTTACTAATTTTTAAGTTGTGGCTGCTATCTTAAATACTCAAGTAAAGTTCATGTGAGCTTAAGATGAGACGCATAATACATTTTTATTTGGAATATATGAAATTATGGATGCATTGTCATGTGATGTAAAGTTTCAATTTGATTGGTAGAAAGTTGTGTTGTTGCTCTTATTAGCAACTTGAGTTAAACATTAACCTTTAAGCTTTTGTTCTGTTCAATATCAGAAGTAATGCTCAAAATTCCTTGTGTTATATGTGTTGAGAAAACTACCTTTTCCTAAAACCTTGCCAGGAACAGAGAAATAAAATAACAAAATAGAACAATCACCACACAAGGATTTAACGTGGAAAAAACTCCAAAACCGGAGAAAACAACCAAACAACCACGGTTGTTGCCTAAAGACAACCAGAAAATAATACTATGTGAAAATTTTTACAACACATAGATTACTCTCTCCTTGATCCTAATACACCCACTCTCCAAAGCCTTGCAATATCTAAACTACATCTCTCGATACTCTCTAAGTATAAGAACAGAAAACAAAGTTAGATATAAGCATAAAGTGTTTCTAACTGGGACTAGTTAAAACAAGGAACTTAAGCCCAATATATAGCCTTGGTTTCCTTCCTTCATTCCAATCTCAGGCAATGTGGGACTTGCTAAAATAAAATATTTCAAGCAAAACCCAACAAACTCCACCTTGATTGAAATATACACATTTCTGTCTTCATTGCCTAAACCGACAATCATAGCTCAAAAGAGCTATCATACTCCACCATAAAGAGTATACCCGCCATCATGCTGCACATGTCGAAACCAAGCTGAAAAAGTTTATGGTGCAACCTCCACGATCGTCATTTCCGGAAGTTCCTCAGCGACCGACATCACTCACCACACACCTTGCATCAATGTCAACCAATGCCAATGCATGTCACACCTTGCATCAACAACCAATGCCCGTGTGCAATTATGGAACCGCTAACATGAACTCATCATTCTCCATGACATTACGGTAATGCCATGAGGACAAAACCACCTTGTGTAATCCTGATTGCATCAACATGTCCTTGATTTGAATTTGCCACAAGCCAAAATTTATCCTTCCATCAAATTTCTCTATGTCAAACTTCACGGCACTCGGAAAATTTGACATCGAACCTAGGCTCTGATACCAGTTGTTGGGAAAACTACCTTTTTCTAAAACCTTGCCAGGAACAGAGAAATAAAATAAGAAAATAGAACAATCACCACACAAGGATTTAACGTGAAAAAAACTCCAAAATCGGAGAAAACATCCACGGTCGTTGCCTAAAGACAACCAGAAAATAATACTATGTGAAATTTTTTACAACACATAAATTACTCTCCCCTTGATCCCAATACACCCACTCTCCAAAGCCTTGCAATATCTAAACCACATCTCTCAATACATTCTAAGTATAAGAAGAGAAAACAAAGTTAGATATAAGCTTAAAGTGTTTCTATTTGGGACGAGTTAAAACAAGGAACTTAAGCCCAATATATAGCCTTGGCTTCCCTCCTTCATTCCAATCCCAGACAATGTGGGACTTGCTAAAATAGAATATTTCAAGCAAAACTCAACAATATGCTCATAAATTTCAGTTGTTTAAGTACTAAAGATTGCATTATATGCTGTGATCACTTTGACAATATCATTTATCAATTCCTTTTGTTGATTTTAAGAATTTACAGCCACTGAACTAAAACTAGAGACTAATATTAATGAGCTATATAAGTTGTCCGTGCTTGGAGATCACCGTATGACTACATCATTTGGTACTCCATGGGTGCGGATTTTCTCAGCGAGGATGGTGGATGGTGACATGGAAGAGAATGTCTTCGATTACAATTTGGGAATAGGGGCTGGAGAGGGGCTGAGTTTTGATCTTGTACAATATTTAAGGGGATAACTTTGCCTAACCATTAAACAACATCTTATTGGATTCTCCTCAAACTATCAAAATATTGCAAACGATTCTTAAAAGTTTTTAGGAAAAAGTAAACATTCCATAGCATAAAGTTTGTAAATATTTATCCAAAACCTTATCAAATAATAATGAGTATCACGCAAGCTACGATTTCACATACCAGAAAGCAACAACTTATGCATTGACAAAATTGGCTAACCTCGGCTTCACTAAGATCAAAGCCCAATATTAAAAATTAAGCTAATTCAAAGATGCATGTGCTAGCATAGCAGTAGAATGATTTCTCACGTAATGAGACCTTGCACAAATAAACGTAGATCTTACTATAATTACTTTTATGTGTTTCTCTCTCAACAAGGTAGGTGAAGTTCTAACAAAGTTACAAAGATTCTCAATTGGTTGAGCCACTTTTATCATCACCCACAGAAAAACTTCAGCTTCGTAAGAGAAACTTCCCTGCAGGATCGTCAAAGCACTTTATTTCCTAGAGGGGTGTCTGCAAGATTACAACCCCACATACAAATAAACCCGTAATATAAATAGAGACAAAAAGAGTGACCAATATGGAACAGCTCAACTCAACAAAACATCTCATCCTGCTATAGTTAACCATCTCCCTAGAACCTGCAGATTCTTTCACGGTAACAGGGAGAATGGAGTGAAACAGAGGGCCCAGACAAGTCTTTGATTTTCCTAGTGAGAGTCCGATAGCGTGAAATGACACAAATAAGCGTGAAACAAATAATTACTTGCTTCATTCAAGTTGTGAATGGAAAGATAGACTCTTCCAGAGTGTTGTTGCCTGTCCAATGTAAATCCAGTGTAAAAGACAACCAATATACAAAGTTGCATCATCAAATTATTATGGTGAAGGAGAACTTATCAAAAATTGAGTAAAATTGTCAGGTCTTCAAACAAAGCAACTACATTACTCATTCTAACAACCTAACACAGGTTTCAAATTTATTGTTTGGGAACACCACTCATCTTTAAATAATACTCATTCTAACAACATAACACAGGTTTCAAATTTATTATCTGGGAACAAACACCACTCATTATTAAATAATACATCCATAAACTTGCACTCCGAAAAACTGCCAGATATTAAAATAGCTAATGTCACTTTCCAGAGAAACTTGAAACCTCAAAAGATTTGCACTTCATTGCGAGCTCCACATCAGATTAATCAGATGAATGCAGAGGTAAGGAGCATAAGAGGCATGCTCATAATCTGCAGTAATTTTAATCAAAAAAGAGTGAATACACCCTCTGATAGAACTTCAAATAGAAAACTGATATATTATTAAGATTACACACGGGAATTACACACAACAATACAGTAAATGTTGTCCCAGAGTTCTAAGAACTCCTACAGAAAATAGCTCAATCCCAAATACACACAATACACCAATGACTAGTTACCCCAGAGACTGTCTCCTACAGAGAATGTTCTCTGTCCCAAACTCACAAAATAACGACACACATGACTGCCTACCATTGCGTAATGGAGTACATTATATAATAAAAAAATGCTAATAATAATTGCTTAAAATAAAATTTACCTCTCCTAATAACTGACTACATCACATCTTCCCCCAAACAACTAATATAACCACCTCCTAATATCCTAGTAACTGTATAAACCACATAAATAACTAAATCGGTCACATGAGAGATGGGAGGTTCCTATTATTTCCTGTATAAAGTTTTCTAGCTTCTTCTAGAGGCAAACCCCCTAAACTATGCTCAAGGACCCTAAACCCTAAACATCATTCGATCATTAATCATAAAACTGAAAAGCCAAGAGTATTTTTGTAACAGAAACAAATGCACTTGTGGGTTTTGAATTAAAAAACAACAAGTTAAAATGGGTTGGTTACCTGATTAGGAACTCGTTTATGGGTTTTGAATCTCCATGACGCTCCTGAGCTGCGGTGCGTAGAGAGAGTAAACAACGGCCTGTCGTTTTGCAACATCGAGCTGCGACTTGCCGTCAAAGAAGGCGGAACAGATCGAAGGAGGCTCCGAGATGTTGCGATTTTGTCGAAATGCGTCGTTTCATGTATTCCTTTATGTTGTAGTCTGGGAAATTGTGTGCGACTCGAAGGAGGAAGCGGAACAGGGACAGAATTTCTGGACGAGAAGGTGCCACCGACATCGCTACACTCTCTTTCTCACTCTCTAAGCTTGTTTGATTGGTTTTCCTGTAGCTGACCTCGAGTCCCCTCAACCTACGGATAGTGAATACATTATTAGCAATGATGCCGTAGCGTACAGTATATCTTAATAACAATCATATATATTTTTCATACATCACCATATTTAGTCAAAAGTGCATGTTGTTGAGCTGTACTTTGCAATCAGTATATCATAAAAATTCCCAGAAAACCAAAAATCAAAAAGATTCCAACATTGAATAGAAAAGCATAACAAATGAGAATATGCAATAAGAGAATAAAGAAATAATAAGCAATTACTGAAATTCAGAATAGGCAAATGGAGTAAGTAATTGGTGTCTACAAATTGAATAGGGGATTAAGCTTCAAACCAATCGGTAAACGAAATCACCTGCTGTTAAACACTGAGAGGAGATGGCGACGATACCGAAGCGACGTATGGCAGAGTGTGGATTACGACGACTACGCGTTTTAGGGTTTTTGCTTCTGTTCTGTTTGCGCGTCTGTGAGTCACGCGTTTGTGTCGAAGTCTCGAAGAAGTTGAAGGCAAGCGAGGGGGGCTGAGGGGGGGGGCCGCTGGTTGCTTGGTAAGGGCGACGAGAAGGGTGCTGTCGCTGGCGGCTACGTTTTTTTTAAGGGAATAGGGAATACAGTAGGATTTTTGTTTTGGTGTACGAATACAGTAGGATTTAAGTTATTGGAGATTCAGCGAAAATAAAATAAATTTAAAAAAATAATAATAATAATCGATCAGGTCCGATTCGATTCAATTCGATCTAGACAATCACAAAAATTAGGCAAAATTGATTGTTTGATCTCCTAAGTTATTTTTTGTTTTAATCTGGTTCTCTAAGTCATTTTCGTTTGAAAATAGTTCCCTAACTCATGTAACTTTAGTACCGTTAGTCCTTTCCATCCATGAATGAGCTTCGTATCGCGTTCACAATCAACGACAATGTTGCAGTTCGTTCTCTCTCAGCAAATGCCGTCCTAGCAACCCTCTGTTTTTCCTCCAAAGTTTAGTGTTTTTTTCTCTTAGCTCAGAATGACTTCTCATGGAAGAAAGGAGAAGATGAAGTGAGTGGCTTCAAGCACCAAAACGACGTCGTTTCCCTCCACAATTTTAAACTTTTAACGTGGTAAAAAGGAGGGTACACGTGGATCCCCACGTTGGGCATTCTGGTTGCCACGTCAACTTAAATATACGATGTTAGGAAGTAATGGACGAAAAGGACTAACAATGCTAAAGTTACATGAGTTAGGGAATCACTTTCAAACGAAAATGACTTAGAGAACCAGATTAAAACAAAAAATAACTTAGGAGACCAAACAATCAATTTTGCCTAATTTTTGTGATTATCTAGATCGAATTGAATCGAATCGGACCTGACCGATTATTATTATTATTTTTTTAAATTTATTTTATTTTCGCTGAATCTCCAATAACTTAAATCCTACTGTATTCGTACACCAAAACAAAAATCCTACTGTATTCCCTATTCCCTTAAAAAAAAACGTAGCCGCCAGCGACAACACCCTTCTCGTCGCCCTTACCAAGCAACCAGCGGCCCCCCCTCAGCCCCCCTCGCTTGCCTTCAACTTCTTCGAGACTTTGACACAAACGCGTGACTCACAGACTTGCAAACAGAACAGAAGCGAAAACCCTAAAACGTGTAGTCGTCGTAATCCACACTCTGCCATACGTCGCTTCGGTATCGTCGCCATCTCCTCTCAGTGTTTAACAGCAGGTGATTTCGTTTACCGATTGGTTTGAAGCTTAATCCCCTATTCAATTTGTAGACACCAATTACTTACTCCATTTGCCTATTCTGAATTTCAGTAATTGCTTATTATTTCTTTATTCTCTTATTGCATATTCTCATTTGTTATGCTTTTCTATTCAATGTTGGAATCTTTTTGATTTTTGGTTTTCTGGGAATTTTTATGATATACTGATTGCAAAGTACAGCTCAACAACATGCACTTTTGACTAAATATGGTGATGTATGAAAAATATATATGATTGTTATTAAGATATACTATACGCTACGGCATCATTGCTAATAATGTATTCACTATCCGTAGGTTGAGGGGACTCGAGGTCAGCTACAGGAAAACCAATCAAACAAGCTTAGAGAGTGAGAAAGAGAGTGTAGCGATGTCGGTGGCACCTTCTCGTCCAGAAATTCTGTCCCTGTTACGCTCCCTCCTTCGAGTCGCACACAATTTCCCAGACTACAACATAAAGGAATACATGAAACGACGCACCATCGACGCATTTCGACAAAATCGCAACCTCTCGGAGCCTCCTTCGATCTGTTCCGCCTTCTCTGACGGCAAGTCGCAGCTCGATGTTGCAAAACGATAGGACGTTGTTTACTCTCTCTACGCACCGCAGCTCAGGAGCGTCATGGAGATTCAAAACCCATAAACGAGTTCCTAATCAGGTAACCAACCCATTTTAACTTGTTGTTTTTTAATTCAAAACCCACAAATGCATTTGTTTCTGTTACAAAAATACTCTTGGCTTTTCAGTTTTATGCTTAATGATCGAATGATGTTTAGGGTTTAGGGTCCTTGAGCATAGTTTAGGGGGTTTGCCTCTAGTAAGAAGCTAGAAAACTTTATACAGGAAATAATAGGAACCTCTCATCTCTCATGTGACCGATTTAGTTATTTATGTGGTTTATACAGTTACTAGGATATTAGGATGTGGTTATATTAGTTGTTTGGGAGAAGATGTGATGTAGTCAGTTATTAGGAGAGGTAAATTTTATTTTAAGCAATTATTATTAGCATTTTTTTTATTATATAATGTACTCCATTACGCAATGGTAGGCAGTCATGTGTGTCGTTATTTTGTGAGTTTGGGACAGAGAACATTCTCTGTAGGAGACAATCTCTGGGGTAACTAGTCATTGGTGTATTGTGTGTATTTGGGATTGAGCTATTTTCTGTAGGAGTTCTTAGAACTGGGACAGCATTTACTGTATTGTTGTGTGTAATTCCCGTGTGTAATCTTAATAATATATCAGTTTTCTATTTGAAGTTCTATCAGAGGGTGTATTCACTCCTTTTTGATTAAAATTACTGCAGGTTATGAGCATGCCTCTTATGCTCCTTACCTCTGCATTCATCTGATTAATCTGATGTGGAGCTCGCAATGAAGTGCAAATCTTTTGAGGTTTCAAGTTTCTCTGGGCCCTCTGTTTCACTCCATTCTCCCTGTTACCGTGAAAGAATCTGCAGGTTCTAGGGAGATGGTTAACTATAGCAGGATGAGATGTTTTGATGAGTTGAGCTGTTCCATATTGGTCACTCTTTTTGTCTCTATTTATATTACGGGTTTATTTGTATGTGGGGTTGTAATCTTGCAGGCACCCCTCTAGGAAATAAAGTGCTTTGACGATCCTGCAGGGAAGTTTCTCTTACGAAGCTGAAGTTTTTCTGTGGGTGATGATAAAAGTGGCTCCTCCAATTGAGAATCTTTGTAACTTTGTTAGAACTTCACCTACCTTGTTGAGAGAGAAACACATAAAAGTAATTATAGTAAGATCTACGTTTATTTGTGCAAGGTCTCATTACGTGAGAAATCATTCTACTGCTATGCTAGCACATGCATCTTTGAATTAGCTTAATTTTTAATATTGGGCTTTGATCTTAGTGAAGCCGAGGTTAGCCAATTTTGTCAATGCATAAGTTGTTGCTTTCTGGTATGTGAAATCGTAGCTTGGGTGATACTCATCATTATTTGATAAGGTTTTGGATAAATATTTACAAACTTTATGCTATGGAATGTTTACTTTTTCCTAAAAACTTTTAAGAATCGTTTGCAATATTTTGATAGTTTGAGGAGAATCCAATAAGATGTTGTTTAATGGTTAGGCAAAGTTATCCCCTTAAATATTGTACAAGATCAAAACTCAGCCCCTCTCCAGCCCCTATCCCCAAATTGTAATCGGAGACATTCTCTTCCATGTCACCATCCACCATCCTCGCGGAGAAAATCCGCACCCATGGAGTACCAAATGATGTAGTCATACGGTGATATCCAAGCACGGACAACTTATATTGCTCATTAATACTAGTCTCCAGTTTCAGTGGCTGTAAATTCTTAAAATCAACAAAAGGAATGATAAATGATATTGTCAAAGTGATCACAGCATATAATGCAATTTTTAGTACTTAAACAGCTGAAATTTATGAGCATATAACACAAGGAATTTTGAGCATTACTTCTGATATTGAACAGAACAGAAGCTTCAAGGTTAATGTTTAACTCAAGTTGCTAATAAGAGCAACAACACAACTTTCTACCAATCAAATTGAAACTTTACATCACATGACAATGCATCCATAATTTCATATATTCCAAATAAAAATGTATTATGCGTCTCATCTTAAGCTCAGATGAACTCTACTTGAGTATTTAAGATAGCAGTCACAACTTAAAAATTAGTAAAAAAAAGCATCATACAACTGAAAGTAGTGTACTAGTGTAACATTTCATTCTTCACACACAAAACAAAACCACCTATAATATTATCTACACTGTCAATTGGCCATAATCTGTGAACTTGGATGCAAGTTCATTAATCTCACTGCGTCAATGATGACAATGGATGACCTTGGATGCAAGTTCATTAATCTCACTGTGTCAATGATGACAATGGATTGGACAACAAGCTGTTGGACTCATTGAAAGTAGACACATTAGGCTAAGAATACCACAATTGTTATAGAAACTTTTATCTTCCACCATATCTCTTTTGATAACTTGCCCTTAGTGGTGTTGTACAAAGATCCTTCCACAAGTTAACTGAAGGATCAGAACCTGAACAGCTTCTACCATCTCCATTCAGAAAGGTTGTTTTTGAGCTATGAGACATACAATCTTCCATTACTTGTCTCTTCGAATTCTGCGAAGAAGATCTGCAAGCTTTCATTTTAGCCTTAGTTGATTCGGTCAAATTCATGTAGCTTAGTTTATGAACATCTCTTTCTTCTGTTGCTTCCAACACATTGGTAGATGGAAGAGATGGCGGTGATCCAGATGTACACGAAGTCGATACAGGGCTATCGTCATACTAGAGCTGGCAATTCGGGCTACCCGGACGGGTTCGGGCCGGCCCGCTTCGAGCTCGGGCTTTGATCGGGCCGGGCTATTTAAGCCCGGCTAAAATTCGGGCCTCTAAGTTAATGCATAAGCCCGCTCTATGCGGGTAGCGGGCCGGGCTCGGGCTGCCCGACAACTTTTTTTTAAATTTTTTTTATTTTTTAAACAAAAAAAAATTCTTACAATCAAGACAAAACTTTTAAAAAAAATTTATATTCCCCAATTTTTGTTTTTGTTGTAACATCTTTTTCTTAAGAAACCATGAGAAACCATGCCAAATAATAATAATGATGATGGTAAAAAAACACAAAAGCAAACTACTTGACTAGAGCCATAGGAAAGGGAAAAACAAACCCATGTACCTTGTCAGCATCACAATCCGAAAGCCCAAAAGATAAATAAACTTAAAAAAGAATCTAATGAAGTTTCAAAAATGTAATGTAATGTTTATTTTCTACTTAATGTCGAGATTCTCTTTAATTCATTCGGTCTATTCCCTGTGACCATGAAGAAGCAACTCCAACTCAAACTATGGTGCAACCACTGTTGGCAAATGGATCCTGAACTACATGATACAAGGGATAAGGTGTTGGAGGATATCTTGAATAATAATTTTTGCTCATTGAATTAGAATTTGGTTTTTTTTACTAGTCTCTATGAATTTCCTTTTTTTTTACTTCGGGCTACCCGGACGGGTTTCGGGCCGGCCCGCTTCGGGCTCGGGTCTTGACCGGGCCGGGCTAAAAAGGCCCGGGAATAATTCGGGCTCAAATTTTGTTACCTAAGCCCGGATTTAGTGCGGGCTTATTCGGGCCGGCCGGGCCGGGCCGTTTTGCCAGCTCTACGTCATACAGGCATTCGGAGCTTATGGCTGAAGACGACGGAGTCGAATGAGTAAGAGGTTTGTTAACCAAAATCCTTTTTGTCACACCATTCATTCTCGATTGAAAAAGAGGAACAAGATCTTCACTTTTCCTTGAGATTGGACTCTCCCATGGCTTGGTCGCCATCCAGCGCTCTAACAAGCTACATCCTAAGCTCTTGCTGTCAAGGTTGTGATGCTTGAGAGGAGTCACTGCCTTTGAGGTTCTTGAGTTTGGACTACCACACATTCTTGATTGCTATAGGCAAGATAAAAGTTAAAGCATGTACATAAAGGGCAAGGGTCATCGAGTACTATTTTGATTACTATATGAGAATTTTAGAATCGAACTGAGATTTTTCATTAACCAATGATAAATTGAGAGGCGTGATTATTTTTCAGAGACGAATTTGTGTATTTGCTTTAGTTTTAACTAGCAAATCTTCCTAAAGAAACAAACTTATGTATATATATATATATATATATATAGATTTTCTTAACTCAGTTACCTGTGTGGAAAGAGAGTATGCCATTGCTCTATCCCTCTTGATGGCTCCTTGTTGCCTCATTCTTAGCTCTGTTTTAACTTCATCCACAGTTCCAGGAATGTCACACCACCTTTGCTGATAAGAACATGACAAAATATGCTTTGTTAGTTGCATCTTTTATATATATGTTAATATGTTAACCAGGAAATTATGATTAAAGTATGTTCCATAATCTTAAAAGCAAAATGTAAAAGAACTCAGTGATATCATTGATATGATTATGAATGATATACCTCAGCCTGCTTAAGAGGATCAGATTGGTTGCGATGTTCATCCAATAACTTCTGCACCGCTTTCCCTTCTGGAGACTTCCTCACGTTACTCGCCCTGACACATGCTTGCACTCGAACGAGAGCCTGCATACACCTTAGAGTAACGGCTGCTTGCTTCCGGATTAGCCGGCCTCGAAATAGAGCTTGTATCCTTACCACTGCCCTCAAGGCCCTCAAAGCCCGTCTAGCCTGCAATGCGCATAATATAACACAAGTAAGATTAACTTAAAAGTTTAAAGGGAAATGCATTAACACAGAAAATTGTAAGCACAAGAGACACATAGTTAACATGCCATAATAATCAAACCCTTCCGAAACAATGAGGAAAAAAGTGGCAAATCTTTCTGTTATGAATCCCCTCATATTCAATTGTTCACAGCACTAGAGCTATTTGGATAACTGTCAAATTTGAACAACAGACTCAGTTTTGAATTATATTATACTACTCCTTAGTAAACTAGTCCAATAACAATCCAAATCAAACTTATGCGGTTCATCCCCTCCCCAAAACAAAAAGTAAAAGAAGAAAAAAGCTTAGATGCCATAATCCTCTTAGGAGAACTAAAGAAGTTGAAGAGTCATTTTGATTAAGCTGAGCTGATTTCAAATCACAACATTAAAAGCACAAACTTTTGAATTTCAATCGAAATCTTGTAAAGAAAAAAAATCTTACAGGAAATTAGAACATAATAAGATTAGGAGGTCCAGATCCAAAATTGAACTTTGAAAGTTCAAAATTCAAGGTCTAGTACTTTAACATAACATTAAATCTGAGGCCTACTTAAGGATTTGTTACTTTAGGTACTTGGCAATTGACATGCTCATAGCAGAAACAATAGAAAGAATACATCGCAAATGCATGCATTGTTGTGCATCATAGATCTTCTATGAGACAAAAGTTGAAATTAATAGTTTATCAAGAAGGCTCGAAACATGGCTTGAATGCGAATCGTAGCCCATTCCTGCTTGATAACCATGAAATCTTTTGGTGGAGCTCTGACCACAGCAGCCACGGCAACATTATACAAAGAAGACTCACATGACTTCTCAGATTCACCATTCTTGTTCTTCATAGACCCTTCTGAAGAGGTCCTCCATAGCTTCCACTTCTTCATATTACTCTTATTACTATCACCACCCTTCTCCTAAATAAAACCATAAACCAACAAGAGCTTAGATTTATAAGAAGGGTAACTGAGTTTTTTGGAGAGAAACTTATTATGAAAATAATCTAAGAAAATAGCTTTATGAAAAATTGCATATGACCTTCCTAACAACATCTTCATAGCTTATTTCAATAAAGCTAGTAAGAGAAGATCATAAAAATGAAACCTTTTCAGCTTATTTCATAAAAAGCTAAGTGAATATTAAAGCACAACACTAATAAATAAGTAATAAGTGAAGCAAAGGGGTTAGTTAGTTACTTCATCAGTAGTTGAGGTCATTTTATGAGTGAGGAGTGACTTGAACCATCTTCCTGAAGCACCCATTGGAGAAAAGTTTCTATTTTTGCAAAGTTATGACGTGCTTGTGAATGGAAACAGCAGCTGCTAGCAGATGATGCAGTCAGAGATAAGAAACAGAGTTGTAGAGAGTTTTGTTTTGTTTTATGTTTGACTTTTAGAGAATGGAATTGGAAACGTTGGGTAAGTAACTAATAATAATTACTACCTCCGTTTCATACGTAGCATATGTAATGTGTTTTAAGGTTATGCACGAGTTTTAAGAAATTTTTAAATGATATAAGGATTTGTTGTATTTTGACTATAATGCCCCTATATAATTGTTATTAAAGAGAGAGAAAGGTATTGGAAGTGAAAAAGAGAGTGTAATTAATAGGGGTGTGTTTGGAAAAATAACATTAATTATGTATTGGATTTATAAAACAACAAGACTTATAAAACATTGTACAAATATTAAAACAACACTATAAATGAAATGGAGGGAGCAACGGAAAGGAAGTTTTGAAATTTGAAATTTTGAAAGGGAAAAAAATAAAAGCTGGATCAATAGTTTGATGAGTTTATAACGGTAACCGAATGTAGTACTCAAAAAGTTATAAGCTTTCAAAAAAATTCCACTGTTCCTAGACACTTTCCTTTTTCACGTGGCTTACTCTGATTTGTTTTGGCCCCACCACTTGGATGGTTGAAATTTTTTGGCATGTGTGGGGTGATGTTGGGTCTTTTCTGTGGGTCCACTTCACAGTCTTATTCAGCCTATAAAGCCCATTGGCCAAAGCCCAACTCTCACTCTTGTATTAGTAAGTAGCACAGTGTGCTCGACTGCTCGTTGAGCTGGCATCAAGGATATCCTTCGATCTAAAGTAGAAGATTAATATCTTTCGAAGTGTAGAAATTATTGAAATGAATTTTTCCTATACCAACAAAATATTTTTCGTATACATGATAAGTATTGAATCTTTGATATCAAAATTAAGAGGGACTATTAGAATTATGATATCAGATTTGATTGAAGAAGATTAGAGAAATCACTTGAGAAAGAATTGATAACTTGAGAAGAATTAACTTGAAACTCGAGGGAGAAGACTTAAGAAGAATTAATTGAATACTTGGGAGAGAAGAATTTTAGTATAGGCCCTTTGATCCAAGTCCTTGTTTTAATTAGGGAGAGTGTGAATTAATGAGATTAAGTGAACAACAATATAAGTAGTATGACACCATGTCTTGACCTAAAACCTTAAGGCATTGGGTCCATGGGTCTTTTCTACTTATATATTGTTCAACTTACTATGCTAGTCAATGTGGGACTAGTTTATTATTTTTATTTCTCAACACCCCCCTCAAGTCCAACTAGGGCAACTGACCCTTGTTGTGACTTGTCATTAATCTCTGCCATGGGCATGTACCTCAAGTGAGCCTCAGAGGCCTCCTCCTTGGGCGTGTGCTACTTATGACTTGAGTTGGCCCAGGTCTTTTTGTTTTTATATGGTCCTTGGATCGTTAGACTCTGATACCATATTAGAATTATGATATCAGATTTGATTGAAGAAGATTAGAGAAATCACTTGAGAAAGAATTGATAACTTGAGAAGAATTAACTTGAAACTCGAGGGAGAAGACTTGAGAAGAATTAATTGAATACTTGGGAGAGAAGAATTTTAGTATAGGCCCTTTGATCCAAGTCCTTGTTTTAATTAGGGAGAGGGAGAAGACTTGAGAAGAATTAATTGAATACTTGGGAGAGAAGAATTTTAGTATAGGTCCTTTGATCCAAGTCCTTGTTTTAATTAGGGAGAGTGTGAATTAATGAGATTAAGTGAACAACAATATAAGTAGTATGACACCATGTCTTGACCTAAAACCTTAAGGCATTAGGTCCATGGGTCTTTTCTACTTATATATTGTTCAACTTACTATGCTCTAGTCAATGTGGGACTAGTTTATTATTTTTATTTCTCAACAGGGACTAAAGTGTCCCATAAAAAATCTTCAAGGACTAAAAGTAATTTTTCACATTTTGAGGAACTAAAGTGTTCAATCTAAAAAACATGAGGGACCAAAGTGGTACTTCACTCCAAAATTAAAGAACTTAATCATTTACCAATTGTTATGAACATTGTTAATTGAGTTTAGTATTTTTTAAGGCGGACCTAACTCGTTATTTTTGAGGGATTTTTAGAGTGGGTTTATAAATTATGTAGTTAGTTGTTATGCTTTTGAGTAAAATGCGTTGTTATGATGTCATTACCTAGCATTTGTTATTAATCTGGTGTAGGTGTTGTTTTTCTTTTTTTATAGGCACTTCATTAATCTGAGGGTATCAGAAAAAATTAACATTATTATGAAAAAAAGAAAAGAAAAGAAAAAATTAACATTGTCATGGTTCAATCAATCTTTTAAGGATGAATTATACTTTGCTTCCTCTGTTTTAATCCAAAAACATTTTATCCCTTGTATTTTTAATTTTGACATTTTGCCTTCTTGTACTTTTAATTTTGACATTTTGCACACCTATACCATCTATTATAACTGTATTACCTCTTTTAGGGTTACAATTCACCACCTTTTAATTGCAATATTTACCGCTACTAACCCATATATTTTTAGGTAAATAAAATACACTCTGAACTAGGTTAGAACTGAAGTTTGAAATTTGATGAATTTGATTTAGTTATTTTAGTTTCATTTCCTTCAACAGTTTGGAAAGAGTCCAAGTAAAATTCTCATGCCTTAGCTGATTAAAGTTGAAAATAATGTCATGAATCATGATGAAAATTTGGTGAATTTGGCTCATGACTCAGAAGAATTCATGCACTTGATGCAAACTAAATATTGACCTTTTTTGTTTTATGGCAAGAAACCACCAAATCTTGTGACTTAAAAAATAGCAAAGCGGATCAATTGCATACATACACTACAGATACATAATTTGATGTCAATATGTCACTTCATAGGCTATAAGAACATGACTTGCTCTCAGGATGTCCATATTATCTGTATGTGGAATAAGAAAACCACTTCAGAAGGAGGATGAAAAAAAAATTATTCCTTATATTTTCAAATGTGGTATGAATTACAAGAATGGGAGACTGGCCTTAACCCCAAATATAATTGAACTAGGAAAATTGCCCGTGCGATGCACGGGTCTTAAATTTTAGTATTTACTATTTATTCAAACATTAAACATTAATTTTATTTATACGCAAATATTTCTTTAGAGGACAATAAATTTATCATTTTTTAGAATTATATTTTATATAGTATTTTTTTTTAATTTATACAAATTTACAATGAAAAAAAATTTATGATTAAACAAATTTATGTAATCAAATAGGAATACAATATTTATAATTAGATAAAACATGAAAAAAATTTTGAAAAAAATTTATAATATGTGAAACAATCATGAATACTTTAAAAACGTTATGAATAGCTATTATTATTTTTATTTGTGTTTTTTTGGTGGGGCAATTATATAATATAAAATTGGTATGATATATAATGCACAAACTTCTGTTTAGATATTAAGCAAAATGTAAATATTTAAATATGTCTTTTGTCACACATTTATCATCATCAGGAAAAAAATCATAGTTATTTGACACATGTTGCAGTGAAAAAAAATATAACCATATGTCTTCTCTATTTTCATCAATTTATATATATAAAAGTCACATTCCTGGATATTTTAGTTTTATTTTTTTCCTCTCCTTTTATCATACTAATTATATATTAAAGAAGGTAAAAGCAAAAACTTACTTAATGAATAGAAAAAAGCCATACCTTTAGATAACAGTTCTACACAACATCAAGCAGAAATTGGATTGTATATTTCGTAAAATCTTATAGCAAAAGAAAAATTAATTATAGTTATTATTATTATCAATTTGAATGTAAGTTTGAATGTAGAAATTAAAAAGAATTTAACTTGAAAATTATTTGCCTATATTAGAACTTCATAATTGTAAATAAATATATTGTCTAATGGGAGATACCCTTGGTGTACACAAAAAAAAAATGATACTCGTTTGTAGAATCTAATTTAAAAAAGGGTCAAAAATTATATTTGAAACTAATTGAACAAATTAATAAAAATTTAAATTTAAGAGTAAAAAATAACCTTCTTGTGCACTTCGATTATGTCAGCTCTCCATCTTGTTTTTTATTTGCCAATCAAGCTTAATGTAAGTGGAAGAAGCCCTTTGAGTACATCTTGCAATTTCTCATGAGCTTTATTCACCCGAGAATATTATGGGCTTGCTTTTCTTACTGATTTATTATTTGTGGAAAGAATTCATAATTCATGTGGTTAGTGAGAATTTGATACATGAGGGAATGTCATATCATTTTAAATAGGCAAATTAGCAATTATTAATTTATATAATTAAATGTTTTGCCTTTTCATTCATCTAGCCGACTACGTTTTTTGTGATTAAATGTTAATACAACCAAAACTGTTACGTATTTAATTTACTATTAAGTTTCATTCATTTAACCATTAAGTTTTATCTAATTGAATTGGCTCTAAAGTTACTTTTAAAATAACGTATTTGTTATTGCTCTTACAGTAATAGCTTTATTTTAGTTTTTTAGGCCTCTCGGTAACATATTACAAATATATATAGTAATTATATTTGTTCTTTTAAGTGAATTTTTTATTTCAAGATTTTAAAAGTTATACTCCCTCTGTCTCTTAATATAAGTCACTTTTACCTAATTCACGCAGATTAAGAAAAGTAATTATTACTCTCAAATTTATCAAAAAATATGTTGTCATTCCAATATTACCCCTATTTAAAACTTTACAACTCTATTCATTTCTCTCTCTATTGTAATTATTACTCTATCACCCCTATGCAATTATGAGGGGTGTATTTGGAATAAACTCTTTAATACTACCTAGATATTTTAAAACGACTTATAAAAAGGGAAAACAATTCTACCAAAATGGTGACTTACATTAAGGGACGGAGGGAGTAGCATTTAACGGCTGATATAGATAAATAGATTTGCAATTGAACGGTTGAGATTTAGGAGGGAAATTATGAGGGAAACCATCATTAGCAATAGGATTAAGGAGGGAAAACATATTCACCCCTCAACTACTCCTATTTTATATTATATTGATAAGCAACTAAGCATTGAGGGGCAAGGAAAAAAAATGATTCAGCAGAAGCTTAATGACCCAAATTATTGACCAAGAAAAATCTAAAATGGAAAAAAATTAAAAAAATCTTGGACTTTATGACCTTCATCCTCCTTATATTATGTAATTTGTACTAACGGTTCAAATTGAAAGGCTAACACATGCACATGAACGACTCACATATCAGATATTGAATTGAAAAAAGTTATCTAAATTATTTGTTCAACAATTCGTGTCATTCCATATATCAAAGATTGCGACTGATGATTAAAAAATCAAATTGAAATGATAATCCCTTTAATATCTATTTAAATTTGATTTTTTTGACCAATTGCAAAATCTGACAAACAGATGATCCAAACTGCTAGAGAGATTGATCGATGTAAAGAACCTAAAAAATTAAAAATTATCATGTTGTAACCTTGGGCTAGGACGTCCCATGTTCACTAGTCTAGGGGACAGGTGGATTTTAGGACAAGGCCTTGGGGAGGGAATAGGTGGCATGCCAGCAAATGTTCCATTTCCATCTTCGAGTCTTGGAGATAAAGATTATTATTACAGAAAATGAAGGAAGACCTTTGAAATATGGCTGCCAATGAAACAGGTTTGGTTTGAATAGAAAATTAGTGTGATTTACATAGCAACTTTTATTATCTGTTAAAGACTTTCCACCTAGTAAGTTTTTAAATTTTTTATTTATTAGACTATATTATATTTTTTCGTTAGTTTCAATAGAGTATTAATTTGAATGTGATTTATTATTTTAGATCAATGATGATCACAATTTGTATATAGTGCTCCTGCGGTATCAAAATTGGCTATGCAACTTTTGAGCCAAATTGCATCTTCTTCTGGATGTGAAAGGAATTGGAGTGTATTTGAAAGAATACACACAAAGAAGAGGAATAAGTTGGAGCACAAAAGATTGAATGATCTTGTTTATGTGCACTACAACTTGGCCTTAAAAAATAGGTTTGTTTTATTAATATTGCACTAAAATTAAGTTACCTTGTTTGATTTTATTTTTATTCATATTTCATATTCTTGGGTTATAATTTGTAGGCACATTAACAGAAGAAGAACACTTGATCCAATTGACTATGAAAGTATGGAGAATATTGAGTTTTGGATCGCAGAGGAAGAAGAAGAAGCTCCATTGCTTGATTATGACAAATTAGAAAAGATGCTTTATAATGACATAGGAAATCCAATACTTGATCTAACCGAGGAAATCCATGACTTGAATGTTGGTGTTGCTGCTACTGGAAAAATTAATTTGGACTCTTTTATTCAAGATGATGTGAATGTTAATGTGGTATCTTCTAGTGGCCATGTCAATTTAGATGATGAAGACAATGATACTTGGATGCATTAGATCTATGATTATAACTTATGGAAGACATGATGTGTTTACTTTTTCTATTTTCAATATATTACTAATGTAGTTGCCCGTGTCGTGTGTACGGGTTAAAGAGTATAAGTAAAATAAAAATGAAAAATTATTGGAAGACACAAAATGTCAATATTTAATATAAAAAACTACATTTAATAATTAACGGGATTAACTATTTTTTCTAGTGCTTGAAAATTGAATTATTAAAGTACTTATCCTAGACCTCCTCCCTTTCATAACACCAAGAACAAAAATGAAAAATAAAAATATTTGTCTAGAAAAATTAATAAAGAATTAAATAGATAGCGAGATCCAGTTTTTTCTTCAATTTTTTAATAAGTTTAATTTTTTATTCATGTATTATGAAAAGTTATCATTCTCTGAGATGCATTCTCTTAGAAAACATGAAACATATTTTATTTTTGAAAAGTTAAAACTTTTTTGTTTAATCTTAATAAAATAAAAGAAGAAAAAGAAGGTGAATCCGTCCGAATATTTAGTTTTTTTTTAAAAAAATTGAAAACAAAAGGTATTAATGAGGGTAAAATCTTATGAGTTTATAAATTGATGGGGAATGAAATCAATCATATGTCAAAATCTTTTAAAATTTAACCAAATAAAATACTAAAAACCAAAAATTTGTAAAAGTACTTGAAGACACTATTTCAGTATTTTATCTTATGTAAAAACTATAATTTTAATTTATATATATATAATTTATAATTGATAAATATTTCAAAATGTATTCTTAATATTTTTTGTTTAATTTTTTTACCATTTTCTTATTTAAAATGTTTTCATTGTTATCCATATAATCAAGAAGCAAAAAAAAAAATAAAAAAAATCATTTGGTTGTTTAAATTAGACTCTTTTGTAATTATCCACACAATTAATAAGGAAAAAAAAAAAGAAAAAATTGAAAAGAAAAATTGCTATAGTGACGCATTAGCCTTTCATAGACTACATGTAATTTTTTTAAAGATATATAATTGATGATTGATTTGATAGTTTTAAATATTTATTTACTTCTAAAAAAACATTTATTATTTTTTTTTTGTGTACACCAAGGGTATCCCCGACCGACAGCCGAAGACTAATCCCCTCCGAGCGTAGAGATCACCGAAGTGGATTTTGCCTCTACCAACAAAGTTTTTTCCATGCCCACGACAGGGATCAAACTGTGCTGGGCTTTGTTGGTAAAAACATTTATTTTAGACTTTTTTGTTTTGAACATTTAATAATTATCTACTAATTTGTTGAGGGAAAAAAGTGGTTCCATGATTATCCATCAATTTGTTAAGGAAAAGAATCATTTGATTGTTTAGGTTATTGTACTCTTTTGTAATTATCCATACAATTAAGAAGGAAAAAAAAGAAAAAATTTAAAAGAAAAATTACTAAAGCGATACATTAATAATGCATAGGTTTAATCTCAAATTTAATTAAGATATGGTGAATTAGTTATCATTTTTAAAAACATAAATCAAATTTTATTTTTTTTATAAGTTACAACTTTTTTTTTATAAAAAAATCTTAATAAAATAAGAGAAAAAGAAATAATTAATTTTATTACCATGCAATTTGTTAACCAAATACTAAAAACAGATAGACATTATATATATATAGAGAAATTAGAAACCAACATAGATAGAATAATATTTCAATGAATAAAATAGAATATGAAATATGAAGCATCAATATATAAAATAAAATGAATTCAAATTATTCATCTTCCTCCTAAACCATGATCCAAAGAGAACAAAAGAAATAAATAAAACAATACCTGTCAAATGCTATGAAAAAAAAGGTTAAATTAAAAGATTAAATTGTTACAAATTGTACCATGTAAATGGATTTTATATATTGATTAGTGTTGTAATTATTAGAAGGGTATTTCTATCATGCAATCCAAAATTGGATGGTTGCTATGCAACCTTTTCTTAAACCAATAAGAAGTTGTCACCTATGCCATGTCATTATTTGAAGTAGTTAAAATTAGTTTTTTGCAATTTAGTCCAACATAAAAAGTAAATTAAAAATTTAGTCCTTTATACCTATAGACAAATTATAACTTTTAATTTTAAATTTAGTCACTTGCATTAAGCCTTTTTAAACGTGACTAATTTTAACAACTTTTAAATTTTTTTTAAAATTAAATGTTATAATTTGTCTATAGATACAAAGGACTAAAGTTTTAATTTACTTTTTATATTGGACTAAATTGCAAAAACCTAATTTTAAGAAAAGGTTGCATAGCAACTATCCAATTTTGGATTGCATGATAATAACTTCCTTATTAGAAAACTCGAAAGCTACCAACTTTTGTTAGTTCCTTGAAGGGAAGGAATACAATCAAAATGGATAAAATTAAGAATCATGCAAACATGCTATAATGAAAGGCTTGTATTTTGTTAAATACCTAGTGAAAAGACACACAGAAACCAAAAAATCATATCATAAAAATATATTGTTTATGAAAAAAATTAAAGGGAGGTGGAAGCAATATTAGAGGGGAAAAAAATAGACCAGCTATTCATGCTTCATGAAGACAAATACTATATATGACTCATATGAATATGTTTCCATAATCAACATTTTATCCTTGATATTGGAACGTGAAACCTAAAGAATGAAAATATTGAGAATAAAAAGATAAGAAATTACCGGATGAGAAGAAAAATCGGATTTGACTTCATTTAAATTTAAATTGTACACTTATTGCTAATCATCAAATAAAGATAAGTAAGGATTACCTGGAATACAGCAACAATTTCTTTTAAAACTCAAAATTTTCAAATCAATTCAAAACTTGCTTCTATAAAATCCGATCACTTCCTAAAATCATGTTTCAATAATTGAATTGCAATTATGCTGTTATTTGTTTTTACTTCAAATCTTGTATTCCTAAAAAAAATCATGCCATTATCATAAACACAATTTTAGCAAAATCAAATAAATATATATCATAATTGGGTTATCTTTTTCTTTTTCAAATCATAACCATTTTAATATTCGAAATCAATTTCAAATTATACTATCTTAATCTCATACTTGATGAATATTTGTTAAAATCAAGTAGTTTTCGATCATTGTATAGGCACATACATATTCATAATTCTTTTCAAGATTTTTATTACGTATAAAATCGGAAACTTGGAATCAATTGATTTTGTATAGTATATAATTGATTTTGACTCATTAGGAATAAAACCAAAAAAGTAGTTAATGGATTAGTATATAATCTCAATTTTTTTTTAATATTTAAGATTTGAATCAATTTTTTTAATATTAGAATCAGTTAAATATTTAAGATTTGAATGCATCTTACCAAAAGGTAGTTAATGGATTCCTAAAATCTTGCTTTTATTTTATTTTTATCTTCATACTATATATAACAATATTTTTTAAATGTTTTTACTTATTTAAAAAAACAAAAATCTGAGAAAAAACTATGAAAGCGACACCTCAGCATTTTGTGAATGTTAAGTATTGCCTTTTTATATTATATATAATTGATATTATGATGATATTTGATAAGGTATTATATTATATGTATAGTACTTATATAAAGTTTATAAAAATATTTTTTTTCGTAATACGTAAATTTTGTAGTTTATTTTTTAATTTTTATTTATATATATAAATACCGGTCTAACCTTCCGGCTTAATCGATTAATACGATTAAATCCTATACAAAGTTTCTTCCGGCTTGATCTCCGGTTCGATTCTGACAACCTTGCTTTGGACCGATTCTGATCTATCCTCGTGCAACCTAACCTTTTCACATCCTCGTCACAGTACACATTCTGCTTCCTTAAATGTCACAAAACCATGAATATGCACATAGGACATTCACAAGCATATATGTGAATATTTGAACCCTTCAAACCCCTCGTGGGTGTTCTGCACGACTGCACGTTTGCAACATCTTTTATCAATTTTTTCAATTCAAAACATACCAATATATATGTAGTCTTGCAAAGTTGCTATGTAAATCACACTAATTTTCTATTCAAACCAAACCTGTTTCATTGGCAGCCATATTTCAAAGGTCTTCCTTCATTTTCTGTAATAATAATCTATGTCTCCTAGCTAGTATTTGAAACATACCTAATGTTCCCTTTAAACTTGTGCTATATAAAGGAGTTTGGCCAGTGCCATTTCAACAACTAAACTCAGGTGCATTGAGCAAATCACTTTGAAAATTTCAAGTGAGCTTTATTTGTCTCACCCTTCTAATTTTTCTTATCTTTCTGGTACTCACTTTTTTTTTCATTGGCTGTTTCAATCTCTGTCATGCAATCTTGGTTCTTAGTTTTGAAATACTTATTAATATGAAATGACTCTTCTGGCTAATGAATGTTACAACTTAATAAAAATGCTTCTAATAAGAATTTATATGTATAGTCCTTTGGTGAAGGTCGGGGAGCTAATATATAAGTTCTGGTTTGTTAAGGGTATCAATATTCTTGTGATGCTTTTATTTCTTAACTAATTAATAAAAGATGCAGCAGTTTGTCATATAGTCATATAGAAATGAGTTGTGTTATTTGAATATCAACATCATATTTGATTACGATATTGAATACATTTATTTCGATCTATTTCCCTTTCATTTTATCTTTATATACTTGCAATTTAAAATTACATTCAAAAAGTAAGGGGCCCTATTTTGATGTTAACATTTTCCTATAGAAATATAAGACTTAATATATTGTAGTGTGAAATGATAAGAAAAGCTATCAATTTTAGATGTTGGTCCAATTAGGGGTGGCAAATGGATGGATTGGACGGATTTGAATTTAGATCTTTATGGATGGATTTGGATTTGGATCTTTATGGATGAATTTAAAAATATCCAACAAACTATTAAAATCCATTCTATCCTTCTTGAAATCATCCAAATCCATCCATATTCTAACTTGAGTTTTACAAACTCCAATTTTACAAATATTCCTTAAATACCCTTTTCTTTATTCAAACTAATTTGCCCAAAATTTCCCCAAACCTCACACCCAACCCAACTGTTCATCTCCAAACTCCCTTCTCTGTCTCCTGCCTTCGACCGCCTCCGTCGCCGCACGCCGTACACCGTAGATCAATACTCGACGAATCTGCACACCGTATACAACACCGTACTGGTTCCTTCGTTTCCCGCATCTGCACATGGTTGCCTCTCTCTTCGCTGTACTCATGACCCCTTTTCTCCTGCATCTGCACACCGTAGATATGTCGTTGTACTCTCTTCACTGTACTATGTCTCTACTCCCTTTTTTGTGTTATGCGTAAATCCGACGAACCAGTGACGAAATTTAGCTAAATTCCGACACGGGGTTCTTGAAATTTTATAGTGTTTATTATTATTTTTTTAAAAAAAAAATTCCGATATACCCGTGTCGGAATTTGTCAAAATTCTGACATGCTAGGGTCGAAAATAATTGTACCGTAAAAAAAAATAGAGAAGATGATTATCCATGTGGGAGAAGAAGGTGGAGGGTCTTGGGATTTTTTTGTTCTGCGTTTTTTTTCTTCTTCTATGGTATGTTATGTTTTTGTTCTTCGTTTTTTTGTTCTTCGTTATTTTTTCCTTTTTTCTTCTTCTTTTATTTTTGTTTTTTTTTCTTCGTTTTTTGTTCTTCGTCTTTTTTTCTTCCTTTTTTCTTCTTCTTTTATTTTTCTTCTTCTCTGCTATGCTATGGATTTTGATTTTAGGGGTTCGTTTCTGTTTTTGTTGTTTCTGTAAAGTGGTTGCTTAAGAAGGTGAAGGGTTGAGGTTTGGTTTTTGTTTTTTTTTTTTTTTTCAGAAATAGGATTGGGGTTTGGGGTTTGGGGCTTGTTTTTTTACTAGTACCATACCCGTGCAAATTGCACGGGGATTAGTCACTATTGATATTTATTAACATAAATTTAAATATTATTCTATTAGGTAAATTATGCCACAAATTTGTATTATATCAAAGTAATCCTACACGAAATCATTACTATATTAAAAATACTACAATTATTAATAGCAACTTTTAAAGATAATTAAATGAATCAAAAATTACACATTAATTCGTTTATTTAAAAAAAGTAAGCATGAGACGAACAACAACCTATAACCCCGACGAATGATATGTATATTAGAATTATAAAATAACAAAACAATTTTATTCGATAATATAAATTGAATTATTATTAAATTATGTAAGAAATTAGCTGAAATTCTTTGACATGGACAAAAACTGTATGAAATAGTACTTATATGCTTGTTGAGGGAAGGTGAGTTGAAGAAAAAAATGAAGCTGATTTTTTTAGTTTATGCTCTGTAACTAAGTTATGAATTTGTCAAGACTACATCACTTAAGCCAAAAACCAACAGTATTAATTACTGGTTTAATGTCGCCACTGAGAAAATGGAAGAGGAAGGGAATTACTTGGCAACCAGTCCTATGCTCCTATCTATATTGGCCTGCACATTAGACAATTAGTCTTAGGGATTTTTTATATTGAAATACATCAATTAGTCAAGCATATCTTAGACAAACACAAATACGCTGAAAACCCAAATATCAAGCATTCGAACTGTTCAAAACATAGACAAACACGAATAAAACCAATTCAAACTTACCAAGTTTAGGAAGCATAGCACCAATAGTCTCTGCGTTTACATGAATATATGGTTCATACATGTGTTCACTTCGGAATGAATGAAGAAGGGGGGATGAAATAGAAGATCTTTTAGGAAAAGCTGAACTTTCCAGCTTCTCACAAAAACATTTCAACCAAAAACCTTTATGAAAATTCCCTAATTTTTATAATCCTAAACAAATGTGCCCTTTTTTTCTAAGCAAACAAACATGCCCTTAATTTTGAAGTTAGTTAGCTCATAAAATTTGATAGTAAATTTACAATCTTGATGCATTCAACGAAAAGGGTGTCAGCAAAACTTGCACCATTGTTGCCTAAAATTCAAAAGCACAAAGTTACAATTTTGATGCATTCAACAAAAAAGCGTATCAGGAAAAAACATGCACTATTTGACAGCTAAGTTACAACTTTTTATGCATTCAATGAAAAGGGTATTAGCAAAACTTGGACTGTTGATGCTATCTAAAATTCGATAGCACAAAGTTACAATTTTGATGCATTCAGCGAAAAGGTTATCCGCAAAACTTGCAATGTTGTTACCTGAAATTCAGCTTTTATGAAAAATCACACTTTTTTTTTTTTAAATCCTAAACAATCATACCCTTAATTTAATTCAACCACACTACAATTTTAAGGGAGTTAGCTGATTAAATCTGATAGCAAAGTTGCATTTTTATTAGGCAAAGTTCTGAGAGTACAATTAAAAAATACAATTATTTCTCCAAAAATAAATGTTGCCAAATATGCTTGTACATATAAAATACACATTATGGACCATGAAGGAACAGACATTAGTGCAAAGGTGCTGAAACTAAACAAAAATAACAGAGCTTACCACACATAGAAGTTGTCTTTTCCCTGGACTATCAACAGGCTGATAGTTAACTTTTGCTTCTAGATCCACCATTAGTGCAACATTATCCTAAGGAGACATAAAGAAAACTTGGTAAGCACCTGTTCCATAAGAGAGAACCTTTTTTTCTTTTCTAAAGAGCAGAAGTAGCATGTTAAGTCAGTAAGACACCTTAACCAGCCGATTCAAGGCAGTTTTCTTCTGAGTGTCTTGAATTGTAGCATCTGTTAAAGACTGTGCAGCCTTATTGAATTCAACCTACATGCAAGCAGAGAATACTCTAAGTTGTGTATACAGTTAAGAGATTAAATGTCGCTACGGAAAAATAATTCCCAACCTCATTTCTTCACATGTGAAAATCTGTCTCTAAGGAAAAATGTTGCACAACCATCAATTGTGGTGTTGTTGTCACTGTATACCTGTAAACACATATTAAAAATTATGACAATATGAATGGGAACTATAAGACCGAAACAACCTCTTTTGTTAAAAAAAATTATAAAATACTGCAACAACCTCATTTGTTTTTCTCTTGTAAAGACCATAATAGCCATGTTTGTCCAGTTCGGGAGAAAAAAAATCCTCAAAGTGGTCACTTAGTACCTGACAGAAAACAGATTTCGGATTAGCTTGTAAAGAAAGTATTAGACTATAGGATGCAATCATATTTTTATTAGAGATGAGTTAGTACAATGGAAATGTTACATAACCATAGAAATGAGAGAAATGTTTATTTAACAATCCATGAGAAGATATTATATCATTTACAAATGGTAACAATTCAAGTTTAGAAGAATTAGATTGGCCAGTGGCAGCATTGCCACCCAAGTCCATGGTCAGGTTTTTATTAAAAACAACTGCAGTTGAACATTAAACGTGATTACAGGACAGTTAAATAAATTAAAGACTTTTTAATCAACATCAACATACAGAAAATTCTTAAGAAAACATAAGACTTGAAGATCAGCAGTTACTGAATCAAGTTTGTCATCATAAACAAAAGCAAAAGTATGTACCTCCTGAAGACAGACAATATCTGCACGATAACCAACTATTTCTCGTAACAAATTTTGCCTGAAATAACTTTATATAGAAAACTATTGTTATAGAGGTTTTCTGAAAGACACAAAAGACAACCAAGAACGCTATTCTTAGGAGAGATATCATGCAAAAGACACAAAAGATTTGGGTTAAGATACACTAAAATAACAGGCAAACAATCACTACTAAATAGTAAATGACAAAGAAGAACTTATGGACTTGCTATAAGTTCTTTTTATGAATTTATAGAGAGCTTAAGAGAACATGTCGCTATCATGAGTTTGAGAAAATAGCAGATGAACTATATGGAAGTGGTTTTTTTTTCGCAACTAAAACCAAGTAAATTATCTAAACATTGCATTGACTAAACATATCTGAAAATAAAACTGATTCAAGTATTTATCAATTACTGAAATAATCAATTTCCCACAACTAATCCAAACACACACTTAGGTTGTTTGGCAAATTATCATCTAAATCCAGTACAACATCATCATCTAAATCAAAATCAAGCATCATCATCAGATATCAAATAAGCAGCATCATCATCAAATACATTTATATATCACTTTAACAAAAGAAAAAGAAAGATTAAACATAATAGAGAACGAAGTTAAAGAGTGAAGAAGAAGAGCACAGTAGCATCATGTCATCATCATCAAATACAAAGCATCATCAATTATCAGTAGCATCGTCATCATAACAATTGCTGCAGGTATTATGCTTTTGGTTTAGATCAACGACTAATGGAATTAAATACCTCTTGGAAACATTCTGCTTCATTCTTGATGATCCTGCCTCAGAAATCGTAGTAGGTGGTGGAGTTCCTATAGTTTACAAAATACTGCAACCATTAACACATTAAAAAATATTACTAACTGACATTTTGTAAGGTTAAAAAAACCAGTTGCAGGTCAATACACATAAATAAATACACCAAAATAAAAAGAAAAATCAATTACCACTATGTACTTTTATCAAACAAGTGGTATGCACCAGTTGTTTAAACAACAATAAAAAAAACAAAAGAACAAAAGAAACACAGAATATAAATAGCCACAATTGATACAGGAAGAAGGAAAGAAGATGAAGTAGGAGCTCGCTTACCTCACCGCCACATCGGTGGTGCACGATAGAGATTTATCCAACAATTCAATCCTCGCCATCATACTTCAGGCAATGGGGGCTGGGCGATTCCCTTTATATAGAGAAGGAAAGAATTTGAATCTCCAACCTAGGAGGGAAAACACAAGCTCACAGCACAATACACATGTGGGGAAGGTGAGAACCATTGCATAGCCTCTATGGCCTACACCCTACAGCCGTAGCTACCGCAAAGAACTTTACTGAGTACATAGGAGTAAAGAAATATTCTAGATATAAAACCAATTCAAACTTACCAAGTTTAGGAAGCATAGCACCAATAGTCTCTGGGTTTACAGGAATAAACGGCTCATACATGTGTTCACTTCGGAATGAATGAAAAAGGGGGGATGAAATAGAAGATCTTTTAGAATCCAACAAACATATACACAGTAAAAGTGAGTTCACAAGGCTGGACTTTGAATGAGAATATTCCAATGCATGACCAAGAATATTTGAAACAAAGCAGTATATGATAAAAAATCTTACTCCACAACTCAGATGTTAAACAAAACAAAATCAGATCATATACATACAAATCAGAGAAAGAAAAAATATTTTCTCTTAAACTCACTATAGTTAACATTTAAACTCAGACTTAAATTCATTTCTCAACACCTAAATTCATAACACCTTCAGAACTAATGTAAGGAATTTTCACAAAACTAAGAAAGTTTCTCATATATAAAATTGCTATAATACTTCACAAGATGAGTATGATACTATAATCCAATTACTTATAAATTAATGTTGGGCCAGGGGTAGCATTGCTAATAAAATTACTGTCCAAGCTCCCAACTACTGTATTGGTGCATAACAGGATTTGGAGAAACAGTAGGGAACTGAGATGAACCTGGACCCTGAAAAACATGCTGCTACTTTTTTCAGTTGTATCAGGATTGTCTGCAGCTTGAGAGACATCAACTTTCTGCTGACTGCTTTCAACTATCCACAATTACATTATAGCAGGAAGCTGATAAATCAGGAATCAGGATGAATCAAAATCCAGAGCTACAACAATGGAATATTATTAAAACAAATTAAAACTCCTGTCAATTGAATAACAACATGCCATACAACACTTAGTAAGTACCATCCTTATCCATGACCTTACATGCAGTGTAAAAACATGACTTAACTTTAGCACAAATATCTACTTGATTAGATAAGTAAAACGCAAAACTAAGATATATGGAGCTGTCCTAATAGAAGAGATATATGCAAAGTAAAAGCAACCCCAAATAGCAGAGGATTATATACCATTAATTAAAGTCAGACGGAGATAATAAAAATTCTAAAAACCTGGGTTTCCTTAAATAGCACTAATTGCATGAACTCCACCAACTTCTGAAATATTAGCAGACCATTAATAAAAGACAGGTGATCTGATCCACCATTTGTTAATGATCTATCCTTTTCCTCTTGAGTGATTTTACCCTTTTTCAAACCAGGTTTAAGGCGTTTTCCATCGCCACCAGCAGCTATTCCTAGTCGGCTTTAGTCATTTAATCTTTCGAAAAATAGAGATTACTACCAAGGAATCTAAGTAGGCACACGACAATTTTCGGAAAATACATCCATTAAATATACACAGAGGTAAAGCACAAACTAAATAATTAGGTGAAGAATATAACCAAGGAAAAATTAAGTAAGAGAAAATGAAACCTATTAGTTGGAGACTGGTGGTCTTCATTCTGATAAAATACGAACACCTAACTTGAGTTGCAATCACATGAATTATGACAACTTGTAAGATGATAGCTTTGGCTCCCTCGCCAAAAAAAGGACATCTTAGGCTAGATTTATCAAAAGGCTCATCAATGCAAAGCAATAGTGCAAGCAAAAAAGTGAGAAAGTAGAGATTTGTGGCTCAATTACACTATCACATAAAGCATGCACATCATGCAACATAGAAATAAACTTAATGTGAAAAGAATAAATAAAATTTGTTTGACTTACTCATGTGAACTCCTTCACCTTCAATAGTATTAATAATGAAAACAGGGAGAATGAGTACATTTTATATAATCAAGCATGTCCAAAATCAAAATTACAGATCTTCAGATAACAAAGTTGATACCTCTATTAATATATCCTTTCCTGAAGAAGGGAGTTTTTCTCTTGCATAAGCTCAGCAAAGGTCAAGAAGATTAAAATCATAAGTAGGCACACAAAGATGAATGAATGATCTATATGCACAATATACATAGAAAGTGAGAGTTTAGTCAAGAAAAGAAGGAGAGTTTAGTTTAATCATATGTGACGTAACACATCATGCACATATTACATCTTGGACAAAGAAACATACACGGATACACCACATTCAAAATCCAAAAAGTGCTTGTGATCAAGGTTCCGTTCTACTATAAGCAAGTAAAAACAGAGAAACATTATTGGGAAAATAGAGAAGTGCTTAGATGTTCTTGAAGTAAAAGCATACCACAATAATAGAAGAAATTGGGTTGAAGAAGCTAGTCATTCAACACTCATAGTTGGTTTTAATCATTATAAGCACATGCACTCTCTCAATCACAACAGAGAGAGCAAGTCACCTATCTATACAGAAAAAAACCTTGCCTTACAATTGTACAGAAAAACCAAAAGTGAAAAGTCAAAGAAAATGTTAGCCTATAGGCAAAACTTATAGGCAAAGTAAAAGGTTAAATGTTAGCCTACATCACAATCTATCATATCCAAAAGAATTCTCACCACCTAGTTGCAAGTTCCGTCCTTAAAAACTTCCATGTTTCACGCAGCCTATATAACATCTCAGTATTTGTATCTTGACTTTTCTGCTTTCATTTCATGAATAAAGGTCAATGTTCTTGTCGTCGTTTCTTGATAAGAAAATGTTGCAACAGTTTGTTTGGCGTAAACTCATAAATAGGTGGTAGTTACTATGGAGTCGAGTTCTGAAAAAAGAAAACGACTGATAGAACCCTACCTATGACACTTATAGCTGGGGAAACCATTTAGTCCCTCAAGAGTACAAACATTGGACAATTAAAAAAAAAATTCTCATTTTCTTTCCAATCAAGCATGATTACGTCTAAAAAGAAAATGAATCATGTAGCTACTTAATCCCTTATAAAATCATTTATAAGCCAAGTTGATCCCAGAAAATGTTAAAAACCGAAAGATGATGACAGAAGAACCCACATGTCCCACTTGTACTTGAGGAATTAAATGATTCATTATGTTTTCCAGAGACCAAAAATATCCCCATATTTTTTTCAAGACCAATTCGAGTCTACACTAAATCCATCAAGACACATGAAACAGCCACTGCTACATGGCAAAAGCACAAGAATAAGATTTTCAGAATAAAAAGTTATAATGAAATGAACATGCATGGGCACAGGTGACCCTGGTAAATGCTACAAATGCCGACTAATACTGACATATAAACTGACAAACTTTAAACTATATGCAGTGAATTCTAAATTAACCTTGTGCTGCTGGATTCCAATTCATGATCTATGGAATAATATAAACAAACTGATTCCTCTCGCTACATAGGGGAAAATTACATATGAAATACCAGAAGAAAATTAAGCTAAGGAGTAACTGATGGATGGTAAGCAAAGAAATTGCCAGAGTCTATCCCTAACAAGATAGAAGCAAACAGAATGATCAGCTTCTAAGCAATAGAACCACATGGCTGTACTGATGATGAGTAACTACTGTGAAGATCTATTAATTGCCAGCAAATATCTTTACAAAATATACAAACATGCTCAAACAAGGCAAGACGATATGATAAAATGGTTGACTAATGTTCATTCTTAATTCTTGCCTTTAGAATTCCTGGGAGTGGAGGTGATGAGGGAGGCCTAACTGGAAGGTTTGAAACTGTAGGAGGAACCTGTGGCTGATACAAGCCTGCCATGCTAGAACCTTCACGGCCATCATTGGGTATCATATTATCACTTTGCGGTCTCTTTCATTGCCTTGATAACATAGTTGTCATCGTGCAGCTCAAAAGGAGTACTGCAAAGATAGAAGAGAAAGCAAGTGCAAATTGAGAAGATAAATTTTGAAAGTTGAGAATACAAATGTAGAAAATGCTAAGGAATGGCAGATACATTTAATGGGGACAAAAGCTCTTACAACTTAGCCACCTCAACCGCCTACCAAAACTTTTTTTAAACACAAAAGATAGATAACATTGTCATCACTCTCAGAAAGAATGGAAAGTAAAGCAATTGAAGCATTCTTACCTATTGAAATCAAAATGCACAAGCTGCATATCTTCTGATATTTCAACTTCAACAGTTGCATGAGGACGTGTCTACAATTTTAAAAAGCCAGAAATATAAGATAATTAATAAATACCCAAGGAGCCAGATCAAGCAATTCACTGCATGTGTGTGTGGGTGAGATACTGAGATTGATATTGATTTGATGTGATGATAATGTGATACAAAATGACAAACCCAAGAGAACTAATAGTAGACTCATGGTCTTAATTAAATAAGAAAACACATAAAGGAATACAAATAAGAAATAAATCCTAAGGATGATGACCAATAGCTCTCCTTATAGATTGAGGAGATATGATGCCTAAAGGCAACCTGAGTAAGGTGAACTTAACACAGTGTACCTGTACAAAAATAAAAGGCAAAGATACACCTCCGCTGGGAGGATTTCCTGAGCTATATAATTGCCCATTTCGTTGTATAAGGTTCTGAAGACCTACGAACTTGATGTATAACACAAGTAGTTAGCATTTAGCAAAGGGAAACTAATCACTATACAACAGTAATCATTTGTTAGGGACTTCTTATAACAAAACAAAGTATAAATTTCAAATGAAGCAAGCCGTGAAATCCATTTGAGAGAGTAAGCTGGACTTACTTGATCCTCCAGCTCTTGCAGATAGGCTGCTTTCTTCTCAATTCTATTCCTGAGCCCAAGACGCTCTGTCTGTAGAATCAATTACATTTAAGGAGTTATAATAGTTCTTCATTGTATTTTTGGGTCTCAAAACATCACTGAAAGGAAATGTCACTTGAAGCAAAAATAAAATTACAACTGAAGACTGTTTGCATACCTTTAATTCTTCGATATCATTCAGGGTAGTACGAGGAAGACCCCTCCATTGTATTTCCTTTTTATCCTTAGAAATGATATCCATTGCCATGAGAACATTCAGAGCATCATAGACCCTTGGACGGATGTTTTTCTCATCATATTGTTGCTGTTAAATGTTCACCCATAAAAACATTCAGGCCACAATACATATCTTATACATCCAATCTGTGAATAACAGATAATATTGAAACTGATTATACGAAGGAGAGAAAACCTGATCAGGGGACAAAACACTATTGCTTGGATCAGAAAATTCAGCCACAAGTTCATCGGCTACCTATAATATAACCATAATCACATTAAATTAAAGTATTCAACAAATAGATTGGGAAAGAGGAAGAACCGCTAGTCCCAAAAGAGAGGAACAATATGGATGAATAATCAAACTCATCATCATATTTTAAGAAAGACAAGTTCTACGGCACACATTATTTATGTGCATATACTCTACTATTTGAGAAGTGTGGTGAAAACTGACTTAAAGTAACCACCTAACCTCATTGTATGTTGTTCTTCCTTTGCTTTCTACCTTCTCACACATTGGAGACAACCAATAACAAATGAGAAACAGAACCAGAAGGAAAATTATGAGCATGACCTCCATAAGATAATGAATATCTAAGAAACACAAGAATCTAAATACAAATGCTGTAAATTTCGCAGTAAGCCAAATGCAACTTTGCAAGGCTGGAGTTAATACTAAATTGGTCAGACAGGATAGATCAAAAACCTTTCATAATAAATTGACGGAGCCCTCTTCCACTCTTATCACCTACAACACCCCGTTGGCCTCTCTTTTTCTTCTTGCTACTGTGTAGAAACAATGACAGTGGGTGAGAATGAATTCAAGGGGGAAAAACTCGAGGATCAAATTCGGAGAAGTTTTAAGACCACAAGCATATAATTGACACTTGGAATTAAAAAATAGCCAATTGAAAGAGAGAAGCATCAACGAATAAAATCATGCCTGCTTGCTACATGTTAACTACTTGTTAACAACCATAATACATATAGAAATAAAATTAACAATTTCAGAAGATCACTCACCAACATGCCTGCTTGCTACTGCTAATAGTGGTGTCTGCCCAAACAATAAGATCGGATCCTGAATCACATGGAGTCATAAAGCAAAATGTTAGGATTGAGATACACACAAAGCAGCCTAACAATAGGAACATACGAATCTGCAACAACGAAACACTAACCAATTCTATAGGCTAGTTCCGATGTGAATAAAAACCCTAATAAATCTAAATTAAAAGAAAAAAAAGAGAGACAAGCTTCAATAAATAAAGATCAGGGCGATAGAAATTTGGAAACTGTGTGACATGGCTTGAAAATGAAACTCTTTATAAAGGACAAACAAATCAAAATAATATATCACCAACCTCAACCATACTATAAAAATGTATTGAATTAGGCAATATAAATTCATAAATCAACATTGGGTCAAGCATTTTCCCAAACATATAGTAGGCAACTGACAAAAACCAAATTTCAACTCACCTGTGACATTTAAGCAAGAACAGGTATGGTTGGTTGTAGCTCCTCCTCCCTTCCAACCTTTCTTTCATATTACTCTCCACTCAACCAAATGCTGCATCTAACAATCAACGAAACCAAATTAAAAATAAAATTAATATACGGTCATACATATAAATGATCCAGGTTTAGTATAAATGAAATCAAGACAATCAACGAAATTGAGGAAAGATTTGAGTACGTGAGTCATCAGCGGTGAGCTCGGTGGTTATGTGGCTGTCATTAAAGCAGCTAAGCTTGGTCTCGAGTCTACCTGCATAGAGAAGGGCGGCACCCTCGGCAGTACTTGCCTCAACGCTGATTGCATCCCTTCCAAGCTCTCGGTGTGGTACATGTCGCGATTTGTGAGATGTCGTGGACCGGAGGTGGTGGACTGGAATAGGAGGGAGTGGCAGTGACGGAGAAAGAAAGGAGTGAGGTAGGAGCAGAAATAGGGGGGCTGTGCGTGGAAAGGGGAAGATGAAGGTGAATGAGAGAGTTTAATGAAGAGGGAAGAAACAATTGGGGGAGGTTGGAACACAACCACACTCCTATCTGCAGACCTAGCCGAGAGCAGAAAACAGCAGTAGAAGTCAACTGCTATATGTAGGTAGGAGGGTGAACACGGATAGGGGTGTTCAGAACCGAACCTATCCGATCCATTGGATAACCGAAAAACCGATTAACCCAAAAAAACTGGATAGATTTGGATGAGTTGATTGCAAAACCGACTGGTTCGGTTCGGTTTTCGGTTTCTAGATTCAAAACTGAACCGATCCAAACCAAACCGGTGTTTAATGCTCTTTCTCCATTTTTTCCGCATGGGCCTTGAGTGAAATTGAGCCCAAGTGAGTCTCTTTAATATATGAGAATTAGTTCCCAACCCCCATCTATTAGCTCCCAAACCCCCATTTTATTAATAATCCCAAAATACCCCCCACATAACTTCCAATCAGTTCTTCCTTGATAAAAACCATTCCCCAAACCCCACAATACCCCATCCTAACAGCGTCCCTTTCTCTTCCAGATCTGGCCAGCATCGTTCATGTCCATAGAAGGAAGCCATGGTGGTAACCGCATGGATCTGGACCGTGGTCGTTCCTCACGACGCAGGCTTCCTTCGTTCACGCTCACGCCACCATTGATGCACAAATCCGGACCCCACCGTCGCAAACGCCACCGGGACCACAGCCGTCGAACTCGACCATGCCACCACCGCCGTTCGTGACTCTAGAGGGGAGATTCACACGTGCTGTCGCGGTGCCGTTTTCGTTCACCATCATCTCTGCATAGACCATCGCTGACCCCGTCGTGGAATCGAACCGATCCAGATCTGTCACGCTCACCCCATCACCGCGTCATCGTTCTCTCCGTCGCGGTCACTGACCTTGCCGCCGCCGTTGTTCTCGCCGTAGCCATTATGGAGACACTGACCCTTCCATTATTTGAGGATTGAGTGGTTAGGGGAAAGAGAAAGGGACAGTGTTAGGATTGGGGTTTGGGGCTAATAAATTTTGGAGGGAAACTAATAAGTGAGGGCATTTCAGACATTTCGCTATTAAATTGGGGTTTGGGGCTAATAGATGGGGGTTGGGAACTAATTCTCTTAATATATTACTCCATCTCTGTTCCAAACTTCCAATATATTACTCCGTCCCGTCTTAACATTTGAAACCTTTAATAAATTAACGTTTAAATGATGGGCTTCGCGTAATGTCCCCGTGCATCGCACTGGCTTACTTACTAGTTATTATTAATTTTAATCAAATGCTACCTAACATTTCCATCTCTGTTCCATATAGAATTTTCCGTATGGGCCTTGAGTGGACTTTTTTGTTAATTGATTTTATTTTTGCTTTGATGTGATCTTGGCACCTAGTCTACTACTCCCTGGACTTTACATTTTACTGGATTACTTCATTTAGTTGTATTTTACTGTATTTGGTTTAATTTTATTTTAAACTCATGGAGGTTCATATTTGAAAATAAAAAGAGTGAACCGAACCGAGCCGAGCCGAAAACCGAATATATTTTTGGATCGGATCGGATCGGATGTCTTAATCTAAATGAACCGAACCAAACCGACATTAATTAAACACGGAAGAGGAATAGAATAATAGCCCACGAGGGAGAGAGAAAATAGGAGATGGTCAAAGAGGAAATTGAATGAGAGGGAGTCTCCAAGTAGAAAATAAGAAGGGGAAAGTCGTACATGCCATGTGGAAATGAACATTGAAATCCGACGTGGAAGGGTTTCGGCAATTGTAAGTATATAGATTTTAGAGGTAAAATAGTAATAAGACCATTTTAGTAATTTCCCAATTAAAATGGGTTTGGGCCTAGTATAGGGGTTTGTAGACTAATACTCTTCTAACTTAATGGATCCATCCATTGATCCATTTCCATCCAATCCATCTGTTTCTTTTTTAAAATTTTTTTTCTTGTTACCAAATTGCCCTTATTTTAATATTTTCCCTGAGACTCAACCAAGCTGCCACTGAAGAGTGAATAAAACGCATGGAGAAAACACCGTGTCGTCACCACCGCCCTCTCTTTCAGCTTCCACCACGTCGCCGCTGCCACCCGATGTCGCCAGATCTACCGCCACCGTTCTTCAACTGCAGCCCTCTTCGTTCCCAACCCCGCCACCCTTGAACGACGGCATAATCTCGCTGCCCTTCTACCCATAATAAACCCCGCCCCATGTTGGGTATCAGAGTAATGGAAATAATATCACACAGCTAAAATAGAGTTGAGGAAAAATTAGGAACTGACACAGATATTTTACGTGGAAACCCTTTCGGGAGAAAACCACGGAGCAAGTATAGAAGATTTTCACTAAGTGGGGAAATATTACAACCTCTCTCTAAATATAAGGAGAGAACAATTACACCCTCTCTTATACTAGGAGAACACAATTCTCTCTATATAAATTATAGGAGAAATACTAAGAAAACACTACAAGTATTTTACACTGGGATGTATTTATTGTATATGTTTGAGAGTGGAATAGGATGTTTGGGATGATAGAAATGAGGAACCGAGGCCTCTATTTATAGAGTACCTCAGTCCTCCTCCGAACCTTCAATTCCCTCTGCATTTTCTCTGCCAGCTTGTTTTCAATTTAATATTGAAAACTTTCGGTGCCCCATTACATGCTGCCTGCCTTCTATGACTAAAGAGGCAAACAAAATTGTTGCCTTTCGGTGCCTAAAAAGTCACAAAAGTGACTTTAATGTTGGCCACAGCACATGGGTTGGCAACAATCTCCCACTTAAAGTCACTTTTTGACGAGCTTTCAAAACCTTTCTTAACTTGCCAGTTCCATACTGCTTACGTTTCTGATAGACCATATGAGGATCGACACCATATAAACTTATCAGTGTTGATTGGCTTCGTCATCACATCTGCTAGGTTCTCTTTGGTATGAATATTTTGCATATCCACACTCCCTTCTTCTACTACTTCTCTGACAAAATGATATTGTACCCCTATGTGATTTGTCCTTGAATGAAAGGCTGGATTCCTTGCAATGTGCAAGGCACTCTGACTGTCACAATACACAGTAATCTTTTGTTGCTTGTGCCCAAGTTCTTCCAATAACCTTTGAATCCAAATTGCTTCCTTGCATGCTTGGGTAGCTGCCATGTATTCAGCTTCTGTAGTAGATAAAGCTACGACAGACTGTAATTTGGATAACCAACTAACCGCTCCTCCTGCAAGTGTGAACACATAACCTATAGTAGATTTTCTTTTATCGAGATCACCTGCAAAATCTGAATCGACATAGGCTCTGATAGTAAACTCTGATCCTCCAAAACATAATGCAGCATCACAGGTTCCTTTGATGTATCTAAGGACCCTTTTAACAGCGTTCCAATGCTCTCTACCTGGATCCGCCATGTACCGACTGACCACCCCAACTGTTTGAGCAATATCTGGCCTCGTACAAATCATGGCATACATAAGGCTTCCCACCGCCGATGCATACGGTACTCGAGACATTTCCATCCTCTCCGCTTCATTGCTAGGAGACATACCTGAGGATAATTTGTAATTGGTAGGAAGTGGGGTAGAGATTGGCTTACAGTCTTGCATGTTGAAGCGCCGCAAGACTTTCTTCAAATAATTCTTTTGAGAAAGCCAAATCTTCCTATCTTTTCTGTCTCAGTGAATTTGCATCCCTAAAATCTTGTTTGCTGGTCCCAAGTCCTTCATATCGAACTCCCTAGCCAATTGTGCCTTCAATTCCTGGATTCGAACTTTGTTGGGACCTACCACCAACATGTCATCCACATACAACAGCAAAATGATGAAATCATTATCACCAAACCTCTTGTAGTACGTACAATGGTCTGAACTTAGTCTGTTGTATTTGAGGCTAATAACGAAGGAATCAAATCTCTTGTACCAACATCTAGGCGCCTGTTTTAGACCGTACAGAGATTTGGTCAACCTGCAAACCAAGTTTTCTTTATCTTTTTCTTCAAAGCCTTCTGGTTGGAACATATATATTTCTTCTTCAAGTTCTCCATGAAGAAAAGCAGTCTTTACATCCAACTGTTCAAGATGTAAATCGAATGTAGTGCACATTGCCAGGACTATTCTGATAGTGGTAAGTCTAACCACCGGAGAGAATATCTCATTAAAATCAATACCTTCTTTCTGAGCATATCCTTTGACCACCAGTCTTGCACGATATCGTTCCACCTGATCGTTGCCATCTCGCTTGATCTTATAGACCCATTTGTTACCAATGGCTTTCCGACCTTCTAGAAGTGTAACAAGCTCTCATGTTTTGTTTCTTTGTAAGGCCTTCATTTCTTCATGCATTGCTGCCATCCATAGAGAAGCATCTGAACTGTTCACAGCCTCCTGAAAGGTTGATGGTTCTCCTTCTTCTGTTAGAATCTGTTAGAAGACAATATGCATCATGGTTTACCATAACAAAGTCTTTGTGCCAATGTGGTTTTCTCCTTAGACGATCTGATTGTCTAACTTTTACATCATTGACGTTATCCGGTTCTTGTTCCTCGTGCTCTGGCTCAGCTTCAGAAGAATCATCTTCTCCAGATTTCTCATCTATCTGTACTGTAGTAGTCTCTTTAGTGCTGCTTTCATTTATCTGTTCACTTTGCAGATCATTTTCTGCAAATGTCACATCCCTGCTGATGACAACCTTGCGGGCAGTGGGATCCCACAGGCGATACCCCTTAACTCCATCAACATAGCCCAAAAATAGACATTTCCTAGATTTTGAATCTAGTTTGTCTCTTTCTTGGGAGTTATACATCACGTACACAGGACATCCAAACACATGGAGGGAAGAGTAACTTGGTGGCTTGCCAGTTCACATCTCCATTGGTGTTTTCAACTCAATTGCAGTTGATGGCGATCGATTTATTAGGTAGCATGCAGTTCTGACTGCTTCTGCCCAAAAAACTTTGGCTAATCCTGCAGTTCTCAGCATAGCTCTTGTTCTTTCTAGGAGAGTTCTATTCATCCGCTCTGCTACGCCATTTTGCTGCGGTGTGTGCACAACTGTGAATTGTCTTTGAATGCCCACCTGCTTGCAAAATGCTAGAAAATTGCCATCAACATATTCTCCTCCGTTGCTTGTGCTTTGATTTCCTTGAATACTGGATACACATCTGACTTCTTCTTGATTGGGTACACCCATAATCTCCTGGAGTAATCATCGATGAACGATACAAAATATTTTGCTCCTCCTAGGGATAATATCGGTGACTCCCACACATCTGAATGAATCAAGCCCAGTATGTGCTTACTTCTAGCAGTTGATCTATCAAACTTCAATCTATGCTGCTTGCTTATCACACAGTGCTCACAGAAAGGTAAACTTACTGATTTCAGCCCGGGTAAGAGATTTTGCTCTGCAAGGACTTTCAAGCCTCGTTCGGACATGTGGCCTAGTCTGCGATGCCACATCATCGTTGTTTCTTCTTGGCCTGTTGCTGCAACTGATGCATCTGCCTCTTGCAACGTGTCTCCCATAAGCATGTATAGATTAGCTGAGATCTTCTCTGCCTTCATCACCACAATCGCACCTCTCACAACTTTCAAGATCCCACCTTCAATGTGGGTCTTGCATCCGAGGTCATCTAATTGTCCAATAGACAATAGATTCTTCTTCAAGCCCTTCACATGTCGTACTCCCTGAATTGTGCGAACAGTATCATTGTACATTTTTAATTTGACAGTACCAACTCCAGCAATATCTAAGGCCTGATCATTTCCCATGAACACAGATCCCTTCGAGATAGGTTCATAAGTGCTAAACCAATCCCGTTGTGGAGTCATGTGCCATGTTGCCCCTGAATCCATTATCCATACATCAGGTAGCTGCTTTCCGCCTTTAGAACTTATTGCTGCTTCGCTATACAGAATTTCTCCGTTATCTGAGGTACTTGCAACACATCCTTGAGAGGTTGCATCAGGAGACTTCTCCGTATTCTTCTTAATCCAACAATCTTTCTTCAAATGTCCTCTCTTGCCACAATTGTAGCATTTGAGGTTCTTCCTTCTCTGAGATTTTGATCTACCACGATTTTGACTCCCACTGGAGCCACGTTCCGTTGATCTACCTCTCATCGTCGTCAAAGCCTCTGCTTGGCTTGAATTCCCCGATCTGTCTTCCTTATTCTTGCGCCTGGATTCTTCTTCAAGAATGGCTCCGGCGACATCATCAAAGGATAGAGAGTTGGCAACATTATTGTTAGTAATGTTGATGATGAGTTGATCATACGAATCTGGTAAACTCTGGAGTAGAAGCTCTGCACGCTCATTTTCTTTTATTGTAAAATTTGAAGCTGTTAGTTGAGCAAAGAGCGTGTTGAGATTGTTGATGTGATCCGTAACTGAAGTGGATTCACTCATTCGAAGAGTATAGAGTCTCCTCTTCAGAAATATTCTGTTGTGAAGTGATTTGACCTCATACAGTTTAATGAGGGTATCCCAGATCTCCATTGCAGTCTTCTTTTCTGCAATGCTTGACAACACAGAATCTGCCATTGCCAGATGCAGATTAGCAACAGTGTTGTCATCCATCTCCTGCCACTTTTCATCAGTTACCCCTGAGGGTCTGCCTTCAATTGCTGGTAAGCAATTGTCCTTCCTCAAAATTGCCTTAATCTTCAATTTCCATAGGGAGAAATTACTCCCGTTGAACTTCTCTAACTCATATTTTGCTGCCATAATTTTTATTTTTTTTCGACTGTATACGTGAATAGTAACGTATACGTGAATAGTACTATACACGTAAATAGTACCGTATACGTGAACAGTATTGTACGTATTCCCGTATACTAGAACAAATCCAGTATAGGTTAACAATTACTGTAAAAGTATACAACTATACGTGAATAGTGCAGCGGAATAGTAACCTGTGGCTCTGATACCACTGTTGGGTATCAGAGTAATTGAAATAATATCACACAGCTAAAATAGAGTTGAGGAAAAATTAGGAACTGACACAGATATTTTACGTGGAAACCCTTTCGGGAGAAAACCACGGAGCAAGTATAGAAGGTTTTCACTAAGTGGGGAAATATTACAACCTCTCTCTAAATATAAGGAGAGAACAATTACACCCTCTCTTATACTAGGAGAAAACAATTCTCTCTATATAAAATTATAGGAGAAATACTAAGAAAACACTACAAGTATTTTACACTGGAATGTATTTATTGTATGTGTTTGAGAGTGGAATAGGATGTTTGGGATGATAGAAATTAGGGGTGTAACGGTCCGGTTCGGTCCGGTCTTTCATGGACTTTAGGGACCGGACCGATTAAATTAATGTGGTCCGGTCCGGTCCGGTCTCGACGTGTTTTATATGCAAAGACCGGACCGGACCGTTATGGTCCGGACCGTTACGGTCCGGTCCGGTCCGGTCTAAATAGACCACTATTGTTCAAGTCTTAAAAAAAATAAAAAAATTGGGCTTCAGGCCCATTTTCCCTTGGAACCCTAGGGTTCCTTCTCTTTCACTGGAGCAGCAGCAGCAGCTGCTTGGCTGCTTCGTTCGGAGGAGGCGGCGGCGATTGGATGGGAACGGAGGAGGGAGAGAGAGAGACGCAGATCGGGTGATGGACAGAGAGGAAGCGGAGGAGGGAGAGAGAGAGACGCAGATCGGGTGATGGACAGAGAGGAAGCGGAGGAGACAGAGAAGGGAGGAGGGAGAGAAGGCGGAGGGAGAGAACGACGAACCGGAGGGAGAGAGAGAAAGGACCTTCGACTGCGACGAACCGGAGGGAGAGAAGGCGGCTTCGATGGCTTCGATGGCGGAGAACACGAACCGGAGGGAGAGAGAGAAAGGACCTTCGACTGCGACGAACCGGAGGGAGAGAGGAAGGACCTTCGACTGCGACGAATCGGAGGGAGAGAAGGCGGCTTCGATGGCTTCGATGGCGGAGAACACGAACCGGAGGGAGAGAGAGAAAGGACCTTCGATAGCCTGTGACAGCGTTTTCGTGCTCGGATTGGAGTTCTTTCGGCGAGGGGATGACGTCTGCGGCAGCTGTTGATTCTATTATGGCGGTGGAAGCGGTTGGAGGGGAAGGTTCTGCAGCTGAGGCATTGGTCGGTGGGAAAGGTTGTTGAGCGGTCAGTGTTCATGAGAGAGAGAGAGGGCAGGGATACTGAACAGTGGGTAGGGAATACTGAATAGAGAATAGGGTTTGTCAATGAGTGGGGTTTTTTTTATAAATATTAGAACCATCGGTCCGGTCCGGTCTTTGCGGTCTGAAAATTTGCTGGACAATGGACCGGACCATACAAGAACGGTCCCAAAATTTTGAGACCGGACCGGACCGCGAGACCAGACCAGACCGCATTTTTCGATCTGGTCCGGTCCGATCTGACCGGTCTCGCGGTCTCAGACCGGACCGCTTACACCCCTAATAGAAATGAGGAACTGAGGCCTCTATTTATAGAGTACCTCAGTCCTCCTCGGAACCTTCAATTCCCTCTGCATTTTCTCTACCAGCTTGTTTTCAATTTAATATTGAAAACTTTCGGTGCCCCATTACATGCTGCCTGCCTTCTATGACTAAAGAGGCAAACAAAATTGTTGCCTTTCGGTGCCTAAAAAGTCACAAAAGTGACTTTAATGTTGCCCACAGCACATGGGTTGGCAACACCCCAAACCCTACCAAACCAAGCACCACCAGATTGTGTTTTGGACTATGGGGTCAGCTAAATTAGTCTAATATTCCAAAAGTTGCATTCATATCATACAACTTCAGCTTCTAATCACTTGAATATTGTTGAATTAATCTTCGGAGAATTTCAATTATAGTTGCGTCAGATTTCTTATTAATACTCTACTCCCACAATCGAGTCCTCTGTTACTGTTAGTGGACAAACCAACACCACTAAGTTTAGAATCTATTTTCACTTCTGCGGAGTTAGGATCTCATGATTTTTTTTAAAGCTAAATAAATAAAATAAATTAAAAAAGCTAAATAAATAAATAAAATAAATAAATTTTTTTTTTGAAAAAAAAAATTATAAAAATTATTTTGGATGAATTTGATATACATCCATTTGGATGAATATTTGAATATCCATCGAATATCTAGGATGGATTGTAATCCATCCAATTTTAAAGTTATTCAATGGATCATATCCATTTAGATCCATTATTTTAAATGGATGAAAAATATAATGGATTAGGATGAGTCATGAATTATGGATAATTTTGCCACCCCTAGGTCCAATGCCATTCATGGTTTATTCATGATTATTGATTTAGTGATGTTACTACAAATTTACATGTCTTAAGAGGTAGTGAACCATACTTTGTTCTGAGATTTGCATGATAATCATTTGACAGTTCTACAAGATTGCAACTTTCACCTAACGTGTACCTCAAGCAAGTTCATGCATATTAAAGCACAATGTTCCTAAATTTTGCAGAGGAATGAAAATGTTAACAACAAGCAAAGAAAGAGAGGTCACAGTGAGCACAAGGAGGTTCAATAATTTCTATGAGGCTTATCAAGTTAACAATCTCTAAGCGAAGGAAAGCGGGGAATCTGAAGCTTCAAACCACTTTCTCATTCAAATATCTAGTTTCAAAGAATTCTGGTGGTTCAAAGGAGGAAGTTAATAAGGACATGTTCAACAAACCAGAACTAATGTTTTCTCCAAAGCCCTTTGTCCATCATCTTGATGTAGCTGCAATAAAGCTTCAGAAAGTTTACAAGAGTTACAGGACACGAAGAAACCTGGCAGATTGTGCAGTTGTTTGTGAGGAGTTATGGTTTGTTCTATATCCAGATTATTGTCTTCGTTTTTCCATAGTAAACATTCAATTTAGTCTTCCAGAGATAATAGTATCATAAATTAGGTCTATCAAAGTTTTGTGCCACCAATTAAATCATTGTTGAAAGATGTAAACAATGTTCTACCGAAGGACTTAACTTGTGACTTATGTCCTTAGGAAGATCAATGTGATGGCGTTCTTCATCTTTGAAGGATTTAATTGATCATAAAGGACCTAACCGATAACATCATTGTTTTTAAGTGACCGAATTGAAGGTTTACTCTTTTTATTCAATGACAAAGAAATTTTATGAGCAACAAGGATTAAGTGATTAATGCTTAGTAAACTTTTCAAAAACAGCTGTCTTAGTGACTTCTTGAAATTATTGCAGGTGGAAGACTTCAATCTCAGAAACTGCAATGTCAAAATGGGCAAGAGCTAGGACCATGGCTGCTAAGGTACCTTCAAATATTAAAATATTAGAAGCTTTTATTAACTTTGCCTAAATTCTGAAGACTGGAATGTCTTTTGTTGTCCTTTGCTTCAATGCTTGGACTTTGGACCCATACTAGTCTTCCTTGAACGATAATCATTGCCTGAAAGATAATTAACTCAGCATTATTATATGCATTCCAATTATATATTCTTTGACTAGGGCCATACCTATTGAGACTAATTCAAAGTTTCCAATCTCTTAGTTCAAGACCCTTTTCTTTTTGGATACTGTTGAATTAGTCCAGTTATTTGCCCATCAAATTTTAAACATCAATCCTTTTTTTTTATCAGCAACATCGATCCTATTTAATAACAAATGCATTAGTTTCGATCTCTTACATGCTTTCCATATTTGAAAAAAAAAGACATCAAATAATGTTGTCCACAATTGTTGTACAAGAAATACTATTGTTGTTGAATATCAACCAATTTGCTTCTTTTTTTTTTTTTAATGTTGGTAGGTGGGAAAAGGTTTGTCCAAAGATGATATAGCACAGAAATTAGCTCTAAGGCAATGGCTTGAAGCTGTAAGCTCATACCTCTACAATTGTTTAATGAAAACAATTACTCCCTCCGGTCCTATTTATAAGACCCTTTTGGGGTTTTGATTTTGGTCCTATTTATAAGATCCTTTTTCAATTTTCAATAGCATTTAATTACTTCTTTCCATAAACACCCCTATAAAGTCAACACTTTTTAGAGTTCCAAGAATAATTATAGGGGTAATTTTGAAAAGGTATATTAAATTTTCAAATTTTCAATGTCACTAACAAGTTTTTCCACAATCCTTGGTGGATGTGAAAAACCCCAAAAGGGTCCTATAAATAGGACCGGAGGGAGTATATATAAAAAAACGCCTATTCGAGGTATCACGTTTATCGGAGAAATTTTCAAGGCACCATGTTTGTAGAAGAAATTTTTGAGGCACCACATTTGTTTGCTTAAGGAATACTCCCACCAGAGCGATTGTAGGAAGATAATCATTATCTATATATGAAATAATTATACTTAGTTGTCGAATATTAAATAAATAATTCAAATTTATTTAATCTTATCTGTGAAATCATTATCCTTAGTTTTAAAATTTATTTAATCTTATCTATGAACTCATTATCCTTTTTTTTAATTTATTTATATGTTAAATCATTATTCTTAGTTTGAGAAGTTTTTAATCTTGTATGTAAAATCATTATCCTTATTTTTAAAATTTATTTAATCTTATTTGTGAAATCATTATCCTTAGTTTTAAAATTTATTTAATTTTATCTGTTAAATCATTATCCTTAGTTTGACAAGTTTTTCAAATCATTATATATAGTACGCAATATGCATTCGATGACTCCTCAACAATATTTATCCAAAACCTTATCCTAAAATAATGATATGAGTATCACCCGAGCTACGATTTCACACGATTTCACATACCAGAAAGCAACAACTTATGCATCGACAAAATTGGCTAAGCTCGGCTTCACTAAGAACAAAACCTAATATTAAAAATTAAGCTAATTCAAATATGCATGTGCTAGCATTGCAGTAGAATGATTTCTCACGTAATGAATAACTTTGCACAAATAAACGTAGATCTTACTATAATTACTTTTATGTGTTTCTCTATCAACAAGGTAGGTGAAGTTCTAACAAAGTTACAAAGATTCTCAATTGAAGGAGCCACTTTTATCATCACCCACAGAAAAACTTCAGCTTCGTAAGAGAAACTTCCCTGCAGGACCGTCAAAGCACTTTATTTCCTAGAGGGCTGCCTTCAAGATTACAACCCCACATACAAATAAACCCGTAATATAAATAGAGACAAAAAGAGTGACCGATATGGAACAGCTCAACTCATCAAAATATTTCATCCTGCTATAGTTAACCATCTCCCTAGAACCTGCAGATTCTTTCACGGTAACAGGGAGAATGGAGTGAAACAGAGGGCCCAAACATGTCTTTGACTTTCCTAGTGAGAGTCCGATAGCGTGAAATGACACAAATAAGCATGAAACAAATAGTTATTTGCTTCATTCAAGTTTTGAATGGAAAGATAGACTCTTCGAGAGTGTTGTTGCCTGTCCAATGTAAAAGACAACCAATATACAAAGTTGCATCATCAAATGATGAAGGAGAACTTATCAAAAATTGAGTAAAATTGTCAGGTCTTCAAACAAAGCAACTACATTACTCATTCTAACAATCTAACACAGGTTTCAAATTTATTGGTTGGGAACACCACCCATCTTTAAATAATACTCATTCTAACAACATAACACAGGTTTCAAATTTATTATTTGGAAACAAACACCACTCATCATTAAATAATACATCCATAAACTTGCACTCCGAAAAACTGCCAGATATTAAAATAGCTAATGTCACTTTCCTGAGAAACTTGAAACCTCAAAAGATTTGCACTTCATTGCGAGCTCCACATCAGATTAATCAGATGAATGCAGAGGTAAGGAGCATAAGAGGCATGCTCATAACCTGCAGTAATTTTAATAAAAAAGGAGTGAATACACCCTCTGATAGAACTTCAAATAGAAAACTGATATATTATTAAGATTGCACATAGAAATTACACACAACAGTACAGTAAATGTTGTCCCAGAGTTCTAAGAACTCCTACAGAAAATAGCTCAATCCCAAATACACACAATACACCAATGACTAGTTACCCCAGAGATTGTCTCCTACAGAGAATATTCTCTGTCCCAAACTCACAAAATATCGACACACATGACTGCCTACCATTGCGTAATGGAGTACATTATATAAGAAAAAAATGCTAATAATAATTGCTTAAAATGAAATTTACCTCTCCTAATAACTGACTACATCACATCTTCCCCCCAAACAACTAATATAACCACATCCTAATATCCTACTAACTGTATAAACCACATAAATAACTAAATCTGCCACATGAGAGATGGGAGGTTCCTATCATTTCCTGTATAAATTTTTTTACCTTCATACTAGAGCCAAACCCCCTAAACTATGCTCAAGGACCCTAAACCCTAAACATCATTCGATTATTAATCATAAAACTGAAAAGCCAAGAGTATTTTTGTAACAGAAACAAATGCATTTGTGGGTTTTGAATTAAAAAACAACAAGTTAAAATGGGTTGGTTACCTGATTAGGAGCTCGTTTATGGGTTTTGAATCTCCATGACGCTCCTGAGCTGCGGTGCGTAGAGAGAGTAAACAACGGCCTGTCGTTTTGCAACATCGAGCTGCGACTTGCCGTCAGAGAAGGCGGAACAGATCGAAGGAAGCTCCGAGAGGTTGCGATTTTGTCGAAATGCATCGATGGTGCGTAGTTTCATGTATTCCCTTATGTTATAGTCTGGGAAATTGTGTGCGACTCGTAGGAGGGAGCGGAACAGGGACAGAATTTGTGGACGAGAAGGTGCCACCGACATCGCTACACTCTAATTCTTACTCTTTAAGCTTGTTTGATTGGTTTTCCTGCAGCTGACCTCGAGTCCCCTCAACCTACGGATAGTGAATACATTATTAGCAATGATGTCGTAGTGTACAGTATATCTTAATAACAATCAGTTTTAATTCCAGTTTCAGTTATGATTACAGTGTCAGTTCTAAAACCCAAATAACCATTAAAATCATTGAGCCATCAAAGAAAATACTAAGATTGAGCCCAGTGTTATCAAATAGGAAAGTCATAAACTATTATCATAAGCTTATTGAAATAAACTATTCTCAGAGCTCAAATAAGTTTTCTATAAGCTCCTACAAAGCACCCCTAAATGCAGGATTTTGGCTTTAGTAAAAAGAACCAAATAATAAAAACTAATTTATAAAAAAAAAAAAAAAATTGAAATTTCTGATCAGTAAATCAAACCTTTAACAAAATTAAGAAACAAAAAACTTATCAAAACATTTTCCAGTCACTCATCACCATGGAATGTTTCTGATTCTGGCTGAAAGAAAAGTCTCACAAAATCTCATATTGACAATAATCTAACAAAACCACAACCAGGTATATCATCCAACTTACTCAAAGATTGTAACTTTATAAGATTCACACATAAAGCAGCAACATACATAACAAAATTCATATACACCCATGAAGGGGGAAAAAAAAAGGACCCACGTGCATAAAAATTCCAAAAAGCTCATACTGTAGATCAAGTTGCATAATAACATAAAAACAGCAATTGGAAGGTGAAAAAGATTTAAAATTTGGTGAAGGGAAAGTGTACCAGCACTGCAAGAGGTAGGTGGGTCTTTCTGAAGGTCCTTGAGCTCCTTCAGGATCCGCTTGTGATAATAGTTTATGACTTTCCTATAAGTTAGTTAGATATCACAAGAGATTAAATCAAGACACAGGAAATTCAGATTTGTGACAATGCAAAAATCATCAACTCATATGATGAAGAACAACTTGCATGGTTGGTCCAAGTAACAGAACAATGCCTCAGAAAGAATCCTAAGGAGAGATATACAATGAATATAGTAAGTCTTGGTGCTGTAGAATATATCAATCCAAAAGTTCATACAGAAGAAAACAGTTCAAACAGTATAGCATAACTCAACTCAATAGGATTCATGAGTAGTTACTGACAAATAAGAAACTTCATAGCGAAATTAGTTAAAACCGAGATAACAGAAGAAAAAGAGTTTAATTTTTATCAAAGTTACTGTAAAGATATAGGCACACAATTCACTGGGAAATTAAGATAGGTTTACAGTTCACAAGGTAATTCAGAAAAAGAAATAATCTTAGGAAATAGCAGATACAAGGCATAGCAGGTTGTATCTTAGAAAAAGATATTTGGGCTATTTCAGGTTGTATCTGCATTCCGAGAGCAAAGACATATACAGAAATTAGAAAAGCAAGAAACACATCCAATTCAACAACAAGCAAGAACTACAACAGCAACAACCAAAACTTTTTGCTAAGCAGATCAAACAACCTTACCATGTTCTATCTCAAAGACCAATCTTCCAATAAACTGATTTCGGTTTATATGTTACTTTCTTAAGAAATGGTTTATATGCAACTTAATTGTTGTGTTCAGTACTATAAATTTCACTTCAAAATGCTAACAACGACACACATAATATCATTACAGCAATAAAAAAAAATTAAGCAAAAATTAAGCACAGTAGCATAAGCATAAAACAGCAACATAGTGGCAAAAAAAATGGCAAAAATAGCTACTATATTTTTCTCAACAACAACAACAACAACAAAAATAACAAGAAAAATTAAGAGATACCCATTTTTAGAGAGATATATGCAGAACAAAGAAAAAATTAAAAGATACCCATCTTTCAAAATTAAAAAGGAAAAGGTAAAAGAAGAAATAACGTTTGCAATGGAAGAATTGAAGAAATTAGGGTTTTGATATACCTGATTTTTGCGATTAGGGTTCGAATTTTTGGGAACAGAAAGCGATGAGGATTGAGAAACAGAACAGATTAGGGTTCGAATTCACTGTATGAGTGCGTTGCGATTGCGATGAGGACGGAGTCATGAACGAAGAACTATCGCGGAGAGGATGGAGCCATCAGCCATGGAAGACGCCAAGACGGATAACTGTCGCGGTGACTCGGTGAGGATGAGAACAGAGTGAGAAGTGAGAACTAGAACTGAGAATGAGAAGTGAGAACAATAGAGCCAACCGGTTCGGTTATCTATTCATTTTAAATGGACCAGTTTTAAATCTGAAATAAAAAAACCGGTTATTCACAGTTCAGTCTGGTTCAGTTTCAGCTCGGTTCATCCGAACCGGTGTTTTTGAACACCCTTAATAGCAATGATGCCGTAGTGTACGGTATATCTTAATAGTAACAAACATATATATTTTTCATACATCACCATATTTACTCAAAAGTCCATGTTGTTGAGCTGTACTTAGCCATCATTATATAATATTATTATTATATATGTCTTTATATTATATATCTTTTAACATAAAGAGTTAATTACATGATACCCCCGTGGTTTCAATTTCAATTGGTACTAATTTTCCGTTAACGGAATTACTCGAGAGAAACTCCCAAAAATTCCCAGAAAACCAAAAATCAAAAACATTCCAACATTGAATCTATAAGCCAGCAAATGAGAATATGCAATAAGAGATTAAAGAAATAATAAGCAATTACTGTAATTCAGAATAGGTAAATGGAGTAAGTAATTGTTGTCTACAAATTCAATAGGGGATTAATTAAAAATGAAGCTTCAAACCAATCGGTGAACGAAATCACCTGCTGTTAAACATTGAGAGGAGATGGTGATGGATTGGATTACGACGACTCTGCGTTTTAGGGTTTTTCGCCCCTGTTTTGTTTGTGTCTCTGTGTGTGACGTTTTAGGGTTCGGTCTAGACAATCACAAAAATTATGAAACTGTTGAATTTGATTATAAGCTATGTTGCACAGGTTCGGCGGTACGTACTGGGTACGGAGGTACGACATTTTTAAAAAACTAGAGTACGGGTACGTTAAAAAAAATAATAATAGTAAAAAAAAATCATATGACAAAATATAGTAAAATTGAACAAAAATTAAAGCAAAATTAATGCATAGCATGTTAAAATAAAACTTAGCATGTCCAGAATGTCAATAAAACATAAAACATTACAATTATTTCAATCTAAAAGCAGAACAGCAGCAGCCGAATAGAAGCAGCATCAAAGCAGCAAGTTGAGGTCAACAACAGCAACAAAGAACAAGCCTCCAACTTAATTTAACAAAGAACAAAGAACAGCAACAAGAACAAAAAACAAGTACAATTTAATTTAATTAACAACAGCAGCAGAAGCATCAACAAGAACAAAAAAAAAATGCATGTGTTCAAAGCAATCAGAGCAATAACAAAAAAACCCTAAAAAACACATTAAGTCATTAACACAAGGAGAGAAGAGAGCTAACGGTGGATGGTGGCTGGGACTAGTGATTAAAGGTGGCTGGTGGCTGGCGGCAGGGACGTTAGCTTTGGCGGCGGCGCCTTCGTGTGGCGGTGGATCGCTCGCTGCTTCGGCGTGAAGGGTCGTTAGCTTCGGCGGCGGCGCCTTCGTGTGGCGTTGGCTCCTTGGTGTGGCGGCGACGGCGTTGCGTGGTGGTCGGTGTGTGAAGAAAGGAGAACGGAGGAGAAGAAAAAGAAAACTAGAAAAGAAGAAGAAAGGGAACTGATGATCGAAGAAGGAGAAAAATTTTTAGGGTTAACTAATTGGGCCGTACCCCGAGCGTACCCCAAGGCCCAAAAGCGTACCCCAAGCGTACCCAGTATTTTTTTATTTTTTTTTTAATTTTTAATCGATGAGTACGTACCCGGTGCGTACCCGAGCGTACCTATCGCGTACCCGCACCCGCACCCGGTACGTACCCGGTGCGGGTACTCCTCCCATTTCCACGTACCTGTGCAACGTAGATTATAAGACAACGGTCCCAAAAAAATATAAGGTTGAATTCAATCATGAAATTATATGATCTTGAGATTGAACCAAACCAAATAAAATATGTGGTTTGAGTCGTTTACCAAAACAAAAATGTGGTTTGAGTCTGATTCGGGGTGGTTGTCAGTTTCTGATTTTTGGTTTCGAAATTGTATTTTCAAAACAAAACCTGTTTGGCAAAATTTGAACTGAAATGATTTTTTACTCATTTTCAAAACAATTCCATCTTTATTTTCAAAACAACAAATAATGGTTTTATAGTTTCAGTTTTGAGTTGTAAATTTATACCACCTCATTTTTTGTGTCACTCAACCAACACCACCATCATCATCATCACTTCTCCCATTTCAATAATCACTACAGTCACCGCTATCACCATGACTGTCACCCAATTAACATCATGGTAACTGTCAAAACCCCAACCACCACTGTGACCACCCGAACTACTATCGTCCCTCATGATAACCAAAATCACGTTATAGCCACCCCCACCGCCATCGCCACCACATCCCCACCTGCGACCATTGCCCCTCTTTGTACCACCATCATCACCATTCGGACCACCACCACCACCATAGTGATCACTCCAGCCACCATTACCTTCGCATGACCACCACCACCATCGCGACCATCACTACCACCTCAATCACCACCATCCTTCAATGACACCACCATGGACACCACTGCTACCTCCATGTCATCCCCAACTATCACATTTCATCACCATCACCACCACCATCACATCCTCGCCCCCTGCCCCACCATTTCTCCCTCTACCAAAACCACTAAGATTACCACCAATCATCGCTCAAACTACCACCGTCTCCTCCAAGAGTCCAAGACCACCATTAGCTATCTGGTCACTAAGACACAAAGAGCACCATCATCACCACAACCACCACATTAGACTACAACAACTATAATAATGGTCACCACCTCAAACTAATAATAATGACAACCACATGAAAAGTTGTTATTAAATAGTGGTGGTATTATACAGGATGGTGGTGTCTATGGTGGTACATAACATGGTAAGAGCACTATAAAAATTATAAAATTGAAAATAATTTTGAAAACTGAAAACCAAAAAGATTTGAAACTGACATTATAAAACTAGAAACTAATTTTGGTTTTTTAAAATTTTACAATTCAAAATTAAAACCCACCCCGAACGGGGCCTAATGTTTTAGTTTTTATTTTTCCTTTTTTTTAAATGGGTTGAATCGGTATCGAATTTTTTCTTGTTTTACTCGGTTCAACCCGAATTTTGAGCTTTACCGCCATTTTTTTTTTGGATTTACTCTCTAAAACAATTTAGTTCGTCTAGATAGACTTGGTTTATGACCGATCCGATCTCATGGATGAAGTTTAAACAAAGCTGAGAATGAGGCAAGAAGGAGCCATCAACAAGGACAAAGCAATGACATACTCTTTTTCCACCTCTTATATATATTTATTTTATTAATATAATTAAATATAAATTTAAAAAATAGAAAATTGCAAAATTAAAAATACAATCAACAAGTTTGTTACAAAAAAAACAATAAACAAGTTAAAATTCATATGAATTAATAATTTCCTACCACACAACTTGTAATGTTTGCATTTGTAACAACTATTAAAAAATCAAAAACATCCAAAAATAGCATAAAATAGGGAAAAAAAAAGTGGTGCATAAAAGAAAAAAAAAGATGTTGAATTCCTAAACTAGTTTCGTTGCTCTAAATCAAAACAAAATAAAAGCATCAAACTACTTTCGTTGCTCTAAATCAAGATAGTATTCACTATTTCATCACAAAAAAAAAAAAGAACAAAACAGAGATAGGGGAGCGGTTTAGAGGGAAACTCCAAACTGATAAAGGATGAGAAACATAATAAGAGGCACCACGAGGGGCGGAAGGGGTGAAGCACAACGAACGGTGGAGGGGGTCAAGCACAGTTAGGGACGGGGGATCAAGCCGGCGAGATGATAAAGAGATTTGAGTCTCGAGAGTGTTATTTAGGATCAAAATGAGAGAGGATGAGAAAATAATTGAAAAAAAAATTAAAAAAATATCTAATTCACGTACCCTTCAAGTACCCAATTTTTTGTACATACTAGGCATACCCGAGGAGAAGTTATGGGGGAAAGGGGGTTGATTGGGTATGGATTGGGAGAGAGATAAAGGTTTTTTTTTTTTTAAATGATGGAGAAGGAAGGGTTTGGGGTTTCATTTTTTTTTTATTTGAAAAAGTCAAATTATTAAAGTAACATTCCTTATTATTACTCGTTGTTTTCACAAAATAGATAAGGATATTTTCGTCTAATATAATTTGGTACACTATGCTAAAGTGTTTCAATTAAAAATCTACTTTGTGTATGTTAGCAAATCTCATTCATATAATATATATATATATATATATATATATATATATATAAAAGTTTGTTTCCTTGGCTAGATTTGGTGGTTAATTTAAATTAGAGCGAATACACAAATTCGTTTAAAAGAAAATCATGTCTCTCAATTCATAATTGATTAATGAAAAATCTCAATTTGATTTGATTCCTAAAATAGTCCTTGTTATGGATTATTTCATCCCTAAATATGAATAATTTGACCTATATTTTTCTTAGGGATGAATGTGCAGTGGGTGTTTACTAATCTTTATGTACTTGCATCAACAGTGTGTGCAAGTTCACAGATTATGGCTAATCGACAGTGCAGATAATATCATGATAGGTGGTTTTGTAAAGAATGAAATGGCACATTGGTACACTACTTTCACTTTGTATGGTACTTTTTTTTAACTAATTTTTAAGTAGTAGCAACTAGCAACTATATAAATACTCAAGTAGAGTTCATCTGAACTTAAGATGAGACACATTATACATTTTTATTTGGAATATATGGAATTATGGATGCATTGTCATGTTATATAAAGTTTGAATTTAATTAGCAGAAAGTTGTGTTGTTGTTCTTATTAGCAACTTGAGTTAAACATTAACCGTGAAACTTCTATTCTGTTCAATACCCAAAAGACAGTATGGTCTTAAAATTCAACTTTATCTTCTAATTTTCAGTGGTTTAAGTACTAAAGATTGCACAATATGTTGTGATCACTTTAACAATATCATTTAACAGTTCATTGTGTTGATTTTAAGAATTTATGTTCACTGAATTTTTTAACACCTAGCTCCGCCTTTGTCTCCATTATTGTTTATCCTTGTATATATCAGCTTTAAAATCTCGAAATTCAAAATTACTATTAGTTTATTTTCTTTTTGTGCTTATGTTTAATTGAGCAATTGTAATGGCTAATAAGCTAGTTTGAGGAAGTGTTTTAGTATATTTAAAAAATGTAGCAAATCTATTGCAACTATTTTGAAATATCTCAATTGATCGTAGAATACACTTTAAAATAAATTATGAAATATCTTAATTAATGGGAGAATACACTTTGAAATCAATTAGCTATCTAAATGATGAACCAACGTGCTGTTGATCTAGTGGCAACTCACTAGATCCCTTAACCATGAGGTCTCGAGTTCGACACCCATGGGAACGGAGAAGCACGCGTTGGGAGACCTCTGCCCACAAAGTGGAGTTCCGTAGGGTCGGTGTGGATTTAGTTGGGCCACCAAAGTGCGAAAGCCTAGACACCACCTGCGAAAGCAAAAATAAAGCTATCTAAATGATGAAGCAAAATTAGAGTTATCGATTATAGACAAACATTACATTAACCTTTTTCCAAACATGACAAATTATCTTTTCTGGGGGGAGTCTGTGTGTAACTATACTCGCCTTCCTTAGGAAATAGTGAATACATGTTGTAATGAATATGTAATTTTTTTTTAAAGGATGAATGTATATAAATTAATGGAAGTTAGTATAGTTGTAAAAAAAACAAAAAAACGAAAGAAAGAACACCATTTATTTTTTTTACTCTTTTTTAATTTTGTTTTAGACTTTTTTTTAATAAAAGGTTGGTCCAATATTAACATATTTCGGGTTCCAGCATGAAAAAAATACTATTTTATACTCCCTTCATTTCATAGTGTTTATATAGAGTTTAATTTTTGTTTCATGTTTCATATATATTGTTCTTTTACAAGGTTTTGATATTTTAACACCCCTTTTTGGGTTTTTGACCCCCTTTTAAATTTTTTCCAAAAATACCCTCCCTTCATTTTTTTTCTTTCTTTCTTCTTCACCCCCTTCATCATCATCTTCTTCTTCTTTCTTTCTTCTTTAACCCCCCTCCATCTTCTTCTTCTTCTATATTTCTTTTTCACCTTCTTCTTCTTATTCTTCTCCCTCACACACTCACACTCACTCCCTCACACATACACACTTACAAACTCATCCCCAAACTCACCCACAATCACCACCACTCACATACTACACTATTTTGTTTTTTTCGTGTAAAAAGTGTCCTACGCCAATGTCGAAACGTACGAAACATGTCGTACGCCTCGACAGAGGCGTAGGGCTTTTTTTTCCCCGGTACGTCAAGGCCTGGGCGTACGTGTATGTACGTGTAAAATACATGTACGCCTCGGCATTGTCGTACTGGGTTTTTTTTAGCAAAAAAAAACGTACGCCAGCCCCCTGGAGCATGTGTAAAGTTGACAATTTTACACATACTCCAGGGGGCTGGCGTACGAGTTTTTTTTTGCTAAAAAAGCCCAGTACGCCAATGTCGAGGTGTACGTGTATTTTACATGTACGTCCAGGACTTGACGTATTGGGAAAAAAATAAAAAAAGCCCTACGCCTCTATCGAGGCGTACGACATGTTTCGTACGCTTCGACATTGGCGTATGACACTTTATAGACGAAAAAAAAACAGAATAGTGTAGCATGTGAGTGATGGTGATTCTGGGTGAGTTTGGGGGTGAGAGTGAGGGTGAGTTAGTGAGTGTGTTTGTGTGTGAGAGGGAAATGAAATGAGTGTGAGTGTGTGAGAGAGAAAAATAAGAAGAAGAAGAAGGAAAAGAATGAATAAAGAGAGAGTTGAAGAAAGAGAAGAAGAAGAAGAAGAAGAAGAAGATTGGGGGAGGGGGGTTTGAAGAGGAAAGAAAAAAGAAGAAGAAGATGATGATGGAGGGGGTGAAGAAGAAAAAAAGAAGAAAAAGATGAAGAAGAATATTTTTGGAAAAAAAAATTAATGGGGTCAAAAACCCAAAAGGGGAGGTTAGAAAATCAACTTCATATATATATATATATATATATATATATATATATATATATTGCATTGTGGAGAATAATATATGAATTGGTGGAGAAGATAAAAATTAGAGTGTGACTATGGTTAAAAGGAAAGACTAATATGCGGTGTATGTCCCTTTTGAATGACAAACAAATGCAATTAAAAACATGCTATCTTATTGCCTTTAGATTTTGGGAGAGTATTAGTTTTGCGGTTTAGCTATACAATACCATTGGTCACAGTTTATGTTGGTTGGCTGGTTTGTTGGATATGTATTATCTTACATGTAAAATTTATGTAGATGCACAATTGTTGCATGTGCTGTGCATCCCTATCCTTTACTTGGGGTTCTATTTTTGTTTCGGTTAGAGCTTTGCATTTTGTACTCTTCGTGAGGGTATTAAACTTCTTCACTATTTTTGGATTGAATTTTTTTATCTTATAAAAAAATCTTGAATATTATTAAAATTAAAGAAAATATATGTATTTGCGAGTCTAATCCTTGCAAAAATCTAAATTCAAAGTTATCAATTACTTCTTTTCAATAAAGTCTACCTAGACTATCATGAATTTAATTTTATGTATTTTTTTTTATGTTAAATTGAATGTATTTAATTTTTTGAACTATTTGATTTTAAATAACAAATACAATGATTGATATATATATCGAGCATTAAACCAATCATAGTATTACATGGATAGTATTATTCAATAATAATATAATTAAAAATATTCGTACAACCTGTGCAATGCACGAGTTAAAAACTAGTGTGTGTGTGTATATATATATATCAACTTTGTTATTCAAACATCTGTATTTGACATCAATACAGGACACCTGCTTTTTCAGGCAAAAACTGGTGGGTCCTGCAGTTTCTCTCTCTTACAGAATCCACCATCTTTTACCAAAAAAGGCAGGTGTCAAGCCTTGGTGTCAAATACAGTTGTCTATTAAACATTTTCCTATATATATCTAAACCTATTATATATTCACGGATCCACTTCCTTTGCTGAGAGAGCTCCTCACAAAATGGAGCTCTCATATTAAAAGTTGGACAAGTAAAATGCAATGGGATATGCCACGTGTCCCAAGTGTTTTAAAATTTTAAATTGAAACAAAAAAAAAAATTTGAACCCTTGCCTCTGTTCGGGATTGCACCTATACATATGGGAAGAAAAATATTATGAACCAATGCATATGTACCTGTGCAGTTACAAAATAAAAAAAAAATGAAACCTTGCCTCTGTTCGAGATTGCACCTATACAAATGGGTACCTGTGCAGTTACAAAATAAAGAAAATGTGAACCCTTGCCTCTGTTCGGGATTTTACCTATAGAATAAAATTATTATTTTCAGACATATGACAGGCACCCCTGTTATTTGAAGTAACAAACCTAAACTTTTGACAAGTGCAACTCTGTTATTTGAAACAAGACCAAAAGAACAATAAATCATACAATACAATTAGTCCACTGTTTGAGATTTGAGCAATATTCATTGAAACCACGAAATCCCACTACAATACAAACACACTTCTGTTCAAAAGCTGACAAAGTTGCACCACTACAATACAATCACACATATGTTTGAAAGTTCACCAATATTCAGTGAAATCAGTAAATTTTATTTTCAAATTCATCTTGCACAACAAAGGTATACCACTAATTTCAAGGTTTACAGCCCTTCTTCTTCCTCTTTTTTTCATATTTTCTTTTGTCCAACAGCAAGTAATAGGAACTAAGAATTTACGATATCATAGGTTCCAACTCTTCGTCTTCTCCTTTTTGTCAACTTCAAACCTGAAATTCCTGTTAACGCAATTCCATTTCATTAATTGAAATTATATACTTGGTACAGAAAATGGGAAATCAAATAACTAAAGAAGGAAACAATGACACACCAACTTCAAACCTGAAATTCCTGTTAACGCAATTCCATTTCATTAATTGAAATTCTATACTTGGTACAGAAAATGGGAAATCAAATAACTAAAGAAGGAAACAATGACACACCCGAAGGCGTATGTGACAACGATGTGTTAAATATATACTCACAAATTTGTTGTAAGGGTGGAAAAGTTCAGTTACCCCTATTGCAAGACCCTCCACCACTAATGAAGGAACTTCTTTTTAACAAAGATACACAGATGAGCAAACATTTTAGGGAAAACATAAGAGTTTACAATGCAGCTTTTAATTTCACATCAATGGCTGCTAAAGTAGACAAAAGTGTTAATATTGGTAGTGGACCTAGCATTTTCAGAATATCAGGGCAAAATTACCATAATATTGGTGATCTTATTCCTTCTCATGGCAATACACCAAAATTTGCTCAATTGTATATATATGATACAGCCAATGAAGTGGAGAATAGGATGTCAATATTCAGGTGCTTAAAAGTATATCTTATTTTTTTTTACTATATATATTAATAAAAAATTAAATACTGATAGTTTCCCTATTTTATGTGTATACTATTTAAATAAATGCAGGTCAAATGATATTTTGCATGAAGAGATAATGCGACGACTGAAAGAAATGCTTGATGATATTAATGTATGGGCCAAGACTTTTCGTATGGCAAGAGATATCTTTGAAGAAGATGAGAACTCGAACTTTGGATTAAGATTGATATATGACAGAAGAACAGATGGAAGGACGTATAACATACCCACTGTCCCTGAAGTGGCGGCACTAATTGTTGGAGATTTTGGTTCAGCACCACAACCAAGAGATATAATTGTGCAAAAGAAAGACGGTAGGATGCAACGTGTACATGAATTACATCCAGCATATCTCCCATTGCAGTATCCTTTGCTCTTTCTTTACGGTGAAGATGGATATAGAAATGGAATTGCTCACAGATATCATACTGACTTTTCCAAAATGGCATATAACAATGTTACTATGAGGGAATTCTTTGCTTATAGATTACAGACTAGGAAGAATGAGGCGGAAACAATTTTGCATGCTGGAAAATTATTCCAGCAATTTGTGGTTGATGGATATACTATGGTTGAATCAGAAAGGTTGTCCTTCATTAAAAGTAAGCAAAAAAACCTAAGATCAATAACTTTTAAGGAAATTCATGACGCAGTTGATCATGGGGTAAGAGATTCATCTTCATCAGGAACCCGCATCTTCCTACCGTCTTCATTTGTAGGGGGTAGGCGATATATGGATGAACATTACTATGATGCAATGGCAATATGTCATAAAATTGGATATCCTGATCTATTTATAACTTTCACTTGCAACAAGAACTGGCCAGAAATCACGCGGTTCCTGTCATCAAAAGGACTAAAGCCTGAAGATCGGCCAGACATACTGTCAAGAGTTTTTAGAATAAAACTTCAACTGCTTATTGAAGACTTAAAAAGTGGGGAGTTGTTTGGAAATGTCGTTGCAAGTAAGTTCCATAACTATTATGGTTTTTTACACCATATTTCTTTTGTATATAATTAAAACTTTATTTATTTATTAATAATATTTTCTAATTTTTAAATCTATCATGACAGCGGTTCACACCATTGAGTTCCAAAAAAGAGGCCTTCCGCATGCCCATATTTTGTTGTTCTTAAGACCTGAAGACAAGTACCCAGATTGTAGTAAAATTGACACAATAATCAGTGCTGAAATACCACACAAAGATCAGGAGCCAATACTTTATGAGAGAGTTAAGTCTTTCATGATCCACGGCCCATGTGGCTTAGCAAATAAGAAATCTCCATGCATGAGAAATGGTAGATGTTCTAAGTACTTTCCCAAACCTTATGTTGAAAGAACAACAATTGACGAAGATGGATATCCAATGTACAGGAGACGCAACAATGGTAGAAGTGTTTTAAAGGGACAAGTTGAACTGGACAATCGCTTTGTCGTACAATATAATCCTACTTTGTTACTAAAATATAATGCACACATAAACATCGAGTGGTGTAACCAGTCACGATCCATAAAATATCTTTTCAAATATATAAACAAGGGAAGTGATAGGATTACCGCTGGATTATATGACAAAGAGAAAAGAAACAATGAGATCCAAATGTATTACGATTGTCGGTATTTATCCGCATGTGAATCTACTTGGAGGATTTATGGTTTTGAGATCCAACACAGGGAACCAGCTGTTGAAAGATTAAAATTTCACCTTCCAGATGAACAGAACGTTATATACGAAGATGAAGAACCACTCAACGATGTTAGAGATAGAGCAGAAAGAAAGCGGAGTATGTTTTTAGCATGGATGGAAGCAAATAAAAGGTATCCTGAAGCAAAAAATTTGCTGTACTCCGATTTTCCAAGTGGATTTGTGTATAAATGCAAAGAAAATGAGTGGCTGCCAAGGAAATCAGGAAGATCCATAGGTAGGCTACATTATGTAAAGCCCACATGTGGAGAGCTCTTTTATCTCAGGATCATGCTGTCAATAGTAAAAGGCCCAGAAAGTTTTGAAGACATTAGGACAGTGGACAACATTATTTATGAGACATACAGAGATGCATGCTTCAAGCTCGGATTGCTTCAGGATGACCAAGAATATGTTGAGGCTATCAAGGAAGCTGCATTATCCTCGACAGGACAACAATTAAGATTTTTATTTGCAGATATACTTATGTCAAATAGTATGGCAATGCCGGTCCGTGTATGGAACAAAACATGGAGATACTTATCAGAAGACATCCTTATACAGCAAAACATTCCAAGTCATGTTCAAGGTAGCTAAAGAATAATTTTATTACTTTCTATTTTCCATTCATTTCCATGCAATGACTATATGAACTCCTGATCAGTAATTATGATGCATTAAATATATATAATAATTTTATATATTATTATTCTATTAGATGTACGATTCAGGAACCACCAGTTGAAGGAGAAAACATTGCTAGAAATAGAAGGAATATTGAAGATTAATGGTCGAAGTTTGAAGGATTTTCAAGGAATGCCATTTCCATCTGACACAGATATCCGCTACTCAGACAATAGTCTCATACTTAATGAAATGAATTATAATCGGGAACAACTCCGAGATGATTTACAGGTTTTAATTTCAAAACTCACAGACGAGCAAAATTATGCTTTCACAAAAATCATGACAGTTGTTGATCAAAATAAAGGTGGTGTTTTTTTCCTTAATGGATACGGAGGGACTGGCAAGACATTTGTGTGGAAAACGCTATCTACTGCCATTCGGTCTAGAGGTGAAATTGTACTTAATGTGGCTTCTAGCGGTATTGCTGCAATCTTACTACCAGGTGGCAAAACTGCACATTCCAGGTTTGGTATTCCTATTGATGTTGATCAACACTCTACATGCAGAATCAAACAAGGATCAGATTTATCAGAATTATTATTAATGAGTAAGTTGATAATTTGGGATGAAGCACCTATGACAAGGAAGCAGTGTTTTGAAGCGCTAGATAGATCTCTAAAAGATATTATGAGAACAACTAATGCTGAGAATGAAAATTTGATATTTGGAGGAAAGACAATTGTTTTCGGTGGAGATTTCAGGCAGATCCTTCCTGTGATTCCTGGAGGAGGGCGATCAGAAATTATTTTTTCAACAATCAATTCCTCCTACATTTGGGATCAATGTGAGGTATGTCGTCATGTGTTTATTCGTAAATTGTTAAATTTAATTTTGATTTTTATTTATTAATTTTAAATAGTGCTTTCAGGTATTATCTTTGACGAAAAATATGCGTCTACAATCAGATAATTTGAACCAGGACATTCAAAAGATGAAAGAATTTGCCAATTGGATACTGGATGTTGGGAATGGTGAGGCAGATATAGAAATCCCACAAGAATTTCTTATCAAGCAATTGAACGATCCTATATCATCAATAGTTGATTCAACATATCCTGCACTCAATGACAATTACAAGGACAAGTATTACTTGCAAGAAAGAGCTATACTTTGTCCAACATTGCGTATCGTAAAGAAGATTAATGATCATATAATGACCAAGATCCCTGGTGAAGAAAAGATTTATTATAGTTCAAATACTATTTGTCCAACTCAACGGCAACAGCAAGGAATGCAACATTTGAATCAATCGGAATTTCTGAATAGCTTGACAAGTTCAGGTTTACCCGATCATGAGTTAAAACTGAAAGTTGGGGTACCTATTATGTTGCTAAGAAATATTGACCAATCACAAGGATTGTGTAACGGATCTAGATTAATAGTGAGTAAATTGAACAATCATGTCATTGAAGCAGAGATAATTACAGGGACAAACTCTGGCGAAAAAGTCTTCATTCCTCGAATGGTCATGGTCCCATCACAAAGTAAATGGCCATTCAAGTTACAAAGAAGGCAATTTCCAATTACCGTTTGTTATGCAATGACTATTAACAAGAGCCAAGGACAATCCTTGACCAATGTTGGACTATATCTACCAAATCCAGTTTTCACTCATGGTCTATGTTGCTATCTCACGAGTTAAGCATAGAAATGGATTAAAAATTCTAATCCATGACAAGCAAGAGAATGCAACTAATATGATCACCAATGTAGTTTGGAAAGAAGTTTTCCAAAACGTACACCAGAACTTTCAGTGACTACTATTATTTACATCATTTACTTCATTTAATTATATTATTATTTTGGCTATGTGACCTGTATATTAGTTTGTTTATAAACTATTGGTATTTAATTTGTAACAACTATTGTTTAATAAGTTTAACATTTTAAGTTTGTTGGATATTTTTAATCAATAATAACTTTGTCATGTTGAGATAAAATTGCATTATGTTCTAATAAATAATAATAATGGCTATTGCTGTATTTTTTGTAGTTGTTTTTTCATTTTATTTATAATAACTGTCGTTGCTGCAAGAAATAGCATTTTTTGCTGAAACATAACTCAAAAATTATGCCACAAATATCCTGTATAATTATTCTTCGGAGCCCAAACAACCAGATAAAGAAATTTTGCTCAAGATCTCAAACAAAACAAAAAATACAAGAAACTAATATAACCAGATTTATCCCTTCAAAAAAAAAATAACAAAATTTATTTTATTATTATTTATTTTGGATGACTAAGGCTAACAATATTCTTCAATAAATAATTTGACATTATCTACACAAAAATCCAAAAAAAAAAAACAATTTTATTGACAAACAAATTTAAGATATGATCTTGAAGGATAAACATAAAAAGGTAAGTTCAAAAAAATTTAAAAATCAGTTACAAAAACCAATTGGATTAGTATCAATCATAAATATCAATATTTAGTTATATCAATAAAAAAAAATAGGATAAGTATAAAAAAAATCCATCTCATTATAAATTTAGGCATTACTGATGGTAACGTTCCACAATTGACAATTATATTCAAAGAAAAAATTCACCAAAACTTCAGCAAAATGGCAAATCAAATAGCGATCAAACGACAATCAACGTGGATTAATGAGATAACAAAAGATATCTCCATCCTGAAGATTCAAGCTCGTGTCATGTCTATGTGGGTTGTGAAAAAGTACCATCAGCCAGAGGAAGATCAATCTCTCGAGATGATCTTACTCGACGAAAAGGTTTAAATATTAGTTTTTATAAATCTCAGTATTTTGCATTATATATATGTATATATCAATACAGAGATACTAACCATTATATTCGTATTAACCAGCAAGGAAAAATTCAAGCCTCAGCATCAGAAGATGTATTAAAAACTATTAGAGGCCAAATATCTGAGGGAAAATGTTATCTGCTAGGAAATTTCATCATTCAAGACAACGTTGCTAAATACAGGAGTACAAGCCACAAATGCAGGTTATACTTTCAGAAAAATACAGCAATCAAGGAAATAAATTGCACCTCAATTCCTGAATACAAGTTCGACTTTGTACCACTGAATGATATTCTCAGTCAGCCAATTGACAGGCAATACTTGATAGGTAATCCCTATATTTTTACTTGATTAAATTCCATATTTAGAACCAATTACACGTTACTAATTAATATACAAATAGCAACCTCTGATAACTTCTAATTCTTTTATTTATTTATTGATAATAGATATCATTGCCAGAGTGGTAAAAATCATACAAAATGTTTGTCTCCCATTAGATAACCCAAAAACAAGAAAAATAGAACTTGAGTTGGAAGACACCAGGTACCAAATTTTATCATAAAACTTAACTTTAATATATAATCAAATAAAGTAATGTAAAAAAATTAACATTTATTAAATGCAGCAACACAAGAATTATATGTGCTTTGTGGGGAAAATATGCTGAGGAGATACATGGTCATCTTGCAAATGAAGACGTCAAATGCTTAGTAATAGCAATGCACCAAACATTAATAAAGGATGGAAAAGGTGATTATTTATATCAAATTATATATTTTTTTTCCCTGAATTGTAAATTTCATTAAATCTTTCATGGTTTTCAATCCCAATTATAACCCAAACACCTACAGCAAATATTGAATTATCAAACACGTTGTATGGGACAAAACTATTCATCAATCCAGATTGGCCGGAAGCAAATCATTTAAAATCAATGAGGTTAGCAAAATGTTTTATATTTATTATTAAATTAAAACAAACATTCCATAACATTTAAAAAAATAATTTCATTTTGTGCTAGGTCATCTTCGGAGGAAGAAGAAAATATAACTTTACAATGTACCCCAAAGAAGATGGAAGATGATTGGTTCAATGCAGAGAAAAGGAAAACTTTAAAAGAAATGAAGAAATCAGGACAGGTATTAAGTACAAAAACAAAACATATCATGAAAATCTTTTTCATAAACATAATTTACATTTTTATTAGATAATTGACTAATGTAACATAATTTTTCTTTATTCTAGAAAAGTGATTGGATTGTTCTAGGAACAATCGAGAAAATATTGTCAAATTATGCATGGTACTATGATGGATGCTCAGCATGCGGGAAAAAGGTGGAATTTGAAAATGATATTCCTAAGTGTGGACCTTGCAATCAAAAGAAAACAAGCACAACAACACCAATTACTGCTGTTCCAAGGTCGCTTATAATTGAATACTAAATGTCTTCTTATTGTTTATAAATGAAATTTTCTATCAATCTAACTACTCATCAACACTGGATGTCTCACAGGTATAGACTAAACCTAGAGATAAAAGACAGCACAGACACGGCTGATATTGTTGTTTGGGATGAAGAAGCTTCAAAATTGTTAAAAAGAACAGCTGCAGATATTAAGAAAGAAGCAGATGAGGTAAATAATAAGTAATACTTGCTTTCTCACAGGAGTTAATAATAGTAACAGTTAGAGGAAAAATATAAAATAAAAATTGACACAAATGTGTGAAATTACTTTAGAGGTTCATACAAGAGAAAAATAGCAACAGAAATTAAAGTACTCAACTTGTGTCATGCCAGGGAATTGAAATATATAAAATTATGCACACATACTATTTTAAACTTACCCATATTTTCAAGGGAATAAATTGCCCTTTGATACTCTCCATTTGAGGCTCAGCATAGTCTTTTCCCTTAGTTTTGACATCATTGATCTATTGATACAAAGAAATTTTGTGTTGAATAAGTCAATAAACTGAGATGGATAAAAATTAACATGACTAGCTGAAGATAGAAATTTTTTAAATAGAATTTAAAAAACCATCAAATAAACAAACAAGTAATAACAAATGCAATACTGTCAGTATAGGAAATAAGTATTATAGACTGATATTCACTTACATTATTAAGGTCTAACTTGGTGGCCACAATATCGAATACCAAAGCAGCACCACAAAATACAATTGCAGTGGCAACATCAAATGCCTTACCAACTGTAAAATTGAAAATAAAAAATTTGCATTAGGAAACACAGGCATCTTCCCCAAAAGCAGTTTCAAGTCCTTTTTCCCCTCAACATCATTATTTTCATATTGACATAAACCATTTCTAATGAACTAAATAACCACCTGAACTTTATGCAAAACCATTCAAGTAGAAACAAACGTGAGGTTATTTATTCAATAGATTAAATCCCAAAACAACTACATCTTAAACCAAAAAAAAATCCCAAAAATAGCATGATATCAATGCATGTGTCTTCACAGGCTATAGTTCGTAAAAACAAGGCATTAAGTATCAATGGGTCAATTATCCGTTGGTGAGAGTCATTGTGGCTAATTCTATTGGCAAGATCTATAAATGCAAAGAAATCAGGAAGATCCATAGGTAGGCTACATTATGTAAAGCCCACATGTGGAGAGCTCTTTTATCTCAGGATCATGCTGTCAATAGTAAAAGGCCCAGAAAGTTTTGAAGACATTAGGACAGTGGACAACATTATTTATGAGACATACAGAGATGCATGCTTCAAGCTCGGATTGCTTCAGGATGACCAAGAATATGTTGAGGCTATCAAGGAAGCTGCATTATCCTCGACAGGACAACAATTAAGATTTTTATTTGCAGATATACTTATGTCAAATAGTATGGCAATGCCGGTCCGTGTATGGAACAAAACATGGAGATACTTATCAGAAGACATCCTTATACAGCAAAACATTCCAAGTCATGTTCAAGGTAGCTAAAGAATAATTTTATTACTTTCTATTTTCCATTCATTTCCATGCAATGACTATATGAACTCCTGATCAGTAATTATGATGCATTAAATATATATAATAATTTTATATATTATTATTCTATTAGATGTACGATTCAGGAACCACCAGTTGAAGGAGAAAACATTGCTAGAAATAGAAAGAATATTGAAGATTAATGGTCGAAGTTTGAAGGATTTTCAAGGAATGCCATTTCCATCTGACACAGATATCCGCTACTCAGACAATAGTCTCATACTTAATGAAATGAATTATAATCGGGAACAACTCCGAGATGATTTACAGGTTTTAATTTCAAAACTCACAGACGAGCAAAATTATGCTTTCACAAAAATCATGACAGTTGTTGATCAAAATAAAGGTGGTGTTTTTTTCCTTAATGGATACGGAGGGACTGGCAAGACATTTGTGTGGAAAACGCTATCTACTGCCATTCGGTCTAGAGGTGAAATTGTACTTAATGTGGCTTCTAGCGGTATTGCTGCAATCTTACTACCAGGTGGCAAAACTGCACATTCCAGGTTTGGTATTCCTATTGATGTTGATCAACACTCTACATGCAGAATCAAACAAGGATCAGATTTATCAGAATTATTATTAATGAGTAAGTTGATAATTTGGGATGAAGCACCTATGACAAGGAAGCAGTGTTTTGAAGCGCTAGATAGATCTCTAAAAGATATTATGAGAACAACTAATGCTGAGAATGAAAATTTGATATTTGGAGGAAAGACAATTGTTTTCGGTGGAGATTTCAGGCAGATCCTTCCTGTGATTCCTGGAGGAGGGCGATCAGAAATTATTTTTTCAACAATCAATTCCTCCTACATTTGGGATCAATGTGAGGTATGTCGTCATGTGTTTATTCGTAAATTGTTAAATTTAATTTTGATTTTTATTTATTAATTTTAAATAGTGCTTTCAGGTATTATCTTTGACGAAAAATATGCGTCTACAATCAGATAATTTGAACCAGGACATTCAAAAGATGAAAGAATTTGCCAATTGGATACTGGATGTTGGGAATGGTGAGGCAGATATAGAAATCCCACAAGAATTTCTTATCAAGCAATTGAACGATCCTATATCATCAATAGTTGATTCAACATATCCTGCACTCAATGACAATTACAAGGACAAGTATTACTTACAAGAAAGAGCTATACTTTGTCCAACATTGCGTATCGTAAAGAAGATTAATGATCATATAATGACCAAGATCCCTGGTGAAGAAAAGATTTATTATAGTTCAAATACTATTTGTCCAACTCAACGGCAACAGCAAGGAATGCAACATTTGAATCAATCGGAATTTCTGAATAGCTTGACAAGTTCAGGTTTACCCGATCATGAGTTAAAACTGAAAGTTGGGGTACCTATTATGTTGCTAAGAAATATTGACCAATCACAAGGATTGTGTAACGGATCTAGATTAATAGTGAGTAAATTGAACAATCATGTCATTGAAGCAGAGATAATTACAGGGACAAACTCTGGCGAAAAAGTTTTCATTCCTCGAATGGTCATGGTCCCATCACAAAGTAAATGGCCATTCAAGTTACAAAGAAGGCAATTTCCAATTACCGTTTGTTATGCAATGACTATTAACAAGAGCCAAGGACAATCCTTGACCAATGTTGGACTATATCTACCAAATCCAGTTTTCACTCATGGTCAATTGTATGTTGCTATCTCACGAGTTAAGCATAGAAATGGATTAAAAATTCTAATCCATGACAAGCAAGAGAATGCAACTAATATGACCACCAATGTAGTTTGGAAAGAAGTTTTCCAAAACGTACACCAGAACTTTCAGTGACTACTATTATTTACATCATTTACTTCATTTAATTATATTATTATTTTGGCTATGTGACCTGTATATTAGTTTGTTTATAAACTATTGGTATTTAATTTGTAACAACTATTGTTTAATAAGTTTAACATTTTAAGTTTGTTGGATATTTTTAATCAATAATAACTTTGTCATGTTGAGATAAAATTGCATTATGTTCTAATAAATAATAATAATGGCTATTGCTGTATTTTTTGTAGTTGTTTTTTCATTTTATTTATAATAACTGTCGTTGCTGCAAGAAATAGCATTTTTTGCTGAAACATAACTCAAAAATTATGCCACAAATATCCTGTATAATTATTCTTCGGAGCCCAAACAACCAGATAAAGAAATTTTGCTCAAGATCTCAAACAAAACAAAAAATACAAGAAACTAATATAACCAGATTTATCCCTTCAAAAAAAAATAACAAAATTTATTTTATTATTATTTATTTTGGATGACTAAGGCTAACAATATTCTTCAATAAATAATTTGACATTATCTACACAAAAATCCAAAAAAAAAAAACAATTTTATTGACAAACAAATTTAAGATATGATCTTGAAGGATAAACATAAAAAGGTAAGTTCAAAAAAATTTAAAAATCAGTTACAAAAACCAATTGGATTAGTATCAATCATAAATATCAATATTTAGTTATATCAATAAAAAAAAATAGGATAAGTATAAAAAAAATCCATCTCATTATAAATTTAGGCATTACTGATGGTAACGTTCCACAATTGACAATTATATTCAAAGAAAAAATTCACCAAAACTTCAGCAAAATGGCAAATCAAATAGCGATCAAACGACAATCAACGTGGATTAATGAGATAACAAAAGATATCTCCATCCTGAAGATTCAAGCTCGTGTCATGTCTATGTGGGTTGTGAAAAAGTACCATCAGCCAGAGGAAGATCAATCTCTCGAGATGATCTTACTCGACGAAAAGGTTTAAATATTAGTTTTTATAAATCTCAGTATTTTGCATTATATATATGTATATATCAATACAGAGATACTAACCATTATATTCGTATTAACCAGCAAGGAAAAATTCAAGCCTCAGCATCAGAAGATGTATTAAAAACTATTAGAGGCCAAATATCTGAGGGAAAATGTTATCTGCTAGGAAATTTCATCATTCAAGACAACGTTGCTAAATACAGGAGTACAAGCCACAAATGCAGGTTATACTTTCAGAAAAATACAGCAATCAAGGAAATAAATTGCACCTCAATTCCTGAATACAAGTTCGACTTTGTACCACTGAATGATATTCTCAGTCAGCCAATTGACAGGCAATACTTGATAGGTAATCCCTATATTTTTACTTGATTAAATTCCATATTTAGAACCAATTACACGTTACTAATTAATATACAAATAGCAACCTCTGATAACTTCTAATTCTTTTATTTATTTATTGATAATAGATATCATTGCCAGAGTGGTAAAAATCATACAAAATGTTTGTCTCCCATTAGATAACCCAAAAACAAGAAAAATAGAACTTGAGTTGGAAGACACCAGGTACCAAATTTTATCATAAAACTTAACTTTAATATATAATCAAATAAAGTAATGTAAAAAAATTAACATTTATTAAATGCAGCAACACAAGAATTATATGTGCTTTGTGGGGAAAATATGCTGAGGAGATACATGGTCATCTTGCAAATGAAGACGTCAAATGCTTAGTAATAGCAATGCACCAAACATTAATAAAGGATGGAAAAGGTGATTATTTATATCAAATTATATATTTTTTTTCCCTGAATTGTAAATTTCATTAAATCTTTCATGGTTTTCAATCCCAATTATAACCCAAACACCTACAGCAAATATTGAATTATCAAACACGTTGTATGGGACAAAACTATTCATCAATCCAGATTGGCCGGAAGCAAATCATTTAAAATCAATGAGGTTAGCAAAATGTTTTATATTTATTATTAAATTAAAACAAACATTCCATAACATTTAAAAAAATAATTTCATTTTGTGCTAGGTCATCTTCGGAGGAAGAAGAAAATATAACTTTACAATGTACCCCAAAGAAGATGGAAGATGATTGGTTCAATGCAGAGAAAAGGAAAACTTTAAAAGAAATGAAGAAATCAGGACAGGTATTAAGTACAAAAACAAAACATATCATGAAAATCTTTTTCATAAACATAATTTACATTTTTATTAGATAATTGACTAATGTAACATAATTTTTCTTTATTCTAGAAAAGTGATTGGATTGTTCTAGGAACAATCGAGAAAATATTGTCAAATTATGCATGGTACTATGATGGATGCTCAGCATGCGGGAAAAAGGTGGAATTTGAAAATGATATTCCTAAGTGTGGACCTTGCAATCAAAAGAAAACAAGCACAACAACACCAATTACTGCTGTTCCAAGGTCGCTTATAATTGAATACTAAATGTCTTCTTATTGTTTATAAATGAAATTTTCTATCAATCTAACTACTCATCAACACTGGATGTCTCACAGGTATAGACTAAACCTAGAGATAAAAGACAGCACAGACACGGCTGATATTGTTGTTTGGGATGAAGAAGCTTCAAAATTGTTAAAAAGAACAGCTGCAGATATTAAGAAAGAAGCAGATGAGGTAAATAATAAGTAATACTTGCTTTCTCACAGGAGTTAATAATAGTAACAGTTAGAGGAAAAATATAAAATAAAAATTGACACAAATGTGTGAAATTACTTTAGAGGTTCATACAAGAGAAAAATAGCAACAGAAATTAAAGTACTCAACTTGTGTCATGCCAGGGAATTGAAATATATAAAATTATGCACACATACTATTTTAAACTTACCCATATTTTCAAGGGAATAAATTGCCCTTTGATACTCTCCATTTGAGGCTCAGCATAGTCTTTTCCCTTAGTTTTGACATCATTGATCTATTGATACAAAGAAATTTTGTGTTGAATAAGTCAATAAACTGAGATGGATAAAAATTAACATGACTAGCTGAAGATAGAAATTTTTTAAATAGAATTTAAAAAACCATCAAATAAACAAACAAGTAATAACAAATGCAATACTGTCAGTATAGGAAATAAGTATTATAGACTGATATTCACTTACATTATTAAGGTCTAACTTGGTGGCCACAATATCGAATACCAAAGCAGCACCACAAAATACAATTGCAGTGGCAACATCAAATGCCTTACCAACTGTAAAATTGAAAATAAAAAATTTGCATTAGGAAACACAGGCATCTTCCCCAAAAGCAGTTTCAAGTCCTTTTTCCCCTCAACATCATTATTTTCATATTGACATAAACCATTTCTAATGAACTAAATAACCACCTGAACTTTATGCAAAACCATTCAAGTAGAAACAAACGTGAGGTTATTTATTCAATAGATTAAATCCCAAAACAACTACATCTTAAACCAAAAAAAAATCCCAAAAATAGCATGATATCAATGCATGTGTCTTCACAGGCTATAGTTCGTAAAAACAAGGCATTAAGTATCAATGGGTCAATTATCCGTTGGTGAGAGTCATTGTGGCTAATTCTATTGGCAAGATCTACTTGATTAAATTTAACAGAGTCTTGAAAAATCATTCTTAATCAACATTAAAAAATATATCTACTTCAGCTAATTCCTTTTGCTACTTCAGAAAGGGAGATTAAGGAAGAGAAGGTAGACAATAGAAAATAACCATTAAAGTATGAAATCCACAAGATTCAACATTTTCCACCACTTTGTAGAATGTATTCTCTTCATAAAACAGGTAAGAACTTCACTTAAACAAACATTGACAAAATACAATTAAAAAAACAAGCTACATTCATGTAAGAACAAATGCTTTAATCAAAAGTGTGTCCAAAATGTTATACTTTAATCTATAGGGATGCCATTCATTGGATTTTGATTTATGTAATGGATTGGATTTGACGTCCAATAATTAGTTATTGCCCAGTTTACTTTAGAATGTTTTAGGTGTTCTGGATTGGTATGGAACTAATCAAGGACTTAACATGATTCCTCTACCAAATAAATAAAACAAATAAAGCTTCAGAGAACTTGCCTGCAGCACAACAGAGTTGATGACATCTGCATATCTAACTGCAAAATTCAGTGACATACACCTAGCAGGCACAATAGCATAGCACCTGACCCTCTTCCTCTCGATATACAAGGATTTAACGCCTGAGTGGGGGTCATACACATCATAGGTGAACATGACAGCCAGCTGAGAAATGCATAAAGGGAGATTAAGGGAGAGAAGGTAGACAATAAAAAAGAACCAATTACATCAAAAATCCCAAATCAAATTAACAAAAATCAACAACGAAAAACAAATCAAATCAATAAAAAAAAACCCCAAATCAACAACAACTAAAAATCCTAAATCAAATTGAAAAAAAGAAAAATTAAAACTCAGATCCAAGGGAAGGGCACCACCGTTCTCACCACTACATGTGATGCTGATAATGGAAGGGGGCATCGAAGTAGAGGTCACCTTATTTGATTTATTAATTCATGTGGCATCAAAAAGTCTTCTTCATTGCATGTGGCTTGGGGATAGGACGGATGGGCATGGAGCATAGAGAGAGAGTGAGATGAGCGCAGAGAGAGAGATGAAGATGAAGGTTCCAGAAAGGAGGAGAAGGTAAAGTTGAGAAGAGACAGTAGTGAATGAGTGAAATATCAAAAAAAGTGTAAAAGACTAAATCTTTGGGAAAAATAAAATTATAAAAAAATTATTATTTTTTCATAAAACGCATAATTTTATTTTCTAAATTTTATATAATGCATGCTACATTAATTAACAACAAGATTTTTATGATATTACTTTTTCATATTATTTTTATAATTTTTCTCAATTACGATTAACAATATATAAATTTTAGAGTCAACGTACACTTTGGTCCCCTAAGTTTTTCGACAAGGACACTTTAGTCCCTCAAAAAATTTAATTCATTTTTAGTTCCCAAAGTTTTCCAAAAATATCAATTTAGTCTCTCATGTTTTTCAAAATTACCAATTTAGTCCCTCAATGAAGTGCCTAACGGAAATAGGACAAGTACTAAATTGATACTTTTGGAAAACTTTAGGAACTAAAAATGAGTTAAATTTCTTGAGTGACCTATCGAAAAACTTAAGGGACCAAAGTGTCCCTTACATACTATACAATTTTATTAAATTTTCAGTACATATATCTACTTTCATTCCAGATAAATAACCTGAAAAAGTGTATTATATAAAATTTCCTTATTCTAAATATACTAACAAATAGGCCTAATTTTCATTTTAAGGTTGAAGATTTGCCTGGATTACTGCCAACGGCGTTGGATGTTATCTTAAAAAGAACTTTGCTCTTCAAACTAAAGACAGAAGGCGGAAATACAAAATGGAAAAATTTTGTGACATTGAAAATCAATGACAATGAGGAAGAAATAAAGAAATTTGTCTCTGAATCAGAACTCAATCAGGTTTAACACTATATATTTCCATTTTTTAAATTAATTATTACTATGTAATAATGAATATAAACATTTTCTCATATATTTATCTTCTGACTTCAGAACTCTACGCAGCATGATGCATTTAGAGGCGAAGGGACAAGCGCAAGGCAACATGAACATGTACAAGATGTAACAATTTTAAAAATTTAATTTATGCTATCCCTTTATATTTATTCAAAATTAAATGTTGTATAAATTAAGGAAAATTAAACTAAAAGTATTTTACTTTTTTTCAGGATTTTGATTCAAATACAAGTCAAGATGAATTAAAGTATTATTTCAAGATTGATAAACATGATCCAATTCAGAAATCATGATCCAATTCAGAAATTAAACTAAAAGTATTATTTCAAGATTGATAAACATGATCCAATTCAGAAATCACAATGTTACAAGAATTTTGGTAATTAAAAATAATAATAAAACTTCAAATAACCCGTGCATTGCACGGGCTAAATACTAGTATATATATATATATATAGGACACAGAGATTCTAGTATGTGTGATCCAGAATTCCAGACTGTGACTGCCAGTAGATCGGCCTTGATATGTTTGGTTAAGCTCCTTGGAGTTGGGCTTTCTATAGGCTGCAAAAACAATCCATGCCATCATTGCATCACTAAGATCTGCATTATCCAACAATATAATACGCGGTGGAATGACAATTCAAAATAAAATATAAGTGGTATATCTTTTATTTTCAATTCTTTTCGGTTTTTAATGTGAGATGTTTATGAAAAACTTTTTTTTATTATTTATAAATTCTTTTTAAATTAGTCAACTACATTTCCTAAAATTACATCTATTATTCTAACTTAATTAAATGTGTATTTAATTAATTATTAAATTATAATTAATAGTTAGTTAATACATCATTAATTAATTAATTAACTACATACTGTATTCAACAAATAAATAAAAAATAATTTAATTAATCATAATTTAATAAAAAAATTTATACTATTAATACAATAAAAAAATAGAAAAGTAAAAATTAAAATAGTATATATAAAAAAAATATATTGAATGTTCTTTTCGATTATTTTATAACTTTTAGCTATTTTTACAACTAGTTTTGCCATACAGTTTTATTTCGTACAGTTAATTATAAACAACTACAAGCTCCAAACCCCAAATCAACTTCATAGCTCTCAGCTACAAACTCATAGTTAACATTTTTGATGAATAAACTATGTATATAAACCTACTATTTTTTCACGGACCAATTTTCATAAGAAGCAAATCTTCTTTAGTCAAGTAAACCATTCTTTAGTCAAGCAAATTTTCATAATACTAGGGCACTTGTTAAGGTTACTTAATATGAAAACAAAATCCTAAGTTCACATTTATTACTCACTCGAATGCATAAAAAAACACATTTTTCAACAACATTTATCTATTATTAGTTAGTTAACGAGTGCCCTTAGCATTTTCCTAGAATTATATATTTAAAGCTAAAATTTGATACCATTGACTAAATTGTATTGACCTACACAATGACTTAGAAATTATCTTTGTCTCCTAATACTAATTTACTAGTTGATAAAGTTATTACACATAAAATTATTAAAACTTGGTTTCGTTCAAAAACCCGATACCAATGCTTTCTTCCATTTCCAATTTAAAAAATAAATTTGATAAAAAAAGTTAGAAATTATTTTGTGTTAACCCTTTTTTTTAAAGAGAAATGTGTATTTTATTCATAGATAAAAACCGTACAAGTAATGACGAACATGATAATTACAATTATGTTGAATCACGGGGGGAGCCTGTTGAGTCACGGGTGTTCCCCCTTATGCTTCTGTAAATACTCCCTCCCCGTTTCTCATATATACATACATTCAATTCCTTCGGTTCAAACTCTTTGTCTCTCAGTTTTTCTCCTGTTGAGTCACGGGTGCTCCCCCTTATGCTTCTATAAATACTCCCTCCCCGTTTCTCATATATACATACATTCAATTCCTTCGGTTCAAACTCTTTCTCTCTCACTTTTTCTATTTACAACATATACACATATATTCTCTCTAATATTCTGGAAAGAATAATATATACCAACTAGTGTGTGGATGCCTATGATATAAAAGTTTTATTCTCATATTTAGCATCAATTTTTATAACATGTTTTCAGCACGAGTGTTCTAGCAAATTCATCAAAGGATATTTGAAGTTAAGCAAGGTAAATTTTTATATTATTAATACTTAATATTTTAAATATTATTCTTTATAACTTATAATAAAATACAAAATATGAGGTATTGATCCCGAAGTATCAATATCATTATATATACATGAATATTATGTAAGAGAAACTAATTCCTGAAGAATTAGATCATTCTATTATTTTAATAAAACTAGTTCTGAAGAACTATCAATAAAATAATTCCTGAAGAATTATCAATAATAATAATAAAAGACAGTTCCTGAAGAACTTGATCTTTATATGTACTTTTAATTTTTTTTAGTGATACTATGATATTATATATTTTTTATTTTATGCCTTATTGCTTTATTATATATAAATTTTACTAATAACAAAACTAATGGATGTGTATATAGTAAATGAAACATTTGTTAGTCACATATAAAAGACCATAATTTTAGTTTAATGATAATATAATCATCCTTATTTATATTATTTGACTTATTTTATTTTTATGATAGTAATCATGTCAAACCTTGCAAAACTTGAGTTTGTGGCACTTGATATCACTGGAAAAAATTACTTATCTTGGGTACTAGATGCCGAAATTCATTTGGATGCTAATAGCCTTGGTGAAACTATAAAAGAAGATAATAAAGCATCGAACCAAGATAAGGTCAAAGCCATGATATTCCTTCGCCATCACCTCCATGAAGGACTAAAACCTGAGTACCTTACTGTTAAGGACCCACTTGATCTTTGGAAAAATTTAAAAGAAAGATATGACCACCAGAAAACTGTAATTCTCCCAAAAGCTCGTTATGACTGGATGCACTTGCGTTTGCAAGATTTTAAAACTGTGAGTGAGTTTAACTCTGCAATGTTTAAAATTACTTCCCAATTAAAACTATGTGGAGATAAAGTCACATATGAGGATATGTTAGAAAAAACATACTCCACTTTTCATGCAAATAATGTGCTCCTACAGCAACAGTACCGTGAAAGAGGTTTCAAGAAATATCATGAATTGATTTCTTGTCTACTTGTTGCTGAGCAAAATAACGAACTTTTGATGAGAAACCATGAGATTCGCCCGACTGGCACAATCCCATTCCCAGAAGTGAATGTGGCAAGACATGAGACTCATAGTCATGGTCGTGGCCATAGTCGTGGCCGTGGTCGTGGCCGTGGACGTAGTCACAGACATGGATATGGTAAACATGGTCAAGGCAATTATTCAAATAACATGCCTCATGAAGGACCTAGTCATGGTGGTAATCCAAAGCATACTCATTTTCACCTGAAGTGGAAAAATGATGGAAAGATTGAAAAAGGAAAGGTTGGGCAAAGTAGCAAAAGTGATGATATATGCTATCGTTGTGGTAGCAAAGGTCATTGGTCTCGAATCTGTCGCACACCAAAGCATCTTGCTGACCTTTATCAAGAATCACTTAAAGGAAAAAGGGTAGAGACAAATTTTGCATATGAAAATGATGAGCCTGATTATGGCCATATGGATTCTACCCATCTTGATGTCGCAGATTTCTTTGCCGAACCTGATGGAAAAATTGATCACTTGATTGGTGATGGAAATGCCCAAATATAAGCTTGTGAGATAATTTTTCATAAGATATTTTTATCTTTAGAGTTTTATTTTATTTTCATCAAGGAAAAAAATTAATATATTAAGTGTGTTTTTGTTTAAAGTTGTTATGAGTATTCCCTTTTAATAAATAAATGTTTTATAGGATATTATTGAGCTTATATCACTGATTTATTTTTTTTTTCATAATGCTTCTTGCACTTACATCATTTTTTTAAAATGAAGAATGAGTAATTTCTCGATTGGGACCAAAATCAATGATGGAGACATTTGCTTAGTGGATAATGCGACCACTCACACTATACTTAAAGATGAAAAGTATTTTTCAAATTTGATAAGAATGAAAGCAAATGTCCACACAATATGTGGCACTGCAAACCTAATTGAAGGCTCCGGAAGAGCCATTATATTGCTCCCTAGAGGGACAAAAATTACAGTGGATAATGCTTTGTTGTCTTCTAAATCAAAAAGGAATCTATTAAGTTTCAAAGATATACGTCACAACGGATTCCATATTGAGACAACAAGTAAAGACAATGTTGAATATCTTTTTATCACATCCACTATCTCCGGAGAAAAACATGTATTATAAATGTTGCCTACTTTGTCCTCCGGATTGTATTATACACATATTAATACAATTGAAGTACATGCCACAGTGAACCAGAAGTTCACTAATCACAAGAGCAATTTCATAATTTGGCATGACCGGTTAGGCCATCCTGGATCAGTAATGATGAGAGAATTATAAATAATTCAAATGGTCATACTTTGAAGAACCAGAAGATTCTTCTATCAAATGAATTCTCATGTGCTGCATGCTCTAAGGGAAAATTAATTATTAGACCATCGCCAACAAAGGTTGAGCATGAATCTCCTATTTTTCTTGAACGGATTCAAGGAGATATATGTGGGCCAATTACTCCTTCATGTGGACCATTTAGGTATTTTATGGTATTAATAGATGCATCTACTAAATGGTTACATGTATGTTTATTATCCTCTCGAAATATGGCATTTGCGAGATTGCTTGCTCAAATAATTCGACTACGAGCACAATTTCCAGATTATACAATTAAGACAATTCGTCTAGACAATGCGGAGAGTTTACATCCCAAGCATTTAATGGTTATTGCATGTCAATTGGGATAAAGATTGAACATCCAATGGCTTACACACATACACAAAATGGTCTAGCTGAATCTCTTATTAAGCGATTACAATTAATCGCTAGACCCCTACTTATGAAATCAAAATTATCATCTTCTGTTTGGGGTCATGCAATATTACATGTTGCAGCACTTATTAGACTAAGGCCAACTTCTTATAATAAATACTCCCCATTACAAATGGTAACTGGCCAGCAGCCTGATATAACCCATCTAAGAATATTTGGTTGTGCGGTATATGTTCCAATAACCCCACCAAAACGCACAAAGATGGGTCCACAGAGAAGGTTGGGAATTTATGTTGGTTTTGAGTCTCCATCAATTATTAAATATCTAGAACCATTAACTGGAGACTTGTTCACAGCAAGATTTGCTGATTGCCAATTTGATGAGGCAATATTCCCAACCTTAGGGGGAGAGGAACAAAAGCTGGAAAATCAAGAAATAACATGGGTTACACCAGTAGTGTCCCATTTTGATCCTCGTACACGACAATGTGAACTTGAAGTTCAGAAAATTATTCACTTGCAACAAATTGCAAATCAATTACCTGATGCATTTGTAGATGCAAAGAAGGTTACAAAATCTTATATTCTAGCAGAAAATGCTCCTGCTAGAATTGAAATTCCCTTGGATGAATCAAAATCTAATTTACGCCAGAAGCGTGGTCGACCATACGGTTCCAAAGATAAAAATCCAAGGAAGAAGAAGGAGCTTAATAAGAACGTTGGCATAAATATTTCGAATTCTCAAAATGAGAAGATGGAAGATGATCAAGTAGAGGACATAAATGAGAAAATAGCCCTAGAAGAGGCTCAGGTACCTGAAAATAGTGAAAATGATGAGATCTCTATAAATTATGTCTTTACTGGAAAAATATGGAACCGAAATGAAATTATTGTTGATGAATATTTTGCATTCGCAATAGCTATTGATAATATAAATGAAGAAGAGGATCAAGAACCAAATTCAATTGAAGCTTGTCGACAAAGAAATGATTGGCCAAAATGGAAAGAAGCAATTCAAGAAGAATTGCATTCTCTTGATAAACGTCAGGTTTTTGGACCTGTAGTCCAAACTCCTAAAGGCGTACAACCAGTAGGCTACAAGTGGGTATTTGTAAGAAAGCGTAATGAGAAAAATGAAATTGTAAGATACAAAGCTAGACTTGTAGCACAAGGCTTCACCCAAAGACCAGAAGTTGATTTTAATGAAACATATTCTCCTGTGGTGGATGCGAATACATTCAGATTTTTAATTAGCTTGTCAGTCCTTGAAGGACTTCAAATGCGTCTTATGGACGTCGTCACAGCTTATTTATATGGATCACTTGATAGTGACATGTACATGAAAGTTCCTGAAGGACTAAAAATACCCGAAGCATGTAACATGAAGCATAGGGGGATGTATTCCTTAAAATTGAGAAGGTCATTATATGGCCTAAAGCAATCTGGTAGAATGTGGTATAACCGTCTTAAGGAATATCTCCTAAAAGAAGGGTATCAAAATAACCCCATTAGTCCATGTGTATTTATCAAGAGATCTAAAACTGAATTTGCTATAGTTGCTGTTTATGTTGATGATATGAATATCATTGGGACTCCTGAAGAGCTTGAGAACACAACATCTTATTTGAAAAGGGAGTTTGAAATGAAGGACCTTGGAAAGACAAAATTTTGTCTCGGCCTGCAGATCGAGCATTTAACAAATGGGATATTTGTCCATCAGTCTAAATATACCGAAAAAATCCTTTAAAGATTTTATATGGAAAAATCTCACCCATTGAGCTCTCCAATGGTTGTTCGATCTCTTGACATAAAAAAGGATTGTTTTCGTCCTAAAGAAGATAGTGAAAACATCCTTGGTCCGGAAGTACCATATTTAAGTGCAATTAGTGCATTGATGTATCTAGCTAATAATACACGGCCCGATATAGCATTTTCTGTAAATTTATTAGCAAGACACAGTTCTGCACCAACAAGAAGACATTGGAATGGTATTAAGCATATTTTTCGTTATCTTCAAGGAACAATTGATATGTGGTTGTTATATGTGCAAGACCCAATGTCCAAACTAATTGGATATTCAGATGCTGGATACTTATCAGATCCGCACAAAGCAAGATCACAAACAGGATACTTGTTTACATACGGTGGAACCGCTATCTCTTGGCGCTCAACCAAGCAAAATTTGGTAGCAACATCGTCAAACCATGCTGAGATCATAGCACTATATGAGACAAGTAGGGAATGTGTCTGGTTAAGATCGATGATTCAACACATTCAACAGTCATGTGGTCTTGAGAAAATTAAAGACAGTCCGACAGTCATATATGAAGATAATACTGCATGCATCGCTCAAATAAAGGAAGGGTATATCAAAGGAGACAGAACCAAACATATATCTCCAAAGTTCTTTTCTACACATGAACTTCAGAAGAATAGAGATATAGATGTTCACCAAATCCGTTCAAGTGACAATCTTGCAGATCTCTTCACAAAGTCTTTACCGACTAAAGTTTTTGAGCAACTAGTGCATAAGATCGGACTTCGTCGCCTTAAAGATTTGTCTAAATGAGGGGGAGAAATAAATTCGCCTGCACTCTTTTTCCTTCGCCATGGTTTTTATCCCATTGGATTTTTCCTGGCAAGGTTTTTAATGAGGCAGGTTTATTAACGCGTATTAAATAATGTACTACTTCTCCATTGAATTTTTTTTCCTCATTAAATTAATTGTAAAACTTTTAAATATAGACATCCAAGGGGGAGTGTTGAATCACGGGGGGAGCCTGTTGAGTCACGGGTGCTCCCCCTATGCTTCTATAAATACTCCCTCCCCGTTTCTCATATATACATACATTCAATTTCTTCGGTTCAAACTCTTTCTCTCTCAGTTTTTCTATTTACAACATATACACATATATTCTCTCTAATATTATGGAGAGAATAATATATACCAACTAGTGTGTGGATGCCTATGATATAAAAGTTTTATTCTCGTATTTAGCATCAGTTTTTATAACAAATTACAAGATATTTCATATTTTGTGTTAACCTTACTATAGGAGAAAAAGTAATATTTTCAAAATGAGTATACACCCTTTTCATTAAATTCTCACCAATCGAATCTTTGACTTAATAATAATAATAATATTATCTATATTATATAAAAGCCCATGGGTGTACCAAAGGCGGGAAATCATCCAGCCAATGTACTTGTGGGACCCATGGGAGTAGTAGATGCATTCACTCAAGTACTCTCAATGAGTACTTCCCTTTTTTCTTTTCTTTTTTTTTAAAATAATACTGTAGCAGTGTTGGTATCCCACGGCACTACCTTTTTTTTAATTTATTTTTTTAATAGATATAATATATATTAATTTATATAATATATATATATTAAAATAATGTTTTCTATTTCTATGTTTTTTTACATGTGGTCTAAACAAGTAAAATATAAAACAGATGTGCTTCTACCATGCAACGTTTTTTGGTGCTCCGACTCTTTTTTTTATTTTATTTATTTTAATAAATATTATATATTAAAAAAATATGCTTTGAGTTTTATGTACATGTTTTTGTTATTTGAATGTGTAATTTTTTATTAGCTTTCTGACATAGATAACGGTCCAAACAAGTAAAATATAAAACAAATGTGCTTCTACCATGCACCAGTTTTTGGTGCTCCAACTCTTTTTTTTTTATTTTATTTTTTTTAATAAATATTATACATTAAAAAAATGTGCTTTGGGTTTTATGTACATGTTTTTGTTATTTAAATGTGTAATTATTTTATTAGCTTCCCAACATAGATAACGGTCCAAACAAGTAAAATATAAAACAAATGTGCTTCTACCATGCACCGGTTTTTGGTGCTCCAACTCTTTTTTTTATTTTATTTTTTTAATAAATATTATATATTAAAAAAAATATGCTTTGGGTTTTATGTACATGTTTTTGTTATTTGATGTGTAATTTTTTTATTAGCTTCCTGACATAGATAACGGTCCAAACAAGTAAAATATAAAACAAATGTGCTTCTACCATGAACCTGTTATGCAACGGTTTTTGGTGCTACGACTTTTTTTTTAATTTTATTATTTTAATAAATATAATATACTAAAAAAATATGCTTTGGTTTTCTGTATTCTTTTTATGTACATGTTTTTGTTATTTGGTTTTGAATTTTTTTATTAAATGATTTCTGATACAGGTAAAGGTCTAACAAGTAAAATATAAAACAAATGTGCTTCTACTATACAACGTTTTTTGGTGCTCCGACTCTTTTTTTTATTTTATTTTTTTAATAAATATTATATATTAAAAAAATATGCTTTGGTTTTATGTACATGTTTTTGTTATTTGAATGTGTAATTTTTTTATTAGCTTCCTGTCATAGATAACGGTCCAAACAAGTAAAATATAAAACAAATGTGCTTCTACCATGCACCAGTTTTTCTTGCTTTGGCAATTTTTTTTACTTTAATAAATCTAATATAGTAATGATTTAAGTTTTCTGTGTTCTTTTTATGTACATGTTTTTGTTGTTCCGACACTTTTGTTATTTTTAATAAATATAATAAATATAATATATTATATATTATTCCCATTTAATTATATATCATATTTTCATTGTATACAACAAAAATATTTCCATTTTGCTAAAGGGTTTATAAATTAAAAAATATTAATCATAATAAATATATATTGCTAAAGGGTTTATATATTGTTCAATTCATGCCTGTGAGAATTAATATTACAGAATTAATAATAGATCATATTATAATTCCTTTATAAAATTCTTTTGTAAAAATGAAAGTAGAAATTTACTCATATTCGAAATTAACAAAAAATATTCCATTTTCATAAACATTTTGTAAATAACATTTTTTTTCTCTTTATAAAATTGTGGACTTATATTTTTGGCCCGTGCGTGGCACGGGCTTCTATCTAGTTAATAATAATTTCAATAAATAAAAAGTTACTAGAAATAATAATAATAATAAAAGTAAATAAAGTGGAAAAGTCCACGTAGGAAACTTGGATGATGAATAAGATGAGCCCAGCAACCTTACTCTTCCCAAAAGGTTGCCTCTTGTTTCGTTTTTATTCATTCCTTCATTCTTCTTCTTTTTAATTATTCTCCCTCTCCCTCTCTCTCTCTTTAGCTCATCACACTCGTAGAAGAGACATTATTCAATCCCAAAAAAAAATCCCATTGACCCAGAGATCTAGCCCGAGTTAAAGTTTCAATCTTTTCAATCTGTAAGTTTCTTCTGTTTTATTTTTTCAATTCATATAGATCTAAACATTCTGCATCAAACAACACCATTGTTGTTGATTTTATGTTTTCATTTTGATCTACCAAAAAAAAAAAAAAAAAAGAAGCATGCCTCATAGGAATGATGCCAATTATTCTTCAATACCCGTTAGCTCATATCTTGAATTACAGCCTCAAAATGATTCCTTTAAACCTTCCCACCATCAAAAACTCTCTTTTGAAGAAACTGGGTTTTTGGGATCCAAAGAGGATCATGATCATGGTGATCATGATGATGATGATGATTGTGAAATTGATATTGATAATTATCCCCTTGTTGTTGTCGGTGGTGGGCATAATCATGGTTCTGGTGTACCTGGTGCTGTGTTCAATTTAACCACAACTATTATTGGTGCTGGGATCATGGCACTCCCTGCAACAATGAAAGTTCTTGGTGTTGTTTTAGGGATTGTGTTGATCATCCTCATTGGGATTTTGTCTGAAATTAGCGTTGAATTGTTGGTTCGGTTCTCGGTTATTTTCAAAGCAACCTCTTATGGTGAGGTTGTTCAACATGCTCTGGGTAGGCCTGCTAGGATTTTGTCCGAGATTTTTATTATAGTGAACAATGGCGGTGTTATGGTTGTTTATTTGATCATCATGGGGGATGTTATGTCTGGTTCGATGCATCATCTTGGGGTTTTCGATCAGTTGATGGGGAACGGGTTTTGGGATCATAGGAAGATTGTGGTCCTTGTTGTCATGGTGGTTTTCCTCGCACCGCTTTGTTCGTTGGATAAGATTGACTCGTTGAGCTTGACTTCGGCCGCGTCGGTCGCTCTCGCGGTCGTGTTTGTTGTCGTTGCTTTTACTATTGCCTTCATTAAGCTCGTTGAAGGACGGATCGACGCTCCAAGGATGTTTCCTGATTTTAGCTCAAAACAGGCGATACTGGATTTGCTAGTGGTGATTCCGATCATGACAAATGCGTATGTTTGCCATTTTAACGTGCAGCCAATATACAATGAACTTGAAGGGCGGTCTCCTCAGAAGATGAACCGAGTTGGAAGGATTACCACGATCCTGTGCATCCTAGTTTACGCTTCAACAGCGCTATCAGGTTATCTACTTTTTGGGAATGATACCGAGTCTGATATTCTGACTAATTTTGATAAGGATCTTGGAATTCGGTTTAGCTCAATCTTAAATTATATTGTCCGTGTCGGCTACATTCTCCATTTGATTCTTGTGTTCCCTGTTATTCATTTCTCGTTACGGCAAACGGTGGATGCCTTAGTGTTCGAGGGATCACCTCCCCTTGCAGAAAGTAGGAAGAGATCTCTGGGATTGACAGCGGTTCTGTTGGTTCTCATATATATCGGTTCTACCATGATTCCAAACATTTGGACAGCTTTTAAGTTCACCGGTGCAACGACGGCTGTTTCATTGGGTTTTATATTTCCAGCTCTTGTTGCATTAAGATTAAGTCATCAGGGTGGCTTGAGCAATGGAGAATGGATTTTATCATGGTTAATGTTGGTATTAGCTATATCAGTTAGCATAGTTGGAGTCATCGGCAATATTTATGGCCTCAAGAGTAAATCTTAGTGATACTTTGTTTTGGTTTGCTTTTTCATAGGAATCAGGTGATACTTTAGGTGATTTATTATTCATTCATCAACTCTGCTGCATATGTGACTCATGGCAGAAGATAAGCGATGAGACGATCCCTCGTTTTTATTTTTTGCCTCGATGATGAGCGTTAGGATATGAGATGATGCTTATAAAGCTTCAAAAGGCCTTGAATTTCGAGGAGTGATGACTGATTTATTCAGCATGAGAGGAATTTCGTGGCGGATTAGTTTGCTGTGGACATAGCTCCATATATAGTTTGTTGTTCTGTCAGTTTCTTTGTGCCAGTTTTGTTTCTCTTGGTCATTGATTTAACAAAAGAATGGTGTTGTAACTTTTAGAATAGATTCTTACAGCAACTGAACAGGCACATTTCCACATTTATTTTTATATTCCTGCAGGAAATTTTTGTTCAAGTTGGCTTCAGTCAACCAATTTTCTCTATAAGTGTGCTATGCAATACTATTTCCAAAAGTTCACATTCATCGAATGCTACAATATCTTATAATTTCACGATTCTCACAAATCACAATCAATCAATAAAGATGGAGAAGAAAATTAGAGAATAATTTTCATGCCAGGAAGAGGATCTTGTTCTCATGTTATAGGGAATAACCATTTTTTCAAGCAGTATTTAGCTTTTGACAAAACTAATCGCTCTCTTCTGCTCAAATTTATTATGGATTTTCTTAACCTCAGCCCTAAAGGCTGAGGATAAGCACCTTAATCTAGATTTGTTTTCTTGAAAAAATAAAAATATAAAGTTTTATCTCTCCTAAATACACTATTTTCTATAAAACTTAACTACTTTTGGACTCTTATCCTCAGCCCTAAGGGCTGAGGTTAAGCAAACCCATTTATTATCTAGTCCTTTATTATTTAATCATTTATTTATTAGTCGTTTTAAAAAGTCACATGTTTCTTACACGAGATCCTTAAATTCTTACATGTTAATGATGATACCTGAGTAACGCCTTTTAACCTGAATTCAATAGTTGTTCAACAGTTTCATGTTGGTAGTAGAAAGGGGAAAAAATTGATAAAAATTGGCAGAAATTTGACCATAAATTTGATCATTTGTGGATATCAGTGTCTTAGAAATTAGAATACTGTTATTGAATCATTTTATTTTCTGTTGTTGCATGTTGAGTTATGTCTGTTTCCTGCTTTCTCTTTTAGGAGTTCTGTCATACTTTTACATTAGTCAGTAACTCTACACCATCCAGAAAACGTGTAATAAATGTTGTCTGAGTATGATAGTTTTATGCATTAATTTCATTGAGGCATTATTATAAAAAAAAAAAAAATTTCATTGAGGCATTTTATCTAAGAGTTGAAATGCATGAAGAGCCAAACTGTCTTTTGCTCTCGATCAATTCTAAGTTCTTCAAACCTATATTTGAATACCAACATTCTATGGATCAAAACCATTACTGTATGTGATAAGCACTCTATGCTACTATTTGATCTTAATCTTCCTCAACATACCTTGACACTTAATTTGATGTTCATATATTTTTTTTTTTTGAGATATTTTTTGTACCAAGTTTTATTTTTTATTTTATTATTTTTTTTTGTACAAAATGAATTTCCTTTAAGAACTGAATGTTATGCTTAATATGTTTGACTTAAACAACTCTCATCAAGTGAAGAAGAATAAACCAAACACATTTTGAACTTGTCACGGCTAGACTTGAGAAGGACTAGAGCGGGCATTATGGGGCTCTTCATCCGTTCTAATTGTCAATACTATAATGAATGATTGCCCAGTCAAGTTATTGGTTCTAAAATTAATTATGAACATACACTAGTGTCTAGTTATTTCGTGATAATTTATAATACATGTTGATCATTAACTCTTGTTCTCCTTTAAAATTGGGCTTAGGATAGTGAAATTGGGCTTAGGATAGTGAAACAATACTCATTTAGTCAGAAGAGTTTTAAATTTTGGCCCCCATTTCGTATTTTTATGGACAAAATTGCCCTCAGCGGATTTTAAATTTCCGTGTGTCAAGAGACGGAAATTTTCCGTTCACACTGAGACGAAAATTTTCTGTTCACATTGATTCAAAAATTTTCCGTGAAGTATGAGACGGAAAACACATTCGTCTCCCATGAGATGGAAGAATAGTAAACAATGTCTTGCACCTATAAAGTACCTTGTAACATCTTTACCAGTTTTACTTCATAATATCTTATGTGATTGGAAGCAGTATGAAAATAAAAGGAATTGATATACCCCTTTTTTGTTTGTGGCTTTTTTGCACTTATCTTCTAGATAAAAATGCTTATGCCTTGTCAGTTTTGAGGCGGGTTGAGATGAAAATTGATGATGGAGATATTTCTGAAAACAGGTATGGGTATATGGATTGTTTTTGGAACTTAATATATCTTTGGCGGAAAAGTTTCATTAATACTAAGCCTTCTTTGGATTTCAGAGAAATTGGTATTGCAGAGCAAGTAGATTATCTACTCAAACAAGTTACTAGTGTAGATAATCTTTGCAACATGTATGAAGGCTGGACACCATGGATTTGAGGTTTATGAGACTTGAGAATCTTAAATTTAAGCTCCATTCTCGTATTATACAAGAATTGGGCATTGTAGGTTGTTGGGTTGGCCATGGTGAGGAAAAGGTCTTGTGGCCTGATATTATTTTCCTCGTGGTATATTAGAGATCCACCAACTTGATTTTTTGCATGTTCCATCAATCATGCCATAAGTCTTGAACTCTGCCATCACAATCACCCATGGCCATATTGCATTCCCGTTTAGCATATGCCATTCTTTTGATCTTGCATTTTCCAGGCAGAGTAATCATTTTAGGAAATTCTTCCGTCTCATGGGAGACGAAAAACACATTTTGTGTTTTCCGTCTCGTACCTCAAGGAAAATTTGAGTCAGTGTGAACGAAAAATTTTCATCTCTTGGAAGACAAAAATTTAAAACACACTGAAGACAATTTTGTCGATGAAAATACGAAATGAGGGCCAAAATTTCGACAATGGGGACCAAAATTTAATATTCTAGTTAGAAAGGTGTGGACAAGTGCTATTTTAGCTTTCTTGAGCCCAATTTACATAAGGGCAACGAAAAAGGGAAAAAAAAAGGTTTTCATTTTTGATCCATATGTTCGAATTTTTGGTCCCCATTTTACTTGACCCTTAAATTTTCAATGACAAAAGGATCTCGGCATTTTAATTCTTTCCCTCTTTGAGATGTCGAAACTCGAAAGGCTTTTCCGTTTCAAGTTTATTGAAAACAAAAAAATATATCCTTTTGTCAAGTGTGAGACGAAAATGTATATTTCATGTTTGAGACGGAAAGAGATAACATTTTCCACTTTAAGTACAGGAGAGAGATTAAATTGGTTGTGGTACAAAAAGTTATCAACTTTTGAATTTACTGGGTAACAGCAACACCGCCCCCTTACCACCTTGTTTGTTTCAAGAGAAAATGGGTAGAAAGAAAATGGGAAGAAAGATTTTGGAGAGAAAACTTCATTTTCCCCTGTTTGGTTTAGGAGAGAAAATGGAGAGAAGAGAAAAAAACACATGAGACCCACGAAAAAAGTTTTCTCTTCCCAAATGAAGAGATTTTGGAGAGAAAACTGTGATTGACATATAAAATTACTCATATGTTCTTCACTTGTCCATTGTACTTTATTTTAATAAAAAAACTATTTTTATAATATTTTGGATTCGAAAATTTTATTATGTAATAAAGAATTGAAGTAAAAAAAATCTTTGACCATATGAAATATAGATATATATGAAAAATAAAAAAAATATTATTTATATTTTTGAAAATAATGGTATAATTGTCTTTTGACAAATTTATTATTTTCTCTCTTCCCACTTTTTTCTCCAACCAAATAAAAGGAAAGAAAACTCAACTTTTCTCTCTTTTCAATTTCTTCACATTTTCTCTCATACCAAACAACCATAAAATCTACTCATTTTCTCTTCATAATCTCTCTTCCCTATTTCTTTCTTCTCATTTTCTCTCTTCCTATTTTCTCTCCGTTAACCAAACAAAGTCCATGAATTTTCTCTCCAGAGTTTTTATAAAAGAAAATTGGCTTCATAAATGGTCACTAAATCTCGGTGCTAAAAATGTTTGCTTAATATATCGTATTAACATGACGAAAAGGTATACTTTGCTTTTTTTTTTTAAAGAATATACCTTTTTATCTCACATTTGATGGAAGTGTATATTTTTTTTGCTTTTGATAAGGTTGATATGGAAAATTTTTTTGGCACCTCGAAGATGGAAAGCATTAAAACATCAATTTTTTTTTGTCATTAAAAATAATAAAATGGGAACAAAAAATTTGAACATGTAACTAAAAATCAAAACCCAAAAAAGATTATGCTTGTAATAAAGTTAAATAGCTAAATAGCTAATGTTAAGAAAATGAGTCAAAGGAAAAGACTGCATAAATGCATAAACACATGTCCAACAAAATTAGTCATTATAATTTGGTTTGTAATATTTAATAAAAATAATACTCCCTCCGGTCCTATATATAGGACATACTTAACCATATTCCTCGGACCAAGAAAAGTAATTAGTTTTATGAATTCTATGAGAATATGTTGTTTTACCTATCAACTTTTCTTGAAAAATTCACACTCATTAATGAACAACAAAAAACACATGCATTTAATAAAGGCAAAAAAGAGTAAAAGCATTAAATGATGCATAGAAAATACAAAATGTCTTATATATAGGACCAAAGATTGCTTCTAGAATATGTCCTATACATAGGACTGGATGGAGTAGTAAGATATATTTTGATTTCTGAACAACTTCTGCTGACTGCTATTCGAACATCGAAAACAAATCTGCTCCACTCTAGCCTAGTACTCTCTTTTATAAACGCACCGGTAACATGGTTTTAAGTTTTAACAACCCATTATTAGTATGTTGCAACAGTGATTTCATGATTTCAGAGAAGTTCTCGGGTATATATTCCGATTCGAATTATAAGCAATAAAAAACATACTTCTCTTGATTTAAAATATAAGCAAAATTAACTAACTTTATTAAATTTTGTTTCATACACAATGTCATTTTCCTAAAACATTTCTAGAAAAGTGTTATCTTATCTAATTTTTGTTTCATTCTCAATACTACTTTCCTAAAATACCTCTATTTTTATAATTTTGAGAAAATTAAATACTCCATCCGGTCCCTAATATAAGCACCATTTGACCAATTTAACTCCTTTTAAGAAAGTTAGTTAATATTGTTAGTGATATTGAAAATGTAAATATTTGGTACTATACTTTTTCAAAAGTACTCCTATAATTATTATTGGAAATCTAAAAAGTGTTGAGTAGATAGGGGTGTTTGTGGAAAAGAAGTAATTAATGCTATTGAAAATTGGAAATGGAGCTTATATTAAGGACCGAAAAAAAGTCTTCAAAATGTACTTATATATAGGACTAGAGGGAGTACAATCAACTAATCTCCTTAATAAGCGTAAAAATAGTCAGATTTGCTTATCATTCGAACATGAGGAATACTCCTTTTGTCTCTAATACTATTAAAAAAACATAAATTTGTCTTGGTCTCAAATAGTATAAGAAAGAGATTAATGAATATGTATTGATGCTATAAGAAAAAGTTAACTACTAATCTTTTAATCACAATACAAATTTTTAAAATATTCCTGGAAAATGGTTATCTCATTTAACTTTTGTTTTATTTTCAATATAATTTTTATGAAATAACCATTTTTTTTATTTTTTTTAAAATTAAATACATTCAACTAATTTTTTTATAAATATGAAAATAATTTTTTTCTATAATAAAAATCGGATGAAATAGATGATTTCTCACGCATCACGTTGGGTAACGGACTCACATGGTTCATATTTTAGAGTTGAGATGTTAGTCCAATGCTTACGATTTATTTAATGGCATGTTTGGTTTCACGTTGTAGAATCAATTCTAATTCTATAATCACGTTGGAATAGAAGTAACTATTACTTTTTCCATTTCAGAACATTAGACCTTTTAGCTTTTTTTTTCTTGTTTCAGAACATTAGGCCTTTTACATTTTCAATACACAAACATATTACTCCCTCCGTTTCACTTTAAGTGTCTTTTTGGACTTTTGCAAGTAGATTAAGAAAGTGTTGATTAGGATGATTATTGTAAGTTTTATGTGTATTTTATCAAAAATACCCCTATTTAATATTTTTATTTTGTCAATGCATCATTACTAGTATTACAAATTTCAAAACTAAAACAACATTAAATGTAAGGGTAAATAAGGAAAAACAGTATTAAATGTTGCCTAGATTTGGTAGAAAGACACTTATTTTGAAACAAAATTTTGATGTTAAAAAGACACTTAAAGTGAAACGGAGGGAGTATTTTTTCCAATTTTAACCTTTCATCCAATCATTTCATTCATTCCTCATTAATTTCACTTTTATCATCTCTCTCATCTCTAAACCACTATACATTAATTAATGAGCACACTTACTTATAAAAATTAAATACTACTACAAGTCTACAACTTTCAATAAAAATTTAATAGGGGCATTTTGGATAAATTATACATAACACTTACAATAATTAACACTTTCTTAATTTGTGTGTCCAAGTCTAAAAGGTCCAAAGTTCTGAAACGGAGGGAGTATTAGCTTTGACATTTTAAAATTGATTTTGGTTAACTCACCCAGAACCAAACATAATGATAATACTAGAATCGATTTTTTACTCAGATTCCAACGAAGTTCAATAAAAGCTATATATTGATTCAATATCACCAGTAATATAACGTTATTGATATAACAATTTTTTTAAAGCACTACTAGTAATATAATGTTGATATAACTTTTTTTTTTAATTAAAAAAAAATTGTTTAATCTCAATCTTAAACTGATCGAGGATAAGAAGTTAAAATATGAATAATAAAATTTTGAGAAAGTAAATCAATTACCTCTTAAAATTTGAAACTTATTTTTGCAATCCAAAAATTACATTTTATTTTCTTATCATCGGTTTTAATGACCGAGTTTTAAAAAAAAATCTTAAAATAATGGTCCAAATGAGTTGGTTTATTTTTATTTTATTATTTTATTTAAGTATATCATAAGTTAATACGAACAAGTGACTATGTAAGTATGTGAGTATTCTTTTAATCTGCCTAGGTAGAAGCTTCTTCTAAAAACAGAAATTTGTTAAAACAGATGACAATTTATAAAAGTTTGTGCAGATTTTTAAAATAAAGAAAAAGAAAGCTTGCACAATAATCAGAATAAATATAAGAGAGGTAAAATCGTCTATTTTAAAAACAATATGATTAAGTAAAGATGCATGTTTGGTTAGTTTTGTTTTAAACAATGATGGATTTGGCTTGCAAAGTTGACCCTTAACACTTTGCCAATACCCATTAAATTCAATAAACACACACCAACAATTACCTAATTACTATCATATAGTTAAATCATAACCACTTAAGCAGGGAGGCACGGAGTCACTGTCCATCAACAATTAATTAACACTTGTATTCTCATTTGCTGCTTGTTGGAAGTCCCACATCGTCTGTCTCATAATATATGACATGGTTTAAATACCTGTTGGGTTACTCCTCTCATTGCCAATTGGTTTTGAGATGGAATCTTAACATTGTATCAGAGCCACTGCTCACACGGTAAAAAGATACTGTGCAAATAGTTATATGTATATATATGTTTAATTTCTCATTATAGTATAGTTTATTGTTTTTTTTTTTTGAATGGGATAGCCTATTGTTAAACTGAGTAAACTTATTATTGTTATGATTGCTTGCAATTAGGTTGGATTGAAGCACATAATTTATAATTATATATTCTCAATTTGGTTGTTCCTTTATTTGAACCAAACATATAAAGCTAAACAATCAGTTGCTTTCATCAGCAGCAAGAGCCACATATATAAGTAACATGGAGTGTTGTTGAGATCTAAACCTTAATTAATTCATGCTTTTTTATTCTTGTTTGCATCAAAATCTCCAAATCCAAATTTAATAACTGGTAATTGTTCATTAAAAAAAAAAAAAACGTAGACCCGCGAGGCTATATGCTACTCATCAGAACGAAAGTGATTGTATTAAATGAGCCATGAGGCTATGCTATTCATGCCATGTGAATAAGTATTATTTGATTGTATATTGAATGTTGTTATATATAATAAGGTCTGAGGGTCTAATTGCAATCTGATTTAGTGTATGGTTACTTATGTGAGTATGTCTGATTAGTATTAGCCCACTAGATTAAAACTAAAATAAAATAAAAGGTGTGATCATTAACTGATGTACAATAACATAAATTAATTAAGTTCATTAGTGTGAGCAATAATCTTAATTATCATTTGATTTGCAAAGTAATAGTGTGACAGCAGATGAATGATGATGTGAATTATGAATTAAGTGAAAATGTGAATTAAGGTTTGTTTGAGAGTATCATTACTCTGACTAGAGCTAGGATTTAGCTACACTACAAAGGTGATATAATCATATCATATTATATATCATACAAATGGGAATAGTAGTATTGTGATATTTAATTTGAGCCCGTGAACTAGAATAAATCCAAATTGCGATTGGTTACAGCATGTTCTCAAAGGCAAAATTGGGACACGAAAACAACTCTTCGGAGACAATGGATAGTGTCTTCGAGCCATTTAATAAGTGTTGTCACAAGCTCTTCCAATTTAGAGAAAAAAGGTTACTTGTCATGGAGCTAACACAAGTTAAATATGGATTACTTTTTGTTCTGCCTTTCAACTTCGCTTTGAAAGCAGCATTAAACTTTGGAAGTTAATGAAATAGTATATGATTTTGACAAAAAAAAAAAAAATTCACATGCAGCCGACAATGATGCCGGAAAGTAAAATCGTTTGGGTGGTCCTACACTCCTACATATGGTAGATGTAGATCATTAGATCAATAACTTGCATTGCATGTGTAGGAATATGATATGGAATGCTATTGATACTTTTGACATCAAAGGTTCTATTTCTCTTGTTCTCGTTTCTTTTGCTGCCCCTTATATTATATAAGTAAGCAATTAATAAATCAATTTGGTTCCTATATTATTAACCAATTTAATCTATATGAAAGTTATATAATTTTATGTAGCAAGAGATCAAATTAATTGACAATATACAAAAGTAATGACTAAATTGATATTTTTACAAGGGTCTCGCTTATTAAGATTTTTAGGATTGGAAAAATATCACAAATCTCAATTCCTCTTCTTTCGCTAAAATAAAAAATTACACTTTTCAATAAATTTTTATTCTATTTAATTTCCTAAAAAAACATTTGTTAGCATTTTATTTTTATAATTTCAAAGATCAAATTAAGTGATGGTGTCAATTTAAAGATCATAGAATTAAATTGACATTTTGCTCAATTTAAGCCTCATTGAAAGTTGAGGAAATTATGGTATTGAATAAGTGCAATAAAAAGCAAAGCCCCATAATGGAGTGTGTAATATTTGGGACTAGTTTAATTTCACAACAAATAGCAGATTAATCATATTTAAGTCATAAAGTTTGCTAGCAAAAGAATAGAATGCCTTGCTTTAATTTCAGTTTAACCAAAGTCCCGATCAAAGCATAAATGCCATAATGTGAATACCTGAACGGATACATTGTCTGAAAGCTCTTATTTAACATTACTTTCCTTTCAACTACATTCACCAAACTACACGGCTCTCACGTTATCTATCCCTTGCCTTGATTGATGGCATTACGTTTTCCACAAGAAAATTCTGTGGTCTCACTCATTAAAGTTTGATTACACTCTGGTCTATTTTAGGAGGAAAGGTGAACATTTTATGGATTTGCAATTTACATATGCAGACTTGTCGAATAGAAAGTTGACTCAACTTATGTGAAAGTCAAACATAGAATTTATTAAATGGATAAAATTGTTAGGAGAGATTGTTATTCGTAATGAAAAGCTTTGTTAAGTTTCTAAAAGTAAAATTTACTTCATAATTTTTACATTTTGAAAAAAATTAATTTTCGGTTATCGGTACAGTAAATTTTGGTCAGATATACCTAAAAGATAATAATAAAGTAAAGACATAATTAAATATAGAATGATAATGTGATAGGATAAAAGACATGATTAACATAATTTATTTTTTAGTTTAAATGGTGTGTTCCTCCACCCTATCTAAGATACTAATGCCCTCATGTGACTTACCCCTCCACACAGTGGTAAGCAACGTCTTGGGACTCAGCTTAATTAGACATGATTAACATAATTAAATCGAGCTAACTAGATAGAATGTTGAAGCTGAAAATATAAAAGATAGAATTATAAGATATAAAAATAAAATGGCAGGATATAAGTCATAAGATAACATTGTGCACTATACCATACACCCTACAGAGGTCTCCCCTTAATAATTTATATTTAGTCAGTCTCGAGATTCAACAAATCTTCATTTCTTTTTTTGTTTTTTTCAACAGCATATAGCCACACCCATACCAAAGTTACTACTCTCAAACTCTCCACTTTCTTGATTTTCAGAGTCTCTCTTATATATAGATATATACTCTTAGACTTGACATTATTGAAGGTTCATTGATAATACACATTTCACATAGCATAGCAGGCAGCCATATGGATTGGTTTTCATGGCTTTCAAAAACTGGCCTAGAGCCATCAATAGTGTACGAGTATGGCCTTGTTTTTTCTCACAATGAGCTTGAACAAGAAGACATACTTTACTTCAACCATGAGTTCCTCCAAAGCATGGGAATCTCCATAGCAAAACACAGGCTAGAGATTCTCAAGCTAGCTAGAAAACACAAGGGAAAGCTCACAGACACATTGTCAAGGCTCATGGTTGCAATCAAGAGCACAAAGAAGAGTTTTGCTGACTACTTTCGGACGATGACGATTCGGCGCCAAGAATCGGCGGCGCTCGTTGTGATGCCATCATCAAGGGCTAGTGGTTTTGGCACGAGATGGAAGAGTGCTGTGATGATGAAGAAGAGGAACAAAAAGTTGATGGTGGCTAAGCAAGAGAGACTGTTTCTCACAAATAATAATGCAAGTGCTACTACTACACTTGTGCCCGGTCTTGATGCTTGTTGTTCTAGTCCTGTCATGTATCATTTCCAAAAGGATGAAAAGATTGATAGAGATGATGAAGGGTATTGGTCTGCTGCTGTTGAAGAGATCAAGTGGGATACCATGTTCCAAGATCTGAAGCCAAACTAAAATCTCTCATCGGTTTGTGAAATGTTTTCTATTTCCATTTGATTTCACGCTTTTTGTTAATGATAGCGAAAAATGCCACCTAGTTTTCATTTTGTCTCCTATTTTAGAAGATTCGTGTCTTTGAAAATTTGAAACTGAATGAAAACCATGTGACATTATTGCAATCAAGCATAAAATGGAAACAAACAACATTTTCATAAACCAAACTGACTCTTAGCTAACTCTATTCCTGGTTTTATATCAATTGACAAGAGGGCTTTTTTTTTTGGGTCTTCTACCAGAGAGATTTGAATTAGTTTCTTCTCAAAGGGTTTTCTTAGCACCTTTCCGTTTTATTACTATATGTTTGTATCCTTTAGCGTTGAAATGATAGGGGGAAATTTGCATCAGATTAGTGTCTTAGTTAGTTCATGTCCTATATTGAGGTAGATATTTAGCTCTGTTTGAAGAAGTACATAATTTGAAGCCTATATATTTGGCCTTGTTGAGTCAGCCTAATTTCAGTTTATGCATTGTACAATATCTAATGGTAATAGTAACATATCAACAAAGTACATTTCATACTATATCGCATTAATGTCTTTGAAATCAGAACGGTATGAGAGTTTGTTTTGCATTCAAAGTAAATTTTTAGTACAACTTCATAAGATCTTTTTTGGGATAAGACTTGTCACTTGATAAGTCATATGAACCACAAGTATTGAAATTAGAACGTCATCAGAATGAGAATTTGTTTTTCAACCAATGAGATCTTTAAAGCAGAACAAAAGAAGTTGGCTAGTTAATGCACCAGTGACTAATGAGGTAAGAGGGATGATGACAAATGCTTCAATAGACTTCTATGAGTAGTTTGGCCAGTTCAATTATTTGAAGTATTGATTACATCAAGTTCAAATTAAGTTTCATCTACCTATGGACATGCCAAAAATGTACCAAAATTTTAAGGTGAAATGAAATTGGGCTGCATACTAGGAGATACAATACAATATTTGTGCATTATTCCAATTTGCAGAAAATTCCCAGATAAAACAAACTAACAAAGGGAAATTATAAGTCAAAATGTTTGTGGAATGATGCAAAGCAGTACTAGTCATTTCTAATTATATATGCTGTTGTAGCAGAGGAGTGCCATCAAGAGCTGAAGCATATAGATTAATTATTATGATCATAATTATTTGTGCACTTGTCATCCAAAATCTTCCCAAGGAGGTGTTATCAAATTTGTCATGATGATAACCTCATCAATATATATATATATATATATATATATATATATATATATAAAAGAATAAAGTTCCTTCTCATATAAAGAAGTATCTTATTTATTTAAACCACTAAAAACATGACATATGCCTATTTTTATTTGTTTTTATTTTTTTTAATCTTCTACTATATTTTTTAGCCTCTTCATCCTTTCTATCTTCATCTTCTCCGATAAAAAAGAAAACAACAAAAGAATGTATCATAGGTTCGTCTTTGAGAAACAGGCAAAGAACACAAGGCAAAGAGTGAATATAATAAGGAATTGTTTTTGTGTCGATTATACTGTGATGATGGGTGCAAAAGGTTATTGAAGAAGATGAAGATAAAAAGGATGAAGAGGATGAAAGATATAGTAGAAGACTAAAAAAAATAAAAAAAAATAAAAATGGATATATGTCATGTTTTTAGTGGTTTAAGTAGATAAGTTACCTCCTTATATGAGGAGGAACTTAATTTTGAATGAAAAATTCATGAAAATTGTGTATTGTAGGCTTGGATGACACGAGTTTTTGACTCAAAATCAAAGAGTTGGTAGTCACTTTGGTCCTTGAAAGTTACATTACTCATCAATTTAGTCCCCAATAGATTAATATGGAACCCCATTGGTCTTTTTAGGGTCTTATTTGATGCCCATATGAATCTTTTGGGACCAAAATTTACACGTCATAATGTCATCTTGATCTTTGTGGGAATAAATTGATGCCAAAAATCATTTGGGAATTAGATTGATGACCAATGTATTTTTTGGAGACCAAAGTGACTATTAACTCAAATTAAAAATCATGGAAAATAGGGAAGAAGGTGTACTAGGGGCTTTGATAACACCGGTCTAAAAAAAAAACCTAAAAATTGTGTAGTAAAAGGCTTGGATGCCATGAATTTTCAACCAAAAATAAAAATAGGGAGGATAAAATACAAGATGCTTAATGAGATTTGTTTTTTACATAAAATGAAAAATTCATGAAAATTGCCTAAAAATACATATATTTGTTTTTATATATATTTGTTTTTTACATGGGGCTTTGATAACAAGAGTTTTACAGAAAAAAAGGAAAAACGTAAAAATTGTGTACTAAAGGCTCGGACATCATGAATTTTCAAACAAAAATAGAAAATAGGGATGATAAAATACAAGATGCTTGATGAGATTCATTTGTTACTCAAAATGAAAAATTCATGAAAACTGTGTATTATAAATTTAAGGCTTGGATGCCACGAGTTTCTAACCCAATATTAAAAATCATGGAAACAGGGAAAAATGTGTACAAGAGGCTTTGATAACGAGAGTTTTTTTTTTTTAAATGGAAAAACGTAAAATTTGTGCATAAAGGCTTGGATGCCATAAATTTTCAACCAAAAGTAAAAAATATATAGGGATGATAGAATACAAGATGCTTTACGAGATTCGTTTTTTACACAAAATGAATTCATGAAAATTGTGTTTTATAGGCTTGGATGCCACTACTTTTTGACCCAAAATTATAAATAATGGAAAATAGGTATGAAGGTGTATAAAGGGCTTTGATAACATGAGTTTTAGAGAAAAATGGGAAAAATTTAAAAATTGGGTACTAAAGGCTTGGATGCTGTTGATACCCAAAAAATAAGTGATCCATTAATAAGGCCCAAAATGAAAGGCCCAAATCCATCAAGGGACTAGAAATCGCCAAACAAACAAAAGTTGAGAGGAAGCACGTGACAAACACCTGCAATGCGAAGGCGCCCCCTCCACTGCACGCCTTCCTGAGGAAAAATACGAAACACTTTGCTGACACAGCCAGAAGAAAAGAGGGAAAATAACTAGCAACGTTGCGGGAGCCGCTGAGGCCCGAGAGGAGTGGCCACGGTTAAGAGAAGGCGCCAGAAATACCAAAGTTACGGGTAAACGCGTACCCAACCCAGAGCGTACACTTACGTCCAAACGAAATAACCAGCTGTTCGAAGGAATCTTTGCTTACTTCATGCAGCCCTTCCCAAGGCAAAGCCCAAGATGGAAAGACTTGCACCACTCTCCTTCTGCAGCCATTAAATGACAAAGCCAAGAAGAGAAAACAAACAAAAGGGACCTGATAAAGAAGGAATCTGCGGCTACAAAAGGGGAAAAGTGTCAGGAACCAAAGGGTAAAGCAAGAAGAATTAGTGACCAGTGGGCAAAAAGCACATTATAAAAGGAGGAAGAACAACGGCAACACAGGGAGAAAAAGAGGAAGGAAGAGACAAAAGAAAAGAAGCAACACACACACACAAAGAGGGAAGAGGGGATCACAAAAAAGGAGGTGATCAACTCAGAGAAATAACAAAGCGGCCAGAAGCACACGAAGCTCCCCGAAGGCCCAGAAATAAACTCGAGAGAAATATAAGTGAGGAGGGTGCACTAGAGGACGCACCCTTCCAGCCAACATCTCAGTAACAATGATACCCCGGAGGCGAACATAAGTTCTCTCCCCCTCGGCAACTCGAAGGGGAAACACAAGAGAAAGAGAAGAATACCTAAGAGCAAGGGAGACCCGAAGGCGAGCAGCGCAGTGCACCCCCTTCGTCTTCTGTAGGCCCATCTGAAGCAGCCGAATCAACTGAAGGAAGGCGATCAATCCAATCAACTCCTTGAAGCATCAAACACAGAGAAAATGCCGATCCCACTCCCCAAAATGCGGAGAGGGAACACCTGAAGAAATAACAGTGAGAAAGCGAACGAGAGAAGGGACGGGAGCCAAAAGCGCACAGTATAACAGTAGAAAACAACACTGATAGCGCTCATTCATTCAATGTTATCTGAAGTATTTACATACTTGTAATGGGCGTCCCCATAAAACCGGGCTAACCAAAGGTACATTCCCCCCTTTTTTGCTGTAGAAATAATATCGCATTTCCACTCTATTGGAGCCAAACTTCATTAAGTTTACGAACCCTCAGTAATCTCTTAATAATTATATCTTTTCAATAAAAAAGATCCGAAACAGATGCTATGAATTTTTAACCAAAAATAAAAATAGGGAGGATAAAATACAAGATGCTTAATGAGATTTTTTTTTTACAGAAAATGAAAAATTCATGAAAAATGTGTATTATAGGCTAGGATGCCACGAGTTATTGACCGAAAATTAAAAATCATGGATGTAATAACTGTCATTTTTCTTGTTTAACAAAATTATATTTCCATGATTTAGAGCATTATTTTATTCCCTTTGATGGAAATAAGTGAATTCGTTTGAATTTTGTGATTTAAGAAGAGTTTTGATTTTATGTTATTCTTTTATTTTTATGAAAGGAGTTCCTAAAATGTCAATTTGCTAGATTTCATTTTTTGGGATTTGAATCTACCAGTTGATTTTTATGAACGTTAGCAACGTGCTTTGGTTTATTTGTTCGTATAATTATTTATTTAATTATTTACTGATTTATTTGTTTAAGTTATTATGATTTCTAGAGGAATTATGTTTTCGTAGGAGGTTTAGATAAAATGAGGATGCAGTCAAGATAATTGATATAAAGGTATTGAGTTTTGTGTTATAAAAGTTTAGTTATTATAATTTGAGAGAAACTATTATTTTATGATTTAATTTATATAATATTGTTATAATGTTTTCCTCCATAATTTATTAAAACATGATTTTAATGCACCTCGCAAGAGTTAAATGAAATGATTACTAAAAAGTTTTACCAATGAAGGAAGGGTACGAAGGAGGCGAGCTTGGAAGCCAAAAATCCATAGTTTAGTTCCAGTTCCAGTTCCAGCGATGAGTAGTTCCAGCACCAACACCACCGCCATTCCACTTCCACCACCCTCACCCGACGAGGAATCATTCTCAACCTCAGTACTGAATTTCTCATCCGGAAACCCTAGAATCGAAGAAACCCGCGGCCTCATGCATCTCCTCCGCGACGATCCTTCTCCTTCTTCTCTTCCCGTTGGACGGAAACCACTGGTGTGTGTGGTTGGAGTGCCGAATCACATGACTTACGCCGACTTCTGCCAGTTCTGTGGTTCCTTTATTCACCACATCCTCGAGATGCGCATTGTTAGGTTCTTTCTTTCTTTCTTTCTTTCTTTCTATTTTTTAGTCTTCAATTCACAATTCACTAGTTTTGTCCTTTGAGGTTTTGGTTAATCACTCATCTTCCCGTTCATTACTTTGTTTTTAGAATGGATGGGAATGGGATGGAGGACCAATACAGTGTTTTAATGCGCTTTGATCACCAAGACTCCACTGACACCTTCTACAACCATTACAATGGCCGTCGCTTCTCCTCTCTCTCTCTGGAGGTGGAGGTTTGCCGTGTTTTTTTCACATTAGATGTGCAGTACACAGGCTCTATTGAACATGCACAGCCATCCAATGCTACTTCAACCGATCAGCCTACTTGTCCAGTCTGCCTTGGTATAATACTATATTACATTACATATCCCTTTTATTTTCATTGCCTAGTGCTAGTGCTATTCATACACCTTTTCTATATGTGTTATCTGCAGAGCGATTGGATCAAGACACCAGTGGAATTCTTACAACTATATGCAATCATTCTTTCCACTGTTCCTGTATTTCTAAATGGGCTGATTCTTCTTGTCCTGTAAGTCTCTCTCTCCATGCTCTATCTATACATACGTGCATAAGGATGTTATAGGGCATGCCTAAGGGTGAAGGCTTAACTGCACTGTTTGAGCTACTTTTGGGGTTGGGGATCTCTAAGTTAATACTTTGTTTTAAATTTTATAATCAACTTACTGCAGGATTTATTGATTGGTTTTACCCTTTGAAGCACGATACCCTGTTTTGGTGCTCTGCTCTGTCCGTGCTGAATACACAATGACAAGTGTCCAATTTCATTTTTTTTAAAAGGAAAAAACCCAATTACTGTTAGTGTTAGTGTTTATGTGCTACGTAGGTTTGACAGCGGGGGTTTATTATTGTATTTACGTATTAGTTAACTAAAGTCTTTACTAGTCTCCTAATTTTTATTCCAGGTATGCCGCTACTGCCAGCAGCAAGCCGAAAAATCTATATGTTTTGTTTGCCAAACCACTGAAAACCTTTGGATATGTGTTATTTGTGGTTTTGTTGGCTGCGGAAGGTGAGAGATTTTTTTTTTTGTCAATCCCTTATTTTATGACACTTGTATTTGGTCCCAGGCTCCCAGCCATATCTTCTGTAATTCCTGAGAAAATAATGATTCAGATATAAAGAAGGGCATGCCATAATACACTGGAAAGAGACGCAGCATTGCTATTCCCTGGAGGTGGAAACCCAACGCGTTTGGGATTACGTGGGAGACAACTATGTTCATAGACTTATTCAGTCCAAAACTGATGGGAAATTGGTTGAGCTGAACTCTCGTTGTGTGCATGCAGACAATGGGTGTGGAAGCTGCGGCTGTGAAGATAATGCCATGAGCGAGGCTATACTAAATAGTAAAGTTGATGCTGTAATGTTGCAAGATTAATTTAATATTTTTTCAATTCTTAGTTTTATGCATCTCTTACGACGAGTTTTAATTTTTCATGCATTAAAGATTAATATAATATCCTTTTTTCTTTAAACAGATTGTCAATGAGTACAATGAATTGCTTGCTAGTCAACTCGAAAGCCAAAAATTAGTAAGTGTGTTATATTTGTCATTTGCAGTGAATCTGACATGATTACCTCCTTTCTAGCTTAAGCATATTAATAATTTTAAACTTGTATTGATTAATCTTTTTCTCTTTCAATTGTAGTATTTCGAAACCTTATTACAGGAAGTAAAAGAAGAAACTGAACAGGAAATTTCCATAGCTGTTCAGAAGGCTCTCAGTCTCAAAAAGCCAAAGATTCAGGCCAAGATCGACAGAGTTAATAAAGAGAAGAAATTTCTAGATGATGTAAATTTTGATCCATGTTCAAGCATCAATCATACTGAATTCTTAATAATTTGACATACAACCATGCCATAGAGTTGTGTTGTCTCATTAATATATTGCGTGGATAGGAAATCCTTTTGTGTAAGCTTATATTTGTCTTTGTGTGTGCAGCTTAATGAAAACCTTGTGAAAAATGAAGAGATTTGGAAAACAAAGTTGCTTGAGATCGAAGAGAAGTATGCTTTTATCCTTTATTTATTTCTTATGTGTTTCTAACATGATAGTTAGTATGTATTATGAACTATGAAGATACCTTATGCCAAACAATATGTCCATAGTTGCTGCTTTAATGTGTGCTAGGCATTTTCTTTACTCTGTAATTTTGATACTGTGAGTTGAATTCCATTTTCTTGAACTCGTGGTTATCAAATTCGGTCTTTGATTTATGAACTAATGGTTGGTGGCCTTTTTTTTCAGGGAGAAAAAAACTTCAAGACTGGCGGACGATAAAATAAGGAATCTGGAAGAGCAGGTGAAATATATCATTTATCTTATTTCTCTTTCTTTTTTCAGATTTCGGTTGTTGTCAGAGTGGTGGAAGTTAGATTCTGGTGTAGTAGAATTTCATTCGCATGCATCAAAATAATTGAACTACAATTTTGATACATTATACTGTGCAGCTTAGAGATCTAATGGCTTGTCTCGAGGGTGATAAGAAGATAGTTGAAGAGCTGCCTGTAACAAATGAAATCAAAGATGGGAGTGTTTTTGACATACCAATAGAATCCTCATCAACTAGTGCTGCTGAACCAGAAAGAAAAGCTTAAAAGAAGAATGATTTTATTTTCCTATTGTGGATTGCATTGCTCAGTTTGAATGACTTGCACCATTTTTTGGGTACATGATTAGCACCATTTTACGCTCACAAGTTTATACGAACCGCACAGCCCAGCACAGGAGGAGGATCATTAGTTGAGGTTTTGTTTTTTTAAAAACTACCATGTAGAATCTATTTGTTCAGGTTGTAAATAGAAATATTTCCAAGTATTTTTAGTTTTTTACTCGTGCCTTAAGTTTGATGTCCAGATAAACAAAAAATTGAATACAGTTCCTTAAGAATGGGAACTAGTGCGTTAATTTTTTTGTCAAAAAAAAAATTAGTTTAGGGGACAGGGAAGCTGGAATGAAATGCAGTTCTTAACGTGAGTGAGATTACAATATCACTTGATCACAGGTTCAAAATTGATTAATGGCATTTGGTTTCTTTTTGTTGAGAGTCTTCATCTGTTAGTGTCTACTCCACTGAATCATTGATCTACTTCTAGGTCAAACCCAAACTCGACCGAAAAAACAAAAACTTGACGGACATAGTATAGCTTATACCATGTCTGTTGGATCAGTGTATCCTAACCCATATTGTCTTATTCGATACATATATAACTTGCCTTCCCATACAATTTTTCATGTTCGAGTTGTGCATGAAAAAAGGCATTAAGAAAGTTTTACCACTTTAAACGACTCTTAATTTTGTGTTGGATTACATGAAACCTTACAAAATACTCCCCGTTCCTTATTATTTTTTTTAAAGTAAAAAAAAATTTGTTTTTGGTCGTTAGAGCATTTAATAAATTCTAGCACTTAGTTCCCAAAAAAAGATAGTTAAGAAATACTAAAAGAATACAACCTAGTGCCCTTAAAAAAATACTATTGCTAACTTAGTGCTCTTTAAGAAAAGCTTCATAAATTCTCATGGATTTCTAAAAATTTAAAGGATTTCTTAAGTATTTTTTTAGTGAACTAAGTATTTCTTCCAACTAAGAGCACTTAGGAAATTCTAGTACTAACTTCAAGACCCAAATAATAAAAAATATCATATAGTAGAACATTATACTCCCTCCGGTCCTTAATATAAGAGGTATTCTAGAAAGTTTCCTTGGTCCTAATTATAAGAGGTTTTATATTTCCTATGCATCATTGATTGCTTTTTCTCTTTTTTGCCCTTATTAAATGCTTTGACTATTTATGTGTTTTTTGTTATTCATTAATGAGAGTGAATTTTCCAAGAAAAGTTGAGAGGGTAAAATTGTAATGTTACAATATATTCTCATAGAATTCATAAAAATAACTACTTTCCTTGGTCCGGGCAATACGGTTAAGTACCTCTTATATTAAGGACCGGAGGGAGTACTGTATGTGAGGCAATCAAATAATGAAATTCTGGTGGCCGGGATGCCATTTCCAAAGTGGCCTGGTCTGGTGACGTTCCCATAATGGGCATACAAATTAAAATAGCAAGTGAACATGTCTCCTCCCCTCAGACACGGACTAATATTACTTTTCATATTCATCATTTGTCCATGCATTGCATTTGCCTTGGCTTCTTGCTTCCTTATTTTATAAATATATTGCATTTCAAATCATATTTCACAATGCGTAATCCGGAATAATCCTACACGACATGATGATACTATATATATTTATACTATTATCTTCGAACATATATATGATGACTTTTCATACACATACACTCCATGCATGATTGTGATATGCATCCGAATTATTTTACCATTTATTATTGCTATGCTAAAATTACAAGAATGCCTTTTTCGTCTGTGATTTGAAGACTTCGTAATAAGCTGTGGTTTGAGTTTTTTAAGAAAAATTCTATGATAGTTTTTATTGTTAAAATCTTTATTTTAATCATTAGTAATTGTTTTAACATTAAGACTTAATTCGAGCTATACATGTAATATTAAGAGTTTGAATCTTTTAAAAATAAATAAATAAATTCAGATACCCTATACCGATCTCATTTAATAGCATGATTAATTTAGTTTCGAGTTCAATGATCCTTTGTTGACAAGCAATAAGTAGTTGGTACTTTGTACTACATGTACTGACCTTGACATGAAGAGAGCCTCCCTTCGTTCCGAATTTAATTAATTTGTTTGAATAAAAAAATATATTTATTTTATATCTAAAGGTGTGTGCTATTTCTCGTATGTATTCCATTCCATGATACTTTTGGCAATCTTTGCAATTCATTATTGCAGCTGCATCGGCCATCATATGATGCAACATAGTTTAACATACATCTTCATTCGTTTTCTCTTTCATTACAATTCATAACCATAAAAATTATGTTTTGATCCTTATTATAAATCACAACCTTTAATTAAATCACAAAAATCAATAAAGATTTTCTTGAAAATATAATATTCTAAAAGCTGATATATATTTAATCAAACTCTAAATCAAGTGAAGCGATAGATTACTCATATATATTTCAAAACTAATAATAATAATTAATCACAAATTAAATTCTACTCGTGCTTACTAATAATATAAAATGAAAGATTAATATTCACGAAAAGTTGACCAAAGAATACAAATTAAATGCCAAGAATAGAAAGCTCCCCCAGTAATAGATCGAGTGTTCTTTTAAACAAAACACATACACACCAGCTAGTACTATAAACTTAGCTTGAGGAAACCCTATCTAGAACAAATTAAAAAAATTTACTAGTCTTGTGCAGTGGACATGATCGAAAGCCGAGATAATCGAGGCTGAAACGTGTCACATCGGCGCGGCAGCTTAAGCGACGAAGGCCTAATAGGATTCTTCAAAATCTGACTTTCCACTCCTATCCTTGCCAGTGAGTTATTCATCGCCAGTTTTCTCAGGTTCAATTTAGTGCTGTTAATCTTTGAACCTGAGAAAATTGACGATGACGATGAAGAAGAAGAAGAATGAAACGATGATGATGATGTCGTTTCATTCATCTTTATCTTCTTCTTCTTCTCCAAAGATGATGATGATGAGGATGAAGAAGATGACAATGATGATGGCGTTTCATTATGATTCTTGTTTTTGTGCTCCAAAGAGTGCAACGATGACATCATCTCATTCTTTTTCTTCTTCTCTTCCTCCAAGAGGCGCTTGTGGTAGGCGCAGCGGAAGGAGCCTGGGTGCGTCGTAGGGGAACACATGCAACTACTAGTACTCCTCTTCTGAGTAGAGGATGACGTCACTGCTGCAGCAGTGTTGTTCTTGTAATTGTTGTTTATGTGATTCTTGTTTCTGTTATCGACGACGAGGGAGAATCTGACGGATGAAGTCGGTGGCGGTGATGGGGACGGAGATGAACGGTGGTAAGAGCGGGTCTTGGTGTTGGTGGTGGTGAGAGAGAAGTTTGCGAACGGTGACGATGAATACGACACCGTTTCGTTTCTTGAAGAAGCCATCGCCATTGCGATTGCGATGATTTTAGAGAGAGAGAGTGAGAAATTCGTTAGTTATTCAGTTGCGTAAAGTGACAAAACGTCGAGAGAGGTTTATATAAAGGAAGAAAGAGGCGGTAATAAGAAGGGTAAGAAGGTAATTTTGATGGATATGAGATTCCTTAGAGCCTACAGGCTATAGATATCACGTATTAAGATTAAGATTTATTTTTTGATCGGTAAGATTAAGATTAAGATTTTTTATTTTTTATTTTTTAAATTTTCTGTTTATGTACGTATACGAGTAGCAGTATTTGTTATTATCCAATGCTGAAGCTGCGTTGACAATGAAATGTAGACTTCTGTTTTGTTCACTTATCTAGTGAAATAATATTTTTTAGAAACCAAATTAAAATAAATAATTATTTTGCTAAAGTTGTCAATTAGTAGTGATTTCTATAATTTCATCTCATTTAGAATTTAATATATAGGAGTACACGTATGGTTGATCATGAATCAAAGTGAATTACTCACTGCTGAAATAAACTTTGACTACAAGGCTAGAGGATGAGGGGCTACATACTTTGAATGATGATATATTATTCAACGTTAGTTGTTATGTTTTCCTCACCTTGATTTTTAAATTTTAGAGATATATTTTGGGGAAAAAATATATACCTCCGTTAATATCTTTCACACCTTTCAATTTTAGTATGTAGGAGTACAAAAATAATTGAAAATAAAACTAACACCATGATAACTAACTAAACAAGTAAATTGTAGAAAATGATAGAATTGTAGATAAGTATTGATAAACGAACCAAAAAATTAGTAAATTGTAGATAATGAACTAAGTAAAACTAGACGGGTATATTATTTAATTGGAGATATAATTTTTTTTATTATCTACAATTCATTATATAGGAAGAGATATAATTTACTTATCTACAATTTATTTGTTTAGTTAGTTATTAAGGTGTTAGTTTTATTTTCATTATTTAAGTATTGATAAATTAAACCAAAAAAGTAAATTGTAGATAATAATGAATTAAGTAAAGCTAGACGGATAAAATATTCAATTGGATATATATATATATATATATATATATATATATATATATATATATACACACATATAGAGTTTAAGTTTTTACACTGTCGATGCATAATCCGTCATTAATATGCATTACTGTTACTTATAAGTCAATCATAACTAACCAATCAACGGTGATAGTATGTTGAAAGTGTAAAAAATCTTTATACTATATATCAGTACATACATTATTTTCTCATATATATATATATATATATATATATATATATTATTAGAATCTTCGTATTACATTATTAATTATTCTCGAGGCAAATCTTCGTTTGGATTTTAAGGCCACTCCTTTGTGCAATTGTTTTCATCCTTAACATACAAATTGTCGCAAACTCGCAATGGTTGCGTAAAAACTTACAAGTTGAGGCACTATGTACATTTTATTAGAATAATTATAATAGTTATGCACTGATTAAGGTGGGATTAGCGCATTCGGTGATTGAAGCTATCACTGCTTAAGGAAAAAGTTAGGGATTCAATTTTTGGTTTTTGGGAAATGTCGTGTCGATAATGTCATTCTAAAAAGTCAGGCAGGTAGTTTTCTACATCAAAAAAATTAATCACTCTTTTTTTTTTTAAATAATAAACGGGGCCAAGGCCCAAACAAACAGCAACAATTACACAATCATCCTAGGGATATTGATCCCCTAGACATCCTCACAAACCAAGGGAAAAACAATCGGGAGAGGGGAATCAAAGAAAGAACAAACAAAATCATTATTATGTCCTAGATTAGCCAAAGCATCGACACAACGGTTAGCTTCCCTGTAAATATGACTAAGTTGGACGACCCAATCTCTATCAAGAAGACTCTGGATTTCACGAACCAAAACGGCACGATGATGAGTGGTAGCGCATCCATTCTGGACAAGAAAGATAGCAGTTTTGGAATGCATTTCAACCATAATGCGATCAACCCCTAAGGCTTCAGCCATACGAAGACCCCAAAGAAGACCCCAAAGTTCAGCTTTGACCGAAGATGTAACACCAAGATTACAATAAAATCCCTTAAGACATTTGCCCGTCTCATCACGGAGGATTCCGCCACAAGCTGCATTCAGAGAAGCTCAACGAACGGATCCATCCACATTTAATTTAAACTAATTAACCGGCGGCGCTTCCCAACCCGCCAGAATTTCATGCTTCAAATAAGAGGAGTTTTTCTCGCGATCAAGCGCTTTGCTCACCACCGTAGTATAACCCATAGCATGATGGAATAGTGAAAAAACCATCTCACTACGGCCTTCGAAGATCCTTAAATTCCTATTGCGCCAGAGAAACCAAATAGCAACGCCAAAAAGGTAGCCCACGGCTTATCCATCAGAAACACAAACTTTTCATCAAGATTAGCAAGAAACCAATCACCCAAGGTCATGGAAAAAAATGAATCACAACAACTATTGTGGATAGTTTGCTTCCAAAAATCAATGCTCCTACCGCAATCTCTCAAGATATGAAGGATAGTTTCTGAACCACTATTGCATTCTGTACATGTATCGGTAGTAGTCATACCTCTTCTCAGCCGTTTAGCATTAGTTAGCAGCTTTCCATGACCAATTTTCCAAAGGAGAGTGCGGATACACTGAGGACCAGTCCAAGACCAAATTCTATCAAAAGTATTTTGGTTTGTCAACACCTGGTTGCCTTTTGTGATGTGATTAATTCTATCAAAATTAATCACTCTCCTTGCATAAATAAATACCTTAAAAAACAAGTAAAAGAAATTATGCATTGAATTGTTGATCACCACCCGTTTTCTCTTACGTATAAACTACTACATTTTCAATATAAATCTTGAAATAAAAATTGCACTGAATATTTGAAGCACGATAGTGGTAATCACTTGTAAATTATGCTATCGGCCAAAAACAAGATCTACATCAATAGTTTATTTCACAATATCAATAATAAGATATTATGTAAATAGTAGCAAACAAGATCCAACATAATTGATTTACACATGACTTTTTTAAGTATTAAATTAGAAATTTGATCATTATTGTTAATAAAAAAAACTTTGTTAATAAGAGATAATCCGTATGCCAAAAATATTAGTAATATTTTGAAGAAATTGCATCAAAGTAAGGGAAATTCTATACATATGTAACCTGGTTTTTGCTAATTGCATCCGGTTATATACGTGAAATTTCAAAAATATTTTTTTTTATAATTCAAATAATATATAATTAATTAACGTCTAAAATATTTAAAAATTTAAGAATTAAATTATGATTTTAGTTAAATATATTCATTTAACTTTATCATTTTATTATTACTATAATGAAAATTGTTTAATTTTTATATCAGAGTAGGTTTAGGAATGAGAGCTGGACGGATATTTGCAATTCTAGGACCGTCTTATCCCATATTATTAAAGTGATGTTTGGATTTTAGTTTTTCCAATCCAATCAAAACAAGTTTTACCTACGAAAATTGCATTGGATTCGAGCGGACAGCCACGTGTGTAGGTTTAATTACCATGCTTAATATAACCAGTTTCGAATAAATCAATTATTTACTGTAACGATAAATGAAAATACTTCAGTTTTAAAAACATAAAAGTTATATGTTGGAGTTTTGCAAATAGAAAAATTATATATTAGGAGAATTCCGCCTCGTATAAGTCTTCCCGAGTTCAATATATAAAGAAAGGCAGTGATTTACAATGGCAGTGACAGAAAGCAGTATTTTTACAAACATTGGGCGGTCGAACGGCCCATCGTTTGTTTCTAACTTTTTACAATGTTGTGGGCAGCTTTCTTCCTTAACAACACACAATTTTTTACTTATTTGGTCTTATCCTGATTTTTCTCATGGACATGATTATGATTAGTTATGATACTCTAACCTTTTATTATATATATATATATATATATATATATATATATATATATATATATATATATATATGGGAAAGCTAACATCCTCCAATGTGGGGAGGATTTTAGCAATGTCCACCTTAATATTTGAATAAAATTACCCTTCATCTTTTAACTTGGATAGGTTAATTTTTAAGGGTATTTCTGTAATTTGGGTTTAGGGTTTAGGGAGAGTTTAGGGTTTAGGGTATAGGGTCTTAGGGCTTAGTGGTGGTCTTTGGTGGTCAACGGCGTCGGCCAACGGTGGTCAACGTCGGCCAACGGTGGTCAACGCCGGTCAACGCCGGCGGCTGTGGTCAACGGCGGCGGTCAACGTCGGCGGCGATGGTCAACGGCGGTCAATGGTGGTCAACGGATGGTGGGGGATGATTTTTTTTTTTAAATTAATTAATAATCTAATTACATAAACACCCTTAAAAAAATAAGTTACTCGTGTTATAAAAGGAAGGATAATTTTGTCCAAATATTTTGGTGGACATTGCTAAAATCCTCCAACATAGGTGGATGTTAGCAGCCCCATATATATATATATATATATATATATATATATATATATATATATAAGGATTTCCCAAAAAGATAGGAAAGATAGTGGATTTCCTGAAATTTAAGTCGGATATTTTTATTTGATGTCCCATAAACACTGAATTGTGGGGACAAGATTTTCTAATATCGTGTATAATATTTACCCAGCCAAAATTCATTACAATAATAAGTAAACTAACAAACTACATTAAGTTTTTAAATCTTTTATTGTCATTTTTCTATTTAATGTATTTTAATTTTATTATTTTGAGAGCAAATAATACCTATTATATAACTTTTTTCTTTCATTGTTCTAGTGAAAAACATTCACAACATAACAAAGTTAGTCCGCCGTCCTTCCGACAAAAGTTTTCTTCATACGCAATATTAAAATTTGAACAATTGCTTAATGAAAACAATTATATAATATAAGTTAGGCTTAATTATGTCATAAGTCTCTGAAGTTTGGGGTACTTTTGACAAATTCCTTGTTTTTATTTTTTCAATGTTCGACTCCCTAAAGTTACTTCTGGGTTTGTCATATACCCCTACTACCAATTCTAACCAATTTTGCTGACATGTAACATCGAATTCCTGGTCAGACGCAGGAGGTTAGACACGTGGTGACCCGTGTGCGAAGATTCATTTTTTCTTTAAATTAAAAAACTAAAAAACTTAATATTTTTATATTTTTAGTTAAATAGAAAAAGAAAAAAAAAGGATTGAAAATAGAGGTTGTTTTCGCCCATGTGACATCACCTGACACCACATGACCAACCTCCTGCGTCTGATCAAGATTCCAATGTTACATGTTAGCAAAATAGGTCAGAATTGATAGGAGGAGTATATGACAAGCACATAAGTAACTTCGGGGAGTCAGACATTGAAAAAATAAGAATAAGGGTATTTGACAAAAGTACCCCAAACTTCAGGGACTTATGACATAATTAAGCTTATAACTTAATAGTAATAATAGGCTTAATTATGTCACATGTCCCTGAAGTTTGGGGTACTTTTGTCAGATACCCTTATACTTTTTTTTCAATGTCTGACTTCCCGAAGTTACTTCTGGGTTTGTCATATACCCCTACTATTGATTTTGGGCAATTTTGATGACATGTAACATCAGAATTTTAGTCAAACAGAGGAGGTTGGTCACGTGGTGCCTGTGATGTCACATGGTCGAAGAAGACCTCTCTTCAATTCTTTTTTTTCTTTTTTTTTATTTAATTAAAAACATAAAAATATTAAGTTTTTTATTTTTTTTAAATTTAAAAAAAAAAAAGATCTTCGCCACAGCCCAAAGGGCACCAGGTTCTTAACCTCCTGCGTCTGATCAGCATTGCGATGTTACATGTCAGCAAAATTGGTCAGAATCGGTAGTAGGGGTATATAACAAACTCAGAATTAACTTCGGGAAGTCAAACATTGAAAAAAAATATAAGGGTATATGACAAAAGTACCTCAAACTACAAATACTTGTGATATAATTAAGTATAAATAATATAGGATATGTTATTAATCTTCCTCTAAAGAAAATGACACTCCATTCTGTGGATTGTTTAGCCTGTTTTCTTTCTACCATTTATTTTTCACTTGATGTGTGTTGGCCTGCAATTCCTTTTAATCGGCCATCACTGCCACGCGTTATATTTCGTATTTTCGTTCCTTGTTGTGATCGAGTTAATTTATTAATAATTAAAAATTAATTCATTGTCAGCTAAAGTTGTTAATCTCTATGATGAGTTAAATTATTTTCACACTTCCAACCAAAATAGAAATAGAAAAAAGATAGCTTTGTGTATGCGGCAAATCTAGAATAAAAAAAATATAAAATAAAGAACTATTAAATAGAATTAATGATAGGAAGCAATAAGCTTGCCTATCAAGAACACTAAAGAATTATGCCTACAAAATAAAGAATAACAAATTGATACTAAAAAAATTCATTCATTTTCTATTGATCTAGAAATAAAGGCTACAACCTTTTATAATGAAAAGTAAATCCTAAGGATAATTAAAACCGTACAAGTGGCACAATCTTAAAAGACTTGAACATTCTAGAGTAACAACAACAACAACAATAATAATAAGACTTACTTAATTATTAAACTAAATATTTATCCTATTCTTTTTCTCCATATGGACCAAATAACCCATTTAACCATTACTTGACCCAACTTCCAATCAATTAAAGAATGCAAACATAAAGTAATATAAATAAATAAAACATGAGTAAAAACAAGCACTGTGAATTATTGATGTAGTGTCATTTAGGAAAGATATTTTCTTTTCAGTATTTGTTTAATCTATCACTCTTAATTTACTAAAACAAAAACTCATTATATATTAATCAATTACATGAGAGAGAAACTTTTTACACTGACATTACATATTCCATTATTAGCTCTAAAATCATTCATTGATTTCTTCACTTAAAAGTTAAATTTAGAGATGGTTTTGAATACCTATATCCATTCCCACATTTGAGTGGCAACAATATAATGCTATATTCTTTGTGTTGGGTATCTATATACTCATACTCGCACCCATTATGTGTAATTTTAACGTAACAAATTCAAAGATTGTTTATATAATAAATCCTACAATGAGTTATAGACTTTTCTTACAGGGTTTGTATACTATACATACTATACTAACTAAGACCCTTTCTTAAAACGGGCAAGAGTACTCATGTTACCACCATTTTATAAACTATTTTGTTTATAATGAAGTTATATATAAAATGTAAACAATGGAATAGTGTTAGTGTGTTACAATTGCAAGCAATCTCCCACGATGTGACGTTGGTCAAAGAGAAACAGGATGTGTTGTTTCTAGATTGGAGATTAAAATATGGAGACAATGCTGTCTCTAATTTGAATAAATTGATACATACGATTTTGAGTGCCACTGTGGTGTTGTATTCGTTGTGACCAATCAATGATGGCTATTGGGTTATCACTTTTTTTTTTTTTTTAAATTGAATGAAGATTAGATAGCTCATATTTTGATCTTAGCGAATTTCAAAATCAAAACTCAACTTGAAATTCAAGTTGTCTTATTTTCATCTTTTTTGGGGTGTGTGACTATCTTTCTTAAATCACTCCTGCTCATTTGATGAGTAAGTTCTCTCCCAATTATAATTATAGGCAAATTCTATTGGTCTCTTCCAATTACAGACCATTTCAATTGCTATTCATTAAATCTGAATCAATTTGTCATCCTTTGCTAAACTTTTAAAATGTATGACCACAGCATACCGCTATTTGAATTATGAATAGAAATTTTATGTGATTTAATGATGGATATGATACCCTATTAGGAGTATAAATTATCAAACAACCATTGAAAAGTAATCAAAAGCCAATAAAATATGACATGGCACATTACCCTGAATTAATAAGATACCATGAAAAATTGGATACATAAGAATTAGCGTTATACACAAGGCTTGAGCAATCTAATTTTACTCAAATATACAAAATATATCAAGCATGGTAAGAAAAAATGGATTTAGATATTTAAAAAAACCACCATTCATCAACGGATTTAAAGTCAGAGCTTATGTTCATAACTAGGACAAAAAACTGCTCCACCAATTAGAAGCATTGGCAAGTTCAAGGCAAAAAATAAATAAGTAAATAAAAAGGTTTTGCATGTAATGGCAAGAAAGAATAAATAATCATGTGGTCAAGCAATCCTCCCAAGTGCCATACTTAGAGCTGAAGCTGCCTCCACCACTCTGTTGCGCATGCTCGCAAATAACTGCTCGAGCACAAATATCCCAAGTCCTTGCTATATCCCCAAGGGACATTGGTTGCGATAAGCCTCGCAATGAGATGCTAAACCTTGACCTTGCCTTCACCGAAAGATCTTCATTCTCCTTGCTGTCGGAAATATCCCATACCATTTTTTTTTATAATCAGAATCAGAAAACAACTCATCAAATATAAGAGATTAAAATGACAAATAGGTCGTCCAAAGATACAAATGTTGGCAACTTGAAAGTCTAAAAATGACACCACATTGGTAATTTTAAGAACTTATTTGGTGACACAGTTGGTGACACTTGTATCTTTGGAGGGCTAATTTGACGTTTTGCTATACAATAAACTAGAGAGATGGGGAAAAGTGAGACATGCATAGTGTTGAAAACCTCTGTTTGGAAGGGGGTGTAAACAAACATGTCAGAAGACAACTAGGATTTACATACGACAGCTGTTAATAAAGTAGCAACTTTGTACATCAATAAAAGCAAACATATGTTTCATGCATGAAAAACAATCAAATTGGAGTCAACTCATAATCAATGGAAGTCGTGAAAGATGTGAATATTAGATTTCTCCTTTATGTTGATAAAAGTAAGCTAAGAAACCATGTGCCTTCAGAATTCATGGTTTACTGAGTATTATGTAAAACAAAAACAACACAAGAGATGCCAGAGTGCTCAGTCTCTCACCTGGATTCAACCGGAAATTTATCTAGGAATATGGGGGAACAATCAGGATAATTTGTAGGAACAAGAACGCGCAAGGGCTGAATTGGTGACTGCACAGTAGAAAAACAAAAATAAAGATGAAGTTAAATTATTTAAAAAAATAAATAAATACTTAGCATGTTTGTGAGCATACCATCTGTGCTGAACCATATTGGGATTTTAAGCTTGGACTGAGAGCCACAGCAGTGTATGAACATTTGACAACAGTCCCTTCTGCCCCTTCAGCAGCAGCAACTGCTGCAGTTGGATCAACATCTTCATTACTTATATCCACTACTGTGTCAATAAGCCGCTGATTAACCTCCTTAATTTCTTCCAAAAGGGCATGATTAGCCTGCCAAGTAAGTCATATAAATTTATTATCAGCAATCAAAGACCAATTGGTCTTGAAGTAAAGGTACCAAAATCTCTAACATTGTTCATTAATTCCATAGGTGGAAATCACTAGTGCATTTTTATATGTAACTTCTATAGGATATATCAAAATAAGAAAAAGAAATTGAGCACTGAACAACAAAAAAAATCAAAACAGAGAAACACAAGAATCTTTGTAATTATTGAGTAAGCATATTTTGATTGCATTTGTTCTTAAATCCAGGATCTGTGTGTAGTGTGCAAGACCCAAAAAATAAACAAAAACCTAGTTCGCAAAGCTTGAATATGTAGATAGAATCATGGAAGGTAAACCACTAAGCTAAATGAGGATATGGCATATTGTTTGAACAGTATAATTTGTGAACTTATATAAGCACATTTTTTTGAAAAAAGATAAAAAGTTTGTGCCCCACTATGTCCAACGTACATCAGTCTCTGCAAACAAAAACAAAAAAAGGCATTTACAGTGCAATTATAAAACAGAATGTGAGTTAAGAAGAACATAATTTACTACCTCTGTCCTCAGCTTCTTCATAAAAGACGCTGCAGTCAACTCTGAATCAGAGGCCTCTAAAGCAGGTGACAACTTGATACTATCATTCACGCTACCAGTAGAAGATACAACATTCAAGGGCGTAGCACTGTTGTAGCGTTTCATTTTCCTGGTTCCATTGGCACCATCTTGGGTGATGAAGTTTCTAGCCTGAAGACGACAATTAGTCATGGCAACCAAATCTTCGCCAACTGCAGTTCTGGATCCATTACCCGGAGCTGATCCTGCTATCCTGTCGTTCATGGTGACAACTGCTCCAATATCATTGACAGCAGCACTTAATGCTTTAGATGACAGAGATTTCACCTGGAATCAGGATTAGGACATAAATTTCTCATCTATAACACCAAATTTAAAGTAGCACAAAAAATTATCGAAGCCTTTGGGTAACTTATTTGTCATTTCCATAAAAAATAGCCAAAGCAACTGATAGACTAACCGCTTTAATTAGGCGCTCAATTGGCTGCTCAGTAACACATGACTTTCCCGCAGTGGCTGCTAAAGCATTACCATGAGCACCGTCTGGACCGCTGAACTCTGCCAGTAAAGGAGAAGCTGATATCCCAGGAGTTCCAATGGCAAGGGATTGACCAGGAGCTGCTGCACCCCCTGTCGGTTGGTGTCCCATACTTACAGCATTTGACATCGACGAAACACCAGATATGGGCTTCTCAGAATCTCCTGGCATTGGAGATGGAGCCAAGGGAGGTGGTGATGGAGTAGGGATTACAAAAGGAGAGTTAGCAGATTGCAGAGGGGTGCCAACTTTTGTGAGAGATGGAAGATGGTTCTGTTGGTCAACCTGGGGAGATGAATGTTGTAGCATCTGAGGAGATGCTGCCTGAAGGTGTTGGGGTGAAGAAACAGGAAAAGGACTCCCTTTATTCAGGGGTTGGTGGGGATAAGCCGAGCGTTGACTGGAGGTAAGATGTTGTTGCAAGGCCCCAGGCTTAACACCAATTCCTTGCCTCATCTTTATATCATTTGCATCATTCATTTGGTGCAGCTGTTGCATTTGTCCAGGCAACTGTTGCATTTGATGTGTTTGCAATTGTGCAGGCAGTTGTTGCTTAGATGGCTGGTGTAACTGCTGCTGCTGCTGTTGTAGTATCTGCCTTTGCAATTGTCTTTGATATTGCTGTTTCACTTGTTGACTCTGCAATATCTGCTGCTGTTCCTGCTGTCGTTTTAGTTGCTGGTGTTGAAGCATACTTGAACCTTGTTGAAGGGGATTAAGATTCGGTTGGATCACATTTACCCCACCTTGTGAAGATAAGGAGTTAATGTTAGTTTGTTGTGCAGCACTAACAGGGTTTTGTTGAAGTGAGCTCACTGGAACCTGCTGCATGGAGTTCATAGCATTTCCTTGTCCTGAATCTAAATTGGTACCAGATTGCATTGAATTCATCAAATTCTGCTGTGCTGTAGCTACTCCAGATGTTGAATTGTGCTGCATGCTTGCCATATTATTTTGTTGCATTGTTGCTACAGAACCTTGTATAGTTGTTTGCAACTGTGAGTTCATTTGATTTTCATGAGACTGCACTTGAGTAACTTGGGATTGTGGCTGTGACATGGAGTGCATATGAGCTGGGGGAAGTTGCCCTGGTTGCAGTGAAGACATGGCTTTCCTAGGCCTATTTGTATTTATGAAATTTATAATCTGCTTCTCATATGAACCCAGTCTCTCCTTGAAATTAGGTAAAATGTTGCTCTTGGAAACCTGGAGGAATGTTATAATACGCTCTAACATCATTTTAAAAACCTTTAGCCTTTCAAGCTGATCTGTCTTTGGTTGTTGAGGATTGGAATCGTGCTGAAAGATAAAAAAAAAAGATACAAAATTAAATATAGTAATAATAAATTAATACGGAAAACACAAAAACAGTGGAGGGTTTCCTTTCATCAAGGGTAATTAATTGCTTGAAAGTGCCTAACACAGGCTGCAAACTACAGATTTACCAGGATAATTAGAGTATAGTGGAAAAAAATTCTTTATACACTGCAGCTAATGTTGCCAAGAAAAAAATAGAAAAAAGAACGCAAAGCATACCTGCAGAAGTCTAGATGCAACTTTCTGGTACATTTCATTCAACTCTGGCAAGTAACTTTCTTTCATGGTTTTGATCTGTAAGTTGAAATAATCAAATAATCAATCAACTAGAAAACTTGAAATCTCACATGCAAGCCATCTTATCACACTATAGTGTTAATGAATTATGGAAGGGATAAGAAAAATATTTCTTTTCTAAGGCATCATATTTTGCAAGCTTCACTTGCAATCTTAAATTGAGGGGATTTTCAGACCGTGCATGTGTAACCATGAGGCCAAAACTATTAATATTGAATTGATTCTAGAAGCCACCAAACAATGAAATAAACTTTAGAAGCAATACTACTCATGTCAACAAAAAATCAGATTAACAATTACGATGAACCTTTCTTGATGCCTGCAACTAATGTAAAGAATTAAACAAGTTCACATGAGACAAGACAGGAAACTGAAAAATAAAATCATGTTCAGGGCAAAATACCAATAGTTTCCACCACTGGAAGTGCATATTATTTTATTTCATATATCATGTATAGGATGGGTATCATTCACATATACATCAAACAATATGGATTGAAGAAGAGTTTAATTATTTTATCTCTACCAATGGAGAAGAGTTGCATGTTCTAACTCAAGTAATTTCTTCATGATAAAACCATCAATCTTCATTATTTATTTTATTGGTTGTATGCCTACTTTGGTAAACTTTATTGAAGAAATGAAAGTTATAAAAGAAGGATTATTACCTTTTGGTACACTTCTTCTTGCCAATCACCCCCATTTGGTTGTCCAGTCTGTGCTGTTGAATCCAGAGAAGCTTCAACAGACATTGTATGACACACAAATAAGCATAATATGGTAAAAAAATATAGATGTTTGTTTTTTTCATCCAAAAAAAAAAGGAGGCCAGATGAAGTACTTGCAAGTTAACTTATAGATGTCTATTTTATCAATTAAAACAAAAACATTCATGAGATAAAACAATATCCTATACTTTTTCACAGAGTAATTTTCGAGAAGTATGGGTATTCCTATAGGCTATTGAACTTAAGACAGAAGTAAAGGCCTTGTGCCATAGGAATGGAAAAATCGAGTTAATGCGCGTATATGAAGGGGTATCTCTACAGATTTTTAGAGACTTCCCAAGACCACCCTTTTATCTACTGTGGCATAGTTGTCAACCACTTTCAACCGTTGATCTTATTTTCATCCAATACCCGATGGTGCAAACTATCACTCAAGTTAAAAACACAATCACCATTGGTTAAAAATGAGTAAAAATGGTTTACATTGGTCAGTGTAAATGGATCCCTCCTCTTTCTATCTATCTATCTAACTATCTACCTCTCTATATTTATATGTATATGTATGTGTGCACATATATATATACACACACACACATAATACTCCATTTCAATCACAGTTCAACGTTTGAACCATTGAACCTTGATAGTTGATACATTTCCTCAATTGGACTAATTTTAAGAATTTTTCATTAGAAGACAAATAAAAAAGCATAGCAACAACTATACATACTTGATGAAGTTTCCGGAAGGGGTCTTTGTGATTGGTATAACTGCTTTTGTTGATCAATAACACTTTGATGCTGAAGTAAGGAACCTGGAGCCTGAAGTCTTTGCTGCATATCTCGTTGCAAGGAATTTGACTGCTGCTGCAAACCCAATTGCGGTTGCAACTGTCCCGGTTGAGATTGAATCTGTGGCATCAATTGCTGCTGTGTAGCCTGCGCCTGCTGAACTTGCGATGGTAACAAATTTGATGCATTTTGCTGTGATTGTTGCTGCATTGGAACCTTAGATTGTTGTAAGATCTGTGCAGAGTGTTGGCTTGTTTGGATGCCTGAGTTGCCAGCTTGAGGTCCAAGGACCTGTTGTGGCGGCAACCCAGGGACATTATTTCCCAACTGTTGATGCATATTTGTTAGGTTGTTTTGCTGATTTATTAACTGCTGTTGCTGCTGCAGGTTTGAAAGGTTATTCTGCTGAGCAAGCAACCTCTGTGGTTGCTGCATATCGCCAACATTATTCTGTGACCCAAGCATCTGGGAATGTTGCATGTTTGTTGCATTTGCCTGTGACCCCATAAGCTGCTGCTGTTGCTGCTGCTGTTGAGGTAGCATTGACTGTTGAGTCACCGGTGTTTGTTGCTGATGAATAATATTAGTGTGCTGTTGCTGTGGCTGTTGCCTGGTAACTTGGGGGTGCTGCTGAAGCATGGACTGTGTTGACTGCGGAGCATTACTCGTCTGTTGACTGTGCTGAATGCTAGACAGAGATGGTTGCATCATCGAAGACTGCATGACAGATTGCTGAGATTGCAACTGATTTGGTTGTAGAAGGTTCTGTTGCTGCTGCTGTTGCTGCTGAATCTTTTGCTTCAAAAACTGTTGTTGAAGCTGTTGCTGCTGGAACAGTAATTGCTGTGGATTCTGTGATTGCTGCTGCTGTTGTTGAGGAACAGCCTGCTGCCTTCCTGGCATTTGTCTCTGGGAAGCAGCAAACATATTTTGCATATTGGAATTCTGGCTAATAGTGCTCCCAGATGTACTCTGTCCAGGTATATTCTGCAGATTGGAATTTTGGCCAACATTTTGGATGGAAGTCTGACCTAGACTAGATACAGGTGGCAAGTTGGGTTGAGATGCAATGTTAGTTTGGATGTTCTGAGATAGAAGCCGTGATGGGGGCTGATTCGTCAGAGGAATAGTATTTTGCTGCCCTGGATTGTGAACTTGAGGCTGCATACCAAGTCCTATGAAAATAGAAAATAAAGTGATTGCCTGAGAGAAGTATAAAAAATAAAAAAAATATGAATCACAATATAACATCAGTACCAATATGAATTGTTAACAACATAAGAATGATGTCAATATAAAAAATTAAGAGAAAGATGGATATGAAGCAAAAGACAAGGATAACACCAGCAGAGGAAAAACTTAAGATATAAATTATCTATCAAAGCAATAGGAGACTATACGGTTAGAACAGCATAAGCTGACAGACGTGGAAGTCAGATACTATTGGATGCTAACCTGGATCGGGAGGTTTATTACTAGGGCCACCTTGATTTGATGGTATATTGTTGGCCATGGTACCTTGGGTTTTGGTCTCCATCGTAAGCATCTTCAAAGAAATTTTCCGTAGATAATCAGACTGCAATTAGAGAGACATTTAATAATCAATCCTCCATATAAATTAGTATGTATCTACATAGATAACCACAAGTAAGCTTATAAGCATGGTAATTGTGAGGCTACTTATTAGAGTTGTACCTGGCTTGTTGCGGCAGTGAAAATCTTCTCTTCAAACCTTTGAGCAATTTTTCGAAGTTCATGCAATCCCTCTGGACCAGAGACTGGAAGGTGTCTTTTTAATGTATCCATTCTACAAAAAGAATAAATAGCAGGTTAGACATTGAGCTGTTATCATCAGACAATCCTCAAATGACAGAACATCATTATCATGTAAAAGGTCCTTATGAAATCATCAAGAGACAAACTCATTACCGCTGCATAAAAAGGGAAAAAGAAAAACATAGTAGAAAGGATGTCAGAAATAGATGACAGGCTGCGGAGACTGAAAAAGCAACATCTTATACAGTCTCCTCTCTGGGATATAAGACATAAGGGTAAGAATCCATTAGCCTTCCACTTGTCTAAATATCCATCTGCCAAAATAGCCATGGAAAAAAAAAGTAGAACATATTCGGGAGCCAAATACACAATCCTAAATCAGCACGCGGAAAAAGACAGATAATCCTATTCGAAAACAATGGCGTTGGCCCCCAACCAAACAGGCAAACGCTGGAAAAGAAAGCACATGGCCAAAATAAGGGTTGTTTCTTCTCCTTGGAGGCCTCTATAATATAATGAATTAAAAAGAAGCACTCCACATTCTTGTTGACAATTAGACCATTAGAGAGCAAGATGCTGTGTGTTTATGATCTTCCACAATACATCTATTTTTCTTGTTTCGGAGAAAGAGACTTCAAACCTCAAGGAAATGATGTCAAGGTATGGAATCAATGATTTTTTTAAGTTATTATTGATATGTGGGAATTTTTAAAAACAGCATGCCACATCACAGTCACAATATTAAAAGTTCAAAACTGAAGCTTACATTTTGTTGACAATTCTTTGTCGTGACTCAGGTTGCAGTTGACCTCTCCAATCACTAGTATCCATATTGGGTTCAGTGCTTTGATTAGGTCTCCAATTATTGGTATCCATCAAACTCAAATGAACTAGAACAAGCAAAAGAGAATATTATTATCAAATCAGGGTCTAAAACAAACATTTAAGGAGGAATATACATGTATGAGACATTAAAAAGATAATGAATAGAAATTATTAGCTTGTCACATAGCCAAACAGCTATCCAAGGAATCATAAATTAACTTTAGATTGTAATAAGATAAATGCAAGTAGCAAAAAGGGCAACGCTATCCGAGGAGAAGGAGAAGCTAGAGTTTTAGTCACCATGGGGCTAGCTATTCCTTTATCTTTCCATTTAGATAATGCTCAATTATGATGCAAATGAACAAAGGAGTGAAAAGTGAGGTTGTCAAATCACAATTCAAATCCTGAATCGCTAGGCTAAATTTTGAATCGCGAATCATGAATCATATCAAATCGTAAGATTCATAACCACAGTACAAAATAACTAAAATATATCATTTGAATATTATATTACGTATACACATTCAATGTATGAATGAAAAACAAATTCATAAATTGTTAATTATAGTTGTAGCCATCACAATATTCAAGCTCAAGACTCATATAAGGCATAAAAGGAAGAATAAAATAAATAGAAGGGGTTTTTAGAGATTTGGTTCGCTGACTTGTGACTGTTTAGATTCCAATAAAATTGAATTCAATCGCTTCTAACGTTTAGTTTATCCCACTTTAACAGGAATTTAATATTTTACCGTTTAGTATCAGATTTCAATTTTGAGTCATATCAGACTAAAAGACACTACTGTTAAATGAAGCAAAATGCAATGTGTCATTAAACTAAAACCAAACATACATAAGATAAGACAAAACAAGCAATTTGACTAAGTAAAATTTTAAATAAATAAATAAATATAGGGGCACTTTGGTCGTGCAAGAACCACTTTAGAACACGGAATGCAATTGACCTGCAAAAATGGTCTGGTAAAGGAAAAAGGTTGAGATGATTCCATAAATCGTAGAAGGAGTAATAGCCAAAAAAAAAGTAAAACCAAATATGTTTGCATGGATGGAAAAAAGTACTAACATTATACCAAATAAGCATACAAAAAAATAATGATCATCTTACGAAGAACAAAATGATAGCCTATTGCTTTTCAATACCACGTGTCACTAGAAAGCGGCGAGAGCCGCTTGAGCTTTGGAGTGTATTTTACACATGTTCCTAGAAAACGGCAATAGTCGCTTGAGCTTTGGAGTTTCTTTTACACGTGTCTCAAGGACGAATCGCCACGGCCAACACCACCTTCACACTCCAACTTATACTGAAACTAAGTTTTCTTCTAACAATTACTAATTTTTAAGCTGATATTAACAAGTGATTAAAAAAAGTATAGAAACTTTTATCTCAGAAATCGCAACCTCCGAGTGCTTAATCTTTAGGATAATTCATACACCAGTTTCTACAATCTATCAATCAAACTTCAAACATCCATACCCTAATTTAATTAATTTTATACAATTGATTTTATAAGGTCATATTAACAAGCGATTAATGTATTTAAAAAAAGGGTATAAAAAAAGGGGTATATAAATCACAAGTTCCATCCAGCAAGCATTTTTATCTTTACTATAATAATAATTCATAGATACATACAATGAAATGAAGCTTCTTGTTCAACGAAAGAAAGCAGTACCCTAATTTGTATACAGAGCAAGTAACAAAATCCATGAAAATAATAAAGGAACGGTGTCAACACAAATACGGTTATAATAATAATGCTTAATACTCAATCACACATAATAATAGAATATAATAGAATGAATCTAAATTGATAAGAAATTTGGGAAGCACGCAGGCATGATAAGACGACGATGGAGAAAATAGCGAGAGAGAGAGAGAATCACCGGAGAAAGGAGAGAGAGAGATGGTTGGTTAGGGCACCGATGCAGAGAGAGAGCTGAGAGTTGGAGAAGCAGTATCTAGCTGATGAATAAAATAGAATAAAATGAAGATGAATTGATGATGATGATGCTATTGCTAACTATATATATTGGGTTAGGCGGGTTGGGCTTACGCTTAAATATGTACACGTGATGATATTTCCTACCTGCTATCTGGTTTGAGTATTAGTCCCCAGCCCCCAGGTATTGGCCCCAAACCCCAATTTAATAGTGAAAATACTGAAATGCCCTTACTTAATAATTTCCCTCCAAAACTTAATTCCCAAACCCCATTAGCCACAAACCTCATTCCTAATTTATCTAAAACCCAAACCCCATCAACCTTTCACCTTCATAACCAAGAAACCTCCATAAACTCTTCATGTTCTTCTACCCCAATCTCTCTCATTCTCCAAAGCCTTCATCTTTATCATTTTTTTCTCCAAAAGCTTCCACTTTTTCATCATTGACGCTCAGAAGAAGGTGCATATGACGTTGTGGACGTGTTGTTGAAGGTAAGCAACGTATATACGTTTAAGTTTTTTTTTTCGTACTGTTAAAAAATTCTGATAGGCCAGACTCGGAATTTATTAAAATTCCGACACGGGTATGTCGGAATTTTACTAGAAAGTGAAAATACGTTTAAGTTTTTTTTTCCGTACTGTTAAAAAATTCCGATAAGTCAGACTCGGAATTTATTAAAAATTCCGACACGGATATGTCGGAATTTTACTAGAACAAAAAAAAATTTCACTTTCTAGTAAAATTCCGACATACCCGTGTCGGAATTTTAATAAATTCCTAGTCTGGCCTATCGGAATTTTTTAACAGTACGAAAAAAAAAACTTTATCATCATTATTATAGCTAATTAATTTAATTAAGCCATAGAGCAATCACATCGATAGTGCTTAACTTATTATGCTTATTATGGTATGAACGTGGAGCACCCGGTTCACTGATATAAGAATAATGCATTCTTAGTTGAATTGTATTCTGGTGTGGCTTCCACAAGCACACATTCATGAGGCAAATTAGGGCCCAGTTCGTACGTCAAGTTCAGAACATAACACACATAGGAGAGAAAAATATTAAAGAGAAGGTTGGGCGGAGGGTGGCGGCGGCGGCGCGAAGGGTGATGGCGGCGGTGGAGGGTGGTGAAGGGAGGGTGAACAGGGGAGAGAGAGAGAGAGTGAATGGAGTTTGGGGTTTGGGAATTGGAAAGGAGTGAGTGAATGGGGTGTGTGTCTTGGAGTTTGGGGTTTGGAATAGAAAGATGTTTAAAGGAAAAAAAGAGATAAGGACATTTTAGTATTTTCACAATTAAAATGGGGGTTGGGGCTAATGTTTGGGGTTTGGGAACTAAAACTCATCTAGTTTAAGTTATGATTACGCTGTGTAAAAAACTACGAATTTTTCTTTTTTAATCCCGCTCTTTATTGACCCCTGTTCGTTTTATTGTGGACGAGCTTATCCTTATTTTACCGACTTAAACAAAACGGAAGTCATTTTTCAATTTTAACAAGACGAAAATAAAATATATCAATTTCCGACTTATATTAGTCGGAAATATATAATAACGAGGCAGTCAAAAATATATAATAATGAATATAAATCTTTGGTATTTCTTCCTTGGCATTTCCTTGTTGTTTTTTTTTTTTTTGCACCTTGGTATCCGGTTCACCGGATCGACTAATCCAGTTCGAGGGGGGTCCCGGGGTTAAGGTTTTATTCCTCTCCCAACGTTGTTGCGGGGATCGAACCGTGGTTCGCCCTACCAAGTACAGCCCCTAGCACCACTGCACCAACAGCTCGTTGGTCGTTGTTGTTTCTTCTTATTGTTGGTAGAAAGAATAAACTTTGTTAAAAAAAAAATCACAAAATAAGACATGAGAGATTTAAGGTGGGCTCCGTTCTATGCAGCACCGTTCATGGCAACAGTACTTGTCTTTAACATTTTGTTCACTTTATGCAGCAGCACCGTTCATGTCTCTGTCTATTCCCGATTATGGAAAATCGGAAAATATAAATATTAGTGACTTCCGCCTTTAACTAAGCAGAAATATCTTTGTTTAAATCGGAAATGATTTCCCGCCTTGTTAAAGTTAGTAAAATAAGGACAGTTTCATCCATAATAAACACAAATGGAGGTCAAAAGTAAAAGGTTGGAAAAAAAAGCAAATGTCAAAACTACTAGTAGTATAACTTGGACATTGTTTAGATTTTATGTTTTTGCTACTTTATTTGAGTTTATCCCGTAAAATCAAGATTTTTTGTTATCAAATTGGTCTTTCACGTTTTTTTTTATATCATATTGGTCCCTTATGTTTTTTCATTATTATCAATTTATTTTTTGTCATTATTGATCCTATGTGGACCAATATAATACGGGTAAGTTCTTTAGTTATTTTGGGGAGGTTTGTGATTTTTGTTAGCTTCCAGATCTGATGACTATCTTTTTTCAAATAATTGAAAGAATGATAGCAGAGACGGCTCTTCAATTATAGACTTTTGACTTGAGTTTTGTCCAGCGGCTTCATCTCTTCAATTATAAAAAGAAATGTTATATCTTAATATCTTAATTTTATCATTACCCTATCCTATTAATAGTAAAATATTATAATTTTGTGATGATGAAATGTATAATCCTTAACTACTTTTTTTTTTTAATTTTGCCCAAAGGATATCCCAACCAATAATGAAGGATTAATTAGATTAATCCCTCTCGAAACATAAAGATTACTCAAATGAATTTTGCTTTTACCAATAAAACCTTGATTTTAAATACAAATTCAATGATTATCATGACAGCCTTGATCATAATTTGATTAAAAAAAATCGTAAAACAGTAAAAATGGAAAATTAAGTTGAAGAAGCAACTGAATATACTTATTCATCAATAGTTAGGCGACATGACTGTAAATAGAACCAGACACACGTTGTCTCAAAACTATTTCCACTACAAGTCTTCAAATATATATAATCGTTGATGTTCCAATGTTATAACCAAAGGTCTACATGAGACACATATAAACTATATTCAATCCAAAGAAGACACAGATAATAGTGATGAGCAACTCCAACCATCTTCTGGTGCTAGCTAAAGCAGTCTGCAACTTCACTATCTTCCTCCTTTGACTTGCAATTACAAAATCCCTCTCATCAATAGAGTCATCTCTAAACCACATAAAGAATCCGCATCCAGAACCTTCAACACCTTTCTGCAAATTCATTAAAGTCGGTATTAGCACATAAATGTACGAAATTTCATTAAAGTCATTTAGCACATACACAAACCAAATTTCAATTCAGGGTAATCTTACCTTGTAGTGCCTGCACCCCCAAAATCTCTTGCCCAGGTTCTCTGTTGTAGTAGCAGTGCGTAACACTGCTTTGGGCTTCTCCTTACAGTCACATGTTGGAATAGTATTATTTCCACCACTGATTACATTGGATGAGTGTGAATTAATGGGAATGAGTGTGTTTTTCATAAACTGAAGCATAAGCAAGAATGCAAGATAAGAGAATATTTGGTCCTTTAAAAAAAAAAGGCGTTGCCAAAAAAATTCCTTGAAAGTTTAAGAATGCCAACACATTGGTACTTCTGGGGACTTATATGATGACTTATTTAGCGACATTTTTCTTGAGAGGATGCTTTACTCTAGGATAAAGTATGGAGATGGGGAAAAGTGAGAGATGTGCATTGTGTTGAGCACCTCCGATTAGAAGGGTATAAACAAACATTTTCGGAGGACTAAAAAGATTTACACGAGTACATGAAGAATAAGGAACCTTGTGCATAAATAAAAGCAAACCCAATGTTTCATGCATGAAAAACAATCAAATTGGAATCACTACTTATAATCAATGGAAGTTCTGCAAGATTTGAATATTACATTTCTCCTTTATGTTAGACTAAAGCCAGCCAAGAACGTATGTGCCATCATAATTCGTGTTTTACCGAGATTACGTAGAGAGAAAAAACAACATAAGAGATGCCAAAGTGCTCATTCTCTCACCTGGATTTAGTTGGATCAACATCTTCATCACTTATATCTACTACCGTGTAAATAAGTCGTTGATTAACCTTAACTTCTTCCAAAAGGGCTTGATTAGCCTGCTATATAAGTAACATAAATTTCTCATCAGCAATTAAAAATCAACACAGCGGACATTCTATAGCAAATCCAAAAATTATGAAGAATTCATCATATTATGACTACGACATATAGTTCCCAGGAACCTGTTGCAGGGAGTTCAATTCTTAGCATTTCCTTGTCCTAAATCTAAAGTCTAAACCAGTACCAGATTGCATTGAATTCATATTCTGCTGTGGAGGAGCTACACCAGAAATTGAATTGTGCAGTATGCTTACCATATTATTTTGCTGCATTGTTGCTACAGAATTTTGTATATTTGCTGTTTGCGACTGCGAGTTCATTTGATTTTCATGAGACTGCACTTGAGTAACCTGGGATTGTGGCTGTGACATGGAGTGCATATGAGCTGGGGGAAGTTGCACTGGTTGCAGTGAAGACATGGCTTTCCTAGGCCTATTTATATTTATGAGATTTATAATCTGCTTCTCATATGAACCCAGTTTCTCCTTGAAAATAGGTAAAATGTTGCTCTTGGAAACCTGGAGGAATGTTATAATACGCTCTAACATCATTTTATAAACCTTTAGCCTTTCAAGCTGATCTGTCTCTGGTTGTTGAGGATTGGAATCGTGCTGAAAGATAAAAAACAGATACAAAATTAAATATAGTAATAATAAATTAATACGGAGAACACAAAAACAGTGGAGGGTTTCCTTTCATCCAGGGTAATTAATTGCTTGAAAGTGCTCAACACAGGCTGCAAACTACAGATTTACCACGATAATTATAGTGGAAAAAAATTCTTTATCCACTGCAGCTGTTATAATGTTGCCAAGAAAAAAAATAGAAAAAAGAACACAAAGCATACCTGCAGAAGTGTAGATGCAACTTTCCGGTACATTTCATTCAACTCTGGCAAGTAACTTTCTTTCATGGTTTTGATCTGTAAGTTGAAATAATCAAATAATCAATCCACTTGAAATCTCACATGCAAGCACTCTTATACCACCGTAGCATTAATGCTTATGGAAGGGATAAGAAAAAAAGTTCTTTTCTAAGGTATCATGAGGGGATTTCCAGAATCCAGACCATGCATATGCGTGAAACCTTGAGGCCAAAACAATGAAGATTGAATGGAAAACAATTCCAAAAGACACCAAACAATGACATAAGCTTGCACTAAAGCAATACCTATCGTGTCAACAAAAAATTAGATTGACAATTACAATGAATCTTTCTTGATGCCAGCAACTAATACAAAATAAAAAAGTAGCTATGAAAGAAATTCAATCAAGCAACAAGACAAGGAAACTGAAAAATATAAATAGTGAAATGGTCCTTATAAGTTGGCGTCTTTGAAATCAGTCCCTACACCTTTTTTTTTTGGGTTTTGGTCCCTAAAGACAAATATGGATGGAAAATGATGACGCAGCCTAACGGAGAAGGTTAAAATAGGGACCAAAACCAAAACCGAATGCTAAAATAGGGACCAAAACCAAAAATGAATGTAAAAGTTGGGATCAAAATAGCTTTTTCCATCCATATTTATCACCAACGTAACAAGGACCAAAACCAAAACAGAATGTAAAAGAATGGACCAAAATTCAAGAAAAAAAAGTGTAGGGACTAATTTCAAAGAAGTTAATATTTATAAAGACCATTTTGATATTTAAGCCAAATACTTTTGAAGGCTAAAGCACAAACAAATTCCCCCAATGAAAGTGCACATTATGCCATATATTATGAGAAGGATGGGTATCTTACACTTAAACATCGAACACTATGGATTTACAAAGATTTTGTTATTTTTTAACTTTTAACTTCTACCGATGGTGAAGAGCTTCACCTTCTTACTCTAGCAAATTCCTCATGATAAAACCATAAATCACCATTATTTATTTTACTGTTTGTTTGACTAATTTAAGTTGTTCTACCAAACTTTATTAAAGAAATGAAGTTCATAAGAAAAGGCATATTACCTTTTGGTATACTTCTTCCTGCCAATCCCCCTCATTTGGTTGTTGTCCAGTTTGTGCTGTTGAATCCAGAGAAGCTACAACAGATATTGTATGGCACCCAAATAAGCATAATAGGCTAAAAAATTGATTAAGGGTTATTGAACTGAAGGCTGAGAAGTAAAGGCTTTGTGCTATAGGAGCTTAAAAATTGATTTAACAAGGGTATATGGCAGGGGCAGGGCCACATATTTCTAGAGACTTCGTATGGCCACCCAGACAAAGCAAAAAAATTAGAAGGAAGGGCCAACATTTCAGAACAGGAAAGTTTTAAGGTGACCATTTTAAATTTTCTTTTGACTGAAATAAATTATTTACAGAAACAGTGGAGAAGCACAAAAATAGAAGTTATGTTCTAAATCCAAATACAGTACACAAAGCATAAAAATATGCTTAGTTCTTGTTACAATACTTCTTTTTCTTTTCTTTTTTCCCTTTTTTCACCATTGTTTCTCAAGCATCAATGACAACATAGGAGTCAAAACTCAAAATCGCACTCCTACATGCAAAATCATATGATTCTACTTGATTGAAATGTTGAAGCGATCCCAACACTAGCAGAAAATTCATTCTACAGAGGTCAGGTAGAGGTTGCTTCAATCCTAAGCAATACTGGCCATCCTGGGCTTGGCATTTATGCTAGATAGATTTGTTTGCATCATGGAAGGCTGCATGGCAGATAGCTGAGATTGGCACTGATTTTGTTGCAAAAGGTTCGGCTGCTGCTGAATCTTTTGCTTCAAAAGCTGTTGTTGAAGCTTTTGCAGCTGGAACAGTGATTGCTGTTGAAGCTGATGTTGCTGGAACAGTAACTGCTCTGGATTTTGTGATTGTTGCGCCTGAAACTTTTGCTTCAAAAGCTGTAGTTGAAGCTGTTGCTGCTGGAATAGTGATTCCTGTGGATTCTGTGATAGTTGCTGTTGTTGTTGGGGAACACTCTGCTGCCTTCCTGGCATTTGTCCGTGGGAAGAAGCAGCAGCAAACATATTTTTCATATCGAAATTCTGGCTAATAGTGCTCCCCGCTGTACTATGTCCAGTTACGTTCTGCAGATTGGAATTCTGGCTAACATTTTGGATGCAAGTCTCACCTAGACTTGATACAGGTGGCAAGTTAGGTTGAGGTGCAATGTTATTTTGAATGTTCTGAGATAAAAGACATGACGGGGGCTGATTAGGTAAAGAAATAGTATTTTGCTGCTCTGGATTGTGAACTTGAGGCTGCATACCATGTTCTATAAAAAAAGAAAAAAAAAATTTATCACCCAAGAGAAATAAAAAAATATGAATAACAATATAACATCAGAATCTACATGAATTGTTAACAGCACAAGAATGATTTCAATGTAAAAATTTCAGAGAAATAAGGATATAAGACAAAAGACAAGGATTGTATGTAGCATAGGAAAAACTTTAAAACATCCATAATACTTCAAAGCAATAGGAGACAATATACAGTTCCAGCAGCTTAAAGCTGACAGGCATAGAAGTTGGATGCTATCAGAATAATGTCACCATGCTGACCTGGATCGGGAGAATTATGTGTGACAAAAGTAGTACCCCGGAGGTGATGACGTGAGAAGTGAGAAGTGAGTAAGCAAGCAGCAGCTGTGCCTTTGCAATCACGCACTAAGAATTGGTTTGGTTGGACCACACACAAGGAGGAAAACATAGTTTTTTTCATGTCATATCATATCATGACACGTGTCAATATGATGTACTCCCTCTATTTCACATATACTTGTTTTATGGTATGTATTATGTTTCATGAGTGTTGTTTTTTTATAAACCCAATACATAATTAGAACGTGTTTAGTTTGACCCAAACGCGCAGTGGGTTGGAAGCTCGCCCTAAGTGACTTCCATGTTTGCGGTAGCCTATCGCAAATCCAAACACACCCTTAATGCTATTTTTTCAAACACGCTCATGTTTATTACACTCTTTTTTTTACTTCTAATTCCTTTTTCTCTCTTCAATAATGATTACATAGTTGCATTATAGTCAAAATACAACAAATCCTTACATCATTTAACCATTTTTTAAAACTTGTGCATAACCTTAAAACACACTACATATGAAATGGATGGAGTAGGATTTTACTATCATGTCGGTATGTTTAATGAATATTTTTATATGGAATCTAATTTTGGGTTGGTGTTATACACTTTTAAGTTAGAACAATAATATTTTGTCACCTAATATACTATTATCATTTAATATGCAATTTTGACTTTTTTAAACAATAACATATGACAATAATATTAAGTGACAAAGTATCATTGGTTCAACATAAAATTACATAGCAACAATCATTTTAATTCATCTTTTATTTTGGAAATTTTACATGGCTTAAAAAAAATCATTTAACGCTTCATATTTTAAGAAGAGAAATACTACCTCCATTCCTATATACTCGTAAAGACTATTTTCATAGTTATCATATTATCCTCACAACATGTTAATTATCACATATTTCAAAAAATTTAAAAGTAAATTTAAATTTAAAAATGTTAATTAATGCATCATCAAATTCTTAAAGCGACAGATAATTTGGAATAAGTTTAAGAGTTTTTGCTTATAAGTATCCTTAAGACAATTTTTAAGTTAATGATAGGTGCATATCATTTTGTGTGTCTCAAAAATATAAAAAATATACTCCCTCCGATCCTATTTATAAGACCATTTTAGGGTTTATATTTTGGTCCAATTTATAAGACCACATTTAAATTTTCAATAGCATTTAATTGTTTTTTTCCACAAACACCCCTATCAAGTCAACACTTTTTAGAGTTTCAATAATAATTTTATGGGTAGTTTTGAAAAAGTTTATCAAATTTTAGTGTCACTAACAAATTTTACCACTTTTTTTGGTGGGAGTGAAAAACTCCAAAAGAATTTTATAAATAGGACCGTAGTGAGTATTTAACATGTTGGACACTTTTTAGCATTTGTATAAGTTAAAAATGCTAAAGTGACATATAAATTAGAATGGATAGAGTATATTTGTCTTGTGTATTTTTTATTTTATGAAGGAAGTGAGTTATGTAAAAATAAAGAGTATTTTTTCCGGTTTTATTTATAGGCTATTTTTTAGAAGCATTTTTTCGTTTTATTTATAAGTTATTTTGTATTTTTTATGAGACATTCATTGTATTTTTCACTTATTTACCCTTTGTTCATTAATGTAAAATAATACATTTGTAAAATTTTCAATGCAATAAATTAAAAGTTAGAAGAGTAAAATTGAAATGTTAAAATACCTTTTTAAAATTAAAAAAAAAAAGTAACTACCTTCATCATTTTTGTAAAATAATAAAATGTGACCTATAGTAAAGAAGATGAGATGAAATATAAGATAATGCACCTAACATTGAACTATATAATAGAAAAAAGTATAAGTGGAGTAAATTAGAGACAAAAATCGTTAGTTTGATAATAAGATTGTAGTTTGATAATCGTAAGGAGGTATCGTATTAGTAACTATAGTTGATACTATTAAAACGTCGATTATAAATACAAATTCAATGATTATCATGACAGACTTATCATAATTTGATTAAAATAAAATCAAACAGTAAAAATGGCCGGAAAATTAACTTGAAGAAACAACTGAATATACTTGTTCATCAATAGTTAGTTGACATAATTGTAAATAAAACCAGACACACGTTGTCTCAAAACTATTTCCACTACAAGTCTTCAAATATATATAATCATTGATCCCATCAAAAATATATATATAAGCATTGATGTTCCAATGTTATAACCAAAGGTCTACATGAGACACATATAAACCATATTCAATCCAAAGAACACAGAGGAATAGTGATTCATGAGCAACTCCAACCATCTTTCGGTGCTAGCTAAAGGAGTTCCAGCAGCTTAAAGCTGACAGGCATAGAAGTTGGATGCTATCTGAATAATGTCATCATGCTGACCTGGATCGGGAGAATTATTGCTAGGGCCACTTTGATTTGATTATTCGTATATATACTAAATTTTTAATTGATTTACTTTTAATAATTTTTTTTTTTTGAATTAGGGGCCCCAAATTTTTTTTCGCCCTAAGGCCCAAATTAGATTAGGACCGGGCCCGTTGGCCATGGTACCTTGGGATTTGGTCTCCATCGTAAGCATCTTCAAAGAAATTTTCAGTAGATAATCAGTCTGCAATTAGAGATACATTTAATAATCAATCCTCCATATAGTATGTATCTGCATAGATAACCATAAATAAGCAAGATAATTGTGAGGCTACTTATTAGAGTTGTACCTGGCTTTTTGCAGCAGTGAAAATCTTCTCTTCAAACCTTTGAGCAATCTTTCGAAGTTCAAGCAACCCCTCTGGAGTAGAAACTGGAAGATGTCTTTTTAATGAGTCCATTCTACAAAACGAATAAATAGCAGGTTAATAATTTAATAATATGAGGCACCAAGATGTCATATATCATCAGATTAATTATCATGTAAAATTCCCTTGTGAAACCATCAAGAGACATTCCCATCGCCCCTGACTAAAAAACAAAAAAGATAGTAGAAAGGATGTAAGAAATAGATGACTGGTTGCAGAAACTGACTTGGAACATCTCAGACGATTAGTGAGTTACAGAGCATGATGTTGTGTGTTTATGATCTTCCACCATATATTTATTTTTCTTTTTACGTATAAAAAGACCACAAATCTCAAGGAAATGATGTCAAAGCATGGAATCGATGATTTTTTAAGTTATTGTTCTTTCGATATGCTTGAATTGTCTAAACTGCAAAGCACATTACTGACACAATATTAAAACTGCAACTTACACTTTGTCGACAATTCTTTGGCGTGACTCAGGTTGCAGTTGACCTCTCCAATCACTGGTATCCACATTGGGTTCAATGCTTTGATCAGGTGTCCCATTATTGGTATCCATCAAATTCATATGAACTGTAACAAGCAAAAGATAATGTTTGACTAAGAAAAATTTAAAGAGAACAAATAAAAGGGTTTCTTAACCAAGGGCTGAGTATAAGCCTCCCAAAAAGCAGATAGATGTTATTGAAAATGTGTTTAAGGACACATGCCCCTTTCTTTGTGGTGGTGGAGGCCTATTTGTAAGTTGATTTTGTAGACTGTGTATCATTTTTATAAAAATATACAAAATTCGGAAATTCACAATTCGACACCTTGTCGACCGATTAGGTCAATTCAAACAAGGATCGATTCAAGACACTACCTTCCGATTCCGGCTATCGATGTGAGATTACAATTATCATGGATTAAAAGCATGATCATCCAATTTATAATAATAATAATAATAACAACAACAACAACAATAATAATAATGCTTCTATCCCTTATTATAAGTCACTTTTATATCTAATTCACACAGATTAAAAAAAAAATAATTATTACTCCCAAATTTATCAAAAAAATATGTTGTTATTCCAAATTTACCCTATTTAAAACTTTACAACTCTATTCATTTTTCTCTCTATTACAATTATTACTCTATCACCCTTATGTAATTATAAGGGGTGTATTTGAAATAAACTCTTAAATGTTACCTATATATTCTAAAATTACTTATAAAAAAGGAAAAAAATATACCTAAATGGTGCCTCTGTAGCAAGAGATGGAGGGAGTAACGAAATTGAATGCTTAGTTAATAACTTAAATAAGCAGACAAAGAATAATCATCATCATCATCAACTTATGAAGAATAAGATCACTCAAATTTCCTTCAAACCTAAAGCTAAGCTAATCCTCTCTTCTTATTCTTCTTCTATAAAATTATGGTTGTGAATACAATATTAGGCTTACATAATAAAAATCAAATCAACGAGAGAGAGGGAGAGAGAGAACCTGAAGATGAAGGAAGAGATGATGATGATGGAGTTTTGAGCTGAAGTTGGCTTTTTATAGAGATTAAATTATGGGATTGCTTAACCTCAACCCTTAGGGCTGAGGATAAGAGGTGAAAAAGTAGAAAAAATGTCTTGAAAAGCTAACCCACTAACTTTTAAAGTCTTAAACATTTATTTTTTCAATGCAAAGATACTTTTTATAGCTTCTTATTCTCAGCCCTTAAGAAAATCCTTAAATTATAGAGTGACAAAAATAGTACTCATTCCGTTTCTTTTTATCTATCATATTTAAAAAAAACACGTTCCTTAAGAAAATCAATCCTTACTTAAATTTCCAATACATTAATTATGTTTTTTTCCACTATACCCTTTCTCTTTCTATAATCATTAATTTTTCTCCACTACTTACGTAAACCAAGACTTATTAAATAGGGACAAACATGGAAAATAACAATTATTACACTCTTGAATTTTTCAATATGACAGATAAAAAGAAACAAAATAACTCTAAAAAACGACACTTAAAAAGGAACGGAGAGAGTACTTCGGAGGTGACGACGTGAGAAGTGGGAAGTGAGTAAGCAAGCAACAGCTGTGCCTTTGCAGTCACGCACTGAGAATTGCTTTGGTTGGACCACACACAAGGAGGAAAAGATAGTTTTTTTCATGTCATATCATATCATGACACCTGTCAATATGATGTACTCCCTCTATTTCACATATACTTTACTTTTGTATTATGTTTCATAAGTGTTATTTTTTTATAAACTCAATGCATAATTAGAACGTATTTGGTTTGACGTTTGGGGCTCCCAAACGCGCAGTGGGTTGGAAGTTGGCCCTTAGTGACTTCCATGTTTGCGGTAGCCCATCGCAAATCCAAACACACTCATGTTTATTACATTCTGTTTTTCACTTTCAATTCCTTTCTCTCTCTTCAATAATGATTATATAGGGGCATTATAGTCAAAATACAACAAATCCTTACATCATTTAACCATTTCTTAAAACCTATGCATAACCTTAAAACACACTACATATGAAACGGAGGGAGTGGGATTCTACTATCATGTCGTTATGTTTTATGAATATTTTTACATGGAACCTAATTTTGGGTTGGTGCTATACACTTTTAAGTTAGAACAATAATATTTTGTCACCTAATATACTATTATCATTTAATATGCAATTTTGACTTTCTTAAACAATAACATATGACAATAATATATTAAGTGACATTGTATCATTGGTTCAACATAAAATTACATAGCAACAATCATTTTAATTCATCTTTTATTTTGGAAATTTTACATGGCTTAAAAAAAATCATTTAATGCTTCATATTTTAAGAAGAGAAATACTACCCTCGTTCCTATATATATATATATATATATATATATATATATATATTCATAAAGACTATTTTCATAGTTATCATATTATCCTCACATCATGTTAATTATCACATATTTCAAAAAATTTAAAAGTAAATTTAAAATTAAAAATGTTAATTAATGTATCATCAAATTCCTAAAGCGACAGATAATTTGGAATAAGTTTAAGAGTTTTGCTGACAAGTGTCCTTAAGACAATTTTTAAGTTAATGATAGGTGCATATCATTTTGTGTGTCTCAAAAATATAAAAAATATACTCCCTCCGATCCTATTTATAAGATCCTTTTAGGGTCTATATTTTGGTCTAATTTCTAAGACCACATTTCAATTTTCAATAGCATTTAATTGTTTTTTTCCACAAACACCCCTATCAAGTCAACACTTTTTAGAGTTTCAATAATAATTTTAGGGATAGTTTGGAAAAAGTTTATCAAATTTTAATGTCACTAACAAATTTTACCACTTTTTTTTTGTGGGAGTGAAAAACTCCAAAAGAATTTTATAAATAGGACCGTAGGGAGTATTTAACATGTTGGACACTTTTTAGCATTTGTTTAAGTTAAAAATGCTAAAGCCATATATAAATTAGAACGGATAGAGTATATTTGTCTTGTGTATTTTTTAATTTATGAAGGAAGTGAGTTATGTAAAAATAAAGAGTATTTTTCCCGGCTTTATTTATAGGTTACTTTTTAGAAGAATTTTTTCGTCTTATTTATAAGTTATTTTGTATTTTTTATGAGACATTCATTGCATTTTTCACTTATTTATCCTTTGTTCATTAATGTAAAATAATACATTTATGAAATTTTCAATGTAATAAATTAAAAGTTAGAAGAGTAAAATTGAAATGTTAAAATATTTTTTTAAAATTTTAAAAAAAAGTAACTACCTTCATCATTTTTGTAAAATAATAAAATGTGACCTAAAGAAGATGAGATGAAATATAAGATAATGGACCTAACATTGGACTATATAATAGAAAAAAGTATAAGTGGAGAAAATTAGAGACAAAAACCATTAGTTTGATAATAAGATTGTAGTTTGATGATAATCGTTACCGTATTAGTAACTATAGTTGATACTATTAAAACGTCGATTTTAAATACAAATTCAATGATTATCATGACAGACTTATCATAATTTGATTAAAAAAAATCATAAACAGTAAAAATCTAAAATTAACTTGAAGAAACAACTGAATATACTTGTTCATCAATAGTTAGTTGACATAATTGTAAATAAAATCAGACACACATTGTCTCAACTATTTCCACTACAAGTCTTCAAATATATATAATCATTGATCCCGTCAAAAATATATATATAATCATTGATGTTCCAATGTTATAACCAAAGGTCTACATGAGACACATATAAACCATATTCAATCCAAAGAACACAGAGGAATAGTGATTCATGAGCAACTCCAACCATCTTTTGGTGCTAGCTAAAGCAGTCTGCAACTTCATTATCTTCCTTTGACTTGCAATTAAAAAATCCCTCTCATCAACAGAGGTCATCTATAAACCACATTAAGAATCCACATGGAGAACCTTCAATAACTTTCTGCAAATTCATTAAAGTCAGTATTAGCACACACATTAACGAAATTTCGTTGACTAAACTATCATTTTGGTCCCTAAATTTATACTCAACTTTCACTTTGGTTCCTAAAATTAAAGAAAATGCTTTTTAGTCTCTCAATTTGTAAACGGTTAATCAATGGGATCCAAAGTGACTAAAGGTTTACAAATTGAAAGGCTAAAAAACATTTTCTTTGATTTTAGGGACCAAATTGAATGTTGGGTATAAATTCACAGACCAAAGTAACAATTTATTCAAATTTCATTAAAGTCATTTAGCACATACACAAACCAAATTTCAATTAAGGGTAATTTTACCTTGCAGTACCTGCACCTCCAAAATCTCTTGCCTAAGTTCCCTGTTGTACCAGCAGTGTGTAACACTGCTTTGGGCTTCTCCTTGCAGTCACATGTTGGAGTAGTATTATTTCCACCACTGATGACATTGGATGAGTGTGAATTAACGGGAATGAGTGTGTTTTTCAAAAACAGAAGTAGATGTAAGAAAGCAAGAGAATATTTGGTCCTTAGAAAAGGAAAAAAAAAAAAGTGTTGCCGAAAAAATTCCTTGAAAGTTTAAGAATGGCACCAGTGGTATTTTTGCGGAGTTATCTGGTGACACTTTAAAGTTTAAACCTTTCAAGATCTTAGGCCCGTTCGAAGTGGTTTTTAGTTTTGAGTTTTAAAATTTTAAAAAATCTTTCTAGTTTTATAATGTCAGTTTCAAAACCACTATTTGATAACAACTCCTATGTAGTCATTGTTATTATTATTAGTTGGAGTTGGTGATCGTTGTTATAGTGGTTGCAGTCTAAAGCAGAGATTGTGATGATGGTGATGCTCTTTGTGGTCAGGCCGGCCCAGGGCAAGGGCCATAGGGTCGACCGCCCCGAGTCCATGAAATTTTGGGGCCCCAAATAAAAATTAGTTCCCTTTTGTTATCTATACTTCTATACTATTATATAAAGAAAACCCTTTTTTTAACTGTTTTATAACTAATTTTTGTACATAATTTTGTTATTCCTATTATACCCTTCCTAATTGAAAAAATTACCACCTCTTTCCCACATTGTAGTGTAAAATTAAACTGCTATAACAGTTCCAGTAACTTGCAAAGGAAAAAAAAAAACTGTCGTGCAATATGTTGATATCCACTATTCCTATATAATACAAATAACTACAAGCAACCTGTATGGTTTTCACTACTAGCATTTATACCCGTGCGGTGCACGGGGTGTGGTTCTCTAGTTATATATTAATTTTTTTTAATAACTTCTTTGCAATACTTTTTTATAGCTCAATTGATTATTGTATTTTAATTTCATCATTGAGGTTAAGGGTTCAAATCTCATTGTTGGCTTTTTTTATTTTTCATGCAATAAAAGTGAATTTACTAATGTCATTATTCTTTCCTACCCAAATAACATAAAACTCACTTTTATAATTATTTTTTTTTTTAAAAAAAAAGTAAGCTCATTTTGAATATTAAATAATAATGTTTCTAAAACATATACTCTCTCTATTTCACTTTAAGTGTCTTTTAGCATAAAAAATTTATTTTTATATATCTCTTTTTAGAAAATCAATACAACAATAAATACTGTTTTGACAATTTTATTCTCACCTAATTAAGAAGGGAGATATGAGTAAAAAATAAAGTAAATATAATTATAAGAGAGTTAAAAGACAAATTAGATAAACACCACATTAATTTAATTCAAAAAGATACTACATTTCTTAATCTGAGTATTATATTCTAAATGAACAAGTGTATAGAATAAACAAACAATAATAATATACACGTGTCTTAAATGACTGGCAAGTGTCTTAAATCAGGGGCCCGATTTTTTTTCTCGTCTCGGCCCTATAAAATGTCAAGACGGTCTTGTTTGTGGTATGGTAATCAAAGAAGCAATGGTGATCTTGGACTCTTGGTGACGGCGATGGTAGTTTGAGCGGTGATTGGTGGTAATTTTTGTGGTGTTGGTAGAGAGTTTTTTTTTTTTTTGTGTGGGGGGGATATGGTGGTGGTGATGATGGTGGTGATGAAAAATGATAGTTGGGATGGACATGGAAGTGATGGTGGTGTCATTGAGGGATGATGATGGTTGAAGTGGTAGTGATGGTCGCGTTGGTGGTGGTGGTTATGCGAGGTAATGGTGGCAGGGGTGGTCACTTTGGTGGTGGTTGGGTGGCGGTGGTCCAAGTAGTGATGATGGTGGTACAAGGAGTGGCAATGGTAGGAGATGAGGACGTGGTGGCAATTAGGGTGGCTATAACGTGGTGGTGGTTAGCATCAGAATGGTAGTGAATAGAGTGGTTGTGGTGGTCAAGGTGGTGATTATGATTTAGGTAGTCACAAATCACGATGATGTTAGTAGGGTGAGAATCATGGTGGTAAATATGACCGCAACGGTTATGGTAGTGAGAGGATAATGATGATGATGATTGAGTGACACAATGAAATGGTATATGTTTGCAACATAAATAATAGTTGGGATATGGTGGTGGTGATGAAAAATGATAGTTGGGATGGACATGGAAGTGATGGTGGTGTCATTGAGGGATGATGATGGTTGAAGTGGTAGTGATGGTCGCGTTGGTGGTGGTGGTTATGCGAGGTAATGGTGGCTGGGGTGGTCACTTTGGTGGTGGTTGGGTGGCGGTGGTCCAAGTAGTGATGATGGTGGTACAAGGAGTGGCAATGGTAGGAGATGAGGACGTGGTGGCAATTAGGGTGGCTATAACGTGGTGGTGGTTAGCATCAGAATGATAGTGAATAGAGTGGTTGTGGTGGTCAAGGTGGTGATTATGATTTAGGTAGTCACAAATCACGATGATGTTAGTAGGGTGAGAATCATGGTGGTAAATATGACCGCAACGGTTATGGTAGTGAGAGGATAATGATGATGATGATTGAGTGACACAAAATGAAATGGTATATGTTTGCAACATAAAACTAAAATTATGAAACCATTATTTATTGTTTTGAGAATAAAGGTGAAATTGTTCTGAAAATAAGTAAAAAAAACATTTCAGCTCAAATTTTGCCAAACAGATTTTGTTTTGAAAATACAATTTCGAAACAAAAAATCAGAAACTGACAACTACTCCAAACGGGGCCTTAATTTTACATTACGCCATGGCAATTTAATTTTTCCAATACTTATTTAGTGACATTTTTCTCGAGAGGACCTAAATGGTGTGACACACGTATCTTTGAGGAACAATGTGATATTTTATTTACTCTAGGATAAAGTATGGAGAAGGGGAAAAGTGAGACATGTGCATTGTGTTGGGCAAACATTTCAGAGGACTAAAGATTTACACAAGAGTACACGAAGAAGAAAGAACCTTGTGCATAATAAATTAAAGCAAGCAAATGTTTCATGCATGAAAAAAATCAAATTGGAATCACAACTCATAATGAATGGAAGTTCTTCAAGATTTGAATATTACATTTCTCTTTTATGTTAGATTAAAACCAGCCAAGAACTTATGTGCCATCATAATTCATGGTTTATTGAGATTATGTATAGAAAAAACAACATAAGAAGATGCCAAAGTGTTCATTCTCTTACCTGGATTTAGTTGGATCAACATTTTCATCACTTATATCTACTACCGTGTCCATAAGTCGCTGATTAACCTTAACCTCTTCCAAAAGGGTTTGATTAGCCTATCATATAAGTCACATAAATTTTTCATCAGCAATCAAAGATCAAAACAGCAAACATTCTATAGCAAATCCAGAAATTATGAAGAATTCATCATATTCTGACTGCAACATATAGCTCCAAGAACAGAGTTCATAACATTTCTTTGTCCTGAATCTAAACTGGTACAAGGTTGAAATAAATGCATCATATTCTGCTGTGCAGTTACAAAAATTGAATTGTGCAGCATGCTTACCATATTATTTTGCTGCGTCGTTGCTACAGAACCTTGTATATTTGCTTTTTTCATTTGATTTTCATGAGAATGCACTTGAGTAACTTGGGATTGTGGTGGTGACATGGAGTGCATATGAGATGGGAGAAGTTGTCCTGGCTGCAGTGTAGACCTCTTTACGGACCTCTTTACACTTATGAAATCCATAATACGCTTCTCATATGAACCCACTTTCTCCTTTAAATTAGGTGAAATATTGCTCCTGGAAACCTGGAGGAATGCTATAATATGCTGCAACATTATTTTCAAAACCTTCATCCTTTCAATGAGATCCGCCATAGGGTGATCTTGGGGAAGGGAGTCATACTGAAAGAAAAATGAAGATACAAAATTAAAGACATTAATAAGGAAAAATAAAAATAATAGAGGGCTTCCTTTCACCAAGGATAAATAGTTACTTGATAGTGCTCAAAACAGGTTGCAAACTACATTTTTACCTGGATAACTGTGGTGGAATAAACTTCTTTAATTTATCCACAGCAGATGTTACCAAGTTAAAAATAAAAAAAGAACACAAAACATACCTCCTGATGAAATTTGGTTTCAATTTTCTGATACATTTCAGTTAGCTCTAGCAAGTAACTTCCCTTCAGGGTTTTGATCTGTAAGTTGAAATAATCAAATAATCAGTCCACTTGAAATCTCACGTACAAGCACACCAGTACCACCATGAGGGGATTTCTGGTGTCTAGACCATGCATATGTGTAAAACCATGAGGCTAAAACAATGAATATCGAATGGAAAACAATTCCAAAAGACAGCAAACAATGACATAAGCTTGCACTGAAGCAATACCTATGGTATCAACAAAAAATCAGATTGAGAATTACAATGAATCTTTATTGATGCTAGCAACTAATAGAGAATAAAAAAGTAGCAATGAAAGAAATTCAGTTACGCAACAAGACAGGAAACTGAAAAATAAAAATCCTTTCGAAGGCTAAAGCACAAACAAATTCCACCGCTGAAAGTGCACATTATGTCATATATTATGAGAAGGATGGGTATCATACACATAAACATCGAACAATATGGATTTATGAATATTTTTTATTATTTATTGTTTAACTTCTATCGATGGTGAAAAGTTCTGTGTTATTCTCTGGCAAATTCCTCATGATAAAACCATAAATCATCATTATTTATTTTACTGTTTGTTTGACTAATTTATGTTGTTCTACCCAACTTTACTAAAGAAATAAAGGTCATAAGAAAAGGCAAATTACCTTTTGGTATACTTCTTCCTGCCAATCCCTCTCATTCGGTTGTTCAATATGTGCTGTTGAATCCAGAGAAGCTACAATAGATATTGTATGGCACCCAAATAAGCATTACAGGCTAAAAAATTGAGTAAAGGCTATTGAACTGAGGGCTAAGAAGTAAAGGTTTCGTGCTATAGGAGCTTATAAATTGAGTTAACAATTGTATATGGCAGGGGCACCGACACATATTTCTAAGACTTTGTATGGTCACCCACAAGGCAAAAAAATTTGAAGGAATGGCCAGCATTTTAGAAAAGGAAAGTTTTAAGGCCACCATCTTAAGTTATATGCTAAAAACTGGTCATCCTGGGCTTGACATCTAAGTCATGTGCTAAAAACCTAACCAAAAACCAAGATCTCACCCAAAAGAAACTAACTCATTTTAGCAAAAACCTTTTATCTACTGCGGCACGGGGTAAATTACTTTTCACTTATACCCACTTTCAATTGTTGATCTTGTTTTCATTCAACGGTGCAAACTATTACTCAAGTTAAAATTACAATCACCATTGGTTGAAAATAAGTTAAAATCACCTTCCTGATATTGCTGCATGTCAGATAGATTTGTTTGCATCATGGAAGGCTGCATGACAGATAGCTGAGATTGCCACTGATTTTGTTGCAAAGGAATAGTATTTTGTTGCCCTGGATTGTGAACTTGAGGCTGCATACTAAGTCCTATGAAAAAAGAAAAAAAAAATATCGCTCAAGAGAAATAAAGAAAATATGAATCACAATATTTTTTTTATTGGCAAATTATTATTTTTTTTTTTACGAGGATAAGGGAAAAGAAATTAAATTCACAATATAACACCAGAATCCACATGAATTGTTAACAACACAAGAATGGTTTCAATGTAAAAATTTCAGAGAAAGATGGATATAAGACAAAAGACAAGGATTATATGTAAGACCAGCATAGGAAAAACTTAAAACATCAATCTTCAAAACAATAGGAGACAATATACAGTTACAGCAACTTAAGTTGATGGGCATAGAAGTCGGATGCTATTAGAATACTGTCACCATGCCAGTGGCGGAGCTTCATTGGAGCAGGAGAAAGTTGCACTTATATCACAAGATTTTAACTTGAGTAGTTATTTGCACATTGCAGTGGGTTCAATCACTCGAGTTAATTAGAAAGATCTTCAACGATAATTTTCATAAATTGGAAGCATAGAAACCAATACAACGATGCAGATAATCTTTGAAGTCAAAGTGATTCTCATGTTATATTTTTTCTATAAACACTTTTAATACATACTCCCACTATGATCGTCTTATATATAAGATCCTACATGTAAAGACTTTATTTTTAATTCGGAATTTATTTTTGATCTTGTATATAAGACTTTATTCTAAAGGTTTTATATGTATTATTTTATTGAGGTTTTTTTTTTTATTATTACTTCATCCATTTTTATTTATATGTTCTATTTTAAATAAAATACAATTTTTTAAGAATTGTAATTATTGTTTAGACTTTTAATATATTAATTATGTTTTTTTATTATTATTTTTTACCCTTTATAATTATTAATTTTTCCAACTACTTAAGTAAATAAAAATTTATTATAGAGTAAAGATAAAAAAATAAAATTTATGACACTTTTAAAAAATAAAATTTCAGGGACCTAGCTGACGCCACGGGTATCTTTCAGGGACCTATCTGATGCCACGTCAGCTTCCGTTAAACACAAACTGACGGTGTTAGACGGCAGGACTAACGGGACGCCAAAGTGATCTTTCAGGGGTATAAGAGATGTCACATATCTTTCGAGGACCTATCTGATGCCACGTGTATCTTTCAGGGACCTAACTGACTAATAACTCATTTTTTTATTATTTTATGCACTAATAGATAAGAAGTGATATTATATTATTTGATTAGCTATTTGCATGAACTTATTAATTTTATGCACTTGCAAACCTAACTCCAACTATCAAAAATAACTATAAAAATATAACTAATCTAACTAATAAATATATAAAAAATCTAACTAATAAATAAATAAACCTAACTCCAACTATCAAAAAAAAATATAACTTCTAAATAGATAAAAATCTAACTAATAAAAATAGCGCTATAAATCTTACTAATACATAGAACCTAAACATAAGAGAATAGAACTAATAAATAAATAAATAAAAAATATATCAAATACATAAACAAAATAATTCTAACTAATAAAACTTTTATAAATCTTACTAATAACTAAACTAATAAAAATATAACTTCTAAATAGATAAAAAAAATCTAAGTAATAAAAAATTCGAAGTCAACTAATATATATATGAAAAACATAAAATATACCTAACATAAAAAATAAATTCTACTGGTAAAAAAATTGAAAATCTAACTACAACATAATAGAACCTAAACATAAGAGAATAGAACTAATAAATAAATAAAAAATATAACAAATACCCAAACAAAATAATTCTAACTAATAAAACTTTTCTAAATCTTACTAATAACTAAACTAATAAAAATATAACTTTAAAATAGATATAAAGTCTAACTAATAAAAAAATCTAATCTCAAATAATAAATAAATAAAAAATCTAGCTAATAATTTCCATGTACTAATGCGATAAAAATTATAACAAAATAAAATAAGATTATAACTAATTATATATACCAGTACATATAACTAAAAAAATTAAAATTCGAAGAATCTAAAAACTTACCTCAAGACTCTGTGATACAGTGCTGAGAAATAAGGTTGATTGTAGGAATATAATTGAATGAAAGAGGGACTATAAATTTTTAGAAGGAGGTATGTTGAGAATGGATGCAAATTTATAGGAGGAGGTTCGGTTACTTATACAAAACGCAGGCTGGGGGAGGGGAGACCGCGCTGCCACGTGGCGCAACCAGAGGGTTGCGTCACTGCGGTTGACGCGTTTGGTTGCGTCAGCCACAGTGACGCAACCCCCTGGTTGCGCCACGTGACAGAGCTGTCGGTTACATTTTTTTTTTTTAGTTTTTTATCTGAATGGAATCTGGAGGACGAATGGGGAGCTGACACGTGGCACTTTTGGGTTGCGTCAACCCAGATGACGCGTTTGACCTAGGATTTTGACTTTGACCGTCCCATTTACGTAAATAGTTTCGTTGACTGCCCGGTCCTACGTAAATAATTTTTAAACTACCCATTTTTTGTAAATTGTTTGTAAAATTACCCCACTTAAGTAAAAAAGCCTTAAAAGAAAAACAATTATAAGTTAGTAGCATTTATTTTTCTCTCGAAAATCTCAAAAATGTATTTTTCAACACTTTTTTTTATCTAAATTTAGTTTCTTAACAAATGCCACAAGCTCACTTGTTAGCATTTACCAAAAATAAATTATGAATAATTGAGATAAGTTCTAGATCACATAACTAACTAATAATTTCATCCGAAAGAGGATGGTAGAGAAATCTAACAAAAGCTATCATTGTCATCCTCGTTCAGCCCTTAATATTTAATAGAGTAACTTTGCATTGAAAAAAAAAATAAAGATCTAATACTTTAAAGAAAATAAACTTAGTTCCTCGATGTGTTTTTACATTACAAATTCAAAATATTTAATTTCCTGAGAACAGGCTATGTCTGACTCTAATCCTCTGCTAGGGTTTGTTCAAAACATCGAAAAACAAAATGGAGAATCTTCTGTCCAGGAAGATGATCAGAAAAAAAGGAGTACTAAAAAAGTCAAAAGAGATGATGTAGAAGCCTTGGTTCTTGATGGCATGGATACGGAGGCTACTAAGAATCAACGTGAGGAGGATGTGTCTAATAGAGTCTCATACAAAGACTCCCTCATGAAGGATTTGAATTACGTGGAGAATCATGAATTCATCATTAGTGATGAAGAGTTGCCAGAGAATAAATGGTACAGAGACGATGATGAGGACTCCAACGGGTCTGAGAAGAGCTTCAATCCATGTCCGACCATTGATGTTTCGGAAAAGGAGTTTGAAGAATGGTGTAAGCCGTTGAGAAACTCTCTGATCGTTAATCTGTTAGGCAAGAGAGTAAGTCCCAAGATTATGGAGAATAAGCTGATTAGAGAATGGAGTAGAAATGGCCCCATTAAAATTATTGATATGCCTCATGATCATTACTTGGTGCAATTTGCTGCTGAAGATGATTATAAACATGCTCTTTATGAAGGCCCTTGGAAGTTGGCGGATCACTATCTCATTGTGCAGAGATGGAGACCTTTGTTCATGCCCGGTGAAAGTGAAGTGAAGAAAATCGCTGTATGGGTAAGGATTCCCAAATTGCCACAGGAATTGTACAATGCCACTTTCCTTAGAAGGGTGGGAAGGAAAATAGGGACGATGCTTAAAATTGATCAATTAACGTCAATTCATTCCAAAGGAAAATTTGCTCGCATATGTGTTGAGGTTGATTTACGCCGGAGTCTTGTGCCAAAGATTAATGTTTTGGGGTTGGAAATTCATCTTGAATATGAGGGGCTCCATCAAATTTGTTTTGGTTGTGGTATGTATGGTCACAAAATGGAACAGTGTGGAGTTTCGGTGATGAGATCCAAGTCTTTGGAGAAGGAAGATGGAATTAGTGAAGCATCTATAGTGGCTGTTCATGGTGGCGCGTTGGAAACACATACGGTGACAGGATTGGAAGTTATTAACGAGGCTAGCATAACGGCAAAAGATCAGAAATTGACGTCTGTTTATGGCAAGAATGAATTTTGTGAGGATAATAACCAAAAGGAGAATCTTTTTGGTCCCTGGATGTTAGTGAAAAGACCAAATAGAAGGAAAGAGTTAGTGCGTAATAATGTTCCAAATTCTTATGGTCACGTGGGTCATAACGGATTTAATAAAAAACATGTGATTCCAGTTAGCAATACCCGATTTGCGGCGCTAGAGGAGGAAGTTGAGGAAAGGAATGCTAATGAAGACACAAATAATGAGACTCGTGAAGCTGAGGAGGAAAATAAGTCTCTTGGCAAGGTGGGCCAAGTTGCAAAAGGAAGAAATGTGGCCCATAAAACTGAAAGGGTTAGAAATTATTTGGGGGGTAGAAATCCTCAACCCAAAGGAGGAAAGCCCGTTTCTAGCCAACCCATCAATAAGAAATCAACAAGCCAATCCCCTATTGTGGAAAAGAAGTCTGGAACTGAAAATGAGAGTGCTCTAATGGCCGCTGGTGAGAGTGCTGTAGCGAGTACTAGCAAAAACATGGGAATCTTGAACAGTGTGGATACTAAATCTCAAGATGAAGATAATCGTAGAAGAATGAAGCAGTTTCAACAGGTTCATAAGGTCCATGGCGACAATTTTATGTCTCGGGTTGCTATGCCGAATCAAGAGGCTGTCGACTTTGTGAAGCAGCAGGCGGAAATATTCAAGAAAAATTTCGCTATAGACAAACCTCCTGACAGTAAATTGCCAAACGCTATGGAGATTTGTGAAGGAGAAAGCACGACTTTTGATCTGGGAATCAAAGCCGACGGTGATGCTTCGCATATGCAGGTGTTTGATAGCACCTTGAGTACGGGTCCTCAGACCAAGCCTTCTAACCAGGTTTGATGATGAATATTCTATGTTGGAACTGTAGAGGTACTGGTAACAAGAGTCTTCCTGGTTTGCTTATGGATCTTAGAAATATGAATGATATTTATTTCTTTATATTGCTGGAAACTCATGCTAATAGTGCTAAAGCTGAGAAATTTAGAAGAAGGATTGGCTTTAATGGTATTGCAGTAGTTGAAAACCGTGGTCAGTCTGGTGGGATATGGTGTATATGGGACACTAATTTTTGGGCTGTAGATGTTTTAAATAAGTCTAACCAGTGGATGCATATGAAGGTTAAATGGCGTAATGATAGTCCTTGGCTTCTAACTGCTGTTTATGGTAGCCCGCATGCCCAAATTAGAAGAACTCTCTGGACAGATTTGGTTTCTCTTTCTCAGCAGGTTCAGGGTGAGTGGTGCTTGATGGGTGACTTTAATTCCATTATTCACGACTATGAGAGCAGAGGTGACAGAGGTAACAGGTGTAATTCTGATTCTAATAAATTTTATTCTGTTATCCGTGACTGCAATCTGGTGGATGGGGGTTATGTGGGATCCCAATTCACTTGGCAGAGGGGATCTATTTTCAAACGGCTTGACAGAGTTCTGTGTAATTTGGAGTGGCGTATCCGATTTGAAAGTATGACAGTTAATCATCTTCCAAAATTCAAGTCTGATCACAACCCGCTTTGGCTTAATTTTCACCAGACTAAAAGTCCGAATAGAGGACGTCGGCCGTTTAGGTTCATGGCTCCTTGGATTACTCATAAAGATTTTGACTATGTGGTTAATGAGATGTGGAATGCTACTGACAGGTGGATTGACAAAATAAACAAAATGCAAGAAGGATTACGTGACTGGAATCAAAATGTTTTTGGTAACATCTTTTATAAAAAGAAGCAGCTGATGAGACGCATGGAGGGTATTCATAGGTGCCTTGCTGGTGGTCCAAACCGTTTTTTAGAAGAACTTATGTCTGACCTTTGGCATGATTATGACAACACTCTTATCCAGGAGGAGGTCCTCTGGTTCCAGAAATCTAGATGCAAGTGGTTAAATTTTGGTGATCGCAACTCAAAATTTTTTCATGGGACTACTATTGTTAGAAGGAAAAGAAATAGAATTGAGAAGTTGATTGATGAAAATGGGGTTTGGATTACGGATATGGGTTCTTTGGAAAATTATGCTAATAATTATTTTCGGATGTTCTATACTGACGATGCGGATTATAAAGAGTTCTGCCTTCATGGTGCTTTTCCTCCTCTCTTAGATCATCATTTGAAATCTTTGAATAATGAAGTTAGTGATGAAGATATTAGGAAAGCTGTTTTTGACATGGGGGCCTTCAAAGCTCCTGGTAAGGATGGATTCCAAGCACTCTTCTATCAAAGCCAATGGGATACGGTTCGTGATGCTTTGTGTAAACTGATCAAAGATTGCTTTAAGGAACCAGGGAAAATCAAGGAGATAAATGAAACTCTCATCACTCTCATTCCCAAGGTAGATGATATTTCTTCTATCAAGCAGTTTCGTCCTATTAGTCTCTGTAATGTGTCTTATAAGGTGATTTCTAAAATCCTGGCTGCGAAGTTCAAGGGTATTATGAATCACATTGTAAGCCCAATGCAATGTAGTTTTGTTCCTGGGAGACATGGTTCGGACAACATCACCATTACTCAAGAAGTGATTCATACTATGAATAATCTTAAAGGTAAAAAGGGGTTTATGGCTATTAAAATTGATTTGGAGAAAGCGTACGATCGGCTCAAATGGGACTTCGTTATGGATACTTTGAAAGATATTGGCATTCCTGAACCTATAATACATGTTGTGTGGCAGTGTATTTCTACTCCGGTTATGAGTCTGATATGGAATGGAGAAGTTTTGGATCCTTTCCGGCCTGAAAAGGGAATAAGGCAAGGAGATCCGATATCACCTTATTTGTTTGTTTTGTGCATGGAAAAATTGTCTCAACTGATTAATGTGGCTTTTAATAATGGGTTATGGAAGCCCATCCAGCTCTCAAGAGGAGGACCCAAATTGACTCATTTGGTGTTTGCGGACGACCTAATCCTGTTTGCTGAAGTTGGCATGGACCAAGTTGATTGCATCTCTACCTGTCTTGAGTTGTTCTGTGAAAGTTCAGGAGGTAAAATCAATAAAGAAAAGACTCGCATCTTTTTTTCTAAGAATGTCAATAACAATATCAGAGAAGAAATAAGTGATGCTTTTGGTTTTCAGAGAACTAATGATCTGGGAAAGTATTTGGGGGTTCCCCTTCTTCACAAAAGGGTCTCTAGGGATACTTTCAGATTTGTTATGGAAAAGGCGAACCAGCGGTTGAATTCCTGGAAAAGCAAAACTTTGTCGTTGGCTGGGAGACTCACTCTTAACCAATCTGTTCTAAGTGCTCTGCCCTCTTACGTGATGCAAACGTCGGTCCTTCCTATTCAGGTTTGTGACAGTCTGGATAAATTAAGTAGGTCGTTCCTATGGGGTGAAGTTGATGGAAATAGAAAATTGCATCTGGCTAATTGGAAGAATGTGTGCAAGCCTAAAACGTTTGGTGGTCTTGGATTAAGGCAATCTAGGTTACTTAATAACGCCTTCATGATGAAAATGGGTTGGGGCTTGATTGTTGAGAAAGATGCGCTCTGGGCTAAAGTGATTAGGCATAAATATAAATGCGGTGCTGACCTGATTCCAGCTGTGAACAAGAAAGTAAAGGAGTCAAATCTGTGGAAAGGGATCTGTAAAAATTGGAAAAATGTTCAGGAAAATTTAACATGGAGGATTGGTGATGGTGCCTCTATTAAGTTTTGGAAAGACAGCTGGGTCCCGGGAGTGGGTGCGTTGGAAAATTTTGCTTTGTACCCCGTTGATGATATTGACAGGAATAGAAAGCTCATGGAATTCACCCTGCCAAATGGAGATTGGAACATAATGTCACTGTCAGGTATGATTCCTAACCATTTAATTAATAAGATTACTGCTCTAATACCTCCCTCTCTTGCAGGTAACGAGGATTTAATTGCGTGGAAGCCTACAAATGATGGATGGTTTAGCGTTAAATCAGCATACAACATGATTGCTGGTTTGCATGACGAACCAGAGAGGAGAATATACAAATTAATTTGGAGTTGGGAAGGACCTCAACGTATTAGGTTGCTCTTGTGGAAGATTGCAGCCGGTGTTCTGGCAACAAATGAATTTAGGCGCAGAAGACATTTGACTTTGGATGCAAGCTGTAAAATCTGTGGGTTCCATGAAGAAACAATGATGCATACGCTAAGAGATTGCACTGGATCAAAGAGAATGTGGCGAAAATTAGTTGCCACGCGGTGCTGGACTCGTTTCAGTATAAGTGACATGGAAGATTGGTTGCTGCAGAATTTGTCATCCAACAACGGAGATCAGAGTATGCTTCACTGGACGGTCACCTTTGGAGCAGCATTGGAGTCTATATGGATGCAACGCAATAGCTATGTTTTTGAGAATGTTCCGATTAATGTTGCAGGTTGCTTGAATCAGATCAAGCATAAAGTGTCAAATATCCTTGTTGCGCTGAGTAGTGCCAACGTGGTTGGAAAATCTTCTATAGTTCCCACTAGAATTCTGATTCACTGGGTTCCTCCTCCTCCCGGTTGGATTAAAATGAATTCGGATGGGTCTTTTTATGCAAGTTCTGGACTAGCTACGTGTGGAGGTATATTGCGTGATGAGAATGGGAATTACATGGTGGCTTTTGCAGCGAAGGTTGGATCTTGCAGCATTATGCATGCTGAGCTTTGGGGTATTCTTTATGGTCTTCGACTAGCAATTAGTAGAGGCTACAACAAGATTGTGGTTGAAGCGGATTCTAAGAGTGCTATTCAGTTCCTCTCAACAGGCTGTAACAAATATCATCCTTGTGCTCCTCTTATAAATGAGATCAAGTCTTGTATTGGTGGAAGAGCTGTTTTGTTCTACCATTCCTTTCGTGAAGCAAATGCTGTGGCAGATGCTCTGGCGAATCACGCGCATAGCTTGGAGTTCAATATGAAGATTTTTGAAATTGTTCCTGGTTTTTTATCTGTTCCCTTGTTTGCTGATGCTACAGCAATAAGGTTTAGTAGAAGGTGTTAGTTCCTCTGTTTTTTGGACCTTTGCCCCGCTGTTTCATCAAAAAAAAAAGCTTTAAGGATTAAGGTTAAGCAAACTCATCAAAAAATTGAAAACTAAACCTCATTCAATATAATGTCTTCTTAAAAATGGTGAAAAATCTCAAACATCCCTAAATTAAAAAAAAAAAAATCTTTATTTTCTCTCTTTTTTTCTTTTCCTTTTTCCTTCGTTTTTTCTCTAATCCCACGAGAAAGACTTCTTCTTCCCCCTCCCCTTCCACTTCCACATTCATCTCCTTCAATCACGAAAATCATTACCCATTGCCTATGAATAGTTTATTTTGTCTTCTTCATCCATGAAATCTCTTTCTCACAGCTCATGCTTTATATTTCGTTGAAATTTTGAACTTTGGTAAGGGTTAGACTGTGAGGAGTATTCACAACCTTGAAGTTGTGAGACGAGTTCATGACTAGGTATTTTTTTTAATCATAACATAGTAACAAGAGAAACTAAATAATTAGATAATGCAAAATTAATACAGATCAGAAAGCGCTAGAGCACCCCTCGCAACCTCTCATTTTTATTATAAATGCATTAATCATTTCAAGGGGTGCTCACACATTAAACATTTTTTAAATCATCTTTCTTGGTAAAATTAGTTACTAATTCCGTCCCTAATTATAAGGCCGTTTTGGAATATTTCACGTCTATTAAGAAAGTGAAATAATTTAGTTAATTGTATTGGAAATGTGAACTTTTGATATGTATTTTCAAAATTACCCCTATTAATATTATTGGGAATCTAAAATGTGTTAAATAAATAGGGGTGTTTGTGGAAAAAATAATTAATGCTCATTGAAAATTGATAAAGAGTCTTATAAATAGGAACAAAATAAAAGTGTTAAGAGGACCTTATAATTAAGAAGGGAGGGAGTAATAGACTGAATGAAAATGATAAAATAGCACATAATAACTTATAAACAAGAGTTATAAAATACAATAATCAATGCCCTTTGTTGATATCCTTCATCCGTGGAAGCAGACAAGTTTTGCTCAAACTCAAAAACAATGGTAGCAGCGGCTTCTTCTTCTTTTTCTCTTCAGCTATTCAACGTGAGACGACCCTTTCATTCATCATCATCATCTTCACCATCATCATATCCCACCACGTTGACCACCTTCCCAAAGTCAACTTCTTCTTCCATAAGGTGTTCCGCCGCCACGCGCTCCTACACCATCACTCTCCTCCCTGGCGACGGAATCGGCCCCGAAGTTATTTCCGTCGCTAAAGACGTTCTCCTCCTCGCCGGTTCCATCGAAGGTACTTCCTTTCCTTCATTACATATCTCATTCTTCTAATTAATCATTTGGGCATCCTCAAAATCCCTTTTTTTTAATTGGGTCACTGTTTTTTCCCCCCTCTTAATTTCAATGTCATTATATTCCCTCAGTTCCTTAAGCCCCTCTATGAAAAATAAATTCACGTGAATTAAGAAAATTGGTTAATGTTACAAGAGAAGCTAAGATGGATTTATATTAAGGACCAGAGGGAGTAACATTTAATTGGGCATTCTCAAAATCTGATTTTTTTTTTTTTTTCAGCTGGGTTACTCTTTTTTCTTAATTGGGTGTACTCTTATGTTGTTGTTGTTGTTAGGGATCAAATATGAGTTCCAAGAGAAGCTTTTGGGTGGAGCTGCATTGGATGCTACCGGTGTTCCATTACCTGATGAGACACTTTCTGTTGCTAAGCAATCTGATGCTGTTCTCCTTGGTGCTATTGGAGGGTTAGTACCCTTTCATTTCATTTCATTTGTCTTTTTTAGTTTTTCAATTTTTTTTTTCTTCTAATTTTGGTGCTTTTTTTATTGGCTATGTGTGGATTGATGATGCAAATGGATAGAATGGAATGAGTGTGTTTTTTTCGCGTGCAATTTGGATAAATAGCTTAATTAAAATGTTTATTAAATAAGCTATTTTGAAATAAGCTGAAAAGAGCTTCTTGGTAAATTACTTTATTCAGATTTTTTTTTTTCCTTTCTATGGCTATGTTTAGATTGATGGAAAGGAATGGAATAAAGTGAAATAGAATGGTTACTAGACGTGTTTCGTTTGTGTGCGTTTGAGTAACTAGCTTAATTTAAAGTTTTTCCGGTAAGCTATTTTGAAATATGCTAAAAATCATTATTTTCTTAAGCTCATCTGATAATCTAAAAATAACTTATACTATAGGAAGGTGATAAACTTATTTTCATTAGCCGAAATAACCTCTATGCAGGCTCTCCAAGCACCCCTTTGTCTTTATTTCAACTTTAGTTACTTTTCTACAGCTATGTTTGGATTGATGGAAAGGGATGCAGTGTAGCGGAATGCAATGGAATGGTACTAGGTTGCATTATTTGAATTGTTTAAAATAGGATGGAACTGAATGGGGCTTCTTCTATTTTATTTCATCCAACTCCTTTATTTCTCTTTTCTCCCTCGCCATTCGGGGAATGAGATGAGATAGAACCAAGGTGGCTTTTGGTAGACATGTCGGAAGAGAACTGAATATAGCATAACATAACATAACACGTGTTTCTTTTTTGTATTTGATGACAGAACAGGATATTGAAAAGTAGAATATTTTTTGTTTCACCAAAAGCGGACATAACAAAATATTTTGTTCTATCTTGTTACGTCCTCTTTTGTCCACGTACCAAAGCTACCTAACTTATGTTCGCTTCATTTCATCATAGAATATCCAAAGAATGTTATGCTAACTTTGTACCATCACGTTCCTCCATTCAATTCTACCCATCATTAAATATCCAAACATGGATTGTAACTTTCCTTTGCTAGCCAAGTTTGTGTAAATGTACTCATGTTATTTAATTTAATTACTTAAAGGTATAAATGGGATAAAAACGAGAAACATCTGAAGCCAGAGACTGGGTTGCTTCAGCTACGAGCAGGGCTTAAAGTGTTTGCAAATCTCAGACCAGCAACTGTGTTTCCACAGGTCATAACTTGTTATTTTTGCTTCATTTTTCCATTCATCAGTTTTTCTAAGAATTTTCCAGTCATGTTTCTGACATGAATATATGTAAGAGCAAATGGAAAATGTTCACATATCCTTCCTTGTTGTCACTTGAAATTAAACTGCATATATGCACTATGAATTACACAGGAAAAAAAGTGAAACAATGTTGAAAAAGATGAGAAATCAGGGAAATAAACTCTACAATATGAAAAAGAGAAGTTTCTTGATTTCCTTACTATTTCAAAGAAATTTTCAATTTATCTCCAATATGCTTTTAATTTGTGTTAATTCTTGTCTAGTTAGTGGATGCTTCAACTTTGAAGCGAGAGGCTGCTGAAGGGGTTGATCTTATGGTTGTAAGGGAACTCACCGGAGGTCTGTGGTGCTCTAATTCTAGTTCCAATATAGTGGATTTTTTTGTTTGTTGAAATTAGTCGTTGTCTCAAATGCTAATAACTTTAAAATAATATTTAAGTTTTCAATTAATTTACTTTGATTATGGATTTGCATAGATAATCATGGGACTGAGTCTTGTTCCTGCTCTTTTGTTATTCAGGTATCTATTTTGGAAAGCCCAGGGGCTTTGGTACCAATGAAAATGGTGAAGAGACTGGCTATAATACTGAGGTTTATGCTGCACATGAGGTATCTTGCTATGACATGATGTTTCTCCACATAAAAATTTGACATCCCTAAGAATGAGCTATAATAGATATGGTTGCGACAGATTTTAGAACGTGATTGACCTTGGTTGAATGTTTTGTTGGAAGAGAATTCATATGAATTGAAGTCATGGTTATAAAATGGTACCAAATAATTAATTGAAACAAGGCTAGTTATGAAAAATATCTCTAATTGCCATAGCAAGAGCTGAGGTTTCTGTATGATCAAAGAAGGGAGTATATTATATACATTCACTTTTTAAAAAATATTTTAAAAGAGGTAATATTGTCTAGGAGGAAATAGAAGGGAGCATATCATATGCAGCTTTCACTTTTTTTCCTTCCTTTTGAAGAAACTTTTAGTTATCTTCTTGAGAGCAGTTGTTTCTTTCTCGTCTTTTAACAATTTTCAGCATTATTACCTCTGCATCTATGATTCTCTGATTAATGTTGATTTGTATACCAGATTGATCGCATAGCTCGTTTTGCATTTGAAGTTGCTCGGAAGCGTCGTGGAAAACTTTGCTCCGTGGACAAAGCTAATGTGTTAGAGGTACCTATTGCCTGGATTAAACTATGAAACATGGGAATTTTATGAAGTTTATGCATTTGTGTGATATGGCCTCGGGAACTGTTGGTGATAGTTGATAAGGTTGAAGTGGTATTGGTGGATAAGTGCTCTCATAATGGAAATTTTATTTAGGTCTGTCCAGATGCAAGTGACCTAACATATTGAATTGCATGTTCACCGGATTATTAAAAATTTGTGCATGCTTTGGCTACTTGAGGAAATGAATAGGAAGACATACTCAATGCAGACTAAGGCAAATTTAGACCCACTTCTTGCATACTAACCATGTTTGCATTCTCCAGGCATCAATGCTCTGGAGGAAAAGAGTTTTGGCATTAGCACAAGAATATCCTGATGTTGAGCTCTCACACATGTATGTTGATAATGCCGCAATGCAACTAATTCGCAATCCAAAACAGGTTTGCTTATGGAATTAATTAGTGGTCTTCCGTTTTATTTGCGCCTATGCAAATTTATATTCACAGAAGAGAACTAGTTTAGTTTGAATGGTGAAAATGCAAGTGTTACAATATCTAACTCCGAGTGTCTGATCTTGTAGTTTGACACTATTGTAACAAACAACATTTTTGGCGATATATTATCAGATGAGGCTTCAATGATCACCGGAAGTATTGGGATGCTTCCTTCTGCTAGCCTTGGGGCCTCGGTATGAACAAATATTCATACTGATCATGAATACGTTTAGTCAAGTTTATCTAACATTATGAATTTCACTTGAGTGAGTTTATTGGATTTTTATTGGATCAGGGACCTGGGCTTTTTGAACCAATACATGGTTCTGCACCGGATATTGCTGGACAAGTTGGTATCTTATACTTCCATTCTTCATTAGCCTTTACTCAACATTCTTTACAGCTGTGTAATTTTGTCTACAGGACAAGGCAAACCCATTTGCCACTGTTCTTAGTGCTGCTATGCTTTTGAGGTATGGCCTTGGAGAAGACAAGGCTGCTGAAAGAATAGAAAAGGCAGTTCTGGACACTTTGAACCGGGGATTTCGAACTGCTGACATATATTCTTCTGGAACAGTAAGCATGTCTTTCATTATGTATATTAGTAGTGAGAAAACTCTAGGTAGTGTATGGTGCCAGGACATAATAAAATGGAATGAGGTGATCTATCAAGTTCTCTTTGGTAGTGGAACCTAATGTGTCACCTCTCACATCCTGCTTTGTTCTATTTTTAAAATCCACCAAACATATATTAAAAAAAAAACACGCATGGTATTCGGTACGTTAGGTTGAACAACTTAATTAAGCGCTTATGCAATAAACTATGAAATAAAGTAGAGAAAAAGCTTATTTTCGTTAGCATCTCTGATAAACTTGTTGAAATATGTTAAAAAGAGTTTATAGGAATATCATGAGACATTTTAATAAGCTTAGGGCCAATCAAATTTTTCTTCATAAGCTTAGGAAAATAAGCTGTTCTCATAAGTCATAAGTCCAAATAAATCTTTATATGGTGTCCATTTGTTGAATAAACTTGATGTTTTGATTGTGTGTTAATGCAGAAGCTGGTAGGATGCAAACAAGTTGGCGAAGAGATACTAAAGTCAGTAGAATCTCACGTTCCTGCTGGTGCAGTGTGATTTGAGTTGAGACCAACTCAGTACAGAATTTCTTGCCCTGGTTTGTCTTGGAGATCTTCTACTGAGAGACTTTTATGACTATCAAAGTTCCTCTTGATGCTAAGCACACAATCTCCTTGTTCCGGAGATTTTCTGCTTCCTTCCTACACTTTTGTATTTTGGTTTTACTACCTAGCTTTCTGATTGAACTTTTGAGAGTGGCCAGGTTGTTATTTTGTACCAAAGATTAGTAGCCAGTTTCCCTTACAATACTCAACTAGGAAAGCTGCTTTGTAATAGTTGAGTAGTTGAGTATTGAATGATTGAGATTAAATTCTCATTGCCATTAGGAAGCACTGTTGTTTGATTTGATAAATTATAACTTCCATCTTATTTTTACTTTTTTGCGTGAAGAGTGTGATTATAGTTGGGTATTCAATCCTGTAAAGCAGAGCTTAGCGGTTCATCCCAAAAGTGCTATAGCGGGTAGCGGGTTGACAGCTACGGTCAAGACAAAAATATTTACTTATATTTTATATAAATATTCAAAAATGCTAAAATATGCCAAATTAATCACATTCATAATTACTCAAAATTTATCATTGTTAAACAATCAAATCAAGATCCAAGGCTACTTAGGTATAAAATTAACTCAGGAACCAAACCAAACAATTGAATCTTACAAAAATTAAATAAACTAACCCAATGGATCGAATCAACCCATAAAACGTGGGTTCGTGATAGAAAGCAAAGAAGCTTACCTATCAAGAACACTTCAATTACATTATTCCTAAGAAAGAAAACTAATAAAATAACTTAACTTTTCTCCTCAATTCCTAACATAAGCACTACAATGCTTAAATAAAAAAATAACCCTAATTTACTACGTGGATCCACCCTACAACTCCCCTTTTTTATGGACCTAATAACCCATCTTATTTTTAATGAGCTTAACAACAACCTATGGGTTCGAGTTGGTCTCTTTGATCATGTGCACCCCTAGGTTTTTAGAATTGGGAATAAAGCATTGTACAGTCCTTTCAAATTCTTCTTCCTTCCTAATTTTTTTTTTAAACTTGCTCAGAATAAAACTTGTTCCCCTTATCCTCATTTGCTTTCCATTTATTTTTTTTTCAATTATCTTCGTTAAAACGAATTATTTATGAACATTTATATGACTGAACAACAAGCCGGCTACAATGTTAAAAATATAAAATAATTTAATAATAACTGCTCATTTGGTTACTTACTTTATTTTTTTTTATTTCAATTTTTTCCCTTATCTTTGCTGTCAATTTGGTCTCTTACGTTTTAAATCGTTAACACCGTTAGTCCCAACCGTTAATATTCTTTGTTGATTTGAAATTGTCTTCCTTCTACTCGATACTAGCGAATAGCTAAGCTTCAACTCATGTTTTTGTCTTTTTAGTTTGTACCCTAACAAAGGAAATGTTTCCCTCTAACAGGCTGTGAATAAGTTTCCCCTCCCTCCCTTGAGAAGAATGTGAAACGTAGGCTTCAAAACGACAACGTTTTTGGCCACAAATTATGTGGACACAGAGAGGGACACGTGTTCATAGCCACGTGTATAATTAATGATCATGTATGATTAAAATTGACAACATTGATAGCAACTGACGGTTGGGACTAATGGTGTTAACAATCGGAAACGCAAGGGACTAAATTGACACCAAATAAAAGTAAGGGACCAAATTGAAATAAAAAAATAAGGTAATGGACCAAATGAGCAGTTTACTTATTCAAACTAAACATGTATGGATTAAAAAGTGATTCTCTCATTTCGAAAAAGAAAGAAAGAAAGAAAATGAATTTGATTTTTGCACTGTCATTTTACAACATAGGTATCTATATATACTCATGCCAAACAAACACTATATAGTTGCTTCGTAATTATTTCAACATACAGAAAGCGATTGAAGAGAAACGGCTCTGAAACTTGTCAAGTCCTTGAAACAACCAAAGTACTTGGACTTGTTCTCTTATCATTGTTGCACATTATCACATGACTTCAACATAGTCACCACTCTAAGGTTTTTCACCAGATCCTTCACTATCAAGCTGCACTTGTCATCCATCTGCAGTATAGTTACGTTGTAACAAGAATGTGCACATGTTAATGATTATTATATTGTTACTTAAATATAATATACATAAAAAATGTTGATGTAACAAAAATGTGAATAGTATAAAAAGATCTGTACACGGGCCCTAGTTATTGATTACTCCATTGTTACTTAAATACCTGAGCAATGATGGTGATGTCAAGAGTATTCCCAAATGGCAATACATTGCTACTGGAAATGGAGAGATGAAGATGTTCAAGCTGAGACAATATTTTGACCAATATGCCCTTTTGTCTCTCACAGTGAATTTTAATCAGCACTTCTCTCCCTAGGACTCTTGCTTCAACATCAGGAAGTGCTTCATCATGCCCATAATTTTCATCAATGTTCATTTCACATAAATCAGTGTCATCTTGAATGCAAAGATTAGATCTTGTTATGGTTATCACTGATTTTACACCTTTCTTTTGGACATCTTCTTCTAGCTCTTTTACACGTTCTTGAAGTTGTTTCACGTAATTGATAGCTTCTAGAAGCACATGAGCCTTGTCCATCTATTATACATTAGACAAACTTTTTCATTCCGAGTTATTCCTCTCTTCTCCCCGAAAAGTTAGTAAAACTTTGAAAAGTCGGGGATAAGCATTTATTATTTTGTCTTCTAAATCAACTAATTGCAAAATCAACTATTTAATACACATCTTTAAAAGACAAACCAATCATAGATTAAAGAATATTATTTTAATTTTTTTATTCACTATGATTTGGGACAATAATTTTTGCTATTTTTTAGTACTAACTTACCTATAACACAAACACACACACACATATATATATATATATATATATATACATAGTGCCGACTCTGAGGGAGGACGACAAGAGCGGTCGCCCTGGGCTCAAAAAATTGAGGGGCCCATAATTTTTTTTAAAAATTTCATAGTTGCAAATTTTTTTTTTTATATCTCTTAACCATCAATAATTTTTAGCATAAAATTTCAATTTGTCTTTTCCATTTAATTTGCTAACTTAATTTATAATTTATAAATAAATGAAAGGCTTATTTATGTCTTTAGTCCCTGAAAGTTCAGCGTGTTTTGATTTTAGTCCTTAAAAGTTATTTTGACCGGGACTAGTCCTTAAATTTTCAAACATTTTGTTTTTGGTCCCCTCCATTAGTAAAAATCTGTTATTTGTTTGTGTAGGTAGCGGAACATCACATTGGCAATCCATGTGGTCTGAACTGACGCTAAATAGGTGATATAACGTGGATGATAGAGATCCACGGATATAAAATGGTCCGATACGCAAAATGGTCCTGTACGCAAAATTTTGAGTTCATAAGTCTGAATCATGTATATCACAACATCTATTTGGTGCAACTTCACACACTGTGGAAGTTGGTGTGGATTTTCGCTAACCATGTAAGCAAATAATTGATTTTTTGTAACGAAGGGGACCAAAACCCAAATGGTTGAAAAATTAAGGAATGGTCCCGGTCAAAATAACTTCTAGGGACTAAAACCAAAACACGTTGAACTTTTAGGGACCAAAACCATAAATAAGCCTAAAAGAAATAATGAACTTTACTTTTGCAACCCAACATAAAAAAAAGTTTTTTATTACCTCTTTAATTGATAACTTTTTATTTTATTTCAAATTTTATTTTTTAATAACTAATTATTGATTGATGTCATTGTTTTAATTGATTACACATATATATATACTACATTTTTAATTAATTAATTTTTTTTTATGAAATAGGGGCCCAAAATTTTTTTTTTCGCCTTAAGACCCAGAATAGGTTAGGACCAGGCCTGTATATATATATACAACAACCATTCTAACTGACAAGGCAAAACTAATAAATTGTCTAGTTATTATTTTTTTTTTTTCAATATAGCCCTAAAACTATACGAGTATTATTATTCTTTTCATGTTGATCCTATTAAGGTATTTTTCCTCTCAACTCTCTCAATTATCAATCAAGATTCACAATCTTTATATCTTTAGATTCAAAATGAAAAAAATCTATCAAACTTATCATTTCTCTTAAGCTGTACTGTAAAAAATATATTTTATGTTATAAATCTACCCATTTATTACTACATTATTAATGATGGAGTCTTTTTTAGTAAGATGTTATAATACGTGAATTAAGTAAAATTATTAATTACTACATTCGTTTCTTAATAAAATACATTTATTGTGGAATTTTAGGAAAATTAAGAAAATTAGTTAATATTAGTGATATTAAAATTGATACTATTTAATATATTTTTTTCAAAATTATCTTCATAATTATTATTGAGAATATAAAAAATATTTAATAAACAAAGTGTTTATAAAAAAAGTAATTAATGTCACTAAAAATTGTAACAATACTTATTATACAATAACCAAAGAAAAGTTTAGAAAAGAGTTGCATACAGTACTAGTATCGAGGAATGGAGGGGAATATATTGTCCTCTAGGTTGAAGCAGGTTCTCATAATAAAGCACACGGACGACGGGACGACATGCAGCATGGATTTATGCAGAATATGGCATGCAATTGTGCAAAGAATATATGCATTTTTGATTCTGGAGCCCGTGTTGAGAATAAAATAATCCCTCTCTTTTTTCCCCTCTCGTGATGAAATAAGTCTCAATTAAAAAAAAAAAAAAGTAACAATCATAGAAGTGGAGATGTATCCATTAAACTATTTTTTTATAGGCAAAATTTTTACTGGAAAGAGAAAATTGTAACATTACATACTGAGATACTTCTTGGAGATATATACCATACATAAAAACTTGTTTCTCATTTTTTTTATATAGATAATGTTTTATTGATGGTGAAAAGAAACAAGAAATTGTATGTTATCAGAGTTTGAACTCTGATACTTATATTGTATGTCTTGTAACTTTATCAACTAAGCAATTTCGAGATCATAATTTCTCACTTATCTCATTAAAAAAAATATCATAATTGTAAAAGCACATCTTCACATTCACTGATCACGACATTAGATTTGATTTTTTTTAGATCAAGTTTTTATGAGACAGTATTGCTTAATTCAAGTACAATCAATACTATAAGAGACAATATTCTTTCTTCAAATATTTGACATATGCAGTTGCATGCATCATTTGACTTTGAGATTATTAGTTATTTTGGATCAACCTCTACTAATTGATCTATGCACTTGGTTATTGTTGGAGTTTAATTTGATCAACAACACGCAAAATTATGATTTGACTCATTTAGATCGAATGGAATTATCCTTCATTTGATTTTTGATTTTTATTATTTAATTGTTAGAATTCCAAGTTTCAGACAAGTAGTCTGGGATCAAGAATGAGTGAACAAAGTGAGGACTTTGATTTATGAGCAAACGAACTCAAAAATTTGAGTAAAATTTTAGGTGATGAAGATACGATCTCATATCAAATTCACTTAATATGATTCTCACTCTTCCCATCAAAGCCGACCAAAATAATTGAAGAATTTCAGTGTAAAATAGATAAGTGATATGATCATTACTATACATACAATTCCACATAGATCATTGTTTGAGCAAAAGAGAGAGACTACTAACCTTCTTCAAGCCAGGAATAGTAGCTGAGAGTGCAATGAACTTCTTTGTGAGTTCTTGTCTCCTATTTCTCTCTGACATTATGTGATCTATTGTCTCAGAAGCACTTCTACTCTTCTTTGTTCCTTGCTGGCAGCTTCCCCTTGATGAGGACAAAGGCAAAGACTCTATAGCAGCATTATTATTATTGTTATTATCATTATTATTATTATTATTATGACTACTTCCCAATTTTGGTACAGAAACATCTTTCCAACCAGTAGCAGAGCAATAATAATTATTAGGATGATGATCATCTCCAATAGTAGTAGTAGTAGTGGCTTTATCAAAAGATAGTATATATGTTGTTGGAGTAGTAGTTGTGATGGTTGGGTTTTGTGCACCATATTGTTGTTGAGTGATGATGGATGAGTAGTTATTCTTCATCATCATCATGTTATTCTGGCCTAAGATTGTACCACTGGTGGTGGTGGCATCGGGGATAGTGGTTTCAAATGGGTGATTCATAATATTTCTCAGAAACTCTTCATCATCAAAATAGTTCTTGTTGCCTAAGCATTCATTGAAGTGATGATGATGATCCATTTCCTGCTAGGACAAGACAATTAAAAAATAATAATATATAGATCAGATCAAGATATATACTTTATATTATATGGTTCAATTCGTAGGGATCAATCGTAACATATATATAAAAGTTGAGATATATGTGCACATCAATATGGTATATCATCTCTCATACACTAACACTACCAATATAATGTATAGATGATACGATGATGATGATGATATATTTCTATTTGATGAATGGATGATGATAGTATATATGGTTAGTTATTAGTAGTGCTTATATATTACCGAATTGAAAAGCCATTTCCCTCGTGAGTTCTTCTTCTCCATTATTTGAATTATTAAGAGTAGGATCAAGAGATGTGATGATAAGATTTTATCTATAGGGTTAGGATCTATGAGTTTAGGTTTTCTAGCCAAATAAGATGCTTGTCTTATGACTATTTAAGAAAGTAGGGCTCATAATTCATAACGATGTGCATGTGCTTTAAAAATAATGGAGATAGGACTTGTACGTGCTAAAAAGTTGAGAAAATTATCTGCAGTAACATTTTTTTTAACCTAAAGTAACATTGTTAAAAGAATAATGGCTCACAACTTTTTGATTTTTTTTTTACCGAATATTCTCGCAACACTTTATTTTTTAAAATTATTTATTATCATGACTCATATCGACAATCGATATTTTTTTTTAAATCACTTTCTTCAAAAAAATAATCATCACTTTTTTATTCCTCCTAGTCGAGGTTTCTGAAGTGTATTTGGTTTTTTTTTATATATAATTAAAGTGTGGAGGGGACTTCAAGCTAAGGGAACCTGTATACAGGACAAGGAGTATAAAATAATTACGTACAGTCATCACACAGTTGTTATGTGACGAATCATGTTTCTTTAACCGTTTATTATTTTGTATATATTTTAAATAAATTAAAAGACAAACTAAATTCAATCCTAATTTACCTAAGAACCAAAAATCACCTTCATAGAAATTATTCCTGCAAGTCTTTCTTCTCTCCCACACACCCACCACACACAATCGCCCTCTTTATGTACCCTTGTGCAGTGAAGTGTTAAAACTATCAAACAAATAAAGTAAAGGATTCATGATATTATATAGGTGATGTTCAATGTTCATAATTTTCTTTTCAAATCATGTGGATTTATGGAGGAAAATGAGAATTAGGTAGACGTACGGTGGCTGCATTTGTTAGCGAGGGAGATAACAATTCTCAATGGATGATTAGGGTTTATAAAGAAACCTTAGAGTAAGCAATTTCAGATTGAGTTTTTAATTTAAAATAAAGTACAATGTTAATTAAATTAAAATGTGATTCATTATTTAAACCACCGGAACAGTCACCTTATCATAGTAATTCAGAGATTCCTATTATAGATGAACCAGGACTCGGATTATTAATTTAGAGTTTTAATTTATATTTGATTAAGTTTTGATGATATAATTAGCCTTTTTTTTTTTGTATACCAACCGGTACCCGGATCTGGTTTACTCAGAATCCGACTCATCCGGTTCGACCCAACTGAGCTCGCACCAAGCGGTAGGGGTCTCCCAGCGGGGTTGCTCCATACCCAAGGCTCGAACTCGAGACCAGTTGGTTAAGGGACCAAGTGAGCTACCACTTGACCAACCCCACGTTGGTTATAATTAACCTTTTTATGTGATGCCGAAGTTTTTACCTCATTTTTTTTTCCATAACCGGAGTGTTCACCGCCGACCGCAATGACTGATCTCTTCGCTGGCTTGTAGGCACCTCTAATGGGTGAGACAGTTGACTCTGAGATTTAACGCTGCTGCATGCACAAGATAGGACTCGAACATCTGACCTTGTTTAAGCGTGAATCAATCTCTACCACTGAACCATACGTTCGGGGTTAGTTTTTACGTCATTTTAATTACTACTTCTTAACAAGATCAGCACACTTTAAATGTGTCATTAATTTATAAAAGGTAGTAAAAGAATTCGTTAAATAAAAATTCAAAGGCTGATTATTGGAAAGATAATATTAAAAGAAAAAAGAAAAATGTATACTAGACAAGAGATGCTCTCAGTACTTGACACTTCTTTTTGTTTTACGTCTTTAAAGTTAACTTTTCAGTCATGATGCTGACATGAAACAGCTTATATAATATTCTTTCGGAAAATGTAAAAAAAATTGTCAAAGAATTAAATATAATATGAAGTTTTGAAAAATGCACTATTTTAATCTTTTTTAGAAGACTTAATGTGTTTTTATGATTACTTTTTCAATTCCGATAACTTCAAAAAACACTCATTAAAAAAACTTTATTTTTTTGAATTTTTTATTTGGGTGAGATTTTGTTCACTTTTCTAGTAACTCCAAAATATTTTATTTAATTTTTAACTTTGGATGTTTTTTTTTTAAATAAATTTATAAAAAGGCATATTGCAGCCTAGCTTGATATATTTAATTATTGAAATTGTTTTTAAGGTTGGGGTCAAAAAGTTTATTTAAATGGTCCTAAACTAGTCCTGTCTTGTGAACACGTCTTATCCCAATGATTATGGGTCGAGTTTGATTCGTCATTGTTGACATCAAATGGATAAACAAAGACAAAAATGGATAGACTCGATACAAGATGTAACAGGTTCGGGTATAGTTTCGAGTCACTCGACCCATCCTCCTTTAAATATCAAGGTTTTGTGTACTTCTTTGATTTACGTTTGTTTAAAAATTTTATGACATAAGAATAATAGTTGAAATGAAAGGAACTTCAAGCATTTAATATCCCCATATTTCGTTATTATATAGTTATAAATATAATGTGAGTGTTCTCTCTAAAATGTTTGTGTCGGTAATATATTTTATGATAAATACTTCATCTGATCCTTATTATAAATCATACTTAACTACATTACAAAGATCAAAGAGTATAATTATATTTTTTTGAAACTTTAAAAATGAACTTAACTATTATAATTTTACCCTCCTAACTTGAATTGAAAATTTCACAAATATATTGATTCACATTAATGAACAAATGACAAATAAGAGAAAAAAACAATAAATGACTCTTAAAAAATACAAAGTGATGACTTATAGGACCGCATTATTTTTCGAGAAGATGGCATATAAATGGAAACAAAGGGAGTAGTATGGTAGGTATTTGCCAGTGAATTATTTATTTTTGTCTCTTTGAATAGCAAAAGTTATTGATGTTTTCATTTTTCAACTTGCGCATAATATTTAAACCATGTAAACTTGTAAAATGACCATAATGGAATAACGATATGATCAATTATCATTACACGATCATTTAATGTTAAAATAGTAGATAACATTTTAAAAACCTGACATATAAAAAAAAATTGTTATGAAGATAAATAAATACTATTTTAATAAATTTTATGCTGATTATTTTTGTCTCAAGTTAACCTGCTCCGTCTCTATCTTGCCTTGATCAAATTGGAAGCCATTCCAAATCTATCACATTCTAATTACAAAAAATGAGAGACAAGTCTAATTAATCAATCTTAATCCATTTCACGCTCGCGCCTGTATGAGAGGATATAAATCCCAATACACGATGCTTTATCAGCTAAAGCTGTTGAAGAAATTGCCATGACAATCAAAATGTTTGCATAGGACCCATGGTTTCTCTGTCACACGTCTCATTTTTTATCTGTACTTTCTTTACCAAATGTGGAAGTTGTAAATAGGTTCACTTTGTCTGTTCCGTGGATTGGTTCCACTCGTATAATTGGCTTAGTTTGTCGCTAAGAATTCGTCACAGATTTGAACAAAATCAAATTCTTTAGCGCTGTGTTTATTTTTGATGCTTTTTTTTTTTAAAAGAAAAAAAAATTGAGCTAACGGTTATTTTGGTCCCAGAAAGATACATTGATCATCAATTTAGTCCCTTTAATTCCTGAAAAAAGTTTATATCAATTTAGTCCTCCAAAAGATTGATATGACATCAAATAATGTAAATTTTTGTGCCCTAAAAAGACCAATATGACGCTAGATTGATCTTTAGTAAACTAAATTGATGTAATAAAAAAATCTTTTGGAAATTAAATTGATGATCAATGTATCTTTCAGAAAGTAAAATAACTATTAACTCAAAAAAAATAAAATTATGAGTTTAATCACAAACAATTACATAGGTGAGGACATATGTTATGGTTCAATATATAATTAGAGCGTTTGCATTTATTACCCATTATCCTTTAACAATATCTATTCACCAAAAAAATCCTTTAACAATACTTTTGTGTGTAATAGTGAGATTTGAACTTTTAGTTCTTCATGGAATACTTCCTCAGTTTTATGTGATTTAATTTAAAATTATGGACAAAGATTAAGATATAATTAATTAAATAATATAAAATTTTAATATATTTTGATTATAGCATTTTTATATAATAATCATTATTGAAAATAGAAGGAAAGATTCAAACTGAAAAAGAGATTTATACTTTTATATGGAATATTGAAATTCTAGTTTTTTTCCCCATCTGCTTTCATATCCACATGAACGAACAACTAATAGAGTTAAATGAAAGAGACAAACATACACGATGACTTGGAAAATCTGAAATGCTATAAGGGCATAAGAGTTGTAAACGGATAAGTTCTTTCCTGAACTATGTCTAGACAAGAAAATAAGGTAGACAGGGACGATATGGGACAGAGGTATTTATATATACGATGCATGCACACAAATTGGTATATATTTGTGATTTCATCCAAATATATACGATCTGATTTTTTATTATTATTATTATTATTATTTTTAAGTCATATAGCTAGTACGTACTTTTTATTTTATTTTGGAATTAATATAACATGAATTTTTTACTACTAGAAAAAAAACAGGAAGTTTTTATTGTTTTATTTAACCTTCTTAAAAAAAATTAATTCAATGAATCTCTATAGTTGCACTATCTTGAATCCGTCCCTGAGCCTTTATAATCCAGGTAAACAATTATTAAGGACATACAAATTATGTTACAAAAAAATAAAGATAAATGTACACGACATAAAAAATTTATTATGCAAATAACGGAGTTAATGATACCAAATGATGTATTGAATTTTTTTTTTTAATATAATCCATTAATTTTTTTATACTCTAATAGTAATTTATCAAGATTTTTTTTTGGATCCTTCCTTTCATCCTCTTTTCCTTTATCCGTACGTTTCTACTTGATTGTAGCTTGACTTGGAACCCGAGTTGCAAAGATGCTAATTTATTTATTATAACTAGAGAAGACACCCCATTCGGTGCACGGGTATAAATGATAGTAGAGGCAGTTTTTTTTCTCTACAGTGAAGCTTTCCATTGTGCTAAAAATCTGTTTCAAATCTAATTAGAAATAGGACGACATTTTTTTTTCAATGAATGAATAGTGGGCAGTTTTTTTAAGGAAGTAACAGTTATTGTTGGGAGTTTCATATCTTTGTCATTTTTGTAAATTAGTATTATGATAAGGGCATTTTGGGCATAACAAAATTACGTACAAACCTAAAACGGTGTTTGCTTTATATAATTGTATAGATAATAAGAGTGAAGTATTATCTTGATCCCTCATGTTTTTCATATGGGAGTATCTTAAACTGTGGAAATTCACTTTTAGTCCTTGAAGATTTTTTTTATGGGACACTTAAATTCGCAGTTGAGGTAGTTGGTATAATGGACGAATGGACTTAAGTGTTCCATAAAAAAAATCTCAGAAACTAATAAAAGTGAATTTCGACATTTTGAGGACTAAAATGTCTCATCTAAAAAATTGAGGGATGAAAATGATATTTCACTATAATAATAATAAACCTATAATTCGAAAGACTTTTTCTTTTGAATTGGGAGAATTTTTTTATCACGTACCAAAAATGTTTACATCGAGATCAATGAGAGGGACAATGTCCGGAGGCGTGTCCACATCCTCAAAGCCATGCTCCTTTAGTCCTATATATAGGGCATCTTCTAGAAGAAATTTTTGGTCTTATATATAAGGCATTTTATATTTTTTATGCATCATTAATTATTTTTTTTCTTTTTTGCCCTTATTAAATGTTTTGACTAATTATGTTTTTTTGTTATTCATTAATGAATGTGAGTTTTTCAAGTAAAGTGGAGAGGGTAAAACTGTAATGTTACAATATATTCTCATAGAATTCACAAAACTAATCACTTTTTGGTACATATAATTCGGTTAAGTATTTTCTATAATAAGGATCCGAGAGAGTATATATATATATATCATTCAAAGATAAAGACATTTTAACTAGCTTGCGTTGTCTGCCACCGCATTACAGCTTCTTCGTTCGATATATCTACGCCCATAAGATAATAAAGAGCAAAACTCAAATTGAGGTATTTAATTTAGTTTCTACCATGAATCTGCAACCAGCTCCCCTCCTCAAAGTATAACCGCAGCTGCCATCACTCCTTCGATCTCTTACAACATTGAGTTAATGTTAGGAGTAGTCTCACGTTGAATAATTTAGGAAGCTTAATGTGGTACTTAAGCCATAAGACTTTCCCGCCTAATAGATTAATCTTTTAGGTTGGACTCTATTCATGTGCTTAAGTCCTAACAATTGGTGCTTTCATTGAGAGGTTGAAACACGGAAAGGGCTACCTATAGGTTGGACTAAAGTATATTACCGAATACCGATAAGTGAGTGGAGCCGTCAAAAGAGAAAAGGCTACGTACCATCGGGTCAGTGTCGATAGAGTGAAAGCCGTTGTGGACGTCGGCCCTTAAAGAGGGCGGCAATGTTAGGAGTTTCACATTGAGTAACTTAGGAAACTCAATGTAGTACTTAAGTCATGAAGCTCTCCCAATTAATAGACTAGTCTTTTGGGTTGGACTCTCTTCATGTGGTTAAGTTTTAACAGTTAACTAATTGCATTGCCCAAGCTAAAGCATAACAATCCAAAGGAGTTGATTCTTCGTTCTAATATAACCAACCATATTTATAGGTCGATTTTTTTAATTTATGTATCCATGTATAAGATAAACAAACATAAAAGATAATAGTATTATATTGGAAAGTTAAAACAACATTTTTTATAAAATAAGTACATAATATTTCCAGATCGAAAAACTTATTCTTTCAAGTTGGTTTTCTTATACATGTGATGCATGAATTAGAAAATTTCTTTATACATATGTTTTTCAAAAAATAAAATGTTTTAGAGAGTTGTGTCTCCCCTTTGTCATAAGGAAGCTCGGTTATTGTTAATAAGGACTTTTTTCCAGTTAAGATGAACATTAATCACCTTTAAGAGAAGTACTGTGAATTAATTACCTCTTCCAAGAAAAGATTTTTTAAGGAGTAATTGATTGAGATAAGAAGTTTGTTTATAATTTATTGGGCTCTTCTGGTAACCAAATTTTGGAAGAGATAAGAAGTATTGAAAAAAAAAAGTTATTTATTACCATCCCATCATCATCTCGAAACCCAGCAAAGCATAATATGATGGAATTTTTTTAATATGTACTCAATAGCATATGTTAAAATACTTTAGATAACAAAAATTTATAAAAATTTAAAATGTATTAAACAAATCAATTTTCATTATAATTTTTTAAGTATCATTAATGTGCGTTGAAAGTTATTCCCTCCGATAATATTTGTAAGACCTCTTTAGAAAAAAAATTATTCTTATTGATAAGTTAATTTTCCAATTTTTAATAATATTTAATTATTTATTTTCAAAAACACCTTTATTTAGTTTATTATATATTATTAAGTCAACATTTTTTAAAATCTTAATACAACTACATGGATAGTTTTGAAAAAGTATATTAAATGTTTATTTTTTTTATATCACTAACAACTTTAATTCACTTTCTTGATAAATATGAATTTTTCAAAAAAAATAAAAATCTACTAACATATACTAAGACCCGAAAGAGTGCATATTTAAAAGATCCTAATATGATTGCCAAATTGTACTATAGAATGTGCCAATGGGCATTGTTGATTAAAGGAGCAAATTATTTATTCGAAAATGTTAAACAAACATCTGTATGGGACATCAGAATGGGACACCTGCCTTTTTAGGTATAAACTGGTGGGTCCTGTAAGAAAGAGAAATTGCAGGACCCACCAGTTTTTACCTAAAAAGAAATGTGTCCCATATAGATGTCAAATACAGATGTAAGTTGCTGGTTATTTTCTGGCACATATATACTTGAAAATGACAGATTAATAAAACAGGTTGAATGTTGGAGACTGCATATCCATGACTCCAAATTCTGTCCTGTCACAGCATTTGCCACCCCAACATCGTCCTATGTTTTTCCTGCACTTTTTGACTTATTCGATGACCTGTTAAATGAGCAATCTAACGGTGGATATACTAGTTGCATGTAGAACGAGTATTAAATTATTTCAATTTAAATTTTTAGGTGATAATTTTTTTATTTTCTTTTTAAATTTAGAACAGTTGATTTAGCATTTCATACCCTATTCTTTACTGCAACTATTTTTAAGTGCAAATTTTTAAAATCAACTTTTGAAATGGTAATTACTGTTGGAAGTCCCACATCGCCTGCCTTATAATATATGGCATGGTTTAAATACCTGTTAGGCTACTCCTCTCATTGCCAATTGGTTTTGAGATGGAACCTTAACATGATATCAGAGCCAGAGCCCAACTTCTTTCCGGTTGTTATGGGCCAAAAGTTGCCCTTTGTTATGGGTCAATAGATACCCTTTGCCTGGTCCGGCAGGCTTCGTTGGAGGGGGCGTGTTGGAAGTTCCACATCGCCTGCCTCATAATATATGGCATGGTTTAAATACCTGTTGGGCTACTCCTCTCATTGCCAATTGGTTTTGAGATGGAACCTTAACAATTACTATGTAGGGCTTTTCTAATGTCTTCGTATTAAGAAATCTATATATAACAAATGTATATTAAAAATTGACACATTTGTAAAATTTACATGCATAAATTATATCAGTTTTTAAGCAAACTCATCAAATATAAATTTTTTAATATACATCATAGAGTACATGAAATATGATCCAACTCTTTAAAAGTCTCGTGTCTGCCCTGTGTTTTATCCAACAGTCTGAAATACTCAGAAGCTCTACGTAAACAATTCAAATACGGTATACTATTAAGATGAAGACTGTAGTTTAATTAAATCAAAGATGGTTTAAAGGAGCCTAAAGGGGGAGCATAAATTAAAGGAGCCTAAAATTAATTTCGTGTTCGATCTCTGATCACTTAAATTAAACATGTTTCGATTTATGAGGGAGCGCTCAAGTGGCCGGATAGATATACTTCCTCCGAGATTGGTAAGATTCGCCAGATCAAAGTTATCGGGTGGATCCCAAGTTCTGGGTATAAATGTACGTTTGGTTTAAAGTTGAAAAAGCCTCCAATGTAATTTTGGAGGTTTTTCCAACTTTTCCAACAAATGGGCAAAGTGATTTTGCCCATTAGTAACTCATATCCAAACATGCTGTGAAAAAAAATGGTTAAATTAAACATGTGACACAAATAGAATATGTCGATAATAATCCCTTCCATCATGGAAGGCATTTCTGATTTTGTGGTCAACTAACTTGAAAATCAGCATGTGCATTGTCATTCGCCATTCAGCCAGACGAGCTCAAGAAATAAACTTGACACTGACAACCTTACTTGTGCGCACAATAGAGACAGATGTGAGAAAATTAAATATTGTTGATGATAGCTGAATTGCGAAATAACTAACCATTGTTTTAAAAGGAAGATTGCTAGATAATTTTAGTGTAATTATATCATCGATTTTATATTCAAGATTAGCATAACAATTCAAGAATCCGTGTATTCGGACTGAGAATTTGGAATCTCACAAAGAAATGTTGCTTAAAAAAAATAGAGGGAGGGAGGATTTAGTTTTATGTGTGTTGTGGAAGACTTCACAAAAAGCTTTATATATAGCTTATCACTCTTCTAAGTCTCAAGGTAGAAGACAACATTATGATTAAATTATTATGAGAGAAACAACCAAATTTATACCTCATCATAAATCTACAATAATCATGTATCGAAAAACATGCAAAAGATTAAAAAAAAAAAAAAAAAGAAGTTTGGCCAATAACCTTCCGAAAAGAGGACAAGACCATCCGATCGACGTAGCTTGCACACGTGTGGTTTTTTGGCTCAACATGACCACTCCAAAAACCAAATTAAACACTCCATCCGTCTCTAAATATAAGCACTTAGGATGAATTTTCAAGTGGATTAAGAAAGTTAGTTAATATTATTAGTGGTACTGGAAATGATAATATTTGAAATACTTTTTCAAAATTACCTCTATAATTATCATTGGGCTCTAAAAAATGTTGACTAAATAAGGATATTTGTGAAAAGAAGTAATTAATATTATTGAAAATTGATATAAGTGCTTATATTTAGAGATAAACATAATTCATTATCTAATGCTTATATTAAGAAACAAATAAAATATTTATTAATGGAAAGAGAATAACAATATATAAAAACTAAAATTTAACTAAATATAAGTAATATGAAATTAGTCATTATTCCAACATACAACTCACACAAGCAACTTGTTAATTTTTATTTTTATTTTTTTTATCATATGGTAGAATTTCTAAAGTGATGACTATTTGCATTATATGCATCAGCAAATTTCTAACCACTTCAATAATTTTCATGTTTATATATATATATATATATCATAGGATTAACCATTATTGAACTAACGTAACTAATACTGTATATGATATCTAATAAACATCTATAACAATATATTATTGGATGGATATCTAGCTAGTAGAGCAAGAGGGCACATGCAAATTACCGACCCAACAAAATCTACCAACATATACAAAAAAGCTAAGAAATCATCAATTAGGACTACGATGGTTATGTTTACATACAGGCACCATCACCATCGCCAATTCGCCATCATGTAGTCATGCTCGGCTAGGATTTTTATTTATTAATGAATAATGAATAATTGGCCTTAATTATTGAAAAAATAGGAAAATAATACTATATATATTTTTCATTATTTATTGTACAGATCTTTAAACACGAAAGTACAAAACCGAATAAAAATAATAAATATTTCCGCAATTCAAACATTTCTTTATCAATTACAGTATGTTTTATATGCATAACCTATAGCGAGCTAGGCTTATCTATTCTCTCATAATTTATAATGTGTACTACTTTATGTTTTATTTGATGTTGACACGTAGCATGAACAACGATTCAGGGACCAAAATTGATAGTGAAAAAAAATATGAGACCAATATGATATCCAAAAAACGTAAGAGACCAATTTGAAATTGAAAAATTAGATAAAGGACCAAATACGTAGTTTAGCCTTATAATTACCTCCATTTTTTAAATAATTTCCATTTAAGAATATAACTCATGGATTAAGAGGTATATTTAATGTGTATTTTTATTGTAAATCAACAATTGTTTTATTTATTGTGGTCTTTATCTCTCTATTGTAATTAATCGTTTTTTTATTTATTATCTCTCTTTTTAATTAGTATATGGGGGTAAAATTAAAAAAAAATTAATATTACATTGGATTTCTAAAGTAACCATTAAATAGAAACAAAATATTTTTCTTAAAATGACAATTATTTAAGAACAAAAGTAGTTATTAAATTAACATATATTTAATTCAAAAACTATTTTCTTAATGAATAATTAATAAGAGGTGACACATGAAATGATACATTAATATTACAGAGTATTAATGAAAGGGCAAATTATGTTCTCTCATACTTATACGATCCAACAAAAAGTTTGGCTTTTAGTTGCTTATATAAATTTTAAAAAAATTAAAATATATAAGAGATAGAGATAAATTTATTTGCTGTAAAAGAAAATTAACAAAATTTGTTGTTCAGATAATAAAGATAAATAATCCCGAGCGTGTGGTTCAGTGGTAGGGATTGATCCACGCTTAAGCAAGGTCAGGTGTTCGAATCCTGCCTTGTGCATGCAGCAGCGTTAAATCTCGGGGCCAGCTGTCCCATCCATTAGAGGTGCTTACAAGCCAGCGAGAAGATTAGTCACTGCGGTCGGCGGTGGACACTCCGGTCATAGACAAAAAAAGATAATAAAGATAAATACTCCTAATGTTTGATGAGTTTAAATAATGAAACTCTATCTTTCATATCTTGATCCATTTCAAGGCTGTCTTTCAATTATACAGATATATTTATATCTATCCATACCTCTAACACTGCATATGTAGTTTCCAAAAAAAAAAAAAAACACCGCATATGTTGCTTTTAATATTTTGACCTCCAAATATTAACATTCTCATTTTAAGGATCTAAATCCCAATAAGGCATTACATCGATCTTTTGAGCTCAAACATGCTCCACACAATAAGTAACTCTTTTTTTTTTCCCAGCAAAAACAATATTTTATTCATAATAAACGAGCACCAAGATCAGAGTACTATTATCACAAGCGGTGCAATTCATTTACCCAAAATATAAACCTTAGCTTTCATGGTGCAATATACTCCCTCCAATCCTATATATATATATATATATATATATATATATATATATGACATACTTAACCGTATCCCCCGGATCAAGGAAAGTGGTTAGTTTTATAAATTTTATGAGAATATATTGTAACATTACAATTTTACCTCCTTCACTTTACTTGGAAAGTTCACATTCATTAATGAATAACAAAAAAACATAGTTAGTCAAAACATTTAGTAATGGCAAAAAAGAGAAAAAACAATTAGTGATGCATATAAAATATAAAATGTCCTATACAGATTTTTTTATAGAAGATGCCCTATACATAGGACTAGAGGGAGTAATATTTTATATACTCCATGGCAGTAACTAGTTAGTGATCATCAGTGGTAGTAGAATGTTATTGAAACGCTGGCTACTACTAGCATTATTTCAGGCAGAAATGGACATTTCATTTCTCATAGACTCATAGTTAACAGAACCCACAATATATAAGGACATTTTATTTTGGAAAAGGCAAACAAGTACTCGGCTCTCAATTATAAGCAATTAAAAACGTTTTATTAGTGGTTTCAAATATAAGCAAAATTTAACTCTTTTTTTATTTCCAATACATTCGTTCCTAAAATATCTCAATAAAGTGGTTGTATCATTTAATTTTTATTTTATTTCAAATACATGTTTCCTAAAGTAATCTATTTTTTTATCATTTCAAGAAAATTTAATACAGAGTGTGAAATTTTCTTATAGTAATTGAGAAAATTAGTTTTTTTGGTTTATAGTAATTGAGACCGGAGGGAGTATTATAAGGGTATTTAATCAGTCAAAAGTAATAAATAATTATTGAAAAATGTAATTTTTTATGTTTTCGAAAAAAATAAATAAAAACTTGTGATATTTTTTTTCTTTTACGGAAACCTTAACAAATAGTGACTTTTTTAGTACTATACTATTATTTTATTTGGAGGGTTGCATTTTTTCGTTTATGATGATATTGTTGGTAAGATTACTACTAGTATAATGTTTAGTAATTGAGTAAATCGTCATTTTAGTCTCTGAGAGTGTGACATTCAGTCATTTTCGTCCCTCATAAATTATAATTACACTTTTAGTTTTTGACAGTGTCTCATGTCGGTCATTTTAGTCCCTTCGTCAATTGGACTAAAGTGAATTAAAATTTTTAAGTTATGAACTAAAATGAAACACAATATCATAAGTAAACGATCACTTAACGTCTATGAATGGAAAATGTTGTCATGGACTAACATGAGTAACTTTTTCAAAATGAGGGATTAAAAAGGAATTATTGAAAAGTGAAAACTTATGATATTATCAGGAAACTAAAATGAAAACTCCTTTAAAAAAAAGGACTAAGTTTAGTAAATAAAAAACCCTATGTAGAGAGAGATTTGAGACATTATTTTGCTACATTGCTTCACATCAACTTTTTGACCATTATTTCTAAATGTGTGAAATCTACTTCATTTCGAGTTATGAACTTTTTAAGTAATCATTTAATTAACTATTAATTGTTCCATTATTATATAAGAATATAAAATTATTTTTTGAGCCAGCAGTAATTTTTAGAGAGAGACTCTGGTTTGTCTTTAGATTTCTCAGTCTTCTTCCTTTTCTATTTGCTTTTTTTTTGCTTTATCAACGAGAGATAGTGCCTTCATTTGGAGGGTGTGTGGTTTCCAGCCCCAGTTTTTCTGAGTTTCACTTTTGCCTTTGTGCAAGTTTTGTTATATAAATAAGTGTTATTCTTCAGTTGTTTTGGATGTTTTTATTTTGAGGAGGTCTGTGCTTTGTGTTAGCTTCCATATCTGATGGTCATCCTCTTTTTTTCAAATAATTGGAAGAATGATAGCAGAAACAACTTTTCCCTTGCAGACTTCTGACTTGACTTTTGTCCAGCGGCTCCATCTCTACGAATTTGAGATTCCTTGTCACCGAAATGTGCTTACTTCCAACATTGATGAGATTGTTATCTTGAAGATAAAGTCTGTTGAATCTCATGTTAGGGACGATTTTGGAAGAGGTTGATGACATATGTCGAGAGGGAAGATATTGTTGGTGCATAATACCTTGCTTTTCTTAACGATATTTGTGTGAAAACTATGTATTTTGTTTGAGTAACGTTGGTTTTTCTTGTACTGTCTTCTTCTATTGAATTAACTACATATTTTCCTTTAAAAAAATCTACTTCATTTCATTCTCTTTATTTAATTTTTTCACATTTCATTCATTTAATGATTATCCTTTTTTTTAAACAATGTTTAATTCACTATTAAAAAATAAATAGATAAATTTTTCAATTATTAAAATAAAATTAAAAAAACCAACAAAACTCAGCATAGTTGATAGATGATTTGATTCCTTAAGTATGATGTCAAGGGTTCGAACCCTACTGTAGGCGTGGAAAAGACTTTATTAGTAGAGGCAAAACTCACTTCGATGATCTTTATGTCTCGGAAGGGATAAGTCTTAGACAATTAGTTGGAGGATACCCTTAATAAAAAAAATTGAAAAAATCTTCACTCAAATAAAAATTAAAATGCCTCTTAACATTACCACTCCAAATAGAGCACCCTCAAGACCATGATACAAAGGAATAAACTGAACTTATACACTAAAGTAACAAAAGCATCCTCTCAATTGGGATCATCCAAGTATAGACACCAAGGAGCTTACATTCAAAATTTCGGCATTGTGAAAATGACCAATCAGGGATGTTTTGTTTCGTAATCCACCATGATCATTTACAATCAACTCACTTTCATATTAAGACGAACTTTAGAAAGAAAAAAAAGGGACATGCAAAATTATTTGAGACCAAACTAACGATAATATGGATTCTCGAAAAAAAAAACAATAATATGGGATTATGGTCTTATATTAGCGCATTTCACAACAACTAATGGTCAATCTACATTCTTAATGCACAGTAAATGTATTCTTAATCTTAATCTTAATCTTAATCTTAATATGTAAAATTTAAAGGAAAATTTGTGGAAAGTCTTGCCACTTGGTATCTTCTAAGCATATCTTTATTTTAACAAATTTGAAATAGTTACTTAATTTAGTAATATGTGATATTTTAATTAATTAACCTTGCTTGATTTTGTGTTAATATCTTTTATGTTGTGTTTTTGATAAAAGGGCAATATTGGAATAGTTGATAGAAAAGTTTATGAATATAAATTTAATGGGCTTTCTGGATTTTGTAACTAGGGTTCTAGTTTTTTAACCCCCAGTTAATTAGTTAACCCCCTTATTTAAATGAAAATCCCATAATAACCTTACAAATTTCATATAATCCTAAAATACCCCCTTCTTATTCCTTCCTTATCCCTCTCCTTCTTCCACTCATTTTCAAATTTCAAATTTCAAATTCATATCACATCTCCTTCCTCGATCTCTCACCTTTTCACATTCTTCATTCTTAATAAATATCACATCTTCACACCATCATACCATTCTTAATATCATATTCAGTTCATCTCCTTCCTCTATCAAGCAGTACCACTCTCTCATCATATTCATATTCATTCTTCTGCGTATACAACCTCCATATACACTCCTTCATATTCATTCACTCCTTCATATTCATTCTCCACAACGAACCACCAAACACAACCTCCATCCACATTTCATTCTTCATTCTTCATTCTTCGTCAGTAGCAGCAAAAGAACCACGGAGCACCAGCAGAAGAACCTCCACCGCAGCACACCACTCTTCGTCGGTAGTGCAGAACCTCCACCGCAGGCCACCAAGGTAAGTTCATTCATTCCTTCTCATGCTTCATAGCCCTTCTGCAACTGTTTTCTTCTATTTTTTTTTTAATTTTCAATTTTTAAAAATAATGATTTATTAGTTAATAGTTATAGGTTTTTGTTGTTTAATGTTTAGGATACGTTTATTGCAATTTTGTTTTAGTTTTGTATATGAAAATCGTGTCTGATGCGTAGAAACTGAATCTGCCATTGTTTAGGGATCCCTCGCTTAGGGCTAAGCGAGGGTGTTAAATTTCTGGAAATTAAACTTTAACTTTTATACTCTCGCTGCACCCTCAGCGAGCGTGTTAAATTTCCGAAAGAAACCATGAGTTCAATTATCATCATCCACCTTCTTTCTCTACATACACCAATGCAGGAAGAAGCCATCACCACCCTTCTCATCCTCCTTCGATTTCAATTCCCTTATTAATGAAAGAATCTTATTAACAATTGTTCTAAAGATATTGTTAAGGTTACTAGATTTGAAAAAGAATATCATAAGTTCACTTTTCTTTCCTCTCGAAAAGATAAAAAAATCATATTTTTCAACATTTTTTTCCTACGTTTCGTACAAGTGTCCTAAAATCACTTATTAACATTTGCCTGAATGAAAAGAGAGTCCATGACCAACAGTGGCAGAAGAAGAAGAAGAAAAAAGCGTTTAGTGTTATTTGCCATGCAGCTCCTTTGAATACTCATGATTTGCTGCTCATCTTTATCATTTCTTCTGCGTCATATCACTTCTCCCTTCTTATTATATCCATTTATTTAGCTTAACTTCGCCGTGTTGCAACTATTAAAACTTCTTATTAGGTGTCCCCCCTTCTCCACATTGGCACATTCATGGCCATCAAATAATCCTCGTAGCCCAACATCTTTAGCCAAGAAAAGAACATCCTTTTCCTCCCGCGGTTTAAATTTAGCACACCTATATTATATGAAATGATACATATTCGATCGGGAATATTACTCATCACGTAATGTGGCTAAATGAGAAGGGAGCAGAGGGTGGGAAGGATTGGCTTTTCCTCTTACACATATATAACCTCTTCTACTTAGCAGCTAAAGAAAATTCAAGAACTACACATATTTTTAAAAGTTCAGTTGATGGAATTGCCAAGTTGGGACACAAAAATTATACATATAAGACATAGGCTCCCCAGTCTATGTATAAAAATTACACATACACTGGGGATTACAAATCCCGAGCGTGTGGTTCAGTGGTAGAGATTGATCCACACTTAAGTAAAGTCAGGTGTTCAAATCTTGTCTTGTGCATGCAGCAGCGTTAAATCTCGGGGCCCCTACAAGCCAGCAAGGAGATTAGTCACTACGGTCGGCAGTGGACACTCCGATCACGGACCCAAAAAAAAATTACAATAAAAACTAGGTTTTTTTTTTTGGTGTTGTACCCTATTAGGGCAGTGTAGGTAAAAAAGTTACACATGCACTCATCCCTTGACATAGTGAACAAAAATATAAGTATTTCAAGGGATTAACATATGTATAATTTTAAAACTCGTTTGCTATCCCATAAACATAAAAAAAAAAATAAAAATACATATAAGAGAGTATTTTAAGAAAAAAATATTTTTTGGGTGTCAAGTATAAAAGCGGGGTAAAAAAAGAGTTAGAAGATCACAGTGGGCATCAGCCATGAGTTTGGGCTTAAAGCCCAATTTGGTTGGAATTGTTCAGCCCGCTATCAAACACCGCGTGCCTCCTTATAATTCGTAGCTGCTTCTTGAACTAAACCCTAATTCCCTTTCTCTTCTCTCTCTACGCTTCAGCAGTCACTCACTCACTCACAAACCCCCCCAGCTGAAAAATGGTGAGTGTTCTTTTCCTGGGTTTATTCGATTGTGATTATAAAGTTTCATCTTTTTTTATTTTTTGCTGTTATTGTTTTCTCTTCTGATCTGTTTGATTTGAATATTATTTGAATGCAGCCTTTCAAGAGATTCGTGGAGATAGGAAGGGTTGCTCAGATCAATTATGGCAAAGAGTATGGCAGCCTCGTCGTCATTGTTGACGTCATCGACCAGAACTGGGTCCGTTTTCATTCTTTGCTTTGCTGCACCCCATGCGTTTGTTTTCTGTTGTTTGTTCGTTAATTAAGTTAATTGCAAAACATAAATAAAAAAAGCAAATCTGTTTATGGCTTAATTTTGTTGTTTTGTAAATTTAAAGGCTAGAAATGTCATCTGTTTTTTTTTTCCAACTAGGTTGTTGGTTATTTATTTTAATTGAAAAATAAAAACTCTGTTTACAGTTTATTATGTTACTTGTGGGCTGGACTTGGGTTTTGAAGAGATGGTAATAATGGTATAGCTGGCTCCAAGGTTTTAAAATTGCTGTCATGGTCGCGGTTTTGTTGGAGACTCCTAAAACCATTACACTGGGTGAAAATGCAGTCGTGTTGTGATTTTGGAGAATCTGAAAATATTATGGTTGTGTACTCAATTGTTTTCATGAACCCAAATTTAAAAACATTGGTTAGCTCTTAAGGTTTATTACTTTTTTTTTCCATGTGTGCTGTAGATTATGCGGATATTTTTATCAATTTGGGGGTCTTGGAGTAAATTTTGTAGCTTAGCTTATGATATGAAACTCCATGTTACCTGCAAAAATTCATTCCAAAACTGTTTTCATTCTTTCTTCAGAGGTGTCTGCATTTTGTGTGCTTTGGATATGCTTGCTGTTACTGTGTAAACATAATTTTGTATAAAATATATATTGACAGGCTCTTGTTGATGCCCCTGATATTGTGAGGTCCAAAATGAATTTCAAGAGACTATCGCTCACTGACCTTAAGATTGATATTAAGAGGATCCCTAAGAAGAAGGATCTCATTAGCGCTATGGAGGCTGCTGGTCTGTAGGTTTCATGAAGAATGTTTTTTTAATTACATAGCATTTCATTTTATTATTAATTTGTTGTTTTATTGTGTAAAACAGATGTTAAGAACAAGTGGGAGAAAAGCTCATGGGGCAGGAAACTAATTGTTCAAAAGAGAAGGGCAGCCCTCAATGATTTTGATAGGTTCAAGATAATGTTGACAAAGATCAAGGTTTGTTTCAATTTATTTAGCTCATATTTTTTCTTATCTGATTTTATTGGTGTTGTCATTACTCTTTGCAATCTATGAAATGCTTGTATTGGCTTCAAGGCGTTATAGTAATGGTCTATTCTATTGTGTTAGCATATTGTTTGTGGCTTTGTTGTTATTTAAACAGCTGTAGCTAATATATATGTTTTCAATTTGTGCAGAGGGCTGCTGTGGTTAGGCAAGAGCTTGCTAAGTTGAAGAAGAGCGCAGCTTAGGCACTCCTTCATGTGTGTTTTTCAAGTTTTGCTATGAATTTCTTTCAGTTAGACAGTCAGTGCAACTTGGTTGTTATGAGCAATGAGTTTTATTCATGTTAGAGGATTGATTTCAGTACTTCAAATCTCAATTGTTGGAATATCTGGAGTTGTCTAAGCTGCAATACCCGATTTTGCTTTTGTTTGGTGTTTGAATATTGGTTTTTAGAATGTTCTAGAGCTAATAGAAATCTCACTCTGCTAGTCCAGGCATTGCATACTAGAATTCTTATAAATGGTTTTGTTCCTTTTTCTTGATCTTCAATCTATATACTATATTTCATTTGGTTGCTTCCTTTGCTTAGCTTTGGTACGATTTTATTCATGTTTGAGGTATGCTCCATGATGAAATTTGTTGTGTTGGCAGTGTTAACTTATCCAACATTCTTTCCAAATCTTCCGTGAAGTTTCTGCTTTTGTCAATTCATCCTATATCTGTATATACATAGTTTCCTATATCTGTATATACATAGTTGAATGCTTTTCTACCCAATGACAGTCTTCAGGGCTAGTGATAAAAAGACAGGATATGATATCTTGTCACTGTCCAGAGTTTGGTGCACCGGTCTGTTGGCCTATTCTATTCTTTTTGCTTAATGTATTTTCTATCTTATGGAGGGAGCTAAGTTAGAAATTATCCCTTATTGTTCACACATTAACACTATTACTGCGGCCACCATTACCATCACTGTTATCACCTCATCAATGTCATCGAGTCATCTTTATAAGCTCAATTTATACTATACATATATGAAGGTCAAAAATAGAAAAATATACAAAATTAAAGTCATAAGTCCAAAGTCAATGACATAAATCTAGTAAAAGGTTCAGGGGTTTGTCGAAATGACCCAAAGGTTCCGAACAAAGCTACACGTTTTTTTAAAAGAGTTCAAAATCGGGCTTTAACCCTGTTGTCCCTTTCTTAGTGAGATCCTTGTGGGAAATTGGGATTTTGGACCTGGGATAGCTGGGACAGCCGGGATGGAAATTTGGGATGGGATAGCAAATCCCATCTTAGCTCCATGCCAAACTGGGATGGGATTGACTACAGAGGTTGTGGTGTTGTGGCCTTACTCTTCTCAAAATTAAGTTAACCTTTCTTTTTCTTTTTTATTTACTTTTCAAAAAGATATACCTTTGTTGAATTCGTCCAAAACCTTGATCAGTTTTGTTTAGTTCATTTTTTTTTCACTGGGGATGTGTATGGATGATTCTAGTAGTGTGTTCACTTGCTACTTGTGAAACCTTCATTCCTGGATGCCAGGCTACATTCTGCCATGCGTTTTCTCTGGTGAGATGTCATTGTTTATGCCCTTTTGATGAAGGAATGAGCAGGGTTTGTGATTGTGACAAGATAGGCAGCTTAATGGCAAGTTGTTACATGATAAAGTCCTTAACATATTGGCATGGCTGTGACACTTTTCCTCCTCCAATGTATATAATCTGTGTTCATGTAAACACTTGGAAAACCTCCCTTGAAAAATAAGTATATATCTGTAGTTTGTGTAGCTTGTATTAGTTCATCTAAGGCCTTTTTTAATCTATATACCATATGCTTGCAGCCAAGCACTCTTTTAAATTGTTAATTCCTCGAAAAACTTAAGGATGACCTGTTTACACCATAATTTTGGATACACGCTTGTCATTTCTTGTTATGTTATAGTGGACAATTTAGCTGGTGCATTGGTTGCTTCATTGGGTGAATTTTCAGATCTTTAGTATGCAGGAGGGTTTTCGACTTCCCTCTTCAACTAAATTATCAAGAGTGACAGGTAGGTTCTTCGTATCTCAGTTAGAGGTCCTTTTCTAGTATAAAAAAAATTGACATCTCTACTAATGAGTAATCACCATTTCCTGTCCCCAACGGGTAGCTCGGTTGACAGTAGTACGGGACATATAGTGTGCAAGTATCTTGGTTTGATCCCTAGGACCTAACAAGAAATTCAGTAAGCAAGTCACTAAGCTTTGTCACTCTCTGCTATGATTTATTCACCTAACAAGAGCCTCTGCACATCAAATTCAAGACCTCATAGTGCACCTGAAAATAATGAAGTGATTCACTAGTTTTTGCTACTAGAAACGTCTAGTATTATGTTGCAAACAACAAATGTAGGACTTTTGTTCAAGATATGTATGCTCCAGTTTACGACCTGTGGCCAAAAAGCTCTTTGAAATTCTTCTCTCACTCGCAAACTTATCACCATATTGAAGATTATTCTGTTTTTTTCCCTTCACATCATTTGTCTGTTTTTTATATACATTTTGCTAGTTCTCTTTGAATGTCATATGTATCTCAACATAGCAAGATTTGAATAATAGCAATTAGCTCCTCTTAAAGTATCATATATCTCACTTGTTTCATATTTCTTGCTGTTGGCCGGCACTTAACAAATTACTTTTCTACTTAAAAGCAGAAAAACATGACTCTTTCTTTTTGAACCCCTTAATTACTCAATGGCCCCCGTTTGGATTTTTATGGACGAAATTGTCCTTTATTTACCGCCTGAAACAAGGCGGAAATAACTTTCCGCTTTCTGAAAGTCGGGAACAAATTTGATATTTCCGACTAGTTAAAGTCGAAAAAATTCCGACTAGTTAGAGTCGGAAACATTCTAAAAGAGGCGAGCTTGTTAGTGTTGGCACCAGTAGGAACACACGGTGCAAGAGACAAGATGTGGGGCGGGGCGTGCACGCATGTCAGTCTAGAGATAGAGAAAGAGAGTAAGAGCATCACAAAGCCCACCTGCACCTAATTGATGAAGGTGCTGCAACTCTAAATCCCACACCTCACCTCACTATCTCAATTGCTGTCCCAACATTCGTTGATGTGATTCTTTATTCTTCTTTTGCAGCAGCCAAGGAATGTGCAGATCTTGCTAGTTGAATTACACTGTTCGCTTCTGCTTCTTTGTGACCCCTTTCAACTTGGTAAACCAGCAGATAGCTACTACTACTACATATATACTTCCGCCTCCCAAGAGTCGGCAAATTTCCGACTTTCCAGAGTCGGTAAAATTGTTTTATTTATTTCCGCCTACTTAAAATCGGAAAATCACTTCCGCCTTGTTTAAGTCGGTAAAATAAGAGTAACTTTGTCCAAAATAATAAAAACGGGGGCCAAAGAGTAAACAGGGGGGTTCAAAAAGAAAAACTCGAAAAACATTAATTTGAACTTGTCTCAATTAAACTATTCTTGGTTTTCGTCTTAGCATCACTGTTTTCCGTTACATCCACAACAGAGGAATTTTGAAACATATTTAATTCCTTCATCAAAGTAAAAAAAAATAAAATATATTCCATCTGTCCAAGAAATTGGTTGAATACTAAAAAGTCAATAACTTTAAAAGGACAAATATTTAATGTTTTATCTTTCAAATCAATCATCTAATACATATTTAATTGACTATCCAATCATAGATCAAAGAATATAATTTCTCATTTTTTTCAATTTAATATTTTAACTTTGATTTGTAACAATAATATTTTATATTTTTCTCTAACTTTTTGGATGGAAGGAGTACTTATTTTTATTTTTTATTTTTTGGTTTACATTGGAGGTCTGGGACTAGAACCCATGACCTGGGGATGGGGAAATCCTAAGGGTCCCTGCAGCCACCAACTTGGCTGTTTTACGCGGACAAGTACTTATTTTTTTAATCAACAAAGTTTGTAAATGTTTGAGTTTCTTAAATATGATTCAATGGGTTCGATTCATGCCGTGTATGAAAAGACTTTATTGATAAAAACAAAATTTACTTTAATTATCTCTTTATCTAGGAGGTGATTAATTTTTAAATATCAAGCTGGAAGATACTCTTTTCTTTAACGACAAAAAAAAAAAAAAATCTTATTTTCACACGTGAAATGTGAATTGCCAGCCCTCACAACATGTAAGGGAAATCATATATATATATATATATATATATATATATATATATATATATATATATATATATATAACTATGACGATTGACGAACACCTAATAAGCTTGCCCCAGAATCTATCCTTATTATTAATATTTCCACTTCTTTTTTGAAAATAAAAAAAAATACCTCAGCTTTAAATACTAAGAAAAAAAAAGGACTAATTTCACGTTTATTAAGGAATTGAATGTATTTAATTTTCTTAAATTTATAAAAAAAAATAGAGGTATTCTAGGAAAGTAACATTGAGAATAAAATAAAAGTTAAATAAGTTAGATAAAAACTTTTTAGGGATGTTTTAGAATAATATTGAAAATGAATGAAACAAAATCTAAGAAAGTTAATTTGCTTATATTTTAAACTAAGAGAGATATTTTTTTTCCTTATATTTTAAACCGGAGGCATAATGATTTAAGTAATTTATTTGTTCTTAAGATTATTATTAGCACGATCCTTAAATAGGAGTATAATATACATACATATTATATATAAAAGGCTTAATTATGTCACAAGTCTCTAAAGTTTGAGGTACTTTTGTCAGATACCTTTATTCTTTTTTTTTTCCAATTACTAACTCCCTGAAGTTACTTCAGAGTTTGTCATATACCCCTACTACCAATTTTGACCAATTTTGTCGGCATGTAACATCGGAATCCTGATTAGACGCAGGAGGTTGGTCATGTGATGTCGAGTGATGTCAGACCTGCGAAGACGACCTCTCTCTTCAATTCTTTTTTATCTTTTTTTTATTTAACTAAAAATATAAAAATATTAAGTTTTTTAGTTTTTTAATTTTTTAAGAAAAATGATCTTCGACCACGGAGCACCAGGTGTTTAACCTCCTGCATTTGATTAGGATTCCGATGTTACATGTCAGCAAAATTGACCAGAATTGGTAGTAGGGGTATATGACAAATTCAAAAGTAACTTCGGAGAGTCAGACATTGGAAAAAAAATAAGGGTATCTTACAAAAGTATCGCAAACTTCAGGGACATGTGACATAATTAAGCCTATATGAAATTTTGTTTGGTTTAACGTTGTGAGAATCTTATGGAAATGCATAAGAATGGGAGAATGCGAGAATGCAAGAGAATATGGACGAAGAGAGGCTCCACACCCATATTGGTGCCTGAGTGGAAAGTTGATATATGGGTGTAACAGTGACTGATGGCAATGGTGTGGTTGCAAATGCTGCCGGGTCGTGTTACGTAGAATAGACCCACGTATGGTTCTGCTGGTTGATACAAGACCCACGTATAAATACAAAGGATTTCGTTCAAATTCGAAAGTGTAATATTTTAGTGTATGAAAAGTCAAAGTTTTAGTTTTTAAAGATGAATTTTACTTTTTTTTTTTTTTAAGATCGCTTGTTATTAAGTATAAATACTTGAAATAACTTATTGGGTTTTTATTTTTATAAGCATTTATTCAATTATCAATAATATTAATATTTTTTTACAAATATTTTTATTTACTTAATACTTTTTAAAGTTGTATGTAATGATAATTATAAAAATAATTTTGAAAAAATTATATAAAATGAATAAATTTCTTAAAATAATTAATAGCATAAACCAATTTAATTATGTAAACTTGCCATAACCGGGTATGCAAGATGTACTCCCTATTGTCCGTAATATAATTTTTATTTTCAAAAATTCACAAAAAAATAAGTAAGTTAATTATATTGTTAGTATTATTGGAAATGATAAAATTAAATATATTTTTAAAGCTATTTTTATTATTTTTATTTAGACTCTAAAAATTAATTGATAAATAAAAATAATTATAAGAAAAAAAAATTAATGCTATTGAAAATTGAATTATAAAATTTATATTAGAAACAAAAATATATTAAAAAAAACTTGGAAAAATCAAGCATTTTTTGGTTTGCACCCTGGTATCCGGCCCACTGGGCCGAGTAATCCAGTTCGAGGGGGGTCCCGGGGTTAAGGTTTTATTCCTCTCCCAACGTTGTTGCGGGGGATCGAACCGTGGTTTACCCTATTAAGTGCAGCCCATGGCACCACTGCATCAACAGCTCGTTGGTACTTGGAAAAATCCAGGTAAATCAAGCTTCACATAATTAAGCTTGAGAAGTCCCTTCAAAAAATGAAAAGGATATCCTTGCGATCACCAAAGTTCAAGTTAAAAGTAACTCCTTTTGTTCAATTTTTTTTTTTTTTGGTTTTTGAAGGGAACTCCTTTTGTTCATTAGTATATGCATCAATTATAAAAAAAAGATAAAAATCTTATTTATAATTTTTTTTAATCTTTAATAATATTAATTTTTGTTCACAAAAAATATTAAGGGTAATTTTGAATTTCTTTTATTAATAGATTTAAGAGCAATGAACAAACAATCTAAAATAATTCAGCTCGGAGGGTTACCCCTATATCTGAAGGATTAGTCACTGTGTTCGAGTCAGTGGATATTTGGATAACAAAAAAAAAATCTAAAATAAAAAGTCAATCTAAAAAATTGAGTATTTAATACATAAAAATTAATTTATTTAGTTTTTCAATATTAACTTTTTACTTTTGGATTTCTTATATATTATCCTGAAACAATGAATAGCAAAACCCATTTTGAAAAAGCTTAAAAAGTATTATATTTATTTAAGTATTTAGTTATTAAACCTAGGGAATCTTTTGGAATAAGTCATTTTTCTTTTATTTTGTTTTGTCTTTCTAAACTTTCACCTTTTTTGAAAAAAGTTTTGTAGTCAACTTTCGTCAATTAGGTAATAATGTGATTGATGATTATTGCCACATCATACTAATCATGCCCAATTGCCCACGCTTATCTTAACATGTATCCTCTATTTATTGGGGAGAATCTTTATCAAGTAAGATAATGTCCTTATGAATTATAAAACTCTCCCTACCAAGTTAGAATTCCCTACCATTTTATCTGAAGGTAATGAAAACACTTGTTTTTTTTCTGGTAATCTAACATTGTTTGATAGAGTGAAAATACGCAAGTAACAAATGTTGAAATAAGGGATATTTCGGAAAATATTGAAAAAGTTGAATAAGTGCAAACAGACAGAGTTCCTACATGTCTATAACCCCACCCATGCAATAAGTGATGTGAGTGACGGCTAAAAATGATATAGAAAAACTGAAAGCCTAAATTGTCCCCTTCCCAAAATGAAAAGTAGTCCCGTGCCCCCCCGTTCACACTGAGGTGCTAATCATATCTTGCATTCCTGGTTATCATTGGTCGAGACATATGAATAATTTATTTCTTTTAGCAATTAGACCACCATAAATTAGATGGTCCAGAATCAATAGTCCCTCCGTCTTAATTATAAGGTCGTCTTGATACTTTTATTTTGTCCTTATTTAAAAGTCTTTTATCAATTTTCAATGAGCAATAATTATTTCTTTTTCACAAACACCCCTATTTATTTAACACTTTTTAGATTCTCAATAATATTAATAGGGATAATTTTGAAAATATATATCAAAAGTTCAAATTTTCAATACAATTAACTAAATTATTCCACTTTCTTAATGGACGTGAAATCTCCCAAAATGACCTTATAATTAGGGACAGAGGTAGTATAATATACTATCACGAGTATAAATGATTGAAATGATTGATTTACAATCAATTATTCCATCCATTTTATTTGTTTTTCCTATTTGAAATAAAACACATCTTATAAGATATATAATTATTATTTAGATTTTAAATACATTAATTATGTTTTTTCTTACTATAACCTTTTTCTCTTTGTAATTATTTTTTTTCATTATTTACAAAAACAAATACCATATTAAATAGAGATAAATATGAAAAATAACATTTATTATAATCTTAAAATTATCAAAAGGACAGATAAAAAACAAAAAACTTCTAAAAAAATAATTAAATAAAAAATGAATAATAATTTCACGTTAAAGCACTTTTCTCTTTCCCAATTGTCATGTCACACTCTCATTTCTCATGGAGAATTGGAGACATCACCTTCTAGCTTTTTGCACTTCTTGGCTTAGATTATTTTGTCTTTTTTTCAGATTTTATTTCATCCCGAAAGGAATACTTTAATAGCTATGTAAATAGTAATGGGGTTATATTTGTTAAGATTTAGCCCACTTTGGTTAGGGTAAAAGGGGGAAGGAGGGAAAGCAGACAGGAAAATTATGTTTTTTTTTTTTTTAAAAAAAATTACTGTATTTGGTTAGTTGTACTATAAAGCGGGAAAGAAAGAAAGAAAAATTAAATAAATAAAAAGGTGATAGTGTGACGAATCCAAATCCTCTCTCCAGTATTGGAGGGTCCAGTATATTAGTTGAGATTGCGACATGTGGCCAAAAAAAATTTAATGGCTAAGATTCAAACTAAAAAATTAATTCAATTTAATACGGAGTATTAAATAAAACATGGTCCCACTCTCTCTTCTTTCCTTCGCAGAGTCCAGAGCAGCACGTTTCTCCACCGTGACAACCTCCATCACATTATTGCCTGGTCTCTCTCCACCGTCGGGGGCCTCCTCGCCAACCCCCTTCCTCGCCAACCCCCTTCCATACAGGAGATTTCTTGGCAACCCAGATCTGAAAGCTATAACTTGATGCTAAGCCGAACTCGGATCTGGTCAACGGTGGCTCGGATTTAGTGCGATGGAGGGAACGATTTGGTGGCTTCGGACCTGGTCAAGGGTGGCAGAGGTTTGTGGTTCCCAAGCGGCAAGGTTCATGCGCGATTCTCAACCGAGACTCGACGGCAGGCGACGGAGGATGATAGACTAGGCGGCTGTAACAACCGTTGGAGAAGGTGTGGCGGCCCAACGACAATGGCCAATGGCACTTGTTCAAAGGATTCAAGTATAAGGATGATGATATGCTTGAACCGGTTCAAATGGGTACAGTACCAGATTCATAAGGAAGAAAAAGAAGAAGCATAAGAGGAGTAGGAGTTCATTTGGTGCAGTACCAAATTCATTAGGAAGAAGAAGAAGCATAAGAGGAGTAAGAGTTCAGAGGAGACAAATTAAATTCAGATTTAATTTTTTTGTTTTGATTTTAGAATTAATTATATTCAGTTTTACATCTGAACTGTTAAATGCCTAATCATATACGTGTTGCAATCTGATGAAGTACCGGAGATGATCCGTTCTCTAGTGTGACCCAGGCCATTTTGCTTGGTCGAAGAGGAAAGGGGATTGGAACTCGGAAGGTTATTCCGTTTCCATGCCTAACTTCCGTTTCCATGCCTAACACTTTATTTGGTTTAGGGTATTTTGGGAGGAGAGATTTTGAGAGGATATAAAATAAGAAGAAAACACACATTTTCTCTTGTTTGGTTATACAATGAAAATGGGGAGAAGAGAAAAACTTGGTAGGATCCACCAAAATTTATTTTCTCTTCAACTTAGGAGAGATCATGGGTAAGAAAAGTGAAAAAGAGGTGGGCCAATGCAAAAAAAGAAGTGTTATTTTTTTTTTCTCCTCTTTCATCATATACATATAGGTGGGCCAATGCACAAAAATAAGGGTATATTTGTCTTTTGATAAATTTATGGTTTTTTCTCCAACCAAACAATTCTTCGCATTTTCTCTAATACCAAACAACTACAAAATTTACTCATTTTCTCACTACAATCTCTCTTCCTTATTTCTCTCATCCCATTTTCTTTCGTGCAGTCAAACAAAGCTTAGCTTCTAGATAGAGGGGGAAAAAATATGGTTATCGCGTTAGAGAAGCACACAAGTAAAAGAGAAAGAGGGGTGAGAATGCAAACGGAGGTGGCAATTTGTGCCATAAATCGGGTTAGCGTGTCGTGTTGGACTAACTCGGCAAAAGCTCAGACATGTTTTGTGCTTTTGCGATTATAATCTAACGTATTTGTTTGTCAATGCATATTAAAATTTTATATTATATTCTTGGAAGATAATCAAAATCTAACATTTCCCTCATAGCTGCTAGAGATTTTAGATTCATATAATTTTTCTATTTTACCTTTATCACTCCAACACATTAATTATCCCCTTATCACTTCATACCTTTTTTTTTTGTAATTTACTCAATAAAAATAATATTTTTTACGTTATACAAACAAAATAGATTAGCTTAAATTCATTTTTCAATTAAAATACTCAAACATAAACAAATTATAATCTAATTAAAAAAATCATAATTTCATTTTGTCAACTATACCAAACACGCACAGAATCTCGTTAACATATGATAAAAGTATCGACTCTATATTACTAAAATATTTTGATCAGGAGAATTTTGATAAACCATGAATAAATTATTGTAAAAGTTTAGGGTATAAAGTGAAATAAAAATAAATATTTCTTGCACCTTGATTTCAAGTGCGAAAGGTGAAAAGAAAGATACTAGAAAAGAGAAAAGAGATGTGATAAATGCAGTGCTTCCTCCGTTTTATTATGTTTGATTTTTTAGGTCCGCGCACACAGATTAAGAAAGTATTAATTATTGTAAGTAATATATATATATATATATATAGTTTGTCCAAAATACCTCTATTTAACCTTATTGAAAATTGTAATAGTATTAAATTTTTATTAATAAGTGTGTTCATTAATTAATGTACAGTGGTTTAGATATGAAAGAAATGATAAAAGTAGAATTGATGAGGAGTAAGAGAAATTATTTAATGAAAGGTTAAAATTAAAAGAAAAATGTTTGTGCATTAAAAATGTAAAAGGCCAAACAATATGAAACAAAATAAAAAAGGCTAAAAGACCAAACATAGTGAAACGAAGGGAGTAATATTTCAACAAAAAAGTTGAAAGAGGAAAAAAAAATATATTAAAAATTTAGTATCACATTGTTGCTCAAAATATTACCAGGGATCGGCTTTATTACATAAGTTGATCTTTTCCTAGCAATCATACAAAAATGCAATTCTTGTTGAATTGCTCCAAAACATTGCTAATGCTTCTTAGCGGGGTCTTAATTTGCTTACTCTACCAATTACTATATTTATCCATTAGGAAAAAAAAAATGGAGTAGAGTATAAATAATGATGCAACTGAGAAAGCGGTAGATAAATAAATACTCATATTCTCCTTTTAACTTTTTTTTTTTTATAAAAAAAAATTCATATAATAGAGTTATAAAATTATTTTTATGTGTTCCATATAATATGTAAAGTGAAAATTAATTGTTGCTTCTACTTATAAAAGGGATGTGAGCACAATAGTAAAGATACTGTATCATCTTAAAGGAGAATCGATATTATTAATTGAAGATAATAATATAATATCGGTTAGTAGAGCAAAGTTAACCACGTGCACATACACCTAATAAATTATTTGTATATATATTGTGATAATAATGTGAGAGGAAATACAGTCTAAAAAAATTGAAGCCGGTACCTGATAGAACGATCTGTCTAAGTCAGGATAGCGATGTTGGTTGATTTCGTAATCATTCATTTCATAGTGCTTTTCTACATATCTCACCTTTTTCGTCCATCCATCATTTCAATATTAGATTATTTTTGCATTCATTGATTTGATTCAAACATAAAATCAGGGATCCAACGGTTGAAATAAAACTCACGTGATAAACGAACGAGTAGCGAGTATGCTATCATGTCCCCAATCATAGTCGCGATCTCTGTCGACAAAATGTCACGGATCGGAGGAATATAATCTGATACTCCCACTTCTCCTAAATGTGTGTGTATGTAAGCTCTATCGAGAGGCAAACATGAAAATTATGAAAATCACTTAAAACGAGGGGTTTATTATTTGCATTTAGAATACTAATAAATTTGATGTATTTTTTCAAAAATATTTTTATAATTAATAAATTTGATGTTGTATTTTTAATGTATGGACGAAAATCCTTTATTCAAAATTTAAAAAAGTTTAAAAAAGATTAGAAAGAAGTCCTTTTTGTCCATGTACTAATTGTTTTGCTGAGTCTAACACTTTCCGTTTTGGGAGTAAGAAGAGAGAGTTGTTGCTTCATCAATTTCGTGTTGGTCGTCTTGTAGTCAGGGGCAGATGCATGTATCGTACAGCGGGGCACACGTGCCTCCACTAAAATTCTATATTACTCCCTCCAGTTCTATAGGTCACGTTCTAGAAAATTTTTTTGTCCTATGCATCATTTATTGATTTTTGTCCTATGCATCAAAAATATAATATACAATTCCAATTTTTTTAATTTTTTCTATAATTTTAATTTGAAACAACATCTTGTTTGTTTTTTTTAACTAATATTATGGGACGAAAGGAGTATTTCTTTCTCGCTTATGAAAATCATCAAAGATGAGATATGAAATCGTGTAAGAGATGAATGGATGATAGGTTGATTGTTTACCTATGCAGAGAAAGATATTTTTATAGTATATGAAAAAATAATTAAATATTTTTAAACCACGAAAAAGTGTAGGGAATAATTATGAAAATTCGTATTGGATGTTCCTATATTTTGAAATTATATTGTTATGATAAAATTTTACTCTTCTAAATTCTTAATATAAGTTCATTTTAGATTTTTTTATTGTATTTGTAAGTTATTTTTCCTATTTTTAATAATGGTTTATTGTAAGGGTGGATTGTACGTTTAGTTACATTAGTAATTAATATTATGTATATAAAATTTGAGTTTAATGATTGTGTATTGATAGCGTATATATTTTTTTACGCGGTCGGCATATCATTTATCATTCATGTATTAATAATTATTAACTTTTAGCTAAAAGTAATAGATATTGATGATGAATTATGTGCCAATAATATAAAAAACCTTACATTATTACATTACCTATTTTCTATAAAATTTAATTAAGTTCCACCCCCACTGCATAAAATTTATGAATCCATCATTGCTTGTAGTAGTAGGATACTGAAAACATGTCACCAAGTTTATGCATTTTTTTTTGTTTTTTGTTTTTTTTTTTTTTGGATTTTACTTGTAAGATGTTATATTTTTATTCAGAAATAAGTTATTTGTTACATATATATATATATATATATATATATATATATATATATGAATCGATGCTGATAAAAAGTTGTACGGAAAGAATGAATAAAGAAATGGAAAATGATACCTAGATAAAAAGTATTGGAAAATGTAGTTTCTATATTATTGAAAGAAAAAAAATTAGAGATTTGTTTTATTTTTTTTTTAATTCATGGGAACCTAGCAGGTGCCCTTAAAAAATAAAAACTACTAGTAAATAGTCATTTTGATTTTTTATTACTTAAGCATTGGTTAATTTAGTCTTTGAAAAAACTAAAATTACATACTTAATTCATGAAAGTATTCATTGTCATTCAGTTAAGTCCATTCGTCATTTGAGGTTAACTAACAGTGTTAGCAAGGGAGACGTGGCACATTAAGTGCCAAGTTGGCATAGCTACTTGTCACACACATGGCTACAATGAACGACTTGTCATTTGTCCCCAACAAAATGACATGCGGCACATGGGTTTTTTTTTAAGAAAATAAATAAATAATTTTGCTAGTATTGGGTGATTTTTTTTTTTTTTAGAGTGAAGGGACAGTTTGGTCCCTCAAGTTTTTCGACAGGGACACTTTAGTCCCTCAAGAAATTTAATTCATTTTTAGTCCCCAAAGTTTTCCAAAAGTACCAATTTAGTCCATGTCCTATTTCCGTTAGCCACTTTGTTGAGAGACTTAATTGGTACTTTTAGAAAACATGAGGGACTAAATTGGTACTTTTGGAAAACATGAGGACTAAAAATGAATTAAATTTCTTGAGGGACTAAAGTGTCCCTGTCGAAAAACTTGAGGGACCAAACTGTCCCTTCACTCTAAAGTGTTCCTGTCGAAAAACTTGAGGGACCAAAGTGTCCCTTCACTCTTTTTTTTATGAAAAAAAGTTAGGTGAATCGAGTTTCGGAGGGCTTACCATGATCAAGGCAAACTTATAGATTCAAAACACGTTTATAGAGGTACTTATAGATTATCCATCGACACCGTTCTCATATATGTATACTAGTTTTTGGCCAGTGCACTGCACGGGATGTTTGTTTGTTTGCTTGTTGTTAGCTAATTATTATTGGATAGATAATAATTGTAAATCATTTTGGGTTTAGGTCCCCTTCATGTACGTGGTTCTCTAGGTAACACATGGAACTTGCCCGTGCATTATAGTTCCGGTGAGTAACAACCCTTAAATCATGATTAAGATATCGTCCCATAAATTATGATTAAGATATCGCCCCGTGCAATGTCATGAATACTGGGTTTCAATTATTTTTATAATAATCTTATGTGTTAGCCAAATAAAACTAAAAATAAAAATTGAAAAACATGGGAAATAATGAAAAGAATGAGAGAGTGGACTTTGCTTGGGTGGTAACTACGATCCATGACAGTAGTGGTAAAGGAGATTGAGTGTTTCAAGGAGATGTCATTGATCAATGATGAATGTGGGGAAAGGAATGTTGAGGGAAAGTAGGTTTTGGATAAGATGGAGAATTGTAAACAGAGATGAAGATGATAAATGAGTGATGATTAAAATAGGAGAATAACTGCTGATGTAGTTTTTTTATTGGAACAGTTACACTTACACAAAGTAGTGCCATGTGGATGCCTTCTTCGAGTAGGAAATGCCAACTTTGAATTAGAATGCAGGATTTTAAATTGGGTGAAGGAGAGAGCAGCATTAGGATAGCTTTTTATAATATAGGAAGGATTTCGAACTTGGGATCTTTCACAACTCTAAACTTAACCCTTCCCAAATGAATCAGCTGTTGTCGATCTAGAGAAATAATCCCTTGCAATGTTATCTTGTGCGAATTTATTGGGTTAGAGAAATAATGCAATGTTATCTTGTGCGAATTGTTATATTTTTATATTATATTTAGAAGCAATTTTAGAAGTAATTACCTTTGTTTTTTTCAAAGTTTGATGTAATAGTTTTATGTAGTTATTTTTTGACTTAATTACACTTTTGATCTTTTAAATTTCATTATTTTTTTAATTTTGTCCACTTTCTATTTATTTAGCGAATTAAGTCCTTCAATTTTAAATTTTTGACAAATTTAATCCTTTCGTCCTATTATAACCTAACGAAAAAGATTGACAAATGACATGACATGTGTCATAACATGAGAAGTTTCACCGGATTCTCTATTATATTTTTGGGGAAAGCTTCCATACCATTTAATGAGAAAAAGCATCAATGCCTTCTCACTTTAACCAACTAGATCATGACACTTGTGCTAATTTAATACAGTCAGCATCTAATTTAGCATCTAATTGTAATGCTTACATGTCATGTTATAAGGATATTTTGTAAATCTTTAAAATTTTAACTCATGATTATGATTACAAATACAAAATGAAACAAATCAAATTAAAAAAAAAATTTAAAACAAAACAAAAAGTAAATCCATGTTTGAATTGTGCACAGTGAAGGCATCTTTTAACGCAATACAATAGGCGAGAGAAACAAAACAGAAATTCGTTCCACATAAATCTATTCTTTCTCTTTGATGAAATTCTTTTCTGGAAAAAAAAAGAAGAAGATAATGGTTTTAAATTTAATATTGCAGAGGCATGTTTCTGTATATAGGTTACCATCGTACTGTTTCTAAACATTGTGAAATTCCTTCTTGGATTTTAATATTGCAGTGCCATGCTTCTGTTTATATTATAGGTTACCATCAGACTAATCCTAAATAGTGTGAAAATCTTTCTTGGATGGAACTGATAATATGTTAGGAAGACGAAGTTCTTCCTTTTGGATACAATCTACATGGATCATTAGTTTGATTGTGTTTATCGGTACGAAGAAAGAAAAAAAGATTGAGAGATTTTTTTATTTTTTAATTTGAAAATTAAATTTTTAATGTAATTATTGTTAAGTTAATTTTTTTTTTCAAAAATTGCAAAATAATTCTTCCTACCACCACAAGAAAAAGAGTGTGTTGCGACGGATTATTTGCGACAGTTACACGAACCGTCGTCGGTGTTTAATTAAAACGGCAAATTTGCGTAGGTTTGATAACAGCCGCAACTTGCGAGGTTGACACGTGCAAGCTGCACTCCTTGTTTCATTACTCTCGCTCGTTCCATTCTCTTTCCCTTAGTCTGCTCACCGTCACTCTCATTCTCTCGTTCCATTCTCTCTCCCGTGGTGTTCTCACTCTCATTCTCTCACAATCGCTTCACTCATTTCTATCTATCGAAGGTAATATCACAATCTCAATCTCCATTCTCTCAATCGCTTCTTAGCTCGAATCCCTAATCGAAGCTATATTCAATCATTTTAATTCATTCTCTTTTCAATCACTCGAATCTGTGTTCAAGCTCTCACATAGAATTGCTACCTAGAAACCCTAATCCCAAAAGCTGGAATCCCTAATCCCTAATATCTGTTCATTTTGCAGCAAGGAGTGAGAAAATAGCTTTTAACTTCTCAATTCTCTCCATTTATTCGAAGGTATTAAATCTTGCACACAACCTTTTTGAAAAAATGCTTCAATGTTTGAAATACCTCAATGTTCTGTCTCCAGGATTGCAATCCTTTATCTGGAGATGTTTTCTTCCTTTAGCCAAGACGTTGCAGGCATCTCAGCATGACTTGCTTAATCAGGTATATAATGCAGTGTTGAATAGGATGTGTGAGCTTTTGTATTGCTATCCCAAAGATGAGAAATCATTTTCGCTACATTAAATTAACTTGTGTCTTTATGTATGTTTATGAAACCAAGCAACTCCTTGGAATTTCTGACGGCAGATGCATTTCTTTGAGTACTAAAAGTTTGGATATCAATTCCAAATTAATTTTCATAATTCATATAGCTTCTGTTTAGTCTATGCTAATGGATTTTCTGCTGGTAGAGGTGCCACCTTACGAATTTCTTACATACACATGCTTAACATAAGATTATTATTGTACTTTGAAGCCACTCAAAGTTAGAGTTTTAGCCTACTAGTACAGAATTTTGACTCCCCTTTTGCTCTGCTTTTATCAAGATCTTATATTATTATCATAATTATATTCATATTTGTAGTCAATTTTATAGCTTTAACTAAAACATTATATTGATTCTATTCTTTATTCAACGTTTTCATGCTGCACATCCTAGTAATTCCAATTCACTCACTTTTCTTGTCACAGGTATTAGAACTATTTCATATTATGTTTGCCAGGATAGTTTTATGATGATTTGTAATAAAAGATGATGGTGTCAACCTTTTGCTTCATAATACTTGGTTGTTTATTAGAAGCTACATGCTAACTAAAATTTGATTGGAATCTTAGGTGGCTTATGTTCAAGAAAGAATTTGACTCAAGTTACATGGGATTCAAGAAGGATGGAACAAAATGGTTAGTGGAGAACACTGACATCAAACTTGTAGGTGAACTCTCCATTTCATTTTATTAGGCATGCAGAAGAGTAAGTTTTATTATTGTTGTTACTATTATTACTGGCCTTGTTTTGATATTTTTTTCCCTCTAAGGAGTATACCTTTTCTTCGTCTTTGCATTTATTATTTACTTGTTATAATATCCTTCTTTTTTCTGAATAAAACGTTAAAGGAAGTATGATTTTAATGATAACTTGCTTGCTGGTGATGTCAGGATGAAAGTGAAGTAAGATTTTGTGCTGTAAGATGGGCAACATCTTTGTTTAATTTTTCAACATTGCCCAAGTCGTTTTATTTGTATGCTAGGAGCCTCCGATCCTAAATTAGATATCAGGTATTACCAATTCCTTTTGCAATTTCCTTACATGATGTTACGAGTTAAAGCTCATGGTCTTCTTAAAGGGGTTTTCTGTTGCATATATGCTGAGGGATTGAATAGCTTTGCAGCAGTGATGTTTTTCTTTGTTCTTTGTGTTTTCCATTTACTTTAAGGAGGATCCCTTATCCTTCAAACTCTTTGTAAATATATCCACTTCCTCTTCTTGAATCTATTCTTTTATCTTAAAAAAAAAAACTCATGTCTATTATTGCTGCACCCTTATTAAAATAATTGAGCCTAACTTCACTTCAAAAGCTACATCATAGAATAATTGAAAAACTTGTAGACGATTGATTGCATGTTTGTTTTTCAAAGGAGGTGCAATTTGAGAATGAACCCTTTATACTATGTGGCTTCATTCAGTCTTGCATCAAACCGTTGATTGCCTTGTTTGCACTGTGAAGTCTCATCTCATAATTTCAATAAAGCATGTACTCAACACTGTAATATGCACATTAAAACATGTGAGCCATGCATAGCGTTTTTACTGTAGTTTCTAAAGAGTGCTTTGTTAGTAGTATTTCTTATTGATCACAACTCCCTAAACTTCAGTAGAGAAGATGATATTTGCAGATGTGTCAAATTTTAACAAACATCTTTCTATAATTTGTCATTCCCTCAACTTGTACAAATTATTTAGTATCAATAAGTGACTCTTCTTCACGTGAAATGGTTACTAGATTTATCCTGGTTTGGAAACAGAGAATCATGTGGATTGGGACACTCGTGAATCAATTGCATGTTTACTTGGAATCGTGTCTTCTGCTCTTCCTATCCATACATCATCTGCTGTTATTTCTGAATTGACTTCCTTATTCAGACAAACACATAAGCCAAGGTTTGTTCACTAGAATTTTAATTTTTTGCTCAATTTTTGACAATCATCCTTTCTTTTTATACCTATACCTATTTTATGTATGCTCATGTTGGTTTGTTTTATTGGTAGGTTTGAGACTCTGCATGGGGCGCTTTGTGCAATAGGATATGTAACTGCAGATATTATGTCTAGACCACCCTCTGTAAGTTTAGTTTTATCGCCTGTTTGTTAATCAGATATTATGTGAACTTTTACCCCTTATTTTTGCTAACTTTTTTCATGTACATCATGAAATAATCAGTATTCATGTAACTAGTACATACAATTTATAATTATTCACCTTGATCTACTTATCTATACATGTTATTGTAGCTTATTTACAAAAACTGTGGTTTTCTTTTCATTATCTTTTATTGTTATCAGGGAAGATGATAACGATTTCCTGGTTCAGCTTTGCAAATCAAGTGGCAAGCTTCTGAGGGTATTCTTCTGGAGTTTAACTAGATTCTTACTTTTATATTTGGAAGTTATTTCATTTTAGCATTGTTGGTTGGCCACTGGTCCTATAATACATTCTAGCATTCCTTAACATATCTAGAGCCAATGGTTAGTTTGCTGGTCCTTGCAGTAATGATTTAATAATTTCTGTTCCCTTAGTCATGTTTTCAGTGTTCCGGGAAATTTGATGCAAGTATTTGGAATGAAATATTTAGTTTTTTGGCCCTTACAATTAAATATGTCCTTTACAATTAAATACTGGCTTATGATTTTCTGTTAATTTTTCCTTGCCGTTGGACAAGATTATGGGAGGTTTCAATTGATTCCGGTGGAAGTTTGGTTTGCAAGCACAATCTTTTTAATTTAAATTCCTTCAGTAAATTTTAATGATATAATGCTAATATGATTTGATATAACATAGAAGGAGATTTAGATAGAATAAGATATAGGGGTGGAAGGATGGTTTAAAGCAAATATATTCTTTAATTTATGGTTTTACTGTCGCGGTGGTTATTTGCTTTTATAAAATAGAAATGAGCATTTTGCGGCCGTTAAAACTGTCGCAATTGTTTTCATAATATAAAGAGGCAACTTGCGGCGGTTATAAACTGTCGCAATTGTTTTATAAAAATATATAGGCATCTTGCGACGGTTATAACTGTCGTAACTGTTATTAATGGAATTTCGTATTTGCAATTTGCGGGGGTTTTGAACCGCTGCAAATTTTGCGTCAAAATTCTACAGCCGTTGTCATAACCGCTGCAAAATATGATTCCCGACGGTCAGCTCTGCGTGAGTTAGAGAACCGCCGCAAATATATTTTGCGACAGTTAAAACCGCCGCAAAAGACCTCCATAAACCGTCGCAATTTGCCCGTTTTTTTGTGGTGTACGTGACATGTAAAATACCAATCACGTGCTAACTGTATTTAAATATCATATATGTCGCATTGTGATTGATACATGTAAAATTGGCATGAATGCCATTCAAAATATAAGTGGCACTAAAGCAAAGACCTATATTTATATAATTCAAAAATATAAAAAAAATAAAAAAATAAAAAAATTTAAACAAATTAAATGTAATATATTATATATTATTAAATTTTAAAAAAATAAAATAAAACTCAGCTCTCCTTCCTAACACCCCCCCCCCTCTTCTTCAAAGATTAGTCGCAGACATGTACCCTCATGATCTCTTTCTTGAATCTTGCATAAACTTTTTGTTCTGTCGTGGAATTACTGATCTTAGTCTATTCGGCTAAGAGTTCGGTAATCCCGCTTTTGATATCAGACTTGAAGTGAGCACCTTGGACGTCAAGATATCCACACTCTGGTCGTTCTACTTTGGGGTGGTGTGTGTGTTTGTGTGAGATGAGATAGATCATACCTGCTTGCCTTATCAGGTATTATATAAGCATACCAGCATAAATGGTGTTGATTGCCGCTTTCATGAGGCAGGTGAGGTTCCCTCTAAACGGCCTAAGTGTAATGGTGGGTATTAAGTCAGGTAGAATCCTATGCTTGTGAGGATAACGGAATTCCTCGGATTCCCTAACACACGTCTGAATTCCTACCGGTATGACGGTACGTACTATGACGTTAGATATCCAATACTCATATCGGTATCTGGTATCCAAATCCGGCTTTATTGGGCCTCTTAAGGCCTCATACCGGTATCTGAATCCGGCATCATTGGGCCTCTTAAGGCCTCATACCGGTATCCGGTATCAGCATCATCGGGCCTCTTAGGGCCTCATACCGGTATCCGAATCCGGCATCATTGGGCCTCTTAAGGCCTCATACCGGTATCCGGTATCAGCTTCATAGGGCATCTTAGGGTCTCATACCGGTATCCGAATTCCACATCATTGGGCCTCTTAAGGCCTCATACCGGTATCTGAATTCGGCATACCAGTTCCGTGTATGTGGTCCATAACACTTTTCAATTAAAAACACCATCATATGAGTTTTGTTTGTTTGATTGCCATATTTCTCTCCTTTATATTTCTTCGTTGGAACTCAGAAATAGAAGGAATAGAGTTAAATTATGGTTGTTCTATACCCTTATATATGGCCTTGTCTATTTTTACTTTCTTCTCCTTTTTTTTTTTCCCTTCTCTTTTGCTATACCGATTTTGGAGAAGAAGGAGATCCGAGTAATTTTTTTTTTAAATACAAGTTAAGATGATAAAATTGTAAGGCTTATTTATGTATTTGATCCATAAAAATTCAATGTGTTTTGGTTATAGTTTTCAAAAGTTATTTTGACCGATACTAATTCTAAATTTTTAAAATATTTTGGTTTTGGTCCTCTCTGTTAGGAAAGAATTTGTTATTTTCAGATGTAGCTAACGGAACATCACATCAGCGATCACGTGGTGCAAGATAACGGCAAATAGATGGTATGACATGTATGATACATATCCACAAAGGCAAAATGGTTCTATACGCAAAATGGTCTCATACCCAAAATTTTGCGTTCATGAACATGAATTATTCTTGTCACACCACCTACTTAGAGTCATCACACACCAAATGGCTGATGATGTGGTGTTCCGCTCATCACATCAACTAATAACAAATTTTTTCTAACGGATGAGACTAAAACCAAAATTTTTGAAAAATTAAGGATTAATTCCGGCCAAAATAACATTTAGGGACTGGACTTTTGGGAAACAAATACATAAATAAGCTTTAAAAAAAATGCAATTACCCTTCTTAATTTTATGGAAAAAATAGTTAAGCACTGTATATGACTTTTAATTAAAAAAAATAGTATATATGTATTTCATGAGGTCATATTTATAGGTTATCTTTTAAAAAAATTTACGATCTTATTTATAAGTCATTTTGTGTGTTGTAAAAGATAGTTATTGTTTTTTCTTTTATTTGTCTTTTGTTCGTAAATTAACGTGAATAATACATTTATGAAATCTCAAATAAAAATTATAAGAATAAAATCGTAAATTCGAGTATTAAAATATTTTTTAAAATTACTCTATTTAATTTTCGTAAAGCAGTCATGACTCATGTGCTACCTCGATAAGAGTATATTAAAGACGGTCGTTCCATTGATTGAAGTTGATTATTTAAAGCGAAGGCTCTTAGCTTGTTCCTATCGTGGAAAACCAAATAACGTTGTCATCACAGAGAGAAGCCATTTCTTTTACTCCTTCCTTCTCCGATGGAGCATTCATTTGTTGAGGAATGGCCTCTTGATGATATGGTAATAAATTGTAATATGTTTATTTCATCATCTTCTTATACACATGTATGTAGTACTTTAGATACTCCAGACCAACATTACTACTCCTATTTACGAATTTATATATGATACTCTGTTTTCAAATAATGTTACAGGAAATAGTAATGGGTCAGGATGATGATTTCTTAGAGCAATGTTACACCGTTGATGATGAGTTGTTCCTCAGAGACATCCTCGAGGAACCAGCTTTCTTTAATGAAAGTGAAAATCAATCATTGCACAATCCATCTCATCATTCCAATATTGCTCCCAACAACTTCATCCCTACCACAGTCACCGACATGAAAGGTAGCTTGAATTATTATTATGCCTTTTTTTTACTACGAAACATAGCAATAAGGCTGAATCTCAATATAAATTAAATTTTTCCCTTTTTTTAAAAAAATATTTTCAATTAATATTTTTTGGTTGATCTTTGCCATGTTTTGTAACAGAAGATCTTAGGAAAAAGCCTCGGCACTCTTCTACTCCAAGGACATACATTTTGTCATTTGATAATTCAACTATAATACCGGCTACCCCAGAACCTTGCCTTGCTAATGAGAAAATGGGAACACGTTCTTCTTCTTCTTCTAATAAATCTAATAATAATAATAATAATTCCCCTCCTTTGTCCTCTAAAAAAGTGACCATGGAAAATAGAAACGTTGAACCAAAACAAAAAGCCAACCAAGGAGGAAAGAAGAATAGAAACGATTCTCAGACTATGGAACACATAATGGCAGAGAGGAGAAGGAGACAGGAACTCACTGAGAAGTTCATAGCACTTTCAGCTACTATTCCTGATTTGAAGAAGGTAGAGTAATTTTCTTTAATTTCTTTTCTCTTAAAAAAAAATAATAATATCTTCCTTTATGTTTATTTCTTACTCCCTCCGCTCTCATGTATAAGCCAAAATAACTAATTTTGCAAGTATTAAGAAAGTTAGTTGAGTGTATTTAATTTTTTGAGTTCACAAAAGAAATAGTCCATTTCAGAAAAGATGCATTGGGAATGAAACAAAAATTAAATGATACAATCACTTTGTTGAGATATTTTAGGAATAATTGTATTAGAAATAAAATGTTAGTTAAATTTTGCTTATATTTAAGACCATAAATAAGATGTTTTTATTTGCTTATATTTGAAACCGGAGGAAGTATTTCCTTAAACAATTTCAATGTCCATTCGTTATTTTGGGACAAAGATCACATGTTCCAGAGTATATTTCAAATCCTGTATCCATTATACAAATATTTAAAAACTGAAAATTAACTTCTCAACTAACATGACATTTTTGTAATAATTGATAAAATATAATTGGCAGGATACAGTAAAATTGGGGACAAAAGATCGTCATGTGCTATTTTGATGTTTGCATACTAAAATATGTTTAAGTTATATGTTCAATATTTTATGGAACAAAAACCCGAATTTTACAGTATTAAAGTTTTTTTAGATGTTTGACTTAATTTAATCAAACCAATAATGTTGTGTAATGCTTATATTTTGAATTTGATTAAATACCTATTTCACAAGTTGATAATTTTCTATAGTATTGATGAAAGAGAAATGAATGATTGGTGCGTAACAGTAGTAAAGACCTCTACTATTGTCCAATCCTGATGTGAAGTGACGACCTTATATTTTCAATACACAATTTGCTTCAATATGTACCTTAATAGTCAATACCCAAAAAATATGAGAGTTTTTTTTGGACCCCCTTTATTTCTCACGGCCCTCATATTGCTTCCGCTTCACCTTAGGCGGAAGTGAAAAAATTCATGCTTTTCACCTTACTTGAGTCGGGAAGAAACGTGATTTTATACTGCCGCCGCACCCCAGTCGGAAGAAACATGGGGGTTGTGAGAAATGAAGGGGTTCAAAAAGAAACTCCCAAAAATATTAATGTGCAATACCTTATAAAAGTAGTTAAAAGTTTAAATTGATAGTGTTGATGTTGACATGTCTAGATGAGTCGGGGTCTTTGAATTTCCAAGACACAAAACAACCCGTACAAAAAAAAAACTATTTTTTATTAGCATGGAATAAAACAAGTGTAACAATTATTTCATGCTTTGTGTTTCTCTATATAACAAAGTGTAAAAATTGAATAAAAACTTTAAAAATAGAAAAAAAATTACAGTTATTTTTACCATTTTTAATATTTTAATACTCCTGTCATTTTTTAGAGAAAATTTTTATTTCTTTTTATTTGTCCTATTAAAAATTTCAAGAGTGTAATAAATGTTATTTTTCATGTTTACTCCTATTAAATATATTGATTTATGTAAGTGATGAAAAAATTTAATAATTATAAAAAAAGGAAATGATATAATAGAAAAAAAACACAATTTTATTTGAAATAAGCCAATTAATTATCTAAAGTGATAATTAATTGTTTTTAAAATATATATTTTATTTGAAATAACTCAATAAGCCAAATAAATAAAGATCTAGGAGAATAAAAGGATACAAAGTGTGAAGGTTTATTTATGTCTTTCATCTCTAAAAGTTCAGCATGTTTTGGTTTTAATCCCTAAAAGTTATTTTGACCGGGACTGGTTCTTAATTTTTCAAACATTTTGACTTTGGTTCGCACCATTTGATAAAATCTATTATTTTCCAATGTGGATAAAGGAACATCGTATTAGCACCAGATACGTAATATGAGGTGACGTCAAATAGTTGACATGACATTGATCATTCAGGCTCATAAACGCAAAATTTTATGTATGAGACCATTTTGTGTATATGACCATTTTGCGTTTATGAGCCTATATCATCCACATCCTATTATCTATTAGGTTTCATCTCACATCATGTGACTATTGATGTGGTATTTCACTTGTCATATTAATAAATGACATATTTTTTCTAATGGTGAAGACTAAAATCAAATCATTTGAAAATTTAAGGATTAATCTCAGTTAAAATAACTTTAAAGAAATAAAAACAAAACACATTGAACTTTTAGGAATAAATACGATAATTAGCCAAATGTGAAATACTCCCTCCGTCCCTTATTATAGGGCACCATTGGGGTAGATTTTTTGTCCCTTTTTATTAATCGTTTTGGAATATCTAGGTAGAATTAAAGAGTTTATTCCAAATACACCCCTCATAATTACATAGCGGATGATAGAGTAATAATTACAATAGAGAGTGAAATGAATATAATTGTAAAGTTTTAAATAAATGTAACTTTGTAATGAGAACATATTTTTTAATAAATTTGAGAGTAATAATTACATTTTTTTAATATATGTTAATTACTTAAAAATGATTTATATCAAGGGACGGATGAAATAATATACTCCCTCCGGTCCTATTTATAAGACCCTTTTGAGGTTTTTCACTCCCACCAAGAAGTGTGGATAAATTTGTTAGTGGCATTGGAAATGTGAAAATTTGATATACTTTTTCAAAACTATCCCTATAATTATTATTGGAACTCTAGAAAGTGTTGACTTTATAGGGGTGTTACGTTAGTGAAAAGAAGTAATTAAATGTTATTGAAAATTGGAAAGAGGTCTTATAAATAAGACCAAAATAAAAACCCAAAAGAGTCTTATAAATAGGATCGGAAGGAGTATTGTCCTAGTCTAATAAATGTTCTCATGTGGGAAAGGAGACGTAGATCATTAATATATCCAGATATAGTATATATTCTCCGTATGTAAAGGAGAGACAGATCCCAACTGTTTCCACATATAGTATGTAATCAGAAACGATACACATGGGACACGTGGCAAAACAAGACTAGGACGTAGGCAGGGGTAATAAACTGCTCTAATAAACTAATAATCCTCAACAACGGTGACAGCTCCAGCGTGACTTGTCCTTTACTCATAGACGAACAAATCTCTCTCCTCTTTTGACCTGTATGATTAACTTACTTTGGTCTCAATTATAAGGAAAAAAAAAACTGATTTCACACTTATTAAGAAAGCTAGTTGAGTACATTTATTTCTCTTGAAATGATAAAAAAATAGATTACTTTAAAAAATATGCATTGGGAATAAAACAAAAATTAAATGATACAACCACTTTATTGAATTACTTTAGAAATGATTATATTGAAAATAAAAAATTAATTAAATTTTGATTATATTTGAGAACACAGACATAATGTTTTCAGTTGCTTACAATTGAGACAGGAGGAGCATAACCCTTTTGAATGCCACTCGATCAAATTCATCTTTTTCTGAGATATAGTATCTGCCATAAGCTTAGGAGCATCTATTAATTTTTCCCGATTATTAATTACTTTCTCCGTTTCATACGTAGTGTGTTTTAAGGTTAAGTACGTATTTTAGGGAATTGTTAAATGATGTAAGAACTTGTTATATTTTTACTACAATGTCCCTATGTAATCATTATATTGAAGAGAGAGAAAGATATTGAAAGTGAAAAAGAGAATGTAATAAATAGAGGTGTGTTTGAAAAAATAGCATTAATTATGTATTGAATTTATAAAAGAACTATAAAATATGGTACAAATGTTAAAATAACATTACATATGAAAAGGAGAGGTAGAAAATCATGACATGTGACATGTTACAAATAAATTAATTAAAATTGTTTCCATTAATTACATGATTAAATTAAATAGACGGACAAGGCTTCTGTACTTCGCGAGGCTATCAATTACGTGAAACAACTCCAAGAACGTGTGTTGGAGCTAGAAAAGTGCAACAAAGAATCAATTGTATTGCTCAATAAGACTGAAATGTTTGTAGATGAAGGTTCAACTTCTAGTGAAACAAGTTCTAAAGAAAGTGAATTGCTGCTCCCTGATGTTGAAGCAAAAGTGTTGGGGAATGAAGTACTTATTGAGATTCATTGTGAGAAGGAAAATGGTATAGAGAATGAAATATTGAACCACCTTGAAAACTTTCATCTATGTGTCAATGGCATCAGCGCGTTGCCGTTTGGGAGTTCTACACTTGGTATTACTATTATTGCTCAGGTACGCTTTACCACTAGAGTTTCATGTTCTACATTCATTAAGATATACATGTAAATTACTCCCTCTGGTCTTATTTATATAGCATACTTAACCATATTACACAGACCAAGGAGGGTAGTTAGGTTTCTTGAAACTTTAAAAAAATACTTCAACATTACAATCTTACCCTCTTAACTTGCATTGGGAATTTCACAATGTATTACTTCACATTAATGGGCAAAGGGCAAATAAGAGAAAATAGCAATAAATGCCTCCTAAAAAATATAAAGTGACTTATAAATAGGACCAAAGAATCCTTCTGGAATATGACTTATAAATAAGACCGGAGGGAGTATGTGGAACGAACACAAGCTAGACATTTAAGAAGTTGTAAATTAAATGGGAAATTATTAGTTTATATAGAATCAATGGTCCCATATCATTCTCAAACGTATCATTAAATGCTTATTTTTTTTTAGCTAAAATAAAAGATAATGAACAATAACCGATGTATCAGATATTATTAGTTCTAAATCACCTAATAATAATTTCTCTTTGTATACTTTAATTTAGCCATTTTAAATAGATTAGATACTAATTAATGTGAATAAAGAAGGTAATAAAAATTAACAACGGATATCAAAACTTTTGAGATAGAAGATATTAATTCGATTGAAAATTACTTGTCATTCATCAAAATTCTATTAGTTTGAATATATTTTTAATTTTTAATTATGGAGCATGTTTGATAATTAATTAATACCACGAAGTAGATTGGAAGTTACTCAATTACTAGCTTATTTGATCATTAATAAGTTTCCTCTTATATTTGGTAAAAGAACTTGTTTTAAGGGGTTCGGGTAATTACATCTATCAACTGCTTGTCAATTTTTACCTCTTAGCTAGCTTTTCATGAGTTTTCAGTTAGCTTATCCACTCACGATTGTGCCAAACAGAACCACTAATGCTAGCATTGGTCCGATTAATGTTGAAACGACCTAGCTATTATTGATCCACGGTAAAAATAATTTAGGGAAAAAAATAATGAAGTATCAGTCATATATATATTAATGTATTGCAGGTTTTTTTTAAAGTCTTATAGGTTGATATATTGAAAAATTCATATATTGCAGATGGGTGATGCCTACAACATGACGGTGAATGAGCTGGTGAAAAACCTAAGGCATGTGTTAATTGAGTCACATACTCTGATCTGCAATAATATTGACCCGTTCTAGTGTATCAAACAAGTTAGAGTTATGAAACTTCTAAATTTGGAGAAGTTGATTGTGTGTATGTGTTTTTACTTTTTATAATGAGTTTAATTCATGTTCTTGTTTACTTTTGTTTACACTAGTATATATTTGCTTGCCAATCAAAAAAACTTGGATGTATTTGTTCTTTAATTTCACACTCTTTTGTAATGGTTATGAATTGAAGAAGATAGTGTGTTTTTATTTTCCACTTCTACCGATAATCTATCCCCTTTAACTTATCATCTTTTTAGCACATATATTTTAATTATTGAATATTCTCAGTCGTTCAAAATTAATTAAATAAATTTAAGGTAATCAAATGATAAAAAATTGAAAAGAGAAAGTTACACAAAAACTGAAATATAGATCCAAATTCTTACTATAATTGAGTGTTAAATCAGCAAAATTGTTTTAACCAGAGATTATGATCGTTCTCAAGGTGAGGGTTTTGGCCTTTTTGTTCCTGTAGTTCTGAATTATCGACGTTGTTCTACTGGTGACATACAGTACTTACCCACGTGTATGTTGATATATCATTTTGTTAGTCATATCAGCTATTAATGAATTTTTCCTAAGGTAATGACTAAAACCAAATTTTCAAAATGATTAAGGATGAGTCAAAGTCAAAAAAACTTCTAAAAACCAAAACCAAAATAATTCTAATTTTCAGGAACTAAAAACATAAATGTATGTTGATTTTTCTTCTTAAGATTTGGAATACAAAATATCACTGTATAATAGTTCATTCTCCCTCTTCTTTGTAATAGGTGATTGATTTTTCATTTTATTGATATTGTATGGATATTATATGTTGATTTTTTGCTCTTCATTATACTTGATTTAAAAAAAAACCCTTTCACTCAAATGGGTTTGGCCTAGTGGAAGCATGCTAGAACCATAAGGACAGTGAGAATCCATAAAACCATAAGGTCAGAGACTCGAATCATTGTGGAGAACATCCCTTGGAGAGGCACCCCACCCATGTTGCTCCAGATGCCGGGACTGTGAAATTCCCCTCTACAGTTTGTTCAAAAAAAAAAAACCCTTTCACAATACCCACGCCCCACTAGAATAAATAAATAAAGCGCTTGCCACTATATCTACATTATCATTATTATATATGCTAATAAGGTTGGGCCTGTTGGTCCCTGTGGATCATAAAAAAAAAAAAAAATTAGCATATAATAAGGTGCAGTGTAGTTGCTTTAGTATATTTTCGTTTTTGTCTTGTTAACAAATATTTTAAGAACACTTGTTAAGCTTTTTACAAATAAAAAAAAATATCACAAGTCCTTAGTTTTTCTTTTCTCAAAAATATCAAAAATTATACTCCCTTCGTTCCTATTTATCTGTCATATTTCAAACAAAACACGTCCATTAAGAAATCCAATCATTACTCAAATTTCCAATGCATTAATTATGTTTTTTCCTACTACACCCTTTCTCTCTCTGTAATCATTAATTTTTCTCCATTACTTACATAAACCAAGACATATTAAATAGGGACAAACATGGAAAATAACATTTATTACACTCTTGAAATCCTCAATACGACAGATAAAAAGAAACAAAAAATCTCTTCAAAAAACGACAGATAAAAAGGAACGGAGAGAGTAGTTTTCATTGTTTTTCAACTAATTATAACTCATTAAAAAGTGCTCTTTGGGCAATTTATTTATTTATTTTTTATAAGAATTGCTTTTGTATATTATTATACACCACTTAGAAATTGCGTTTTAACTACTGACATTAGCAAACAAAATTTGCAGTTGAAATCAAAACAAAAAGGTTAATTATTGTCATTCAAAAATTAGACTATTTATTAAGAATATATATAGGCATAACGTTATGTCATTTTTATCTTTAATATCTTTAAGGGTGATGACATTAGAACCATCCTAATTTTTAAACATGATTTACTTTAATCATAATTACTAATGAACGGTGATGCTCGGCCCAAACGTGTGAGCATCGTGAACGTTTCCCTTTCTGCATATCAATTGCGATCAAGAAGAAAACGACATTGGATTATTATGACATTTTTCAACCACACCGTACGTCGACATAATAATTGTGAGTTGATAGAAATTGTCCGTATGCATTTAGTAGGTCTTGCATGAAAGAAAGTTGGTTTTAGGAATAATATCAATATCAAATATACAAAGTAGCTGAGCTTCAGCGTGTGGTTTAATGGTAGGGATTGATCCACGCTTAAGTAAGGTCACGTGTTCGAATCCTGCCTTGTGCATGCAGCAACGTAGCGAGGAGATTAGTCACTGCGGTCGACAGTGGACACTCCGATCATGAAAAAAAAAAATATAAAGTAGCTAGATTATTTTGCACATGGATGTACTACATGATAAATTATTCCAAAAGTAGATTTTCCATTAGTGAATGCTCCATATTTTTATGACTATATCATGAAACAGGTCAGTATCAATCAAGCGAGCTTGATTATTGCTGCTATATGTTTTGTCAAGTTGTCAAGGTCCACTTAAATTTTTACTCATAAACGCTTTTAATTTCCTTTTCATTCTCTATAATTACTAATACATTATGAGCCACAACAATTTATTAAGCCAATCATTTTTGCACCATGAAACTTATTATCTATATTGCACTAGTACAGATTCAGTAACGGATACTAGTACAGTTTCGGGTATGAGGTACGACATTTTCTAAAAAAACTAGGGTACGGATACGACAATATAAATTCAAATTTTATAAATAAATATATATAAACAAGTGCAAATAACCTATTTTAGCATTGAAATAGCATATAAATATAGTAAAATTAGAGGTTAATGCTCAAAATAAGTAAAAATATAAAGCCGGAAGATTGATTATAACATTAAAATATAAATTCTTAGGCTAAAATTTTATTATTGGTATGATCCACACATAAAATATATCTTAACGTACCAGTTATAAGTACCAGGAGTACGGTACGTGTACCAGTACCCAAGATGTATCCGGTACGGATACGTCACCAGTTTAGGAGTATTCATGTTTCTGAGCTTATTATTCACGTACTCCCTCGGTTCCATATTGTTTGGTCTTTTAGGTCTGAGCACACAGATTAAGAAAATGTTTATTATTGTAAGTTTTATGTGTACTTTGTCTAAAATATTCCTATTTAATCCTTACTTAAAATTGCAGTAATATTTAATTTTTATTAGAGTATGTCCGTTAATTAATATATAGTGATTTAGAGATGAGAGAGATGATAAAAGCAAAATTAACGAGAAGTAAGAGAAATGATTGAATCAAAAGTTAAAATTGGAAAAAAAAATTATGTTTATATGTTGGAATTGTAAAAAGATAAAAGAAATGAAATAAAAAAAAATAAAAAAGCTAAAAAGCCAAAAAAATATGGAACGAATTATAGCTGAGAGCGTGGGTTTTAATTTAATTATAACCACTTGTGGCATGTTTGATTTAAATTAGAGATTAATGAGTGTGCATTACAGTATAATGTTTTTTAGGGTTTATCATGTATTATTCATTTATATTACTTTTTTCCCCCTTTTATTCTGAGAAGTCTAAAAGGAATATGCATCTACCAATCATAGCAAATAATAGTATCCCCAGCTTGTAAGGGATAAATCCTTTGAAGCACCGGTAGTTCAAAACACGTGACATACATGTATTAGTATATATTTGATATCGATGAACCTTTGGTACTTTTGTGTACGTACTGAATACGTTTTAATTTTTTATTATTTTAATTTTAAGTTGAGTACACGTATTGTGATACTGGATACACATAATGTATATTTAACTACACTTTGAATATGCATCATTCTAAAATTATGTCATGTCATATTTGCTTGATAACTTTGGTATTTTCTCTTTTTTTTTCCTACATTCACACCATGACTTTAAATTTAACTTACATTATCAGTATCTCGTCCTTGTATCTCAATAAATTTTGAGCATCAACTACTCATTTGAAAACATTTTATCTTACTACAGCGTCAATATTATTTACTTGTGTATTTTATTATTTATATCTATCTATTGATTTTGAATTAAAAATACCGAATTTATACCCCAACTTTTTAGAAAATGACGTACCCGTATTGGTGAAGATAGGATAATTTAATGCGAGTTTTTCTTTTTGAACCCCCTTGATTACTCATTGGTCCCCATTTGAGTTTTTATGGACAAAGTTGCCCTTATTATTGTACCAACTTTAACAAGGCGGAAAATTATTTTCGATTTAAACAAGGCGGAAACAAATATTAATATATTTTCGCTTACCAAGAGGTGAAATTTTTCCGCCTAGTTAAAAGCGGAATTTGTTCCGCTTAGTGAAAGGCGGGGGTGGAAAAAACCACTTTTAACTACCTACCTATTGCATGTCGATCTGGCTTGTTATTTTTGTCGTGATGAAGAGGAAAGTGCTAAGCATTTATTTATTCAATGCCCCATTATATTGCAAGCTTAGCTTAGCGCTGGTTTTATACTGTAAGTGGTTGCTGCTACCTTGGGAATCTCCAAGACACAATTCATGGTAAGCGGAACAAATTCCGCTTTTACCTTTTCCACCCCCGCCTTTTCCTAAGCGGAACAAATTCCGCTTTTAACTAGGCGAAAAAATTTCGCATCTTGGTAAGCGGAAATATATTAATATTTGTTTCCGCCTTGTTTAAATCGAAAATGATTTTCTGCCTTGTTAAAGTCGGTAAAATAATAAGGGCAACTTTGTTCATAAAAAATCAAATGGGGCCAATGAGTAACCAAAGGGGTTCAAAAAGAAAAGCAGAGTCACTGATGCAGCTACATCTTAATAACAAAAGAAGGAAAAAAATAAAAATAAAATTGCGAAAGATATAAAGTAAAGAATGGAATAGGTAGCTTGTAGGCTGTATCTTAGACCTTTCTAGTAAAAGAGAAAACAAAATATCGAGAAATCAATCCAATTTCGTAATTCCCATATTAGAGAAACAAATCTACACACTCTTTTTCCCTACAATTTTGTTAAATTTGCCAAAAAGGAAAGACAATTCTAAAGCATATATAAATTATATCCATGTGCTTCTTACATGAACAAGGAAGCATCTATAGTAATTATAAGGAGTTGGTTACTACCCTATTACTATTATGGACCTTTTTGCCAACCCAAGAAGATAATTAGCTTGAAGTCAAAACAGTCACTGACATGTAAGGTGATATGCATCCCTTGACCTGAAAAGAAGTCAAGTTTTTAATATGAGAAAAAAGAAACACACACTGAAGTCTGAAACAATAATAAAAACAAAAACAACAATATCTTAAGGACTCCCCCTCTGCTAGTCCTAAACCAACGCAGGTGATGCGAGTGTCCTTGTTCTTTAGGATAAAAGTGAAAACCATGAATAAAATTTAGAAAGTAAAAGAATAAAAAATAAATCTCTTGCCTGCAATAAACAGGTAGGAATTTGGATATAGCCCTGCAGTAATAGGTTAACTTTTTCAAGAGAACTATGTGGTACAGGTGTAATCACATAGAGCACACCTTTGGTTGTGTCGATGCCCCTCACAATCCCTGAATCACAAAAATCAAATTGTGTTTAATAGTGAAGGAGGTTGGAATTATCCAAATGTATAACAAGCAGAAAACTAGAGGGCTGTATGATCTGTGGTTGTTCATCATTAACAGAAACAACTCCAAGGAATATCACTTTTTTTATTTTCTATCTTTTGCATGGTAGTCAAAACAAATTTATCTAGTTCATCTGTTAATCAGAATCAGAATGTCATGTTTATTTAGGAGGTTTTTGAAGTTTTCCAGACAGCAACAATGCAGATTGCAGAATAGGAAGCTTTCAGCTAGTGTACAACAACACTACTACCATCTAAACAGCTTTCTGAAATCTGAAATTTCAAGTTATAATTAGCATTCAGCGAAATGACCATTTATGTTCGATGAGTCATATTTTGGAATTAGGAAGTTTCAAATTACCTACCAAGACCAAGACACCATGGTAAGTTTTCAGATCCTTCCGAATCAACTGCTAAGCCAACAATACTAGCATTCAAAGTGTAGAATATTTCAGAGCTTGGGACCTACAAAATTATGGTTAGATCTTAATAGAATGTTCTTCACAATTTTGTATGGATAAAATAGATAAAAGAAATATTGTAAAGATTCTTAACAAGAAAACATTTATATACACACACTAAAATGGTTTAAAATGTATAAGTGGTACTGAAATGGACCAAAAGCATAAAATTAGAACATACTCCCTCCGGTCCTTATTATAAGCCCCCTTTCTCTCTCACAAAAAGGGTGTTTATAATAAGGACCAGAGGGAGTATAAAAGAAAGCCAGTCATTAGACCCCACCATTGGAGCTTCGGGGAGGGCCTGATGAATGCAGGATTATCTCGAGAACAGAAAATTTGTTTCTGCAACCACAACCTGTGACCATAAGGTCATAAGGCAAGGGAGCAAGCTATACTGTGGCTACATGGAATGAATTAGAACTCAGATTCAGAGCAGATAAGAAGTAAAATTTGAACCAACCTCACAATGAAGATGTCGAACCTTTATGCTTGAAATGGCTGGGAACCTCATAAGGACAGTGTGAGGCCAAGGAATGTGCAAGTTCCTTGATTGTAGAAATATCTGAATCACTAGGAAAACACAGTCTGAAATAAGCCATTATTCGTAAATCACGCAAGAGACGTGAATCCTTACGAACCAGCAGCCTGGGAAACAAATATGGAAATTCTATGATACCTGATGCTTAAAAATAAAAAAAGAGAGTCCAAACTAGCACCGCTGCAATGCAAGGAAAAATATTTTGATCGGATTTGGGCTTACGATCTATTGAATGAATCTTGACGAGCTGAATTTATCTCAATTAAGTTGATTGTTCCATCATGTTCTCCATCTAACCTGAATTCTCCGGCAGGTAAATTCTTATTTTCAGATGATATGCCTATCTTAACTACATATGTTGGACAAATATATTTCAACATGTCCACTAATACATCATAACCCACACCTGAAATCCAAGAGAAGTGAAGAATCCATTAAATGAGTACCATATTCGATGATATACTGTTATTATTCTCATAAAGCAATAGTTTATCTGCAGTAAAAATACAACTGCAAGATTAGAAAGAATCAGATTAATAACCAAACAAGCAGTGAGCTTACCTTTCACCCAGCCAGGAGTGTTCACAATGAGAGGCAACTTGGTCCTAGTAGGATTTTCTTTCTTATTAGATGAGCAATACTCCTTTCGGTAATAATCATATATGGCAAATAAGTAATTTAAGTATGCAGACGGATCTGTTTTAGAAGAAACGTCCCCAAAGAAAAGGGACCTGTTACACCACAAACGACACAATGAGTCAAGCAAATCCATCACATGTATCATTCAAACAATGATTGGTAGACACATACTAAAACTAAATGCATTTATATATCTAACAAACAAACAGAATAAAGATCACCCACATAACTATCCACAAAACAACTCATAACAACAAAACATTTTTTTTTTCTCAAAAAAAGAAGATGAAGAAGAAAACAAGGATGCCTAGGGCTCCGAACCTTTGAAGTTACAGAATCTACAGAAAAAGGAACAATCATACAAGGAAAATGGAACAAGGTCACAAGAAAAATGTCATGATACAGAATATTGTTTTTAGTTAATTAACTATGTCATATCTGATGTTAAGACAACTCTTCTTGATCTGAAAAGCAAGCAATGCATTGCACCTACCCCAATACTTAAGAAAAACATGAGAAACAGTAATCATTTTAACCTAACTAACAAACGAAGAATAACACATAGCTTATTATAGAGACCAATACAAGTAACTGCATGTTATGTGCAATCAGAAGCAGTAGCCTTGTCAAATCTTTCAAATTCAAACGAGCATTACTAAAAATAAAAGAAAGAGAAAGATTGAGATCCCAAATTATTTTGATGAGATAGCACTTCATACCTCTCTGGTGTTTTCAGGCATGGAATCTTCAAATCTGAAAGAGTAAAAATAAATAAATAAAAATAAGACTTAGAGAGTCAATAAAGTCAAATGAAAAATCTGGAATTTTTTTTATAAAAAAAATCAAAAATCAGTCCATCGGTTAAACAGGTCAGGATAAGGGGAATTTTGTTAATAAGAAAATCAAATGTTCCTTCATATGCTTTTTTATTGTAATTTGATTTTGATCATATACTACAAGAAACATATAAACACAAAGGTTCTAAAAAAAAATCAATTACTAACATAATTAGTTCTTATTCTTGCGAGCTTCCATCCATCATTCATCAGTGACTACTGTAAATTTGAAGAGCCTAAATTTATAGGCTAAATGTATTTGTTTCTTTACCTTATTTTTCAATTTTAAATTGGTCTTTGAGTTGTTTTGGTATCATATTAGTCCGTCAAGTTATTTTTCACTATCAATTTGGTCCATGAATCACTGTTCATGCTATGTGGACCAATAAGATTCGCACACGTGTCATTTCTCTCTACATGGTGACACGTAGAATTAACAGTGACTTAGGAACCAATTTGATAGAAAAAAACATGACAGATCAATACGATACCAAAAAAAGTAAGAACCACTCTGAAATTGAAAAATAAGATAAGGAAGGAAATACATAATTTAGCCAAATTTATATGACGAACTATTTAATTAATAGTAAAATAAGGAATGGTTACAGTACCTGGAGTTACTCTGTCAACAATGGTGAGAGATAAAAAACCAGGAGGAGCGAACTCAGGTTGACCCACATCAGTGTCAAGATAAGCTACTTTGGTATAACGTGTGCTCAAAAGGATGTTGAGGAGATAACGGGAGAAGGTAGTTTTGCCGCAGTTCTTAGCGCCGCATATAACAGCAATAGGGGGAGTTTGAGTTGAACCGCCGTATGCAATCGATTCTGCTGCCTCAGACCAGTGCTCAGGGATGTGTATGTCTGGTGAAGGGTTCTCACGAACTGAAGAACCCATCTTTCTATACCAGATTAAAAAAAAAAGTACTCCTTCTTTGAGGAATGGCTCTTCTTTAATAAACTGCTGTGTTGGGGGAAGGAATGAGTAGCGTTTATGCAACTGGAAACGGGGAAAGGGTATGTTGCGCGGAGTCGGCAGCAAAGTCGAATAGGGAGGTGTGTTTTGACCCGACCCGACCCGGTCTGTCATAAGAAATTTTAAGGTACTTTTTATTTCCAATTTTATTTTATTTTTTTGGACTTGTAGCTCACTCCTCACTGTTTTCTTCTTGCTATAGCCGATTGTATGCACGCTTTACACACCACTTGGTTCTTTCTTCCACATCCATGATGAGTCTGATTGTTCCTTCTGCAATTTGACATCATCCAGTAACCTGCATAAATCCACCAATTGGACTTTAATTTCTCCCATTCAAAGAAACTCTTCCTCCAATTAAACCTCCACACCCAATCATCCCCTCCCTATTCTTCCATCTCACTCACCATAAGTCCCTAACCCTTTTTTCCAAACCATAGAGTATAGCCTTGAAAACATCTTACAGAGCCACCCGTCCCTGTCCATCTATCTACCCAAAAAGATACATCATATTAGGGGTGTAACGGTTCGGTCCGGTCCGGTCTTTAATAAACTTTAAGGACCGGATCAATTAAAATCATGTGGTTCGGTCCGGTTCGATCCAGATGTTTATTATATACAAAGACCGGACCAGATCGGACCATTCATGAACGGTCCGATCCGATCTGGTCCGGTTTATAGACCATTATATATTAATAATATAATTTTAATAAAAAAAAGTTTTTTTCCTTTTTTTTTCCACTGGATAACATTTCTATCTTCATATCCAGGACAACATACAAACATAGCATCATCCTAAATTATGTCAAAGTGTCAAGTGCTTAGAAAAGATGCATTACAACAATTCAAAAGACTAAAACAACAATATTTAAGCATCACATCAATCCAATACAACAATTTCATTAATAATTAAGTCTCAGCCAAGACATTTCTGCAGAGCTTGCAAAAGGCACTCGACAAAAGGTGGAACTCTTAAAATGTTCATGTTGTTGGTGGCAGAAAGAACAAAGGAAACAAAAAACCAACCACCACAACGACAACCACTTCCACCATTACCAACACCACTTCTACTTGTACCACTTCTTTCACCAACACCAACAACACCACAATGAACAATAATATTCAAACTACTACTCCTCTCGCAGTGTTGAGTGATCATAAAAACATTATTGCTTCTAAATCTCTCTATCAAGCACTGATTCGTCCACCACCATCTTTGCTGCTACAACAACAACAACAGAATAATAATAATAATCTTATGAATATGAGAGACTTATTAGAGAGTGGTAAAGATTTTGGCAGCATGACTCTAAGTTCTTCTTCTTCTCAAAACCAAAGCTTGCTCTTTCCTTTCTCAACCTCAATTAGCTCTCCTTTTTACACAAACCCATGTTCTGTTCAGTATCAACAACCTCTTTAAGATCATCATCAAATGTTTATAACTATGTGGAAGAGTCAACTATCAACAGTGTGATACAACCAAGCACATAGTTACAGTTCAATAATCTTAAGAATTAATATAAATTAATTATATTAAAATTAAAATAACTACAAAAAATAAAAACTAATTAAAACCAACCTAAAAGGGAGAACCCAAATCGGCAGCGGCAGCGAGCGGAGGCGGTGGCTGACTGGCTGAGGCGCAGGGAGAGAGAACCGGAGGGAGAGCGACAAGCTGTCGGGGAGAGAGAACGGAGGGAGAGAGGCACGAAGGCTCCGAGGGATAGCAACAAGGGAAACCGGAGGCACGGAGGGAGAGGGAGAACAGAGGTAACGAGATCGGGGAGAGAGAGAATCGGCGGTGACGGTAGAACGGAGGGAGAGAGAGACCCAGCGGTGGAGAGAGGCGGCTGTGACTCGTCAGTGTGTTTAATTATGAAGCTTAATTATCAAGTGTGTGGCTCAGTGGATGTGTGTGTATGTTTTTTGTTTTTTTTTTTAAAAACATTTGAACCATCAGTCCGGTCCGATCTTTGCGGTCTGAAAATTAGCTGGACCGTGGACAGAATCATTATAGATCAGTCCACATGTTTTGAGACCTAGATTGGACCACTTATACCCCTACATCCTACCATTCTAGACATTCTATTTTTTTTGGTAGACACCAACCGGTACCCGGATCTGGTTTACCCAGAATCCGACTCATTCAGTCCGACCCAACCGAGCTCGCATTAAGCGGTATGGGTCTCCCAGCGGGGGTTGCTTCATACCCAAGGCTCGAACTCGAGATCAATTGGTTAAAGGAACAAGTGAGCAAACCACTTAACCAACCCCAAGTTGGTTTTAGACATTCTATTTTTAAACCATAGTCCACTTGTAAAAAAATAGTCTTCTCGTAAAAAAAATTCAAATAGTACTATTTTTTTTTTTTGTTTTTAGGTAACAATGATACTTATTTTCTCAGATTTTTTTGACTTTTTGTCATATTATATCGTTTTGTAACTTTTGTTATGATTGTTCTATTTTCCTATTTTATTTTATTTTTTTTAGTATGGTATTTTTCCCAACATTTTTCTACAAATTTCTAATTATTTTTTAAAAAAATATCTTAAAATTTACATTTAAATTCTTTTAAATTTGAATTACAAAACATACCCAATCCAATTGGTTCAGGTAACTCATTTAACACAATAAAAAAGGATAAACCCTTTTAAAAAAGGGATAGACCCGTCTAGAAATAGGATGGGTTTGAGTTTGTTATCGGGTTACTTGATCAATCTCTTCTTCCTTCAACTCTATAATTGTTTTCTTTATGGTTAGTTTTGGTTGAAAGCTTTTGTTCCTAAATAGAATTTTACAATCAGGCCATCGACTCTCTATAGTGTCAAGTAGAGAGTGTTACTCTAATATATTTTATGATCATTTTTTGGATGACCATTGCCCATAACAACGAATGAATATAATTTTTTGAATTTTTTTTTGTTAATTTTTTGTGATATTTTTTGTTAAGTAGAGATTGAATGTGTTATAATTGCTCAAATTAATTTTTTCAACTATTTCTATTGTTACAAGCATTATAAAAAAATGAACAATTATATTAATTTATACTCAAAATCCTATTTAATTAATTATGTATGTTTCTTTAATTTTTGTTTTTCATCTTTGTAGTCAGGTATATACAAAAAATCTTTTTGAGGTTAGACAAACAAATATTAAGAATTTTGATTGTATCTAAACATATCTTGAATTTCACTTTTGTTCTTTTTTCTTTTTACACACTTTAGATATAACGATTAAAAAAAACAAGAGGAAAATTTTTTAAATTTATTTTTTATGCTATTCATCCTTATCTCGAATCAAATCGAACACGTCCTAATTTGAATATGTCCTTACCTTGTCTCTCACTCTAATTAAAGACGAGTTCTGTAATGGACCACATAAACAGGACCGGTATGCCTGATACGAGTACCGGATTGAGGTCCAAAAGGCCCACTAAATCCGAATCCGGATACCGAATTGAAGCCCTAGAAACCCGCTGAATCCGGATACTGGACCGAGGCCCGAGAAACCCGAAGAGGTCCATCAGGTCTGAACCCAAATACCGAATTGAGGTTGTGAAGAAGCCCGGTAAGACCGGATTTGGATACCGAAATCACAACGAGACTTGGACATACGATTTCATACCGTTACACCGGTATGAATTCCGACACGTGCATGAAAGAGTCTGAGGAATCCCATCATCTTCACCAGTATAGGATTCCCAACCTCTTAATACCTGCCATCATGCCAGAACCGTTTAGGAGGAATCTTACCCGCCACATGAAAGCGGCCATCAATACGGTTAATGTTGGTATGTGTATAAGATATCTGGTAAGCTAGCAGGTATGAACTGACTCATCTCACACAAACACACACACCACCCCCCAAACTGAAGACGACAAGAGAGTGTGTATCTTGGTATTCAGGGTGCTCATTTCACGTCTAACATCAAAAGTGAGATTGCCGGATTCTTAGCAAAATTGTCTAAGTACCGTAATCCTACGACAAAACAAGTTCAAATTTAAAAATTGACTCGAATAACATTTAAAAACGGGTAAAGATCAAACTTAACCTGTCTCATGCTCACTCTATTTGAAACTTGAAATATATGTGGCTTTAATTTATAGTAGAATTTTTGCTGGTATTAGTGCTATTATTGTGCTGGTTCGCGCATGAGCCTATGAGGTTATCCAACTTTGGTTTCTTCACTTCTTAATAAACAATACTACACAGTTATATATTGAAATTTTTCACATTAAAATTAGGAAAATAAATATCATGGAAAAATTAGAAACGCTAAATGCATTAAAAAACCATGCCGCAAACTTTATTGATATATAACAAGACTTCAGGGATTTAAGCTCTTCCAAAATAAAATTGTTTGGAAATTGAGAATATAAAGATTTTTTTTTAATCTTAAGTTATTAATTGATGAAATAAAAACCACTCATAGTTAGTGCAGTGATTTTAATTACTAAATGATTTTAAGATAAATACTCATTTTTAAAAAAGGGTCTTGTTGGGCACTTGTTAAGGTTACTTAATATAGAAAAAAATCTTAAGTCCACATTCTCCACTTTCTCGTAAACATAAAAAATCACACTTTCCAACAACTTTTATCTATTTTGACTTTCAACAAATGTCGGGCACTCGTTAGCATTTTCCTTTAAAAAAAGGTCGCATGTGGATTATTCAAGACTGAAGTTGTAATTGCAATATATAAAAGCAAAAGGAAATTAAAGTGACACTCGATGAACGTGCAATGTCACTCGATGGTAATTGACACTCTGCCAATGCAAGGATCAGTGTTGTACGTCACGTGACTCCAACAGAGCTACCCTCAGGCTTTTCACTAGTTCCTTCACAGTTAGGTTGTACGTGTCTCCCATCTGCAGCATAGGCTTAGCAATTTGTAAAGTTATATTAATGTTCCTAGCACATGTAGGAGTATACAACTTTGAATCAATTTTTTTGGCAAATGGTTATATACATTAAATAATTGGAATATTAATCAAATTTTGCTTTTTCTTTGGAATATTATCAATCTATTGTGGGCATATCAAGTGATAACAATTTCCAAATTAACAAAGTCAGATCAAACAAATTGACCATACGTATAACTATATCAGGTGGATCAATATTAAAAGTTTGTAAGTGATCTCATCATCATTTAGAAGGATTACATGCATTTATTATTTTTTAACCTTCATCATTTGAATAACAGCAAGAACATTTGACTATTATGAAAAATGAGAATATCAAATTTTAATAATCAGGTCCCAAGAGTTATAACTTAATTAGTAAAACTGCGAGACACAAGACATTGAAATCAGGATTCAAATCATGATGATAACGTTAAACATTTGTTTATAAAAAAAATAATTTCAATCATCATATCTTATTTAAACTATTGAGATTAAAAGAAAATGCACATGGATGATTATTTGGTCACTAGTCAATTCTTGATTTTGACCATTCAATATGATTGTATATATTGTCCAAATTTATTCTTACATTTTTAAATGGAATTTTTTCTCTCATATTAAATATAAATCATTACCCTCATTTAAATTAAATCCAGTGATAATAAAATTCATTATATTCATTTGCCATGATAAAAAAAAAAATTGTTGTCACATGATATATTCCCTTAATCTATCGGTACTACTTCAAATTAGAAAGATATGTATTGTTGTGTACCTTAACAATAATGGTGATGTCGAGAAGAGAATTCCCAAATGGCAAGACACTAGTGCTTATTGTGGAGAGATCTAGGCTCTTAAGATGGTTCAATATTTTGAGCATGGAGCCATTTTGGTTCTTGCAATGGATCCGTATTAGCACTTCATTTTCCAACACTCTTGCTTCAACTTCAGGGAGTGTTACATTGAGTTCATGGCCATCATCAGAGTTTGTTTTATCACTGGAAACAGAGCCTTCATCACTGAGTTGAGTTTTATTGGTGAATTGCACTGACTCTACTCTTATCTTCTTGCAGCAACTTTGTTCCTCAAGGTCTTTGACTCTTTTTTGAAGTTCTTTCACATATGTGATTGCCTCACTAAGTATTGAGGCCTTGTCAATCTACACATATATAAGACAAACATAATAATTTTTTTCATTATTGATTTATATGCTTCCAAAACCACCAAAAAAAAATCAATCCAAGGCAGTAAGTTAATTTTCACATTTTTCTTTGATAATGTGGGCCTTAATTGCCCTGGAATGAATCTACAAACGATTCAATATTCAATCAATACTCCAATGAAAAGGGGGCAAATATTTTAAAAATAAACCATTTATTTCTATATATTTTTTATAACTCTTGCTTTCTGGAACATCCATATCGATATACCAATACTTTTTTATTTGATTTAATCAAGAATATTTCTATCATGTAATCTAAATTTGGATGGTTGCAACTTTTTGTTAAACTGATAGGAATTTGTCACCTAATACATGCATGTCATGTCATTGCTTAAAGTAGTTAAAATTGATTTTTTTATAATTTAGTTCAACATTAAAAATGAAATTATTTTTTATGTTAGACTAAATTGCAAAAATTTTTTTTTATGTTAGTAAAACCCTTTAATCAATTCTCTTGTCCTTTTTTGTCTCAGAGTGTCACGAGTTTGCTGAGAGAGAGCACGTGGTTCATTATTCAATCAAGGAGTTGGAAAGAGCTTTCGGCTAAGAGTCTAATAGGGAAAAAAGTACCATACGACCCAACCGATTTACAGCAAAATATTGAATTTGGACAATAATAAGCGCGAATTGTACCGGAGCTTTTTTAGCACAATCCACCGCAGGCACGAAACACGACAGAATTTTTATCGAGCTAACATAACACAATACGCTAACCCGATTTATTTTATTTTTATTTTTAATTTGTTGATGTTTTTTGCTAAAATTGAAAAGAAAAAGAAATGATCCACTGATTCATTACACTGTACAATGCTTATTTACTCATGGAAAATGCTAGGACACTTGTTAAGAAACTAAAAATAGTATTTGTCATAGAAAAATGTGATTTTTGAAATTTTTGAGAGAGTGATTGATGTTCACCTATGATTGTTTTATTGCTTCTAGAAACCTTAACAAGTGCTCTAGCAAGACCCTTTACTTATTTACTAATACATTATACATGTGTCATTTAATATACATAATTAGTGCTATTACCTATTATCGGATATTATTATACGTATATGTATGTGTGTGTGTGTATATATATATATATATATATATATATATATATTTTAAATGGTTGTCACGCAAAAACACGAAACACGCACAGTGCAGATCTAAAAAACATTTTTAAAGCACGATTTTAAGCCGTGCTTTTTAGGCACGACATATTCAAATCTGAACCCGAAATAGGCAAACAAGAGCATGGCCGGGTAGCACGAAATTGCCATCTCTAGCTGACAGTAACGAAGCAAAATGATTTTTACTTTTTTTTACCATTTCTTTTTACTGGGAAAACATCCGCTGGGAAAACATCTGTTGTTCAGAAATGTGTGTTGTGTCACTCGTAAAAAGAATAAATTTTAACATTTCAATAGAAATATTTCATAAAATATTTTTTAATTAATAAATAAATAACACATAAAATAATACATATTATATTGATTTTTTTTCCTCTTATAGAGTATTTTTTAAACATAAACCCTAATCATAATTTATTACAGTATTTATTTTTTTAAAAGCAAAACTCTTTAGTATTAATCTAAAAAAAATGGTACTGGAAAACATCAGTGTAATAATATCATTATTCTTGTAATCAAATTCTTTCCCCTAACTATTAACTACTTATGTTATCTATAATTCGTTTAAAGATAATGCACGGATTTTAAAAAATAATTAAATAATCTAAAAATTTTAGATACTTTGATTACATTGCTATATTTTTATGTAATTATTATTAAAGAGATAAATGTATTTTGAGGATAAAGATATGTTAAATAAATATATTAAAAAAATAATTTAATTATATATTTGATTTATAAAAAATTCTTCCTTCGTTCTTTATTATTTGTCTTTTTTCTTTGTTATTTGATCCTTTGAAAAAATTTTAAGAATATAATAAATGTTATTTTTCATATTTATCAATGTCCAATAGATCTTGTTTTACATAAATAGTTAATAAAAATAAATAATTATAGAGAGAAAAAAAGGGTATAGTATTATAAAAAAAAGGGGTATAGTGAGAAAAAAATATAATTAATATATTTAAAATTTAAGTAATGATGATTAAATTTTTCAAAAAGTTTGTTTTGTTAAAAATAAGACAGATAAATAAAAATGTACAATATAGTAGTATTATATAATTCCTTCGTCCCTAAATATAAGAATCTTTTGAAATTTTTATTTTATCTATAATTATAAGATCGTATAGAAATTTTCATTAACAATTAATTACTTATTTTTAGGTACACTTTTTCCCAATATTAATAACAATACTTTTAAAAAATACATATGAAATATTCATATTTTTAATATATTAATTAAGTTAACCAATTTTTTATACTATATTCGGAGGAGCATAACACAATAGAGAAAAACTCTGTACAAGCATTTATGTCTCAAGTCTCATACCATTAATTTCCCATCAATCAATCGTGTATTTACAGTATAATAATCGCTCATCCCTGGTACAATAATTCAGGACAGAGAAAATCATACTACTACAGATTTGGGAGTCTTTTGTCTCGATTGATGCTTACCCAACCACAACCTACATTAATTACTCTCTCCATTGAAAAACTTGTTCCATTGCCAAAATGTTACAAGAGCAAATTTATCCAAATGGTAATGAATTACTCCCTCTGTTCCATATTATCGGTCACTTTAATATTTTTAACTTGTTCTAAATTATTTGTCACTTTAGGAATTCGATGATGTATTAATTGATTTTTTCCATCTTTAACCTTGCATTTAATGTGTTGAAATATGTGAAATGGGTGATAATTAATGTACTTTGAGGCTATTATAGTAAAGTTATTTAATAATTCTCTTGAAAATTGAAATATTAAATGACTTTCTTAATCTCTGTGAAATTGCTAAAATGACAGTTAAATTGGAACGGAGGGAGTAGTTCATATACTGTACTCTATATTACAATATCATGATCATGTGCTCAAGTCCTGATGCCGATACCAGGAAAACTGGTTGCCAATTCGAGGAATTCGTCCATAACTTGCAAGATTACAGAGTTTTATTTGGTCTCGGTGCATTCTTGAAAACCAACTCATCTAATTTTTTTTTAATATAAAAATGTTAAATTTTTTTTCCAATGTAATATATTAGCTATAGAACTTTTGAACTTAATTTTCGGCAGTGTCAAATTCATCATCTTTATATATCTATTCTTAAATAATATTTTAAGAATACTCTTTAGCAATTTAGAGAAATAATAAATGGATATCAATATTGAAAAACCAAATCTAGTATTTTTTTGATATATTATTAAACATTAGTTTTTCACATTTCGCCGGGCTCTCTTGTACCATGTTTGAATTCACATTTGGGGAGCTTAATAATCACGTTAGGCTAACGGCCCCAATTACATTTTAGGGATATATTAACGTGAAATCAAACATGTTATTAGTTGGTATTAATAAATGGCAAAAACAATGTTTTCAACCCTCCGATTATTTTTGAAATTCAACTTGTTTTTAAAATTTATTTTTTGTTTTATATTTGATGTCATTAAGATATTTTCTCTCACACCTCTCTTGATTCTTAACTTAAATTCACGATCTAATTAATATTAAATTGAAAATGAAAAAATTTACAAAATTTATACATATTTTTTAAAAAAATTGTACCATAAAAAATAAATTTTAAAATTAAATTAAAAACAAAAAATAATTTATGGACCCACGTAATAAAAAAAAAATAGGACTAACTTAAAAACTAAAACTAACTTAAGACCAATCCAATATATAGTTTTTTTATTTTTTTGAAAGTCCAATCCAATATATAGTTGTGCCTAAATAATTGGTTAAAATTCCATTCAAATAAAAAATCATAACTTACATCAGAATTAGGGTCTGTTCGGCAAAATTAGCTTGTAGCTATGAGTTTGTAACTTGTAGCTGTGAGCTTTTAGCTTGTAGCTGTTAAGGTAGCTAGGAGCTGTGAGCTTGTAGCTATAAGCTTGTAGCTGTTTAGCTGGCTATTTGAAATAGTGCTGTTCGGCAAAACTAGCTTTTGATGTAGCTGAAAGTTATTAAATGACCAAAAAGGACATACTACATTATATTATTTATATTTTATTTTTTTCATTTTTTCTTTATTTATTAAATAGATAGTTAATTAATTAATTAATAAATAAAGTATAGAAATGGTTAAATTATAATTAATTAAATTATTTTATTTTCTTTATTTATTAATTATGTAGTTAATTAATTTATTATAACAATTTTTAAATTATAATTAATAATTAAGGGTAGGTAAATAATTTTAAAATTTGTTTGAGGGTATAATTGGTATATGAATTATTGAAAGCTAGTTTAGTTTCTTGAAAACTACTTCAAGTAGTTTTCTAAAAGCTAGCTTTTAAAAGCTACAAGCTCCTTTTTTAAAAGCTATAAGCTCCTTCTAATTTGTGTTTACCGAACAGGGCTAGTAGCTTATTGACTAAATCTAAAAGCTCCTAGCTAGCTAAAAAGCTCCTAGCTCGTGTTGCCGAACAGAGCCTTATTCAACTTTTTATTTAAAAATGTATACTTGAACTGTTTTTTAACCGATAATTTGCAGGAAAAGCTCTAAACAAAACATACTCTCTACGTTTCATATGTAGTGTGTTATAAGGTTATGTAGGAGTTTTAAGAAATGGTTAAATGATGTAATGATTGTTGTATTTTGACTATAATACTTCTATATAATCATTATTGAAAAGAGAAAGGTATTGGAAATGAAAAAGATAGTATAATAAATAAGGGTGTGTTTGAAAAAAAATAACATTAATTATATATTGGATTTATAAAATAAGAGGACTTATGAAATATTGTACAAATAATAAAACAACATTACATATGAAATAGAGAGGGAGAGAATAAATAGAAAATATGAGTAATAATGCAATCATAGACTAACCTTCTTCAAGCCAGGAATAGTAGCTGAGAGTGCTATGAATCTCTCGGTCAATTCCTGTCTCCTTTTCCTCTCAGCCATGATGTGGTCCAAAGACTCCGAAGAGTTTCTAATCTTCCTTCCTGCAGCTATGTTATTAGCCACGCCTTTTGTTTGGCCACGATTATTATTACTTTGGTTCCTTCCACAATTATTAGCTACAACAACAGTGGGTTCATCAAAAGACAGAACAAATGATGTTGGAGAAGTAGCATTGGCAGGGGCAGTGGCAGGTTTGTGTGGATCATGTTGTTGTGATGATGCTATGGAGTTTGAACTATTGCTCTTGGTCAAAAATTTGCCACGGTTTTTTGTACTGCCTTCAAAAGACAAACAGCTTCCTCCACCATTATTTGGAGTAGTAGGAGAGAGATTTTCACTCTCAGATGAGGGAGTTGAATGTTTTTGAAGGATCTTTCCAAAATCCAATTCATGATCATCATCAAGTGATGAGTTCTTGTTACATTGATTGTTGAAGAAATCATCAACTTCTTCCATCTCCTACCAAACAATTCATACATACACACATTATTATTATACACAAATAATATATAAAACTTTATTATTATAAGATAATATATTATATAATATGTACCAAATGTCTCTATAGAAATATAAACTTATTGAAACATTATGTGACATGTTTTGGAGAGTGTGTTGTTAGTTGCTACTATAAGAATTTAAAAATTATTACCATATCGGAGAAGAAATTTTGCCATGGAACCTCCATTGTTGTTGGGATTATGGGAACAGAACAAGCAAAAAGAACCTTTTTTTTTATTGACTCACAGGGAAATCTTTCTTAGTCATCAATAGGTACATAGGATAGTAGATATAGAAGATGAGAAGAGAGGAGTCTGAGGAGATAAAAAGGAGAAGACTCGTTGCTTGTATGGTTGTATTTCCACCGTTAGATTAAGAATTCTTCTATTTCTGAGGGTTGTGAATTTTTTGTGCAAACCATTTATTTAATTGAAAACAAAAAGGACCACTGACTTTATTCATGGGCCCTATACCTTTATTATATTGACCTGTTTCTTTTGTCGTGACTTTACTAGATAATGATAATGATACTGGTATTTGATACCGCACTAGCTAGCTGGTGCATATGCATCGATAAAATACGAGTACAGTATTAAGTACCGTATGTGATACGACATTTTTAAAAAATTATAATATGGATATGTTAATATCTATTTAAAAATTATAATATTGATTATAAATTGAGTTTAAAATTATGGTGTAAGGCAAAAATTCTAAACATACTCGTTGCAAGTATAAAAATATTACACATATACCAGTATCTAAAATGTTCTTGATAAGGCATAGAAGTGTTGCAACAATTTTGGAGTACCATATTTTAGAAACATACAATATTTACCCAAATTTATCTTTAAGGATATACGGTTTTTTTAGATCTTCACTAACAATTTTTTTCATATTTATTACAATAAAAAATAATTATAAATACACATTAATTTATTTTTCAATATATTTGATTCATATACAAGTGGAAAAAAAACCACTTTTACAATTTCAACATTTGAAGGGTAGGTATAGTGTTATATATACCTCTTTGATGGTTTTGCATTATTTATTATATGTGCATGATACATTATATTTTTTTTGTTGCTGAAAAATTATGTATATTTATTATTATTATTATATTTTTCAATAGTATTTTCACTTATAAAAAATAAAATAAATATATGAAGAATCACTTGTCAATTAGAAAAAGTATGCCACGCTAGAACCTGGGATCATGAAGTTGGAATGGATATATATAACCTTGTTTGTGAACATGATAAAAAAAAATAGGATAGAATGGTCCATCGTATGGACATTCACATCAGAGTCTTAACTTAAGATTTACCAGACTCTTAAGATTCACCAGATTTTGATACATCAACATTACATCATCATTTTGCTATCAGACTCAACTTCAGACTTTTCATATCTTCCACCACAGTAGATTCTTAACGCCAGACTCACCAAATATGCATCAGTATTACATCATCATATACTTTTATACACAATTTTATTTCAATAATGCTTTTGTAATACAATTTCAATAATATTATTTACTTACAATTTATAAAAATGATCCAAAATAATATTTAAATATTAAAATTAAATAAAATTTAACATTACAATAATTAATGGTACCTACTAAAAATTATAAAGTACATAAAATTATTTATTTATTATAACAATAACATTATATCATCAATGGACTGTTGTTTGAACTTGAAATGGCTATTAATTTCAAATTATTTATTCATTATTCATTTATTTAATTATTAATTTATATTTATTTGAATGTAAAAATATGTATATTTATTTATTTATTTATTTATTTTTCCATAACAAGACAATATATTTTATGAATAAAGGAAAAAATGTATATATTTAAAAATATTATTTTTATTTTTTAAAAAAGAATATTATTATTATTATTATCTGTAATTATTTTTAATTTATTTATTTATTTTTAGTAATATTTATTATTATTAATATTATTTGTTTATTAGAGTGTTATAAAGTGAAAAAGGAAGAAAAAGAAAAAAAACGGGTCCCACAGAGTCTTAAGTTGAGTATGTTATTTTACAAACTAACTTAAGATTCTCCACCAGATTTTGAAAATTAGCAGAGCCTTGAGAGAGTCTGGTGAAGAGTCTTAAGTTCAAATTTTCTTCCAAACTCTCTCAAGACTCTCCTGTAGATGCCCTATGATATTAGGGTTAAAGTTTTTTTTTGTCCATGACCGGAGTGTCCATCGCCGACTGCAGTGACTAATCTCCTTGTTGGCTTGTAGGCACCTCTAATAGGTGGGACAGCTGACCCCGAGATTTAACGCTGCTGCATGCACAAGGCAGGATTCGAACACCTGACCTTGCTTAAGTGTGGATCAATCCCTACCACTGAACCACACGCTCGGAGTTTTCTTCCGGTATATTTTTTACCTAATAGAAAAAAGCTTGGTTAGAAACAAGTAGTATATGATAATTGTAGTTTTTCACTTCATACTTTCATGCATTAACATTAATGTCATTGCCATCATTGCACTACTATCACAGTCATCACCTCATTATCATTATCATATTATAAATGTTATACTGCTCATATATATCATGTTTTCTTCTTATCTTACTCTTTATCTTAATATGTCTTTTATCATATATTGACCACCAAAACGAATTCGAAGTTTGCAGCTGGCTTGAGATTTATTTGTACGACAGATTCTATAAAGACATATAATCTTGTGACGAGGGGTGATCATAAATTTCAACATTACTCCTCTCTAATCCTCAAGATAAGGAATCACACCTTCAGGCATGACAACTACTGCGTTGATTATTTCGCTAAGAAAGAAGCAGCTGGTTCTTCTGGGCTCTAGCTTTGTTGTTGTTGATTGGGCTGATTAACTTGTTGCTAAGTGATATCGTGGGAATTCGTTTCTTGATACCTTAGTTTCTCTACTCTTTGTTCTTGATTTTCAACCCTCTAACAAAAAAAAATAAATAAATAAAATAAAATAAATAGTGCTCCAACATCGATTGATCCGGTTGGAAAGGATTCAGGTCATATATGATGATTTATATGAGTATTGATAACGAGTACCTGGACAATATATATTTTCTTAAAATTACGAAATGGCTTTTAAGTAAAATCAAAGAATTCTTATAAAAATAATATATAAATAAAAATAGAGTGAATAAAAAAACCATTAAATAGCTGAACCGATTTTTTTCTTAGAATTAATGGAGTTACAGAACTACTACGTAGTAAGATATATTCTCATTCACTTGGGGCTGAAATTTAATCGAACAACCCCATACCTCTTGCCCTCATAAATACTCATTCCGTACTTTTACCATTAATTTGAAATATAAAAGAAAATTAATTTCATATTTATTAAAAAAGTTAATCGATTGTATTTAATTTTCTCAAATTCATAAAAAAAAATAAAGGTATTTTATGAAAATAGTATTAGGAATGAAATAAAAATTAAGTGAGATAACCACTTTTGTGGATGTTTATTTTAGGAATATAGTATTGAAAGTGAAACAAAATTTAAGAAAGCTAGTTAAATTTTTCTTATATTTTAAAATAAGATAAATATATATATTTTTTTTCCTTTCTTATAATGCAAATTGGAGGGAGTATTAGTATAAGATTTGATTAAATATTTTTGGCTTATTTATGGTTTTGGTCCCTACAAGTTGACCTCATTTTGAATTTAGTCCTTAAATATTTTTTTGACCTTGAATGGTCCTTAAATCTTTTTAAATTTTGTTTTTAGTCCTTAAATCTTTTTTTGACCTTGAATGGTCCTTAAATCTTTTTATATTTTGTTTTTAGTCCTTCTGTTTGTCTTCTTCCGTCATCTGCTGACATGACAAACAGTGTGCCATGTCAGCCCTTATATTGACTGTCAACGATGCATCTGATGTGGACCTTCCACTCATGTGAGCAAGAACCGAGCATTAACCGTGCATGAGATATCGACCGAGAACGATGCAATTGGTAACGGCATAGCTTGGTTCGTGCTCAGTTCATCGTGCTCGGTCGATATCTCCTCTCGGTTTGGCAAGTCATGCTCGGTTCATAATCGGTTAATGCTTGGTTCCTGCTCACATGAGTAGGAGGTCCACATCAGATGCATCGTCTGCAATCAATGTAAGGGCTGACATGGCACACCGTTTGCCATGTCAGCAGATGACGGAAGAAGACAAACAGAAGGAATAAAAACAAAATTTAAAAAGATTTAAGGACCATTCAAGGTCAAAAAAAGATTTAAGGAATAAAAACAAAATTTAAAAAGATTTAAGGACCGTTCAAGGTCAAAAAAAGATTTAAGGACTAAATTCAAAACGAGGTCAACTTATAGGGACCAAAACCATAATTAAGCCAATATTTTTTTTTTATTTATGAGATCAAATTCCAATTTTTAATAACATTTCAATTACTTTTTTTTACCAACACTTTTATTTGTCCAACACTTTTTAGAATTCTAACAATAATTATAGAGATAGTTTAAAAAAAATATAATGTCAAATATTTACATTTTCCTTGCTTATCACTAACAATAATACTCCCTCCATTCTTAATATAAGACTCTTTTGGTAGATCGTTAAAAAAGCTAGTCAATATTATAAGTGGTATTGTAAATATAAATATTTTATTTACTTTTTTCCAATTATCATTATAATTATTTTTGGCATTCTAGAAAATATTGAGTAAAAAATAATTAAAACGCTATAAGAAAGTGAAATGAAGTTTTATAAACAAAGAAAAAAAAGTTTACAAAAATGTGGTATTATATTAAAGAACGGAGGTAAGCGGGTTGCGATGAGTGGTAAGCGATTCGGTCTCACTTAAGCAATGTCTCGAGTTCGAATCTTTGTTAATGCAGAAAATTCATGTTGGGAGACTCACCTGTCATAGCCAGGCACGCGACCCGGGTCGGATCCGGATGTGCCTAGGTAGTACTTAGGGAACCGGGTGGGCAAAAAAAAAAATATATTAAAGAACGGAGGGAAGTAATTAACTCAGCCATTATTCAAAAGTTGTACAAATAAACTTCTGGTTACAGTCAAACTCAGCCTTTCAATCGCTTACCAAACGCGGACAAACTCTAACTAAAATCCAAGCTAAGCTAATATAGATCAGAAATCCCGACCACGGTACAGTAGTAATTAAAGTTGCATGTTTCTATAAATGTTAATCCCCCGTCCGTTTTCTTCATCTTGTTCCTCAAAGAACAAAAATAGAAACAGTCATCAGCATGTTCATATCTATGGACCCCCGTCATTTGAATGTACACACTTGAGGAAAACATGGCTAGCTAGGCTGTTCAAAATTGTATTGAGTGGTGTGTATGTATTTGAAAGAAGAAAATAATAGACCGACCAAGTGATGCAACGTACCATTAATGCTGATCTGTTAGCTTTCCTAATATATCACACCATACAAGGCCTATATAAATACTACTACTAGTAAGGTTTGTTCACTTTCCCATTTGAGTTTGACATCAACACGAAACATTAAAGACAATGAACGCCTCAAACGATTATATACATGCCCATATACAACTTCAGTTAGCAACAAGTCGTCTAAAATCATTTATTACACTTGTCTCTTTGCAAATTACATGTAAAGTAGGAATCCGTTTATGTAGAATATATATCACTTTTCGTATAATATATCATAGCTAATATTTACTTGACTATATATATTTATTTTTATTTTTTTTCCTTTTTCGTTGACCACTTATTCTCATAGTAAGATATGAGGCTAACCTCTAATTAAAGTGATGGTTAGGTAAATTTCTTCTCAAAAGTGATGATTTTATGATTTGAATTACTAATTAACCCTCTGTGAAAAATATTACTAAGAAAATTTAGTATTAATTCTTGCCATTAGAAAAATAGCTTTAACTGCCAATGTGAATCCATGATCAAAGTACATTGTAAGGTAGCACCACGTGAATATTTGATGGGAACTACTTCCTCGGGTCTTATGTACGGAGTATATGACTATTTTGGGTTTTTATTTTAGTCTTATTTATAAGATATTATTTCAATTATCAATAGCATTTAATTAATTTTTTCCACAAACATCCTATTAATTCAACACTTTTTAGAGTCTTAATAATAATTATAGAAATAGTTTTAGGAAAATATATCAAATTTTCACATTTTCAATGTAACTAACAAGTTTAATTACCTTGATAAAAGAGAAAAACAAACCTCAAAAGGATCTTATAAATAAGAGCGAATGGAGTAATAATTTTCTCCATACGATACATGGAGGGAGTTCTTTGGTCGAACTAAATCCTTTCTTCCTTTTTTTTTTAACTTTTCTTTTCTTTTCTTTCGTGTTAAATATTACTACTAGTTTTTTTAATTAAAGAATCTTAATCGTAAATCTGGTATTTAATTATAGGATTTTCTTTATTTTAGATCTCTTTCTATATATATAAACTACACTTTTAGCATTAAATACTGTTCTACTAAAAGTTTTGTAAATGTTAAATACTACATATAGTGTAAAATTTACAATGATATGATAAAACAAATCTATCTATCTATATTGATTTATTTATTTATATACTAAAAGAGACTACACTTTTAGCATTTAAATATTATTCCAATAAAAGTTTTATATATATATATATATATATAATATTATTTCATAGCAAAAAAAATAAAATAAAATGCAGCCCTATATCCTCCTATCCAAACATTCAAATTCAAACATCCTTTCTATTATATAAAAATATATACTTTTAGAGTTTTCACAATGTTCCTTTTTGAAATCCTGCTTCCTAAAAAAAATAAAAAATTGAGTGGTGATTACAACTTAACCTCCACACGGTGCTTAATAACTACAATACTAAGTGTCATTACACAGGGCAAGATGTTCCAATGAGTTCAAATACCCCATCTCATTCTACATTCTTTTCTGATTCTCTTTACTCCATTAATTTCCTTCCCATTCTTTATTTCAATGGTCATTTATATACATACGAGAGTCATAGAAGACTTAACTTTCTCATCTTTATATCTAAATAATTCATTACACTGTTACTTATCTTAACATTGATATGAGAATTGAATTTACTTATTTGAAAAGATCGGTATCTTCTCCGTCTTTTCTCTTTCACTTTTTCATTATTTTCCTTTATTAAATTTTGAAATTTTTAATTCATATTTTTAATCCATATTCTTTTCTCTGTTATGGAAGCTTTTGGGGTTCTCTCTGTTATCCATGAGTATATTATTATACCATTCTTTGAAAAATATTATTTCGTTGATACATTATTGCCTTTCAATTGTTTGATATATGTTACGAATCATCCATTAGTGCAAAAAACGTTTTCGTGCTTCATGTATTATATTATTTAACTAACTTTCAAAAATTATACTATTTAAAAATAATATATCTAGTTAAGTTATCAAATAAGAGTAGTAATTAACTAACAGTAATAAACAAACAAATAACTGATCAGTGCATTGCATGGGCTCAAAACTAGTGTATTCATATAATTCCTCCATTCAAATTCTTCCATATTCGAGAGGTTGGTAGAAAAGTGATGATGGGTATAATTTGTTGGGGAGAAAAAATTTCCCCACCCCTGAACCTACTACAGCCTCAGGTGGCGAAGAGCCGACATCGAGGTGTCAAACCTTCCCGTCGATGTGAGCTCTTGGAGAAGATCAGTCTGTTATCCCTAGAGTAACTTTTATCCGTTGAGCGACAGCCCTTCCACTCGGCACCGTCGGATCACTAAGATCGACTTTTGTCCCTGCTCGACGGGTGGGTCCGTCGTGGTGGTGGTGATGAGTGGGGTGTGTGATGTTGGAGAAGGAAGGGGTAATTTTGGTAAATTCAAAAATAGTGGGGTGTGGAAATTAGGGAGTGGGGTGGGGAAATTTGTTCTCTGTTGGGCTTGGCTATTAGAAAAGAGGCTATGTTGTTTTGGGCCCCCAATAAGAAACTACGTACTCTTGTTATTTAACAAACGAACAAAAGAACAGAACAGCATCTAGTTCAATTCTTTTCACGTCGGTTCCTTCCTTCCTTCCTCCTCCTCCTCCTCCTCCAACAACAACAACAACAGGTAAAACTATTCATTTCTCCTCTTCTTGTTCTTGTTTTTCATGTTCATTTTTCCATTACATATAATACGTAAAAATGATTGAATTACCACCATTTGGTATTGAATTATATGTATATAATATAATTTTACAACATCTTTACTCTTCCTTTATCCTTATTTCATCCATTCTTTCTTCTCCCCCTTTTTTCCTTAATGAATTTTCTTAGGCATAGATCTATCTGACTTATTTATTACATGACCGACATAACAACAACCAATTTTTCAAACAAAATAAAGTCAAATTATTATTGATCTTCAGTTGTGATTATTTTCTTACACATGAGGATGAATTCTAGGTAATTTTCTGGTAGACGTGCTAGAATGAGACGAAACTGAACATGACTTCGATTTTATAGTTAATGTTTGATCTCTATTATATTAATAGAACATAGTAGGAGATGAAATATTTAAAAGTGAGACATTTTAGTTTCCTCTGTTTTGATATGTTCTTATGCATGATGTGAAATTCAGAAATTTTATATAGTATTTATTTATTATTATTATTTTTTTGTGCAGAGGAGAAAACTTGATATGATGTTGATAGATAACATACCAGACCACATATTATGGGAGATATTGATTAGGGTAAAGAAAACCGGTGACAGAAACTCTCTTTCCCTTACTTGTAGAAGACTCTATCATTTAGATAATTCACAAAGGCATTCTCTAAGGGTAGGATGTGGAATGGATCCTGCAGATGAAGCCTTGACTTGTTTGTGCTCTAGGTTCCTTAACTTGTCCAAAGTTGAGATCACATACTCCGGTTGGATGTCCAAACTAGGAAAACAGTTGGATGACAAAGGGTTACTAATTCTCGCGAACCATTGCCTCTCTCTCACGGAGCTCACGTTGAGCTACTGCACGTTTATCACGGACGTTGGTCTCCGTTACTTGGCTTCGTGTTCCAAATTGTCGTCCTTGAGGTTGAATTTCATGCCGAGGATCACCGGTTGCGGCATATTATCCCTTGTTGTGGGTTGCAAGAACCTCTCCAGGCTTCACCTTATTAGATGCCTTAATGTAAGTAGTGTGGAGTGGCTTGAGTACCTTGGCAAGCTTGGAACACTCGAGGATCTGTCGATTAAGAATTGTAGAGCCATTGGTGAAGGTGATTTGATCAAGCTTGGTCATGGTTGGCAGAAACTTAAAACGTTGCAATTTGAGGTCGATGCGAATTACCGATACATGAAAGTTTATGATCGGTTATCGGTAGATAGGTGGCAAAAGCAGCATGTCCCGTGCGAAAATATGGTGGAACTGAGCTTGGTGAATTGCATCATTAGTCCCGGGAGAGGGCTTGCTTGTGTGTTAGGGAAGTGCAAGAACTTGGAAAAAATTCACTTAGATATGTGTGTTGGTGTAAGGGACCATGACATTATATGTTTGTCTCAAAGATCAAGCAACCTCAAGTCAGTTTCGTTTAGAGTTCCTTCCGATTTTTCACTGCCGTCGTTGGTTAACAATACTTTGAGATTAACAGACGAGAGTCTGGACGCATTAGCGCAAAACTGCTCGAAGCTAGAATCGGTTAGGATATCTTTTTCGGATGGGGAGTTCCCCTCGTCATCCTCGTTCACATTAAGTGGAATACTTTGTTTGATTCAAAAGTGTCCGGTTCGGCAGCTTGCTCTCGATCATGTTTATTCCTTCAATGATGTTGGGATGGAAGCACTCTGCTTGGCAGAATATCTCGAATCCCTTGAACTTGTGAGATGCCAGGAGATTAGTGATGAGGGGCTGCAGCTTGTGAGTCAGTTTCCTCGATTGCGAGTTTTACGGCTTAGCAAGTGTTTAGGGGTTTCAGATGATGGATTGAAGCCACTTGTTGGATCATTCAAATTGGATTTCTTGGCTGTTGAAGATTGTCCTCAAATTTCTGAAAGAGGTGTTCAAGGTGCTGCAAAGTCTGTGTCTTTCAGGCAGGACTTATCTTGGATGTACTGAAGTACATAGTGAACTCATTTTGGTTTTTGCAGTTTTCATAGTCTTTTTCTGCAAGCTTACATTATCCATAATGCTTCTCTGTATCAAAAATGTTGTATATCACGTTTGCATCCTTCACTACTGTGTTGTTTTTTTTTTTTGGAACATCTAGTTATTAAATAAATGGATTCTAGCTGATTATGATTTGTATAATTATATTATTATCTAGGAAAATGCTTCAATACATATTTGAATTTGGGATTTTTTTGCATATGTCATTGGTGCAGTATTCTTTTGAAGTGAATACTGGAAACTTGTTTATTTTAAATAAGTTCTTGGGCAATGTAATAGTCTTATGGATTACTTTTTGGATTTGGATTCGGATTTGGATCCTCTCCTAAAAAAACATATCTGTAGCAAATTTTAAATTAAGATCACTGAATTAGATAAAGCTGAAATTGCAAACTGAGTTTATTTCATAGTGTTATATTTTCTTTGGTTCAGTGTTTGTTTGCTAGTCAACAAATGGGGTTGGGCGGGGTGTCATTTGATCCATCTCAAGAAGTGGTTAGGTGCTATATTAGCAAAACTCAAGGAGGTTTAATGTAATTTACTCTTTCAAAAAAAACAATAATGTTAGCAAGAAATTTTTTCAATGGCTAGTACAGAACAAACAGTGTTAAGAACAAAAATATAGTATATTGAAGCATTTTTGGCCCTCATATCAGCAGGGATGATTGCTAACAGCACGATTGGTTTCAATGCATTAAGGTATGTTTTATTTGATAGCAGCAAATAAAGTGGCCATATAGGATAACAGCCATACTGGAATCTGAATACTACTGTATCAAAATACTGTTAATTACTAATAATGATTCCATATCTCACTTTAACTTGAATCATTTTAGTGCATGTTTGGTTCTGCGGTGAGTTAGCCCAGAATCAATTCTGGAATGCTAACGCTACTAACAATTACTTCTACTCCAACGTAATTTTGGGGTCTGAATTAATTTGCATACACGGAACCAAACATGCCATTAATACAACAATGTCAGCAAGAACTTTTACAATTGCCGAGTCAAGAAAGCATTTTTGGCCCTGCCATCAGGGATTTGTATTAGCAAGATTGGTTTTGTGCTTAGGTAAGACCATCAATGAGTGTAAACAACACTAGTTTATGGGTCCACAGCAGTGTGTCTAGGACGAAAAGGGTAGATACTAGATAACCTTCTTATTTATGGTCCAGAGCTAGCTTGTCTCATTCCGTGAGATTGGGATTTTTCGATGCCCATGCAAATATCACATCACACAACTTTCCTTAGCAAACATGAGAAATATGATGGTTATACTCTCCTTGATTTGCTTAACCTCAACTTAGAACAGGTAAAATAGCTCGACCCAGCGGGGCTTAACCAACAAATAAAGCTCGCAAAATATGAGAAATTATTTTGCCACCTCATTTTCTTCCCTTCCCCCCTCATCTCCAAAATCTTTTTCTTTTATAAAACTCTTCATATTATCTAATACTTTAACTCCTCCAAAATCCTTTATATCTATCAATTCAATCTCTATCACACATACTCTATGCACTTATTGTTGAAACCTTTTTGTTCATAATGAATGGTCACGAACTTGCTGCGATGATGGCTTACCTGAGCGACAATGTACAGGCATGATTATCTTCCCTATTACGTTGTAGTTGAGAATTGGTCTTACGATTAGAAAGGAAAAACATCGAGTTGTAAGGGTGCTGGCTTATGACCTGCAAATTGTAAGCACCATTACGACTTAGTGTTTTTTGTATATTTAAGTTGAGGTCGTAAAGATGACTTGCTACCTCAAGTTGTAAGCATCCTTTACGACTTAGTGTTTTTTGTAAACTTATTTAAGTTTTTAGTCCTTGAACTTAGATGCTCTTTTGAAATTGGTCATTGAACATTTTTTTTTCGATGCTTTGGATCCCTGAACTTTATTCAATTTTTGGAAATTATCCTTTCGTCACTTAAGTGATGATATGGTCGACGACATATCACATTATTTTTGTAACATCGACGAGTGATAAACGAAGTAGAGGAAAATTATGGTATTGTGATAGACAAGAAGTATAACAATTATTACTTGGTGACTTACGGTGAGAATTCAAAGGCTGAAATGGGTGGAAGGTGGTTCACAATGAAAGTATCAAATTGTAAGAAAGAAATTCATTCCTAACGAGGATCAAATTAGAATTCAAGATGGTCAATATATAAAAAAAAAAAAACAAACAAAAAAAAAACCAACAAAACATACTTAATTCATTTCATTCATTGCTTGATAATTGATGAAAATAATGTTTATAGACACATAAAACCCTAAACTTTGCTAGAAACATACATTACGGTCGCCAAACATCCTATTTTTTTTAGTTCGTATTCCTTGCGGAACCACCGGTATCCCCAAGAGCATCCTTAATACCAGGGAGCCCTTAAGACTAATCCGGAGCGAGCTGGGTGGTTGGCTCTCCCAACGGGATGTTTTTAGTGGGAATCGAACCCGGGGCTACTAGCACCCGTGTCTCATTCCCAAGATTTCAGTTGGGGCCTTACACCAACTGAACCAAGCCCCGTTGGTCGCCAAACACCCTATGCACAACAGTTAGGAACATTCTAAAAAATATATCAATACAAATACTATTTAATTACTTAAACTAACTAATAATTATCATACACTTTTTTTCTAAATGAACCTTATACTTATTTTAATCTTCGTAAATATCAACATCGCATCAAACTAGAGCAAAAAAAAAAAAAAAAAGCTTAACCTGATCGGCTCGAATAAACCTGATATATAAGCGGGTTTAGATTCTTAAAATACAATTCGAATAGATCTCAAACTTTTTTAGCTGGATTTATAAAGTTCGAATCCGCTAGGTATCCAGGCCGCTCGCTAATATCACCTAAAAAAAGCCTATATTAGTTTTTAGAAAAATGATTTGCTATCGGGTTTAGTTAGATATTTTTTAGCCCGAATTTTATCCAACTTTTTTTAGCCCAACCTGATTATAGCCAAAACCTAATGCAGGCCGGACTCCGACCGAATAACCTAAATTGCCACCTCTATATCCAACCACACTTAAAAAAAAAAAATAGATATAAGAAAATGTATGTGTAAAAAACATGTAAGTTTCCTAGCACAGAAGTACTCAACTCTACCATGTCCCGAATCCCATATCTCTCTCGGTAACCTACATTTTGCCATTTTCATGAAAAGGAAACATGGATACGAAAGAATATTCAAAAGCAGTACTAGAAATTGACCCCAAGTAAAGACGCAAAAAGATTGCATTATTTAGACAGATATTCACAGTTCCCACAAAGCCATGAAACTTGCAAATATTGAAATAGTAGAAACTTGCACAAATTTGCACACCACTAGAGTAGGAAAATGATAAAGATATCATTATAGCACACTTTCTTTGTCTCTTTTCTTCTTGGGATTTTTTCCACCCTCTTTCTCTCTCCCTTTCTTTCTCAAAACCCAAAGGCAAAGTGGTAACCCTAAAGTAGGACAAATTGATCTCTTGGTCCAAAGAGTGAGAGCACTATGCAAAACCCAAAAACTTGGCGTGCTTCACCCTTTTCTTTTTCCCAAACCCCTTAAAAAACGCCCAACCCTTGACGCCAGTGTGTGCTTGACCTTGTTTACTGTTTAAGGGTTTATTTAGGTCTTAAAGACCGACATTCTTTATAGTGTGGCTCTTCCTACGGAATGTTTCTTCAAATATCACACAAACACAAGTATGTCACTACTTGCAAAGCCACCTAGGAAAATGTCCATAACTAGTGTGTGTGTGTGTGTGCGTGCGTGAGGGAGAGTGTTGTGTGTTGATTCTTTTGCATGGACTCTTGAGCTATGACAGGCAATTTTTTTAACAAGATTGACTTCCATGTTTCAACTAAAGACAAATAAATGTGCACGATTTTTCCTGATTAAAAAAAATGTGCACGAGAAAGATTACTCAAATTTAAATAGGAAGGCATACACATGGGCATCGCATCACTTAAAGGGGTGAAGGGTGAAGAAATAATATTAAGTTATGTTAAATCTCACCTTCAAAAATGTATCAAATGATATCAGCATGAAAATGCATGTTTATTTTATGAATTTTGAAGCTCCTATGTATGGTTTGCTATATTAATATTGAACAATATTTTTCTAAGTGACCAATGTATAATTTTTTTAAAATTGACCAACGTATGTTGATTCAATTGAAAACTATTGAAAATGACTTGGATGATTTTAAGTATGAGTAATGACCAATATCGAATTATATATGTTTAACTAGTGTATGTGTGTAACATTATTTTGCCAAAATTAGACATAATTCAGAAAACTCCAAAACAATTAGGAAAATAATACTATATCTTTGATGTAAATAGAATAGAATATGATACGTGAGTCAAAAAAATGAGTCACTTTGGTTACAATAACAGAACTAAAGAGAATATTGAACCACTTTATCATTTAGTGGATTTTCTTTTAAAGTGTATCCTATGATACATTTTAATAAATCCATCATTGATAAGTCCGCGTAAGACAGCCCAGTTGGTGGCTGCAGGAACACCTAGAATTTCCCCCTCCCCCAGGTCATGGGTTCTAGTCCTAGACCTCTCATGTAAACCAAAAAAAAATATCCATCATTGATAAGTTTGAATTAAAAAATTAATATATTTATTAAATTCATCATATTTATTGATAATATCAATTAATTTTCCATACAATTATACTCTTTACGAGTTTTTTAAAATGTGCCCAAGTACAAAGTAGAAAAATTCATTATTATTTATTTATTTATTTATTATTAAAAAAATACCATCAAAGATTAAGAGAAGAAATTGCCCATTATGATTTTTTCCATGTTTCGTCTCTTTTGGTCGTTTTGGTCTCATTGCATTATTCTTCTATATTAATGAATCTATTTTTATTTTAAAAAAAACAAAGATAAGGTTATTATGTAGAATAAAAAATTTAATTTATAAAATAAAAATAATAAATTTTTTTATAGAGTAAAAAAAATAAAATAAAAATAAAATGTAGAATAAAAATTTTGTTTATAGAGTAATAACAATTTTTTGAAGTTAAATTAATTTTTCTCAAAATATTTTTGTTTTATTTTATTTTACTAGGTATTCTTTTACTTTATTACGTACCAAGATAGTAGAATACTAATCTCTCAGTCATAATCAGATTTGCTCTCCTAACTAATTTTCTCTCCGGGAATTAAATTTTTGTTCTTCCCAAGAATCGTAGGACTAAAATTAAAACAAAACCTTTAATAAAATTATTGGTTATAGGATTAAGAAGAAGGTGTCATGTTTTAATTTCCATGTCACATTAGGCTTAGAACGTCTTCTGAGTTTTGTAGCAGTGGTTTAATTGGCAAGCGAGGGTTCATGCTTGAATGCTTAATGCGACTTAGTTCATCCATTTAATTATATTATTATCACTTCTCTCCCTCTCCGCACTTTCTAATCTTTTGTATTCTACCCCTACACTTCATCACCAGTTAACTTAGTAGTTAGAAGGATGTAAAATATTCAAATCAGAATTTATCAAAAAAAAAAAAGAATTTAATTTTTTATAAAGACATCAAGTATTTATATTTCATCTATATTTAGAAAGAAAAATATTTCATTTGTTTCATAATGAAATTAATTTTTTTTACTTCAAAATAATTAACAAAAATAAAAATAAAAATTTTGTAATATATTGTTTAACAAATCAATCAATCATAAAATGTAAAATTTAATAATTCATTTTTCATCAACTACATCATTACACATCATATATGGTGAATAATTTTCAAATATTCTCATTTTTAATCATAGCTTTAATTTAAAATATATATTTTTTTTACAAAATTTTTCTATTTTTGTGAAATGGTTTGAATATTAAGTTATGTACACTCTCAAAACCAGCTACGTATAAATGATGTATAGTGTTATTGCCAGACAATTTTGCAATGTCTAATCCATTAGCTATATAGAATAAATTTTGGACTTCAGAATGACCCTGACTTGATTCATAACGTAATCAAATCTTTCTTCGCATCTGAGTATTTTGTGTCTGAAGTCTGAAGATTGTGTAAATAGTAGTGAAGATGACACATACTCTTATTTTCTACAGTACATTGTTTATGCAGTACAGTGAATTATTATATATACTTAAACAAAAAAATAATAAATTATAAATCAATATATAATTATGAAAAGTCTCATTAAATCAAATGAGCGTAATTTTATACAATACATTATATCAATAGAGTATATATTAGTATGAAAATAAAAATGACATTAAGAAATCAAATTCAAACAATCATCAATATTGCATTTAAAGAATTTCAGTTTCTTTCAAAATTAATTTTAATGAGCAACTTTAATTCAATAAATTAATTTCAAACTAAATTTTTTTAACTATTTTAATAACTATAAATTATGAGGCTATAATTAACGGATATATAAGCTCAAAACTACTAAAATTTAATTTTATCGAAGCTAAGAAATCAAATTCAAACAACCATCAACAATGTTGCATATGTACCAAAAAATCAATAATGTTGAATTAATAAGCACACCAGATATTTGATCAGATGGATTCCAGAGGGTTGATACAGTACCGTGTACAGTGTACGTAAGCAATACTACTTGATGATGATCAGAAAAATATGTGTGTATCATCCATCCAGTGCCCAGTGGCAAAGTGCAATGAGAGTCAAAGAAAACAATCTTATCCTTGACGCCACCCTGACGCTGGACACATCTAATCTCATCAATCATCATATGCACACCTTTCCAATCTTCATTATTACACACAAATCCCTCACTACCACTTGCTTTTATTTTACCCCTAAGATTAATTACCCTCCCCTCTTTCCGCTGGAATTCAAGGTAGCCAACTAGGGGACACTTCTGTAATTTATGGGTCTTGTATATTTTATTAAAAAAAACACATTTTTTTTAAAAAAATAAAGTTAGTTAATATTGTTAGGAATATTAAAAATATAAATATTTGATATTATTTTTTAAAATTATTTTTATAATTATTATTGATATTTTAGAAAACATTTAAATAAGTTTATATGTAAGAGAGGAGGGAATAGTAATCACCAAGTACCATTACTTCATAGGAAAGATTAATGTAAGTTAATATTTCTTCATGAGTGTAATGATAACATAACGCAGGTTTTAATTAAAGTTGTTGTAACGTATGTAGTAGTGCATGTTGGATTCCTCTAGAATTAATTCTAAAAATAAAATAAAATTTAATCATAGTGCATGTTTGGTTTTGCGGTGGGTTAATCCAGAATCTATTTTAAAATGCTAACGTTACTAACAATTGCTTTTGCTCCCACGTAATTTTGGGTCCAAAATTGATTTCAAAACGGTAAAATCAAACATGCAATCTATTTTGGTATGATATCCTTTATATTGAAAATTACCCTAGAACTCTAGAAGACTAGACGAGTTAAAACGGGGCTAGTGGCGTTGATGACCTTCAAACAGGTTTACCCCTCTCACCTTACCCTACGAAAGACAAGCGTGTAAGTATAAAGGATTACGGTCTTGTCCAACTTGACACCAATATCTTTATCAATATTTTCAAATTTACAAATATTAATATATTAATATTTTTTTATAAGAGTATTAATAAAAATTAATAACACGTACTATTCTATCGAGAAGAAAAAAAAAGCTAGAGTTATTTACTAATTAATTACTTCATAGATTTAATAAAATATCAATACTTTTATTCGAGAAAATACTTGTTGAAAAGCTAACTCCTATATTATGAATCTTACTCTCTTCGTTTTATATAAGTAGTTTTTGTTAAGCTTTATATATATATATATATATATATATTCAATGCATAATTAATATTATTTTTTAATTATATAAGAATATTTTTATTTTCAATTATATTTTTTTATAAGAATATTTTTCAAATTATTTTTTAATTATAATTAATCATGAGTTTTTATTTTCAATATATATTTTTTTATTTTCAATAATAATCATATAAGAATATTATCATCAAAATACAAAAAAAAATTAAATCGTTTAACCATTTATTATAATTCGTGCATAATTTTAAAATACATTAATTATAAAATTAAAGAAGTACTAACTTAAAAAAAAATATCTGTAATATATATGAATAAACAATAAAATACATAAAGCAAAATAAAATTGGATTTTATTAACTTCACTTGGAGGAACAAAAGACAACTCTAAATAAAAAAAAAGTAATGCTTTAAAAGTACTCCCTCCGTTCCAATTTAACTGTCACTTTATCAATTTCACACAGATTAATAAAGTCATTTAATATTTCAATTTTCAAGAGAATTATTAAATAACTTTACTATAATACCCTTAAAGTACATTAATTATCACTCATTTCACATATTTCAACACATTAAATGCAAGGTTAAAGGTGAAAAAAATCAATTAATACATCCTCGAATTCCTAAAACGACAAATAATTTGGAACAAGTTAAAAATGCTAAAGTGACAAATAATATGGAACGAAATGAGCAGTACTTAGTGTGTTTGGAATGACGTTGTGGTTCCATGGAAAATCACGTTTCCCTCGCAGCTTCAATTTGGAGCTTATGCACAAATGTGCGTTTGCACTTTGAAAACCCCAAAACAAACGCACTCTTTATGGGTACCAAGATATTAACATTTTAAAGTTGAAGGTCTTGAATTTTATCTTTGATAAAGCATTACAATTTGATAAATTATTGATAATTTTAATTTTCTCTCCCTCATTCTAAAAAAAAATAGTACCTACCTCATATTTTTATTTGTCTATACAAATTTACTACTTTTCTTTTTTAAAAGTCTTATCATCCTTTACACTTTTTAAAAACTTTTTCATGATCTATAGTCGAAACTTAATATGTTTTGAGTTAAAAAAAAATCAATGAACTAAATTTTATCTTCACAAATATATATACTAGTAGTTTTTTTCAAATACATAAGAAAAAAAATCAAATTCATATCCTCATGCTTATTGAATCCAAAGATTTACCGCTTTTATTAGACCTAAAATTTTAAATTAATAGTATTATTTAGATATCTTTATGTAATAACATTTAGTATTTTTTTAACAGCAAACAAAGAAAAATTTATTAACATAAAGATTAACCGAGCATCTTAATAACACTTAGTATTATTTTAAATAAAAAATATGTACATTTTAATTTATCCAAACCTTAATTATTTTAAATAAAACTTAAAACTTTTGCCGGAGCTAGTAGTTGGTTATTTGCACCTCAGTTAACCAAACCTAATAACATTTTTTTTAACCCTATATATTTTAATGAGTTTTTCTTTTTGAACCCCGTTGTTTATTTACCGGCTCCCATTTTTTTCGCCTTATACAAGGCGGTAGTGCATTTTTCCGTCTTATATAAGGCGGTTGTGTAAATTATCAGTTTTTCCGCCTCTTTCTAGGCAGAAAAATGATAATTTTGCACGTCCGCTTTGTATAAGGCGGAAAAAATATGATAATTTTTTACTACCGCATTGTATAAGGCGAAAAAATATACTTTTGTCTTGTATAAGGCGGAAAAAATGGGGATAAGTGAGTAAACAAAGTGGTTTAAAAAGTAAAACTCATTTTAAAAGTTGATTAAAGCAGTATATAAGGAGTGTTTGTATGTGACACACAACAACTTGCATTCAAAACCAACCAACCTTCCTTCACTACTTGTCTACTTCACAAAAATGCTTCTTCATCATCAGTCATCCCAATCACTGAGCCTTTCGATCGAAACTAATCATAACCTCTTCAAGTTCCTCTCTCCTCCTCCACCACCACCACCATGCAGCAACCATTCTCAACCATCGTCGTCCCTTGAAGGAATCGCTGCTATTGTGGGACAACATGTCCTCTTCGGTGCAAAAAACGACAACAACATCGTCAACTCCTCCCCACACAAAACCGCAACAAACTCAAACAACAACAACGACAGTGTTGGTAAGAGGTACAGAGGAGTGAGGAAGAGGCCATGGGGACGCTGGTCGGCGGAGATACGCGATCGCATCGGACGGTGCCGCCACTGGCTAGGAACCTTCGACACTGCTGAGGAGGCGGCGCGTGCTTATGACGCGGCGGCGAGGAGGCTGAGGGGGTCCAAGGCAAGAACCAACTTCGACATACCGTCGGTGTTGCCGGTGGCGATATCGCCGTCTTCTTCTTCTTCTTCATCTTCCGAAGTGATGAGAAGAGTTGCACGTAAGGGGAAAGTGACGCGTGGCAATGCGAAGAACAAGTGTTGTGTGGTGACTTCGGTATCTCAATTGTTTAGTAGTGGGGTTACTCCTCATCAAGTTGTTGGAAGAGATCGATAATCATAATGGTGGTATTTCTAAGGAAGCACTAGATCAATGGTGATGATCGATGTAGGTTTTTATATATATTAGTATATGCTAAGTATCAAAGCCTAGGGGCAATCTTATATAAGTCTAAGGTTGGAGTTACATGGAATTATTCTAACAAAATATGTATATGCCTAGCTTTTTTTTTTTTTTTGGAGGAGGGGTGTATGGGGTGATGCGTGGGGCTTATGATGTTCATATCATGGTACTTATCTTTGGAGGCATATTTATTATATGTAATCAATGTTTATGATGGAACATATATCTTTGATGAATATTATGGTAGGTGCATGGGTTTATAAAATTATGGACGGTGCTTAATGATGGATAATTGGAGGAATGATAGTGATCAAATGTTAATAAAGGATCCTGCTTTTCATGAACGTGTGCATTTTGCAATCTTCAAACTAAATTTTAGATATGCTAATCACTATTAATCTTCACTTGTGTATGATTCTATTACAATAAAGCTAGCACAAAATAATACTTAGGTTTGTTGTTGTGTCTCTACAACAATATTAATAATTTATTTAATATGTTTAACATATTAGTACATTTATATTATATACTATTAATAATTAATAATTATATATAAACACGTTTCTGTCCAACAAAATGGTCTCTCTCTCTATATATATAAAGATGATTGTTTTTTGTTGCGGTATGCAGAAAAGTTGCTAAAGCATATTCAGGTAGGTTTGAATGGTAAAATTAATCTGCATCAGGTGAGTCAGGTTGAAGTGCATGCATTGCATCGAAAAGTATACAACTGTGACTTCTATTCCCCTTGTATCTGGCACTTGCAGTTGCAGAGAAAAACCTGATTTCAGTCCCCTTCCTACTAGAGATCAAAATACATGATGGGGCAGAGAGTACAATTAATGTTTATATTCATTTTCCTTTTTTTTTTTTTTAAAAGTCTGGTCTATTTTTTTGTTATACTAGCTTATCAAAAACTTACGAAAATTTTCAAGTAAGTTAACGGTCTACAAATTTATTTTGAATAAACTTTCAAAAATATATTAGCATATATTTAATATATTTAAAACAATTTACGGTACACGATTCTAAACTTCATGTAATATTTATATGCAAAAATTTATCATATTATCATATTTCTAAATAGACAATTTTATACAGATCACACAATTTTAATAAATATAAAATTTGATATAAGTATTTTATCAAATTTTTTTGATATAATTAAGTATATTAAATATATAATTAAGTATATACTCCCTTCGGTCCTATTTATAAGATCTTTTGGGATTTTTATTTTGGTCTTATTTATAAGACCATTTTTCAATTATCAATTGCATTTAATTACTTTTTTTCACTAACATCCCTATAAAGTCAACACTTTTTAGAGTTTCAATAACAATTATAAGGGTAATTTTGAAAAAGTATATCAAATTTTCACATTTCCAATGTCATTAACAAATTTATTCACTTTAGTTGATGAAAGTGAAACATCCCAAAAGGGTCTTATAAATAGGATCGAAAGGAATAAAAAATTAGATAGGTCGGTCTTTATTGAAAAACTTATTTAAGCTAAATAAAATTTTTAAAAAACTTAAATTTTTTAACCTAATAATAAATCTGTGTAAGTCAATCTCACCTATTTTCACCCCTAGCTAGCTACATATATTTTCTGTCTAAAATAAAAGCAAAGATGCAAGTAAATCTGAGTTGTGTAACCAGGGACTGCAATCTTATATGCACGGTTTACTTCATTTTGGAGAAGCACATTGGGGGACCCTACTTTGTTTTTATCTGCGGTTCTGATTGCACTTCTCACTCTTTGTCTTGAATGAATATAAGTCTTCTTCTTTCCTTTTCCAAGATTACATGCATTTGGCAGACTCAATGAAGCAGTCTCCAAGAAATGAATACGAATACCAATCATCATCCTCCCCTCACGTACAAAGTGTACTATCCTGACTCGAATTGTAAGCAAAATTGACTTATTTTATGTTCATTAAGAAGATTAATTGATTGTATTTAATTTTCTCAAATTTATAAAGAATAGAGTTATTTTAGCATAGTTGCATTGCGAATGAAACAAAAATTAAATAAGATAATAATTTTCTAGGCATGTTTTAGGAAAGTGACTTTGGCAATGAAATAAAATTTTAAGAAAATTGGTTAGTTTTGCTTATATTTTAAATCAAGAGAGATGTGTTTTTTGTTGCTTATATTTCAAGTCGGAGGAGTATATATGTAAAATTATTTTGGAATTTTTTATTTGACTTATTTATGTGTGTAGTTTATAAAAATTGATAGTGTTATGATTTTGGTTTTTAGAAGTTTTTTTTTATTTTTTTATAGGAAAAGAGGAAATTCATTAAGCCGGGAAAATAAGTTTTTTTTTATTTCTTAGTTATTTTTAAAATTTGGTTTTAATTATTGCGGTTAGAAAAAGTCCGTTAATTACTAATTTGAGTAATAGAACACCATATGAATATACACATGTGTAAGTATTGGATGTCATAAGTAGATTGACGTGGATAATTCGGACTCGCAAAAGCATAAGGATTAAAACTCAATCCACAAACGGATTATATTTGATAATATAAAATTAATTAATTATTTTTATATTTAATCTTAAGATAAATATATTTTTTTTCTTACATGAGATATAGCAAAGAATATACGATAAATAACGTGTCCTCGTTTTTTAAAGTATGATTTGAAATTAGAGCACATAATATTGTATTTAATCATTATAGTCAAATAATAAAAATCTATAAATATACCATGTATCATAGGAAAATGCTAACCAGGGGAGGGACTAAGAATTGTTATTTTAATTTAGGAATTGTTGCGTTTATTTGTTAGTAAAAAAAACCATCAATTTCTGTTATATTTTTTAGTCCAAATCTTACAACCAAAAAGCTTCTCACACAACAGAACTTAGAAAAAATTGAAAAAATGGAAGCAATAAGTTATGCTACATGTCCTGGATATTTTGTAATTTAAAAATAAAAAATATCACCACATGATACACTGTTTCAATCTAAATATCACGAGAATATATATTGTTTCAAACGATTGCGTTTATTTGTTTCAAACTAAGCACAAATCATGTACATTTTATTAATACATTTGTACACACAAACTAATGCACTTATTCCATTATACTAATTCATTGCAGGAGAAAAATTTCTACTTCACACATGTATTTCCTCTATATATAAAAAAAAGCTAAATTTAAATTACATTTTTAATTTTTTCTGTTTTTTTATTTCTTTATCAATTTCAAGCAACAATAATGACCCATATAATTTTAAAAATATTCCTGATATACAAAATATTTAAAATTTAATTATCAAAGAAATAAAAAAAAAAAAAAACTAATAACCCGTGCTGGTTAATTATAGTTTTAACCAAGCCTGATATATGAGACTTGTAGGGCGGGTAACTTGTTGGGGGTAGACCAGAACGGCAATGAATGATGTGCATTATTTCATGAGTTGTGCGGTGTGATGAAAGGTGGGAAAACACCCGAGAATCCGCCTGAGTTTGATGGTGAAAATATAAACAAAATCAAATCAGCATCATCACCTTCTTGCTTCTGCAGCAGACCTCTGATCTGCACTGCATCACCATTGACAGAAGTAATAGGGACTTGATACATATAGCACCTTTGATTGACTGATTTGCACCCACAAATTTAATATCACTCCCCTCCTCCCTCTTACTCTTACATGAGACTTATCTGTCAATTCTTTTTTCCTCTTTATAAAATTTTATTTCAAATTTTAATGATATATAATTATGTATTTTTTTTTACTTATTCGATACTTTTTGAAATTTTTTAAATAATAATTATAATAGTAATTTAAAAAATATATCAAATACTTATAAATATAATATTATTAATAATACTAATTAAATTTATTTATTCTTACAAAATGATTTTATATCAAAAGATCAAGGAGTAATAAATATAAATATAAGGTGGGTAGATGGGAAAAATACAAGGAGTACTAAACATAGATTCTTACTGTTTTTTTGCTTTCTCCGTGTATGAATATAAGTTTTTTAAGTTTGTTCCACAAACATTAAGTAGTGTAATTTAATATTTTTATTATTTGCTATTTTTTTATACTTAATTTTGTATTCATTATCTTTGAATGAAATTGAAAAAATTATAATTAATATTGCATTGGTTTTGTAAAAAAACTTACTCCTTCCGATTTTCAATATAAGAAAAATAAAATTAAAGTTATGCAAGGAGATTAATTAATTGATTATAGTTCATTTTTTTAAATTTATTAAAAAAATAGAGATATTTAAAGAAAATAATATTGATAATGAAATAAAAATTAAATGAGACAACCACTTTTTATCTAAATATGTTCTAAGAAAGTAACATTGAAACAAAATTTAAAACATTAATTAACTATTTCTTATATTTTAAACTAAAAAAAATGTGTTATTTTATATTACAAACTAAAAATATATATTTAAAAAAAATTCAAACAATGATCGATATATAATTGTAAAAAGTTAATCTAAAAAATTTCCAAATCACGTAGAGTATATAAGTAACTTGCGTCATGTGCCCTAATTTATTTTTTTTTTTGAAAAAAAAAAACCCTTCTTGTTTCATGTAATGATACCTGACTCCACCAACGGTACTAAGCTTGGAGATTTTGGGCAATATATATATATATATATATATTCTCTTCTTTTTTAATATTTTCTTTGCATAAAAAATACTAGTAATCATGTTTTCTTTATGGGATATATGATGTTTTCTTTTTTAAATAAGCTAAACTTTTAAAAATTATTAATATTTTTTAATATATGTTAGGTTTCTCGTCCAACATGCCACTTTTTTCAGTTCCATTATTCATGCTTAACTCACAATGATTAGTTTATACAAGTGTTATGTGTCATTTTCTATCTTTTTAATAGGATTATAATTAATTTAATTTGTTAAGAGTGTGTATATATATATATCCCGACGTTTCTTTTCATCATAAATTACTATATGATTCCGGGTAATAATCAATTCAACCTATTAAGTAGTACTAATAAATACTAACTTGCACCAGCTTCCGCTGCAGTTCTTGTACATGATGACTATTTTAAAGATAATATTTTGTAGATGACTTCTTTATGGTTCTGGTTCCTACAAGTTCAGCGTGTTTTGGTTTTAGTCTTTAAAAGTTATTTTGACCGTGACTGATTCTTAATTTTTCAAACATTTTGGTTTTGTTCCATATGTTAGAAAAAATCAATTATTTGTTGACATAGTTAACGGAAACTCACATCAACAGCTACGTGGTGTGAGATAGCGCCAAATAAGTATTGTGACACGAATAATTCAGTTCTATAAACGCAAAATTCTGTGTATGAGGCTATTTTGTATCCATGGATCTGTATCATTCACGCCATATAACAGTTTTTTCATAATGGAGTGGATCAAAACCAAAATTTTTGAAAAATTAAGAACCAGTCCCGATCAAAATAACTTATAAGGACTAAAACAAAAACACGTTGAACTTTTAGAGACCAAAACTGTAAATAAGTCTTTCTCAATTTTATTTTCATATATTAAGGCTATCTCATGCTAGTACAGTTCTAGAAATAACTAGAGGGATTTTATTCTTTGCAGATCTTACATTTGACACCCCAAAAAAACCCTGAAAAGGGTAAATCCTAGGATGACGACAACAGTAAAGCATTGTTTCTGAGGCAGTACGTTATCTATGTTGACATTTTTACCTTTCTTTTGGAGAAAAAAGTTAATGCTTTCTCTAGTTGAACAGAAAAAATTGGGAAAAAAAAAAAGAAAGAAAGAAAGAAGAGATGGAAAGTGTATTGTTTTTCTCCATATCTTTCGGTTAAGAAAAAATGAAGAAAAATTATACAACTAGTGATAGGAAAATACGATCATATCCAATGTCATATTTGTCCTTATCACGCGCATGATGAGGGCTATGGCTCTAATGGATATAAAACGATAATATGCGCTGATGCATATGGAAAGAATTTCATTTATATTTTTATCTTTACTTTCAATTACAAATCACCCTCGTCCTCTACACCTACAATTTCTTAGTGACATTTGTCCCACCTATTGCACTTGTCATCGCCCGATGTCGCGGCTCCCCTGCTCCCTCCAACAATCGTTGCATAGTGATAGTGTTTGTAGTTATATGGTTGAAATTGGAATCACAATTTTAAACCCAATTTCATAGAATTAGATTACAACTAAAATTATAGAAACTTATTTCTTATCCTTAAGACTTAGAATTACAATCTCATACTTTATATATTTGAGTATAATGAGTATAAAAATAAAACACTTTACCTCTCCCCAATCTATAGTAGAGATGACAATTTGGACAACCTGATCGAGTTCGAGCATAAGCCATGATCACGGTGGGCCATTTTAGGCCCATAATCTATTTGGATTATATTTAGATAATCTAATCCCGCCTATTCATCCCACTGGTACGGGGCTGGGCTGGTCTTTTTTTCGTGAATCTAGTCTATCCCAATGTTTCATCTTCCCCTCTTCAATCCAGGAATCTTCTCATCTTTGTGACTCTCTTTTCCCCTCTCCTTAGTTATCAATCACCATTAAAGTATATGCATTGATCCATGGCAGCAAACCACCCCAATATCTTCATGAAACAAGCAATGATTGCGACACTCATAAATGGTTGTTGCGACGACACATACAAATAATACAAATAGTGACAACACGAGACACAAATAATAAAATATAATAAATTTAATTTTTTGAATTCTATGTTTTATATCCGAACAATGAAATTAGAAATTGAATAAATATTACATTCAAGCCCCTTTACTTATATTTAATCTAACGTTTGAAAGTGCTAATCGAAAAACAGAAAGAGTGTTGGTGAGAAATAAAAATCAGGGCACGTTATAACCAAAATCAAACAAGCTTTCAAGTAACAAAATCAAGGCACATACAGACGACTTAACTAAAATAACCAAAATTCTTGAATTATCTATAGAACACATAGTTACATCATCTATCAGCAAATATTTCTATAATAAGGACAGAGGGGTTGCCCCAAAGAATTTTCAACGATGAAGAAAACTTGTGACAAAATAATAAGAATGGAGCTAAGCTTGACATGTTAGGATTTCTACACACTACACTACCCTTGGTACCTTCACGAATCAAAAAACAATTTCCACATAAGTTTTATCTTAGTGGAAGAAAGTGAATGGTTTAGCATCTACAATTACATTAGCAAAACCTAACTTATAAGGACAAACAAGCTATACCTTATATTATTAGGCATAACATCACATATCTCGTAATTTGTGTGATCACCTATGTCAAAAACCATGATTGACCAAAAAAACTCAATTATAAGTAATATTTAATTAAATTAAATTTCCTTGGCCAATCATCATTTTTGGCGCGGATAGGTGACACAAGTTATGGGACATTTGATGCGATCCCGGAATTGTGCGAGCAATGTTCTTATTAGTCTAACCTATTAGTATGCAGAGTATCACCGGAGACTTGATTCTTTAACATTCAATGCATGGCACTGGTGCTAAAATCATCATCAACAGGCAAATTTAGATCAGGGAGCGCAAATGGAATTTCTTGGTTACCATTCTCTTGTGGTTTGGAAGAAGCATTTGCTGCACATACAAGTGAATCGTTATCGGGAACCTTAGGCGTGACGATTTTTGGAGACAATGAACTAGATGGAATAAATTGTGCCTCCATAAAATGAGGTCGGTCCAAGACAGCTTTACCAGACACATCGAAGGTTGTTGTAGCTGTTTCAAAGTTCTGTCTTAACTCCAAATCAAGCTGTTAGATGAGAATATGAAATGTTAGATTATAATGCACCATTTTCATGTTTTATAGATATCTAAAAGAAAGTTGCGCTCAATTAATTTATTTACCAAATGCACCCTTATATATTGTACCTCACTAGTCACAAAACCAGCTATAGAAATAACTATTCTAATTTCTAACTAATAACAATTTACAATTCTTATCTCATGTTAACTTCGAAGAAACTTAAGTTTTAATAAAAGTTAGAAGAGAAGAGGAAGGTCACCTTCATTCTCTTTAAGCTTTCATTTGTGGCTCTATGTTTCTCAACAGTGGCTCGCAAGGATGCCAGTTCCTGTTCAAAAATTCAAACAAAATTAATAAAGGAACCATAAGAAATGTATCTACAAGCAGAAGGGTCCAAACAATTGTGAACCGAAATAAGCAAATATCATACATTTGTCAAACTTCTCCTTTCTTGCAACAACAAATTCTCCTCCTCTTTTAGTTCAGCTAAAGTCTGCAAACACAATAGAAGTAAGATGGATTATGATATGTTAAGCAAGTAACTGAAAACAGGAAAATAAACAAGTATTGACTTATACAAAGAAAAGGAAAAACAATTACTCAATATAATGGTTAACATGGGCCAATAGTGCTAGACAAATAGATCAACTATTTAAATGTTTTCTATAGACCAATATTATTAAGAGAAAATAGTTTGTACTGTCAGCGCATCATCCACCATTTAAGAAAAGGAAAAACAATTACTCAATTTTTTACACTGTCAGCGCATCATCCATCATTTAAGGGTGTATGATTATTGACTTCTAAATAAAATTAATACAAATGAATGATGAATGATGTACCGACGGTGTAAAAAACTTTACACTGTCAGTGCACACATATTAAACTCTATTATTAATTAATAACTATTTTTAGGGGAGGGGGAGAAAGAGCAGCCGCCTGGTTTGAACCCAGGTCCTGACACTTTATGTGCAGCTGTTCTATCACTTTAGTATGCTCTAGGGACAATATACAATTTTTATTTGGCAGCTGTGTGTATTTATTTTAAAGCGAATATTAACAAAGGACACTCGTAAAGAAACCAAATATAATAAATTTATATAGAAATATGTGTTTTTTAAGGTAAAATAATTAATGTTGACTTTTGATCCTTTTACCACTTCCAATATTTTTAACAATTGCCCTAAATGCACTTCTTACTAAGATCCTTACTTTAATAGATGCATTAGAAGTGGTTAACATTGTAATTTTACATTTGACGACAAAATGTAAAATCACTAGAATGACTAGATATAGATCCTTTTGGCAACATTTTATATACCAACCTATTGAGTCACTGTCTTCAATTTAAGGGTGGCTGTCAACACTAACAAAATTGTCTTGTAACAAAACTACAAAACTATATAAATTATATATTGGTATCTAATCCTTATTTGTTGGCTCAATCAAACTCAATTTCACTCTCAATTTGCACTTTTCTTTAAGCATACTCAATGAAAACATGTAAACAAGTTCATTGACAACAATTCTCCAAGTAGGACACATAATTATTCGTCCTACCCGCACCGGATGAGGATCCTTTGTCCCCAAATTCTCTGTCTCCCTGTCTCCAACCAATCAGATCTCATCAAATATTACAAAAATGCCATAACTATTGGAAGTTATTTTTCAGTTTTTTAAAATTTGTATGGTAGGAACATGCTTTGGGACATATGATCCTCATTTCTCTTCTATATTAGAACTGACTAAGGTACCTTCCTAAGTCCTAAACTTGCTTCATATTTATATCATTCATACGTAAACTTACAAATATATATTATTCTTTATTATTCAACCAAATACCACTAAATATGCACATCACATGCAATTAACATAATTATTGTAGAATCCAAGAATATATACATCCAAAAAAGTTTATATCTACCTTTTTTCTTCTTAACTTTTTGGCAGTGGATGTTCCATTCGGATTAGCAACCTGCAAGATACCAAAATGTTTCACTTGTTAACATTCCCCTTATATAATATAGTTCAGACAATAATTTTTTTTTTTATAAATTATAATAAAAAAGTATTAATAAATACATAAAAAATGTATAAACTTTGAAATGGTACGATTTCACTGAACTTGGCCTAAGCAGACTATGGTACTCAAAGTGTACTATGTTTTTGTTCTTCACGCCACACCTGTGTTGTGTAAGAAATGTAGCTTGTACCATGTTGTTGCAAGTAAATGTCATTTATACCCTTACTCTGCTATAGTTCCGTACGATCACGTAAATCCCACTCTAATCTCATAAGATGGCAGTGTCGCTAAAACTAAATAAATACACTGTGGGCATTGGGCAGTGGCCACGTATTAGGCATATTGTTTTTTTGGCAGAAAGAAATTTAGAAGAAAAAGATAGTGATCGGTAAATGCATGGCCTAGACGAATATCTTAGTCTCTTCACCCAAAATATATATATATATATTTGCAATGAAATGATGATGAGCTAATACTAATAAGGCTTTGGAAAAAAATAGTTGTAGATTGAAAAAATTAGTTGAAAATCTAGTTGATTAGTGTACACAATTTAAATTAAAAGATAATCATAATTAGCTAGACCTTTTAAGTTATCAAATCAGAACTTTTTAAAAAGGATTAAAGGAAGTAGTACTAATAAAACCTCAATGTTGCCGAGTACACAGCGAATGAAAGCAGACGCAAAACAACTACTATCAAAATTAATTTTAATTAAAATGTGTGCTTAAAAATGAAAGCAAAGGGTGGAGATTATTATTGATTAGCACCCATTAACTAACTATCCATCGATATCGTGAGGGACAACGTGGTCCCCATTATTTTCTTTTGGGAGCTACAAAAATAGCAGCTCTCTTCTCTCTACCTTGTTGGTGGTGGTGGCATTTAACACAATCAGCATCGCTCATTGTTTTCCAACTTCCCTGTCCTTCTGGATACTCCCTCCGTTCCAAAATAAATGTATCTTAAGATTATACTCCATAAGTCTCTTAACATAGAGCACCATTTTGGTAGAATTGATATCCTTTTTATAAATCGTTTTAGAATATCTAAATAGTATTAAAGAATTTATTCCAAATACACCCCTCATAATTGCATAAGGAGAGAAATGAATAGAATTGTAAAGTTTTAAATAGGGATAACCTTGGAATGACAACTTTTTTTTTTTTGATAAATTTGAGAGTAATAATTACTTTTTTTTAATTAAGTAAAAATGACTTGTATTAAAGGACAAATGGAGTAACGTGCATGCAAAGAATAATTAATGTTGATAAGTATTTTAGTGCACTTGTTAATAAGTCAACTATAATAAAAGTTTATTAAAACTTGCATTTTTTTTTATTTTCGACAAATAGAATAATGTGCCCTTATAATTGTTTTTCTGATTGTACTCCCTCCGTTTCATATCTTTTGTCCTTTTATATATAGGACCCGATGCATAATAGGGATTGAGTTTTCTAAAATATAACCCGAATAGATTTTGGACTTTTTAACTCAATTAATAAAGCCTAAATTTGTCGAATTTTATGTCACCTGCTAATATCAAAAAAAAAAAAAAAAACAGTCTAACCTAGTTAAAAAAATAATCGCTACCGGAATTAGATAAATGGTTTTTTGCCCAAATCTCATCCGAGTCATTTTAATCCAACCCAATCATGATTCAAATTCAAAGTAGATCGATCCAAACTAAAACCGAATAACCCGAATTACCATCTTAGTATTGTTTGCTTTCGCATTTAATGGCCTTGAAACTCGCGTTCCCCCGGAAGCAACCCTCACTAGCATCTGTGTTTTCACTTTTCATCCTTTTTAAACGTGATTTTGGGCTAATTGAACGCCCAACCAAACATACCTTTAGGCTCAAATAGAATCTTTCTCCCAACGAATCATAAAAAGACTAATATAACAGCCTGTTATTCTTTGGGATAACAGTTCCCAATTAAAAACTCAGAAATCCTACCTTTGACTTTTTGGCACTCCACCACTCCATATTACTACAATTATTATTTGATGACAATGAGTGTGTGATGCAGATACCGTAACAGACACATGTTAAACGACGACGTAGACTCCAGGAATTCAAAGAATGGGATTAATTCATAACTAAGTAACGAACAAAAAATGAAAGGAAAAGAAGAATGAAAGTGTGGGATGCAACAAAAGCTAAAATGTGGAAGATGTCACAACATGATTTGTGTTAAAAAAAAAAAGTTTCTACCAAAAAAAAAAAGTTAAATGAAAAGACCATTTTACAAGAATATTTTAAAATAATTATATTGAAAATAGAAAATTAATTAATTTTTTTATTTGAAATTAAAATACTAATACTATTTTTTTCTTATATTAAAAATCGAAAGAAGTAGGAGTATACAGTAGTATGTAAAAAGTGTCTTCTATGTTAACCAACAACAAAAAATGTTAGGTTAAATAGAAGCAAAATGATTTTTTCAAGTGCACCACCTAGACCAAACGCCCAATGCCTAAACACAATTTGGAGTTGGTGGCGTTATATAAAAAATTTGATCGTAAATAGTGTCATTCACTCATTCTTTCCTCATAAATTAAACTTCTCATTTAATTTAAAAAGACAAATATGGACAAGACTACCAAACCCTACACCAAACCAACCAAACAATGAGAGGAGAAGGGAAGGCTAGGCGTAATAGTTGCCACTTGCCACCAAAACACGCCATCCCATAAAAAAGCACTTGTGTTGATTGTGCCACGCCTCTCATTTTACCCAACTACCCCTCCCTCCCTTTCTATATGCCACACACCACACTGCACACTCTGTGACACACAAGCATAAAAATTAAGATTTTTCTTTTTGAATCTCTCTTATTACTCATTGGCTCCCATTTGGTTTATTGTAGACGAAGTTGCCCTTGTTTACCGGCTGAAACAAGTCGGAAGGAACTTTCCGATTTAAACTTGGCGGAAACAAAATATATCAATTTCCGCCTTATGCAAGTGGTAATATTTTCCGCTTTTCCACAGCCGATAATAAAATTGAGTATTCCGCATTTTAACCGTAAAAAACATTTAATAATTAATTATAATACCAAGTACACCAAATTGTACAAAACAGGTCCATAATTCAGAAATTAATACAAGAGACAATGCCAAGCAGAGTCAATATTCATAATACAAAAAATAACTTACAAGGATCTTCACAATTTGCTGTAATGTTCAGCAAACCACATGTCAACAGCAAACCACAAGTCAACAGAGAAAATTTGAAGTGTGCCATTTGAATCAATGACAGCAGAAAGACAGTTTGGAGTTTCTAGGATAGCATTCATGTATTTACCCCCAAAAACAAAACCATTGTTATATGATGGAAGATTGCTAGAAGGCGTGAGATTTTTCACAGGTGACGGAAAGGATTTGGAGTCACCGGTTGCATGATGTGCAATCCAGCATTACGAAGAACTTGCTACACATTTACACATGAGACTTTTAGATTGATCAGTGAAAAAATGCAGGCACGACCATTGATTTGATTAAATCAAGAGCTCCACCCCAACTCAAATACCTTTCTAATCTAGAGTTCAGAGCTATGACAACATGTGGAGTAGGGAAGTAGGAGGCTTCCACTTGATAAACACCCCTCACAAGATTCACCCTAACTCGGCTACGTATTAATGTTTTCGATCGTCAAGAGGCGGAATACTCAATTTTATTATCGACCGTGGAAAAACGGAAGATAATACGACTTACATAAGGCAGAAATTGATATATTTTGTTTCCGCCAAGTTTAAATCGAAAATTTCCTTTCGACTTATTTCAATAGATAAATAAGAACAATTCCGTCTACAATAAACCAAATGTGGGCCATGAGTATTGAGATGGGTTCAAGTAGAAAAAGTGAAAATTAATTTTAGTTGCAACTTCCTTCCCATTTCTCCACAGCCGGAACACTCTTGGGTAGACAAAAATGCCCTCCCAAGGAAGGGCGTTTCAGTCATTTGGTATGAAGCGTGGAAAAGGGCGTGACGCGGAGAGGAGTGGAAAAGTGGGGAAGAAGAAAAAAAAAAACGTGACAAGAGAGAGTCATTCTTCAAAATTTCCTCTGACTCTGACCCCATGCGTTGAATCAAAGTCACTCGAAATGTTATGAGGAAGAAAGAGAGGAAAAAAAGAGAAAAATAATTGATAACATAATATAAAAAGTAATAAAAATATTTTAAAAAAATATATATAAATGAGATGTAAGGAAAAAATTACTACAAGCAGAAAAGGTGGTATTATTACATACAGTACCATTTCCCTTTCCACCGATAATAATAAATCAAAGGCAACGAGTCATAATTAAGTAGTAATGGCTTATTTATTTATTTATTTATTTATATATATATATATATATAATAGTAGTATTTATCAAAATACATAGAGTATTGATTTTATTTTTTATATTTTTTGTTTTGATTTTTTTTAATTTTAAAAATTCTGAGATTTTAATTTTTGTTAATAATAGTATTACAAGTGATCACATTAGTGATGAGTAAAATCAAAATTTAAAAAAATAAAAAAATCAAAGCCAAATACAGTAAGTATATATATATATATTGAAATAAAAAAATCACATAATTTTGAGAAACAAAAACATAGGAGAGGGTAGAACAACAGGTGCCAGCCAGCTGCCTGCGCATTCGGTATTCTTCTTAACTACTGTACTAGGAAGGACCGTAGGAGTACCTACTTTGAATGATATTTTCGTGCAATCCGAGATTAAAAAAAAAAGGAAAATCCTGACTCACTTGTATATGTTCCATCGTTTATAGACAGAATAAGATACAAATGAATTCTAGAGCTTCATATTTTTCAACTAATTCGGGTCAAATCGAAAAAAGAAAAAAAAACCGGGTAAAATTATCATGAATTTTTTTATTTATCGTGAAGACTCGAAACATTGCTTGAAAAATATTAACATGAACCATGTCATGGAGAATGGAAGCTAACCTTAGATCTTGACGAGGCATGAACGTGTTTGGTTATATGGCTTGTGTCTTCATCGCCATCGACAGCGCCGCCGCTCCATGAGAGAGGGGTGGTGGGGCTGGCGGTAGGGTCGGCTTTGTTGTTTTTTGGTATGGACCTGGAGCGGCGTTGACGGACGGTCCAGTGGAGGTCAAGATGAGGAGGTGGCGGCGGGGGTTGGTGGTGGTGGAGGAGGAGGAGGATGTCGACGACTTTGGAGTCGTCGGAGATGGCGAGGTTGACCCAGTTATCATCGTCGTGAGACATAGTAGAAGACTAGAAGTGTTAATGAACGGAAGGGTTGGGAATATGAGAGGGTGGTGGCGTTGGGGATTAATGTTAAATGAGTAATGATGAAAGAGAAGAGAGGAAGGTTTTTGTTGTTGTTCAATGTTTATTGCTCTATGTGATGATGTGCGTGCCTTGTCTTATGGTGACGAGTAATATAGGAGTGGATGAATTTTTTATTTTTAAATTCTCAATTTCATTTTAAATATTGGGATATGATTTTAGGAGTACTTTTTTCATGATATTTCAAAAAAAAATTCTTTAATTCCTTCCATATAAAACGTTTTTCACATTCTTCCAACTCCCACCTAGATTGTTACTCCCTCCGTTCCTTTTTAAGTGTCGTTTTTTGGAGAGTTATTTTGTTTCTTTTTATCTGTCATATTGAGAAATTCAAGAGTGTAATAAATGCTATTTTCCATGTTTGCCCCTATTTAATAAGTCTTGGTTTACGTAAGTAGTGGAGAAAAATTAATGATTATAGAAAGAGAAAGGGTATAGTGGGAAAAAACATAATTAATGTATTGAAAATCTAAGTAATAATTGATTTTTTTAAGGGGCGTGTTTTTTTTTGAAATATCACATATAAAAAGGAACGGAGGGAGTATTTGACATTCATGTAATCGAAATAGATTTAATAGCCTCATAAATCAAATTGAATAAATGTTTATAAATTACTTTTTCTGGTCTTATTTAATATTTATAAGTAAAAAAAGACACTTCACTAATGATCTTAAATATAAGCAAAAATTAACTAACTTTTTATTCTCAATACAATTATTTCTAAAATATTCTCATAATGTAGTTGAATCATTTAATTTTTATTTTATTCTCATTGTAAATTTACTAAAGTAATCTACAATTTTTAATGAATTTGACAAAATTAAATACACTCAACTAATTTTCTTAATACTTGTGAAGTTAGATATTTTTATTTAAAAATGAGACCGAAGGAAATATGAATTACAGGACACAACTTCTTAAAGACTAACATAAGTAATATTTCACATTTAGTGACTAAAGATGAATTTTTAAAATTTTAAAAATGCAAAATAAAATTATTTTGCAATTTTAAAAACAAAAATGACAAACTTTTTCTTATTTTATTCTTGTTTAGAAAAAAAAAGGAAAACGAAAAAGGCCAAGGTTTTTTTGAGATTGATGAAAAAAATATTGAAAATAGATATAGTTTCATTTATTATAAAGAAAATTGTAGAATTATATTAGCACATTATATGTATAAATAATACTAGGATCTTTTAATGTGTAATTTCTGTTACATATTAAAAAACTTATATCAAATAAAATTGTTTAAAAATTAATATAATTAATATACATAAAATTTTTGTAAATATATAAATTTTTCAGTACATAGTATTAGAAAAAACACATAATGTTGTTGTTTCTCAATTCTATTTCTAATTTTCTACTTCAGTCGTCTTATTATCTTGATAAAAGCCAAAGTATTCTACTAAAATAAGATAATATCTTTTTTGTATAATTCCTGATTCTATTTTCAAAATAAAATATAATGCATGATTTATTTATTAATTACAAATTTCTATCATAATTTTTTATATTATTTTTACAATGTTCAAGATTTTTTATTAATTATTTTGAGATTTTAATATAATATTCAATCTTTAAAATTTTTCATTAATTATTTTTAATTTGGTTTGGAAAAAAAAAACTGTAATTTTTTTTAATCAAAATAATGAAATGGAGGGAGTAGCCGTCGTAAATCTTTGGCCCTACTTTCTTGCACGTGTCAATCACCACTCTTTCTCTTTTACTATTTCATTTTTCTTTTTCCATTTGCCATGGGCGTGGCATGGGACACAATATTTAACATATTATCAAATATGATAAATATAAATACAATAAATACAAATAGAAAATGGAGAATGCACAAATAGTGTAAAAAGTTTTTACACCATCGGTGTATCATTTATCCTTCATCTTGTATGGTCGTTGACCGTTAAATTAAAGTAATACAAACGAATGGTGGATGATGAACTAATGGTGTAAAAAACTTTGCACAATCAGTGCATACCCATTAAAAAAATAGAGGGAAAGGGAAAAGATGATCATGAAAACAAGAAAATTCATAGAGTGGAGTAGAGGGGAAGAAAGATTTGGAATAGACTAAAGCATGCAAAAAAGCCCGAGATGATCGGACCAGCCCGCACAAGCCCGAGAAATTAGTGGGTTTAGACTCCAAAATACGATCAAAATAAATCTTGGGCCTTTTTGGCTTGGTTTAATAAAACTCGAGCCAGTCGGGCTCATGGTTGACATGTTCATATCACCTAAAAACCTTGTGCAATATAGGTAAAAATAAGTAGCCCAAATTTCAGGCCTAACCCGATCATGGTCCGAGCCTGAACCCGATAGGGTAGCCCGCATTTCCATCCATACGGTGAACCGATAAAGAGGTTGTGTGTTTTGTTGTTAAACTTATGATAGGTTCTCTTTCTTCCTTTTTTAGGGATGTTCATTCCCTTTGCATTTTATTTCTGTGGATCCCGTGCTGTCAGCAGTATACGTTGATGCTTTTTTGGTTGATTGTTGCTCTTTACCCACGGAAACACAATTCTGAGTAAACTCATAACACATGATTGTTTTTTTTATTCCCCAAATGTAATAATGAAGAAAATAAAAATTTTCACTTTTTGATTAAAAAAAATCAATTTTTTAGCAATAATGGTTTTTTTTTAATATAGTTGAGTGGTGGTGAGAAGCAATGTGTCCCATTATCTTGGAAAAAATCAAAGTAGTCAACATTTTTGATATAATGCTTGATTCTGTTTTCAAATAAAATATAATGCTTAATTCATTTATTAATTGCAATTTCTGTCACACAAATTATCATATTATTTTTACAATTTTTAAGATTTTTCATTAGTTTTTTAAAATAATTTTAATGAAATATATAATTTTTAAGATAATATACAATCTTTAAGATTTTTCATTAATTATTTTTACTTTGAATTGGGACAAAAAAAACTATTTTTTAACCAAGATAATGGGACGGTGAGTATATGAGAGACAATTAAATGAGATGATATGAACACAAAATAAGATAAATTTCACTCCTCTAATACAGAGCAGAAGAAATTTCGCTCCTCTAATGAAAGAAAATTTGAGATACTCCTTCGATCCCGTTATCTTTGTAAAAGTCAAAGTAATAAATAAAAATAAGAGAATATCTTTTTGATATAATGCAAAATTCTATTTTCAAAATAAAATATAATGTACGATTCATTTATTAATTACAAATTTCTATCCCACAAATTTTCATATTATTTTTACAGTCTTTAAGATTTTTATTAATAATTTTAAAAAAATTAATGTAATATACATTTTAAGATAATATACAATCTTTAACATTTTTCATTAATTATTTTTGCTTTGATTTGGGACAAAAAAATCATTTTTTTACCAAGATAATGGGACAAATGAAGTATATGAGAGACGATTAAATAAGATGATATGAGCACGAAATATGATAAACTTCACCCCTCTAATATAGAGTAAGAAATCAGGTAAGAAAAATGAAAATTAAATGAGATGACATGAACATAAAATAAGATAAGAGAAACATCGCTCATCTAGTGGAGTAGGAGATAAGGAAAAAAAAATTTGAGACACTCTCTCGATCCAATTATCTTGGTAAAAGTCAAAATAGTAAATAAAAATGAGAGAATATCTTTCGATATAATGCATGATTCTATTTTCAAATAAAATATAATGTATGATTCATTCATTAATTACAAATTTCTATCACACAAATTTTCATATTATTTTTACAATCTTTAAGATTTTTCATTAATTATTTTTACTTTAATTTGGGACAAAAAAAAACTTTTACCAAGATAATGGAACAAAGGAAGTAAAAAACATTAACATATCAAACAATGTAATCTCATTGTATATCCTCAACTCTTAACAACTATAAGCCACCAAAAACAGAATTAATGAAATTGATTTAATTAAATATTAAGGCAATGAACATCCCTAAAAGAGGGAGAAAGAGAATCTATCTATGGTGGTGGTGGCAACGGAATTTGGATTGTGTTTGAAAATGAAAACGGGTTGGAGAGTGAAAAAAACGGTGATGATGAAGAAGATATGTTCCTGGGTTTGCTCCTGAGTTTTTTAATAAAGAAGATATGAATAAAGAAAAAGAAGGTGATGATGTTGGTACTTGACAGTGATAGAAGAAGAAGAGTCTGATAGATTGACGGAGAAGAATAACATGAGCTGAGTGATAGTGAAATGAGAAATTTTAAATTATTAAGGTTTTTTTTGGGTAAATACAAATAGTATTCAAATAAGGGTATTTGGGTAGATGAAATATAAAATTAAAATTTGGGTAGATGAAAAATAATATTAAAATGAGGGTATTTTAGGTAGATCAAAAATAATAATATTAGAATGATGATATTTTGGGTAAATTATGACAAGGATAAACTTTAAATTAATATTTTAGGGACCTAATCATAAAATTTATAAATTAAAAATATGCCCCGATGACGTGGCAAAAAAAACACATAACTAATAATTTCTATTGAACCACATCAAAAGGGTACAGAAACCCTCTATTTTCAAAGGGTACCGAACTAAAGCCTAATTTTTATCGTTCACAATATTCAAACATAAGATCTTACTTAAGGTAACCAAGCCTCGATAATTAAACCAACAAACAATTGGTTAAGTAGTATTAATTAAGTCAAAGATTAATATATGTGTTGCAATATAATAATTAAATAAAGGGAGTTACTAACATGCAACCTAAAATTGGATGGTTGCTATGCAACCTTTTAGTAAACTAATAAGAAGTTGACACCTAAGACGTGTGACATGTCATTCCTTGAAGTAGTGATTTATAATTTTTATAATTTAGTCTAACATAAAAAGTAAATTAATTTAATTTAGTCTTGTGTACCTATTAACAAATTTGAACTGAAAAATTTATAATTTTTACAATTTAGTCCAACATAAAATAAATTAATTTAATTTAGTTCTCTGTACCTAGCTATTGGCAAATTATAACTTTTAATTTAATGAGTTCAATCTTAATCCCTAATCTTCACTTTAAGTGTCTCACTTAGTTGATTCGGGTGCATTTTTTGCATAAGAAACCCCAATTTTTCAGTTCTGATTTGCCAATTGGTACAAAGGACTAAATTAAATTAATTTACTTTTTATGTTGGACTAAATTGTAAAAACTATAAATCACTACTTCAAGGAATGACATGACACACATGTCTTAGATGTCAATTTCTTATTAATTTTCTAAAAGATTGCATAGCAACCATCCAATTTTAATCCTTAAATAAAATCACCATCCAGTCCTCATATAAATCTTTTACTAATTAATTTATCGGCATCCAACAAATACTACTGTACTAACTATATGTAGGACACCATACAAGTTACAACTATTAAACAAAACAAAACACAAAACTTAGCTTTTTTTTTATTATTGTTATCGGATATGGTCTTTGATATAAACCTGAAAGTTGTTCGATCTGTGTACAAAACATTACTCCACTACTGCTCATATAGCAAAGTGAATTGAAGTAACTCAACATGAGTGGTTATAGTTATATATGTATCCGGGAATGAACGAAATATCCTTTGCGTGTGTAACACTTCAAGGTAAAGGAAGTGGCTCTTGTGAATTATTACCTTGGAATTCATCAGGAGCCAATGGAGGTGGCAACAAAGGAGTATCTGGCATAGTTGGGGTTGATACAAGAGGTGGTGGTGAATATGAGAATAATGGATCTTGAGGCGGTAAAAACGGATCAAACTGTGGCGGTGGAGGCATCGAAAACATTGGTACAAGTAGTGGCGGTGCAGGAGGATCGATGAATATATCAGGTGGTGGTGATGATAGCCATGGAAATATTGGTGTTTGTGGTGGCATTGGTGGTGGGATGATCAAAGGTGGTGGAAAAACTATAGGAGGTGGTGGTGATGGAACTAATGGTGGGGAAGGTGGAGGTGGTGATGGGACTAATGGTGGTGGTGGTGGCGGCGGTGACGGGGAAGGTGGAGGTGGTGAGGGGACTAATGGTGGTGGTGGTGATGGAACTAATGGTGGGGGTGGTGGACAGAGTGGTGGAGGTTTAATTAGTGGAGGTGGTGGGGAAGGTGGGGGAGGGTATTGAACTATTATTGGATCAAATGGGTTGTTTGGTGAAGGGTATGTAGGGAAAGGCCATTGGCCACAAGTTCCATATAAGTATAGGTAAAATGGGTCACAGTTAGGTCTTCTTGTCCTTCCCCCATTGCCTCTGCCTCTTCTGCTTATAGGTCCTCTGCTTCTGCCTCTAGGTTTTCTATATGCTCTCAATTCTTCTTCTTCTTTGCTTCTTTGTTGGTGAGGAAGGGTTTTAGTCTCTCCAAGAGATTGTGAGAGCAAAAGAAGCGTTAGTAGAGTTGTGATCGCTATGTTCCCTTTCATTTCTTTTCTACCATGTTTGCTCAATTGACATTGCCAAACGTATATATAGATGTATGGTATGTTGGTTTTGGGTTTCACACGTGGATTTGGATAATCTAGCTACTTTAATCTACTATTTATATATAAAAGGATCCCTTTTCGAGACACTTGCCGGAAAAATTTTCGAGCCACCACGTTTGTTCCGTGAAACTTTCCTCGCACCATAGAATTTGTAGGTAGATAATCATTATCTCTAATCAAAATTACAATTTAAAATTAAATAAATTTATTTAATCATTATATGTTTGTAGGTAAATAACATTATCTTTAACCAAAATTACAACTTGAAATTAAATTAATTATTTAAATTTATATAATCATTATCTGTATGTGAAATCATTATCCTCAATTTGTTGAGCAAATCATTATCCTCAACAAAAATATTTAAAAAATATTTAAAAAATCAATATATATATATATATATATATATATAATAGGTTATCCCATTCAATTTTTAAAGTTCGATCTAATTCTAAGAATTCTCTTCTTCAAATTCTTTCTTCTATTTTTATTTTTTCCCTCATTCCTCTACTTAAAGCTCTTAATTTTGATTTTGAGTGTTTGATGAATTACTTATTAGATGATGCATATTTTGTTATACTTTTAATTGACTTTTGTTTATTCCTCTACTTAGAGCTCTTAATTTTGATTTTTGAGTGTTTGATGAATTACTTATTAGATGATGCATATTTTGTTATATTTTTAATTGACTTTTGCTTAATGCTAATTTCAGGAAGAATAACATTAATGAGTTACTTCAAACAAGAGCATGACATTGGTAAGTTGTTGTTTTTTTTTAAATTTTGGTAAGTTGTTATACATACTTACTTTGATTATTCTTTGTTGAAAGAATATGCAAATGATTGATCCTTTTCTCTTTTCAAAGAAGAGAAGGACTAAGGCTTCTAGGATTAAGAAGAAATACTCTGATCGTATTCCGGTGAGAAATAATTTTGGTGAGTCTTTTGCCTATTTGAAGAAACAGTGTCTTTTGATTTATTTATGATTTTTTTTTCCGTTTTTGTCATGAGATAAGATAAACGATGAAAAAGATTAAATATGAATAACAACAACAACAATAATAATAATAAATGTGATAATTATATTAAAAAAAATAATAATGGTAAAAAATATTAATATATCCGTCAAATAAATATAAGAAATATCTTATAATATTATCCAATAAAAAAAATCAGAATGTATAATTTTGGTTTAATTATATATAACTTTTCATATTAGATGTGATAATTATATTTAAAATATGCTAAATTATCATGTCTTATGCAATAAAAAATATTTTGATTTATCTTTAAATCTACTCATAATACCATCAAACAAAAAAATATAAAAAAGCTTAATTTTCATATCACTCTAATAATTAATCATAATATCATGATAAAAAGTGTTAATTCATCGATCAACTAAATAAGGAATACATTAATTTAATACTCATTTATACATAGACAAATATAATATTAAATATATAAGAAAAAGAGCCAACATTAACTATATTCATAATAAAGTGCAATGTGTTAACCAAAATAGTCAAAAATAACAATTTCAATATCATCTTCATGGACTATGAAATAGTCCATATTCCAATTTATCCTTAAATTTTCTCATAATACCATTAAACAAAAGAGATCAAAATATTTAATTCTGATTTGTTCTTAATTATCCTAATAAAGTTGATAATCATATAAAAATATTAATTTATCTATTAAATAAATAAGGAATATCTAATTCTGATTTACTTTTGATTCATCATAATAAAGTTAATAATCATGTAAAAAAAAGTTAATTTATCTGTTGAATAAATAAGGAAAATCTCAGATAAAAAATGTTATTTTCTATTTATATAAGGAAGTGCAAAATTTTTCAACAAGCTCATTTTTTATTGTTGTTTAATAATATTCTTTACTTTAAAATATTTAAATATTAATAATTAGTGCATTGCACAGGATAAAAACAAAAAAAGTTTAATTTTGATTTCACTCTAATTAATAAAACATGCTAATTATCGATCAACTAAATAAGGAATACATTAATTTAATATTGCTCTATACATAAATAAATATAATATTAAAAAACGAACTGTCATTATCTTCCAATGAAATAAGGGATATTATGATTTATCATTAATTATTCTCATAATACCATCAAACAAAAAAATCAAAATAATAATAATTTTTTATTTATCATAATAAAGTATATTGAATAATCCTTTCTTTATAATTATTTTTGTTACTGTTTAATAATAATCTTTACTTTATAATCAAAATAATAATAATATTTAATATAAAAAATTTAATATCAAAAACCCGTGCATTGCACGAAACCCGTGCATTGCACGGGGTAAGAGCTAGTTTGATATATTTTTGTTTCTCTTATAACAAAATACACATCTTATCATGGAAGGAGTAGAACTTTATAATTTTATCCTCGTTTAATATTGAACTATTTCACAATGGGTAATATTGAAACTAACAAACTTTTAATTTAATCATACTATTTAGTCACTCTTGATTTACTCAATAAGTTATTTATTAATTGATGACCAATGAAGTAGAAAAAAATTAAGGCATCAAAATTTTCTACAATATGATTTATTATAAGGACTAGAGTGAGTATCAAGTAAGCTTTAGTCTCCTATTCCTATTCATTATTATAAGTCATTTTCAACTAAATTACAGGAATCAATAAATTTAGCCAAGGTTAATTAACTTTTTTGATTTCTTAAAAAATATTATAATATTACAATTTTAGCCTTGTTTAATACTCCCTCCGTCTCTAAATATAATACTCCTTTGAAAGATTTCACGTCCATTAAGAAAATAGAATAATTTAATTAATTGTATTGGAAATGTAAATTTTTTATATGTATTTTCAAAATTATCCCTAATAATATTATTGATAATCTAAAAAGTGGTAAATAAATAGGAGTGTTTGCGAAAAAAATTAATAATCATTGAAAATTGGTAAAATGGACAAAATAAAAGTGTCAAAATGATCTTGGGAGGGAGTATTGTTGTACTTCGTGATTTATAGTCTTGAAATCAACAAACTTTTAATTTGATCGTACTTTAATTTTTAGAAACTATTGATTCATCTAACTGGTTTATCTTTAATGAATGGCAAAAAAATTTAATTAAAACATATAATAATGATAAATAAAACATTTATTAATTGGTTTTTTTTATACAGTAGACAATTTGTTTTCTTATTTTTATTGAGTTTTCAAAAGTTTAATAAAGAGACAGGTGGAGCATAGTATTATGAAACGGATCGGAGGGAGTAGAGAGTGTATGAATCAGTGTAGAAGGCTTGCTTAAATGAAGTGTGAGGACTGAGGAGGCATTATATACTAGTAGGGTCTTGCTAACTTAGTCTTGCTAATTTAGGGCATTGGTTAAGTTTCTTATACTTAGAAAAACAATCATCAATGTATATTATTCTGTATCTCAAGAATATAAAAAAAATACATTTTTTAATGGTTATTTACTACATTTAGCTTCTTAACAAGTGCACAAAAGGCACTTGTTAGCATTTGCCATACTAATACACTATATTGTTGAGAGTTGGGTACGGTGTAAATACTGAGTAGTACTCCTTTCGGTTCTATATATAGGGCATACTTAACCATATTCCTCGAACCAAGGAAAGTGATTAATTTTATGAATTTTATGAAAATATATTGTAACATTATAATTTTACCTCATCCACTTTACTTTGAAAGTTCACATTTATTAATGAATAACAAAAAAATATAGTTAATCAAAACATTTAATAAAGGCAAAAAAAAAGACAAGAGTGAGTACTAAAGTCTACAAGAGATAAGGAGAGGATGAGAATGGGCATGCAGCAGCTAGAAGTACGCGTTTCAAAATAATGGGATTGGCATCTGCCATCAACCATGCTCTCTGTCCCTCACGCAATTACTCCCCGTTCCAATTTAATTATCACTTTAGCAATTTCATATATATTAAGAAAGTCATTTAATATTTCAATTTTCAAGAGAATTATTAAATAACTTTCCTATAATACCCTCAAAGTACATTAATTATCACTCATTTCACATATTTCAACACATTAAATGCAAGGTTAAAGGTGAAAAAATCAATTAATACATTCTCGAATTCCTAAAGCGACAAATAATTTAAAACAAGTTAAAAATGTTAAAATGACAGATAATATGAAACGGAGGGAGTACTATACTATTAGCAGTCTTCTTTAATTTAATTTGTTGATGCAGAATAGCCCAGGCAAGGCATGCAGGCCAGGCAGTGTAGTAATGGAAGCAAGCAAGTAGAACTACCTTGTTCTTGTTGTACGTGCCACTTTGACAAAATTTGACTACAGTGTTCACTCTTAACTACTTCTCCTATACTCGTGGCACCAAGAAAATGCAATTGGAACCTGTTCCTGCCACGAAATTCCTTTAAAAAAAAATAAAATTAAACTTACATTTAAAAAAATACTCTACCATCATAAAAAGTTAGAATTTCTGAAAATTTAATAAAAATAAGGGAAAATTCGTCAAATCAACTAATTATCAAAACAAGTATTTAATATATGTTTTTTTAATTTATCAATCATACAATATTTTCCCTCCATCTCTCTCTATATAGGACCCATTTGAGAGATTTCACGTCTATTAAGAAAATGAAATAATTTAATTAATTGTATTGGAAATATGAACTTTTGATATATATTTTTAAAATTACCCCTATTAATATTATTGAGAATCTAAAAAGTGTAAAATAAATATGACTGTTTGTGGAAGAAAATAATTAATGCTCATTGAAAATTGGTAAAGAGTTTTATAAATAGGGACAAAATAAAAATGTCAAAAGAGTCTTATATTTAGAGACGAAGGGAGTACAATGCAATTTCAATTTTTTTTATTCACTATTTTAACTTTAATTTGGCACAAATTTTCTTATGTTTTTTACTAACTTTATTGGAAGGAGAGAGTAAAGGTTCTTGCTAACTAAGGTTACTTTAATTGGAAAAACAATCATAAATTAACATTCATTCTTTTTTCGAGGATCTCAAAAAATGCATTTTTCAATACTTTTTTCTCTCCTTTTAACTGCTTATCAAGTACCCCAAAGATACTTGTTAGCATTTTCCAAAATTAAATACTCTATCGTTTAGTTCCTTAACTACAAGGCAAGAGCATGATAGAATATGATCATTATATTTTTTATTATGTCCACTATTAGGTGCAAACCAAATTAACGATAACATTAATGAAGTGATGATGTAGTGATGATGATGAACATTAGTGATGTTAATGTGTGAGAGTATAAAGAAAAATTGCACTATCTTATCTGCTCATTTTTAATCTAACTCCTAGCATAGAATAGAAATTACACTAGGCAAACAAGATATTATAGGCCACATGATAACATTATCCTATCTTGCTAGCTCATCAAACTCTTAGGATAATACTCCATCCGTTTCATATGTAGTGTTGTTTTAGCATTTATACTATGTTTCATAGGTCTTGTTGTTTTTATAAACTCAATACATAATTGATGTTATTTTTCCAATTACACATCCCTATTTATTACACTCTCTTTTTCACTTCCAAAATCTTTCTCTCTCTTCAATAATGATTATATAGGGACATTATAGTAAAAATACAACAAATTCTTACATCATTTAATCATTTCTTAAAACTCGTGCATAACCTTAAAACACACTACATATGAAACGGATGGAGTAACATAATAGGACAACTATCCTATCACTTCTTTCTTATCATGTCCACCGAACAAACCCTTAATAATATATGTATCTATTACTTCATCATTCTCACAAGGATATAGTAAAAATTTGCAACATTAAAAAAATTAGGGATATTTGGATTTAATGTTTTATTTAACACATTAACCAATTTTGAAACAATTAATTTAATCCATTTTGCGTTAATCAACCGATTACAATTCAAAATTTATAAATTCTAAGTTTAATTATTTTAATTTTAGTTAGGAAAAAAATGACATTTTTTACTATCTTTATAAGACGAAAAGAGTATAAACTTTTTTTTTATAATTTATAAGTTATTATTTCAATTTTTATTTTCATTAGTTATTAATTTTTTCATAAATATTTTTATTTAGTTAATATTTTGTAAAATTACAATCATAATTATCATATAAAGCTCATTTTAAAAGATATACCAAATATTATCAATTTTAATATTACTAAAAGCATTAACCAATTTTATTCGAAAATATACTACAACGACTTATATTTATATTTATGAAGGAAAGTAATGGAATAGTAAGTTATTTACCTTCAAATATGATTTTAACTTTTCTGCGAGAGGTTTTGCTAGTTGGGTATCCTTAATAAGTGGGGTTTTTCTTTTTGGACTCCACTATTTACTCACCGGCCCCATTTTCTTTCGCCTTATACAAGGCGATAGTGTAAAATTATCATATTTTTCCGCCTTATACAAGGTGGAAGTGAAAAATTATCATTTTTCCGCCTAAAAAGAGGTGGAAAAAGCAGATAATTTACACTATGGCCTTATATAAAGCGGAAAAATGCTCTACCACCTTGTGTAAGACGGAAAAAATAGGGGCCGGTGAGTAATCAATGGGGTTCAAAAAGAAAAACTCTAATAAGTGCTCTATAACACACCTTATATTTTGGGCGTTGACTCATGGTTGCACACGTATAACACTGCTAGTATTGTTGTTAGATTCTATGGGCTTACCCAAGTGAGCTGTGCACATGCTGACATGGGCCCAATTGATAATTATCCCCAGCCTCAAAAGAAAACCCAAATCCTAATTATCCTTCTCACAAACCTGAAATAATCCTACTTAATAGTATTAAAAAGTGTCTTAAAAGTCAAATGTTCACAAAAGATAAAAGAGAAATTTTGGTTTTTATCCTATGTGACTAATCATAATCATTTTATCAACACAAGCATGTATATGCCTTAGGATTTGGCTTATGTGTACAGCGGTATAACATGAATATCAACTTGACAATTTGGTCGTGTGTGCTCCACTGCTCCTCTTGCATTTCATGGCTCATGGTTTATATTATAGAGTTCACGTGACATTTGTGATTTTGTCACACGTCCAGCAAAAAAATGTTCCACGACCTTATAATTATCCTAGTTCCTAGACAAAAGTCAGTATACAATATGCATTACATGACTACAGTTATGGCGGCCATTTTCAACTACTCCACTATTTTATTTGATTACTGCATCACTATTGATTAGTGAGTGTTTCATTGTTTCTTTGGTGTTTTCCCCTTTCCTTCATTGGTGGGTTTCATGATGATGAGCTGTATAGAGTGAAAATAATATTTTACACTGATAATCCAATGTTAGCTAATACTCGTAGCTACATACATATGCAAACCTTTGTTAATGTTTTTATTATCTAAGAAACGGTCATATCATGTGACAATTATATTATTTTGTGTATGATTCCAACTTTCAATTCTTAAATGATAATACTATAAAATAGTGATAATGGACTTTTCACCCTCTCCATGTGTACTGTTTCTATATAATTAATTAATTATTGTTTAAAAATTTTAGAGTAATTAAAAAAAATATATTTAATGCGTTATTTTTTAAATCAATCCTGTATTTGTTTTAACTATTTTATTCTTTATTTTTTTTATAATAATTAATTATTTTCTCTTCACTTATTATCACTCCTATTAATTAGATGGGGTAAAGTTATAAAAAAATAGTAATTAATATTGTATCGAGTTTTAAAGTGATAGTTAAATATGATCAAATTTTTTTTAAATGACAATTATTCAGAAATGAGATAATATAATAATCCCTCGATCTCTAGATATAAAATCATTTCGAAGCTTTTGTTTTTGTCCTATTTATAATATTTTTTTTATCAATTTTCAATAACAATTACTCTCTTCGGTCTCATTTATAAGAAAAAAAATCTTATTAATTGTCTTAAATATAAGCAAAAATTAACCAACTTTAATTTATATTCCCAATACAACCATTCTTAAAATATATTCCTACAAAGTGATTGTAAGTTGTAACATTTAATTTTTCTTTCATTCCAAATGCAAGTTTCCTAAGTAGTCAATTTTTCTATGAATTTGAAAAAATTAAATGCACTCAACTAATTTTCTTAATACCTGTGCCGGTAGTTATTTTTGCTAATAAACAAGACCGGAGGAAATACTAACCATTTCTTTTCACAAATACCCTTATTTATTCAACATTTCCTTTTATATTTAAGATAAGAAAAAAAGAACATACACGTATCTTGATCTCAATTATAAGAAAAAATTAATTAACTTTTTAATTCCAATATAATTATTCATAAAATATGCATAGGAATTGGTTGTCTCATTTAATTTTGTTTCATTTCTAATGCAACTTTCCAAACAATTTGAAAAAATAAAATGCACTTAACTAACTATGAAACTTTAAAAAATTTAATCATTACTCAGATTTCCAATACATTAATTATGTTTTTTTCCCACTATACCTTTTCTCTCTCTATAATCATTAATTTTTCTCCACTACTTACATAAACCAAAACATATTAAATAGAGGCAAACATGAAAAATAACATTTATTACACTCTTGAAATCTTCGATACAACAGATAAAAAGAAACAAGAAAATCTATCCAAAAAAGACAAATAATAAGGAACGGTTGGAGTATGAAATTAGTCTTTTTTTCTTATAATAAAAATTGAAGGGTGTACTTTTTTTGGAGTTCCAATAAAATTCTTAAGAGTAGTTTAAAAAAAAATCAAACATTCTCTAATAAAATTAATCAACTTTTTTAATAAACTACTCCCTCCATTTTTATTTATCTGTCATATTTCAAATAATACACATCCTTTAAAAAATGCAATAATTACTTAGATTTCCAATATATTAATTATGTTTTTTTCCACTATATCCTTTCTCTTTCTATAATCAATTTTTCTTCACTACTTACATAAACCAAGACTTATTAAATGGTGACAAATATAGAAAATAACGTTTATTACACTCTTGAAATTCTCGATAGGACAGATAAAAAAAACAAAAAATCTCTTCAAAAATGAACAAATAATAAGAAACATAAGGAGTATAGATTTAATAAAAAAGCCTTATATTTAAGAATGGACGGATTATCTAAAAGTTGTAACCAAAGCATTGAGAATTGATAGATACAGAGTACTGAGTAATTAAGAATCCAGTCACAAATTATTAAGGGTCATCTATCAATGGCCAAACTACTTGATGAATGATGAATAACAATTTCACAAACAAGGGGACCACGACATGAGTTAGGGGACAAGTAGCCTACACTGTAGTAAGTTTGAAAAATAGAGGAGGTAAATAGACACAGAGAAAGCTTCTACCCTTGGGCCTCTATGTTTCAAAAACTTGTCAAAGGGAAAGGGCAAAGATCATTATCCTTCCATTAATGTTTTAAAAAATCGAATCAAAACTTTAATGTATAGGTCTTCAAGTGATAATATTAGTGATTCAGCATTTAAATTGATAAATTCACTGCATGATTAACTTATACTAAGTCCGTTTCACTTTAAGTGTCTTTTTAACATCAAAATTTTGTTTCAAAATAAGTGTCTTTCTACCAAATCTAGCCAACATTTAATACTGTTTTTCCTTATTTACCCTCACATTTAATGTTGTTTTAGTTTTGAAATTTGTAATACTAGTAATGATGCATTGACAAAATAAAAATATTAAATAAGGATATTTTTGATAAAATACACATAAAACATACAATAATCATCATAATCAACACTTTCTTAATCTATGTGCAAAAATCCAAAAAGACACTTAAAGTGAAACGGAGGGAGTACTCTACTAATTTAAGTTCAAAAAAATAAAAAAAATAAACCCTTATAATTTAACTAAAAGTGTCCAAAATGCTACTTTTTTTTTTGTTTTTATTATCTCTCTCTTTAAACATAAACTCATGAACGAATTAAACTAATTAACAACTAGTTTTGATGAATTATTTATTTATTTTTATATTTAATCTTATATTTTATCAACCATCATTAATATTAGAGTGAAGTATCATTTTGGTCCCTCATGTTTTTTAGATGAGACACTTTAGTCTCTCAAAATGTGAAAATTTACTTTAAGTCCCTCAAGATTCTTTTATGGGACACTTAAGTCCGCAGTTGAGACAGTGGGCAGAGTGAGTCTCACTCCGCCCACTGTCTCAACTGCGGACTTAAGTGTCCCATAAAAGAATCTTGAGGGACTTAAGTGTCTCATTAAAAAATCTTCAGGGACTAAAAGTAAATTTTCACATTTTGATGAACTAAAATGTCCCATAAAAAAAACGCGAGGGATCAAAGTGGTACTTCACTCTTAATATTAAGTCACTATTTTTTTTTTTCACTAGTTACATTACTCTACTAATAATTTTTTTGATTTTCCATGTAAGATTATAAATGAAAAAACAACTATTAATACATATTGATTTTCTAAAAGGATAACTAAATATTTTTTTTATCAGAAAGACAAATAAATAAAAATGAAGATAGTAATCAATATGTTATAAATTGTTTACCAACGAAATTCAACACAATTAACAAATGCGATTTTATGATATTAGTAGTTTTATCCCTATTGTATTGTATGTATAAAAAAACTTTATTTATATAGATAACACAAGCGTTAATGATTTTTATGCTTAAAAAAATTAGTCTTTTGTCGCCAATTGAAACCCTTAATATATGTCAAATATCATAAATATAAACATATTAATTATGAAACAAAATAAAAAAAAAATTCCATCTAAAAATAAAAAAACACCACTTCAAATATATATATATATATATATATATATATATATGTATATATATATAATGCATTTTTAAAGTGCACTGAAACATAAACCTTTCATTACTCAAGGTAAATCAAAAGTTCAACTCACTAAAAAATTTAAACATGACTTGGCCAGTACTTATTATTTTTCCATTATCCACGTAATTAAGCTCACTTTAGAGGATGTAATCAACATCGGTTTCTCATTTTTTGAGTTAGCTTTTGAGATAAGTTAAGTTCATATACAATTAACAAGAGATGTATGTTCCATAATAAGCAACCGTGTTCGATTTGAGAATATCCGCAACATAACAAGTTAGCCTTCAACGATGTTTTCTACCCAAATCAAACCATAATGACATAATTCTTTCATTTATCTCATATATTGTGTATCGAATTCATCGTATCACATATTGTATGACATGTTCATCTTAAATAATATCTTGTAAAAAATATTTAAAAAATAATGAATGTGAACAAATCTGTGTGTTCTACCACACATTTACCACGTATTATGTGACTACGAATCAAAATGATCCTTCATGAATTATTTCTTAACTAAATTTAGGTGATTTATTTGGGCTGGTTTTGATTCAATTTCAAAGACATTTTGTTGTTGTTGTTGATATTGTTGTTATAGCATGAATGATGATGTCCCACATGAAAATGTAAGGAGGTCCCCCTAGTATCTGTCTCCACTATCCACATCTCTCTCTCTCTCTCTCTCTAACGGAACAGAACAGAACAGAACACAACACAAACCTTGTGAGTCTCCCAATTATACTTTACTTTTGAACCAACTCAACTCTCTCACCTTTCTATAACTGCCACATGATTCCACACTACCCCTTCTCTCTCTCTCTCTCTCTCTCTCTTGATCATGCTTCTTCACCTGACTACTAAGTAGTAATATACAAGTATTATACTACTAAAGTATTTGGCATTCAAAAGTGCTTTATCGGTTTCCCTGAAAGAAGGCCCCTTCCTGCTTTGTCCGTTTCTGCTTAATCATCATCCATCAATCTATCTCTCATTACATATTTATTTACTTCCAAAACTATTGAATTAGGAAACATAAAGAAAGAAGCTTCTCTTCACAAGTTATTCCTCTCACTATCTCATTCTTCTTCTTCTTCTTCTTCTTCTTCTTCAATAAGGACACAGCATAAACATAGGAAAATGAATCTCCTTCTTCTCTTCTTCTTTACCATTTTGATGCTAACCATTTCTCTTTCCTCACCAATTGCTTCTAATGCAAATGCTCAACCTGATTCTCCAGGTATTATTATTGTTCTACTATGTTTCTACCTGCATTATGTGATCAAGTTCTTAACTTTAACCTTATTTGACTTTCTAGTTGGTTCTTCTATGCTTTGTGGCATGTTCGTGATGAGTTTTGCACTGGTTCGGGGTTTTGGAAACAGTAAAAAGTTGTGAAATTGAAACCCCAAACACCAAAAATACTACCTTTTTTTTTTTTGCTTTTTGCTTTCTCTGTTATCATGAATTTTCCTTGAATTTTGGTGGGCATAACTACTATTTTCGTGATTTGGTTTCTGAAAATTGCAGTCTTGCAGTTAAAGGAACAAAAGAAAGTCTTAAAGTTTGCATTTTTTTGGTGCTGAGTTTCTGGAAATTCATACTCCTCAATCCTCATTGCATGTTTTGCTTACTTGATTGACAGAAATATATGTTACTTATGACATTGGAGATCTCCCTACCTTGTTCCTATTAGACTTAAGGAGTGTTTGGAAGGGTTTATGTAAACAACAACTTGTTTCACTAAGATCATCAAATAGGCTTATGAAAATAGCTTATGACCTTCCTTATAAGCTCTTTTTAGCTTATTTCACAAAAGATAATTGAAAAAGCGCTTAATTAAGCTATGTGCCTTAATTTCATTTCATCAGTTGTAGTAATGTCATAACCCCTCTCATTCCTTGGCCATTATTAGCATTTTACTTGTATGAACTCCTTTGTAGCTTACTTGTATGATGGTTACTTAGTTTGATATATTTTTCCCCTTCAGTTGAAGCAGGAAATCAGGATGTCAGAATAGTGCACCACCAGAATTTGAACAAGAGAATTCTAGTAGCACTGATTGTTTGTTGCGTGCTTCTTGGTTTAATCTTCCTATTCTTATCGTATATCTGGTTCTGTCGACATAAAATCTTAAGAAGCTCTAGCGCAAATAGCGAAGGAACCATGGGTATTCCTTTTCTCTTAACAAATTTTCATTTGGTCTATTTTTTTTTTTATTTTTTTTTTTGTTTCTGCATAGAAAGATCCTTATCAATATCTATTCATTATTTATTTTATTGAACTTGTAGAGGCTGCAAAAGGGGAAATCTTGAGTCCTGGTAATGCTAAACTTAACTACTCAAGGGTGGCAGACAAGAAGAGTTCTGTTGCTATTTTCGAATTTCGGTTGTTAGAGGCTGCAACAAGCAGCTTTTGCAAAAGTAATATAATAAGTGAGAGTGGTTCTAGAATTGTTTATAGAGCTAATTTTGATGAACATTTGAAGGCAGCTGTGAAGAAAGCAGACAGTGATGCTGATAGAGAATTTGAGGTAATGGTGCTATATATTGAATTAGGTTTGATGTGAATATGTATTTCCTGAGATATTTAATTTTCTGTTACTGAATTTGCTCTAATTATTTGCAGAATGAAGTGAGTTGGTTGAGCAAGATACGACATCAGAATATCATAAAACTTCTTGGTTATTGCATTCATGGTGAATCGAGGTTTCTTGTTTATGAATTGATGGAGAATGGATCTTTGGAAACTCAATTGCATGGTAAAAATTTTCATTGATGTTGGTTAGGAAGGATTAAAAAATTTCACTCATTCATCATATGCTGTTCATTTGTATTAACAATTGCAGGGCCTAATCGTGGATCCTCTTTAACTTGGTTTATCCGGTTAAGAATTGCAGTTGATGTTGCTAGGTGAGTCTTCCACACTTATTAATCTTAAAACTAATTTAATAATCTTTTGTGTATGTAGGCAAAAAAATAGGTTTATTTGTCCTCTATCTTATTTGTTTTTTGAACTTGGTCCTGTAACTTTGTTTTTGCTTAGCATTAGCTTAAACCCATTTTTTAATGATACAAATTCTGAAAAACAACAGAGGATTTTTAATAGATTTTTTCATTCTAAACTCAATGGCATCAAAATTTTTTGGTTGAGAATTGACAGTTGTGAGCAAAAACCGTCGGTTAGGACTAAAATGAAACAATTTTTTTTTTTACAAGTCCGAGTTGAAAAAGCAAATTAAAATAGAGGAAGAATCACCCTATTTTGCCTCTTCTTATGTATAGTGACTTAACACTTATTTGGTTCTGATAGAGCATTGGAATATCTCCATGAGCACTCCAATCCTCCTGTGGTTCATAGAGACCTAAAATCTTCTAATCTTCTTCTGGATTCTAACTTCAATGCCAAGGTAAGATTGTGCATGACCCATTAATCTCACTTGTGGTGCATTAGTTACTTAATAGTATCCTCTTATGCTTCACTTTACTGAGTTTTTCAATTCAGCTATCAGATTTTGGACTTGCTGTAGCCTCTGGAATGCAACACAAGAACATGAAGATGTCCGGAACTTTAGGATATGTGGCACCTGAGTACATATCACATGGTATGCAATAATATTTATTATCATTAAAAGACAAAATCTTAGTTCTTATAATCATTGCTTCTGTGTAACCTTCAACCTTCTATTGTGGTGGTTCACTGCTCCTCTTGCTTGATTTCTTCACTTTTCTCTTGCCAAGCGGTATAAGGCTTGGTTGTTGTTATTGGGTATTTTACAAGTATTACTACTTTATATTAGTGAATTCTTTTGTATTTTTTTTTGTTTCAAGCTTTAACTAGAACTTAAGGAACTTGATCTTTCGTCAAAACAAAACATAACCATGGTAAGTTTTTCAGGTAAACTAACTGATAAGAGCGATGTCTACGCTTTTGGAGTTGTCCTTCTAGAACTTCTAACTGGAAGAAAACCCATGGAGAACATGTCCTCACAAGAATACCAATCACTTGTATCATGGGTATGTTTTCTCTCATGCCTACAAAGCTAGTTAATGAAGAAATTTGTGTTTAAACTCAAGAGTTCAGTGCTTGGTGTTGGTGGTTAAACTTAAAACTTTTTGACTTGCAGGCTATGCCTCAGTTAACTGACAGATCAAAACTTCCAAGTATTCTGGATCCTGTTATCAGAGACACGATGGATTTGAAGCATTTATATCAGGTTCATTGAATACAAGCACTGTGGTCACAGGTTTTCGTTTAAACTGTACTTTTGATCCCTATATAAGACGCTGCTTTGAATTTGGACCCTATATGTAAAATACTTTTAGTTCAAACCCTCTATGTGCAATTATTTTCAATTCGGTTCTCTCCGTTTATTATTGTTATAATGCTAATGGAAATAATCGTACATATAAGGACAGAATTGAAATATTTTTACATACATGGACCAAGTTGAAAAAAAGCGTCACGCATACGGATCAAATGATACTTCAATCCAAGTTTTCCTGCATAGAGATGAATGATATGTCTTAATTCATGTTAACATTCTACAGGTTGCTGCTGTGGCTGTACTATGTGTGCAACCAGAACCAAGTTATAGGCCACTTATAACAGATGTCCTACACTCCCTCATTCCTTTGGTACCTGTTGAGCTTGGGGGGTCACTCAGACTTACAGAACCAGTTCACTCAGAGGACTAGCACTGATTTTAGATAGTTTAGTTAACTACTCTTGTATTTACTTGTGCACTTTTTCGACATTTTATTATTGCAAATAGGAAGGAATGTCAACTTGTTCATCCTTTACCACAAAATTCTCTTGTACCTCATATATATATATTTTTTTGTTTTTTTTTCCTTTTTTTAAGCTTAAAATCTTCGTTAAATTATTTGTTATAATACACAATTTTCACATTTTTTTTTTATTTTGTGTCAAAAACTATCTCTTCGTACCCTCTGGTATACCATCATCCCTATTTTGCATTTTGTGTCAAGGAATGTTGTTATAATAACACAAAAGGCACAAGAGTACAATATACCAAATTTTTTATGTTTGTTGAAAAATACTTGTCATCCACGCCTTAAGTACAAGATAAAATACAAGATGCTTTGATGAGATGAATGTTTTACACAAAATGAAAAAATCATGAAAATTGTTTATTATAGGCTTGGATGTCACGAGTTTTTGACCCAAAATATAAAAATAAGGGAAAATAGGAAATAAAGTGTATAAGAGGCTTTGATAATATAACTTTAATACAAAAATGGAAAAAAGTAAAAATTGTGTATTAAAGGCGTGGATGCCATGAACTTTCAACCAAAAATAAAAAAATAGGAGGACAAAAGACATATGCTTGATGAGATACGTTTTTTTCCAAAATGAAAAATTCATGAAAATTGTGTATTATAGGCTTGGATGCCAAAAGTTTTTTGTTGGGATTCTGGCAAGTATACCAGATCGTACAAGTAATAAAATGAAAGTAGAGTATCGTTCCCAACGAGGATTGCAAATTGTTTCTAATAATTCTTAGGCAAATAGTAATCACTACGTGAAACTTGAGTTTGGAGTTTTAACATATTGGCTAATTGGTAAATCCTCTCCAAATCATGCAACTTGAATTTATCCTATAAAATAAGCATTTTTAGATTAATATATTCTAATTTTGCCTTATCAACATATTATAAAATAGGAGAAGTTGAGGGCATTTTTGTCATTTTTCCTCCTTCATCCTTGCTTTTCCCTCCAAATCTGTTTGTCCGTGCCTCGCACGGGAATAAATATTTATCTTAAGTTATTTTTAGTAAATTTTTATTAGTACAATTTGGATTACACATAAATATAAAAATTGTCCGCAGACATACAATTTGCATTTCGATATTATTACAATTTGTACGGGTTATTAATGATCTTTTCAAAAGGAAATAATTTGAACCAAATATTGACATAAGAAATATATAATGCCTAAACGGCCCGTCATATGAAAATTAATCAGAAAAAAAAACGAATATAATATTGTAATTTCAGAAATTCTAATACAAACAAGTCATAATATAGACAAATTGGTATTAAACATTTAAACTGAGCATCATTATTATGAATAATAAATTTTGGGTACAACGGAAAAAACGGATATATAAGTATTAAAGATGAGCTATAATTTGGTATAATGATTTAGCTTAATACAATCAAATATTTACTCAGTCATGAATTCAAATTTAAAAAAATCCAAAAATTTATACAATATGTTGCAATTTAAATTGTGAAAAATAATGATGCGTTATTTTATGCTTTAGACAATATACTTATTTACTACAATTATGAAGTTCTAATACAAGCAAGTAATTTGAAAGTTCGAATCTTATAAACACGAATTAATTAAAAGTGTGAAAACATATCTTATATTTTGGGACAGATGTAATAATAATAATAATAATAATGATGATGATGATATATATGGTAAAAAAAATAGCTGCATTTGGAATGATGGATTAAATAAAACAAAAATCAAAATGAGTTAGATTTTTTTTAATATAAGAAATTATGTTGTTAATTAAAATTAGAAATCGCATAGTTGATACATTATTAGTTAATTTTTATTAATGAAAAAGTTGGTAGCTGAAACTAGATTCAAAGATTAATGTTTATGACTATTCGTTTCTAAATACATGTAAATCATTTTTATAAAAAGTTCATATTAACTTATTATTTAAAAAGACATATTTCCAAAATCTATAATCAAATTTGTTTTTTTAAAATTAAACCCGTGCGATGCACGGGTAAAATTGCTAGTTTTTCACAATTGGACATGTGATTACAAATAGTGTAATTTAAGGGGATTTTACATAGAATTTCGTAAAATTAGTTGTAATAAGTGTCCAAAATTATAATAAATTCTTAAGTAAAATTGACATTTATAAAACTCACCCCGACTTAGAATTTTGCTTGTCCTCAAGCAAAAGGTAATAAAAACTATAACACTAAAAACAAAAATGCCCATAAGAAAAAAATTTAGATTTATCAAAGTAAATCCATAATTAAGGTAATATTCTAACAATGCAAACTGTAACATGTGAAGATTCCTATGTTTAGAAACATCTCAAGTAGCAGCTCAATTCAAAATTTGTTAAAAACAAGAAAAGATAACAACAATACATAATTCTCACAACATGAAAATTAATAATCATGACAATTTCATTGTAGGAATGAACAAGATGAAATCCTAACTCCCTCTCAAGGATATCACACATTCTCATTTTGAGTGTTTTTCTTTTTTGATATTTTTCTCAACATTTTACAATCTCACTAAAGTGTATAAAGTAATGTGTATCTCTCAATTTCACACAATTGAATTATGTTATTACAAATTTGATTTTCATCTAAATTCCAAAAATCAAAATATACCGATATGCATAAATCAAAGGGGCTTTGTGAAAGGTTGTAATGTGTTCAAGGTAAAAAGGTGAGTTAACTTGGGTAATGAAGGCTAAAAACTAAAGAAAATAGAGGAGTATAATAACCTTTGATATTCCAACTTTTCACTTTTGAAAGTTTTGCCTCATTTTCATTTTTAGAAATACTCCCTCCATTTCACAATGTTTGGCCTTTTAGCCTTTTTTTTCTTGTTTCACAATGTTTGGCCTTTTACATTTTCAATACACAAACATATTTTTTTTCCAATATTAACCTTTCATTCAATCATTTCTCTTACTCCTCATTAATTATACTTTTATCATCTCTCTCATCTCTAAACCACTGTACATTAATTAATGGACACACTTACTAATAAAAATTAAATACTATTACAATTTTCAATAAAGATTAAATAGGGGCATTTTAGATAAACTATACTCCCTCCGGTCCTATATATAATACTTACAATAATTAATACTTTCTTAATCTGTGTGCCCAGACCTAAAAGGCCAAATTCCTGAAAGGCCAAACATTGTGAAACGGAGGGAGTATCCCTTTTCATTGGTACAAGATATTAGAAATAAATGAAATTTGTCGCCAGCTAATGAAATTATCCTGACCTGCTCAATGTAAGGAAGTTAGAGGAATTTGATCCTCTAGTGAAACGATTTGATGAATCATTTATCAACGAGAATGCCATCAATGCCATTAAATCACTTTTGGCTTTGGTAAGAAATAACCAAGGATCTAGCCATACAAATTGAAGGACTCAGTCCCGGTGCGTGGACACAAGCATACAGTAGTGGAGCTGACCAAGTAGTTGCTTGCTTGAGCGTCATGATACTGTGGCATTTTGTATAAATTTATAGTTAACACAGGCCTCTCATTATTTTAAAGATTTTGATCGGACAAGATTAGACTTGGAAGAAGGTGGAGGTTCCGAACAGCAAACCCTCCTAAAAGAGCATGCCTCTATCAGCCGAAGTACAGGACAGGTTAGTGACATGATGAAACAATTACTTCGGCATTATTATTATTATATATGATTCATTACCTACATAATCTATTTGTAATAGCTTGAAGTTTGATACAAATACCTGATTATTAGGTTCGCTTGAAATGTTAATATAACATTTTTTTCTATCCATGATGTTTCTAATATGCACTCTGTCGTGGGGTTTTTAAACTCTTCATTATCTGATACGTCATTCCACTCCCAGGCACATGTCAAGCATAAAAAATTGCTTTTAACCTAGTGAGATTATTCTTGTGCTGCAGATGGACACTGTTATTTCACAAGCACATGCAACACTCGGTGCACTAGTCCTCCAGCGTTCAACTTTTAGCGGGATCAATTCAAAGCTCAGCAACGTGGGCAGTCGCCTTCCAACAGTATGATTGTTATTGGCATAATTTTTTTCATTTTGGTGTTCTAATCATTTTTATTTTGGCTGTTTAATTCTGCTTAGTCATGTGATATTTAAACATGTACACCCACAAAGAGAAAGAAAGAAAGGTATTCAATAAGGATGCCAATTCATACTTATGAAATATTATGGTTAACTCCATGTTTCCCGAGAATGATTAAGACACATTTAGAAGAACTAAGTACTTGTAGAGTACTTATTTTTGGGTTTGTCTTATCATATTAATTAGAATTAGGCGAGCTTATGAAAATAACTAATGAGGTTACCTTCCTATAAGCTTTTTTAATCTTATACACATAAGCTTATAAGAGAAGCTTATGAAAATAGCTTATGAGCTACCTTCCTATAAGCTTTATTTGGCTTATTAATATAAGCTTATAAGAGAAGCTTATGAAATAAGCTTCAAAGAGCTTAGGAGGTTATAAGCTCCCATGTGATAAGCGTGTAATCAAACCATTTACATCAACACATCCCAAGTACTGAAATATGTTGTCGCCCTATCAATTCTAAAGCATTTAGTCTAGGCTTAGAGAGAAATTAGTTTCATTTCTATCTTGTAAGTAATTATGTTTTGGAATTCTGGTGCTTAATGTAACCACCTTTTAATAACGTTGTTGCAGGTAAATAACATTCTGTCAGCAATAAAGCGAAAAAAGTCGATGGATACCATTATACTTTCTCTTGTAGGGTCCGTGTGCATATTTCTTATTTTCATATACTGGCTAACCAAGTGAGAGAGGAAATGTTGCTTATTGCCTTGGGTGGCTAGACTCTTGTTTCAGGTCCTTTTGTGTATTCTTTTCTTTGGGGGAAAATGTATCATTGTTCATTTGATGGTGATCCATCAATAGAAGCCATGGCTAGTAATAAAAGATCAAGTTACACAATTATTTTTTGACAGATATATAAATTTGTATGGAACTATATAGCACAGAAAGGGGATACAAGTTTCTGCTGATGCAGGTTGGCTAAACTTGCTTAAATGGACCGGCTGCTGATCGATGTTACGAGATTTTGATTGGTGATCAACCCGATCAGGGTACCAAGTCATTGGTTGAACAGCATAATCAGTTAATATATACAGAGTAAAATATAATACAATGATTATGATTATATTATTTCTAACGCATGAGGATGAAAGATTAGAGACTAGAGAAACTATTTATTGGGAAACTATCACATGTACAATTGTTTTTGCATTCATAACTCATAAGCACAATTTCTATTGTTTTAAATGTGATATAGTAATGGCTAGAGACAGCCAGTGAAGAGCTACTAAAAACTAAGAAGCAAGATGTTAATTTTTATGTAAAGTATCCCTTTTTCAACAGTGGCTAACTACTCAGTGCATGTGGTATCCTGAATCTAAACAACTGCCTATTAGAAAGAACTATACCCTTCTCAATGGCAATAAAACACGGTCTTCTTCTTGGTGTAATATAGATTGCAGTTCAAAGTACACAATTAGGTACCATTATTGGACAACCAGCATGGTGTAGTAAAACACTAAAACGAGATAAATTTCGCAATTTAGACATGGAACAATGCCTGCCAGGTGGACATGCATGTCTGGAAACTTGTTATGATTGACCAAACTCACGTTTGTAAAGCAAAAGCAACTAGTAAATACTTTTATCTGAACATGAAAAAAGTCCTAACTTGCTTTTAGAACCTAGAACTCAACACTTATATGGACGATTAACCCAAAAAGTGACTAAATCAACAGTGAACAAAAGTATTACTAATTTTTTGTTGCTTATTATTCATCATAAGGAGAAGGCAATTGATATGCCAATTATCAAACTAACATTCACTACATGGAAAAAAGGGTTTTAAAATCGGGGTTTTAAAATCGGTCGTATGAAAGCCGATTTTAAAAAAACGCGGTGGCAATTTTGTAAATAAATTCTAACTTTTGAAATCGGTCGTTGGATGACCGATTTCAAAAATACTTTCTAAATCGGTCATTTCCTCAGCCGAGTTAGAAAGTCATTCTTATTTTTTAAAATTTTTTATTTTTACTACTTTCTAACTCGGTCATTATTGACCGATTTTTTTAAAATAAAAATAATGATTCTAACTCGGTCTTAATGACCGATTTTAAAAGTTAATGAAAATAATAATAATAATAATACATTCTAACTCGGTCGTAGTTCACCGATTTTAAATATTTGAAGACATAATTAAAAAAAACTTTCGAATTCGGTCCTTTTGACCGAGTTAAAATGTCCTGCCAAACTTAGGGTCAAGTAGCGAGGCAACAATCAGACATTAGTGCCAAAACCCAAAACAAAAGAGAAGAGAACTTTGCTAACACAACACAAAAGAGAAGAAAACTTTCGCTGCCACTGCTAAGCCTTCCCATCGCCGCTGCTCACCGCTGCTCACCGCTGCCATTGTTATCCATTGAATCCTTCCCTTCGCCGCTGCCATTGTTCTCCACTGACGACGACGGAAAGCTCCTCACCGCGTCTTGTTCTTCTTCTCCTTCGCTCCTCTCTTTCGCCGCCACAAAGCACTGCTCCACCAGGTTAGGGTTTTCCACTCGCTCCTCACCACTCGCTCTCTGCCTCTGTTCTCGCTCCACCACTCCACCAGCCCGCAACCCCCTCCACCATCATCCCCCACTGCACCCGCGACGACCACTGCGCGTCTCCCTAATCTCCAGTACATAGAACACCGTAGCAATCGCGCCATAGCTCCCTGAGTCCCTCCAAAGGCGCCGCTGCTAGTCACGGAGGAGTCCCTACAAGTCGAAACCCTCACCGCCTAACCTTGAACTCGCGACCTTCGTCCCTCATCCCTCCATCGTCCTCATCCTCAGCCCTCACGCTCGAGTTTGTTGTTCTGCCACCATAACTGTTCCAATTCGTCTCTCCTTCTGTTTCAGTCTGAGAAAGTTTTCAATCAATACCTTTATTTTAAATCATTGGATTGCACCCAAATTAGCTATCAATTCCAGCTATCTATGCAATTTTGCTCTTGCTTATTGGGTTAGAAGCAGTAAATTGCAATGTTTAGTGCCTTTTGATTGAATTCTAATTTTTTACTCACTTTCTGACATAATTAGTACAATTTCTATATTACAGATTCATTTTTTTTTAAATCAAACTTTTTGTTGGTTTGAATCTAACGTCTTTACGCGTATTCTCCTTGTTTACAGTCTGTGAAGAAGGGAGACACCATTTTTGTTGGTCAATACTTGTTTACAGGAAGTGAAACTACTTCTGTATGGCCAGAGGTAATATAAGTTGGGCCTGGAAGGAAAAATTTATTTCAGTAGGTCCCTTTTTGAATCTTATAATTGTGGTGTTCTTCAGCATTTCTTTCTTTTTTTTTAAAAATTTTAATATGCACCAACCATTGGTTTGGTATAGTTGGAATTAAAATTTTTGAAGTTGATATTCTGTTTCTTCAAAACCTCTGCTATGAATGGCCTAGGCTGGCATAAACAGGAATAGTTCCTGACCTTCATGGATGATAAATTCCATCTGAAACTGTGTAGGTAGATGAAGTCAATGGGCGGGATGTCATTTGTACTGTTAAGAATTCATCAACATTGGCTGGGTCATTGTTCACTTTGCATGCCTCTCAAGTTCATATTGATTTGCCAACTCTCTCCGAGAAAGACAAGGAGGTAATTTCTGCTTTTTACTTTTGTTCTCTAATGATTTACCTATCAACATGTAGAGTTTGTATGTGCCTAGAATATATGTTTCTGTAAATTTTGGTGGCATCATTTTCATTCATTTTTTCATGCAGGTTATAAGCACCTGGGGAGCCAAAAATAAAATTGATTTTCTGTCACTGTCATATACTAGGCATGCTGAAGATGTTCGCCAAGTAATTTCTGTTCCATGTCCTTTACTTTGGTTTAATCACCTGAAATATGTAATTGGTTGTTTAAATTTTATTTTTCTTGCTGTTTCAGGTTTTTAATTAACAGCCCTCTATTTGTTTGAAATGCAGGCCCGTGAATTCCTTTCAAAGCTAGGTGATCTCAACCAGACTCAAATTTTTGCAAAGATTGAAAATGTTGAGGTGAATTGCATTTCTTCATAAGTTCCTAGACAAACTAATTTTTCTGTGAATTAGATTCTTATTGGCTATGCTGATATGATTCCATATGTACGTACCCGTTTTATAGGGATTGACTCATTTTGATGATATTCTCAAAGAAGCGGACGGTATTATCCTTTCCCGTGGGAATTTGGGCATTGATCTTCCTCCCGAGAAGGTTAGATTCCTTGCAGGAATTACTCTCTACTTGTAGTTTGAAGTACTTCTACAGTTATACTTGTGTATGTGTTCCTGTGTGTTTGTGTGGCTATGAGCATGTTTATAATGTGTTTGGTACTTTAACATTCAATACTATAAAGAATTTATATTCATTGAATAAAGTGAATCGAAGAAAGTAGATGCGTCCCGTGTTTAAGGAAGAGTCAATATCCTATGAAATAATTTTTTATCTCAATTTGATTACTAAGTTCTTTTGTTTAAGAATTTTTATGATTACTCAAAGTAAGAAAAGGTACCTTGGAAATGCATATATATAAAACTCATTATTTTATTATTACCCAAGAACATATGGTTTTATTTGCCGCCTCTAACTATCATTCATTTGCACTGAAATTTTCTAACTTCAAAGCATCCATTGGCAAATATCACGTTGCTTCTTTTGTTTCTTCAAATTCCAATTTCTTTCAATTTCAGTTGTACTTTTTGTTGCATTAATCCTTTCCTGGCTACTAACATGTCTCATTCTCTTGATCATATAGGACTGGATGTATCGTTCTTTCTGTTGGACAGGATAAGTTCCATGGAGAGGCATTGGATACCCTCCACTACATTGTCAATCTGTCATTAAGGGAGAGATACTCAAGGAAATGTGATACTAATGAATCTTTTCTAATAGCAGACATCTTTCATAGAGAATGCACATTTGATGAAATTTGCTCTAATTTTTGCTTTGAATTTTGTTACCTTTGTTATGAACTTGTTGAACTTTTTATGTATTATTGCATTTGGGATAATTTCAATTATGAAAGTATAAATATATTTGTTTGGAGTTTTTTTTTATGTTTCTATTAAAGCAAAAACGAGGTTGTTTGGCAACTGCAGGTTCCTTTTGTTTCTGTCTGTGTTTATGTGTCTATTAGTGCAAAGATAGGTTATTTGGAAAATACAGGTGGTTCGTTGTGTTTGTATGGAAAATACAAGTATTTTATATTTTCTACTTCAAGATTATTGTTAGTTTGATATGAATTTCTTATGAATTTTAGCTTGCTTAGGTTCTGTAATTGGGTTATTCTTCTGTGTAAAAAAAATTAATTTCATGCAGCAGGGGATGTATAGAGTATGGGGTAAGCAGGAAAAAAAAGACTTTTAAAATCAGTTGTTATGACCGATTTCAAAAGTAATGTCTTTTAAAATCGGTCGTTATGACCGATTTCAAAAGTACTGTCTTTTAAAATCGGTCGTTATGACCGATTTCAAAATTTGAAATCGGTCCTTTTGACCGATTTCAAAAATATTTTATGAAATCAGTCAAAAAGATAGTACTTTTGAAATCGGTCATAACGACCGATTTTAAAAGATAGTACTTTTGAAATCGGTCAAAACGACCGATTTTAAAAGGTCCACTTTTAATTTCACCGTTTTCAACATCACCACGACGACCGATTTCAAAAGTCCAAAACGACCGATTTTAAAATTACTTTTTCCAGTAGTGATTGTTGCTACCTCCTCTTGTTCTTGCTTCCTAAGAGCAACGCCAAATAAAATAGGAATCTAAAGAAAAAACCAAGCTATGCCGTTACCAATTGCATCGTACTCGGTCGATATCTCATGCACGGTTAATGCTCGGCTCATGCACGATTAATGCTCGGCTCATGCTCGGTTCATGCTCGGTTCCTGCTCACATGAGTGGGAGGTCCAGATCAGATGCATCGTTGACAGTCAATATAAGGGCTGACATGACACACCGTTTGTCATGTCAGCAGATGACAGAAGAAAACAAACAGAAGGACTAAAAACAAAATTTAAAAAGATTTAAGGACCATTCAAGGTCAAAAAAAGATTTAAGGACTAAAAACAAAATTTAAAAAGATTTAAGGACCATTCAAGGTCAAAAAAAGATTTAAGGACTAAATTCAAAACGAGGTCAACTTATAGGGACCAAAACCATAAATAAGCCTATTTCTTTTATAGTATATTTTTTTCGTACAAGGGAAAAGAATAGACAACAAGAACCAAAATGGAAATTGCATTAATTTTGGTTCTTTATTATTATATTCAAATAGAAAAGGAAATTGTTAGCTGTCATCATCTATGTGCTTATGTTGCACAAACTTAGCGTGTGTTTGGTAAAGAGTTTGGCCACCGTCAAACGCAGAAGCTTGAGTGAGGAAGCTTCTGCTGGAACGCACGTTTGTGCCTCTCCAACCGCGAAAGCAAACACGCTGTTAGCTGTATAATAAGGTTGGTAATACTCCCTGGCTCCCTGCTATCTTCTCAATTTAAAAAAAAAACATACTCATTAATAAATAATAAAAAATATATTTTATTTATGAAAATGTTAACAAATATCTTTAAAAATAAAAAAATAATAGAAAGTTCCTGAAAAGTATACTTTTTAATATTTTGAAGAAAAAAATAAATAAAAACTTGTAATATTTTTTTCCTATTATGATAACTAAAAAGCAATTGTGAGCAAGACTTATTACTTATTCTACTTTCTACTTGATTGTCCAAAAATATGCCAAGGTTTTATAGGTTTTTTTTTTTTAATATGTCTTAAATATGACATCGTGTATTATACTTCCTTCCATTCTATTATCAAGATAGATTAATTTTTCAAGATTGTTTTTATTATGGATCGAATATTAGTTATTATCTAAAACAATAATTTTATCATTACATTAATAATTTTGTTAATGTATTGAGAATTAATTATGCATATGCTCTGGTGGAAGAGACTACGGATCAGGGGTTACATTTCCATCCATCTCATTTTTGTTTTGTACCTCATCACCAAAACTTTATTTTTTATTTTGAGATATACCTCACGACTGGAATCCTTTTTCTTTTCTTTTCTTTTCTGTTCTGGTAATGAGATATATTTCACGATCCCGACGTTAAGTATAAAAAAATAAGGACAAAACTGAAAATAATAAAATAAGTGAGGGGTCAACCACAAATGTGATAACAAAAACTCCACTCATTTTTGTATAATTACCATCTTTATATCCTTCCTTACAAATGAATAAATCCCCTTCGTAATTTGGTTAGTACCCATTAAATATAGGTGCAATTGCCATCCCCTGCTTTCGGTCCCTTTGTCCATATTTTTGTTATTTAAGTCATAAAACTTGCTTATGTGCCAACCAAGATTGCCAATACGACTACGTTATGATCATAGTAATGTCAAGTGATAACTTATGTGTCATTAGTCTCTTGTGAGTTGTGAGCATGCCACTTAGACACTTATTGACATTCACTTGTGACTTCACTAATAAAAAGATGGACAGAGGTTAAATGGTGCACAAGATAAAAAGTCAGAAAAGTAAAAAGGATTAAAAAAATCAGTCACAGAAGATGATGGAACAAAACTGCAATTAAATTTATTGACATTAATTCTTATATTCGTGTAGTCGGGGCTTAGCTTAAAATTTGTAGTTTATAAAGATGATTTTGGATGGTGAATGTCACTGAAATTTGATGCATAATGAGGAGCCTTCTGTAAATCCTAAAGTTACTTTTCTCTAATGCTTGGCTGCAACGAGACTGTGGAAGTTAACTTAACTCGTAAGATCAAACTACTCAAAGATATTAGGTTTGAATCCTACTCAATTTGTGTCAATGGGTCATGCTTTAACCATAGAACGGGGCAATCTCCCATTGTCTTCAAGTCTTGTGAAAAGGAAAAGACTTCAAAATAATGTGATTTAGGTCCCGTTTGGGTAAACAGCTTATTGAAGTACTTATGATATAAGAGCTTAATATATAAAAGCTTATGATATAAGCATTTAAGATTAATAAACTATTTATGTTTGGATGCACACTCTGAAAAGTATTTATACAATTAAAGTGTTTGGATGTATTGCTACATAAAAAAACACTTATAAGCACTTATTGCAATTCTTAAAATCAATTATAAATTATAAATTAACTTATTGAATGTAATATTAAAGTTTATTATCATATGTAACACCATATCATAATTAAAAATTAATCTTTTGATTGATATTAGATTAAAATTTATAATCATATCATGAATTTTTTTTAATAATTTGTACGGTAGATATTTACGCACTTGTAGTAATATACACCCGGTACAGATTTAAAATATGAAAATAGCATTATTTACTTTCATAATCATTAAAGAAAACAACGAAGATAAATAACACCAAATTTGTCATAGTTCGTAAGTCATATGTGCACATAGTTTCACTTAACAACACAAACCAAAATTTAAAAAAAAAAAATCTAAATTAAAACTTAACAAAGTATAAAACAAGTAGGCCAAAGCAACAATACAATTGATAAATCAATGAGGAGCTGAACTTCCGGGTCACTCTATAGAACAAAGGTTTCCCTGTTTGACTTTGATTTCATCAGTCTGATACCCCATTATGTGAGTTTCACCATTATACTTCAAACCTGACAATTTTTTAAGCATGTCCAAGCAATCAGCAAGTGTAGGAACATTACTCTTAACTGATTTTTCAGTATTCATGCTTTCAATGATATGATCAAATTGCTTACACATTCGATGCCCAATACTACCTCTTTTGCTATCTTTCACACCCCTTTTCCTTTTTGGCTTCTGAGTAGAAGTACTTTGATCAATTGTCAAGTCTAAAATGTCTTCATAGTCATTCCCTTGCACATCTAGATCCTCCGCAACATGCTCCTCGACCATTGGTGTATATGATCCATTGCAGCAATAGTTTGTTTGCTATCATCCCATCCTAGACCAATCTCTTTTCCAATAAGATTTGACCAAAGAGTCCAATCTTTTCCCAAAATATCCCACTTATTTTTCAATTGTTTGTACTCATAAGATAATCCCGATTGTTCGTTAAAACATTTGATCAAGTTTGCCCACCCTTGCTTAGTGAAGTGTTTGTGTGGCCTATTTCCAGCCTTTCCTTGCTCAAGGCAAGCCTTAACAAGTATGTCATGATTTTTGTCAGACTATTCAGCTTGAGCTCGTTTTCCAGTACCATTATTGTTTCCATTCCCTTGAACTTGGCTTGAATCCATTTTAGAGGCCTTTCGAATATAACACCGACAAAACAAAATACACTACCAATTTAGAATAATTTTATAAAAACACAAACCACAAGGAATTTCACTAGGCACAAGTCACAAGTAATACTTACTGAACTTTTGCTAAATTTAACAATATGCTGAATTTAAATATTGTGGCTAAATTTAAGTTACTAGAAGTTTGTTAAATTTAAAGCTAAAACTTGCAGCTAAAACAAGTAATAACTACAGAAAGACTGTTAAATTTCACAAGTTGCAAGTAATACCTACTGAACCTGTTAAAAATTGTTAAATTTCATAAGCCAATCAAACTTACAAGAATCTGCTACCAAAAATTCATATAAGCATGTTGGCCAATGAAAACTACTCAGAATATTGTGTTGGTTTTGCTTTGGTTTCTAAGCATTTATGCCACTGCTTCAGTTTGTCCCAATGTGACATATGTACCAAAATTTCATTTTGCTTTGGTTCTATTCATCACCTTCGCACTTGAAATTCTGAAGCCAAATTCTAAGTGCAGATGTGGCTAGACCTTATTCACAAATCCAAAGAAAAATTCAGCAAGTAATACTTTCACACTTGAAATTCTGCTACCATAATTCATTCATGGCAGCAGGACAGAAAAATAAAAAAAAAATAAATAAAAAACCCCAACCTAACCAATCAATTCCATGTTACATATGATACCACCAACTCTGCATTAGGATACAAAATCAGAGATAAATCACAAAAAACACATAAGCACCTAGTTTAAAATATGTCCAAATATCACTGATCATCCTCCTACCTTTTATTCCCAACCTCCATCTTCTAATAACTACAACATGAGTTTCTGGGCAATACATAACAGACCGAGGAGTAATAGGGATTGATGATTATCAAATAAAAAGAAAACTCTTGAAGAGCGAGCTTGAGTGTAGTTATAAGTGAAAACTATGTGTATCCACCACCCTTGGATTCGTGAGTTGAAAACTTGGTACACTTTATTTAATCAAGGTACTTTACATCCAAACATAATTTAGTGGGATAAAGGCTTGGTTGTTGTTGTTGTACTTTACATCCAAACATAATTTAGTGGAGCTCTGTCCCAAATAAAACACATCAAGAATTCATCAATCCCTATCTTTTTTATGAAATTAGAAAATGCATAATTGCAAATACCAAATGCAATTTGTAGTAATAGGAGCAGAAATTTTCACCTTAAAGCATATAAGCAACAGATGCAGATGAGTAGTGGGATGGATGGCGGCGAGAATGATGAAAGGAGCAGAGGGAGAGGTGGCTGACGAAGTGGTGGAGTCGAAAGGTCAGAGCTCGCGGGAAAGGAAAGGGAGAAAACCCTTCTGTCTTTGTGACAAGGAAAAGCAGAACACGGTTCCTTTTGCATTTTTAACAAAGCAAAAATACAAGAAATATCCTTAATGGGAATCGAAGACCTGACCTCAATTAAAAAATGGAGCATAAGCTCCGTTAAGCTCAAACACATAAGCTTGTCCCCTAGGCTTATCAAAATATGATAACTAGAGCTTATATTTTGCTATGAGCCATTTTTATAAGCTTTTCCAAACACTACTTATAATATAAGATAAGCCAAATTAAGCATAAAATAAGCTCTTCCAAACGGGACCATAGTCTAACGGAAAAAATTAAGGTAGAAATCAAAACCAAAACAAAATGGAAAAATAAAAACCAAAACGAAAATGAAATGTAAAAGTAGGGACCTAAATAGAAATGTGAAAGTAGCATTTTTTTATCCTATTTGTCACTGTGGGTTAAAACCAAAACGAAACGAAAAAGTAAGGACTAAAACATACAAATAGTAAAAATATGGGAACCAAAATTAAATATTCTTTTTCATTATCCTAAACCATAGTTGATGGGACCAAAACCAAAATGGAACCAAAAAGCAAGGACCAAAACCAAAAAAAAAGTAGGGACTAATTCAAAAAGGTCAATATTTACAAGGCTATTTTAGTATTTAAGCGAACATTGTTTAGCCACTGCCCAAGTATCATCGTTGAAACATTCAGAAAATTTGCATTAGTACTTGTAAATTTAGAATGACGCACTTATGATATATGCTATAGGTTTTAAAATGGATATGGTTGCGACTATATTGCGTTTAATGGAGTTGCAAAATATTGAGTAAAAACATAGTCAATATGGCCTCAATTGCAAAAGCTATCAAAATCATAAAATCGTAATGTTGTTGTCTCAATTGTAATATTGTAGTGGTGAACAAATAAAACCATGGATATGCTCAACAAATAAAAACTCTCAAATTATGCACTGCTCCATCTTAAATTAATAAACTTGATATTCTAAATCCTAGTATAGATCATGTGTAACTTAACATGTCTATACAAGTAAATGACAAGCTTTTAAAGATTCTTTAGGTGGCTATAACTACATCATGCAACAAGGTATCCCCCTTGCAGTAACCAAGATGAGTGGTACCAGCTAGTCAAATTGTAAGCCAAGGAGTCGGGGCTTCTTTTTTGAAACTCCTAGTGACTAGTGTTATGGTGAAAAGAAAAATGCATCATGAAATGTCATTTTAGTAGGAGACAAATGCAGTGAAGAGAATGAAAACAAGAGGCAAATGCATAATACAAATTTAATCTACTATGCTTAGATGGCAAACAATTGCTACGATATTAACAATGAATGATATCATTAACAGCCAAGAAGGAGAACATAGTTTACACATTTATGATTACAAATGCATTTTTTGCAGTTGACCTTGGTGAGCTACTTATACTCTTTAAAATCTTCTCAAAGTGCTTACAACAACACCTTGTTATCACTCATCTACCTCCCCTCACATAACCATGCCATTTTCAAGATGGATATGTACTAATAATTCGAAGACCATGCTTCTTCGGATTGTCTATCCCGGTGGTCATGTTGAGCTCCATGACCAACCAGTGACTGCAGCCGAGATTATGTTTCGCAACCCGAGATGCTGTGTAACGTATCCATACGTGTTCCAGCAGCCATGGACAATTGTTGCACCGGACACAGTGCTCATGCTCGGACAGAAGTTCTATGTAGTACCGATGAGCACGATTCGAAAACTTCAAGGGCTTTCTCCAAGGTCCTCTCCTTCTCCTGGTCGTGAAATTAAAACTCGTTCTTTCGCCGACGAAATTAGAAACGTAAAATCCATCAAAGAAGAGGAGGATGATGATCGTATGATCTCTACTTGTTGTGTCTTTGGGAGTAAAAACATCACCAAGCAATCATATAGCAGCAAGCAACACTCAAGAAGTAAAGGGAATGGTGGTTCATCCCATGATAATTGCTTTTCGGGCTTGTCTACCAGAGTCAAGACTAAGGAGAATGTCGGTGATATGACAAAAGAAACAGGAACAACGTTAAGCAACGCTGAACTAAGTAATGGCAGCAATACACTAACCAGGAGGAAGGCGCGGGATGTGAAGGGGAATGGTTTACCGAAGAAAGTGTGGTCTTATGAGAATTGGCAACCAAGTCTAGATAGCATCACCGAAGAATGAAATAAATTTGATGGCAGCGAAACCCTTGGCTGTAGATGATATCCAATAATCTATTACTCCCTCCATCCCTTAAGTTAAGTAATCTAAGGTTATGCACACAGACTAACAAATGATGTAAGAATTTTGTATATTTTTACTGAAGTACACCCATTTAATAAGTGAAGAGAGAATAATAATAATAAATGTGTGGAGACTATATTGTAGAGCAATGGATAAATAGGTGGTGAAAAATAGAATGTGATAAATAAGGGTATATTTGGAAAAAGAAATATAAATGAATATTGGGTTTCTAAAACTACATAATATATGAGACAAGACAGAGTGACCAAAACTGCATAACTTAAGGGATAGAGGGAGTATTTATTTAATGGTTCTTCTTCATAACAAAACCTGTACACTCCAAGTACCACAATGCCCCCTCAGCTGCATGTTCTGCTGCCGTTTTTTTTTTCCGATGAGGGGCGCCATAACACTCTATAATGCTTCCAGATGCAGCTTCTACCTCAATAACAACCTTGAAGGTGAACCTGTGAAAAACATCAAGTAGTCGGTGAGAAAAACAGAAACATAATTTACGATTTCATTTCTTTTGGTTTCACTGAGTCACAAACAGAAGCAACAAAATAGACTAGGAATATCATGCAACCTCATATTTTGTAATGAAATAGTTGTTCTGGATTACATGACATAGAAAAGTTACTTTCCTTTTGACAGAACCAGCTTCGGCACAACAAAATTAACTTTTCTACCACAGCAATTCTGAGCTTGCAGCTACCAAGACACAAAATGACACCCATGTTGACTTTCAGAACTTCTCATCGTTATATTTTAGAAGCGTATAATTTGTTGATTGTTCATAAGTGGAAGCAGTCATTTGTATACAGATACAATACAAGCACTGCAATGTAGAATTATACAGTTGGAGTAGAAGACATACATTCTCTGATGAGTTGGGCCTTCCTCTTTGTAACATTCAAATATAGGGCGCTTCCAATGTTTTGAAGCACAGAGCTCGTACAAATTTGACCTAGCGGATCCTTTCTTCATACCTAAAATAAAATCAAAGGGGCTTTATGCTAATAAATCCTCCAAAAGAGGGGGAAAAAACTAAATTAAAAATAAGTATTTACAGAATAAAATTCATAATCCTAAGGTGTTGTCCACTAAATTGAAGGGCTAGCATATACTAATGACAATGACTATGGTGAACAATTTTGAATAAGGTGGTAAGATAGGAGACTTATCTATCCTAAAAGAAGCTTCACAAAGAAAGATAAAAGCAATACAGAAGCTGATAAAATGTCTCAAATTTCCTAACTAGAAATACAACTTCCCCAATATTACAGCCCTCTAATAGTAACTTGAGACCATATTAAGCATGTTGCATTAACTCTTGTTTCCTTTTCTAGACAATAACACATTAACACGAGACCATATCAAAAGTGATTTTCTCATAAGAAAAAAACACCCTTTTTTTTTAATAGATTAAAAAAAAAAAAGAGGCTAAACAAACTAGATCTAAATATTTCAGGTTGCAGATATGTACCTTCATCCGCAGCTATGTTCACACAAGTCTCATCTTTTTTGTTAGATGAAACTGAAGAAGAGTCCTCAACAACAAGTTTTTCAAAGTTTGGATTTTTTTTCACATTGCCTTTATCAGATTGAACCAGCTTCACTCCCCACTGATAATTGGGGCTTGGCTTTACAACTCTGTTACTATAATTTTTCAACTTACCCTGCAAAAGAGAAATGATGGATCTGTTTTTAATGAAAAAAAAAAAGGCATGATTTTTAGATACCCAATTGAAAAAAGAATGTAAATTTAAGACCTTGGAGGAGGAAGAGTTCATGATATGAAAAGGGTCAATTATTGGAGGAAGGTTAGAGATTAACAGTAACTCTTGTTTGATCGTGTCTATGTTGCTTGTGATGCGAAGGAGTTGTGTTTCTCTGCCAACTTGCCATGTGTACTCACATTTTATGTGTAATTATTTTTCTGTCTCAAAATATAACATTTTTTTTTAATTTTTATTTTGTTTTTATTTATAAAAATTTATACTAATTTTTAATAATAATTAATTATTTTTCATAAACATTCTTATTTACCTAATTTTTAATATTATTAACCAAATTTCTTTTTAACAGACATAAAGTTTTAAAAAAAGTCTTATGTATAAAAATTAAAAGAATAATATAATCAAGTATCCTTGAAAAAATCTAATTTAATCGAACACAAACAAACTAATGAACCAAGCCAAAAGCATCATGTATGAAGCATATATATCTTTATCAAATATTCTTGTGCCACATGTAAGAAACTTCAAATCAAGTGTTCGGTTTAATAATATATTTTTATCATATAGTACTTATTTGATAATTAATCGATATTTGAAGTATACTTCAAATTAGTTTAGACATTTCCATAATACTTCTTCTCATTACTTTGATATAAATTCCTGCACACATTTTTTTTTTAATAGGTTATATAATACTAAATTCATAACGGAGAAAGCTAATTAATATGAATTTTTTTTTATCACGAACGACATACGAATGAATAGAATTAGAGAGGTTGGATACGTTTTGAGTATTTGTTTTTTCTTCCTCTTGTATCCTCACGCGATTGATTACCTCTATTTTCGTAAAACACAAATGAGTATTGTATAGCAACGCTCGTTCATAATTGTTATTCAATTGTGTAATTGGATCAAAAGTCGTGATTTAAAAATTTCATTATAATACTTTGTTTAATAACTAAAATTATTATAAAAGTTGTCAAATATGATTGTATATAAGAAATAACTTATTGCTTAAGGTTGGTAGATGTGATTCTTACATCCCAATCTAGAAAAAAAAAGGTTTGAATGAAAAAAGAATCGGAATTGAATGATATATCTATGAACAAATGAATAGTGAATGTCCACAAAAGCAAACAAGTAAAAGCTCTCAATTAATTAAGGCATGAATAGTGAATGTGCAAAAAGAGCAAAGTAGGGAACCTTCATTGAATATAAAATTAAATAAACTTTATGCTAGTACTACAACAATCTGGTGATAACATCTGCAAAATTCATTTGGTCTTTAGTCTCTACACCCCAACCTTGAATTGTATTGCACAATTTCAAAGTGTTGGATTATTCAAAAAGGCCTTGCATCCTAATAAATCCAAATGAGATTTAGTATCATAAGGCAAAATATGATTGAACTAGCCATTTATCTAATTTTCTCTTCTAAATCTATCTTCCATTATGGTCTTGTATCACTAGACAGTGTAGTGCTGCTGAATTGTTTCAATGTCAAGTCCCTTTAGTTTCACAACAGACTCTACATGCCCCTTCAGTGTGTGAAGCTCCCTCAATCTGTAAACCAAATAGGTCATATTGGATTTTGATTAAGCTTTAAATAAGAAAACAAGCTTAAATTTAGTCCCTATAGTTTTTTAGTTCTTTGATTTTGGTTCTTATAGCTCGGTTTTAAGCACTTGTATTTTCAAAACCCGTAAAAATTGGTCCTTGTTTCGATTTTGTTTTAGCAACCAATACCTACGAATTTTGAAAATACAAAAACTCCAAACTAAACTTCTAAACTCTATAGACCAAAACCAAAATAATGAGAAATTATAATTTATAGGGAACTAGGAACTAGTGAAATTATTAGTAGTCCCTCGTTACCTTGCAACTTCAGCACGTTTTTTGGCTTGTTCAGCAAGTTCAGACAATTCCCTGTAGTTGTTATTTTCATTCATCATTTGTTCTGTTTCAGGAGGATTTAGTCCATGTAGTGTGCGTTGAGCAGCAGCCCATTGTGCTTCTCTCTCACCCTTTCCATAATCCTTCTTTGAGGTGAAAGCAACCTGCATCAAACAACATAGAAAAGCATTGCCAAAGTAAGAGACAAACACAAGAGTTTGACATTTATATGGTATAAATGTTCGGAAAAAAAACTTATAAGGAATTCATTTGAGTTTATGAGAACAACATATGGAAATAAGTGTATAAAAGTAACTAATAGCAAAAGTGTGTGGAGGATATACAGTGTCGGAACCCGGATTCAAACCATGGTGACTGACGCTTTCTCCCTCTCCTATTAAAAAAATAATATTTGCCTATAAAAAGAACTTGGAAATTATGTTTGAAACAACTAGCCGATAAGCTAGTTTAAAGGTTAAGTTAGAAGCCGAAAGCTAAAAGTCGAAAAGCTTATTGATTGAGTCGAAATTATTTGGTAAGATAAATTGCTAAGTTAGATAATGTGTAAAATGATACAAGTCCCTAGCATATAGTAAGTCATAATATACCTCAAGCAGCTTATCAAATACGAGTTTATAACTTCCTAGCTTATTGAAATAAACACATTTACTAAATGCCAACAAGTAGCGAATTTTTTTTTTTTTTTTTTTTGGTTTAAAAAGCTATTTGAGTAGCTTATATGTTACTTGGTGGTGTTACCAAACATACTCTGATCTTATCAGAAAGGCATATTAAAATAGCTTATTAATTTAGTGCTCAATTAAGTTGTTCATTCAAATGCACCCTAAGTATTCATAATAACATTGAGATTGAAATATTACCCTGTTTTCAGTAAGAGTATTCCATGCCTTGCCACTCAAGGCATATCGGATGATGAATTTGAGAATGTCCAAAGGAACATAGAAAACAATGCTGTAGAGCCAAATGACACCAGCCCAACCCCATCCAACTCCTTTGATCCTTGCAAAGCTCCAATTTGCATACACAGCTATGATTGTTGCAATCTAAGAAAATATTTAACTCAGTAATTTGTCATAGGCAAGCACAAGACTGAACAACGAAGAACAATGATATTCTCACACTCTCTTTATACGCACTTCTTTTTACACATATTTTATTATGATCAATCATGTGCCTATAAGTTTTGACTACACAGGCTATGCGTGTAAACTCCTTTAGGCAGCTTGCATATGAGATATGTTATGAGGATACTCATTAGTATGTATTCTTATGTCAATTTACAGATCCAATATTGAAGTGCAAACCTCATTGGATGGTTTTTGAAGCTTAACTCTCATCTACAATTTCTTTGGTGTTTATGCTCAACAGCAGGGCCTGCCATGGTATGTTTTTTTTACAACTAATATAAAAGGTAATCTTAAGTCATCTTTATAAAAGCATTTTAGTTCTCTTTTAATCATATATGAGTTTTATAACTAAGGCTATTATATAATTTCAAGAATAATAGTCTTTGTAAATGGGAAATTGAAAATGAAAGAACCTTAAGAAAGGATAAGCATGGAAAACTCGGTTCCATCCCAAAAGAGAACTTGTCCAGTTGTTGGGGTCACTATTCACACATACCTGACTCTGGGACTGTAGTTCTTTGTTTTGAGCTGATATAGAATACTTTTATTTCCCATCCTATGCCCATTTTTTGGCTTTTAAAAAAAATAAAAATTAGTCAAATAACTCCCATCTCTTATCTAAGATTTTGTTTGGGGTGGTGTGTGATAGGGAACTAATTTTTTTTTTTAATGTAAACTCTAAAGCAGTTTTATTGCTACTGTGTTTTCAGAACATCTTCACGCATATGTATGCAGTTTCACTTCTTAGGCAAAGTAAGAAAGTAAGAATGATGAGTGACATTTTGGGTTGAACTTGCAAAGGGAATAAAGGTATCATGAAGAGTTCCTATCTATGGAATGGTCCTCTAGAGGGGCAAAAATTTATGAAGACCCCTTTGGATCCTTTTGTCAAGGAGAAACTCGGAATAGTTTATCCAAGCTAAAAGCACATAACTTTTGCATTATACCTCACGATACAAAAAACAGATAAACGAGAAAACGCCCATTGTATAATATTCCAACTTTAAATTATGTTTGATTATGTAGTTTTTTTGCACATAAATTATGTTTGATGAACTATTTTAACATTGATCACTTGCATGAACCATTTTTCCTAGGTTGTTATTAGTTTCTGTAACAAATGTAAAGAGATTGGAGGGATCTTTGGTGATTCATTTCAGTGGCAGAAAAAAAAACAAGGTTAAATTAATGTGAAAGAATTAAGATGTTAATCACACCTGTGATATGTGGTAGCAACTTCCTTATTAGTAAGAACATATAGTTATAACATTTAATAAGATCTTCTCTATCTCACTTTGTTTTTTTCCCTTTGCTTGGATATGCTCATGCTTTTACATTAAAAGGATCTTTTGTTTATAAAACACCGTCATGAATTGTGAACAAAGAATCTCCCTCAATATTGTCATTGTCGATGTTTAAGTGGTGTACCTCTTTGATAGTGTTTATCACTTTGTCATCATCAATCTATTGTTGATCTTAATAATTGGATTTTTTTTCATTTTTTTTATTTTTTTTGTAAAATCTTAAGTTTACCGTAGATTATGGTCATTCAAGTTCTCAAGTCTTCCAGCAGAGGTTGTGAAGATATATAGTCAAATTCTCAAATTCTCTTTACTATATATGCAAAGGTTGTGATGCGTTCAAATTTTCACTTCAAAAGTATTTTTCTGTACCCGTGCAGTGCACGGGTTGGATACACTAGTATTTTATTATGATCAATCATGTGCCTATTAATGTTTTCAATCAATGTTATGAAGTGTAAAAAAGGTGTGAGGGAAAACACAGGATGTGAGAATATAATTTTTCTAAAAGAGTATCAACAAATCAAACAAGTTTTTTTACTTCAACTTACGAGCTGTGCTATCAAAAAGGCAACCAAGAGAAGAAGACCAGGGCGTTCGATATAAGACCAGCTCCTTGACCTTGTAACAAAGATGAGAGCCTGACTTACAATACTCACTTGAAGGTAAACTGCTGCTGTTAGCTCATGATCATTCTCCCTGATGGATCTTACACCAAATTTGTCCTACAGATACATTAATACATGTTAGAATAATGTTGGTCACACTTATTTTAGTAGGTGCATATCACCTTACATCAGACATAGATGGCAAAATCAAAATTCAGATGCATAGAAAACATTGTGAGTGTAAGTGGAATAAGATGATAAAATTGTGCTTATATATGTGAAGCAGCATGTTATAAAGTGAATATACCAAATATTTTATTTTTTATCTTCAATTAAGTTGCAGAATCAAAATATAGATGCATGGATAAAAGTGACACTAGTTGAAAGAAAATAGTAGAAACTATGCAAATGTGAAGTCATGTTTGTATTAATAGTATTGTTTTAAAGTTAAGCTTCAAATAATTTTGCCACAAAGGTGTTACTTTTTTTATTTTTATCTTCATCTTACCGAGAAGAAATTTGATGAATGAGCAGCCCAGAAGAACACAACAGTCATAACAGCAAGGTATGCACCAAGCACTACCCCTGTCGAAAAAATCTCTCTAAGCTTCCATGAATCAGGCGAGGGAGATGGCTTCACTCTATCCTTGGAAATTGTCATGATGGTGCCATCATTTAGTATAGCAATGATCAAAATCATGAAAGGTGAGAAATCAAATTTCCAAATCAAAGCAATCAGCATAAAGCCGAGCACAATTCGGATCGTTATAGAAACAGCGTATATGGTGTAGTTCTTCATCCTTTGAAAGATAGCTCGGCTTGTCAAGACTGCACTAATAATCACACTCAAACCAGGCTCCGTGAGAACTATGTCGGATGCACCTCGAGCTGCATCGGTTGCATCAGCCACCGCAATTCCAATATCTGCTCTTTTCAAAGCAGGAGCATCATTCACACCATCGCCAGTCATTCCACAAATGTGTTTCCTATCTTGGAGTCTCTTCACAATCTCATATTTGTGTTCTGCAATTGACACCAAAATTATCACTCAATGGAGAAAGTTTAAAATCACTTTATACATTATTAATCTATCTGTTTAGAGGGGTTTACTTTTGATGGAACATCACTACAAAATTCTTTTTACAGTTTTTAATGATGTGCAATAAATCTTGTATAGCTACAAACAATTCAAAAAGACAACAAAGCCCTTAATACAATTATTTTAAAGATATCTTAAGATTATGATTGTTGTGCCTAATAATTGCCACTTACCTATGCAAGTTTGGCTTTATTGAATGTAGAGATACATGTAAAGGAAAAATAATATGAACCTAAATACTCATGAACATGAGTCACAAATGATAAACGAATAAGTTTAGTCGATACTCCTTTTTCCAACAACATGATAATGTTAAAAACATTACTCTGTCGATGCATAAAAATTAATCTATTTAGTAATTAGTATGTACCAGGGAAGACACCAGCGAAGCCATCGGCCTTCTCAATAAGCTCATCAACTGGAAGAGCAGCAACAGACTCGTCCTTATGTTGGCCAAGGAGGGATGAAGAAGGGTACATGTTACTTCCCATGCCAAGCCTTCTACCTGTTTCTTTTCCAATAGCAAGTTGATCACCGGTAATCATCTTAACATTGACTCCAAGATGGAGAGCACGCCTAATGGTCTCAGCACTGTCATGCCTTGGTGGATCAAAGAGAGGCAATAGTCCCACAAATACCCATGGTGCTCCTGGACTCTCCCTGGTCTTTTCTGGCACTTCCTACAATGTATGTAATAATTTATTACTTAATTGACTAAACTATATATGTCATGGAAAATATTTTGTAAACAACAATTCTGATAACTTCAGAACAACTTCAATATTTGAAATACAAGGATTAAAAAAAAATAAATCATAAAGTTGGCTGAGTTTGTTGTACTTATAACAGTGCTTATATCATAGAGTTTTGTTACTTGTACAGATAAATTGGACAACTTTACATTTAATATTGTAAATGTGCCAATGAAGCTTTTGTGGTTGCCTCTAAAACAAACAATTTGGATAATTTAGTACAAGCAAAATCAAAGTTGGTTGAAAGTTGTCGAGAATAGATGTACATGAAAGATTGTTCTATATTATTTGGTTATATTAATCATCATTTGTGTGTTACAATTACATTACAAGGAACAATAACTCACTTGTTTGGCAACAGCAAGGGAACGGAGTCCGCGTTCAGCGAATTTATCAATAATGGATAGAGCTTTTTTCTTCACATCTTCCCTGAGTTTGCAAAGCTCTATAATCTGTCGCGAAATTTAATAGTGGTCTACATAAGTGATGACACTTTACAAGGATGCAAGATACATCTACATCTTTTATTCTTGAAATGCTTATATACAAAAATAAAAAATAAAGACATAACATATATATATATAATGTTAAATATGATGATTAAAACTTGACATTCAAATAAAAGGACTCATTTTTACCTGCTCTGGTGCTCCTTTGCTAACTCGATGCCAATTTCCATTGACGTCTATGTATGTTATGGCTGTACGCTTGTCCACTGGATTAAAGGGCAGGAAATGTACCTCTGTAATGCCATCTCTAGCCTGTACCAAGTACAAGAAAGTTTTCAGCACAGTTATCAGTATCTATCAAAAGACTTTGTGAATGTGTTTTTTCTTTGGTCATGAATGTTATACATGTATAAGTCGTGTCAAAATGTTTACAACGAAAAGTTAAAGAGAAGAAAAGCAAAATATAAAGATGTTATAAGATGATATGATTGACTTTGTTACATTGAAGATAATAGTGCAATTTCTGTAAATTTTGTAATGATTAAGATGATTTGGCTTAATCCAGCAAGCCAAGATATGATCCTCAATAAGAAACTACAAACCTCCTTTGGATCACCCAACATTCCAACAATGCAAGCATCAATAGCATCTTGGTTCTCTACCCTTGAGGCCCTAGCTCCATATAAAATTACACTATCCTTGTCAGCATCTTTGCAAAAAACCTGCAATGAAGACAAATCACTTCCACCCTTGCTAAATATTTAAGAGTTCAATTTAATCCTCCAAGTATAATATATAGCATTACTAATTAGATGCTTAAAAGTTTTTTTTTTCCACCAATTTACTTTTATTAATTGAACATTAAATAAAACTGATCATATTATTATCTTTCAAGGTTTTCTACATAGTGAGCATATCATCCTGCTATTCAAGTTTTTGTGATCATTAACTTAAGTAAAGTAATAAATATGAACGGTGGATGACATATCAATGTAAAGAAAATTTATATTATCAATATATATCCATTAAACTCACATAAATGATGGTTAAATAATGATGCATGTATCATCTACATACCTCAACCAATGTTTTGTCAACAGTAAGCTTGTTCAATGTTAAAGTACCAGTTTTGTCACTACATAACACATCCATTCCAGCCATTTCCTCAATGGCTGTCATTCTCTTAGTGATAGCACCTTGCTCAGATAGTCTATGGGAACCAATAGCCATTGTTACTGACAACACTGTTGGCATGGCAATAGGAATCCCTCCAATGAGAAGCACCAAGAGATTGTCAATTCCTTGCCTATACTTTCTATGCTGAATTGGATACATCACAATAATTTCTATCACCATGCCAACAGCAATTGAGCATATGCAGAAGTTACCAATGGCTGTCAACACCTGACCAAAGTTGTAACCATCAAAATGCAAATAAGTAAAGTTCAACAAACATGCAAAAGGAAAAGGAAAATGTTTTATAAACACCAACATTGTGTACAATATTTTTTTCCATGTATTTCAGGTAAACGTGTATATAAAGAAGATAAAATGTAAGTGAGAGATAAAGATAAATGTGTACGGTATAACATATGAAGTCAAAATTTTGGTTTACAAATAACAGAGTTGAAAAGAAATTTTATATTTTTCATGCTATTACAACATCATCTTAAGGGAATATAGCACCATAACAATTCATAATACTTTTTATGAGTATATGTCAATTGTAATATACTCCTAGTCTCCTACTAGACACATATGTATCTTAATGAACAGAATGAGCTTAACTTATTAATAGTAAAGTATTTCCAATTTAATGAGCCAGGTTACCTCAAAACTAGCATTGGAAACGAGGTTCTATGCTAAAATCTAGCTTTGAAAATTTGTAAAGCTTAACTATATTTTTTTCTTACTTTGCAGCATTAGCTTTGTAGTAAATTACCTTTCTTTGTTAAACTTGCATGGACAAGCATATTTAGTACATATTAATTATGTTCCAAAAAGAAAAACTCTTTCAAGTATAATCTTTCTTTATATATATATATATATATATACAAGCATCTTTCAAGTATAATCTAACATGTTTGGCACAAACAGTTTAAAAAAGTTGTTGATTTTATCTAGTGCAAAGATTTCTTCACATTGTTGTGCACAACAAGAAGTGAACAAGAGATAATAGTTACCTTTTGGAAGTGACCAACTTGGTTAGTGCTGTCAACCAAATGAGCAGCCTTACCAAAGAAAGTATGAACTCCAGTTGCAATCACAACAGCCTCAATCTCTCCTTGCTTAACTGTGGAACCAGAGAAGACTTCGTCACCAGAGTTCTTAGAAGCAGGCAAGGACTCACCGGTTAACGCAGATTGATCAATCTTAAGAGGGTCTCCTTCTAAGAGACGAGCATCGGCCGGGACTATGTCTCCTAATTTGATGCTAATTATGTCTCCTGGTACTAATATAGCAGCATCCTGCTCAGTCCATCTTCCATCTCTTAGAACCTGCCAACCATTCAAATGCATAATTACCGAATCAACTATGCTTTTTGGTATGCAAGAATGCAATTTGTTGCTTTTGATTATATAATTACAAGACTTTGTTTCCATTGTGAAATACCATGAACTGAACTGGTATGCGAACTTGCAAGATTACTAAGATTGTGTAACTATTTGCCAAACATTAAACATGTCATGGATTAATGAAAAAGAATTTAGATACTCATCTAGGTAGAAATTTTTTTATTAATCTATAAGAAACTCTTTAAAATTAACAATCTGTGGACTAATTTAAAACCAAGCATATGTAGTGATACTATGTACTACTATGAGTGAAGCTAGCTATTATGTGACCATTATATTACATTATACCTTGGTTTTGGGAGCAAGACCTGCCATAAGTGCTTGTGCTGCATTGCCAGCATTGTTTTCTTCTATAAAACTAATAGTGGAGTTGATGACCAGCAACACTATTATTCCCACAAAATCTTGCCAATCTGGTGGTTTACCCTGCACCATGTTTCAACAAGAGATAATTAAACAAGAGATCAGATTAACATTATTGTTAATTTTTTTAAATATTTTTTTATTTTTGGTTTTTTCGGGGGAGGGTACGAAAATATTTCATGTCTTGCAATTCTATCAACTGATGAGCTAGTTCTTGGAGAAAAAAAAAATATTATTGTTATTGTAAAGCATGTGGTACTTACACCTCCATTTGCCAATGCGATGGCCATGATAGCAGCAACTTCCATGACCCATGAGAGAGGGTTCCACATAAAGCCCAAGAATTTGAGCACCTTGCTTTCCTGTTCCAAAGAATAATGTTTGTGCAAAGCAAATCATAGTAATTATTAAGAGATGATATGTTATTGAGTAAGTGACTAAATAACAATTTTAGATTGAGTAATGATATTCTCCTGATTTTGTAATCACTGATCATCAAGATATTTTTGTTTCCAAAATAAACATCTTTTGATCGATAATTATAAAATTCATGTAAAGAAAAGTGCTGAAAAATATAGAGATTTTTTTAAAAAAAAATAAAATAAAAAATCTATAAGCAAGATCAAGGGAGTGAATGAATTGGTGATTGCCTTCTTTTCTTCCAACTTGTTGGGACCAAAAACTTGCAACCTCTTTTGGCCCTCCTCATTGGTGAGTCCTTCCTTGGAACAGTTCAATTCTCGAAACACTTCATCAACTGGTATTCGCTCCTGCAATGCATGCACGTTGCATTGTTTGTAGTAACAAAAGAGTAATGACAGTTGTATATATATTATTAGCTAGCTTGGTTTATATATATCATTATTTCACATATACTTTATGATAATTGGTCTAATAACTTTTGTTACTTTCACATCAAAAGTTTTTGATCAATTGTTATAAAGTTGAAAATGGAATTAGAAAAACAAGGATGAAATGAACATTTTCCATAACAAAAATGTAAAGAAACTAACGAGATCCACAGTCTCCTTCTTGATATCTTCTAGGCTTGTCATGTTGTTCTTTATTATATTATTACCAGTAATTGTTGTTTAGTTGATACTCAAATTAAAAGAGATAAAGAGAAATAAAAAGAGAGAGAGAGAGAGAGTGAAGAAGTTTTTTATGTTTTGTTTGAGGAAGAAAAAAATGTCAAAGTGGATCTAGCTATATATAAGGAAAGGAAGAGAAGAATGTTAATACTAGTGATTATTCATTAATGGTGCATGTGTGAGTGAGAGTTTCTTCTTTCTAGAATCACTCATTCCCACTCGTTCACTAACAAACTGGGCTACTTTTCTTTCTTCACTCTTTCTTTTTATGTTATTATTATCACTAACTAACCAATTAAAATTAAACTAAACAAGAAAAAAATTGATGAATAATATAAAAATAGCAAAGCAGCGGGACTCATGATCTTTCCAGTTTATCCCCAATTATGCGCTTCAATGGGGTCTCGTGGCATGAATTGAGTTGAAAATTATAACATACATCAAAGGATATTTTGTACACAATTAACATAATATGTGTTACAGGCTTGTGTTAGTCATATTATCATTAAAAATCAAAATCAAATTTTTGAAAAATAAAATGATAAAAATTAAAAAAAAAAATTGTATAAGGATCGAAATCAAAACTAACTATACAAGACAAAAACATATTCGACTTTGGTAGCCTATGGCTCGAACATCACACATGACAATTTTATAGAAAATTGGCCTAAACTCCTATTACTAACTTTCTGGCCCAAGTAAAATTGGTTTTATTATTTACTTATTAGGCTTATTTATGTCTTTATCTCTGAAAGTTTAGTGTGTTTTAGTTTTAGTCCCTAAAAATTATTTTAACAACTAAACCTTAAATTTTCAAATTTTTTGGTTTTAGTCCCTCGCCATTTGGAAAAACATGCTATATGCTAATATAATTAGCGGAACACCACATCAGCAGTCACGTGGCGTGATGGTATGACGTGGATGATACAAACCTATGGACCCAAAATGATCTCATACACAAAATGGTTCCATATGAAAAATTTCGCGTTCATGACTTGAATCATCCATGTGACACCACATACTCAGCGTCACCTCACATCACGCGGTTGATAATGTGGTTTTCTGTTAATCGTATAAGCAAATAACAGATTTTTTTAACAACACCAAAATCAAAATATTTGAAAAATTAAGCAATACTTTCGATCAAAATAACTTTTAGAGACTAAAATCAAAACACCCAAATTTTTTAGGGACGAAAGATATAAATAAGCTTACTCATTAAGAGTATGTTTTTTTTTAAGGAGCTATATTATTAGTTTCTTGTTGAAAGGGATGCTAATTTCGGTTTTTGTGTGTTTTGAATATTACATTTAGGCAACAAAAGAACCAATACAATGTGTTTGATCGAGGTGAACCAAACTGGATATGACAACTGCACCTTAGAAGGGGATGCTGGGAATTGGAGTAAAGGCAAGGATTATTTCATACCTTTGAATGAGGCCAAGAGATATTACTTCATTATATTTGTGGCAATGGCCAATGCTTCAATGGTATGAAGGCTACTGTCCTTGTCCATCCCCTCCCTTCTCCTCCTTCCTCTCCTCATTCTGCTTCCTACCATTCTTCTCATGAATCTGTTGCTCCACTAGCCTTCGAATCGCAGCTCGTGTCTTGTGCTTTAGTTTGGTTTGGTTGGAATTAGATCTTGATATCAAATGTGTTGCTTTTGCAAAGTGTTATTTTTATAGTTATAGTTTTAAATTGTGGTTGTAGTTATATTTTGATATGGTCACAGAAACTATCAAATTAAACCTATAATATTATGGTAGCAGCCTATAATTCTTTTTTTATAACACAAGAATTATTCAAAGGAAAAAAGTATACAAAATTTTCTCCGATCCCACTCAAAAAAACCCTTCTCCATTACTTAAATAAATTTCAATTCCTAAGTGATTATCATGCATGTTTTAAACATCCAAGTTTCCAATAATGTATCACTATCGTCCATAGCAAAGAAAAATAATTTAGAATTGTGAAAATAGATTTCTTTGCTCTATCTCAAGCAAAATGTTGTTTTCAACTAGATGAATATATATAATGGGGGAGGCTCAAATGCATGGAAATATGAAACATGCACCCATGCATGGGTGCATGTGAATTTTTTTTTTTTTAAATTTTTTTAATATAGATTTATTCAGAATATTTTTTAATACAAGTTCGTATACAGATTTATCAGAATATGTAAATTTTGAATACAGTTTTACTCACTACAGTTTTTTAAGAACACAGAGTAAAGAAAAAAATAAATCCAAATTATAAAAATCACTTCATATCGGTGCATGTTATCTATTAACATGTTATCTATTAACATGCACCTGAGCCTTACCCATAATGTAATTAAATAACTCGCTCTTCATGACATATTGGTTGTCTACCTCTCTGCTAGCTTATATATTCTTGCACATGATATTTTTGATCTCTCTATACATAAGGGGTCGGGTCAATAAAGAGGAAGAAAATTTTTTGTGCAATATAGTACAGTGTAGATGGTCATGAAAGTTCTGCATTTGAATTGGTAAATGAATTTAAGAAAACTTTGGCAACACGTGCACTTCCTTCCCACCTTGATAATATGCATAACCTGATGAGATTGAGTGGTTTTTTACTCACCACGTACCTCAAGTTAGCTCATCAGTGTCACATCGTCTTTTGTGATTTCATTTATGGAATTGAAAATAAGAAATCAAAATATAATATACATGTATGGAAAAAATAAGTCCAATAATTCTCGTTGTTATAAATTTGGCTTTTTCTAAAAAAAAAAAAAAAAAAAAAAAAAAACTTCTCTTTTAAATTTTTTAACCTCAACTCTTCCTTAGAACTAAGGTTAAAAAAAATCCTCTGTTAATTTGTTTATTTTTGCTTTTCTTGAATATCATCAACATTTGCAATTGGCTAAAATTTTTATAGTTTAATATTTGGCATATATAATATAGAGTCATGTGTTTATTATGTTACGTAAGTTGCGGTAGAACTCAGGACTTGTTAGTATTTATTATGTTTACAGTACAACTAAAGACTTGTCAGTGAGATATGGTAAGTTATGCATTTCAAATAGAATAACATACAAAAAATTTGAGACATTGGAGAAAATTAATTTATAGATGAGAGTAATTTCAGCGGAGTTTCATGATATGAGTTGGAGTTCATATCGATTCATACAAGTTCCGATCCACTAACTCACTTTCTGGTGGCTTAGAGTTTAGTGCACGCAGGAAATTAAAAGTGTTGCAATTTTGACCCTTGATTAAATAATACTACTGTATTTGATAATTTTGGACATTGATAATACTAATTCCTTTCACTATTCTCTAATTAACTTCATCACATATAATCACCAATGCCGTGTCCCAACTCACAAACATTGGATTGGTAGCAAAAAGGGAGAAGGATGTGCATTGTTGTTGAAGGAATAGCCATGACACCAAGTGAATCTGACAATGAGAAAAGAACAATAATAAAACAAAAACAAACAAGAGAGAGAGAGAGAAAGACCCTCGGAGAGAAGAGATACTATTGAAAATGAAATGCGAATGGCAAGAAGGTTGAACTATCGAAAAGAAGAGAAGGAGAAGTTAGGCATAATTGAAATTGTGTAAATATGCACTAATGGAAGCTTATTCTTTATATGCACAAAAGAATAAGGTTATGTATGGTAAGCTAAGCTTATACTCGCTCTGGTCTTATATGTATTATGTAGATCACCTTCTAGAAGAAATTTTTAATCTTATATATAAGTCATTTTGTATTTTTTTTGGAAACATATTTTTTTACCAAAACTACCCCTAATAAAAAGTAATTACACCATCTCAATTTTCCTATCTCATATCTACACTACCCACCAAGAAAGTGCTGCACTTAACCACAATAACCTACAAAGTTTTCTCTTTCTCTCTTTTGATAGGAGACTTTCGAGGCAAAACATTTAATTTTTGTTCACTTTAGACATTTTGGAGAATGAAGATGTTTTATGACAATTTTTATAAGGAAGGGTAAAAATGTAAATGTAATGACTTTTTTTTCTGAAATCAAGAAAAAAACCAATTTTAACTAACTTCCTTGGTATGAGGAATACGCTTAAGTATGCACTATATATAAGATCAGAGGGAGTAATTTATTTGGTAATTTTTAACTTATTGACTCGGTCAATAAACTACTAGAGTTATTTGGTGAACAAAAAAATAAATTAAAAGAAGCTTATAGCTTTCAAAAGCTAGCTTTCAGAAAGCTGTGTGAAATAGCTTTAAAAAAAATGAAAAAGTTTTTAATAAATTATATCTCAATATTGCCCTTTATTTTTTCCTAATTATTATCATATATTTTGGCCAAATTACATTGTGCGAGTCATTAAACAAATTTCAGTTAGTTGTACAACTAATTTTGTCAAATAGTTCTACTTCAATTAGTTTCGGTTAAGTTCACAACTATCAGTTACAAACTCACAGGTATAAGCTAGTTTTGTCAAGCAGACCTAAGCCTTTTTGGCCCATATAAAATAAGTTTCTTTTATTTTATTGGCAAAATTGTTTCTTTGGTTCCCTAAGTTATTTATTTGTTCCAAAATGGTCCCTCAAGTTTTTTTTTGTTTGAAAGTGGTCCCTTAAGTTTACTTCCGTTAGCACAGTTGTCCTTCCGTCAAATTTTCCATCTCCGGTCATCTTCTCCGACGAAACTCCATTTTTTCCGGCCAATATCGTTTATGTCCAACCCCGCAAGTCCCATCACACCACCTTCTGGACGTGGTGGAGAATGATAGAGAGTTTGGTAGTCCAATTCGAACATTTGTTGACGAAGAATGAGCAAAGAAAACGAAAAAAAGTAGAGCTTCATCGTCAATGCATGCACACTTATCTTTTTTAAAAAATTTATAAAAAAATATTCCAAATTCTCATATTCATTATCTTTCATTTATTATTTTTAAAAAAGTAAGTATTAAATATTATATTGAATTTGAATGTTCTTAACATTATTGAAATTAAGGTTTGTCCCATTTTCTCAATTGATTTGTTGCAATTGTACCTCTGAAATCTATCTGCACCTTTTTGGATTGGTTTAATTGCATTTTTGGTCCCCAATTTTAATAATTTGATGATTTTGATCCTCTACTTTTAATTTGATCAATTTAATCCCTCTGTTTATACTGACGTTAACGATGCTGACTTGTCTTATGGAAGGAAACGTGTCGGCATCCTATTTTTCGACGTGGATTCTTTTTTTAATTAATAACTTAAAAATAAAAAATAAAATAAAGAACAGTAAACAACATATGTTTTTTTTACTAATTTTAACAAGAAAAGATGTCAAACCAGAGTGTTGTTATTTAATGTTATTTTATTTTATTTTTTATTTTTTAAATTATTAATTTAAAAAACAATCTACGTCAGAAAACAGGTGCGACATGTGTCCTTCCATGAGACAAGTCAGCACCGTTAACTTCAGTATAAACGGAGAGACCATAATCGTCACAAATTGAAAATTGGGGATTAAATTAGTCAAATTAAAAGTAAGGGACCAAAATCACCAATTGTTAAAATTGAGTGACCAAAAATGCAATTAAGCCCTTTGAATTCGATTATTTGTAATGGTCAGCTCCTTCGTTGTTTGAAGTGCTTTATCGTCACTTCTGTAATCCAGGCCTAACCATAGACCTATTGTTTAGCATCTTATGTTAACTTAGAATGAAATTTGACCTTGATATTATTGCATCCTTTTTTCTTCGGATGATAAGAAGGGCAATCGCAAAATTGCTCTAGATCCGATTAATCAAAGTTTGAATACTCATTTAAAAGGGTAAAACTTTTTCTTACCACTTTTTTATTCATCAAACTCGAATGACTCAAAACTTTGCTTAAAGAAGATTAATCTTCTTGTCACTCTTTTTTATGCTTAATCTTCTTGTCACTTAAACTAACATACATTGCTAATTTGGTACTATTATTATTCCTTCCGGTCTTATTTATAAGACCTTTTTGGTGTTTTATTTTGGTCCTATTAGTAAGACATCTTTTCAATTTTCAATAACATTTAATTATTTTTTCCACAAACATCCTGTAATGTCAACACTTTTTAGAGTTCCAATAATAATTACAAGGGTAGTTTTGAAAAAGTATATCAAATTTTCGCATTTCCAATGTCACTAACAAATTTATGCACTTTCTTTGATGAAAATGAAAAACCACAAAAAGATCTTATAAATAAGACCGGATTCTACTAAAAAATTTGGTTTTCATAGTCATGTCATTAGGCAGATCAAATTTGTGTATTTAAATGGCCGTGGAGGACAAAATCAATTGCCGCATACATAATTAATCATTAAGCGTGAGGTTCGAATAGTGGAGTTTTTTATTGTCCCACGCCTGTCTTTTAAAAGATTTAAATTTACTCAAATTAAATCAATAAATTCTTTCCCGTTCTGTTTATTGGTTGTATTTTTTTTTTTATAAAAAAAAATTAGTCTTATTCATAAGTCATTTTGTATGAGTATTTTTTAGATGACATTTATGGCTTTTTTATTTTATTTCCCCTTTTGTTTTTTTTGTTGTCCACCCGGTTCCCTAAGTACTACCTAGGTATATCCGGATTCGACCCTGGTCGCGTGCCTGGTTATTTCCCCTTTTGTTTTATTAATGTCAAATTAAGAAGAAAAATTATAATGTTAAAGTACCTTTTTAGATTTTCAAGAAATGTAACCATCCTCATTGGTTTGTCTTATGATTAAATATGACTTATAAATAAAGGATAAACATGGATGTTGCATAGTAGTACATACTATTAAGGATGTAGTATTTATTATTGTTAATTTATGTGTTTTGTCCAAAATTGAATCCTGGTTAAAAATATTGTGGTAATATTTATTAACTTTTATTAAAAGTTGTATTTATTAATTAATATATGATAATTATTGATGAAAGAAATTATTAAAATATCCTTAAAAAAAAGATTAAAATAAAATTAATGAGAAATAAAAAAAATTGAATGAATGATTAAACAGAAAATTTACCATGATGACGGCAGTTGTTTTCACCCCTTTAACATATTCCACATGCAGAAAGAGCAATGGCTCAGCCGCTCATGGTCACAGGCTGTAAACCAATTTATTAGTGTACATTTGAAAAGAAAAAAAAAAACATAATTAGTATTATCTAAGTTCTTATTTATTTGTTTTATTTTGAAAAAATATGCTATCTCTCCATATATATATAATTTGTTTTAAGATTTTTATTTTGTACTTATTTATAATATTTTATACCAATTTTCAATGACAATTAATTATTTATTTTCACAAACATCCCTATTTAATTATCACTTTTTAAATTCTCATAGTATTAATAGGGCTAATTTTGAAAATACATATTAAATATTCACATTTCCAATAGCATTAACTAAATTAATCAACTTTGTTAATGGACAACGTGAAATCTATCAAAATGGTCTTATAGATAGGGATAGATGGAGTACTATTTTTTAGGGAATATAATGATTATTTTAATTTTTAATAAATTAATTATGTTTTTCTCTAACATACCTTTTTTTTAATCATTGTTTTTCTACTACTTATGTAAATCAATACCTTAAAATAAAAATAAACATGAAAAATATTAATCCCTGAGTCCCACAAAGTTTTGTAAAATTTTTAAAATTCAACAAAATTAAGAGAACATGTCTTTATTGCATTGATTGTCCCCTCAAATCAACCAATTAACATATAAAGTATTTAATGCATGTTTCCTTCATTAACCAATCATAAAATATACAATACAATTTCGATTTTTTTATTTTTTTTAACTTTAATTTGCAACAATACGGAAGTAGTATTTATTACACTCTTGAATTTTTAAATATAATAGATAAATATAAAAAAAATTCAAAAAAGGACAAATAATAATAAATAACATAAGAAGTATATTTAGGAGCCCAATATTATATTGGTCTTCAAAGTAAACTCGATCTTTTTATTCTTTCTTCTATCAAGGAAGGATGAAAGTGCAATCCCGAGGTTTGAACAAGGTGCGTTAATTTTTTATATATATCCCAAAGTTTTATTATCAACTGAATTGGTTCTTCATAATTTTGATATTCAAAGTGTAGAGATCGAGTTCAAAATCTTACGGAGTAATATGCATTTGTTTTGTGTAATTGAGTTTGTGACACATCCCAACAAGTATACTCCCTCCGACTCGAATTATAAGCAATTATAACCACTTTTACGCTTATTAAGGAGATTAGTTGATTGTATTTAATTTTCTCAAATTTATAAAAAATAGATGTATTTTTGGAAAGTAGTATTGGGAATGAAACAAAAATTAATTAATATTACAATTTTCTAGAGATGTTTTAGGAAAGTGGCATTGGGAATGAAACAAAATTTAATAAAATTAGTTAGTTTTGCTTATATTTTAAACCAAGAATAATATGTTTTTTGTTACTTATAATTTGAGCCGGAGAGAATATATTGGGCCAAATTCACCCTTGGTTTAATTTTTCAAGACGAATACCTTGGATTGGTAGAAAAATTACTACAGTACATATTACATAATTTGGACCATCATGTCATTAATATTTCAAGTCATGATTTGCTAAATGAGATCTGTTCATGCTTTATCTCACTCCTTCATGCATATGCTTGAACAAAACTATGTCTAAAAGAATCTCATACGGCAAGAAAATGTGCACTCCATGCATATATACACTTGGGGAAAAATTATACTAGTATTTAAGAATCTCATACATACACGGGTAGAAAATGTGCACTTTTTATCATCACTAGCGGCTACAATGTTTGACAATTGACGCTACTTTATCCGCAGTTTGTGCCTATGCAAGAAGAACAGTTCACATTATTTTAGCCGGGCATGATTGTAACTCCATTGAACATAGGTCTTTATTGTAAGCATGGGAGGACAACCTTCATGCACATAATTAAAGTTGCAATAATTAATTGCATTCAAGAAGTGAGAGAGTATTAAAAGCTGCTTACAATTTGTTTTGTGTTTTTTTTTTCGAAAAATAAAATAATATAAAGACTTATTTAAGTAATTAGTCTCTGAACTTAGATGTTCTTTTGGAATTGATCCCTAAATTTTTTTTCGATGTTTTAAGTCCCTAAACTTTGCTCAAATTTTGGAAACTGTCATTTCATCACTTAAGTGGTGATATGATCGAGGACATGTCACGTCACACTCGTCACATCAATAGGTAACGTACCGGATGATGCCAGTGAACTTTTAAAATTTAAAAAAGTTTAAATTTATTAAAAATAATTAAAAATTGTTTTTTAAAAGAAAATCGAATCTTTTAATAACTTTTAAAAGAAATGATTTTTTAATAAAAAAATCATGTAGTGTCATGTGACGTTACATAACACATCACTTGTCTATACTGTGACAGTGACGTGACATGTCGTCGGCTATATCATCACTTAAGTAACGAAAGGACCATTTCCAAAAATTGAAAAAAGTTCAGGGATTCAAGACATCGAAAAAAATTTAAGAACGAATTCCAAAAGAGCACATAAGTTCAGAGACTAAAAGGTTAAATAAGCCTAAAAGAAATATGTGGAAACGCAAAGTACATATTGTCTCAGTGTATCACCAAAAGAAATATTGTTCTCGCAATAGACTGAAATTTTAGTAATTGTTTTAAGGCTTATTTATGGTTTTAATTAGTTGCTGAAAGTTCAGCGTGTTTTGGTTTTGTTTCCTAGAAGTTATTTTGATCGAGACTAGTCCTTAAATTTTCAAATATTTTGGTTTTGGTCCTCTCCGTTAGTAAAAATCTGTTATTTGTTTGTGCAGTTAGCGGAACATCACATCAGCAGTCCATGTGGTCGAAAGTGACGTCAAATAGGTGATATAACATGGATGATACAGATCCACGAACGTAAAATGGTCTCATACGCAAAATGCTCCCGTAAGCAAAATTTTGAGTTTATAGGCTTGAATCTTCCATGTCGCATCACCTGTTTGCCGCTATCTTAGTGTAGATTTTCGTTAACTATGTCAGAAAATAACTGATTTTTTGTAATTGAGGGGACCAAAACCAAAATGTTTGAAAAATTAATAACTAGTCCCGGTCAAAATAACTTCTAGGGACTAAAATCAAAACACGTTAAACTTTTAGGGACAAAACCTTGTTTTAAGGAAAGCAATGGTCAAAAATTAAAAAGAGAAAACAATGTAATGCAACCACCTTTTGAGTAGATGAGAATAGAAGTTATCAGCTTCAACAAATTTTCTTAAACATAATTAGAGTAAAACAATAGCATTTTCTTTTAATTTTTTGTAAATTGTGTTAACTAAATTAGTAGTGCTATAAAATTCTACTAACATACATCTACAAAGCATTTTTAATATGAGAAATGGAAAATGACAAATACTATAATATAATGAGAGACATCATGAAATTCGCAACAAATATTTTAAAAAGATAGAGTTGTGCATGTGGATTGGTGAATGGATATATGTCTTGTGGTTAGTGAACAAAAATGAGTATGTGGGTCAAAAGTGATGCTTTTACAGAAAACAAAGGATCGAGGATGGAAGGATAGTTCAAAAAGAGAATATAGAAAAGGTGGTGTGGTCTGCTATCTGCTTGAAAAAGCAAGTGGGAAATCAATAAGAATGTTTAATTGTTAAACAAGCAATGCTTCATTGCGATCTCATTAATTTGGATTCCTACTTTATCCTATTTGGCTGTATCTATGTCCACGTTCCTTGGATAAACACAAGGGGAAGGACTTTATATACACTTGCATGTGGATATCATTTGTTGTTCCTCAATTCTTGTCACCTTCTATATACTAATTCATACATGTATGTATCAAGTTTTAAGGTTTCAAAATTGGAAGTCTTCTTAAAAATAATAATAATAATAATAATAAATAAAATTAGAAGTCTTGAATTTGATTTTAGTCGTCACCATTAGTGATGGATTTAATTTCTCTTCTCTTATTAAGTGAAAAAAATAAACTTTGCCTAAGAAAAAAATTAAATATTAAGTTCAATTTATTATTTTTTTTAATATGACAACGAATTATTAAATGACTCAGAAACAATAGTTCAAGATACCATCACTAATTCACAATCTATTTTATATTTTTTTTAATTCACAAAATAAATATTATTAATCAGTATGGATATATTTAAGATCTATGATCTCGAATCACATACTCCCTCCGTCCCATTATCTTGGTAAAAGTCAAACAAGTCAATGAAAATAAGAGAGTATCTATTTAATATAATGTATGATTCACTCACTAATTACAAATTGATATTCCACAAATTTTCATATCATTACAATTAATACATTGCAATATTTCTTTAAAAAAATCTTTAAATATGTTTTCCTTACTTACTTATCAATCATTGATACAATATATAATCTTTAAGATTTTTCATTTATTTTTTTACTTTAATATGGGACAAAATTTTTTGCATTTTTTTACCAAGATAAGATAATGGAACGGAGGGAGTAATAATTTCTCATGAATGAGATAGATTGACACATATAGCCAAATTATAGATATTCTACTTGTCCATTTTTGGGTAATGGATAATATCAAATGCTATTTGTGTTACTTTTGGTGTCAAAAACCAATGAATGATTAAGAAAAAATTAAATATAAATTATAATCCATAGTATAAACTGTTGAAGATTAATCAAATAATCCCACATCAATGGGTTATAAGAAAGTTTGATGGTATATAAACTTAAGCAATGCTATGGAGAAAAAAACTACTCAACTAAAAAGCCAAAATATTAAAAATCACTAATCACTAATTTATTGTCCTTGCAAAATCTAAATGGGCCCACTTCCAAAATTCTACTCTCTCCGTTCTAAAAAATGATAAAAAAATGTCAAAAATTTTGTCCAAAAATAAAGTAAAAGTTATTAATGAAAAAATTTAGAAGTCACAAATTTTGAATTATGATTGTTTGATAAATGCAAAATGCATTAAATTAGTTGTTTGATTGATTGATGTATTAGACAAATTATTAAATGCATGTCTATTTATTTTTTTAATTTTTGTAATTTTTTACCATAATATTTGACATGAGTTTCACAAAGACAAAAAATGTTTAAAATGATGTTATTCCTCTTATAAATAATACTATTGTTACAATTTTTTTTTTAATGGATAGATACTGCTTGTATATTAGTTGGCACTTGGAACAAATGGATAGGATTTGGGTCGTTTAAGAATGTTGTCACGAATTTAATCTTTGACTCATACGAATAGAAACTGTCTTGCTGGGAGTGTTATCCCTGAAAAAGCTTAATTAATCAATATGTGAATGGATTAGTCATCCATTCCACGGATAGACATTGTAGGTTAAAAAAAATGCTGCTTCTATTTCTGATTTTCTGTCACTCTCTTCTCATTCATGTGCATATATTATTGTTGACTCCAGCGCCTGCTACTGCCAAAGTTTAGTGGTTTATGACAAGTTGACAACAGTGTGTAGTAGTGTACTATTGTTAAAAGTTATTAAAACATGTTTGGTTAGGAAATTTTGAATGAATTTGACTACTAATATGATTATAGCCCCATTTAATTTTCCTTCTATTAGTTATCATGTTGTTGCCTTTCTTTCCCATAGTGCCCGAGTTTTCTATGTGCATGATAATTTGTTGGTTGTGGGTAAAAAATAAAGAAGCTAAGTTACACATCGGTCAGAAATAATTTGGAGTGCCCAATGCAAGTCCAAATTGACTTATTGATCATTTTATACAGAGTGAAAGGACACTTTGGTCCCTCAAGTTTTTCGACAGGGACATTTTAGTCCCTCCAAAAATTTAATTCATTTTTAGTCCCCAAAGTTTTCCAAAAGTACCGATTTAGTCCCTGTCCTATTTCCGTTAGCCACTTCGTTGAGGGACTAAATTGGTACTTTTGAAAAACATAAGGGACTAAATTAGTACTTTTAGAAAACATGGGGACTAAAAATGAATTAAATTTCTTGAGGGACTAAAGTGTCCCAGTCGAAAAACTTGAGGGACCAAAGTGTCCATTTACTCTTTTAGATAAAGTTACCACGCTCAAGCATAATCCTTTCTGAAGAATAATAGTAGCTCACTTCTTGGAAAACTTAGAGAGGAATCATATTAAACCAAGATCTTTTTTCGATAAGTACCATGTTAAACCGTGATGTTTTTATCAAGTGGTAAAAATAGATGATGATGATATTTGATCTTTTACATACTTTTAAAATATTGTTAAATAGTTATAAAGTAGATGTAAAAAGGGTGTGAAAAATAAGAATGTCATTTTGCTTAGAAAAAAGGTATTCAGAAGTGAAAGGGCTTATGTTAAAAACTTAAAAACAAGTAATCCCTCTATCCCTAAATATAAAGTCTTTTTGGGGATTTCACGTCCATTAAGAAAATGTAATAATTTAGTTAATTGTATGTGAAATGTGAACTTTTGATATGTAATTTCAAAATTACCTCTATTAATATTATTGGGATTCTAAAAAGTGTTAAATAAATATGGGTGTTTGTGGAAAAAAGTAATTAATGATCACTGAAAATTGGTATGAGGCTTTATAAATAAAGACAAAATAAAAGTGTCAAGAGGACTTTATATTTAGAGACGGAGGGAGTATATCATAAATAATGATTAAAAATTTCAGGAAAATGCTAGTAGTAATTATTAACCTAAAACACTAGCTATGATAGTAAAAAAAAAGTAGTTCATATTGGTAAATAATAAATTTATAATATCGAAAATTAATGAAGTTAAATTTCTGATACAAAATTGTTATTATTATTGTACTAGTATTCCTGAAACAAAACTCATAATGCATTGATCAACAAGATCCAAAATTTCATTCGTAATTGTTATAAGCAACTGTTTCTAACACAATCATTATAAACAAATACGGAGTACAGTGAAGTAGTAACAAAGACAGTGGTCCCACAATCTTACTGCATTCTGTGAAGAATTTTGGGCTAATTTCAGAATCACCAAGATATAAACAAAATAGAAACTGAAAATTTGTAGTCTTTTGATGCCACTAATGCCATATTATAGTCCATGGCATCATATGTATGAGTCTGTTGTTGCAAGATTTGACTATATTCTATCTAGTTCCACATACACATGCTTCTCCACTAATTGGTGAATTGATCGAAACTGATGGATATATAGTGATGAGACTCTTCTTTTGTTACTAAACCTCATCTATCACTATCTTTTGGTACATTATTAAATACTACCATTTCTCCCTCCTCCCTTCCCAAAGATGTTTGCGCTTTGGCCTATTGAAAATTCTATATTTTATGTGTAGCTTCTAAATTGCGGTCGCCATAACAATTGTAGCTACATACATAACATTATGACTTTGATTGTTTTCATAATTATATCTAAATCATAATTGCAGTTGCATAGGTTACATTTTTTTCATAATTATCTGCAATTATGGTAAATATAATGCAATTGCTACCACAATTTAAAAACTTGTTTTTAGGGGCCTAAGATGAGCCAACAGAGCAAAGCTCAATTGAACCATAATGAAGCAACTCTTGTATCATCTGTTCCACATGATCATCTTCAAGTACTGGTTGAAATTGTTGCTCTGATACTTCAACTTGGCCTTCTTCACCAAACCAATTCCCTTGTAGCCATTGCATTTCTTCTGGCCATCTAAAACCCATGTCTTCACTTGTTCCACCAGCACTGGCATTGCCAGGGGCAAAAGAGTTGGACCCTTTTGCCCTTTGAGGCCCTTTGTGTGCTGTTTTATTCTGCTTTGTTATTTGAAGGGAAAGGGATGCCATGTGACACTTGTGCAACTTTGCAGTCAAAGTTGCAGATAAGAGATTGGATGATGATGATGAGTTTGGTTCATTAGGATTGTATGTGAAATTGGTTCTTGCTTTTGGACCACACATGAGCCTTGCTGCTTCATCATAAGCTCTTGCTGCATCTTCTGCCGTTTCAAATGTCCCTAGCCATATTCTTGTCTTCCTGTAATTAAACCCAAATAAACAATGTTTCAGTCATGTTACAAAAATGAAGGACATTTCGCAACAACACTTGACATTCAAGTCGCTAGCAAAAAATAAATAAATAAACATGTATGAATGTTACAACATTTGATGGTCGCTATATGCAATATGCAATTAAGTAGAGACTGGTCGCTATATGCAATTATGCATATAGTGACTATGTAATACCGTTGTGGTTAGATGTTTCATATTAATTAATATAATGATATAAAATGAGTAATAAGTAATTTATTTTCAAGAGACATATAAGAAAAGAGCTTATATGTTGGTGGCCGCAGAGACACTTAGGATTTCCCTCTCCCCAGGTCATGGGTTCTAGTTCCAGACCTCCCATGTAAACCAAAAAAAAAAAAAAAAAGCTTATAATAAAGGAAAAATTCAAGTTCATATTGAAAAAAATTATAAACGTGGTTAATTATGAAATTGGAAAAAGAGAAAATTAGCTAGAGAAGTGAAAATTACAAAAGAGGGTGGCGAATTTCAGAGACCCAAGAACCCCAATGCCTCTGGCGGACACCACGATAACGTTGTTGGGGTCTAGCCATGATGATGGACCTTAATTGCTTCTAAACTTGTTTGTGAAGTCTCTTTGAAAATGAGAATGAGAAAGTGAAGTGGAGAAGAGGCGTGACACATTTATATAATCATCTTTTGCGGCCTTCTAAACTCCATCAATTTTAAGTGGGCCCACACAATGTATTTAACTATTTATTTATTTATTTAAGTATCCACAATTTTTTTTGTTTTTCTATCCTATGCATATAATTATTTTTTAATTCATTAAGTGTATTAGTTTCTCACAAAATATTTATTTTTTAAGGTTTAATTAACCTATGCATCAAGTACATATGTTAAAAAAAAATTTAAGCAAATGCTAACAAGTGCCTTTGATGTACATCTTAAAAAGCCAAACATAATAAAAATTTATGAAAAAATGTATTTTTTTTTGTATTTTCGATATATGAAAAAATGCACACTTATAATTTTTTTTTTCAATTTTAGTATGTATCCTTAATAAGTGCCTTCAAAACTTTTTTTCTAAGGAGGAGGGAAAAAACACAATACTGGAATTTGTACCTCGACAACATAAATGTAAGATGAACTCTTCAATCGCAATATTAATTAGGATTTTGTTTTTCCCTAAATAAGTGACTACAAGTTTTGAATCATTGATCTCACAAGTACCTTGAGTGCGATCTATTTCTGTTGGGCTATCAATCACTTTTTGGTTTAACTTGTAAAACGTTTTTAACCTTTGTTTTCAATTACATCCTTTTACAAGTGGGGTAATTTTATAGTTTCACATACAGGGGAATCTTATTAGATTAACCTTTGCTTTCTATGCAATTCATTACTACACAGCTTTCATTGCTAACTACCCTTTTTTTTTTTTTTATAAAAGAGCTATTGCAATCGTTTAAAAAAAAAACAAAATGACTAGCTTAGCAACTCCAAAGGCCTAGTTAGCTCTTCCACACTTCTTATCAGTCACCCAAGGTTTTGTGAATTTAGATATTAGTAAGTACTTAAAGGCAGACAGTGGAACACTACAGTGCGATGGCCCTAATTACATAGTCTAATCGACGGAGAAAAAAAAATTAGTCTTATAACTTAAAATTAATTAAAAACATTTGTATAACTAGTCTTATGGGGCTGAGTGTATATCTTATACTCCTGGTTTCCCCACTATTGTAATAAATTTTTTGTCTTATAAAAAAAAATTTATAAACATTTGTAGCCTACCATCTTCATGTAGTGATTTCAAGAAATTCAATTAAATCGTCAATCGATCAGGATTGATACATTTGATCATCAAGTCTTTTTGCTTACATTATATTGTTGTAATTTGGGTTTGATAATCAAAATTTTCAAAAAAAATTGTAAATTACATGTAAATTCTCCCCGAGGTTAGTGTGGTCTTCTCTAATACGATGTATTTTCCCCCGATGCTAGCTTGCACATCGTTTCAGTCAGAGATCGAAAGAGAGGCCATACTTTAAGAATAATCTCGTGATTCTCCACTATTTGATTTGATATTTATCAAGAAACTATTGGCATTTGGTGTTTACAATAAGTATAGCTATATATGTAGGCACATAGAATTTCAGTTCATGGTCCCAAAATCAGTATGTAATTAGCTATAAATAAGACAGACTATAATGATGATATCTAAATTAAGAAGTATAAATATGAATACACTTAAATAATACCTCCATAATTATGTTAGTAGCTTGTTTTGGTCTCTCTGTTATATAGTACTCCCTCCGGTCCTATTTATAAGACCCTTTTGGGGTTTTTCACACCCACCAAGGAGAGTGGATAAATTTGTTAGTGACATTGGAAATGTGAAAATTTGATATACTTTTTCAAAACTACCCCTATAATTATTATTGGAACTCTAAAAAGTGTTGACTTTATAGGGGTGTTAGTGGAAAGAAGTAATTAAATACTATTGAAAATTGAAAAGGGGTCTTATAAATAGGACCAAAATAAAAACCCCAAAAGGGTCTTATAAATAGGACCGGAGGGAGTATTAGATATCACAGGACCAAAACCAAAATATTTTATAAATGTATGGACCAAAACCAAATTTTTTAAAAACCAATTTCAAAGGAATCAATATTTGTAGGGATCATTTTGATATTTAAGCCAAAAAACATTTTATAACAAAGCTCACTCATTCGTTAAATCAGACCATTTAATCATCTCTACTTTACATCAATGCTCAATTTTTTATAAAAGAAACATATCCATTAGGTCATTTGATTCTACATTTTTGTTTCCGTCATGACCTTATTCATGCATGATTATAAATAAAAAAAATTATACAGTCATAGTTGTAGGAAAACAATTATAACTTTGCTTATACACTGCAAATATTTTTTTTTTTGGATGATAAGTTATGGAAAATCATAAGTAAAGTCATGACAAAAAAAAAAGTCGTAACTAAATTTCAAGCCCATCCTCTACGTGCGAGTACGTGCAGTGTGGAGCGGGACTGTAGGTAGTATACTAGTTGCTATATTTGACTTCATTTTCCTTTGTGGAATTAGGCATTCCACGAAAGCAATTGATTTTTTATATATATATATATATATATATATATATATATATATATATATATATATATATATATATATATATATAAAAGGGAGTCTCCCCCCTCAATATGCTTTAATTATGTTCTCTTCATGAAGAAACAATTCCACATGTATACTTAATCTTGTGAGTTTTTCCGTTCAGTTTGGAACAATTGTGTCTTTTGGAGACTTATTTCTTTACTCAAATTCTTTGTTCAACAACGACTCTCATTGCAAGGAAGCTGGTTTAATGTTTTGGAAGGTGATATCTTAGTTTCTTTGGGAATGGGACTTAAGCACATGAGGAGATCGAGTCCAACCCAAAAGACTAGCCTTTTAGGTGAGAGAGCCTCATGGCTTAAGTACCACATTGAGTTTCCTAGACTATACTCAATATGAGACTCCTAACATTGCCGCCCCCTTTAAGGGTCGACGTCCATGACGACTTTCACTCTTTCGACACTGACGGCGGCTCCACTCACCTATCAGTATTCCGTAATATACCTTAATCCAGCCTATAAGTAGCTCTTTCCGTGGTTCAACCTCTCAATGAAAGACACCAATTGTTAGGACTTAAACACATGAGGAGAACCCAACCCAAAAGACTAGTCTATTAGATGGGAGAGCCTCATGGCTTAAGTACCTCATTGAGTTTCCTATAGACTATACTCAATATGAGACTCCTAACATTGCCGCCCCCTTTAAGGGTCGACGTCCACGACGGCTTTCACTCTATCGACACTGACAGCGGCTCCACTCACCTATCAGTATTCGGTAATATACCTTAATCCAGCCTATAGGTAGCTCTTTCCGTGGTTCAACCTCTCAATGAAAGACACCAATTGTTAGGACTTAAACACATGAGGAGAACCCAACCCAAAAGACTAGTCTATTAGATGGGAGAGTCTCATGGCTTAAGTACCACATTGAGTTTCCTAAACTACTCAATGTGGGACTCCTAACAGTACACTACAACTTAATCCTTTTCGATTTTGGCTTTGTAATCTTGTTGCTTTACTTTATCTTATTAAGGTTCATTTATAGAAGTGATCCATTTCTATTGTTAATTGGCAAGAAAATATTTTTTTTGAATTGGTGTATGAATCATAAATTTTGTATTTTTTTCGATCTTCTCAAAATTTATGGTAATTCGTACTAGGATAATTAATTATTGATTCACATATGACATATGTCATATTTATGATGAAAATATATCATTTTTTCTTTCGAGGTTACTCCTAAAGAAGAATACATACATCTATTATTTCAAAAAGTGTGTTATTTTTGTGCCACTTTGATTTAATATGAATCTGCATTTGTTATCCAAAAAATGTGTTACTCCTTATATTATTTGTTATGATTGGTTGAAAATATTATTTAAATAAAAAACTTAATATATAAACAAATATTTTTTTTCAACAAAGTGAGGGACACATAGAGTGAGAGTGTGAGACATGCATATTATTTTGAGTTAGAAAATGTTCTCTTTTTTATAAGCTACGATAGTTTAGTATTATTATTTGTTCATTATCGGGACAATTCTCTATATGCTTGAGTACTGGATGATATTGTAATTTAATTAATGCCTGCAAAATTGTTTGACAAAAATATGTCTTGAGTACAAAATATTTAAGCAAATTGACATGTCTATATTGCCTGTTTTGCGATCCAAATTTAAAAAAGTAAGCAAACATTTCACCTTTAAGAGAGATGAAGGAGCATATATAGCAACAGCGACAAACGTCCATGATTTTAATTTTTTTTATATTTTATACATAAGCTAATTAAATGAATTTTTTATCCCAGGTAAAATAGATACTCTAACTCATACAAACTTTTAAAAAATGATTCTTCGTTCTTTTTTTTTTTTTACATAAAATGATTCTTTATTTCGTGTTGGCTAATAATCGTACAATAAGTTTAATTTTATGCATGGTCAATTATACGAAATATACAATTATGTGTACATATATAATATATAGTTAATTACTAACCATAGTAACGAATGGTTAATGATATGATACGAATGTATAAACCTATTATGATGTATTCATAAAACTTCGTATCTCTTTGGAAGGATCATGGTTTTAATTATAGGGCCAGGCTCAATGGAGTTACTGGTCCTTTTCTAAAAACAAATTATTCTTTCATCCCATTATCTTAGATAAAAAAAATACAAATTTTTTTATCTTAAATTAAAGTAAAAATAATAAATCAAATTTATTAAAAATGATATGTATATTATGTTTACGATTAAATAATTAAAGAAATAAACACTAAATTATTAAAAAAGAAAATTTGTGATTCATTAATAGTGAAAGAAAACGATAATAAAAACATGGATAGTTTTTATTTGTAATTAATGAATTATATATATATATATATATTTTGTTTTTCAACTTTTTATTAAGATATTGCAACATAGTGAGTAATTAATTAATTGGCTTAATTATATGTCTAGTTTTTGAATTTTAAGATCATTTTGTCACAGATCTTTGTTCTTTTTTTAATGTCCGACTCCCCGAAATTACATCTTGATTTGTCATATACCCTTGCTATCAACTTCGGCCAAATTTTGCTGTCACATCGGAATTCTAGTCAGATGCAAGAGGTGAGTCATATAGTGTCATGTATGGGCAAAGATCTTTTTTTTAGAAATAAAAAAACTAAAAGAATTAATATTTATATCATTTTAGTTTAAAAAAATGAAAAAAATTAATTTGAGATAGAGGTCATCTTCGTCCACGTGATACTTCATGACTAACTTCTTAAGTCTGACAAGAATTATGGTGCAACACGTCAACAAAATTTGACCGAAATTAAAAGTAGAAATATATAACAAACTGGAAATAACTTCACCATAACATATATCAGCCTAATATGGGTTCAAAAGACAACAAAAATCCTTAAATTAATATAATTTGTGCCTCTTAAGTTGTGATGGGTCTCTAAGCAGAGTGAAAAGGTCACCATAACATCACTAGTTTTTACCCCATGGAATACATGGATTTTAAAAATTTTAAATAATTTTATGGTTTTTATATTATAAATTTTTCTAATATTTATTTGCATAGTTTTGTTGACACATTTCTTATAAATATTATTAATATTTAAAAATATATATTTTATAAGCAAAAGAATATTATCTAATATAAGGGATCTAAATAAGTATACATGATCCCCACCTTCTATAAAAAATTTGATCGTAATCATACAATTATATGCTCATAAAAAACCAAACCAAAAAAAGCAATAAAAAAAATCAACTTCACGAAAAAATAAAGCAAAAAATAAATACAACTCAAAACAGCCAACTAATAAAGACACCAATAAAGTCTAATCATCCTAACATCTCTACCAACAAAACCTCCGTACTAGACTAATCCTTCTTAAAAAAAAAAAAAAGGATTTGGATCATCTAACATAACATTAGAGGAACATTAGTGAACCAACGAGCTGTTGGTGCAGTGGTGCCAGGGGCTGCATTTGGTAGGGCGAACCACGGTTCGATCCCCCGCAACAACGTTGGGAGAGGAATAAAACCTTAACCCCGGGACCCCCCTCGAACTGGATTAGTCGGCCCGGGTACCAGGGTGCAAACCAAAAAAAAGAGGAACATTAGTGCAAAAATCACTAAAATCCAAAATAAACTCAAAATTTATGATTTTGAATTTTAGTGGTTTTGTACCTATATTCGTTTAACATTGTGTTAGAAAATCTATTTCCAAAAAAGATATATATGATTATTGTCTATTATATCCAATCTATATGCTTTGCAGCATTATTGTTGTTCGCATTTTGCCATACAGATAGTTAATGAGGTTGGAGTAAAAGGTTCACAATTATTATCTTATATTTTTTTGATATTTTTTTTAAAAGAATTTTAAGAGTGTAGTAAATGTTATTTTTCATGTTTACCTCTATTTAACAGGTCTTGGTTTATATAAGTAGTGGATAAAAATTAATGATTATAAAAAAAGAAAGGGTATAGTAGAAAAAAGCATAATTAACATATTGAAAATCTAAAAAATGATTACATTTCTTAAAATGTGTATGAAATAGCACTGATAAATAATTTCAGATGTAGCATTATATATAAGGAAAGGATTAGCCTAATTCTGAAGCCACAATCACCGGTAGTACTAGCAATTAGGGCCAATGGGCGGGTATGGGTGTGCCCGCAATTTTTACGGGCGGGTTAAATATTTTGGGCAGGAAATCCAGGCCCTGCCGGGCCGCCCATTTTTATTTCAAAAATAAAAAAAGGAAAACAACATAAAAAATAGTAAAAAAATAAAATAAAAATTGGGGTTCTCCATAGATCATAATATTGACTTTTACAAATGTCTCAAAAGTTCATTAAAAGTTAAAACATAAAAGTCCATGTCTTAACAAAGTCTCAAAAGTTCATACACATTAAGCAATTGGATAATAAAGTCTTTAAAAAACAAAAACAAAGTCTTAAATCATGAAATAAAAAAAATGCTCGCTGGTAGCCCGTTGCCCGCCCAAAAATGCCCGCAATTTTTATGGGCGGCCCTAATTGAAAAATGGGCCAAAAAATCAAGCTCTGCCCGCATTTTTTGTGGGCGGGCTGCTGGGAGCGCCCGCAGGCTCAGACCCTTATTGCCAAAACTAATAACAAGTCCCTTTAAAAACCAAAGACGTATTCATAGGACAATATCTATTTTTAATCAAAAATATTACCTACTACATGCTCTTTCCCTTTCAAAATAATTGACGTTTAAAATTTTAATGTGTGAGTTAAGAAATATATTTAATGTGTCTTTTGTAAGTAAATCAATGTTTATTATATCACTTTTGCCCTTTATTTCTTTGAAGTAATTAGTTATTTTTCTTCAGTTATTATTTTTTCTATTATTTAGAGAAGGATATAGTTGTAAACATAGTAATTAATGTTGTATTATTAGATTTCTAAAGTAACAATTATTTAGAAACAAATTCATTTTGCTGAAGTGATAATTATTCATGAACGGATGGAGTACAATACACAATGACTATTTTTTGGCCCCCATGGTGTTAATTTTGAAGTTTGAACCTATTAAACCTTGAAAAATACCAAAATGCCATCACATTTGTTACTCTCTGTTAACGGAAAATCGAAATCGACAAAGGGTTGTGAATGTCGGATGTATAAGTGACGTCGACGGAAGTGTACTTAAGCGTTTTGCTTAAAAGTGACTTCGAAGGAGGTGTACGTACAGTTCGACATGGGAAGATTTCGACAAAAGGATATTGTGTTGACAACATAAGTGATGTCGAGGAGGTGTACTTAAGTGGCATGACTTAAAAGTGATCTCAACGTACGTGAACGTGTGTCGACAAATGGAAGAGGCGGAAACGAGAGGTCTGTGTCGAAAGGATGGTGTCACGAGAAAAGAGGAGACAGAGAACGTCTAATCAGCATTGGGAACGGCGAAGTAATTATGGAGGCATTTAATGCTACTTGTGGCTATAAAATCCTCAGTTTTTGCCAAGAAAAGCCACGAGTTACAATGGAGAAATTTAAAGAATGCTTTCATGATTTCTGGAAAGAGGAAAAGCGATTCACATTCCACGTAAACACGAGTGCACCAAAAGATAAACATGTGGGATTAAGGTATTCGGGTGAGGACAGGAAAATGAAGGGATGCCTTCCCCGAATACCACCTTTATCCTCTTGAATAGTGAAAGGATAAACATGTGGGATTACATAGATTCCATTTCCGGTGGTTTGAGTTAATGTTAAGGACTCCGAATTGGAGGAAACACTTAACTTGATAAATAACCATTGGAAGGGTCTCTGTAATCCCATAGGTCAAGGTTTGTGTCCTGCTAGGATCGACCAAGACTGCCTTTCCTATTAAAGAGTTAAAGGAAAAAAATCATTTGACGACATTCCAGTAGAAGTGTCGGGGGCATGTTTTTCGATTGAATGCCGGTGAAACAGTGTTTAGTTGAATTACATGTCACCAATATCAATCGAATGCGTCTAAGGCCGACAGCGGGTCGAAGGCTTATTTCAGCGATAGCCCCGTCTGTCGAAAGGAGCTTGATGTCGGATGACATCTCAAAACCAAGAGGCTGGAGCACAACAACGCCAATACTTCGAACAACAAAGAGACTTAGACAAGAGTCAAAGGTTGCAGTCGAAGGAAGATGCCAGTCGAAGCGGTTTTCAGCAAAGATGTCACCACGAGTCGACAGAAGCATCCACTAAGCCCAAACCACGACGTGGGTAGTTACATCGTGGGGAATAGCGTAGTGGGTAGTTATCAAAAACGTGGGTTCTGCGGTTGTGCAGAACGTGCGAGTAAGCTTGTAAATAGTTTTTGGATTCCTATAAATAGGAAGTCCTTAGTTTGTAATCGGGGTCGGTTGCTAGGTTAACACATCAGGCTAAAATCCTAAACGTCTCACCGGAGCAGTCAAACGGAGTAACGCCATTGTAAAGAACCTCAACCTTCCACCCATTTAATTTCAATGCAAACCTTTACGTTTCCATGCACTTTACATTGCCTGCAATTTACTTATCGCGCAATTTAATTGCTTTCCTTTACGATTCCAAGCCATTTACTTTACCGCGATTTTAATCTTCCACCGCACCGTGTTCTTGGTGCCGGTTTTACGCGTACCTTCGCTCAATATCCGAAAATACCAAAAAAATACGGTCAAGTTCCTTTCACAAGATTACCATTTAACCTCTCATTACCCACTCCCCACACTTAACCGTCAGTTCGGCAGGCGTCGGACGAAAATCACGCAAACACTCTCAAAACCCCATTATTTGACATGGATCGAGCTTCTTAGAAGCAAGCAGGAGCTCTTCCTCCCCCTAAATATTTTAAAAATATATATTTATACACGCATAACACTATATATAACAGGAAAGGTCGATTGGTTTATTTAGTGGCTAAGCGTTTTCTTTAGGAAGGTTGGGTTTGAATCACACCTCACACAATACACTAATTTTAACTTTGCTAGGGAGGAATTGATCGATTCAATACCATTAGACTAAAGCATAATTTAATATAAGCACTATAAAATTTGATTCTACCATAATTTTTGTTGAAGCTCATAAAGTCACCATTTACATATACGACTAACATTATTAACGGTAACCCCTAAAATAAGTGGTCAAGATCCGCGACTGCTAGTTACCACCGGCCGGAGTCTCTCACACATATGACAAATCCTTCACCGTTACCTCTGCCTTTAACGTCCCACCACCCCTAATATTCTTTTCACAGCCAAATCAGCAATGTAGCCAATACAATCTCACCATAAGACAGAGAACTTTCTTAGTCCTACATCTCTTTCAAGAGCATGCATCATCTATTGATGTCAAGTTCATCTTTTCTATAGTCTCTTTTTTCTTTCCATCTTCTAAATATTCAATATGTCGTACGTAATCAGACTCATCCACATGGTAAAGATGTATTTTTTAAGTAAAAAAATAATTTTTTTTTTCGATTTGGAGTATTGGAATTTTTTTTTGATGTGGTTCAGGAAAAAAAATGGAGTTTGGAATTTTTTAAAAAAATGTAATTTGGGATTAAAAAAATGAGGTTTGAGAACCACTAATAAAAACAAATACATGGGACAAAAAATAAAACTCTCATAGGCCCATAGAAAACTATACATCAAAGGAGAATGGAAATTAGGCATTTGTGAGAATTGACCTCATGCATGCATTCATGAATCATGAATCATGACTCATCTTTCGCATTTTAACTAAGTAAAACCAGCGTAGAGGACATATATATAATGGATATGTTCCTTTCGTTTCCGACGAACTAGTGTCAAAAAATAGTTTTTCGATACCCCCGAATCAAAAAAGCAACCATATTATATCAATATATTTTTTTGAGACCTCTCGGAAAAATTTTCCAAAAAGCATATCTCGAAAAAATCCTTTTTTTGTTAGTGGACCTTAGCTTTTTTTTTAAGTATTTGTTTTTTCCGGTTGTATGGCGATGGACCTTTGCTGCTGTTGGACGCGTTGTTGCTGTTACTGCTGCGTATTGTTGCTGTTGTTGCTGGTTGGTGCTGCTGTGCATTTTTATTTTCTCCCTTTGTGTTTCCTATTCTACCGTTTTTATTTTCTCCCTTTGTGTTCCTTGTTCTACGCTTTTTCCTTTTTCTTTCCTTGTGGTCGCTGTTGCTGCTGTGTGCGGGTGGTGTCGCTGCTGCTATGTGCTGCTGCTGAGAGAAGGGGGAAGAAGAAGATGGAAGAGAGAAGAAGAAGAAAAAGAATTTGGATTTTTTTTTGTTTGCATCCTGGTATCCGGTCCACTGGGCCGACAAATCTAGTTCGAGGGGATCCCGGGGAGAATTTGGATTTAGGATGGAAGGAGTATTTTTTAGATTAAAAAAATGTGGTTCAAAATCCATGACTCTTTGACAAGTATGATATGTGAGTGCAATTTCTTTTGGAAATAGAATCAAACATTTTGAGAAAGATGAAAAACATGGCAGGGTCCAACTCACTGGACCTTTGGGCTGCAAAATGCATGTGAACAGCACAAGGAAGCATGAACTTTGGGCTACATAGTTGAAAAAAAAACTGAATGGCCTAATAAATTGGATTTTAAACACATATTCCCTTCATCCCATCAATATAGTAAATTTTGAAAAGTTAGTAAAAATAAAACGTGTGTTTTTTATGTCTTGTTTATCAAATTGACCGATTAATAAAGCAATAATTTACTGCATTTTTCATTGATTAATCAATCGTAAAATATATTATATAATTTCAAATATTTTTTATGCAATTCCATAATCATAAGTTTAGACAAAATCTTTGATGTTTGTTTATTAACTTTATGGGATTGAGTGAGTAATAATTAAAATTCCATAGGTTTAGTATATACTATATTTATGGAGTTAACAAGCAATTATAGTAAAAAAAAAATAGGATTTCCCCTTCCTATGCTTTTGCTTGTTTTGATTTGTTGTTTCTCGGTAGGGGGAGAAAGATCAGTCCCTCCCCTTCTTTTGGGAAAGTGTGTGAGTTTGTTTCTCCTAGTTTATCTGAGTTTTGCCTTGCCTTTGTGCAAGTTGTTTTGTTTTGTGTGTTTCCAGTTGAGGGATGCCTCTGGATAGTTTCTACTTTCCAGATCTGATGGTCATCCTCTTTGCTCCAATATATAATTGGAAGGCTACTCGCCGAGATAGGTCTCCCTTTGTCGACTGTTGATTTGGCTACCGACCAATAGCTCTCTCGTTTTAGATATGAGATTCCTTGTCGCCGAACTGAACTTAGTCCGAGCATCAATGAGATTGTTACCTTTAAAAAAGTTCATTGGTTTCATTTATAATTCACTTTGTATTTTCTAAAAGACATTTATTAGTTTTTTCTTTTATTTTCTCTTCGTTCATTGATATGAAATAATATATTTTTGAAATTTTCAATTTAAGTTAAGAGAATAAAATTATAATGTTAAAGTATATTTTCAATAAATAGAACTACCTTTCTTTATTTTGGTAAATTAGTTAAATAACATAACTTATAAGGAGGCCGGTGCAGATGGAATATTCATCAAAAGAATTCCCAATCGTTTTTTTAATCAGTTTTTAAAATGCTTTTAGATATTATGAGGGTCCCAGGTGAAATTATTTTTTGAGTTTAATTACTAGTACAAACAAACTTTATTTTAAAATCAACACCATAATTTTATACTATTGGATGTTTGGTTATAATTTTCCTTTCATGTTCTGTTGAGATATATAAACCAAACATCGACTAAGATATGGTAAGTTGAACAATATATAAGTAGAAAGACCCATGAACCTAATGCCTTAAGGTTTTAGGTTAAGACATGGTGTCAAATCATTTATATTGTTGTTCACTTAACCTAATTAATAATAAAAACAAAATTAATTGATTTAATTCATACTCTCCAATTATAATAAAGGACTTTGATGAAAAGGCCTAATACTAAATATACAAAATTGTAATATGATATCATACAAGAAGACCTGGGCCAACTCAAGTCAAAAGTAGCACATGCTCAGGCGCTCAAGAATGAATGCGACCTAGAAAGGCACGCAAGCTCACTTGAAGTACAAAGCTCATGGCAAAAATTAATGACAAGTCACAACTAGGCTCAGTTGCTCTAGTTGGACTTGAGGGAGAGTATTGAGATATATAAACCAAACATCGACTAAGATATGGTAAGTTGAACAATATATAAGTAGAAAGACCCGTGAACCTAATGCCTTAAGGTTTTAGGTTAAGACATGGTGTCAAATCAATTATATTGTTGTTTACTTAACCTCATTAATAATAAAAACAAAATTAATTGATTTAATTCATACTCTACAATTATAATAAAGGACTTGGATTAAAATGCCTAATACTAAATATTCCTCACCAAACAAACTAATCTATATACGCAGAATTCTTTTTCTTATTATATATATATATTTTTCAACGTATGAAGTATATATGTAATGTCAATTGGTTTCCAAATACTCAGATTCTGAAGTGGTTGGAATATATCGCCTCTGAAAACTTGGTATCTTGAAAATTCAACTATACAAAAAGAGTTTTTCTTTTTGAACTCCATTGATTACTCACCGGCCCCCATTTTTTCGGCCTTACACAAGGCGGTAGAGCATTTTTCCGCCTTATACGAGGCGGTAGTGTAAATTATCTGTTTTTCCCGCCTCTTTTTAGGCGGAAAAATGATACTTTTGCACTTCCACCTTGTATAAGGCGGAAAAATATGATAATTTTACACTATCGCCTTATATAAGGCGGATAAGGCGGAAAAAATGCACTACCGCCTTGTATAAGGCGGAAGAAAATGGGGGTCGGTGAGTAAATAGTGAGGTTCAAAAAGAAAAACCCATACAAAAATTGAAGAGAATATTAAAGTCTAAGCAAGTATTGTACTAGTTCCAAACTCTGTCTGGGAAATTGAAAGCACTACTAATAACTCCAACTGAATGCAATAGACATTAATTTAGTGTAAGCAGTTCATTACTTCATTTGGTTCACTGTATATTAAGTGAATGAAGTGAATATGACAACTTATTTCACTGAAAGGAAAATATACTTAAAATTAAAAAAAAAAAATAGTGGTACCAAAAAGATGAAAAATTTAAAACAAAAAGGACTAGCTTGCACAGTCTCACTAGCCTAACTAAGATGTTGATATCAAATCAAATTTCCTAGCTCTTATTTTTCAATGATGAAGATGACTGATAATCTCAAGGTTGATTATCATACAAGATCTTGAGGAACAAGATCCAGTTTTTGCTTCAAAATTTCACCTAACCTTTAGCTAAATGATAGCTCCACATGTTTTCATGTAACCTGTCGTATTGGTGCATTTAAAGTCTTTCTTTTTTGGTTCAGAGGCTACATTAAAGGCTTTTAATACTTTAATGAAAAAATGGTGAGGTATGAAGACTGAGGCATGCATGCCACCATAAGTAAAATAGACATCCCAACAAATGTACTAGACTACTGGTACAACACTTGGTAAGGAGATATTACAAAGTTTGAATATTATAGTACTTGATATTATAAATATTTTACAATTTTGAATTTAATAATTGGTGCATGCTGACAGTTTGAAGTTTTTCACATTATAGGAGCATTTTTTATAATTCATTTGTATTACTTTTGGTTAAGAGTCAATAACCATTAATATACTAATGATAGATGATAAACTGTCAATGTAAAAAAAAATTGTATGTTTTCTGTGCAACTCATTTAATTTTCTGCTTTATTAAAAAAAATTAACTCTGCATGCCATTATTAGTAGTTTGTAATAAGCTAGCCGTGAGTTGATAAGCTTGGAATTGAAAACTAAAATAACTGATTAAATCGAAATTATTTGATGCTATATAGGATTAGATGAGCAAATAGGTGTAAGATGGATTGCATAACCCATGTTTGGAAATGGATCAAAATGTTGAAAAGGACATTAATATTGCCCAAAAAAAAAAAATATTATTGATATCAGAATCCATGTAATTGGAAACATCACAGATCCTACTGTCAGTTCAGTATCTCCCTTGTTAGTAAGAGAAAATTATGATTATTAACTGTTATAATGACAAGATTTTCAGTTACTTTTGCACCTAATCCCATCACTGAACTTATGCTTCATGGTTAACATTTGATTAGTTTGTAAACATCAGGCAGATATTATGGACCTACAAATTTGTGGGGTCCTCCAGAAGATATCTTGTAGGTAAAAAATCAAGACAATCAAGATTCAAATAGTGTAATTAAATAATTTCTTTTTATTAAAATGATGTGAAAGCATAACTGAGTGTCATTGTGTTATGTGACTTATACTTTTTCACATGGCTTGCCTAACCTATACTTATTTGGTCATAATAAATAGAGAAGGTCTATTTCTTCAACTGCAGGTGGGTCAAATTAGGAGTCACTAAGTGAAATCACAACCATTGAATTTGTGTACATTTTTTGTGGACCCATCCTTCCATAAGAATTAAAACAATGACAGTCACTAGCATCCAAATTTCTATACTGTGTGGACCTTTGTCACCAAAAATGTGAGACAGATATACCTTGATCAAACAGTCCCAGGTTGACAATCAATTAAGTGCCCTGTCAGATAAAATTAACTACCTTCGAACTGTTGGTGCAGTGGTGTCAGGAGCTGCATTTGGTAGGACGAATCACGATTTGATCCCCCGTAACAATGTTGGGAGATGAATAAAACCTTAACCCCGAGACCCCCTCGATGGGCTGAATACCAGGATGCAAACCAAAAAACTACCTTCACTTCAAGGCAACCTTAATTCATTCTTTTTACCTAGCTAGGGAGATTGAGAAGTAAAATATCTGAATTTCCATTATAGAAGATGCTTACCATAAATTATTATAGGATCCAGAATTATGTGGCCCGAGTCCCGACTGATATCAATGTAATATCTGAGTGCTGAGAGAGATGAAGCATAGGTATCATGAAGCATGTAATTTCATGCAATACAATAATTTCTTCATCCAAAAAGTAGGATAGTGCACAAAAAATTAAAGTAGCAGCTAGAGCAAACTCCCCACAATAAATTATTTTGAACCTTGCTTATATGTTTTTTTTGGTTAATCAAATACATGGGCCCTTATAATTAATTTTTGTGAAATGAATTTTGGAAAGGCTAAAGGCATTGAAGAATTTTGCTTCTGCAATTAATTGAGGTAGTTTGATTGAATTTATTTTTAATGTTTAACTGATTTCTCTACTCAGTGTGTTAGATTTGGCCATGACTACTCCATGAGAGAGTGTTTTGAGTTGGTTATGCTAATATAAAGCAAATTTAAAGTTTAAGTGAAAACTAGCTAGCTAGTTTTAACTTGTCAATAAAGCTAACAGAGAATTCATCAACACAAATTAAAGAAAATAATATCAAGCCACAAATTCTGGTAGTTAACCAAGATGCATTTACAAATACATGAGCACAAATGAAAAGAAAAAAAATTGTAGATAGCTCTTAGTCAAGAGATAAAAGTCACAATTAATATATGACATATGACATGATGAAGGTACATAGAGGGATGCGTTAATGAGGTCCAGATGAGTCTAAACATTAGGGAGATCAATATGTAAAATGTTAAGAAAATAAAAGACACATAAGTGGATTTGATACCATGTCTCGATTCAAAAACTGACATCATATTCACAAGTCTATATATCCACTGGTATTTTCCTTACTTTGCCCATGGTTTCTTGATGTGAGACTTATTTCACTTGCATCCTGTTAATGCACTTAGAGCTTGAGGGACAAATCAAGCTTCTGCAACTCTTCTTGTTTAGTCTTCAAATGGTTAACACTACCAAAACAGTAACCTCCATATCCCTCAGGAACAAATCTTGGAGAAAATTTCCCTAACCTTGCAAAGGATGATCCAGTTTCTCCTCCACCATGAAAATTTCCAATTCCTGGTTGTGAATCCATATGCTGCCTCTGCCAACCATTTAGGCCATTGGAACCAAAAAGGGGTGTTTGATAAGAAGGTTTGTTAATCATAGAATGCACCTGAATTCCAAGTGATCTATTATATGAGCCATGCAATGGAAGTGAAGCCATGCTAGAGAACCTGTGCCCAACAAAATCTACTGATTTGTGTCCTCTTTTTGCAAAACTTCTTTCTCTCTTATGTGCATTCTGGTGTCCTCCAAGTGCCTGTGAACTATAAAACTTCCTTTGGCAGTAGTTGCATGCAAAAATCCTTGGCTCCATTTCATTAGTTCCATGGCTAGTAGAGTCTGAGGAATTTATGGATGAATTTGTATCAAAATAGTTGATGAGGTTGAGTTCATGCTTAGAATCATCACCTGATGGATCTTTTGTACTTGAGAGACTTAGATCAGGTAATGGTTTTGAGCATGGTTGAGTAGTATCAGAAAATGAAATGTTCAGATTTTCAGATGGAATTGGCTCTAATCTTTGAAGGTCCATATGGAAGAAACCTGCAAAGATTTATTTCCTTCTAGTTGGTGTATATGGTGATGAAAGTTTGGTTTAATATAGAAGATAGATGAAATTTATAAAGATGCAACAATAATAAATGCCTTGTGCTAAATGCTATATAGAGAAGTAGATATCACTGTTTTACGGTTACAAGGTCTTAATATAGCAAGACCTAATATACACAACATCCGCACATGTGAGTGGTAAGGAATTTGATTATATTCTATTGTGTACTAACATGTTTTGATTTTAATTTTTATAATTTTTTTTTTTTGGTTTTGATTTTTAAATGTTTCAAAATTTTGGTTTTATTCTTTATAAACAGTAGGGTGTTTCAACATCATAATTGATCATGTTAGCAATTATTATAACATGTGTCACATGCGCGAGTCATCTATATCATCGTTATTAACTAAAACCAAAATTTTGGATCAATTAAGAATCAAAACCAACTAAAAAAATGTCTAAGAACTAAAATCAATAATCACAAAGTTTTCATGAAAAAAACATTTTTTAGAATAAAAAAAGGAGAGAGAGAGAGAGAGAGAGAGGGAGACTGAAAAAGTGTTATCCTACTACTTTTAGACTTGACGCAAATTAATTGGGATTAATTGGGATTCAATATTAATTGTGACTATGAGTAGCCCTAATCTACAAATGTACAACTATTGCAAGTATACCCCATTGGATGTTTAATCTAACTTTTATTTGTCTTCCCACTTGTCTTTTTCCTTTACAATTCTTGTCTTGGGGTCTGCCCTTCTTTTGGTACATTCATATCTGTAGTCTATGACAGGCTAGTAAATCTAAGATAAAATCGATAGCTTGCTTTTCTTAATTTCAGAATAATGTGGTATTGCAGAGTAGACTTTATCTAATAAAAGTGCATGCAGTATTCTAAATTTCTTTACCTAGTTGGTAGATTTGCTGAATCTTAAAAGAAACCCTTTCTGTCTTTATCCTGCAGGTTAATTGTTTGTTTATCTAATGATGAATTGTCCACAATTGCGCCTACATTTTTGTTTAAGACTTTGTTATTTTTATATCATTTTTGTAATGTTTACTATACACAATTTCAACGAATGTATAAAATCATTCCAATAATACCTGTATAAAGAGCTCCACAAATTAAATAAATGTTCTAATTGAAATATGAAATCAAGTATGTTTAATTTTGGGGGGTTTGAACAGTCCCATACTACTGATCCCATAGTTGATGTGACATCATAAACGACTAAGGTAAGGTCACTAGTATTATCTTGTTTCAATTCTCTGTACCTTTTATAAGGGTCCATTATTTTCCTTTTACTTTCCCAATTTTTTTTCTTAATTAAGTAACATGATAGTGTTTCTGCCTAGCTTAAGAGGAGTAATAATTGAAATCTATTCTAGGAATTTCAGAAGGCAATTTGACGTCATTTACTTCATTATTTTTGTATTTAAGAGTGTTTTCACTAACGTGGGGTTGGTCAAGTGGTAGTTCATCACTTGGTCCCTTAACCAACTGGTCTCGAGTTCGAGCCTTGAGTATGGAGCAACCCCCGCTAGGAGACCCCTACCGCTTAATGCGAGCTCAGTCGGGTCGGAGCGGATGAGTCGGATTCTGGGTAAACCAAATCCGGGTATCGGTTGGTGTACATTTAAAAAAAAAAAAAGAGTGTTTTCACATATTCGATAAATCAGAGATTAATTTTCCGAAAAATAATCAAATATTTAAAAAAAAGACTTTTCTTGATAATAATATCATTTACTTTGTTCCAATAGGAAAAACATGAAATGAACAATTCCCATCTTGATGTAACCAATTCCATCCTTCTCCTTAGAGGGCTCCATCTACATATAATCATTTATGTTCTTTATTATGACACCATTATGCTTCATTTTGACCCACATCACATGTGACATGATATTTATGTCACAAAGCAGTGTAATTCGTTTCCAAAACAACCTAGAAAAAATGGATACTTCTTCCCTCCCTCTTTTTATTTGATGATGCAATGTTATTAGTATAGGATTGGATCGGCCGATTTGGCTACTGAATCAATAAATCGATTATCGATCAGGTAACTAGTTTGGATAGCTAATCAAATTATATATGCATCTAAACCTTTGCGAATCGACGTCAATTTTATGTTTGAACCGGTTTCTTAAAATATAGAGTGAATACCCACTTTGACTCTGTCGATTTTGCACAATACCAATTTGGTCCCTGATAATTTATAATATCACATTTAGTCCCTAAAAAAAATTCATACCAATTTTGTCCCTAATCTTTTTTCCATACCAATTTCGTCCCTCAAGATTTTCTTCCATACCAACTTGGTCCCTCAATTTTAAGGATTAAATTGGTACACCTAAAAATCTTGATGGACCAAATTGATATGAAAAAAAGTTGAGGGACCAAACTGGTATGTAAATTTTTTTTAGGGACTAAATGCGGTATTATGAATTGTCAGTGACTAAATTGGTACTGTGCAAAATCGACAAAGACCAAAGTGGGTCTTCACTCTAAAATATATAATAAGTTTTTTGTTCCATCCTATAATGAGATGACTTTTGGGTTTAGTTCTTGTTTAAATTTTTTCCCTTCCACTTTTTAGTTCCTCAAAATGCTTTTAAAAAATTGTATATATGCTTTATAACCTCATTATTTTTTATAAAATGAGAGACTGAAAACAAATAAAATTTGAAATACAGGGGACTAAAAACAATTAAACATAAAACATGGTATTTATATAGATTACAAATTTATGGGTTGGGTCACGTCAAATATGGATTGGGTCACGTATAGGTCACAAATTTATTTAAACCAAATATACTCCATTTTTTAAATTGGAGTAGATGGTTGAACCAATATCCCATATTCCCTGGTGATTCAGTAACTCGCTTTGTTTTGAAGTTGAATTATTAATTAGTATCTTTTTACTCTCTTTCATGAACTGATAATATTTAATTTGTTCACAAAGAGTAGTGTACTACAGTTAGCTAATAGATTAGCTAGGTGGCAAAGTTGAATCTGACAAGGAAAATGTTAGGCAAGTTTCCACAATTATTAAAAAAGCTAAAAAGTAAAAACAGTATTAGCTTTTGTCTCCTACCATATCTTCACGAGTCTATACATAAATCAAGCAATAGTCAAATTTTAATCATCTCTAAGTACCAAGCAAAACTGCTTATAATCAAAGCACAAATGAGGTCCCCCTGACCCCTTTTCTATCTTCTAAGTTCTAACATTTCCCTTTCGTCATGGTTGGAATCTTTTTCGCTTTCAACCTCATCACCTATCTTATTTAATGTCACAACCAACCAATACAAAGTGTTGGACACAAGCTAGCTCTACTTAGGCTGCAGTGTCGGCATGCAAATGCATCCATGTTGGTACCAATAATGATTTTTTTTTCTCCAAAGTTTGATAATTAGTACATATAATAACTTGTACATTTATCATGTAAAAAAAACAACAGAAAATATAGTAACATGTCCGCGTAAGACAGCCCAGTTGGTGGCTGCAGGACACTTAGGATTTTCCCCTCCCTTAGGTCATGGGTTCTAATCTCAGACCTTCCATGTAAAAAAAAAAAAAAAAAGATAGTAACATAGTTTGACAAGACATCCTTACGGTGTCTTTGGTTTTTTGTATGTTTTCATTTTCTACTTGTTGATAATTAAATTAATGATCCCATTTTTTCATTTTATTTCAGATTAATTCTAATCGTATTTAATCTTGTGTTTTCATTTCATTTTTTATTTTTAAAAATTTGTACATGTAACAATAAAAACAACAAATGAATAAAAAATGGAGTCACATTGATAATTAATAGGAAATAGAATGAAAACATATATCTTATAAAAAAAAAGAATGAAAACATATAATTTTAATTTCATTATTACAATTATCAATAATAGTATTTTTCTCCCTTTTTCTTTCAAAAATTGTAGGCGAAACTAGATGTACAAATAACCTAGCTAGCAAGGAATCCTTTTGACATTTGATGGATAAGTAATAACTTTTGATGTTGTTTATCTCTTGTGCTTGTTGTGTTGCACTCACTTTGGCTTGAGTTCAAATCCTTTGAAAGAAAGGATAGTGACAAGAAAAGGGTATCTTGTATGTCTGTCTCATATAGGAAAAGCATCAAGGGTATCACTTAGTTAGAAATACAAAAAAGAGTGGACAACGTAATCCGCTACAAACTTTTTCTTGCATACATAATCCTCCATCATAATAGAATAAATTGCGTACTCTAAGGTACTTCTGTTATATGCTCAATGTTCATTATATTCAATGAATTAGAGGATCGGAAAAATAATAAAATGTATATATATATATATATTTTCAATCCTATTTAATATCATGAAGATTCAATTATTTTAGACTTATAAAGCTTAAGTGTCGTTTTTCAAATATGTCAACATACAAGTTCATCGGCACGAAAGACTTTCTCGAGCTAATGATACATGATGTATTTTTAATAGTGAATCATGCATTAACAACTTAAAATAATTATGAGAGAGACTTGTAGAGGCGAATATATACATTTGCAAGTAAAAAAACTCTCACGGGCATATATAACCAATCAAAATATTATACAACTTTAAAACAATTATTGCTTCAAAAGAAAAAAAAACTTTAAAACAATTACGGTAAAGGTTTTATTCTCATCAACATATATTAAAATTGGAGAAGTAGAAGGGCAAAAAAGATTTCCCTCCTAAAACACCTATTTTCCCTCCTAATGGTGTATTTCTCTCATAAATCTATCATTAAGTGTGTGTTTTGTATCTTTTAATCTTAGTCGTTCATCATATTTTATTAGATTAAATCATAACCGCCCGTTTTGTATCTTTTAATCTTAGTCGTCCATCATATATTATTACATTAAATCATAACCGCCCATCATGTTTTCTTAGAAACACAATATTAATAATTAATAATAGTCATCATCAACATAATCATCAACATATTATAAAATAGGAGAAGTTGAGGGTTAATCTTACTTTCCCTACAAATGATATTTTTTCCCTCCTAATTTCTTTTCTGATCGCAGTCATCCATTGCAAGTAAATCACATCCGTCCATATCATTTTTAATCTTTTCATTTCTCTCTCTCTCTCTCTCTCTCTCTCTCTATATATATATATATATATATATATATATATTATTGTATTCTTCACTACATAAGTACATATTTATAATAAATGTGATCAATCAATATTAAGGGTAAAAAATGTTAAATTTAAATAAAAAACTATTTTTAAAAAAGATACTTTATATATAATGCGTTACATAATATCGTTAAACGAAACTAATAAAAATGATAGAAAAATATAAATTAAACAAAATAATAAAAGAAAAGTCTAATAAAAATATATACATCCGAAATATTTTAGCAAAAAAGTATCAATACATGTGAAATTTCAACTAAAAAGTTTTATTCAAAATATTAACATAAAAAATTAACATTTTAATTATTCATATTTATCTATCTATCTATATCTATAATTTTTTCGTTAATGAATCTATATTTATAGTTTTTGTTTAATTTGCATGAGCTCATTTCAATTTATAATAAAACTTAATTATTACCGCATTCCAAAATTTGCTTATAAAAAAAATTTAATAAATATTTTGCTATATATTATTGTATTCTTTACTACACATTTCAGTTGAGGTCTTACACCAACTGAACTAAACTCTGTTAGTTAAGGGTAAAAAAATATTAAATCTAAATAAAAAATTATTTTTAAAAAATAATATTTTCTATATATATATATATATATATATATATATATATATATATAATGCACTACACAATATCATTAAACAAGACTAATAAAAATATTAAAAAAATATAGGTAAAAAAAATAGTAAAAAAAGTCTAACAAAAATATATATATCCAAAATATTTAGCAAGAAATTGTCAATGTGTGTGAAATTCAACTAAAAAGTTTCATTCAAAATATTAAAGTAAAAAATTATCATTTAATCCTTATATATTTATCTATCTGTATCTATAGTTTTATTTTTCCAATTTGCATAAACTCATTTCAATTTCTAATAAAACTTAATTACCTTTTCCAAAAAACGCTTATAAAAAAAACTTCTTTTAAAAAATATTTCAATTAAGTCAGCACCTTTTAAAATGTCAATAATATATTTAGAGGTAGTTTCAAATACGAATATTAAATTTGTACAATTTCAATGTTACTAACAAAATTAACCTACTTTCATGATGGATGTAAATTTCTCATAAAGATTTTAGATTTAGGATTGAGGGAATACTCCCGGCATTCGTCCCATTTAACGATTGAGGAAATACTCGACCACAAGGATGGTAGAAAATCACAAAAATAAGAAATATGAAGGAGACAAACATTTAATGAAGGTGACTGCCTTCAAAATGCTTGAGGCAACTAAAGGTAACGTGTTCTCGCTGGTGATGTAAGGATAAAGATCTTTTTCTCTTTTAAGTATTTTGCTTCTCATATATAATTAGTTTGTTCATGGTTCTTTCCAAATAGATGTTCTTAAGCCGTGTCTAAACTTTAGAAGTTGGAAATACAATTGGTTTTTGTTTTGTTTATTTACATTTTTAATTTTCAATTCAACATGTTTTTATTGGTCATTACAAATATATTTTTTCACTTCAACATGTGTCAAATAACTATGATTTTTCCTTGATAATGATAAGTGTGTGACAAAAGACATATTTAAATATTTACATTTTGCTTAATATATAGATAGAAGTTTGTGTATTATATATTATACCAATTTTGTATTATATAATTGTCCCACCAAAACACACGAAAAAAATAATAACAGTTATTCATAACTATTTTTAAAGTATACATGATTGTTTCACATATTATAAATATTTTTCAAAATCTTTATTGCATTTTATCTAATTATAAAGTATTGTACTCCGATTTGATTACATAAATTTGTCTGATCTTAAAAAAATAAATTTCAATGTAAATTTGTAATAATTAAAAAAAATACCATATAAAATATAATTCCAAAAAATGATAGATTTATTGTCCGCTAAAAAAATTCACATGTAAATAAAATTAATGTTTAATGTTTTAACAAATGGAAAACCCTTAGGATAGCAAAATTTAAGACCTGTGCATCGCACGGGCAATTTTCCTAGTTTTCATAATACTAGTAAGTATTCTCGTGCGATGTATGAGTCCTTTAATTTGAGATATTAGTATTGTGTGAAAAATTGCATTTGACAAAGTATGAGTAAAATATCTTGGATTTGTAATGTATAATGTTAAATTACTACTTAGTGATTAAATTATGTAGAACCAATATGTAGTTTCTGTTTTATATCATGTAAATAAATTATAATTATTTTTGAATTGTATAAAAATAAACTTTACTATCATAGAAGACAACAATTTTAAGTTTTATATGTAGTTTATATTAAAGAGCTCTTCCAACTAATATTTATGCCGTGTTACAGGTTGGATAAGGAGTTAATTTTTTGGAGCAAGAACTTTTATTTGATAAGATTCCTCGCTTGTTGGGTATAGAATAGTAAATTCTCAAAAACAAAGTACGTTTCACATGATAATTTATTTAAATATTCAAACAGAACAATCTTAAATGGTCACCAAAAAGATAGCAATAAACATTGTCCAATATAACAACCTTGTAAATCAAAATTTAAAACCTAAAATTGACGGTCCTGCTTTCAAGACATTGCTTCCTTGTATACATTTTTCCAATACCAAATCCATTTAAAAACCTGTCATAGTAAATAGAATGAATAATCGTGATGAGGAATTATAATTATTATCAGTAATTATAATTATAGTATTGCAATAGAATTTGATAATATGAATGTAAGTTTAAATTATACCCTTTTAAAATCTAATGATTTAGTTTTGTTTGGTACGTCTTTAGTTTTGGAGGTAAAAAATTGAGGAGTTTCCATATCGTCAATACCTAAAAAATTATTATCAACATTGTCAACAAATTTTTTCTTCTTGGATGTTAAAGATGTAGGAGTAATGTCATCATATCTCTGAATTTGATATTCAACTAAACAATTGTCCTGTTATAAATATCAAATCAAGTATAATTTTTAGTTCATTAAATTAATTAGCAACATTGAAATTAATGTTGTATTTATCTAATTGTTTTTCATTATTAAAAACTGGGTTAACATCAACAACAAAAAGATAATTTTTCAAGAGCAGATTTTCTAGTAATTTTGGGATAAGTATATTGTCTAAAGTATCAAATAACGCATCATTATTTTCCATGATCAAAATCACAACATATTATATACATTTTCGGATTTTTAAATAATTGAATTAATGCCGGAGTAAATATTTGATTGTATTATGCTAAATCATTATACAAAATTATAGCTTATCTTTAATACTTATATATCCGTTTTTCCGTTTTTGCCAAAATTTATTCTTCATAATTATGCTCTTTTTTAATGATTGATACTAATTTGCCTATATTAGACATATTAGAACTTCTCAAATTACAACATTATATCTTTTTTTTTTCCTATATTTAATTCCAATTATTTCCGTCTTTTCCAGTTTTACCAATTTATTAGACATTTTACCAATTTTTAATGATCATTAATTTTTTCTACAAATACCCCTATCTATTTTACAATTTTAAGATTCTCAATAATATTAATAAGGGTAGTTTGGAAAATACATATTAAATGTTCACATTTCCAATATCATTAATTAAATTAATTATCTTTCTTAATGGACATAAAATCTTTTCATTAAATCTTATATATAGGGATGGGTGCATGGAGTATTGCTTATTATTATTTTGATTATAATTATTAATATTAGTATTAGTTATAGAAATTAGTTTTAGTACAAACAATTGTGGGTCTAAGGTTAAATTCATAGAAAAATTTTAAAATTGTCGAAGAGAATGAGAAGGTTAAGAAAAGAATATAGAAATATTATAAAATTGCAACTTTTAAATTATTTGCTTATATTAAAACTTTATCACTGTATAAATTTAAATGTTGTATAAATTTACGGGATTATTTAAAAATTTTTCTAAAATATGATGTTTTAAAATCCATTCAAAATACAAATCGCGATCAACAGTGATTCCCGATGAGCGGGTCAACGGTGATGATGCCGGTGGTGGCAGTCGCAAATCCCGGTTGAACGGGTGTTGGTGGTTGATGAGAGAGCGTGAGAGAGAAAGAGAGAGATGACAAAAAGTATGTTGTGTGTTGAAGATTGGAACCAATGAGAAGAGAAAGAGAAGAAGAGATATGAAGAGAAGGAGAAAGAATGATCGTAATTGAAAGAGAGAAAGAGGAGAGAAAGGAATAATCTTTTTTCAACGGCCTGGATCAAAATGAATTAAACGACTCAGATTAATGATTGTTTAAGAGGGAAAAAATATGATTAGGAGGGAAATCTTTTTACCATCAAACTTCTCCTATTTTATATTATGTTGATTATGTTGATGACTGGTATTTTGATAATGTAGACCTACATAATTGATTAGTTTAGTCAAATTGGCACATGCTTATGCAATTTTATTCTTAAAGTGTATATATATGCATATTTTATTCTAAATAATCAACATTAAAGAGATGTGTTCTGAACATTGATCTCAAACTGATTGATAATTTCTCATCCAACAATTAAGATTGATTGAAGCATGCATGATTTATATTCCCCTATCACAAATATAAGGAAAAAAAAACTAACTTCACACTTATTAAAAATTGCATTTAATTTTCTCAAATTCATAAAAAAAAAATAAAAATAGGTAGACTACTTTAAAAAAATTTACATTAGGAATTAAACAAAAATTAAATGATACAACCACTTTATAAAAATATTTTAGAAATGATTATATTGTAAATAGAAAATTAGTTAACTTTTATTTATATTTGATAGATCATTAATAAAAAAAATTTGCTTATATTTGAGACTTTAAAAAATATTTCTCGTCATATGATGAGATCAACATCTCAGTTGTGATAATCATCACCACTATGACCGCGAAATACCATAATTATGACTATATTATTACAAATGCAAATGATCACGATAATCTCATTGCAACCACGCGATTTAAAACCCTCTTCATCACAAGAAAGGATATGAATCCCATACTCTAATTTGTACTCTCATGACAACCAGCAATGATCTCTAAAGATAAAGATATATACTATACCGGCATCATATATATAATGAATCAGTCAAGTTGGTGTGGGTGTATGTAGATTTCAATTTATTCAAACACTATCAACAATCGACATTGGATGAAATCAACATATATATGACTATGCTAGGCCAGCTAAGCTGAGTACAATTTATCAATTACAGTTCCATGCACTCACTAACCCACGATTGTTTCTTGATTCAAAATTTCACATCACTTTTTTTTTCTTTCTAGGGATAAATTTATCAATTCACTTATTGGTTTAACATATGAGAGTTCTATATCGGTGGTTATTAAATTAAAAAAAAATTATCTCACCCATTTTCCGGGTGTGAATGGTGCAAGAAAAGAGAAAGGATTTTTTAAAAAAAAAATGGAAAAAGTGGTATTAAAGAAAAAACAATAAAATAAGCATAATTGACAACACAAGTCAATTGCAACACCAAAATAAAATAGAAAAAGATGTGATGGGATGGGATATGATTTGAGACTTGAGAGCAAGTGCTTTTAAACTTATGAAACCAAATTAAATGTACTAAGTACAACTTTGTTGACACAAAATCGCATAGAGATATCCTTGCTTGTTTGTTTTGATCAAATCAATCAGTGTTAGTACTAGTAGAATCTAACATACCAATACCAACGAGTTCGATTGGTTAGAATTTGTCCATGAACAACCCCTCACACAAACATGAAAGGAAGTAAATTGCATCTCAGATATGACACTTATCTCCACTGCTACAATGTCAGATTCTAATCATGATAAATGATGGTACATACAAGGACCCTTAGCTTTATAATGAAAATAAGACACAGATCAGACACAAAGAAACGCGTGTCGAATCATAGGAAGTTGTCCTAGTAACATGCATGATCACGGGCCAATACAGAGAGGGAATAATACTATGTTAGAATTCGTAGGTTTTACTATGTTTTTTTAGTGGTGGCAATGATAATTCCCTTGTATCAAGCTACTACTTCCATCGTTTTAAGATAATTGACGTTTAAAGTTATAATTGTATATTAAATATTATATTTAATATATTTTTTTAATAAACTAATGTTTGTTTTATTATTTTTGTCCTTTATATCTCTATGGTAATTGATTAATTTTTTCCACTTATTAATTTTTTTATTAATTAGATGAAAGTAGAATTATTAAAATAATAATTAATGTTATATTGGATTTCTAAAATGTCAATTATTTAGGAACAAATTTATTTTGTTAAAATGACAATTATTTACAAACAAATAGAATAGTAGTAATATATAAAAACGGACAATCTCATACCTCTGCAAATAAATGACTTAACACGATAATAACTGGAAAATTCTATCTACACCCATTTATTTATGTGAAATTCCAAAAATACCTTATTTTTTCTATTTTCATGGAAAGCCTTTCCGATCAGGATGTCTTTTCGATCGAAAGGTCTTTCCGAATATATAATTTATTCGGATCATAATACCATGTTACACGCACATCTGTTTTTTTTTTTTTTTTTTTTTTTTTTTTTTTTACATTCGGTAGGTCTTTCCGGTCCTTCTGAATGTACAAAAAAATAGGTGAGAGTGCAAGGTCGAATTCAGAATTTTTTATGAAAAAATTTAAAAATTTGGGTGTGAATAGAATTTCCTAATAATTTTATTTTTGGAAATTTATCATATGGCGAGCTATTAATGTTTGGTCACACATCCTTTGAGTGCCACCTCCTCGAGAATAGATGAGAGAATAAGAAAGAAAATAATTTCAGAATGATTATAATTGAGTAGTAAACATCATACAGATGTATTCCAAAAGAAAATTATACGCGAACTGACGTAATTTTTTTTTTGAAGTGCCTGATGTATTTCTTTTCTTTATCAAGTTCTTGTTAAGAAAACCCTGATTATATTAAGATCATCTGATTTTTTTTCCATCGTTTTTTCTTTTACTTACTCAATGATCTACATTCCACAGTATAAAGGTAAATCTTTGACAAAAATTTCCTCTAACAACTTAGATTATGTGTCTCACGTTACTCTTTCTCTGGCTGTCTCTAGCCATTACTATATCACATTTAAAACAATAGAAGTTGTGCTTATGAATGCAAAAACAATTGTACATGCGATAGTTTCCCAATAAATAGTTTCTCTAGTCTCTACTCTTTCATCCTCATGCGTTAGAAATAATATAATCATTGTATTATATTTTACTGTATATAATAACTGATTATGCGGTTCAACCAATGACTTGGTACCATTTAAGCAAGTTTAGCCAACCTGCATCAGCAGAAACTTGTATCCCCTTTCTATGCTATATAGTTCAATACAAATTTATATATCTGTCAAAAAATAATTGTGTAACTTGATCTTTTATTACTAGCCATGGCTTCTATTGATGGATCACCATCAAATGAACAATGATACATTTGCCCCCAAAGAAAAGAATACACAAAAGGACCTGAAACAAGAGACTAGCCACCCAAGGCAATAAGCAACATTTCCTGTCTCACTTGGTTAGCCAGTATATGAAAATAAGAAATATGCACACGGACCCTACAAGAGAAAGTATAATGGTATCCATCGACTTTTTTCGCTTTATCGCTGACAGAATGTTATTTACCTGCAACAACGTTATTAAAAGGTGGTTACATTAAGCACCAGAAACATAATTACTTACAAGATAGAAAAGAAACTAATTTCTCTCTAAGCCTAGACTAAATGCTTTAGAATTGATTGGGCGACAACATCTTTCAGCACTTAGGATAGGTTAAGGTAAATAGTTTAATTACATGCTTATCATATGGGAGCTTATGACCTCCTACAAGCTCTTTGTAGCTTATTTCATAAGCTTATGTTAATCAGCCAAAAGAAAAGGCTTATAGGAAGGTGCCTCATTAACTATTTTCATAAGCTTCTCTTATAAGCTTATGTTTATAAGATAAAAAAAGCTTATAGGAAGGTACCTCATTAGTTATTTTCATAAGCCCACCTGATTCTAATCAATATGATAAGACAAACCCAAAAATAAGTACTCTACAAGTTCTTCTAAATGCCCCTTAATCATTCTCAGGAAACATGGCGTTAACCATAATATTTCATAAGTATGAATTGACATCCTTATTGAATACCTTTCTTTCTTTCTTTCTTTTTTGTGAATGTACATGTTTAAATATCATATGACTATGCAAATTGCAGACTTAAACAGCCAAAATAAAAATGATTAGAACACCAAAATGGAAAAAACTATGCCAATGACAATCATACTGTTGGAAGGCGACTGCCCACGTTGCTGAGCTTTGAATTGATCCCACTAAAAGTTGAACGCTGGAGGACTAATGCACCGAGTGTTGCTTGTGCTTGTGAAATAACAGTGTCCATCTGCAGCACAAGAATAATCTCACTAGGTTAAAAGATGAATCAAAGACATTTTGGAAAAGCAGTTTTTTATGCTTGACATGTGCCTGGGAGTGGAAAGTCATATCAGATAATGAAGAGTTAAAAAACCTATGACAGCGTACGAATTAGAAACATCATGGATAGAGCGAACATAATAATCAGGTATTTGTATCAAATTTCAAGCGATTACAAATAGATTATGTAAGTAATGAATCATATATAATAATTAAGCCAAAGTAATTGTTTCATCTTGTCACTAACCTGCCCTGTACTTCGGCTAATAGATGCATGCTCTTTTAGTAGGGTTTGCTGTTCGGAACCTCCACCTTCTTCCAAGTCTAATCTTGTCCGATCAAAATCTTTAAAATAATCAACCAGTGAAGCATGCTCTTGCTTAGCTTTAAGACTAGATCGGAGACGATAAAACTCCTGCACTTTAGTTACAATTACCAAAAGGTTGGTATCTGACAAGTCTAATCTTAGCCTAAAATTTGAAAATCTTGAAAATAAGATAATGGATCGCAATAAATACAAGGAGAGCATTAAAAAACAAAGTAAGAAGTAGGCCTAAGAGGAAGATATAAAAGTATAATACATAAATAAAAATTATAAACGTATCAACTAGCCTACTATAATACCATATACAATAACATGCCAAATAAAAGACATCGAGATTCAAAATAAGAGGCAAAAATCATAGCACCAACACTGAGGACCAGTTCAGTGATATAAAATTGAAAATATACAAAAAGAGATATAACTATATCGCAAGTTTGAGCTTCATACACGAAGCAATACTGACTAAATATATCAATCAAACATTTGACATATCTTTTGGGTTTCAGCTGTGAGAAAGAGGACCGTTTTGAAATACAAAATCACATATAGAATTATTAGGCAAAACTTCTAATCATATTTACTGCCTAGTTACAGAAATGATGAAGTTTTAAATCTTTCTCAGTTGTCAGAATAAATTCTCCACTCTCGGCTGCACAAAATATATATTCCTTGTTCGCATACAGGCATCGCTGAAGCAATGCAATAAAACTAAAACTCTATTAAAAGAATACGGATCACGCGAAAAACGGGGGGTAACTAAAGTTCATGCTATAGAATACCTGTGTGAGATCTTGAAGGATTTCTTGGTGTCTAGTCAGAGTATGAGAAACCATTTCTGAGCCACCAGATGACACCCAAGCTTGCATCTGTTTGTTCACTTGTTGGAGTTGTTTCAGTAATTGCTCGATCCACGACTCCACGTCACTCTCTGAAGCATCACCATTTGTAGAAACTTTTGATGTAACCAATTTACGATAAGAACTCATCTGCTCATCCAACTGAGCTTCGAGCTGTCTTGCCTGCAAAAGATTAAAAAGAGCAAAACAAAAAGTTATCAATAATTTGCTGAGAAAACAAATATATGTACAAAATAGATAACCTAAAGGAAGACAAGGATAACATGAATGCATGAACCCTTCAAGAGAGTTAAAAATAATAATATTGTTGTTATTACTCCTATGATTAATAATTAATAATTACTATAATTAACACAAAAAACTAAGCTGAATAGGTTTTATTCAACAAAAAGTAATTGAATGCATGTTTGAAGATTGTAATGTTCAAACTGAACAACTCAACACAAAGAATTCAATAAACTTCATTCCTGCTTTTCATCTAAATTGTAACAAAGTAATATTTGGGGCAATCTATGCTACTACAGTTTGGTACATTATACTCATTTGACGAGCTGCCAAAAAAGGCAAACACCTTCTATCATATCACCTTTCCTACAGAGCCTTATGATACAAATTGCAATGCCTTCAAGGCAATTTAGGTAAGAAGAAAAAACAGATATATTTGTACATCTCAGACTCAAAACCACAGAATATTTCAATATTCATTCTATCATAAGATCAATCTATGTAAAATAATTAATTTAGGCAGGCTTCTAAACGAACCCCTATATTCTCACACTTATTTTTTTATACTGGATCAACGATGTATAAACTCATGATTAGTAATGTGTATTAGAAATTAACAAGTTTACCATTAACTACAAATGTACTTGTTAAACAACCGCTACCCGTGCAATACACATGATTAATAATGAATTTGTAATGTACTAAAATTGTGATGATAATTTTTGCTTCTAACCTGTGTCCTATACCAATTTTCAAATAAACTAAATCTAGGAACAACAAATATTCAAACCATCTGAAATCTTCACAGTTCATTCTCCTCAGCAATTCAAAACCCGAAAACAACCAACAACAACATGAAAAAAACTGAACAACAAAACAATTAAAAAACGAAACTTTCGGATCCGGGGCAATAAAATTCCAAATACCCATGTCATATTATTTCTTTAATTTAGAATTAAAATGAAATAATAAATAAAAAATAAAAAAGAAGAACCTGTTTGCGAAGGGAATCCCATGAAGTGGCCATGTCCATGGGGCCGGGGGAACAGGGATCAAAGGTTGAAACTTTGGAGAAAGTTGAATTGAATGTGGGATCTAAGTTGGGTTTGTGGGGATGGGTGGGAGGAAGAAGAGATCAATCAATCGTCCTCTTCTTCTCTTCTCCCACGCCTCTCACAGAAGAGGACTTCTGTAAATTGCTTTTGTTCTAAGTTTTTATTTTATTTTATTTTTTTCCAATTACAAAAAGGAAAATAAAATGTCAAAAATGGGTTTGCTTAGTGTTGTTAACGAATTAATGTTCACATGTGGCCATTAAGTCTTAACAGGGTTCCATTTTTATATTCATGTTCATTTTGAATTGGTTATGAATGTATTAGGTTATTTACTTGTACTTTCCTTTTTTTTTTCTAAAAAAAAATGTTATTTGTACTTTTATTTCTAACAACCAAATCCTACAATTTTTATTTTAGGGAAATAATAGGAGGTTTCACAATTTTTCTTTCTAATCATCTTTCTATATTCTTTATACAAGTTAATAATTGTATAAGTTGGTTATTAAAAATAGAAATACAAATGACATAGTTGAAAAAAAAAGACAAAGTTATTTACTACTTTAAAAGAAGTAATTTTAAAAAAAAAATTAACAATGAAAATGAGTTATATATAAAACACACATGTAAGGCATAAGATATTTTTTTTTATTACAAGGATAAAATATAAATACACTTTTGCCGCAATATTATAATGGAAAGAAAGAGAGTTGTGGATCGATTGAGCATGGCAAGTACTAGGGGTGTAACGGTCCGGTTTGGTCCGGTCTCTCATGGACATCACAGACCGGACCGATTAGAGTTAGGCAGTCTGGTCCGGTCCGGTCTAGACATCATTCACACAAGAGGATCGGACCGGACCACGGTCTGTTCGGTCCGGTCCGATCTAGACCACGGTCTTGTTAAATAATAATCATTCTACAAAATCAATTACAAAACCTAAACCTAATTTCAAGATCTGATTCCAACATAGTGACATACCCATGGCAACGGCGGTTGACGGCTGGCGATGGCGTTTGCGAGGAAGAAAGCGACGGCGAGCACCGGCTTCCATGGCGACGGCGGTGGACTTCCATGGCGACTTCGGAGGGAAATCGAACGGAGGGAGATCGAACGGAACGGAGGGAGATCGAACGGAGGGAGGGTGGTTGCTGGGAGATCGAACAGAGGGAGGGTGGTTGCTGAGTGGTTGAGATCGAACCGAGGGAGGGTGGTGAGCGTGCTGGGAGATCGAACCGAGGGAGGGTGGTTGCTGGTGGGAGGCGGAGGGCGAGGTTGCTGGTGGGAGGCGGCCTTGCTTGTTGTTGGGTTTGAGAAGATGAGTTGTGAGAAGATGAGAATGGAGGGAGGGTTTGAGATACGTGAGAAGATGAGAACGAACTTGGTCTTCTGGGTTTGTTAGTCTTCTGAGATTATGTGATAATTAGTGTTTGGTAGTCTTCTGGGTACGTTTGGTAGTATAATTCTGACCCAACACTAATAGTGAGAAGATGATAATTAGTGCTAGGATTCTATTATCTCTTAGAAGAAAGAGATATTCTTTCTTGCTAGTTCAACGAAGGGAGGGTTTGAGATTTGCTGGGTTTGTCTTGTTGTGTTGTTTGGTATCTGTAGTTTTTTTTTAAAACTCTATTGGTCCGGTCCGGTCCCAGCGGTCTAAGAATATCCGGGACCTTGGACCGGACCGGATCGTGAGACCGAACCAGACTGCATTTTTCGGTCCGATCCGATCCGGTTCGAGCAATCTCGCGGTCTCGGACCGGATCACTTACACCCCTAGCAAGTACTTATAAATTATAATGGCCTAATAGAATTAGATAGCTCAATGAGGATCAATTCGGACAAGATTTCTAAATATTCTTAACTACCTTAATTTCTCAAAGCTAATCACAGTCGTAACAATTTTGGGTAGAACAAAGATAATACTCCCTCCCATTTTTATCATAGGTCACATTTTAAAAGATTTTTTTGGTCTAATTATTATAAATTACTTTATATTTTTATGCATCATTTATTGTTTTTTTTTCTTTTTTGTCTTTATTAAATGCTCAGATTATCTATGTGTTTTTTGTAGAGACGGAATTTATAAAATTTTGCGGTTCCGTAGAGCCGGAAACCATATTTCGTTTTAGCAAAACCGAAAATATGAAATAAATGTATTTCGTCTTTGTAGTACTGAAATTACTTTTTCCGATCTTGTAAAACATGAAAGATTAAAACGTTTGGGGTTTTTTTGTCCTTGAAAAATAAAAATTGGGGCAAAAAAATATACAATTGGGCCAAAAAGCAATTTCCATTAAAAATATTTTGAGTTGTTCGAGTCGAAAAAAATCCTATCCAAACCTACTAACATATCAATTTTTAAACATAAGCTAACAATATTTATTTTGGGCCCTTGACTCCAATTTTCACGGATTAAAAACATAAATAAGTTTAAAACTAATATTTAAAGTATAATTTATGAAACACTTTATTTAATAAAGTTGTATATATGTAAAAGTAAACCTACCTCAAAAAAATTCAACTAGGAAATTTCAAATAAAAAACTAAGGGGGCGTTTGTTTCAAGTAATCTTATATTATTCATGAGAATATGAGGTGGTTATAAAATATAGTCAAGTTTGTTTCAAGTTTAATAAAAACATTTTCAGGAAAATAATTTGTATGTATTTTAACCACTTCTTATACCCACCTTCAAAGTTGGGAATGTGCTATTCTCATGTCATTTTATTATAAAATTACAAAAACACCCACATCATATATTGAATAATTGCTATTATATTTTCCACTACACAACCAAACACTAATTGTTATTATTTTAAAACAAAAAGATAAAACTCTTAAATATTATCACTAGTATGTCGTTTTATTATTTTATTATATCAATATGTATTAGACTTTTAATCGCTAAAGTAATAATTCAATTTTTTTCTTCAAGAAAGCCAAAAGTAAAAGTGTTGTAGCATTGATAAAATAAATAATAGATTATAACCTATCGACTGAAATAAAAATTATAAAAACTGTTTTTACATAGGCATTAAAATAAATTAATATTTGACTAAAACTTTAGTAAAACATGGGCATTTTGATAATTATGACATGTATTCCCAAGAATATTGTAAATTCTAATCAAACATGTTTTATTATATTTTCATCAATAAGATTCTTGATAATAGTATACGTGGGAATATGATTCCGGGAAACACAATTCTTAACCATGAAACAAACACCCCTAAAAAAGTCGTGAAGCCGTGCATTTCAAGCGTAATTTTTATTAAAAAAAAAAAAAAGTGCAATATCATCGTTTCATTTTTTTTCCCAATCGTTTCAATTTGCATTTTAGTATAATCTCTCATAACTTATAGAATGAATACTAAAATGAAAATATATATCGAATGAATTAATTAAGAGAATATATTAAAAAATTGTTTAATCTACTATGTACTCCAATAATATTATTTATACTATTTCACGTGATCAATGGGGATGGTGAGGTGCATGCATTCACTAATTTAATTTAATTTAATTTTTCATTTTCCATTTTTTGAGAGCAGGGAGAGTGGGGAATGAATGAATGAATGAAATGGAGGATGATGATGATCCATGGTTAGGGCTCGATAAGTTATACCATTTCCTTTTCTGCTTCTCTCTCACCCTTCTCTTCCATCCTCTTCTTTCCTCTCTCTCTCCCTTCTCTCTCCTCCGCCGCCATTCCCTCCTCTTCGCTTCCCTCTCCTCCCTCCTCGCCGGCGCCGCCAAGGAGGCCGCCGATCACCTCGGCTTCTTCCACTCCTCCGCCGCCTCCTCCAGGGATTTCCTTGCCGACCTCCTCGGTGTTCTCGTTGCTGCCTCTGCTCTTTCTTCTCTCTCCAGACTCAGAATCAGATTCAGAAGAAGCAGCAGCAACTCTGTTACTACTACAACACCAACACCCCATTTCAAAACCGGGCTTGAGCTCGTTTGATTTTTCCATTTTGAGTGATGGGTATGCTAAAAGATTATATTTTTATCAACGCAAGTGATAAAAATCATTTTTTTTCTGTATTGTATTCTATTGACGATCACTGAAATTGTTGAATTGAATTTTTTGTTTGTTTGTTGGGTATGGTTTATTTTGAGCTTCATAATAAGATCAGAAACACTGTATGCAGCTTTAGGAAACAGAAATTAAAATAGTGGTTCTTTCTCTCTTTTCAATCTAAGTAATAAGCTTCAGTGTGATGGGATATTTTCACTTCTTACTATGCTACTATTGTTTTTCGATATTATTATATATAATGGAATATAGTGGAATGAAGCAAATGATAAAGTGGTTCCATCTCATTCCATTTCATTGATTGAGTGAGAAGGGAGAAAAATAGAGGTATTGATTGGATGGATGGCAATGGAATTGAATCCAAATATCCAATTCATGATATTTCGTTCCATCTATCCTAATTTAAACAATCCTAATGGATGGAGGATGGAACTTAATATCTTATGTTATTTGGCTATATTTGGAATTTCAATTTTGTTGAATAAACTTGCTGAAGGCTTGCTAATGGCACTCATTTTTGCTTGCATAATGTAGATGTACCATACAACTTTTCATTCAATAGATACACCTTAAGACATGTTGTATATCTCATATAGGGATAAAATCTGCTGACACACTTTGGTCAAGCCATATGAGCATTTTGGCCGAATGGTTCTCATTTTTCCTTGCTTTCTAAAGTGAGAAAGGGTATATCTACCTTTGGATCATTTAATGGATTAAGATTTTTGTGCACATTATCAAATCAACAACGGACGGATACACTCTTGCTCGCTTTAGAGAATTTCTCACTTTAGAGGAACCTCGTCCACTTTCCATAGTGGTGTCTAAGTTGTTTCCTAATGACTGGTGACCTCTGGGACAAGTCACTTTCTGAAACTCTTTGGGGCTGAAACCTTTGCCTTTGCAGTACCATCTTCTTCAGGCAGTTTCACCAATGTGTAGATGCCTGCCCCACCTAGAGCCCCCAGAATGGGAGCTACCAGATAAACCCAAATGGCCTCATAGTTGTTTGCAGCAATAGCTGGGCCCAGTGTTCTCACTGGGTTCATTGAGGCTCCTGTGGCTGTCCTGCAGTACCATGGTGAAGCTTATGTTTAGATCAGATGTAGGCCTACTTTGCCTGGTACTCTAAGGTATGTGTTAAAAGTATAAGCAGTTTAAACTTGACACAATCATTTAGCATATTTACCAAGTCTTGGGTTAGTTAGTAGTCTTCATTACTTTATTCCAACCAACTTTGAGATTTGTCAAAATTTAGCTTTTTTTTTTTTTTTTTTTAAAATCTTTTGGTTAGTATATTGTTGTGTTCTTTTTAATCAATATGAAAATGGGTGTGATTGTAGGTACATCCAAGTTTCTTGATTTTGTGAACTAGTGTTTTGGATTCTTTTTGTGGTAACTTGTAAGTTGAGAGTTGTGACATACCCTGCTATGAGTATGTTGAGCATGACAGTTGCTCCCACTGCGATTGCTGCGAGCTCTCCTACCTGCATAAGCATAACAAAAATGTTTCGTGAACATCTATAGTTATCAACTTTAGAACAGCTTTGTTTTTTATAACGCAAAATTCATTTTCAAGTTGCTGCATTTGATGATTTCTTGCCGAAAAGCATGTGGCGTCTAAAGCTTTATCATGATCTTTGATGAGTATGTGGTGACTTCAGAGTTTTGAATAGTAATGCATTATTTATCTTTGACCCATCAAAAGACTACAGTTAGCAGAGTACTAAAATACTCACAGCTCTTGTATCAGTAGCCACTCCGGTGACAACGAACATGAGATTAAAGCTAATAATGAACTCTAAAGCAAAGGCTTGGCCATATCCTCCTGAAGGAATTGTGACTCCACCGTTCATGAAGGGGTGAAAAATCCCCTTGAGAGCAAATGCAGCACATATAGATGCTATTGCTTGTGCAGCAATATACATAGGCACCTGCATTTATTTATTAATAGAGAAACATAAAGATCTTGCTACGGTGAGCAAAGCACTTGCTAGCTAAGAAGTATATACTGTAACATTACACGGTTGACGGATATAAAATTAATATTTGGTTTGAAGTATCTACTTTTCTTTTGGTTCAAAGTACCTACTTATGTAGCTGGAAGTTAAGATGAATTCATGCATTTAACACCAATTTATGCATGAGCATGCAAATGAAGAAAGGGAAAAGTAATCTTACATGCTTCCATGGGAAGTGCTTTAATGCAGCAAAGGAAATGGTGATGGCAGGGTTGAGATGAGCACCGGAGATGTGGCCGATTGAGAGAATGACGATCATAACGGCAAGACCAGAAGAGGCAGCACAACTAATAAGAGTCTCAGAGCCTTTTGTCTTTTGGTTCACAATAGCAGTGGCTGTTCCAGCAAACATTAGAATGAATGTGCCTACAAACTCAGCCCCTACCTTGTTTATAGAATCAACCCAACAATATTAGTTGACAGACACCTCAGAGTTTGGGGATAATAATGGTTTCCGCATGCATTACTCCTATTTTCTATCACTCAAAACCTTTATTCTAATGTCATTCATTTTCTAGACTAAAAAATATATTACATTACAAACTCTTCACTTCTACTTTTTTCAAACGCGAGGAGTGATTCTTTTACATTTATTTATGGAAGTGAGTTTTTACTTGCACTTGCTTTCATTTTCAGCTGTTGATGTTATATTCATTCAAATGGTTTATAAATGGCTGAAATACTCACAATCAGATCGATGAACATAAGATCAACAATTGAAAATGAGTGAGTGAAGAATCACTTGCACGGGGATAAACAGATAATTCCTCGTCAAACCTGATGCACATTTTTTGATATATGAATTTACCATGTTATTGATATAGTTTTCTAGGTACTCAGGATGCTATGCTTTTAACAAGTACATGTTATATTTTCATCACAGAATATACAACAACCACAAACAAACACAGAGAATGTGTACCTTTCTAGCAGCGGAGACTGGAGGGGGTGTCAATGAGCAAGAGACGTGGGGAGAGGAGGCTCCATCTTCTAAGGTCCAGTCCTCAGGTCCATAGCACATACAATTGTTGAGAAGGGGCTTCTTCCTACCATGTAGAGCACCATTGCCTTTTTTATTAACAAGAGGAACACCTGGAGTACTACCAGGGGATGAATATGGTGATGGAATTATTATTTCCTCGTCATTATTATTATCATTATTATTAATGACCATCTCTCCAAACACCACCACCCCCTCCAATATCAGATTATTATTCAGTCAGGAACAACCTCTGGTGATGTATAAAACGAAGTCTACATCACAGGGCCTTGTGAAAATGGTAGTTTGCTATTCTCTGTTATTTTGTCTATTGATGCAATAAGAGAGTAATCAAACTGTATGTATGCTATATATAGTAGGGGTCTGGTTGACTTATAGAATCTCAATGGAAGATAGGGAAACCAAATTAGTGGTTTAGAGATTTATCTATTTTTGTAATGATTTATTTATGCACGTTATTCTGCTTTTTTTTTTTTTTTTTTTTTGTGTGTGTGTATGATTTATCTATTTTTACTTTTCATGCATAAATTTCATTTTGAAATAGCTAACCTTCTAAATTATTACAAAATTATTAATTATAAACCCTTTTTTTTACAAACCTGACAGTGAAAAGTGAAAGACCCTCGTGTATTCAAGAGTTGAGTATCTGAGAATTATATTGAAAGAGAAAACGTGTTTCTAATATTCTAACTCATAACATTAAGATTAATTTGTATATGAAAAGTGAATATAAGCTGACTCTATGGATAGATGTTACTATTCTATATTGTTGTTTAAAGATGTTCTATATGACGACTAAGGCAATTAACTTGGTGGTGGCATGCCACCTTAACTTGAAGGGTGTACATTGTGGTGTTACTTACAGCACAAGAATCAACATGATTTCAAGCGAGATTTATCATTTATGTCTGAACTATACTCATTTTGCTAAGTGAAACATCAAATCATATAAAAGTGTCTCCAACTAAGGGAGTTGGTGATTATCATCAAATTCATGGTTGATAGAGTTTCAAGGCAGCTTAATTAATTAGATGAGTAGAAGCTTTCTCGATCTCTCATTTCCTTAAAGTATATGAACAAGTGGAAGATTGAGTTGGGAAGAATAATTAAACGAGAAAAGGCAGCACTAAAGAGAAGAGTAAGCAAATTAATATGAACCGTTGAACGTTCAGAATGTGAATACGATTAAGTACCGTTCTCATTAGTTTTAGTTGGGTAGCCATTACATAAAGTTTTATTGACACCAAAAAAAGCTAAGCTAATGGGTTGTTGTATGTATACTGAACCTTCCTTGACATACTGAATTTTTCTACTCTAGCTAGCTAGTTGTGCTTAGTGCACTTGCTTGATCTTAAAATATAGGAGTATATGGCATATTCGAACTTAATATATAGCTGAAATTTTATGCAAGTGTATTTGCATCACATCATTAGCTCCTAGTCCTAGGTTGGTGCCTGAGCTAAAAAGAGAATTGAAGTGGTTCAGTTCTAACCAAATTAAACAAAAGTCAGAAATAAAGTATAAGGTGCATAGATTGAGCAAAGCAGTTGGAACATTAAAGCCTTGTGAAGGTAATTGCATCCTTGTGAAGGTAATTGCATTATAAGCAATTTACTACTCCCTCTTGTTTTCATTATAAGTAATTGCAGTAATTGCATCTGTTTATTTTCTGTTTCTTTACTTGCGCAATAAAATTACAAGTGTACTTATTTTGCCAATACCAATTACCAAGAGTGGTGTGATCTTAAGGTTTCATCTTCAAACCAATTAGTAATGAGAAGACTACTCTAAGGGTGGTCTTAACATTTTCTGGGCCTAAGGCAAAAAAAATATATATATAATTAGCCGCTAGTGGCCCCTAATGTATAAAAAAATTAAGTATGTGAAATTTTTACATTAAAATTTGAATAAAGATCAGAAAATCATAAAAATTGTAGGATCAAAATAAATATGAAAATCCTTAATGAATTAAAAAATTATGTAAAATTGATACATCAAAATTTGAAAAAATATAATGTTGTAAAATGCATTTTTATTTTCTTATCCAATAATCGTTGATTTATAAAAAAAAAAATTAAAATAAAAAATAGGTAATGATTATTTAATTTTCGGGACGCCTTTTGACCGAGGCCCCCCTTAAACCTATCCCTAAGGCCTGAGCAGTTCAACAAGTATTTAAACTAAACTACATGTTATGAGGCAGAACTAACATAAGTTTATGTTCAAATTATAGCCATTGTGTTCGAGAGATTGTTTGGTATGATGATTAAATTATCATCAATGGCGAAAATAAGAATCTATACATGTACACAATATGGGTTCTAAGTCTAATTGTCTTAACTTTGATTTCTTGCAGCTTTACTGATTAGATTGTACTATACGTAGCTGGTTATGAACACTAACGTATATTTTGCTTCAACTTGTTTATGCTTCAAGAGGAGTTGTTTTCTATAGGAAAAGCCAATGATTTTGCACCAGCTTTTTGTAGTTGAGTTCATGTTGGTAACTTGGTTTTAGGGAAAAAACATATAATGCCAATCAGAATGGTTTGGTCAACACTTTTTCTTTTTGTATTTGATTGGTGGATTATTTTATATCTTTTAGATTTAGTTTACCAATGTCACTTATCATTTTCTGGAAAAAAAAATGGATCGGGTTTGGCCAATATGGGATGATATTATATAGGAGAAGGAAAATGGTAAAAAGTTACCTAAGTGTTATTGTATAGTACTAGTACTATTGTAAGTGCTTACTTAGATAACGAAACTAAAAAAAAAAAAAGTAATATTATTTATTTGAGTAACTTGGTGTTTGTGTAGAGTTGAAACAGCATATAACCTATATATTATTTGGGGATGGTTGTTGACATGTACTTTAATTTTGAGTCAAAACTCAAAAACGCTAGAAATGACTCACCAACCTTTCTTGTTAAGAAAAATCAAAGAAAATAATGATACTTAGCCTCTCTATGTGTGTGGCTTGGTGGGTTGTTGGGTTCGGAGTTTTCGGCTGAAAATACATTACTGTCTGTCTGTCTGTCCTTATATATGCTTGGGTTTCATTTTCATCACCCACCAGCCACATTACAATTTTATACTCCACTTTTATAATTTACTTTTTTTTTTCCCACCTGACTGCAGGTATTCGAACTTAGGTCTATTAACATCTAAATCTCACTCCTAAAAATGGAGATATGAAGATTTTTCTTTATAATCAGAAGGAGTAGAATAGTAAACTGTGACAATTTTTACAACTTGACTCAAAATCAAAAGATTTATTGGTTTATTTATTTATATATTTTTTAATTTTTTTAATGTGTGATTTTTTTTTTTGGTTTACATGGGAGGTCTGGGACTAGAACCCATGACCTGGGGGAGGGGGAAATCCTAAATGTCCCTGCAACCACCAACTGGTATTTTTTAATCTACATTTAAATTGATTGGTAAAAGTATATTATTGGTCCAATTAAATAATGATTCAGATCAGTGACAAAAACAAAAGGAAAATAGACTTTATAAATAGTTCAAAATATAAAATTTAGCAAAATGTAGCACTAGCTCACCGGCCAGGCTCTATTTTATAAAACTTTGGAATGAAATATAACTAGTTTCTTTATAGGCAGTGTTTCAATTTTTATTTTTATTTTATTATTATTATTTTTTTTTAGAGTTTGAACCTTGTCAAGCTTACTTTTTTATTATATAATTTTATCACTTGAGTTGACTTTTAAGAATATAAAATATAAAATGTTCAAAAAAAAAAAAAGAATATAAAATATAATCAATAATGAGAAGCAAACAAGTGTAAAAATGTATAACTAAATAAAAATTATATTTTTTTTAACTACATATATCCTTCATATTTTATAAGACAATTTTGTTCGAATCATCAAGAATATTCACAGTATTATGGGATTTGACTTTTCCAACAAAAATTTTATTCGTAAAACTCAAACCCAAATATCTGCTTAACATAAAAGATTATGATATACCACTTAAACCAAGTGAATAAATAAATGAAATGGAAATCCTTTTTTTTTTTACAAAATGAAAAGGTAATCTAGGCAGTCACATACGGAAATAGAAAGTGATATTCTTTCTCTCTTTTTTTTTTTTTTTTTACATCAAGGGTATCCCCAATCGACAGCTGAAGACTAATCCCTCCGAGGCGTAAAGATCATTGAAGTGGGCTTTGTGCTTAAGGAACTCAGCTATCTACCAACTGTGCTGAGTTTTGTTGGTATTCTCTTTTTAAATCATACATAAATAGTATTGTGGGACTTAACTTTTCCAACAAAAAATTTTATTTATAAAACTCAAACCCAAATATCTGTTTTTTTTCACCCTGGTATCTGGTCTACTGGACCGACTAATCCAATTCGAGGGGATCCGGGGTTAAGGTTTTTTTTCCTCTCCCAACATTGTTGTGGGGATCGAACCGTGGTTCGCCCTACCAAGTGCAGCCTCTGGCACCACTGCACCAACAGCTCGTTGGTAAACCCAAATATCTGTTTAATATGATTATGATATACCACTTAAAGCAAGTGAATAAATAAATGAAATGGATTTTTTTTTTACAAAATGAAAAGGTAATCTAGATTATAAAAAAAAAAAGGTAATCTAGGCGGTCACATACGGAAATAGAAAGTGATATTAAATCATACATAAATAGGTTCTACAATTGAACAATTGAAATAGAGTATTGTAAAAGAAAACATTGGAAAAAGGATAAAAATATAAATATAGTAATTTAACTATTGTTGGTGGGATATAAGATGATACGTGCAAGTCAAATACGGAAATAGAAAGTGATATTCTTTCTCTTTTTAAATCATACATAAATAGTATTATGGGATTTGACTTTTTCAACAAAAATTTTATTCGTAAAACTCAAATTCAAATATCTGCTTAACATAAAAGATTTATGATATACCACTTAAACCAATTGAATAAATAAATGAAATGGAATTTTTTTTTTTTTAAATGAAAAGGTAATAATCGGTGTTGCCTTCCCAAGGATGATTCGTTAATCTGTTGTCTTTTGGGCGTTTTGCCCCGTTTATTATCAAAAAAAAAAAAAAAGGTAATAATCTAGGCAGTCACATACGGAAATAGAAAGTGATATTCTTTCTCTCTTTTTTTTTTTGGTGAAATATTCCTTCTCTTTTTAAATCATACATAAATAGTATTATGGGATTTGACTTTTCCAACAAAAAATTTTATTCGTAAAACTCAAACCCAAATATCTGTTTAATATAAAAGATTATGATATAACACTTAAACCAAGCAAATAAATAAATGAAATGGAAATCCCTTTTTTTTTTTTACAAAATGAAAAGGTAATCCAGGCAGTCATATACAGAAATAGAAAATGATATTCTTTCTCTTTTTTAAATCATACATAAATAGGTTGTACAATTGAAATAGAGTATTGTAAAAGAAAACGTTGAAAAAGGATAAGAACATAAATAGAGTAATTTAACTATTGTTGGTGGGATATAAGATAATACGTGCAATTAAGCTCCATGTATCGAAGCCAGAAGGACTTGTTGCTTGACATTGGGCTCTCTGTTTTTTTTCTTGGAATTTTGTTTTTTTTTTTTTTTTGGGTAAGGAATTTTGTATTTTTACTTGAGAGGTTTGTTCTCAAATTATTCATTAAAATTAAAAAAAAAATATTTTCTTATAAAAAAAAACTTGAAGGAAAAAGAAGACCGAAAATAGCCAATAATTAATAATTAATAGCCAAGATTTATGAGTTAGTTAATAATTAATAGTAAATAAATAAAAGTAAAATTTGTGTTAGGTAAATGTGGAGTTGTGGTGGGGATAAATCAATTATTTCCATTCATTCATTTGATTTTCTTATTATAAAAAGACATACTCATACTTTCCTTTGTGCCACCACTACTCTCTCTTCTATCTTCTCCACCAACCTTAACTCTTGTCGTGTACTTTCCTTTCCTTTCCTCATCAAGCCATCGAATATGCCTGCTGCTGACTCTTCATCACTCTCCGGCAAAGGCAAAGGCCAAACCATATGTGTCACCGGCGCCGGTGGCTTCATCGCCTCATGGATGGTGAAATTCCTCTTGGAAAAAGGCTACACTGTTAGAGGAACCGTCAGAAACCCAGGCATGCTTTAATTTCCTATGCTATGTTTATTACTATCATATATAAGTGGCTTATTATATAGTATCATAAGTTTTAAATTGCGGTCCATAACCATTACTAAGGCCATCCATTATATATTGCGGTTTAGGTAATCTGGGCAATATTAATTACTATAATTGAAGTTGCATTAGTCATATATAATTATATATATTCTCACAATTGTGGCAATGGTAACATAATTGAACATGATTATGATCACTAAAACCGCAATTTAAAATCTTAGAAAATATATCCATCCCGTGTTATTCTTAGAAAAATTAGGAAAATATAAAGGGTATGGTTAGGGTGAGGTGACGTGGCCATATATAAAAGAAAATATATGCATGAATGATTTTCAGATGATCCAAAGAATGGGCACTTGAAAGAGTTGGAAGGAGCAGAAGAGAGGTTAACTTTGCATAAGGTTGATCTTCTTGATCTTCAATCAGTCAAAGCTGTTATTCATGGTTGTGATGGTGTCTTTCACACTGCTTCTCCGGTCACCGACAACCCCGTGAGTTTCATTTTTTTTTTCTCTTTCATATTTTAGTCCCATTAATTTATTTTTATTTTTGAAAACAAAATTTTTTTATTCTAAATATAAATAACAAAACTATAAAAGAGCATCATTGAATATTCATATTCTTATGTATCTTAGAAGACAAGTCAAAAGAAAATGAATGCAATTCAAAATCATCAAACTACAATATCTTGATGGATTACAAGCCTATTTTTTAAACTAAGAGTAACACACTTAGTGGGATGAGAAATTATTGGATAATCCAGGATCATTAATGATCTCATATATATCACCATCATTCATCACTTATTTTGTGAGCTAAAAATAAAAACATTAAAAAAAAAAAGATTAAATGGTTTTAATAATTGTTTAAGGGGCATGCATGTATGTATGTACACAGGAAGAAATGGTGGAGCCGGCGGTGAACGGAGCAAAGAATGTGATCATAGCCGCCGCAGAAGCAAAAGTGCGGCGGGTGGTGTTTACTTCATCGATTGGTGCCGTCTATATGGATCCCTCTAGAAGCATCGATGTTGTGGTTGATGAGTCTTGTTGGAGTGATCTTGAGTTTTGCAAGAACACCAAGGTTCGATTTTCCTACTCAATAATAATAATTAATAGTACATTTTCACACTATTATTCAAGGCTTTAAATTGTGCTTGTTTAAATTTATATTGGGCAATCACCTTAATCTTTATTTGTTAATTAAAAAGTTAACCTTTTTTATTATTTTTAGAATTGGTATTGCTATGGAAAGGCAGTGGCAGAAGAAGCAGCATGGGATGAAGCAAAAAAGAGAGGGGTAGACTTAGTTTCAATGAACCCAGTTTTGGTTCTTGGACCATTACTACAACCAACTCTTAATGCTAGCACAATTCATGTCCTCAAGTACCTCACTGGCTCTGCTAAGACCTATGTTAATGCCACACAAGCTTATGTAGATGTTAGGGATGTGGCATTAGCTCATATACTTGTTTATGAGAACCCCTCTGCTTCTGGTAGATACATAATTGCTGAAAGTTCATTGCACCGTGGAGAGCTTGTTGAAATTCTTGCCAAGTATTTTCCAGAGTACCCTGTTCCTACCAAGTAAGTCACTTTGTTTTTTTTTTTTTTTTTCTTTTCCTATTTTCTCTTACCAAAATGTTTTTTATTCAACAATAATGTTATTTCCTTAATTTGACAATTTGCTTTCTTTTTGGGAAAAGATAAGAGAGTCTCACAAATTCTATTACATGTTCCTTTTGTCTGTTTTTACTAAAGTTAACATGTACATTGGCACGGTCTTATTATTTTTATTTTCACCAAGGGAAAAGAAAAATAAAATTGAAAAATAGTCATGATATTTTCCATTTGGGTAAAGAATAATTTAATTAAGCACAACAATTAAAAATATTTAATGATTTTAACGGTTCTTATAAAACTATTATGCTAGCTAATTCAAGTTGATTTTTAGATCTTAGGCTTAAATCTAATGATTGGAATGGTGTGGTTGCTAGGTAGAGGACCACCACTACATCTCTGAATTATTGGGTGACAAGTTTTGTGGTCATACATGATTGGCACCTACCAAAAAAGATGCTATATAGCTAATGTCTACTATTATGATGGCAAAATTTCTTATTTTATTTTTCTCTTAAAATAAATTGTGTCAACGGGAAGAATACATTGCATTTAGGATGCTATATATCTGTTTTTCATTGTTGTAATGGTTGGCAAATGGACATTTGAAAAAAAAAATCGTGTTTTGGGAGCAAACATGTTTTTCCCTTGAGTGAGTTGTTGTAAAACAAAACATTTGCCTAGAACTGTGAGTTGTTGTTGGAACATGATGATCTAAAAAGTAAAATCCTATGACATGTTTTTTCTACCTAATTTGGGTATATTGAATAAATTAACTATCTTTTTATAAGTAAAGTTTTGAAGGAGAGGGAAGGAAAAAAATTGAGAAGATTTCAAATATCAAATCTAAGTACTTGTATTTTATGTTCCATAAGTCTAATAATTGAGTCATTTATTGAAGACTAAACTATCTTTTTACTATTTTGATGAAGGAAAATCATAATTCTAGCTTTTGAAAAAACCATAATTGTTTATATTAAAGTTGAAGAAGACCAATGATATTTTAACAGCATGTGTTTTAATACCATGAAGGGGTTCAGTTTTTTATGAAGTCTTCTTTGATAACTCATAAATAAATGATACATGATCACATTATGGAGATGTTTGTGAATAGAATATAGAAAGAAGGGGGTAGTAGGTATACCAACTTTGACTTGTTTATGTGATCCATTTTCCACCTAATGGATTGGGAGTGAGATGATCAATGGCTAAGAAATTTTCAAAGGTTTTATAGGTACAATCTAGTGGAGCTAATGAGTCCTTACCAAACACAATGTCTTTGTCACTAAGACCTTTGATGGTGTCTTTGGTCCTTTACCTACCTAGCTCCATCCATTAAAATATATATGGACCTGCTGAATCATTTACTAATAAAATTTTATATTTATGATTTATTATATTTAAGAAATGGTAATGTAACCTCATCGATGATTTGTTTAGTGACATGTATTTTAGCATTGTTTATGGAAATAAGTTAATTTCATATTTATTTTTATTTTTTTTTCAACTTTTGCCCATTATTGTTTCATTTAAGTCCTTTTAAGTTGTTGTTTTCTTTTGTCATGTCAGTCTTATATGTTAGATTGTAGCTTATAACTAATTTTTTATTTTTATATTAAAAAAAAATATATTTTGTACTCCCTCCGGTCTCGTATATAAGAAAAAAAAAACTAGCTTCACACCTATTAAGAAAGTTAGTTGAATGTATTTAATTTTTTCGAATTCATAAAAAAATAAACCACTTTAAGAAATATTCATTGGGAATGAAAAAAAAATTAAATGCTACAATCACTTTTTAAAGATATTTTAGGAATGATTGTATTAGAAATAGAAAGTTAGTTAAATTTTGCTTATATTTGAGACCACTAATCAGATGCTTATATTGAGATCGGAGGGAGTAGTTCTTTTTTATTTTTAGATCAATATGATCAAAATTGTGAATTCTGGTTCAAAAATAAGAAACGTAAGAAAAAACACATCAATTAAGACATATTTTTTAAAAATAATTTATAAATTTTTGTTTTTAAAAAAATTATTATAATGGTAGTGGACGAGTAAACCTATTTTGGCCAATAAGTTTTTTTTTGTTGTACACCAACCGGTATCCGGATCTGGTTTTACCCAGAATCCGACTCATCCGATCCGTCCCAACTAAGCTCGCACTAAGCGGTAGGGGTCTCCCAGAGTCCCAGCGGGAGTTGCTCCATACCCAAGGCTCGAACTCGAGACCAGTTGGTTAAGGGACCAAGTGAGCTACCACTTGACCAACCCCACGTTGGTTTTCGCCAATAAGTTGAAATAGATGTTTAGTAAAAATTTTGTTTTCAATAATGAAATGGTAATGCTTTAATTTCTCACTTTATTATTTTCCAGACTTGAAGCTAACTTGTATTATCATCTTACACGTGCAGGTGTAAAGATGAAAAGAATCCAAGGGCAAAACCTCATATTTTTTCAAATCAAAAGCTGAAAGATTTGGGATTGGAATTCACTCCAGTGAGTCAGTGTATATATGATACTGTTAAGAGCCTTCAGGAGAAAGGTCACCTTCCTGTTCCTGCAAAACTACAAGAAGATTCTACTGAAGAAGTGAAATCCTAAACCTCATGCTACCTTTGTTGGATGCAATTTAATAATTTGTCAACAATTTTAGCAATGTGGTTCGAGTGAAAATCATAATGAATCCTACCATAGAAGACCTTGTTTAGAACTTTTAAGAGAAACATCATGCAAACTGTGGCCTAGATAGTCGGAAACTAATAATATTATTAGTATATTTTCTTCGGCCTTGTGTTAATTTCTGTATCTAAATATTTGCATGATACACCCATGAGGGATTGATTCCCCTCAAGGAAGAAGGCTCTGGTTTTAATTCTTGTGTATGAAAAAATTCCCTGCTAGGAGGGTTGAACCTACCATGTTGTGAATGTTCTTTAACTCGAATAAAATTATTGTCTTATGATCTATACTTAAAATATTTGCACTTAGGCTTGTGGTGTTATTTTTTCAACAAAAATCCAATAGGTTTAACATTTCACTAGCAAAATTATAACATGGATTTAGATCGCTTTTGCTAGTGTGACCGGCCGGCCGCCGAGGGTGCGTGATGAAAGAGGTCCCAAATTATGAAAATTATACATTGGTTTTAATTTTAGGGCATTATTACTATCATGTAACCTAATTTTGGGTTGTTGCTATGCAATTTTTTGTTTGACTAATAATACTTTACCACCTCACATGTTTTTGGGTTGACACTATTGAATTTTGACTTTTTCGAAGATGTCATGACAACAATATATGAGGTGTCAAAGCATCATTGGTTCATACAAAGGATTACTTAGCAACAACCCAAAATTACGTTGCATAATGGAAATTTCCTTAATTTTAAATCTCCAACATGTAATATATGAACAAGAAAGAAAATGCGTGTGGGGTTTTCATGATTTGATTTGTATGAGGTCTCCGATTTATTTTATTTTTACATGGTTTAGCAAATATCAGGATCGAGTCCGGCTATAGCACATGAATACTTTGATCGGAAAACAACATCGCAATCACACTCAACGATAGAATAATACTTTACTTTTGTGCTTGATTAAAACATGATAACTTACTTGTAATGTTGAATACTCATTTGGTAGAATTGAGAAGCTAGGCTAGTAATTAATGGAATGAGAGAGCTGATTTTTCAACTTGGGTGTGGCGTTACTCAAATTGATTGTCCAATATAGAAGAAAGAGTGACTCTTGTTATCTCTTCTAACATGAGACCAATGTTTAACTTTGAAAGTTTATGACTCAAAGGCTTCATCAACTTCTCGCAACTACTTCCGAAACAAGACAAGTTCAATTTTGAAAAGTGACGCATATGCATAGTTAATACAACCACATGTCACCTTTTTGCTGTTTTTTTCCTTTTTATGAATAGAAGGTGTTGTTATTTGGGAGCTTATGAAGGAGGTTTTTTTTCTTTTGAAACCAGGTGGGCCAGTACGTTGTTAATCATGTTGTGCTATAATCATAAAATGCACATACTATAACGGAACTTATAAGTTCCTTCCTGCTCTGATACGCCTAGCAAATGCTATCTAAATAGTTTGTACAATTGTAGAAACAATCAAGCAAGGATAACTATAAAGAACACTCGTTTCAAAAATCAATCTAGTAAGATAAGCATCACATGAGAATCAAAAAGTTCAGCAACTCAAGCAAGTGATACAACAAGTCAATCTCTAAAGAGATTCTTATCTTATGCATAGTTCTAATTCCAGAAACTCTAGGATGAAACTCTTATTTATGTATATCCCTCAAACTAAAGTCGTGTTTGGAGTCTATCTTGCTAATCTATCTTATGGACATAATTTTTCAGTCAAGGTCCACGACGGGAGTAGTTCTTTGAGGCAATTGCATGCTTACTATGTCTTCCCTTGGGAGGCTGTAAATGGACGCGTTATCGTGTTCATTTGCCATTTGATGATTTTCTGGCTCAGCTAGAGACAAAAGGTGTGTCGCTTCTTTATTTTTGCGAAGGACTAGGTATGCTATACCGGCCAAATATGCTGCTATACCTGAAAATCCTAGTATCCCAAGAAACACCCTAGCCACAACTTTAAAGTTAAGAAGCACCTCGTAGAAGCCATAAACTAAAAAGTATATGTTAATGGCCATAATGAGGAAACCAATGATCCAAGTAATAGCTGAAAGCTGCATTAGAATTCAAAGCAAATCTTATATCAAACAAGATGCAGAATTACAATCTTTTTTTAAACAAAGTACCTTAATTTGGTGCATGACGCAACAACTATTTCTCTTATTCATTAACCTTAAAGAATTATGGCCAATGGATGTGCATTGAAAAAAAAAAAGGAAAACTTGAGCATGTTTGGTTGAAGAAAACCTTTCGTTTTCCTTTTATTAATAATTTCTAGCACGTCACCTTGTTTTCCTTCTATGTTCTGTTTTCAAATATTTTTACAAGAAATGGTGAAAACAGATTATATTGTTTTCACTATTCTCTATGCAAATATTTGAAAACAGGAAATAAGGTGACATACTTGTAATTATTAGTATTATTATTGAAAAATAAATAATGAAAAGATTTTCTTAAACCAAAAAGGCCCTTATTGTGTCAATCAAAATTGAAGTAAACAGTGTTTGCACTTCCATGTATACAAACACTAACAGCATACTCACACCAACTCTAAAACTTTTTAATGATTTACAAATTTTGTGTTGCCAAAAAATTTACCGTGATAGAGTTGACATGTGTTCCCATCTTGGTTTTGCTGCTTGTGAACTTTAGAAGTGGAATCAAAGCAAATGGAAGCTCAAATGATAAGATCATCTGATCAACAGATAAGAAGGGCTTCAGCAAAAAACTATAGCAGAGACCAAAAAGTAAAATATACAAAATGCATGAATACACTAAAAGACAGGAATTATAGAATGATAGCATGCAAACTTATTTTAGAGAGAATATAATGGCAAAGATATCTTACTGATGCAATTATTATAAGCTTCCCAGCCCCAGCAGATCCACCAATGAGTGCAACTATCAAACTAGGAACTATGGCTAAACTACGAGTTAACATATTCCGAATCCATGGCTTCAGTCGTAAATCAAGAAATCCCTGAAATAATAAAGAAGCAGTCAGGGAAAATCGAATTAGAAACGGCACCGATTGTCATTTGGTAAGATCAATTGTAGATTCATTCTAGTGACAAAGCAATCATATCGCTTTTCTTTTAATGTGTAAAGTATGAAAAATAAAAATCAATAAAACAGTATACCTGCATGACATATTGCCCTGCATATGTTCCAGTTATTGTAGAACTTTGACCAGATGCAAGCAAAGCAATTCCAAACAGTTTTGAACTCCATTTCCCTAACACATTCTGAGTATGGCACAAGTAAGAAATATCATCTACAATTTTACGAGAGCCTTTACCAGTAACAATATGAAGCTTAAGGACTAGGATAATTGTGCTAGCATCAGTAAATAAAGTAAACACTACAATGTATACGAAGTAAGAAAGGCATCTTTCACTGTTTCACATACTTTAAGTAAAAAGGAGGCTTTGTTCAGATCCAAATCCTGACAACTCTGCTGATCTTCTACATTCAGATTTGAAGAATGGCAAACAGAACCGCTTACAGAAATAACAGAAATATTTATGAGGAAAGCCACTGTAAGAGCAAAGGCACTTTCTATCATGTAAAATCGGCAAGCCTCCTGTTAAATAATATTGTTAAATAAGACATCAGAAACTACTTTACCAAAATTCCCACACTTATGTGTAAGTTTCGAGTTATGCATAAGACACGATGTACTACTTTACCAATTACCACACTCACGTACTTAGGACTAGGTCTTATGTTATACCATATTGACTGAATGTTCTCAAATATAAAATATTAAGAAGAGCTTCCGAGAATAATTCAAAGTCCATTGAGCTATAACCTTTTAGAATAATCTGGCCACATAAAATTAAAAGGCAAAAGGCATGAGTTGCCACAAATTGAAGAATACTTCTTTCCGTAATTCAAATTCCGTCAAGCTATAACCTTTTAGAATATTCTAACCACGGAAAAATAAAAGGCAAAAAGCATGTGTTGCCACAAATTGAAGAATACTTCTTCCATTAAATCAAAGTCCGGTGCAGCTTACTTCAGTACTGATGAAGAAAAAAAATTAGAAAAATGCAAAACAAAAGAAAAGAGATAGGGATAGAGAAAGAAGACAATGCCTATCAAATTATTATATGCCAAGTTGTGCGATGATAAATCAAGATGGGCTATTGGTAGACAAGGCTACAAAACCCAAGAAGCTAACTGAAAGACTCAAATCCGAACAGTTTCTCAAGCAACAAAGACATTCACAAAAACATGGGCCAGTTAAGGCCATTAACATGCATGAAATCAAACAGAAAAACTGAATGAAGTTACAAAGCAGGGTTAGGGTCAGAAAGTAAAAAAGAGAAACATCATTGTTGATAGATGCACAATGTCTTGAACAACAACAAAAAAATGGTTGAAGACTCTGATGTGAATGTGAAGACCTCAAGTATCCAAAGGCCAACAATTTTAAGAGATAAACTTAGATCTTAGAAAAAATAAAATAAACATGCATACAAGAGCTCAAATGTTTACTTTGATTCCCCGAACAGATCGTGGTATTTTCCTAGAAAGCACCAGTGCTGAGTGCAGGAAGAGATTGTGCCTGATGCAATGCATAAAGAAACACAGAATTAGAATAAATTTTAAATGAAAAAAATTTAAAAAATAAAATAAAATGGCTACAAAAGACAGGAGGAACCCACGGCATAACCATAGCCCCGAGAAGTGAAATTGCAAGACCAGTAGACTCCTTCCCTTTAAGTTGTGGCACAAAAAGACCCTTCAGAACTTCTTTAGCATCAGGTTTTGCATATCCAAGCTCAACAAAAAAGCATGCAGCAATTGTAAATACTAGAAATGCAATCAAGAATTCTAGTTTCCTAACCTGTTCGAAAACACAAAAATAAGGGCTCATAATGTTTTTGTATAGATGGTACCTAATATAATATGCAATCACAGTTAAGGATATAAATATCTCTGGGTTATCAAACCACAGCATGACACACCAGGGGGAGTATGGAATACAGTAACATACCCCATATTGCTGTAAAGCTAAGAGGATCAATGTACTGAGTCCTGTCAGAAGAACACCAATCCAAACTTGTATGTTGAACAGCATGTTCAATGCAAAGGCTGTCCCAATTACTGCATATATGCAAAGAAATTCCAGGTAAAAAAGGTTAAACAGGAGTAGGAAAAAATGGAAACTTATGATTTGTGTTTTAAAACTTGATACGTTGCCCATATGGTTTTCATTGTTGTCCTCAAGTAGGAGGTCTAGCAACCCTGAAAGAAATTTTCTACTCATATATGTAGTTCAAATGATTAAATATAGATAGACTAAGAACGGAAAAGAAAGAAAATGAATGTGAGAGCATCACACCCTTGAACTAAAAAAACATGACAATGAACGAATCTATTCAATGTCTTCGTTACTCAAAATGTTTCAATTGTGGATACTATTCTATCAGTCAAAAACATTCTAATCAGACAAATAAATCAAGATAAAAACTATGTGATGTTTAAATATATAAATGGAATAACTAGAAACAGTTTAAAATGCCTTATTGATTTCCATACCTTCAGGAATGTCACAGGCTACTATGGCAACTTCTGCAATTGTCCAAAGGATAAAGTTGGTCACGCGGGGATATTCAGCTCTACAATGCTCTGCTAAGTGTTTTCCTGCAAGAAGTGGATAGAATTGAAAGCATTAGGAACAGAAAAAAATTGATTAATCATAATAAAGGTGATAATAAAAAAAAATTGATAGATTAATCCTTAGTACCAGTGACTACGCCAAGATTGGCTGCCATTGTTTGAATTACGAGAGCAGCACATGATGCCACCAATATGATCCAAAGTAACTGACAATAAAAAACAGATGAAGGTTGCCTTGAGTATAGGTTAGGCATTCTAAGAAATTAAGAATGCATTGCACAACACACCTCATATTTACATTTTGCCCCAGACTGAAGATCCGTCTCAACTGAAAGTTATCATAAGAATACCATAAGCATATTAAGTCATATTTCAGGAATATGTTTAATTTTATTACTGAAGAAAATCATGAATAATGATCTTACAGTTTCCTGGGTCTATATATGCAATGGAAACAAGAAACCCAGGCCCCATGTACGCAAATAAATTTCTCCAGCTTCTCTTCTGCAAAATAGAAACATACATAAATAGTGGTTAGTAAATCATGCTTCACATCCAATGAAGTATACGAGTCACTTAAGTGTACTCTTCAATCAAATCGCTCAGGTTGGACCATTATTTAAACTCCATTAGAAATGCTAATATCATTTTCATTTCAAAGTCCTTTCCGGCAGTGGGTTTGTCCTTCATTTCATACCAGTTTGTTTCCTTTCATACATGAGTTCATACCATAATAAACCAACAGTTTTTTTCTATTGCATGCCTATGAGCATTGGTCGGGGATTCTAAAAAAAAGTTTTCATCGGAAAGAAATGTATTTATTATGGTGATATATTTAGTTTTGATATGAGATATACTTAGGATTCTGGCTAATAAAAGTACCACAACAATAAATTTATCATTTTCCATTGAAACATTTTTTTCATCTTTCATCTTAAACATAGGTGTCCAAATTAAAGCAATATTGGTTCGATGCTCACAACATCATTTTCATCAAAACAAAAACATTTATGGGATTCGATCACAGCAGAAAACTCACATCAGGTACAACAATTTGATCAACATCAGAGTTCTCAATCAAAGGAGCATCCGGCAAGCTCCGGTTCCCAGTGCTTGTAACAAATTGTGGCTGCCCCGAAGCCATATTCTCCTTTTTTTTCCCTTCCCTTCCTGCACCCGAAACACAGAAAACAAAGGCAAAATCTTTCAATGAAACAAAAAGTCAAACAACCTGTATGCAGTGGAAACGATTTTCTAATGCCATGGAAATTAGCTCACAAGCAAAGTAAAAACTAAAAACTGAAACAACCCAAGTTATAGATTTGTGTAAAAATTCAATCTTTATGAAGGTTAAGAAAAAGGACATGCAAGCTAGTATTAGCTATATCATTTATCAACAACTTTAGTTGCATGATGAAATAGAATGACAAAAAAAAAATGAAAGATTCAGATTACAGAGTCACATAACATTCATTCATTCATTCATTCATTGATTCATTCAAAGCTTAAACATTATAATGGCACACATATGAATGAATGAATGAGTGAGATTCCATTATTTGCATACCAATGAGTTTAGAGAGTGGAAAATCAAAACCGCTTCAGAAGAAAAAGAAGAGCGCCACCCAATACAAACTCTTTTGTTTGTGACCGAAGCGAAGCTAACACTTTGACTCACCCTCTAGTTGCTTATATAAACATCTTCCTTTTTTTTATTGAGTTAATTGTCAATTTGGTCCTGAAATTACATATCGCTTTCATTTTTGTCCCTCAAATTACAAAAATAGCTTTGAGGTCCCTGGATTTGTAAAAACGTGTGCACGTTAGTCCCTCCGTCAACGTCCGTTAACGGAGGCATGACATGCACTTTAAATAATTCACTATAGTCCTTGTAATCACTTTAAATAATTCACTATAGTCCCTGTAATAATTTTAAGTTATTCATTATAGTCCCTAAAACTATACAATTTATTCACTTTAGTCCCTATATCAACATAGTTCAAATTCCAAATTAACTCAAACCAATAAAGAATTAACCAAAAAGATTAAGGGGTATGGAATACCTTCTGCATATTTGAGATGAAGTTTCATCCTTGCTCTTTTAAGGACAATGTTTAAGTAATTAAAAGCGTAAAGTCAATATTGAAAACTGTGTACCAAAAACAAAACATTGATAACCTTCAAAATTTACTCTTAATATATTAAATATATAATTTCAGGGATGTAAGTTTTACATTTTTGGTTGCATAAATATTATCTTTGGTGCAATGAAGAGAAAAACTCAAACAGTGTTAATAAAAAAAAACTCAAACAGAACGACACAATTTGGAAACATACAAAAAGATGTTGTACATAGTAAAACAACACTTTTACTGATTTTTTGAGTTAATATGGAATTTGAACTATACTGATATAGGGATTAAAGTGAATAAATTGTATAGTTTCAGGGACTATAATGAATAATTAAAATTATTGTAGGGACTATAGTGAATTATTTAAAGTGCATGTCACGCCGCCGTTAACGGACGTTGACTCCAGGGACTAACGTGCACACGTTTTTACAAATTCAGGGACCTCAAAGCTATTTTCGTAATTTGAGGGACGAAAATGAAAGCGATATGTAATTTCAGGAACCAAAGTGATAATTAACTTTTTTTTATTTATTCATCATGGGTTTGCTTAACCCAATCCTAAGATAAAAACTAAAATAATTAGAAAAAAGTCTTAGAAAACTAATTTACTAACTTTTAAAATATTAAACATTTATTCTTTCAATAAAAAATATTTTTTTAATGTTTTTATCCTTAACCCTTACGAATGAAGTTAAGAAATTTCTTTATTTATTTATTATTTTATATATATATATATATATATATATATATATATATATATATATATTTTTTTTTGTTCATTCCCCCCTCTCTGTGCAAATGGGTACTCCTTTGGTACCATATGTGAGATAGATTAAAAGTTGAAAAAGCAAAAAAAAAAATAAAATTAATAATAATAATAAGGAGATACTCCCTTCGGTCGTGTTTATTAGCAAAAATATCTATAAACATAAGTATTAAGGAATATATAGTTAGATGCATTTAGTTTTCTCACATTCATAAAAAGTAGATTAGTTTAGTAAACTTGTATTTTGAATGAAATAAAAATTAAATGATTCAACCATTTTATAAGGATATTTTAGGAATGATTATATTGGGAATATAAAGTTATTAGTTAGTTTTTACTTATATTTAAAATCACTAATGAAATGTCTTTTTTTCTTATAATTGAGACCGAAGGGAGTATGCATTTAATGGTTTGTCTAATACATTAATCAATTATCAAACAATTAATTTAATACATTTTGCATTGATTAACCAATCACATTCAAAGTTTATAATTTCTAAAAAATTTGATATTTTTTATTATTCTTGTGGGAACGAGGGAGGATTAATTAAAGTTTTAAAATCAAAGTTCATTATTTCTCCATATATTATGATATAGTCCCTTCGCTCTTTATTATAGGTGACATTCTATAATATTTTATCGATCTTAATTATAAGTTACTTTATATTTTGTATGGATATTTTTTTTTAATTTTTTTCTTATTAAAAGATTTGACTATATTTGTTTTTTTATTTATTAATGAGTGTGAATTTTTCAAAAAAAAAATTACAATATAAAATGATAAAATTACAATATATTTTAAAAAAATTCATAAAACTAACTAATTTTCGAATAACTATTTAGCTTAACTTTTTTTCTCAATTAATGCTTTTAGAATATTGACCAACATTTTCTAATTTAAAATGAAAAGTGCTAATAGAAATTATTAGGAATTTTAATGTAATAAAAAGAATACCTTTTTTTCTTTGGAGTTTTTGAAAGAAAAATAATTGTATATTTATGATTATTTTTTTCATATTAATTATTTTACCAGCCAATATAATAATTTTAACAAATACTCCCACCGTTTCCCAATGTTTGGCCTTTTAGACTTTTTTCCTTGTTTCACAATATTTGGCCTTTTACATTTTCAATACACAAACATATTTTTTTTTCAATATTAACCTTTCATTCAATCATTTCTCTTACTCCTCATTAATTCTACTTTTATCACCTCTCTCATCTCTAAATCACTATACATTAATTAATGGATACACTTACTAATAAAAATTAAATACTATTACAATTTTCAATAAGGATTAAATAGGGGCATTTTAGACAAACTATACATAATACTTACAATAATTAACACTTTTAATTTGTGTACTCAGACCTAAAAGGTCAAACATTGTGAAACGGAGAGAGTACCTAAAAAAATATATTTTAATGGGATCCATTTAAAACAAAATTAAAAAAAAAATGGTGGGGGAGAGAAAGGAGGACCGTAGATGGTGGAAAGCAAAGCAAAGGACTATACTACCAACGAGGGCATATTGCCACGTGAGCTTTAAAAAGTTCAAAGTTGGGACCCACCCCGCCACGAGTTGATGATAGGTTCCATTCTTTCAGATTCTATTCTATGAAAAGCAGTATTGAAACAAGGTCACCTTTTATTTCAATACATCGGTCACCTTTTTTTAATTTTTTTTATTTTTAAATTTATTATATTAAAAAATATGTTTTTAATTTTTTGTGTTTTTTTATGTGTATATTTTTGTTATTTGAATTTGAATTTTTTTATTATATATTTTTTGACATAAGTAAAAAATTATATTGAGTAAATTTGTATTACAAATTGACATATTTTAATAAAGCTGCATTAAAAATTTGTATTAAAAAATATTCTGAATAAATCAGTATAAAATAATTTAAAAAAAAACAAAGATGTCACATTTTATGAGCATCTTGTAATTTCCCTTTAAACAAAGTACTACAATGAATGAATGTGGAGGAAAGAAATTCAGTAAAGAGCATAACGGTACAGTGACACTGCAGTCATCATCCTAATGTACCTTCTACCTCGTACCTTGTCTCCCTCAGTTAGGATTCTGTTTGTAAAATTTTAAGTTTTTAACTCACATCTTTTTTCTTTGGTCTCTTGCTTTTTTTATATATTCTTCCTGAGTTTCTAAATATAAAGCCATTTTTTAGGATTTCACATTTATTAAGAAAGTGAAATAATTTAGTTTTTTTTGTTTACATGAGAGGTATGAGACTATAACCCATGACCTGGGGGAGAGGAAAATCCTAAGTGTCTCTGCAGCCACCAACTGGGTTGTCTTACGCGGATGAATAATGTAATTAATTGTATTGGAAATGTGAACTTTTGACATGTAATTTTAAAATTGCGTATATTAATATTATTGGGAAATTGGTATGAAACTTTATAAATAGATACAAAACAAAAATGTCAATATGACTTTATATTTAGGAATGGATGAAGTATAATAATCTTTTAATTTCTTCCTATTCCGAATAAACTGAATTACGGTGCTGATAACAAGTACGAGATGAATCAGATTCTACTTGCAATTTGTTAAATTTTTTTTGATAAACAACCCGGTAGAAACGGGATTACTGTAAAAATAATAAAAAATTGCCTTATTTAACTTTTAAATATCTGAACTTAGTTTATTTTTTGGAATTGGTCCTTAAACTTTTTTTCTATGCTTTAGGTCCTTGAGCTTTGTTTAATTTTTGGATATGGTCCTTTCATTACTTAGATGGTGATATAGCCGACGACATGTCACGTCACTGTCAAAATATCGATGAGTGATGTGTTATGTAGCGTCACGTAACACTACATGATTTTTTTAAAAGATTCGATTTTCTTTTTTTAAAAAATTAATTATTTTTAATACGTAAATTTGATTTTTTTTTTAAATTTAAAAATTTCACGTGGTATCATCTGGCATGTTACTTATCGATGTGACGAAGGTGACGTGACATATTCTCGATCATATCACCACTTGAGTGATGAAATGATAATTTCCAAAATTTGAGAAAAGTTTAAGAACCCAAAGCATCGAAAGAAAAGTTTAAGGATCAATTTCAAAAAAACACCTAAGTTCAGGAATTAATAACTTAAATAAGCCAAAAAAATTTTATCAAATATTTATTAACTTCATCGCATTTCTAAACCTCATAACTCATAAGTTGATCCAATGGTATAAGGTGTTGAAATCATTTCCTTAATAAAAAAGATTTTATGCTTAAAGAGACTAAAGAGTAAAGACACAGTTGCTTCACCTCATGACTCCACGGGCGTATTACCTTGATTTGAAAAGAGTTTTAGTCTACAAACCTCGGATATTAGGTCTAAACCTCATTTTAATTGAGAAATAACTAAAATGACCTTATTATTTATTTTCCCTCCAAAAGACAAAAGCAAACCCCAAACCCCAAACCTATTTCTGGAAAAAAACAAACAAACAAACAAACTTCAAAACCCTCCACCTTCTTTCCACATTCATGCAACCCTCCACCTTCTTCCACTTTCATTCCTCTCCTACAACACTATACACTCCTTTTCCCTAAACCTTCCACGTTTTTGCCATAGGAAGTTGCTTTAGATGTTCCATAAGTGAATTTCGCAGATAATCATCTTCTCTTTCGAGTTTTTTTTTCCCGGTACAGTTATTTCCGATCCTGGCATGTCGAAATTTTGATAAATTCCAACACGGGTATATCAAAATTTTTTTAAAAAAAACGCAATAAAACTCCGAGAACCTCGTGTCGAAATTCTGAAAAATTTCGACACTGGTTCGTCGGATTAGCGCAGAAGACAGAAAATAAAAAAGAATTAACAACTATGAACAAATCAAAGCAGCAAATCAACAAATCAATAGATGAGTTCTCTTAAACACAAAACCATAAAAGAGAACATAACCCCCTACACAAAAACTTAAATCTCTAAAACAAAAAACCCTAACATAAAAACAAGAAAGAGAACCAAAGAGAGAAGAGAGTGACAGCAACAAATACCTTCTAGAGAAAAAGAGAAAGTGGCTCTGGTAGGGGCGGCGATGGCGGCGACAACAAACAGAGAAGGGAGATGAAGGGAGTTGGGTTGGGGTTTGGGAAATATTTGAAAGGATGGGAAGGAGGGAGTTTAAGAGTTGAGGGTATTACTGGGATAAATTAAAAAATGGGGTTTGGGACCTAAACTTTAGTGTTTGTAGACTAAAACTCATTTGAAAAAATGGATTTCGAAAATAGAATTGGAGTTTATGATGCAATAACTAACACAATCATCTTAACAAGTGACCCAACCTTATATTCTTACTTAATGAACGTACGTTCTAACTTGGTCTAGTGAATGATTTAGTTTTCAAACAAAAGAGGTTTTTTCTGCTCTAAAATTCTTGATACTCCCTCCGGTTTTATTTATAAGTTAAGGCACATTTTAGAAAGATGATTTGGTCCTATTTATAAGTTACTTTGTATTTTCCATGAGACATTTATTGTTATTTTCTCTTATTTGCCCTTTGTTCATTAATGTGAAATAATACACTGTGACATTCCCAATACAAATTAAGAGGGTAAAATTGTAATGTTGAAGTATTTTTTTAAAGTTTCAAGAAACTTAACTACCCTCCTTGGTCTGTGTGATATGGTTAAGTATGCCCTATAAATAGGATCAGATGAAGTACTATTCTTCTCATATTTTATACTCTATTTCACTTTATATATTTGTTTGGAGATAACATATATTGCTTTTGCATATAGTCTATTTTGCACTAAAGTTAGACAAGTTTATTTACTTTATGCTTAAATATGAAAATAGTTCCCGTAAAAGTTGATTCTTTTGAAATTGGTTCTTAAAAAAAAATTTGGTTTTGGTCCCTACATTTACAAAATGTTTTGGTTTTGGTCCCTCTTGTTAAATTTTGGTTCCCATAATTATGTTGGTAGTTTGTTTTGGTCCCTATATTATTAGCTTTGATAGGTTTTGGTCCCTACGTTATTAGATTTCATAGGTTTTGGTCCATCTACTATCATGATTTTTGAATTGGTTCTTTTATGTAATAGAAGTTGTTTCCCTTGAGAATTAATGCAAGAATATCATTCTTAATTGGTCATCAAATAATGTAATACATTATGTTTTCGCCATTTTCCATCCACGTCTAACAGGAGGGACCAAAACCAAAACGTTTTTTAAATGCAGGGACCAAAACCAAAACGTTCTGTAAATGTAAGGACCAAAACCAATTTTTTTTTATAGGGACCAATTTCAAAAACGTCATTATTTATAGGGACCATTTTAGTATTTAAGCCCTTACTTTATATTGAGAAAATTTGTCAACCATGCCTAATAGCAATAAAGATTCTTAAATTCAGTTGTTTATCCTTTTCTACTTTTTAGATGAGATTTATTTTTTTAATTAAATGATGATAATAGAATTGGGTTCCACGATATGTACAGATAATGATATGCATGGTGCATGGCTGTGAGCTAAAGAGTGATCCATTTTCAGCATTTCTCCACCTTTGAACCAAATATACATTGGAGCTAGTATTAAGAACCGATAAAAAAGAACTTTCTGGTCAAAATTACACAGTACACCGCAACAACAAAAAGGTGCAGCTGCCAGAAGAGTTAAACAAAAGTGTTTTATTCTCTATTTATTTTAATTACAGTACTTTAAGCATTTGAAAATTTTAATTTGGTAGACGGTAGTATATATATATATATATATATATATATATATATATATATATATATATATATAGGTATTGAGCAAGGCAGCTTGGAACCCACAACGCCTTTAACATAGACTATAGCTAAGGTGCAAAAGTACGATATCAACTATTTGATTTTTTTTTTTAATTTTTTTTTTTTGTATATATAAGATTCTATTAGTAAAAATAAAACTAATCATGAATTGATCCTTAGCTAAGATTCGAGCGACTAGAGATGCCGTTACCATGTACACACAAACAACATGATAGAATATCAAGAATAAGTCATCATTTTTTCATCATAGCATCTTCTATCATATGAGCGACAAATTGATTTGAATCGATATATATATAATCACGTGTCCAAACGAATCTCTTCCAACAATATGTTTTTTATTTTCATTATATATAATGTCAAAGATCAAAAATATGTGCTTACAAAACTCAATACTTTTCTACCGGGTTAATTGAAATTTTGCACACTGCTCTTTTACTATATGAAGCGTAAAACCTTTAAAAAAAATTATTTATTGGAGGATATTTGAAAAAATATTTTAGGAGATCAACTATGAAAATGGGTGGGGGAAAAAACTTTTCTTCAAATGGCAGTAACGTGGATGTGGTAGCAAGCCCAACAAATGGCCCATATAAACCAATGCACATTACTTCAGAAAGAGCAAACACATTTAGACTTATGCACATTACTTTAGAAAGAGCAAACACATTTATGGTATGTTTGTTTTCACGTTTACAATTCACGTTTCAGTGAAAGCTCCAAATTAGAGCTTTGAGTAAACGTGCGTTTCCGGTGCCGCAACGCTTTTTCAAACAGGTCCTTAGACTGTGTATTTGCAGTAGAAAACCATGGTGAAACAAAAGCTAAAGGCTATGTTTGTTTTCTGTGTTTGAGGCTCCTCAAACACGCGTTCAACCTAAAGCCTTGTGTCAGTGGCTTTTGCGTTTTGCATTCTAAAAACGCACATCCAAACAATCTAAAACATGGGTAACTTTTTCAAACACGTTTTCGGGCCATCCAAATGTGAAAACAAACATGCTACTCCCTCCGGTCTATATTATAAGCACCATTTCTCTCTCACAAAAAGGATGCTTATAATATGGACCCGAGGGAGTATTAATAATGTCATCAAACATATGACACCCCAATGCACATACAAGTAAGGGAATTCATTTTGTAACCATCCATTTCTTTTTTATTCCCCTCCCAAAAATTTTACACATATGCTGAGATCAAGGTATGCGTAAAGGGGATAAAAAGAAAATAGGAGGTCAAAAAATAATTTTTTTTATAAATAATGCATGATCAAATGATTTGTATCAAGGACAAAATGATAACACTTTTTTTTTCTCAGTTGGTGGAACAGTGATGATAGCTCTTGGGCTCAAGGTTATAGCCTGGTTGTTTGCATTATGTTGGGCTATATAAACTTTCTAGTTTCTAAGTTGTAATAGACGACCTCTCCTGGTTTAGAAATAGACAAAACTATTACAGTAGATTGATTTATTAAATTATTTTTAAGTTAAAAATCAATTTTCCATGTTTTTCTATTTAGATAAGTTTATAAGTTATATTTGTCTAACAAATTCGTCTTTTAAGTTAATTTTTTCTGTTGTTCAACTAACAGTGTCAGTGTTCAAAATAATGGTTTAATGAATTTTTTTAATTTATTTATGATATTTCGTGTCACTTGACTGAAATAATTAATGCAACTTATATATTTTTTTTATTTTACATTTTTTTGGGTTTCAATAACACTATTTATCCTATTGCATAAAATTATAAAAGAAAAGTAATCTAAAAAAAATGTTGGTAAAAATAGATTAAAGAAAAAGTCATAAAAAAAGATTTAGTTTTAAAATTAACTGAAAATTATGGGTTTGTGGGTTTGAACACCAGACCTTAAGTTCCTTTCGATCATAATAACAAATAATTAACCACTTTCGTGATTATAACATTTTGCTTTGTTTATTTTAATTTATTTATATCACTTAATTAAAAAAAATAATAACGTAGCACATCCATGTGCCAACCGTTTTTTATGGAAATTAAGGCATGACCCTTTATGAAAATAATCAAATTAAGATAGAGGAAAGAAAAAGTATTCACTACCAACATGGGTTGGGACGAGTGATAAGCGGCTGATCTCGCTTAAGCAAGGTCTCGGATTTGATTTCTTGTGGATGCAGCAAATTCATGTTGGGAGACTCACCTGTCATAACCAGATACACGATCCGGGTCGAATCCAAATATATCTAGGTAGTACTCAGGAAATCGAATGAAAAAAATTCACTCACACCTGCATTACTCTAAAAAAAATTTAAAAAAAAAAGTTGATTTTGCATGAGCTTAACTCTATAAGATTAGCAACTTTGTTACATAAACATCAGTATTTGACATCTATACGGAACATCTGCCTTTTCAGGCAAAAACTGGTGGGTTCTACAGTTTCTCTTACTTACATGACCCACCACTTTTTACCCAAAAAGACAGATATTTGTCTTTGATATCAAATACGGATGTCAAGCAAACATTTTCCTAAGATTAGAAACCATATCAACGCGTCAAGCAATAGTTTTCACAATTAATTGTAAAGGACATGTGGCAATGCTGATTGACTAATTTGCCCTTTTCGATTTTCCATTTTCATCCAAAGAACTTCTCATTCTCTCTTTTTTTTTTTTTTTTTATATATATATATAACATCCAAAGAACTTCATCATACATCATTCTGCATTAGAATCCGCCAAACTTTCTCCCAAAACTCAAATTTGTTCAGTTCAATCATTGTTATTTTCCTCCTCTTGACCAGATCCGTTCCAAAATGGATACCAAATCTGCCACTAGGATGAATAGCTGGTCGATCCCTTGCATATTTTTTTATTTACTTGCGACAAATGGATCATTCGTTTTATGGCCGGTTGGGTCATTCCTTCTATAGACGAATAGCTTATCCATCCAAATCATCCGTCCAAATAAATATTCCCTTTCACCTTAATTATAAGACTATTTTGATACTTTTATTTTGTTCCTATTTATAAGATATCATACCAATTTTCAATGATCATTAATTACTTTTTTTCACAAGCACCCCTATTTATTTAGCACTTTTTAGATTCTCAATAATATTAATAGGGGTAATTTTGAAAATACACATCAAAAGTTCATATTTCCAATACAATTAACTAAATTAATCAATTTTCTTAATGAACGCGAAATCTTTCAAAGAGATCTTATAATCTGGGACGGAGGGAGAGTATCTTTTTTCTCAATGGCAAATTGACTATTTGTGTCTTAGATGGATGACTTATCCATGCAAATGCATTCCTTATTTTTTACACCGCGGATGCCCAATCCGTCTTGTAAAGAAAAGCAAGATGACGAAAAAGAAGAATATTACTTGGAATTGAGAAGAACAAAGCAATGGAGTGAAAGAGATTTTCACATAGTTTTGAATGATCAAAATTTAATGAGTGGTGAAGGTTTTGGATAAGCAAAATTTTTAGAAGTTGATGAGTGAAAGTATAATAATTGGGGTACTAGTCTACATATATTAAAATAGGTGAAGTTGAGGGGTATTTTTTATTTTCTATCCATGATAATTTTTCTCCCTAAATTTGTTTCTAATCCTAGCCATCCATTGCAAATAAATCACATCCGTTCATATCCCTCCTAAATTTCATTCTAATCCTATCCATCCATTGCAAGTAAATCGCATCCGTCCATATATTTTTAATCTTTTCATTTTCCTTTCATTTTATGACTGCTTACAATTGAAACAGTTAGTATTTTTCATTATTTCCTTTCAATGTGCGATGCAACAAATGCTATTCTAACCGCTTACAATTGATAGTCATGGAAAGCTTGAAAAGTGACAAGGTTACATTAAGCATATGAACAGTTAGTAATTTTTTTTAGTTAGTATTTTTCATTATTTCCTTTCAATGTGCGATGCAACAAATGCTATTCTGATAGCTTACAATTGATAGTCATGGAAAGCTTGAAAAGTGACAAGGTTACATTAAGCATATGAACAGTTAGTTTTTTTTTTATTGGAAGAAAGCCTTCCTTTCAACTAGTATTTTTTTGGTATTTTTAAGTGTTTGAATTTTGCTCAAACATTTCTTAATACAGAGACTTGAGACTTGATGGTGCACAAAAGAATATCAAAGAATGTGAAGAAGTAAGTGAAATTCTTTTCAATATTGCGTTGATCTTTAACACAATATTTCTTCTCAATATTTCTTTTTTTATAATATGTTGATCATGAAAGCCTTCCTTTCAATTTATCATTTAAATTTTTGTTTAAACATATTACCTTGATGATTTCAATGAAATTCACTTCTTTGGTGACCAAACTTACAAGGTAGTCCATCAGATTATTATGCAAATTTTTTATTTTATCAAAGCTGCTATGTGCACCATCGTACATTTCCTGCCCCTCTAGGTCTCTACAATCTGCATATATATATATATATATATATATATAAATTCTTGGTCATTTTGTTTTCTATTTAAAGCTTATTTGTTACCAGCCTTTCGTCTTTCAATGGGAATTTTTTTTTTATTTTTGGTATCAAAATGTCACTTGCAAAAAAAAACGTATAAAGAAGAAAACCTTGGTTGTTTGAGCATATGAACAGTTAGTATTTTTTTTTAATTGGTGGAAAGCCTTCATTTCAATTGAAATTATTTCCTTATTAAGTATATTTTATTTCCTTATTTGTTATAAACATTAAGCATATGAATAGTTAGTATTATTTTTTTTTAATTGATAGCTAGAAAGCTTTTTCATTATTTTTTTGGTATTTTTAAGTGTTTGAATTTTTTCTCAAACATTTCTTAATAAAGGGACTTAAGACTTGATGGTGCAATGACGGATCTTGAGAAATAATTCAGGGGGTGCAGCTTAATAAAATTAAAATTTACCATCAAAATTCATTTATAATCAATAAAATACAATGCAAGAAATATGCATAATTATATTAAAGTTTTAAAATATTAAATTTTTATTTCATTTAAAAAAAATAGTCGAAAATGCAAAAAAAAAATCCCAAATTAGTGGCACAGTAATCATTTTTTTTAATGAAATTGTATAATATGATTATGATTGTGTAATAAAAAATACAAACTAAATTTAAAAGAAATGTAATATGATTAATTAAATGTTTCAAGAGCTTATGATTGATGTCAATTTTGGTACATTAATTATATTGGATATGGGGATATGTGATTAAGGTTAAATTGTGTAATATTATTATAATTTGTGTTATAAATTTTGTTCTTTTATTTTTGTTGACTATTTAAAAATTATTATTCTTTTTTTTTTTTTGACATAGTGATTAGTGAGTAAGAACAATTAACAATAAATATGTAAAGAAAAATGGGGCAGTTATATCTTAAAAAATATTGAATTTAAAATATCGAAAATTAATAGACTTAAATTTTCAATACAAGTTTTTCCTTAATAAATTTCTTAACCAGTGTCCTAAGCTAGTTAACAATATGCAAATGTAAATAATAATAAATATGTAAACAAAAAAGAAGGAAACTAATATTTATACTTAATTCATTTTAAAAAATATTTATACTAAATGGTTCATTCTTCACATAAAAAAAACTAATAAATAACAATAGACCCTGTGAGATGTGAGAATAAAGATGCAAACTAGTTTTTATCCCGTGCATTGCACGGGTTATTTGAATATTTTTATTATATTATTAATTAATAATAATATTATTTTAATAATGTGATTGGTTCAATACCTAATATATATCAATCATTATATTTGTTATTTAAAATGAAATAGTTCTACAAAATAAAATATAATAAATTTTGCATTAAAATAAATCAAATTAAACTTATGATAATCTAAGTAGATTTTATTGAATTTTTTTTTTCTAAAACATACTGACACCTTACAATTGGAAATCATGTATTTCCTTGAACATGTACCGAGTGCAAGCACCGGTGCATCATTTTTTCTTAAGGATGGAGGAAGTAATTGAAGAACTTGCAATAATATAATTTGTGAGTTTCGATACCTTGATATCTTACAGTAGTGTTTTTATTTACTTTCTCTTATTTTTATTATAAGGCATACTTAATCGAATTATATATATTAAGGAAAATAGTTAGTTTTATGAATTTTATGAGAATACATTGTAACATTACAATTTTACCCTCTCAATTTTTTTTTAAAGAAATTCACACTCATCAGTAAACAACAAAAAGGCACAAATAGTTCAAACACCTAGCTCTAGTACAATAGTTTTTTTTATTTACTTCCTCTTATCTTTATTATAGGGCATACATAAATGGATTACACATATTAAGTAGTTAGTTTTATGAATTTTATGAGAATATATTGTAACATTACAATTTTACCCTCTCAATTTTTATTTTTATTTTTTTTGAAAATTCACACTCAATAATGAACAACAAAAAAACACAGATAATCAAAACATCTAATAAAAACAAAAAATAGAAAAAGCAACAAATGATGTATAGGAAATATAAAGTAACTTATAATTAGGGCACAAAAAATCTTTTAGAAGGTGACCTATAATAAAGATTGAAAGAAGATTTTTTTAACAATAATATTTAGGACTGACCGAAAAATGCATTGTACATTGATACATTGAAAATTTTAAATATTAAATAACAGAGTGACATGTGGCATATTTTATAGGCTTTTATTTTGTTAATTTTTTACGTGAAAGCTCCGTTGTGTGAGAAGCTATCTCGTTAAAACGTTTGGTCTTAGAAATATAATATAGAGGTGGATATGGAACAAATGCAAAATTTATGTGGTTATTATATGTATGCTTCCATTCACGGACAGCTCTTATCTTTTTCTTTTCTTGTTAAAAAGTATAATATTGTTAAATGAAAGAGTGGCAGCTTGGATTCGAACTATGAACCTTTACGGCTTTAAAACATAAGCAACAAAGCTATGGAACACTGAGCCAACCAACTGTTTGGGATAAGCTACTATCAAAGTAAGTATATGTAAAAACAATTTAAAAACTGAGGGGGAGCACAAGCTCCCACATGCTTCTACAAAGGTTCGTCCCTGTCATGGGGCACAAAAGAAGATCAAAGAATGTGAAGAAGTAAGTTAAATTTTTTTCAATATTGCGTTGATCTTTAACACAATATTTCTTCTCAATATTTATTTTTTTATAATATGTTGATCATGAAAGCCTTCATTCCAATTTATCATTTAAATTTTTGATTAAACATATTACCTTGATGATTTCAATTATTATTTTTTTTTGTTATCAAAATGCTTCAAGTAGCCTCACAAAAGTTGTTGTAAGTTGTAACATGCAAGCTGTTGGCATTTTTACCCAATTCTAGATGCTGACACGAATCCTCTTTCTTGCTTTAAATTATTCCTTTAATGCCCAAATAACTGTAAACGTGTGTGTATAATAATATTTCTTTTCAATATTGTGTTGATCTTTAACACAATATTTCTTCTCAATATTTCTTTTTTTATAATATGTTGACCATGAAAGTCTTCCTTTCAATTTATCATTTCAATTTATTCAATCACATGTAAATAAAATTAATGTTTAATGTTTGAACAAATGGAAAGCCCTTCAAAAAAGGGAAGGATAGCAAAATTTAAGACCCGTGCATCGCACGGGCAATTTTCCTAGTATCAATTAATTGAGATAATTAATGTCTATCCCTTTTTTATAACCTTAATTAGGTGACTCTAAAGTTTTGATAAAATATATGTTACTGAATTACTATCTCTCTTCCTATATATAATATTTTTTTTGAAAATTTTACTTTTTTTCTATTTATAAGATTATATACGTACAAATTTTCAATGACAATTAATAAATTTTTCCGTAAATACCATTATTTAATTAACAATATTTAGATTCTCAATATTATTAATAATGAATAATTTTAAAAATAGATAAAAAATATTCACATTTCCAATATATTTAACCAAATTAACCAATTTTTTAATAGAGTTTTTATACTAAGGACGGACGGAGTACTATATACTCCCTCTGTTTCATAATGTTTGGTCTTTTAGCCTTTTTTTCTTGTTTTACAATGTTTGGTCTTTTACATTTTCAATACACAAACGTATTTTTTTTTCCAATATTAACCTTTCATTCAATCATTTCTCTTACTCCTCACTAATTCTACTTTTATCATCTCTCTCATCTCTAAACCACTATACATTAATTAATGGACACACTTACTAATAAAAATTAAATACTATTACAATTTTCAATAAGGATTAAATATGGACATTTAAGATAAACTATACATAATACTTACAATAATTAATACTTTCTTAATTTGTGTGCTCAAACCTAAAAGGTCAAACATTGTGAAACGGAGGGAGTATATATATGATATCAGAATACACATGCCTAACATGAAAGGGGCAACTTGTCCAAGTTGAGTTTTAGCACGATGCGGAAAATTAGCTGTATAAGGCCATTCCGATAGGAGCCACATTTGGCAAAATGTGTGAGTCTGATCTGACTCAGCTCACATGCGCTAGTATGCCGCCTTCTCTCTATTCACTTACTCAGTTACTCCTATTCAGGATCAGTAGGTCCCCTTCCTCCATTTCATCGGATTTTTTCTTTTTTGCACCACGCATTATTTTCTGTTTCCTATTTCTTATTTATCGCCTGAATAAAATAAAATAATTTTCGTCTTATGCAAGTCGTATTATCTTTCGTCTTTTCAAAACCGTAAATAAAATAGAGTATTCCACCTTTCATCAGGTGAAAACATTAAAAATTTGTTATAATACCAAAATTGTCACTCTCTTTATTCAGGTACAAAATTACCAAAACAATGACATCAATCAATAATAAAACTAATTATTAAAAAATAAGAATTGAAATAAAATAAAAAGTTATCAAGTAAAAAGGTAATAAGGAACTTTCTTTTATGTTGAGTTGCAAAAGTAAAGTTCATTACTTTATTTATTTATAAATTAAGTGAGCAAATGAAAAAGACAAATTAAAATTTTATACTAAAAATCATTGATAGTTAAGTAATAAAAAAAAATTTGCAACTATTAATTTTTTTTTCAAAAATAAATATACTATTAAAAAAATTATGAGCACATGAATTTTTTGGGTCAAGGCGACTGCGCCGGCCCTGAGCTCACTGCTCAATGACTCATCATAGAAAAATGCTTCATATAAAAAATGATTTCTTTAGTGTATTTTTAAAAATAAAAATAAAAAAGCTGGTTTACTGGTAGATAAGCTGGATTCTAGTTTCACTAATTTTTCAATCTTTAGGGATTCTAATTTTTAGAGTAGTACTGTAGTACTAATTGTTAAAGCAAGTAAAATTTAAAAATAAAAGTAATTCCGGTTTTGGCCATTGGCGGTTTGGGAACACAGAAATTGGATAATTTGGCTTAGGACAAACGATGGCAGGTTTACCTTTATTGATTAATTTTTGTTTCTCTTCGTTAAAAATGAGTAATATATCATGACAAATGAGACTGAACCGCAAAAAGTGCACAACCACCAGACTGTAATAATGCACTTTTTAAGAGAATCCTTTTTCACTTTACTCATTATAGCAGATCTTTTGACTCATACGGTACCCTCTGTCTTGCTTTTCTCCTCCGCTAACTAATGACATTTCAGCCTATAAATTAGTACCAGTAGTATATAAATCAGTTTATATAAATATATATATATATATATTAAATATAAATAAATAAAATACTGTATCATTTTGTAATAAATATTATTATTCATTTTCTTTGTAATGCAAGTTAGTACAGTAATTTACAAGTTGATATATCAATTTTCTAACGACAAATAAATTATGACAAAGAAAATGACTTGAATCATTTCTTAATATTGCTTTATACCGTTTTGAGCTACGTAGTAATTTATTTTTGGTCTCTTGCAATGATCAATTATTTTTGAACTCAACGACAATAGTATATGAAACAACGTTATTCAAGTATGAGACAACTACAGTAATTTTAACCACTCAAACAACTTCAAATTCATAGGATTTTTTAGTGTGAAAGCTCTAGATGCAAAAGACATCGATCCAACATTCACCATCAATCAGTGTGTAGATGCATGGAATCACTTTCTAGTTCAAGTTAAAATTATACAGTAGTAGGATTTAATTTCGTAATTCCTAACTGGATGCTTTTTCCTCCCTTCCTTTTGGTTAATCTTCCTAAATTGATTGATGATTTTGTAGGCTAGTAACACCGGCCCGTTTTGCATATTACTACAAATCTGTCCTCGTTGGTACTCTTATCCTTCTCCACCTGCCTCCTACCTACACCAGCATACATACAATAATTAACCAAAGTACCAAACAGCTAAAAAATCAACATATGGTGGACCCAGCATCAACTACAAAATCAACACCACTCAACCCCCTCTTCATTGAGTCACCATCTAAACAAAATGGTGATTTAATTGGTAACTTAAAATGGGGAAAATGTATCCAACAGAGCCCTTTAAAATGAAGACCAAAAATAGAACAATCATGGAGTACATCATCATTAGTCTGTATCTCATATATTGGCAGGGATGATTCTTCTTATTTTATCTCCGATACAAAATAGTATATCACATATATAGTTAAAAATCCGGTAATCTAAATCTAAATGAAACAAATACCGAAGAAATTACACTAAAATGAAACACTTGTCTCTGTCTTTTTCAATAATACTCCAACAATTGTCTGCATCATACATTTCATTGCATGTATCTAATCTAATGATATCAGATTTGCACACATTCACCACCTCTAGACTCTAATGATATCCACTCATATCCAAAGCATCTATCTAAATCCAAATAATTCATCCATCAATCAGAATCAGATGGTTCATGTGAATTGAGAGTGCAGTGAATCAGGATCCATGAATGATCTATTATTATTATTATTGGTGTTGGCAGTTACTATTATCATCACCCTGCCATGTCCAAACAATGTCTTTCAGTGAAGGCCTAACTTGGTCCTCACACAACTTGATGTACTCCAAAGTATCTCCAGCAGACTTGGTAAACTCCACCACCGCCACCTCCGGCGCCACCTCGAACACCTCCACCGTCATCGCCAGCTTCCCTTTCCTCCCCTCCGTCGCCCCCTGCATCCTCACCTTGAACTCCTTCCTCCCCGTTATCCTGAAATTCAGCTTCTTCGCCACACCCTCAAGCTTCGCCACAACCGCGGCAGCCGAGAATTTCGATATAAACATGGACGGCGGGGACCTCTTCCCCGTCGTCTCGAACAAGCTCCTGAGATCAAAACCATGCGAGAACGATGAAATAATCTCGAAAGCGTTGTAAAAAGGCCTAGGACTAGTACTAGTACTCTTCTCATCAGCAGCAGCAGCAGCAGCAGCATGAGCATGAGCATGAGCATGATCAACAACATTCTCAGCATTGTCTTGATCAGAATTGAAAAAATCAATGTTGTTATCAGCAGCACCCACATAATTTTGCTTGATGGAGAAAGCAAAGGGTCTCATGAACCCAACTTGAAACCAAGGATCATTCATGATATCCTCAATCGAATACCGCTTCTGAGGATCAACAACGAGCAATCTCTTAATCAAATGCTTGGCTCCGTGAGAGAGCCAATGAGGCAGAGCATAATCAGCTTTGAAAGATTTTCTATAAATCCGGATAACATTCTCACCTTGGAAGGGAAGATAACCGGAAAGCAATGCATAGAGAATCACACCGCAGGACCAAATATCAGCCTTGGATCCGTCATAACCCTTCTTCTTCAGCACTTCGGGCGCCACGTAAGCAGGGGTCCCACACGGGGTCACGAGCATCCCGTCGGACCTCCGCTGGTCAGGCAGCGCGGACAGCCCGAAATCGGATACTTTCAAGTCCTCGTTCTCGTCCAATAACAGATTCTCGGGCTTGAGGTCGCGGTGGGTGACGCCGCGGCTGTGGCAGAAATCGACGGCGCTGATGAGCTGGTGGAAATACTTGCGGGCGGAGTGTTCGTCCATCTTGCCCTTGTTGAGCTTGGCGAAGAGCTCGCCGCCTTTGACGAATTCGACGACGATGAAGATCTTGGTCTTGGTGGCCATGACTTCCTTGAGGCGAACGATGTTCGGGTGGCGGACGAGGTGCATGACGGAGACCTCTCGCTTGATCTGTTTGACGAGGGTCTCTTTCTTGAGACTCTCTTTCTTGATTATCTTGATAGCAACGCTCTCGTTGGTGGAGAGGTTTCGGGCGTGGTAGACCTTGGCGAAATTACCTTGGCCTAATAGCTTTCCCATCTCGTATTTGTTCAAGACGATGTTGGAAGCCATGGTTGAAAGTGAAGAGAATAAATAAGAAATATTAATAATAATAAGGGGATGGGATGGGATGGGATGGGATGGGATGGGATGGGGAGGGTGGAATTAATAAGTTAATGGAGTCAATTGTCGGAGCAGCATCTGAATCGGGGATGATCGAGGATGAGGAGGAGGTGGGGGTGGGGCCTTTTGAGGAAGATGGTGTCGAAGGGACACACGACGTTCTGGAGGAAGCATTTAGAAGGGTTGAAAATCTTCATAGGGGAGAAGGAAGAAGAAGAAGAAACATGCAGATGCAGGTACAAAGGTAGATAGGGTTGAGAGTTTTTTTATGTTATTATATATACGAGGATGAGAATGAGGATGAGGATGAGGGTGTGTGAACTGTGAAGGGATAAAGGAGGAGACGTCATGCTGAATAGGAATAGGTTTACGGGGCATTATTGGAATGAGAGTTACTTTTCAACTCCCACCCATTTTTTTTTAATCCCATTTTTTTTCGTCTCTCAAGAGGCGGAAGTGTAAAATTAATGGCTTTTCCGCCTTTCATGAGGCGGACAACAAAAAAAATTACACTTCTGCCTCTCAAGAGACAAAAGAAAATGGGGTTCAAGAATAATGGATGGGGGCTGAAAAGTAAATTGGAATTATAATCGGATTGGTACACGGTTTTTACTTTCTACTACTTTATTTTGTTTTAGCCTTTTAGGCAAACGTGTTAGTCGTTTGGATCTACTTCCTCCACTGTCGTTTATAACAAAAACACATTCACCAAAAATTAACTTAGTATTTTTTATTCCTAATATAATTATTCTTAAAATATTTTCGTAATGTGATTGAATCATTTAATTTTTGTTTCATTCTCGATATAAATTTACTAGAGCAGTCTACTTTTTTTTATGAATTTGAGAAAATTAAATATCATAAATTAACTTCATTAATAAGTATGAATTAGTTATTTTTGCTTAAAAATGAGACTAAATGAAATAATTCACAAAACTGAATTATAGTATTAACAAATTAAAAATTGAATTTTGGTGTTTTTTATATGCTAACAAATGTCCTAAGGTATTTATTATTTAAATATTCCAAAACAAATAAGTAAATATTGAAACTTAAATTCAACATTTTTCAATATATTATATGCATAATTTTTCAAAGTAAAAATGTATCTTCTATTTGCTTAAACAATATCCTTAAGACACTAGTTAACATTTTTTCTTTTCTAAATACTTTTCAAGATTTTTTAATAAAACATTTTTCATACTCACGATAAAAATCGAATTCCTGATATCAAATTTAAAAAAAATCAATTATCTATCAATTATATTAAGTTTTATTGGTAGGTTGGTTTAATTTCATTAGTTTTTAACTCATGTATGCACAAATTTCTTTAGACAAAAAATAAATTATTCAATAAATGTTTTTTAAATTTAGAATTTCAATAATAAAAAAATAAGTTTCCAATTTTCAAAAAAAAAATTCCTATATTCATTTATGGTAAGGATAAATAAATAACTGAAAAAGGAAAAAATAGATGATTTTAAAGATAATTCAAAAAAATTATAAAATAAAAAATTCATTCATGTATTATGAATTATTGAAAATAAGAAGACATACCTAAGAGATTGAGGGAGAAAAGAGGAAGGATGGAGAAATTGTATTTCACTTCTTGACGCAAAGTTTACAATACATAAGTCCTATTTATATAGGAAAAGATGAAACTCTATCAAGAATTTGTTTCAACTAAACATAAAGTAGGGATAAACTCAAACTATGATAGAGTCATCCACTTATTAGATAAATACAAATTGTTTATATAACTTCAAGTATATGATTCATAATCTTTAAAAATTTTCATTTATTGTTTTTATTTTAATATGGGAAAAATTATTTGTTTTTTTTTCACTTGATAACTAGAAAGAAGGAGTTACATGAAGTTGATAGGGTTGATTAACAAATTAAATATGGTTTCAATCAGCTGCCATCATATCTAGGAGCATTTAGATTCAGTCAATAAGATATTGATTCCGTTCAATAAACACAAATTAGAAAAAGCTTATGATTTTTAAGAAAGAAGCTTGTACCTTTTGAAAGCTAGATTTTAGAAAGCTTTCAAGATACAAAAATGTTTTTCAATAATTCATATACAAATTATATGTTCAAAATATTTTTAAATTATTTACTTACCCAGTGACAATTTAATTTTTAATTAATTTTGTATTTAATTAATTACTCACTCCGTCTCGAATTATAGGCAACAAAAAACATAATTCTCTTGATTTAAAATATAAGCAAAACTAACCAACTTTATTAAATTTTGTTTCATTCCCAATGTTACTTTCCAAAACATCTCTATAAAATTGTAATCTTAATTAATTTTTGTTTCATTCCCAATGCAACTTTCCTAAAATACCTCTATTCTTTTATAAATTTGAGTAAATTAAATACAATCAACTAACCTCCTTAATAAGCGTAAAATTAGTTGGTTTTGCTTATAATTTGAGCCGGAGGGAATATTAATTATAATTTATTATTTTGTTATAATTAACTAATTAACAACATAATAAAAAAATAAAAATGAATTTATAAATTATAATTTAATAATTTTATACTTAATTAATTAGTATTTAATAAATAAATAACAATCTGAATAAATTAAAATATCAAAATTAAATAATATATTATCTCAAAATCTATTAATAATAATGTTTAACTATTTCAAAATCTAATTTTGTTAAACAACATTATTTAAAATAATTAATTAAACAATTATAAACTGTCAACTACGAACTTACTACGGTAACCTACTAAATTCATAGTTACAAGCTCACACTAAAAATTATACTATCTCTTTTGGTCCTATTTATATGACTTTTTTTTTGGTTTTTCACTCCCACCAAGGAGAGTGAATAAATTTGTTAGTGACATTGGAAATGTGAAAATTAGATATACTTTTTCAAAACTACCTCTATAATTATTATTGGAACTCTAAAAAATGTTGATTTTATAGGGGTGTTAGTGTAAAGAAGTAATTAAATGCTATTGAGAATTGAAAAATAGTCTTATAAATAGGACAAAAATAAAAATTCCAAAAAGATCTTACAAATAGAACTAGATGGAACAGTAGAGACCTAGATTCTCTGACGTCATCTTTTGATGCAGTCAGCATGTAATCAATCATTCAAGAGTTAACTATACATACATCATTTTTTCTTTTAAATTTAATTGTAAAAAAATTATTTTTAAAGGGTATGATTTCATGCGGTGACATCCACGGAGAATCCATTTCCGGACGGTAGTTTCGATGAAGACTAATCCATCTAAATCTTGGTTTTGTGGGGTATTGTTCCATCGTGTGTTTGAAGTAGTCAACTTTGGATGATGGATGGATGGATGGATGGATGGTGAGAAAAGATCAAAAATATCTTGAGCATGAGTGAATTAATTAAAGGGCGGAACATACGGAGCTACGTGGGGCTAAAACAAAAGTGTTGGCCAAAGCTGTGCCACCAAAAGCTACGTGGGAACCCGGAAAGAATCAAACTACTGTACAGTACAGTATCAAACCTTTTCTTAGCTAATCTTAGTCATATTGTCAACCCTAGTTAGTTCAAACACGCATGTTTTTTGTTGTTTAAAAACTACTGTAGTATTCTATATGTACATAAAATATTACTCCCTCTATACCAAAATATAAGACACCAAAATGAAAATCTTAAATATAAGTCGTTTTAAGATTTCTGAGTAGTATTATTTTTTTTTTCCAAATATGGAGGGGGTAGTGCAATTAGAATCAACTCTTCACCTTCTTCAAGTTTGATAGGGAGTTGTAGAGTAGCAAATGCAACTTTTAAAACTTCATTAGTTTTGTTGCCAAGGAGAACTAGAATAAAAATTGTAGAGTAATTGACTCTAATAACTATGGAACTTCAATACACAACTCATACAGTATTTAAATGAGAGATAAAGAAAATGTAGAGTTAATTAAAGTAGAAAAGAGAAATGTAAAATTTAAATAAGGGTAAATCTGAAAAGTGAACATATTTTTTTATAAAATTAAGTGTAATGATTACTTTTATTAATTTGTGTGAAATAAGTCAAAGCGACTTATATTTTGGTACGGAGGGTGTACTCAAACCATCATCATCATTATTAGGGTCTTCTTACAAGTGCAGTCACTTGTTAAGATTACTAGAAATGAAAAATAAATCATAAATTAGCATTAATCACTCTCTCGAAAATTCAAAATCATAAATTAGTATCTTTTATAACAATAAATCACTTTTAGTATCTTAACTTGTTAGCATTTTCCTTATTATTATTATTATTATTATTTTTTGGTAAACATTATTATTATTATTATTATTATTATTATTATTATTATTATTATTATTATTATACCCTTCTTAACAAATAACCTAGCAGAATTTCCCAATTACTCAAACTCGAAATCACTCGTTAAACTAAATAAGATTATTTTTTTTATAATAGAAAATAATTAATTATTCTAAAGCAACCTTACAATATTCAATATATCTTTAGTATTTGTAAAACAATTTTAAATTATACTCCAGTAAAAGATTTGGAATAAAAAAATATATGTTATCCTTAAAATAATATGTTTAAACAACTAAAAATTTAAAATTTATTTAAAAATAATGAATTTAAAATATTAGGATGCTAATTTTTAGTTTTTTAATATTAATTTAACATTTTTAAGTTACTTATAAGTATTATTCTTAAAATAATAATAAAAAATAAAAAAAAAGGTAACAAGTGCCCTTAGGACACTAGTTAAGCATCCAACTGTAGTTAAATTATATTGAAAAATGTGTTTTTTTTTAAATTTTCGAGAGATAAAATATAATGAACTTATGATTAAATTTCCTTATTTAGTAATTTAGGGTACTTGTTAGCAACTACCGAGTAATAAAATCCATACAAATATGAAATAGAACCAGATCTTTCTTTAGAACCAAAATCTCATGTTTATCCTAAAATCATCTTTCTGATCGGAGATTTGTAAGGGTGAGAGAGAGAGAGATAGGAGTAAGGTAGGAGAGGAGTACTCATCCCTAAATATAAAACTCTCTTAACACTTTTATTTTGTTCCTATTTATAAAACTTCACACCAATTTTCAATAATCATTAATTATTTTTTCACAAACAAACACCCCTATTTATTTAACACTTTTTAGATCCCCAATAATATTAATAGAGATAATTTTGAAATTAAAAGTTCACATTTTCAATACAATTAACTAAATTATTTCATTTTATTAATGTAAGTAAAATTCCAAAAAAAAATTATATTTAGAGACGAGGAAGTAGTGCAGTACGAATTAATGATTGGAGATGAATGAATTAATGATTGGAGATGAATGAAGGATGGATTACGCTGTTCAGTGGTCACTGACGTGGAAGTGAGTCAGTCCAATACACACAGACAGCTAGCTAGTAATACTACTACCTCCCTACCAACAAAGCCCAGCACAGTTGGTAGATAGCTGAGTTCCTTAAGCATGATGTCAGGGGTTCGATCCCTGCCGTGGGCATGGAAAAGGCTTTGTTGGTAGAGGCAAAACCCACTTCGGTGATCTCTACGCCTCGGAGGGGATTAGTCTTCGGCTGTTGGCTGGGGGATACCCTTGGTGTACACCAAAAAAAAAAAAATACTACTACCTCCCTCCCTAATTATAAGGCCCTATTAATATTATTGAGAATCTAAAAAGTGTTAAATAAATAGGGGTGTTTGTGGAAAAAAATAATTAATGCTCATTGAAAATTGGTAAAGGACCTTATAAATAGGGACAAAATAAAAGTGTTAAGAGAGCCTTATAATTAGGGACGGTGGGAGTAGTAGCTATTAGGGGTGTAAGCGGTCCGGTCCGAGACCGCGAGATCGCTCGGATCGGACCGGATCGGACCGAAAAATGTGGTCTGGTCCGGTCTCACGGTCCGGTCCAGTCCCAAAAAATTGAGACCAAACTTGAACGGTCCGATCCACGGTCTCACATATTATTAGACCGCTGGGACCGGACCGGACCGAAAGGGTTTAATAATTTTTTAAAAAAAAAATACAGAACCTAACAAATAACAATATATACTAACCTAATATATACTAAGTTACTAACCTAATATGTACTAAGTAGCAGCACTGCACAACATCCAGTAGTAGCGGCATAGCGTCCTCCCCTATATATCATGCTTAATATATGCAGTTTGTTGTTTTCCTCGGTGATCTGGTTCTTTTTTTTATTTATTTATTTTAATCCAATAATTTTCTAATTAGCTAAATAGATCGGACCGGATCAGACCGGACCATTCATGAACGGTCCAATCCGGTCCGATCTTTGATGATAAATAATATTGGGATCGGACCGGATCGGACCATACTAAACTAAACGGTCCGGTTCATAATATGGTTCAGAGACCGGACCAGACCGGACCGTTACACCCCTGGTAGCTATGTGTGTGTGGTTTGAATCCGTTCTCTCGATTTAGTACTGTAGTTGAAAAGTCCAACGTTCTTTCTCTAATGCAATGTCGTATGCCTGACTTGAACGGCGGTTTATTTTTCCTACTCTTTTTCATGTGAATGTCAATGAACAAACATAAAACCATTGAATTTCAATTTTCAATGCCCTTGCCCTTAAGCCAATCAAGATTACTCCTCTATGACACATGATGCACGTTGGTTTTCTTAAATGCACATTTTGACTTTTCAATTTATGCTCCTCTGAAAAAAAATATTTGCTCATAAGACCATTTAAAGGTATTTATTTTGGTCTTATTTACTACTACATAAGATTTTATTTCAATCTTTAATAGCAATTAATTATCTTTTCCACAAACATCTTATATATTCAACACTTTTTAGAATTCCAATAATAATCATCATGATAATTTTGAAAAAATATACTAGTATCAAATTTTTACATTTCTAATAACACTAACAAATTTAACTACTTTTCTAGATGGGAGTGAAAAATTCCAAAAGGGTCTTATAAATAGAATCGGAGAAAGTATGATGGTTAAAAGTAAAAAAATTGGTTTATTTACGTTTTTAATCCATGAAAATTGGGAGTATTTTAGTTTTTGTTTCTTGATTTTTTTCTTTTACCTTGTCTCATCCTTAGTTGTTATGAAAAATTGTTTTTAGTCTTTATGGTAAGAAAAATCCGTTAAATACTAATATGACTACCAAAACGACACATTAACATATACACATATGCAAATGTCGCACGTGCTATTGGTAAAATCCACTTTAGTAATCTCTAACGCTTCGAATGATTATTCTTTGGCCGTAAAAATAACCTGCTTAGGTCTCTTTTAATGTTTCAAATTCGATATTTTAAGGACACAGAAAATCTATATTGATGGATTTATTACTTATCAAGCATACAATGCAAGTTGAATTTCAAACATATTTCCTTTTTCCCATTATATAGGTAAAAAAAATACAAAAATATTTGTCCCATATTAAAATAAAAAAATAAATGAAAAATCTTAAAGATTGTACTCTGCTATTGTATCGATGATTGATAAGTAAGTAGTATTGGCAATTTGGGCAGGCGGGCGGGCATGGGCGCATGCCCGCGATTGCCCGCCCATTAAAATTTCATGGGCAAAAAATTGAGGTCATGCCCGTCCTATCGGGCGGGCGGGCTTGTGGGCGGCCCGCTTTAATTAAAAAAATTTAAAAATTGAAAAAAAAATCCATAAAGAGGCTAAAAATTGAAAAATGCTAACGGTACGTACCTAACGTAAGGCTGTAAATTACTCAAAATACTCGAAAAATACATAAAAACAATCAATGAAAGGCTGAAAGAAAAAAATCGGTCAAGCAGTTAACTAAAAATTGAGCAATCAATTAAAATTTGTGCTGGATCAGAATAACAATCAATTTTTTTTAAAGTAATCAATACTTAGAAATTAGGAAACATATGACATATGTGTTTTTTTTTAAAAAAAATTAATGGGCGGCCCGTGGGCGGCCCACCGCCCGCCCGAGAATGCCCGCTAAAAAAATGGGCAGGGCGGGCAGGCATTTTTATTTTGTTGGGCTTAAAATCAATGCCCTGCCCGCAAAAAATTGCGGGCGGACGGGCGGGCCCCATGGGCATTCGCCCTAATTGCCAATGCTATAAGTAAGTAAGAAAAACACATTTAATTTTTTTTAGAGACAATATTGCAATATGTATTAATTGTAATGATATGAAAATTTGTGTAATATTAATTTGTAATTAATCAATGAATCATGCATTATACTCCCTCCAGTCTTATTTATAAACATTTTAGGGGTTTTTCACTCCCACCAAGGAAAGTGGTTAAATTTATTAGAGGCATCAGAAATGTGAAAATTTGATATAATTTTTCAAAATTACTCTTATAAATATTATTTAAGCTCTAAAAAGAGTTGACTTAATAGAGATGTTTGTGAAAACAAGTAAGTAAATGCTATTGAAAATTAAAATGAAATCTTATAAATAGGACAAAAATAAAACCCCCAAAAGGTCTTATAAATAAAACCGGAGGGAGTATTAAACAAATACTCTACTCTCTTATTTTCATTGACTTATTTGAATTTTACCAAAATAATGAGACAGATGAAGTATATAGATAACACTCCATCCGTCCCTAATTATAAGACTTTTTTGACACTTTTATTTTATCCCTATTTATAAGATCCCATACCAATTTTCAATGATCATTAATTACTTTTTTCCACAAACACCCCTATTTATTTAGCACTTTTTAGATTCTCAATACTCCCTCTGATCCTATTTATAGGGCATACTTATCCATATCACACAGACCAAGAAAGGTATTAAGTTTCTTGAAACTTTAAAAAAATACTTTAACATTACAATCTTACCCTCTTATCTTGTATTGTGAATTTCATAATGTATTATTTCACATTAATGCACAAAGGGCAAATAAGAGAAAATAACAATAAATTTTTCCTTGAAAATGCAAAGTGATTTATAAATAGGACCAAAGAATTTTTCTAGAATGTGTCCTATAAATAGGACCGGAGGGGCTAATATTAATTAATAGGGGTAATTTTGAAAATACATATCAAAAGTTCATATTTCCAATACAATTAACTAAATTAATCAACTTTCTTAATGAACGTAAAATCATCCAAAAAAATCTTATAATTAAGGATGGAGGGAGTATATGAGAACCGTGTGAACAACCAAAAACATGAGAAAAACAACATGCTTTGTATATTCTATTGAGAAAAAATTTATTTCGATCATCTTTATGACTTTTTAAAAGAGTTAATTTTCCCTTATGACTCTCCTGTGCAAACCAAAAGCACCCTTAATTGTACTCTCTTTGGTATTTTTGGGTTTTTATTTTGGTCTTATTTATAAGACCTCTTTTTAATTTTCAATAGTATTTACAATTACTTATTTTCATTAACATATCTATAAAGTCAACATTTTTTAGAGATCCAATGATAATTATAGGGGTATTTTTGAAAATCAAATTTTTACATTTTCAATGTCACTAACAAATTTATCCATTTTCCTTTGTAGAAGTGAAAAACCCAAAAAGATCTTATAAATATGACCGGAGTGAGTAATTCCTTTACATAAATAAATCGCGGTGATATTACATTAATTTGTGACATGTATTATCAATGTTTTTATTGTTAATGCATTTACTACTCCCTCCGTTCTTTTTTATCTGTCATATTTAAAAAAAAAACACGCTCCTTAAGAAAATCAATTATTACTTAGGTTTCCAATACATTAATTATGTTTTTTTCCCGCTATACCCTTTCTCTTTCTATAATCATTAATTTTTCTCCACTACTTACGTAAACCAAGACTTATTAAATAGGGGCAAACATGGAAAATAACATTTATTACACTATTGAATTTCTCAATATGACAAATAAAAAGAAACAAAATAACTCTCCAAAAAACGACACTTAAAGAGGAAAAGAGAGAGTATTATTTTTTATAAAGGGTTTTTATAACGTGTGTCTTAGCGTATACTCCCCCCGTTTCAGAAAGTTTGGTCTTTTAGGATTGAACACACAAATTTAGAAAATGTTAATTATTGTAGATATTATGTATAATATGTCCAAAATAACCCTATTTAATCTTTATTGAAAATTGTAGTAGTAGTATTTAATTTTTATTAGTAAGTGTGTCTATTAATTAATGTATAGTGGTTTAGAGATGATAAAAGTAGAATTAATGAGAAGTAAGAGAAATGATTGAATGCAATGTTAAAATTGAAAAAAAAAATATGTTTGTGTATTGAAAATGTAAAAAGCTAAACTTTGTAAAAAAAAAAAAAAAAACCTAAAAGGCCAAACTTTCTGAAACGGAGGGAGTAGGTTAAAAATGTATACAAGTTCTTTGTTAAGTTTGTAGTATTAAAAATTAATATATTTTTGAAATTTATGTATATTAATTACAACAATTTATATTAAACAATATATGCACTGAAGTACATATAAGAAAAGCACTTTTATAAAAAATACAGTAACACAGATTTGAGCATGATAAACATGCTTTGACTTCTATCTAACTTCAAAACTGCTGATGCAATCGCATATGGGAGCCTATATTTCATAATTTAGAAGTTCTTCTTTGGTTTTAAGATTTGGTATTCGTTAGTTACGTTAAATCCCCCAACTAATGTGAGTTGAGTTAAGGGAAATCTCGTTAACTAACAGTAAATATAAAGTTTCCCAGAACTTAATTGTTTGTCATAAGAATTGAATTCAAATTAAATCTTTCTTATCCGAAGAAAGAATAATTCTTTCCTCAGGAAAATCAAGCTACTTTCCGATCATTATTTGAGCAAGCATAAGATTATCATTTAGAAGTTCTCTTGTCTTTTAAAGAACGATCACTGCCATCTCTTATTTGTAAGCCCAACCAACCTTATATGTCCCATCCAATACATGAATAGATAGACGGTTTTTCTAACATACGGAGTATGCTTTAGCTATGTTAAAAACCTTTAAATAATAGTCCGTGTAAGACAGCCCAGTTGGTGGCTGCAGGGACATTTATGATTTTCCCCTCCCTCAAGTCATGGATTCTAGTCCCAGACCTCCCATGTAAACCAAAAAAAAAAAAAGAACCTTTAAATAATAAAATTACATGGAAAATAAATTATTTAGTATCTTAAAATATGATATCTTTAGATTTTTGAAAATAAGTTACTTATTTATTAAGTATTTTTAATACTCCCTCCGTCCCATAACTTATGTTCATTTAGGTTTTTCATTTGTCTTATAAGTTATGTTCTTCTAAAAATTTAGTACTCATTTATACTTCATTTTTCAAGTATACCCTTATTTATTGCACTTTCCTTTTTCACCACATATTTATCCATTTATCTTCAATATAATTTTCATATACTCCCTTCGTCCCTTAATATAGGGCACCATTTTGATAGAATTGGTGTCCCTTTTTATAAGTCGTTTTAGAATATCTAGGTAGTATTAAAGAGTTTATTCCAAATACACCTCTCATAATTGCATAGGGGTGATAGGGTAATAATTACAATAGAGAGAGAAATGAATAGAGTTGTAAAGGTTTAAATAGGGGTAACCTTGGAATGACAACATATTTTTTTGATAAATTTGAGAGTAATAATTATTTTTCTTAATCTGCGTGAATTAGGTAAAAGTGACTTATATTTAGGGACAGAGGGAGTATTTATTATTAATTTCTCTCTTCTTTTATTAATTGAGGGTAATTTAGTTAAAATGTAGTATACCAAATTCTTAGGTCATTTATTCATTTCTTAATCTATGTACAACAACCTAACAAAACTTACTCCCCCCTTTCCATAAGTTATGTTCATTTAGAAATTCAATACTCATTTATATTTATTTTTTTCAAGCATACCCTTATGTATCACATTCTTTTTTTCACCACTTATTTCTACATCTCTCTTCAATATAATATTCATGCATTTATTATTACTCTCTCCTATTATTGAACGACGATAATTTAGTCAAAATATATCAAATTCTTATTAGTACATCATTTATTCATTTCTTAATTTATGTATAATTTCTAAATCAACTTAACTTATGAGACGAATGAAGTGACTTATAGAATGGAGGGAGTACGTGCTTTAAGAAAAACCCCATCTATCCCTTACACAACTGCGGAGAAGTCCTCAAATGCTCCTTTTACTGTTCATTTCCAGCGTGGCAAGCACTCTGATCTTCCCTCATATGTCAACCTTTTGGCGCACTATTGCTAAGAAGACTTTTTCCCGGATGCAATTTGTCAACGCCTATACTCTGTTGATATAGGTAGGACTGCACGTAGGTCTACGGGTACAGAGAATGAGGTTGCCTCACGTTTCTTCCCTATCCTGTTAAAGCCTCCCCTGGTTGAAAGAATAAGCTTCCTCAGGTTGAAGGCTAAGCCTCCAATCCCTTTAAACTCTCTCTCAATCACCTTCTCCGATGATCGATCATCGCTGCCTCATTCAGCCTTCTCCGCTGCGAGGCCTCTGCCATTGTGAAGCCATCATATTTGTTGGAAATGTCACAGACCTGGTAAGCACCTTCTTATAATTTTTCATTCCTCCGTTTGATTTGAAAGCTATGTTTTAATGAGATTTGCTGTGGTGGTGAGATGTGAGGTTTATTCAAATTTATACTGGTTATGGTATTGTGCTATGCTAATCAAGTGTTTGATACAATGCCAAAATGGCTTCTTTTTGCATCTTCCTTATTTGTATACTCATTTTTCATTCCAATACAGATTAAGTTGATACTGGAAGTTTTTATTATAATCTTGACTGATTTGTGATTTTGTGATGCTTATGTGCTAATTATCTATGTGAACTAAATCATTATTTTTGCAGGAAATTGCTTGTTCCCATGTTTTGGTGTTGTTTTGGTGTTGCTTCAGCTAAATATTTAGAGTTGTACTACATTCTGTTTCTAAGTTGGTTTTATTGTCCATAGAAAGGATTTAATTCATGTATTTAATTACTTGGTTATGCTTACTTGTGTGAGTAAGCATGCATCAGATGCTGATTTTGTTTTTTCAGTAAATGTTCTGGCAGGAGGAGTTGGAGAGGAATCTAAAGATGTCATGTTGATGAGGAGCCTACTGTTGAGCAACTCCGTTGTCTTCATAAATGCATTGCTAAGGTTAACATCTTAACATTGTTTATCAGAGTTTTTGTAGTTTCTGTTATTCTGTATTATGGATTTATTTTACTTGCACACCTGAGCTAAGAGTTTAATTTCAGTACTCAGGTAACGGAGGAAATTGACCTTTATTTAAGCTTCTATTATGTGTTTTTTGTGATTTGTGTTATCATGTGTTTGTATTTATCATTTCCACCATGTTTGAAGATATTTGATGTTATCCTGCTAAAATTTATTTTTATCTTGGGTCATGACTTCATATTTCCTTTTTGTTGCTGCTTATGCTTAAATGGTTATTATCAATGAAAATACTATTATTCATTAGGAACATGGCATTTTTTCCTAATTCCAATTTATGGTATTGTTTTTTAATTCAACGTGAATGTACAGTGAGTTTTCGTGATTTGAATGTGAGGGAGAATTTGACAGTCTGTTCCTTAATTGCGTTGGCAGTGAAGAGAGAATTCTTGTTTCTATTCGTGTTCGACCTTTGAATGATAAGGAGCTTGGCAGAAATGATTCAGAATTGGAATGCATTAATGACACTACCATCATATACAGGAGCAATGTTCCAGCTCCTGACATGTCCCTGTATCCAACATCCTATTCATTTGGTATGGAGAGCCTTATCTTGCAATTCCATATGTAGATGTACTGGGTATTGTTTGTATAAAATGCTTATAATTAAAATGTAGAGTGCTTTAGACTGAAAAATAAACTAATAAAAAGGTTCATATAATTTAATTTAACTTCATTCTTACTTTCTCTCAGTGCAGCCTGGATTACTTATTATGTTTGTGTTTGAATGATCTTTCATTTATAAGATAAGGCTGAATTAACTTTGTGTAGTATGTTGTGTTATATCTGTTTGTGTCTGTAAATGGAAGTTGAAAGTGGTCCATTGCTTTTGTCAGTGAAATGATTCTGCCTAGGCCAAATTTGACTTTTATTCCATCAGATACATGGATTAAAATCAAAACACAATTCCCTATTCTGATTCATCTTTTTTGTTTTTTGGTTGTAGACCATGTATTTAGTACCGATTGCCCAACATGGAAGGTATATGAAGAATCAGCTAAGGAAGTTGCACTTTCAGTTCTCAGTGGCTTCAACCATGAGTTTTTCTTTTTCCTTTGTCTGCCTTACCTCCTTCATAAGCACTCACAGCCGTGGATAATCTAAATTAACTTCTTTGGCTGGGTCTATTCGGTCTTCGATTGTATATTTGATCAGCAAGTATTTTTGCATATGGACAAACAAGCAGTGGAAAGACAAACACTATGAATGGCATAACTGAATATGCTGTAGCAGACATTTTTGACTACATAGAAGAGGTAAATTAAATTTGAACACATTGCTGAAATAGCTTGTCTTTATCAAATCTTATTTTGAGTGGATTTTGATTTCTTACAGCATAAGGAAAGGGAATTTGTTTTGAAGTTTTCAACATTGGAAATCTAAAATGAATCTGTCAGGGACCTCCTTAGGACGGACATTACACCTCTCAGACTTCCTGATGATCCAGAGGCAAATATCTTTATGATTAATTAGGTGTAGTATTATTTACGAATGCTTTGGGTTTTGCCTTTTCATTGTTTCTTGGTTGTTATTTGACCAGTCATGATTAGATCAACTTCACCTTATCTCTTTTTGTGCATCTTGGCCCTATTTGATTATTTGCTTTCTTTATTATACACATATGTAGTATTTATGGCCAACTTACTGACCTCTTCTCATGTCACCCTTGGCTTCTTCCTTCGGATATCATGTATCGTTTCTTTACTGCACAAATATATATAGTAGTATTTATAGTACTCAAGCACGATACTTCAACCAATAGTGGAGAAAATAGATATAGACTAACAGGTTTTCATATCTATTTTCTGCTTGATTTGAGCAAAATAGACAAGCAAATATACTCCAGGTACAGCTGTAGGCTAAGAAATTAGGGCTATGACCATCTGCTGGCACTTCTGCAAACCAATTAGTATTGCATATTCATGTCCATATGGATGTGCTACTTTAGAATCTACAAGCCAAACCATGATATACTAGCTTAGGCCACTACAAGGCTTGACAATCAATTATAAGACAAAATTCCTGAAATTAATCATAGCTACCTGTTTTTTTTAGGCTTGATTACATGTGTGAAGGAGACTAACATAAACTAAAATAGTCTCTCTGTATAATTTTCTTTTTCACTTTTTAGTCTTAAATGAGCAATGGCAGTGGTAGTCCGCCATTATAGTGATAGCTTTGAAGCTTTCTCAGCCATGATTACTCCAGAGCAAGCTAATAAACTTGAAGGGAGTGAGTTCCATTATTTATATATATATCTATAGTTTTCCTTTCACTATAGTTTGGGAAGTGAATCTGTACATGCATTCCAAAACTTCTTTTTCCATCCCTGTCCTATGTTTCAATCAACAAATTTTTGGAGAGTACATTGACATGCTGAATTCTGTTGTTTCAGTTGCAACCCGTGATGCCCCTATTGTCATTCTTCAATTTGCCAAGATCAAGCTATTCAGTAATCAGTGGTATGCTCATTGTTGCTAGCTACTCTCCATTTATACAAATGGTGGTTTCTTTGTAAATTATTGATCTTGATGTTATGTTTAGTTGTGTTAGATGGACCAACAATTACTCTACCAAAATCTATTTGTTGTATGGTTCTAAGGTGTTGTGTTTGTTATCTGTTTGACCTTGCTACCATTTTTTCATACAGTTTAGGCCCTGATGTAGCCCCTGATGTATTTGCAATAGAGGAAGACTATGGCAGAGCCAGAGCACATAGCCAATGCGGGAAATCTGACTTAGTTCAACAAGCGATTGAGACTCGGTATATCTATGTGCACCACTCTAATCACTCATTTTTTTTCAGTACTTTCCATTGTGGTAGTTAATTTAAGGATTATTATATCACTCTAATCACTCTTTTTTTTTCCAGTACTTTCCATTGTTATAGTTAATTTATGGATTATAATAAGTTTAGTTTAACATGTCTCAACACTTCCCTATTGTCCGACTATAACCAGGTTTTGCTTCTACGAGTAGGTTTAAAATTTTCTTCTATTGCCACTCTGTATTCCTGATGTATTTTTTATGTTGATGACGTTGTTTTAAGTGCCACTGTTGTTTTGTAAAACCCCTTCATGCCCTTTTCCTATTTTTATTATATACCGTATATGCTTAGGGTTAAAATGTTCTTAGTTTGGGCTTTGGCCTTGCATTTTCCCCTAAAAATGTGGAACTATAATAGCTATCTTCCTTTCATTTCTGTGTTGTGGACTTGATGGCATGATCTACAATTTTTGAAGCATCCCAGCATGCTGAAACTTGTCTTTAGACATAAGGGGACAAGGTTTCTAATTTCTAGGAACTAAGAAAATACTTTAAAAATATTAAGAGGTAAATGTACAGCCAAGATTCCCTTGGGGACCTTGTTCGTTCCCTCATAGATGAATGTAGGAATTCGCTGCCTTCTTTCTTAGCTTCTTTCTATATGATTGATATTTTTAAGTTTCCTTTGATGTTGTTACATATTTGAGTTTCTGAACCTTTTACAATGAGAATGGTTATTAATTTGACAAAAATTTGTATTTTAGCTCTGTTGACTGCATTCATTGGACATCAGCTGCACAATTATCATTACTTGAAGACGAAATGCGCTGTGTAGAATGAGTCAATGTAAGGCCTTAGTCATAAAGTCTGTTTCTTCCCCACTTTATTTTTTCTTGTGATGACTATTCCTAAGATAATATCACCTCTTTTTCTTTCTTTCTCTGTTAGATCGGTACTAAATTATGACAAATAACTTTGATGAAGCAACATATGATTTTAAGTTTTCAAACTTCATTTTTTTTATGCTTTTCTGACCATGTTAAGTATAGCCTCGATGCTTATTTTATGAAACAAAGTCTTTAGGCTTATGCTATATCTTTATTTTCAAAACATGAAGCCCACCTTCTCAGTTTTAACTTATAATTTGTTTTTGAAACAAAGGGAAGACTCTAAAATCTGCTGTATGAAATTTTAGCAACCAATCAGTAATTAGAGGGGAAAATTGTTGCCATAGATATTTGGGAAGGAAGTTTCTTCAGTTGGCCAACTTAAGGTACTTTTTTCTCTTAATGGTGTGCTCCTCTTACCAAATGGATTCTGGACATGCAAACACTAATGATATATTATGATGAGTTCTATCTAAATACACATTTTTTCTGCTGCATAAATTTTTTTTTAGTGGACACCTCTGATTTATTGGTCCATTATGGGGTGGCCATATTGGATAATCATGTGGCTGTGAACAATAAACCAATTGCAAGGTTCATTAGCATCTTGGACAATGTTTTAAAAGAAATGCACGGGTGTCATTGTTTCCTTGTTTGGTTATTTAATTTCCCATTTTGTGTCAATAGTATATAATCCCCACTAATTAGTTGACTCAGTGAATAAGAGCATGCAGGGATGACTTGTCCACTTAAAACGATCATAAACTTTTGTTATGTTGTTTCATATTATCAGATTCATCAAATCTCAAGATAATTTCTTCTAGAGATTCTTGCTTTTTGGCTTTGGCACTGCATTTTGCCTTCCTGAGGCCCATGTGAATGCGATATTCAATTTCATGATAATTCCTCTTCATGGTAATTCTTGCATTTGTGTGTTATGTTTGGTGTATTTTTCTTTTTTAATATAATAGTAGGGTAATTTTATTATCGAATGGTGAAGCAAGAAGCACAGGGATAGGTGGTGTTCTCAAAAACCATGGTTGATAGGTGGTGTTCTCAAAAACCATGGTTGGGTCATCTTATGCACCTTTGCAGCATCAGTTGGCATTAGGGATTCTAATGAAGCCAAGTTTATGGCAATTGTATTTGCACTCGAGACATCAATGGAGCAACCTTGGCTAACGGTATATGAGATAATCATGGAATCTGATTCAATAAATTCATTAGCTTGGGTGAAAAAGGAGAATGAGTGTCCATGGAAATTAAGATTCAAGTGGAATAAACTAAAGAATATGTTGCAGATTCTGAGAGGAGTTCAGTTTGAGAATAAGAATAGAGATTTAAATCAGATAGCTATGCTAGAATTCTTCTATATTAATCACATAATATGCAATCTTAACTTTTGGCATAAGTGTGACAAGAAAAACAATATTCTTTATCCAGGTAAATTAAAATTTTTAAATATTTTAATGTAGTGTTTAAAAATTTTATTTAACAAAATACACTTCTTTTAATTTCCACGCATTACGCGGGTTACTGCACTAGTAGATAAACAAATGGAAAAAAAAACCTCCACGTGAAATTAAATTTATATACAGTATTCCTCACAGAGGACCCCGAATTTTCCGTTCACATCTTGGTGTCACGCGCATTCATTAAAAAAAAATTATAAAATAGTCTTATACTACACAAATTTCAGAACTTCGCCGACGTGGAGTTGGTCAAGTGGTAGCTCACTTGCTTCCTTAACTAATTGGTCTCGAGTTCGAGTATTGGGTATGAAGCAACCCCCACTACTGGAAGACCCCTATCGCTTAGTGCGAGCTTAGGTCAGATCAGATGGGTTGAATTTTGGGTAAAACAGATCCAGGTATCGGTTGGTGTAAAAAAAAAATTCAGAACTTCTATAATACCTTGCCAATTAATTTTTTAATAAAGAGTTCGTGCAATTTCTTTACTATTATAGTATTATACGTAGTCTTTTGTTCTACAATTATTTATTTAATTTTTTTTTGATGAATTTCACTGGAATTGTTTCACTTTAATTTCATGAATTAGAGTCCAAGAAACAATTTGAGGAACAACTTCCAATCATGAAACACCGGAATTATAATTTAAGCATCAACAGTTTTTGAAGTTTGGGATTATAAGCCAAAGCAATTTCATTTTCATGATATATTTCACATAAATTAAATTATTTCCCTTTCATGAATTAGAGTCCAAGAAATAAGTTGAGTAAGTAACTCCCAACAACAAAACACCCGAATTAGTCAGGATAGTGTTATTATTTATTTGTCTCATTAAAAAAAAAGTTTTATTTATTTTTCTAGTTTAGAAGTTTAAGGGTACAATATTTGTTATTTTTTTTTATGTCTAACCCTATTAAATAGAATATTCATTTACATAAGTAGTGAAACAAAATTAATGATTACAAAGAAATAAAGGGCATAAGAGAAAATGTAATTAATTTACTGAAAATCAAAATAATTATCACATTTCTTAAATGATGAATTTTTGTGGAATGTGGCAGATAAATAGGAACAAATGGAGGTTTTTTTTTTTTTTTTTTTTTAAATCAAGGGTGTCCTTCGACCGACGGTTGGTGACTATTCCCTTTTGAGGCTAAGAGATCATTGAAGTGTATACGACATTTTTAAACAAAGTCTTTTTCATATACAAGGCAAAAACCGAGCCTATAACATCATTTTAAAGGAATCTAGTTATTTACAGGCTTGCTTAAACATGATGTCACAATTTAATTTTTCCCATATATAAAAATTACTTTATTGATCAAGACTAAATCTATTTTGATGATATTTATACCTTAAAAAAGATTAGCCTTTGGCTATTATATTGACAAGATAATATCCTCGTTAGGGTAAAAAACAATGTTTTCCCCGAAGAGTAGATTAAGGAAAGCTTTGAAGCTTTGTTCCCTGTTACCTGCACGGAAGATATTATGATAATACTATCATTTTCACCCCTAATATTGAGTAGATAATATTATCATTTTCCCCGCTACAAATGTTTTCCCCAAAGAGTAGATTAAGGAAAGCTTTGAAGCTGAGACTCTCAATATTGTGTTCTCTTCTTCGCTACTAATGGATTGTTTTCTAAACCAAAATTACTCTCTATGAGCAATGGTTTTTCAAAGAGTAGTCATATTTTCGCTCTTTTTTTTACACCATCATTTGTATTATTTTATTTCATTTCACATCATTAATCTTTTTTAATTTTTCTTTTCCTACTTCTATTATTCATAGACCTCCTACACTCAAATAAAAGGGGTAAAAGTAACATTTTCCTTTTGCAAATTATGGTATTCAAGTTTCATTAAACACCTTCTTGTGTGGCAAATGGCCTGGTTGAATAGATTGCGCGGAAGGGAATATCAAGTTGATTTAACAAATGTGCTGGAATATTTGAACCCCAAATGTGGTTATTTGACCCCCATTTGTTTAGAGAAAGACGGAATTGCCCAGCGAGACATTGTTTCATCCGTCTACTGAAAGACGGGAATTTCCGTATAGGGGGAAACGGGAAAATGAACCCCATTTAAGTGTCTCGTATAGAAGGAAACGGAAACTTCCGTCTTAGGAAAAACGGAATAAGGAATTCTGCATATGAGACCATTTTGCGTATCAGACCATTTTGCATCCGTCGATTTGTATCATTTACGTCATATCACCTATTTGGTGTCACCCGAGACCACATGGATCGCTGATGTGATGTTCCACTATCCATACAAACAAAAATGTGTGAAAATTTAAGGACTAGTGCCTGTCAAAATAACTTCTAGGGACGAAAATCAAAACACGTTGAACTTTTGGAGACTAAAACCATAAATAAACCTTTTTAAATTATTAATTTCACCTATTTTAAAAAATATATATATATATATATATATATATAATCAATTTAAAAATATATCAAAAAAATTAGGGACAAAAAGGATGAAAAATAATATGGGAAATTTGCAAGGCATTATGATTAAACTCAAATGCAAAACCAACGTGGAACACGGCAAGCCATTGTTGCCTAATATTTATTATTCCGTTTTTTCTAAGACGGAAGTTTCCGTTTTCTTCTATACGGGACACTTAAATGGGGTTCATTTTCCCGTTTCCCCCTATACGGAAATTCCCGTCTTTCAGTAGACGGATGAAACAATGTCTCGCTGGACAATTCCGTCTTTCTCTAAACAAATGGGGGCCAAATAACCACATTTGGGGTTCAAATATTCCAGCACTTAACAAATAATGAATGAACATATAAGGTTGGGCTGATAGGTGAGGCCTAAAAACAAAATGGCCCAAAATCTGATCAAGTCAAATTAGCGGTGAACTTGAATGGAATTGGCAAGGGTCATGCTTGGCTGAATGGGAATAGAATTAGTCGTTTTTGGATAGAAAGGTCACTGGATTTTCCACACGTTTTTTTCATATAACCGTTGCAAATTTTATGAGCCATTATTCTGCTGTTATATATTAGGCATTATTGCATTTTTATGGCCATAATTTTTTGGCTTTTGAGAGTCTCAGCTTAGTCCTATAAGAGACCATCTCTTCATCGGATTGACTGAGCATAACACTTCCCTTTCTCTTCATTCTTTTCTATTTTTTTTTTTTTTTAGCATAATCCAAGTTTTTTGTCTTGAATGCATGAGTTAAAGAACTGCTGTGGTAATATTGGGAGCAAGTCAAGTTACATAATCACATCATGTCGAGACTATCCGACAATTTTGATTTTAAAACAATGAATTTTACCATAACATAGCTATCTTCAACGTATTTCTTCAACACTATTAGCAACACATTTATGATAGAAAAATTCCACTTTCCTTTTACTGATTTTTAATCTAGCTTTTATTTTTTTTTAAAGTGGAATCTAGCTTTTATTGTAGGTTACAAAATATGTTAGATTAGCAGAATAATTCTATTTTATCCTATTGACATACCAAATTCTAAATTACACTGGAACAATCTTATATTTTTCACCAAACGATCTCTAGATGAAAATTTAGTGTCTCTAACGTGTTGATCGAACCGACAGAAGAAAGTGACGCAAATAATTAGCTTTTAGCCAGACATTTTTCAGTCAAGCCTCGTGCTCATTTCTTTGTTTGTTGGCAATGTTTTCCAATTCACTTGTTTCTCCTTTTCTTTTAATATTCCTCTCTCTTGTGCTTTTAGAATGGACTTGAGGCATTTAGGCATAAAGGTGGCTATGGAGACAAAGTTTGAAAGTTTATATAAAAAAAAAAGGCTTAATTAACTTTTTAGCTCTTGAACTTAGGTGTTTTTTTTTTAAGATTGGTTCTTAAACTTTTTTTTTTTTTTTTTTATGTTTTGAGTCTCTGAACTTTGTTCAATTTTTGAAAATGATCATTTCGTCACTTAAATGATGATATAACTGACGACATGCCACGTCATTTTCACAATATCGATGAATGATATGTTATGTAGCGTCACGAGACACTACATTATTTTTTTTAATTTTTATTTTAAAAATTATTAGAATATTCAATTTTCTTTAAAATATACAATTTTTAATTATTTTTATTAAATTTAATTTTTTTAACTTAAAAAATTCACGTGACATCATCTGGCACGTTACCTATCGATGTAGCGAAGGTGACGTGACATTGTCTCGGTCATATTATCATTTAAGTGATAAAAGAATTATTTTCAAAATTTGAGCAAAGTTTAGGAAATCAATGCATCAAAAAAATGTTTAAGGACCAATTTCAAAAGAGTATCGAAGTTCAGGGATTAAAATGTTAAATAAGCCTAAAAAAATAAAAAAAAAAACTTATATGGCAAATGATGTATTTTTTAAAGGGCAAATGATATTCTTATCGCTTTTAAATTGAAGTTTGTTTAAACTCATTCCATAGTTCTTAAAGTATTAAATTCATGTACTCATTAAGTTACTTTTTAAAGATTTGAGAAAATGGAAGGTGCACTTATAGTGTAAATTTTTTTATATTATCATTGCATCATTCATTGTTCATGTGTCTATGATAATTAATATTTAAATAAAATAAAAATAATACAAATGAATAGTGGATGATAAATTGATGATGTAAAAAATCAATGCACACGCACCTATTAATAATCTCTAGCTTTTTTCTTCTTGTCAACATTAAATAAAAGAAGAAATGTCCGAATTGTATGTGGTCCTGGCAAATATGATCCCACTAAGTTCAAGTAAATCTAGTGGATGAACTGCTAATCAAGTTGCCCCGTAAGGTCTTCAATTTCATTTGCTTTCCTCGGTTACATGCAAGTTGCACCAAAGTCCAACGTCCAAAATCAAAGAATATAGTGTAGTATAACTACAGTACTATATACTACCTCCGTCCCTAATTATAAGGTCATTTTGGGAAATTTCAAGTCCATTAAAAAAGTGAAATAATTTAGTTAATTGTATTGGAAATGTGAACTTTTGATATGTATTTTCAAAATTACCCCTATTAATATTATTGGAAATCTAAAAAGTGTTAAATAAATAGGGGTATTTGTGGAAAAAATAATTAATGCTCATTGAAAATTGGTAAAGGGCCTTATAAATAGAGACAAAATAAAAGTGTCAAGAGGGCTTATAATTAGGGACGGAGAGTGTGTGTGTGTGTATATATATATATATATATATATATATATATATATATATGTGGGGCTCTTAGGGGGTCTTAATATCCCGAACATGTGTTGGGAATAAGACCAAGGGAATTTGAATTAATTGTACTCCATTTTCTCTGTTAATTAGTAGTATGATGCATTCGTCAACCTAGACCTGACGGTAATATATGGAGTAGTAGATGAATTGAATGTAAATGCCGTAGACCTATTCTAACGGGTTCAATACTATGCACTGAATATTAACACAAAATTTAAAGTTAAGCTACTTCAATTCCATTTTAGTCTCTATCTCTTCCATCAAAACATATCCTCTACATTCTAGCTCGTGATTTTAGTTAGGAGCTTCAACTTGCTATGAATATTCTAAAAATATTTATTAAAAAATATAAATAAATAAGTTAATATTGAAAAACTAAGTTTAAGAATTCTAATATTACCAAATTCATCATCTTTTTTTACTTCTTTAAATAACATCTTTAAAATAATTGTTAACTTTCTCCTTTTGCTTATACTCATTTTCACTTTTATTCGTAAAAGGGCTTTTTTAGAGTTTTCAATGTGATTTAAGTTTTGGGTTCAAGTTCATGCAATAATATTATATTTATTCGGATAATATTAGCTGTACAACTCCTTGTGTTAGCTTTGGACAAGAATAGTGATACCCATGGAGTTGGCACAGCACACGTGCAATAGCGGTGATGTTAAACATTTATTTTATTGGGTTTAATTATGTTACAAGTCCCTAAAGTTTAGGATATTTTTGTCAAATATCATTATTCTTTTTTTTTTCCAATAATGTCTGGCTCCCCGAAGTTATTTCTGAGTTTGTCATATACCCATACTACTAATTCTGACCAATTTTGCTGACATATAACATCGGAATCCTAATCAAACGCAGGAAGTTAGGCGCATGATACCACGTGGGCGAAGATTATTATTTTTTTTAAATTAAAACACTAAAAAACTTAATATTTTTTATATTTTTAGTTACAGAAAAAAGGAAAAATAATTGAATTGAAGAAAGAGAGGTCGTCTTCGCTTTGCCTGTGTGAAATCACGCTGAAACACCTAGTCAACCTCCTGCGTCTGATTAGGATTCCGATGTTACATGTCAGCAAAATTTGTCAGAATTGGTAGTAGGATTATATGACAAACCTATAAGTAACTTCGGGAAGTCAAACATTGAAAAATAAAGAATAAGGGTATCAGGCAAAAGTACCATAAACTTCAAGGACTTCTGACATAGTTAAACCAAAAAAGAATTATATTAAGAAAGCATAAGAGGTATTCAAATTAATACAACTGATATGTAAAAAAAAAAAACTTAATACAACTGATGAACTAATTAAAACAAGAAGAAAAAGTGAAAAATACAAATTAAATTAGGTAAACATTTAGGAATTATATATTCCTTTGCTTTTCAATTCAAAACAAATTCTTAGTCATCTGAGTTTATATTCAAATTTCTTATAGCTAGGTAAATGAATTTATATAAACTCTTGAGTTTTTTCAAGGGGAAACCCTCGAGTCTTGAATTTAACGGTTGTGAATTGAAAGTATAAATAAAGTAGTATTAAGCACTTAGACATAACATTATGGACTATAAAGACTAGGATCTTGAATTTGATTGTCTTATCTTTTGCCGGTGCCGTGAAATAAACGCAAATATTATCAATAGACAATGGTATATTTGTTTATTAGAAGAAATATTCTACTTCTTATTAGTTTTCTTAAAAGTCAATATAATAATAGTAGCATACTGTAGCATATTTAGTTGGTGAAATGGCACAAAAAAGTCAAGAAATACAACCCTGCCGGCCAACAGTGTTTATCATTTTGTCTTTTATAATAAGAGTTTTTTAACATGTGCATCGACTGCATAGGTTAATCAAACTTTAAATAATAAATATTTATTAGAAACTGATATATCTATTTAATTAAAAAATAATTATTTAATTTTTCAATATTATTTTATTATTTATGTTATTTTATCTTATACATAAAATGCAAAAGATAGAAAAACGTTATTATATTGATAGTAAAATAGGATTGGATAAAAGATCGGTGGTCCTTTAATTTGAAATGCTCGTAAACACAGAACGTGAGACACGAGCGACTCAGTGAATTAAACGTACACGTGAGTATAGGTCAATCTCTCCAATACTTGACTAATGACTAGTATTCCCCAACCCTGGATAACATAATATTTTAGGAAGATTATTCACAACTGTTTTTAGAGCATATATTACGATTAAAAAAAGAGAAAAGAATATCATAATTGTATATCAATACTTTTTTTTTTTAAATATTTTTTTTATTATATTCAGCTTTTTAAAAAATGCATTAAAGAACCATGGGTTGGGACGAGTGGTAAGCGGTTCGGTCTGGCTTAACCAAGGTCTCGGGTTCGATTCCTTGTGGATGCAGAAAATTCATGTTGGGAGATTCACCTGCCATATATAGCTAGGCACGCGACCCATGTCGGATCCGGATGTACCTAGGTACTACTTAGGGAATCGTTTGGGGAAAAAAAAAATGCATTAAAGATTCTTGCTAGCATATGTCATACTTTTATTTATTTTGAAATGGTTTAATCATTATATTTTTTAGTTTCGTCATATAAAACTGTTTATTTTTGCTAAAATATGAAATTTATTCAAAGAAAAAAAAAAGACGACAGTTCCACTTCACCAAAAAGAAGAAGAGAAATTCCTAAGAGGACTGCATTAAAATAGCCAGCTGTGCAGAATTTGTAGACGACATTTTCTGAATTAGACCACAAATAACGACCAATTTCATTGGTGATATAAATGGTCACGGTTTGATTTAACTAATCTTGTTTAGCAACAAGCCAATAATAAAGTTAGGCAAGACAATTTAATTACGAGAAGTGTTTTTTTTTCTTCTGTTAACCATTCATTCACTTAGTTAAATATAGTCTTTGTATTAAATCTTTATCAAATTTATTTGATATTTATTTAACCAAGAGTGTTTTCCGATCAAAAGTCAAAAACTATTTTTTTTTATTTTTTATTATAAACTAATCCTTTTTTGAAGCATATAGATTATAGATCATCAAAATATTTAACTAATTTTAAACTCTAATAATTAAGTTGAAGTAAATAACTAAATATATGTGAGACCAGCTATATTTCAGAAAAAGAAAAAATACAATACATAAGATTGACATAAAAGATAAATATTGACTAATTATTATTTTTTATTTTGTGAACAAGACGGGCAAAAGCCCAAAAACAAAAATAGAAGCTTAAAACAAAGCTATGTCTGTGGGGAATGTAACGCCAGAGTAATCAAGATAAAATAACCTATTGACTGAATTTGATTGATGTTATAACTTATTTTTTATGGCAAATTAATATAACGGTTAAGTTTAGATAAAAAGAATTGAATCTAAGTATAACCCTAGCTTAATTGGCTATCAAAAGGGTAAAGAATAGAAGGTACCATAAAGAAATTGACAGATTAAATAAATAAAGAAAGAAAAAGGCGACAGGAGAGTCGTGATTAGCATGCACAAAAAGAAGGCATCACCAAAGATGGCGTTGGCTATGCTTTTCTCATGCATGACATCACTTTACAATAACCCCTTTGTTTTCCAAATTGTGATGTTTTTCACATTTGAACAATTAAGTGATCAAAACTATTTGGAAAAGTGTTATATAAACGAGGCTTATTTATGTCTTTAGTCTCTAAAAGTTCAACGTGTTTTGATTTTAGTTTCTAGAAGTTATTTTGATCGGGACTAGTCCTTAATTTTTCAAACATTTTGGTTTTGATCCTCTCTGTTAGAAAAAATCAGTTATTTGTTGACGTGGTTCGCATAACACCACACCAGTAGCCACGTGGTGTGAGATAGCGCCAAATAGGTGGTGTGACGTCTATGATACAGATTCACGGACGCAAAATGATCCGATACAAAACGGTCCATCCCATACGCAAAATTTTGTGTTCAAAGGCATGAATTATCCATGTCGCACCACCTATTTGCTATTATCTCACACCATGTGGCTATTAGTGTGGGTTTTCGTTGACCACGTCAGCAAATAACTGATTTTTTTCTAATAGAGTGGACCAAAACCAAAATGCTCGAAAAGTTAAGGACTAATCCCGATCAAAATAACTTTTAGGAACTAAAATCAAAATATGCTGAATTTTAGGGACCAAAAACATAAATAAGCCTATACATAATATATGTGAAGATTCGGTCACTCTTATCTGTTATTATCAGCGAATGGTATTGGTTGGGTTCGAATAAGTAGGTTTGTGGCTAGCAGTGAGCAATATCATATATAGATGCAGTTATGATTTCGCCAGTGAACGAAAAATGGCTTCCTTGGTTTAATTTGCAAGGCTGACGAGTATTCTTAATAATAATTATTTAACCTTTCATATATAAATATATAAGCCGGCCAATGCTTAATATAATATTTATTTATATAACTTTACGTAAATTACTAATTATATCTTTTATTAATTGTAGTATTTGTTTTATGTAAAATTAATAATTTTTTTAAAGATCATACCTAGTTTAATTTAAATAAAAAAGCATGAATTTATTATTAACCTGTATAAAAATGTATAGAATTATACAAGCCAAGCACTTAGATCAGGCAAAACTTTATATTATTCCCTGAAAAAAAAAACTAAGCAATTTGCAGCAGTTTATAGAGGCAATTTGTGACGATTTGAACTGTCACAGGACAAAATTGAACTTGTCCCAAAATCGATGTAGTGATGATGAGGCCATACCATTGGTATACAATAAGAAAATCTAATTATACAAGTTCATAACTAGGATATTAACTTTTTAAATGTTAAATTAACGTAGGAAATGATACATTTAAAATATTTGAAACCCACTATAAAATAAATTAATGATTTATCTTAACCTTAAAATAAGAAAATTTTCTCTCACATACTATACTTTTTGCCGAAACTATAAGAGATGAGCCCAGATTGAAATTTTTATTGAACAGGTAACATGTGAGTTACATGGGCAATAAAATGGTGCTTCTAATTATTGTATCATAGAATTTTTACGACTCTATATTTCTATTAATAAATATTTTAAAAACAAAATATTAATTAGGAGTATACGGAAGTGAAACATGTTTTAAGCATGTTTTTCTTTGTTTGAGTTGGATGAAAAGTTGCATTGAGCCACCTTGATTTTTTTAGTGGGAGTATATATAATCCTGTCAACAAGTAATCATGAACTGTCATCAGGTTCCAACAGTAGCATTTTTTGTCTTTTAATCTCCATTATGAATCTTTTTAAATACATTGGGATCCTTATACATAAATTAAAGAAATTTTTTATTACTTTTTTTTTACAAACATTATTATACGTTCTGAATTTTGATATTTAACTAAGTTGTTAGAATTATGGGACGAACCTTAAAAAAAAAAAAAGAATTATGGGACGACACTCACACAAAATACCAGTATTAGAGATCCATCGTTGATAATTGCACGAATTTTCTCCTCTTAAATAAAATCCCTATAAAAGAAAATATTATTTTTTTGGTAATAAGAAAAATGTTATATTATTTTTTCTTGTCACTTTTATAATCCCTCTAGCTTTATCTATAAGTCTCATACTGTACTTAACCACATCACATAAACCAAAGAATGTAATTACATTACTTGAAATGTTAAAAAATACATTAATATTACAATTTTAATTTTTAAATTGCATTGAAAATTTTACAATGTATTGTTTTACATTAATGAACAAAAGACAATAAGATTAAAAAAAAACCTCACAAAAAATACTACGTCACTTTTAAATAAAACCGAAAAATTCATTTAAAAAATAACTTGTAAATAAAACCAAAGAAATAGTATTTTCTCCATCCAATTTTTCATGAAATATAAGTATATAAAAAATGCAATGAAATTAACTTCAATTGTAATAGTAATATTATTAAAAAAAGTGAAAATCAATTGGTGTAAAGCTTTTATAACTTAACGAGAGATCTTAAATTCAAGTCATTAAGAATAATATTGTGTAAAATAACTTGTTAAGAGGAGTTTTGTCGCCCATAATAATCATACTGGCTCAACTACGATTGCCTTTATTGTGGATGGAATTTTTTTATATTTAGATTTTAAAAAACTAATATTGTTAATACACATAAATAATAATAATAATAATAAAAAAGAACAAAACAATAGTTAGTTCAAGTAGACACGTCCTTGATGAATTCAGGTAGGGGTTCAAACCTTGGAATCTTTCATTTTTTTTTAAAGTTTTATCTAACAACCAAAATATCTGTGCCCAGTAATTGGTTTCACAAACTAAGCAAAAAAGAATGCAAGAGTTTATCAACAAAATTTCCTCTCGACTGCAGGAATCAGGATACATTTGATGCAAATCAAAATTTAATATATACTCCACACACACATATATATAATACCATATTTTAAAAGTAATATTATATAAGTTTATAAATCAACATAAAAATTATTTTATATTATAAAAAAATGATATATGTTATTTATTAATTAATCAATAGTATAGACTTTTACGTAGGTTAGTTGATATATATATATATATATATATATATATATATATATATATATATATATATAGATAGAGAGAGAGAGAGAACTGAGAAAAAGATAAATCCATGTGTAAGGAATTTTGGTAAATCTATGTGTAAGGAATTTCGTAGGCAATGGCCGACAGAAGCTTACAAAAGAATCTCCAAAGTCGTTGCTAAGTCAAAATATGTGCAATAGTTTCGTCTAGAGTCTGTGTTCCTTCCACCCCATGCCTTTGTTCTCTTCTCCCATTGAGTTGAAAAATGAAAAAGCCATTCTCTCCTTCTTTGGCTAGGAAAACCAATCAAACATCTTTTTGGAATTGAATTAAACCAAACCAACTATAAGACTCCACCCATATTGTCACCCACTCTTGAAGTCAAGTTCAAGTACTCTTAACACTTTCATGATTTTGCAAGGAATTATTAAATGGTTTAAGATTGATAATTAAAATTTTATCATTAATGATAATTATTATTTTTTTAATAATTCATGAAATTAATAAGTAATGTTGATAATGCATTTGAAACTATTTATTTTGAATCATTCAACAATTTTTCCTTCTCTTGGTAACAAATTAACAACTTTGTGTTGTATATTTTTGTTTAATCATATATTTTCATCACAAACATATAAGTATATAACCATGAGTTGAATTCTAGCCGGATGAAAGGCGATGGTAGCTAAAATTCCTTAAAATGGCAAAATCCAGAATTTGAAACCATGCACGCTAAATATTTTTTATTATTCATTTTACGCATGTTATTATAAACTAATTTTTAGGAGAAAGCATGATCTTTTTTTTGGTGTATACCAACCGGTACCCGGATCTGGTTTACCCAGAATCCGACTCATCCGGTCCGACCCAACTGAGCTCGCACTAAGCGGTAGGGGTCTCCCAGCGGGGGTTACTCCATACCCAAGGCTAGAACTCGAAACCAGTTGGTTAAGGGATCAAGTGAGCTACCACTTGACCAACCCCACGTTGGTAGAAAGCATGATCTATTTATCTATAATAAACTAATTTTTAGGTCTAAAATGGATTTATTTCAAAGTTTATTCGACCGTTAAAACTTAAAAGCCTATTATACGGTAAGGCTTTCATATAGTTTAGCGGGCTAACTAACCTACTTCAAATAAATCTTCAAAATAAATTAGCCTACATCTAATGTAAATCTTAAAAATTATAGTATATATATTATCCTAATAAACCTTATATAAAAACTTGTCATACTAGAAGGCTTTTATATAGGTCAATAAACTAACAGACTTGCTTTTATATAGGCCACAAAATTATAAATATATACAGAGAGAAATATGTTATATTGGTTCTTGATTTTATGGGTACTGATCTATTTAGTTTCTGAGCGATACTCAACGGTCTTTATTTATTTTTTTGTCATCGTTCTGGCTATTTTGTTAGTTCATGTTAATTAATAATGTCATGAACCAATATGATTGACACGTTCCTATCTCAGGAACCAATTTAAAATTTCGAAAATTTCAAGAATTAAATTTATTGATGCCTACAAAGTCAAGGACCAATATAATACTTTCTCTCTCTCTCTATATATATATATATTACATAATTGATAAAAATATATCAAATATATAATAATATTATATTGGTGGATCTATAAGATTTTATATGTCTTTTAAAAAAACATAAAATTAACATATTTAAGTTAAGGCAAATGCTAACAAGTGTCCTTGATGCACTTGTTAAGAAGTCAAATGAAGTAAATAACCATTGAAAAATGCATTTTTTTATATTCTCGAGACATGAGAGTAATGTGCACTTATAATTAATTTTTTAAGTTTAGAAAACTTAACAAATGTCTTAGCAAAACCCTTGAGTTAAATACAGTATGTTTTCTAAAAAGTCTAAAACTAACTTGTTTATTAGAAATGTCTGATATAATCTAACCTGTCATTGATATGATAATAAACCCCTGATCTAACCTATTTCCACAACTACCCCTACACATGATGTTGTAAGTGATCGAATATGAACAAGGTTCACTTCAATGCATGTAACCAACCAAGAGTAAACACCTTGTGTTTGAATCAACGCGAGTACTTTTATCTTGAGACATGCATGTGTTTAGAAGTGAGACCCATAGTATTTGAATTCCAAGGATTAATTGTCTATAATTAGGTGCTGTAATTAATTGGATGTGGACATGGGAGAAAAAATAAACCCGTTCATGAATGTGAACATGCCGTGAGGAAAGTTCGGGTTTCTCTTTTTCTGGGTTTGATTCAATGGATTGACCAATTGGGCTGATATGATGGATGAGAGTGGGTGCTTTGATTAATTTGGTCATGGTCCATCAGTGGGGTCTCAACATTTTGTACTTCAATTCGTTCAATTAGGTTTCTGACTTTTCACCTTTATTAATTCGATCTGTCCTATAAACACTTAGATAAGAGGCCTTATAAGGTCAAATTAATTATTGGCTTAAATACCAAAATATCTATGTAAATATTGATTTTTTTTTAAATTGGTCCTTGTAAAAAAAATTTTGGTTTTGTTCCTTGCATTTATAAAACATTTTGGTTTTAGTCCCTCTTGTTAGATGTGAATGAAAAACACCGAAAATTAAATGTGACGTATTATATTTTATATATGCTCGATTAAAGATGATATTTTTGCATTAATTCTCAAGAGTAAAAAGACAATTTCCTTTACGTAAGAGAATCAATTCAAAAACCATTACAGTAGATCGATCAAAAACTTTGAAATCTAATAACAGATGGACCAAAACAAACAACCAATATAATTATGGGAACCAAAATTTAACTAGAGGGGCCAAAATCAAAACGTTTTGTAAATGCAGAGACCAAAACAAATTTTTTTTTTCGAGGACCAATTTCAAAAAAGTCAATATTTATAAGAACCATTTTGATATTTAAACCTTAATTATTCTATGAGCTACTACTTTTTAATAATAATAATAATAATAATAATAATATTAATAATCCACCTGTTTTGTAAATTATGCTGTTTTAACAACAAAAAAATCTCCTATGTTATTTTAAAAATTCATAATACTTTTTTTTTAAATATGCGAAGAAAAATTAAATCCACCAACAAACTATCAAATAGTGATTTCTAAGATCGAACCTGAGACTTCCAACTCCAAGTCTTTAAAATTTGGTATATGACCATATGAATTAGACCTACTTGTCAATTCATAATATTCATTTATATTTCTCTTTTTAACTAGAGTACAGTTTTTTTACTTACCATTTGTTCATCTCTTTCATATATATATATATATATATATAGTTTAATTTCTACAAATTTATTATTCTTTTATTTTTAATAATGATTAAATGAGAATATTTTAATCAAAATATGTCAAATTTTTTACATCATTAAATCATTCTTTAATTTATATGCACAACCTTAAACATCATAACTTATAAAATGGAAAAAATATCATTCGTATTCATGTTCCGCTCTATTGTTAGCAAAACAGCTTTTTTAACAACTTTTTATTCATTAAAAAAAAAGTTTTGCTAAGGTTCCTAAACATAGAAAGAACATCACAATACAACACAAGTTTCAAAGACACCACTACCAAAGTAATTACACAACTGCAATTATAACCACTATTTTGGTATTGCTGTTATTATTACCGTCGTCACCATTGCATCACCTTGTCATCGCCCACCATCACCACTAGTTTGTCTTGATCACCAATTCACCATCATCTTCACAACCACTATTATCATTGTCGTTTTCGATGTCACAACACCATTAGAACTTTAGAAGTCTTGACGCCCAAACGATCCGAAATAAAATCGAAAGCATATCAAAATTAAATCGTATTTTGATTTAATTGTTCTAGATTAATGTTGTAAAGAACAACTCAAGCCAAACTAGATTTAAGATGCATCATTTTAAAAAACTTAACCTAAGAAAAATAGAACTAAACCATGCATCTTATATTTATCACACTCTAAATTACTTGTTTACTAAAAAAGATGGGTTTTCACACTCGCGCGCGTACACATATATACACACTATTGATTGAATTCTATTTTTTATTTATTTGGATAAGTTATTTTATATAATACAACACTTTACCATATTATTTTTTTGATTTTGTTACTTAAAATGCAAATTTAACCCATCAAATCATATTCTTAAATTTGTATTTTAATAGTACTTAACGAAACCGAATAATGTGTGGTTTTCATGTTTGGATCTTGTTACTTTTTGCCTTAACACAGATCTAACAAAATTACTATACACTACCAGTCTACCACGATCTAGCTGCCACCACTAATGCCACCGCCATAACGTATCACCCTCTGCTAAAGATCACCACCACCCAACCAATTGTCGTCACAATCACCATAATTACAACCATTATCATCATAGTCATTATCACTATTGTCTCTACAATTATCGTCATTAACAATTTTATGAATTGAATTTACAATTATAATGCTATGCTTTAATTATTTGTACAAGCAAAATTTAGAATTTTTATTTTGATTCAAACTAAAATTCCCCAGTATAATCCTAATTCTATATGTCAAACAACCTTAAGGGTCTGTTTGGCAAAACTAACTTATAGCTGTGAGTTTGTAGCTGATAGCTTTGAGCTGATAGCTGATAATTGTGAACCTAACTTATAGCTGTGAGATTATAGTTGCAACTTATAGCTGTATAGCTAACTTATTGATCTAGAGATGTTTGGCAAAACTAGTTGCTCAACTAATTTAAACATGTTAATAAATGACTGAAAAGGGTAAATAATAATATAATTTAGTAAAAAAAAGGATAAAATTGAGATACGATTTATTGAAAACTCTTAATTTTTTTCGCAAAACTACCTAATATAGCTTTCTAAAAGCTAGCTTTCAAAAAGCTTTTGAAAGCTATAAGCTTCCTTTTTGAAAGCTATAAGCTTCCTTTATTTTTTGTTCACCAAACAGCTCTAGTAACCTATTGACTGGATCAATAAGCTAAAAGCTACCAGATAAGCTATAAACTTGTCTTTCCAAACACACCCTAAATCTTGTATATTTTCACTTGTATGTCTAGCTAGATTATAAATTGAGTTATCTAAAGTTTTTTTTTTTTTGGTGTGAGCAAGGGATTCCCCAAGCATTAATCGGAGACTTGTTCATTTTGAGATGTATGTACATATCTCTGAAGTCACTTTTACTTTTATTAATAATGTTTTTTTTTCATACATTCGATAATAATCGAATCGAATCACTGACAATATGCCTATGAAATCCATCTATTTACCAATAGTACTAGATCTTGTTGGTCTAAAATTCTTTTTGGAACATGTTAGTTACGTCTCTTTATTTTCGTATATAAAATAAAAGTTTTTCATAATGTGTGTCTTAGAATATATGTTAAAAAATTCATATTAGATAATTTAGTATTAGGAATCGACTGAATTAATGAACATAAATTTTATAAAAACGTTTATTATCAAATAAATATTTTTGATGTGTATCCTATAACATATATTAAAATATCCATAAAATAAAAGTTTTTTTTTGGATAGTGTTCGTTAGTTAAACTATGAGAGATTTTTCTCTTATATATTTATAAAATAAAATAAATATGTGAAAGTAAGAGCGTATATAGCTTTTTATGGCAAACATTCAGTGGTCTATTGTTAATAAATAAGAATTTGCTTAATTTCATCTCTTAAATTAAAATTAAAAATAACAAATAAAAGATAAAAATAAAAAAGGTATTAAATAGTTGAGTCCATTGTCTTTTAAGTACTAAATATTTAATTTTATAATGTAAAAATAACTTTTTTACTATTTTATTATTAAACATAAATATTGAACTTAAGCAAATATATACAATAAGAAAAGTGATCATCTCAGGACGTAGATATGTATAATAGTTTAATAATATTACATGCAACGTGGAAAATGCTTGACATAGTAAACATGACAAGAAAGAAACAAGGGTCCCCCCACTAATAAACAAAGCAATACCACGACAATCTAAGATGACTACGGGTCAATGTAGAACTTCTACCTCCCCCATATTCTATTATTATTATTATTATTATTATTATTATTATTATTATTATTATTATTATTATTATTATTATTATTAATTTTTTATCTTATTAGTGTTAATATTAGGTTTTTTCAAAAAAAAATATTAATATTGATACATAGTAATATTATTATTACGGAGACATCGTGAACAAGATAAATAGTTTTTGCATAATTATTTTTAAAATTTTTACCACAAACATTTGTGTAAGGCACATAGAAACATATACATTAAGTTTGTCATGAAAGATTAAAATAATGCAAAGAAAATAAAAAAATAATGCAATACATATCCATAACGAGCAAATATCATATTAGGATATATGAAAATTAAGGAGACACGTCAACAAAAACCGAATCCGTAAGTTTTAAACTATATATAGTATATTGTATTATTTAATGGAGATTTTTAAAGGTGGGCTTGACTTTGAAAATTGAATTCCATTGTCTTCCATGTACCAAGAATTCACCGACATGTCCCACATCAAGTATATTCTTTTAATATTACCCAATAATCATGCACACTGCCAAATTCGTGCTCTGGTTCCTATTTATTTAATTTTTTATTTTCTACTTTTAATTTTTAAACCTATACAATACTCTATCCGGCTCAAATTATAAGTAAATTCAACCACTTTTATGTTTATTAAGGAGGTTAGTTGATTGTATTTAATTTTCTCAAATTTATAAAAAAATAGAGGTATTTTAGGAAAGTAGTATTGAGAATGAAACAAAAATTAATTAAGATTACAATTTTCTAGAGATGTTTTACGAAAGTGGCATTTAGAATGAAACAAAATTTAATAAAGTTAGTTGATTTTGCTTATATTTTAAACTAAAAGAAGGATATTTTTTGTTGCTTATAATTCGAGTCGGAGGGAGTATGTTCTCCATTAATACAGCTGAAAAATATTAGATTGTCAAGAAATTAAAATTTAAAAAATAATAGATAAAATAAAGCTAATGAATTAAATTCTATGTTTATTAGTATGGGAGGTATGAAAACACGTTCTTCTTATCTTGTCCAATGCAACTAGTAGTTAATACGATGTGTGTTGAAATTGAAATAATAAAATAATTAAAAGCTGGACCAGCTTTCTTTGGTCATGCCAGCTATACATATAATATAACAAGTAGTATATATGATATATTCTCATGTGTGACTCTCTTTCCACCCACTTTCCTTGTTCAACTTGTTCTCTTCGATCTCTTCAACATTTGCTACCTCTATATATGCCTCTTTCACTTAGTTCATTACAAACTTCACAAACTTTATGAGCTTTTAATTTCAGGTTCTCTACTCCATATAGGTCTTGCTATCAACAAAAAGTGCTTTTGCTAATACAAGCTTTGTACCAGAGCTCATTAATTAGCTTATCACCTTGAAAGTGCTATATATACATACATAGTACTACTTGTTTGAATCTATTATATTTTGGCAGCAATGGATTATTCATCATGGATTAACACTTCATTGGATCTCAACATTAACCCTCCTAGAGTTCATGAAGAAGTTCTTGTAAGTATCATACCAATTAATAAACTATAATTACTATTTATATATATTATCCAATGATGTATGTATCCTACTCTTGATTGGAAGCAGAAGCAGTGAGTGAAATGCTTCCTTCAGAATAATGTTTGATATGGAGAATAATTCTTTATTCTTGTGTGCTTGGTTTCAGAAAAAGGAGATTGAAAGCAATTTCTTCTCATTGGGTATGAGGATGTCTTCCACAAAAGAAGAGGTTAGTTGTGTAATCAACTCTTTATTTTTATTTTTTCACCTTCCTTCAATGATCTAGATTGCAGTATATATGTAGTAATCATGAGTAGCGTACTTGAATAAAAACAAGGGACATTTTTACACCTGGCTTATCAAATAACTTATAATCTATCTAATCTTATCTTATAGTAGAAAACTTATAATCTAATACTTCTTATTCAATCAATCAACCAGTTTTCAGCTCCTAAATTATAAGCTTTCTTCAACTAGCTGATAGCTTGCTTGTTGTGCCAAATATATAGAGCCATAACTAGTACAGTTGATATGGATACTTAATTTCTTATTAAAGCTGTATAAATGATGAAACACATACATGTGGTGCTATTTCAGTCAACTAGTGCCTTGGTGGAGGAGCTGAAGAGGGTGAGTGCAGAAAACAAGAAGTTAACCGAAATGCTGACAGAGATGTGTGAGAACTACAACACTTTGAGAAGCAACTGGATGGACTATATGAGGAAGAATCCTGATAATAGTAATAATAATAATAATAAGGATAAGGATCAGCAGCTCAACTCATCATCCAAGAAAAGGAAATCTGAAAGCAGCAACAACAACAACAACAACAATAGTAATCCAATGGTAATTAATAATGGCAATTCTGAGAGCAGTTCAACTGATGAGGAATCGTGTAAGAAACCGAGAGAAGAGACCATCAAGGCAAAAATTTCAAGAGTTTATGTGAGGACAGAAGGATCTGATACAAGCCTTGTAAGATTCTTTACATACAGCAATAGTTCATAGAATCATAGTTTATAACTAGTAAGGTGTGTGTGATTGTTTTGACCTAGTTTAATTTTCATTTTATTTTATATATATGTTTTCAGATTGTGAAAGATGGATATCAGTGGAGGAAATATGGTCAAAAGGTGACTAGGGATAACCCTTCTCCAAGAGCTTACTTCAAATGCTCTTTTGCTCCAAGCTGCCCAGTCAAAAAGAAGGTAATAATAATAATTCTAATTAAGAGTAGTAGTTGATTAGGATGGAATAATGAATCCGACATTTAAACTGAGATAATAAGCTAATTAATTAATTTGTTATTGTATGTTTTATTATTATTCATTCAGGTGCAAAGAAGTGTGGAAGATCAATCCATTCTAGTTGCAACTTATGAAGGAGAGCACAATCATCCTCATCCTTCTCAAATGGAGACGACGTCAGGTTCCAGCCGTTGCGTGACCCTAAATTCAGCGTGTCCTACTCCTATCTCTTCTGCGCCAACCGTTACGCTTGACCTCACCAAATCCAAGTCCACCAATCAGCCTAAGAATAATGTAAATCCGAAAATCTTTTCATCCGAGAGTTTGGTTGAACAGATGGCTAATTCTTTGACCAAGGATCCTAGTTTTAGAGCAGCACTTGTAGCTGCCATATCAGGAAGAGCATTGCACAAGAACTAAGTAGAAAATTAGCTAGCTAGTCAAGAGCAACTACTAAGTGTTATATAAATCGGATCATTTTTTAGAGCATAGGATAGGATCACTATGTAAATGCAACATAGAAAAATTGAGACATGTTCCTCAATTTGGTCCTTCTAGGTAAAAGTTCTAGGACGATAGCTCAAATCAGAATGTTTCATGTATTTCTGTGAACGACAACTTTTTTGCTATAAAACTTAAAGTTGTACAAAAATTGTCTCCCACAGAATTATGTTACGATTGGATAGTTTATAAGACGTTCAATATGCTGAGTTTTTCCAATTTAGAAATGATATATTCTAAGATAATCTTAAGTATTTAAGAGATGGAATATAAATCAAACTTTCAGAGGTAACGCACATGATATATATATATCATGATAAGAGCTTGTATAGAATGAAAATTCTCAGCTGCAGATATCTTGCATGAGTAGTTGATTTTGTCATAAAATTGATATCCCTCCTTGCTATGATTAAGATGGTTAAAAAATTCAAAAGTAAAAAAAAAATAAGGAGACATGTATTTAATGGTTTGTCTAACACATCAATCAATTATCAAACCACTAATTTAATGCATTTTGCATGAATCAACCAATCACAATTCTAAATTTACAATTTTTAAACTTTTCATTAATTATTTTAACTATAGTTTGAGACAAAAAATTTAGTCATTTTTTACCATCCTTATGAGATAGAGAGTATAATTTTAATTTTGCACTCACAATTAATCTTGACTCCACATGATCACATATGACATATCACATATATAGCTTTCATATAATCTGAATCCAAAGCAATTCGAATCATTATTCTTTGAAGCTCCACTCTATTAACCTCTCCTTCATCCTAGAATCCATAATGTGAAAGAAAATGTAACAGAATGGTTCATAAGGTTGGTAAGTTCTTCACCCTTATAACAGAACAGTATCTTTGAAGACTCTATTGGAGGTTAATCCCAGCCTAACAGCATTTCATCCATCATTTTCCTAAACCTCATTTTCATATTTGAACACTATATATATTTTTGAACACCCACACCATATTTCTACACTTAACAACAAATGCCTAGAATCCAATTAGGTAGTGGGTAGAAAGCATTAAGTACCACAATCCTAAGGGGTTTGATGACCAGTTGACCACTAACAAGTAGGTAATGCAGCCAATGCTGGCTTTAATTGACCATAAGAATCAACTCAGGACACTTAAACTAAATATCAACAACAACAAAAAAAATAAAAAATAAAATTAAAGTGACATAGGGAATAATCAAATTTTTTTTTTCAACATCTACTTCCAACAACTTTGTTTTAATTTTGCTTTTTAGTTAGCGGAGTACTCATATCTTGTACTCCCTCCGGTCCTATATATAGGACATACTTAACCATATTCCTCAGATCAAGAAAAGTAGTTAGTTTTATGAATTCTATGAGAATATATTGTAACATTACAATTTTACCCTCTCAACTTGTCTTGAAAAATTCACATTCATTAATGAACAACAAAAAACACATAAATAGTCAAAACATTTAATAAGGGCAAAAAAGAGAAAAAACAATAAATGATGCATAGAAAATACAAAATGTCTTATATATAGGACCAAAAATTGCTTCTAGAATATGTCCTATATATAGGACCGGAGGGAGTATTGTAAAGTAAATTTGTGAGAAATAGATGTGCAAATATCCATGCTATCGAAAAACACATACACCTATAGGGAGGCCTTGTCTGCATCTCATAGTTACGAAATTCGCGGTACTTTTTGATACATGGTGCTGGTATTGTTACATGGTACTTAAGAACCAGGAATGGATAAGTGGTATGTGGCATCAGGGGGGTGGGGTCATTTTGGTTTCCAAATATATCAGTCTATCTATATCCTTATGGCTGCTACTTCATATCTGTATGCATTTGTACACTCCTCAACCCACCCTACCACCCATGTTACGTTGGGCCAACTCCCTGATTGTTGATATGAACCATTGAATATATAATATTTGGTATACTATTAATATATTCCCTTTGAAATTGGAGAAGGCTACTCAGTTGTAACCTATTAGGCAAAACTCAAACATAATCTTAGATAAGCTTAAAGTAATTGTAATTAAGAGTTTTATTATCCATTACAAATTGTTATTTAGTGACATGGACACAGTTGATTGGTTGTGCCTAATAGACACAATGGTTATATAAATTTTATTCTAGAAGTGGTAAAAGGAAAATATTGAACTTGAAAATAATGTTAAAAAAATAGCCACGAGCCACTTTACAGTGTTACAATGGTATCCAAGTATATTAAATTTCATCATTTATTGCAATAATGCAACTTTTGGTTAACTATATTTTGCATTTGAGCTCCAAATGAAAGAAATAAAATTAACAACACATGCATCTTGTTTATAATCCCTCAAAAGGATTATACTGCACTCGTACTCGGTTGTAACTTGAAATAGATGCCACTCAAAAACTGGCTTCCTCAGTTGAAGGCCGAGTCAAGAAATATCTCAAGCTGTTAACAAGAACCTGCCACGTGATACACATGAATTTTAATCAGTTCCTAAACTATAGGGTCATCCTGACAACATGTAAAGTCTAACATCAAATCTTGCACTTCACTACAAATTACAATGTAATGTACTTCACCATATGAAGTAAGGTTGGTTCTAAACGGTATATATGCAACTTTAATTGCGAATGCAACATTGCAGTTTTGACACTTTAATTTCTGCAACACCATTGCGGCTGCATTTTCTCACAATTACGATTAATGCATGATTGCAACCGCAACTTCAATTTAGAATTATGAAGCAATCTTTGTCTACTTATCATTCAAAAAGAGTTGTACAAAATTGTTCAAATTACCTGCTGGAGAGGCCTGATGATGGCCTTGCCCTTGTAGTTGACATGGAACTTTGCCTTAGCCAAGAGCCCCTACATTTGTTTGACACCAAAAATTTTTTTCATATGTAATTGTCACTTTCCTTTTTTTCATGTTTTAATTTTTCAATTCTTAATAATTAATTTGATACATTCAGAGTTTGAATGATAAGATGTGAAAATAAATTTGCACATTTTTTTGGCTATAAATATATTTACCTCTGTGTCAAATTCCCCTGATTCAACAGCAATATTAATGTCAGTAATAATCTTAACAAGATCTACCAATAATCCTGGCCTGTCAGCTGTCTCAACATAAAGCAAACTGCAAAAGAAAAAAAAAACAATTTAGTAATAGCATACACGATATACATGTTTTTCCTAGAAGCATTTGGAATAGCTTATAGAAAACTTATTTGGCTTACAAGAGCTTATGAAAATAACTTAAGATCTTCCTGTAATCTCGTTTTAGCTCGAAGCTTATTGGAACAAGTATTTCTTAATTGGATCAAAATAGCTTTTATGCAAAGGAAGAAGAAGATGTTAGCATCACCTTCGATCTGGACCGTCATCGGAGATGGTTAAGTGAGTTGCAATGTCCACATCAACCTGAAATATTTGAACAAAACATAAACCAGATTCTACAATCAAGGTCTAAGAAAATTAAACCAATACAAGGAGAAACTGAATGCATGCCAAGGCCAAGCAACACATAGAATAATTCATGTTTTACAACCAAAAGTTCAATTCGAAAACAACAATCTAAGCCTTTTTAATTTTTATCACTATGTGAGGTCAACTACATGGATCAATCAACTTCATAATGTTCTATTTATATTATCATAATTCATGTTGACATAAAATGTTCAATAAATTAGAATTTAATTCATCACCTCCTCCTTTGGAGAAACGAGTCCAAAAGCTGCTCCAAGAGCTAACTGGGAACTTGATTCCTTAATCACAACATGCATCTTCAATTAGAAACACAGAATCTAACCAAAGTCCAAGATAAGAGAAGGAGGGTAGTTGAGAAATATACATACAGGGTGATACTGAAGCAGATTATTAATAATTGTCAAACGGATAGCTTCTAAATCCTCTGGATCTTCCACTTTTCTACCAGTATCACTGCAAACAAAGCTCCACCACCATATCTATATAATTACTAGAGAATCTAGCTAAAAACCTGATCCATATATAAAGATAGATAATTGTCACTAGAAATATGAAATTGAATTAAATAAATTTCATTGTCACTAGAAATAATTTGTTTGAGGCTAATTAACTCGGTAGTAGAAGCTATTACCCTCAATGACAGAGGATAACTGTTATTTACAACCAGTTAGCATAATTCAGCAACCATAACAATGTATCATTACTTACGCTTTTGTGATGGAAAACTTGTTGTGCTTGCCTGAGGAGTCCAGAAAGACATTTGCCTTAACAACATTGAGTCCCAAGTTTCTTAATGCATTCATCTGCAACCCAAAGTAGAGAGTTAATTTATTTAAAAATCTTTTTTACTAATGTTTCAAAATGGTATAAGAAATGGAGTAAGCAATATGAATATCTCTCAATGAAATAAGAAATGATTCCAAATGGTAAAGGGCAAAACTTAGGTGCTATTTTTCAATAAGGATATAACATGTGTAACAACTCATCAATGAAAATATAACATGTGTAGCAGCTGTTACTCATGTCACATTTTTTATTGTGACGCCTAAGTTTTGATCAATGGTAAACTACTTAACTCAAAAATGAAATATATGAAGTGTTAGATAAGTAAAGATGAGCAGCAATGAATGAAATTAATGTGAGAATGGCTGAATTACTGTGTCAAGAAGAGCACCAAGGCGATCACCGAAGGTTATCTCCACAATAGTTGCATCAGGATCAGAGTCTTGATCAATTATAACTATTGGAGTTGGAATGGTATCAGTCTCACCTTGATTTCCATCCTGTTTCAAAGGAAAATGCACTTTCAATTCAATGATGACACAGACTCACTCAACAAACAATTAAGCATCAGAAAACATACCTCTACACTCACAGGTGCTGCTCTAGGGATGATTGTAATTCCCGAAGATGGCAATCTGACAAAATATATAGTGCATACAAATTAGCATAGAATTATGGACACATCATTTATATATGAATATCCATGTAGCAGTAACAGTTGCAGTTGTCATACCGATATATGATACATATCATATTAGATGCTCCATCTAGTTGTTATTATAAGTCTTTTTTTTTTTTTTTTTTTTTATAATCACTTTACATTTTGTATACAGCATTTATTATTTTCTTATGTTATTTGCTCTTTCTTAGAAGAATTAAGATGATAAAATTGTAATATTATACTTGGTATTTCTTTTAAAAATAAATAAAATTAACTATCTTCTTTGCTTTGGGGAAATTCTGAAAAAATTAGTTAAAGATGCTTTGTAATAAGAATTAAATATATTTTATCTATATATGTATATCTTAAAATTAGGTAATGAATTGTATTTTCGTATGGACATATTTGTATCATGTGACTCGTATCTGTATCTATGTTTCTTATATGATATGAATGAAATCTTTTAAAAAAAATTATAAGGGAATGGCATAATAATAAAGTCATAAACATAATAGAAGGAAGATATTAAGCAATGGAGAAATGCTTTCAATACTCATCACGCTTCATTCAAACTTGAGACTAAGTAACCAAAAAAGATATGTAGTAGTATAAGTTAGCAAAGCATACCTTGACTTGTGAAGATGAATGTAACATGATTTAGTATAAGTAGTAGTAATACTGGTAGAATCAAACAGAGAAGAGGAGGCCTTCAACATAGCAGGGACACTACTGCAAATGGTGGTTTTATCACTGAAGTGCAGACCTAGGCTACAAGCAGCCATAGCCACAGCCATTTTTTTAAAAAAATTTGTTTGGCTACTCTCTCTTCAAATGTTAAGAGAAGAACTCAAATGATGAATGGAGATGGATAAGATGAATAATGGGTAATGAATGGAAAAGAGTGCATGCATCATATCACATCATATCTTTATGTGTCTAAATAAATAAAAATAAAATAATTAAAATCTGTGACGTCCATTTAACTACTATCTATCTATAATCTAGTTGGGCCTTTATACAATGGATTGGGAGGGACAACTACTAGAATAGTGACGCGTTTGGTGGATAGAGAATATAGATTTCAGTGTGTAAGAGTGTGCCATGTTATGTTATGGTACAAGTAGATAAAAGCGGTCCCTCCTCACTTTATTATATCATATACTCCTATTAGTCCTATATGTATTTGTGTTTTTCTATCTTATGCCTCAAATGAAATTTGATTATCTATATTATCCTCTACACTCAGCTAAAGAACATAAAAATAAAATAAAGATTTTTAAGGGTATTTGTTAGGAATTAGGATTATTAATAATGGAAAAAATATCATAAATTTACATTTTCTTTCTCTAAAAAAATTAAGTTTTCTAACAATTCTACCATATTTAATTTCTTAAAAAATACTCTTAAAATACTTGTTAACATTTTTCATAATAATGTTTCAAGTACAATTAGTTACGATCAATTGTCTATGAGTTTACTCGCGGTTTCAGAGTTTGTCTAGTTGTGCATTTTTACATTTCCAGAGGTTGAAAATTCTTGGGATAATAATATTAAGAATAAAATAAATATTTAATAAAATGTCACAACAATTTTTTTAAAAAAAGCAAATCAACATTAAAAAATTAAGTTCAACACTTTTCGATATAGTAAACATTTTATTTTTACAAATTAAAATTATTGATTTTGCTAGCTTAAATAATTTTCTTAGGACATTTGTTAATATTTTTTTATATTTAATACCATAAGGCGTGTTTGTTAGCAGGGACGTTTAGGATTTCTCCCTCCCCCAGGTCATGGATTCTACTCCCAGACCTCCCATGTAAACAAAAAAAAAAATACCATCGGGCGTGTTTTTTATTTTTAAAATTGAGACCGGATAGTCCGGACGGAGTACTTTATTGTACTTGTACGAGAGGGGAGTTTGGGAAGTGGGACTGATTGGTTGAAATATGCAGAGCTTCAACTTATTTCTATTTTTATCATAAAAAGAATACGAAAGTTTATTTTCATTTGGGAAATCTTATGGATTTTGATTGGTGGTCATGTGACACAAAAAGATCAAGAAGAATGTGCCACCTTGAGTTTTGTTCATGTGATATAAATAGATGAAGACGAAAATTAATTCTGGGTTCGCCTAATCTTATGGAGTACTGTACTAATTGTTAAGTTCTTTTGATAGTTACTAGTTGAGACTTGGAGATAGCTGACACTTTCTTGTTTAGGCTATGAATGTACTCCAATAAAAAAAATTAAAAGCAACTTTCTTAATATTAAGAACAAAAGAAATGGTTTTCTTTATGAAATTTAAACAAACACTTGAGCATAATCCATATGCCTTCTTGAAAAGTTCTATCCTAACATCTACTAGTATCTTGACATATCATTATGTGTTACCTTTAGTGCGTGTTTGGATAGGTTATTTTCATGCAAATGTAATTTGCCAGGGTATTCAAAATATTTTCTTATACACCCTGCCTTTTGTCAATGAATTTCTTTTCTTTTATTGAAATTTTAGCTAATCATCCTTATATATTTAGGATGAGGTATTTAAAATATCACAATAAAATGTAGAATTTTGAAATCCTTTGTAAATCACTAATCTCAAATACTATTTTCTTATTCCAACTTCATGCTCTCTACCTTTGAGTGGTTTGAAATGTTTACATTTTTTTTTTTAAATTCCTGGAATTTTAAAAATCCCTTGTCCAAAAACGCACATAAATAATTATTATTTTAAGACAAGAATAGTGATGTGTTCAATATATAAAACTTTCTCTAATGAGTTTCAATTAAAGTGAGTGTAAAATTTCTTTGTACTAGCCGTGCATACTAATTAAATTCAATATATAAAACTTAGTTTCCAATTATGGTCATAATTCATAATCAAGATTTACTAATTACTACTACCACTCACAAACAGAAAGAGAGTTCAATGGAGTTTAATTCCCTGTCATCATAAACTTCTCTAATGATTACCATTCCGTGCAAGAGTTACATTTCTTGGTTACCATAGCTAATTATCTCACCCAAAACTTTGACTTTATCTTTGAGAACCTGTGCTGCTTCCGCTCTTATTAGTTGGTCAAGCTAACCATAAAAGATAAAGTTGAATCATAATAAATTAATAATAAGGAAAATCCCATGCAAGCACTAGTGTAGTTGTTGCATGTCACTGATCATGCTATAAAAGTCATAACACCTTAAACACAAATTAATGCACCAACATACCACCTAAAATAGAAGTTTTGTTTGACAGTTTGATGTTCAATTGGCTTTTCAAGTTACCCTTCTTTTTTCACCTTATTTAATCCTGTCAAAATTGAATCTGATTCTAAGAACGTTGTAATTCATTGGCTTATTATTTTTTTACACTAAATGTTGTTTCTTGAATGACCCTAGGCAAATTTTACCTGTATCTTAGAGATTTTAGAATGGCCATTTGTGAACAACTTTGTCTAACCACCACCCTCGACTGGAGGACTAGTCTCACAACTATTTATGTGAGAATATCTGGCCAAAGACCAAAAAAGTGCCCCTGCTTTGTAACCTTTGTGACTTAAAAATGGTGGCAAGTATTAGTTCCCCAAGCTTGAGATCCATATACCAGTTTTGCTTATCAATTTCTGCATTTTCTTGTGCTAATGCATCAACTTGAATGAATAATTTTATAGCACTAGTATCATGCCACCTAGTGGGGCCTCGAGAGGATATATATATATATATACACACATAAGAACAAAGTTAATATATATAAATTAGGACATGGTTGGTGTTGACAAGTTTGCTATTTGAGTACAAGCATGCAGATACTTCTCACATGCTGCATTTAATTTACAAGTATCATCCAAAAACATAAACAGAAGCCTCTTAAAAATTAAAATCAATCTGAATGACAAATACATATCTCAGGAAAAAAAAAAGAAAATTGGTATTTGAGAAAAGAAGACAAAAAAGATTATGAATTGAATGACAAAAAAAGACTAAGTTTGAGGGAGTATTGCATGTTATTGCTATCCCCACTGCAACCTCCCAAAACCCCATTTCTAAAATTGAATAAGAAAGCTTCAAGGAGAAGGGTTTATTTGGACAGATTCAGGGGGAAGAGTTTGTTCTCTATTCGCAATCTTGTGGTAAAAGATGAGTTCTCAGCCCCAACGAATAATAGCCGAACCCCATGTAAGACCAGCACCGAAGCCAGCAGCTGCAATAGTTTGGCCTGCCTTAACCTTGCCGCTTCTAACTGCTTCGTCTAAAGCCAAGGGAATGGAAGCTGCACTAGTGTTACCATAATTAGCCAAATTTGATATCACACGTTCTGATGGGACTTCTAACCGAGTGGCAACTGCGTCAATAATCCTCTGGTTTGCCTGCAATTTTGAAGAAGTAAGGCATCATAAGTGTATCTAACCTTCCTTTCTCCAAGCATGATATCATCATGTAATTGTATGCTATGCAATTCACAAGTTAAATGATAATTCTATTTTCAAATCATAAAATTGATCTTACCAGTCAGCACAGTGATAATATAACCAGATGTGCAGCTATTGAATACCATGACAAAAGATGGCTAAGGTTTACCACCCTACAAATTTATATTTTGACCGGAAAAGAGAAGTACAAATAAACTTGATATTGATAATGCTAGTTTAGCTCGAAAAAGATAAAAACTGAACGACATAATTGGTATTTTGGTCCTTTATCTTTTATCAAGTTCTATTTTGGTTCCTTATCTTTTTTAGGATTTATTTTGGTACTAAAAAGTTTTGTTTTGGTCCTCCTATGAATTACCATAAGGGATCCTAACAAAGATGTCCGAAAACGACGCCGATTTGCGACCGCATTCCATGTTTGATTTCTGCAGTGAACAGTGCATGATTCGCACTCCTCTAAGCATTACATCCGCACCAGACTCAGAGTAATGCCATCATCCCTCACGGCAAAGATGATGGTGGTGAAGGGTGGAGAGGGAGTGAGAGCAAGGAAGGGGATGATGAATTGTGTTTTGGGGAAAAATGACGTCATTTTGAGATGTCTTCATTAGGGTCCCTTACAGTAGTTGATAGAAGGTCCAAAATGAAACTTTTTTTAAAAAAATAAAGGACCAAATTAAATCCAAAAAAAGATAAAGGTTCAAAATAGAACTCCAATAAAAGATAAGGACCAAAATACCATTTGCGCCAAACTGAAGTAATAGGCACCATGTATCATCCTAGACGCCACCTATGAAGGGTCTAGATGCCACCTATGAAGGGTTATCGTATCAGTATCCGATACTTTGATACTCCCTCCGGTTCGAATTATAAGAAAAAAAACTAATTTCACGCTTATTAAGAAGGTTAGTTGATTGTATTTAATTTTCTCAAATTTATAAAAAAAAGATAGAGGTATTTTAGGAAAATATCTTTGAAATGAAACAAAAATTAAATAAGATAACAATTTTCTAGGGATTTTTTTAGGAAAGTATCATTGGGAATGAAACAAAATTTAAGAAAATTAGTTAGTTTTGCTTGTATTTTAAACCAAGAGAAGTATGTTTTTTTGGCTTATATTTCAAACCGGAGGAAGTACATGTTAGCCAATTTTCATCCATATCTCAGTTATTTTATGATTTTTTTCCATACCAACATATCTGTATCGCATCGTATTCTGCACTATATGTGCTTCTTTGGATGCCGCAAATCACAAAAGCATAGAAAATGGATGCAAATGTGTATATTCATCTTATAGATATCAAAATGCCTGAGTTTTGTGTTATAGATTATTTCTCTGTACCTGATGGAGAAGTAACCAATCAATGCTAGATGCAGGAAGACCAGCCTTTTCAAGAGCACACTCAATTGACTGTGGTACACATCGTACAGCAAAGCGAAAAACTTCTTTGCCATTCATTTGAAGGCACGAATACGAGGACAGCCTGGGAGGAAAGTCTAACACAGAACCGTTTGAAGAATCCAACGCATCATTTGAATCATTTTGTTTAATGGAAACATTCAAATGCCTACATGAAATGTGTGAGTAAGTGATTAATTGCATAGCTTACAGAAAGAAGAGAACAGCACTTCTCGAGAATATGATGAATTGCACACCTTAGACCACTGCCATCACTATGCAAATCAAAACTAAATAAACCATCTTCATCACTGTCGCAGGCCTGTAAATCAGAGCATTCACATCAATTAGATCCCTTTGCGATAAGTAACTCTCCATGTTGACGAAAAAAAATATTAATTCACTAATCACTATCATTCTTAAGCAACAATAAAATCTTGAGAAAAGCTATGGACAGCAGATTTGGATTTTATATGGCACAACTAGCTGATAAACCAGCTTGAAGCTGAAAGCTGATAGGCTAATTGATAGAATCAAAACTCTTTGGTATGAATAGCTAATAAGCTAGTTGATAGGCGTAAAATGACATAAACCCCTAATTTTCGCAAAAAAAAAAAAAAGAGAAAGACTTAAACCCCTTACTTGTAAACAATAATCTACCATGGGTAGCTTATCAAATATGAGCTTACGAGCTTGTAGCTTATTGAAATAAGCCCATTTACCAAACACCCAACAGGTCGTTTATTTTTGGCCAAATAAGCTAGTTGGCTGGCTATTACAAGACCTGGTGGTGTTACCAAAAAAAACTCTTTCATCTTAGAACTTAGGTAATATTTTATTTGCAATTTAGAACAGTTAGTTCAATCATTAAGGCAACAGTTTGGCATCATAAATTTTACATGACTCTCAAATGCGTTCCTAAACAAAACAAAAAAATATAAGTTTTATTTTTTTTTTTTCCGCTTATAGGATAAAGACTATGTTTGGTAAGACAAGCTTATAGCTTATTTGGTAGCTTTTAGCTTATTGACCTGATCAATAAACTACTAGAGTTGTTTGGTTAACAAAAAATAAAAGAAGCTTATAGCTTTCAAAAAGGAAGCTTATAGCTTTTGAAAGCTAGCTTTTAGAAAGCTACATCAAGTAGCTTTGAGAAAAAAATAAGAGCTTTCAATAAATCATTTCTCAATTTTGCCCTTTTTTTTACTAAATTATATTATTATTTACCCTTTTCACTTTTCAGTCATTTAACATGTTTAAATTAGTTGCACAACTAGTTTTGCCAAACAGTTATAGTTCATTAAGGTAGCTATACAGTTATAAGTTTCTAGCTATAATCCCACAGCTATAAGTTAGGTTCACAGCTATCAGCTATAAGCTTAAAGCTATCAAACTATTAGTTAGTTTTGCCAAACAGACCCAAAAGCTTTGCACTTTTGATTTATAGTATGATCCTTCAATATGTATGGCAAAACACAAACATTTTCCCAGTCCTAACAAAATGTTATATAACCAATAAACTAATAGAAATAGCCAAGAAACAAGATCTGATTTTTTTTTATTTTATTTTTTTATAGGCAAATCTTTTTTTCTTTTTCTTTTTTATGGTGGAGGGGGAGAAAGCTTCGTCACCAAGGTTTGAACCCGGGTTCTAGCACTCTATGTCCAGCTGTTCTACCAACTGAGCTAGCTCTAAACAAGATCTGAATTGCTTCCTGACATTTGCTACTAATGTTGGACAATGCCAGGAACATATAAAATCACCTGTACTAATACAGCACCAGCAGCATCCCCAAAAAGAATACAGGTCCCTCTGTCTGTCCAATCAACATATCGTGAAATAGCATCGGCCCCAATAACCAGAACATTTTTAAACCCACTCCCTGTATTCACACAAATTATGGGCAATTATTTTCACTACTTTTAGCAAGTATCAAGTCAACAAGATAACTAATCCATACCCCTAATGTGAGAAGCAGCTGATATTAAACCTAATAAAAACCCGCTACATGCAGCAGTAATGTCATAAGCCAATGGATTAGTTTTGCAGCCAAGTTCTTTTTGAATCTGAAACATAACGAAAAAAATTATACGAGAGGATAAAGAAACAAAAAATAAGAAGAGTACAGTAATCAGCTCATTACTCAATCATTTGCAAGGTGTTTGAGACAACATAAATGCTCAACTACTACTCCATTCATTAATAATACTGATTACTTTGATATGGTTAAAGTTAATGGAAGAATGTAAAGAACTATTCTCAATTCGACATACATCCTGAACGCATACCTGTGGACCACTACCAAAAAGATCATCCGGTGTAGATGTGCACATCAATATAAGATCAAGATCATCAGGGTCAACATTTGCCATCTCAAGAGCTTTCCTAGCTGCGTCTGCTGCTAAATTTGACAAGTTATCTTTACCTGCAAGCATCACATCAATCAATAGCAAGCCAGATCCATCACCATACATGCTATAAGAGTTCCAAAAATAAATAAAAATCAAACATGTTTGATCTATATTTATGAAATTATCTTACAAAAACAAGAATTAAAACCAACAGTCCACAATTATGGTAAACACAATGTAAGCGCTACAACAACCACAAATTAAAACCATGTATGTACCTATATGGTTGTAGCACATGCATGGACTAATACCGATAACGAACCTGAAAGAACTCGTCGGCTACGGATCCCAGTGCGAGTCGATATCCATTCATCGGAGGTATCAACGAACTTGGAAAGGTCATCGTTAGAAATTTGAAGAGATGGAATGGCGGAACCACATCCGACTAACTTGCAGCCTTGACTGACAAGCCTGTAGACACTTTGAAATTGAATTATAGTATAATAAATAAGAGAAAAACAAATCGGAGCAATCTGATGATCATCTCAAATAACATTGCCTCTAAGCCATGATGCTAGGCTTAAGAGTTAAGACAAAATCATAAGATCCCTTGTTTAATACTACTACTCTTTCTTCACAGAGAAAATGATTTGTTTGGGGGTGGGGTTATACAATAAAATATAAAAAGCACAAAATGAGCTCTCTTTCTCGAAACAAAAACTAATTTTTTTTGGTGGGATCACACTTCCTTGAAGCCAAAAGCTATATTAGAGAATTGAAGTTCTGAACAAGCATGTTGATAATAAAAATGAAATCTTTAAATCTAAAATGAGATGAGAAGAGAAAAAGGTGACCTGGGTTGGGAAGGGGAAGAGGAAGCAGAAGCAGGAGGAGTTTTGTGAGGAATGGGAGCAGCAAAGCAAACAACTTTGGGGGAGAATCTATCAAATCGAGGAATAGGGATACCCAGGAAAGGTGGAACCTTGAATCTCAAGTTGGGAACGGAAGGAGAGAACAACCCTGATGATGCATTTGCCATTTATTTATTATTTATTATTATTACAATAACAAAGTATTAAGAGTGTGGTGGGAGAGAGAGAGAGAGAGAGCGAGGGAGAGGTTAATAAGAATGATTAAGTGAAGAAGAGAGTGGGAACAACAAGTACAAGGAGGCCATGAGAGAGAGAGAGAGAGAGAGAGAGAGAGACAAAGAAGTGAAAGACTTAGGCAGCTCCGAAGGAAAGGAAAGGAAGAAATGTTGTTACAGGAAATAAGCGATTGTGTCTATGGAAATGGAGAATCTAATATCTGAGAAAGAGAGAGAGAGAGAGAGTTTAATTAGAGAGTGTGGAGACTCCAATGCTTAATGCTATGTTCTGTTCATTGTTATTATCGCTCTTCTCTGATGTTGGGTTACTCTGTTATTATTCGATCTCTTCTTGTACTGTATTTCCCAACTAAATTGCTACTATCAATATTGTCCTAATAGTAAATGAAATACTGCTCCCTCCATTTTATCCATCTATTCATTAGAGTTTTTATTTTGAGTTTTTCTTTTGAACCTCATTGATTACTCATCGCCCCCCATTTTTTTCGCCTTACACAAGTCGGTAGAGCATTTTTTCGCCTTATACAAGGCGGTAGTGTAAATTATCTGTTTTCTCCGCCTCTTTTTAGGCAGAAAAATGGTAATTTTGCACTTCCACCTTGTATAAGACGGAAAAATATGATAATTTTACACTACCGCCTTGTATAAGGCGAAAGAAAATGGGGGCCGGTGAGTAAATAGTGGGGTCCAAAAAGAAAAACCCTTTATTTTAGTTTCACATGACTTGTTCTTTTTAAAAAAACTCAATACATAATTAATATTCTCTTCGTCCCTAAATATAAAATCTCTTTGAAATATTTCACGTTCATTAAGAAAGTGGAATAATTTAGTTAATTGTATCGGAAATGTAAATTTTTGATATGTATCTTCAAAATTACCCCTATTAATATTATTGAGAATCTGAAAAGTGGTAAATAAAAGGTGTGTTTGTGAAAAAAAAGTAATTAATGATCATTGAAAATTGTTGAAGGGTCTTATAAATATGGACAAAATAAAAATGTCAAAATGGTCCTATATTTAAGGACGGAGGGAGTATTATTTTTCTTAACACATCCCTATTTATTATATTCTCTTTTTCACTTCTAATATATTTCTCTCTCTTTAATAATGATTATATATAGGGGCATTATAGTCGAAATATCCTAAATTTTATATCATTTAATCATTTCTTAAGACCTATGCATAACCTTAAAATGCACTACTTATGAAACGGATGGAGTACTTAATATGAATTATTTCTATTAATTAAAATACAATATTATCTCAATCTTAAAAACTTAGTAAATTGAAAAAATTTGACATAAATAAGAGATCATATTTTTAATAAGTTGTTCCTCTAAATCAACCGGTTACTGAAACAAGTATTTAATGAATGTTTTCTTAATTAATCAATCATAAAATATACTATATAATATAATTTCAACTCTTTTAAAAAACTTTTTTTACTTTAATTTTGAAACAAAAATTTTTATGCTATTTTACTAACTTTATAGGATTGAGGGAGTAATAGTTTATGGATGAAAGAGAGGATATGAGTAAAATTAATTAGGAGTAAGAGAAATAATTAAACGAACGGTTGAAATTGAAAAAAAAATTGATTAAATACTTTTTTACTCCTTTATCTTATTTTTATGTTTCAATTTGGTTCTTTATCTTTAAAAGTTGTCAATTTAGTCTTTCATGTTTCTGACGTTTATTAATTTCATCCTTTCGTCAATATGATATTAAATTTTAATTGAAATATATTGATTTTGTCAGAAATTCCTTTTTTCGGTCACCATAATCAGCATTTTGTCATCAAAATTTGTATTTTTCAACTTATTTAATACTTTGATTGGTAAAATTTCAACGTCGTTCCACTTTTTTCGGGTGAAATTTCACTCATATTTTTGCCTTTCTTGTCTTTAAAAATTACAAATTATGACAATAAAATACAAGTTCTTGTGATTGGAAAAGGAATTTTCGGCAAAATCAGTATATTCGGGTGAAAATTTAACACTGTCAAGATGGAATGATGGAATTGACAGATGTTACAAACATAAAGGACTAAATTATCTATTTTTAAAGATAAAGGACCAAATTGAAACCTAAAAATAAGATAAAGGACAAAAAATTATTTAAGAAAAAAAAATACTCCCCCCATTCCAAATCTTTTGGCATTTTAGGCTTGGACACACATATTAAGAAAATGTTGATTATTGTAAGTTTTATATGTATTTTTTCTAAAATACCAATATTTAATTCATATTTTAGTATTTTATTTTTATTAGGAAATGTGTTCATTAATTAATGTATAGTGGTTTAGGAATGAAAGAGATAATAAAATAGAATTAATGAAGAATAAGATAAAAAAAAGATAAAGAATTGAACGAAGGGTTAAAATTAATATATATATATATATATATATATATATATATATATAATAATGCATTGAAATTCTAAAACGAAAAAACCAGCGAATCTCTTTTTACGGGCTTAGTAGGAAGTTAAATTTTTGACAGAAAAAGGATGGTCCTTTACTTTTCACAAGAGGGCAATTTTTGCGCTAATTGACTTGCAAATTGGAGCTTTGATCAACTTTATGGTCTTTATTTTCTAGATTCACCATCTATTGTTTTGTCTAGGTTGATTTTTAATGATTTGTATGGGGTTTGTATACCTCGTAATCCTATTGATATGCATTAATAAATCTATGGGCTCCTTGTCTCTCATTTAAAAAAAAATGTCTAAAAAGCAGAAAGAAATTGGAATGGAGGCGGTATAATTATGCATTGAAGTGGTAAAAAATCAAAAGTTATGGAATGAGAAATAAAAACTAAAAAAGGTCAAGTTAAGGAATGAAGGTCGTAATTAACTAAATCTTATTTAATGTATTAATTGAAAAATATAACTATTCCAGTTTCTATTATAAGAAAAAGAAACTAATTTTTTATATAAAAAAAAAAAGAAACTAACTTCACATTTATTAGGAAAATTAGTTGATTGCATTTAATTTTCGCAAATTCATAAAAAATAGAGCTAGTTTAGAAAAGTTACATCGGAAATAATACAAAAATTAAATGAGAAAATAACTTTAAAAGAATATTTTAGGAATAATTGTATTAGGAATAGAATATTAGTTAACCTTTTATTTTAAAAAAATATATTTAAGACCAAGATAAATATGTTCTAGAGACCGATTGGAGTAGTAACTTTTAAATTTCAATAACCAATAAATTTAAATTTTCAATTCAACTTTTAAGCTACTTCTCCGATTTGTAATATAAGAAAAAACATATTCCTCTTGTTTTAAAATATAAGAAAAAATAATTTATTTTCTTAAACTTTGTTTAATTTTTAATGTTACTTCCCTAAAACATATACAGAGAATTGGTATTTCCTCCGGTTTGAAATATACAGAAAAAAAATAACTTCTCTTGGTTTGAAATATATATATATATATATATATATATATATATATATATATATATATATATAAGCAACTAATTTTTTTTTAAATTTTGTTTCATTTTCACTGCTACTTTCCTAAAACATTCTTAGAAAATAATTATCTTTTTTAATTTTTGTTTCATTTCTAATGTTACTTTCCTAAAATACCTTTATTTTTTTTTTATAAATTTATAGAAAAATTAAATACAATCATCTGACTTTCTTAATCAATGTTAAATTAGTTTTTTTTATTATATTTTGAACTTAAGGGAGTATTTTATTTAATTTTTGTTTCATTTCTGATATTATTTTTCTAAAATACTTCTATTTTTATACATTCAAGAAAATTAAAACAATCAATTAGTCTCCTTAACAAATATGAAATTAGTTTCTTTTTCTTATATTTCAAACACGAAGTAGTACTATCCTTATTTAAAAAATGGAAAGAAACAAGATCACTATTACATGATTAATAAGGTTGACATTTGATTTCCTTTCTAATCAACAATCGTTGCCTCGGCTGGCAAGGGTTGAGTCCCGAATTGTGAGAAATTTTTGGTTCGAATCCTATCGATATAAGGACGATAATAATAAGTAATCTGTAAGTACTTCTGTAAGCGTTTTTTTTTAATCTGAAAGTCTGCCCTCATCTTGGTGAGTTCCTAGAAACCAACCCACTTAAATTTTTATTTATAAAAAAAAATGATTTCCTTTCTTCCTTTTTAACCACTTTCCATTCTCCCTCACTTGAAAGATAGCTTTAAGGAGAACTATAGATATGATTATATTAACATGTTTTACACTTTGTACCATTCTTTATTAAAAAAAAAAAAGGTGTGGTGATTGGTCTATAAACAAATTAAAATTAATTCCAAATTCTACAAATTTCAATTTTTTTTTTTTTTTTTTTTTTACCAATCAACATAATTTGTCACAAGGAATAAGACATATTTCCCATAAGAAACAGGATACAACCTACAAGGGGAATAATGTGTGCCAAAAATCCTAAAAGTAGATCACCAGGTTAGGTTTGTTGAAGGTGGGTGTTACGGGTAAACCAACTAAGAAAACTTATTTATTTATTTATTGTTATGGTCATCAAACAAATTAAGAATAATGTTTGCTTTTTTTTTTTTTTTTAAATAAAGAACAGAATGAGTATTACCATGGAAAAATCTCTCATAAAAAAGTAGCATCATTATGTTGGGATGGAAATCAATTCTAAGCCATTTTAAAGACGGCTGTCGTGCTTCTTAAAATTGAAAAATAAAAATAAAAAAACAAAAAAACAGTCAATTTTATTTTAAAAGCAGATGCTCAATGGCTAGTACTAATTTTTTGGAATGTTATTACCTCTCTGTCTGCTTTTTAAGGTGAAGGAGGATATTATATTTAAAGTTTAAACTACAAGGTATATGGCGGCGGTTTAATTTTTCAATCACTACATAATGAAGCAGAGTAGTACAACTTAAAAACCGAAATAGCAGATATGTATTAAGTACCAAAATTTTATTTTTATTTTTTTATGGTAGAATATATGCTCACCTAATTTTGCATAGACTTTATCATGCAAAAATGTCGCAGAATCATACATAGATAGATACATGGTCTTTAAAAGTGAGCCGACAAAATTAGCTCAGTATAGTAGTTGGACAATAACCGAAGCCAATATGTTAATCTGGTAACGTTGGAAAACTAGGGAGTGCTAATCAATAAGGCAAACTTTTACCATAAGTCAGTGTCCTTAATGTTAACGCAAAAGAAATATACTCCAGTATCCAAGACAAGTGATATGAAATCCAGATTAAGAAATTTAAACACGTTGTCAAATATCATGACGTTGCCAATTAAGAGCTTGTCTACAAGAGACAATATCTGTTACTCCACCTTACGTATCTGCACTAATGATGTTAAATAACAGCCTTAGCAGCTCCAAATTAGCATGATTGGTTGAAAACAACAAACAAAACTTGGTGTTTGTTTGATTTTGATCCCATCATCAACCGAAAAGCAGCTGACTTCGATGGTTATCGGTTACATTGATGAAGCTTTAACAAAACTGGAAAATATAGATGATTCATCCTTCGCAAGAACCTGTGGATTTCCTTGTTCAACCTACATCAGACACATTAAAAGGGTGTTATGTCAAAGGTACTATTACTAATAAATCAATGGACTCAACAAACAAACATTACCAGGCTTCCATGGTCAAGAATCAGAACATCATCCATATTTAAAACAGTTGAAATCCTGTGAGCAATTGTGATTACTGTCATCATGCCTTTGCATTCACCGGATATTGTACTTTGCAGCAGTGAAGCAGTTTGAATGTCTACATTGGCAGTGCATTCATCCAAACACAGAACCTGAAAGTGCAAGAGCAACATCTCAATAACCTAATAATCACATCTACAAGAGGTGTGTGATATTGTGTTTTTGGACTTGAGATTTTCACATATTGATAATAGGAGAACTTGAGCCTCTAGAGATCTTATTTTAGTTTATTTGAATAACATAAAAAAATAACTTATCACCTTCCTTTAAACTCTTTTTAGCCTATTTCAATATGGTTACTAGAGAAGCTTATTATGAACAGAAACTCCTTTTGCTTTTTTAATAAATAAGTGTTTAATTAAGCTATCTACAAAAAAGATATGAAGACATGAATTGTTTCTTCATGTGATATACAACAGGCTATAATGAAGAAGTTGTTGCTTAAGTAGATACTGTCATCAGTAACATAAATACAGGATGATGAAAACTTAAATTATCATACTTACTCACCTTTGAACATTTAAGAAGTGCGCGTGCAAGGCAAAGAAGCTGCCGCTGGCCAACGGAAAATGACGCCCCCGCTTCCTTTACGAGAATATCCAGCCCTCCAGCCACTTGTACTTCCTCTTTCACATGGCACTTATCCAATGCATTCCAAATTCTTAAGTCATCATTCATTTTGAACGGATCTAGATTATCCCTACAATTGTGAAAGACGGTTCAAAACTTCAAATTACAAGGCCTTAAGTAGACATGAAATGCATATACAACCAAAATAACTGCTAATGCAATCCTTTCTGAAAAACAAATTCAGAATATTATAATTGAACCAAATCAGAATTTCAATTGGAAGTAATAACTGCAAAAAAAATTTACTAGAGTACCTTAATGATCCTTCAAACAAGAATGGACTCTGGGGAACTATAGCCAAATGCGCACGTAGTTCTCTAACAGGAATATTTTTAATGTCCATGCCATCAACTGCGATGGAGCCTGTACATATCGGGGTAAGGCGGAAAAGTGCATTTAACACACTAGACTTTCCAGCACCTGTTCTTCCAATTATTCCAACCTGATTGCATACCATGTAAATGTATTAAACATAACAAGTGTTATATACTTAAGAGAGCTTTGAAACCAAATCAAGTAATGTTCACTGACCTGCATCCCTCCCCCAATTGTAAAACTAAGGTTGCTGAGTGCTGCTGGCAAAGATGGCATATATTTCAAAGTAACATTGTGGAATTCAATAACTCCTTGATTTGGCCAATCTGGATTCAAGTTTAGGCATCCAGCTTGTTCTTCTTGAGGAATGTCCATGTACTAGAAAACATTTGATGAATGTTAGGAGTCTGTGTAAAAGTAAATGTCTTAAACATGTTTCTACCAAGTGAAATAAGTCCTGTTCATACTTGCAGGGCTCTTTCAACCGAAACCATTTCCTTTTCCGTTTCGGTGAAACTTGTTAAAAAACTCCCCAACAAGGACACAATGGGAGCTGCATACGAGAGGGCCAACCCCACCTGTACATAAAAATATTGCATGTTTAATTATCATGTTACTCAGTTTATCTAATGTTAAGCTTAATAAAAGGATAGCAAACGAACCAGCCCTGGGGTACCGAAATTGACAGGCAGATTGCCATGAGATCCGACAACAGCCATCAGAGCTATGAATGAGACAATAAATGCAGCTAATAACTGGAAGAAAGTCATTATTAGCACCGATATTCCTAATACCATGAATTCAAACCTTGCCTTGAGTACATATTTTTGGTGATGCATGAATAAATTTTTAAAGCATAAACATAAACCCTAGTCTATTGCTATGTTTTCTTTTCTTGAAATGTCAGTAAATATATGACTCAGATACATACCTGAAGACGCAAGGAAAGCCATAAACTAGCCACTATCTCTGTGTAGGAAGTCTTCTGATACAATGTTAAATGTTGAGTGAATTGGGTAAAGAAAAAGTCCTGTCCACAATGACCATTGTGTAATAGTTAATTAGTGCACAAACTCACAAGGCTAGAATAAGCATAACACAAAAAAGGCAAGCAACTAATCTCTTCAGAAAATCACAGAAACTAAACTAATCTGGGTACAAATAATCTCATTTAACAGTTTAAGATTTTCAGTTAAGTCCTTCATCATGGTACAAAAGCCTCTCTAATCAAATGATACAAAGTTCAATGATTTCTGCTTCCATTTTTAAATTAAAAAGCTTTTAAAGCATGGCAGTGGCAGGAATCTAAAGTCATTCTATCGTCCTCTCACCTATATGCGCTATGCTCTATGAATGATATCTTAAGACAAATTTTCATTTTTGTGATTATTACTATGGTGTGACATTTATATTTACCTCAGATTTAAATGCCCTGATAGTTGATGATCCATCAAGTGTTTCGGTGAAAGATGTATATATTGGAGAACGAGAAACACTGTCCAGTCGTCGTAATTCTCTCGATGTTGACCTGTAGAAGGACTGAAGCCACTAAAAGATCAGTTGAATGATGTTTATCATACTTATTCAAAGAAATCGTTTCAGTTTTAAACATTTGAAACTCAAGTAATCCTGATGTGTACAGAATTCATAATTCATCTCGCAGTATTATACAAAGTTCCATTTTTTTCCTTTCATTAATTTTTTTTTTTAAAAAGGAATAAATATACAAATTCCTATTTCATATTCCATAATTACAAAGAAGTCGTAATCATGAAATACAATAACATCAATAATCCTAATAGTAACGAGTAATGACTTATACAATAAGATTGGTTAAATTCAAGAAAAATGAATACCTGGAGTTTGCTGTAGATATACCAAAATGGTAATAGCAGGACTAAGAAGAAGACCTACCAAAAACCAAAAGATAATATTTTGGTGATGGAGGTAGTTATTGTAAATTTAAAAATTTGTAGTAACTCGAAGTGAAACAAAATTTTTTTAAGGATACCTGTACATATGACAAAATTATTGCAATACCCAACAGGCCTACAAAATTAGCTAGGAGAATGTTCATTATAAATGGAAGAGAATCATCAATTGTGTAAAGATCTGAAGATAACCTGCATAAAACAACATAAATAATGAAGCATATCACATAAATTCACAGTATCATACGGCCACAGGCATCTTATCCTAACCTGTTCAGTATTCTTCCACCTGGGGTTTGGTCAAAAAATCGGACAGGTGCATTGACAAGCTTGCTGAGCAGCTTATTGTGTACTTTAATTGCTGCTTTTAAGCCACCAAATGCAAAAGAGAATGCCCTCGCCAGTGTGAAAAAGGAATTCATAACACAAAAGAGACAAAGTATAACCTGCAGCATAAATTCATAACATAAAACGAATATTTAATTTTCTTATAAGTCATGTGTCCAGCAAGAAAAATATGCTATGAAAACTATTACTACAAATCAGTTAATCACCAGATAGAAAGACACGGAGTATCTTGTTTGACTGCTTTCTGTTGTCGAATCAACCCAATATGACAACCATAAATCATTTCCATTACGAGAAGCTTGCATCAGAATAGCTGACAGGCATATAATAACTGTGATGAACCAGCCAGTGAAGGCAGCATAGTTCCTGCAAAAGGTACTAAATTGTTAACCGGCAATTGAAATTGAAATCCACGGACAATAATAGTTGATCTAACAAATTGTTGATTTCATTGTTTCTTGTAAAAATATTTAAAAAAAGAAACAAAGATGGAAAAAAAAAACATGTGACATAGTTGTAATTATTAATTAAAACATGAAAATTTTTCACAAGCCAAACAGGCCCTAAGCTCCCGTACATCTCCGATCAATATGTGCATATGTTTATACTTACTTATACACTCCAAGTTCGACTTTCCCCTCTTTCCTCAACTCAACTTCAATTACCTCCTCTGGTTCCTCCGGAGCATGCCTAATAACTTTATCTGGAAGTGGTTGCTCCTTGGATTTCAAAGAAGAGTTTGTGTTAAAGGGTTGTATGTGATTCTGTAAAGTTGAATCCATTTCATTCAATGGGGAGAATGCTGTATATGAAGAAATGGGAAAGTCAGCTGAACTTCCCATCCACTTTACGTGTCCCTTGTCCATCACAACAATCATATCAGCAGAAGATATCATCTGAATATTTATACATCAACATGTTAATCCTTATTTTTAGGCATACACATTTTATGAAAATACAAATATAAAATACCTATCTTGAAATTTAAGGTAATGAGTAATAATTGTGAAGAGAGTACATAATAACCTGAATGTTGTGAGTACAGAGCAATCGCGTCTTCCCCTGCATACGAGGACCTAGAATAGCGTTGTGTAAGATCCATTGAGCAACCTGTACATCTACTGCACTCAGGACATCGTCAAGCATAATAACATCCGAGCCATGATACACTGCCCTGTTAATTTCACAATATTATTACATTTTATGGGTGAATGCTATTTACTTAAAAGGTCAAGAGTTTTGGAGCTACAAGATTAAACAGGATGCTATTTGGCATTGGAGAAAACTAGTTAAAACCAGGGATAAATTGGTGTCAGGGTATGCTAATTGCAAGTGAAAATATACAAGTTTAGACAATTAGATCTAGTTTGAACCCTTCCAAGAAGATGGCAAACTTGCTAATTGGTCTTTAGGTGTAAAGTTGCAAATTTCGCTTGTTAGTAATGCAATTTCATTTGCCTAAAAAAAAAACGAGACATAAAAATCCACATAAACTAGTAGAGCAAAAAGTGAATAGGAAGCTATCACCTTGCCAAAGCAAGACGAGCTCTCTGTCCACCCGATAAGTTGACTCCTTTCTCACCAATATATGCCATGTCACCGCCAACCATCAATGAGATATCAACATCTAGCGCACATGCCTGCAGTGTATCTGTATACCTGTTTATAGCATTTGCTCCTTTTGATCAAAATATGTTTGTAAAGATCAAGTTCACGTCAAAAAGAAGAATAGGTCTAAGCTTATATCACATCAAAATTATAAGGTATTACACCTTTCAGGATCATAGTTTTTCCCAAACAATATGTTGTCACGAAGAGTTCCAGACAAAATCCAGGGAACCTGCAGTTTCAGGGAAATAAAGGCGTAAGAGATTTCATTCCCAGGCCTAATCAATTTTCATTATGACATACTAACCTGGGGTACATAAGCTATGGATCCATTTGAATAAATAGATCCTTGAGCAAGCTGCATTTCTCCGAGAATTGAATATAACAGGGATGATTTACCTGAACCAACCTGAACACATGCAGTTGGTGAAGTGAAATAGATGTAACTAAGGTTGAACTTCAGATATTACTATATGAATACATATTTCTCTCTATCGAAATCCTTTTACAATATTTGATCTTTTTTTTCTTTATATAATTGGCTAAAGACACCTTGATACAATTCAATCAGGGATCTAACCTCTCCAATAACTGCAACAAAGGAACCCTTGGGCAGGCTTAGTGTCACACGATTCAAGACCAAATTCAATGCTTGTTCATCACTGCTTGACCAAGTACAACATGCATCTTCTATAACGACAGCCAAATCTTGTAAAGAATCTGGCTGTTTACTCAGGAACACGGACGGACAAGAATTGATCTCTGCCGCTTTAAGTTTATGTTCAGGACAAGAGAGAAACCTACCCAACCGTCTGGAGGATATAATGGCCTACAATGAAGTTAAGAGAATCTTTGCATTCTAATCATCAATTAGAGCATAAAAGCCAACTTTGTTTACAGAAATTTATTTAATGTAGGAGACTCACATCAATTAATCCATTTATCACCCAAGGGAATGAATTCAGTGGTGAAATCAGTGTGTTAAACAAAGCAAGACAAGTGAAAACCTGCAATTAAGAATTTTTACCAAATCCAAATTCTTAACAATAAAAGAATAAATTTCTTAACAACGGTAGAATAAAATAATTGAATGCAAAAATAAAATGGAAGAAAAACTTATCAGTAGTAAACAAGTTTGAAAATACCATTGCAGCATCTATCTGGTGTCCCATCAATACAAAGAGTCCAAATGTACAAAGAGAAAAGAGTGTCGGTGTTGTAGCCCAAAAGAATACACACCATGCATCCAAGTACTTCCGAGTCTACAAAAAATGGATGAAACATGATGATCAATTTTAAATAGGAAGAAAACAAAAAATTGGCAGTTTCATCTCTGAATAGATAAAATCAGCTATAAAGTCTTACAGCCAAGTGTTTCACTTCCAATGATCTTGTTTCCATCAACCAACTAGAAAATAGAAGTTCCCATCCATACATCTTCAAAGTGCGAATAGAAGTCAAAAGTTCTCCTGTTCGACGAACCCTGTAAGAAGCATAATTATAATATTGTAAATATGCACTGGTAGCTTTGATTCATATTCACCCAATGTGACCACTAAATGATGTAAAATAGTAAATAAGAGAACAGGGAAGTCTCAAAAGAAGCACACTTTCCACAAAGAAAATGGGAAAACATTTTTATTTTACTATTCATAGAAGAGCAGCAAAGAAGGCATCAAATATATAGACACCTTTCATCCTTCTGCTTCATCATTTGCTTAGTGGCACTTGCAATCAATGTTGATATCCATTTATTCACTGCATCAATTGAAACTTAGTAATGAAAGATACACAGGTTTAAAAAATCAAATAAAAAAGATGAAGTAAAAATTTCGACATGGCCAGAAGTATACATAAGCATAGCCAATAGCAAGTGCATTTTCCAAACCATAACATGTAAGTAAAAAACTCAGTGTAGCTATAGGCTATAGCAGGAGAGACCAAGATAAAGAAAACAAAAAGTTAATCAAGTATCACAAATCAATGTAAGATTTGACAGTGAATACAGTATTTCATGTCTGTTGATAATATACTAAAAAGGTGTTCCTTGTTAAGATATAGGAAACAAATTCAGTTTTTGATACTTGTAATCCTCTCTGTCAATTCATCCCAGCTACTGAAGTTCATAGTAGGTGAAAAACAGATTAAAAATGGAATGAAATAAACGATATAACAAGTGTGACTTTCGGCACCAAAAGTTTTCCAAGAGTGATAGGTCTACCTGGTATCAATAAAATGGTTATTGCTAACCCAGATACAAATGCAAATTTGACTTGAGTATACAGAAGATAAAGTGCCACTCCTATTTGTAAAGGCAAGCTGAAACAATTGAAGCACAGTACTTAATATCTATATAAAGTACATCATTAAATATTAACATCGCGATTTAACTTCAATTTTAAGCTACAAAAGATGGCTTCCAGCTGGTACAGGTTCTACCAAAAACATCTGTGCAAAATCCTATGATAATAATTTGGTATGCTGTGTGAGCATTATGAAATTAAAAAATGATGGAGTACCTCCACATATCATGGAAACTGTTGCACAAGTTGACAGTTCGGTCAGCATCTACTGACATAAATGTCTGAATTTCTCCATTTGTGAATTTTGAACGCTCCGCTAGGTTCACACCAAGACACTTGAAACACATGAAAATGATGTATTGATTTTAGTATAAAAGCATGATCATGAGCCAAAGTGTAGAAGCTCGTGCATCAATAACGTCGTTTTTGAGGGCAGGGGGAGAATGAGCATATCAGTGTTATGAAAATCTAACATTACGACATTTGCAGAGATTTTAAAAAAACATACCTTCTCATAGATTAGAGTCATGATACTAGATCTCAGCTTTAGCTTCAGTTTTGAAAGACGAAAAGTATATTGTGTATCTAAAAAGGATCTGCACCATAATGGCACTGCTTTACTAATTGTTACTGGTATGTAAAGCTAAAAGAAGTTATAAAAAAAGTTCATACAAATTAAATATGGGTTGCCACAAAGTAGAAGATATAGGCTGATACAAATAAAATGCAATGAAGACAGCCACGACTTGTCTTCATTAGGAGAGTATTTCTCTTTGCTCACTGTTTCTTTTCTTTCAGTTTGTTTGTTTGTTTTGGAGGCTATCTTATTCTCCCCCTATGAATGGTTTTATATCTCTAACACAATAATATTATTTATTCTTATGTAGATGGCCGAAGAAGATCAAGAGAAAACAGGAAAAGAAAATGACTCCTTCATGGGCTTCTCACTTCTCAGTTTTTTTACTATTATGTTGCTTGTGAAATCAAACACATAGTCACATATTACTAAATTACTATGTGTAGCTCAGGAACCATAATAAAAACAATAGGAATTAAGAAAGTAGTGCATTAGGCAAAAAAAAAAAAAACTAGAACCGGACTTACTTAATTATAGAGGTGAGACCCAACGACATTGCAAGTAAGTACCCATCCACACTCACTGAACCTGAAAGGTGTAACAAAATTAAGAAAAGTTTTTATTATGATTTTTGTCCCAATTGACTATAAGCAGCAGCAAGAATGTAGACTTATATATATATATATATATATATATATATATATATATAGTAGAAATCTGAGATGCATATGGTTTCAACAGAAGTGACAGAAATAAATATTACAGGTGGTGCAACAACATTGAAAAGGGCGCAAGAATAAATTCAGAATAATGATTGATATTTACGGCAAGTAAGAGAATAAATAAAGCTATAGATGCAAGCCAAAATTAGAACGATCGCAATGGAGAAACACAAACTATTCATTGGTTCAACACCTTTTTGAAGAAACTGGATCAGCTTATTGAGAAGCAATGGTCCCGCAAAGCCAATACAATCATTAATCACCTGTAAGAAGTTAAAATTATTTGTCATTCTTTAAGAAAAAAAGTTCAATTGAAATGTTTGGCTTCTTCATGGACAAATAACCGATATTTTAATATCGACATAGATTACTTGATAAAAGGCATCTCAATACAAAAGGGCCAGTCCAGGGGTTCAATATCGTCTGGAAACATTAAAACTGTGAAGAGTTTGAAAAATCAAGGTATCAAAACCAAAGCTTGTATATAGTAGTGCACACACTTTGGTTTTGTATCAACTTAGATTTATCTAGTCCACGGAAGGAAGCAGAGATTAGGAATAGAAAATACCTTCAATAAACCCAGGCAGAGATATGGCCATCCATATGCGCTACAGAGTGCTCTAAACAAGGATGGGTTTGAAGCATTATTGCTAAGTTGAGCATGCCAGCAGGATAAAATTATAGCATGACAGGATGAAGGTCCCATGTCAGTAGGCAGCTGCAGCAGATCTTCAGAGTCTAATTGTTTTACAGCACCATGATTCATTACTGGAGTTATGAATTTGAAAGTCATCAAATCCAAAAAGCTCCAATTATTTCCCTTAAGAAAGAAATTTGAAAAAAGTCAACTACTAAAACCATATCAACCTTAGAAATTTGAAAAAAGAACATCAGGGATGATGATTACACTGCGTTAGTAAGATTATACTTCTTTCACAAATAGGCCAGACATGTAATTAATGACGTACACTTACAAGGTCACAATGGCCACCTTCCTCAAGGTCCATGCTATTGGAAAGTAGTGGATCTTCCATTGGACTAAACAATGACAGCAGATTCAGTAAAAAGATTATCAATGTTCTCTAGAAACATTTTCATTCTTATATACTAAACATAACATAGATAATAACTAATTGCAATATGCTTCTTATCACATTTAGCTTAAATCACTTTGAACAAGTGATAAGCAGAATGACATGACATGTCTTGCATCCTATGCTCATAATCAAGGATAACTAGGTATAGGGCAAGTAAAAGGGTTTAAGTAACATGTGCATGTTAGAGAGAGAGAGAGAGGTCAATTCTAATACCTTCTAGAGTTTTAATCTAATGCTTAATGCTTATCACAAATCTTAAAAAGAAAAGTCACTGCATAGGAATGAAGAGCCGGCCACTATATACCTGCTTTTGGAAGAAGATGTGATTATCCTGATAACATTGATAGCTATGCCAAATGTGATATTCAAGAGAACAACTAAGCTTTCTATTATGCAAATTGAAACCTGCAAAGAAAAGTATGCTAAATCTTTCACATCTAACATATTGATATAAGATTCATCCATAACTTAAAAAGAATTTAATAAAGGTAAAGTTGACATGGCTTTAAAACGAAAAAAAATAAAAAAAACTAAGTCAGAAAATAACAGCACACCTCAATTGATGGAAACTTGGTAATCAAACGGAGGACAGCCAACAATGATTTCAAAATCCAACAATAACATAAGACACGGTTGAGGACTACATAATGACTGCTTGAACATTTTGAGAAGAGAACGATATTTGTCTACATATATTAAAGACATAAGTTTCGATTTAGACCACAAGAAATCAAATGCCTTGAACTCTGCAGAAACTTGTAGTTGGCAACTAAAAATTAGGAAACTTACCCACACGATCAACTCAGAACAACTATAAAACCAGCTATGGTATTGGTTATGTTCCTTCTTCCACATAAAAATCATGTCCAAGAGTGAAAGACATGCTCCAATAGCTGGTATAAAGTCCAGGACAAACTTCTGCAGACTGGTCCTCTGTTTACTCATTGTGGAAGCATCAACATATGGACATAGATAGCTAGATATTATCTCAGGATATGCTTATAATACAAAGATCATAAGTTGGGTTACTAAGGGTGCGTTTGAAGAGCCTATAGATAGCTTATTTGGGCTTATGAGAACAACTTATTGAATAAGTCCTTATTTAAGTTGTTTTTCCAATCACATTTTAATAACACTTTACTTGATGATTCCGACAATTTCATTAAAGCTTGATAATTAATGGACAAATATGAGCTGTAGAGAACACCAATTAGAGTAACATTGAGATAAACAGTTAAGTTGTTACGGAGAAAATCATAAAATCGTAAGGATATAAAAATCGAAAAGTATCTAAAAAGGATAAATTATGCGATACACGTCATAGTTACATGGTTCACTCATTTGCCTTAGGTACCGCTTACTGAATTCAGCATACCTGTATTATGTACCGAGTTCGCTATGAAGGAAATCTTGTAAAAATAACGTAAAAAGTAACGAATCGGCACAAAGAACGTAGCGTCTATAACTATGCTACTACTACTACCTGGGCATGTAATCTCTGAACTCCTTGTCCTCTACCAATCTTCTGATTGAATCCAGCCACAACAATCATAACAATAGTCACTATGTTCACTCCTAAGCCTAAAACAGTTGGTATTATTAAGGAAAATCAAAAAGCAATTTTTTTTTCAATGTGCTGAAGAAATTCTGAAAAATTCAAAAAAGGATATAAGTCTTGAAAGCACGCAGAGAATTCCTTTCCATCCCATACCTGTAAAGCAAAAAAGAAAGAAGCCGGGATTTTCATGATGATGAGCATGAATGAGTGAATGAAGCTTTTAATGATATTTAATGCACAATCTAATAGTGATATATATATATATATATATATATATATATAGTACTACTATATACTTTTACACTATGAAATGATTCAGAATATCCAGAAAAAAGATTTTTTTTTTTAAAAAAAAAAAAACAAGAAAGTCAATAGTTTTGAGTGTAGTGACCAAAGTAAGTTAATTTAGTGAATGGAGAGAGAGAGAGAAGCGTACTAGGAATGGAGAATCAGGGCAAAGGAGAGACAAGAAGTCATCAGTCTCCATGGAAATGATCAGTTTCAGTTTATTGTCATGTTCCAACTTCCAAGTGAATTGAAAGTGAAACTGAAACTGAAACTGCGTTTCATTCACTTTTCAGTTTCCATGCATAATATTCTCTCTCAAGCGGCCACCCTTTTCTTTTTTTCTTTTTTTTTTTTATTATTTTTTTTATGGGTTAAACAAGTTTCATTCATTGAAGCTTAAGCTGATCATTTAAGTGCTTATTGGAATACTATGGATTTAGCTGTTGTTAAAAATTCAATACTGGTAATTAGAGTAATAGTTATCAAAATACTTCATTCCATCATTGATGCCATTTTTTTACATTAATTACGATGAATATGAAAATATGTGATTAAGGAGTAGATTGAGTAATGTTTTTTTTTTTTTGGTTTTTTTTTTTTGAAAGGGTAGATTGAGTAATGTTATTGTAATTGGTGTTACAAAAAGTTGCTCCTTTACTTTTATTATTGATCATTCAAAAATTATTTTTTTACGGAGTAAATATATACTTCCTCCGATACTTATTATAAGCTCATTTGATCAATTTTCTCACCCTTTAAAAAGTTAGTTAGTATGGTTAGTGGTATTAGAAATGTAAATATTAGATATACTTTTTCAAAGTACCCCTATAATTATTATTGAGAATCTAATAAGTGTTGAGTAAATATGGGTATTTGTGAAAAAGAAGTAATTAATGTCATTGGAAATGAGGCTTATATTAAGGAAAAAAAATCTTCAAATGAGGCTTATATTTAGGACCCGAAAAAATATTATCTTATAAGCCTCGGAAGGGTGTTGCAAACATGCACCAAGTGGATTACATTTAGGAGTTAATTGATTAGCTAAGTTTATCAAAAGCTTCCAAAATCAATATCTGATAACTTTCCATACACTTAGACATATGTATTGTTATGACCAATGCTAGTATTGGTTCAAGCTGCAAGGTGGTAGGCTCTTTCTTTTCAGTTGTTTTTTAAAAGTTTACTGAGATATTAATAGTTGATTTTTTATTTTTTTCTTTTATGGGAAATTCTAAAATAGTTAGTGTAGTAGTAGTATTATAGTTAAAAAATAGTTAACGAGGTTTAATGATAGTTGACATAAAAATAAATGTTAAATATGTAGTATTAGAGTAGTAGTTTATGTGAAAAATTCTAATTGTCAGTTCAATTGAAGGAGGGTAAGATGAGAAGTATACATTTTTTTGCACATAAGTAGAAATGATTTTATCAAAAAAAAAAAAGTCCATTTTAATTAGATTTCGCAGAAAATGTAAGAACTTTGTATAAGATAATGCTGAGGTATCATGTGCCTAACCACTAAATCTGCAATGCAGCACTTTAATCCTTTATGTGGTAACTTTGTTGCAGGAAAACAAAAGATAAAGACACTCCACAATCCCAAACCAGATTCAAAGTCATGTCATGTGTATTGCAATATCAGACATTTAATAAAGCGCACAAAAAAATTTGGATAAGGAATTAAAGTTGTACGTATCTCTGAGCTCACTTTCCTGTGCAACTAATGGCAATGAAATGGCCTCACACATGCCATCTATGTCACAGTTCCACTTGCACTTGCAAAAGAAAAAGTAAGTGACTTTTGAAACTTGAAAGAAACTCTACTAAAGTTAAACTAAATGTAGTAATAATCAGTTTAAAATGACTCAGGGTTCATGGATAAGACAATATGTAATCATGTAATCTTATTGTAACTCCTCATTGAAGTTGGTGGTTTTATCATATGCACATTGCACACCAATCTTTCAAACTTTCTATGTAATATCTCTCTAACCAGAAGAAGCATATTTTACACTCCTTGGTAACAAAACAACGCTTAAACTTACAAAGAAAATAATATAACATGATTTCTATTATTAACAAACTCAGAGCTACAAAGCTGTATGTGCAAATAAAAAAATGGTCAGCTAGTAGATTTATCATTTATCCAATCTCTAATCGCCATAGAAATTCAACAATAACAACAAACACTAAGTCTAATTTCTGTGTCAGGCCGTATGAGCAAACACTATGTCTAACCATTGATGATGAATGGGTGTTCTTCGAGTGTAGAAAATGCAAGGCATAGCAAGATATAAAATAAAAACATAGGCTCCCTATTGTTCACTCTTTATCAAGATGACTAAAGTCAGGTTCTGGAGGCTTTGGGAGTTTCGGCAGACCAATTGAACTCGAAACTCGAAGCCTATGAGCACGAAGTGCATTGGCAACAAAGCGCGAAGCGTAAATAGTGGTATCTAATCCAAACCTAGATGATGATGAAGAAGTAATGGTACGCGGAACCAAGGCCCTTGAAACATCATCATCATCATCATCATAATCAGATTCATATAACTCTTCCGCTTCCTCCTTTCTTCGCTGCTCCATAATCTTCCTCCTCGAATGGCGTCTCCACGCAGCTTGAATGAAAATAGCAGCCCATGTTCGCCATTGCTGCGAATAGAAACGGAAGGTATGCTGAACCTGCCTGCTATGAAGGTGCCGAAACTGCGAAGCAACAAACTTCAACTCTTCAGCTTCCAAAGCAAATCCCTCTACCACATTTATTGCTTTCACTGTCCTAGTGGATGATGGCAAGCTAACAATAGAATTCGGGTCCAGCGCCCATGTTAGCAGCTCATCTCCACAGAAGTCACCTTCTTTGAGAAAACCACGGTTGAAAAATCCACTCCTTCCACCATCTGTTGTGATACTCTCTAGTCGACCACGTATGATGAAGAGCATCTCATTAACTGGATCCCCTTCCCGAACTACGAATGTACTCTCTGTGTATAAACAAGGTTTCAATCGCTCACATATAGCATCAAGCAAGCGTTCGTCCATGTTAGCAAAGAGAGGAACCTGATCATGTCATATACACAATACAATACTATTGAGAATTGGAGAACTTGGATTGAAAGTATCAGTCACATTACATCACAACAATTAGGGTTGGAAATGAACTGAGCAGCTCGAAATTTGTTCGAAACTCGACTCATTAATTAGCTCAATGAACTTGGTTCATGAACTTGTTTATTTGAGCTGAAAAAATAATTTGAATTGAACTCAGCTTGAAACTTGACTCGAGCTTTTCCTTAACGAGTTGAGTCGAGTCGAGCTAAGCTAAGTTCGACTCGACTCGACTCATTTCCATCCCTAACAGCAATGAATGAAACCATCTCAAAAGAGGTCGAGAGAAGAAAAAAAAGTATTGCTTGCTCACCCTTCTGACCAAATTCAAACAAAGATGTCGTTTGATATCTCTCCTCAGATCTTTTGGAAGACTCCTTACCAAGTTCTCTTCATCTACTCCTCGAGTATTCAGCCATTTGTATTGTTCATAGCGTCTAACTCTTTGCCTTAGATCTGGTGGAAGCAAGCGATGGTGCATCCACTGCTCAGAGTCACGTCTTTTGATCCTCATTTCCTCAAGACGAACCGACATTGATTGAAGGTAGGTCTGTTCAATTGCATGATTGTTGCAAGCTTAGAACCATTGTGATATGGACATGTAATGTAACTATCATTCCAACCAAGCATCAAGATTTTCACATTTAAACATCTCAAAGCTCATTTGTTATGTATTGATTAGGTTCCAATCTCAGTACAAGCACTTTTAAGCGCATCTAAACACTTTTAAGCACTTCTCAACAGTATATTTATAAAAAGAATTGACCTACATTTGTGCAGTCTAACTGTATTGAACAACGTATAAATAATCCTACTGATCCGGAATAAATGAATATTTATTACACAAACTTTTTGCTTACCTGCATCTTTCCAATGAGTAGAGCGAAAAGGACAAGCCCCAAAATAGCTATTACTATGGAAAACAGAACTTCTCCAGGGTAGGTACTGGTCTGAAGCCCCTGACCAACTGTACTGAGGAAAGCAAAACAGAAGGTGCTTAGGGCTTTAAAACATGTCAACATTTACCAACTTCAAGCACACTGAAATTTATACATGATTGGTACAAACAGCATTTAAGAAATAATCATAGGATATCTTGGATGTAATACTAAGTGGTAAAAGTTAGATATGATCACATGCTCAAGAATTCTATTCTGTTTAGACAAGGCCATAAGTGAGATACCTTAAATTTTGAAGACCCCACCACAAACAGTAACAGAATTTAGGAAAGAAATTAATGGATGCAACAATGTTGGATTGTATGGCTTGAGTGAAGATTCCATAATTAAATGGCGGGTTATCATCCCCAATAAAACAGTTACTCATAAGAACCGTCCGGCTCATATTTCTCCATTCGTCATAGCCCGGAACATACTTATTGGAATTGCCACAGTATAAGAATGGTGTCTGACATATTTCAACTCCCTTACAAACATCCCTCCAGCATCTGTCGTTACGTTCTATAGCTAGCAAGTACCACACAGAACCCGTTATCTGTAGCATAAACTACATGCATTACAACTTATATAAGTAGATATATTAGAGCTATTTCGAGGATAGGTAGAGATATGGTAATATATGATTTATTTTCAGTACATTCAAGTGTAATGTTTAGGCCAATTTTCTGTTCTGTTTTCGTGATAGCTAATAAACATTCAGATAAAGCACACTAGCTTAAAATTGTATACATGTATCTTCCGGTCAATATCACTCTACGTATCAATTTCATGCACTTATCTAAGTTTGTATTCGTGAATGAATGTAAATATTAAGATGCAGAAGGATAATTCAATAAGAAGTATTATGTTAACTTACATGACTACCAAGCATATACCAGATCAAATAGTAAGAGGCACCAACCAGTGCATTTTCAGAAAAAACACCTGCTGTCTTGTTAACCTCAGAAGCTAAAGGTATAAAGCGTACAAATCTTGGAAAATATTGGAGGATGACAATTCTCAATAACGCTGTTTTTGTGGCCAAAACCTCTGTGTGTCTTGTTTCGCGAAGATACCTCCACACGATAATCTGCAATGAATGTGCAAATATGATGACAACTACAATTTCACAGAAAAATATCCAAATATGATGATAAAATAAAAGATGGAAGAATCCTTGCATTTCCTTCCTTAGGCAAACATATTTAACCTTTTTATGTATAACAGTGATACACGTGGTTTCTCTTATCCAAAGCTTCTTAATTAGTTCTTTAATTTCCCATCTAAAATGATATTTTTAGAATGTGAAAGGTTATTAGATAAACATAAAACAAATAATGGACTACAAGCAGTGGCTGAAAGGTGACCTGTGGTAGAGGCAGCACAGAAATGAAGTCAACCATGAAATAACGTAGTAAATATCTCTTGGCAATCTCCGTAGGATCTATAACAAGTTCACCTCGTCCAAATACCCGAGATGAAGGCGCGATGAAAGCGGTGCGGAATTGAAAACTTATGCGGAGGAGATAAAAGACATCAAATATCGTTCTCATGGTAATTGCAGAATTTGCTAGCTTGCTATCGATGGCGAGGCAAAATGAATTGTAATTGAAATAAGGAAGATAAAAGAAGAGTGGATCACAAGACACAGAAAGAATGCATAGAATCTGAAAAAACTTATTCCAATATAGGAGGTTCTTATCTTGAGGGTCAAATACTTTTTTCTCTGACACTTTAAGATCTTCTGGGAACACTGACCATGCAACTCCACTTTTCAGTGATCTTCCAAATATCCTCCTTAGTCCATCTGATCCTTTCTTCACTCCGACCCTAAACGATTTCGAAGCTTTTTTTTTTCCGCGACCAGTAAATCTAAATTTCACCATTCCACTTGTTCCAGATGACATTGACACATTAGATTCCTGATCCTCCAACCTAATGAAATATATGTAAATAAAACATTAGCCTAGGATCTTAAGTTAAAGCAACATATCAGCTAGCTTTTGTTAAATTGGAATTAACAAATTATAATCCCTCCCTCCACATCGCGAACGATTCAAACTATGAAAGACAAGAACATTTTGAGTATCTGAATTTATACCTAGCAAAGTTCTCCTTCCTGTAACCACCACCACCACCACCACAGTCAAACATTTTGAGGAAATACAAAAAAAGAAGTTCAATGCTCCTGCAAAAAAGGACAAAGACATGTAACATGTTTCCATATCACATAAGGTAGTTGTTTGATCATGTTGGAAAATATTTTTATCCTTGTCCACTTCCATTATTATTATAATTATAAATTATAAATTTATAAATAAAAGAGAAATTGTAATTGTTGAAGGATGAGAAATTGGATAAGGTGCTAGTAAATTAAAAATTGGATAAGGCGCTAATAAATTAAATCTGATCTGATGTGAGGAAGATGAACATACAGATGTGAAGAGACTGCATAAGAATGACACCAAACATTAGAGAGAGAAACAGAAACTTTGTAATGGATTGAAACCGTTATGTCAGTTATGTTGTTTCCCCGCCATTACAGATCCACCGCATAACATATTTTCTTTTCATAATTCATAATAGAGTAATATATAAATTTCAAGAATATAATCCAAGCACTATTTTTCTCAGCCCAACTTTTTTATTCACATAATTTCTAGAGCCTCAATGTTGCCTTGTTTTTTATTTTATATATATATATATATATATATAGGATTTTCTTAACGGGATGAGGATAAGAGGCTTAAAATAATAGCATTTTTACATTAAAAAATTAAAGATTTAAATACTTAGGTGATAATGGACTTCATTTCCCAATATCACTTTACCGTCTTTTAACTTCTTAAGGCTGAGGTTTAAACTCACATATTTATTATGAACCAAAGTTTATGAGAGTTATATCCTAGATATCACTAGGATAAAGACAAGCTTTGCAATTCGATGAGTACTTGCAAAAGTATTTACTAATTATCTATCAACAAACTCAACCTTATGAGCTTTGAATAGATTCTTTACCAATTTAACCAATATTAGTAGTTTGCTAGTTAAACATATTAGCGTTGACTTAATATTCTTAAATTCCACATTGACATGATTCCAATCTTGTATCATATCATTAATAAAAATGCACGTTTTCTACCATCAACATCAAATAAACAAAATTATTATTTGTGGATTTAAGAGTTTTTACCTTTGGAGTTTTGACAAAAATTAGTGCTTCATGTGAAGTAATAAAAAATTAGGATATTGCTAATAAATGTCTTTGTTAAGGTTCTTAGAAGAAGTAAATACATCACAAGTCCCAATTATATATTTTAAAGAACTTCAAAAGCTATATTTTCCATACTTTTCCACCACATTTAGTTCATTAACAAATGCCCTAAAAACACATTAGTATTTGCCATAAAAAATTAATAAAAACTTAATTCCCAGGTAAGAATGAGCATTTTGAATCAAAGTATGTTTTGCTTAAGCCCCGAGGAATGAGCTAAAGATGAAGGGTTTTAGACTTTTAGTAGTTCACATGAGATCATATCTTCAAATCTAATTTGGACCACTGTACCAAAAAGAAAAAAAATGCTTTCTTTGAAGACTATGCTTATGAATGGGTGAATTTTTCTTGATAAAAAGGAGAATCTTGCGTTCAAGTATTTGTTCATACACCTTAGAAATAATCAAGAAAAGATGTGAACTGATTCCTGCCGAATCCAATATTATTACCAATGGCACTACCATCAAATTAAACAACTCAGTTGTTGTGCCAAGAGAAGCTTCACAAATGTTGCTAAGCAGTTATCTACCATGCTGAAGTTATACTTTGCCTTACATAAAATGAGTAAATGAGCATCGAAAAAACAAACAACTTCAATCGCGTTATTTTCCTAGACAAAATCACTCCCACATGCAAACCACCATGTAGATTTCTGGAATGTTTTGCTTTCTTTCTTATGCACCAAAAGGAGGAAAAATAAATACTACTGTATTTGAATTTCCATGTCCTCACAGGAGCTACATCACTTTAAATATGAAAAGATTAAGTACCTACAATGGGAGCTAAAAGGTTTCTTTTAAACTTTGGTAACATAATGTGCTGCAGATCATAAAAAGATCATAAAACTCGGTAGAGTGTACAAGCACGGATCATGATCATTATTCTCACAAGGCATCGCGAGCAGCTATTCGGCAAGTTATTGCATCTGCAAGTGAGGATACTCCAAGTTCAGGTGCAGTTATCTTGTAATGCTGAAAACATAACAAATTATTGAATACGTTTAGTTTGCAATAAAGAAGAAAAGGAAAAAAAAATAAAAAAGAGAGTGATCTTTTAATCTATATCAGTGACCTTGCTCACCTTTTGTATCTGGGCTTGGTTTGCTCTTCCTTCCAACTCCTCCAGGTCGATCTCTTTGCCATCAACGAGCTTCTCTATGCTTTGAATCTAGTAAAGAGTAGTTATGCTTAGCAAAAGAAGGGGAAAAATAAAAATGGAAGGCATAGTTGATTGTAGAATCATCATCTCATTCTCACCACATCTGGAGTAGCATCGAATCGAGCAGCAAGGACATAAGTTGTGGTGTCAGATATGCCGCACCTTTTGAATGATTCAGTAATCTAGTCGAAAATACAAAGCAAAGTTAGAAAGCAATGATAATGATTAGATAATAGGTTAAGAGTAGTAATGATACATAACATAATTACTACATGCTTGGATCCGGAGTAGTTGTAAACGAGCTCGGAATGAAGAGTGCGCGTGGTCAAGGAGTGACGTGACTTGGCTAAAAGTGCCTTGTGTGCAGCTGCCAGAACAGGGAAAATATCTGGAATCTGGATTAGCATTAAAAAGAAAGATGCAAAGGTGATTATTGATAGTCTGTTTGTTTAAGCACAAAATGCAAAAATAATACTACTCCATAAGAAAGTTGGCTAATCTATACATACAAGTGAAGCATTGAGGAATGCAACTTCTGGCTCCAATGTCCCACCTTGCATACTTTCCAAGAGTTCCCTGTGAGAGTCAGAACACATTTGAGCAAGAGCATGTTCCCAATCTTTTCAATAAACAAAAGTAACTCATTACAAAATACTACAGTACAATAGATGATAATAATAATAATGAATTTGAATTTGAACAAATCATAATAAGTATGAAACAAGTTAAGAGAGAAAGATAGTAAGTAACTTGGAATTGGTTAGGTGAGAGTAGAGGGAAAGAGAAAGAGTGGTTCCATTAATATTGAACAACTTCATAATCAGCTTTTGCCTTCAGTGCATCTGTCATGATGTGCTAATTTCAGCATATTTCTTTCACAGTAATAATTCATAATTCATAATTCATAATTCATAATTAAATAAATAAACAGAGAAGAAAAAGGAGAATACCTAAATAGGGTGTGGTGTTGCAGCCGCCACAACTGAAGAACAAGAAGATGATAATAATTAATAATGATGAAGAGAAGAGAGCAAGTTATTTTGTTCTTATTTTCTGTTACATCCCCGCACCTACTTTTATTTCACTTCATACCCCCCGCCCCTACTTTTTTAAATTTAAAATTACACCATGTTTTCCACTTCAAATACTTCACTTTTATTTATTTTAAATTATAAAAACAATTTTATATTCTTCCTGTTTATCCTATTTCAAACAAAACACATTTTAAAAAAAATGTAATTATTACATGAATTTTCAATAAAAATCAATACCCTATTAAATAGGATAAACATGAAAAATAACATTTATTAAAATCTTGAAATTACTAAAGAACCGACAAGAAAAAACAAAAATTTCTTCAAAAACAGACGGTCAAATAAGAATGGAGGGAGTATATATACTCCCACATTCTTAAGATTTTTATTTTGTTAGTATCAGTAACACTTTATAACAATTTTTTTTAATGATAATTAGTTTTTTTTTTTCATGAAATAAAATCTGACCAAATTTTTTGGTTTGGTTAAATTGGATCCACTAATCTCACAATCTAATCCGTTCTATTAACATAAAACAATACTGAGAGGGATTTTAGTAATTTTGCAATTGTTTTAGAGTCACCCCTGTTTTGCAAACTTTGGTTTCTGTTCAGAGCTTCACGACACAAAATAATTAAAAAAAAAAAAAAAAGGAATTTTGATGATCCAGCTAGCAGCTCTGATGCAATCATTTTGCCTTCTCTCATTCTCTCATTGTCGAAACCTGAGGAAGAACAAGATCTCTGCACATGGACCTGCTAGCTTCTTCTTCTTCTTCTTCTTCTTTTGATTCTTAATCTAAGGTCTTCTTCCCCTCTTCTTGCCCTTTTTTCTTTTATTTAATTTTTTTGTTAATTTATTGGGTTGAAGAGAACTTTTTTTTTTTAAGGATTACATTTGTTATCGAATTCCCTCATAATAATAATAATGTTCTTTTTACTTCAAAGTTTCATTTTTTCGTTAATTTAAATCATGGGTTTATGCATTGTTCCATTTTTGGATATCTTTAATGAAGCATGCGAATGAAGAGCTTTATAGCTTGTTTGGGCTCATGAAAGTAGCTTCTTCTTTTTTTCCCAATAAGCTTATGAAAATAGCTTATGCTCTCTTACTATAAGCTCTTTTTATCTTAGTTTAGACTATGATTGTCAACAAGCTAGCTGAAAGCTTAAAAACCCGAAAGCTCAAATCTTATGGCTGATAAGCTTGCTAATTTAATTGGAGGTGTTTGGTTAAATTAGTTGATTAGATAGTGGAGAAGTATGAATGGCTTAGAAGCTCTTAGCATATAGTAAGTCGTTAGTCTGTCACTCTAATTGACTCATCAAAATAGCCCCTGGCTTTTTTTAAAAATTGCCCCTAACCAAAGTTGTTGACAGACTTATAATCCCTCAAAGTTGTTGCCAAACACACACACTCAATACTGTCATGAGAGAAAAGACTTACTGAATAAGCGCCTAACTAAATTGTTTACTCAAACGTGTCCTTATTCAACTTGCTGAATCAAATTTTGGAAGCACTTTCTTTTTTATGATCCCTCTTTTGAATTCATAATGTATGCAATGCTGTTTCGGTACATGCATCGTAGGCAATTACTAATGGATATCTGAAGTAGCAACTTCCTCTATTTTTTGAAGGATTTGATCAATGCCGACAATGTAGAAATCCCAGAAAACTTTTCGTGTCACCGTGGATAACAAGAATGAGATTCAAGAGATTCAGAACATTCTTGGCTGTGTGTTTCATAGCTTTCCCTATTTTAGTCACACTACACCATGACTCAATCATTGAGGGGTTTTCCAACATTAACATGTTCGCTGGAAGGTCCAATAATGCTACTTTTAATGCCTCTAAACAAGGAGCTCAAAATGTTACAGTTCAAGTGGTAGGTAAGGCTGTTGTTTTGAAACCTTTTCCTATTATTATTAGCTACATTTTTCTCAATTTTTTTTCCCACCGATGTATCTCTTTAGTTCATTGCCAGTTACTGGTTACTAATTACTTCATCAATGCGTCTATTTAGCAAAACTAACTTATAGTTGTGGACTTATAACTGATAATTGTGAACTTGTAGCTGATAGCTGTGGTATTGTATCAAAAAGCTTATAGTTTTGTAACTAACTTATTGAACTAGAGCTCTTTGGCAAAACTAGTTGTGCAACTTGTTGAAATTTGTTAAATGACTTAAAAAGACATAATTTGGACTAGGTTATAATTATAATTAAGAAAAAAAATATAAGGCCAAATTGAGATATAATTTATTGAAAGCTCTTTTATTTTTTTGGAAAACTTCTGAAAGCTAGTTTTCAAAAGCCCTTTCTAAAAGTTATAAGCTCCTTTTATTTTTTGTTCACCAAACGGCTCTAATAGCTATAAGCTTGTCATACCAAACATAGTCAATGTCCTCAAGCTCTGACCTCTTTAAGTTGTATGTTAGATAAGGTGTTGGGAGACAAAGATCAAAATGGTGTACATGGAATTGTGGAAGAACAAGCTCAGACACAGACAACCTCAGATGTTGGTAATACTCTTGTTTGCAGCTTAATTTTCATCATATTTTAATTTCTTTATTTGCCTTGCCTAATCAATCACTCATTTAATTATTTTATTAAATGATATTTATATTATATAAAGACAATATCAGTTTCAAGTCAAGATTGTAACAGGGGTTTATTTGTAACAAACACGGTTATGGCTTCTTGAACTTCAAGCTGACCTTGTTATTGAGTTGAATTCTTGGGAAAATTTCAAATTAGTACAACCAGCATTGGTAGGTTTTATCTGTAGCCGGGTCTTGCATTGAGATGAGTACTAGAATCACTTCATCTAAATCATTCTCTTTGTTGGAGTTAAAGATGCCTTGCTTAGAATGAAATTTCAACACATCGTTTTCTAAGAACTATATATGATTTTTCTTTCATTATTTCTATCTGTACAGGTCCAAAGAATCATCCATTTGCAGATCAGAAGAATGATTCATCCCTTTCTACTGCTACCATGTCTAATGACAAACTCCTTGGTGGACTTCTAGCTTCCAAATTTGATGAAGGATCATGTTTAAGTAGGTATCAATCATACTTATACCGCAAAGCTTCTCCTCACAAACCCTCTGCATATTTGATTTCCAAGCTACGAAACTATGAACATGTTCATAGAACTTGTGGACCTCATACCAAATCCTATGACAAAATCATGACAAAGGGTGCAAAATTTAGCAAAAATGATGCACGTATGAAGTGCAAATACATTGTTTGGACAGCTTCCAATGGCTTAGGGAACAGGATGCTAACTTTGGCTGCAGCTTTCCTTTATGCTATCCTCACTGATCGTGTTCTACTTGTCAGATTTGAGAATGATATGATTGGTCTCTTCTGCGAGCCATTTCCTGATTCCTCATGGTTATTGCCAAGGGATTTTCCTTATTGGAAAGATCGTAAACATATCGAAACATATGAAAACATGCTAATGAAAGACCAGAGAAACAATTCAAAGGAGCTTTTGCCTTCATTTCTTATTCTTAATTTACAGCACACCCATGATGGTCATAATAACTTTTTTCATTGTGATCATAGCCAAGTACTTCTGCAGAAAGTTCGTGTGCTGATTTTGACGTCAGACCAATATTTCGTCCCTACTCTTTTTATGATTCCATCATTTAGACAAGATCTAAGCAAAATGTTCCCTGAAAAAGACACTGTTTTTCACCATCTAGGACGTTACCTTTTTCACCCATCGAATGAGGCATGGGAACTGATTAGCAGGTTTTATCAGGCACACTTAGCCAAGGCAAATGAGAGGATTGGCATGCAGATTAGAGTTTATAACACTCATAAAGAACCACATCAAACTGTCATCAATGAGATCATAGCCTGCACGGTTAAGCATAAGCTACTGCCTGAATTAGACCTGCAAAAACCAGCAGCAGCAACTTCTGTTTTGAAGAACCAGACCTCAAAAGCTGTTCTAGTCGCATCTTTATTCTCAGAATATGGTGAGAAGCTGAGGGCTATGTATCTGAGAAATAAGACTGTGACCAATGAAGTGATTAGAGTATATCAGCCGAGTCATGAAGAGAGACAAAAATCAAGTAATGGAATGCACAACATCAAGGCATGGACTGAAATCTATCTTTTGAGTTTATGTGATTCATTGATTACTAGCCGCAAGTCAACTTTCGGTTATGTTGCTCAAAGTCTTGGAGGTTTGAAGCCATGGATTCTGCAGAGGGCATATGGTGAAACCATAAAAAATCCACCTTGTGAGAGAGCCATGTCCATGGAGCCTTGTTTCCATTATCCTCCCAAGTATGACTGTAGGTCCAACGCAACAGTTGATTTTACTTCCCTTTTTCATCACATGATGCATTGTGAAGATGTAAGTAATGGCTTGAGGCTTGTCAATAATAATCACTAGGTAAACAAGCTTCTTCTTTTTTTTGTTACGAAACCTTTGGTATCCGGGTGTTACGTTAGACCTCAGCAAATTCCAATCGAAAAACCGAGAAGACACATTGGTAACAACTAACAAGCTATAGAGACTACTATCACTGAATCATTTGCTGTTGCTGGTACTAGCTGCTTGTTTAGTTCAGATGGATTTCATGATTAAACACATGAATTCATCATCCATATCATGAGTTAAGTTTCAATAAGAGTGGTTTGTTATTATTTTTCATCTAGTGCTTAATCCTTGTTGCGCATTTCAAAAGTATACTCCACTTGATCAACTGAGGAAAAAAAAATACACTTGACTCTTTCTTGCTGTTTATCACCTTAGCTTGTTATTACGTGATAAAAAAGGTAAGCAAATTTGGAGTATTTGGCTCAAGCATAAATGCTGTTTGTTGGTACAAGCTAAGTGTTAGACTTGATTAAATTACGTACGTTCATGGAATGGGTTCATGAATTTTGTAGAGATTCATCTAACTTTTTTTTTTTTTTTTTAAATTACGGTACGTTCATGAATGAGTCCATTGCATTGTATAGAGAAAATCATGTAATTTTGTTTTGGTGTGAATACTTCCAACTTTAAGAATAAAAGTTTGCTTAATAATAACGCTAACAACATCCATTCCATTCAATACAATCCAAATTTGGTCGAATGGGGAAAAAGAAAAGGAGTTTTTCTTTTTGAACCCCATTGATTACTCAACGGCCCTCATTTTTTCCGCCTTACACAAGGCGGTAGTGGAAATTATCTGTTTTTCCCGCCTCTTTTTAGGCGGAAAAATGGTAATTTTGCACTTCCGCCTTGTATAAGGCGGAAAAATATGATAATTTTACACTACCGCCTTGTATAAGGCGGAAAAAATGCACTACCGCCTTGTATAAGGCGGAAGAAAATGGGGGCCGGTGAGTATATAGTGGGGTTCAAAAAGAAAAACTCAAATAAAAGTGGAAAAGGAATTGAATTGGGGAAACTTCTATAGTACTACTTACTCCTTTCCTATGTTGCATGGGTAGGTCCGGTATCGCCATACCAGTAAACGTTGAGTACATCTTGGTACAACTATTAAAACAAAAAAAAAAATGAGTACTAATCCTCAGCTCCCGTTTTTTTTAGTTCTCAGTCTCCAAATTTTTTTCAATAGGTGATATTGTTTTGTCGGAATATTTTCCGATATTCCTGAATTAGAAAAATGTATTTTTTTTACTTAAAAAATGAATTTTTTAATACAAAAATATCATAAAAATACATTTTTCGACTGAACCCCATCGAAAAAAATGGGGACTGGGGACTAAAAAACGGGACCGAGGACTAAATCTCAAAAAAAAAAAAATCATGTTGGATATGTAAATGGACCAAGTGGGTACGCAATGGTGCGGCCCAACCAATTTTTGGGTCTAAAATCCATTCTTCCTCATCCTCGATCATTCTTCTTTCTTCTTCTTCTTCTTCAGTTCTTCAGTTTTTCTGCTCACTGCCCATTACCCACAACCGACGACGCCAGGAACAGCGATCGCAACCAGCAGCCCTCGAGAGAAGGTTAGGTTGGTTTTGGGTATTTGTGTTGTGTGGGTAGGGTGTTAATTAATTTGTTATATTATATAGGGTTTTGTTTTAATGTGTTATTGTAATTGTGTTGTATCACATGTAGCTGGTATTGGTTGGTGAGTTATATAGGGTTTTGTTATATATATCTCTGTTGTTTTGTCCTTTCTATTCATTCCTTTCCTTTCCTTTCTTTTGTTGTAAGAAACTCACAAACAAACTCAGGGATATGGAGGGTCAGGGTCAGGGTCAGGGTCCGGGTCAGGGTCCGGGTCCGGTGGTGGAGAGGCTGAACCAGGCCGTGCAGCAGCAGCTAAACCTTGAACAGGTGAAGAGCCGTGCCATCAGCCTGTTCAAAGCCATCTCCCGCATCCTCGACGACTTGGACGTCTACTCTCGATCTAACTCCCTCCCCAAGTGGCAAGACATCCTCGGCCAGTACTCCATGCTCAACCTCGAGCTCTTCAACATTGTCGACGAGCTCAAGAAGGTCTCCAAGCCATTCCTCCTCCATCCCAGGAACGTCAATGCCGACAACGCTCCCATCCTCCCCGTCATGCTCTCCTCCAAGCTTCTCCCCGAGATGGAGGCCGATGACACCTCTCTCAAAGACCAACTGCTCCAGGGAATGATGCAGAACAATCTCCCTCTTTCCACCCAGATCGAAAAGCTCAAGGCCAGGATCGACATGATTTCTGCCGCGTGCGAGGGTGCTGAGAAGCTCCTGGCTGACACCCGCAAGGCTTACTGCTTCGGGACACGTCAGGGACCGCCTTCCATTGCGCCTCCTCCTCTTTCTGCCACCTTGGACAAGGGCCAGGCTGCCAAGATCCATGAGCAAGAGAGTCTGCTCCGTGCCGCTGTCAATGCTGGCGATGCCCTACGCATACCCCCCGATCAGAGGCATATCAGCAACATCATGATCATCGCTCCTTCCCTCCCACCGCATTTGCAAGAAGCCCTTATTACTACTACCAACAACAACAACAACAATAATGACTCCACCCCCCCTCAACCACCACATCACCACCAACAACCTACTCCTCCTCCTCCTGCTGATGCATCCACTACCAATATGTATATCAAGAACAACCCTCTCTCATCAAATACTATTATGCAAGCCCACAATTCATTGTTACAGGTTATTACCAATGAACGAGAACCAACCTTGTTAGGTTCGAGGATATTAGATATATTCTTGTCTCACAACATTATTACTCATGTAGGCAACGGGATCACAACTTTTGGGAAGATCGGTTGCATCTCCTTCTGCCGCAACCAGTGCCACTTCTTTTGACAATACAACATCGCCACTCCCGTATGCCAACTCACCGAGGTCTTCTACCAATATCATGAATACACCATCCCCTCAGCAGCAACAGACTCAACCACAACAACAACAGCAGCAGCAGCCATCAGCGCAACAGCAGCAGCAGCAGCGGCAGAAACTGATGCAGTTACCTCAACAGCAGCAGCAGCAACTTCTAGCTCAGCAGTCACAGTTCAGGCAATCCGCAATGCAAGGATTGGGACAGGTAAAATTTTGCAACTTATGTATTCTCCATGGAGTGAATATATCTGCGACTATGTGGAGGCTTAAAGGACTAGGTTAAGAGTATATTATACATTTGGTTGTTGGCTTCATTTAGTTTGATAACCATTTTGATGTCTCAACTGTTGAAATTGTACATAACTGGTTAAATACTTAAATTGCATGAACTGGCCATGCTTTTACTAGATGGACTGGTTCATTTTACTGAGCGAAATTGCAAAATTACACAGATCAGCATATCAAGATTTTACTATATTGTATAGATTTGAAATATGCAAATACCAAAGTTCCAACTCTGAGAATTGAACCTGGTTCCATTATAGATGTAGCCTGTAGCCTGGACTGCTTCGTTCACTAAATTAAGATTTTCTGTTTTCTGTCTTTCAAGTTTGCTATTTTCATTTCTAAATTTTATGAGTCTTTCGCTTATTCACTTGCAGTGGGATAAAAATGTATTTGCTCCTATGGAGTTTGCTCTAGAAGGACACTACTAACTTTTGAGTGATCAAAAGAAAATTGAACCTGATGCTTATGTTTGGGGAGTTTTAACCCCATGAATACATTCATCATACATGGACACTTTAATAGCAAAATTGTAATTAATCAGTCTTACCTCTAGTATGTTTCTCTTATCTTTCTCCATAAAATATAAATAACAATCTTTTCTTTCCTCAGATGCATGGACAACATCAGATGCAATTTTCTCAAGCACTTGGCCATCAGCAATTCCAGGGTAGGCAGCTGGCTACAGGACATGTTCAGCATGGCATTGCTCAAAGCCAACTCAATCAAGGAAACCAAATGACTCGGTTGAGCCAGTTTTCTGGCCCTGCTAACAGTGCATTATTTAGTGCTGCTCAAACAACACCCAATAGCCAGATGGTATGATAGCCATGTGATTTCTTGAGTCTCTCTGATCCTCATCCTATTTGAAAAGATAATATTTCTTGATCTTCAATGATGTGCAGTCATTCTGTTTCCTTGCATTGCCCTTACTGTTTTATTTTACGATAAACATTGCCCTTACTGCCAATGCGCAGTTCTTCTTCAACAATTACTTCTATGATGATTTTTTGCTTCGTAATTTCAGATTCCAAACATGTCGGCCACAATGCCTTCACAGTCTCTTCTACCAAGGATGCAGGTTTATCTTTGATGCTCTCTGCCAATGATGTTTTCCCAATGGCTCTTATTGGTTATATTGAACCTGTAATTTTGTTGAATTATAATGAAACAAGTGGAGAAGTCAAAGGAACTTAAATTGAATGATTTATCTATGATTGTACTGGGCATGTTTTCAAACTCCGATATGGTCCTTGTAGAGTTTAGTCACTTTTTGTTTGGCTCACTCCATTAACATCGTACTTCCTGATGATTAATTGCTATCGGTTTATCATTGCGATTATAATAGAAATTGATAGGTAAACTCTTGGAGTTTGTTCTGAATTGCAAATTTATGAAACTTACATAATTACCACTCTGAAGTGGCCATTTTCTAGAGAAAAAAATAATAATTTATGTTATGAATTTATTTGTTTTTCATTAGCTGTGTATACTTGCCTTTTGGTTAAATCTTATGATGATAATGTATTCTAACTTGTTCTGCATTTTTTAATTTCTCAGTTCGGGTTATCTGGAAACAACCCTCAGCGAAATCATGCATCCCAAATGTTGAGTGATCAAAGTATAAACGCCATTCCTCAATTTCTTTCAATTTTATTTTAATCATTTTGAATTGTGTTTACTCTTGTCCTCTTTGAAAGGGTTGTGATGTAAACTGGGAGTGTCATTTGTTCTATCTTCTATGTATGTGTGATTTTATGCCTAATAACCACTGGGGGTTTACATTGCAGTATATAACATGGGAGGTGGCAATCCTGGTGGTATGATGCCCATACAGCAGCAACAGCAGCAACAACAACAACAGCAACATGGTTCTCAAGGTGCATTTGGTAGCATGGCATCAAATGCTCAGAATCTACAATCTGGTATGGTGACACTTCCGAACACACAACAAAATCATCCCAATTTCTCTCAACAGAGACAGCAAAATCCACAGTGATGAAGTGTTCTTGTTGTATACATGTGTTACATTGTTGCAAATGCACATTATAATTTAGAAAGAAATCTTGAAGTCAAATTGAATGCCTAAATACTATAATCTTTGGGAACAAACTCCGTGTACACTGTTTTGAATCCTTGAGCTGTTCTGTGACATTTGGTTGGAAGATTCAAGGGAACCTGTTATAGCAACTGCAGCATCTTTGCATAAAGCATTTCAGCCTGTTGTTATTCAAGGATGGGAGAAAAAAACAAAGGGTGGTAAGTGTTATCTTCAGCCTTACATCCATCCATAAAGAAAAGGTGGAAAATACACTCTTGTTTGACTGATGGGTATTTGCTAAGACACTCCAAGAAAGAATGGCGTGCTTGGAATGAATGGAGCTAAACCTACCGGTCAATATACTTCAAATAGAAGTCATTTTGCACACCTGTGCTAGTCCATTCTAGGAAACAAGCACTCATATCGTTCTAAATTATCAAAGGATTCTCCGTAAAACATGATACCATTAGCACTTATTTCTGTCGAAAGTTCAAGTTGGTGTTAAATCAGATGCCATGTAAAATAAATAAATTGATGTGTTACAATCGCCATTGCTCAGTTTTCATATTTATTCATATAATTTCGATTGTACTTCCATGAAAGTATATAAAGGATAAGAGGACTTACAAGTCCTTGATGCATGCACTCTTGGATCCAAATTCTCGTGAATCTTGTTGACTATCCAATGATAATACATATGATGGCATATTAGGTGGACCACTGGTTGTCTTGTGTGGAAGGCGAAGATTCTCGGCAGTAGATGTGTGGGTGGAGAGAGGTGGTGAGAATGGTGGTGAAGTAGTTGATGATGCAGAGAATGAGTATCTCCGGTCGCCTGGTCCAAAACTAATGGGAAGTGGAGATGGAGGTGTAGGAGGTGATGATGTTGGAGACTCACTCCTAAGATTCATATTCATATTAATAACGAAGATTCATTTACTCTTCTCTTTTTATTGGAAATGACTTGCTCTCTCCTTTACTTTCATCATCTTTTGTTAATTCCCCCTGTCAAAGTAGAGCAAATAAATATTTGCTCTAGTTTAAGTTTAAGGTATAACCTACCGGTCACATGCCAAATTGCAAGGCATTGAGCACTCGTAATCATTCCTTTCTTAGGCACCATGGCATCCTTCCATCAAACTCAAACCTTACTTGGATTTGGATATTATTTTTACTTCCAGGACTTGTATTCTCTTCATTTATCATTTCTTTAACAGCATACACGGGGAATTTGTTTTATGTTCTCATAATTGTTTTATTTTGGTTGAGAGTTAAGAAGGCTAAAGAGAAATATTTGTTGCATCATGTCGATTCTAGATCTTAGACAAAAAATTAATGATTTCCTTTTTTAAATTATTTTTGGATTTTAATTTTATTATAAAAGTTTTTTTTTTCGATTTGATGGTAAAAGTGTTTTTCTTTTCTAACTCTTTCATGGTAGTTGGAGATTTTATTTTTTTTAAGATTATTTTTTAAACCCTTTGCAATTTTCCTATTTTATTTCTATCACTCCAACACATTAATTATTCCCTTAACACTTCATGCATTTTTTCTAATTTACTCAATAAAAATAATATTTTTTACACAATCTAAACAAAAGAGATTAACTTAAATTCATTAATATTTTTTAGTTAAGATACCTAAATATAATCTTAGCATTTATAGCAAAGACGCAAGCTATTGGTAAAAGTGAAAAAGAAAAAGGAAAAGAGGAGAAGAAGAAAGAGGATTAGGGTTGGGTTCGCAACTCATCGGCATCGCGATCAGATTCTCAATTCGGGTTCGTCTCCTCTCCTCTCCGTAACACTCAATCGACTCATCTATCTATCTATCTCTGCAATTCCGCATCTCTCTTTCTTTCTTTCAAATTTGCAGAGAGAGAGAGAGAGAGAGAGAGAGAGAGAGAGAGTAAAGGTAGCAACTTTTTCAAATTTCTTATACTACAGTACTACTTATTACGGGAAGGAAGGTTATAGATTAATGGATGAACAGGCTTGGAACACTATGCTGCTTTGTGTTGTGTGAATTTGAATTTGAATTTGAATGAATCTCTCTGTAGAGTGTTTATTCTTTAGATTGTGGGATATGAATGAATGAATGCATAGGTTGTTGCGTTTCCAACCATTTTAAATTAAGGTTTTTGTTAGTTAACTTTGCTTGTTATATCATATCATATCATATCCCCATCCCTTTTATATACTAATGGAGTATGAACTAGTGAGTCCTTTTTGTTAAGAGTCAAACTGCAGTGACACTGTCTCGACACATTTTTACACATAATTATCAACTTTTCATCTTCTGATTTTTTTTGTTCATTATAGCTAGGTATTAGGTACTATGAGTAAGTTACTATGGATTTAGGGCCCGTTTGTTTTGCCTTAGAAAATCTGATTCCACAATAGTGCTGCTAAAAGCAAATAGCTTCTATAAAAACAAAGGGAATACATTGGTTAAGGAATACATTAAGGGAAAACTCATGTTGGAAATCTAAGTCCACTAGTTCTTGATTTTTTCAATTCAACATTTTTCAAGATAAAATTACCTCTTTTGTTCTCTTAAACAATGCCCTAAGGGCACTCTTTAGCATTTTCCAAACAAAATAGCTGAATTTTAGTCTTATTAGGCAGCTATTTTTTTTTTTTATGGGTAAAAGCCTAACCAAACAAATGTGGAGTGTTGGAAGTCTTCTTTTTTGTTTGTGAGAAGAATTAAATAAACGGGCTGGTTTTTTTTTCCTAGTAGTTTGCACATGTGAGTTTTTACCTGGTTTCCCCTTGTTATTAGTGGAGGCACATCAATCTTTTTCCTACTCCATGGGTTTCAATTGCAATTGCTGACAAATGCAAGAAAATGAAACCGATGCCAGCTGCAGCTGTGGTCTCAATGAGGTTGCAGAGACCGTCGAAACCGCAATCAAATCTACTACACCCACTTGCTATCTTCTCTTCCCTGCTTTCCCTTGCATCTTCCACTCTATTCAATTCATTGTTCTGATTTCTTTTTTTTTTTTTTCAATTAGTTTGCTAATTTAGTCTGGGGACTGTGCTATGGTCATATGTATATTGGTTTCTGTTTTCTAAGTCATGTAGAACATTTTAAACCATTTTTAATTGTTATGTTATAGTGGCTTTCAGCTTCCATGATTCATTTTTGGAAAAGCATACCATTGTTTGCTAGAAATTTCATGTAATTTTTATATCATTGCGTTTGAGTGCAGCGCATGTGATTCTTACCAAATGTTACTTGCTTCTTTCTCACAACAATTCTTTCAAAACCAGTCTCTCGTTGGAAGAAATTCATAGCAAGGACTCTAGCAATTATGGGTATAATCAAGAGTTGCTTCTCTTTCATAGCAGGGACATTATGTGGAGTTTACTTGGCTCAGAATTATAAAGTTCCTAACGTCAGTAAGCTAGCTGACACTGCCTTGTTCATGGCAAGTATCATCGAGGAACAATACCGCAAGCCCAAGAAGAGGGGCGACGATGATGATTAGTACCTAGATATATTGGAATTAGGCTCTTGTTTTGTTCTTTTTTTTTTTTTTTACCTTTAGATTGCATAGGATCAAATATTTTGATTTACAAAGTTTTTGGAGATACAAGGTTTTCGCGGAGGCATTCTTTCTTGCTCTGAAATCTGAATCATACCTTAAGAGTAAGACACATGTTAATGTTACATATCTGTAATATACTCAGTTTCTCAAATCTTGGATGATATGGCAATTTCAGGCCAAAAATATGTTCCATGATCATCAGAGTTGAATTTAATATTCATCTGCATTTTATGCCCCTAATAAGACTTGTTACCTCCTTTAATATATGTATTGATTGATATGTCAGATACAACATTTTTTTGTTGTTAAATAGCCTTGATTCCCAATTACTTTTGTTTGAAGTTATGAATGCTAAATTGCAAACAATGTTTGGCAGAATAACTTTTCTCTTGGTTCTTTTGTATTACAAAAGAAAAAAAAGAAAATGCTGTCAATGTATTCCTGTAGGGCATGGTAGTGTGCACTGTTTGGTCCTTTTCAATTCCAATTGGGTGTGCCTGACCTGAACTGCAAAGGAATTCTTCATGTAAGATTACCATTTCATTGCATGCCAATTGGAAGATGGAAAATAAAATCAAGTAGGAATTGATTTTACCTTCAAAGATCTATAATAGAGAGGTCCCACTCATTCCACCAGCACCCATGTTCATGTGTTCACTACCTGCTCAACCACACAAAAAAGCAAACTGTCTCTGTGTAGTGCATTATAAACCGTATAACAACATTCCACCTACTATTCCTAGGCTAAACTATGTTTTTTTTTTTTTTTTTTTTTGGTCTTGTATATATTAAACTATACTTTTGGAATACATATGTAACGATTTGGTCTTTATACGTAATTTTTTCCCCTCCGATCCCTATTTATATGATTACTTTTAATTTGGTTTTTGTTGTTTATTGTTTATTGTTTATTGTTCATATAACATCTTTTAGTAGATGAAGTATAAAGATCAATCATGTTTTAATTTGATTCTTATACTTGAACTCCAACAAATATACTAGTATATTATAACAAACAATAATAGGTGTGGATCAAATTGATAATGAGTAGTATGCATGTAGAAATTGAATTTAGATTTTTTTTTTTTTTTTTAACATGTAGTAACTAAAAAAACTACACATATAACAGGATGAAAAAGTATACTTTAACCTTATTCATATAAGACAGCTAACTATCTCTAAGTGCCCTTCCCTTTATGGGAGTGGGAGAGTAAGTAAAGTAACAGAGAGACATATGGCATGCATATTGCAAATGCAGATAATCCACACGATGTGGACACCACTCTAGATGCTACTGGAGAGCTTTAATTTGTTACACTACTACTTTAATTTCTTTATTGGTTCTTCTTCTATAAGAAAACGTGAAAGGGTGAAAGTTGAGCAGCGTGTGCTATCCTAATGAACTATAGAAATAAAAGTAGAAAGTTGAGCCTCTAAGATTAAAGAGTCAATTGTAGATTTATAGGTCTGCTAGCATGCAAAGAGGAAGAAAAACAAGAGTTTCTTTAATTTCAAGAATATCCAAAGTTCTGTTTGTTTTCCTCCCAACCTTTATTCTACCACAATCGTTCACCTAACGAATCATTTTGTTGAATAACTTTTTACAAAACTATCAACTCAACTAGTTACCCTTTATTTACTTTTGTTTTTTTTTTTTAAAGTTCCCCATTACATTATTATTATTTTTTTTTATCTCTCAAAAAAGTTTTAACTTTTCGTCTATAGTATCATAGTCCTCTAGTTACGTCACTGTGAAGCATGGAGACAGTAAAGAAACGGATAGCTTGGGTGCAGAATATATTTAGTTAATGCTGAGTGTAATTTTATTTAAATACCATAATGCATATAATAAAAAACGTGCATGATTTTTCTTTTATGCAATTAAAAGTGTAAGAAAAGAAAAGCAATCTTCCTGCTGATAGAATGTCTATCAAGATTGACCTTGAAAAAGCCTATGATAGAATGTCCAGGAAATTCATAAAGAACTGCCTTATGGAAGCTATTCTTCCTGCTGATCTCATAGACCTTATCATCAATTGTGTTACTTCGGCGTCTTTTAAGCTTCTTTGGAATGGAGAAAAAGGGGACTCTTTCCTTCCCTCTAGGGGAATAAGGCAGGGAGACCCCTTATCTCCCTTCCTCTTTGTCATCTGTATGGATAAGTTGGCCCATATAATTCAAGAAGAAGTTAATGAAGGGAATTGGAAGCCGATCAGAGCTGGAAGATACGGTCCCCCAGTCTCCCATCTCACCTTTGCTGACGATCTCCTCATTTTCGCTGAAGCTTCCTTGGATCAATATGGAAAGATTATGCACTGCATTGAAAGATTTGGAGAAAGCTCTGGCATGAAGATAAATGAATCTAAAACCAGTATCCTTTTCTCTAGTAATACTGATCATAATATTATTTCTGATATTGTTAACTGTAGCGGTTTTAACCTAGCTAAAAGCCTTGGTTCTTACCTTGGTTCTTTTGATAAAGGTAGTAGAAGGAAGAAAGATAACTATAAACCTCTGATTGAAAAATTAAATAATAAACTTGCTGGCTGGAAAACAAATTGTTTATCTCTTGCAGGTCGGGCTACTTTGGCGAAGAGTGTCCTCGGAGCTTTAGCTAATCATGTTATGCAACATTCTTCCATTCCCATCGCTGTTTGCAAAGAGATAGAGAAAGCTCAAAGAAACTTCATTTGGGGAAGCTCTCAAGACCAACGCAAAGCCCATCTCATAAGCTGGGATAATTTATGTCTCCCCCGCTCTCATGGAGGCCTCGGATTCCGTAGAACTGTTGTCATGAATGACGCTTTTACTATGAAACTCGGATGGAATGTTATTACGAAGCCAAATGCTCTTTGGGTCCAAGTCTTAAAAGGAAAATATGCTAGAGGAGCTGACCTGATGCAAACCGCAGTTGCCAGAAACAATGACTCAAGTTTATGGAAGAAAATGGTGCATCTCTGGCCGAAAATTACTGAAAATATCCAATTCAGCATTGGAAATGGAAAAGGGACTTGGTTTTGGAAAGACAAATGGATAGGGGATAATATTCTGCTTAAGGATTATGCTAATATCCCTGTTGATTTTGTGCAGGACATGACGCTTGTCAAAGACATGGTTGACGCTAATGGAATATGGAATTTTCAACAGCTTGAAAACATAATAGTCCCCCATCTAATTGACAAGATTCGTACAATCCCGACCCCTCATGAAGATCTAGGAGATGACAAAATAATCTGGGGTGGTGAGAATAAAGGAGTCTTTACCATTAAACAAGCCTATTCTTCTCTTGCCAATGAGACTCCTTTTTCTGCCACTCTCCCTTGGATCGATATGTGGAAAATCAATTGTCCGGAAAGATGGAAATATCACTTTTGGAAATCAGCGCACGATCGCCTCCTAACCAACAGCAGTAAGAATAAATGGGGCCTTGGACCAGCGAATTGTGCATGTTGTACAGGAATTGAAGAAACCTCCTTACATGCTCTGAGAGACTGCCACAAAGCAAAAAGCCTGTGGATGCAACTGCTAGACCAAAATGAAGCTATAGCTTTCTTTGAGAAAGACTTGATCTCTTGGTGCCGCCACAACCTTTGCAACGGAACAGGGAGTTTCAATAAAAAAAGATTGGAACATTATGTGCTATTTTTTTTCTCTGGCAATGGCGCAACAGTTTAATCTATGATAATAGCTTCTCTTACCCTCATGATCTTAAATCCTATATCTTTTTGCAGACTAAGGACATGTTATCAAGTTCAGGCCCGAACACCTTGAGAAAGACTGAGTTACACTTCATCCAATGGAGGAAACCTCCTACTGGCAAAATAAAACTTAACACGGATGGAGCTTCTAAAGGAAATCCGGGTATTGCTGGATGTGGAGGAGTCTTCCGGGACTGTACTGGCAAATGGCTTTGCGGATACTATAACAAAATTGGTGTTACTACAGCATTCAAAGCTGAGCTTTGGGGCATATTTTTGGGTTTGAAAATTGCATGGGAAAAAGGCTTCAATGATATTGTGGTGGAACGTGACTCCCTCACTGTTATCAATTTGATAAACAACACAGCAAGACAAACCCAAGGACATGAAGTTAACAGCTTAATAGCACATATTCATCACTTGAAGAATCGTAACTGGAGAACTTCTTTTATCCACACTATGCGGGAAGGCAACAATTGCGCTGATTACATGGCCAACTTAAGTCTTGACAAAGACTACGGATGTTACATAGTGGAAGAACCCAATCAGGACCTGCAATTTCTTTTGTTTCGGGACTACTCTGGCACTGCGCTGCCAAGAGAGTCCTTTGTAACTTAGTTTCTGTTTTTTTTGTTCTTTTGGGCGTTAGCCCCCTTGTTTCACCAAAAAAAAAAAAAAAGAAAAGCAATCAACAGCCATAATTTTTCCTCGAACAAAAGATACACACCATTCTTCATTTTCTTCTTTTTTAGTGAAGGGTGAGTTGTGTGAGAGTTCATCAAAGCAATGAGATATCTTACAATTTTATGAATGTGTACAAAAATATTTACAAATTATTTATCAATCAGATTGATATGTTGGGCTGTTGGTAACAGAATGAACCCATATTTTTTTATAAAATACTCCCTCCGGTCCTATATACAGGGCATACTTAACCTATTCCCCGGATCAAGGAAAGTTGTTAGTTTTGTGAATTTTATGAGAATATATTGTAACATTACAATTTTTCCCCCTCCACTTTACTTGGAAAGTTCACATTCATTAATGAATAACAAAAAAAACATAGTTAGTCAAAGCATTTAATAAGGGCAAAAAAAAAGAAAAAACAATTAATGATGCATAGGAAATATAAAGTGCCCTATATACAGGACCAGAGAGAGTATAACACAATTTTTTATTAAATGGACTAATTTTTTGTCAGCAAAAAATATGCTCTTGCAAATTGTTAAATTCTATTTTTATTAAAAGTAAGGGGGGACGAAATGATTGAATTCTTAATCACATGATGAACTTAGCTCCAATAATATGTGACGGATGTGTGGAAACGATTTTTTTTTTTTTTTTAGATATTTAAACTATGAAATAAACTATTTCAAATAGCACATACATAAACATATTCAATAAACTCTTTATGAGATGATGATATCTAATTTCATGTCGAATGTGGGGCAAAACATGTGTGACCTTACTTCTAATCACTCGGTTAGTACTATATATTACAGATTGCAGCTTAGAAAATACTTATCCATAAGTTTATTTTAATTATTTTGATTTTAAAAACTTGATATGATATATCTATCATTTGGTGAAATTATATTTTAAAATTTGAAATAATTTATGCCTTGAGACACTCCGCAAATAATAAGGTAATCTCTTAGCTTAATCAAACACATTTAAACTATGTTTGTATCTTAGTGCAACATGGGAGGGACCAGAGCTTCAATGTGAGAATGATGGAAGACAAGAAATTATTAGCATCCAACCATGTGAAACCTGTTCAAGTATGAAACGTGAACCTTTGGTCAAAAATCACAAACACGAAAGAATAAAGAAAGGGGGCAGCAGTATCTCTAGATTCTAAACAGTGCACGTGCCAGAGTGATGGAGCATGAGACAAAAACACTGCACACAAGACCTCCCATGTTTCAACCAATATCTGCAATCTATGTATATAGTGTATGTACTATGTACACTTTCACTCACAATTTCACTAAGTTTAATTTCCCTCTGTAATCCATTTGTATTTTTTCTTTCCCTTTCCTTTCTCTCCCTATCCTTTAACATGCAAGTAATCTAAAACTATGGCAGCAAAACTTTCTCTTTAGACAAAAGCACCTTGGGGGGCCCTTCACACTTTTTCCTTTTTTCTAATCCTTATATTTATAACAGTAATCATTCATATACATCAATTATGGGAGGATATGTTATTTCCCTTTGAAATTTTTTATATTTTTGAAATGTATACATAGGAGGAAAAATGCAAATGTATATATACATATACAATATCAAATATTATGTTTAGAGATTAATGGGTATATGCACTGACGGTGTAAAATTTTTTACACTATCAGTTTATCATCCACCATTTATTTGTATTATTTTAATTTAAAAGTCAACAACCATAAACGGATGAATGGTAGATGATGCATTGATGGTGTACAAAACTTTACATTGTCGATGCATTACTCATTTTCTCTTATGTTTAAAATTTGATGTATAAGTATTAGAACTCTTATTATTATAATAATGAATACATAAAAGCATAAGCATATAGAAAGCAAAAAAAGTTAGAATAAGAGGTATAGAAACCATAAATCAAGGAGAACATTAAAAAACAAAACCAAGTTAGCAATAGTAGAATACAGCTCCTCCTCTTATGATTGTCTAATTGAAAAGCAATCCACTTTGGATACCCCATTCATAAAACAAATCATAATAATAAACCAAAATGAAATGACTATAGATTCTTCATTCACCTTTTTCTTCTTCATCACTTCCTATGATCAATATCTTCACTAGCTACACCAAATCCTTGTGACCAAGTTAAGTAGAGCACCAGAATTCATCTCCAACAACATAACATGCCTTCAAGACCCTTTCCTTTTAGTCCAAAACCACCTTCGACTCCAAGTATTTTCACCAAAACAAGGGTCCTGTTCCTTGCACTCACCATTTCATCTTCTGTTGTGATCTTCTGCTCAATCCTTTACTTCCTTTACCATCTCTGGAACTCTCTTGTACATAGAGCTAAGACCATACCCTTTGATGCAAGTGCTCCCTTGAAGCTTCAAAGATTCTCATACAAAGATTTGAAGCAAGCCACCAATGGCTTTGACACTGCCAATGTCATTGGTAAAGGTGGCTCTGGCACTGTTTTTAGAGGAATACTCAGAGATGGTAAATTGATTGCCATCAAGAGGTTAGACTCTCTGTCTTTGCAGACAGAAAGAGAGTTTCAGAATGAGCTTCAAACTCTTGGAGGGTTAAGATCACCATTCCTTGTGACCCTTTTGGGCTATTGTGTTGAGAAGAACAAGAGAGTGTTGGTGTATGAGTACATGCCTAATAGAAGCTTGCAGGAGTCACTATTTGGAGAAGGGTGTGTGGGTTTGAGTTGGGAGAGGAGGTTTTGCATAATATTGGATGTTGCTAGAGCATTGGAGTTCTTGCACCTTGGATGTGATCCACCAGTGATCCATGGTGATATCAAGCCAAGCAATGTCCTTCTTGATGCTGAGTGCCGAGGGAAGTTATCCGATTTCGGGTTGTCAAGGATCAAAGTGGAGGGTGAATTTGGAATGGACTTGTTCAGCCAGGACTTAGGGAAGAGCCAAGAGCTTTCAGGTAATTTAACTGCAGAAACTCAAACTCCTCCAGCTGTTGGTACTCCAGTTGAGAGTAGTAGTGTTAATGAGGTAGATTTTGCTCTAGCCTTGCAAGCTTCTTCTTCATCCAAGAATAGCAGAACTTGTTATAATGTTAGAGCTTTGAACTTGAACTCTTTGAGTTATAATGCCAATATTGTTGCTAGTGAAAGTGAAATCAGGAGTGTGAATAATAATAATAACAATAATGCCTCAAAGGGTAAGGAAGTTTCTTCAACTTTGGATATGGGAGGGGATGATGATTGGAATAACAAGTTTGTTCCATATGATGATGAGTTTTCAAGCATTGATTATAGTAAGGAGTTAAGTGGTAATGCTTCTTTGGCAGATGATGAGAAGGCAAATGGAAAACAATGGGGGAAAGATTGGTGGTGGAGGCAAGATGGAAGTGGTGAATTGTGTAGCAAAGACTATGTTAAGGAGTGGATAGGGAGTCAGATTTGTCCATCAAACCCTGATTGGGATGATGGAAAGAGCAACATTATTAATGAGAAAGTAGTAGAGTTGGAGAGTTCAAGTCCAACAATAGATAAAGCCAATGATGCAAATGGATCACAATTTCAAGTGTTTGGGTTAGGAAATGAAGGCAATGTGGTTGAGAAGAAAGAGTTGAAGGGAAAGAAAATTCAAAAGAAGAAGCAAAGGAAGATGCAAGAGTGGTGGAAAGAAGAGCATGTTGCTGAATTAAGCAAGAAGAGCAGAAAGCTGAAAGGTCTTAAAACTAAGTTGAACAAAGGTTTGAAAGCGCCTCATTTTGGTTTAGGCAGAAGGTTCTACATTTGCAAAAGAAATAAGAACTTTGGAGAGGAGGTTCAAGAGAATGAGTGTGATCAAAATGGTGGTGGTGAGTTTAGCTTCAGAAGAGGTTGGAGGAAGAAGAAAAGTACTCATTCCGTTGGAAGCGACATTGATCTTTTCAGCCGCGAGCTCAGCAGCACAACCAGCATGAGAGGGACATTGTGTTATGTGGCACCAGAATATGGAGGAGGGTGTGGATTCCTAATGGAGAAGGCTGATATATATAGTTTTGGAGTATTGATTCTTGTGATTGTGTCAGGTAGAAGGCCATTACATGTTCTTGCATCACCAATGAAACTAGAGAAAGCTAACTTGATAAGCTGGTCTAGGCACTTGGCTCAAGTTGGTAACATTTTAGAACTAGTGGATGAGAGATTGAAAGAAGATTATAACAAGGAACAAGCAACGATGTGTATCAACTTGGCACTCATTTGCTTACAGAAAATTCCAGAGTTGAGGCCAGATATTGGAGACATTGTTAAGATTTTGAAGGGTGAAATGGAACTTCCACCACTTCCATTTGAGTTCTCACCTTCTCCGCCACCTTCCAGATTATACAGCAGATCAAGGAGAAAACATAAGGGCTCTGTAGACTTATAAGTCATTTTCTTACCTTGTTGGTAAGATATCAGGTTATGATGAGTGCAGTATGTTTGCATTTGGGATCAGAATACACTAGAATTGTCAGAATTTCGTTGCATGTATATCAGATTTAAGTTATTTGTGATTTTCAACACTAAAAGTTGCATCAAATAGATTTGAAGAGATTAAGTTGCATAAACAATTCACTTTGTTGTGATTTTTACTCTTTATGACATGTCTCTTGTTTCTTATTTGGGTTTTGTTATTCATTGTCTCGAAAGTAATGTATAAGTAGTCTAATTTAAAAAGTCGACTAAAAAGTAGTGTATTTAAAATTTAAGAATTAATTTTTTTAAGATTTAATTCCTACTTTAAGTTGCTCATAAATTAGCAAAACCCATTTTCTATTTGCTTTGTGAAATTGGCAGTGAAAAATTAGTGGTGACAAGAGGACAAAACAATGGCACCACATCATCACACTGGATTTGAAAATCAAACAAAATCACTTAATCACAAATACAACTTTAATCAAAACTCAATTTCACAAAGTATAATCTAACCACGTACTAAATGATTTGAAATAAGCTAATATTGATAGTACAGTCACTTAAATTAATGGTTGTTGTGATGTTATGAACCATATACAAGTCATAATCATAAACTAAAGTGAGACACCATATAAACAGCATCATTAACCCACTCCACTATAGTGTTAAAGTATGTGTCATAATGTGAATTGACAAAGTTCACTTTTCCATAATTTTGCATGAGACACAATCATCTCATTGTCTTTTTCTTCTTCCAAATCTTAAAAGCCATATCAAGTGCCACTCAATCCAAAAATTTCGGTTATAAGGACAAACCTTAATTGATTCCTAGTTAACTGTTCTGTTCTGACCGAAACGGTTAATACTTGAATAAACAAAGGAATATTACCCTCATTAGTTGTAACTTTTGTGTAAGCTTGTTTTCCATAAGCTTCTCGCATGAGCTTACCAAAATAAGACAATAGGAGCTTATTGAATATGATAGGTTATTTATATATGCTCTTCCAAACAAGCATCTAAGTACTTATGTCATAAGATAAACTCAAATAAATTAGAATTAAGCTTTTCCAAAAGCCACCTATATGTCATGAAGAGTTACTTAATTGTAAACACAACCTGAGAACAACTACTTCAAATAGAGCAGGGAAATCTATTTTTCTAATCTACAAAGAAGGACTCCACGTTCTATTTGATATGTTTACCTAAAACTAGATTAACATCTATGTGAAGTTCTAAAACATATTTTAAGGAGTAGAGTGAGGTGCAATTGTGCATTCATTTGAATTTTAATTCGATGCTATAGATATATCATAAACACAAAAATGTTGCTTATTGTACTCAAATTGAACTAAAATCCGCTGTTAGATACTTCAATTATCTACAGCTTTGGAGTTAAAGAGCCACTTTTTTTTACTCCAATTCCCACAACCCCTTCTGTGGTGCAGTTGATGTCGTATCCAGTTTGGTTCTTCTGCTGCCTAAATGCCAAGATTATTCAAAATCAAGGAAGACATTTGTTTCCTCTCTTAGTAAAGCTATCATGCAAAAGTTACTGACACAGTTTCATAGCAATTTAAATTTCAAGGCTCGTTCTAATTTGCTCCCTTTTAAGTTTTTTTTTTTTTTAAATGCTCCTCATATATCAAAACCGGTAACATGTCATTTCCATCGGTAAATGTAAATTACAATTTGGTCCAATCTATATTATTATTATTTCCAATAATTTGGTCAAATCTAATACCTTACGATTCGACTAAAACGTATGGGTTAATTTTTTTTAAGCACCCTCCGTCCCACCTGATACATAGGTGTAATTTTTTTTACAAATCATATGCTAAGACATATGAACATTTTTATTTGAAACACACTAGTCCTAGCATGGACATAGGTATTAAATTTTTTTAAAAACACCCTACGTCTAATCTAAGACGTATGGGTCAATATTTTTTTTATTTCTTTATTTTTTAATGCAGATTTACTCATGATATTTTTTAATATAGATTTCTAATACATATTTATTTAAAAAATTTAACTCTTATGTCTTAGTTGAGACATGCTTTTTTAAAAGAATTGATTAAATTTAAATTTAACCCCTACGTCTCAGCTAAGACGTAGGAGTTAAACGTTTTAAAAACACTCTACGTCTCAGCTCATCTCATACGTAAGAATGAAAATTTTTAATAATTTTAAGCCCAAACAAAGGCGTGGATAATAAAATTTTTTTAATACCATTATTCAAGGATAGATTGGACCATACATGGAAGCTTATACGTCCTATCATAGACGCAAGGATGTCTCCTACTTACTTTAATTTTTTTAAAAAAAAAACTTACGTTTCAACCAAGACGTAAGTATTAATTTTTAGCCCTTACGTCTTAATCAAGATTAGGGGTGGGAATGAGCCAGGCCGGCTCATGGGGGCCTATGGCTCGGCTCATATAAGGCCTGACTCGGCTCGGCTCGTTTAATAAAAAGGTCAGGTTTAAGCTTTTCGAAAAGCCTAAATATCTAAATAAGTCAGACCCGAGCTTTATAAAAAGCCTATTAAGCTCTTTGGGCCGGCCTATTTAATTTTTTAAATATTAATATATTATATTTTATTAGTGATTTAAATCAAAAGTAAAATTTTAATATATTCTATATAATATTATAATTAAAAATAAAAATATAATTCATTTCCCTTTTTATTAAAGTTAATCCTAACATATAAAAAACAAATCCTAATAATTTCACTCCCTCACATCAACAAATCCTAATACTTCTGTTGATATATAGTTTGAGTTTTGATGTTGTTTACTGTTCGTTTTATTATATTTCTTTCACATAATTTGAGAGTATAAGGCACTTCTATGTTTGTATTTAAATGTAAGAATTTTATTGAATAATAGGCTTTTAAGCGAGCTTATGGGTCAGACCAAGCTTTGAAATAGGCCGAGCTTAGGCTTCAAATTTAGCCTATGACGAGCTCATAGGCAGGCTTGGGCCTTGAATTTGGAACACAGGCCAGGCTTGTTTTTGTTAAGGCCTGGCTCGGCCTGGCTCATTCCCATCCCTAATCAAGATGTAGCTTTTGTATATAATTTTAACACCTATGTCTAAATTTTGACGTAAGTATTAATTTTTTTTAAACCCCTACGTTTCAACCAAGACGTAAGTATTAATTTTTAGCCCTTACGTCTCAACCAAGCCGTAGCTTTTGTATATAATTTTAACACCTACGTTTAAGCTTTGACGTAGGTATTAATTTTTTTTAACCCTTACGTCTCAACCAAGACGTAAGTATTAATTTTTAACCCTTACATCTCAACCAAGATATGGTTTTTGTATATAATTTTAACACCTACGTCTTGGATAAGACGTAAGATTTGATGCAAATATGCTCATTTACCTATCCTTCAGTAATCCGTGAATTAAGATGGTCCGTTGATGGTTTTTAATAACATCATCCAACAGTTTTCACATGGAGAAGCATTTTAATAAAACATATTTGGGAGATTTTATTAACACCCTTTACCTTACTACTCACACCCAACTTTTAAATTATTTTGTACCTGTCTACCAATCTTACCCTTCTTCCAAAAAAACTAATTATTTACTTCATTTCTACTCACACCAACTGCACCTCCTTCTAAACCTATATTTTCCCTTCTCACACCCGTTATACTCAAACCTCCCAAACTTCTTTGCCACAACACTTCGTCCATTTTTGTTGTTTATCATGTTCTTTGCAACTTCTCCTTCTCTTCTCCATCATGGTTATTCTTCACCTTCACCATTATTGTAGCTTCCGTATGATAAAACGGATATAGCATTTGTGTACAAGAACAGATGGCTTATCCGTTTGTTTTGACGGATCACTTATCCGTATTTATTGATTGAAGCTTTATTCGTATGTGTTGCTAACGGACGGATGTCTCATCCGTATGTGCTGCTATGAATGCATCATTCGTATGTGATGCTGATGGACGGATGTCTTATCCGTATGTGCTGTTGACGGGTATGTGTTGTTGACGGATGCCTCATCCGTATGGTGGACGGATGCTTCATTCGTATAGATGGACGGATGGCTCATCCGTATGCAGTGTTGATGCATAGCATGGTTTTATGACGGATCGTTAATCCGCCCAGTTCATGAATACAGAAATATAAACATGGTAAGAAACGTTAATGAAAGAACGGAAGAAGAATGACGAAAAAGAATATTATCATGGGATCGAGAACAAAAAAACCATGAATTTCACAATGTTTTGATTGATCAAGTTCTTGGGAAGGTCTTGGGTGAATAAGATTTATGAGAAGGTAATGGGTGTGAGTAGTGATAGGATTATGTGTGTAAATAATAGGATTGGGATGATAGTATAAGGCATATGGATGTGAGTAGTAGTGATATATGGGTTTTAGGATTATTGGTATAACTAATAGAATTGGGGTGTAAGTATTAGATACATAGGTGTGAGTAATAATAAAGGGTAATATTGACATGTTATTGTAAAAAATTATAAAAAGCGGGTGCAAATAGTATTAATAACATCTCCCAACATATTTTTGGATGGGAGCATTTTAACAGGGGGAGCAAATTAGCTTTCAATAGCATAAAGTCAATTAATCAGAATACCAAACTATAATATAGATTAATTAAATTCATAAAATATGAAATAATAAAATAGGACATCGGAAACCTTTGTTTATATGCTGACTACTGCGGAGCATAACCTGTAAGCTCTGCATTTAAAAATATGGTCATGGTCACGTGGACAAGACACTTTCTAAATTGTGCAAATGGATAGAGATCTAAGGTGACAATTCAAGCAGTAACACAATGCATTATTTCATTAATCCTTAGGAAATCCAATTAATCTTGTAATCTTACATGGATAAACATAAAAATAAAGTTGGACAAACCAATACCACTTTTTAAGTAATCAAAGACACAAATCAATATCAAATTTCATAATGATATTGATAGCCAAGAAGACACCATTGTTAATTTCACTTACCTTGCTGAGAACAATTTCATTACTATAACAAAACCAGAACATTTTAATACCTAAACAACAACAAATAAGAACCAAATTCGTAAGTCCTAATTGTTCCACTATAAATATGGATCATATCAACAATTCAAATGTACAAATAGCTATTAATTCAGGGTTTTCTTACCGTCAATCCTAAATAAGCACCTCAAAGTGGTTGGGATTTCTTGAGAATGATGCATAGAATAAATCAAAGGACTTATGTTTTTATTTTTTCAAAACATCTTAACTACTTTGGGATGCTTATCCTAGGCTCTTAAGAAAACCCATTAATTTAAAAAACATCAAATAACCAACATGGGTTGGTCAAGTGGTAGCTCACTTGGTCTCTTAATCAACTGGTCTTGAGTTCGAGCCTCGGGTATGGAGCAACCCCCGTTGGGAGACCCCTATCGTTTAGTGCGAGCTCAGATTGGGTCGGACCGGATGAGTCGGATTCTGGGTAAAACAGATCCGGGTACCGGTTGGTGTAAGAAAATAAAATAAAAAACACCAAATAAATTGATTAACTAGCCTCACTACACTGTGGCTCAGCATACACTACAAAGCATCATTTAAGTTGAAACACTATCAAGCATAAACAAGTAGGCATGGCAAAAAAAACCAGAACCGCGGGCACCCACCCGAACCCGATCCGCCATTAGCGGGGAAAAACCGTTCTAATCGGGTATCGGGGCGGGGGCGAGGAAAACCCGCTTTTTCAAACACGGGGTGGGGGCGGGTGTGGTAATTATACTATCCGCCCCGCACCCGGCCCCGAAACCGACCCGCTCACACTATATATGCATATTATATTATATATTATATATAAATTATAATAATAGTAATAAAAAAATATTAAAAATAATGTTTTGACTCTTAATAAAAATCACTTGTGAAAAATACTCTTTTAAAAAAGCTGTTTTTAAAAGAAAAAGTTGGTATATTATAAAAGAAAAGCTCTTTTAGAAAAGTTGTTTTTAAAAGAAAAGCAGGGGCGGGTACGGTGCGGTTTTACCCGACCCTCGACGGGGGCGGGGGCGGGTGGGCTTTTATGATACCCGGCGGGGGACGAGGGCGGGGGCGGGGGCGGGGGCAATTTTTTGAGACGGGGGCGGGTGTGGGAAGTGCATAATCCGCCCCCGCCCCGCCCCGTTGCCATGCCTATAAACAAGGTCCTAATGTTGTAATCAAACTACAATTTTGCAGTGAAAAGAGCACAACAGGTTGAGAGAAAGACAAAAGATGAAGCAAAAGCCAAATACTTTGTAAAACTCTACCTGAAAAGTTTTGTAAAATATTATTAATTATTTGGTTAAACAACTCATTTGATTTTTTACCTTAGTTTTTAATTTCAAATTGGTTTTTTACGTTTTTTTTTTTATATTAGTCCTTCACGTTTCTTTTCTTAATCAATTTTGTTTAGAAGATAGTGAAATTTGAAATGGTAGATGAACTGCCTAAGAAAGATATTAGCAGAAAGCCATAAACCATTGAAAAACGCCAAGCTCCAAATAGTTTAAGAAAAGAAAAAAAAAGAACCTGGGAATTTCAATAAAGCCCATAGTGTTTATTGGTCCGTAATAAGAAGCCCGCTTATTGAGGATAGACCTATTACCTCCAAATCTTCGTTTTCATAGATAAGAGTTTTAGTACCAACATTTCTTGGTCAAGTGATAGCTCGATTGGTCCCATAACTAACTGGTCTTGAGTTCGAGTTTAGGGTATGGAGTAACCCTATGAGAGACCCTTACCGCTTAGTGCGAGCTCAGTTGGGTCGGACCGGATGAATCAGATTCTGGGTAAACCAGATCTGGATATCGGTTGGTGTACACAAAAAAAAAATGAAGTTTTAGTCTACAAATCCCCTTGTTTAGCCCTGAACCCCAATTTTACAAATAATTCCAAAATACTCCTATTAATTTCCACTACCCTCTTCCATTATTCAAAGCAACTTCCCAAACCCCACTCTCTCTATTCGACTCTTCCCCTTCCCTCACTCTTCCATTGAAGCAGACCACCACCCCCACCAACAATCATCCAACTCGTGCTTTTTGTTTTTGGTTCTTTTTGTTTTTTTTTCTTTTTTTTTCGTTCTTTTTTTCTTCTTCCAAGCTTCGTTTTTTTTTTTTGCTCCACTCTTATATGTTGAAGGTACGTACTCTGCTTCGTTTTTGTTCCTTTTCTCTGGTTTTCTACTTCGTTCTTGTCCATTCTTTTCTTGTTCTTCGTTTGTGTTTGTTTTTTTAACTGTTCCAAAAATTATGACACACCAGTGTCGGAATTTTGAATTTCCGACACGAGAGTATCAGAATTTATTGGAACATTGTTTTTTTATATATATTTAAAAAATTCCGACACCCCAGTGTCCGAATTTCAAAAAATTCCGATAATGGTTTGTCGAAATTTATACAGTTACGTAAAAAAAATAAAAACAGAAAGATAAGAAATTTACTTTCAACAATATGTATGCAAAGTTCATTGAATGAGGAGAAAGTTTTTTTTTTAAAAAAAAAAAGATAAGAGTGTTTTGGGGTTTCAAGAAGGGAAGAAGGTAGAAGATGGAAGTGGAAGAAGGTGAATAATGGAGTTTGGGGTTGGAGAAGAAGTAGAAGGGACACTTTGTTCGGTGAAGAAGGGGTTTGGCAAAGGAACGAGTGAATGGGGTTTGGCAAAGGAATGAGTGTTTTTGACTTTTCCCAATTAAAATGGGGTTTGGGCCTAATATGTGGAGTTTGTAGACTAAAACTATTCAAAGAATCGGGAACCTTCCTTTCCAACAATAGGCTTCTCCAAAATAAAAGAAAAGTCCGTGTTTCTATCTCATGGATTAACTTGAAATTTCAGAGACTAAATTAGTTAATATTTACAAAGTGAGGAATTAATATGACATATTACTCATAATATATATTCTTTCAATTCTTAAATAATTGTTGTTTTATGTTGCTTCAATTTTATATAATAATTATTTATAAATAAATTTATTTTATTTAAGTGAAAATTATTTAAGATGAACAGAATAATTGATGATTGGTAAGCATGTAAAAATCCACCGTCACGATTATTTCACCAGCAATTGTTTTCCATATTTTTTAATGTAAAAATTGCAGTACTCAACTAAAAATTAAATTATCTGAGAGCACCAAATAATTATAAACGTCATGGTGGCGATTCAATGACGTTCAATCCCTCACCGTTCACCAACTCCCAACTCCAACCCAGCCATTCTCCCTAATGACATGACTGTGACAATCCATTCTCTTACATGAGAGGGTACAACTTTTCCATAGCACTTTATGCATGCCATTTTCCTCCACTTACCCATATCACATTATCTTAATAATATGCTAATGTGGCACCCACTCGTCCGTTCTTCTTTTCCAGTTTCCTTTTTCCCTTTTATAATTAGGATGTATGTTGCTACCTAAAGTTTTTATTGAAAATATGTACTCCCTCTTTCCCATGTTTGCGTAAACATATATTTAATGATTTATCTAATACATCAATTAATTATTAAATAATTAATTTAATATATTTAACATTAATCAATCCATCATAATTAAAAGTTTATAATTTTTAAATTTTTTTATTAATTACTTTAACTTTACTTTGTGACAAAAAAATTTGTTACTCCTATTTTTTATCATCTTTATTATAAGACAAATGGAGTACATAATATTTATTAATTAATTGATTCTAACATTTTTCAATAATATATTGTTTTTTTTAATTTTTAAAGAAAATATTAAATGTATTGTTAGCAACTCTTTTTTTTACTATATATAATTTGTTAGCAATTCTTTTAATCCATGCATATAGGTAATCAAATATTAAAAAGCAAGTTTTCGTTAAAAAATGATACACTTGATAAATTAAGAAATAATTATTCAATTCTTCAATATAAGTTTAGTTTTTATATTTTCTTATCTTAAACATATATGATGTATAGATTTAAAAAAAAAAATTAATACAGTATAAACATTAGATTAGAGAAGTTTTGTCCAGTGTTTTTTTATTATTTTTAAACAGTCAAATTGATTAAGCATGCATGAGAATCATTTATAACTAATGACATGCTTGAACAAATTTATTTTATTCAAATTAAATGAGCAAAGGATATAAAAATAAAAACGTCTTTACAGTACATGATACTAATATAATATTAGAGGATAACCACGAAAGAGTTGGTGAATGGTGATTCAATCATGAGTTTAGCTTGCTCTCTCACATTACAACAACAACAACAACAACAACAACAACTTCTTTCTCTCTCTTTCGGGCAAAGGAAGTTATACATCCAATAATAACTATATAAAAGCTTGTGAGTATGTTTATGAATTTAATTGCCCTAAACATTCATTTTCTATAGTGTTACAAAGTAGTTGTATATGATAAATAATATATTTATTCAACAAAATAGTCACATTTCAAAATTAAAGCAAAATTACTATAATAAATATAATAAGTAAATAGTACTACTGTAATTGTTGGAAAATAGTGAAAGAGAGAGAAATGGGATAAAGAGGTCACAGTCTCACCAACTTTTCTCAGTACCGCTCAAGTTTGGTAATGGGAAGAGGGTCAACAAGCAGTGCTGAGGTGGTGATGCAGCATTGGTTGTTATAGTTGGCGGGGTTGGTGAATGGGCCCAACGTAACCACCCAACCTCTTCTTCTTTTTTTCCCCTACTTTAATTTACTTTGGCAAGAATTTAAGTTCCAGTTTTATGCATGAACCACAATAATTATTTCGAGATTAATTTAATTATATACTTAATTTGGTATAATATTTACTACTACTGTCATATTTTTATATTGTTAGATTCTACTTTTTCTTTTATTGATAAAATAAAAATACTCCCTCCGGTCCTATTTATAAGACCCTTTTAGGGTTTTTATTTTGGTCCTATTTATAAGACCCCTTTTCAATTATCAATAGTATTTAATTACTTCTTTCCACTAACACCCCTATAAAGTCAACATTTTTTAGAGTTCCAATAATAATTATAGGGGTAGTTTTGAAAAAGTATATCAAATTTTCACATTTCCAATGCCACTACCACATTTATCCACTCTCCTTGGTGGGAGTAAAAAATCCCAAAAGGATCTTATAAATAAGACCGGAGGGAGTATTTAATAATTCAAAGTCAAGATATCAAATACACCGTATGTGATAAGGACTTAATTTATGGTTCGCAAGTTCACAAATTCGAGTAATTTAATATAAATACACATCAATAATGAATAATTTAATTTATAAATATTCATAAAATCACCAGATTTTAAGAACCAACTCAGGTAAACTTTAAATCATAAAAAGAATATTTTTTTTCTTTTAATTTTGAATTAGACTATTATATCCCAATATATAAATAGTTTAAAGTTATGGTTGTAGTTATTTAATAATTTTTGTTTCTAGAAAAGGGAAAGCAACGTGACAAAAAAGAGAAAGGAAAAGAAAAAATAAAAATAAAAATTAGAAAAGCACGCACATCCACACGAAGCAAATAAAATGATGAGTCCACCACAACACATCACATCACATCTTCACCAGACCCTTCCTCAACCTCAACTCTCACACCAAATCCCAACCCACTCTTCTTTCCTCAAATTAAAGTTGCACACAAACAACTTCAACTACATTCACAACATCATCATCTTCAACGTTTCCTTGACTCCTTCAATTCCACCTTCAACCCACATTCTCCCCCTCATCAGGTACGTACCTCTTTAGTGTTTTCCAATTCAATTCTTGCTTACTATCACTCCATTTTAATTTGCTATCCAATTTTAATTAATCAAACAATCAAATACCTAATACTATATATATATATATGTTCAATTTGTTTAATCCAAATTTTGTTTTGTTGATCACCGTACCATCTCTCATTTCTCAATCAAACTCTTACCTTATCTTATATATATGTTAGTTACAATTAATATTCATTACTCCATACTAGAGCCTATGATAATTTTTTTTAATTTTATTTATTTATTATTGTATTCTGGATGACATGATTCATGATCAACTAATAATTTTACCTTGTATCGTATGTGTATGTGTGAGTAGGTAGTAGTGGCCTGAAGAGCAAATAAAGATGATGATCACGGTGAGGGTGAGGGAGTCGACGATGGTGCGTCCAGCGGCGGAGACACCGCGGAGGGCGTTATGGAATTCAAACGTGGACTTGGTGGTGCCGAATTTCCACACACCAAGCGTGTATTTTTATAGGGCAACAAAGGGTGTGTTGGAGGGAAAAGTGATGAAAGAGGCACTGAGCAAAGTCCTTGTGCCTTTCTATCCGATGGCCGGGCGGCTCCGTCGCGACGAAGATGGGCGAGTGGAGATAGATTGTGGTGGACAAGGAGTGTTGTTCGTGGAGGCAGAGAGCAGTGCGGTGGTTGATGACTTTGGTGACTTTGCACCAACGCTTGAGTTACGTCAGCTGATCCCAACCGTTGATTACTCGGCTGGGATTGAAACATATCCGCTGTTGGTGTTACAGGTCAGTGTCAATCATCACTCACTTTCATGCGTCGTTCATACGTCACTTCCTCTTGTCTACTGTATCTTTTTTTTCTTTCTTTCTTTCTGCGTTAAATTATTACCTCTGTTTTTTTTACTCCGGTCTTATTTATAAGATTTTATTGGAGTTTTTATTTTTGTCCTATTTCCATTTTCAATTTTCAATAGCATTTCATTATTTTTTTCCAATACTAATTATAGTGGTAGTTTTGAAAGAGTATACTCCCTCTGTCTCTTAATATAGGACACCATTTTGGTAAAATTTGTGTCCTTTTTATAAGTCGTTTTAGAATATCTAGGTAGTATTAAAGAGTTTATTCCAAATACACCCCTCATAATTGCATAAGGGTGATAGGGTAATGATTACAATAAAAAGAAATGAATAGAGTTGTAAAATTTTAAATAGGGTATCTTTGGAATGACAATATATTTTTGATAAAATTTAGAGTAATACAGTAATTACTTTTCTTAATCAGTGTGAATTAGGTAAAAGTGACTTATATATTAAGGAACAGAAAGAGTATCAAATTTTCATATTTCGAATGCCACCAATTTTACTAAATATTACCAACCGTCATGCTCCATGACTTAAAATTGAAAAGTTGCTCGTTGATTTATATGGATGGCATTGGTTTATGCAAAGATTCCTAAATTTTTTTTTATTTTAATTGATTTTTGGATTCAAAAACATTAGGAGTAAATTTTATGTGAAGGGAAGAAGAAGGATTTTCTGTTTTGGGTGTGCAGAGAAAGAAGAAGAAGTCAAAAAGGGTGGGTGGGTGCCTCTGTAGTAATTTTGGTAAAGATTAAAAAGTAAAAGAAGGGTATTTTGGAAAATTACATTTAAATTTTGTAAAGTAATGGGTGTGTTTAGAAATTTAAGGTGCATTTAGAATTTTCCAAATTTTTTTCTACAAAAATTAATTTTAAAAAATCAATATTTATAAAGATATTTGGGTATTTAAGCCGTGTAAATATTCCTACGACATTATTGACATACGAAAACAAAAGCTGTTGCGATTCTTAATTTCTTATGATCAACATAAATGATAGAGAGAGCCGCAATATTTTGGAGGAGATGAGTACTGTACTACTTTTCGCATTTAAAATAAGTTAAATTGTCCAATAAGTCCTTGAATTATTTGATGATTTTTAAATTTAAATTTTTTTAATAATATCTCTGAATTTTATAATCAATTGTAATTGGGTTCATGTATTTTAAAATTTAAAAATTGAGTTCTTAATTTTTAAAGTTATTTATAATTAGGTTCCTACTAATTTTTAAGATAATTTAAAAATAAAAAAAAAGTCACATTTATTGCTACTTTAGTCATTGTTTTGGCAGATACACATTTATAACTTTATCACGTAAACAAATGTCACACTTTTTTCTTTTTTGCCTCTTTGGATGATTGGATGACCCAAGGCTTTCTTTGTACTTTTACCAAAATTTCAAATAAGTTGAATATCTTTATTTGTATATTCATTAAACCTTCACTTCTGGACAGAAAATTCAAACTCGTACTATGATTAGTTGATTACCCGGTTACGTTAATGTCATGTGGGCTTCATTGACCTAGCTAGGATAATTTACATACGTAAGTAGTATTATGATTTATCGTAGAATTTAATTTGGGTTTTCTTAAACTCAGCCCTAAAGTTGAGGATAAGCGCCCCAAAGTGGTTATTAATTCTTGAAAAAAATAAAAGTATAACTCTTTTGATTTATTTGATGCATCATTTTCAAAAAATAATAACCATTTTGAGATGCTTAGTTAAGAAAACCCATTTAATTTTCATATACGGACAATATTAGTGGCAATCAATCATGTAAACACTTTGTGTATGAGTTTAAGGATAATTCTAAATATGTATTAGTAAATCTTTTTAATACTTGTTTCAGTACGTTTTTATTACAAGGCATACTTAACTATATTATAAAGTCCCTTAAAAAAAACTATATTATAAAGACCAATAAAAATAATTACATTGCTTGCAAATTTAACAAATTATTTTTATATTATAAATAAGATACAAAGTAACTCATAAATTCCCTTAAAAAAAGTAACTCATAAATATATTTCTTTAAGAAATGCCTGATATAAATAATGTACCAGAGGAATTACTCAATATGGCAATGCATGATTAGCCTTACTGCCTTAAAATCAAGTCCTTAATTGGAATCAATCATGAAGGAGCACGAATAAAATTATCCAACGCGGTTAGCTTGCTCCTTGATTAATGATTATGCACTTACAATTTAGAATGTAAAATAATGTTTGGAATTTGAATTTTATATTTGGGCATTAGTAGTAGTGGTAGAGAAGTCGCTGCCAAAGAAGAGGACGCACGCACCTTCAGAAGAAAAAAAAATGAAGAGTATGGACAAATTTCACAAATCATGGATATAACATAAAAATCATGCTATTAAATTGAGAACAGCCAACTGCTAATGTAAGCATACATTAAATTTTGTTGAAGCGTTTTTTGACAAGCGGTCATCACCCCATAGCTGCTTTGACTTATCGGAAGAAGAAAATGCTATTTATGAAAATTAAGGTATTATTCAAGGTTAAAGGTCCAAGATTCGATCCATGGGAAAAATACTTACAAGGATTGATAGTGATGCACTCCGAAAATGATTAATTTATTGTTTATAAGGTTTGGAGTTGAAAAATAAAAATGAAATGAACCAAGTGTTAGAGGCATATCGCAGCTTCTTGGTGAGAACCGAGGTTTGATCCTTTGTAACAAGAGTTGAAACCTCTATCCCAAAATGTGTGTCATTTGTTGCGATTTGTTGGAAAAATAATACTGTATTTAAATTAAAAATATTTAATAAATAAATATTTTTTCAACAAACCACAATAAGTAACGCAGGAATAGCACATATTTTGAGATGGGACAGAGGATTTGCTCTCGGTAGAAACATACATCATCCCTTCACAACTTCACAATTTGATGGATATTTTTACACTAAAATTGAATATTATTGAGTGGTTGACCTACCAATTTACTGTCCTTTTATTATTGATTATTGATTATTGATGATGGTTTTTTTTTTAAATGATAATAATAATAATAATCAAGTATTAAATGTAAATATATATCATGTCAAGTGTGATGTTCAATTTTGTGTTTTTTTATTGTACAAAATAACAAAAAACTCCTTTGGTTTATACATATACATAAATACAGGTAACATATTTCAAATGTGGAGGGGTGTCACTTGGAGTAGGGATGCAACACCATGTAGCAGATGGAGCTTCTGGTCTTCACTTTATCAATACATGGTCAGATGTGGCTCGAGGCCTTGATGTTTCAATCCCACCATTCATTGACAGGACATTGCTTCGTGCCAGGGATCCACCCCAACCTGTTTTTGATCACATTGAATACAAGCCTCCACCAGCCATGAAGGGTGCCACTACCCTACAACCCACTAAACCTGGCTCAGACAATGCAGCAGCTGTCTCTATTTTCAAGTTGACACGTGACCAGCTCAACATCCTTAAAGGTAGGTAGCATTAGGATACTATGCCTCCAATTATGTTTATATGCATGATCCAAGTCCTGATATCATTCTCTTATCCTCCTAGGATATGATTCTGATGTATTGCTGCAATTATTGTATTTATGCTAGTATTGATTTTGATTAAATTAGGACTCTTTTGTAGTCCTATCAATAAGGACCAACACTATGACTCTGTCTCTGTCTGGTGCAAATAACTAGTAAACTAATTAAAAGCTTATAATCAAGTTGAAAACAATTTTACAGCTACTAACATACAAGCTAAGCTAAAATGAGATTAGCCCCTAGCATATAAGCTATAAATTACAGCTACTAACTTACCAAATACAATTTTATAAGCTAGTAGTTTATTAAAATAAGTTTTTTTTTTAACCAAACACTATTAGTTAGCTTATTTTTGGTAAAAAGCTGGCTAGCTTATAAGCTACCTAATGAACAAATGCATGCATGAGAAAATATGGATGAGAGTTTCATCTCAAATTGTCTCTTTGCAGGTAAGTCTAGAGAAGATGGAAACACAATAAACTATAGCTCATATGAGATGTTGGCTGGTCATGTTTGGAGAAGTGTATGCAAGGCAAGAGCACTTCCAGAGGATCAAGAAACCAAATTATACATTGCAACTGATGGAAGGTCAAGGTTGATGCCACCCCTACCACCTGGTTACTTTGGCAATGTGATCTTCACAACCACACCTATAGCTGTAGCAGGTGATCTCATGTCAAAGCCTACATGGTATGCTGCAAGCAGAATCCACAATGCATTGTCAAGAATGGATAATGAGTATTTGAGATCAGCTCTTGATTATTTGGAGCTGCAACCTGATCTGAAGGCTCTTGTTCGCGGAGCGCATACTTTCAAGTGCCCGAATCTTGGCATAACAAGCTGGTCCAGGCTTCCAATCCATGATGCTGATTTTGGATGGGGGAGGCCTATTTTCATGGGACCTGGTGGTATTGCATATGAGGGGCTATCATTCATTATTCCTAGCTCAACAAATGATGGGAGCTTATCTGTGGCAATAGCTCTTCAGCCTGAGCATATGAAAGTGTTCAAGGATTTGATATATGACATTTGAGCAAACATGGCTGGCTGCATTTTGGAATGCCACAATGTTTAAGGTGGTTTTATTATTATTATTATTATTTTTTAAACCTCTTTTTGCTAAGACACCGTTCATGAACCATATAAACATATTAATTAGGTCTTTCTGTTTACAAAATACTTTGCTAAGGCAAAGTGTTATAATCTGTACACATTATTGAACATATTATTGATTTGATAATCATATTTTGTTAAGACCTTTTTGTCAGCGCGATCTATACTCTTTATGCCATGCCATATTTGACTGCATTTGATGATGTTAGGTGTACTTTCTCTGTAACTACATGCATTTTGTCATGAAGGATGTTGTTATATAAATTGGATCCCATAGGAGCATCAAAGTACTCCTCTCCCCAAATGATTGGTTTTCTTCAACATTTCATTTTGGCTTATAGTAATTTGCAATGCAAAGTGAAAGCTTTGAGAACATAGGGTGATGCTAGGTGAGGTGCTTTCAATTCATAAAGCTCTTCAAATAAGTTTATCAATGATTTGCCTCTGAGGTGGAAAAACATTTAAGCATCCATAAATCATAGATGTGACACCTTCATATGAGATTTCTGATGAGCAAAGATGCTCTCAAGAAGGAGCCTAGCAACAAACTAACTACAACTAATTGAGGCATTAAACAAACTAACTAACTACAGCTATAGACTTAGAGCATGAAAAAGAATACGGTTAAAGTGAGGTTGACAATTACAGTTGAGATCAAAGGTAAAATTGATGCTGCGGTGTTTACAGATCGGCCAGGGCGGCGATTAATGATTGCACCTCCATAAGCTCCTTTGCCTCTCTGTCTCCTTGAGTCATAAGATAAATTAAACTTCTCCACAACCTTTATGTCCAACCTTGGTGCCTCCTTTGTGATTCCATAATTCTCTACTGTTGAATACAATACGAAATTAATGCAGTGAATGTAACAATTTAAGTTAGAATTACAATGTTCTAGTTTGAAAAGCTAGAGAAAACTTACCTTGCACACTCATGTTCTTCAAGGGGTTTAGATTAGTCGGTCCTGAACTTAAATTTCTATCAACATTTGAGTTTGATATGGCTTGAGTACATGAAAGAGAGAGGAACCATATTAGAAATGTTACCCTCATTGTAGTAGGACTCCCTATGCTTGATCTGAGTGATGGTGAGAAAGGTGGATGAGGGTTTTTATGGACTCTCACTCTAGTCAAGAGTGAAAATATCTTTTAGCACAGGACATAACAGAAAAAGAAAAAAAGAAAGAAACAGTGAGAAGCATGGGAAAAAGCTATGTCTTAGGATTCCTTCACGTGTTTTCTGAATAAATCCATGTTACAAAGTCTTTTCTAGGGAAATAGTATTAGTGTTCAAACTTCAAAGATACTACAGTGACTAAAGCAAATTATGTCTCTAAGCCAACAAGCAAGTAATAGTGCGATAGATTTTCATCTGAACTGAATAGATGCATCATCTGTAAACTTATTATAGAATAGTTTCAATTTTGTTCAAGAAACATGGCAAACCCATAAGGAGAGGAGAAATTGAAAATAACTAAAAATGAATAGTCTGAATTTGATAAAATGAAAAAAAGTAATTACAATGAGTGTACAATAAAGTATCAACCACTGCATGAGTGATTATCAGCAAAATATTTCTTACTACAGTATCTACCTGGAAAATTTAAAGATATTTGAAGCAGTAAATTTATAATGTTAATTTTGTTAAAAAATGTTATTACTCTGTTTACTGTATCTTTGATGAATATATATATTCTATTATTCTTAATGAAAAATAATAATGTAATCTATTTGTAGCCACTTATTATAATATTTTAAAAGCAAAATTACTTAATTGACCCCTTAAGTTATTTTTAGGTTAAAAATCAGTCCCTTAAATTTTTGTTGTTAAAAATAAGTCCCATAAATTGTTTCCGTCACATAAATCCACTATTTTTGTTAATTTTCTCTGTTAAATGATACATGTCACTGAACGAATGGTACCATTTGACACTCTTGGGAACATATTCCTTCTCTCACTATATATAGGATAAAGATTATATCCACTCTTATTATTCCTGAAGGTAAAGAGGCGTAAATCTTGACAATTAAATTTTATTTAGTAAATGAAAATTTTATGGTTAGATCTCTCTTTACATTACTGAAATACACAATCCGTTTCACTAGATGTCTTATATAGGTACTGTCAGCAATTGAGTTAATTACATCACAAGCAAGTGAATCCAAGCAAGGGCAGCAGCACCACAAGGCAGGAACAGCTGAGGCAAAGTTCAAGAGTATTCAAGCTACACGAGCCACAGAGGATCATAGCTCATTAAATCACGTGGGCTTTAATACTCAACCAACTTAAGCTTAGCTGTCATAGTTGTTAAAGTTAGTTAGAGTAGTTTTAGATTCAGATTCAATGTATCTAGACTAGACTAACGTGTAACTTAATGTATATAAATAGACATTAGTTAGATAGTATTCCCTTAAGGGAAACCAGTTATTCATTCATTAATAAAAAAAAAGTTCATTTTCATAAAGCTTTTGCTCTCTCTCTATCTCTCATTTTGAGCCTTGTTGATTCTGGTTTCTCTGAATCTCCATCAATGGAGGATCTCATTTTTACATGGTATCAAAGCTCCTTTTAGGAGGAGCTCTGCTGCGCGCACCATCTCTATTCTTCTTCTCTGTTTTTCATTTCTCATTCTCTGAAGACTTAGCATACCAGAGAATCTGAGATTTCTTTTCCATTTTTCTGATATCATTCTTTTTCTTTTGATTCTGAAAAATGAATAATCAAATGATGGATCCTTTGAGTCCATATTTCATGCATCCAAATGAAAATCCTGGTGCAATGATTGTGAATGTTCAGCTGAAAGGAGAAAATTATCATTCCTGGTCAAGAGCAATGTATCGAGCCTTGAAATCCAAGAACAAATTACATTTCATTGATGGCAGAATTCGCAAACCATCAGAAGAAGATCCAATGTTCGAGGCGTGGGACAGATGCAATACACTAGTAGTATTATGGTTATGTCAATCATTCAATGAGGAAATCGATCAAAGTGTTCAATGGATGGAGACTGCACAAGAAATCTGGGAAGATCTGAAAGAGAGATTCTATCAGGGAGATATTTTTAGAATTGCTGAAGTTGAAGAAGAAATGTATATGTTCAAGCAAGGAGATCTTACAATCAACCAGTATTTTACTCACCTTAAAGGTTTGTGGCAGGAATTAGAGAAATTTAAGCCTATTCCTGTATGCAATTGCTGCACATGTGTAGTTCCTTGTAATTGCAATGTGATTCCAACTATTAAGATGTATAGGAATATTGAATGTGTTACAAGATTTCTCAGAGGATTGAATGAACAATATGCAGCAGTAAGGTCACATATAATGCTTATGCAACCACTCCCTAGCATGAATACTGTGTTCTCAATGTTAGTTCAGCAGGAAAGACAGTTCAATGCAACTGGAGAATCCAGGATCCTAATGAACAGCAGTGAGTACAATAGAAATAGAGGAAGAGGAAGAAATTCTACTCCTAGAGGAAGAAGCAACTCATCCAGTGGCAGAGGGAGTTCAGGAAGAGGATATACCAATAGAACTGGAAAGGTTTGCTCTTACTGTAATAGAGTAGGGCACACTGAAGATGTTTGCTATAAAAAGCATGGTTACCCATCCTGGTATGAAAAGAATAATGGTGTTGTGAATAATTGCACTGATGGAGATGAAAATTATGAAGATGCTAGAAGTGAGGTTAATCACAAAGAAGACCAAGAGGATTCCAATTTGACGTTTACTCCAGAACAACATAAAGCCTTACTTGCAATTCTACAGCAATCATCAGGACAGCAAGTTCATAGCACTAACCAAATAACCACACACAAACCACAAACCACAAATGCCTCAGGTATATCATACTCTTTATCCATTAATAACAATAGATCTGCTAGAGATTTGATAATAGACACAGGAGCTACAGACCATGTCTGTAACTCACTATCAGAGTTTCAAAACCATAGGAAAATTAAGTCAATTTTAATTAGATTACCAGATAATAGTACTGTCATGGCTGACATTGCAGGTACCATTAAATTCAGTGAACATTTGTATTTGACTGATGTTCTATTCATCCCAACTTTTCATTTTAATCTCATATCTGTTTCCAGACTTACCAATAATTTGCCTTGTAAATTGATTTTTTCTGATCAAATGTGTGTAATTCAGGATCTCAATTCTATGAGGATGATTGGATCAGCTGAGTTGAAGGCTGGCCTTTATGCAATGAATCTACCTAGTATTCCCTTTCATGTATCTGCAGTAAATAGTTTAGTTAGAGAAAAGTGTGATATATGGCATATGAGATTAGGACATCCTTCAATAGATAAACTACATCATCTGAAACAATTGTTCCCTTTTATTACTTGTAATGACAATAAGAATGTACCATGTGATGTATGCCATTTGGCAAAGCAAAAACAACTCAGTTTTAATGATAGTTTGACACATTCTGAACATATCTTTGATCTGGTTCATATGGATATATGGGGCCCTATTTCATATCCTTCATTACTTGGACATAAATATTTTCTGACCATAGTTGATAACAAGAGCAGACACACTTGGATATATCTGATGAAATTGAAATCTGAAGCTAGACAATTGATTAAAGATTTTATTGCATATGCTGAAACTCAATTTTCTAAGAAAATCAAATGCATTAGAACAGACAATGGTCAAGAATTCATGCTCACAGATTTTTACAAGTCCATTGGTATTGAACATCAAACTTCTTGTGTGCATACTCCACAACAAAATGGTATTGTGGAAAGGAAACATCAACACATTCTTGGCATAGCTAGAGCATTGATGTTTGAGGCTCACTTACCATTCAATTTTTGGTGCTTTGCTGTGAGTCATGCTGTTTACTTAATAAACAGATTGCCATCAAAATTTCTAAACAATCAAATCCCTTTTTCTGTTTTACATGGCACAACTCCCATCTTAAATGATTTAAAGAATTTTGGATGTCTGTGTTATGCTGCTACCATTTCCAATAATAGGCACAAACTTGCATATAGAAGTAGAAAATGTATATTTCTTGGTTTTAAACGTGGCACAAAGGGTTACATCTTATTTGATTGCAATAATAAAGAGATTTTTGTTTCAAGAGATGTAGTTTTCTATGAAACAATTTTCCCTTTTCAACCTGTGCAGCCAAACAATGACACTGTTATCACAGAACCTGAAACAATATTTCAAGCCTATAACTACCTTGACTATCATAATCAGTGTCATTATCCCATAGTACCACCACCATTACATAATCAACCAACCACAGTCCACAATGATATTGAACCTGAGCCTTTAGCACCTCAACTTGAGCCACCTAGCCCTGCTCCTTTGGAACCAGGCCCTCCAAATGCAATTCCTGAACCTCAACCCCTTAGGAGATCTGAGAGACATCATGTGAGACCTACATATCTGGGAGATTATCATTGCATATTGGCAAACTCAGGCTCAGCTGGACAATCTCACCTCTACACACATGCTAGGTATCCAATCTCAAACTATTTGTCTTATAATGCCTTATCTAGGAGACATAAATCTTTTTCTTTAGCCATTTCAACCAACACAGAACCTACTTGTTATGAACATGTTGTTTCTCATGAGTGTTGGAGGAAAGCTATTAAGGCTGAACTGTTGGCTTTGGAGAAGAATCAAACATGGGTCCTCACTGAATTGCCACCTGGGAAAAAGGCTATAGGTTGCAAATGGGTCTTCAAAGTAAAGCATAAGGCTGATGGCTCAATTGACAAGCATAAGGCAAGATTAGTTGCCAAAGGATTCACTCAGATAGAAGGGATTGACTACAAAGACACTTTCAGTCCAGTAGTCAAAATGACAACCATAAGGGTCTTGTTAGCTCTGGCTGCTGCTCACAATTGGCACTTGCATCAACTTGATGTCAACACAGCATTCCTTCATGGTGATCTTAATGAAGAAGTCTATATGAAGATCCCCCCTGGACTGGATAATGCTGCTCCTCATCAAGTTTGCAAGTTACAAAAGTCTCTTTATGGTCTTAAGCAAGCAAGCAGACAGTGGAATGCTAAGCTTACTGAATTCCTTCTATCTTCAGGATACACCAGATCCAAAGCTGATTATTCCCTTTTCACCAAATCATCAAATACATCCTTCACTGCCATTCTTGTTTATGTTGATGATTTGGTCTTAGCAGGGAATGATTTGGAAGAGATCAAGCATATGAAACAATCTCTGGATGCTGCATTCAGCATCAAGGACCTTGGTGAACTGAAATATTTCTTAGGAATGGAGGTTGCAAGGTCAGCTAAAGGCTTAGTTCTCTACCAAAGGAAATATGTCCTGGATCTTTTAGAAGAAACTGGTCTTCTTGCTTCAAAAGGAGCTTCTACTCCTATGGATAGTTCAATTAAGCTCAGTAAGTCTTCTGGTGAGCCTCATTCTGATCCTACTGCATTTAGAAGGCTGATGGGCAGGCTGATCTATCTCACACATACAAGACCAGATATTTGTTTTGTTGTCAGCCACCTGAGTCAGTTTTTGGATTGTCCTACAACATTACATTACAATGCTGCTCTCAGGATCATTAAGTATCTCAAAACATCACCAGAAAAAGGACTGTTTTATGCTGCATCTCCTAGCCTAACAGTTCAGGGTTTTAGTGATTCAGATTGGGGTGCATGTTTGGATACTAGGAGGTCTGTTACAGGCTTTTGTTTCTTCCTAGGCAGGTCTTTGATTTCATGGAAAAGTAAGAGGCAGAAAACTGTGTCAAGTTCTTCTGCAGAGGCTGAATATAGAGCACTTGCAAAGGCCACTAGAGAAGCTCAATGGCTGTCATACTTGTTACAGGATTTTCACATCAAAATTGCTCCAATTTCATTATTCTGTGACAATAATTCTGCCCTTCATATAGCTGCCAATCCGGTATTTCATGAGAGAACAAAACACATTGAGATGGATTGTCATATAGTGAGAGAACAAAGTCAGGCAGGATTAATTCACTTGCTTCCTATATCCACAAAATCTCAAGTTGCTGATATTATGACTAAGGCACTTGCTTCAGGTCCTTTTCATTCTATGCATTCCAAGCTGAATATGTATGACATACATAATCCAGCTTGCGGGGGGATGTCAGCAATTGAGTTAATTACATCACAAGCAAGTGAATCCAAGCAAGGGCAGCAGCACCACAAGGCAGGAACAGCTGAGGCAAAGTTCAAGAGTATTCAAGCTACACGAGCCACAGAGGATCATAGCTCATTAAATCACGTGGGCTTTAATACTCAACCAACTTAAGCTTAGCTGTCATAGTTGTTAAAGTTAGTTAGAGTAGTTTTAGATTCAGATTCAATGTATCTAGACTAGACTAACGTGTAACTTAATGTATATAAATAGACATTAGTTAGATAGTATTCCCTTAAGGGAAACCAGTTATTCATTCATTAATAAAAAAAAAAGTTCATTTTCATAAAGCTTTTGCTCTCTCTCTATCTCTCATTTTGAGCCTTGTTGATTCTGGTTTCTCTGAATCTCCATCAATGGAGGATCTCATTTTTACAGGTACAGTTTTATTAGTAGATAAATATTTGCTATATGTACCAAGGTTGTGGTGGGGCTCCTATTGGAGATGATATTCCAAGTGGTGGCTGTGGCAAAACATCCTCTGGTGGTTCTGCTGCTGGTCCAAAGATTGAAGAAGTTGACTAAAGTATGTGAAAACCTGAACCTGAAGGATATTCTGTTTAGTGTCTCCTAAATTTGTAATGGCTTATGTTTTGATGAACCGGTAAAATGTCATGAATCGTGATCATGAAAAAATAAATAAAAAGCCTGGATGTAAATTTGCACATCACGTTTACATTTTATTTGTTTAGGTAATGTTGGAGAGTGATGTAAAATATCTATCACTACTACACTGGGAATAAAATTGTACAATTAAAGAGGCAGAAAATTAGAAGCAACAAACTGTGGTTGACAAGAATAATCGTAGTTGTGCTTGAGAATGAAATTGGTGATGAGCAACTGAGTAAGAGCTTGAAACTATCATTATGCTCAACTCTCCAAGGGTTATTAAAGAAGGCAACAAAGGCAGTGTTTAAACCAATAAGAAGTGGAAGTGTCCACTTTTGGACAACCTCAACCTTTGTGATTTTAATAACCGGCCCTAATTCGAGAGAGGCCATGCCTTCTCTCTAAATTTATTAGTCTTTTTCCTCTTTTATTTGCTTTCTTTTGTTGTTCTTGCTTTATCAAAAAGAGATAACGGTAGGGAGATTAGTTTCTCCCTTCATTTGGAGGGTGTGTGGTTTTCAATCCCATTTTTTATAGTTTCACTCTTACCTTTGTGCGAGTTTTGTTATATAAATAAGAGTTATTCTTCAGTTGTTTTGAGTGTTTTTATTTTGGGAAAATCTGTGTTATTTGTTAACTTCCAAACCTACAAATTTGAGATTCCTTATCGCCGAAATGTGCTTAGTTCCAGCATTGATGAGATTGTTATCTTGGAGATAAAGGTTGTTGAATCTCATGTTAGAGACCGATTTTGGAAAAGATTGATGACACATGTCCAGAGGGAAGATGTTGTTGGTGCAGAGTACCTTGTTTGTGGAAACTATGTAATTTGTTTGGGTAACATTGGTTTTGCTTGTACTATCTTCTTCTATTGAATGAAATGCATATTTTCCCTTAAAAAAATGAGATTGACAAGTGTCCGGCTAGACATAATTTTCTTATAGGTAAATAGACATACAGCATACAATATGAAATCTAAATTTGAACCACATTCCCACGATCATTGCATTGCAATCATAAGTGTATCATCCTTCAGGTCATGGACACACCAGAGCTAAAAATACACTAATTGCTGACACGAAATATTTAAGGCAGGACACTTGCAGGTTCAAACTTGCTCCAAAAGGATCTACAGGTCCAAATGCCGTAGAAGTTGAACTCCTTCCACCATCAATGCTGGAGTTAGATCTGATATCAAATATTCAATGGTCAGATCAAATCTCTATAATGTAATAACAATCAAATTGCTTCAAAGTCTAATTCATAATGAATGAGCATAGATTCATATTCTTACCTTCCTGCATATATACAGGATCCATAACCTGCAATGAAGTACAGAAAACACAAAACCTTAAAGGATAAACTACCTCCATTAGTATAGAAAACACCCCAACTCTTCTCCAATATAGGACCAATGGTTGTGTTTGGTGCCCCTGATTATATGAAAAAGTGTGATAGGATATAGGAGTAAGATAATTCTGGATACTGGATAAAATAAAAGAGCTGATAATCCCATGTACTATCGTGTGTTGGACAATCACAGTACAAATACTTAAGATGAAAAGTTAAAACTTCCAATAAATAAATAAGCTCATCTTCCACCACCCTTATTCATCAAGCCCAGAACCATCTATAGTCAAGCAATCTACAGCCAATCTTAAACACCAGAACCTCGTATTCTTAAAATAACATTCATATGCATTTGAATGCTAAACACTACGGTGTATGAAGTATATCCATCCCTATTGTACCATCGACCAGATTCTGTCCAATTGCAACAATTATAGACACATTCAGTTAAAATTTCATCGATTAACAAAGCGATAATTTTTCATATAAAACAATGTGTGATTGAAGCGGTACTGAAATGGTTACTGGTTTATTATTCTAAGAAACTGGTAACCCATAACCAAAATAACAAAGATAGGAATCGGTTATCTACTGTAGAAATTATACAGGAAGAATAAAAAAGTTTAAATTATAATATATATGAATTTCAATACATATCTTAACATTGTCAGACAGATGCACAAACAATCAAAAGATAACCAATCGATTTCTTAACTAGATACTATGAATACTTCAAGTCAGAACATTGATCACGTAGGCCCTTCATAATCACGCCGTGATTAGTGTCATAAACATTAAAAGTAATATCCATAGCACCATATAGATAAAGGCTCAAACGCAAAAACCTTACAAGTCTTTCAGGTAAAATGAGAAAGGATACCAATGCCAGCAGTACCAAATATAAAAACCTATGCAGATATTAAAGGTTGTTGAATTATAATAATAAATTAAAATGACATGTCATATAAGACATGCATTACATTTTAAAGACCGAACAATAAAAATAGATTCTTGTATCATCATCTATAATATCATAAATACCTAATGATTCTTAAAACCAGAAATTGGCAATGATACAGCATCTCTTATCTCAATTCAAAAGAGAACCAACCAGCATCACTAAGGATTGACATGAACAAAAAATCAAGCTGCTACTTGCTCATGAACTTCTGATTGCGGTTGATGTGATTCCTCAAACTGAGGAGGGGTTCCTGATGATGGGGGATAAGTTCCAGTCATCTGAGAAGATGTATAATACGGTGGAGACATTTGAGCTGGTGTTCCATATCTAGCCATTTGTTCCGGAGGTCCTGATGGTGTTCCATGAGGCAGATGTCCTGCCATTTGAGGAGAAGGTCCGGATGGTGTTCCATAAGGTCGGTGTCCTGCCATTTGAGGGGTAGGTCCAGATGGTGTTCCATAAGGTTGGTGTTCAGTCATTTGGGGAAAAGGACTGGACGGTGTTGCATAAGGCTGATGTCCTGGCATTTGAGGTGAAGGTCCAGATGGTGCATAATGGTGACCTGTCATTTGAGGGGCTACTCCAAAAGTAGACTGGTGAGTTCTTGTCATGTGAGGAGGAATTTCAGAGGGAGGGCGGTAATGCTGTCCTGAGGTATAAGGTGGAGGTCCAGAGGCTGGCACATGAGGTTCGGTCACTTGAGGACGTACTCCCCATGAAGGTTGATGCATCCCTGTCATTTGGGCAGAAGGCAGTGGTGGGCGGTAATGCTGTCCTGAAACATGAGGTTGAGGCCCAGAAGGTGGGCACTGCTGTCCCGGCATTTGAGAACCATGACCAAATCTTGCAGGCGGTGGACGGTATGGAGGTGGTCTTGGTCCCGATGGACGAGGACCGTGTCCAAAACTGTTCATGTATATAAGCCTCTCAATTTCATCGCCCCTCCCAACTTTCTTAAAAGCATCGATCACAAATTCTCGCAAGGCAGGAGTGACCCCAATCCCATACCTCATAACCTCATCTAGCAACTCTCGACTCTTATCCAACAAATCCTCACCACAAAGTCCCTTGATCACGACCTCATAGCAGGTGGGGTCTGGTTTGGGATCTTTTTCTCCCATTTTACTCAACACTTGTGCGCAATCAATGGCTTTCCCATTCTTAATCAATTCATCAAACACCCTATTACCAAAGCTAGCGACCACCCTTAGACCAGCATCCACCATTCTGTTGAGTACCCTCAAAGCATCATCGATCCTCTCCATTTTCAAGTAGGCATCAATCAAAGTCCTATGAGTCGGCACATCCGGGCTCAAGGATTTCGAACATAGCTCCTCAAACAATGTCTCCGCTTCTGAAAGCATCTCATTCTCGCAAAACCTAGCAATGATGTTATTGTAGCCTCCAACATCCATCGCGAAAGGTTTGGAATTTGGCTTTGTTCCAGCCTTCCTAAAAGTGGCGAGCGCTTCTGCAAACTTGCCAAGCTTGAAACACTCGTTGACCATCACGTTAAACGTATCCGAGTTCACAGCTTGAAAATTCGGAGGAGTGTGATTATCCAACATCTGATCGAACAAAGCCCAAGCCTCGGTCTTTTTGCCATGCCTTAGCAAGACCTCAAGCAAGACATTGCAGGTCGCGGGTATCATCCTAAATTGCCTATCCATCAAAGACCTATACGACTCCATGGCCTCCTTATCCCTACCCTTATTAAAGAACCATTCCATATAAGTAGCATTGACAACACCATCATACACCAAACACCGTTCCTTAAGCTCGTCGAAAAGCTCGTTAGCCTTATCCAAATTCCCCAAATCGAGAAAACCCTTAATCAAGTTATTATAAACCAAGGAATCGGCACCATGGCCTTTAGTCAACATCTCGCGCAAGAGGTCGAGCGCTTCGCCAATTCGATGCGCATCGATCAAGCCTTTGGTGAGATGGCGATAGGTAACAGGGGAGGGGCTGAAAGGGGCATTGGCGATGATGTGGCGGTAGATGTCGAGCGCCACATCGACGCGACCCTCGTCGCAGTGAGCGTTGATGAGGTTGTTGTAAGAGACGACGTTGGGGACGATGTTGGATTGGTTGAAGAAGAATTGGAAGAGAGCGATGGCGTCAGAGTAACGCTTGGAGCGGTACATGGCGGCGATGATGGCGTTGCAGGTGAAGACGGTGGGGCGGGTGGAGGAGAAGACGGAGTGGCGGGCGACGGCGGAGGCAGCGTCGAGATCGCCGGCGCGGATGAGGGACTGGACGCGGTTGTGGAGGCTGAGGCGGGGGCCAACGAGGGCATTGGTGGAGTCGGGGAGACGAGGAGCGTTGGGGTCACGCGAGGTGTGAGGGGAGGGGCGGATGGCGTTGAGGGGAGGCTCGATGCGGAGGCGGCGCTTGCGACGGCGGCGCTCGGCGGCGGCTTCTTCGGCGGAGGAGAAGGCAAAGGAGCGGGGGAGGAAGGGGGCAGGGGGATGAAGATGGAGGAGAGAGGAGGAGGAACGGCGGAGGAGGGAGCGGAGAAGGAGGCGGTGGAGAGTCATGGGTTGAGATTGAGTGAATGAGTGAATGAAAATGGAAATCAAACCCTAACTAACTAACTCGATCTCGATGTCGTCGGTAGTGTTACTCTTAAACCCTAACTTCACAAAAACTACCCATATTTATTTTTGACTAAACTGTTACTTCAGTCCCTCACTTTGTAAGAAACTTTTATTTTAATCCCTGACTTTTCAATAATTCCTTTTTAGTTCCTCACTTTGAAAAAAGTTACTCACGTTAGTCTCCGGTAACGGTTTTCGTTTATACACTTTAACAGGACCGTTAGTCTATAATATCGAATTTCATTTTAGTCTCTAACTTAAAATTTTTAATTCACTTTAGTCCCTCGTTATATCGTGTTTCATTTTAGTCCCTAACTTAAAAATTTTAATTCACTTTAGTCCCTCACTATGATAACAATGATTGTTCTTCTTACTATTCTGTAAACTAACTTTATAGTTTATATAAACATTGACTACAGGCTTTGCACTTGAAAGTATTAATAGCAAAGTTTCTTCCGGAGAAGCACTTCAGAGTACATTATTTCATTATCCATATAACTACAATGTTTTAGTGCTTTTTGAGTTCTCTATTTGATAGGCTTGTGTTTAACAAGGTATTTCATATCCACTTTACACTTATGAAATTTACACATAGTTTGTTTTCAAAACTAAAATATTGTTTGTATTGACATATAAAACAAGCACTAAGTGGACGAGTTCGTATCTTGCTATCAGGAGTTGCTCCTTTGCCTAGGCATGTGGAAGAATCTTTGAGGATAACTAGTGAATCTACGTTATCACAAGGATATGGTATGACGTTTGAATATCATGCTAAACAAATTGGGGGAGTTTACAACATTTTGGTGATGACTCTTAAACACAGAACTCAATAAAATATTTTTGAATCAAAGCTATTGATACACTCGGATGCAAAGCTTGGAGTCAGTACTTATATAAAGTATAAAGTTAGTTTACAAAATAGCAATAAGAACAGTCAATATGTTTATGTTATTATAGTGAGGGACTAAAGTGAATTAAAAATTTTAAGTTAGGGATTAAAATGAAACACGATATAATGAGGGACTAAAGTGAATTAAAAATTTTAAGTTAGGGACTAAAATGAAATTCGATATTATAAACTAACGGTCCCATTAAAGTTTATAAACGGAAAACGTTACTAGGGACTAACGTGAGTAACTTTTTTTAAAGTGAGGGACTAAAAAGGAATTATTGAAAAGTCACGGACTAAAATGAAAGCTTATTACAAAGTGAGGGATTAAAGTGGCAGTTTAGTCATTTATTTTTTTTCATCTATCCATCAAAAATATATAATATACAGATAGGATAAACAACTTTAAAAATTTTACATGAGATGTTAATTAATCAAGAAATAATATTTAGTTTTCCATACGAAAGCATAAGTTTAAAACATTATTTTTTTAATAATATTATTTTAGTAAATTATAATTATTATTTATCAATTTGAGGAGAAAGAGGCTCGGCCTTCTCTCTTCCTCGGTCTTCTTCTCTTATCTTCTCCGTTTTCCTCTCTTCTGCGATAGCGGTAGAAGGGGAGGGAGAAATTCTCCCTCCCCTTCCTTTGGTTGGTGTGTGGGTTTTTTTCTCTCCCAGTTATATCTAAGTTAAATAAATAAATCTTGCCTTTGTGCAAGTGGTGTGGTTTTTCTTGTCCCAGTTTCATCTGCGTTTTGTTTTTGTGTGTTTTAGCATGGGAAGGCTTTTTGTTTGTCCAGATCTGATGACCTTCCTATCTTCTTCAATAACTAGAAGACTGATATTCAGGACAGCTTTTCCCTTTCAGATCTCTGTCTTCTCCTCTGTCCAGTGGCTCTACCTCCTCAGATCTGAGATTCTTTGTCGCCGAACTGTGCTTACTTCCGGCATTGATGAGATAGTTATCTTGGAAACAAAGGTTGTTGAATCTCTTGTTAGAGTTCGAAGCTGGATGTTGATGATGATCCTGATCCACAGAGAGTTTGCTGTTATGGCTGAGTATCTAGTCTTTTTTAGCAATTTTTATTGTATGGGAAATATGTGCTTTGTTATTATACTTTTGGATCTACTTGTACTATTTTCTGTTATGGAATGAATTACATATTTTCCTTTAAAAAAAATTATTATTTATCAATCCAAAGTAATTTTGCTTAGACCGAATATTATTATTATTATTATTATGAGCAACAAACTTTTTTCAATGTCGTCTCAAATTAAATAATAATATTATCTCTGTCTTTAAGTATATGCATTAGTTAATGATTTGGTTTTAATTCTTTTTATAAGTTTGTATTTTTATTTTTAATAACATTGATTTCTTTTTTTAACACATATTTATATTTACTCAACATTTTTTTAGAATCTCAATGACAATTATATAGGTAATTTTGAAAAAAATTATATCAAATATTTTCGATTCTAATATCACTAATAATATTAACCAATTTCCTCAATCGCAAAAGCTAATTCAAATATTTATATTTAGAAACAGACGAATTAATACTTATTTTTTATGTCAAAGTTTTCAATCTTTCTAAACCTAAAATCCAAATGAAAAAATTGTTACTCGAGCATCTTGTATTTAGGTGTAAAAAGTGTAAAGATGAAAAATAATTAATAATTTAATACAATAAAAAAAAGAAAACTAATAAAATATAAATGAGAGCAAAAAAAAAAAAAAAACTGTAAAAATAACATCACCCAATCCAAATTTCAAAAATGTTGCCCGTGCCCCCTTTATTTACCAAAAAAGACTTCCAAAAAATCAAACCTCTAGTTTTGGCTATGTTGGGCCTAAAGGGCCGAGCTTGAAGGAAATATAAAAGGAGTTTTAGAATAGAATGGGAATTAGTTTTTTTTACCCCCTCCTAATTGTTGACCCTTTTTTTTTAAGACACTAATAACATTATTAAAATACGAATTCTCCAAAATGTTCCTCTTTCCTTCCCCATGCATGCAACCATCTTCTTCCTCCTCTTCTTCTCCTTTTCCTATTCAACACTATCACCAGCAAAACCTTCCTCATCCACTCTTCATCAACCAAGCCAACCTTCCTCCTCCACTTCATCAACCCAAACCAACCTTCATGAAAGTCATCTTCTTCAGCTACAAGCAATCCTTATAGGTTCATCAAGGTAATTGTATCACCATAAACATGATCTTTTAGGTTGATATTTGAAGTATTAGAGGTTGAAAGTAGTGAATGTTTAAGTTAGAACGTGCCTGCTATCGTTTTTTTTTTATTTTCTCAGTCGCAGGGTCGTTCGCTTGAGGGTAAGCATGCCATCCACAAAAAAAGCACACTGACCCCTCAACGTGTGTTATGAAATTTTAATTTTATAACATAGGTTGTGAGTGGAGAAGAAGAGGAGGGATAAGGAAGGAATATGAGAGGGGTATTTTGGGATTACACTATTTTAGTAAGGTTATTATGAGGTTTTCACATAAAAAAAGGGGTCAACAAATTAAGAGAGGGGGTCAAAAAATTAACACCCTTTTAGAATTCCCACCCACCAAAGTATCCCACACCCATTTTAATGTGTGAAACGACAACAATACTCTTTATTAAAAAAATGTTAGATTTTAAATCCCAGAACTATCTTTACATTCCATCATTTTCCTTCCAAAGAAACCCTAACTCTTTCATCTTCCTTCCCATACTGAACCTATACACTAACTCCATTCCACGTGCTTATTTCACAAAGGCATTAAAAATATATCCACACCTACAACCTTTCATCTTCCTACAAATTTATTCGTGTTAAAGTTTGCTTTGTCAATTTGGTACTTTCATTTTTTTTACCGTTCGTAACGTTTTTGACAAACCAATGTTAAAAAAAAAAAATTGTTGAGGTTCTCGGAAAATTTTTTTTCCTAAAATGTTTTTCCGAAAGATACTACCTCTCATAATTTTTGATGGCGCTGATGAAGATCGTGATTTGTGGCAAAGAAGCAACAAAATAATCTGGGAAGAAGGATTCAAGCCTAAGCTTTCTTTAAGAAGAATATCATGATTCTGATTATATGTTAAAATTTTTAGAATAAATGTATTTTATTACATAATAAAAGACTGATTGAGAATTAATCAAACATATCACTAATTAATCTTAAACCAAAACTAATCTCATTCACATATATATATATATAACACCAACAAATACAGAGAACTTAAAAGAGCTACATTAAAGAGACACCACAACATGTTTTAAGTGAATGATAAAAAAATTCATGTTCCTTGTGACCCGAGGGAAACAATTTTAAGGTTGTAGAAAGGAAACATAAAGTACGGAGTATATAAGAAAAATGAAGCACAAGCACCTCACTTAATTTCAGGAAGTAGTGGAGAGTGAAGTGCAAAAAGTAGAGAGTACATTTTCTTTATTATTACTATACTCCGTACTATGTATGCTAATAAATGTTTGTGGGATATTTGATAAGCAATTATTCCCTCCGTTTTTTATTATCTATCATTTTTTTAAGATTTTTTGTTTATTTTTATTTGTTGTATTGAGAATTTCAAGATTGTAATAAATGTTATTTTTCATGTTTACTCATATTTAATATGTCTTGGTTTATGTATGTAGTGAAGAAAAATTAATTATTATAGAGAAAGAAAGGGTATAGCGGAAAAAAACATAAATAATGTATTGAAAATATAAGTAATGATTATATTTCTTAAAGGGTGTGTTTTGTTTGAAACATGACAGATAAATAGAAACGGAAGGAGTAAAAGGAAATAAAAAAATATTGAAAAATGCATTTTTTAAGATTTTCGAAATTTTTTTTACTAATTTATGATTTTGTTTCTTATTAAAGTAACCTTGACAAGTGCCCTTAAAACACTTGTTAGCAAGACATTTACTTATTACTACGTATTATTTAATTTAACGAGTTTATTAACAATATTGAGTTGTATTTACGATTACAATTTGTAAAATGCATTTAAGGAATAAAAAAATTATTTTTTTTATGTATTTAATAACATTGGATCGGATAATAATTTTTTTTTCATGTGCACCAAGGGCATTATCCAGCAGATAGCCGAAAACTATTTTCATGCGAGATGTAAAAATTACTAAAGTGAATTTTGCATTCACCAACTATTTTTTTAAGTATTTAATGACATTGGATAACAAGACTTTTTTTTTTTAATATACCAAGGGTATCCTCCACTAGATAGTCGAAAAGTAATATCTTCTGAAGCGTATAAATGATTGAAGGGGGTTTTGTGATTGAAGGGGTTTTTGCCTCTATTAATAAAGTTTTTTTCATACCTATTACAAGAATTGAATCTCTGACATCATATTTAAAGAACCCAATCATCTATTAACTACCTTGTTGGTATTGGATAACAAGACTACTCTTGTGTTTCTACACGACTTGTATTTTTAAGACATAGGATATCCTTTTCAAAAATCTTCCAATAAAAAACAAGAAAATGATTAAGAAGGGCAGTTGTTGATTCCTGGTAGAATTGATTCATTAATCAATATGTCATTGGCTATTAATCAGGATTCGTGGACAAATTACCAAGTTATCTCGTTTGCGTTTACATATAAAAAAAAAATTATCAGAAGTTAGTTTGTACTATTTAAAAATAAGTAAATAAGTAAACGAGTATATTTATTCACATACACTTAACAAGTTCAAATTTCATACACTTAAAAAGAATTAAAGAAATGGGTAAAGAAGGTTAATAGAGTTGGTTATTAAAAAATCAAGTTGTGAGTTCTAATTTTGTTGGCTATATGAGAATTCTGTTAATTGATAATTTGAAAATATATATTTTTTTTTTGGTGAACTGAAAATATATTTTTATAACTGGTTATTGAATAATGAATTTAATGAGTTTTCAGAACTTATCTAATTTTTCATTTTAAAAAATTAGTAATTAAAAAAAATATTAATTGTTTTATAAATATTCTTATTCACTTGAAAATGACATGTATCACTAATTTAATAATTTTTTTAATAAATTAATTGTTCACAAGAGACAGAGAAATTATTTGTTATTGTTGTCTGCTATTGATTTTGTTTCTATAGTCTCTCAATGCCTCTTTTCATCTGAACAGTTGAGTGAGGTAAAGTGTTGAAGTGACCAAATGAATTATCGATGATGTTAAAATCTTGAGGGCATGGAATGGATTACCGATTTATTTAACTAAAGAACACATCCAATACTCAAATCTCCCAATGTTCTATCATGTCACAACCCTTTCCCATTGTTCTAAATATATAAAAATTGTTATTATTTTTTTAACAAAATCTTTTCTTTAACTTTTTCGAGCTGGCCTATATATATAGGGTGGTGCTCTTTCTACTTCTAAAGCGTAGTAGAAAAAATTAGGGGCGTAAGTGATCCGGTCCGGACCGCGAGACCAGTCGGATCGAACAAAAAAATATGATTCAGTTTGATCTCGTGATCCGGTCCGGTCTTAATTTTTTTGGACCATTCTATTGTGATTTGGTCCACAGTCTCACAAATTTTGAGTCCACAAAGACCGGACCGAATCGATAGTTAAAATATTAAAAAAAATAATAAAATATAACACACAGCAATGGCTGGTGGCACCAAGTATCCCTTATGCTCTGCAGACCGAAAAAAGCAGTGCAGCACAGCAGCCACTAGCCAGCCAGCCAAAAGTGTTTTGGCATGTGCCAAAGAAAATAAATTATAAAAAATCTTAATGAAATTGCACATACATGCAGGGTAACATTGTGAAGCATGCAAATCAACTTGGACGGAAGGTTAGGGTAACCGGGAATGAAGCTAAGTCAGTCTGTTTTTGCATGCAAACTGCAACTTGAGAGTCATAGAAGTTAAACATGAAAAAATAAAATAAAAAAACAAGTTTTTATTAATTTTTTAACATTAAATAGACCGAATTGGACCAGACCGAACCGTCCATGAACAATTCGGTCCAATTTGATCTTTGCATATGGAAAATTTCTGGACCGAACCGGATCAAACCACATTAACTAAATCGATTTGGTCCCTAAATTTTATTAAAGACCGGAACGAATCATTACACCACTAGAAAAAATAGAAGTAACATCGTTTTCATTAAATGGAAAAAAAAAAGAAAAAAGAAAAAAAAGCTTTGTTTCGATAATTCAAACCTATTTGCTATTCGTTGTTGAAAATAAAATAAGTAGGAAAAGAAGCTTACATTATCACAAACAAAATCCAACTTAGATTCTAGAGTACTGATTATGTAATACTAGTAGTATGGACCTTTCTCTTTGTCTGTTTATAGTTTTCCCGGCCCGCATATATTATTTCCCATTTGGAGGGATGGTGCTTTCATAGTGACATACCATTGCTTAAAAGAATCATTGAAATATGGACTCACTATTCTAAGCCTCGTGTGTTTTTTTAGATTACAACATCATCTCTGTCCGTGAACGAATTTTTCGTTTTTAAATGGATCTCACGTATTATTTAATTATTTTTTAAATTTTTCTATATTTTAAGAACCTTTAAAAACTTTAATCACATTTTCACTCCACCCATTAACCTACTTTTCGTTCATAAATGGGTTCCATTGCCTACCGACACTCACAATATTTTATAATAAATATAATAACCATCAACTAACCAAAATATTTACTCAAAATATTTTTTACACATATTGGTATACAGATTTATTAGAATATGTCAATTTTGTATTCAGTTTTTACTCAATATAATTTTTTCAAAGCAGAGAGTAAAAAAAATTTAATCCAAATCATAAAAACTAGTGCATATTAGCAAAAAAAAATACACATAGATTATTTTTGAATTGACTACATTTGAAAACAAGAAAAAAATTTAGCCTCTGTCAGAGAGCACAGAATAAAAAAATTAAATCCGAATAAAAAAAATATATATATTTGTGAAAATAAAAATACATAAGATATTTTTTAATTGACTATATTTCAAATGACAAAGAAAAAAAGAGGATTATATGTTTTTTTATTGGTTTCTCTCTCTTCCCTTCCTTTTACAACCATTATCAATTTAGATAACAACTGTGAAAAAGGGACGAACGAATTAAACTGCCCAGCGGTCACAAACAGTAAAATCACGTTCGTACAACGACAAAAATTTGCCGCTACTGATACTCTAAACTTGGGAAAGTTTACTATGCTCTGACCATGTAGGTTTTTTTTTTAATTATTTTTTTAATTTTTTTATGAAGATTTGCTCAGAATATTTTTAATACAAATTTTTAATGTAGATTTATTAAAATATGTCAGTCTTTAATGCAAATTTATTCAATATAACTGTTTTGCCTGTATCAGAGAAAAGATAATAAAAAAAATTCAAATCCAAATAAAAAACATACACATAAAAAGAACGCAAAAATTCAAAGCATATTTTTTTTAATATATTAGATTTATTAAAAAAAAAAGAGGCCGGAGCACAAAAACCGTGCATGATAGAAACATCCAACTTAATTGTTTTGAAAATTTGGTCCCCGAAATTTTTTTGGACCTTAACTCATCCTTAATTGTTTTTTTTTATGTAACAAATTACTGACTAATAAGACCTAATTTCGTAAGTCAATTAAAGTGGTTTACGGGTCTGTTCAGCAAAACTAGCTTGCAGCTGTGATCTTGTAACTTGTAGCTATGAGCTTCTAGCTTGTAGCTATTAAGCTAGCTAGGAGCTGTGATCTTGTAGCTGTTTAGCTGACTATTTAAAATAGTGTTGTTCGGCAAAAGTAGCTTTTGAAGTAGCTAAAAGTTATTAAATGGCCAAAAAGGACATGCAATATTTTATTATTTTAATTTTTTCAAATTTTTTTCTTTATTTATTAAATAGATAGTTAATTAATTAATTAATTAATAAAATATAAAAATTATTAAATTATAATTAATTAAGCCTTAATTAAATTCATTTTTTTCTTTATTTATTAATTATTTAGTTAATTAGTTATTTATAAAAAAATATTAAATTATAATTAATAATTAATTAAAGGGTAGTAAAATAATTTTAAATTTTGTCTGAGGATATAATTGGTATATGAATTATGGAAAACTAGTTTAGTTTCTAGAAAGCTACTTTCTAAAAGTTAGTTTTCAAAAGCTACAAGCTCCGTTTTTAAATGCTATAAGCTCATTCTAATTTGTGTTCACCGAACGGAGCTAGTAGCTTATTGACTGAATCTAAAAGCTCCTAGCTAGCTAAAAAAACTCCTAACTCGTGTTGCCGAACAGAGCATATGACTTATAAATCCTTTTACGTTATCATTTTTTTAAAAATTCATTTATCCCATTGATTTATACATATCAATCAGTTGATCATCTAATTTTACCAAATACCTTATATATATTTGATTAGCTACTTTCTCAATTCTATACTTTCATCATCACCTAATTTTTTAGCTTTTAATTGGCTTTTTTCCCCTATCGGCAGATTTTAATTGGCTTTCCAACCTTAAGTTAATTTTTCAACCTTTAAATTACTTTTTAGTCTTCAACTAGCTTTTTAATTTCCAAATAACTTTTTCGTCCGTTGTGCCAAACACATCCTTAATTAAATTGGTGCATTCACTTATTTATAGATTATGTTCTTTGATATATATTAACTTACATGGTCTCAAATGTAGGAAATTACAACCAACGAGCTGTTGGTGCAGTGGTGCAAGGGGCTGCACTTGGTAGGGCGAACCACGGTTCGATCCCCCGCAACAACGTTGGGAGAGGAATAAAACCTTAACCCCGGGACCCCCCTCGAACTGGATTAGTCGGCCAAGTGGATCGGATATCAGGTGCAAACCAAAAATGTAGGAAATTACAAATAAGACATAAGGACTAGGGAATCCCACTTAATAATTTTGAGGAGATCAATTTCTCTTCTAACCACTAAAACTGTCCCTACCTTTTTTTTAAAAAAAATAATAATAAATTTAGGGAACAATTTATTAGGCCCGACTATTTCGTAATGGAATGACCGCAAGGAATCTTTTCACAAACTGTTCCAATTCCTTTCTTTCTTCCCTTTTGGGTACTATCTTATTCATTTTATTATAAATTAAACTAGAGGGTTAGATTGCCAAATTGGTGAGCAGTGCCTTTGTTTGTTTTCACGTAGGTTTAGGTATGAGTTAGAGGTGACTTTGTTTGCTAGCAATGTGATTGTTACTTTGCTACCTGCTTCTTGGTTTACGTATAAACATAAATCATACGTTCGCTCCATATATATATATATATATATATATATATATATATATATATATATATATATATATATTTGGCCAAACTCATGTTAATGTTAGTGGTTAGTAAATCACCTTAAACAAACTCCTTATAAATGCCGAAGGAGGAAATCGCCACAAGGGACTCGCCTCCCGTATGGGATACAACCTCCTTACCACTGGTACATAATTAGTAAAGAATAATCAAATCATACATGTCCAAGCATTTCAAATAACATAACAACTAAACAGTGGGTGCTTAGTTAATTCCTTTGTTTTTTTTGTTTTGAAAAAAAGGTTAATTACATTTTTTATTATTTAATTTATCTTATTTTCAATTTTCAAGATTCACTTTGATCTTTTATTATTATTTTTGAATAATTTTGGTCCTTTAATTATTTAAAAAGATTCAGTTTGATCCTTCTGTCAAAATAATGCTAGATATCACCAAAATATTCTGGAATATTCTCTCCCCTTTCCGGATTGTCACCGGATTCCATAACATGTTGTCAAAAAAAAAGAAGAGAAGAAGAAGAGGAGGGTGAGAGGAAGAAGAAGAAGAAGAAGAAGAAGAGAAGAAGACTGAAATCCGATAGGAGAAAGGAGTGTGAGGAGGAGGACGGAAGGAGGAGGAAAAGAAGAATGAAGGGAGGAGGAAGAGGAGGAGGTGGAGGGAGAAGAAGAAGAAGAAAATTGAAATCCGACAAGATTAGGAGGAGGAGGAGAAGTCGACAACATTTCTAGCAAATATTCCAGAATCTGATGACAATTCGGTGATGAAAGAGAATATTTTGGAATGTTCTGGTGAAATCTAACCTTATTTTGACGGAAAGATCAAACTGAATCTTTAAAAAAAAATAAATGACCAAAATTATTCAAAAAAATAATAATAAATAACCAAAATGAATCTTGAAAATAAGATAAAGGAAAAAAAAACAATTAATCCTTAAAAAAAATCTATCAACTTTTACATTTTTATTTGTTTTATTTGCATTAAATTTTTCAAGGAGAATGGATAATAACAATTTCTTTTTAATTAGAACACTCGTTTAATATAGATAGTTTAGAAAAAAGAAATAAATACCTCATAAAAAGTATATATCGACTTATTTATAGAAATAAACAATTCTTTTAAAATATGACCTATACATAATTTAGGAACGAAGGTAGTATATGTAAGGGTCATATTAAAAAAGACTAAACTGTCACTTTAGTCCCTCACTTTGTAAGGAGCTTTCACTTTAGTCCCTGGTTTTTCAATAATTCCTCTTTAATCTCTCACTTTGAAAAAAGTTACTCATCACGTTAGTCCCTGACAACTTTCTCCGTTCATGAACCTTAACATCTTATACACGTGGCCGTTAAATAACTTATACGGCGTCTAGTTGTTGTGCTGCTGTCATAGATTCATCAGCTACTGTATTTTCTGCAGTTGTCATAGCTTCAGCAGTTGCATTATTTGCAGCTCATTTGCAGCTTTGCCTTAGCTGTCTCTTCAGCGGCCTTATTGCCTTAGCCTCTTCTTCCTCCAATTTTTGTCTTTTGAATTCAACATCATGTGTAAGATGTTAACGGCCACGTGTGTATATGTTATTTAACGGCTACGTGTGTAAGACATTAATGTTTATGAGTAGAGAAAATTGTCAAGTATTAACATGAGTAACTTTTTTCAAAGTGAAGGACTAAAGAGGAATTATTGAAAAGTCAGAGACTAAAGTGAAAAACCTTGCAAAGTGAGGGACTAAAGTGATAGTTTATTCTATTAAAAAAGTTTTGTATCCTATCTTTTGTATATGTATATGGATGAGGATCCTTATGCTCCTAATTTCTAGTAGTTTTTAAAATATATTCCTTTTCTTTTGGGGTACCCGGATTTGGTTTACCCAGAATCCGACTCATTCGGTTTGATCCAACTGAGCTCGCACTAAGCGGTAAGGGTCTCCCAGCGGAGTTGCTCCATACCCAATGCTTGAACTCGAGACTAGTTGGTTAAGAGACCAAGTGAGCTACCAGCCTACCACTTGACCAACCCCACTTTACAAAATATATATATTCCTTTTCTTTTGGCCGAGAAAAGAAATCTCATATCTTGGATACTCAGGTCTATAGATATCTGCATGCTGAACACCTTATTATTACATTTTCCACTAGTTGATAACTAACCTAGTGTTGGTAATATAAGGTTAGATTTTTCAAATGATTAGCAAATCTGGTTAAAATTAATTAAGTTTTATATGTCTAATACAAAGGTAACCAGAAAATTTGAGCAAATTCTTCTACTCATAAGTGATTTAGACCACCCAACTACTTCCATATGCTTAGCTTATATATATATATATATATATATATATATATATATATATATAGAACGTCATGCATAATCTAGCTACTCAATTAGCTAGCACAAGATGAAGACTCTCTATGTCTTCCTACTTTCCCTCTTTTCTTTTCAGGCTTTGCTCTTTGCTCCTGCTGCCACAGAGGCTAGAAGTTTGCTCACAATAGGTAATTCTTTTCGTGTTTGGTGAATAACATGTTTAATTAACTAACTAGCATGATAAAAATATATGACTTAATTACTGAATTCGTACCTATAAATAAACGTTGAATTTTGAATTTTTTTCTGTATTTTTTTGTTTCAGTCACTAGTTTTATAAATCGTTTTGATTTAAATTTCTCGTATCGATCTGATCTAACGGAAGTCATTGATTCATTGTCAGCTACTACCTCAATGTTAGATTACTTCAAAATTTATTGACATGAAAAACTTAAATCACAATACTCCATTCGTCTCATTATTTTGTTAAAAGTCAAACAAGTCAATGAAAATAAAAGAGTATATGTTTAATATAATGCATGATTCATTCATTAATTACAAATTGATATCATACAAATTTTCATATCATTAAAATTAATACATATTGCAATATTGTCTCAAAAAAAATCTTTAAATGTGTTTTCCTTACTTACTTATCGTCAATCATCGATACAATATACAATCTTTAAGATTTTTCATTTATTTTTTTACTTTAACATGGGACAATTTTTTAGCTTTTTTTTTACTAAGATAATGGGACGGATGAAGTAACTTATAAAAGCATGAATTTAAAAAGATGCAAGAAATGCGCAAAATTTATAAAAACGAATTTAGTAATTAAGCCTAAAATATTATTTAGCTTAATTGGTAATGATCTTTACATGTGGTCTTTTAGTTAAATCTTGCATTCTTAGCTTCTTTTGATCTATATATGACCAAAGTTCTACTCTTGCTTCTTTAATAATTTGTTTTTTTTTCCTAAAGTGTACCATGCATTTTCTAGTGTATGTGTGTAAATTAATAATTTACCAATTAAAAGTAACATTTTTCGATGAAAAATATCTTATGTACAATAATTGCTAACAAGACGTGCGTATTTCATTTCTTTAAATAAAAAAAAAGGACGTATATCATGTTATTTTTGGAATGTTTCTATAGTGAAGATAAAAAATAAATAAGAGATGTAAATAAATGTAATCAATATTAAATATGATGTTCAAATAACATAACCATGTTCTTATATGTTAAGGTTTTATCTCAAGTGCAATTGGTAACTAGAGGAATATTATTTCATGATGGAAATCTCGCATCAAATACCTTATGGTCTCTTTTGGTACAGACCTTATGGTCTCTTTTAATTGTTTAAATACTTGTTGGCTTATTCAATCCATTGCTAATCAGTTTTTATTACATAAAACTTTAACATTGTGTATATCACCGTCAAAATCCCACTTCTTTCTATTGTTATATGGGTTAATGGTTACATGAGCCAATAAATGTTGATTCTTTTTTCTGGGTCAAAAACAATCCTTCACCTGATTCAATAGATTTCATTGAGATTACGTCAATGAAATAAATCCCACATCAAAAAAGAATACGATGTGGTACGGTCAATCCCTCACCATAGTTATAAGTTTGTTTTTGAGATTGAGTTAGCCTCTAGAATTCTAATATGACAATGCCTTAACGTGATATTTTGGAGAAAAATAGCTATTAGGTTTATGTTTACTTTCTAAAAATTAAAATTAATAGTTCGTCAATTTAATAGATAATAATTCATGACATATTTAGCAGATGAACCAAGATGATCCACATATATATATATATATATATATAAACCCATTACCAATTAATTTGCATTTGATCTATATTTAACATGTTAATTACTGCATGCCACGTATATATTAATTGGTTAAGCAGAGAAATGGAGCAGCTGTTGGTTTATGAGGGCTGGTTCTGAGGGAAGACATAAACATCCACCACCTCCTCCTCACTATTCACCAGGACCAACTCCAGGACTACTATTGCTGAGCAAGTCTCCTCCACCGCGCCGCCACTCACCGCCGCCTCCGGTTCCCGGCTATTCGCCTGGACCTATGCCAGGACTACATAGGTCTTCTCCAAGGCCTTTCAATAATAATGTTGTTATAAAAGATTCTGTGCATCATGATGATGACAAGTCTCTTCCCAATGATGATCCATATGCTGCAGCTTCAGTATCCATGAATTAATTAATTAGCTTGTGAAATATATATATAGTTAGATGTTGGCCTTGTATATAAAACAATAAGGACCATTGTGTGTGTGTATATATATATATGAATGTAAATTATGGTATGCGTGTTTAATAATTTGCTCTTTTTGTATGTCTATATATTCAAATATTGATTGGAGTTGATAAGCGCTGAAGTTGATTACTTGATATATAGTCCAGTGATCTAATATTCTTGAACAAGAGTTCCACATTTATTCATTCGTAGCTCAGTTTATAAATACATACGTTGTGTACATGAGGTGTGATAATTCTCAGCACTTAATATTAATATTTTGTGCAAATGCCATAATCAAATCAAATTAAACCTCTCTTTGATATTTTTTTGGAAAATGTTTGCTTGGCATCCGTATTTGACATTAGAGGGGACACCCCACTTTTTGGGTAAAAAGTGGTAGGTCCTGTAAGAAAGAGAAACTGCAGGACCCACCGGTTTTTGCCTGAAAAGGCAGGTGTCCCGTATAGATGTCAAATACTGATAACAGAGTTGTATTTTTTTTTTGTTTGCATCCTGGTATCCGGTCCATTGGGCCGACTAATCCAGTTCGAGGGGGGTCCCGGGGTTAAGGTTTTATTCCTCTCCCAACGTTGTTGCGGGGGATCGAACCGTGATTCGCCCTACCATTTGCAGCCCCTGACACCACTGCACTAACAACTCGTTGGCAAACCTCTCTTTGATATGTGATTGTTATTTTATTTATTTTAATAAACTTTCTTAAATTTTGGGACAAAATTTCTTATTAGTAGGAAAAAGTGTAACACCCTCAATTTAACCCCAATATATTTTATAAAGAATATATTTCTGTAATGAATATTGTATTCAAATTATATTTTTTTTTAAAATTATATTGGTATGGTTTGAGCGTGTGAATATGTTAACTATTTGAGATAATTGTGTTTGGTTTAGTCGGTTATTATGTCAGAAACTGTTATTCCTACTTTATGTGTAATGCTCACTCCTTACCATTTTTTTTCTCAGGTACTGAGTCGGAGCTTACACCCGATCTGGCCGAGCAGGAGTACTCTCCCTCACATGGAGAGTAAGTTGTATATACTTAGGACATGGAAAATGGGAAATGTCTTGGGCCCGTTGATATGACTTCATCTGTTTTTTGTTGTTTATAATGTAAATATATCTTTTGGGTGACCTAGGACAACTCCTTTGCGGGAAAGGAGTATTTTGGCAAAATACTTTTTCCCCAACTTGTTTATATTGCTGCTTTATTATGATGTTTACATTCTGATGCTATAATGGTGTGCATGATGTTGCACTGATATGTGGTATGTGCTGATGTAGCTCTGTTCGCTCCTGATTATTTTACATGAACGTGTTGATAAGGTGAACAGAAAAAACTAATTTTTGGAAAGTTCGAAGAACAAATGAAACTCTGTCCGTTTGACGGGAGGTTTTAATAAGTCAAAAAGGAAATTTTAACTTCACTATTTTTAATAATGGGGAATTAAGGGTAGTTAATGTGAGGTGTTACACACAACCTTTAAGAAAGTTAGTTAATATTGTAAGTGGTATTGAAAATGTAAATATTTGGTATAAATTTTCAAAAGATTTATTTATGTCATTGGTTCCTAAAAGTTAGCTTGTTTTGGTTTTCAGTCCATAGAAATTATTTTGATCAGGACTAGCTAGTCCATAATTTTTCAAACATTTTGGTTTTGTTCCCTTCCGTTGTTATTTTTTGATGTGGCTAGCAAAACACCACATCAGCAGCCATGTGGTATGAGGTGATGCCAAATAAGTATGCAAATGTGACGTAGATGATACAAATCCACAGACACAAAATGGTCCAACACGCAACATGCATGGTCTTATTATACGCAAAATTTTGCGTTCATGGGTCTGAATCATCCATGTTACAATACTTATTTGACGTTACCTCACACCATGTGGTTGCTGGTGTGGGTTTTCGTTAACCACGTCAACAAATAACTAATTTTTTTAAACGAAGGGGACTAAAACCAAATTGTTTAAAAAATTAAGGAACCCAGTCAAAATAATTTATAGGGGTTTAAACCAAAACACGTTGAACTTTTAGAGACCAAAACATAGATAAGCCTTTTCAAAAGTACCCTTAGTTATTATTGTGAATCGTGTTGAGTAAATATGAGTGTTTGTGAAAAAGAAGTAATTGATGATATTTTTTTTAGATAAGAAAGTAATTGATGATATTTGAAATTGGAAATGGGGTTTATATTAAATATAAAAATAAATCTTTAAAAATAATTTATATATAGGATCGAAGGAAGTAACTTTTTTAATATATTATAGTTTACGCATTTACTTTATATCAAAATATTAAATATTTAATTTTTATGTCATTATATGCGATTCATTAACCTCAAATACTAAGCATATTCTGGACTCTTCAGAATATGGTTTATTAGTTGAGGACGAAGCTAATCTTGGTTCCAGTTTTATTGTTCAATGCCATTTTGCCTTTGTTAATTTCCACGCCTGCTTTGGAAAGTAGAGTCTATTAATATAACAACTCGTGCGTTTATTTTGGATATAATTTTGGTTTAAGTAGTTAATAAAATTGCACCCGTTAAAAAAAAATTAACATAAAATAACTATAGTTTTATTTTATTTTAATTTTTTTTTATAATACTATAGTTTTTTTTTTGTTTTGTTTCGGTTTTACGGGACAGGTTTTTGCCCACGAGTTTTTCAATTTTTGGGATGAGTTCAGGGTGAAATAAATATTTTTAGGAATTTTATTAACAAGTATAATTTGGACATTTGTTAAGGTTCTCATAAGAAAAAAAATATCTCAAATTGGAAGTCATTTGTTTTTCTAAAATATCAAAAAGTATATTTTTAAAAAACTTTCTACAACTTTTAACTTTTTAATATGTACCATAAAAATGCTTATTAGCATTTTTTTTTTAAAAAAAAATTACTTACTGATACCACTGCAAAAATAACGCGTTTTAGCGACGGAAAAAACGGTCGCAAAATAATTAATTTTCGGTTGCAAAACCTGTTTGCGACGGAATTTGCGACCGCGAAGAATCCGTCGCAAAAAGTGGGGTTGCAAACCGTTTTGCAACTGCTTGCGATGCAGTCGCAGATAGTGACGGAAAATTTCAGTCACAACTGTTAAAATAACGGTCGCTAAGTCTGGTCGCTATTCCACCAGAAATGCGACCACTGAAAAAATTAGCGACGCTTTTATTCCGTCGCTATTTCCGTCACAAAAAAAATTGATTTTTTACCTGTTATTTGCTACAACTAAATAATAGTGACATTTTTATTTCGTCGCTATCTTTTTTTTTTCAAATTTCTTGCTGCAAACTCTAAAAAACAGCATTAAACTAAATAAAGTTGCTAGACATCAAATTCCAAAATCAGAGAATCCAATAATTGCCATGAAACAAATGATCCAATATCTCAAAACACATTAATATAAAACTTAAGTAGCCACCAATGGCATAAACTAATATCTCAAATACATTAACATAAACTAATGTACCAACAATGTAACATAAACTAAGATGAGAAGACAAATCATTTTCCATGTTCTCTTAGCATGCATGTTGCTGGAAGCTTCTGCACTGACTTGAGCATAAACCCCTGCTTCAAGACTATAAAATGCATCAGGATCATAATTCTCTAAAGTCTAAACATGACCAGACTTAAACAAATTAAATAATTGTTTAAAAACAGGACATATACCTTAACTTCCAAATAATAAGCAAAATCATCCCATTTGATAGCAATCTACATAAGCTGGGACTACAGAAACAAGCACTCTTTGGCTTCGAACTAATTAGCTTCACATTTTATGCCTATATATAGCTTCTGCTAAAGGATCAAATGATATCACTTCTAACTTGATCAAAGTTTAAGAGTGAGTTTATGGTAAGGGTGTTTTCTATCCTCTAACATATTGACATACTCTAACCTTACCATAATAGATATAGTCATCACTGTCTTGGTGGCATTCTCCGAGTGTAATGCAACACTGTCTTGAATAGATGAAGCACCCTTGCCATTCTCGAGAGCCTCCATACAACGACGCACCCTCTCCTACATAATATAAATGCATATAAGCACAATTACAAAAACTCTAATCCAAAACCATATCAGCACTTACACAAACACCAACAAATAAAACACCAGGAAATGTCACAAGTACTGAAGTAGAAACATGAATCAAATTGAAATAAGGAATTCCATATACATAGCACAAGGGCAATGAATTAAATATGAGTCTTTAAGAACAGCTCTGTTTTTTCATTGGCAGTCATATTCAACTAAAATGGATACGCCAAGAAGACTCCTAAGGCAAGAAATAAAAGGAATCTTAGAACCAATTATTTGAAGTTTATATTAAAACATAGCTAAGCTAGATGCTACAATAACTCTCTAGATTCCTTTCTTGTGTGAACTAAAACACGGCCACACATACTCAAAATGATACCAAACTAGAGGTAAATAATTTTTGTCATTTCTACCTGACCAAACGGTAAAGTATTTCTTAACAAGAAAAATATTTGGCAGCACCCTAGTAAAAAAATCAGCTAACAGGATTGCAAGTAAAGTGAATGTCAAATGAATGATATGAATATGTTTAGTAGTAGCAACAGTGAGTAATAGCAAGTTGAGCAATCTTGGGAGCATTAGCCATAACAAGGTTATATAATACTAACTACACACTTGCTTTTGAGCATTCTAAAAGAACATAAATATGAAAAAATATGAAAATACCCAAGCAAGGCCCTTCATGTCTCCCCTCTTTCGTGAAACAAAAAATATGAAAATTTAATTATGCTTTCATCTCATTCTTCTTTCAAATGAAAATACTAATAATATTCGACTAGTCACAGAAGAATCAAAAGATCATCAAGAGATGATGAGTATATAATTTCTTTCATATGATCTATAGAGAGAGGGATCATGTTCAAAGAAAAGCATTGCATGGGGTACACTTAGGACTAAATCCTATGAGTAACTCCATTCCACAGCAAAATAAAGTTGATAACAGATAATGAAAGAAATCCAAAATTCTGTTTTATGTTAGGTTTTAAACAAAAAAATTTTTATGCTAAACTCACTGCTCAATTTTCTGCATCTTGGCTTCTGTTTTTGCTTTCTCATGATTTTCCAAGCCTGAATCTTCATCTCCTCACGCCTAAATCTGTGTATTTAACACCACATTTCTGCTTCAGAGGAAATATAGAAAAAGGAATACAAAAATAATTTAAACTATCCAAAACTGGTAAGATGCTCATAAAATATAAGAACAGTATTTCAAAAGTGCAGCCAACTTCACAGAGAAATTTCAGTTGTCTTCTTATTGCCGCAAATAAGAAACACATTTATAAATTTGTACAAAATACCCATATTCAAGGGTGGGAAAACATAAGAGGTGTAAAACATGGACACAAAAGATGTTCAATTCAGTTGCAAAAACATGCGAGGATCCTCGTTCTTTGGCAATACCTTAAGAGCAGGTTCCGCGATAGGAATGTCGGAAACCTTACAGGATATATCAGTGTAGAAATAGCATAAAATTATACATACAAAATCCTAATCAACAATCATGAAGAAGGAAAATAAATACATTTGCATTAAATATTTCTGGATTGGAAAAATAAAAAAGACAACTATTGATCACATGAAAGGTGTATAGCAATAACTATAAGAGCATGTAGACTCTATTAAGTTTCATATTTAAGTACATTTTAGAGAAATTCTAACCCTTTATTTTGGATTCCATCTCTGATACATTGCACTATAGCAGGATAGCAGGCAAGCACCAAGAATACAAATTATTGGCATAAAAACTTCATCACAAGCAGAAATGTGAAAGGAAAAAAGAAATAAACTTTATTAAAGGATACTCTCTAACTATATGCTCTAGAATTAACGTATTAGGTCCTGGATCAGATGCCTGAGAAAATAAATTTCTATCTTTTGAACTGTTTCTTTCTAATGCCCTTCTGCCTAAGAGGATCTCATATAGTACCTTACCTAAACTCCAAACATCACTATGAACTTTTAAGACCATAATCTGGGTCTTGGGCTTCATACCCTGCATGATCTGTTTCAATAAACACACAACTTAAGGTGTTGGCCATGTTAATGTAATAAGGACTAGAGTTAATATAATGAAAAAACCATACAGTCAAACAGTAGTGAAGATTAAATAGGCATTTGATAATATATAAGTTCGCCATCAACTTACCATACAATCACCTGCTAAGCACTCCTTATCAAGACCGACATCTGAAAGCTTGGCATGGAATTTCATCTCCAATAGCACTTTTGAAGATTTAAAACTCCCTGGATCACCTACCTCATTAAAAATAGAAACAAAAGATTATCCACCAAAATAGGTACTGTATATTTGAATATCTAATTTGCATTAAGAATGAATGCTCAATGTCATTGTGTGTAAGAGGTAGGCATATGGCATACCACATGACTTCTGATGGGATCAAAACCATAAGCAAGCAGGATTACACTCTCATGCAAGCAAGTGTGACTACTAACACAACTTAAGCTGACAAACTGCTATAATCACATATACATGAAGGCAAATGTGGCACACTGCAGTACTACTAAATGGGGTACACAACATGCTAGTTTATTCCACTATCATCTTAAATTCATGAAAAGCTTTCAGATACATTGATTTTATTTTTTTATTCACAATTCCTTTAGTAGACATGTCAAATTGCATTTGTTAAAAGCAAGGATACTAAAAGTGCAAAGAAAAATAAAAACCTACTAAAAGGAAATTTCAATTATAAGGTAACCAGTGAGAAGGAGTGTGCATTTTCCTGAATGGTATAATTTAGAAAACACACGATTCATCAATTTCAGAATCATAAAAGCAAGATGAAAAGTTAGGGTTCATAAAAATGATTTAGGGTTTAACGAAAATATGCACAAAAGAATCAATTAAATTCATCAAACGTCGAATTCTAGGGTTCAATGGCCATAATCGTTTTACCTTCGAGCAAATTGCAGTGACAGAGTGGAGCAGAGTCGCGGTGGTGGAGCTGAAGCGCGGTGGCTGTGGCATCGATCGCGTGAGAGTGAGAAGAGTGAGAGAACGATCGCTTGAGGGTGAGAGAACGATCGCGAGTGTGAGAACACGAGAACGATCGAGAGTGAGAGAAGCTTGAGATTGAGTGTGAGAGGCTGAGAACATAGTGAGAGACTAAGAGGAGAGAAAGTGAGTAACAGAATGAATGAATTTTTTATTTTAAAAAAATTCTTTTAATAAAAATTTCTATTAAATTAGGATTATGCAACTTTGGTTGCAAACATAGTTGCAATTAGCAACTAATGGACTTGCCGGTGGCTATTTGTGGTGGCCAAGATATTGTTTTCTTGTAGTGTACTGCATGTATACCATTGAAAAGTTGGTTTTAAGACCAACATGGACGAGTGGTAAGCGGCTCGATATCGCTTAATCAAGGTCTCGGGTTCGATTCCTTGTGAATGCATAAAATTCATATTAGGAGACTCACCTGCCATAGTTAGACACGCGACTCGGATCGGATCCAAACGTACCTAGGTAGTACTTGGAGAACCGAATGACAAAAAAATAATTGGTTTTAAGGGCTTTTTTATTTGAGTAGGGTAATTTTACAAACAATTTATGTAAATAAGATAGTTTTGAAACTATTTATATAACATAGTCAAACAAGTCATCTCATATGACTTATTTTATAAGTCAAACAAGTCATCCCACATAACTTGTTCTTAAAGTCAAACAAGTCATCCCAATCCCACGTGAATTATTCTTCTACTCGCTTCGTTCCTATTTATCTATCTTAGTATTTCAAACAAAACACACCCTTTAAGAAACGAAATCATTACTTAGATTTGCAATACATTAATTAATTATGTTTTTTTCCACTATACTCTTTCTCTCTTTGTAATTATTATTTTTTTCACTACTTACAAAAACCAATACCCTATTAAACATGAGTAAATATGAAAAATTACATTTATTACACTCTTGAAATCATCAAAAAGACAGTTAAAAAGAAACAAAAACTTCTACAGATAAGGACAGTTTAATAGAAACGAAATGAGTACTTTAAATCTTCATTTTAAACAAATTCTTGGTCTATTATTTGAGGTAATTTTTTTACATTTCATTTCTTAATTATTTTGTTTTTGTCATTTAAATTTATATGTACATATTTATTTTATTTTTAATTTTGTGCTTTTATTTATTATTATAATGTTTAGGTGTAATTTTTTTATGTTTTATATTTTATTTACATAATTTTTTTTATATATATAATTTATTTTTAATTTAGTGCTTTTAGTTTTTATTGATGTTTATCTATTCTAATGCAGTTATTTATTTATTTTTAATTTAGTTTATTATTATGTTGCACTTATTAGTTAGATTTTTTATGTTTATACTTTTATTTATTTAAATTTATCACAATATTTTTTTTAATCTATTCATGTTAATATTTTTTCAACCGGTTCACGTTATTATTTATTTATTTAACGTATTCATGTTAATATTTTTTTAGTTTTTTCATATAGAAGTCTGTAAATGATTTAGTATGTTGAAACTGAACTGGTGCTGCTGCAGTAGAATTGTTCCATGCGTTTTTACTCCAAATTCAATCTTTGCAACCTCAAATCCATTCAATCACCTCAAATAAGTATGGAAAATTTCATTCATATCGTTAAGATAATAATCCACGGGAATTCTATATCATAAATTGGGAACAAATAGGAAACCGCCCTTGGCGTAGAATAATCCGTCATCTAGCCAGTAACTTTATAGAATTACTTTTTTCACTTGGTGAACCAACATGTGAGTGTCATTGCTTGCTCGTTTCTCCCACCGCCTGCCCTTCGATTGGAGCGCTATTCGACCCATTATCATTTTCTGATTAGACGACTTCTCTTCCGAGAATTTGAGTTATTCGGTGTTTCTTTACTCCGATTTTTACTCTAGTTAGCCAATTATTATTCTAACGATATGAATGAAATTTCTCATACCTATTTGAGGTGATTGAATGGATTTGAGCCTATAAAGATAAAATTTAAAGTGAAAACGCATGGAAACAATTATGCTGCAGCTACACCGGTTAAGTTTCGACATACTATATCATCTACAAGCTTCTACATGAAAAAATTTAAAAAAAATAATAACATGAATAGATTGAAAAAAATATTAACATGAATAGATTAAAAAAATATTGTGTCAAATGTAAATAAATAAATAAATAAAAGTATAAAACATAAAAAATCTAACTAATAAGTGCAATATAATAATAAACTAAATTAAAAATAATTAAATAAGTGCATTAGAATAGCTAAACATTAATAAAAAAATAAAAGCACTAAATTAAAATTAAAATAAAATAAAATAAAATAAAAAAATTTTGTAAATAAAATATAAAACATAAAAAAATTACACCTAAACATTATAATAATCAATAAAAGCACATAATTAAAAATAAAATAAATATGTACATATAAATTTAAATAATAAAAAAAATAATTAAGAAAACAAAATATAAAAAAATTACCTCAAATGGTAGACCAAAAATTTGTTTAAAATGAAGATTTAAAGTACTCCCTCCGTTTCTATTTAACTGTCATTCTCTGTAGAAGTTTTTTGTTTTTCTATCTGTCTTTTTTATGACATCAAGAGTGTAATAAATACTATTTTTCATGTTTACCCCTGTTTAATAGAGTTTTGGTGTTTAATAGAGTTTTGGTTTTTGTAAGTAGTGGAAAAAAGTAATAATTACAGAGAGAGAAAGAGTATAATGAGAAAAAACATAATTAATCATTGCAAATATAAGTAATGATTTCATTTCTTAAATGATGTGTTTTGTTTGAAATAAGATAGATAAATAGGAACAGAAGGAGTAGAAGAATAAGTCATCTTAGATGACTTGTTTGACTTTTAGAACAAGACATATGAGATGACTTGTTTGACTTTTGTAATAAATTTTGTTGACTATCCATGTTATGTAAATAATTTCAAAACTAACCTATTTACGTAAATTGTTTATAAAACTACTCTAAAAAAACCGGTTTTAAGCTATAAAACTAACAACAACCTGAAAACAAAAAATTACCTTGTATTCCTACCCAAAAACAAAAGAAACTTATATGATCAAATTGAAAATAAAAAATAACTTAAATTGCTTATCCAAATTTTGTTTACTATAATTAGCATTAGCTAGTCGAAAGCATTTAAATTATTTGAAAGCTTATAAATTAATCTTTTCTTCTTTGTAAATTGTGAGCTAAAATTTGAAAATTAATTAAATAGCTGATTATATTAGAATTGTTTGATAAAATTCTTTTTATCTAGATACATGAATCATTCACGAGAAACAATCATGCCCGATTTGAGAATATCCAAAACATGGTTGGAAAGTGTTTGACTAGATCTTATATATTAAGCAAAGAAATAAGTATAAAAAAAGATATAAATCTCAAACTTATATATAAGTCCAAAAATTACCTCAAATTAAATGACTTGAGACTATCAAATAAATCAAAATATAGAAAGCTTATGAGAGGTTGGAAAGTGTTAGAAGTGCACATATGTACACACGGGGGGAAGGAGACGTGGCTGTGTATGAGTAAAAGGGAAAGTAGACTCTACACTGAACCCTTTTAAAAACCAACCCATACCCAAAACTTAGATGGTCATACAGATAGAGACACTCTCTCATTCAGTTATTTACTCACTCCCTCTCAGAGCTAGGTTAGGCTAAGCTAATATCTTATGTATGTATCAATTATCCAAACCTGACCCCCTTTTCTTTCCGGTTCCAATTTACACTATTTATTTTTATTTTTATTTTTTAGGTTTTGATTTTGGATGCTCTCTGTTTGTTTGCTTTGATTTTCATTCTTGGACAACGCTCGATTGGTTGTTTTATTTTGTAAATAACATTTAATCATTATATTTTTTACTAAATTATGGTCAATATTAGTTATGTTGTGTTTAACACAATATAATTACAATCTATTATGGAGAGATGTTGTCACAATTGTGGTTTCGACGATCTAAAATGCAATTGTGGTCGTAGATTGAAATTTAGAACCTTACTCCGTTTTTGAAATTTTAGGGGATTTATTATAGGGCATATTTGTTTCTTCTCATTTTACATTGTATTTCGTGTTCCAAATTTGATATTTTGATATCCTTATCGATATCGCGACGAGTGTATTTGAGAATTTTTTATACTTGCTTCATTTAGTGTAATGTAGTAATTCTACTTGTACCCATTATTGATTTCAATAACCTTGAGAGTGAGAAACATGTGAATTGGCAAATTCACATTATGAATTTATGTGGGTTTAATTTATATAATTTATCTTTTAGTTTGGTGATTTTGAATAGTTTTGATTGAATGTTATCATTATCTTTATTGATTTGTTTGCTAGAACTTATATTTCGACATTGGAAATGTTAGCAGAATCACCAGCAATTTAAACATTGTTCAAATTTCGTGGTTATCCTACTTGTATGAGTTTTCATTCATTTGAAGTGACATTTTGTTGGTTTTTGTTCTTCCTTTTTGTGGCAGATTTTTCTGTGTTTCTAAATTGAGAGAATAAGAGTATGACACCTGCTTCTGCTTCCATGACAAAAAGGAGTGAAGAACTTGGATTCAATTCAATGATTTGTGATTCTGGTAACAATGATGGGGTTGCTAGCAGTTCTCGCCATAATGATGCAACCATTCCTTTACCTTTGATTCCAGTGTCTATTTTCCCCCCCTATGATATGAATGAAACATCTCAGTGTTATAGCAACAAACCAGTTGGACAAAATCCGATGATCAATTCCTCCCAATTTGAAAGTGCTCGAAATTTCTTGATGGATCATCAAGGAGAAGAACGTAAACACCTTCCAAGCAGATCAGATTCAGGTTTTCAATATCAACATGCTAGGCCGGACAATCTAACAACCCCTACTCATGTGATGAATGCTGCCTTCTATCTAAATAGTAATGAAAACCCTCATATTGAAGCAAAGTGCGTGACTCCAAGTGATAGTTTGGCGGGTAGGTCACTAATGGTCAACCATACTGGACCTGCAATAAATGGTAGTATTGGTCAACCTCAGCCTCAGCCTCTACCAGCAGAATTTGGTCTCCATATACCAAATTCAGGATTTCCATGTTCACAAGGATACATAGGGAGGCCATATCAGTATGCTAGGCCTGATAACCTAATGGTACTTAATGATACATCGAATGCTTCCTTCAATCTAAATAGTTTTGGAAACCCTCCAAGTGGTGCAGAGTATGTGGTCAATGCGAATTTTGGAGTACATATGATTAATGCAAATCAAGGTGGTGTAGAGCCAATGCTTGCTGCAGGGAATGTTGATGAGAGGTTTATGACCGTTGGTGTCGGAAGTAACATGGATTCTGGATCTAATATACCAAGAATCAATGTAACTGGGAATTTTACTGGCTTTCGGAACAACGGTGAAGTCATAAACGATTTAGTACACACTGGCAATCGTGAAGCTTTGTTTGATTCCAGGTCGAGTTTACACTTGGGGCCATCAGATGCTCTCCAAAGGCCAGCTACTAGTGATAGAAACTATTCTTTAAGGCCAGTTAACAGGGGATTAGGTCTTGGAGGTGCAGATATAGGTCGTAGAATCGGCTTAGAAAGATGTGAGACTTTATCTTCTGTCCCATTTGTTGGTAGTCAAATTTTGCCTAGTGACAATCGACAGAGCATGATTAATAGACAGCAAGTTCCCTCTTCGATCGGAATGGTAACTGATCAATCACTCTTTGGGAATTTCTCATCACAATCTCTAGCTGTTCATCCTTTAGGTATGGCCATTGGAAGCACCAGAGGACAAGGTTCTTCAAGTATGTGATGTACTACTTAATTACTTATTTTATGTTGATAAACATTGATATATGCCATAGCCACATACATCTCCTTGAATTTCTCAACATTCTTAGCATGTAGACACATTTGATCATCTTCAATAGTTTTGGTGATACTAAATGAAATTTAACCTTTTGCTTTGAACACTCCTTCACCTTTGTGTGCTGAATCATTTATTTTTGATGTTTCAAAAGTAAGTGGTGATTTTCGATTTATTTAATAAGTTAGGCATGTTTCGATTTATGAGGGGAGTGCTCAAGTGGCTGGATAGATACTCCCCCAATTTAGCAAGACTTGCCAAAGTTCAATGTGGGTCCCAGGTTCTCAGTATAAAAAAAAAAGTGGCGACTTTCTTTATTTTTCTTAAAGGATTTGTTTCCAAGTTAATTACTTTCTCATGTTTTTGTAATAGTTTTGACTTGAGCTCTTATGCTTTGAAGTACAAAGTAGATCACATTTTGCCATTTATTGTCTTTCCATACAATTAATTAGAGATAAATTAGTTGCCTCTTGTCTACTATGACCAAATAAAAAAACTCACAAATCTTTTTGGAATTTATAAAAATTGTTTGCCTTGATCATACAACAACTGACTTTAGTTGAAAGGAGCATTACATGTTATGTATACAGACAGATATTATATCATTGTAGTTATTTAAAGGAAAAATTGCACGTCCCACATTAAAAAAAAAATTGCACGTGAGTGAGTGATCTAGTATTATTTATTGATCAATTTTCATGGCCACCTACAGGTAATCATGGTCAATATCAGGTAGTTGGTTCTATTCAGCAATCAAACTCTACTCTTGGACTGCATTCTCCTTCCGGTGATTACCTTATACAAACATATATCTTTTTTGTTTTCTTTTTTTAATTAATATAATATCCAATGACTATATATATATATATATATATATATAATAATAATAAAGTATGAGTTTTCATTCATTCAGATCTGGGAATGCAAATGGGACAAGGAAATTCAGGTTCAAGAGAATATGGCATGTCATCTTCAAAGAGAGGTGCTAATTCCCAACTACCATTATCCTCTGTCCACCAGGGTCAACGGAGAAGGACTCATCACCCTTTGATTCAACCATCAATCCCAAATACTAGTACTACTACACCCCAACCAATTCCTCCATTCATCACCATTCCTCCTCCTATCTTCCCTACTACTCCAATTCCAACACCTCCATTTCTCCCACCCCGTCCCAAGAGAATTCCTAACCAACAACTGTCTTTCGATCAACAACGTCGTCTCAGGGCTCAAATTATGCCATCCACAACCAATATTTATCCTCATCACATCAAATACAAAGGTATTGCATTGGTTTGAGCTGATATATATATATATATATATATATATATGAGCTTCTTCTTTTCTTTCCATATGATTGCATTATATTGTTTCTAACAAGCTAATAAGTTTCATTGTTTAATTTGCTGAGCGAGCATTACGTACAAATATATATAGATGTTTGCCTATCTTTCTAATGTATAGTATGAACTTTATTTATATATGGATGATGATGTGGCTCAGATGAAACGACAACACCTGAAGCTATTGGACATAAATGCTTCTTGTGCAAAAGGGATCTCTCCTACACACCAGAAGGGCCCATTGTCCAGCCACTTGCTCTGCCTGCTGCTGCCGTTCTACCATGTGGCCACACCTTTCATGAGCAGTGCTTGGAGCGAATAACCCCTCATCACAATTCTGCTGATCCCCCCTGCATTCCTTGTGCTCTTGGTGACGACTACTAAATTAAAACTGCTCGATCTATCTTACTTTTTGGAACTAAGCATGCAACATACCATATATGCATGCATGCATGCTAGTCTTTCATTATCAAGTCTCGGGGGTTATGGCCCGGCCCATACCCTTTCGAGGAACTTATTTAATCCATCGACTTATTTTAGATTACTTAACAAATTTGTTGTTACTTTTGTGATGCTGTTACAAAGGCATAACTTGTATCCATGTGCTTCATATTCTTATTTGCCTAGAGTTTATGTGTTTGGCATATATATATATATATATATATATATATATATATATATATATATATATATATTCTTCTTCTGAATCAATTTCTCAAATTTGTGATTGATGTTGAATGGTTTACGAGTAATCAGTGTGTGCATCGATAATGTAATAATAGGGATGAACTCAAAATTTTTTGGACGTGAGGACGGTAAATATAATCATTAATATTAAAAATATAACTTATTTTTTTTATAGACAAAAGCATTCATTATTTAAGGGTAATCCTTGTTACAAAAAGTAAATCATATACCAAAATTTATGATAAGAACTTGTATTGAAATATTGAAATTTCAAAATAAAGAAACATTCATACAAACTTTAACAATTGTTGTTTATGATATTGTTTACTTGCGATGAGAATACTATAACACATTAATATTGTTTATTTTTTATTTTTTTTATCTTGAGTTTGACTCTGCCTTAGCCTACAATTTTACAAGGCAACCCATCACACCCATTTGTCAAGAGTTTTTGGGCTTCACGGTTTGTACATTAAGAAACTAAAAATTCAAAACTTTTATTTCAAACTTGGAAACATATATATTCCATCAGGTCATAGATGTAAGCTTTCTTTGAACTTTTTTTTTGTCCATAATGTAAGTTCTCTTTCCAATTTCCAACGATATTAATTTTTTTTTATAAACACTTATATTTACTCAACATTGTTTGGAGTTCTAATAATAGTTATAGGGATAGTTTTTAAAAAATATATCAAATGTTTATATTTATAATGTCACTAACAATACTAACTAATTTTCTTAAAAGAAATATTTTTGGTCAAATAAAATTTACACTTAAGACAAAAGGAATTAATATCTCTACATTAATACATATGTGTGTGTGTGTGTATATATATATATATATATATATATATATATATAAGTAGTAACTTAGTGAGGGAAATTGCGCGCCCTCACTATGCACTATATAGGTCCGTCATTGACTGTCAATACACCATCCATCGTCTATAGATTAACATTGGTTGACTTGCAAATAAAAGTAATGCACATGAATGATGAAAGATTGACTGTCAAAGTAAAAAATATTACAATGTTAATGCATATACATTAAACTCAATGTTTACTATCATGTGGGTAAATGTAGGGAAGTAATAAATCATGTACTCAATCTAGTTACTAATATAAGGGAAGAAAAAGGGCATACTAAGCTTGGTCTCAATGTAAAAAAAAAAAAAAAAACTAATTTTCTATTTTGAGTACAATTATTCCTAAAATGTTTTTTTGAAAGTGTTTATCTCATTTAATTTTTGTTTCATTCCAATGTCAGTTTCCTAGTTAGGGATATACTATTTTATTTTTTAATGGTTTTGGTTCTTGGATTAAATTAAATTTAAACCATTCTTTTTTTTCTCACTTCTCAATTTTTTTTAATAAATTAGGATTTGTTCGACAAAATTAGTTAATAACCGTGAATTATGAGGTTATAGTTATGAGCTATGAAATTAGTTGAGAGTTGTGAGTTTGTAGTAAGGAGTTGGTAATTGTCTAGTTAACTATCTAAAGTAAAGTTTCAACAAAATTAGTTGTACAAGTAGTTGAAAGTTATTAAATAACTGAAAAGGACTTGTAACATTAATTTTTTTTTATATTTATTACTTTAATTTATTATTTTATTCTTTATTTTTTTAATAGTATAAAAAAATTATTAAATTATGATAAATTATTTTTTTAATTTGTTTATTAAATACTACGTAGTTAATTAATAAATTAAAAAAACATTAAATTAAATTAATGAATAATTATTTTCACATTTAATTTTAAATTAAATTGTCATCAATTGGGTTAGGGTGGTTAATGTAATTTTAGAAAATGTTAAGGATATAATTGGTACATAAATTAATGAAATCTAATTTAGTTTCTAGTAGCTTTCTAAAAACTAACTTTCAAAAGTTACAAGTTTCTATTTTAAAAACTATTAGGGTTTTTCTAATTTGTTTTCACCGAACGGGATTAATAATTTATTTACCGAATCTAAAAATTATTAACTAACTAAAAAATTCATAACTAGACACGTTGAATATAACGTTGATCAAATGTGTCTAATGATCATTACTATATATTCTATTTAAATCCAATTTATTCGTCAATTATTTTATCATTTATACAAACTCTATTTCATGGACTAATTATATTTATATTCATGTTTACAATAAGTGAACAGTTAATAATAAGTGCAATTGAGATAAATTGCAAATTTAAAAAAAATAGTAAAATGATGAAATATAAACGGATAAATCTATGAATTTATTTATTTTTCTTAAATTCAGTCTTTATAATTTATGATAAAATATTAAAGAAAATAATAAGTTAATATTGAAAAAATTAAATATTTAATATATGAAAAAAATAAACTTAGTTTTTTAATAGGAGTATTTTTGATTATTTAAAATGGAGGTTAATCAAATATATTTTTAATTTATGAATTTAATGTAATAAAATTATGGATTTAAATATGATTTATTGTGATTAAGACATGTCTGTCACTTGTGTTTTGCCTAAAAATGAACGAGTTATAGAAATAGACGTGTAGCATGAAAGCAGGGAATCTGTCAGGATTGGAATGAGAGAGATGCTGTCTCTATAGCGTCCGAATCCCATCCCATACTTCATTTGCTATCGTGTCGTAAACCTATCTTTTGTGCCGTTTTGTTTTTCCTCTATATATACAGGCTACAGCTAGACACAGTAGAGTGGTAGACAGTAGTAAAGCACTCACTTTCCTTTGTACTTGTAGTCTTGTACTTTGATCTCTCTCTCTCTCTCTCTCTCTCTCTCTCTCTCTTTGAGTTGTTGTTGTTGATTTTGTAGAGAGAGAGACATGGACAGCCTACTACTCTCTCTTCAACTCTTTCAGCCCCTTGCCACCTTTCTTGCCTTGGCTGCTTTCTCTCTCCTCTTGCTGCTCTTAATACCCAACCTCATTGCCAGATTCACTTCCTCCCCCCACAATAATTCTTCCAAACTCCCCCCAGTACCAGGTCAGCTTTGCATACATATATTCTTACCTACCAACTGATCGAGCTATCATTATTATATGATTTAAAAATGGTAAATTTTGGTGAATTGATTTTGCTGCACGCAGTGGTTCCGGGAGTAGCAGTGATAGGGAATTTGCTGCAATTGAAGGAGAAGAAGCCATACAAGACATTCACACAGATGGCTGAGAAATATGGGCCCATTTATTCAATCAGAACAGGTGCTTCCACCCTCATTGTTCTCAACTCTGCCCACGTTGCCAAGGAGGTCACTACTCACTTCTCACTTCACTGCTCCTCTTCCTCTTCCTCTTCCTCATCCTACCCTAAACTAACTACTAACACACATACTAGTATATTATTATTAGCTGCCTACCATATATATGCTCATTGGAAGCTAGACAAGTGTGTGTGTGTGTCAAATAGTGGGTGAATAAATATTGGTAGTATGATTGATATGTGGGTCTATCTTAACTTATAAGTAAAATATGCTAAAGGTTGGATCGGAGTATTGAATTAGCCAAGAAGGTTTGCTAAGAAATTTGTGACATGGGATCTCTTGGCTTACATTATGTTTGCTAAGGGATAAAGAATAGTATAAGGAGGGAGTATAGAGAGTAGAGTCACATGCATTCACTACTTAGCAGTAGTTTACCAGATCCCTGATGGAAAACAAAAATAATGAGCTGTTTCTGTGATTCACCTAAGCTATTTTTCCTTCTTTCTTTTGTTGTGCCCATTGAGAAACAAAATGTGAATGAAATTTAAGATGGGTGCTCTTCTTATTTTCTTAATGGCTAATCTGGCAAGTTGACAAAGCAAACATTTTGTTAGTGTCCTCTCAATGTGAAAATGAAGTTATCTTCTGAAACAGTATTAGACTAATTTAGCTTTTTTGTCAAACAGAGAGTTGGAAGAATTCAATGACGAAAATTGGTAAAACCATTTGATATCAAGTCTGATTTTTCTGATTGATCCACTGAAGTGCGTAGCTTTGATTAGCATGCCGTTTGAGTCCTATATCGCGGATTAGTTGAAGACTTTTGCAATACTGCTTTGCATCGTTTAGTTGTTTCCTTAATTTTAAGACTAGTCCATAAGAGAAGGAACATGACAAATGTCATTGATTCTTCATAAATACAATCCATGTAATCATTTTTTTCATTTCTGGTTAATTGGATTATAAGTTTTTATGGTGATTTCAGGCAATGGTGACGAGATATTCATCAATTTCGACAAGGAAACTATCGAATGCACTGAAGATTCTGACTTTGGATAAATGTATGGTTGCTATGAGTGACTACAATGAATTTCACAAATCGGTCAAAAGGCATATTCTTGCAAATGTTCTGGGCGCCAATGCACAGGTTACCTTATCAATATATACATAGAACTCTTCTTGGTGTTGTTTTTGTTTAATTTTCGGTTTTGATTTCGTTGTTGAGCGGCTCTGAAGCCTATTCCTTTTCAATATTCAGAAGCGGCACCGTCTCCACAGAGAAACTATGATGGAAAATATTATGAGGCAGTTTAACGAACATGTGAAGACCTCCTATGATTTGGCTGTTAATTTTAGGAAAATTTTTGTGTCAGAACTTTTTGCACTAGCACTGAAGCAAGTGGGTAGTATCTCTCCTCCTTAAATTAAAACAAATGGTCATTTTTCTGAGAAAGAGTAAATATTACTATATAATTTACAAAACTGAGCATGGGGAATTCGCAGGCTGTAGGAAGTAATGTGGAATCCATTTATGTAGAGGAGATAGGGAGTACAGTATCAAAACAGGACCTCTACAAGATACTAGTGGTTGATCCAATGGAGGGTGCAATTGAGGTGGACTGGCGAGATTTCTTTCCATACTTGAAATGGATTCCAAATAGGAGAGTGGAGATGAAAATTCAGAAAATGCATGTTCGCAGAACAGCTGTGATGAAGGCCTTGATGAATGAGCAGAAGAAGCGAATCGCATCAGGAGAGGTGTGGTTTTCTTCTGTACAAAATTCAAATCTGTTTTGCAGTGCCTTATCATAGCAGAAATAATTGCATGATCCAATATCATCATACAACAATTTCTCCGTCCTAATTTGATTGTTTGGGATGTCACAGGAAGTAAATTGTTATTTCGACCACCTGTTATCCGAAGCGAAAGAACTGAATGAAGAACAACTTGCCATACTGATTTGGGAGACCATTATTGAAACATCAGATACAACATTAGTTACAACAGAATGGGCTATCTATGAACTTGCTAAAGACAAAAAACGTCAGGTTGTTTGTTTTTCTTTGTGTTTGTTTATCTGACCATGCTTCTCCGAGTTGGTTCATTTCGTTGTTCCTCTCATTCTTATTGATGCAGTGTCACTGGTTTCCTCTTTGTATGGCAGGACCGTCTGTATGAGGAGCTCCGAAGTGTATGTGGAAATAAAAAGATTACAGAAGATCACTTAGCTAAGCTACCATACTTGGGGGCTGTGTTCCATGAAATTTTAAGGAAGTATAGTCCAGCTCCTATTGTACCGCTAAGATATGTTCATGAAGATACTCAATTGGGAGGATATCATATTCCTGCCGGAAGCGAGGTTAACTTAATTATCTTCTAACTATATCTTTACTGTCTTATTCGTCTTAGATTTAACTAGAATACATTTACATTGTCAACCAACCATGATTTTCCATATCATTAAAAACCTCTAACTTCTCCAATGACTAACTAACTACCTGAAAAGAAGTCTGATGTACGATTGGTTGAAAGTATAAAAAACTTTACCGGTGCATTAAAGTTAAACTCATTCTTCTTGGAGTATATGATTGCCACTGTTGACTACTGATAAGCTCGTGTTAACAGATCGCAATAAACATATATGGATGCAACATGGACAAAGACCGGTGGGACAAACCGTATGAGTGGATGCCTGAGAGATTTCTTGATGAGAAATATGACCCCAATGATTTGTACAAGACCATGGCCTTTGGAGCAGGAAAGAGGGTGTGTGCAGGGTCTCTTCAGGCCATGTTGATAGCATGCACAGCAATTGGAAGATTGGTTCATGAATTTGAGTGGGAATTGGAACAAGGGGAGAAAGATAATGTGGATACAGTGGGTCTTACCACCCACAAACTCCATCCTCTGCTAGTAAAAATCAAGCCAAGAATTCATTAGGGATATTTATTAAACACATAGCCAGCAACTTCAGAAGTAGAACTTCTTTGCAGCTGGCTATGTATTTATATTTACCGAGAGCACTTCATAAGTAGCCTAATTGATGTGAAGCCTCAACTTTTGAAAAGAACTTCTTCTGTATGATGTTTTAAAAATAAGAAACTAATAAGAATGATAAGGCTGCTTTCTATAATGTCTGTATTTTACAAATGAATAATCCAATCAAGTATGCAAAATAACAGTAATGTTAGCAAGATTATTATGATCATCGTGTAAGCCTAGGACTAGTAGAATATTGAAAGCATATTCCGATCTTAGGCTAACTCTTGTAATAACCAAACCTTGAACTCAAAGGTTAAGTGGTTTTGTTTCTAGTTAGTGGCAATTTTAACTAAATTTGCTAAATTTTTAACATCATCTACAAGGAACATGGTCTAAGAGTTAAAAATATATAATCCATACAAAGTTCAATGATCCAGAAACCATATAGCAGCAAGTTATGACTTTTTCATCATATTTCCCTGAATATTTTCATCTGGAAACTACAGTTTAGATGAGTTGCGACCATGGGATAGACGTAACGTCTGAGATGACATTTACAGATATGTTAATAGATTACTCACTAATGAAAAAAATACCAAGTATGTATGTTTACAATCAGGATAAACATCAAGTTCATCGTCATTAAATTTTTTTGACAGGTCCACTTTAAGCATTCCATCAACAAATGCTATATTGTAGTGCAACTCATCCTCATTACTATTCACACGTAACCTGTAAAAGCATACCCATACAGTAAAAAAAAAATAAAAAAAATCATATTTTGGGTGAAAAAAATCTCATAATCCTCTGATGAGGCGCATAGGTTTTTCCCAGTACGTTCCTCATAAGGCGTACATGTTTTCTCATAATGCCCCAGATTTTTCATAGTACGCCTTGTGGTTGACGAATGATCATGTATTGGCCCAAACAACATGCTTGGCAGTAGTATAAAATGAAAAGTAACCATACATATGTTTACAAAAGCAATTTACAAATAAGTGTATAATATAAGAAAGTGATATGTTTTACCCGTTAATCAATTAATAGTAAACAAATGATATATATAACTTTTTTTTAATATAGATTTATTTGTAGGTTAATTTTGTAGGCTTATCTATCATTTTTGAAAAATGGATTAGTAAATATTGTCCTAAAGCTAGCAAAGAAGCCTTATCTACTATACTTATATAAAAAATTCCTTTTCGAGACACCACGTTTGTCCACTTAAGGAATACTCGCATCAGAGCGTTTATAGGTAAATAACATTATCTTTAACCAAAATTATAATTTGGAATTAAATAAATTATCTATATGTGAAATCATTATCCTCGGTATGAAATCATTATCCTCAGTTTGTTGAAATCATTATCCCTGACTAAGGAATCATCTTCACGTGAAACTATTATCCCAACAAAAAAAAATTAAAATTTAAAATAATCATTATATTCAAGATATCATCTTTATATTAAATCATTATTCTCAAAAAAGAATTGAAAATTTAAAATAATTATTATCTCCTAATATAAAAGGCATACAATGCATACGATGTAACAATTAATAATCATTGTTAATCACATCGATGTCTTCAAGATCCTCTATAAAAGGTTGGCAAATTAAATTCACGACAATTAGAAACTTAAAGAAGTGGAGCATATGGTATGTTCCATGTTATTTTCTATGCTTTGTTTTAAATTTGGTGAGTAAAATCCTTTTCTTTTTTATATATTACTCTGAATTATATTGAATTAATTATGTACTTTTGAGTGTTACATCTTTTACTTTTGTTCTTTTCAGCGGATTTGACTCATTCGGGTTCAAGATCAAATCAAAATTTGGTGAGTTGTTTTAGCATATTTTACAATTGTTTATGTCTCTTGTGTTTGACATCTTTCATATTTTGTTCTTTTCATATTTGAATGATCGAATATTAATTTTGTGAGTTGTTTTCGCATGTTTTAGTCATATATTGTATTACACTACTCATATAATTCATGAGTATGCACTAACATCCTTTTATTTTTGTTCAAGTCATTGTTTTTATTCTCAGGCTTTTATATCTATCCAAACTAAACAAGGGCATCTCTTGTTCAAGAAACCTAAACCAGAGCATCTCATATTCAAGAAATATGAAGAATTGTTCCGCAATATTTTATTTAGATAGAAGAGTTGAGAGAAAACTTATTAGTGTTTATATGATAAAATTTATTTATTTTATTTATTGTAATAAATGAATAGTTGTTATGCAATATTGCACAAATTCATGAACAATAATTCAAATTACTTATTTCATATTTTTATATATTTCATTCTAAATCCAAGTTAAGGAAAAATCAATCTAATTAATTATTAATCATAGTTTTTTATTCTTCCAAAAAAACTAATGTCAAAACCTAACTCAATATTTTCGGGAAGTATGTTCGAAACCCCAAATTGTCAATATGACTAGGGTAATAATCTCGGTCCTTATTCCACATGAATGCATGTGCTGCTTTCGTTTGGATATATTTTTATTTGTTTATAAGGTATACTGATATATAATAAAATGCTAATTATTACATTGTTAAATATTATCATCTCAAAACATAATTCATTAGTTTTAAATTAATACTTGAAAACTTTACTTTCAATAAATTATTCAAAATTTCCAAATCATTATCCAACAATATCAAAAACTCATCATTAATTATATTTAAAAAATTATAATAAAATTAAAATCCTATAAATAAGTCCCATAATATATTAAAAGATAACAATAACATTAAAAAGAAAAAAGATACAAACTACAGACCAAAGATAAAAAAAACAACTAAATTCAATCTAAAGTTGAATGTCTTTTCTTAACTTTTTATGTAACCATTTTATCTTAATGTATTGTTGAGATAAATTTATTTTTTTAATCACAATAATTATGAAAAAAAATAATTAATATAAAAATGTTATATTAAAAAACGAAGGGATCAATTTATCAAAAAAAATAAAACGTAGGGATTATTTGGTTGGAATATCTGGGAATAAAGTTTTTTTGATGCTATTCACAAATTACAAATAGTAGATAGATTCAATACAGATAAAAAAATATAAGAAAAAGAATTTGCATGTCTCATCTAGAAATTTCCATATAATCGGTGGAGAGAATAGATTGATGGGCTCAACTTAAAAGCTAAAAAAAAAAACGGATCAAATCTTATTATTAACTTGAGATAAGATAAACGATGAAAAGATCAAAATATTTAAATATGAATAATAATAGTAATAATAAATGTGATAATCATATTAAAAAAATAATTATAAAAAATATTAATTTATCCATCAAATAAATATAATAAATACTTATATTAGTTATTATTTTGACTCTTTTTTTAGTTTTACTTAAGACAATTTTTCCTAACACAATATTTATAACAAATCAAACAATATTTTATCAATATTGCAATATCGAAATTGAGAATACTTCAATATTTTTTAAAGGTAAAACAAATTAAATAATAATAAAGTATATATTTCAAACATTACAAATAATATGGATATATGATTAAATATAATAATTATAGTTTTATAAAAAAAATTGTAATGGATAAATACTTTAGTTGTTATAATCTCTGCACACACAACAAAATGTAACGAATTAAAAAAAGTTACATATATTTTAAAAAAATTAATTCAAGATGATTAAGACAATTAGGATAAATATTTTTTAGATCAAATTTTATGATTAATTTGAGATAAGATAAACGATGAAAAAGATCAAAATATTTAAATATGAATAATAATAATAATAATAATAATAATGTGATAATCTTATTTAAAAAATGGTAATTTAAAAAAATATTAATTTATCCATAAAATAATATAAGATATATATTATAATATCATCAAATAAAAAAAAATCAGAATGTATAATTTTGGTTTAATTATGACTTTTCATATTAAAGGTTATCGTTATATTCAAAAGATGCTAAATTATCGTGTTCCATGAAATATGAAATATTTTGATTTATCCTTAAATATACTCATAATACCATCAAACAAAAAAATATAGAAAATTTTAATTTTGATTTCACTCTAATTAACCATAATAAAGGTAATAATCGTATTTAAAAATGTGTTAATTCATCCATCAGCTAAATAAGGAATACATCAATTTAATTATTTTATACTCATCTATACATAAACAAATATAATATTCAATATAAAAAAATTCAATGTCGTCTTTATGTCTTATCAAATAGTTGATATTCTAATTTATCATTCAATTTGCTCATAATATCATCAAACAAAAAAAAATCAAAATATTTAATTCTGGTTTGTTTTTAATTCATCATAATAAAGTTGATAATCATATAAAAACTGTTAATTTATCCATTAATTAAATAAGGAAGGACAAAAATTTCTTAACAAGCTCATTTAAATTATTGTTTTATTAAGTCTAGCTAGGGTTTGATTTGAGTCTTTGCCTTTCTGTATAATTATTTTTAATTATTGTTTAATAATAGTCTTTACTTTAAAATATTTAATATAAAAAAAATTAACTATCAATAATCCGTGCATTGCACGGGGTAAGAGCTAGTTTCTTAATTAATAAAGTAGTAATGTGTTTAGAAACCAGTTTGCATTATAAATTGACATAATTAAAAATTTGTGTGGATTATTTATATCTATTCCTAATGCATGCATATCTAATATGAATTTCTTAAAATGTGTTATCAGGTAGAGAAAAACATTTTTAATGTTAATAATACTACTATATTAAAAGGCTTATTAAAAGACCTTTTTTTTTTAAATGTATATACTATGATATACGTTAAGAAACTTAGATATAAGTTGAGAATTAATGTAGTTAATACAGACAAATTTTTAAATATCAATTTTTCACACAAAGTTACTTAATATAGCTTTCTAAACATATGTCCTAAGACACATATTAAAAAATCCTTTTTAATAATAATATTATATTCACTAACAAATAAATACTAGATCAAAAATAGCAAAAATAAGGGTATGTTAAAAATGGAAAATCAAAAACATTTTTTTTAACTTACCGTACATTAAAAATTAATTAAAAAAACAACTACAACAACCCGGAGCAGCAAAGCAACGGCTTTCTTTTAAGGCTTTAATTCTGTGTGCAATTTTCTTCGTAATAAAAAGCATCTATTGTATTTAGAAACCAAACCTTTATCAACTGCGGCTAGTTCAAGTGGTGCTATAGATCCAGCTACTTGAGATCGAACACGGGAAAGGAGACTGAGACTAGTAATTTTGGGTTTGATTCCTAGTTAAAATATTTTGCTGGGAGAGGCATGAGACACGATCTCGTGCAGGATTAGTCTCAAGGATTCTTTGGTATTAAGGGTGCTTTTGAGAACACCTGTAGTATTGGCTAAAGAGTACAGAAAAAACAAAACCTTTAACTAATCTAGAAAATCTTTCCTAAAAAAAAAACAATGTTAATAATTTTTTTTATAATACTTGATAAGGAGTTAACTTTAGTGTGTAATCATGGAAAATTATTGTTTTTGTATTTATGAGAGATAAAAGAATATATACTTATAATTATTTTTCCATTAAAATAATTTTAAAAAAAGATTTTTTTTTAATCTCGAACCGAGAATAATAAGCTTCTGAATGAAGAAATATTTTATTATAAATTAAAATAAAAGATATAAATTTTTTTTAACTTTTTAGTTATATGATTTCCAATAAAACACACGAGGTATATTTTTAGGAATTTTTTTTTTTTTGGAATTTAACATTAATCATGAAAAGTGTGGTTGAAAAAAATCCAAAAATTAATATCGTAATAGAGTTATATAATATAGAGAAATTAGAAGAAACATGTATATATAGTAAAGTACTACTAATGAGAGTGTAAATCAATAAGATCCAATATAGTTGATAAGTGATTGAGTTGAGTGTAAATCAATAAGATCCAATATAGTTGATAAGTGATTGAGTTGAGTGTAAATCAATAAGATCCAATATAGTTGATAAGTGATTGAGTTTTTTAAACATAATGTTAGGAATTAGATTTATGTCGTATGTATAAAAAAAGGTTTATACCGTATGTATGAAAAAAGGTTTTAGTAATAGAGGCAAAACTCAGTTACGTGATTTCTATATTTGGAAGAGGATGATTAGTTTTGGGATACCCAATACAGAGGAATTTTCAAAATATGTACCGTCCACTAATTGCTACCGGTGAAAGCTATAGGCACCACCACGCACTTTGATGAATTGGGGCATTATTTGCACATGGTCGGTAACTAATGCTACTGATACTAGTGCCCAGTAACGTAACGTTGTAGTCTTCAGAAACATGTTTCAACTTTAAGCTTGAGGACGGAGAGAAGCCATAAATTAAAGAATAAAGCCTTTTACCGAAATTAACCTCGCTCTAAACATATCTGATCTCTGCATGTACCGTACCTTATGATTACTCCATCAATTTTAATCTAAACACTATCAATTTCTAATTGATCTGATTTCAAACAATGATACTAGAAGCTAAGCTTGTTTTGATTATTAGTATTAGTACTAATAGAGTACTTAGTACACATAAAGTGATAAAACAAGTGGAAAAATCAATGATACTGCACATGGCTCGATCGATTGAATTACTAACTGCATGCATAAGCTAACATCCACATCGTTACAAATAATCACAAAAGTAGAAATAGTAAAGACAAAAGCACAAAGGACTACACAAAAACTGCTTAAAGACGGCCACACAATAAAAACCATCCTTTAATTTCTTGCCGGCTATCAAATTTTCCCCATCTATCTTTAAGGCCTACATACTAATCACTTTCCTCAACCCCCAACTGCTTTTCATCACATCTTCCAACTCTTTCCACCCCTTAAAAAAAAAAAAAAAACCACCGCCCAATCGAAATGCCAGTGAAACTCTTGCTTTTATTTATTTATTTTTTAAACTGTGAAACTCTTGCGTTATATTACCTCCGTCCCTAAATATAAAATCATTTTGACACTTTTATTTTGTCTCTAATTATAAAGTCTCATACCAATTTTTAATAATGATCATTAATTACTTTTTTTCACAAACACCCCTATTTATTTAACACTTTTTAGATTCCCAATAATATTAATAGGGGTAATTTTGAAATTACATATCAAAAGTTCACATTTCCAATACAATTAACTAAATTATTTCACTTTCTTAATGGACGTGAAATCCCCCAAAGAGGCTTTATACTTAGGGACGGAGGAAGTATTCAAAATTGTTAATTCCATTAAAAAGTATCCTCCCATTATTTTATGCATACAAAAATGTTGGAAAGTTACTGCTCTCTAATCGATGGCTAGGCTAAAAATCTCTTATACTCCATTCGTTTATGTTTATAATTAATCATTTTTAACTAATTCATTTGGATTAAGAAAACTAGTCCTTTTCGAATTGGTACATGAGCCCGAATTCTTGTACTCCCTCCGGCTTGAAATATAAGCAACAAAAAACATATCTCTCTTGATTTAAAATATAAGCAAAATTAACCAACTTTCTTAAATTTTATTTAATTCCCAATGTCACTTTCCTAAAACATCCCTAGAAAATTGTTATTTTATTTAATTTTTCTTTCATTCCCAATGCAACTTTCCTAAAATATCTCTATTCTTTTATAAATTTGAGAAAATTAAATACAATCAACTAACTTCCTTAATAAGCGTAATTTTAGTTAGTTTTGCTTAAAATTCGAGCCGGATGGAGTATTAATTATATTCCTCTGTGCTCTTAATGTAAGAAATTTTTGTATTTGGTTTAAGTACCCATTTTATCCACTTATTATAATATATTTTGCTTATAAAAAAATGACGTAGTACATAAGGATAATTAAAATGAATTTTGATATGTTTGAAAAAATAATACATTTAACTACTTTGTATTAATTAATACAAATGATCAAATTTAAAATTAGTAAATATTTGCTACTTCTAAAATATAATACATTGAAATTTCCACAACAACATGCTTAAAACATTTAACTAAATATAGTATCTATTAATTATGTTAGATCTTGTTGATTACTACTTGTTTTAATTACTTTACATAAGCCTACCCATAAACACAATGAAGGAAAATAACATATTGGTTATAGTCGAAAAAAGAAAGGAAAAATGGATGCAAGGAATAAAGAATTAGACCCACTTTTTCGCTCTCATCCACTGTTTTCCATTAATGCCCTTCATATTGGATGACTTGGTCATATTAATATAACTCTCTTCCTTCACTCTCGAACTATATGTATGTGTTTGAAAAGTACTGTGGTCCGATCTCTAGCTTCTGTTATTGACAGAGCATTCATTCATGGCTAAGATATCACAGAAAAGCAGCCACAAGAACAACACTACTGCTAATTCTTCTTCTTCTTCTTCTTCTTCTTCTTCTAATTCTAATTCTAATTCTAATATCAATAAACAACCCACCAAGGTGATGAAGAAGAAGAGGGCACGCAAAAGCATCCCAAGAGACTCTCCCTCACAACGAAGCTCAATCTACCGTGGTGTTACAAGGTTAGTTGTAATTTTATTCATTCAACTCTGCCTATTTATTATTTCTTCCTTTAATTTTTTTTTTTTGTTTCTTAAATATTTAGGCCCTTTATTATTTTACTGTCCCATTTTTTTGAATATACAAATATATTCACACATGGGTTGGTTGATGAGCATGAGTTCAAATTATATATATGCATATGGTTAGGCATCGATGGACAGGTCGATACGAGGCTCATTTGTGGGATAAGAATTGCTGGAATGAATCACAAAGCAAGAAAGGAAGACAAGGTTCTACCCTCTATTAATTCGATTGAAATATTAATTTCTTTCATTTATTTTCATCCTTTACTAATATAATTTCTATGTTGTCTTTTTTATTCTGGTGATGGAAAATAACTTGATGCAGTGTATCTAGGTATGGCAAGCCATCTTTTTTTATTTGTATTTTATTTTGCATTAGGATCGGAGTTGAGTTGAGAGGTACTAAAAATTAGTGCATGATCTGATTAGGTGATCTCTACCATTAGTAACATGTTGGCACACGGCAAGATTATGAAATATTAATTAATTAAGTGTCACATTGCTATTGGTCGATAGAAATCACTATATGAATCATGTAATAATTTGTAATGGAAGTACACAGTATGTAGGATCAAGATAGATAGGGGAGGCTTATTAATGAGTGAAATATGGGTTCGTTAGGGGCATATGATGACGAAGAAGCCGCAGCACGTGCCTATGACTTGGCGGCATTGAAGTACTGGGGCCAAGACACCATCCTCAATTTTCCAGTAAATTCTCTCATCCTTTCATTCAATACGCCATCACGGTTTGTAAATAATTTTTTATCGTTTATCATTCATTTTTACATGTTCATTATTTATAGTTATCAAATTATGAAGATGAGCTTAAAGAGATGGAGGATCAATCCAAAGAAGAATACATTGGATCATTGAGAAGGTTTTTCTTTAACTAGTAGTAGATTACTCATATATTCCCTTCTTTAATATAATTACTAGTTTTGCTTCTTTTTTTTTTAAAAAAAAAACTTTTTTTATCAGTGTTTTGTTCATTTTATTTATTTATAGCTTTAATTATTTTTTCAATGTTATTCATATTTTTTTTGTTAACATAATATTTTAACTTTCTCTCCACTTAACAATCTTATAAAATTATTACTAACTAGTTCACCAAAAAAAAAAATTATTACTAACTAAAAAAATATTATATGATACTCTCTTCATCTCACAAGGATGCTAAAATTTAGCAATTTTTTTTTCAAACTAAAATTAAAATAATTAATGAAAAGTTTATAAATTGTGATTGGTTGATCAATATAAAATGCATTAAATTATGTGTTTGATAATTGGTTGATGTGTTAAACAAATCAAATAAATACATATCTACTTTTTTTTTATTTTTTTTTACTTTGTTAATTTGTTAAGATTCTTGTGAGACGAAAGAAATACTATAATTAAAAGCAAATATGCAATGTAATTTTTAACAAATTTAATATTATTATTCGCTTTAATTAATTTCTTAAGTCCACCGCAAATTCATCCACAAGCTTATACTCTTTATTATTATGGGGTTGCTTAACCTCAGCCCTTAGGGTTGAGGATAAGAGATTATAAAATAAAAAAAAGGTATTGGAAACATAAATTTACTAAGTTCTAAGTCTTAAATGCTTAAGTTTTCAATGCAAAAATGCTTTATAAAGTCTCTTATATTCAGTCTTAAGGGTTGAGATTAAGAAAATCTCATTACTCTCTCCGTCCCTAAATATAAAGCCTCTTGGGGGATTTTACGTCTATTAAGAAAGTGGAATAATTTAGTTAATTATATTGGAAATGTGAACTTTTGATATGTAATTTCAAAATTACCCCTATTAATATTATTGGGAATCTAAAAAGTGTTAAATAAATAGAGGTGTTTGTGGAAAAAAGTAATTAATGATCATTGAAAATTGGCATAGGGCTTTATAAATAGAGACAAAATAAAAGTGTTAAGAGGATTTTATATTTAAGGACGGAGATAGTATTATTTAGTAACGGATGGAGTATTTTGGAACCGATTTGTACTTATTTATTTATTCGAAACCATACAAGCCATTCCATATGCTATTGACTTTAATTTCACTAATTATTCTTTAATTTACAGAAAAAGTAGTGGATTCTCTCGAGGAGTCTCAAAATATAGAGGCGTAGCAAGGTACCGTATATTAGAGTTCGTAATATTATATTCTTATCTATCTATTGTTGTATATCATGGCCAATAAAGTGAATCCATTATATCTTTGGCACTAGAAAGTAAGGCCCACATGGAGAGAAAAAATTGCTAATTAATGTAAATTAAAAGAGGTGCAAAGATATATGGAGTATATGATTTTCTTAACTTCATTATGAAATTAATAAATTATATATTGAAAATTAAATACTGTATGATAATTCTCCATATGAAATGATAAGCAAACACATTTAATATTTGTGGGTCATATCATATCATATTAAAAGTAATTTTTAGGTTGCATGTGTGATAAAGGGCAAGGGTCAAATACTTTACAAGGAATTATTAGTCAACGAGTAGGCGTTTTCATCTCTCTGGCTTCATTCTCACCCACAAGTTCGGTTGTTAGTAATGAACATAAATGAAATAAGGAAGGCAATTTGAGCACCCACCATTCCATCCTCATCATGATACATACGTATACCATATGCCTTTTCATTTTTCACTCTATAGCTGTAAATTCAATAGTATTAGTATTGTTTATTGCATTATTTTAATTTGTTCATTGTTTTAAATGTGTAGACACCACCACAATGGAAGATGGGAAGCTCGAATCGGCAGAGTCTTCGGCAACAAATATTTATATCTTGGAACCTACGGTAATTTCATTCACTACTACTGTACTATATCATCGACGGTAATTTCATAATCCTTAAATTTCACGATATAATTTTTTAAAAATTGTTTCACATAAAATAAAAAAAATGAAATTAATATGTTTTTTTATTCAATTTTTGTTCTTTTTTTCCTTATTTGCTCTTTATGATTTATTTATAATTAATTTCACACTCATTATCTTTTTATAATATTAAAAGTGAAATTATAAAAATCATGATTAATATTGCATTGGTTTTATTTATATTGTTGTGGAACAAAAAAATTCAAAAAAGAATAATATTGTAAAACATATGAAATAATTATTAAAAAAAATGTCATACTTATTACTTAAGGTCCATGCATGGACAGTTGCTAGTTATAACTTATATCAATACTTGTTCTAATCATATTTAATAGTCACATTTTTTTTTTAAATGATTATATTTATTATAAGTTGCTTTATAATTAAAAGCCGGTAATATCAAATCCAAGACACATAAAAGAAAATAAATGTATAAAGTGGTGGATTTTTTTTCTTCTAAATCACTTAAGGAAGGAGTAACTAATAACTTCAAATTCATATGATAGTCTGTATGATTTAATTAACTATTATTTATAATAATAACATGATGAAATATATTGTTCTTCCAAAATTATAGATAATGCACATACAAGTAATTGCTTCAACTTGAACACTTCCATAAAGGACATACATTTGGAAGGAATATGTTACATATATATAGTTCGATCGCAGTATTACGAAGAAGTCCACTTTAAGTAAAATTAAGTCCTACATGCACTGTGAGATTCCTTTTTATAGTAAATCTTATAAAAATAAATACTTCTATTAATTTTGTTAGGATCCATTATTTGGAACGGTTGCATTTTAATATGCTTCATACGATATATACACGAAGATTAGATCAGAAATCAATGGATCCTAACAAGCAGATAATACTAATTTGAAAATAAGAATAATTTTTAAAATATTTCTGTCATGCAATCAAATTTTGGATGGTTGCACATACAACAACCCTTTAATAAATCAATGATTACTAGATAAATTATCTAATGAATTCATGTTATAACCGCCACTTTGGTTTTATATAAATCAAAAATTGAATTCTTGCAATTTGACCCAATATCAAAGTTTGGTTATTTCAATTTAGTCTTATTGTCTGACGTGTCAATAATATGTATTCACGGGATTTATCAAAAGATTGTTATAAAATCATCCAAAAGTTGGTTGTATGAAATTAGATTAGATTGGACTCGTATAGTTTCATTCTAACAGAAAAAGACAGAAGTTTTGTTTAAAAAAGAATATATATATATATATACATATATATTATTTTGACAATTTGAAACTTAAGGGATGAGCTAAGCATCTTTGAAAAACCAAACAGATGGGTCTTGTTCAATGCATGTACTACTAATATGCAACATTTTTAAATTTTTTAGGCAAATGTGTGTAGATTTGCTAAGTTGTTATTACTACTTTTGTTTCTATTTATTTGTTTTATTAAAAACTAGTATAATTTTTAAAAAATATTTTTTTTCTTTATTTGTAAGAAATACTCTCTTTCGATCCTATTTAAGAAATACTCTCATTTATAATTATTGTTTAAATTTTCAATAAATTTATTATATTTTTTCTATTATATCTTTTTTTTAATTATTAATTTTTCTCTTACTTTACTTAAACCAAAACTTATTTAATAGAGTAGAGATAAACATATAAAATAGTATTTATTAAACTCTTGAAATTCTTAAAGAGATAGGTAAAAAAAATTCTAAAAAAAGATAATAATGAACAGAGGGAGTATTATTTTTATTATTTCTCATTACTATTATTATGATTATTTAAAATTCTATTATAATGCATGTTAAATGTATTCATGGAGCATACTTCTAATTATTATTTTTTTTTCATTAGTTAACTATTAATAAAATTTTATTAATATTAAGGTAAAAGTTTTTTACATTTTAATTAGTTCATTATTCATTATTATATGTGATTTTTAATGTAATTATTGTAAGAATTATATATTTTAAAAATTGTTTTAATTATTATATAATTGATTTTTAGTGTAATGAGTATAGTTATATTAGTAGTATATTACTTAAATTGTAAAAATAAGATAGAAAACAAATCAATTCTGTCTATTTATAAGTAATGTTTTTGTTTTTAATCTCAGCAGTTAAGCTTCTAAAAATATAGTACTGAGTTTTATTGAAAAATGTGTAATTAAGAAATTAAAAATTATATATCTTTAATTTTTTTTAAAATATATATACTTCTTTAATTAGATATAATTGAAATTAAGAAAAGCCATAAGTAATACATGAAGCAATCTTCCATACCTGAAATTTTGAAAATCCATTTGACCATGCCTGCTGAGTGATGCCAAATTCCAACAGAAAGTTCCTACTTCATTTAAATATGGCCCCACCCCCGCAGGTCAAATCAACAAAACAACTACTTAATGGCGAAAATATGCGATCAAATCCAGTTAGTTGAAATATAGGTCACCAAACCTCAACTGCTTCTCATAGCTATTTAATTTTGTTGATGATCTCATTCTTTCAAAGTCTTGCATTGTGTATATCTCTTCAAAAAGAAATTCTCCGGCCACCGAAATTTTCCTATCGATTCATATAATACTCTATTTAATGTATACATAATACGTACAATAGTAACAACCAAACTTTTTAGTTGTATAAATTTTATCATTTTAATCACCTCTAGTGCACTAGCTGCTTAGCTTCCATCTAGCTAGCAAGTGTGGTCAGCTCTAAGTATGTAATGTTACCCCACAATTACAAGATTGCTATATATGTTATCATTATGCCAAAACATACACATAGTTTAATTTTATGGGTTTGCTAGCTTAACCTCAGACCTAAGAATAAGAGGTTCAAAAAGAGTACAAATATATTGGAAAATTAAGTTTATTTTTTTTAATGTATTAAATTTTTATTTTTCCATTCCAAAACTACTTTATTAAGCTTCTTATCTTTGGCTTTAAGGGTTGAGGTTAAAAAAAATCATAATTTTTTTACTATCATTATTTTAGTACGTAATTGATTTAATATAAATATTTTATAATTCTAGAAATTATATACATACAGTATGTTACAGTTGGAGTTGGTTGTTTTGTGCAGCCACCCAAGAAGAAGCAGCCACAGCATATGATATGGCAGCCATAGAGTACCGTGGGCTTAATGCCGTTACCAACTTTGACCTAAGTCGTTACATCAAATGCCTACGTCCTCCTAAAGCACAAGACAATAATAATAATAATGAATCATGTCCTACAAACCTTGAAGAATCAAACCCTAATCATCATAATGATGAAATTGAAATTGAAGTTGAAGAAGTTGATCATGAGATGCTCACAACATCAACCACACCACCACGATCTTCTAGTAATAATGGCCACAATGCAACATCTTCTTCTTCTGCTCTAGGATTTCTTTTACAATCATCAAAATTCAAGGAAATGCTAGAAAGGACTACTACTTCTTCATCTTCAGCTTCAGATAGTTATAATAATAATAATAACACTACTACTACTTCCACTACTACTAGTCCACCACCTTTGGAGTCAAAGTCAAACCCTCCACGTCGTACATTCCCTGAAGATATTCAAACATTTTTTGAAAGTCATGAAGAAGATTCTGGAAGCTACATTGAGAGTGATGACATAATATTTGGTGAGTTGAGCTCCATTGCTGCACCAATTTTTCATTGTGAGCTTAATTGATCATCAAGCTTAGAATTGAGCTTATGAATAAGTTGTTTTTTTTTTATTATTATTATTAAAGGATCGGAGGATCAACCGTACCGGAAATATTACTGTAAGTTATTAGAGGGTGTAAGATTCTTCCAAGAGTAGAACTTTGTTTCGTTCTGTATAAACTTACACGACCAAAAACATACAAATGGCATTTGCTTTTTTTTTATTGGTTTAATTTTGTATCGAATGCTCTAATTGAGACTTGTAAGGGCCTAAATAGTAGTACTCCAGTAATAAACAATAATAAAAAATACGAGAGTTAAGAAGACAATGATAATGGATAAATTATGTTCGAAAGAAGAACATGTAATAAAAACAATAATAGATCAATTGAATTTGTAACGTGTTCTCTAATAATGTATATAAAATGTTATATATCTCCACTACTTGCTACAAAATTATAGCAAAACGTTTTTAAGATTTATCCAAGCATACAAAAATTATTGATTAACAATCTCATTTTCAAGAAAAGATTCAAATGTTATAGGAAATATATGCATGCATTCTTGTGTCAACCAAGAAAATAAAAAAAAAATGCACTTTAATTTATAATCGAATTGTCAATTGATGAAAAGATACAACTATCTCAATGCACATTTTCACATTTGGTTTTACAAATTAGCACCAACTGATAGTGCACATAGATAAGCACAAAAATGGGGTGGTAAAAAATGACGGACACCATTTTCTTTAAGCCATATACATTATCTAACTTTAAATAAGATCCAATCTGCATTTTTGAAACACTGCATAGGCAAACTGATCATCCAAATGACATTTCCAAATAGGTTTCATTAGCAAAGTTACAAGTTCACATCATTTGAAATTTGAAATTAAAGAAGTGATTATCAAGTACAATGATATTTATACATTAGTTTGAGTTGTGGCCTTATGGCTGTGGCAAGTTTCCATGACATGGTTATCATATCTTCCTAGCTGAATTTGAAACACCAAATACAACCTCAAAATTGTACTACCCAACTACAAAATCCATAAACTACTTGGATTTGCCTTGCCAATAATTTCCAATATCCCTTTCTGGAAAGCAGAAACCATCTTCAGTTGTTCAGAGTTTGAACTTTGAACCAGGGTGAAAATTTGCCACTACACTGTGCAACAAAGCTTTGCATCAATGGAAGCCAAACATATGCAAAACGCCTGGTAACCTGTAAAAGGGTATCTGCAGGAAAATATACTTGGTTATTCATTCAGGTGATATATAACATAAAATAAAATTGTTGACGCTATTGCTTTTAGTTTATACCATTACCTGTAGTCCATGACAAACTTCAATTTTCCTACCCTACCTAGCTGCAGCACCGTCTGCCTTCCATTCTCCTAAATCACAGGATATGGTGTGACTGTGAGAATAACTCATTTGCAAATGGATAATCACTTGTGCCATTGTTTTCTGATTGGTCTCAAATCAGAGAGCGTGACACGAGAGAAATGATACATGCAGCACAAAGCAACATTTTAGTTTAAATACTTGACACATAGCATTTTGATCATACCTCTAAAGTCAGCTGGAAATTCTTTATTGATGTTTGGATTTTTAGCCCTGCCCTTCCTTTATCTCTAAAGTCAAGCTCAAATTGCTTTGAAATCTGAAGGAAATCCAATGGAAATTAATTAAGTAGAGATGCCGAAGAAAAACAGAAAATGGAACTCATACAAATGTACAAATTAGTTAGTTAGGCTCCTCCTCCTACCTTGTTGTAAAGCGGAGCCCTTGAGAACAGTTGATGGACTTTGTCCAATTTTCCCTCCCAATCCATTGGCAATCCTCTGATATGCTGTGCCTGGAAGACAAATTATATTAACTTGGAAAAGAAATGAAACTTTTTAAACTATAAAGTGATTATGCAGACATATTAGATGTGATCATGTTGTTGAAAATGAGTCCAATATATCAGTGATGAGAAAATTTGTAGTTAACCTGAGCCATGTTCTTCAGTGACATTGATTGATGCTTTGGTATATATGCCCTTATGCTTCTGTGGCTTCCTGTGCATGTTGCTATTGTAGGTATGTACCTGCAAACACATCCAAATCCTATCAATGGCACAGGTCAGTGACACCTAAAAGGAATCAAGGAAGATAAAGATGTTGGCTTACGTTACAACAGCAAGAGGTGGTTTTGGTTGTTTCCTGTGAGAATCATGACGATAACTCTGATAATCAAACAGATCATGTATGAAATTAATACCAAGAGCACAATATTTTTTTACACTAAACAGGTACATTAATTGATGCATTGTTCACAGAGATAGCAAAAAATGGAACCTGATCCCAAATGTGGTATTTTGAGCCCATGAGATTAGCTGTCACAGTCCCAAGAAAACTATCATCTGAATTTGAAATTAGTCCTTTTACGTTCTGCGCTATGGTGAACTGAGACCTTCCATTCCGCCGCTTATGGTGTGCCACGGCTAGTTTCCTATTCTGCCGTCCCTGACCTTCCTATAATATAAGACATCTTTCAAGCCCAAGCCAGTGTTTATAAAATATGTACAATATGATAAACGAAATAATGATTTCATTGCAGATAAATCTAAAGCCACAGGCAGCAATTAAAGAAGAATGTGATCACCGCAACAGTATAATTATTTAAGCACACCATTTCCACACTTGAAATCATACAGATCTATTTCAAACACTTTGTGACTAAGTTTTGAGCCTGATGGTTAGCAGCATTCTACTTTAAATGGCAAAATAATAATAATAATAATAATAATAATAATAATAATAATAATAATAATAATAAATGTGAATGTGAATCTATGACTATGTGAGAAATTTGCAGAAATCTTACATAGGTATAAAGAGAATAGAATGTGCCACCAGTTAGTCCTTGTGGTATTGCTTCCTTCACAATAACACATGTACACCTTCCAATATCTATAGGCAAGGGTCTACATATCAAAGACCTGAACATGCATAAATACATTTCATTTAGCATACCAAGATCAAGTATTTGAAAAAAAATGAAGAAGTTAGTGAGTGAGTGAGTGAGTGAGTGACTTATTAGGCAAAGTGGACCAGGAAGAAGCAGGAGCAGGCTCAGAGTCAGACAAGTCCCAAACATTCAAAGAGTTGCCTGATTTCTGAGATTCAAAAGGATGAGGATCCCATTCCCATAACTTAGAAGCTCTTTCAGGCTCATTCATTTGCATGCAGAATTGAAGCGAGGTTGGCTTCAATATCCTCCTCTCACTCTCAGCGGACAAAGACTTTGACTTTGGAAATGGTTTGGGCAAAGGAGAAGATGATGATGACACCACATTTTCCTTGTTGTCGTGGTTCTGAATTTTGATCAAAGCATCAAAGTTGTAAGCTTTGGAATGTAAGGAGGCAAAGTCAGTGCAGCTACGAGTGTGCTTGAGGTCATTGAGTGGATTGGTATAGAGAGAATTGTATGAGTGGCTTGAAAGTGATGACTTTTGAGAACCATTCATGTTGATGTTGAGGAGAAGAAGAGACAGACTATGATTTGAACAAGACTTGGCATTACTCACTCAGCTCAGGCCTCAGCTACTATTTGAATGAAACATACAGAAACCATGGCACAATGAATGAAAAGGGTCTCTCTCGATCTAAAGAGGAAAGTTGAATCTTTCTTCGATCCAACGCACGGAGGAATTGGATTCGGCAAAGTACTAGATTTTGGTTCTTGTATTTTTTGTTTCTTTCTTTCTATGCTAGTACTTAGATTTTATAGGATAGTTGACATTAAAAAATTTCCATAATTATTTTAATTTTGAATCGTTGGCAGTATTTTTTTTTTTTTAAAAAAAAAATTAAAATATGGTTTGTAGTAGTATGACCTACTACTACAGGAGTATATGATGTAAAATTCAAATGTAAAGGAACTTTAATTGCGAATAAAGATGTTTGAATTTGGCTTACCAAAAAAAAAAAAAAAAAAGATGTTTGAATTTGAAAAGGGTTTTGGGAAACGTACAAATGTTATTGGGTTGGGCATTAGTGTGTTTGGTACGGCCAAGTGCCAACGGTCATTATTGGACTCCTTCTCAAAAGGAGAAGAGCAAGGAAACATTTCAAACTTGTTTGTCTTGTTGTGATTGTTCCTCACTTCATACAATCATGCTCTCGCACTCAAGAAAAGTGTTTGTTTGCCTATGTAAAAAACCAAGTCCCCAACCAATTAGGCTATCATAGTTGATACTCAATCCGATTTCACGTTCATTGATAAATGAAGTTGATTAATTTAGTTAATTATATTGAAAATGTGAACTTTTATATGGATTTTCAAAATTATCTCTATTAATATTATTGGGAATTTAAAAAATGTTAAATAAATAAGAATGTTTGTGGAAAAAAATAATTAATGATCATCGAAATAGAGAAAAATAAAAATATTAAAAGGGTATTATATTCAGGGACGGAGATAGTACTCTTTTAATCCCATATGTAACATCATTTTGGAAAAAAAAACTACGTTAATCAAGAAAAAATGAGTTAAGGTTGTTAGTAGCGTTGAAAATGTAAATATTCAATATACGCTCTCCGATCTTTATGGCATACTTAACCAAACTACACATATCAAAAAAAGTAATTAGTTTTCTATAAATTCTATGATAATATATTGTAACATTACAATTTTACTCTCTCAATTGAAAGTTCACTCGTTAATGAACAACAAAAAAAACATGGATAGTCAAAGTATTTAAAAAATGAAAAAATGAAAAAAAATAAAGAAATATAAATTCACCTTTTAGGACTAAGAAAATCTTCTAAAATGTGTGACCTATAATAAAGATCAGAGGGAGTACTTTTTTAAAATTACCCCAATAATTATTATTGTGATTCTAAGTAATTTTGACTTAATGATAGTATTTCTGGAAAGAAATAATTAAATGCTATTAAAAATTGGAATATGATCTTACTAATAGGACCAATTTTTTTTCGAAAAGGATCTTATATAGAGGATCAGAGGAAATAAATGATTAGATTATTTAAAGATGTTAGAAATAAAATATAGGTGGTGATCTTCTTAAGGGTTTGATTTCTACCATGTTAGGATAATAAATTTTGTTAATATAAGCAAAATTCATTTAAGTAATTTTTATACTTCAGATAGGATTAGTTTTCAATTATTGATTACCCGTTTTCTCTATTGATTAAAGGATAGCATTGATAATCTCGAGCGTGTGGTTCAGTGGTAGGGATTGATCCACGCTTAAGCAAGATCACGTTCGAATCCTGCCTTGTGCATGCAGCAGCGTTAAATTTCGGGGCCAGCTGTCCCACCCATTAGAGGTGCCTACAAGCCAGCGAGGAAATTAATCACCGCGGTGGGCGAAAAAAATAAAGGATAGCATTGATTAAAAAGAAAAAAAGTCCATAACAATGTTATCCTTTATTAAAAATAAGATACGACGCCGTATCAGCGGCCACCTCCGAGTATGTGATTGGGAGCTGAAACCAAAACTCAAACTCATCATTCAGCGGTGGCGGTGAGCAGCAGCAACTCCCAATTCTACGGTGGAGAGGTAGGTAAGCTCTTACTACTCACTAACACTAATACTCTACTCTTGTCCATATACTACTCCACTTATTACTGTATGTTTAACAATAAAAGTGTCTTTTTTTTTTATTATTATTATTATTACAGTATTTATTTTTATTTGTGAATGTGTGGTTTTTCTAAACTAGTTTGCTTTGTTTAGGTTGTTGGATGGATCAAGTTTGTCTTAACAGCGAGCCACTGGCAGATGATGATGGCAATATGTTTAAGACTGAAGGTGACTGTGGAAGTGGAATGCCCGAATTCATCCATGATGATCGATCCGAGATCAAGCAAAACCCTCTTCCTCCTGCTGTCGGAATGGAATTTGACACCTACGAGGATGTTTACTATTTCTACAATTGCTATGCCAAGCAACAAGGTTTTGGTGTTAGGGTCACTAACACTTGGTACCGAAAGTCCAAGGAGCGTTACAGAGCCAAGCTTAGCTGCAGCAGCGCCGGCTTCAAGAAAACAAGTGCTGTAGCCAATCGCCCCAGACCCCAAACCAGAACCGGCTGTCCTGCTATGATCAAGTTCAGCTTGATGGATTCCAAAAGGTGGAGAATTGTTGAGGTCGAGCTTCATCACAATCACTTGATTAACCCCAAAACAGTCCACATTTATAAGTCTCACAAGCAAGTTACTCTTCGCCCTAAAAGAACATTGCAATTAGATGGTGCTGATGAGCAAGTTCAGAAAATTAGGATGTTTCGAACCGTCATAGTTGATCCTGATTCTCACTTAAATGTACATGTTGATCAACAAGGGCAATCCGAAAGAAATCTCTACTCCAACCAATTGAAGCTAAAGAAAGGTGACGCTGAAGAAGCGATTATGAATTTTTTTAGTCACTCGCAATTGGCAGATCCGGATTTTTTCTATGTGGTGGATTTCAATGAGAGAGGATGCTTGAGGAATTTGTTTTGGTCTGACTCCAAGTCCAGAGCAGCGTACAACTATTTTAGCGATGTGGTGGCTATTGATACTACGTGTTTGACAAGTAAATATGAAGTTCCTCTGGTTCTCTTCCTCGGATTAAACCAACATAAACAATCCATTTTGTTTGGTTGTGGATTGCTTGCTGGTGGTACCATTGAGTCATATACATGGCTGTTCAGGGCATGGCTTACATGTATCTTAGGACGCCCCCCTCAAGTTATCATTACTGATCAATGCGAAATCTTGCAAGCTGTGGTCGCTGATGTTTTTCCAAGAGCTTCACACTCTCTTTGCTTATTTAATATCATGCAAAAAATTCCAGAAAAACTTGGAGCTTTGGTAGAATATGAAGTAATCAACGCAGCTTTGAACAATGCAGTTTATTCCTCTCTGAGGGCTGAGGAATTTGAAGCAACTTGGGAGGGCATGATGAAAATTAATGAAATTAGAGATCATGAATGGCTTCAATCATTATACGAGGATCGGAAACGGTGGGTTCCAGTTTATCTGAAGGAAACTTTCTTGGCAGGAATGTTTCCATTTCTACCAAGTGATGCTGTATCATTGTTCTTTGAGGGGTACCTTAATAAGCAAACCTCGTTAAAAGAATTTTTAGAAAAATATAATCAGGTGTTAGAGACAAAGAGACAGCTTGAGGCTTTAGCAGATTTGGACTCGAAAACCTCTAGCTTTATGCCGAAGTCGAGGTCTTACTTTGAGTTGCAGGTTTCTAAGTTATACACCAATGAAATACTTAGAATGTTTGAAAGGGAAATTGAAGGAATGTTCTCTTGCTGTAGCACCGGACAGATAAATGTAGATGGGCCAGTCATCACTTACATTGTCAAGGAACAAGTTGAAGCTGAGGGAAATCATAGAGATGCAAGAGATTATGAGGTGTATTACAATGGAGCAGAAATGGAGGTCCTTTGCATATGTGGTTTGTTCAATTTCAGAGGTTACTTGTGTAGGCATGCTTTATTTATCTTATGTCAAAATGGCGTAAAAGAGATTCCACCGCAGTACATTCTTTCACGATGGAGAAAAGATGCAAAGCGTAGCAATGTTTATGATCACAACTGCAGCGGCATTGACATTAATAACCCAATTCATAGATATGACCATTTATACAAACAGGTTGTGAAGGTTGTGGAGGAAGGTAAGAAATCCCATGACCATCACGGGAAGGTAGTACAAGCATTGGAGAATGTATTGAATAAACTTTATCTTGTAAATGTGGAGGATCTCCCAATATGACTAGGGGCTTTAGCCTTGTATATTTGAGCTCATTTGTCTGTTACACTACTTGTCTTCTTGATTTGTTTCCTACCAATATTTGGTAATTTGGTCATTGAAAAACATGCAAGTTTATCCTTATTCATATGAACGGGAAGTTCTAAATATTTAATAAACAATTAAAGACAAAAAATGGCCTCTCCATTTAAGTGGTAAGAGCTTAATTTCCCTTAAATAAAGTCACGTGCTCCTCCTGTCTTGTGAATAAAAAATAGCCAACCTGTATTATCAAGGTTTTTATTGGATCGATTATTATCTTACCGCGAGATTGTAGTGTTGTGTTTTCTTGAGGAAGTAAAAGTAATAAGATTTTGATTGTGTTGGAATTTGACACTATAGAGAACATGAGAGTTCTAAGCCACTTGAAAAGAAACATTAATTGCCACACATTCCATACATGATTCAATCAACAACTTGTGACAATCTTTAAGAATGAGATGTAGAGAATGATCCCTTAATCAGGTTACCTGTTTATTTTCAAGATAATTCTAGTGCCAATTTTTTTGGCCACCCAAAATTATAGTCGAATCCTTTTTAACCACCAAAAAATATATCAAACGAAAAGGATAAGGGAAAAAAGAGTTGAAAAAGTAAATACAAATGGAAAATAGCAGTAGCAGAATCAGCTGCTATGCAGAAATCTGACGTTGGTGCCAAATAAAGTGATTTGATATAGCCAATATATTAACTTACAATTATACCTTTGCCACTTCACCAAGGGAGACAACTCGAAAAGCTGTTACATAAACCATTCTAAAATCAATTGTCATCAAGTCCATTGTTTCAGTTAACAATGTCAATCCAAATCCAACTCCAAATCCAAACTCTACCCACGAAAACTTGCCGATAAAGACACAGTATGGAGAAAAATGCCAAACAAAAAAATAAGCCAGAACAAGACTACGAAACGCGATAGGTTAGTGATTTAATCCTCAAAATCCTCAGCATGTTCCAATAAATAGTTGGCTGCCAATTGCTCATCACGGTCACATGCCAAAAATGCCTCTATTACCGAGTCTCTATCGAATCCCATAGCCTCAAGCTACATATAATAATAATAATAATAGTAATCAATCAGCACATATACGAAGAGAAATTAAAAAAACACATCAGACTTTAAAAAGTGCAGAAACACACCCTTGCAATTGCCTCCTGCTCGGCTGGCGTCACATTGATGGCATGAGGCATGTCTTGCTCAGGCTGGTCAAATATATCCCTAATCCAAAAAAGAGGGTTACATTTCTAAATAAATAAACTATGTATTATGAGCAATTGATCACGCAAATACGAAATCAAGTTAAGAGAATAAACTACTAGTTCAATGCTATACTATACGATATCAAACTAACTAGTCAAAAGGTTGCTTTCAAGTTACAAACAAGACGAAGACAGACAAACAACAATTAAAATAGTAGAGTATGTGGTAGAAGGTGATATCAAGTAATGTTTTGTAAATGCAAAGATGGCATGACAAGTTATCACATTCCATACATGGAAAGCAATACACTCACCCTTCTGAACCATCAACAGGTTCATTTATCAATTGAAGAAACTCAGCATGATGCTCTTGAATTAGTCTTAAGAGACTGGGATTCTGCTTCCCAAGTTCCTGAAGCACTGGCTGCAATAGAAATGTTCTTTAGAAATGGAAAAAGACCAAAAGTCAGGTATAGGTGATTGAGAAAATAGATACCTGTAAAATTTGGGGATTGGATTGCACCATTGACCGCAAGGCTTGAAACTGAAAAAACAGACAAAGAATTTACTTAAAAACTATCCATGTAAAGAGTGAAGCTAGATACGAATAAAAAATGGTTTACGGTAATATATTTTTTTACTTGCTTGGCACTAAAGATCCGTGGCAAATTGCAATACCACTAATATTTAACTAGGCATAGCATAACATTTCTACCAACTCCAATCATATAAACCAGTGAAATTAAGTAAAATAGTAATTTATTGTTTACTTCCTAGATATTCTTTCTATTCCATTTGTTCTTTTCTTCACAAGGTAACCAGATTGGCCAAATTTATGTTTCTCATTCTTCATATGGCAAACGTTAGTAGTTCTAAGATGTATAAGCAAATTGTCAAACAATGACCCAGAAGATTCCATTTGCAAACATGATCAACATTTCAGGTTTCGTTAGTAGTAGTGCAAGTTCAACATACTTCAACTCTTTCTTACAACATGGATATGCGGATCGAAAATGTCTTCTAACATTGAGAGCAAAGCAATTGATGGAACAGAAAGCACACCTGAGGATTGTTTCTAAGGAAGTCAAGAGATCCAATTCCAGCACCACCACCAGAAATTGCCTCCTGAAAGAGTTCCCACTTAGAATAAAGCACGAACAGTAACAGCAAAAGATGTAAACAACAAGGTAGAATAACTTCCGTGACCCACTAAAGCATCATACGTTTTACCTGTGGAAACATATTTAAGGGAGACGAGTTAGGTACCCCAGAAACAGCTCCGGCAGTGACCCCGCCTGTTTCAGTTGGAGCTGGTACAGCAACTTCTGCTGCTTCAGGAATTCCCTGCCAAAAAAAAAAATAAATAAATAAAATATACACTGCAGAGACTTTAGGCAGTTAGAATCTTCAATAAGCTTAGGCGTACAGAATACAAGTAATCTACAGCACGTTCTGGATTATTGTAAGCTGCTCGTAAAGCACGACCGACTGTATCTCTGTCCCAGTTGCCACCGCCCATGTCCATAATTTGTTGAATAGTCTGCTCAAGATTACCACCAGCAACTAAATTCGAAGCAGCCTGACCATAAGTATCCGAAGTCGGACTGCAAAAATGACACCAAAGTGTTTTTCAACAGGCTTGATTACAGGAAAGGGGACAGTGACAAACAAATCAAGTCAACAAGACTTACAAACCAGAACTAATGCAGCATGAGGATAAGATGAAGTTGCCTATACAAGGTCAATTAAAATATTATATTACCAGTGAATTCATAGAAAGATAGGAATAAAAGGCATACTTTGTAGGTGCGGCATCTGTGGCTGGTGCAGTGTTATTTGAAGCCCTGCAGAAGCAAGTAAAATAAGTTAGGAGAAGAAAAAAAATAGGTGATAAAAGAAAAGAGCGTAATAAATAAAAAATGACTGACTGAGGTGTGGAATTTGATGTTGACAGGGTAGGAGGCTGTGGCTGTGAGGAGGAAGCAGAAGCAGAAGCAGAAGGAGGAGGCAAGGTTTTAGTCTTGCTAAGCATGACAACAAGGAAGCCATCTTCAGAGACCTTGTTGTCGGAAAGAGTGGTTTCGTCCTTCAACACCTTCCCATTGTGAATCAGCAATTGCTGACCACATGGGTAATTATCTTTGCCTTGCACTTCTTCTATATTCTTCTTCACACCCATTATCTGTCACAATTCAATTCAATTCAATCGAATAAAGTAAAGTAAACGTTGAAATTGAATTGAAGATGGAGAGAGAGAGAGAGAGAACAGACGGTGTCGGAGGGAAGAACCCTAATTTCGAAATGGCTGCCTTTCAGAGTCTTCACTGTCAGCTTCATCGTTCAATTTCAATTTCAAATTTGATTGATTCAATTCCTTTTCTTTCCTTTCCGATTCAGAATGAAAGAAAGAAAACCCTAAATAAACTAAACTCAACCAACCCAACACTCCTTCTTCTGTCTCTCTGTCTGTTTAACACAAACACAAACACACACCCAACAGCTACTTCTATAAATATATTTTCTATTTTTATTTTTCCTGGTTTAGATTACCCATACGATGCACGAGAATGAACAATTACATAATGTGTTATACATGATAATTATTTCAAATTAAAAATTCAATAAAATTTTTAACTTAATCACACAATTTTATTTATGAGAATTGTTAATAATTAAATTGAATCAATCGGATTTACATTTGTCTTCATTCTTATATTAATTCTTTGGAGTAAAGAATTTATACGGCATAAAAAATATTAGCAATTGTAACTTCATAATAATAATAATAATAAAAAGAGTAAAGATCATTAACAATAATATAATGTTAGGAAAAAAAACTTCATTGTAAGATTACTTATTTTGATTATCAGACTTTCAATTAAAGATAGTTCTCATGGAACTCAAATTACACAAATTGTTCGTGAGTCGTCGTCGTATTCAATGGAATATGATTTTATGAATAAAAATGTTTTCAAGGCAATAAATGATATAAAAGACTCTAGTTTAGGTTAACCGTGCGATGCACGAGAACAAACAAATATATTAGATCACACCTCATAGTATATAATAAATATTTCAAACCAAAAAATACGATAGACGATTTGAACTAAATTGCATAATTTTATTTATATGAGAATTGTTACTAATTAGATTGAATCAAACTTAATTACTCGTTAAACTATAAGTTAGTTCATATTATTCATAATTTATTTGAATTGTAGATTATTTTTTAATTAAAAAAATCACGTAAACTTATCTATTAGTTTGATTTTTCAAAAACTTTTGAGTTTAAAAATTTTTATATTTAAAATTTTGATTTTTTTTAAACTTTTTGAGAAATTATCCTGTAATAAATGCAATAAAACAAATACATTATATATGGATACAGCGTAGTTGCATATGCCGTATACACAGATTAAAGAGTAATATAAGTTAAATAAAAAATTAAAAGTAATGAATAATTGTTGAGAGACATAAAATGTTAATACCTAAGTTGATAAAAAAAACTATATTTAATTATTAATTTTTTTATGAACATAAGGGGCTAAAGCCCAGAAAAAATAAAAAACTAAAAACCTCTGTGGAAGACACTTCCAACATTATCAGCTAAAAACTAAATAATTATTTAATTATTAATGAGATTGATACTTTTTCTATAGCCAATTAACTAAAGTGCCTAAGACATGAAATATTTAAATATTTATCCTAAACCTTCTCCCTTTTTTAACACCAAGAACAAAAATGAAAAATAAAAACATTTGTTAAAAAAATAAAAAAATAAATAGCAAGATGCATTTTGGGTCTGTTTGGCAAAACTAACTTATAGTTGTGAGCTTGTAGCTGATAGCTGTGAGCTTATAGCTGATAGCTGTGAACCTAGCTTATAGCTGTGGGATTATAGCTGTGGGATTATAGTTGTGAGCTTATAGCTGTATAGCTAGCTTATTGAACTAGAGCTGTTTGGCAAAACTAGCTGTGCAAATAATTTAAACATGTTAAATGACTGAAAAGTACATAACATGTAGAATAATAATTAACATTGACATTCATGTTTCAATGACGATAATACTACACAAGTAGCTTATAGAGAAAGGCATATACCTCATTCAAATAGATATAAATGATAAAAAAATTATAACATTCATAATAATTATTACCAAGTACTGCTGCACTTTAAACATTTTTATTATTTTTATAAAAATGTCACAGTATCTTTATTAACAATGACACGAAAGAAGGACAAAACTTTAAGCATATTGATTAGATACACCGTCATCACAAAATCACACAAATAATCCAATCTGAACTAAATTCGCAAAATCAAAAAAAAAATTGATGATAACAAAAAAGTGAAAGAGAAATTTGATGATCAATGTTGAAATAAATATCGCATACCTTTATGTCTCCTGAATCAATAGTTAAATTTAGGATTTCTTTATGAGTGATTTTGGTGTGGTGCGTACAGATGTTGAATATACAGAAGGATTCTAAGTTTTTGGGTTTGAGGGAAAAAAGTAAAAAATTTGGCGGGTAATATTAACTTGAGTCAGAATAAATAATAATATAATTTAATAAAAAAAGGGTAAAATTGAGATATGATTTATTGAAAGCTCTTATTTTTTTCTCAAAGTTACCTAATGTAGCTTTCTAAAAGCTAGCTTTCAAAAGCTATAAGCTTCCTTTTTGAAAGCTATAAGCTTCTTTTATTTTTTGTTCACCAAACAGCTCTAGTAGCTTATTGACCAAATCAATAAGTTAAAAGCTATTAGATAAGCTATAAGCTTGTCATACCAAACACACTCTTTATCTTCATGCAAACAAATATTATGAGTCATATGAATTTGTTTTCATAATGAACATTTCATCTTTGATGTTGGAACGTGAAACCTAAAGAACAAAAATATTGAGAATAAAAAGATAAGAAATTACCGCATGACAAGAAAAATCAGATTTGATTTTATTTAAATTTGAATTGTACACTTATTCTTAATCATGAAATAAAGATAAGGAATGATAATCTAGAATACAACAACAATTTCTTTTAAAACTCAAAATTTTCAAATCAATTCAAATCATGCTTCTACAAAATTTGATGTCTTCCTAAAATCACATGTCAATAGTTGAATTGCAATTATTATTTTAACTTCAAATCTTGTATTCCTTAAAAAATCACGCTATTATCATAGTCACAACATCTTAGCAAAATCAAATAAATATCATAATTGGCTCTTTTTTTTTCAAATCATAACCGTTATAACATTTGAATTCAATTTCAAATTATACTATCTTAATCTCATACTTGATGAATATTTGTTAAAATCAAGTAATTTGAATGACACGAATTTTTTATACATATATATATACACACACATATATATGTATATATATATATATATATTTGACTATTACACTCCCTCAATAAATCATACTTAACCATATCACATAGATTAACAAGGATAGTTACATTTCTTGGAGGTTTAAAAAATTATTTTAATATTACACTTTTACTCTCTTGGTTTGCATTAGAATTTTCACAATATATTATTTCACATTAATGAGCAAATGATAAATAAGAGAAAAAGGTAATAAATGTCTCCTAAAAAAAATATACAATTTATTCACAAATAGAGCTAAAGAATTTTTCCATATTGCGACTTATATATAAAACCTAAGGGAGCATAACTTTAAAATTCAATCATGTGATGTAGATATTTTTATAGCGGCAATCAATTAAAATTGAATTCATTTTTTCTAATTTATATATCTTAATAAAATAATATATTAAAAATCACTCATATACATATAAGACATTGTTGAAATGGTTCTTTCACTAGGTGGTTGATCGTACATTTCGAAAATCAATCTTTTATAGATCGAAAGGGAAGATTTTAGAAATAAATAAAATGATATATTAAAAATTGTTTTATTTTTTGATGTTAAAGGCGCAAATCCCAGTCCGCTTAAGACAGCTCAGTTGGTGGCTGCAGGGACACTTAGGATTTCCCCCTCCCCAGGTCATAGGTTCTAGTCCCAGACCTCCCATGTAAACAAAAAAAAAAAAAGGCGCAAATCCCAACAGAAAGGAAAACAATTACTACAAAATATTTAAAAAAAAATGCTAACTCAAGTTATTAAAAAAAAAAGTTGTATTAACTGATATAACTTATAAACCAGTTTACTCCAAATGCTTTTATTTAATTGGTATAATAAAGTTTGTCTTCTTGAAAAACGCTTTGTTTTATTTAATTAACACAATTAACTTCTTTATCCCACATATAAGTTTATTTCAAAAGCTTTTATTTAAGGGCGGATGAAATAAGTATGAATTAATTGGTATAGTAGATTGTGAAAAATAAATATAGTATACATGTTTGTTAATATAAGACAAAATTCAACAAATTTTTATACCCTTATCATGATTAACCATTTCTTTCATTAAAAAAAAGAATTTTGTTGTAGTTAATTTTAAATTTTTTATTTTAATCATTTATGTGGTGTGTATTATCAATTTATTTTTGCGACCTTCTTCTCATCTTTATTTAAGTAATATTTCAAATTTATTTTTAAGAAAAATTGGTTTTTTTCCAGCTCATTGCGCGGGTACTGTGCTATTTTAGAATATGTAGGCCAACATTAAATAATTAATATCAAATATACCTCTTTAATAAATATTAGAGAATGAGGCTCGATAATAAATTTAAATTATAGTTGCAAGAATTTAAATGTTAGATTTTTTTTTTGCTTTCGCAGATGGTGTCTGGGCTTCACTTTTTATGGTCCAACTAATCCACCTCGACCCACGGAGCTCCCTTGGGGGTGAGGGGTCTCCCAGCGAGTGTTTGTCCATACACAAGGCTCGAACTCGAAACCACTGGTTAAGGATCCTAGTGAGCTCACCACTAGGCCAACACCACGTTGGTAAATGTTAGATTTTAAATATATATCCATTGAAATAAATAATTTTCATGCCACTTACAATAAGAAAGTGTGATCAATCTTATAAAGAAGAATAATATTAATTTGATATGTAATTATTTAACTGATATATTATTTAGATAGTTTACTTTTAAATAATGAATGTTAAAATTATTAATATCCTTGGATTAACTTATATAAATTAATCTAATTAAATATTAATTTAAAATTATACAACTTTAAATGAATTTGATTTAATCTAATGGAGGGAGTATTACCTTTTCATTATTGATGACAATTAATATTTCATATTTCAACTTGAACTCAACATAAATAACAGTATCAGATTTGATTTTTTTTTTAATCATCAACGGGGCTAATGCCCAAAAAAGAAACGATTACATAAAACGGGGAAAAGCAACCCCATAAGCATCCTCACAAAGAAGCGAAAATAAACTAGAAGGACAACTAGAAATAAAACTACAACCCCTAGGATTGGAATAACTCAAGTTTGCCAAATGGTCAGCGCACCTATTCGCTTCACGATAGACATGATTAATTGTAACTACCCATTGAGAAGTAAGCAAGTGACGAATCTCACGGACAACCGGAAAGCAGTGATGCGTGGCAGCACAATGACGTTGCACCAAGAGAATAGCAATTTTCGAATCCATATCAACTTCCAAAACCATGAACCCAAGCTGCTTTGCCAAACGTAAGCCCCATAAAAGCCCCCAAAGTTCAGCTTTTACCGACGTGCATGAGCCTAAATTGCAAAGAAAACCATGAATGAATTTTCCAGTAGCATCACGGATTAGACCACCACACGCTGCCTCATAAGTATTTTTCCTATAAGAACCATTAACATTTAGTTTCATAGCACCATAATGAGGAGGAAGCCAGGAAATGAGGACTTCCTCTTTGTATGAAAGCATACCCACATTAGCAGCTGCATTATCTTGAAGAAATTGGGAGAACGATAAAGCTTGGATCAAAAGATCAGAAAGCTTCATCCTGTTCAAATTAAACACCAACTCATTCTGACTTTGCCAAATAAGAGAAGTAATAACACCAAACAGAGTAGTCCAGTCATGAGAAACAGAACCAATCTTTTTATCTGACAGGTTATAAAGAAGCCATTTACTTGTACCTAGAGAAAAGAATTTGGCCCAAGCTTCCTCTCTAACAACAGAGTTCCATAAACATTGTATCTCCTCACAATCCCGAAGCATGTGCATCATTGTTTCCTCCTCACTTTGACAGCGAGGACAAACAACATCAGAACCCATCTGACGTTTAACTCTTTCCTTATTAGTTAGAAGCTTTTCATGGCAAACCTTCCAAAGGAAAGCTTTAATGCGCTGCGGCCCATTCCACTTCCAAACTAACGTAAATAATAGATTCGTATCCAGATCAAGAGTTGTGTTTGGAAGTGGCCGAATCACTGTTGTTGCAGATGCAAGAGAAAAAATCCCATCATTTTCACCATTCCAAGCAAGAGTATCGGCCTCAGTGCTAGCAGAAGGAGGAATGGAAACAGCCGCCGGGAGAATGCTATTTAGAATATCCCATTTCCATCTACCATCCTCAACAAAAGACGCAACTGAATTAAATCTACACCAAGCGGGAACGGAAATACCTGGGCAGTGAAAGAGAGCAGGAATGCCTGGAATCCAAGCATCAAGCCAAAATCTTGTAGTATTACCATCACCAAGAATCCAACAACTATTCTCATACACATTAGCACAAACTTTGGTCTGTTGGAAACCAACAAGCGGGCTAAGCAAATACTAGAGGGGGGTGAATAGTATTTTGAAGCACTAATACCAAATATTTCGATTGATAATTGAAGAATGGAGCTTAGACTGAATTTTCTGGAATCAGAAACAAAAGACTCGAGTCTTTTGTGAAATACTCGAGTTTTTCAGGATGAACAACTCGAGTCTTTTCTGAAATACTCGAGTTTTTACTATCAGATAGCAGAAAAACCAGAAACGAAAATTCAGCAATTTAACTCAAATCAATTCAATAATAAACAGGAACTTATCCAACAGAATAGCAAGTAATCTAAATAACTTTTAACACAAAGATTCCTTGAACTTGCTACCTAATTGTATAAATCCTAATTCATTGAAATGACTTAAGTCTATTGAGCTAGAAAGTAGATTAAAAGCAATAAACCAACACTCAAGCAATTTTATCCTGGTTCACTCCAACAATGAGCTACATCCAGTCCTCCTAATCACTTAGGAGTTTCTACTAATAATCAAATTGTTAGAAATTACAAAGGATTGCTTGAGAATGGCCTCACTCAACCTAACCCTTTCAAGAGTGTACCAAACTCTTGATTTCTACCCCAATTTGATTCCGGTGATTGAAGAACTCTTCACAAAACTTCCTTGAACTCCCTTCAAGAAACTCCACCGGGCTAGGAACCTCCTAGTCTTGTGCTTGAGAACCTCTCAAGACTTCCAACACCCTAAGCCACTTAGGGTTTGCTTGGGAACAATCCAAGACTTTGAATAATCAAGCTTTTTGTATGTGTATTACTAATCTCACAATGGATTAGCACAAATAAGCACAGCTCAATGTAAGAATTGAGGCCTAAAACTCAACTTGGAATAAAATGACAATATGAGTGAGAAGTTGAGCTTTTTGGGAATTAACACTTGAGAAGAGGAAATTAAGAAAGCTTGAATCAATATGATCTTGTTGTCTTGTTTGTTCTTGCACAAATTCAAAGAGAAATTTTACAATAAGGTTCTGAATTGCTCTCTTGGGGTTGGATGAGACTCAAATGCCCTCAATTGGGTTTTTGAGTTTCTCCAACGTTCATTTTTGCTGACTGGACAAAAATACTCGAGTCTTTTGGTAAAAACTCGAGTCTTTTTGGTCGGTCACGAGTGAATTGGTGCACGAACAAGACTAACGGTCATAATTGCTGACCTGGCACAAATACTCGAGTTTTTCTATAAATACTCGAGTGTATACTCGAGTCTTTATCAAAATACTCGAGTATTTTGATCAGATATGGGAAAAATTATTTTTCAATTTTATTTTTCCTCTCAAGTATTAATTTTTGGTCAATCTCAACTTAATAAACATATGAAAATTTATTCCTAGAAGAGACTAACTATTTCTACCCACTCTCAACCACTCTCAACATAAATTAAAAATTTACAATTAATATTTGATTGAGAATGATTGGGCACTTGTCTTCTTTTCTTGACTTCTTGTTGATGTTGATGTTGCAATATCTTCAAGGCATGATTTGTTAATTATTTTGTCATCATCAAAACATAATCCACATAATTAGGAGCATTGAATTCACAATCTCCCCCTTTTTGGTGATGACAAAATAATTAACACTTGATCCATTTGTTAAGCTTGATCCACTTGGAGATGCAACTCCCCCTCACTATATGATACTTTTCACCTATCTAAAAATTCAGCTTGAGCAAGATGTTATGACAATTTAATTTTAGCACCAAGCCTATGGTATTAGAGAATTTAACAATTATCAGAGTATATACCATAATTAGAGATTTTAGGTGCAACAATATCAAGACAAGACAAGTGTAATATCTCTCCCCCTTTTTGTCATACGCCAAAAAGATGTAACAATTTAGAAAAAGATCAAGGGAGGAGAGGTGCATAATCGGAAAACCCCATAACCAACTATGCAAATAAAACGGAGATAAAATAACGATAAAGAGCTCCCCTGAAGCTTTGCACAAACATCATAATGAAAACCAAATTCATTAACATAAAAACATCATAAAAGGTCCAAATCAAAGGTGCAATAATAAACCCAAAGTCTCAAAACACCAAGTTCTCAAAATACAGAAAATGTAACAAAGACCAACATGATAAAAACAGAATGAAAACTAAGATAAAATCCAAAGGTCAACATCATCAAAACATCGAAGGAGCTGGAGCATCTGGAGGAGGATAAAACCGAGAGAAGAGTTTAGAGGATGAAAAACTAGTAAGATTTGACAAAACTTTAAGGAAAATCTGAGTTTTGAGGAGAGAGATATGAGAAAACCGAGAGAGAAGAGGGTCGCAAAAAAAAAACTTGAGTCTGAGAGTATATATAAACAGTTCAAAATACTCGAATATATTCATAAATACTAGAGTTGTTCTTTAGGATATACTCGAGTTTTTGAAAATATATTCGAGTCGGTCGTGACTCAGCCCAGATTTCCCCAGAAAAGTCGAGTAAAAATTGAAAAACTCGAGTTTGGTCCGAAAGTTCAAATTTCAGGAAAACGCAAAATACTCGAGTTTTTGGAAAATACTCGAGTTTGGTCTGAAAGTTCAAAAATTTCAGGAAAACGCAAAATACTCGAGTTTTTGGAAAATACTCGAGTTTGGTCTGAAAGTTCAAAAATTGGGGGTTTCGAAAGACTCGAGTGTTTTAAAAAAAACTCGAGTATTTTAATAAAGACTCGAGTGTTTTGAGAAAAACTCGAGTATTTTTATCAGACCCTGATTAAAAACTTTTTCAATTTAAAACTGATTTAATTTTGAATTAAAATACTCGAGTGTTTTTGGAAAAACTCGAGTATTTTGACAGAACAGAAAGTAAAAACTCAGTTTTAAAAGACCAAACACAAATCAAACACAAATGCTTCACTACCAACTTGGAATACAGTACAGAATCACACACAATTAACATATACACTTTCAAATATCATCAAGGACAATTTAACTAAGAATCAATAACACATTAGAGTAAGACTAATATGGTGATTTTCCAAAAATGACACACAATGCAATTAGCCTATATTAGCTTCATCTAAAATACCAAGTTCTCTCCTAATATGATAAAAGGTGTCCCTTGGTAGAGGTTTTGTAAAAATGTCAGCTAATTGATTTGTGGTACTGACAAATTCAATTGTGCAATCACCCTTTTGTACATGATCTCTTAAAAAGTGATGTCTTATTTCAATGTGTTTAGTTCTTGAGTGATACACCGGATTCTTAGTCAAATTGATTGCACTCGTGTTATCGCATCTAATCGGAATATTTTCAAGTTTCAAACCAAAATCCGATAATTGTTGTTTCATCCATAACAGTTGAGCACAACAACTACCGGCTGCGATATATTCCGCTTCGGCGGTAGAAAGAGCGACACAAGCTTGCTTTTTAGAAAACCATGACACCAATGAACTTCCCAAGAAATGGCAAGTACCACTGGTGCTTTTGCGATCAAGCTTGCATCCGGCGAAGTCGGAATCCGAGTAACCAACTAAACAAAGATTGGCATCAGCAGAATACCATAAACCAGTGTTAATTGTTCCTTTTAGATACTTAAATATATGTTTAACTGCGGATAGGTGAGATTCTTTAGGATTAGCTTGAAATCTAGCACACATGCATACACTAAACATAATATCCGGTCTAGATGCAGTGAGATATAGGAGACTACCTATCATACCCCTATACTTACTAACATCAACCGGTGTACCTTGTTCATCCTTGTCTAGGTAGCATGATGTGCTCATTGGAGTGTAGGCTTCCTTGCACTTGTCCAATCCGAATTTTTCAAGGAGTTCTTTGCAATATTTCCCCTGATGCACAAATATCCCCTCCTTGACTTGCTTTATTTGGAAGCCTAGGAAGAACTTGAGTTCTCCCATCATTGACATTTCAAATTCCTTTTTCATCAAATTTGAAAACTTTCTACAAAGAGACACGTTAGTAGCACCGAAAATGATATCATCAACATAGATTTGTACTAACAAAATGTCATCCTTGGTTTTATAAATAAATAGTGTATTATCAACCTTCCCTCTTTGAAACTTGTTTTCTAATAGAAAGGAACTCAATCGATCATACCAAGCTCTAGGAGCTTGTTTCAATCCATAGAGTGTCTTTTTCAATTTATAAACATGGTTTGGAAATTCACTATTTTCAAAACCGGGGGGTTGTTTGACATACACTTCTTCATTTATAAACCCATTCAAGAAAGCACTTTTAACATCCATTTGATATAAAGTGAATTTCATGATTGAAGCATAAGCAAGTAAAATTCGGATTGCTTCAAGACGTGCAACCGGAGCAAAGGTCTCATCATAATCGATACCTTCCTCTTGGTTGTACCCTTGAGCTACTAGTCTAGCTTTGTTTCTTATAATCAACCCGGATTCATCAAGTTTGTTTCTATAAATCCATTTAGTACCAATTATGGTATGATCATCGGGTTTAGGGACTAGATCCCAAACTTCATTTCTTTCAAATTGGTTTAATTCTTCTTGCATAGCAAGAACCCAATGATCATCCTCAATGGCCTTTTTAATTGAATCGGGTTCAATTTGAGAAACAAATGAGACATAGTGGCAAATGTTTTGAATAGACCTACGAGTAAGTACTCCCTTTGACATATCTCCTATGACTTTGTCTATAGGATGAGCCTTGACCGATTTCCAAGTTGGAGGAAGTTCTTCCCTTACCTCTCCTTCATCAACTTTTGATTTCTCTCTCTCTTTTTCTTCTTTTGAAAAGTCAATGCCATCTTCACTAGCATCACATAAAACACTATCTTCTTTTGAAGACTCATTAAAAACCACATGAATTGATTCCTCAATAGTTAAAGTTCTTTTATTGAAAATTCTATAAGCTTTACTATGAGAAGAATAGCCTAAAAATATGCCTTCATCGGATTTGGAATCAAACTTGCCAAGGTGTTCTTTTCCATTATTTAAAACAAAAACTTGGCATCCGAAGACATGAAAATGAGATATATTTGGCTTTCTTCCCTTGTAAAGTTCATAGGGGGTTTTATCCAAAGAGGGCCTTATCAAAATACGATTTAAAACATAACAAGCCGTATTAACGGCATCGGCCCAAAAATATTGAGGTACTTGAGAATCATTTAACATGGTTCTAGCAAGTTCCTCTAGCACCCTATTTTTCCGCTCTACCACTCCGTTTTGTTCCGGAGTTCTTGGTGCGGAGAATTGGTGCTCAATACCATTTTTAGCACAAAATCTATCAAATTTGTGGTTTTTGAATTCACCACCATGATCGGTTCGAATAATAATTACTTTTTGATTTACTTGGTTTTGCAAAAGTTTGACATGATGTTTAAAAGATTTGTAGGTCTCACTCTTAGTAGTTAAAAATAAAGTCCAAGTAAACCTAGAGAAGTCATCAACAATCACCAATGCATAATAGTTGCCACCAAAGCTTTTTACTTGTGATGGTCCAAACAAGTCCATATGAAGCATTTCTAATGGCCTTGATGTGGACATCACCATTTTTGATCCAAAGGTGTTTTTAGTTTGTTTACATTTCTTGCAAGGAGAACAAACACCTTCAATAGAAAAATTTAGCTTTGGTAAACCAACTACTAGATCTTTAGATTGTATTTTCTTCAATTGGTTTACATTAATATGAGCGGTCCTACGATGCCATAACCAAGTGTCATTTTCTTTGCTCACTAAACAAGTAGAGACCAAAGAAGTGACTTTGTTCAAATCAACTAAGTAAGTATTATTTGACCTTCTACCAACAAATTTGATTGATTCATCTTTGTCACTTTTAATGAGGCAATGGGTAGAGGTAAAAACTACATGATTACCAACATCACATAATTGGCTTATGCTCAAGAGATTATGTTCTAATCCTTGAACATAGAGCACATTATCAATAATCAAGTTTGAAGAGTTTCCGATTTTACCAATACCAAGGATTTGCCTTTGTTGTTGTCCCCATAAGTGACATAACCCTTTTCCTTTGGAGTAAGCTCAATGAAGTGCCGCTTATCTCCCGTCATGTGCTTCGAACATCCACTATCAAGATACCACAATTGTTTTCCCGTTCGAAGACACACCTACAAAATGAAATCACTTTTTCACTTTGGGTACCCAAACAATGTTGGGTCCCTTAGGGTTAGTGTTGGGACATTCTCCCTTCTTAATCCACATATAAGTGCCCTTATTCATTTCAAACTTCTTAATATGGCACTCAATGTTGATATGTCCAACTTTTCCACAATAAGTACAAGTTGGTCTCTTTGATGAGTTTTTCTTAGAAAATGTTCCAACCACCTTGTACTTTTTGTCCTTTTTATGAACATATCCTAAACCGGTTTTGTTGTGATTATGTCTTTGAGAGTTCAACAACCGGTTGAGGTTTCTATCACTATGTGAGATTGTGAGTTTGTTTTTCAACTCTTTCACTTCTTTTTCAAGTTCATCACATCTCTCACATGGAGTGATAATCTCCTCATGATTTGCACAATCACTTTGATGACTAGAATTAATAAGTTCCAAGGATTCATTTTGAAGTTTCAACTCATTTATAGATTTTTGCAATTCATCAATTTCATGTTGAAACTCCAAAATTTTCTTTCCTTTTTCCTTATTAATTTTAGCAAGCCTTTTAAATTGAATTAACATTTCATTGTAGGCTTCTTGCAAATCATCATATGAAATGGAGTTTGAAGAGGAACAAGAAGAACTAGAGGTTACCTCATCATCACTTTTGAAGAAACCGCAATTGGTGGTTGGAGAGACTTAGGAACCCTAGGAAAACACCTAGAAGGGGGGGGGGGGGGTTGAATAGGTGTTGAAGCTACCTTGAAAGATTTTCGAACGAAACAAATCGAAACAATCAAAACAAATGATTTTTGCAAATTCTACAGTACTTAATCGATTAACCTGCAATTTACTCGAGTAGTACTCGATTAAACTTGAACTTAATCGATTAAATATGACAGAAAACAGAAAAATCAATTTTTCATTCGAATACGAAAATCAATCAATTCACATGCAAGATCAGAGATTCAGCAGAAATGATTAACACCTATATTCTTATTGATTAACCTAGTTATGAAAATGATTTTCCCTTTATCAATTTGAACAATTAAAGATTCAATTCAATCAATTATGAAAATCAATCTTTCTAGGTTTTCAACCAAGAACGCAATCAAATGACTTGAATATAAAGAGTAAGGGTTTAGAGATACGACACAGTGATTTATCCTGGTTCACTTTCATCCACTTGAAAGCTACATCCAGTCCCCTCTTCAACCAAGAGAGATTCTTCACTATGAGGAATTAGAGTTCTCAAATTACAAGTGATTGCCTCACAAGACTCCCTTCTTGCTAGCCTACAAGAGATAACCGACACCCTTGCCTTGTAATCCTATTGATCTTCTCTCTAATCTAACCTCTACCCCTTGTTGATAATCGACACAACAAGTCTTCAATTGCTTGATGATAAACCACACACCAAGGCTTCACTTGCTTGATTCACAACCAAGACTTCTTCTTCTTCTTCAATAAGAATGCACTTGCTTGATGATAAAATCGACACACCAAGACTTCTTGTTTGTTGTAGTGGCTTGCCTTCTTGCAAAGATTACAACACAATAGAAAACACAAAACAATCCTATGAATCTCAATCAAGAGTTATGACAATTCACCATAAGAGATTCAAAGGTTCTTGATCAAAGAATATGAAAATATAAAAGCTTTGATCTTTGAAATTGAGAGAGAATAGAGTGGCTTAATTCTTTGTAAAACTTGTATGAAAATGATTCTAATTGATCACAAATAATAGGAAAAGGTTTATATAGAATACCCAAAAGTTGTAGCACTTGAAAACTAATTTTGAGAAGTGAAAATCGTATTTTAAAAAAAACCAGTTCAGCAGTGTTTAATCGATTAAATCTTGCCTTAATCGAGTACTAATCGATTAAACATGTTCTTAATCGATTAAACATGTCTGACACTTGTTTAAAACTTGTTTTCTCAAAAACCAACTTTTCCTTTAAAACCTTTAAGCCACCTATTGATTCTAGGTTAAGTGAAAACTCAAATTATGATTAAATCATGACTTATGAATGAGATTCACTACCCTCTATAATAATCTACCCAAATAAAAAACCTATGAAGCTTGAGAGGCAAAAGATAAAAGAAATACAAATACACTCAAACTTAGGTCGCTTTCTCTCTTCTTCATTTGATGTTTGTTGTTGCTTGTTGAGCTTGAAACTTGATCAACACATGTAGCTTGTTCAAAAACACTTTGTCATTATCAAAACATTCATCATGTTCATCATGGAACTAACAATCTCCCCCTTTTTGAAAATGACAACCCATGTTTTGAAATTGCTTGAAGTTGTTGATGCTTGAAACATTTGATCACTTGAGAAGACTCTTTCTCCTCCTCAATAAATGCTTTTACACTTGAATCCAATTGAGATAGAAGCTTGATTCTCCCCCTATCTTCAACAACTTAGCTCAACCTACATAAAAACAACAAAAACAACCTTTCTCCAAACAAACATCTAAAAATCATATTATATTTCTCCCATGTTTCAAAACATACCATTTCTCCCTCTTTGAGAAACATTTCAAACATTTCATTCAATTCATATTTCTCCCCCTTTGGCATTATCAAAAAGTAATATATACCAATTGAAATATAACATCTAAGCCAAGGTAAGAAATCAATGATCATTTCTTCACAACATTGATACCAATTGAACAAATACAATAGAACTATACTTTGAAATGTGATATCAATTGGTAAGAGAATATAACAATGAAATATAATACCAATTGAGAACTAAAAAGATCATAATATCACTTAACAAAGAAGATATCAATTGTAAAGAAATATAACACCAAAGCATCATACTTTAATCAACTCAATGATACCAATTGAATTAACTAAACATTTAGAAAAGTAATATCAATTGAGAAGATACCAATTGAGATAATATATCAATATCAAATATTACCACTTTGTAGGACATTCACTTGGGATGCAAGTGTGATACCAATTGAAGATGTGAATATAGACATTCATAGTTGAGACCAATTGAGGGCATGTGTCATTCATTTGCATCTTCAATCAAACCTACAAAACAATCATGCTTTGCTTTTTGGTATCCAAATGGTTTTGGATCCATTTTTGTTAGTGTAGGGACTTTCACCCTTTTTCATCCAAACAAAATTTCCTTTAGGTATACCATGCACTTTAACATAACACACATTTGAAGTATGTCCATGAGTACCACAATAGAAACATGTTGGAGGATTTGAAAAATCAACTTTAGAAAAATCAACAACATTTCTATGAGATTTATTCTTAGCATTAGTATAACCCAAACCAAACTTGTTTGAATTTTCTCTTTGAAAATTTAACAATGTGCGCAATCTAATATCACAAGTGGTGAAACTTGCAAGCTTATTTTTCAAAATAGCATTTTCATCTTTAAGCAACTTGCAATTCTCACAATCAACCACAACATTCAATCTACTAGCACAATCACAAGAAGAACTAGCATAGATAAGATCAAGAGTTTCATTTTCAAGATTAAGCTCATCAACTTGTTTTTGAAGATCTAAAATCTCTTTTTGATGTTTCAAAATGAGCTTCTTTCTTTCAATGTTTTTCAAAGCTAGTTTTTCAAGTTGTTCATACATTTCTTCATAAGCATTATGTAACAATTCATATTTAGAAGAAATTTCGGATTTAGATTCACTTACATTGCTATCCTCGCTTTGATAACTTGATTCATCATTTGAACTTTGTTCTTCATCATCTACTAGAGTTATCAAGTTGAGACAAGCGGCTTCTTCATCATCCGATGAACTACTTGATGTGCTTTTCTTGTTATCTTCATCACTATCCCAAACTATGTATGCTCTTTTAGATTTAGAATTTTTCTTGTCTTTCTCCTTCTTCTTGAGATACCTAGAGCATGAATACTTGAGATGACCGGGCTTTCCACATTCATGGCAAACTACACCTTCTTTTGAAGTTTTGGTCTTATAGTGTGGGGAATCCTTCTCTTTACTTTTGTCCTTGTTCAACCTTCCTTTTCTCCTTAGAAACTTGTCAAACTCTTTTAACAAAAGTTTCATGTCTTTTTCATCAACATCGGAATCGGAATCTTCACTATCATCATCATCGGAACTATCTTTCTTTTTATATGCACTTTTGACTCTAAGAGCAAGTCCTTTCCTTGATTTGTTCTTATCCGACTCTTCATTGATACTTAATCGTCCAAGCTCCATTTCATGTTCTTGAAGCTTTCCGAAAAGTGTTGCTAGATCCATAGCATCCAAATTTTTAGATTCAACAATAGCCGTTACTTTTGGTTGCCAATTCCTGTCTAAACATCTCAACACTTTGTTAGAAAGTTCACCTTGTAGAAAAGTTTTACCAAGAGCAAGTAAATGATTTATAATATGAGTAAAACGCTTTTGCATATCATTAATAGATTCATTTGGAAGCATATGAAACAATTCATAATCACGCATTAAAGCATTCAATCTAGCTCTCCTAACCTCACTAGTTCCTTCATGAGTCACTTGTAAAGTGTCCCATATTTCCTTAGCACTAGAACATTGAGAAACTCTAAAGAACTCGTCATAGGATAAAGCGGATGTAATGATATTCTTTGCTTTATAATCATATTGAACTTTCTTTCTATCATCATCCTTTCACTTATCCTCGGGGATCAATTGTTCTACACCTTCAACTAAACTAGAGGGGATATGAGGACCTTTTTCAACTACTTTCCAAATTTCACTATCTATGGCTTGGATAAAGATTTTCATTCTAACTTTCCAATATGCATAGCCTTCTCCGGCAAACAATGGAGGACGACTTATTGAAGCACCTTCACCACCAAAGGGATTCATGGAACCCATTGCGATTTTCTTAAAGGATCTTTACGAAAAAGCTCTTATGCTCGTGTCTTTCGACCGAGCTCTGATACCAATTGAAGAAACCGCAATTGGTGGTTGGAGAGACTTAGGAACCCTAGGAAAACACCTAGAAGGGGGGGTTGAATAGGTGTTGAAGCTACCTTGAAAGATTTTCGAACGAAACAAATCGAAACAATCAAAACAAATGATTTTTGCAAATTCTACAGTACTTAATCGATTAACCTGCAATTTACTCGAGTAGTACTCGATTAAACTTGAACTTAATCGATTAAATATGACAGAAAACAGAAAAATCAATTTTTCATTCGAATACGAAAATCAATCAATTCACATGCAAGATCAGAGATTCAGCAGAAATGATTAACACCTATATTCTTATTGATTAACCTAGTTATGAAAATGATTTTCCCTTTATCAATTTGAACAATTAAAGATTCAATTCAATCAATTATGAAAATCAATCTTTCTAGGTTTTCAACCAAGAACGCAATCAAATGACTTGAATATAAAGAGTAAGGGTTTAGAGATACGACGCAGTGATTTATCCTGGTTCACTTTCATCCACTTGAAAGCTACATCCAGTCCCCTATTCAACCAAGAGAGATTCTTCACTATGAGGAATTAGAGTTCTCAAATTACAAGTGATTGCCTCACAAGACTCCCTTCTTGCTAGCCTACAAGAGATAACCGACACCCTTGCCTTGTAATCCTATTGATCTTCTCTCTAATCTAACCTCTACCCCTTGTTGATAATCGACACAACAAGTCTTCAATTGCTTGATGATAAACCACACACCAAGGCTTCACTTGCTTGATTCACAACCAAGACTTCTTCTTCTTCAATAAGAATGCACTTGCTTGATGATAAAATCGACACACCAAGACTTCTTGTTTGTTGTAGTGGCTTGCCTTCTTGCAAAGATTACAACACAATAGAAAACACAAAACAATCCTATGAATCTCAATCAAGAGTTATGACAATTCACCATAAGAGATTCAAAGGTTCTTGATCAAAGAATATGAAAATATAAAAGCTTTGATCTTTGAAATTGAGAGAGAATAGAGTGGCTTAATTCTTTGTAAAACTTGTATGAAAATGATTCTAATTGATCACAAATAATAGGAAAAGGTTTATATAGAATACCCAAAAGTTGTAGCACTTGAAAACTAATTTTGAGAAGTGAAAATCGTATTTTAAAAAAAACCAGTTCAGCAGTGTTTAATCGATTAAATCTTGCCTTAATCGAGTACTAATCGATTAAACATGTTCTTAATCGATTAAACATGTCTGACACTTGTTTAAAACTTGTTTTCTCAAAAACCAACTTTTCCTTTAAAACCTTTAAGCCACCTATTGATTCTAGGTTAAGTGAAAACTCAAATTATGATTAAATCATGACTTATGAATGAGATTCACTACCCTCTATAATAATCTACCCAAATAAAAAACCTATGAAGCTTGAGAGGCAAAAGATAAAAGAAATACAAATACACTCAAACTTAGGTCGCTTTCTCTCTTCTTCATTTGATGTTTGTTGTTGCTTGTTGAGCTTGAAACTTGATCAACACATGTAGCTTGTTCAAAAACACTTTGTCATTATCAAAACATTCATCATGTTCATCATGGAACTAACAACTTTCACTCATGCCATGATTAGCTCTTGATGAGGACTCATGATTGTTCTTGGCCATGAGACAAAGGTTTGCATTTTCATCACCGGAACTACTTAAAGATGATTCATTGCTCTTCTCCGGTGCATCCCAAACAATGTATGCACGCTTCCCTTTGGTCTCTTGGGTCTTCTTGTCATTCTTCTTCAAGAATGTGGCACATTCCATTCTTATGTGACCAACCCCTCCACATTCATGACACTTAACTCCATCATTGGTACTCTTTTCTCTTTGTTTGGAGTCTTTGGTTCTCTTGAAATTGGATGAAGATCCACCTTTCTTCCCTTTGAAGAATTTGTTGAATCTTTTCACAAACATCCCAAATTCTTCTTGATTTGGTTCACCATCGGAATCTCCACTTGTAGAGCATTCTTCAACTTCTTTTGTAGCTTTGGTTGAAGCTTTGAGTGTTATGCTCTTTTTCTTTTTGTCCGATTCCTCATGCATCCCAAGTCTTGTAAGCTCCATCTCATGCTCTTGGAGTTTGCCAAACAAAGTGGCTAAGTCCATGCTATTTATGTCTCTTGATTCCTTGATGGCGGTTACCTTGGGTTGCCAACTCCTATCAAGACATCTTAGAATTTTGTTAGTAGTTTCACCATTGCGAAATACTTTTCCCAAGGAAATCAAATGATTAACAATGTGAGAGAATCGCTTTTGCAAGTCACTAATGGTTTCATTTGGCAACATGTGGAACAATTCATATTCGTGAGTTAGAGAATTCAATCTTGCATCTCTAACCTCACTTGTTCCCTCATGTGTGACTTGCAAAGTATCCCACATTTCTTTTGCCGATTTACATTGGGAAACTCTATAAAATTCATCATGGGATAGAGCCGAAAAGATGATGTTTTTAGCTTTTAAATCAAATGAGACTTTTCTCTTTTCATCATCATTTCAACTACTCCTTGGAATTTCAACAATTTCATCATTTATTTTCTTTTTGGGAATGAAAGGACCATTTTCAATTGCATCCCAAATATCCATATCAATTGCTTCAATAAAAACTTTCATGCGAGTTTTCCAATAAACATATCCTTCACCATTAAATAGTGGAGGACGGTTTATTGAAGCTCCTTCTCCACCAAAGTTATTGCTAGAGCCCATTAAGTTTCCAAAAGGATCTTTTTCGAAAAAGTTGTTACACTCGATCTTTCGACCGAGCTCTGATACCACTTGTTGGAAACCAACAAGCGGGCTAAGCAAATACTAGAGGGGGGGTGAATAGTATTTTGAAGCACTAATACCAAATATTTCGATTGATAATTGAAGAATGGAGCTTAGACTGAATTTTCTGGAATCAGAAACAAAAGACTCGAGTCTTTTGTGAAATACTCGAGTTTTTCAGGATGAACAACTCGAGTCTTTTCTGAAATACTCGAGTTTTTACTATCAGATAGCAGAAAAACCAGAAACGAAAATTCAGCAATTTAACTCAAATCAATTCAATAATAAACAGGAACTTATCCAACAGAATAGCAAGTAATCTAAATAACTTTTAACACAAAGATTCCTTGAACTTGCTACCTAATTGTATAAATCCTAATTGATTGAAATGACTTAAGTCTATTGAGCTAGAAAGTAGATTAAAAGCAATAAACCAACACTCAAGCAATTTTATCCTGGTTCACTCCAACAATGAGCTACATCCAGTCCTCCTAATCACTTAGGAGTTTCTACTAATAATCAAATTGTTAGAAATTACAAAGGATTGCTTGAGAATGGCCTCACTCAACCTAACCCTTTCAAGAGTGTACCAAACTCTTGATTTCTACCCCAATTTGATTCCGGTGATTGAAGAACTCTTCACAAAGCTTCCTTGAACTCCCTTCAAGAAACTCCACCGGGCTAGGAACCTCCTAGTCTTGTGCTTGAGAACCTCTCAAGACTTCCAACACCCTAAGCCACTTAGGGTTTGCTTGGGAACAATCCAAGACTTTGAATAATCAAGCTTTTTGTATGTGTATTACTAATCTCACAATGGATTAGCACAAATAAGCACAGCTCAATGTAAGAATTGAGGCCTAAAACTCAACTTGGAATAAAATGACAATATGAGTGAGAAGTTGAGCTTTTTGGGAATTAACACTTGAGAAGAGGAAATTAAGAAAGCTTGAATCAATATGATCTTGTTGTCTTGTTTGTTCTTGCACAAATTCAAAGAGAAATTTTACAATAAGGTTCTGAATTGCTCTCTTGGGGTTGGATGAGACTCAAATGCCCTCAATTGGGTTTTTGAGTTTCTCCAACGTTCATTTTTGCTGACTGGACAAAAATACTCGAGTCATTTGGTAAAAACTCGAGTCTTTTTGGTCGGTCACGAGTGAATTGGTGCACGAACAAGACTAACGGTCATAATTGCTGACCTGGCACAAATACTCGAGTTTTTCTATAAATACTCGAGTGTATACTCGAGTCTTTATCAAAATACTCGAGTATTTTGATCAGATATGGGAAAAATTATTTTTCAATTTTATTTTTCCTCTCAAGTATTAATTTTTGGTCAATCTCAACTTAATAAACATATAAAAATTTATTCCTAGAAGAGACTAACTATTTCTACCCACTCTCAACCACTCTCAACATAAATTAGAAATTTACAATTAATATTTGATTGAGAATAATTGGGCACTTGTCTTCTTTTCTTGACTTCTTGTTGATGTTGATGTTGCAATATCTTCAAGGCATGATTTGTTAATTATTTTGTCATCATCAAAACATAATCCACATAATTAGGAGCATTGAATTCACATGGTCATACCACGCTATGTCATCGTTGCATTTATGTTATTAGGAACAGAAATTTTAAAAATGTCCCTAACTTTATATTTTGCAAACAAGCACCTGGCCCACAAAGATGTTGGATTAGTGACAAGTCTCCAAACCAACTTCATCATGTAGGCTTCATTTACAATCTTGAGTTTACGAAATCCAAGACCCCCCTCTTCCTTCGGAGTACAAATCTTCTCCCAGGAAACTAGATGACAGCGCCTCTTCTCATTAGAGCCTTCCCAGATAAAATTCCTACACAACTTTTCAATCTTATCACAAACCGCTACAGGAATAGGAATAGTTTGCATAATATAATTGGGAAGACTCATAATGCAAGATTGAGCCAATGTGATTCTTCCCGCAAAAGAAAGAGTCTTCATTTTCCAGCTAGACAGTTTCTTTTTAACCTTATCGATCAGAAAAGTAAAGTCAATCATATTACAACGTGAGGATTTTACAAGAACTCCTAGATAGGATCCAAACTCAGTTGTAATAGAAATTCCCAGAGAGTCTCTGATAGAGTTAGTAGTCCTAGTACATGTGTTGCTGGAAAAGAAAAGAGAAGATTTTTGATAGCTTATCATGTGACCAGACGCCTCGCAAAAAGTGTTAAGAAGAGATTTAATTCTCTCAGCCTGAGACACCGAAGCTTCCGCAATCAGCATGACGTCATCTGCAAACATGACATGAGAGACTTTTTATTTTTTTAAAAAAATTGAATTCATCCCAATTAATTTCCCCCTGGATTCGCATCAAGTCCACTTCCACGTCTACTCTTAATATTAAATTAAAAAAGATTTGAATGTTATAAATATTTTAATTTATATTTAACCTTAATTAAAATTACTTCATATTAGAGTTTCACATTTTTCATACATACAATTGGGCCTAACTTGACTCCAAGGTGTCGAATAAAAATAGATAAGCGGATCTGCTTAATTATGTCACAGGTCCCTAAAGTTTGGGGTACTTTTGCCAGATACCCTTTTTTTTTCCAATGTCTGACTCCCCGAAGTTACTTCTGAGTTTGTCATAATACCCCTACTCCTAATTCTGGTCAATTTTGCTGACATGTAACATCGGAATCCTGACCAGATGCAAGAGGTTAAGCCCCTGGTGCCCCGTGGTCGAAGATCCTTTTTTAAAAAAATTTAAAAAATTAAAAAACTTAATATTTTTATATTTTTAGTTAAATAAAAAAAGAGAAAAAAAATTGAAGAGAGATGTCGTCTTCGCATGTGTGACATCACTCGACATCACATGACCAACCTCCTGCGTCTGATCAGGATTCCGATGTTACATGCCGGTAAAATTGGCCAGAATTGGTAGTAGGGGTATATGACAAACTTAGAAGTAACTTCGGGGAGTTAGACATTGGAAAAAAAAAGAATAAGGGTATCTGACAAAAGTACCTCAAACTTCAGGGATTTCTGACATAATTAAGCCTAAGCGGATCATATCGGGTGAGTAGGTCGGATTGAGTCTTATTCACCCCTAAGGGAATTTATTTTGTCACCCCATGTTCTATGGTTGCCACCCAAATAGTAAAATAATACCATCATGCCCTTTTAAAAAAAAACATATTTTAATATGGGTCGTAAGGGGGCACTACGACCATCAGGTCTTAATACTCCCTTACGACCCTTTAAAAAACAATATTTTAAAAGAGTCGTAAGCAGGTACTACGACCAGCAGGTCGTAACACCTTCTTACGACTCTGTTAAAATATTGTTTTTTAAAGGGTCGTAAGGGGGTGTTACGACCTGATGGTCGTAGTGTCCCCTTACGACCCGTATTAAAATATTTTTTTAAAAGAGCGTGATGGGTATCATTTTACTATTTGGGGTGGCAACAATAGAACATGGGGTGGCAAAATAAATTCCCCACCCCTAATTCATTCTATGAATTATTGGCCCACGAAATATTTCCTTTAAGATGAGAAAAATTGAAAATAAATTTGAGTTTATAAGCATTTATTATTATGAATTCATAATTTTATAACATAGCATTTTTAATGCTATTTATACGTGAATCGCAATCTTATGGGTGTTAAGTTTATGATTAAACTTACAAATGTTATATTTTATTAATTAATGATATTACTTAAATATAAATTGTTCAATAATGAAATGTGTATTTATTATTATTATACTAATTTATTACTTTATACATTATATTATTGACTATGACATACACAATTAAAATTATATACTATTAAAATAAATTCAATTCGACCGTGGTCGGATCAACGACCTGTGAACTGATGTCTTCATCTGTTTTATAACTGGTTCAATTTTTAAAGGAAAAGTATTTGCTACGAAATAAACTTTCGTGATTTTCATGAAGTAGTTTTGAGTTTGTAGGGTTTTCTCTCTCTTTCTATGTTTTTGACTTTTCAACCTATGATTTTTGTTATTATATTTTTCATTGGAGCAATGCATTTCGTATGGCTTTCGTTTCGTGCCATCTAGCACGGCTCATTTTTTAATATTGATTAAACCATTAATGTAATATTGAAAATCAAGCATGTACAATAATAATTTGTAACCAAATATTATTTTTGAATATTTTATTTGGTATAATTAAAATCTCAAGTGAAGTGAAAATTAATTTAGGCCCCACGCATAAAAATGGAACTAAAAATTGCGGTTTGTTGTTTGGAAAGGAATTAGAGGATTGAATATATTTAGAATTCAATTTTCTTAAGTTGGTAATGGTGGGGCAATGGTAGTGGTGGTTAAGACAATGGTGAAGGTAGGGTGATGGTTGTGGCAACAACAATAGCATGTTGGTTGTGGTGGTGGTCGTCACATAGCAAAAATGATGGTGGTTGTAGTGGTGTTGGCAATAGCAAGGAGGTAGTGGTGATAGTGACAATAGTGGTGGTGGTGGTATGAGCAACGACAAAGATTGCGAGGTTGTTATATTATAGTTATGAATTTAGTAGGGTGCTTGAATTGAAGATGGTCGACGGTGATGGTAGTGATGGCGAAAAGGGATGGCTATGATGGCGGTGATCACGGTGGCGACGATAACATGTGATCACGGTGGCGACGATAACATTTGTTTTGTTTTGTCACTCAATGCGCATCAAAGACACATCTAATTGTGAAAATACAATAATTCTTAGAATAGTGGCTAACATTTGAGAATTATTTAAGTTACACATATTATAAATCCATGGAATTGGTTTTTAGAATTATGATTTCATTTCCAAATGCACTTCTAAACAGCAAGCTTGAATTCCGATTCAAGCTCTAATTTATGCCTAATTTTGTACACCAAATGTACAATTAATTTAAATTAGCTCTCATGTTTAAAATGAAAATTGTTGTACGATTTGTTTCCATAGCAAAGTCTGAGTATTAGTAGAGATGGCAGAAGGGGCTATTGATAGTAAAGTGACTTTGATGGAGTGATTTGTGCCATTGAATGAAATCAAATGATTTAGATTTCGGTTTGTGTTTCGGTTATAGAGTATATATGTACATACACACTCTATTGAGACTTGCAAAATTCATTATAATTGAGATTTTCTTTTCACCCCCCAAAATTACTCACCGCACCCCCATTTGCTTGTATTGGACAAAGTTGCCCTTCGTATACCGCCTCAGATAAGGCGGAATATAATCCGCTCAAGGGAAGGCGGAAGAGAGAAATGTTGATTTTTCCGAATCACTGAAAGCGGAAAAATACCGCTTGAAGGAAGGCGAAAATAATTTTATTTATTCCGCCTTCCCTAAGTCGGTGAGTTTAATAAATTTCAATTTCCAAAACTGCCCCTCCACGAACCGTCACCCCTATAACGTTTCATTTTCTTCCAATACGATTCATACTCCCTCCAATCTCTTCTTCAAACTCAGAACTCCCAAGTTTCTCTCTCTCTAAAACCTAAACTCTTTCTCTCTAATAGAAACGATTTCTCTCTCGTTCTCCCTCCCTCTTTCTCTCTAATAAATGTTGCATCTGAGTCCGCGGGTGTCTCACCTCTTTCTTGTATCGATGCCGAACGTTGTAGATATGCTTCATTGTTGTCATGTTCCCTGGAAACCGTGCATTCAAAATGCTCATTATCTTCTTCGGTCTTACACCACTCTTGGTCAGGTCAACCACAAGAGCATGTTGTTCCGTGGTTAACCTTCCCGTTAATGAATGACCAACCAATGTGTCGTGACTCTTGTGGTTGTGGGAACCACATTTCACCCTCAATGACCACCTCTCATCGGATCGACTCCGCTTCGCATATAATCTGAATGGGCAACTAATCCACTTGGTCCCACACTCATATTTCGGGGCCCCCTTCGTCCGCTTGCAAACACCACTTCTCTCACAAGCAAAGACAATCCTTTCCCTATTCCTTTTTCCTTCCCCAGAGTCCGATTTAAATATTGTCAACACAAATCCGAGCCTATACCCAACGCTGCGGACCCAATCAACTACCTCATCACGATTCTTCAAGGCATTCTTCATGACAAAATGGGAGCTGAAATCGGGGAACTCTGTCTTTGGTACCTTTCCAACAAGAGGGTCTTCAAAATCCATCACCAATTTATCTGCATGGAATGGAAATCTTGAGTCAGGAAAATCAAATTTGTTTCCGCCTCACACTGGTCGGAAATATTTTCGTTTCCGCCTCAATCAAGTCGGAAATAATCCGCCTATGGGGTGTCGGAAACCATCATTAATGGCTGCCATTACTGCACCATTAATGAAGTCCCACAACTCACCAACCAGCACATAAAGACACTAAAGGTTACTAAAACAAACAGTCATTTAATGTTGAGTATAAAAAGAACATCTTTTACTTGCTCTCTTACAAAACAAAATAATGGTTTTGTAGATATAAATACCTTGTGAGAGAAATCCACTCTTGAGTGTTGATCAAGTATAACACATGAGTATGGAAAAGGTTTCTTCAAAGTCTTGCTCCTTGATCACTACTCTTCTTCATTGATTTGGGTTGGGGTTCCAACATGTATTTTTCTCATTCTTTGTCTCTGTATTTGGTTTATCTTTTCTGCTTACTCACTATGTGGACTTGCCTTAAATGAGAAGCAACAGAGGCTTCTTACATGAACGGATGGTCACTTTTGGTATTTACAAAATTTATAAACAATCCGACTTACGCAAGGCGGAAACTTTTAATTTGTTTTCGCTTTGTACCAATCATAAGCTATTCGCCTTCCATTAAGCGGAAAATTTAATTTATTTGTTTCCGCCTTCTTTCAGGCGGGATTTGTTTCTGCCTTTTGTTAGGCGGAATATAGAGGGCAGGTTCGTCCATTAAATGCAATTGGGGGTGCGGTGAGAAAGAATGGGGGGTGAAAAGAAAATCTCTTATAATTTGGTCCATCATTGGTATGCATAAATAAATATAAATATACGTACACATGTGTATGCATTGTATAGTGTGCAGTGTATCTATCTTTAACACTGAAAAACAGAAACACCTAATTTTAGACAACATACAAGAGTTAGTTTAACTAGCTAGGTTGTAGCTGAATACATTTTCAAACTTGAAACTTGCCTTGCAATTTTTAAGAAAAGCTCCACTATTTGCTCCCTTCTCTGCTTTTGCATCCAAGTAAAAAAAGCTCCTCATAAATTGGCGGATCAAAACAAATCAGACCATGTCATACTTAATCGCATATATATAATATACAGAGCCCCTTATCATATTTAATCTGTATGCATGCATCATCATCATCATCATCAATTCATCATCATCTCAAGATGTCTGTGCCTTTCTCCTTACTACTCTCCTTTTCTCTTCTTCTTATTGTGCTCCCTTCCTCTGTCACTTGTTTTGACATAACAAAACTCCTCTCCCATTTCCCAGCATACAGCACTCTCAGCAACTATCTCACTCAAACCAACCTAGCCCATGACATCAACACCAGAAACTCCATTACCGTTTTGGTGGTTGATAACTCTGGCATGGCCCCTCTCTCTGGCAAATCAATGGATGTAATAAAAAAGGTCCTGAGCCTCCACACCATCCTCGACTACTTCGATGTCCAGAGATTGCAGCACCTTAATAACCAATCTGTTACTGTCAGGACATTGCTTGATACAACTGGCCAAGCCCATGGGCTTCAAGGTTTTGTAAAGATAACTGATTTGAGCACTGGTGCTGTTTCATTTGCATCAGCTTATGATACGAAGGATGCCTTAGGCTGTAACTTGATCAAAGCAGTTGTTTCACAACCATACAATATTTCTGTGGTGCAAGTAAGCACAGTTATCATGCCACCTTTTATCCTTGCAAATTCCAATGGTCCTGCAAAGGCACCAGCACTAGCACCAATAACTGTGACCGTACCGGTTCCGATGCCTGTAGCATCAGAACCAGTTGCCAGTGTCACGCCAGTTCCAATGCCGGTGGTAGTAGCACCAGTGCCAGTGCCCGGCCCACCTATGCTTGTGCCTGTGCCTGTACCTGTACCGGTAACAATAGTAGCACCTGTACCGGTACCGGTTTCGGTAGTATCACCCGTGCCTGTGCCAGTAGTGACACCCTCGACAGGTGGGCCAGGCACGGGTGGCGTACCGGGACCAGCTGATGCAGCAGCAGCAGATGCTCCTCCTAAGAACGGGGCAGGGAACCATAAGTTTGGTGATGTCAGTAGGACTTTAACTATTGTCCTTACCTTGTTTTCAATGTATGTGACAGGATCCATATATAATATTTTATCATGAGTGATGACTGAGGATAATAGAATAGCTTCCACACTAGCAAGGAATTCAGAAGATTAGTATTTTGCAAACACTCAATTTGCGATTCCAGAAACAATGCTGTCTGTCTTGTACAATGCCCCATGTTTACAACAATGTTTACCAATTTCCAGGGAAGGTTACAAGGCTCACACTCTCTTCCATGAAAGCATTCCATTTGCTTTTGATTGATTTTGGTTTCATGGCAAACAGTTTGATGTGTACTGCTCTATGATGTAATGTTCATTTATTCTGCAGAATAGCAGTACTTTACTTTTATTTTGATTAGGTCTTTCTTTTTTTATTTTTTTTAATAACAAATAAAAGGTGTCAGCTAGCTTAGTTTGTTTGTTAGTATGTGTGTTTTTGAGTGAGTTGTATTAACTTGTTCAATTCAATTATTGGTTGAAATATTTAGTTTTCATATTTATTACCTGTGATAAAAGTCTTAATTTTAGTCTTGCAAAAAAGGCTTAAGAAGGGATATTTCAAAAACGAGGAATGCCACTATTATTTAAAACCCTTTGTTGTTTATTACTAAGGTAGCGTTTGATAGATATATTAAAATGTGATAAACAAATTCTTTTCTGTTTTTGGTGAATTCCATTCATGGAACAGAACAAAAAAGATTAAAAATAAAATTTTGGTTCGGGTGTTTTAAAAAGGGTGGAACCAACAAGAACAGAGCAGAAGGGCACCAAACGTTGAGTAATAGAAACCACGGTTAATTATAGTAATCTGGCTTTACAGAGTACTGTAGTTATTTAAATATGAGTGAGACATGATAGCTTTGCTGTTAGAGAAGCAGCAGCTATTATCATATTTACATATCACATACAGTCATAGTGAAGTACAGTTTGAGTTTGTAAGAGAGACAAAAAACCTCATGTGGTTTTGCATTTGCTATCAAAGTTACTTGGACTTAAATTTTGGTAACCCTGTACTATGCCTCTTTCTTCAAATACATGAGCAACAAGGTTTTATTTAATTTGTAAAGATGAAACTTGTGTCTAGTCTTAAGGGTGATTTGCTGCTGATTCTGATGAAGGTTCACTATGGTTGTTGGAGGACCATACAAAGACTCTCCAGAATGGAAGTTGCTTGCGCTTATGGTGGTGATTGTTGCTGTTGTCCATTACTTCATTTTCACTCCTTTGAAGCATTTCCCACATCACTTGTACATCCTCATATCCACAAGTCTGCACATCACCCTCAAGTTTCAGTAGCCCTGCCCCTGCATCATATATATTATATACAACAGCCTCATCATTCAAATGCAGTATCAATAATTTCTTAATTTCGTGGAGGTGCATGCATGATGTATATATCATTGTATCCTATTATACCAACATGGTTCAAATACAGTTTTTTTTGGTCTCTATTCAATTTTTAATTTGATTTGTAAGTAAAAAAAAAAAAAAATCAAATCAATTCTTATATATGCATTTTTTTCCCTGTTGTCTATTATTCTGACAACATTGTTCATCGAACATAACGTGTAAGGACTAAATTAAATATGATTGTCACATATTAGGATCAAAATGAAGATAACTACCCTATATAAGAGCCTAAAAAGTATATGTTTGATCAATACACGCGACAATCATTTTCGATTTGGATTATATACCTTATCTCGAACAAATGATGTTATCTAAATAAAAAATAATGTCTAAATTGAATTTTTATACGTATAAATACTATATAAAAAAATATGCCACAGGACCAAAATTATAGTTTAACCTATAAGTATAATATATTGATCATCACTAGAATATGATTTTATAATCCATTTTTATTGAGTGTATGATGATGTAACAACTAAAAAACGTGGTTCTAAAGGAATGATTTAGTCATGGCTTATTATAAAAAAGAGAAATGAACAAAATCACAATCGTTAAATGATTTAACAATAAGTTAAATGAAGGTCAAAAAATAAAAAATAATAAAAAAGAAATGAAGAGAATCTCCGTTCACGATAACTATACATATACTTGGATATTATTTTCCGGTAATTACAAAAAATTGTGGGAGGGCATACATATAGTTGGAGCAAAAATCCCATCTTAATCACTCTCTTTCGGTGGATCAAAGGATAGGTTAGTCACTACTTTCTACAATTGTGTGTGTATATATATATTTCTTCAGGGAAGTGGCTGAGAATATGTTATTGAAAGAATAGCTTAGTATATATATATATTTTTTAGCAAGGGTATTCTCCGGTCGATAGTGAAATCCCCTCCGAGACGTAAAGATCATTAAGGTGTGTTTTGCCTTTACCAATATAACAAAGCTTTTTCCATACCCACGATAAAAATCAAACCCCTGACATCATGGTTAAAGAACTCAACTATTTATCAACTGTGTTAGGTCTTGGTGCTTAGTATATTATATTAGTAATTAGTATGCATAAGGCATATTACTTTTGTCTTGAAGTGGCATGCTAACTAGTAACTACTTCTCGGTGGATTTAAATTAAGTAAACCTTTTTTAATAACCGAAAGCAATATATTATATATAGGCACATAGACAAACACACACTAGTGGTATCTGTTAAGCTACGTCCATCTACTTATCAGTGCATGTCTTTGTCATCATAAAATCAAAAACAACAAATACAAAGGCAATTTTAAGGACAAGTGGAAATAAAGAAAAGAATCAAAACTCCTAAATTTTTGTTGTTGCACAATAAAGCATATTCGAGGGCTAGTAGTAAAAGAAGTGGTCTCCACGCAAGAATTGGAAAAGGAAAATGAAACAGAAAAACAAAGTTAAACTGAAAAATTAGTGCCTAAAATTTCAATCAGTTGGGATTCTACTCCGTGGAGTTTAGTTTATTCTTTGGGATATTAGTCCCTATCAATTTTTCTCTTCTTTAGGTTTTGATTGCTATAGTTTCAATATATTTAGAGCATTGGTTTCAATATTTTTTTAAGGATTTGTCCTTGAAGTGTTAAATTATCAAGGAATAGATTCTTGAAAGACCAAAATCCAAATTAATAAAGTAAAGGAATTAAAATCTGTAAAATTAAACCGTAGGAATCAAAGTAAGGTGCCTATAACCCAAATTCGAGAGGGTGACAAAGCTAGTACAAGGACTACTAAATATAGATTATAGGCAAAGTTAAGATATAACCTCTTGATTTGAAAACATTTTTATGAATCAAGAGGTTGCTGGTTAGAATCCAACATCAGTTTCAAGCAAAAAGAATATAAGCTGAAAAAGAAACTATGGGACAAAATTAAACCAAGGTGATTGAATTTGTTTGGAATAGAAAATGGCTTAGTAATTGAGAAAGCAAATAAAAATAAAAAAATAAACATGGAGGACCAATTGTTAGCAGAGATACAGAACGAACAAGAGATTGAAGAGACTGAGTTGACCAATTGTATTGTTTTTGCTTCTAATTTTAGTAATATAGCTAGGTGATGCATGTTTGAACTTTAATTTGAATGAACTAACAATATATAAGAGGGAATTTCATCTCAAATATAATATGTAGAAATATAGGGTAAATTAAAAGAGATGAAGAAGAAGAAGAAGATGATACCGTTTTTGCGATGAGACTTGAGGCGAGCAGAGAGAGCAAGCAAGACACGCCTTACAGGGAAAATCATCTTGTGAAGTATATCCATTAACTTGATGTGTTTCACTTTCACTGCTCTCTTCTTCTTCTTCTTGTTCCTCTTTGGAGGCACAACCAATATTCTTTTCAACCCTGCCAGTGCCACACTTATTATATGATATCATACATATATACAAGATAGATTATTATACACTGCTACTCACTCTCTCTCTCTCTCTATATATATATATATATATATATGTCAATATCACCCTCACTACTGCACCCACCCTCACCCTGCTAATAATAATGAACACATACATACATCCACACACAGCATGTACTCTATCTTTCACTCACTCATCAAGAGAGACACACGCACACACTCACACTCACTCACTCTGATAGAGAGATATAGAGAGAGGCTTTCTTGTATTAATAATAATAATTTTAATTTGTTGAGAATTAATTTGGAGAATGGAGGTAATAGCTGCTGATGATGATCTAATGAGCCTTCTTTGTGAAGCCTAATATTTGGTCACTCACTAGTGGTTTGAGGTGTATGTGTTATATACACAACTCCCATCACCGACACTTAATCTTTAATTATTGCTCTCTACACTAAGCCACTAATATAACATAACTTATTATATATGCAGTTCCAGACGAATACATCCACATCATATAATATAATAATATATATATATATATATATATATATATATATATATATATATATATATATATATATATATAAGTAAGTTCATGATTCAGATATGATCGGGATCGGGATTATTAATTCCAATCATACGATCATAATTATTCCTAATCAGTACTCCCTCCGTTCCTAAATATAAGACCTTTTGACACTTTTGTTTTGTTCCTTTACCAATTTTCAATGAACATTAATTACTTTTTTCCACAAACACCCCTATTTATTTAACACTTTTTAGATTCCCAATAATATTAATAGGGGTAGTTTTGAAAATACATCTCAAAAGTTCACATTTCCAATATAATTAACTAAATTATTCCACTTTCTTAATGGACGTGAAATCTTCCAAAGGGGTCTTATAAATAGGAACGGAGAGAGTATTTTTTTGTTTACATGGGAGGTATGGGACGAACCCATGACCTAAGGGAGGGAGAAATCCTAAGTGTCCCTGCAGCCACCAACTGGACTGTCTTACGCGGACTAAACAGTACTTTTTCCTCTTAAAAATATGTAAATATTTAAAATATAAATATTTCAAAATTTATATTAGTATCTCATCAACAGTGTTAGTTGTGCCGGATCTTACAATTTCCGTTGTAATTTTAATTTTATCAGATAAAGAATCGATACTTCATTTTATAAATTCAAAATTTTCGTGAAAATTATGTAGCACATGTATGTGGCATTATTTTTTAATGTTATTTAGTTGGGTGAGAGTTTACACTATTACTATGATGCTGGATACACTTGAACTAATAAAATATATATGGGTATATATTTATATTTTTAATATTCATTTTAATTTTTTTTTCTCATCCGGTTTCCCAAATATTACCTAGGTTCATCCGAATCTGATTCGGATCGCATGATATATTATTCATGATAAAATAAAACACAAATAACATTTATTTATATAGGGATAGATGATGACTAATAGGTAAAAAACTTACCTTAACAAATTGTAATTATTAACACATAGGAGTACATACAACATATTCGCGTTATCCATATTGTTGTATCATTTGCAGCCTATAAACATTAGTCTTTGCATACTTGACTCAGCATATACTGTATGATACAACTGCATAATATACTAATAATTAAACACATTTTTATATATCTTTTCTTGGCTCTTGAGTCATTGTTTATATTGCCAGTCAAGAAATATATTCTTAGAGTAATATGTTTTGTTCTTAATTTTCTAAGAAAACAGTGCCCTTCATTGAATTATTTCGCCTACATTGTCCGTTGCCATAAAATAAAATTCAACGACAGCGGCAGTACCATTTCCTTATCATTACTTGTTCTTTTACTATTCATCAAACCATTTTACATACCTTGTCGCAAGCAAAAACAAACACGTGTTCAAATTTGTTGTCATTATTTATTATCCTCTTTGATTTTCCTCAAAAGATTCTTAATTTTTTTAAAAGTGCTTTCGTAACTTCCAATTTAAAAGATGGAGTGTAAGCATATTAAAGAGAATAGATTTTTTATTTTAAAAAATATATGTCTTTTTATTTCTTAGATACTATAATACCTATATAATTTTGGGAGCTTATCTTGAACTAAAGGTAAGAAAACTCTTTTTTTATATACTTTTTAGAACCTAAACAAAATACTCCCTTTGACCCATATTATAAGACATATTTAACTACATTATAAAAGGTTAAGGAAAATAGTTACATTTATTGAAACTTTAAAAATTAAAAAAGTATTATAACATTATAATTTTACCATCTTAACTTATATTAAAAATATCACAAATGTATTATTTTTATTAATGATCAAATGACAAATAAAAAAATTAAAATAAATACTTCTTATAAAATACAAAACAACTTATAAATAAAATAGAAAGATTTTTCAAACACGTTAAATTATAAATATAAATTTAAAGGAAGGGTGTATCTCCTTCAAAGGAATACATAAATTTTAAAATAAATAAGCTAAGAAGGAATTGATCTAGACATCCAGAATCTTGTTGGATTTAGGGATGACAATTGGATCTGGACTCGTGGGTATCCGCAGGTAATACCCGCAACGGGTCCGGGTCTAAAAAAGAGATCTGTGGGTTCAAAGAATGGATTCGTCTGGGTACCCGCTTTGTACGAAACTGAAATATTCAGACCCGTGGATACTCGGACCCGTCCATATTTACTATATATATATATATATGTGTAAAATCTTAGTATGTTTGTGTTTAACGAAAGAATTTCTTTGATGTTTGCGAGTGTTTAATGGTGGTAGGGATTAATATTAAGTAGAGTGTGTAATGATGTATTAAGGATCCCTTGATCTATCAAAAAAGACATAGAAATTAATTAAAAAAATATTTTTTTCTTTAAAAAAAATTGCTAATTGGTACCTGCAAAACCCGTTTGGATACCCGAAGATCGGCCTACCCATTATGCAGCGGGTACCCGCGCGGGTCCGGATGGATCCAGGTCCAATAATTTATGAACGGATCCGGATCCGATACCCCGTTACCCGAACCCACCCGGACCCATTGTCATCCCTAGTTGGATTCTTATATATCGTATCAGGTCTAAGATTAAAGGTTTGATTCTTAATAATAATATTTGCTAGGAGAAACAATCACTCATTTTGGTCACTCAATAAGTATTAATTTTGGCTTTGCACCCTGGTATCCGGTCACTGGGCCAACTAATCTAGTTTGAGGGGGGTTCCGGGATTAAGGTTTTATTCCTCTTCCAATTCGAGAGGGGTCCCGGAGTTATATATATGTTACTATAACTGGTATTAATTCATCATTCATAAAGTGAGAGAATAATTTAGGATAATAAAAAAATTCATCTTTTACAAGAATGTATACAATGCTCCTTCCGTTTTGTTAATAAATTTTTGAAAAATCAATAAAAATAAGGAAACATATTATTAATATATTGTTTATCATATTCACCAATGTAATAATTTAATGCATGTTGTGTTCATTAACCAATTATAACTTGGTAGATAGCTGAGTTCTTTAAGTATGATGTCAGGAGTTCGATCCTTGTCGTGGGCATGGAAAATGCTTTGTTGGTAAAGGCAAAACCCACTTTGGTGATCTCTATGCCTCGGAGGGGATTAGTCTTCGGCTGTCGACCGGGAGATACCCTTGATGTACACAAAAAAAGAATAAAATATGCAATTTCAATTTTTTTATTCACTATTACAATTTTAATTTGAGACAAAAAATTTATATTTTTTACTAACAACATTGGATGGATGGAAGGAGAATTATACCATATGTTAATTGGTTTTTAGCAATTCAATCATTCATGGTGTAAAAATAAACTAAAATAAAATAAAACAATAATAATAAAAACAAACAAAAAGGAAGTGTTTTATTTGTGACGCTTTGTATCTTCCTTTTCTTGAAGGGGCGGTTTGAATGTTTGAATTTTGAGCTTATAACAGTCACACACAAATAAATATAGTAGTAGACACTGGGATAACATTTATATGTAAAATAATACTACTGCTCCCTCCGTCCCATTATCTTGTTAAAAGTCAAATAAGTCAATAAAAATAAGAGAGTATTTGTTTAACATTATGCATGATTCTTTTATTAATTACAAATTGATATTATACAAATTTTCATATCATTACAATTAATACACATTGCAATATTGCCTCCAAAAAAAATCTTTGCATATGTTTTCCTTACTTACTTATCAATCATCGATACAATAATATACAATCTTTAAGATTTTTCATTTATTTTTTTACTTTAATATGAGACAAATTTTTTTGCATTTTTTACCATGATAATGGGACAGAGGGAGTATTAAATTAAAATATGAGGTGGGACGGTGTCGGTGAGGTTTGGTCCACGTGGTCAATTGTGAAGCAGGTATTGAATTGAATCAAAGAAGTACAGTATCATTCAACGCCAACACAGTGGTTTGTTCTCTAATCTCTGCTTCACACATCTTAATGCTCTGTTTGGAAACAGAGGGAGGAAGCTTTTAGTTTTTGCCTTCTCAACATGATGACTGATTACATATATAAATACATTTTCTAATTCGGCATGTGGAACCAAACTATGCTTTTATATCATTTTTTTTTTCATTTATCAAAATTGACCAATTATCTTGGTGATGCACTAAAAAGTTCAAAAATGGACCCCCCCCCCCCCCCCCCCATTTTCAAAATTAAAAATGAAACAAAGGAAAACATTGTTTCAAAAAGTTTTGACAATTTGAAATTAGGTTGTTTAATTCATTAAACTTAGGTATGAATTTGTATATGTAGAATTATACAAATTCTACTATCAAGCTAATTCCGTAAACCTGAAGGATGTTAGATTGAAATATGTAGAATTATATATTGATTGCATTGGATGGTCTAAACTATAAAAGTCAACTATTCTATCTATAATAATTAAAAAAAGTGCCAACTAAGTTTTGGCCAATAATTTTGTAATTAGAAATGGGAGTTAACTCGATTTTAGAATTGGACATCAATTATACTCTGAATAGTTTCTTGAAAATCATTAGCGGATACTAAATTTTTTTTTTTTAAATATTCTAATGTATGTTTTTATCCAATATTATAAGTGATCGATAAAAAAGACAAAATTATAACACAAAAATGAAAATATCTGTCAATGTTTTTTTTTAAATAGTTTTTATAATCTCAACTCTTGAAATATTTACTTTTGAGTTTTTATCAAATCTATCCTTTTAGAAATTGACACTTTTATTATGTCCCTATTTATAAAGTTCCATACAAATTTTCAATGATCATTAATTACTTTTTTCCATAAACACTTAACACTTTTTAAATTCCCAATAATATTAATAGAGATAATTTTGAAATTACATATCAAAAATTCACATTTCCAATACAATTAACTAAATTATTCAACATGGACGTGAAATCCCCCAAAGTAACTCTATATTTAGGGACGGAAGGAGTACATCATTAAAAAAAACTTACGAGAACCCTTCAACTTAAAACAATGGGTCATTAAGACTAAATAAGTAAATCATGTTCCTATATGACACGATCCAAGTACATATGCAAGGAAGACAAAACAAAATTAATTATAATAACAAAATAGTGATGCAATAATGAAATATATTTCAAAAAAAAGTATGATATGCGTGAATAACATGATCCATTCCATGATACAGCCCTCTTAATTTTGATTAGGCCAATGTTTGTTCAATTTGTGTCACAACTCACAAGTTCAGCTTTGTGACAAAGGGTATGGTGGTTGGGGGCTATGAGATTGAGAGGAATGGTTCATCACGGTTGGTGAGTCACTACTTTTGGAATACTTCTTGAACTCTTTTGCACCTAATAAATCCTAACAAATTGTGTATTACATGTCAAGCAATAATAGTAGTGAAGAATAACAAAAGTTGATGATACTTAACTTTATTAATTTCTTTTTGAAAGGACTATTAATTTATCAAGAATACTTCCTCCAAATTAGTGGTTTAATGATAGGGAAAATGGTTTAATGATATAGTGTCAAGATTAACTTATCTAAAAAGAAATTAAGAAACAAATTAGTGGCATGCAGTTGTAGTATAACTGGACTAATATATTCATAGTTATGATTTCACTAATTTTCTTATTTTTAAGATTTAAGGGTTGATAGTTGTTTAAGTATAACTAGATTTGCTGGAAGATTTTGGTTGTAAAAAATGTTGACGTGACTCAAGTTTTGGAAAGAGATATATGGCTAAAGTTGTGAATTACAGTTGCTACGATGTTTTGAAGATCAGAGACATACATGGCTAAAGTTATGAGCTATAATTGCTAAAATATGCCAAGTTACCATCAAATATGAAGTTACATGATGACTGCTATGCGATTTTTTTTCGTTTCGTTTATAGTTTGAGGATTCTTTACACATGTACTACTGGACAAGACAATTTGAGCTGCTCTCTAATGTTGCTGTATGTTGCTTAAATGATCCACATCAAAACTTAACATATGGAGATCCACATCAATGAATATAAAATTGCTTTTTCACAGGTTGGCAATTCATTGCATGGAGATATTCATTTTTGAACCTTTTCATTTTCCTTTCCTGATTTGAGTTGCCATATCTTATTTCACTGATTTATTTGACAAAAAGTATATATAGCTCATTCATCATGTGGTGACAATAGAACTAGAACTATGTAATCAAAGTTTTCTGCATTCTTGTTATTGAAAGTTAAGGGTGGTTGCTGGAACTAAAACAAGAACTAATGTTGATTGCATTTAATAGTACTCACCTTCTCTTATCATTCTAAAGTTTGCTTATTTGAAGATTATATATTATCTTTCATAATTTTAGTTCTTATTCTTTTGGTTTTTTCTTACCTTCCAAATTTTAGTTCTCTATTATTTTGACAGCCAAGGTGATGATATTGAGGTTGTTGCAAACTTAAGAGGGAACTTAATTGAAGTTGTCCTTTTGGTTTGAGTATAATTGAGGTTGATTTTGTTGGGTATTCAAGCGTGAGATAAAGTCCCACATTGGATAGGATGAGATAGGCGAGAAAGTTTATAAGTGGCAAGACCCATAGAACCATTGCCTTAAGGTTTTGGTTCAGGATGTGATGTCTCCCTTATAAGTGGCTCCTCACTATTCCCAACCCCTGACAGTGGTATCAGAGCCGATGGTTCGGCTGGGACATGGTGGATCAAGGGGGAGTGACCGGTAAGTGTGGGAATTCACCCTTGAAGGGGGAGATTGTTGGATATTCAGGTGTGAGATGAAGTCCCACATTGGATAGGATGAGATGGGTGAGAAGGTTTATAAGTAGCAAGACCTATAGAACCATTGCCTTAAGGTTTTGGTTCAAGATGTGGTGTCTCACTTATAAGTGGCTCCTCACTATTCCCATGACCCTGAAGCAATGTGACTCTCCGCTGGTTGGAACCTCTCCAGTTGAAGGTCCTTATAGACTTGGTGCAAGTGGTGTGTTTCTTTTCATAGATACTTCTACAAGGTGATGGTTGTGTCTAACTTTGATTAGGACCTTTTCTTTTTGTGGTTTAATTTGTAATATAAGAGTTTTATGATTTAAGTGAGTTGAGATTGATCTTATGTTTGGAGCTTAAATTTTTTTGTGGCTTGGAGATTTTTGGAGGTTGGTCTTATGTTTAGTTGTATGTTTTGTATTTATGCTATAATTATCAACTACTTAACTTTATCAATATCATTATTTCTGTGCTGATAAAAAAATTATATCATTATTTTTGAATATTGTAAGTCTCATGCATCGCAACTCTTATTTTTGAAATTTTATAAATGAAAACAAGATTTTCTCATATTTATATATAAACAGTCATGCATTTTGAATTCGAATTATAACTTATGCAGCAAAAAGTTTTCCCCTATGATATTTAAAAAATAAATTTTCTTTTGTTTATTATCAACTATTAATTGTAATCATATTTGACCCGTGGATCGCACGGGTATATTAGCTAGTTGTCCTAATTATTCAACCCACGTGGGCCACATATCAGACAAGTCTTGTGATTTAGTTCTTGAGCCCTCTTCTTAATTCTTCATCGAATTTCTATTTGGATATTGAGTGGATTTTTGCCCATAATTAAACTCCTATAATATTATGCCAACCCTCTCACTTCCAATGAATATGTTTTTTTTTTCATTTATTTATCTATCTACAATAAAGTTGGATTGGAGGAGCTGCTGCTTCATTTCGTTCAATCAAATTGCTACTCCCTGTGAAATGATGTTAAACATAGAGGTTTAGATTCCAAATCCCATGAAATATCCCCAAACCCTAATTTTAATATAGAAATTACCAAATTTTCCTGATTAAAAAAATAATAAAATATGAACCTCATAAAGAGGGAAAGGAAGAGAACATACAACAGAGTTGTAATTATTATTGACTTTATTTTAATCATTATCAGATGGAATTGTAGCTTTGGGAAAAGTTTGATGCTCTGCATATAGGTCATCGAGAACTTGCAATTCAAGCATCCAGCGCTGGACCTCCATTTCTTTTATCATTTGTTGGGATGGCAAAAGTACTTGGTTGGGAACAAAGGTATGAAATAGTATAATTTGTGTCAAGTCAGTTAATTGTCAGTGTACAAATATTAAACTCTTCTTTTGTTTATTTGTTTTGATATGGTTGGACGATGTAATTTGCTCTAGCATTCACTTAAGGTAATTTTACACTTTTGGCTAATTGGTTCGACCGAATGCTGATTGTTGCAAAATTTATGAAATATTTTACTAGTACTAAAATTTATGGACTAGACTTGCCCATGATGCTGTTGGGATTCTAAGTTTCTTAAGATCAAAGTCATATTTTCTTATCCTAACCTCGTATGTATGTTCTCTTTTTTTCCCTCTTCGATTTGGTGATTATTATTGTTTATTGTAGAGTTGTGTTCTTATTTTATCAAATTGGAAATTTAGTGGTTCTACGTTGTTTTCAATGTATTTGATGAAAGTTTAAGTTTAAGTTTAATGATAATAGAAAATGAAGAAGATAAGGTAGTTATGAGATTTAAAGTTAGAGGAAAAAGATGAGGTTTGTGCATAATTTATGGGGTTCACATCCTATTATTTTTTTAATTAGGGTAATTTGGTAATTTTCATATTAAAATTGAGGTTTGGAGATACTTTATGGGATTTGGCATCTAAAACTCTTAAACATAAAGGCGCAACTCACATAATTCGCATAAATCAAATAATCTACTTTGTTTTTTTTTTCTCTGCATATTCTTCTCATTTACTAATATCAATGGTAATATAATATTTCCCTCCGTGAGTATATTTAAGCATAACTAATATGCAAGAATCGATTCTCTTAAAATATGGTTTGTTTATCTTAGGATATTGGTTCAATAATGAAAAAAGACATTAGGTACATAAGTTTATTGTGTATGTTGAAAGTTTTCAATTTTTAAATTTTTAATAAAAAAACTTTTTTATTAGTTTTTTATATTCAATCATAAAGACTGAATTTAAGAAAATATTTAAAAAAATATATATTTTTTGAAAGTAAAATAAAGGAATATAATTTTGAAGGTTCGATGGAAAGCTAACTGTTTTTATTTCTGTTGTACAGATTTCTTTTCACCTCAACTTCTTAACGTGACGATTGCATCCATTATGGTTCAATTATCTATTATTCAACTAAACTCAACTTTTCCATTTTTTTAATTCAAAACATTTTAAAAGGATGTGACATTTCTTTTGACGGATTTAGGTCGTCATTTTTCTTTCACGTGAAGTATTTAATTATATTGTTATATGAGTAACCAACGAGATTTAGCATAATTAGGTGAATTGTTTAAGTATGATGTCATATAATTGATTCTTATTATATATTCCGTATTTTCTTGTTTCATAAAGATGGCAAAAATTTGTAAAACTCAAAAAATTAAAAAGACGTGTATTTAATGGTTTGTCTAACATATCAATCAATTATAAACAATTAATTTAATGCATTTTAAATTTATCAACCAATCATACTTCAAAGTTTACAATTTTTAAATTGTTTAATTAATTATTTTAACTTTAGTTTGTAACAAAATATTTGAAATTTTTTATCATCCTTATAAAACATAGGGAATATTTGAAAAAGATTTTTTTTGTTGATAGAGACAAAAATTACTTCAATAATTATTGTTTCTCATAAAAAAAAGTCTTCCATTATCATAAATGAAACTTTAGTGAAAAAAATTCATACATGAGAATGAGTCATTAAGTACCTAGAAGTTAATTGGTGACGATATCTCATTTAGAAATTAATTAGGATATATATAGTTTTCTCAACTTGGTAAGTGGTAACCATATGTTTATGCTATGCTTACCCGTATTGCTATCATTCTGTGATTGAATATTGAGTAATGCAAGTGAGTGGGGGAAATTATATAAAGGAAACTCAACCACATTGATCATACTGAAAAGGGTATTAATTAATCCCACCAAAATGCGAATTTAGCACCAAATCAAATTTGATTATTTGCTCGGCGGGGAATGCCATCCCACCCACTTTTATTGCTTTGAATGTATGCACCATATACAAATGCTTGCTCAAACTGGGCCACATCATGTCGTGGAAGCCACAATTAAGTTTCTTTTATAACATATAAAAAAATAAATAGATTAAGAGAAAATAGACCGTTAGAGAGTGTTACAAACATGGCCAGGAATTTGTGTATAATACGTTTAATAATTTTTTTTGGCTTATTTATGTCAGGTGCCCCTGTAGTTTGCATCTATTTTGTCAAACGTCCTTTAACTTTATTTTTCAACAAATATACCCATACGGTTTGCTCCGGTGAGCCATATATCCCTGCATGCCATTTCCGGCCACCGGTGCTGACGTAGACCGTCGGAGCCAGCAAGTGGTAAAAATAGGAGCCCTTGTAGTTTGAGTCTTTTTTGTCAGATACCCCTATATATAAATTCAAAAATTCATATCTTTTAAACCGTAAGTCCAAAAATTACAAATTTTATGTCAAAACGATCGTATTGAAATATAGAATTTTAATATGTAATTATTTTACTTTTATGGATAGTTTTTTAAAAAATTGTTTTTTGGGCAATTTTCTATACGAATTTTGAATTTATGAATTATTAAAAATAATTTATGAATTGGATTGAACTAGTTTTTATTATAGTTTGAGGAACATAAAAATCATGAGTTTTGACTGTGTCAGTCTCCGATGATTTTAAATTTAGTTTTTTATAGCTTTTTTTTTATAGTTTTTTACAATTTATTTTTAAAATCCAAAACTCATGATTTTTATGATCATCAAACTATAATAAAAACTAGTGCAATCCAATTCATAAATTATTTTTAATAATTCATAAATTCAAAATTCGTATAGAAAATTGCCAAAAAACAATTTTTTACAAAACTATCCATAAAAATAAAATAATTACATTTTAAAATTTTATATTTCAATACGATCGTTTTGACATAAAATTTGTAATTTTTGGACTTACGGTTTAAAAGATATGAATTTTTGAAGTTATTTATAGGGGTATCTGACAAAAAAGACTCAAACTACAAGGCTCCTATTTTTACCACTTGCTGACTCCGGCGGTCCACGTCAGCACCGGTGGCCGGAAATGACATGCAGGGGTATATGGCTCACCGGAGCAAACTGTAGGGGTATATTTGTTGAAAAATAAAGTTAAAGGGCGTCTGACAAAATAGGTGCAAACTACAGGCACCTGACATAAATAAACCATTTTTTTTACCAAATTAAGATCTACTGTGAAATTTATATTAAACAGAAAAAACTTGAAAATCAGATTCAAATCACACGTATAAGCAAAAGACTCAACTAGATGTCTGAACCTTTGTTTGCACCCACAATTAATTTGGGACTAAGTCAAAACATAATAACATAGTATTCATATATTATTATAGGCTTAATTATGTCACAAGTCCTTGAAGTTTGAGGTACTTTTGTCAGATACCTTTATTTTTTTTTCCAATGTCTGTCTCCCCGAAGTTACTTCTGAGTTTGTCATATACCCCTACTACCAGTTCTAGCCAATTTTGCCGACATGTAACATCGGAATCCTGATCAGACGCAAGAGGTTGGTCATGTGGTGTCGAATGATGTCACATGGGCAAAGACGACCTCTCTCTTCAATTTCTTTTTCTCTTTTTTTATTTAACTATAAATATAAAAATATTAAGTTTTTTTTTTTATTTTTAAATTTTTTAAAAAAATGATCTTGGACACGGGGCACCAGGTGCTTAACCTCTTGCATCTGATCAGGATCCCGATGTTACAGGTCAGCAAAATTGGTCAGAATTGGTAGTAGGATATATGACAAACTCAGAAGTAACTTCGGGGAGTCAGACATTGGAAAAAAAAGAATAAAGGTATATGACAAAAGTACCTCAAACTTCAAGGACTTGTGACATAATTAAGCCCGGTATCACATCAATCTGACATTGGTTAATTCTTCTTTATCTCACTCGCAAGCTCTCTTCTCTTTTGGTAAAGCCAATTAGAAAAGATAAGGACTAGCATTAGTTCTTGTAATTGTCTTTCTTGTTTTGGAATAATTATGTTTATAAACTAATGTCTATATTTCACTCCACAGCACTAACCACGGCAGAAATGGTTAGTGAAATTTATATTTTGGAACTTTTGGTGGGTGCAAGTTACTAATTGGTTCTTTTATATCCTTTTAAAAAGATGCCAATTCTTGGAACATTGGATTCCGATAAAAGAGTGGGTGATTTGGATTCTTCTAGTCTAGGATAAATGTAACTTTCACTACTTGTCAATGGCACAAAATACTTAACATGGAAGGATGGTCTAAGATAAACCAGAATTTTGGATGGTACTTCTACTTTAGTCATTGTAAATCATTTTTTAACATGTCTAAAGTAATACGTGCAAATTTAAGAATACACGTTTCTCCAATAACAAAATTTTGTACATATCCTATCTTTTTTTTAATTAATTTATTATACATATCCCATCTTTAATACACTTTCAAAGTGGATAACTTTTATTTAGTGATGTGTTTGACTTGCTAAGAGACAAAACACCACAATTCTAATGCATGGCACCAAAAAAAAAAAAACATGCCTCTAATTTTGTGAGGGACAAAAAAAAAGACTTTTGTATTTTTTTTGTTGATAAAATCCTTTTTATTTTAATAAAAATGAGGAGAATGTATTGTATATATTAAAATCTGTTTATAAATTAAAAAGGGATATAGTATTATTTTGTCCCACGATATCTCTTATCTCTTACTCCCTCCGGTACTTATTATAGAGCATACTTAACCGAATTACACATACCAAGGAAATTAGTTAGTTTTATAAATTTTATGAGAATATATTGTAACATTACAATTTTACCCTCTAAACTTTTTTTGGAAAATTCACACTCATTAGTGAATAACAATAACACATAGATAGTCAAAGCATTTAATAAGGGCAAAAAAGAGAAAAAACAATAAATGATACATTAAAAATATAAAGTGACTTATAATTAGGACCAAGAAAACTTTCTAGAATGTGACCTATAATAAGGACCGGAGGGAGTATTTCTTAACAAATAAAGCACAATCACAATGTGTAAAATCAGGATGCTTATGACCACCGCAAGCAATGGCACCCTCTATTTCAACCGTGTTATAATTTTAGTAATTATTATGTGATTTGCTATACATTGTTTTTAAGATATAATAGTTATGACTTAAAAGTGCAAAGTCAATTTTAAAAGATTAAAATTATTGATTCTAATAGATTAAATACACTATTTTCAAGATGAATTTTACATTTTTAAATTTTTTATCCATTACTCTTAGGCAATGTATAGCATATCTCTTATTAATTATATAATACAACTTCTACAAGTCACATTGCGACAGAGCTTCATGCCTGGTCAATTTAGACCACATTATTCTATTAAATGATGCTTAGGAAACTTAGATTTGAAAATAGAAATAGCTAAGAATCCCAGGAATATTATGTCGCAACTTGGGTGGTTAATAGGGAAAATTATTAGTTAGTCCTGGACCACATGGTCCAGGTACATCTCAACCGTTGATAGTTTATTTTTCAATTAAAAAATTCAAAAAATGGATGATGGTGATTCTCCTGGACCATGTGGTCCCGGACCACCTAATAATTGCTCGGTTAATAGATGTATTAAATAGTATCCATACATAGAACCAATGGATCAGCAAAGAGTGGCCAAGTTATGTACATATTTAATCATATAAAGCTCAAATTCTAAACCATATGGAGAGTTGAGTTTACTACTTATTATGTGGTGGCCAAGCAAGTCCTTTTGTGCCCACGAATGGAATGACATATTCTTGGTGGGGTTGTTGATTTGAGTTCATTCATCGAAGTTAGAAGCACATTATTTTTTATGGGGATGACCGGCCACCATTGGCCATGGTCAAAGCACTAACGAGTCACCATGCTGCTTATTAACACGAATGAGTTGCTTCAGATACAAAATAATTGTAGTCTTGAAATGTCTGTTGAGAGAGCCCAAAAGTGATTCAATCCTCTTATGTGGTTCATTCGCTTAGCCAATTTTAACATCCCTCGACCATGTGCTCCCCGTTGTGCCCAACAAGTGGTGTTGAAACCCAAGTTTTTGGGGAAAAAAAAGTATGAGTAATAAGTTAAATCGGTCCTCATTTATCGAGATATTGATTAATTTAGTTATGTTAGTTTCTGACGTTAATAATCATCGATGATTTTTAATGTGGGCTAATGGATGGTCAAAACAGCGTCATTTTGATTTTTTATTTTTTTTTAAAAAAAAAATCATTGATTAACGATCAAATTAGTTTTTGAGATTATAAGTATTGATTAAATTAGTATCTAACTTTAATCTATGGATCACCAACAGCAAGAAACCAGTAAAATAAGAAAGCTATAAGTGGATGGACAAGAATAATTACATCACTTTCAACTTTATGTGACTCTAATAATACTAAATGGAAATAAAGATAAGATTCCGCATATATTTTTTCATCAACATTCAAGACTATTCATTTATTTGAGAGGTGGAGATGATTTTTGTTTGAGATGTTATAGATTACCAAAATCAAGTTTTTTTTTTCTCTTCAATAACTCATTATTCTAGACATCATTATTACACTATTTTTGGAAAACATAACATTCCTTTCTTTTCTCTTAAAAATTGATACAATCTGGCTACATAATGCATACTATAAAAACTTTAAAATTGGTAAAGAGAATACTCCTTTCGTTCCTATATATAGAACTCTTTTCAGATCTTTCACGTCCATTAGGAAAGTTTATTAATTTAGTTAATTGTATTGAAAATGTAAAGTTTTGATATGTATTTTCAAAATTATCCCTATTAATATTATTGAGAATCCAAAAAGTGTTAAATAAACAAGAGTGTTTGTGAAAAAAAAAAGGTAATTTCTGAAAATTGGTAGATGATCTTATAAATAGAGACAAAATAAAAATGTCAAAAAGTCTTATATTTAATGACGGAAGTAGTAATAAATAACCTTGTTCTAAAGTGGAGCTAGCTTATCCATAATCCATAAATAATAGAAACTTCACAAGGATTCCAAACTGGTCCACTCATAATTCCAAACTGCACCACAGCAACAACATCCTTCCTTTAATTTTGTATTAGTCTTCTATATTCTTCATGTATTCCTTTGAAAGTTTAGTTTCCATTACCAACTTTTGTTCATTCAGGAGAGAATAACCAGACTCCAATAAGGCCTCCACTGTTTGCTATCCATCCAACCCAATGCAAATCCAATTAATTTTACTTTCATTCCTTTCTCATAAACCAATTCAATATGTTGTTATATATTTAAAAAAAAAAAAAAAAGACAAGAAGCTAAAAAGAAAATTGGGCTGATTAATTAATTTACCTCTGGAGGTATAAATACAGGAAGGCTCTCGTCTTTTCTTCTCTTGACAAGTTTGTGTCCGAGATTTTCAACACCTCCAATATCATCAATCCACTAAATATAATTTGAATAAACTAGTCAACGAACTTATTTGGCTAAAAATAAGCTATCACATGGTGTTTTGGTAAAGGAGCTTATTTGAATAAGCTACTAGATTATAAGTTCATATTTGATATGCTAGTAGAGATAGCTTAAAGCTATAGCTAGGGATTTTAAACATATCAACTAGCCTATAGACCAATTTTACTAAACAATTTCAATTCTATCAGCTATCTGCCCCTAGCTAATAAACTTTAGCTGGTTTATAAATTTTCAGCAAACTTATCAGCTCCTTGTACCAACCACAACTCTCCTACTCAGGTATTAAATAAAGAGAGTGTAGGCAAGTGTTGTGGAATTAATTTTAACTTTTCCACATAAAAATGTAAATCCAAATAAAGATCAGTATATCTTAGTGTAAACTGATGATGTATATCTGCATACCTTTAAAATAGACCTGTCATATGTACGTGACCTTAGAGCTCCATAAAAGTCCAATGCTGTGAATAACCAAATCAAACACGAGACATTCCAAATAATAACATATTCTTTCTAACCACTCACGTTTAAAAAAGGCAACAGATGAGTAAAAAAAATTCTAGACCTACATGATATAAAGATAATAAGCTACCTTGATTCGGAAAAGTGCCCACAATCTTTGAAACTTCATCCCTAGCTATGCCATCTTTCTCGTACATTCTATGAACGATATTCAGTATATCTTCATAGTTAGGTTGCCTGTTCAAAATTTAAAGAAAACAATTTAGGGAAGAGTGACATGGTTTTTGTAATTCCATGAAATGGGATATTTCCATGTTCTAATTAAGGTCCATTACATAACGAAGTAATCATGCTAAAACTAACTTAAAAACTTTAACTAAAAGCTTGTATCTAAGTGTGGACCAGGAATAATATAAAGGACTTAAATAGAACTTATGAAGGGCAACTATATATAAGATCGACGACGTGATTTACCAGTAAAACTTATCCATCCTTCCATCGCGTATCAATGGAGCGTAAATAGTTGACAAATCATTCCCTGTTACAATGATTGGAACTCTGTGTGTAATATCGGATTCTCGCCAATCTTGTCCGACACTTACTCTTGTAGGATTGTCTGATAGATTCATGAGAGTCCCTACAACAATTTGATTGTTGACTGTCACTTGAGTATTCCCTGCATTATATTAAAACAACAGGAAAATTATGTTCAATAAATTAAAGGGACTACAACGCTTTAAGATGCAATACACTCACAACACACAACATACAATGTAATGAACAAATTAAAACTGGATTTGGAATAAAACTAGACAATATTTCTGCTTCTCCATGCTAACGCAGATATTTGCTTACCAAATCTGCCAAGGCCAGCATCAATGTCATTGATCATCAAACAGCTCAGTTTTCCCTGTACCAAAAACATTTTTCAATTTATGAATATTGCAGTTAGAGATAAAACTGGTATAAACAATTTTGAAGTACTTTTGTCAAATTAGGTGAGCATTGGATGCATCAGCATTCAGTATGTCATAACACAGTGGTTTTACACAGCACGGTCAAGTAAAAGATGCAGGATTTGAGTCTGAGCTCTACCTTCTTTTTAAAATACATTTCATTGATGGTAAAATATGAATTAGTATATTAGCACATATCAATGCAAGGGAGGGTTAAGGGAGAATGCAGAAGAAAAAATGAAAGAAAGAATCATGGGCAAAATTATGCAGTACACAAGACACTCTTCAGGCATTTCCACAAAAGTATAGAACATCTTTATGTTCAAAGCCAATATTGTGCAATTGATTTCATTAAGTAAACATTTCAACGTACTGGAAACTAAGACATACTGAAAACTTTAAAACGCCTAACTTGATTCTGGACCACTTGAGATGCAGTTCTGTAGCGTTCACGAATCAATTTTCCAGGCTCTCCTGTTAATGGAAATTAGTAGGGGATGGTGCATTTCTATCAGTTACAAATATTGAAGTGCGGTATCTGTGTATGTAAAGAGTATGTATATCTATGGAAAATAAAGGCGTATTGAAAAATATAATCTGAATCAAGGTTGTTCCTTCATAATTAGCCAATTATCACCAGAATTCTATTATAGCATTAAAATAGACATTACTTTGCTCAATTTTTCTATTATTTTTGTATTGCCTTTGAAGAACCATGTTCTTAAAAGAAAAAGTCAAAAAACTTACCAGCTCTTTCTGATTCTAGTTCTCCAGCAGACATAATTACAGGTTCAACTCCCATTGCCTGAAATATTAGTTCTGTTTGAAATGATTTCCCTTGCCCTTTACCTCCCCAAATACCTAGAAGAAAGGGAAAACAAAAATGAGCCCTAAAACAAAATGCATGAAGTATGAAAAAGAGCAATGCAGTTTTGTTTAGTTTATACCTAGGATCAAAGGAACTTTAGCATTGAGTAGATGAGCAATGAAGTTCTTCACAATATGACATACTGCATTCACAGAAAAAGTTACAATAATAATGTGCATCCTGAATATCGAGCGACAAATAGAGATTAAAATGAAATGAAGTTTGTGATTTTAACAAAATCTCAATGTAAGGTTAAATAGCTACTGGCACATCAACTACTTATATAGTGTCTAGCTAAGTGAATAGGAGGATCGGACCAGGAAAACAGGAAGTTAACTAATAATACTCCTATTTAGTCATAATCATTTCAAAAATAGAAGAAAATAAATCACTTTGCTTTTACCGATCGAGCTCTCTTATTGCTTCAAAATGAGTTTTCAGTTATGAGAGTTTCTTCAGAATGGGCGAGTTTGTTAGAGAACTTACCGACTTTATCCTGTCAAAACAAAATTAAGGGAAGCTTATAAATGAAACAATATAATATATATATATATACCAACAGTAAAATTAAAGAAAGAGCATGCATGCATGACAATGAAGGAAGTTCACATACACAATCATTGATGAATGAGCAGGTAGGTTTTATCGAAGCTAATTTAAGGATGGTTTACTGAGTGAGACTGACCAAGAAGAGAGGAGCAATGTAGTAATCGCCTGCCTGAAGATATTGGAAGGACCTGGTGACTTTGTGACGATAATCAAAAACAATGTCGGAGTCTTTGCCGAGGAAGTTACCGGCGAAAAGGTGATCGATGATGCCATCACGCTGTCCGACGGCGATGTTCATGTTATCGGCCTCAGCACCAAGTCTGTATAAATAGTCTCTCCCTTGTGAGTCTTCAGCTTCCCATGACGACTGCGAAGAAAGCCTCTTCTTCTTCTTATTCTTATTCTCACTCTTGTTGTTGTCATTGCTGCTAGTAGTACTGCCGCAGCATCGAACAGAAGAGAGCTTATTCTTATTGTTGGGAAGAAGACGTAAAGGAGGAGCAGTGAAGTTGCTGGCGGGCATGTGTATACGTGCAGCCATTAATTACAAGATGATGAATGATGATGATGATGATGATAATGAAGCAGAAGCAGAAGCAGAGAAAGAGAATGAGAGAATATGATAACACAACACAACACAACACTGTAATGAATAATGTTTCTTTCTATTTCTGTTACTTTCGTTTGGAGCCACAAATTCTCAGATTCTATGTATCCACTATCCTCAACCAACATCATCATCTTTTGTTTTTACATTTTACTATTTATGTTAAGTATAAAACGTTACTATTATTTCAACTTCTATGTTTTTTTCAGAATTTTTTTTTATATTAGCTTTTTAGGATAGAGGATAAATACTTAAAAAAAATAAATTTTACCAAAAATAATATCTTGAATAATTCAAAGCATTATTATATTAAAAAAATCATTATTATTAAATAAAAAAGAAAGATATAAAAATAAGGAATAAGTTTAATAGAGTAATTTATATGGTTTGATTGTATATACAACTTATATACTTCATTCCTCCCACGAGCATGATAAAAATTGACAAGATTTTTTCTCTAAATTAAAGCTAAAATAATTAATGGAAATGCTTAAAAATTGCAAACTCTGAATGTGATTGGTTGATTAATGCAAAATACATTAAATTAATTGTTTGATAATTACTTGATGTGTTAGACAAATCATTAAATACATACGTATTTCTTTAATTTTTGACTTTTGCATTTTTTTACTTATTGTGTGACGGACGGAGTATAAGTTATTTATTCTACTTAATGCTAAAAAATAGTTTTACCGAATACTCCATCCATCCCATAATGTAGAAAAAAATTGCATCAAATATTGAACCAAATTAAAGTTATAATCATAAATAAAAAGTGATTGCAAATTATATACCGTACTAAAATTTTTTATTGAGTATTTTTTTGCAAAACTATTTATTTGGTCCCCTAAATTATTTATTTGTTTAAAAGTGATCCTTCAAGTCTTTTTGTTTGAAAATGATCCTTTAAATTTACTTCTATTAGCACAGTTGGCCCTTCGTCAATTTTTAATCTTCAATCATCTTCTTTGGTAAGCATCCAATATTTTTCGACAAAACACTTTTTACCAAACTTCATTTTTGCTGACAAATCTCTTTAATCTCTAACTTACCTTCATTTCCAATCCTTTGGTGACGATTATGGATAAGTTGTGTCCATGCTGGACGAGGAAGAGCGATTGAGCGAGAGTATTGAGAGAGATAAGGATTTTAAAGGGAGTGAATATTTAAAATAAAACAAATAAAATTAATAAGAGTTAAAAATTCATGTGATGAGATGAAGATTTTCAAGAAAACATTGACAATTGTCATATTGATGCATATTATGATGTGAATAAGAGCGATAAAAACCTAACACTTGAAATTTGTGTTTTTATTGGCAGAGTTAACTAGATATAAGAGTTGACTCTACCCTCAATATATATATATAATTAAGCAAAGACCAAAAAAACCAAATAGCAACCACATGCATCATAATCGTACTGATAAGACGAATTCGATCGGTTCAATTATTTATGTGGTAGGTTGCCAATTACCAAATTAAAAAAAAAAAAAAAAAACTATGTTCTTAGGTTAATTACTTCATATGATAAGGTTGTTAGGGATTCACACTTATTTTCTACAATTTATAGTTTGGAGTTAGTTATCTACTTTTTGGTATGTATGAGAAATTATTATCGTATGATTTAGGACTAATAGTCTTAATTTCATCTAAATACTTAATTTGAAATATTATAAGAAAATTTATATAAAAATATTTCAAATCAATAATCGAGATAAAATTGAGATAATTAGTCATTGATCATGCATAATCTCTCTTTTGACAAATTAACGCGTATAAGACCCTTCTAATTAAACCCCTTAATATTTTAAGTAGTGGTACTATATAGTTGGGATGATAAGATATAGAAGTCCCACAATTCAGTCTTATTTCTATGCACCAATTATTAATTTTAATTTCTTGAAACTGTTTTTTTAAACAGTAATGTACGAAATGAAGTAATGGTAAATTTGGTTGAAGTTATTTTTGCACGAGTCCATGCCTTGAAGCACCAGTAATATGTTCATAAAGAAGAAACTAAATAAATTTCTCTTGGGTGAAGTCGCCATGAAAGAAACTCTATCATTTAATTTACCGTAATTAAATTGCATGCATGTTTGTGTCTTTACTTTGATAACCATACGTGCATGGCTGAACATACATACATATATATATATATATATATATATATATATAGTAGTAGAGTATCTCGGAAGATAAGAAGCTAAGAATAATTAAGAAGAATCAAATAATGAAAGGTAGTTAATTAATTAAGCTAAGTGTGGGATTGAAACAAGTAATTAAAGAACAAACCATGCATGAGGAAGTAATTAAATTAAAGGTTTATATATAAGAGAAGTACCAATGGTGGGAGGGACTATTTCGCTCGATAGCCAAGTATTTTAGTTTTTTGAGGATCATCTCCAACGAGCAGTACCATAAATCGTAATTCAAAGGAGCAAAGGCCCAACTGTGACTGGACCGGACCATAAAGAAGAAGAGAGTATCAAGTAGGGAAATAGCTAGGCCCATGGGCACGGGCCAGGCACAATTATTTTTATTTAATTCAAAAGATCAGAAAAAAGAAAGATAAGAAAAATAATACGATGGATTAATGGCGTGGTGTGGTAGGTGAAGGATAAGTGAGTGGTTTCGTGGCCACTATTCTATTATGGTAGTGTGGTAGGTAAAAAGGAGCCCTTGCGGCTTAAAAATAGTTAGCAGCCCCCACATTACTGTCTCCAAAGGATAAATAAACCCCACCTCCCAACACCATCATGCATCTATTTCAACTCCCATGCACCACCCAAACCCACTCTCTCACCAACCATTCCCTCTTTTCTCATCTTATAAAAGACTCACACAATTTTCAACTATAAGTAATGATATATAGGTACAAATAATAAACCTATATCATAAATAAATATATATATTATTATATGTTATTTGTTAATTAATTAATAATACGTAAAATAATATTTTGTGATACATATCTTTTTTTTTGGTTGATTTTGAAAGCCTAAATATTCTTTTTAGTCTTTGAGATCATTTTCGTTGGTCAATTATTTTCAAAAGTCAACAATTAATAATAAAGTAATAATATAAACAAGTTTTTTTTTATTAATAGCGTATTAATTAATGAAATTTTTTATGATAACATTTGGTATTTAAGAAAGTGTGTCACTTGTTGTGATTAGTTGAAAAAAAATATTATTTATCTAAACTTTTTTATAATCAACACTACCTATAATATATTTTCGGCTTAATTGCATGATTGGTCCTTTATCTTATTTATTAGATTCACTTTGGTCCTTTATCTTTTTTTTTGTAATTTACTGGTCCTTTATTTTTTCTAAAGATTCAGTTTGGTCCTTCCGTTAAAATAAAGTTAAATGAGAAGGAATATTCCAAGAATATTTTCCCTTATATGCTTAATTGCATAATTGGTCCTTTATCTTATTTATTAGATTCACTTTGGTCCTTTATCTTAATATTCCAAGAATATTCCCTCTTCTTCTTCCTCTTCCTCTGCTCTCTCCTTACAGCGGCGACAGCCACCATGGGCTGACACCCTCTTCCCTCGAAAATCATTAAATTTCTTCAAATTTCTTCAACATTCTTCAATTTTTCAAGATTTTTAAGCTTTATTTTCATTATTCCTCAAACAAATTCGTGTTTTTCTTTCTTTTTTCCTCAAAATCCGAATTCTAGAGTCCTTTTTTTAAAACCTTGGTTATCAACAATGGTCTCCTCCTCTGAACCTGCTGGAAAATGTGTGAAAACACGTGCAAAACGCTTCAACAACTCCGATTAATTTTTAAAAATGGCGGCGACGGTGGCATGGGCGGTGGCGGCAGCGCCCATGGTGGCTGCCGCCGCTGTAAGGAGAGAGCAGGGGAAGAGGAAGAAGAAGAGGGAATATTCTTGGAATATTAAGATAAAGGACCAAAGTGAATCTAATAAATAAGATAAAGGACCAATTATGCAATTAAGCCTAGAAGGGGAATATTCTTGGAATATTCCTTCTCATTTAACTTTATTTTAACGGAAGGACCAAACTGAATCTTAAAAAAAAAATAAAGGACCCGTAAATTGCAAAAAAAAGATAAAGGACCAAAGTGAATCTAATAAATAAGATAAATGACCAATTATGCAATTAAGCCTATATTTTCGAGATCGAATACTTATGCAGAGAGTTGGTTGGGAAATGAAGCTCACACAACAAAAATTGGAAAAATAAGACTTTTTCCATAATACCAAGTTTCATGCCCATTAGTAATAAAAAAAATAAAATAATTTCACAAAACTAATCATAAATCATGCATATCCCTAACTTACAATAACTATGAATTATATTCCCTCATTTTAAATTTTTTCACATTTTTTTAGGATTACTCTCTCAAATTTGCATTTTCTTACATCTAATAATTAAAGTAAAGAAAATCCTATCTGAGTCCACGTAAGACAACCCAGTTGGTGGCTGCAGGGACACTTAGGATTTCCCCCTCCCCCAGGTCATGGGTTCTAGTCCCAGATCTCCCATGTAAACCAAAAAAAATCCTATCTGATTGTTATCATTATTATCCTTATCAATCACATTCAAAATTTATATTTTTCTATATTAAATTTCTCAAAAATTAAATTGAATCTATCCATGTGACATGTTAATCATTTTTTTAATATAAAAAAGGAAAAACAAAAGAAGATTCAAAATATTATAAATAGATTTTAAAATAAATTAGTATTAATAAAAAAACAAATATAATTCAATTTTGAATAGACCATCTTGCCTTTCAAAAAAATTATTATTTAGAAAAATTAACAAATGAAAAAACATCTGAGTAATCTACTGATTTTATTCTTATTCATATATAAATATAATAATTGAAGAGGGATCCGTTTACACCAAGTTAAATTACACCAACTCTTACACCGCTCATAACTCTTACACAAAGTCAAATTTAATCGAATCTACCGTTGGATTGAAAGTTTCTATCTTCTAGATCGTCTATGTCAAATTTTATAAAAATTCAAGATCATTTAGTTCTTCAATTATATACATCAAAATTAACGAAATATGTGTCTTAAAATATATGAAAATGAAACTATTTGAATATCTATTCAATGATGTTCAAATTTTCTCAAATTTGACACAAATGATCTAGATGACATATAGTTATTATTCAACGGATGAATTATTGAAATTCACATTATATAAAAAGTTATAAACGGTGTAAGAGTTGGTGTAATTTAACTTGGTGTAAACGGATCCCTCCTTATAATAATTTATATAAATATGCATGCAATGCACAATGACATAAACTTTTTCGGACCTAAAATGTAATCCATAACATAAAATTAAGGTTTAATTATGTCACAGGTTCCTGAAATTTGGGGTATTTTTGAGATACTCTTATTCTTATTTTTTCAATATCTGACTCTTTGAAGTTACTTATGGGTTTGTTATATACCCCTACTACCAATTCTGACCAATTTTGCTGACATGTGATATCGGAATCCTGGTCAGATGCAGGAGGTTAGACACGTGGTGACCCGTGGACGAAAATCATTTTTTTCTTTATATTAAAAAACTAAAAAAATTAATATTTTTATATTTTTAGTTAAATAAAAAAAGAAAAGAAAGGATTGAAGAGAGAGGTCGTCTTCGCCCATGTGACATCACACAGCACCACATGACCAACCTCGTGCGTCTGATCAGGATTCCGATGTTACGTGTTAGCAAAATTAATCAGAATTGATAGTAGAGGTATATGACAAACCCAAAAGTAACTTCCGGGAGTCAGACATTGAAAAAATAAGAATAAGGATATCTGACAAAAGTACCCCAAACTTCAGGGATTTTTGTCATAATTAAGCCTAAAATTAATTATGGAAATATTTCAAATTATATTGTTATAATAATAATAATAGTAATAATAACATGATTGTTATTCTTGTTTGGCCTCTCTTGTTACCAACTTTTCCGTGACACCAACCTTTTTCATATTATTATATAACCTTCAACTAGTTCCATTTTTTCACATATACCCCTGATACATAAATGTTATTCCTAATCTACCCCTTCACCAACTTCCACCGTAACCAATCCTTTATTACAGAATCAAGCTCTTGTTGTTTTCTCTCTCAGGCATAGGCATAGCCATAGCCAACCCATTCACATTCACATACATCATCAATTGCTACATATATATATACCTTAGCTTCCATCTAGTAGTAGTTCTTTCATCACAATTATTATTATATTGCTCATCGATCAAAATTAACAATGTCTATTGAGACCAAACAACAAGAGAATGAATTCATTTTCAAGTCAAAGCTTCCTGATATCTACATCCCCAAACACCTTCCTTTACATTCTTATTGCTTTGAGAATCTCTCCCAGTTTGGGTCACGTCCTTGCTTGATCAACGCCCCTGATGGACACATCTACACCTACGATGACGTCCACCTCACCGCACGCCGAGTGGCCTCTGGCCTCAACAAGCTCGGCGTGCGGAAAGGTGATGTCATCATGGTGCTCCTCCCAAATTCCCCCGAGTATGTTTTTGCCTTCCTCGGCGCCTCGTATCGTGGTGCCACAACCACTTCAGCCAACCCATTCTTCACGGCCACCGAGATTGCTAAGCAAGCAAAGGCTTCAAATGCAAAGTTGCTTGTGACGCAATCATCATACTATGAGAAAGTGAAGGAGTTGGTGGATTATGTGAAGCTTGTGTTTGTGGACACTCTCCCCCCTCCCCCTTTGGAGGCAGAGGAAGGGAGAGAAGGGCAGCAGTTTCATCACTTCTCGGAGCTGGCAGAGGCGGATGAGAGAGAGATGGAGGAGGTGGAGATAAAGAGGGAGGAAGTGGTGGCGCTGCCGTATTCGTCAGGGACAACAGGGCTACCAAAAGGGGTTATGTTGACACACAAAGGCTTGGTCACTAGCATAGCTCAGCAGGTACGTACGTAGTGTTTCAAATTGCGATCATGGTTATGTTGCATTTGCATTTACTGCTCACAATTGCATTGCCTTCACCAAGACTCCCAAAACAATAATGTCCTCGGCCACAATTACGGTTGCGGATATGGACCTTTATTTGAAACAATGCTACGTACACGATTCCTATTTACTTTCTTCAATCACAATTTTATATATATATATATGCCAAAACAAAACATCAAAAAGGTTGCATACTTATCTAATTTGCACTCATCAGAATCAATCTTATAGAGTTATAGGGGAGTAATCTTATATCATCTTACAAATTAATCTTCGGCTTATACGAAAGGAAAGTAATATATCAATTATTAGTAAGCGAAGTTCAATTTTATAATTTTATTCTAAATATATATAAAAACAATCATGCAATGCATGTGATACTTGTTAGTTAAACATATATGCATTTGATTCTATATATTTGTCACTTTTTTGGTACTTTGATATATATATATATATATATATATATATATATATATGCATATATTTTAAATATAATATAATAAAATAATCCGCACGCAGGTAGATGGTGAGAACCCCAACTTGTATTACCAGAAAGAGGATGTGATATTGTGTGTGCTTCCCCTGTTTCACATCTACTCTCTAAACTCTGTTTTGCTGTGTGGGTTGAGAGCCAAGGCTTCCATTTTATTGATGCCTAAGTTTGAGATTAATGCATTGTTGGGTCTCATTCAGAAATATAAAGTGAGTATTGCACCAGTTGTGCCACCCATTGTGTTGTCCATTGCCAGGTCACCAGATCTTCATAAATATGATCTCTCTTCAATTAGAGTGTTGAAATCAGGTGGAGCTCCTCTTGGCAAAGAACTTGAACAAACCGTCAAGGCCAAATTCCCCAACGCCAAACTTGGACAGGTATTTATTTATTTATTTATTATTAGTGCATTACTCATTCACATTATATGTTTTTTTTTAATGTCTATATATATATATATATATATATATATATATATATATATATATATATATCTTTATATTTCAGTCACAACTCACACGTTTCATCATTTTCATTCTCCTATTTTCTTTTGTGTTTTTTATTGATGTAACAGTTGTATATTCATTAATGCCTACCCCTTTTTTTATTTGGAAAAAAAAATTGTATTAAAACGTTTAAAAAGCCTTAACATAAGATATTTATAGTTTCCATTTTATGAAATATTTTACATTATTTTTTTTAAGTTATGAAATATTTTACTTAATTGTAATTAATGCTATCTCAAGTTTGTGTGAACAAAATAGTGGCAAATGATTGTGATTTTTTTTCATTTGTTTATTGATTTAAATAATCATAATTAAATTGAGAACTTGTATTTTTTTTTTAGAAAAAAAAACATTGGCACATGATTGTGATACATATAAAGCGAAATAACAAGATGTTTTTCCTTAATATATATATATATTTTTAAAAGATTTGAGGATCATTATACCAAAAGTGAACGTATGACCATTACATTTGCATGAGTATTTCACTTAAAAATACAAAGAATTAAATAAAAAATGATTAATAATTATTTAAATTTAAATGGATGATTATAATACAGGGATATGGAATGACCGAAGCAGGACCAGTGCTGGCAATGAGTTTAGCATTTGCCAAGGAACCAATAGATTCAAAACCAGGTGCATGTGGAACCGTTGTAAGAAATGCTGAAGTGAAGATCATAGATCCTGAAACTGGTAAATCTTTGCCCAGAAATGAGTCCGGTGAAATTTGCATAAGAGGTGACCAGATCATGAAAGGTACTTACTAGCTACTAGTAGTATATGAATATATGATACTAGCTATAACCTTTTCGTGCACGGCTTTAATTTGTGTGTCATGTAGAACAACAACATGCATTCACTTTCAATTCATTGTTTTTGCTAAAATTTGAAAAAGTAACAAATACCATGAAGCATGATCATGAAACTATAACCCTTGTTTCAGTAATAATAAACATAAATTGTCTTCCTTGTTTCTTTTTTTTTTTTTTAAACGGTAGTGAAATTTAAACGGCAAAAGCCTCAAGTGACTTATTAATAAATAATTAATATTTAATTTAAAAACAATCATGCATTTTTTTTCTTATTTTTTATTAGAAAATATTAACAAGACCAACAAGGCCTAGCACAGTTGACATTTCTTAATCATGATGTCAGGGGTTTAATCCCTGCCATGAATGTGGAAAATGTTTTGTTGGTAGAGGCAAAGCCCATTTAGGTAATCTCTATGCCTCGGAGGGGATTAATCTTCGGCTGGAGAATACCCTTGATGTACAAAAATAAATTATTAACAAGTGCTCTTAAAACATTGTTTAAGGAGAGAAAGGAGGAAGTTTTGTATAAGAAAATACTGTATTTTGTATTTAAAAAAATGTTCAACTTAATTTTTCAATAATAAATTATTCTATTTATATTTCTTAAAGAGTCTTTTAATTCGAGTGGGGATAATTTATTTGTTGGGTGTGTTTAGTCTTTGGTTAGGTGAAATCTTCCATCAACCAAGAAGATAGATTAGTCTTTAATTTGCCCAAAAGTGAAGGATCGTGCATTTTCACATACTGTACATCCTTATTATTGCCATATCCGAATGAAGAATAACCATGCTCTGATCTTTTGAAAGGAGGTCATTGATTGTTAGTGTTGGTGCGGATTTGGATAGATAAGGCCACCAACATGGGAAACGTGTAGTATCCGACTAAGACTTCTGACACGTTAGTCCATCAACTTAACTCTGATCTCCTCCTCGTTTTTGATTATCCTTCAAGCTAAGTGTATTTCTTCATGGACTACATAACAAAACGTTATCCATCTTCTTCAAATATTATTAAAAAGTGTAATTATTTTTTTTTAATTTGTGTTTTTTGACTTCATATTTTACCATTTATTATATTTTTATGATTAATTCTCAATTCATCAATTTTCTACAATGATAAAAGATGAAAATGTAAAAATCACAATTATTATTTCATTAATTTTGTAAAAAAAAACAACTTATATTATAATTTTTTTTAAAAAAAAATTATATTCAAGAAAGGACCAAATAATATTATAGCGGTATGTGTGACCAAACTTCGTTTAATTAACTAAAATACACATTCCTACGGATAAATATACTACTGTATTTTTTTTAAATGTAAATTATCCTCCCATATTTGGACATTACAATTGGAGTCCAGCATTATCATTAGGGTGGCAAATAAAATTGTCATTGCCTTACATACCCAATAATAATAATGATGATGATGATGATAAATTATATTATAAAAGATGCATGGATGGTGATCGATCAGGTTATGTAAATGATCGGGAGGCGACAGAGAGAACAATAGACAAAGAGGGATGGCTGCATACAGGTGACATAGGATACATAGATGAAGATGATGAGTTGTTCATAGTTGATAGGCTCAAAGAATTGATCAAATACAAAGGATTTCAAGTGGCTCCAGCTGAACTCGAAGCACTTCTCCTCTCACATCCTAAGATCTCTGATGCAGCCGTTGTTCCTATGAAGGATGAAGCAGCTGGAGAGGTACCTGTTGCATTTGTCGTCAGACTCAAATCTAATGCTAATGGTTACACCGACACAACCGAAGATGACATTAAGCACTTTATCTCCAAACAGGTATTTATGTATTAACTCAACTTTTCATCTACTCTGTACGTATATAGTACATAATAGGCACCGACCGCACTACATGTTAAGACATAACATGCGTCAGTGCAGAATTTGATCAATTATTATTTAATTATTTTTAACTTAATTGCTTTTATGTTCCTGCCTTATTCTTTAATTATTAAATGGTGTTAAGTGGTGAAATGTCCTTTTTAGCCTTGAAGATATACAAGGTTCAACATCTCCTCTTCCCCCTCCATCTTCCCTCTTCCTCTTCGATCCGATCCACTCCCTCTTCCATCTTCCATCTTCGATTTTCATCTTCGAGCTATACTACTCCCTCTTCCCTCTTCCTCTTCGATCCACTCCCTCTTCCATCTTCGATCCGAACCACTTCCTCTACCCTCTTCCTCTTCGATTTCCAACTTGTTTTTGATTTCCAGCTTGTGGTCCATCCTTCCAGCTTGAACAGCTTGAAGGAACAAATGACTGATATTGTGAAAGAGGAAGGTTGCAGTACTCCAAGTTGGGGTGCTTTATTATTTAAGCAGACAACAGAGGATGTAGCTAGAGCGGTTGCTACTGCTGCTACTAATTCTCCAACTTCATATGCAATGTATTCATCCAAAGATGATATGGATGTAGCCATTTTGAAAGGGACTGAACTACTCGAGTACTCGAGTAGTCGAGTATAATGAAAGAGACTGAATTACCAAAAATACCCACTTAATAAAAAAAGAGCCTGAACTACTCAAGTACTCGATTTAATCCCCTTTCAGCAATCTCTCCAAAACGGCGTTGTTTCCATAAGATCTATTCTGCAAAAAAAGTTACATACACCAACACATCATCCCTTCTTTGACTTTAATCCAGTCATTGCTGCCACATGGACATAAATCAACGGTCCACAAGTGACATGCACCACTGCATATTAACACTTAATATGCTTTAAAGATTTGTATTTTCAATAGTTTATTTTTATTTTAATATTTTCCCATTGTTTGAAACATATATAAAAAATTTAGTATTACTCACTATAATAAATTTTCCTTTTAAATATATACACAAAATATAAATAAATTTTTTGGCAGTGATATAAAGATATATACAGTACTACTTTAATTATTAACCAAATCATCATATACTAGGAAAAAAAAACATAGGAGATGACAAGATATTAATATCTCGCGAGGTCCACTTGCCACCTAATTTTTGTATGTACTTTTCCTCAACTACTTTTGAAGGCTTCATTCACTTTAATTTGAAATGTTTATTATTAGTATTATTTCAGGTTTATGATGTACTATAACTATCCTTACCTAATATTAGGTGTCTATATCTATATGCCATTATATTGCAGGTGGTGTTCTACAAAAGAATAAATCGAGTATTCTTCGTTGATGCAATTCCCAAGTCACCATCAGGCAAAATCTTAAGAAAGGATCTAAGAGCGAAGCTTGCTGCAGGTGTTCCAAATTGAATATACATATCACATCTCCGAGATACATACTATGTGATATTACTATTCATTATCATATGATGATGCCCGTACAAACTTCAACAAAATTAAAAAGGCAGAGGCTTGGCCATATTACGTATATCATTCATACGTGGTCACCCATGTACAACTTACAAGTGTGATTTTCTGATTTTCTTTTAGAATATATATATATATATATAATACTAGTTATGTTGTGTTAAAAATTGATTCAGACCTTTTTCATCTTCTATAACATATCACAAAATAATGGCTTTATTCTAAATTTCTAATGCTTTAAACTTCCAAAACTCCTACATACCAAGGGAAACTATACTATTCGACCTTCACCATCTTGCTGAGTTGTAATGTTGACGTTGAAGCAAATGTATGATTCCTAAGATAGTTCGGGTATAAGGGATTAAGTAGCATTAAAGTGATTGCCAAAACTTTTTTTATCATAAGGTCCATAGCTGAAAATGTACCTTGGGGGTGCAACTTATGATCTGCCGAAGTCTTTTGCCATCATCACAAGGAGTTAAGAAAATAACAATGTCAATATTTATGTATAAGCTTGAGGGTTGGCTTAAGTGGTACAATTCTGCCAACTTGAAAATTTGGAAATGATCTCGGATGAAACGTAGAGTTCTCGACCAATGGAGTCAAGTGGAGAAGGCGGAACAAAACCAATTAGTTAGTTAGGGTTCCAAACTTGCCCTATGGTTTAAGAAGAGCTTATAAAAGGAGTTGGTTTGAAACACCTAGAAGAATTCATTCTAACTAGTAGCTACTCATTACACACAAGAAAGAGTGTGGGTTTCAGTTCAGTCTACGGTCTGAGATTAAGAAGTTTCAAGTTCGATTCTCGGTTAACATACCTCGCTAGTAGAGGCATAAGAACGCTCTCAAGGATTCCTTGATATTAAAGGTGCTCTTGGGAACACCTATAGCCAAAAAGAAAAAAAAAATCTTGTCATGACGTTGGACTTGTGAGGAATCCCCACTTGGACCAAGTTTTCTCCACGATGGATGCCTTGGATGGAATGGCAAAGTTCACTCCTAAGCGAATGAGTTAGGGGTTCAAAAAATGACATAGACATGGCAGAGAGGTCTATGGAATAGCATACCATAATGTCAAAATCCTCTTGTTAAAGACATGTATCGAAGTAAAGGTAGAAATTTCCCAATGTTGGAGCTTTGATTGCTGTCACATCTCAACGGTTTCTAGCAACTTACTCCTTTTCCTGTTATAAGAAAAAATTATCGAAATAACATATATAAAGAAAAGTAATTAAATGTAATTAATTTTTTGAAAATCATAAAAAGTATTGCTACTTTAGAAAAATTGCTTTTAAAAATAAAATAAAAATTAAATGAGATCACTATTTTCTAGAAATATTTTAAGAATTAATGTATTGGAAATAGAGGTGGTAATTCGTGCTACCCGGTCGTGCTCGTGTCCGCCCGGTTCGGGTTCGGGCTTTGACCGTGTCGTGTCTAAAAAGCACGGGTTAAAATCGTGCTTTAAAAATGGTCTTTAGGCCCGCATCGTGCGTGTTTTTGTTTTGCGTACCTACTCGGCAAGCATTTAAATATATATATATATATATATATGATAATATCTGATAATTGGTGATAGCACCAGTTATATGTATTGAATGTCTTATACATATTACTCCCCCCGTTTCACTATGTTTGGCCCTTTTAGGCTTGGACACACAGATTAAGAAAATACTAATTATTGTAAGTACACCCTCTAGTTTCATTTTTAAGCAAAAATAATCAATTTCACACTTATTAAGGAAGTTAGTTGAGTGTATTTTATTTTCTCAAATTCATAAAAAAAATACTCCCTCTGTCCCTAAATATAAAGTCCTCTTGACACTTTTATTTTGTCTCTGTTTATAAAGCACCATACCAATCTTCAATGATTATTAATTACATTTTTCCACAAACACCCCTATTTATTTAACACTTTTTAGATTCCCAATAATATTAATAGGGATAATTTTGAAATTACATATCAAAAATTCACATTTTCAATATAATTAACTAAATTATTCCATTTTCTTAATGGAAATGAAATCTACCACAGAGGCGTTATATTTAGGGACGGAGGGAGTAGACTACTTTAGTAAATTTATATTGAGAATGAAACAAAAATTAAATGACTCAACCACATTATGATGATATTTTAGGAATTGTTATATTGAGAATAGAAAGTTAATTAACTTTTGCTTACTCCCTCCGTCCCTTAATATAAGTCACTTTTACAAAATTCACACATATTAAAAAAAGGTAATTATTACTCTCAAATTTATCAAAAAATATGTTTTCATTCTAAAGTTACTCTTATTTAAAACTTTACAATTTTATTCATTTCTCTCTCTATTGTAATTATTACCCTATCACCCCTATGTAATTATGAGGGGTGTATTTGGAATAAACTATTTAATGCTACCTAGATATTCCAAAACGACTTATAAAAAGGGACAAGAAATCTACTCAAATGGTGTCCTATAATAAGGGACGGAGGGAGTATATTAGTGGAGTGTCTTTTTTAGTTTATAAATGAGACCGGAGGCAATATTATGTATAGTTTGTCCAACATGCCCATATTTAATCATTATTGAAAATTGTAGTAGTATTTAATTTTTATTAGTAAGTGTGTCCATTAATTAATGTATAGTAGTTTAGAGATGAAAGAGATGATATAAGTAGAATTAATGAGGAGTGAATGAAATGTTAAAATTGAAAAAAAAAAGATGAGAGAGATTATAAAAGTAGAATTAATGAGGAGTGAATGAAGTGTTAAAATTGAAAAAAAATATATGTTTGTGTATTGAAAATGTAAAAATCCAAACAATATGAAATAAGAAAAAAAGTCTAAAAGACCAAATATAGCGAAACGGAGGGAGTAGTAAATAAGTAAATAAACATTGTATAGTGTAGCGGATCAATGGATCATTTCCTTTTCTTTTCAATTTCAGCAAAAAACTTTAGCAAATTAAAAATAAAAATAAAATAAAATAAATCGGGTCGTACCGTGTTAGCCCGGCAAAAGTCCGATCGTGTTTCGTGCTTTTGCAGGTCATGCTAAAGAGCACAGTGCTCCAAAATTGTTGCCAAACCCGGTATTTTGCGATGCTTATTCGGGTCGGCCTAGTCGTATCGTGTTTTTTCGTTGGCTCTAATTGGGAATAAAATGTTAATTAACTTTTTTTTTTTTATATTAGAGACCAAGAAAAATATTTCTAAATTTTCTTATATTAGAGACTCGAGAGTAGATGTTCTAATGGAAATAAAATTTATCTTGGGAATCTCGGCGACTTAAAGTTGGAATCCGATGAAGATGTGAAATAATTAAAGAGATTCAAGAAGAGGAAGTCAAAGTTGACTTATGCCATATTTTATATATCTATTGAGCCATAACAAATGACAACTTTTGGCCCATAACAACCGGAAAGAAGTTGGGCTCTGACTCTGATACCATGCTAAGATTCCATCTCAAAATCAATTGGCAATGAGAGGAGTAGCCCAACAGATATTTAAACTTTGCCATATATTACGAGGCAGGTGATATGTGACTTCCAACATACATACTCGAAGAAGGACCAAGTTTATGTCGAAATTAATATGAGATATGCAGTTTTTATCTCAGTCTCAAATTCGAATGTAACCTGTCAACTGCAGTTTTTCAGAATTACTTTGAACAATAGCCATACATATAAGGCTTAATTATGTCACAAGTCGCTGAAGTTTGAGGTACTTTTGTCAGATACCCTTATTCTTTTTTTTCCAATGTCTAACTTCCCGAAGTTACTTTTAAGTTTGTCACATACCCCTACTATCAATTCTGACCAATTTTACTTACATGTAACATCACAATCCTGATCAGATGTAGGAGGTTAAGCATCTGGTGTCCCGTGGTCGAAGATCCTTTTTTAAAAAAATTTAAAAAACTAAAAAAAACTTAATATTTTTATATTTTTAGTTAAATAAAAAAAGAGAAAAAAATTTTGAAGAGAGAGGTCGTCTTCGCCCGTGTGACATCACTCGACACCACATGACCAACCTCCTGCATCTGATTAGGATTCTGATGTTACATGTAGGCAAAATTGGCCAGAATTGATAGTAGGGGTATATGACAAACTTAGAAGTAACTTCGGGGAGTCAAACATTGAAAGAAAAAAAAGAATAAGGGTATCTGACAAAAGTGCCTCAAACTTCAAGGGTTTGTGATATAATTAAGCCTACATATAATATAAGATTAGAAAGGTAGTTATTTATGTATGTGCCCATAAATACAAGAATATCTGATGTTCTTCCACAAATCATGGGGACTAGAATTAAACAAAAAAAAAGATTCAGCAAATTTAGATATAAAAACCAACCAACCCTGCTGCATCGCCTTTACACATACTCATGTGTTATCTCATTTTTAAGCAAAAATAACTTCACATTTATTAAGGAAGTTAATTGAATATATTTAATTTTTTAAAATTCATAAAAAAATAAATTACTTTAGTAAATTTACATTGGAAATGAAACAAAAATCAAATAACACAACCACATTATGAAGATATTTTAAGAATAATTGTATTGGAAATAAAAAATTAGTTAACTTTTACTTATATTAATGAAGTATCTTTTTTTGCTTATAAATGAAAGCGGAGGGAGTATGAAATATGAATATTCTGAACTTTCAGGTACCAATTCTATAAAACGCATGAACTCTCAGCATGTTTGGTTTTGATTCAAATCAATTCCAGCCCCAAAATCACGTTGGAGCAGAAACAACTTTTAGTAGCATTAGTATTCCAAAATACCACATAATCAAACATGCACTCTATTCATTTTAGTTGTCATCTTCAAATGGTATGATATATGACATAAATCATACTCCATCCGTTTCACTTTAAGTGTCTTTTTGGACTTTTGCACATAGATTAAGAAAATGTTGATTATGATAATTATTGTAAGTTTTATGTGCATTTTGTCAAAAATACCCCTATTTAATATTTTTATTTTGTCAATGCATAATTACTAGTATTACAAATTTCAAAACTAAAACAACATTAAATGTAAGGGTAAATAAGGAAAAACAATATTAAATGTTGCCTAGATTTGGTAAAAAGACACTTATTTTGAAACAAAATTTTGATGTTAAAAAGACACTTAAAATGAAACGGAGGGAGTAATTAACATCACACTCAAGGTGTAGCCATTCTGACCACTGGATAACAAGTTACAAAACTAGAAGGCGCAACAAAAAAGAGGAAGAAATCGGAATATTTGGCTGTCTTCACTGTAATTCTTCATTGGAGACAACAATAAGAGAGTCAAAAGTCTATTATGGTAAATGAAATGACAACTATGATGATTAAAATAATAAAACAGATACATAATAACCCATCCTTTCAAAATTCATTATAATACAACTCTGATAATTGTCAGCACAGTGCATCCATTGCTCCAGATCACTTACTTCATTCAAGCAGGTTTACGACACCATGTTGGTTTGCTAAATGCATGCAACAGGTTCAAGTATTTTCTAGAACCCATTCATTCAAGCACACTGCTTACTACCCTTCTGTCACGATCCGTAGCAGTGGAAAAGAAAGGAATCACAGCACAACACCTTGTATATGTTAGTCATCATCTGCACCGCATTCCACAAGCACAATTACAGCGAGTCCAATGCTTATGTTAAATGCATCAATTACTTCTTTTGGCTTATTAATGTGTTTATTAACCTAACCAATTGACATGTAGCAACTACCAAATCCACTTTTGGTCTACCATATTATATTATTATGCATGTATATAAACTAGACAGGTGGTTAGTCATGGTTGTTGTTGCAAGTTTAACAAGCTCTCTGCCTCATTACATACCAGTCCATTATTATTATCAGTAAACTCACCATTTTGAGGGTCTACATGTACAAAAAAACTGGCAGCAACTATAAGATAGCATAGAATAAGCATCAAGCCTTTGAAATAATTCGAGGTTCCTTCCTGCAAGGATAAAAGCAATTCAAAGATAAATGTCATAAACATAAAAATAAAAATAGCAGCAACAAGGAAAATGCAACTCTAGATACAAAATGGACAATTATGAAATGAAACTAATGCATTTGCATTTAGGTATTGCCTAGTCAGCTTATCCCTTTCTCTCCTCAATCAACTATTTTGCACATGCATGTGTGTTGCACAAAGACATGGGCACGCATATAATATAATATGCAAAAGGAGGTTCTGGAAGTCAGTATTCACAAAACAAAATATAATATAGAAATTACAATTATCGTAGTTCCCTTCTTGAATTAGGTTTCCTGAGAGCAATAAGCTTCATATGTATTCTTAAACTAAACTATGAAACATTAAATGAATTGATTCAGAATTTTCCTAAAGCCCCCTCAAATCTCAATATTTGTTCAGTCATTTGGACTTGTCACGACGCTTTAAAAACGTACACTATGAATTTTTGGCTTGACTACACGCTTTAAACGTACACTATTTATGGCTCATAAAGTTGGGAAATATTCACAACCTCTAACAACCCAATTTCCAGAAGGGAGGGAAAAGAAATCACATACCTGCATCATAAACGCAACTACCAGCACAGTGATAAAAAGTGTGGCAGTCTCAAAGAGTTGAAAATTCAAGTCCATTTCTTTTCCCATGCACCATCCAACAACCACACAGAAGGGGATCTACAATTTTCAAGAGATAAGAACTATCAAATTTTTTTCTTCTATGACCATCATCCTGTTTTAAAAAGTAAATGATTACAATATATAGCTTCCCATGAAATAGAGATATCCAGATTAGTTTACGGACATACAGATATAGTAAATATATATTCCAATTTTCCAAATAATTCTTTACACTTTACAGACAGTTCAATGCCATACCACAAACATAGATATCTGTGTAGATGATCCAACAGCAACTCCAATTGTGATATCCTGTGGTGATTGAATCCGTTAACAGCATAAACAAAATCCTCCCCAAAAAAAAAGCATATGCTATGAAAACCACTTACAAGCTTGTCCTTCATGGCAAACATGATAGCACTTGCATGCTCGGCAGCATTGCCCACAATTGGAAGTAAGATGACACTAATAAAGGCCACTGACATATTCAATGACTCAGACGCTCCCTGCAAGGCCCCAAAATATAACATTCCACGAGAATAGAAACTTTAAGTGTATAAATTATATAAGCATAATAATGATCAAGAAATTTGGAAAGATACTCTATGGCTATACCTCTATGGCATCTACAAGGTATCCAGACAATACAGATACCCATGCAGTCAAAATAGCAAGCCAGACTATGGCTTCCCATTTAGTTAATTCAAGTTCTTCCTCCTCGTCCGAATTTTCACCATTATCGGCTACCTACATCATATCAGAGAAGAACAAGAACAAACTGATAAACTCTTCTATATTTCGAAATATATATCAAGTATTCTCTTTTTTTTTATTTTTTTTTACATAAGCTATATATTTAGTAGGCTAAATTATGTCATAAGTCCCTGAAGTTTGGGGTACTTTTGCCAGATACCCTTATTCTTATTTTTTCAATGTCCAACTCCCCGAAGTTACTTCTGGATTTGTCATATACCCCTACTACCAATTCTGACCAATTTTTCTGACATGTAACATCGGTATCCTGGTCAGACGCAGGAGGTTAGGCACGTGGTGCCCCGTGGTCGAAGATCCTTTTTTTCTTTAAATTAAAAACCTAAAAAACTTAATATTTTTATATTTTTAGTTAAATAAAAAAAGAACAAAAAAGGATTGAAGAAAGAGGTCATTTTCGCCCATGTGACATCACGCGGCACCACATGACCAACCTCCTTGTCTGACTAGGATTCTGATGTTACATGTCAGCAAAATTGGTCAGAATTGATAGTAGGGGTATATGACAAACCTAGAAGTAACTTCGGGGAGTCAGACATCGAAAAAAAAAAGAATAAGTTTATCTGACAAAAGTACCCCAAACTTCAGGGACTTGTGACATAATTAGTATTCTGAACAAAACAATAAGAAAAGATCCTCACTGAAACAGGAAAAAACTAAAAAATTTCTAATAAATGCGGCAAAAAAGAACAATATGCTCATATTGACATTAGGAAATTTAAATTCACATGCCTTCAGAACGCATGGTCTAAAAGGAGGTTCAGCCATACCCATTAGTGGTAATATTTAATCTATGATTTTATGGAACAAACTAGAATGACTGTAGCTGCTTTCCCAGTCTTGAAGAGTCTATCAAAATTCCACTGAGGTAGAAACCCTCATGAAAATCCCTGTGAACTCACTTCTCCAGTTTTCTTCCTTTCTTTATTCTAATATATTCCACGCGGTCTTTTGGCAATGTGCTTAATCAAATGAAATATTAAGCGTAGCAGTCCAAATTGAACATTTTCAAAGGCATCCTGAATTATCTAGCTTTTCTTTTCTTTCATGTATATATGTGTGTTCAGGGGAGGGGGATTCAAAATAACTCCCATTCAGATATTTTTTTACTTTATTGATGTACACATAGCTTATGTATTTTTCATCTGATAACTCAATTAAACCTTGTATCTTCAAGTTTCCACATGTAAAATGAGGTCCTACTAGCAAAATAGTGATCAGTAAATGTGTAATAATAGTTAACACAGAAAATGCAAGAATTGAATGATGAAGTTGATGACCATGGTAAGCATTTAAGATATTGTAACTTGTGGCAAGTACATATATCCATCTCCTCAAATGAAGTGGAAAAACCGACGTTCAAACATCTAATATGGGCTATGCAGCATGAATTCTTAGAAAGAGAAAATTGATGGCATAAGCAGATGATATTCATCCCAAGTAGATCGCATGGTGCATAATAAAATAATTATACAACACAAACCTAAAAGATAAAGTGAAAAATTAAAAAAAAAAATGGAGCAAAAGAACTAACCTCGTCAACAGGACTATAAAGATTTTGCTGACCTCTCAGTTGAAAGAAAAGGTAGCTTGCATATGCCACTAGCATTATACAGCTGCTGAATCTTGACAGAGATAACACCGACTTCCCAAAGTGAACCTCTGAGTGAGTAAAGTGAAGCACAGCAGGAAAGAGTATTCCCATCACAGCCATCAACAGCAACCCGGAATTGACAACAGCAGCTGCCTGTTGCAAAGGCCAACTACAATGTAAATTGTGTGACAGGAGGAGGTCACAAAGCGCAAAGATACAATTACATTATTCAATAATTTCAACCAGGTCATGATTGACATGTACCTTATTAAAAACCTGAACTTTCTTGTGGTGGACAATCCCACCGGTAAAGAAAGCACACCCGAGAACTAGCAGCATATTTGACAAGATTGAACCAAGTAAAGATTGCTGAACAACCCTGATCATACCATTTTTCAATGCATAAATGGATATAATCATTTCTGTCGCATTGCCAAATGTTGCATTGAGTAGACCCCCAACTGGAGAAACAAACGAAAGAGAGTTAAATTGATAGACTATGTGCAATTTGATACAAAAACAAAAATAGTCACGAGGTATTGAATTTGTCTCCGTTAAATAATAGAAGCTAACCAAGATTTGTAATGTAAAATTTACAGAGCATACCTGTGGGTCCTGTGTAGAAGGCAAGTTGCCTGCAGCAAAGATTCGTATTCGTAAATTGGTGTGTATAATAAGTAGTGTAGATGAATATATGTAAGACATAAGTAGATATTAGCATAGGCGTATTGTATTGTATTGTATTGTATTGTATGTAAGAACTTACTCGGTAGCATAACCAAGACGTTCTGCGAGAGGAGTAATACCCACTAAGCTGAAGAAGAACACCAACCCCTAACAGGAATGAAGCAGCAATTTAATTAAGAAATAAAAAAAAATAAAAAAGGAAAGCAAGGGATGAAGGTAAAAATGAAATAGTGAATAGCGAATACTGACATGCTTGGCGGTGGTATAGTGGAGGAGGATGGCGAGAGGGCCAAAGGGGAGCAAGACGTTGATCTTGGCTTTAATAAGGACGAGATATATGGTCCTGATGTGTGATATCTTGCTAATGAAGAATGATGGTTTGGAGGAGGAGGAGGAGGATGAAGGATCCGCAGTCTCGAAATGGAAAGAAGCAGATGATTTGTTGGTGTTAGTGAAGGGAGTGGAGGAGGAGTGGTGGCCATCATGGAAATGAACAAGCTCCATCTTCTCTTCGTCGTCTTCTTCTTCTTCTTCTTCTTTGTCTTGTTGTTGGTGCATAGGAATAGGGATAGGGATATGAACAGGACCCATTCCAATCAATCAATCAATCTATATGCTAGCGCCTGCTTATTAAAGCAAAGAAAGACACAGAGAGAGAGATCCAACCCAATAGAGTAGAGTAGGTAGTGAGAATAGAGAAAGCAAGGAAGGAAGCAGATCAAGTGAAACAAACAAACAATCAACAAACAATCAAACAGAGATGATGATACCTTGTGAGTGAGGAATAGCCGAATAGGAATGGCGAGGAATAAAGGTGAAGACTGAAGAGAGAAAGAAAGAGAGTTGACTAAAGGAAAAGGAATAGGAATAGGAATAGGAATAGGAATGGATCGAGTAGAGTCGAGTAGTGGTAAATGGTAACACTATTAGTATTATACTATGCCGCTCTTCCTTCTTCCCTTTTCTTCTTTCTTTCTTTCCTTCCTTCCTTCCTTCTTTGGGGGAAACAAACAAATATCTATCTGAATCTGAATAAGTTAGTTAGTGGACCCCACCACCACCACCAACAACAACAACGGAGGAAGAAGAAGAAGAAGGGATCTCTCTCTCTTTATCTTTATCTTTATCTTTCTTCCTTGTTTGCTTTGCTTTGCTTGTGAATCTCAGAATGAATGAATGAATGAATGAGATAAGATGGGGCAAAGCCAAAGCCAAGCAGTTTGTAGGGAAATGAGTGAGTGAGTGAGTCGCACGATCACAGATCAGATCAATCTTCAATCTTCAATCTTCAATCTTCAATCTTGAATATTCTTCAACCTCCTCCTTCTCCTTCTCCTCCTAAGTCCTGAGAAGCTTCCTCGAAACTCACCCCCCCTTCTCCCCACCCTTCATTTCTTTCTTTACTTGCATTTTTCTTTTTTACTAACCTTATTATTACTCCTTACTACTACGATTACTCTACTTATTACTACTACTAGTAATTATTAATCATTACTAATACTACTCATTATTAATTTATTATTATTATTATTATTATTAGTTTTATACTCCCTCCGTTTCACTTTAAGTGTTTTTTTAACATCAAAATTTTGTTTCTAAATAAGTGTCTTTCTACCAAATTTAGACAACATTTAATACTGTTTTTCCTTATTTACCCCCTTACATTTAATGTTGTTTTAGTTTTGAAATTTGTAATACTAGTAATGATGCATTGACAAAATAAAAATATTAAATAGGGGTATTTTTGACAAAATACACATAAAACTTACAATAATCATCATAATCAACACTTTCTTAATCTATGTGCAAAAGTCCAAAAAACACTTAAAGTGAAACGGAGAGAGTATTAGTATTAGACTTCCTTGTCGTATCTCTACTTTTTCATTGGCCTCACTCTCTCCACACCCACTATTTTTCATAAATAGTACTCTCTCTGGTTCTTATTATAAGTCTCCTTCTTGTGAGAGAGAAATGAGACTTGTAATAAGGATTAGAGGGAGTATTATAAAATTGTCATCCAATTCCCCCCCCCCCCCCCCAACCCTCTTTTTAGTTATTCCATAATTCAAAGCTCTCATAAAATCTATAAGGAGGGGGAAGAGAAAAGGATTCGAAATGAGACTTGTAATAAGGATTAGAGGGAATATTATAAAATTGTCATCCAATTCCCCCCCCCCCCCCCCAACCCTCTTTTTAGCTATTCCATAATTCAAAGCTCTCATAAAATCTATAAGGAGGGGGAAGAGAAAAGGATTCGATAAGTGTCATACAAAAAAATCATGATATTGAGGCATCATGTACTAAAACAATAGTTAAGATTCTAATAACGACTATTCGATTTAAAAGATATATGGGTGTTACTGTCATGCAATCAAAAATTGAATGGTTGTTATACAACCCATTGTTAAACCAATAAAATCTTGTCACCTAAGACATGTATGTCACATCATTACTTAAATTAGTCAAAATTAAGTTTTGCAATTTAGTCCAACATAAAAATTAAATTAAGTTGTGCTCATCAGAACCACCAGCAGCATACTTTGATTTTTTTTTAATAATGTTTTTTAAAATTAAAAATTATAATTTATCTATAGGTACAAAAGACTAAAATTTTAATTTACTATTTAAGTTGGACCAAATTGCAAAGAATTAAATTTGACTACTTCAAATGATGATATAGCACAGGTAAATTAAATGACAATTTTTTATTGGTTTAAGAAAAGATTGCATGACAACACTCCAATTTTGGATTGCATATTAGAAATCCCAAGATATATTGATAGTTGTGCAATTATTAAAAAGTCATAATCATATTTCATTTGACTTTATTATTTTTTTTAAAAGGAAAAGTAGATCAATCCATCTTTCAAACCTCTGATCGAAGCATACAATCTAATGATTCTTTTTACAGATCCACGAGCGCGTGTGTCACCTTTTTCACTTTAAAACCCTATATTCTCGCTAACCATGTCAACGTTACAAACCTAAGGCATAAAACAAAAGGCTAGAAAAGTTTAAATAACTCGTAAATCCAAATAAACCTTCAATTGCATCGGTCATGTGTTTGGCTCTCACCCTATGAATCAGATAATGCCACATGTCACACAACAACTCTTCAATCCTTTAATGAAGAGCATTAATTGTGTTGATTTAATTTGGGTAGCAACAAGGATGATGTTGCATGACTTGAGAATCTCTCTTTTTCATGACGTGATATTGCATGCATAAATTACTCTTTATGATTCTTATTACAAGTACATATGACTGAATTGCACAAACTGAGGAAGATGGTTAAAATTTAGAGAGATAAAATTCAAGATAAAATGAAAAAAAAAAATATTAAAGATGAATATTAGTAAGGTGCGGTAGGATTGCTCTAAGTATGGGATCATAGAAGTGACATGAGAATGAATTAACTCAGGTAGTGGTAGTTCACACTAGGAAAATAAAATTGATGAACTTGGTTGACTCACTCTCAACCTACTCATGAACTAACTAACTAATCAACCCACCATCTCTTCTACTTCCATCCCTCATCTATCAATCCTCTCCAAAAAGTAAGTAATCAAGTAAGGAAAACAAAACCAAAAATAATAATGGCAATGAGAGGGAGACCCATCTTTAGCATTGTAGTTGTTGCTGAGTTTTGTTTCTTCATCTTCATCAACAACATCATGTTATACGCCGCACTCACAAAGGGAAGCAACAGTTATGCCAAGTTTGTAGTGAATGCCACAGAGTTACCAATAGAAGACTACTATTATGATTACATTATCATTGGTGGTGGCACTACTGCTTGCCCTTTAGCTGCCACCTTATCTCGCATGTACCGTGTCCTTCTTCTCGAACGTGGTGGTCTTCCCAACATAGCCACCCTTCACGAACAAGGTTTCATGACCACCCTCCTCAATGCCCACCCGAACCCTACTTACTTGTCTCCTCATTCCCCTGCTCCTGCTCAGTCCTTCACCTCTGAGGATGGTGTCCCTAATATAAGAGCCTATGTTCTTGGTGGCAGTAGTGCCATCAACGCTGGGTTTTACAGTCGTGCCCGACAAGATTTCTTCACCGGGTTTTCATCTGGTTTATTTTGGGACATTAAGCTTGTCAATGACTCATACCAGTGGGTGGAGAAGGACATTGTGTTTAAGCCTACCCTCAAGACTTGGCAATCTGCTTTCCGAGATGCCTTGCTTGAAGCCGGTACAAACTTATTTAATTACTAGCTACATACTCAATTACTCTATTTTATTTGTTTTCTTATCCTACCTACAATTTGAATTATGGTTCCAACTTTCTATCTCTCGTAGCTCTACTAACTGAGTTGACTCTTAAGAACTTATGCTTATGATAATTAATTGAATGTTTGATATGTACGCTTATATATGCTCATGTTTAATAAGTTATTTGCGAAAACTTGTAAGCTTTTAAGCTATAGTAGACTTATGTCATTTTACATATGTTTAATTAAGTTTATTTATCAACCAAAACAAAGAAATAAAGTGTAACGAAATGACTAATAGATTGGTTGGTTTGTTCTCATTTCATAATTAGGTCGGAGGTAGAAAAAATAGAGGTATTGGATACCATTTTATCATAGTTTAAACAACTCAAACAATACAACATCCAATATTGTATTATTGTTATTTCATTCATTGGTCCCATCAACAATTAGCCTAAGGATTTTCTATGAATCTCAAAATTTTCATACATACATGTTACCAATACTATTAATATATAAGAGTGTACACTTACAAACAGCCATGTAATATTTAGTCATTGTATTATGAATTTATCGTCTTGTATCTCCTTTTCTTATTCCTCAATTCTAGAAGACTTGATTAATTTCTTCAACACAGGTGTTGGTCCCTATAATGGCTTCGCCTTGGATCATGCATCTGGCACTAAGATTGGAGGGTCCACCTTTGACAACACCGGGAGAAGACACAGCTCTGCTGATCTTTTGAGTAATGCAAGAGCACCTAACATCATAGTTGGTGTCTACGCAACCGTGGAGAGAATTCTTCTAGCTTCTTCTTCTTCATCAAAACAGTTTGCTATTGGTGTGATTTACCGTGACAACATGGGCAGGTCTCATCATGCATTTGTGCGACAACATGGTGAAGTCATTTTGTCTGCTGGTGCAATTGGAAGCCCTCAGCTTCTTATGCTAAGTGGCATTGGTCACACACCTCATCTCACTTCATTAGGCATCCCAGTAGCTCATCACAATCCTTTTGTGGGTCAGTTCCTTTATGATAATCCTCGCAATGGAATCGCTATCATTCCCTCTCTTCCACTTGACCACTCCCTCATTCAAGTCGTAGGGATCACTGACTCGGGTTATTACATTGAATCAATCTCCAATGCTATTGGAACGCTTCCGGTGGCATCTCTCATTGCCAAGATTGCAGGACCGGTCTCTAGTGGTTTCCTTAGGCTAGCCTCAACTGATGTTAACACCCATCCTATTGTGAGATTCAATTACTTTAACAACAAGGTTGACGTTGAGAGATGTGTGAATGGGACGAGAAAGATAGGGGAGGTGCTTAGGAGCAGGGCATTGAATGACTTCAAATTCAATAACTTGTTTGGTGGGAAAGACTTCAGATTTGTAGGGCCCATGTTGCCCATTGATCAAACTAACTATTTTCACATGGCAGATTTTTGCCAAAGGACAGTAAGCACTATATGGCACTACCATGGAGGATGTGTGGTAGGGAAAGTAGTGGATCATGATCTTAAGGTCTTTGGAATTGAATCGCTTCGTGTCGTGGATGGATCAGTATTTGGTGTATCACCTGGAACCAATCCTCAAGCCACTCTCATGATGCTAGGACGGTAAATTTGTTTTATTATTCTTTTACCTGTTTTTGCCTTTTAGTTATGGTAGGTTATGTTGTGTTTACTCCAATTGCGGACAGTTGTGGAAAAATGTTTCTGCGGTATAGCTATGGAGACTACCAAAGGCACCATATTACGGTTGCAATTACAATTTCAAATCACAATTTCAAATCTTGAATTGAATAATATCAGTTAATTTATTTTCGCAGGTATTTTGGGCTCAAGATAAAGAGAGAAAGAGCAAGATACAAATGACTTTTCACCCTTTCAGTTTTAGTTTGTTATTATGTTCTACAACTACAATTATAAAATTAGATTTTGGTTTCCATTTTCCTTTTTATTCTTCCATGCTAGACTATGCAGACCAAAGAGGAGGCTCTTTAAAGCACTAATTTATTCATTTGTTAATAGTAAACTCAACAATGTATGTTACTCCATCCGGTCCTATATATAGGTCACATTCTAGAAAGTTTTCTTGGTCCTAATTATAAGTCATTTTATGTTTTCTATGCATCATTTATTGTTTTTTCTCTTTTTTGCCCTTATTAAATGCTTTGACTATCTATGTGTTTTTTTGTTGTTCATTAATGAGTGTGAATTTTCCAAGAAAAGTTAAGGGGGTAAAATTGTAATGTTACAATATATTCTCATAGAATTCATAAAACCAACCACTTTCCTTGGCATGTGTAATTCGATTAAGTATGCCCTATAATAAGGACCGGAGGGAGTAGAAATTATCAATACTAGGTATATTAAATTATGAGTAATAAAAGATTATATTTACATGCCAAATTATCAATGCATATTAAACTACCAAGCAAAAGGAGCTTCACATAGGCGAGGAAAGGAACATAGTTGTTGATTCAAACCAGGTACAAAATCAAGTGTGAAATCCAAAATTGGCAATGCTGATACATCATAATGTGGTCAAAATCATCAAATATGCAAATTTAAGTAAGGTATGGAAAACCACACTTAACAAGTGTAAGGTCTTTTAAGTGTGAATATGAACAACTTATTAGCCGAAGATAACGTGAAAGTAAACCTTTCAAGAATGGAAATTGAAGGACATAGTTTGAAGGATGATGCCTATTGGTGTAGATGAAGAGCCAAAACAAGTGGCTCTTGATAAGTTTGTCTATGGTAATGTGTGGAGCTATTAACATTCTCATAATGCTATTAATATTTTTGATTAAGCAATCATATTTTTTATTTTTTTATTTATTTTACAAATTTGTGTTTGGTTGGTGGAAAACATTAATAGAGATTTGAAAATGCCATTAGCCCATCTTAGTATGTTAACAACTAACACATCACAATGTCATTAGCATTGATCCTTCTCGGACTTTGAATTTTTAAGAATTTAATCCTTTTCTATTTGGTGGTATTTTTTTTGGCATTTTTAAGTTCTTATTTATGTGACATTTTTCTAATGACCAAATTTATATTCTAGTTTTTCATGTCATTTATGTTAAAAAATTTATTATCTTTGGTATTATTTATAGGTCATATTTAACCATATCATATATATATATATATATATATAGGTCAAAAAAGGTGGTTACAATTCTTGAAACTTTAAAAATGTACTTTAATATTACAATTTTATCCTTTTAACTTGTAATGGAGATTTCATAATATAGTGTTTTACATTAATGAATAAAGAATAAATAAAATAAAAGAAGTAATAAATGTCTCATAAAAAATGCTAAATAGCTTATATATGAGATCAAATAATTCTTCTAAAACGTAACTTATAAATAAAATCAAAAGAAATATAACCAAAATTCACCAGTAGCAATAGTGACTTGAATTACTAATTATGAAATGGTTTTGTCAAAACGGGGCATTTGTTAGAGTTTATAAAGGGAACAATAATTATAAATAAGTATTAATTTTTTTAAAAAATTTAAAAAAATTCATTTTCTAATAATTTATATATTATTTTTTTTCAAAAATACTTTTAAAACAATTATTAATATTTATCTTTATTGAATTAATTTATCATAATTTAATGTGTGTATACACGATAACATATCCGGATCCACATTCAAAGTAATTAAATTGTGCATTAAATAAAGCTGAACTGATCATTTACAACACGACATGTCCAAAAAATACATAAAACTAAAAAAAACACCGTATTAGTTATATAAATTTTTTAGAGGTATTATTTAAGTAAGTGAAAGAGATATTTTTATCTTAAAAAACAATACATTTAATATATTGAAAAATGTTGAATTTAACTTTTCAATATTGATTTACTTTTTTTGAAATGCTTAAAAAATATCTTTAGGATACTTGTTAACACAACCCATAAAAATACTTTGTCCGGTTCAAAATATAAACTAACTAGCTCTTACCCCGTGCAATGCACGGGTTATTGATATTTTAATTTTTTATATTAAATATTTAAATGAAATATTATTATTATTTTAATATAAAGTAAAGATTATTATTAAAAAACAACAAAAAATAATTATATAAAAAGGTAGGAGTTCAAACCAAACCCTATACTTAAAAAAATTAATCTAAATGATCTTGTTGATAAATTTTGTACTTCCTTGTATGAATAAAAAATAATGTAACACTTTTTATATGATATATTCCTTATTTATTTTAGGGATAAATTGACATTTTTATATATGATTATCAAATTTATTATGATAACTAAATATTAAATCATAATTGAACATGATTTTTTTATATTTATGTGATTGATGAAATAGTTTTTTTTGCACAATTAGTATTTTTTTTATATATGATTATCACATCTGTTGTTGTTAATCATAATTAAATATTTTTATCTTTTTAATCAATTATTTTATCTCAAGTTTTATCTTATCTCAAGCTAAATATTTTTATTGTTTTTTATGATTATATTTATCTTATAGGATCTTAATCTTTATTTTCTTTTCTTTTCTTTTTTTTTTAACACTTCCCATATCTTAATACCATGGATTAAGTGGAAATTTCTAGATTACACATGCAAATTTTTTTCTTATATGTTTTATAAGTATTGAATCTATCTCGTATTTATAATTTATGGTAGCATCAAAATTTTTTATTCTCGAATATCTTAACCAAATAATCCCTAAATTTTTTTATAGATTAATCCCTCCTTTTTTAATATAAAATTTTTTATATTAATTATTATTTTTTCATAATTATTATGATAAAAAAAACAAATAAATTTATCTCTATAATACATTCAGATAAAGTGGTTACAGAAAAAGTAGGAAGAGATTTAGATTAAATTATCTGTTTTTATCTTTGGATATGTAGTTTGTATCCATTTTTTTTAAATGTTGTTGTTATCTTTTAATATATTATGGGACTTATTTATAGGATTTTAATTTTAATTTATTTACTAAATATAATTAATGATGAAATTTTAATGTTGTTGGAATAATGATTTGGAAAATTTGAATAATCTATTTAATTTAATTTTTACCCCGAATTTCTAACAATGAGAGGCATTTGCTTATTTATATCTATAAGCACATTAATAATAGTACATACTCTGGTTTTTTTGCATTGTAACTCAGTTAGATACCAGATTTGAATAGAGTGGTCATTACTATTAAAGCACGTATCGTAGAACTTTGTAATTTTGCAGTCATCATTTAAGATTTTATGGAAATTTAATTACACAGTATTGTGTTGACGGCAGTGAACAGTGATATACTGAGATGACGCGACCTTTAAAGATAATGAATTATGAGATGACCTTAAAAATAATGAATTATGTTTTGAGGACGATAATTTTAACAATGTAATAATACTTACCTTTTTCTTATATATTCATTGTTATAGATGAAGCTTCTGTCAATGCAAAATTGCAATGGTGATGATGAATGCGTGCAGTGGGATTGCAACTTATATGGTGACACATAAGAAGAAGCGATGGTTCATGAACAATAAAAAAGAGAGGAGAATGATAAAGAAGGTGATTTTCATGACTTGAGAAATCATCATATTTATAGTTTGAAATATGTGATAACTAAAAAGATATTTGGGTTTATCATGAATTCAAGCATCATCTTTTTGAGGATAATGATTTTTTTAAACAAACGAGGATAATGATTCCACATATTCCACATATAGATAATTTATTTAATTTTAAATATTAATTTTGGACAGATAATTTATTTAATTTTATTTTAAATTATAATTTTGATTAAAGACGACGTTATCTACCTACAAATGTTCTGGTGCGAGTATTCCTTAAGCGAATAAACGCGATACCTCGAAAATTTGTCTGACAAACGTGGTGCCTCAAAAAAGATGTTTTTATATAAGTATAGTAGATTTGACTAAAAAATACGTTATTTAAAAAGTTAATTAATATTATTACTAATATTAGAAATATAGGAGCAAATTATATATTAATATATTTTTTCTAATAATTATTAGGATTTTGAAATTTATTGTCTTGGGGTAATACATAAATACTCCCCCGTTTCAGAAAGTTTGGTCTTTTAGGCTTTTTTTTTGTTTCACAAAGTTTGGTCTTTTACATTTTCAATACACAAACTTATTTTTTTCTTCCAATTTTAACTTTTCATTCAATCATTTCTCTTACTCCTCATTAATTCCACTTTTATCATCTCTCTCATCTCTAAACCACTTTACATTAATTAACGGACACACTTACTAATAAAAATTAAATACTACTACAATTTTCAATAAAGATTAAATAGGGGTATTTTGGACATATTATACATAGTACCTATAATTAACATTTTCTTAATCTGTGTACCCAATCCTAAAAGGCCAAACTTTCTTAAACGAAGAGAGTACTTTATTATTTATTTAAAATTAATTCCTAATAACTAAAAAAATTTAATAACTTTTAAATATTAAATCATTTTTTAAGATGACTTTCTACTTTAGGTTACTTGTACATTACAATGAATATCAAAATCCTACTCCTCCCTCTAATCTCTTATATAGAAAAACAAGACATCTTCTATTGGTCTCAGATACAAGAAAAAGTTAATTAATTTTTTATTCTCAATATAACTATTTCTAAAATATTTTTAGTGATTTCATTTAATTTTTGTTACATTCCTAATACAATATTCTTAAAGTAGCTTTATTTTTTTTATTTGAGAAAATTAAATATATTCAACTAACTTTTTTAATAGGCGTGATTTCGATTACTTTTTCTTATAATATAAGACCAGATGTAGTAATTGTTATCGAGACTATAAAAAATATAAAAAGTGTTGAATAAATAAAAGTGTTTATAAAAAAGAAGTAATTAATACTATTGAAAATTACAAATAAGACTTATATAAAATAAAAAACCTAATAACTTACATCTATAATCCGAGGAAGTAATTAGTGTTTTTTTTTAAATAATATAATATTACCATTTTATCATTCAAATTAATTTTAAAAAATTCACACATGAACAATAAAAAAATTATAGGCTTAATTGCACTTTTGGTCCCCCAATTTTTTCAATTTGACGATTTTGGTCCCCCAACTTTTAATTTGGCGATTTTGGTCCCCAAATTTACGATTTGTAGCGATTTTGGTCCCTCCGTCAATTACACCATTAACGGTGCTGACGTGGCGTACCAGAGGGACACGTGTCAGCAGCTTAATTGCACTTTTGGTCCCCCAATTTTCTCAATTTGGCGATTTTGGTCCCCCAACTTTTAATTTGGTGATTTTGGTCCCTCAATTTACGATTTGTAGCGATTTTGGTCCCTCCGTCAATTCCACCGTTAACGATGCTGACGTGGCGTACCAGAGAGACACGTGTCAGCAGCTTATGACCCTATATTTATTTATTAAAATAATAATAATAATAATAAAATATATTTAAAAATGAAAAAAAATAAAACCCAACAATATAATATGTTCACTGCCTCTTTGTGATACAGTGCTTAACCGAATATCGACACCGACGCTGGTACCGACACACAAACCACCACCTGCCACATCCGCCATGGCTACCCACTTGCTTCATGCCCTTCCACCGTGGTTTCAAAATAAAATTCAAATCAGAGACCATCGCTGTCAAGATCGAGATGGTTGAAGATCACTGTAATAAGTGATGGTTTCGCAAGGAAGAAGCACTGTGCAACGGTCTTGCCGATTCTCACGCAGCCACCGCCGCCGCACCCCATCATGGCTTTCCTCGTTCGAGCGAACTCGCGATCTATGCAGGAACCACCACATCGTGTCGCTCTAGTTGTGGCAAGCGAACTCACGGCGGCGACCGATCCGCACCAGGATTCATCGCGATCACAATAGTAGACCAACACTCTCTGCTCTTCGCTGCGATCTCAGTGAGACTCGTGGGTTTTATTTTGTTTTTTCATTTTTAAACATATTTTATTATTATTATTATTATTATTATTTTTAATAAATAAATATAGGGCCATAAGCTGCTGACACGTGTTCCTCTGGTACGCCACATCAGCACCGTTAACGGTGGAATTGGCGGAGGGACCAAAATCGCTATAAACCGTAAATTGGGGGACCAAAATCGCCAAATTAAAAATTCGGGGACCAAAATCGCCAAATTGAGAAAATTGGGGGACCAAAAGTGCAATTAAATTGCTGACACGTATCCCTTTAGTACGCCACATCAGCACCGTTAACGGTGGAATTGACAGAGGGACCAAAATTGCTACAAATCGTAAATTAGGGGACCAAAATCGCCAAATTAAAAGTTGGGGGACCAAAATGGCCAAATTGAGAAAATTGGGGGACCAAAAGTGCAATTAAGCCAAAATTATAAATGATAAAAACTTTTAATAAAGACAAATTAAAAAAAAATTTAATGATGTGCATAAGAAATGTAAAATACTCTAATTTATAAGGGTTTTCTTAACAAGTATTTAGAAAAAAAATACTCCCTCCATCCTTATATATAAGATCCCTTTGAAAGATTTCACGTCTATTAAGAAAGTTGATTTTTAGTTAATTGTATTGAAAATGTAAACTTTGATATGTATTTTCAAAATTTCTCCTATATTAATATTATTGGGAATATAAAAAGTGTTAAATAAATAGGGGTGTTTGTGAAAAAAAATTAATGATCATTTAAAATTGATATAGGGTGTCCGCGTAAGACAGCCCAGTTGGTGGCTGCAGGGACACTTAGGATTTCCCCCTCCCCAGGTCATTGGTTCTAGTCTCAGACCTCTCATGTAAACAAAAAAAAAAAATTAATATAGAGTCTTATAAATAGAAACAAAATAAAAGTGTCAAGAAAGTCTTATACTAGTATTTAAGAACGGATGTAGTATAAGTTTTTAATTTTTTATTTTATCGAGAATATTAAATATTTTTTAATCATTTTTTTTTGTCCGTATTCCTTGCGGAACCACCGATATCCCGAAGAGCACCCTTAATACCAGGAAGCCTTTGAGACTAATCCGGAGCGAGCTGCGTAGCTGGCTCTCCCAGCGAGATGTTTTTAGTGGGAATCGAACCCGGGACTACTAGCACCCGTATCCCATTCCCAAAATTTCAGTTGGGGCCTTACACCAACTAAACCAAGTCTCGTTGGTTAATCATTTCTAATTACGTATGTCTCTTCAACAATATGTCAATAACACTAATTAGTATTTTTCTATTTATAATTAACACGCTAAAAAAAATGATTTATAGTAACAGCTAACAAGGATGAGAGGAAGTAGTAACAGGTAGATTCCAGAAATGAAGGTACCCAGCCTTTTCCAATTTTCCTTTTCCCTAGTTAGTTAAAACTAAAAGAAGAAAGATAGGATAAAAGGAATTTGTTAACTTCAACTCTAAAGTTGAAGGATAAAAAACTAAAAAGAAAATGTATTTTTATAGAAAAGCTAAATATTTAGTGATTTAAGTAATAATAAATTTAAATGTTTTAGATTTTTTTATTACTTTTAACTTTTTATCCTTTTAGCAAACCCCAAATAAAATCTTACCTTGGTTGGTAAAAGGTTATTATTAAATTGTTGCGTTCAGATGTGGAAAACTAAGAAAAAGGCAAACAACATGCATGGCTGATTCAGAAGGATGGATGTGAATACTACTTGCTATATAAGAATAAGAATGAAAAAGGCATGTGAACATGAAAACGTTGAATGAGTGATAGTAGTTACTAGTCGCATTTTCTATATTTATTTATTTGTAAAAACCGAAAGACTATACATAAAGGACAATTTGGTTCGTAAAAATACAAATGGGGCCAACGAGTAACCGAGAGGAATTTAAAAAGAAAAAAAATCTTATTTTAAGATGATGGGCATTTGGAACTGCAATCCATCCCATCTGATCTGTCCCGCATATTTAATATTTAATGCATTCTCACCGTCTCATCTTTCTTTCTTTCTTATCATTTATTTGTATTTGTATTTGTATTTGTATTGTCGTCTTCACTTGTTCTTCCTTCACACTTTCTTTCAACTCTCTTTCTTTCTTTCTTTCTTTCTTTCTTTCTTTCAAGTTTCATTGACTTCTACCAGACTTACCTTTCACACTGCAATGCCCAATCTTCCTCTTCTTCATCTTTGTTTTGCATCCTAAACTAAACAACAACTAAGGTACGTGCTCGTCTCAAACCAACTCCAATGAGAATACTACTTGTCTTGTTTGTTTTTCTTTTAGTATTGCTGCATGCTGCTGTTTCTGCTACTGCACTCAACTCTGATGGTGTGGCTCTCTTATCATTCATCACTCACTGGACATTTGTGCCTCCTTCCATCAACTCATCCTGGTCTCCCTCTCACTCCACTCCATGCTCATGGGTTGGAATCCAGTGTGACCATGCCCACCATCTTCTCTCCCTTAACCTCTCTTATTTTCAGATTCAAGGTCGCTTAGGACCTGAACTTGCAAATTGTACTTCTCTACAATACTTAGACCTTACCTCTAACTACTTCACAGGCCAAATACCTGAATCCTTCATAAACTTGACCAAACTGAAGAATCTAACCATTCCCTCCAATTCCCTCACTGGTGAAATCCCGCATGCTTTGACTCGGCTCCCTCAGCTACGATACTTAGACCTCAACACAAATCAACTCACTGGTGAAATCCCACATGCCTTCACTCGTCAGCTACAATATGTAGACCTCTCTTATAACAGTTTAAGTGGTTATATTCCTACAAGCATTGGAAACATGACTCAGCTCAAGTATTTGTATCTTCAAAGTAACAACTTGTCTGGGACAATTCCCTCATCCATTGGGAGCTGCACCAAGTTACATGATTTGTATTTGGATCATAATAACCTGCAGGGTGTTCTGCCTGAGACCCTAAGCAATCTCAATGATCTTGTGGAATTTGATGTCAGCTACAATAGTCTTAAGGGTACAATTCCATTGGGTGCTTCTGGCAGATGCAGTCAAAATCTAGAGTTTTTGGATCTCTCTTCCAATGTGTTTAGTGGAGGCCTGCCCTCGGGTTTGGGGAATTGTAGTGCTTTATCACAATTTGCAGCTGTCGATTGCAACTTGGTTGGAACTATTCCATCCTCCTTTGGTTTACTCACCAAGCTTACTATTCTACGCCTTCCCCTGAATCATCTATCTGGAAAAATACCTCCGGAAATCGGTAACTGTAAGTCTTTGACAGAGTTGCATTTGTATTTGAATCAGCTCGAGGGAGAGATTCCAAGCGAACTAGGGAAATTGAGTGAACTATATGACCTTGAATTGTTTTCCAATAAACTGACAGGTGAAATTCCACTTAGCATATGGAAGATTCGAGGCCTTAAGTATGTCCTTGTGTATAACAATAGCCTTTCAGGGGAACTGCCTTTGGAGATGACAGAACTCAAGCAACTGCAAAATATCACATTGTTTAACAACCAGTTCTCAGGAGTCATACCTCAAACCTTGGGAATTAATAGCAGTTTGGTAGAGTTGGACTTTATGAATAATAAGTTCACGGGTAACCTCCCACCAAATCTTTGTTTTGGCAAGAAACTGCTAATCCTGAATATGGGCATCAATCAACTTCAAGGTAGCATACCTCCTGATGTTGGAAGCTGTACAACTCTTACAAGGATGATTTTTAAACAAAGCAACTTCACCGGATCGCTTCCTGAATTCGAAAGCAATCCTAACCTGACATATTTGGATATCAGCAACAACAATATCAATGGTACGCTCCCATCAAGTTTGGGGAAATGCACAAGTCTCACCAACTTAATTTTATGCAGGAACAGGTTTGCAGGGCTTATACCCTCAGAGCTGGGAAATATTGGGAGTCTTCGGACTTTGAATCTTGCTCACAACAACTTAGAAGGTCCTTTGCCATCTCATTTGTCAAACTGTACCAAAATGGACAAGTTTGATGTGGGATTCAATTTCCTGAATGGTTCATTGCCATCAAGTTTGCGGAGCTGGACGCAGCTAAGCTCGTTGATTTTAACTGAGAATCGGTTTAGCGGGGGTATCCCAGATTTCCTGTCAGATTTTAAAAGGCTTTATGAACTACAACTTGGTGGAAATATGTTTGGAGGAAGAATTCCCGGATCGATTGGAGCATTGCAGAATTTGATCTACGGGTTGAATCTAAGTTCTAATGTGCTGATAGGGGACATTCCTGTTGAGATTGGAAACCTGAAAAGTTTGCTAAAACTTGATCTATCTCAGAACAATTTGACAGGAAGCATACAAGTCCTTGATGAACTCCAGTCACTGGTTGAAATCAATGTTTCATACAATTCCTTTCAGGGTCCTGTTCCGAAGATGCTGATGAAGTTGCTTAATTCTTCCAAGTCATCATTTTTGGGAAATCCTGGCCTATGTATTGATTGTTCACCATCTGATGGCTCTGTTTGCAGTGAAAGCAGCTACCTAAAACAATGTGATAACAAATCATCCAATCAGAAAGGCCTTAGTACAGTTGGAATTGTGATGATAGCACTTGCAACCTCGGTATTTTTTGGTTTGGGGCTGCTGGTATTAGTTTTAATGTTTGTTTTTCGCAGAAAATCTAACCAGGAAATCAATATCCCAGCCAGAGAAGGTTCTTCATCCCTTCTTAACAGAGTAATGGAGGCTACGGAGAATCTAAATGATCTGTATGTTATTGGAAGAGGAGCCCATGGAGTTGTGTATAAAGCTGCAATAGATCCAGACAAAGCTTATGCTGTAAAGAAGCTTGGATTCACTACGAGCAAAGGTAATAATTTGAGCATGGTTAGAGAAATTCAAACCCTTGGAAAAATTAGGCATCGAAATCTGGTGAAATTGGAAGACTTTTGGTTGAGAAAAGATTATGGTCTGATTTTGTACAGCTACATGCCAAATGGTAGCCTTCATGATGTTTTGCATGAAAAGAAACCACCACCAACCTTAGAGTGGAGTATGAGGTATAAGATAGCTGTTGGAGTTGCTCATGGATTGGCTTATCTCCATTATGACTGTGATCCTCCCATAGTGCACCGAGACATCAAGCCAAACAATATACTTCTGGACTCTGATATGGAGCCTCATATTGCCGACTTTGGTATTGCCAAACTTTTGGATCAGTCTTCTACTTCAAATACTTCCATATCTGTTCCAGGCACAATTGGTTATATTGCACCAGGTAACTAACTAACTCTTGTTTATTTTATTGTTGGTTGAATATTTGTTTCCTATACACAATTCTCACGTGGACATTGGTTTGTGACAGAGAATGCGTATGCAACAGCGAATAGTAGGGAGTCTGATGTATATAGTTACGGGGTAGTTCTGCTTGAGCTGATAACCAGAAAGAAGGCAGTGGATCCGTCATTTACGGAGGAGGATACCGATATAGTGGTTTGGGTTAGATCTATGTGGGGGGAAACTGGAGGAGAAATTCATCAAATTGTTGACTCAAGCCTTTTGCAGGAATTTCTAGATACTAATATAATGGAACAAGTTACCAAAGTGCTTATGGTGGCTTTGAGATGTACTGAAAAGGATCCGCGCAAGAGGCCAGCAATGACTGATGTTACCAAGCAATTATCCAATGCTAATCCTCGGCCAACAAGTAAAAAGTGCTAGCTTACTACCTTTCTTGCTTTTAATATAAAATTTTCTTCTAACTTATATTATATGCATGGTCTTGATAATTGTTTGGTTGAGTGCAACTATGCATTTTGCTTCTCATCTGGATCTGATAGTCTTGGTGTATGCCCTTTAATGTGATTTTGTATTATATTATCAATTTCCAATTTGGTGCTATAGAGGAACATGAAAATATTTGAGGATTAAGCTCAATCTTATAACGATTCTAAATTATTATTACACATTACATGAAATGAAGGCATATTTTTATAAATTTTTGCAATGTACTAATCAGTGCAGTCATCTTCATTAAGCTAAGTAAAAGGAAAACGGAAGTAAGAGTGATACGAAAGCGATTGCTGGCTTCTTTTATTTTACATTAGTAATCAAGTTTGCTTCTCTGTGATGGTCTCATACTTGCTTAGCTTGGGCTGAAACAGTGACCTAATCATGTTCTCTAAACTCTCAGCTGAATATTCGATATGCTTGGCCGCCTTAGCTTCATTTTCTATTGACAAACTGTAGTTCTTCATGTAGGCCTTATAGGTTGGTACAATACCTTCCACCAAATGCTTGCAAATATTTTCCCTCAAAATGTCATTAGTGATTACCCAATTGGATTGCTTCTTATACCTTTCTGCAAAAGCTAGATTGAAAGCCTTTAGTCTTTGGACCAAATCTTGGTTAGTGACTCTCCCAACTATAAGAAGATGAAGAAGCTTTTCCCAACTATTTCTCAAATAAAGTGCTGCATAATAGTCCTTGTATTGTTCATGCGCACTTAACCAAGAATTTCCCATCACATCACCAAGAACTGTACCACACAAATTGTAGAAATGGCAGTGATTATTCATCATAAAAATGTAGGACAAATTGATATCTGTATAGGACTTTGACCATGCATCCAAATTAATAGCAATTTCCTTAATTATGTCGTAAACTTGGGTAAAAACAATACCCTCTTCATATACTTGATTTCTCCAACTAAGATGAATTTCCAGAACCTGTGTCAAGTGTGGTCTATAAGTATCCCCTAGTAACTGATTGCAGTAATCAGTTACAAAGCTTACCACCACAGGAACACTGCCATCTGTAGGAGGAGAATTTGGCCTTAATAACTTAACTTGTGCTGGAAGTTGCCAGAATATTTCACTGGCGCCATTGACAACTTCGTTGATAAGATCTTTTGTCACAGTTCTGATTTCTTCACAAGCTTTCGCGCTGAAAAGCTGGTTGAAGTTTAGTCTCAGATCATTTAAAATTTTGAATATGTCCAGCAGCTTCAACAACTTGTTTGGGTTGTTTTTACTCTTGGTAACTTTCCTTCCAAATTGAAGAAAGGAAAGAATTTTTGATTCAATGGCAATCTTTGCAAAACATCCCATCCATGCTTCTTGACCAAGTTTCTCAAAGACATTGCTGCAGAGCTTGTACTCAATCTCGAGTAGCTGCTTCACAAGTAGCTCCAAATGCTGGCCCCATTGGTCTATGTAACTTGGTAAATCTTCAAGTTCAGCAGATGAAATCTCAAGGTAACTCATGTCTAACGCCTTGATACTTGTTTGAGCATTCATACCTCGAACTTCAACATACGTAGATTTACACTTGTCTATCCTGCTATTTGCATTTAATCTCTCAACAATTGTCTGCAACTTTGCTATTTCTGAATCTGGCAAAGCTTGGTGGCCAATGGATGATGCCAATGGAAGAGGTGTCGCGATTGTTGCGAGAAGCCGGTGGAACTCAATCTCTAGTTTGTCAAACACACAATATAGAAGGCCTCCATTGAGGCGGGAACTTTCTTCCATGGCCTTTAATTCTAGTAAAATTCTCAAAGATTTCTTCACATTCAATAGGCAATGCTCATTGTCATTGATGATTGCTTTGTCTTGTAACAACTGAAAAATATCCTGCAACCACTCAACTGCCAAGCTGCAATTATTAGTGAGAAACTTGAGTGCTTCTTCAAGTTTCTTTGTGTCCGAGACATAAGCGAATAGATCAGAGGCAGGGTCGGTGTCAGTGAGGAGAGAATGCTCAAGCTGACGAACGGCTTCAAATACCTTGAGGACTGCAGCAGCACAGCATAGAACGCTGTCTATATGGTCCCCAATGTTAACGAATGAGCACTTTTGAATAGAGATGGGTCCAAGTGCAGCTCCCAAATCCAATAACTTGGATTGATGTAATGCAGAAGCAATGGCATTTGCTTTTTGTAAGCTAGTTTTCAAGCAGTCCTTGAAGGCTTCAACATTCTCCATGCTGACCATGCATTTCTCCATTTCCATATCAGCCAATGGAGTTTAAGATTGATTTGCATTCAGAGATTAGTACAAGATGGAAATGAATGAAGTTGGGTCAAAGGAAAAAGATATTCTTTGTTGGTATAATAATTTCTAGTTTTCTACTCTGTCCAATTACTTTCCTTTCACCAAACTCAACAAACAAAGTAAAACTAAGACAAACCAAACTTCACTTCCAAAGCACTTCAACAACAATCAGGCCAGGTGGTAGAACTTCCACAACAAATTTATTATCAACCCATTTGTTATTATCTTGTTCTGACTGGGTTGCTCTCTTGGTTAATCTGAATGCCATCTTCTAGTCCGTGCTCAACAATCTTCCAACAAACTAGCTCGGGGCTGCAACTACTTGTACCATTAGTTATTACTGTATTATTATATACCTTTTCAAACCAAATAAATATTTACAACATGTGTACTTGTGTATGTATGTACTCATTTTCCTCCTTCTTGTTAATTTGTGGTGTCATATAAAAAGGAACCAACATTCACATGAAAAGATTGATAATCTGAAAACTTGACGCCTGATTTTCCGAAGACTTGACGTTTAAATTTGATTAGATCAGAACGTAACTTAGTCTATGGTTTTACTCCAAGATGCGGTTAGAAAATGATTTCCTTGGCAGGTTCACATACCTCATGGATTAAGCATCAGGTGCCATATTTTCTTGCTCATTCCTTTGCTTTGGGTATTAGTGGCCTCTTACTCAGATTCAATCTTGAAGTTTGTTTGGGACTCACTTTGCCGATGCCCTCCACTAAACATAATAAATAAATTACATTTTCCCCTAGTAAAAAAATAAAATAAAATAATTAGTATGCTAATCACGAATAGATTATTTCAATTTATAATACCCCCACCCTTAGTTGTCTTTATTAATCATTTTGATTTATAAATTCATATAGGCTTAATTAAGTTAAAGGTAATGAAAGTTGAGCGACTTTTTGTTTTAGTCTCAAACTTTTTTTTTTTATTGAACCTAATCCTTAAAAGTTCAAACTGTTCGCGTAAGACAACCTAGTTGGTGGCTGCAGGGACACTTAGGATTTCGCCCTCCCCGGGTCATGGGTTCTAGTCTCAGACCTCCCATGTAAACCCAAAAAAAAAAAGTTCAAACTTTTGGTTTTGGTTTTTGCTATTAGGATAGTTATGTTAAATGTTGACATGGCTAACGAGGAGCCACGCCAATCATGCCAATGTGACATTAAAATAATTAAAAAATTGATTTTTTAATGTCATATATGTTTTTAGCCCAAGAAAATTAAACGAGTTTTGGTTTTAGTCTCTAACCATTTAACGCATTTTGGTTTCGGTTCCTAAAATCATAACAATGTAAAACATAATAGTCTAAGTGCTTTTGTGCAAACCATAATTATTTCAATAAAAACACTTATTTTATAATAGAATGCTTTTTTGCATGCAAGTTTTTTTTAGTACAACGTTTAAATTGTAGTATTGCTTTTATTCTCGGAAAAAACCCTTTTTTCTTAAATCTAAACTTGAGGAAACCAAAACATACTAAACTTTTATGAACTAAAAACATATTTGACACTAAAAAAATGCACACGGCATTTTTAATTTTTTTTAGTTACATCAGCACTTAACTGAACTATCTTAACGACAAGGATCAAAATAATTTTTTTTTTTGAACTTTTAAGAATTAGGACGACCGATAAAAAAAGTTTAGAAATTAAAACCAAAACTTACTCAACTTTAAGAAATATTTAACTTAATTAAGCCATTCATATATAGCAATAGGCATTAAATTCCACAAGCAGTCCACGGTATAATAAAATAAAAATCCTTGTCTCTGTGAGCATCTTTAGCAGCTTCTTCTATTCTCACTGAGTAATTAATAAATTAAATTCATTCATTCATTCATTGTCTAATCTAATGACACCATAGATTAGCTAATTTTCCAATAGTTTATTTGTTCTTGTTATTATTATAGTATTAGTTTGCCATCACTCTCTCAATAATACACGCCTACCAAATGTTAATACACGCCACTTTTATGATTTATGTATGCATTGGTGATGATGATGAGATCATATTTCACTATGAAAAATTATAGAAGCCATTGTTTGAGGCGGATTAGTTGGATAGATAGTAGTATTTCTCTTTCAACCTGAATGAAGTCTACCTTTTAGCAACACTTCTTTGAAGAGTCAAATTTATTCACATAGAGAAGTTGGCATGACTTTGTCTGAAAGATACATATAACCACTGCCATAAGACATATAAACAAACAAACTATTGACTGAAACACTCCATTAGATATTAAAAGTGTGAAAGAAAACACAACTGTGATCCCTAATTGCTTTTATTCAATAAACAAAATTTGGTGTTAGCGAAGGAAAATCCATTTTGGTAATTCTTATGTCTAAAAATGATTAATCTTGAAATATTAGAGTTGAGAGACATTTTTGCAATAAATAAAAAATGAGTTTTGTTTTAAAAAAAAATTATTAGTTTTAAAAAACTAATCCAATAAGGTAAGATTTATTGTTTTTATTTTTTATACAATTCTCCGAAAAGAGAACTGGACAACTGGTTAGTAGTATCTTTTGTAACAAATATACTCACATAAGTGAAAACTATGGTACACCAACCACGACTATACTAAAGTAGATACTGGTCTTATTTATTTATTGATTAATAGATATTAGTCTTATTTAAAGTAGTGCCAGCCAGTAATAAAGAATGAATGAGTAGTAAAAGAAAGAAGGAAAGATGCAGGGGAGGAGGAGGAGGAATACAGAGATAGACAGTCCACATCATATTTACAGGGAAAGTGTCGGTAGTAAGTCTCAAATAAATAAATAAAAGAGACTCTGCATTCTCTCTCTTGATGTTGTGTTGAACTGAATGTGAAGGAAGTTGAAGTGTTCTTTGTTTAGCAGAAGAAAAAAAAATGAGATCGATGGGAGTGGATTTGAGGCAAGTGGTGGCTGGTGTCCTCACTGTTACCATGTTCGTCATGCTTGCTCATATGATCAAACGTGACCATTTTGATTATTCTCTTCAAGTATACTTACTATATGTTAACACCATACACCCTTTTGTTACTGTATTGTTTTGTTTTCATTTGATTCGGTAGCTAGCTGAGTAGGTTGAGAGAGATCAGAGTCCATTGCATTATCAAATTTAATTCATTTGTCTTGTTACTTTACAAGGATAAACTTCCAGGAGGAGGGGGAACAGAGGACTCTAGCTTTGACTTTGATGCTGCAGCTTCTCATCATCATCATCATCTCACAAAGACTATGGCTCTTTGGCAGGGAAAACTGGATCACCTCAAACCTTGTTGGCCTAAGCCATCTCTTGGTATATTATTTTTTTTTCATTTTAATGTCTTGCACATTATACCATATACTACTATAGATATAATTGCATGTCTTCTCTTTCTTTCCTTAATAATAATTCATGCCTGCCAGATGACGTGGACCAGACTGAAGGGTTTGTTACTTTTGCACTAACCAATGGCCCTGAGTACCATATTTCTCAGGTAACTTACTAAACCGTTATGGTTATTTTATCTAGGAGTTCTTTATGTATTGATTATATATGTATAACTTCTCTAACACCAGCTCTATTTTCCTTTAGCTTAAATATGTTTTTATTCGCTAAAATGCAGAGACATTTTGTTTTTACACCTTCGAAAAAAAATAATGGTTTTTAATCTATGCAACCTAGTTTATTTTGATTTTGTCCTTGCCGTTAGCTAAAATTGGTTAGGCGTTGATGCGTCATCTTCCTGATTATCGGGTAATGCATTGTTTAGATAGCAGATGCTGTGATTGTTGCTAGAAATTTGGGGGCAACACTAGTGATACCTGACATCAGAGGTAGCCAACCAGGTGACAAGAGGTTAGTGTTGAATTTCACTCTATAAAAAAGGATCAACTGATCAAGGATATACTTGGGAGAGGTGTGTGAGGAAAATTGTTTATTTTAATCAATTCTCCCTATTTTGACCTCTGCCTAGGGATAATTTGGCTTTAAGTTTTCAAAATGACTAACCCTAACATTGTTACTTGTTTTGCCTTTTGATTTTGTTATTGTTCATTTTTTTATGGTATCATCAACCAAGATATATGAGTTACCGATGTGAAGAATAAGCTGAAATTGAATTAGCCTTAATTTTCAACTGCTAAATAAATATTATCTGATTTTTTTCTTTATAAGTAGTCAGGATCTCAAAATATCTTCAGAAACCAATCTTGGGCTTTCATCTAACGTCTTTAGATATAGGGATAGTTGGTCCTTGCATTAAGTAATGTCATTCTATTTATTTTCTTTTGGGTTGAAAGTGTTGGTGAATTTTGATTTAACTTTCTCTAGATATCTAGCACCAACTGTGTTGCTGCTGTTCCTATTGTGAAACATTATACAAGTAATATAAGTAATTATCATGTGGAAGTGAGTAGGTAGATGGTTTCAGTTTGTGATACTTTTTAGCTGCGTGATTGGAATGCCTGGAAAAAAAGCTTAAAACATACAAGCATGCTGCTGATGAAGGTGAGGTGAGCAGGGCCAAGCCAAAAACATGGCCAATTTGTCGGTTAAAAACATATAAAAAGTGATTTAAGGTGCTCTATCAGTAAACAAAGACCAAATTTTGTTGCAAGCTTACTTTGGAGGTATAACAATATGATAATGCTTAATTGTAGAAGGCATTGTTGAATAGCTGACACTAGAAGTTTTGAACTCAAATTTGATTTCAATCTAATTTTCTTGAGTGAAAGTAAAGTAATGCTTGTTTATAACTAACATAATTGGTCATCTCAGGAACTTTGAAGATATTTATGATGTTGATGTGTTCATGAAAAGTTTGGAAGGGGTGGTGAGAGTGGTAAAGGATCTACCTAGTCATGTATCAACTAGGAATATTGCTGCTGTGAAAGTCCCTAATCGGGTTACTGAAGACTACATAGCTGAACATGTTGAGCCAAAATATAGAGCAAAGGGAAATATAAGGCTTGCAACATACTTCCCTTCAATAAACATGAGAAAGGCAGGGAAAAGAGGTGACACTGATTCTGTTGCATGCTTAGCAATGTTTGGAAGTTTAGAATTGCAACCCGAAATGCATGAACTTGTTGACTCAATGGTTGAAAGACTAAGAACTCTAAGCCGAAAGTCAGATGGCCATTTTATAGCCGTGGACTTGAGGGTTAAGATGCTGGATAAGAAAGGCTGCCAAGGCAGTGATAATGATGGAGAGATAAGCTGCTACGACGCACGAGACATTGCACTGTTTTTGAGGAAGATTGGTTTCAACAAGGACACAACAGTTTATGTGACTGAATCAAGGTGGGATAGCAGCCTTGATTCTCTGAAGGACTTTTTCCCTAAAACTTATACAAAGGTGAGTTGTGTTGTCTTTCTTAATCTTCTTGTTTCGTCTGCTCTCTCTCTCTCTCTCTCTCTCTCACACACACACACACACACACACACACACACTTTGGTAGTAGACCCATGTCAGAATGGGTCAGAGTGGTTTTGTTCAGTGTTTGGTGTATTCTATTAAACATACTAGGACACATGATTAAAAAGGAGAACATTTTTTTCTACTTTGTTTTATTCGTGTACCAAATGCTACATTCTTTTCTCATTGAAATACTCAAAGGAATTTCGACAAACTTTAATCATCTGTTTGCACTAAATATGGAAAATTGCCATTGCCGCTGGTGCAGGAAGCCATCATTCCTGCAGATAAGAAGAGAAAGTTCCTAGATTTTCAGGATTCGGAATATGAGAAAGTGATCGACTTCTACTTAAGCTCTGAGAGCGATGTTTTCGTGCCAGCAATTTCAGGTTTGTTCTATGCAAATGTAGTTGGTAAGAGAATCGGTTTCGGTAAAACACAGATATTGGTTCCCGCTGATATTTCAGGCTCATATGCTTCTGCATCCAATTTCCTGTCCCCTTACATCTCCAAGAAAAACCACTTTGCGTATTCTTGTTACTGTTAGTATGGTGTGAAGGATGAATGTTGTATGATAGTAGCAATTTTACTCAAGCCAAGCCACCTTCAAAGGAGGTCTTGCTTTCTCAGGAAGTCATTTTCAAATATATGTACAGTGAGGGCTTTCTGCCTCATCATTTGTAGATTGTAAAAATATGCTTGCCTTTGTCTCATAATCATTCTTCATATATAGAGTGTTTGGTTTCTTGATGGGAAAGCACATGTAGTGGATTTTTTTCTCATGATAATCACAAAGTAATTCTTTCCCCTCCGCCTGTTTACTAAAGCTTTATGGGATTGTATTTATTTATATCAACTCTTAATTATTACGGGTCAATTATTTCTTATAGTTTTTAGTTTTTACTTTATACAAAAGTTATTTTGTGTTTGCTTATATTTATAAGGAGATAATTTACCCTTAATCATCGCAAAGTAGTTCCTTTCCCTCCCCCTCTGCACATGAACTAAGGGGTCTAAGAACAAACGAAAAAAGTATTGGCTTGGGATAAAAACTTGTGCAACATAATGAATCACCCATGTCTTCAAGCTACTTAGCACATTGGATTTGTAATTTTATCATACGATTTTCATTTGAGTAACATGTTACATTGGTGACCAATTTGACATATTACATGTTCTCATTTGTTTTTAACCTTATTATTATATTTCAATTCCTTAGATTCAAACGTTCAAAAAAAAAAAAAATCCTTAGATTCCAAAAGTAGAAAGATATATAATTTGGTCATTCATACAATTTTATAAATATATATATTTTTTAATGTAGCATCCAACTATCAATTGTTATCTTAGCTTAGCCGGTAGAGAATAATTAATCTGCTTTTATCTCTTGTATAATTATTTAAAAGCAAATTTGATTTCACGGTTGGGGTAGGAAATACTAGTTTACATGTGTGTATTAAAACCAAGCTAATGATGATTTTATTTCCTTAAAAAAATGGGGATGAACAAACCTTAACCCGCTAAAAAGTTAGTTTGTAGACTAAGTAATTGTAAGTAGTAACACTGTAGTGTCCAAAAATGTTTAGATTCCCTTGGGACATATACGTAAATATTGCTATAAACAGATGTTGAATGAATATTCGATGGTGGTGGTGCATGGTATATTACAATTAATTTCTAGAAAGAAAGAAAGAAAGAATGTATTGTAGCCATGTCAGCCACTAGCTAGCTAGCTTACTGCTGCAACCGAACAATACTTACTTACTGTGCAGCAGCACGAGTCTTCTTGAATCGCATGAATTTCCTCTTCAAGTATCTTGACATTGGTGTTTTCGGGACTGGAATCAGTTTTCCAACTATAGCCAGAGGCCAACTGTACGTTTGTAAGTTACAAAGGCAAAACCAAAACCAAAACCAAACCAGCTTAGCTTGTCAGAACGAACACATAACATAACATAACATAACATAATAATCTAAGTGCTAATGCAATTGAAATTAAAGCTGAGTTAGTAAATTAACCTGACAAGCCCGATACAAATAGAAACAAGCCACAACTTCCAATTAAGCCTCACCGTGGTGGTGAATTTCCCCAAGAACTCGATGATGATTATCTAACAATATAGTATACCCATTTGAGAGAGTGTTATCAGAAATGCATGCAAATTACATATTATCATGAACATAACAAGAGGAAGGATGCTTTGCTTATCCACCTGAAGGACCAATGTCGCTCCAATAATTCCCACAAAGAGACGATTCTTAGTAACTCCCCTGAACACATTCATTTCCTCCGGTTTACGAGCATTGAACTCATTGAATATCTATGATTAAGTTAAAACATTATAAATTTGATTAATAATAACAAATCCATGGATTAGATTAAAGGAGAATACTATTCCATGATTCCAAAACGACTTAATTGAATAAAAGATAAGAAAATAAATGGGAATTATCATGACTGATGTAAGGATCAGCCAATTATCGCATATTTATTTACACGTTAAGCTAATTTTCAACTTACTTGACACAGGACAAATGTGTTGAATATTAAAGTATTCTTCACTTGCATGGTATGGGCTTTTGATTCTTGATTATTATGTAAGATACTTTCACCACCGAAATTAAGAACGAGAAGAACCGCAACTTGAAAGAGAGCCTGTGTTTAATTGTAAATTAATTATCATTGAAAATCATATGTTCTCGATTTGATTGTGAATAGTATGTCACCTGTACAATCAAGTTCCTCCACATTATATTCGTAATAAGAGGTTCTCTGAAAGCAATACAGCAGAATATATATAAGATCACAGTACGGTTAATCCAAACATATCTAAATTTGCACATGAGTGATATGTGTGTATGCATTTATGTCCTAACACTGTCTAGGTCAAAGAAATTAAGAGTTCTAAAAAACAATAAATATTAAACTTCATATAATGAGAAAGCCAATTAATCTAATCTAATAAACCTCCGGCCAACTGGTGATCTGTGCATGAGGTTGTTTGTTGGTGGTTCTGTAGCCAGTGCAAGGGCCCCGAGTGTATCCATGATAAGGTTTACCCACAACAGCTGTACCAAAAGCATATATATGCATCAGAAACCAACATGTAAGGATATGTGTGTGCGCGCGCGTGTGACTTTGTTTGTAATTTGAGTCATATATACTTACGAGTTGCTATGACTGTAGATAATAAAATAAATTAACTACTACCATAGAATAGAGAAGATGGAGGGGGATACCTGTACTGCATTTAAAGGAACATTACCAGAAGATATTGCTGCTACGACATTAATTATAAGAGCAGCAACATTAACAGTGAGCTGAAACTGAATAAATTTTTGAATATTTGCATATACAGAACGACCCCAGCGAACAACCTATACAAAGAGCAAACTACATAAAGAATTAATCAAAACAGAAAATGTAAATGACCTTACTTGATCATGAAATCATGTACTGAGCGCAGACAGAAAAAAAAAACAGAGGACATACATCAATATATATGTGTGTGCGAGTGAATAAATAACGGCTGAGGCTCCGGTGCATGTTATATGTTTATTTCTGGGTTTATTTCTGGGTTTTTTATTTATTTTTTTAAAATTTAATCAATTAAAAAATATTCTATGTGTTTTCTTTTTTACGGATATGAAGTGATTTTTATAATTTGGATTTATTTTATTTTTTTACTCTGTGTTCTTAAAAAACTGTATTCAAAATTTACAGATTCTAATAAATTTATATACAAACTTGTGTTAAAAAATATTCTGAATAAATCTGTATTAAAAAAATTTGAAAAAAAAAAATAAAATTAAACCATGCACCGATGCATGGTTTAATAAAGGCATGCACCGGAGCCTTCCCCATAAATAACACACCCACCTTTACAACTGATGCGAAATTATCATCCAGTATTATAATATCCGAGCTTTCTTTTGCAACTTCTGTTCCTGAGATGCCCATAGAAAGACCAATATCTGCCTAAAATACAAAATAGTAAAACATAATATCAATTATATAACTAGAAATAACTATTTCTATATGCCTTTCATGACTAGGATCCAATCTAAATAAAAAACTTTCTTTTTCATTCTATCATTAGAATGATGCCCAGTGATGTGGAAACAAAATTTGAGAAAAACAAATACTACATAATTAGGAAAACTTATTCCCTGGTCGGTAGTCCCGAATAGATCTCAACCATGAATCATGCATTAAATAATTAAAAAAATTTCTATTTTTTCAAAATCAATGTTGTAGATGTAGTTAGGACCATTGGTTCCTTACCGGAGAATAATTTCTCCACAAATTGTCACGGGAAAAGAAAAACCAATTACTAAGAACGAAAGGAGAAGGTACAAGGAATTGCATGTGTTTCATATAATGAAATGGGTGCTCAGCCGTCAACCATTAATATATCAATTTACGTATGTCGAAGAAAAGAAATATATAGACCTCATGAAGTGCAGGAGCATCATTGGTTCCATCTCCTGTGACAGCGACAACTTCACCCTCTTTACGTAATGCTTGCACTAGCAAAAGCTTGTCATTTGGAGAAGACCTACCCATCACCTACACACACACACGTACACATATTCGAATTTGAATAACACTTCCAAATACTATTAGATGATGATTATAATTTACAAGATATGACAATGAAAAAACCATACTGTTATTCTCTTAGCCATTTGCTCCCTTTCTTTTTCAGATAGTTCACGGAATGTCCTTCCTTCAATTATATTTGGCTCAACAGCATCTTCAATTGAAGTCAGTATACCGCACTCCAAAGCTATTGCCTTTGCGGTCTGAAGATTGTCACCTGTAACCATGCGTACCTACGCGTTCTCAAGCATACATACAACGAGTGTTTGGTTAATTCCCTTGATTTTATACTTTAATTTGTCTAAATACCCATGCAATGCAAGTTGAAAAGTAAACCACTTTCAAGCACTCAAAACGTTTTCACTTAAAACTACCATCTAAATGCGAAGATATCAAACTTTTAAGCCAGCCAATGTGAAAACTAATTAGGTCAAGTCATAAAACTTAAAACTAATGATATATTACCTTAACACCAGCTTCAGTGCATATTCCTACAGCGTCTTTGACTCCTGGTCGACAAGGATCCTGAACATTAATGTAAGTTTAGAGTTAGATGAAAGAATATATTCAGGGTTAATTTTAAGGCATGATAAGAACCTAACTAACCAAGGCACTGGAGAGTATAACTCTGATATTTATATAACGATATCAAATCAATCATTAAATTATAACTAAAACATATTAATAATAGTAACACTGGATGCATTCCTCTATTTGTTCACAAAATAAGATTTTACCTTTATTCCAACAATACCAAGCAAAACAAGGTCGTGTTCAGGCAACGACCACTGCTCTAAATCCTCCTCATTAGATGGAACTTTGTCCAAATCATATGGTCTATATGCAATGGCAACACAACGTAAGCTTTGAGTAGCCATATCATCAATAGCATCCTGGAAAAATACCTGCAAATGAGTCATAGAATATTATATACTAATGAAAATGCTAAATCTTATAATACCTAAAGGCCTAAATATGTTTTTGGTCTCTAAAAATGTTTTATTTTTTATTTCAATCTTTGTAATTTGTTTTCTTTGGTTTTGGTTCTTCTATTTTTCGAAATTTTGGTTTTAGTCTCCGATGATGATGTATCGACACCACAATTGACCACGTTAACAATTAATATAACATTGTCACACACTAATGTTAGCCACATCATCACTAGAGGCTAAAACCAAAATTTTGGAAAATATAAAAACCAAAACCAAAGAAAACAAGTATATGGATTGAAATCAAAAGACACCACATTCCCAGAGACTAAAAACATATTTAAGCCATTTTGAAAAATTTCCAAATAATTAACAAAAATGATATAGTAGTCACTTTTATCCTTAATTTATACCGAATAAATACTATCAATTTATTTCTATCATTACTAATTCTCTCAAACGGAAGTCATATCATTTCTTGGATTTCCAAAATTCCAACAATAATGCATATTAATTGAACTTCATAACTATATTTTGTTTGCATTTGAATAACTTTTTACAAATACATATTGTAATTTTTGTTAACATAAAAAATTCTTATCAATAATTATAATTTCTCAGCAAAGTTTCAGAACTCGAAATAGGTGTTCACCTTCTCTTGTTCAATAAATTCTAAGTGACCTTTTGAATCAATATATCGATTGCATGCTCCTAGAACTATCTCTGCGGCTCCTTTCCAATGTATATGAACTCCATTGCCCGCCTAACAAGATAGTTACGATCAATATTATTTCTGAATAACATACATATGAAAGATGATGGAAACAACATAGGTCCACAGCATATGAGTTCATAACAGCAAATTTGAGTCCATAACAGCAAATTAAAGTAAACAAAGTCCACTTTTGAAATTAATCATGTTTGTTCACCCGTGAAAGTAAAAAGTTAAAAGCATAAGAGGTGAGTGAATTATTATATTATTAGATAACAGTTATAAAAATACAACAAAGGGAAGATTGATACCTTTACAGCAACACCACCTCGCTTTTTCTCAGAATTGAAGGGGAAGACATGTAGAATTGTTGAAGATTTTCTGGTAAGATCAAAATTCATCCCCAACTGGAACAAGAATTCAAATAAGTTTAGCTACAAAATTGATAGTTTGATACATTAATAAAGGGAGGGAGGGGACAGAGAACTAAATGAGAAGAACATAGCAGTAAAGGTACCTTCACTGCCCATGAAAGAATTGCCTTCTCTGTGGGAGATCCTGTCACCTCTGTCTCTCCACCATCCTACCAAAGCAAAATGTAATGTAATGTATAATATGTATTAATGCCATGGTTCAAAAATAATGAAGAAACGATGAGGAAGTAGTACAAAAGTAGGCTAATAAAGAAACTTTTAACAACTTTTATGTTACTAACAAACGAGTGAAAGAAAAAACGATCGATAAATGTGGACTGTTAGCTTCTTATATCAGTTATTTGGTTCATAACTTCTTATTGACCCACAATCTCATAACAAATGTCATCACCAAATCTTAATTGTAACTCCCATTCCAAGAGTAACTTAAGATGGATTTTATCTGCATTAGGCAATATATCAGTTGCATGCTACAAAAACCATGTGAGATATAATTGCAACTTGCAAGTGGACAACCATTTTAACTATTGTTTACATGATTTTAAATCCAACTATGAGGCTTCAAAACCGGACATATAGAGTGGAAGAATCATTGTTGCCGGTGTCTTGTTTATTACACTTTTAAATTGAAATCCGTCAACTGAAAAAATGCTAGTTATAAGCTAATAGTTGTTGATGTTATTTTCTCAAACAATAACTCCTATCAACCTATGAGAAACTGCTAGTATTAGACCACTAGGAGATATTTGAGTTAATTTATACCAAATAATATCATAAAAATACATGCGATCAAAGATATACTTGTTAAAATTAATGATAAAGGCAAACCTTAGGCAAAAAAACATTGCCAGTAGTATTTTGTGCAATGCCCTCATTTATCAGAGATAAAACTTCTGAATGAAACGTTGATGAGTCATCTGGTGGATTTAGTTTCTTCTTCCCAACATATGCCTCAACTACCGTCATCTATAATTTTACAATAAGTTATAATTAAATCCTGATATTTCAAGGATTAAATTAATGAGGGAAGCAAATTAATACACAGAGGTAGGGATGGGCATAACGAACTAATAATGTAATCATACAGCATTTTCAAGGAAAAAAAAGAAACAAGTATTTTTAGAAAACCAAATATAAAATACGATTTAGAACATATCTGCAACACTTTGACCCAACCATAACATGTAGTACTGTATCACAGTCCACGACTAAGTTGGGAATTTTAGGTAAGAGAATGATCAATCTATTATAAACTGAAAACCGCCTTAATCCAAGAAAACGCGTGTCGCATCAGTTATATAACTCTTAAGCTTTTCTCCATCTGCATAAATGTAAATTATGCCCATATCCTTCCACACTATCCTACCATACAACTACACAACCCACCTGATTTAAGGTCAAAGTTCCAGTCTTATCACTGCAAATGGTAGTAGCAGAGCCCATAGTTTCACAAGCAGACAGCCTTCGCACCTAAATAATCGTGGTTGTTAGAAAATACGTTCTGCAACTAAATATGACAAAGTTTTGTAAATTTTAGAAGTTATAATATTATGGTGATTGTTAGAGAACAAAAAAAGATATTTACCAAGGCTTTGTCTGCCATCATTTTTCGCATTGAGTATGCCAGGCTATTATCAAAGTGGTCAATGAAGAAAATTATATAGATTAGAATGATTGAGTAGTCCTGGCTACATCAATAAAATAAAACAACATTGTATACTTACGTTAAGGTAACAGCTAATGGTAAACCTTCGGGCACTGCAACAACCACGATTGTGACCTGCAAAGCTCAATATTTAGTCCAAAAACTATTATATTACAACTTCCAAAATATAAGAAGAAAACAAATAATTTTGGACCAATAAAACATAATTCAGAATTGACACTTACTGCAATGGTAAAAATTTTGATGACATCATCTATTGCATCACTAATACTAGTTTTTCCAGCAACAAATTGCACTTCTCCCTCTAAATCTTTTGTATTGCCAGAAAAGTATCTTCAATTTCAAAATCATAACATAATAAGTCATAGTCGACATGGGGTTTGTATTCATAAGTTATAACCTATAAAAAATAATTTATTTTTACCTTCCCAAAAGCACCGCAAGCACCAAAACAGCAACTGTAAGCCCAACAATTCCAATAAAAGTCGCTACTCCATTCAAACGTACCTGGTCCATGTTGCCGAAATAGGTTAAGAGTCTTAATATATGAGTGACGTGAAATTTTTTAAGTAGCTAAAGCAACAACATTTTCTTTCTGCTTTGGTTGGAGCAGGGGAAACCTGTAATGGAGTCTCTTCACCATTATCCTCTGAGATACTTGCCATCAGCAATCCCCACTCAGTATTGATACCAACACCGGTCACCTAAAAATTGTAGTATAAAAAGATGTCATGATAGTAGCATTTTGAGAAATTTTATTTCATATGCTTAGAGTATCTCTAAAATCATCGAAATAGGAGTAATATTCTATGTTTTTCTAAAAGACCATGAACACAATGTGACAATTAATTTCAATAAAAAAATTATTAGAAGGAAACAAATCGTTACATTAGAAAGACACAAGCAAACTAGCATAAAAAAATATAATATCATACTATACCAGCATAGAGCCTACGCCATCTGCTACTTTGCAACCGGACATCAAGAACGGTGCTTTGTGATCCTTGTGAACCTGCAGAACACTCATTGCTTAAAAATCACAAGAATTAAAAACTAACAATTTAGTTAACAGAAGGTATAAACAACATACGATCTTGCTTTCACCAGTCATACTAGATTCATCAATGGCAAGTGAGTGACCAGTGATTAAAACTCCATCAGCAGGAACCTGAGTACTTTCATAGATCAATTATTAATTAATGTAGAAAGAAAACTATTCAAATTCCAAGAGAAGTTATAATGAACAAAATTATGTAAATTCACCTGGTCTCCTATTTTAAGGGGCACAACATCACCAACAACAATATCAAATATCGAAATTTTTATTGTTCTACCACCTCTAATTGCCTGTAACAAGTTCAAAGGTAGAGGATCAATTCAACTTCCCATGAGTTATGTTCTAACTTATAATAATATAACGTTACACACCTCTAGTTGTATATTTTGTTTTTCAGAGTTCAAATTCTGAAACTGCAGAGATTGTCGATAATCACTTACAGCTGACAAACAAAAAGTCAAAAGTAAAGGTATGACCACTGATTTATCTAAATATGTTAAATAAATAATTTCATTTAGTTTCTTTCTTTAACTTTATGGCCATTGCCCATCCTATAAACATACACTTATAAATATTAATAGTGTAAAATCCATTTTTACTTATCATTAAGAAAGAATATGTTATATTCGTCAATACCTGTAACTACAATGACAAGCAAAACTGCGAAAGCAATGCTTCCCCCATCAAACCATCCTTCTTCTAAACCCTACGGATTACAAAATGAAAGGAAAAGGGTTAGCCAACTTAAATGCTAAAATTTTAAATAATTAAATAGGCATTCAAATGGGAAGAATAATCAAAATATTGATTAACGAAGCACCATGATGCAATATAAAGAGGGAAGGAGGGGTCTCTAATACACAATGAGTAAACATGTAGACAATGCAATAATAGCTATAACAGGGAAAAAGGAAAAATAAATGTAACTGTTGTCAATGCAATGCAATGTGATAAATTCACTTTATCTTGTCATCTGTATGGTGTGTATCATGCTCAAGTATTGATAACATACAATAATTCACTTATTTAAGGAATTGTTCAGACACGTCAAAATTGATTAGATTTTTTTAACATTTTCATTTGAAGAGAGGCAAAGCCACACACAACATAAGGGTGAAGCATGTTTGCCACCAAATTGCTCACATAAATAAACGATGTTATCATTTTTCAATCCCCAAAACTAGGGATCTACTTAAATGCTTAAATTACTGATATGATTGAAGGTGTAAATCACACCTCTGTTTTTATTCCAAGTATCAATGACACCACAGCTGCTATAATCAATATTATAAGAGTCAGATCTTGCCATGCTTCCCATAGAAACCTCTGAAAATCAACTATGTAATAATTAATACCGGCATATTATAAAATAAAATAACATAAATAGTTGCACAAAAACGAATACATCAATTGTGATTACAAAAGAGTAGATAATGTCACGAAGAATGTACCCAGAAACTTCTTCCCTTTTTACGAGGATATGTATTAGTTCCAAATGCATTTTTCCTTCCCATTAGATCAACATCATCTCCACTAATTCCTTTTTCCAGACTTGACTTTAGTAAATTTGATAAACCTTTTACCTGAATAAGATATAACTAGATTATATTAGCAAATTAAAGGAAATAGCGTGACAACCAAAAAAATGTTGAAGTAGACTTGCCCCTCCGTATTGTTGTAAAGCCGAAATACTTTGATCCTTAGACATCGAAACTAGTTGTTCGAGCCCAACTCCATAGTCACCAACTGGAGTTGGGGCTGTCACTGCAGTACTTGTCACTGCATAATTTTCGAGATATTAATTAATTGAAAGATGGTAATTAAAAGTCAAAATTGATAAGCATGCAAATATGAGAAAGGAAGTATACCTAGTTCGCGTTCACCAGCCAATCTAAAAAGCAAAGCTGCCTAATAGAAGAATAATTAATCATTATTCATAAATTAGATAATTTATAAAAGGTAAAATGCTCTTAGAGTTGAAAGAATTGGGATTGAGAAGTGAAACATTACTCTGATGACTTGTGCATGGGCTCTAATCATGCTTTTCTTTTGCTCTCTCTCCTCTTCCTTTTTCAAGTCTAGAGTATATCTAAAACGCCTTGAAGCATTGAGCACGAATGAGGCTTGCTGCAAGTTAGTGAAAGTTCATTTTAAGATGTCTTAGCTTGGAAAAGCACAATGTTATGCTATACATTGCTCAACTAGCTTAAAAAGAATCAAGTGGCAAGTGCTGCTTGTACCCTCAATTATCATAGTTATACATTAAGAGATTTAATTATATGCATTTGGAGATTAGTGGTAGTGGCAATATGCAACTCAACCATTTCTTCTCTTTAATAACAAATTATACAGAGGCATTTGAGTTGATCGGTTAAAATGCTGACAAATATTGCATTATCAAATGGAATTCACCCTCAGAAGTTGGTGATAGACTTAAAACAATTAATACCAGCATCTCTGCACGTATATGCGAGGACTCCACACATAACAACAACAAAATCATATGAAGCACTGATATCTATATCAATCACTTCATGGACACTTTCATACTCCTAATAGTATCCTAAATGGTCAGTATTTCATAATTTTATTACAAGCGAAAAATAATTAGATCAATGTTTGCATTTCATTAGCTCTTATAATGACTTGTGTTCATTTTTAAAATATTTATGTCACGTTAGTGGTTTTATGTCCATTTTATATCTTGTATCATAGTCGTGTCATGTCCTAAAATTTGTTAGATAATGGAATGTATGATGTGTACTCAGTTGTACATGAATGGACATTGTGATTCACATGGTTAGTGCATAATCAATATATACTTTGAAATTGAAATTGAAATTGCATTTGCATTTGCATTTAAAAGAGATAATAATGATGATGGATAGAATGAATGAATGCTTACTCTCCAACGTTTGAGAGTCTCGTGAGGAGCATTCTTGGTGTGTGTAACATCGAAAGGATCGTCGGGATCCACGAGTAAGTCATCGTCATCATCGGGGTTGACGGCATTGTCATGGTCATGATCATGGCTCTTGCTGCTGCTATCAGCAATTGTAACAGTGAGAAGACCATTGGAGGAGGAGGTGGAACCACGCGAGGTGGATGTCATCATGTTGCTCATGCTCCTACCACTCATATCATATATAATATGATGCCTCCCAAATTCAATCCAATTCAATTCAAATCAAATCAAATCTCCACACTTCATCACACAAATTTAGATTGTATTGTTTGTTTGTGTGTTGTTTTGGTAGGCAATGCAATGCAGCGCACCATAGACTCAAACAAATACAAATAGCAACAACAATCAATAGCCAAATCTAGCAATAGGGCCCACCACCACCACCATTTTTATTTTTTTTCCTTTTCAGAAACAAGAACCAACATAATAGATGACTAAGCAAATACTGCAATAATATTGATTGGCAAAATTAATAAAAGAAATTGTTAGATGAGAAAAGTAAGAAAATAGAAACAAAGCATTGCACAGGTAGGGAATGAAGATGAAAATGAGGGAATAGGAATGAAGGAATGAAGGAGGTGCCTTCTTCCTTGGGTAACTGTTTTTCCTATTGTTGGTCAATGCCTATGCCACCAACCAACCATTCCTTATAATTCCCTTCTAAATATAGCTATTTGTCTATCTATCCCCTAACACACACACACGCTTGCCTTCTCAACCATCTGTATTATTCATTTTGGTTTGCCAAGTACATATTAATTTTAGTGAAATTAGATTATAAAGCAGCAAAAATCAAAGAGACATATACATTGATAGGTAGTATGAACTTATTGAGTGAGCTTACCTTAATTAAAGTGATCACCTAATGAGTTGGGGAAACAATTGCATATGCGAGAGAGGGAGAGTGTGTCATATGTGTGATCATGAAATATTGGATCATATATAATAATGTAGAATGGCTTATGAGCAAAACACAAACAACACATAATTTTAGAGGCTTATTTAGGATTTTGTTCTTTGTAGATAGGATAGAGATTGTTCTGAAATCTATCCTTATTCTTTTAATTTCTTTTAGTCCTACGTTTTTATTTTAGGCTTATTTATGGTTTTAGTTCCTGAAAGTTTAGCATGTTTTGATTTTAGTCCCTAGAAGTTAAACATTTTGGTTTTGGTCCCTTCCATTAGTAAAAATCTGTTATTTGGTGACATGGTTAACGAAAGTCTACACTCAGCAGCCGCGTGGTATGAGGTAGCGCCAAATAGGTGATGTGACACGGATGATTCAGGCCCACGAACTCAAAATTTTGCGTACAGGACCATTTTGCATATCGGACCATTTTGCGTCCGTAGATCTGTATCATCCACGTCATATCACCTATTTGGTATCACCCTATACCACATGGACGGCTGATGTGATATTCCCCTATCCACACAAACAAATAACAGATTTTTGTTAATAGAAGAGACCAAAACCAAGATGTTTGAAAATTTAAACCCGCTCAAAATAATTTCTAGGGATTAAAATCAAAACACGTTGAACTTTTAGGGACTAAAACCATAAATAAGCCTTTATTTTATTTTGGTTTTTGTCATCAACATAAAAGTTGATGAAAAATGCTAACTACTTTCGTAAGGACTTAAATAAATAATAAAAAACCTGTTTTAGAGGGACTGAAATTAAAATTCTCTTTTTATTTAAAAAAAATATATAAATATCCCTATTACCAAATAACATTGGCAATTAGGGCGGGCGGGCGGGCTTCATCCGCGCCCGCAAATGGCCCGTAATTTTTGTGGGCGGGCATGCATGCCAAATAAAAATTTTACGACCAATGTTACCAAAGAGCCCTAATTGCCAATACTATTACCAAAGGACAAAATCCATTTCTTCATCCCTTAATTCTCACTTAGCTTCTCTCATCTTTTTTCTGATTTGAAAACATAATTCAACTTTGTCATAACCATTGTAACTAAATATGGAACACTATTGTTGAGTTCGTCACTCTCTTCCCAACTTCTTTGCAAAAGGTATAATAACATTACCACGAAATGCTTAAGTGAAAATGGATGAAAGGTTGACAAAAATAACGGAGTGTTAGTAGTAGAATTTTAGGTTTTTAAATGGGGAAAAAGGCAATAAGGCGTTTTTTTAAAAATTATTTTCATAAAATATCAATTTTGCTTTTACTTCCTCTATAAGTTCGTCGTATTTTTTTTTTTAAAAAAATTAATTTATATAAATGCTTTGGGAAAATCCTTATTATTTTTATGATGGATGGGGAAAAAGCTGATTATGAGTGTTAATAATAGAATTTATGCTCTTTATAATTTTAAATAGGTATCATTATCTAACTTCAATAATTGCATTGTTAACTGTTATTTAATTTTAATGTCAAATATTATTTGAACGTAAAAATAGTTTTTGCGAAAATTTATAAATATTAATGTATGGAAAAAATGAGATAATTTATATAAATAATAGCTAATTAACATTAATGAAATGAAATTGAGTTTTAAAAGTTCATAATGATGTAATATTGATGCATCAATTTTATGATTTGGTGAGTCTTAACTGTTGTGATGAATCGATAAAAAACAAAAAATTGTTGTAGTTAAAGATATGAAAAGTCCAAAGTTGAGTTTTATATCAAAATGATGATGTAATGTCGATGTTTCAAAGTCTTATGTATATGATGTTAAGACTTTGTGAGCTAAAGATGCTCTTAATACTTCCTCTTGTTCTTAATGTAAGGTAATTTTGAAAAAATTCATGTTTATCAAAGAAGTCAATTAATATGGTTAGTGATATTGAAAATGTCAATATTTGATATACTTTTTTTTCAAAATTACTGATATATTATTATTATTATTATTATTATTTTTATTATTATTATTATTATTATTATTATTATTATTATTATTATTATTCAGACTTAAAAAATATAGAATATATAAGGATATTTATCAAAAGAAGTAATTAAACATCATTTAAAATCGAAATAAGATCTTGTAAATATGAATAAAAAAATTCTAAAAATATTATATTAAAAACCGGTGGAAATAATAATAAATAAATTGTGAAACAAATAAATAACCATATTTCTCATTTTAAAAAACTAATTAAAAACACATTATGTGTGTATGAAAGACGTAATATAACGGTTTAAATATCAAAATGGTCCTCATGAATATTGATCTTTTTGAAATTAGTCACTGCATTTTTTTTTTTTAGTTTTGGTTCTTAGTTTTATATTCTATTTTGGTTTTGGTCCCTGGTGACAAATATGGATAAAAAATGCTAAATAGCCTAACAGAGAAGATTAAAGTAGGGATCAAATAAAACTAAAACATGATGTAAAAAATAGGGAACAAACTAAAACAGGATATAAAAGTAAGGACCAAAATGAAACGTGAAAGTAGGGACCAAAAGCATAAATAAGCCTTAAATATTTATAAAGAACATTTAAATACTTAATTTAAGGCCTAATTTTCGCGCTCTAACCCATCCATCATCATCATCTTTCATTTTGGTTAGTTACGGTATAAGAATGCAATATAATAGAATTGCTTAGAGAATGCGGAAATTAGCCTCTGACGTGGTTAGAGATGAATTTCACCCAAACCAAACAAACAAACCAACCAATCAATTATATTCCATATTCCATATAATATAATATAATATTATTCCTCCTTCCCATGCATATATAGCTAGCTCATCAGTGTTAGTCATAATAACGTAACTATTGCCTTTCAAACTGCATATATAACTATAGCTAAGCCTACTACTACGTACTCATAATATTATAATATATATATTCCCATAGTCATAGTCATAGAATAGAATAGATAGATACTACATACTAGATAGATGGTGGGTTCCAGATTCCCCTCTCATCAGCTCAGCAATGGCCTCTATGTTTCTGGTCATCGTCCTAAAAACCCGAAGGAAAGAAGTAGGATGGCCTCGCCTACTGTCATGCCTTACACCGGTGGTGACGTCTACAAGTCTGGTGGACTCGGCAAAATGTTCCAAATCCCCACCGCCACGGCCATGATGGACGATGCTTCCTCTTCTAATAATAATTGTAAATCTGCTGCAGAAAGAAGAGGAGGCCGAGGCATCTCATCTGCTTCTACTACTACGGTACCGGTATCAACGAACAATAAACACGTGCACGGCCGGGGTGAACCAATCACAAAGTCCTCTAGCCCTAATCAAAGGAAAGTATCATCAGCTGGTCCATTGTTAGAGACTCAGACTACTGCTACTGCTGCATCATCATCATCGTCATCATCGGCGATATTGTGGTCCGTCATTCTCATTTTTGTTATGGGATTCATTGCTGGTGCTTTCATCCTTGGAGCTGTTCACAATGCCATCCTCATCATTCTTCTGTTCCTTCTCACTTTTCACCATATACGCTCAAACTACTACTAGCTATATATGCTAATGCTATAATATATCATTAATATATTTATTTGTTCCAAGTTTTTAATTAATTAAAATATCTAGCTAATTAAGCTTATTTAGTTAGCTTACTGAATTTTATAAATAAATAAACTGTGGTGTATGGATACATATATATTGAAATTTAATAGCATGGACAGTAGTGATTGTAAATATGCATGTTTTCAATTCCTTGTGGTTTAAGTGATGGAGATTATTACATTCATATATGTCAAATTACGTATATCTCATCACCATTTCGATCATATTTAAGATGCATGCAGATGATGTAGATCACTCACTAGAATCAGACAAAACCTCTCCATCTCAAAGTCTCTTTTAATTTGAGGGTACGGTTTAGATTAACATACATACAATTGATGATGGGTAGTACGTTTTGTTTTCTTTTCTTTTTCTTGACGTAAGCTAACAAAGATTAATATGGAATATATAAATCAATCTGGTGGTGAGTTACGTTGTTGAGAGGTGGGGATGGAATGAAACCGTGGAAGGTGTGATTTCATTTCATAATAAATCAATGTGACATCACACTTTTTTATCTCTATCTTTATTTATTAATAAAAAATAAAACAATAATAAATACATGAAGATTATATATATTAAAAAAAATAATAAGTGATGAAAAAAATATAATAAATAAATAAAAATATGTTTTAAAAAATATAGTATTAAAATTGGTTAAATAAACGTAATTTGAGAAAAGAGTATTAAAATTCCCTGAATAAAAGAAAGAAAAGCACATACAGACAGAGATTTGGGAAATAAGTTAAAGTAAAGGGATACATGAATGAATAAAAAAGGAAAAAGGAAAAAGTGATAGTATTGGTTGGTGGAGGAGACAACCAAACAGTTGTAAGTCTGTAACCGTAGAAGAGGAAGAAGAAAAAGAGTAGTAGTGGCAGTGAAGCTGGAGAGAGAAGATGAGGAAGAAGAAGAAGAAGAAGATGATGATGATGATGGGATCTGAGAGTGAGAGTGAGGCTTTGTTTGGATGGGAGGGAGCCAAGGGGATGAAAAGGAATGGAAGGGGAAAAATTTAATGTTCCATTGTTTGGGAGTAAAGGGTGAAATGTAAAGGGATTCCAAAATCCCTAATTTTCCAAATACTTTTCCCTCCAAACCCCCAAATTCTTTCCCCCCAATTTGGGAGGTAAAGGGTGGAATGGAAAGGGAATCCTTATATTTCCATTTCATCCCCTTCCCTTCCAAACTCCCAAACAAAGCCTGAGAGTCACCTATTCTGTTCACTTCAAATTAAAGTAGGTACTCTTTGTCTTTGATTCACTACTCTTTGTCTTCAAATTAGTTATTTTGCTAAATAAAATAAAAATAAATAATAAATAACGGGGATTCGAGTCATGTGTTAGATTAGTTGTTTGAATATCGAGGGTGGGATTCAAAAGCAGCCAACCCAAAACAACGTACATGGGGACTCAGAGCAGCTGAGGTAATATAAGTAAATTTATTCCTTTGGTTTACTCTCTTGATCACTCCTGATGCCTATCAGGCTATATTCAACCATTAAAAAGCTCTATATTTATTCAGTTGCATTGTATTAAAACTATTCACTAGGTACACTTGTATTACGGCTAAAGTTTGGTTTGTATCTTCTTGCCTATCTATCTTGACAACAGGATGCCAATGGGCTAAATGTATATTTCCAGCTAGCCTTGAGGGTATTGTTTTGAGATGTGAGGATACATCAAGGAATGATGTCATTCCTGTGTAGTAAGCACACTTAGGAAATGATGATCTTCTTTAAATAAGTATTTTCCTAGCATATCAGAAAGAAAGTAGTGATTATGGTGTAGTTGAGTTGTTTTTATTTTGTAAGCTAAAGTGTTATTGGCAAGTGTGATATGATTCTGCAACTCACATCGGTGATTTTCTTTTTCCCAAACCAAACTCCTCCCCCTAGTTTGTTGTATAGCTAATGAAAATTCTTATTCCTTTATTTTTCCTCGGGATTTTGTACTGCTTAATGGATGTGGTTTATGTAGTGAGAAGTTGTGTTCTGTGGGTCTATTTGTCAAGGGAATTATCATGGATGACATGTATGTATTTGCCTGTTGGGTTTTTTGAAGAAGTTCTACTTCTACCATTTAATTAATAATTTTTGCTTCTTGTCATCCATTCTGAAGTTTGTCAATACACCCTATCCCCAATTAATACATTGTACAATCAATAAAATGCCCTGAATAGTTTGCTATTTACAATTATTTTTTCTTTTTGTTTTTGAATGAGTTCATATCATAAGTATGATATTTCACTTAATGTGGGAGTGGCAGAGAATCATAAGTAGGAACGTGAATAAGTTGAACTACAAGGTGTGCTAATTCGAAGCATTTTTTTGCCATCAATAGACACAAAAAAATGTCACGACCTTATAGTTTATCAGAATGAATATTTTCTTCATACACTACATTGCAGTGCACGTGGATTTTTAGCTCTTGCCCACTGAACTAGTTCATGGGCAATACCAATATCAGGTTTAAAATGTCGAAAGGAAGAACCTACATTCAAGTACGATATTGTATGAAATGAAAAAAAAAATTGGAAACCAGAGGTGATTGTCGGGTACAATACAAGTTACAAGTACAAATATCCTTTGCACTCCACAAACAGCATTGATTCAATAGAGCAATTTCTAGTTGAATCAGCAGCAGCATGTTTCTTTTCAAAGTTTCCTGTAAAAAGCAATAATTAAAAATAAAGAATCAAAGTAGAGTACACAGGGTGGGTGTTGGGGATATACTATGCCCTTGTGGAAGTGACTTTGAGTGCCCAAGTTGCCATATTAACACGAAAGAGGGACCAAGGGGGCAAGCTGCAAATGGAATAAATTTGAGGCCACTCTGCAGTAGATGCATCCAAGAGTTAGAAATAAGAGTGTAATACAGGAGTTCATATGATAATGACGCAATGAACATAATTTCAGAGAAATAACGTAAGTAAAGTATAAAAAACCATTGGATAGATATGACATGCAACTGGCACGAATGTAGGCAGGTCAAAGTGTAAATGATTTGATAGAGATGCATTGCTGAGTATGATTTTGACATACAACGTTAGCATTTTCAATTATGAAATTAGAGAGAGAAACAAAAACCATTTAACATTTACCAACTACAAATTGCTATATGTAGGCCCGACTAGAATACTAATAAGACACAGATGAATCCAAGCAGCTTCAAATATAGCATCTAACAAAGAGAGCAGAAACTTTAATGAGATAATTGAATGCGCATATACCAATTAGTAAAGGCCCAACATCCTTAGTTCTGCTACATGGCTGTCATCAAGTTCAGCAGCATTCTTGACATGTTCTCGATCTTCTACAACATATTCCTGGCATTGAAAAGGTAAATAATGAAATGAAGAGTTGAAATACCTTCAAATATCTACAAAAAAACAACGGGAAAAAAATTTATATACTCAAGTCTAATTGATATATATGGATTCATAAAACATAAATTAAGTAGCAGACCGACCTTTGTCAACTCTTGCTTGGCAAGAACATGGTAGTGGCGTTCATTGATTCTTTGGCCACAAATTATGGCTATGAAGAAGCCATAAAGCAAACCCACCAAAACAATGGCTAGAACTGCAAAATAAAAGCAATAATAATGAACCTGTCATTGCGTATAGTAGTACTCCTACATAAAATAGTCGTACAAACATTGGCCATGAGATTTGTAGTGGAGGAGAAGCAAGAGGCAGGCGCATACCAGCCATGGTATAAAAACCATAAGGATGTTCTTCATAACCAAACATTTCTCTGAGTTCATCTCCATAAAATTTGTAAATAAGCAACCCCAAGAAAGCAACAACCTGGTTCATGAATGAACATGAGTTATCACCAGCAATTGACAAGAGAGAAAAGATAACGAACAGAGTATCCCATTCCCATACATACCAGCTGAACAATGATAAAAATGAAAGCATGATCCCTGGCAACAAGGAACTGAAACTTTAATCTCAACCACCAGCGATCGGGTGGGACATTGGCACGTAGGATGAAAACAGCTCTGCACTCGGTGCAGTGAGAGAAGGCAAAACCCTCCTTTGTTGACCTCCAATTGTCGAGACAGGACCTGTGGACATACTTTTGAGTGCCTTTGCAATGGCATGGAGCAATTAAATCTTGTCCTCCAATATCGAGGCATATGCGGCATTGTGATTGTGATTGTGATTGTGGCTGCTGGTGATGGTGATCCGTATGATGATGATGATTTACGAGATGACAAGTCTCATCATCAACAACAACATTGACACCAACATGAACATTCTCTAAATCATCATCATCATCATCACCATCATAGTTGGGAGGAGCAGCAGAAGCAGGAATAATTTCGCAGGAAAAGGAACAAGAGTCTCCTTGTTCTTGTTCTTGTTGTTGTTGAGAGTGGGAGTTATTTGGATTCAAGATGGGATGGGTTTCCGAACAACATTCATCATCGTTGCCACCATTTGATGCTAAATGCATTTCTTCCCGATTTATTGTATAATAATATTATTATATTATTTTTACTACTATTATTATTATTATTATTATTATTATTATTATTATTGTATGCACAAGAAGAGCTATTATTACTATATACCATTTCAACAACCACCAGCAGCAGCAGAAGAATAATAAGAATTAATAAACCTGCAATCTAAAATTAGAATTATTTATGAGGAAATAATGAATAGGAATAATTGAGAATTGAGGTGAGGGAGGAGGGAAAAGGGGTGGATTGAATTGACTGACTGATTTATAAAAATTAAAAAAAAAAAAGAAAAAAAGGAAAAGAGAGAGAGAGAGAGAGAGAAGAAAGTGTAAAACTTACCTAAATAACAATACTAAGAAGAAGCAAAGAGGAGGGAAATCCCAAATCCCAGTTTTGATAAACGGAACAACACTATTCATCATCATTATCATTATTATTCCATGGGAATGGGAATGGGAATGGGAATGAACGAATGAATGAATGAAACCCAAAATACACGGATGAGGATTGAGGAACCCTCCTTCTCTCTCTCTTGTTTGGACCATTTTGACCCTCATCATGATCATGATGATAGCCCGCCCATCTTTCATTCATAGGCCCAATCCAATATTTACGCCAAAGATTAAATTAAGATTTTCTGTTTTCTGTCTTTTAAGTTTGCTATTTTCATTTCTAAATTTTGAGTCTTTCGCTTATACACTTGCAGTGGGATAAAAAAAATGTATTACTCCTATGGAGTTGCTCCAGAGAAGGACACTACTAAAAAAATTGAACCTGATGCTTATGTTTGGGGAGTTTTAGCCCCATAAAAAAAAAATACATCATACATGGACACTTTAATAGCAAAATTGTAATTAATCAGTCTTACCTCTAGTATGTTTCTCCATTAAATATAAATAACAATCTTTGCTTTCCTCAGATGCAATTTTCTCAAACACTTGCTATTAGTAGTAATCAGTTTCTTAGTCCACAAGAAACTTAACTAATTTATTTATGATTGTAATTAGTTAAGTGAGTTAGTTAGTAATTCTGTTAGTAGTAGAAGTTAGTTAGAAGTAGTTAGTTTTGGCGCCAAATTGGTTGCTAGCTGGCTTTCAATTCAGCATTGTATATAAATTCATTCTTCATTTCTCTTAGTGAGTAATAAGATCATTCTATTCAGTTTAAGCTTTTCTCATTTTCTCCAGAAAGTTCTCAATCAATTTACTTGCTCTTCTCTTCTTCAACTATGGCATCCACCATGTTTAACATGGTATCAGAGCTTCAATAAGAAGCTCTGCTGCGCAACTCTACTCTGATTTCTTATTTCTATTTCGAGATCTATTCTGCACATTGCAGATCGATTCATTTGATATCCTCAATTCATTTCAATTTCTGAAAATCTATTCCTCTTTCACCGTTCGAATGGCTAACACTGTGAATCCAGTTATGGATCCATTGAGTCCCTATTATATGCACCCTAATGAGAATCCTGGTGCTGTTTTGGTAGCTGTGAAGTTAAACGGAAACAATTATCACACATGGTTGAAGTCAATGTCCATGGCGCTGAAGTCGAAGAATAAGCTGCAATTCGTTGATGGAAGCTTGATTAAGCCTCTGATTCATGATCCTAGTTATGCTGCATGGGATCGATGTAATACTCTGGTAGTTTCGTGGTTGAATCAGGCAATGGAGAGCTCAATCGCACAGAGTGTGCTATGGTTGGAATCTGCTCTTGAGATCTGGTGTGATTTGCGTGAACGATATTATCAGGGAGATATTTTTCGCATTGCAGAATTACAAGAAGAATTGTATACGTTGAAGCAAGGTATAATGACAATTGCTGAATATTTTACTCATATGAAAACCTTATGGTTAGAGTTAGATAATTTTCGGCCAATACCTCATTGCAAATGTGAATTCAGTTGTGTATGTGATGTAATTCCAGTTATAAGATCTTATAGAGATGATGATCATGTAATTCGATTTCTTAAGGGACTTAATGAACAATATAGCCATGTGAGATCACAGATTATGTTGATGGATCCACTTCCAAATGAAAACAAGGTTTTTCTCACTGTTAATTCAGCAAGAGAGGCAAATGAATTCTGGATTGAGTGATTCTAGAATCATAGCTAATATGACAAATAACAGTGTTAGAGGAAGAGGTAGAGGCAAATTTTACAGTAACCAAGGCAATTCTGGAAATTCTAGTTCTGGTAATCAAGGTAGAGGCTCAGGAAGAGGCAGATTTCAAAGTACTAGAGTCTGTACTTATTGTGAAAGAACTGGACACACTGAAAATACTTGTTTCAAGAAATATGGTTTTCCACCAAATTTCAAGGGTCCAAATGCTGCTGTTGTTAATAACTGCTTTACCAATGAGGATGAAGTGTGTGCAGATGAAATTGATGAAGATACTATGTCTATGAAAGATAATAATGAAGTTAGTGGCAGTGGTTCAACTTTCACTCCAGAGCAGCATAAGGCTATTTTAGCATTGATACAACACACTCAGTCAATCAAAGTTTCACAGAGTAATGCTAATCCTAATGCTCATTGTGTGAATCAATTGACTACTAAGGACTCAGGTATAACTTGCAATTTAACAAGTAAATTGAGCATCTCGGATTGGATTATTGATACTGGTGCAACTGACCAAGTATGTTTTTCCATTACTCAGTTTCAATGTTATAAGAAAATCAAGCCAATATCTGTAAAAATGCCTAATGGTGATTCTGTAATTGCCACAATTGCTGGAACTATTATGTTTTCTGATAATTTCTACTTAGTTGATGTTCTTTACATACCAACTTTCCCATTCAACTTGATCTCTGTGTCAAAATTGGTTTCTACCATTTTCTGCAAACTGATTTTCTCCAATTCTCTTTGTCATATCCAGGATCTTCATTCCATGAAGATGATTGGTGTAGCTAAACTCTCAGCAGGGCTATACATCTTACAGAATAATGTAGTCAAATCTAGTTTCATTCCTACTGTTCTTTCTATTTCCAGTGATGCTATGCATAATTTTGCTTCCAATAAGTGTAATCTTTGGCATTTACGATTAGGTCATCCTTCTCATACTAAGCTACTAGTTATGAGAAATCAGTTTCCTTTTATCAATGTAAATAAAACTCATGCACCTTGTGATGCTTGCCATTTTGGAAAACAAAAGAAATTGCCATTCCTAAACAGTACTACTCATGCTGCCAGTTGTTTTGATTTGGTGCATATGGACATATGGGTCCTATTTTCATTCCTACTCTTCATGGTCATAGATATTTTCTAACTATTGTTGATGATCATTCAAGGCATACTTGGCTTTATTTCATGAAACTGAAATCTGAGACCTCAAACCTTGTTAAATTGTTTGTTAACTTGATTGATACACAGTTTGGTTTGAAAATTAAGTGTATTAGATCAGATAATGGACCTGAGTTCAGGCTGACAGAGTTCTACAATTCCAAAGGCATTGTTCATCATACATCCTGTGTAGAAACTCCACAGCATAATGGAATTGTTGAAAGGAAGCATCAGCACATTCTTGGCACAGCTAGGTCACTTTTATTTCAAGCTAACCTTCCTAAGGTTCTATGGAACTATGTTGTTGCTCAAGCCACATTTTTGATCAATAGACAGGCTACTCCTTTTCTGGACAATAGTTCACCTTTTGAACAGTTGTATCATACTCTTCCATGTATAAATGACTTGAAAGTGTTTGGGTGTCTAGCATATGCTTCAACACTGATTTCAAATAGGAAGAAGTTGGACCCTAGAAGTAGAAAATGTGTGTTTCTAGGCTATCAACATGGTACAAAGGGGTATGTCCTGTTTGATCTGAAGAATGGAGAGATATTCATCTCAAGAAATGTGTGTTTCTATGAACACATTTTTCCATTCTTCTCAGAAGAGTCCAAGTCATCTCCAGACAATTCACTTCAGCATAACACCCTTGATTCATTTCTGGATTTCAGTGATGAATTTCATCCTCCTAGTCCACATTTTCCCTCATCACCTGACCCTATACAACCATCCTATCACTCTGCCCAATAATCAACTTCTATGCATCAACCTGATTCTGTGCAGCCCACTACATCCACACCTACACAGTTACCTCCACCAAATAGACATTCCACTCGCATCAGAAAACCCCCTCAATACTTACAAAATTATCATACCACATTACTTTCATCCAATGATCCACCTATCCCATCCATCCAGTATCCTCTATCATCACATTTGTCTTATGACAAATTGTCCTCAAATCACAAGAAATTCACCCTCAACCTCTCTACTATTACTGATCCTACCACATATGCTGAAGCTATAAAACATCCTGATTGGGTAGATGCAATCCAATCTGAATTGTCTTCTCTTCACAAGAATAACACTTGGACTCTCACTCATCTTCCTGAAGATAAACAAGCCATTGGTTATAAATGGGTTTTCAAAACTAAGTTGAAAGTTGATGGCTCTATTGAAAGAAGAAAGGCACGATTAGTAGCCAAGGGTTTCAATCAAACAGAAGGTATTGGCTACACTGAAACATTCAGCCCTGTTGTCAAAATGTCTACAATCAGAGTTTTATTGGCTCTAGCAGCTAACAAGAACTGACATTTGAAACAACTTGATGTTAACACAGCTTTCCTTCATGGTGATCTTCATGAAGAAGTCTACATGAAACTACCTTCTGGTTTGGAAGTTGCTGACTCATCTCTTGTATGCAAACTTCAGAAATCCCTTTATGGATTAAAGCAGGCTAGTAGACAATGGCATGAGAAACTCACTCAAGCTCTGGTTGAACAGAATTTCATTCAATCCAAGGCTGATGCTTGCCTGTTTACTAAATCTCACCATTCCAATTTCACTGTCGTTTTGGTTTATGTTGATGATTTGGTGCTTGCTGGCAATGATCTCAATGAAATCAATCAACTTAAACAATTACTTGATAACAAGTTCAGCATCAAGGATTTAGGTGATCTCAAGTTTTTTCTAGGGATGGAAATTGCACGATCCTCTGCTGGCATTACCCTTTATCAGAGGAAATACACCCTTGAATTACTTGAGGATGCTGGACTTCTTGGTGCAAAGCCTGCTTCCACTCCACTAGATTATACATTGAAGTTTCACAAATCCTCTGGTACTGTGCTGTCAGATCCATCTTCTTATCGAAGGCTACTAGGTAGATTGATTTATTTGACAAACACTCGACCTGACATATGTTTCAGTGTTTATCATTTAAGTCAATTCATGGACAAGCCCACTGATGTTCATTTACAAACTGCAAATCATATCCTTCGATATTTGAAAGGTTCTCCTGCACAGGGCCTATTCTTTTCTTCTGCTTCAAATTTCAGACTTAGAGGATTTGCTGATTCTGATTGGGGTGGTTGTCTGGACACTAGGCGTTCGATTTCAGGATATTGTTTTTATCTAGGAAATTCCCTCATTTCCTGGAAAAGCAAGAAGCAACATGTGGTATCCCTTTCTTCTGCTGAAGCTGAGTATCGAGCAATGGCAAAGGCTGGTTGTGAGGCTCAATGGTTACTCAAGCTGCTCAGTGCATTTCTAATTCCTCATTCACAGCCAGTTCCTTTGTATTGTGATAATCGCTCTGCCATCTACATTGCTCAAAATCCTGTCTTCCATGAACGCACTAAACACATAGAACTTGACTGCCATTCTATTCATGAGAAGGTTCAAAGTGGTTTACTTCATTTGCTGCCTATTTCCACTGATTCTCAAATTGCAGATATTATGACTAAACCGCTTGCTCTAGGCCCTTTTCGATTACTGCATTCCAAGCTTGGTATGTTAGACATCCACATACCAGCTTGAGGAGGGGTGTTAGTAGTAATCAGTTTCTTAGTCCACAAGAAACTTAACTAATTTATTTATGATTGTAATTAGTTAAGTGAGTTAGTTAGTAATTCTGTTAGTAGTAGAAGTTAGTTAGAAGTAGTTAGTTTTGGCGCCAAATTGGCTGCTAGCTGGCTTTCAATTCAGCATTGTATATAAACTCATTCTTCATTTCTCTTAGTGAGTAATAAGATCATTCTATTCAGTTTAAGCTTTTCTCATTTTCTCCAGAAAGTTCTCAATCAATTTACTTGCTCTTCTCTTCTTCAACTATGGCATCCACCATGTTTAACACTTGCCCATCAGCAATTCCTCAATGAAATCATGCGTCCCAAATGTTGAGTGATCAAAGTATAAACGCCATTCCTCAATGTCTTCAATCTTATTTTAATCATTTTTAAATATGTTCACTCTTGTCCTCTTTGAAAGGGTTGTGATGCAACCTTGGAGTGTCATTTGTTCTATCTTATATCTTCAATGGATGGATGAATTCAGCCACAATCGTCAATGCATGGCTGCTTGCTTGCTGCCATGCATTCTATTTTGACTAAACTGTCACGTTCGTCCCTGACTTTGTCACGACTCCTCACTTTAGTCCCTAACATTACAAAAATCTCTTTTTAGTCCCTGACTTTGAAAAAATGTCCTCACGTTAGTCCCTCGTTAACTTAGCCGTTTGCTGGTGTTAACGGAAATCCTATGTGGCAGTTAACAGACCCCAAAACAATGTTGTTTTATTGCACAGGGACTAAAGTGAAAAAAATGCACATCCCACGTGGACTTTGGTTCAGGGACTAAAGTGAAAAAGTTAGAAAGCTAGTGGACTTTGGTGCTAAATTTTCCCTCCCTCAGCTGAAACCCTTAGCTAAGCTTGTCAAAGAAGCTATAATGAATAGGAAATGGGATATAACGACATATGATAGCACCTTGTGCTAGGCAAAGCACAAGCAACTATCACTTTCTATCAAATTCCAATCATGGAGAATAGAAAGTATGTGATGGGATTTGTTTTCATTCTCATGCTTATTGTAAACCCAACTTCAATAAAGGCTAATGAACAATCACATGCAGATGAACTTCAAGAGCAAAGCAACTTGTTAACTTACATAGTTCATGTAAAAAAGTCTGAGAAAGATGGTGATGCTCTTCAATCAAACGAGTTGCATAGCTGGTACCATTCACTTCTACCACAAACTACATCAAATTCCAATTACAAGGAGAGAATGGTTTTCACATACAACAATGTGGCTTCTGGTTTTGCTGTCAAGTTGACACCAGAAGAAGCGAAAGCACTTCAAGAGAAGGATGAGATTGTGTCAGCAAGACCTGAAAGGGTGCTTGAGTTACACACAGCTCATTCTCCAAGCTTCTTGGGATTGCAGCAGTTATGGAAAGGTTATGGAGGATATTCTAATCTTGGCAAAGGTGTCATAATTGGAGTTATAGACACAGGAATATACCCTCTTCATCCATCTTTTGATGATGATGGAATTCCACCTCCACCAGCTAAATGGAAAGGCTACTGTGAATTCAATGGGAAGAGGACATGCAACAACAAGCTCATTGGTGCAAGAAGTCTAGTAAATAACGCAACAGAACAACCTCCATTTGAAAATTTCTTTCACGGAACTCACACGGCAGTTGAGGCCGCCGAAAGATTTGTTGAGAATGCTGGTGTTTTTGGCAATGCTCAAGGCACAGCAGCCGGAATGGCACCCGAAGCTCATATAGCAATGTACAAAGTATGCAACAACGATGACTTCCCTGAAAGTGCTATCTTGGCTGCAATGGACATTGCCATTGAGGATGGTGTGGATGTTCTTTCTTTGTCCCTTGGTTTAGGTTCTCTTCCATTCTTTGATGATCCAATTGCACTTGGTGCTTTTGCTGCGATTCAGAAGGGGATTTTTGTTAGCTGCTCAGCTGCTAATGCTGGTCCTGGCTATAGCACTTTGTCTAATGAGGCACCATGGATTCTCACCGTTGGTGCAAGCACCATTGACAGAAAAATAGTAGCATCAGCAAAGCTAGGAAATGGTGCAGAATATGAAGGGGAATCTCTATTCCAACCAAAGGATTTCATTCCTCAATTATTGCCACTTGTGTATCTTGGTGCCAATGGTGTCAACACCACTGCCTTGTGTTTCCCCAGATCCTTAAAGAACATTGATGTTAAGGGAAAAGTGAGGATTTCCGTTAAAGAACATTGATCCTTAAAGAACATTGATGTTAAGCTTGTGAAAGTTGCCTAGCAAAATAGTTGCTTCAGCTGAGGGAGGAAAAATTTAGCGCAAAAGTCCACCAGCTTTCTAACTTTTTCACTTTAGTCCCTGAACCAAAGTCCATGTGGGATGTGCATTTTTTTCACTTTAGTCCCTGTGCAATAAAACGACGTCGTTTTTGGGTCTGTTAACTGCCACATAGGATTTCCGTTAACACCAGCAAACGACTAAGTTAACGAGGGACTAACGTGACGACATTTTTTCAAAGTCAGGGACTAAAAAGAGATTTTCGTAATGTTAGGGACTAAAGTGAGGAGTCGTGACAAAGTCAGGGACGAAAGTGACAGTCATTCTATTTTTCTTCCTTCCATTTTCTTTTAATTTCTTCTTCGTATGCCAACCCAGCCAGAGCCCCGTCCTGATCAGTTAATAATCTTATTTTTTATAAATACTATCAACATCATTACGCAGGATTTGGAGACCTATCCTAATATAGATACAATTAAATTTAAAAGCTTACTTTTTATTTTATAAAAAAAAATTAAGAAATTACCCATGTCATATCATATCAAAATAACACGAGTAGTAAACAACTAAAACAACTTTTGTTTAGGCTCGTGCTCTGCTATGAGGGACCTAAATTTGCACAAACTGTTACTCTACTTCCAAGGATCAAATTTTATATTAAATCATTATACAATTTTCTAGTCTCATCTATCTACCCAACTAATGCCGGATGCTATGAAGGGGTTGGGTTATATTTATGTCATGCTATATACAGTGCCTTCAATTAATGGAAGGTGAATATTGTACATCTTAACTAACTAAGCAAACTACTCCATCGTTCTTTAAGGGCCTCGTAAGCCTCGGGGCAAGGCATAGCTATCAATCCATGCCTTCCATCAATACAAGTTTCGGTTGCTAGGCTAAGCCTAAATAACGTGTTGAGTGCCTTGTCGATCGGCATTTCCACCTGCCAATTTCAAATTGTCATAAACCAAATCATGCAATGAACATTCAGCAGTCTGCTCTGTCATGCATGTAGTAGTAATAGACAAAAGTATTATCTTGAGTTGAGAGAGCAGAAATCCAAAAATAAAATAATGTATCACCTTTACTTTGAAGACTTCATACATGAATCTCTCACATTTCTCTCCAACACTTTGTCGAGAAGTGACCTGCACTCAATAATGTTTCAAGTATGATTTTTGATTCAATAAGAACGCTTTCTCATATATTTGCAAACAAGCTTACATGAAAATACATAGGAGGATGAGAAGAGCATTTAACAAACCTCACCATTCTCTGCTTTGAGTAGGACTGCATATGCTAAAATAGCTTCCTTGTACTGGAATATTATTGTACAAGTTTTGGAATATTCCATGTTAATGAAGGTCAGAATACAGAATAAAAATGAGGTTGGAATGTTGAAAAAGTAAATGCACATAAAGCATAAGAGAGCAAGTTTCTCACTTGCTGCTGTTCAGAAGCATCTAGAAGAAAATGTACTGAGCCAAAGCCACTTGCTAATGTTTTTTCATAAAGTGTCTTGTTAACTAATAGCTGCAGTGTAACGTACTTTATAATTCAGATATTTTCCTTTCCACAGAATGTGATAGAAGAACTATACTTCCTTGATCTTCTAGCAGAATAATCTCTAGTGATGCAAGAAAATGTTATGTTAATTTACCTGATACCGATCCCATGTCTGTTTATAGCCTAGAACCACACGACTTCCATATATTATTAGAGCACTTACAGCAACTACATCAAGTAGTATTGCTGATCTGACATAAAAATCAAAGTAAATACTGTTAACAACCGCTCCAACAGTTTCTCACAAGATGCAAACTTCTAAGCAGCAGAGTTAGTGGCGGAAGGTAGAAGGAGTTGTTCCCTTTGAGTTCATAAAAAAAAAAGTTCATTTTTTTCTTTAATAAATGTTCATATGTAGCATGGTCTGGTTTGGTAATGAGTATATATCCATAGAATATTTGCTTACTTAGGGTGCATCTCTGACATGTTTATTACCTCTGCATGTGCAGCTTACTCCAAGATTTGGAAACGTAAATCAAAATATCCAAAGCCATATAATGAATAAAGTAAACAACATTTTCTTCTACACTTTATGGTGCCCAGATAAAATCATAAATGATACAATACATTGTAAAGAAAACTTGTAAAGAGAATAGTTTATACATAACAAAGAGAATATTGTACATACGGGGAAGAAGAGACATTTTCAAATTTGTAGTTTATGAAGTAAGCCAGAAGCCCCAAAATTGAGGCAACATCCAAGCGCACCTGCAAGTTTACAGTTAATAGTCAGTAGTCACAAACTGATAAGATTGCATAATATTGCTTAACTAACAAGGGTAAAGATGCGGAATGATAGGTATATAGAAACATCATTACACATATAGCATGCAACTTTAAACGAGTTGAATACATCCATAATAAACAGTGAGAGTTTTAGCAGAATTCATACTGTGTCTATGACGCGGAATGATAGCTTTTTGTGAGGAAAAATTACCTGCAAATAATTTGAATATCATCTGAAGAACTATACATGATAATGCAGAGAAGTGGTAAAAGTAAAATTATGACTACACATATACAACGAGGAACAACACTAAGAAGTGTCTTCTCATATGACGGTCCCTGTTGTGGCAAAAATATTACCGGTAAATCTGGAATAGGGATTCTCTCATATATCTTTAACTGCAATGATGGAACCTCAGCTTTATCTTTAGCATCTGCCTCACCAACTTCCTTGGTATAAAGTATAATTAATTCTTCAAATGCTGGCTCCTATTTTGGGAACGTATAAGATTTGTTAGTACATAGCTCTGCAAGAGATTAACAGAGGAATTAAAGATAACGAAGAATACCTGCAGAACTGACTGCGAGAAAAGTATGGAGATTGCAGTTTTCAACATTTTCCAAGGATCATTTTGGCAGTATTTCCTTGTTGCAGGCCTCCATATATCACCTAGTGATATCCTTGACAAAAAAGTAGGCCTGGATGGAGAATTCTATTGGTTGGTCATGTCTCAAAAGATGATGATGGTTCAAGTAAATCAACATATCTATTTATAATCTAGAATAGCTGAAGGGCGAATTATGGAGCTTCCATGTAAGCTTAGATCTTTCTATATTTCAGCCACAGCATCAAAGTTTTGGAGTTCTTACTCTCCAGTGCAATGTCTTTTCAACTCCCATTTTCTAAGGCCTTTAAGATAAAGAGTTGCTAGCAAACAGTAATAAAAGAGATGTTTTGTGGAGCAAACCTTAAGTAAGGTTCAGGAGCGCTACTATCATTATCAACCTGAAAAGGTGTTTCTGGTGTGGGGGGAATAAGTCCAATCCAAGAAAGCAATCTCCTCAAGAGCCTTTCACGGGGACCAACTGGTGACAAAATCCCTTCATATCGAGCTACTGCCCTCTGAGCAGCCAGCCAAATAGGGAGTTCTCCACTTGGTTCTTGGTTTGCTCCTATTTGCTCATCTGAAGCATGCTCATTATAAAGTAATGATTTCTGAAACACTGACAGTTCCTTTAGCCAAAGCCTCAATCTTTCTGTCCAACTTTGCACTTCGTGTTTCTGATTGGCATTTTCATAAAGCTTCAGAAGAGAACAAAACATGTTATACCTGGTACTGGAGGTAATCATTTGGAATATCTATAGAAAGTTACTGACAATTGAAGCATTTAAGCCATAGTTTATGCTATATCAGGATAATTTATGCACAGAAATGTGTATGATTCTATATCTTTATGCAAATAGGGGGAAAAAAAAGCTAAATGGTGGAACTATGACTAAATAATGACCTCACTTATCCAGGTGCCTAGTTTCCCTAATGGCTTTGATATGACAAAGAAGATTCTTCGTAGAAGCACAGACTGTAAGTAATCCAGTTTCTCAACAATTAATAGGCCCTTCTGCTTCTCAGTTGCATAACCCCGCCTACATAGCAAAAGTCCATACATTACTCTTAAATAAAAAAGAAGAGATTTGCTGAAATATATATATATATATATATATATATATATATATATCTTGTTACCTCAGTTCAGTTACACTTACACCTAAATTAAATATGAGAGAGGAAATAAAGATGCATATATGAGACCTAAATATGATGGCATTAGACTCAGATGCTCGCTTCCAATCAACATATATTGGCAAGGTAAGGAGATAGTCTGAATTCAATGCAGATGTTAACATGAGATCCCTAGCTGATAGTTCTTCAAATTGGGCATCAGAAAGAAGCTGCATGAATGCACGTTGGAAACGAGAACTGACAACAGTAATTCTGGCATCAGAATTGAAATAATGAGTCAGTCAGAAAGAAACAGAAACATGGAGAATGGTGTGTGATTGAAAGATACAAACCTGGAGCCAGAACCAAAATCTTTGTTGCTATTTTTGTTGAGAGTACGAAAAAGGGTAGCGAGGTCGAAACCATTGGTGGGAGGCTGCTCATTATCATTGTTTGGTGGCTTGCCATTCACAATAATTGGTGTATTTGAATCAGCAGGTGAATTATGGTGCTGCACAAGTGATGAATTGTCCTCCAGCTGCTGCTGATAATCGGAGCGCATGTCCTCTAAGATAGTTTTGTGCTCAGCATGAAGTATAGAGTCTAAGCATCTGTTGTTGTCGATATTGTAGTAGTAGTGGTGGTGGTGGTAGCATAAAGAGAGATGAGATTATTAACAATAGTATCCAACTAATGGAGAGAGAAGAGAACAAGTGAATTATGAAGTGAGTGGTTACTTACTGGGAGAGAAGGCGAAAGTGATGGGGGGCATCATCACCATCATGGCGTTGGTGTTGGTGGTTAAACAAGTTAGAGAGAATGGCATCCAGAAGGCGGGACTTGGAAACAGGAATGTGTTTGTATCTGGGTACTTGTATTTTTGATATTCCCACTTCTTCTTCTGAATCACCTGCTGCATCCTCATCCTCAGTTTTGGTGTTGTGGCTGCTCTCTTCCTCTGAGTCTTCCTCTGAGTCTGTGATGGTTGAGGATGTAACAGGTTGTTGAGGATAATTAAGAAGAAGAGAGGTTTGGTGGAGTGGTGTCGTAGTTGATGGGGAACAAGAACAAGTTGTTGGAAGCAGCCGCCTGAGAAGGAGAAGGGTAGTAGCATGTGGTTGTGAATGTGAAGAAGAAGAAGAAGAAGAAGAAGAAGAAGAAGGAAGTAGCAGCAAGGGTTGGGATTGTTGTGAGATTCTAAGAGCTAAGGTGTGCCAACCCCAACCAGCTGTTGCAGCCATCACCATTCACAATTCACCAAAGATGATGATAAGATGCCAATTGGAAACTATCCTATATCCTGTGGTTGTAAATAATTAAATAGGGAGTAGTACCTAAATTACAGTAGTATGTATATTTGAGTTGAGGGTGACCCTGACCCTTCCTTAATTGTAGCCGTTGATATCTTTTTTCTTACCTACCTTCTGTTCTGCCCCACCCTCTCTGCCTCTCTCTTTCTCTCTCTGCCTGCCTGATGATTTTGAGCTGCTAGGATTCCAATACTATCTTCGACTAGGTTGAAGGAAGAGGACACCCAACTCAACAACAACATCATCAACTAGATCTTCTTCTTCTTCTTCTTCTTCCGTTCCTGTTTTCTAAATTCATTCATACTTTGAAACCCTCCAAACCATACTTTAGTATCTCTGTGTCTGTCCATGCTTCCTATTACTATTTTGAAATGGTATAGTATTCAATGACAGTCAAACAGCACTGGCAGGAAGGAAGGGGAACTAACTGAGGGAAAGAAGGAAGAGGAGAGTGATGGTAGCGAATGTGACGGCGGAAGAAGGAGGGATTAGATCCAACGGAAGTGGTTTTAGTCCCCAAAGTAATTAACAATGCACTCGTCACAAACGGCATAACACAGGTCACACATCTAAATTTGTAAAGATAAGATAAGATAAGTTGTTTATAAACTTGTTCATGACTGTCAAAATCACTTGATCAATTTAAAACACTCGTGTCTACAACAAGAGGATATTGTAGACATCGTAGAAAAAAGAGTTAACAAATGGCAGAGATAGCCACAAGTGGTCATGTAACAAGTTTTAAGGTTTGGGAATTGGTAGTCTCGGATTCGATCCTAGTACCATCATTTGGTGGATTAAATCTCCTTCCCCTATCCCCGTAAAAAAAGAATCAAAAATATTTTGCTTATAAAAATAAAATAAAATGGCAGAGATAGCAGTGATGCAATTGTGTTGATCACGATCGTTCTACGAATCCTAATCATGAATACTCATTATTCGGTGTCACGATCGTTTTACGAATCCTAATCACGAATACTCGGTGTCAATAACGAGCACAACAACTTAGTTGCGCCTTAATTGGTATCCACACAAACATAAACAACGTAGTTGCACCTCAATTGGTATCCACACAAATATATTCATATTTGAGATCACGTCTTTCTTCCCATTCCCTCATATGTTAAGTGCAACACCCCAAATTTTTAATCTCTGATTAATGAAAGTTTAATTATAAAGTTTATTTATAATTAACTACTTTTGATTTAATCTTCGATTAATCATGTATTGTGTGTGCATTTGTTAAGTGAGAATGCATGGAAAATAATTTGATAATTATTTTCATGTGAAAATACGAGTTTTGCAATTTAGTCCCTGTTTAAGGACCTAAAAATAATATTAGAAAAGATTTTGGAGGGAAATGCAATAAAATATAAATTTTTGAAAATTTCAGTCGTGGTAATCAATTACCACGATTCTTTAATCGATTACCATAGTGCAGAAGCACCAGTTCATAGTGCGTTTGGTGAGTCATTGCCCAAAACACCTAATCTTGACACGAAATCAACTCATAGACATGTCTATGAACGCGTGTCGAGCTGCATGTAACCTAATTTTGCAATATAAACCCTTGATTGTGTTGAATCAACGTTCATTTTGGCAAATTTCTAGAAATTGCTTTGTGTTTCCAAAGTTAGGTTCTTGAATTCGAACCTCTCGTTCTCTCTCGATTCGGAACAATAATACACAAATTATACACGGTTGTGAAGCTCACATCCAGAGCTTCACAAAGATCCCAAAATCGTGAGCTGAGCGTGTGTGTGCTAGGAGAATCGAACTCGCAAAGTTGGTGTTCCAATTATGCAAAAAAACCGAAACAGAGTCTTGGAGCTCGCTTTGATAATTGATTTTGGTAAGTTCATGTAACCATTTGGTCTCAAACTTGTTTCATTCTCTTGTCCTTGTTGCAGAGAACAAACCCTAACCATTTCCCCAATTTGTAAAAATGTTGCACAACGGAGGAAGAGAACCGGAGGGAGGAAGAGAACCTAAGGGGTTTGTACTATAGGAACTAGGAAGTAGGTCCGTGTTTTTTTTTTTTTTTTAAAAGATTCGAACTATCGATCCGGTCCGGTTCTCGTGGTCTCAAAATTTGTGAGATCGTGGACTGGATCACATTAAAACGGTCCATAAATTTTGAGACCGAACCGAACCATATTTTTCGGTCCGATCTGACCGATCTCGCTGTCTCGGACCGGATCGCTTACACCTCTAATATGTAACAAATGAGAGTTAGGTTTGTACGGTGATAAAAGAGTAGGAGAGATAAACCATAATTATTATCCCAAAATTTATTTTTCATGTTTTAAAAAATGGATAAAATTGTTTTGAAATTATGGTTAAAATCAAAATTAAGCCTATTTTACTGAAATGATTTTTTTTCCCCCGAAAATATCATTTCAAAACTGAAAAACTCACATGTGCAACTTTACACCAACACTACAGTCTCATTCACGGTTTTGAATGAGAGAAAGAAGTGAGGAATCCTCTTTTCGACTCTGACTCTTCCACTCCAGTCGTTGCTTTTCTTTCTGTTACTTCGAAAGTAGTTGCTTCAGCTTCAGCCACTCGAATTTTCGATATTTCTTTTTATTTCTCATTAAACGAATGACATCTTCTTCTGGAAATCCTAAAACGGATTGATTCATCGTTTGTTTCGCCATCCTACCCAATGAATCGTTGAGATTTGTTTTTAATAAAATCTTAGGTATTCAGAGGTTCCGTCATTCCCATCGTGTCGAGATTAATTATATACTCCTGCGCACTATATCTTCGTCTTGGTCTTCATTCCAGTTACATTGATTTTATCTTGATCTTAGATGCGCTAACTCAATTTTCATTCGTTATATACATCAATACTTTTTTGTATTCAATTATAAGACGGTTAACCATATTTATTATCTGATTACTCCATAAATATCAATATAATGAACTTAAAATCACTACCAGGTGTCTATATTAAGCATATTTTTATTTTTTTTCCCACACAAAATCCATCAACAAAAACTTTAAAATCCATGGAAATAATAACGAAAAAGAAAAATGGAAAAGAAAAAAGGAGAGGAAATAAAAATGATACTCACAGTGTTAGTGTGTGGTTTAAGAATGAAGCGAAGCGCGCGAAATTGAGCGGAAAAGATTAACCTAATTTCCGCCGATCTCATTCATTCATTTATTCATTCCCCTCTCTTAATCATTAGTGTTTAGTGTTAGCATCACAATCACAATCACTAATCACTATCACTGTCGAACGAATGGCGACGAAGAAAGCTGCTGCGAGTAGGGGGGAGCTACTGGAGCGGTGGAGGAGCATCGAGGAGGCAGAAGAAGAAAACGACAACGACGATCATAATCTTGATCCCTCCAAACTTCATCGCCTCAAAGAACAATGGTATATCTTTCTTTTCTTTTTTTATTTAGTATTATTTCTTCTATGTGCAGTGCACCACCATACGACTCGACCAGAATTAGCATCAGGTTTTACTTTTACGCATAATAATCAAACCGCTGCATCGAAACCTTTATCATCATCATCATTATTATTATTATTATTATTATTATTATTCATGTTTGATTGGAAACTATTTTGACTAGTTGCTCAATTTACATGTTTACTCTATCTTCTGTCTGTAATGCATACCAACCAACTCACAACTCACAACTCACAACTCACTCACGATGATGAATAATAACGATAGATAATTACTATACAAAATCATATATCATGTTGTGGTGGTCATGTCATAACTCATAACTCATAATTGATTGATGATAATTAATATTTTTGTATCACCACTGCTCTGCTCATTGTCAGGTTTGCTGATGCCTACAGTTTTCTAATTTGTTTGCCGACTGAAACTCATATTTGGTGTGGCTTTTGGGATATAATGGGTCCTCTTTTGGAGACTTTTTACAACTACTTCAAGGATGACCGTCACGATTCTCCTCTCAGGCGCTTATGGAAGAGAATCTCTGATGAAATGCGCCACTGCCTGCAATGTATTTCTCACCATCATCAAGCTCAAGACATGTATAGTATGGAGTACGAGTTTAGCTCTATTGGGCCTCTTCTTGATGTCTTGCAAAAGCTTGATAATGACAGGGTCACTTCACACTTGAGAGATATCAATACTAAAATTGCAGGGGAAGGTTATGACCCTGCTGCTACTGATAACACTCAAGTTGTTAATGTTTTGTATGAGGTGCATTTTCTGTTGCTTTTCTCTCTTCCTAGTTCTGTTCTTTGGCACTATAGCTGACATGATTGCTGTTTTTAAAAGCTCATGGACAAGTGCAGATTGAATATATTTAGACTGGTTGGAATAGATAGATTTTATATGATGCTAAAATAGATATTCCTCTTCATTTTATGCTCTTATCTATATCTTTTATTTTCATTTTCTTTTGCTTGTTTATGAATTTTCTAATTTGAAATTCAAAGTTTATCAACATTTCCTCCCCCCAATCATTTGACAGGTATTGATGTTCCCAATCCTCTTAGATTATCAGCCTCTATTTGCCGAGTTTGAGTTGTTTGTCGAAGCAATTGACAGTAAACATGAATTGGCTTTGTCTGGGAATCAACAATTTCCGGTATTTTTTGTTTTCTTTTGCTTTTTTCGCTTCCTGTGTATTTCTGCTTGCAGATTCACTGCTTTAGATTGCTTACACGGTGAACCCATTTTTTTAGGGAGTGTATGCATTACTCTTTTGCAAGAGAAGTGTTCGTTCTGTTGGATATCGCTTAGCAGGATCAATGGGAAAACTGAGGTACTTATTGTTTGTTGGCATGAACGAGCTTCAGCTTCACTAACTGTGATTTTGTATTAAAGTTGATGATGCCCCATGCAAGTTGGGTTATCTCTATATCTATCAATCCCTGAAAAAAAGTTGGGTTATCTCTATATCTATCAATCCCTGAAAAAAGTTGGGTTATCTCTATATCTTATCTCAAAAGAAGGCGTTTCTTTTATTTAAAAAAGTACAGGAAATTCAAACACAGATGCTTGGTAGGATATGGTTTGGTATAATGCCAATTACCATCAATGGAATCAAGGAAATGAACCTCATTACTTATCTTTCCTCCACCACTTTATTCAGATCTAATTTTCTGACCCATTTAGAATTCTTTTTGTTTCTGTTTGGTGATGATCATGGTTTTTGTCTTTGTGTAGGAGAGCAAAAGACTTGGAACCTTTGCAGCCATTGCTTAAGAAATTTATTGGCTGTTTAGAGGCAGATGCTTTACCATCAGCATTGGAGGCTTCGACAACAAGAGCCCAGCTGGATCGTGTGTCTTTATGGATTGGCATAAAATCACTGTAAGAAACGTGTTTTAATAGTAGCAATCCTTAGTTTTAGATTTCTCTTTGCTAGTGTTTTCATGGTATTTTTTGTACATGTTTTGTGAAGGCTTGGCTTCTTGGATCCTCCAACTTTTGAAGAAGGGATATTGGAGCACTATCCCTTTTTTCTTGATACTGTACTCAATCATATAAGTGGTGATTCAGTTGAATTTTCCCATGCTGTTACTTGCTTGAGACTACTCTTCGAAATGCTTGGTATCTATTATCCCTTTCTAGTTCTTATTTTTTGTTTTGTTTTGATTATATTATATTTGTTTGGCTGACATTTTCTTTTGTTTGGGCATGGTTCAAGGGTGTAAGCTTTGGTTAAGGTCTACATTGTCTCCAAGTGTAATGCGCAACACTCTCCTTGGTCAGTGTTTCCATACTCGCAACGAGAAAATCCATAAAGATATTTTTGGCCTTTTCCAACCTTTTCTACAGGCATGTTTGCATAATGACCTGGGTGTTTGCCTGGGTGTTTGTTTCTTTATATATATATATATATATGTATATATTATATTGTTTTTCCTTTTTTGTCATTATTTACATGCTCTATCCCATGTTCCAGTCTCTTGAAGCTTTGCAAGATGGGGAGCATGAGAAACAACGTAGACATTTTCTTTATTTTCTCCTTCATCAAGTGCCAGTGAGCAGTAACTTCAGCATTCTTTCAAGAAAATTGGCATGCCAGGTTATCACATTTAGTTTTTTGCATGATGGCCATGTGTTATGTGTGGCTAATGATAAGCTCTTCGGCTTTATTTAGTAAGTGATACTGCAAGTGTTTTGAGCTTATCTCAGTGGCTATATATTTCAAGATTGTCTTTTCAGATAGCGCTTCTTATTGTACACCGAGGTTACAAGATGAACCCACCTTGCCCTCCTTTTGAGTGTTCTCATATGTGGTATGCACTCAGTTTTCCCCTTTTTCCCTATAATTACTAGCTGAGTAGTGACCAGTTGAATTTTGCTGAAAAAATAAGTAAGCTTTTCCAAGCTTTAATATAATAATAATGCAAAAAATGTATCGTATTGAAAATTGAAACTTAGAAAGTTATTGAAATTTATAAAACTTCTTAGAAAAAGTAAATGGCTCTGCAGATGGAGGGTATGTTAGAAAACTAAATAGATATTCCTCAAATAACTTTTGTTTTCTTGTACCATATAATATAATTGAAGATTTGGTGCTAATTTTTGCGGAATGTAGTAGCTAGGGAGGATATATAAATTTGTGTTATGTATGCACTGAACTGTCTGAGCATTCAATACTAAATTGTTGCTGCATATATAATATGGATGAGCTTAACCACCAAGTAATGTGTTTATGATATATTTGTACTAATATTTTATTCATTAAGGCAGTTACCTGATTGTTTCTCAACTTTGTGTTGGAAAGGGGACCTGCCCTTGTGAAATCTCTGAAGGACTCTTCACTTCACAATTCTTTGAGGCAACCCGCTTTTGACCTTATACAGACTATCATAGTATCAGATGCTACTGCTTTAATATATTCGGTGCTAAATTTCTCTACAACTCCAACCACTGATAGTAGCAGGGCATATGAGGTCATCGAGTTGGATGATGAAGACGATGATATTTGGCTGCCAACTATTCCAGATGGTGAAGAGAAGGATAGTAGTAGTTCTTGGAGTGAATTCAGTGTACAGAGTAGAATAACTTCTCGAGAGTGCCGAGAGTGGATGTGCATTCCGATGCTATGGTTTGATGTTTTCATTGATATAAATCCCTCAATCCTTCCAATATCATTTTCCAAGGCCGTTTTCTGGGCACGATCTCATTTTCCTATGGTAGAACTTGAGAATAGTGCAGAAATGGTGCTTCCAGTCAGATCTTTCCTATCATCTTATGCTGCAGAAATTTCCTCTTCATTTGGTTGGAAGGTTCCAACTGGATCTGATGATGGCGGCGGAAACAAATCAAAAAATTCAGTGGAGGTGTTGACTATGTCCTCTCCTTTAATAAGAACATTTAACAGGTTTCTAACTCCATCTTGACTTTGTATTTATGTTATATGTTATATTAAATTAAATTGAAGTTAGAGCCTCTTGTAGTTTTCAGTTAAAAATAGGTTTTCAATTTCTTCACTGATCAATCTGGAATTGCACCACAGGTTAACTGCACACTTTTTAGCTCAGATGGGGCAAGGAGAACTTCGAAGTCAGTGGACTTGGGAACCATTGATGAGTGAAAGCTTGATCCTTTCACTTTTGGATCCGAATGATGTAAAATTCCTAATTTGTAATAAACTTGTAGATCATGTCTATTACCCTGTTCTGAATTGGTGAAGTTTGTTCTCATTCTTTTTCTTATATGTGGAATACAGCTTAAGTTGTGCATAATTTATTTTTCCCGTGCAGGATATTAGGCAGTTTGGGAAGTCTATGTTGGAACAAGTTTCAGATACCCGTGGTCTTTCATGTGGATTGAAGTTTCTTTGTTCTCACAACCACTCATTGTATGCAACTATGTTAGGCCTCAAACATGCTATGAAACTGGTAATATTTTCACTTTTTCAGAAAATGTTTTCTTGAGTTGGGGGCAAATATATGTTGCTGATGAGATGGCCATTCTCCGCTAATCAAATATGGCAGAGAACTCTTAAACTTATTGTAACCGAATTCTGACATCCCTTTTCTTACAAAACAATTTAAAATGTAGCTCCGAATCTGTACCAACTGCTGCTTTGGTGTCCAATTAGATTTGATGAATTTGATCTTTAGATTTTGTAGACATGCTTCTTCATGAAAATGAATTAATGAGATGGTTTAAATTGATTTTTGTTAGTGGTCATTTGACTCTTTCCCTTCAAATTTGCAATTCTATTAATCCCATTGCTCTTTTGCATGCTAGGTCCAACTGGATTCTGTGCTGTTGAAGTTTCATGCTCTTCATCATTTTTGGTTTCTTTTATGCAAATTACTCAAAGATGAGGATCCACCTGCTTCAGAGTCGCCTGAAAATACACGTAGTGGGAAGGTGCCAGAATTCTCTTCACAGGGCGGTTTTCTGAAGCAGCCGGCTTTTGATTCTTTGCCTGCAGATATCGATAAACATGTTTCCGATGTTGAAATAAAAACAAAGGAAAAATTTGTTTGCTTATTATCTGAAATGGCATGGCCTATTTTCTGCAAGTGCCTGGTAAAAGGAAAGGAGTTTATTGATTTCAATCTTTGCCAGGTATTACCTTTTTTTAAAAAAATTAAAAAAATAATATTTGTTTCAGTTATGTGCTCACCTTAGAATTTATTATAATAACTTTTATTCAACAGCACTTGCAGAATAATGCTCTCTTTATCATTTGATGATGTGCAATTAAGATTTTTTTTCCTTTGTTGTCATCATGCTTACCCTTTATTACAATTCACGATATCTGAGAAACTGATGGAAAATAGCACAAAAGTGAAGGATAAGGAAAAATAGCAGAGAGAGAGAGAGAATGATTTTTTTTTTTCCTTTGTTGTCTTCATGCTTATCCTTTATTATATAATTCATGATATTTAAGAAACTGATGGAAAGTAGCACTAAAGTGAAGGAAAAGGAAAAGTAGCAGAGAGATAAAGAGAGTTAAGGTTCAGACTTCAGATACAAAAGAGCAGGGGAGAGAGAGAACAGGAGAGAGGGAGGAGGCGAGTGAGTCATTCTAAACTGAATGGATTAAGGTTCAGGCACAGGGAGTGGGAGAGAGGCATGCCTTGAACTTCTAGAAGAGTACAGAAGTCAGAAAGTTACAATTTTGTTGATACATCATAATGCTTACAACTGAGATAATGCATCTACTCTGATATTCTATACTTCTACTGTCCAAATTTATGAATGAGTTTTGCTTGTTGTCAATGATTTGTTGCTTCAATTTTTGCTGCCGCTTTCATAATAGAGGTTAAAATGTTGAGTAATTGAAATCTGGGTGTATTATTTATCACATTTGGGTTTAGTTTTGTTTCTTATTTACCTGTACAGTTCAATTGTTGTTTCAGATCGTCATCTTGGTTTTAGCAGTAATTCTTCACATTTATAGTTCCTTGTTTTTTCAGATGACTTGTGTTCGGTTACTTGAGATTCTCCCCGTTCTTCTTGATAAACTCTATCTATATGGTGGTAAAGTGCTTACAAATTTCACAATGCTGGTACAAAATAAATTGGATTTCAAATGGCTTCATGATCTCATAGAATGGGGAAAGTCATCACTTAAAGTTGTTATTGTTTATTGGAAGCGAGCAGTTACTTATTCATTGAATCTGTTCAAGGGCTCTTGTGATAAAACTTGTGTGTCAATAATCATGACCATTGAAAATATTATTTCAAGCGGTGAGTTTTGTTTCTGTATGTATATGGGATCAGGTTTCAATTTGTTTTTCTTCGATTCTGAGTACTATATCATTGATATGTTTTGTGTTCTCAATTTAGATGGTTATCCTTTGGAAGAATTGACAGAACAAGTGTCTCGCCTCTCTGTTTCTCTATCTACGGAAGGTTCTCGTAATTTTCAGGAGGCAAATGCGAAGCCCAAATCATCGGCATCTAAAAGCTTGTCTTTTGAGAAGAACTGTTTTACTTCAGATTTGCATTTTTCATCCATGGAGGATAAAGGAGTACAGACTGTGGACTCAAAAATGATAGAAGACTCTGACAATGTAGTTATTCTTTCAGATGATGAAGTGGACCCAAACAATTTTCCTATGATGGTCACTTTATTATCAGATACTAAGACAGGTCAACACATGTCTGATGGCAATGCAATGTCCTTTGATGCTGGTAAAAGTTCACCAACCTCCAAGCTTGCAAAACAGAATGCTTCTTATTTGAAAACATCCAAAGAAATGGAGGCAGCTTCCCAGAAAAAGGCTATTACTGATGATTTCAAGATTTCTTCCCAGAAACCGGACTCTGGTAATTTACATGATAAACCTGTGGTCACTTCTTCTATTGATTCAAAAGGCCAAGGTAGTCGTAGCAGAGAAGCCAGATCAAACTCCAGGGATAGGGTGAATTTGATAAAATCTTCTGATGAAGCTGGTGATGCTAAAAATTTAAAGAAAGCTTGTAGCAATGCAGCTCCTAAAACTGGTGGCACTATGTCAAGCAATAGTAATAAAATGTCAAGTGATTTTGATGCTGAAGATGATCCGCTAGAGACTGCGTTGAAGTCTGTGGGATGTATTCAGTTGCGTGCACCAAAGCCTACTCCAGTTTTGAGAAGGCAAGTTATTCAACTGAAAACACCTCTTGAAAACAGATCCAATTGCCTCCGTAAGTTAGAGGACCCAGTGAAAAGATTCAAGCCACCAAGGTTGGATGATTGGTTTAAACCTATTCTTGAAATAAATTATTTTATGACAGTGGGGTTGTCTTCCAAAGGAAAAGATGAAAACCGAACTGTTAGCAAATTAAAGGAAGTTCCCATACATTTTCAATCACCTGAGCAGTATGTAGAGATATTTCGGCCATTGGTTTTGGAGGAATTTAAAGCACAGCTACAGAATTCTTTTCTTGAGATGTCTTCATGGGAAGAGATGTTTTATGGAAGCCTTTCAGTGATGTCAGTAGAGAGAATAGATGATTTCCATCTTGTTCGTTTTGTCCATGATGATGGTAATTCTGCAGCAGGCAAGAGCTTTTCAGAAAATGACCTCCTTTTGCTAACAAAAGATCCTCCACAAAAATCTTCTCAAGATGTTCACATGGTTGGAAAGGTATACTGTCATCTATGCGTGATTGCTATCATCTAAAGGCTTTTCTCAAAGATCAATAAACTCCTACGGTTAATTTTTTAGGCTATGCTGGTTGAATAGGTGGAAGATTCCAGTTAAAAATTTGGAAGGAAAAATCATTTCTTACATTTAGTTCAAAAAAATTGCAGAAAGTTTGTAAGTGAAATGTAGCTTTTTACTCCTTCACCTCACATATTTAGGCCACTCCTATCTTAAATGGAAGTGAGTAAAAAGTTATAATCTTTCTCTTCCACTCCATCTTCATTTCCTTCCTTATTTTGCCACCTACTCAATTCTGCATTGCCTTAGTGTTTCCTACAAATACCCTGATAACAAGATAGATGTGGATCCACATGGCTTATCATGTTTTGTTGATAACCTTGCCTTATATTATATGAAGAATTATTTAGTCTTGGTTGGCAAGCTGTGTTGTTCATTTTGCTGATAATTGCTAGCTAATGCTTTAATTAACCATATTTGAAGAAAGATTACTATATCGAGTGATTTGGTTTCACTTTGAGTTCTCACAAGTCATAACTCATTACTTCTACTAATATGTTAGTTTACTCCTTATCTTTTGTCAAAACTAAAGCAGTTCTATCAGTCATCTTGATTTGCCGGTAGGTAGAACTCATAAGCTGTGAAGTTGATTTTGGCTGGCAGCCAACTGTATAAATTAATCTCCTTATCTTGTTTTAATTTTTATGAACTTAAGTTAAGCTGATTCTCCAATGCGGCAAAGCATATATTTAGCTAATGTGGTTTTACTCCTCAATGCAATCTGAAAACATACAACCACACAAATCTCTATCATGCTAAAGCGGTCAATGTGTTTGCAGGTTGAAAGGCGCGAGAAAGACAACAAAAGAAGGTTGAGTATTGTCCTTATCAGGTTCTATTTTCAAAATGGCTCTTCACGATTAAATCAAGCTAGAAGGAATCTCATTGAACGAAGTAAATGGCACGCATGTCGTATAATGAGCATTACTCCTCATCTTCGAGAATTTCAGGCATTGTCATCAGTAAAAGCTATCCCCTTGCTCCCTCTCATTTTAAATCCCGTTAATGATTCTTCTCATCTTAGTGGTCCTAAGGAAGTAGATCTCGTAAAGTTGAGCCAGCCATTGCAGCAAACTCTAAGGTCATCATTTAATGTCAGTCAGCTTCAAGCAATTAGTGTTGCTATTGGAAAGGCTAAACCGAAGAAAAATGTTGAATTATCTCTTATTCAGGGTCCACCAGGTACTTGATCCATTCCTAGCTATCTCTTTAGACTTGGTGGATCTTTTAATTTTAGTACTTATAATTTTAAAGACTTAAGTTTGCATATATGCTTTATGCAAATGTAGGAACTGGGAAGACGCGAACTATTGTTGCAATTGTCAGTGCCCTTCTAGCTGCTCCTCCACAGAAGACGAATTGTCTGAAAAATTCTTCAGATGAAAACTTGAACCGCAATTCTTTTTCTACCTATTCAAGACCAAAGGTTAGCCAGAGTGCTGCCATTGCGAGGGCATGGCAGGATGCAGCCTTGGCTCGGCAGTTGAGTGATGACATCCAAACTTCATCAAAATCTTTTGGTAATTGTGTGAAACAAAGAGTGCTTATCTGTGCTCAATCTAATGCTGCAGTGGATGAGTTGGTATCAAGAATTTCTAGCCTCGGTCTCTATGGCAGTGATGGGAAAATGTACAAACCTTATCTCGTGAGGGTTGGAAATGCAAAAACTGTCCATCCAAATTCATTGCCATTCTTTATTGATACTCTAGTTGATCAACGTGTGGCAGAAGAGAGCATGCAAGTGAATGATGGGAAGAATGACTTGAGGGTAGATTCTTCAGCAATGCTGCGTTCTAATTTAGAGAAATTAGTTGATTCTATTAGATTTTATGAAGCCAAGCGTGCCAACTTAATGGATGGAAATGCTAATGTTAAAATTCATCTGCATGACGACTCTCACATGGAGGATGAGAAGGAAATGTCTGATGCAGAAATTGGATTGAAGTTACGTAAGCTTCATGAACAGAAAAGACAAGTATATAAAGATCTTAGTAATGTTCAGTCTCAGGAGAAGAAAGCCAATGAAGAAACCTGGACGCTTAAAAATAAGCTGCGGAAGTCTATACTAAGGGAAGCGGAAATAGTGGTAACTACATTAAGTGGTTGTGGTGGGGACCTTTATGGAGTTTGCTCTGAAACAATGTTAAGCTCCAAGTTTGGGGGTCCATCTGAACATACTCTCTTTGATGCTGTCGTGATTGATGAAGCTGCCCAAGTAAATAAATCTTTCTTCTATCAATATTGAAGTAGCAATCCTTTAGTTTCCTTTTTTGTCTTCTGACCTATTTTTTGTTTCTACAGGCTCTTGAGCCTGCAACTCTGATTCCTCTTCAGCTTTTAAAGTCAACTGGAACCAAATGCATTATGGTAAGAGTACTCACTCAAACTTTTAAGCTTCAGCTTTTTGGTAAGAAGCTACACTGACCTTTTGGGTTTTATTCAAGGTTGGTGACCCAAAGCAGCTGCCTGCAACTGTTATCTCAAATGTTGCAAGTAAATTTCTTTATGAGTGCAGTATGTTTGAACGTTTACAGAGGGCTGGGCATCCTGTTATTATGCTTACTGAGCAGGTACTTAGTTTGCTGCTGGAACTGATCCTAAAATGTAGTTTTGTAACTTTCATGTTGAAGCTTCCATTGCCTGCAATATATTTAGGTGCATCTGACAACAAATATCATAGGATTAAACCCATTTTTTGTTGTGTGTTAGCATATGATCTAACCATTTTATTTTAATTTTTGTCCTTTAGATTGGGTCAAACAATTGAGAAATTGTTGAGCTGTAACTCATGATTTTGGTGCACATGAGGTCTTACTTGTGGGATGTGTCTGGCCATGCAATTAATGCCTGGTCATGTGAAGCTATTCTGGCCATAAGGCTCGCCATAGTGCATGTTTCCTGGTCCCGGAGCCGGAGACTGCTAGGGGCCTATTTCTGGTTGGCAGTGACTAGCCTTGTGATGTGTGATGGTCTTCTTGGGAAGCCTAAGCTTCCTTATCCTACCTTCTGAGTGGGAACCCTTAGCTAAGATATTGAAGTCTTGGTGGGGTTTTTCCAAACCTCAAGTTCTACCAGTCTACTGAGCATAGTTCCCAAGGCTGATTGAAATTTCGCTTTCTTCATGCAGCATGAGATGGCATCCTTTGCTCCTTGCTGCTTGTCTATGTACTATTGACCACTTGGTCAATCATGCTTTAATAATTATAGAACTTCAAGATTTGAAATGAACACTTTCATCGATAGAAACAGAAATTACAGTGTACAACAATAAACTTGCTGCCCGACAGGCCAAAGTCTCCTACTACACACACAAATACAGCAATAGATCTTGCTGTTCCAGAGACTTAGTCTCCTACAGAGAACGTTCTCTGTCTCAAACTCTCCAAATAACAACATAAGTAACCCCTTTACAGACTAGCGACCCATATTTGTAATAAACTAATATGTAACTTCCCTTAACTGACACATGACAGTTATTAAGAAACAAACAAATACATTTCAGACCTCACTAGTTGTAGAATTCAGACCTAATCATTAATCTCGACGCGATAAGAACAATGGAACTAGAACATATTTTGCTGATATACCCCTTATACATAACATTCTCCTAAAATACATAACTACTCATAACTCATAAAGACAATTATTATTATTCACGGGTCTAAGTTCCTATCAAATATTGTGTGTAATGACCACATCTCCTCAACCTCAACAGCTTATATTTTACTTATCATGATTCTTAAATCTTCATTTTGGTAGGTGAGAAGGTTATATTTTTTCATTGCCTGTTTTTTTTTTTTTTTTATTTACATCTAATCCATTCCTTTATGATTTTTTACTCAATGGCAGTATAGAATGAATCCAGAGATATGCAAGTTTCCATCATTGCATTTCTATGACAACAAGTTACTAAATGGCTGTGAAATATCTAGCAAATCGGCACCATTTCATGAGACCAAGGGCCTTGGACCTTATGTATTCTATGATATCATTGATGGTTTTGAGGTTCATGGGAAAAACTCTGGTGGAATGTCGCTTTGTAATGAGCACGAGGCTGATGCTGCTGTTGAAGTAATTAAGTTTCTCAAGAAAAGGTACAATTGTACCATCTGTTTCTCTCTTTCCTTTCTGTTTATCATGATGACTGCTAACAAAATTCTATGAATGTCTCCTAAGGTACCCAATGGAATATATTGGTAGTAGAGTTGGCATTATTACTCCATACAAGTCTCAACTTTCTCTTCTGAGATCTCGTTTCCTTCATGCATTTGGATCTTCGAGCATATCTGAAATCGAATTTAATACTGTGGATGGTTTCCAAGGTCGAGAGGTGGATATTTTGTTACTTTCTACTGTAAGAGCTACTCATTCAAGCTCTGCTGCATCTGAAGTCCACTCGAGCACTATTGGATTTGTTGCTGATGTAAGACGGATGAATGTTGCATTGACCAGGGCCAAGCTATCTCTTTGGATTTTTGGTAATGCAAGGACTTTACAGACTAATCATAACTGGGCTTCTCTTGTGAAGGATGCTAAAGAAAGGAACTTGATCATCACAGCTAAGATGCCATATCATTCAATGTTTAAAACAGTTTCTGAGAATAAGTACGTTCTTGAAAATTTCGATAAGCATGCAAGACCAGTGAAGCATGAGAAAAAGGCTAAGGCTAGTTGTCAGAATGTAACAAAAGCGTTGGGTAATGACAAGGGAACTTTTGAGAGAAAAAGGAAATTTATTGCTTCTGGAGTTAAGGACAGGAATAAGAGTAATAAGGATGAGAGTGCTATTTCATCTTTAGAAAAAGACGTTGCATTTAAGGAAAGGAGTTCCGAAGATGAACATATTTCCACCAAGGACACATATCAAGTCGCAAAACATGAAAGCAGAAGCTCCCGTGATGGCAGCGTAGGAGAATGCAGGGATAAAATGAAGATTTCAGGAAAGACAATATTGGGTAAGAGGCACTCAAAATTTCAGAATTCAAGGAATAATTTAGACCACTCAGTGGAAGCGACAGGTGAAAGGCTTAAGGCGTCAAAACCTTCAGAGTCGGAAAGACCAACTATTTATTCTGGAGCAGCAGATAGGAGCAGTAGTTGTGAAGAAGTTTCTGCTCCCTCAAAAGGCAGTGACAAAGGGAGAGAAGTGGATGATCAAAGTAGAGCTCCTACTCAAAGTAAAGTTTCTGAAATTTCAAAAAGGAAACACCAGCGCAAAGCTGTTGATTCTAAACTTTCGGAGTCGGAAAGACCAACTATGTATTCCGGAGCAGATAGGAGCAGTATTTGTAAAGAAGTTTCTGCTCCCTCAAAAGGGAGAGATGCGGATGATCAAAGTAGAGCTCCTACTCAAAGTATAGTTTCTGAAATTTCAAAAAGGAAACAGCAGCGTGAAGCTGTTGATGCTATTCTTTCCTCATCTTTGTTATCTACCAAGAAGGACGAAACAGTGAAAAAAGTGTCTGCAAAAAGGCCCTTTTCCTCATGTGTTGGGAAGGGGAGTATGAAACCGCCCAAGACAAGAAATGGTAAACTACTCCTCCATGCTTACTATTTTGTATGATGTATCTTCGGTTCATGTGATGATGCCATCAAAAGTAAATATTTTTGGATCTTTGATAACAAATATTTTGTCCTTCTAGAGTTTTTTTAGCTTTAATAATCTTTCATTGTTATAAAATCCTTGTTTCATATTGCTAATAAAAACTGGTTATGTGTTTTTTGGTTGCATTGTCCCCTGAATTTGAGACATTGTTTCAGTGAGACCAGATCAATGAGCAGGAGAGTAAGGTTGCTCCCAGGAGGACCAAGGCAGAATCTTTGCATTCGTCCTGTTATGATCACCTTTTTGAATTGCCTTAGTCGGATGAAGATTTTTTGCTGCTCATAAATGATGCTTTCCCTTCTCCTGATATAATGGACTGGGTGAGTAGATTGTTGTTTGTACAATTGTAAATTGAGATCACTAGATCTAGAAACAAGTGATTTAATATGGATCCAATGGATGGATGTTGGCTATATATAGTAAGGAACTATAGTTATTTGTGTATATGAAGCGGCAATTTTGTGTAAATGCGAGAATTTTTGTTCATAATGGAATAATTATATACCATGGTGCTATTTGTAATGTACCCAAGAGTCCAAGACCAAGAGTCTCATTCTTTGTTGTCAAAAGTTCAATACATCAAGACAATTTTGTCCTCCTAAAAAAATTTCATTTCAAGATATTTCTTTATATCCCGTATAGTTTTAGAATGACTTCATATCATGTCATGAAATTCAAATCAGCAAAATTGATAATGATATATTAATTGCAGTCACATATTTATTTATATAAAAAAAATATAAGCTAAAGAAATAAAAATCTTATTGATATAAAATAAACATTATTTACCAATAAGAAACATGTAATATGATAAACAAAATAATTCAAAATATTCGTATATGCTTATATACTAATTAGAATTTGGCATTATGTTTATTGATGAGTTAAGAGATCTATAAGCGAGGTTGATATTATATCTTAAATTCAAAACTTTAAGATATTAGATTTATGATCTTTTCACTTATATGTTCGGTAATGAATAATATATTTTAGGCTTATTTATGTCTGGGGTCCCTGTAGTTTGGACCTCTTTTGTGAGATATCCCTATGTTTTTTTTCAATGAATATACTCCTGTAGTTTACTCCGGTTAGGTATTTGCCCCCAGCTCCTTTCTCGGCGAGTTTTTGGGTGAGCTGGACCGCCGAAGCTCCACCTGGAGCCAGTAACACGTGGCTGTCTCTTAATTTTTTTTTAAATTAAAAAAAATAAGGCTTAATTATGTCTGGGGTTCTTGTAGTTTGGACCTCTTTTGTGAGATACCCCTATGTTTTTTTTTAATGAATATACCCCTATAGTTTACTCCAGTTAGGTATTTGCCCCCATCTCCTTTTCCGGCGAGTTTTTGGGTGAACTGGACCGCTGGAGCTCCACCTGGAGCCACGTGTATGGCAGTCACTTAATTTTTTTTTAAATTAAAAAAATAATAAAACAATAGAATAAACTAATAAACTAAAAAAAATAATGTGGCTTATTATAATCCCTCCCATTTCCTTACATTCCATCCATCTATCTCTCTCGTTCTTTTTCTCTCACTCACAACCAACATCTTCCTCCGGCATTCTCACTCCATATCCCACAATGTAACTGTTATCCTCTCCCTCCCTCAGTCGTTCGGTTCTTCTTCTTCTTCTCAATCTTGTTCTTCTTCTTCTCAGTCATGAAGTCCTCTAGCTCCAGATCTGCAGCTTCTTCGAGGTCACCGTTTGGGATCAAGGTGGCATGCGAAAACGAGCAGCACAAGAACAATTGACATTTTTATTATAAAAATGAAAAAAAAAAGAAACAGCAAATAGAATAGAAACAAGTGAAATAGAAGATGATACTTTGAAAAAGGAACATACATACAGAAGCATATACCCATGTCAAGGGACATATAGTGTTTTTCATTTTCAGAAAATTGATTAATCAAGCGCAGACATTAATCCTTTGACATATCATTTCATCTAAATTATAGAATTCAATCTTTGCATGGTATATCAGCAACATAGTGCCCGGTACCCGGTATTGTACTCGTACCCGGTACTATACCCGGTACTGTACACGTGGAGCTGGGGACTTGAAAAAAAAAAACATGTGGCTCCAGGTGGAGCTCTGGCGATCCAGCTCACCCAAAAACTCGTCGAAAAAGGAGCTAGGGCAAATACCTAACCGGAGTAAACCATAGGGGTATATTCATTAAAAAAAAGTATAGGGTTTCTCTCAAAAGAGGTTCAAACTACAAGGACCCCAGACATAATTAAGCCTTATTTTTTTTCATTTAAAATTTTTTTTAAGAGACTGCCACGTGTTAGGTGGAGCTCCGACGATCCAGCTCACCCAAAAGCTCGCCGAAAAAGGAGCTGGGGGAAATACCTAACCGGAGTAAACTACAGGGATATATTCATTAAAAAAAAGCATAGAGGTATCTCACAAAAGGGATCCAAACTACAAAGACCCCAGACATAATCAAACCTATATTTTATATTGTCGTGGATAATGCATAAACCTCCAAATAACAGACAAAACAGTTTTGTTGTGACATGACTCAACTAGTTGTGCTAACATAAATGAGAAATTTTCACTTTTTCTGTTACTACTCACACCCATTAGATAAATCAACCGTTTTTGTTTCCACGGTCACGTGGATCATCTAACATATGTGAATAACAAATAGAATATTAATAAAATTTCCGTAACAAAAATTATTACAAGGGACATCGGTTGAATTTCTAAATGGGAAATGAAGCAACGTATGTATGGTATTTACAACCTATCATGAGAAGACAGAGAAGGACCCATAAATTCAGCAGCAAATTCTTCATCATTTTTTCCCAACATATCCTTTAAGCTACATTCAATATTTCTTCCTTTCAGCAACCAATATCTTGGCTTTATCTTCTTTTCTAATGAATAGCTAAAATACCTAGGGTAGCTCACCACATCTCTTACTGGCCTCTCCATTGAGGTCACCAGGAATTCTATTTTCGGTCTCAGAACCTCCTCTATACTGTACCCGAGGAGAGGAGAAAATGTGCGTACCATAAATGCAATGTCTTTCTGTGAAAGCCCCAACTTCATCAAGTATATCAGCCTGCAAAACATCAGCTGATCATATTACAAAAATCATAAATGTAAGTGCTAATGACATCTCAATCATTGAATCACTTATTTTCTTTTCATTTTTCACATCTAGTTATCAGAGAAATCTGAATCTAGCAATAGGGCAATGCCATTTTTGTAAGATAAAAATGATAGTCAGAACAATACCGATGTAGCAAAGTTCTGTCAGTGTTAGACACGAGTAATTCTGGATACTTTCTGATAACCCTCGCAAGGTAACTTTCACAAACACCAATCCCACTAAGGAACTCAATCTTCCTCTGCAGGGTTTTATTAATGCTGGCAGCAAAAATCTCAGGGCAGCGAGCAAGAATTCTTCCAATATTTTCATCATCGAAACCCATATTTTCAAAGAACAGAACAATCTGTAGATAACAACAATCAAGAACTTATTGCATAAACAAACAGAAATAAAGCAGCAACAATAAGTATGATAAAAACCGATCTGCAGCTAAGGCAAACAAAGGATTTTTAACAGTAAAGTTGAATCAAAACATCTTTCTTATAGTCCACAGCATCACAAACTAACTATATTAAAATAAAGGTACAGTAATTGAATAATCAAGCAAAAAGAAGGGCCTCATTGTGTTGAGATTTGACATATTAGTTGGGACAAGAACCAATTTTCAAATTTTGAACAGAAGACATGCTTCACTGAGCACAGTTTTTTCAAATTTCAGGTCACTATACATATCTTTTTCACACACAATTCTCAAGGCCCAAACTACTTCGATCTTAATCCTGGAAAAAACCTCCTAGCTAACAAGAAAATCTCTCCTCTGCTTGTCCACAATAAACCAGGGAAAGTCCCCCAAAACATTCTTAACCCTTTTTGTCACTTCTTCCGGAATCCGAAAAGGTGACACTAAATGCTATACTGGCAAGTCTGAATGAAAGTAATCCAACCTTACTAGGTGTAAAAGTACCATTTCTATTATCCAAATGCTTAGAAATTTTTTTAAGTACAGGATCTGAAAAAGAAATAACCCAATGATTATGGCCAAACAAACCTCCCAAGTAAGCCACAGTAAAATTCATAGGAAGAGAGAATATAGACCTCCATCTTCAAAAGCAGCCAAACTAGTCTTAGCCTCAGTCATCTTTAAACCGGAAAGAGCCTCATAGACAGTAGAATAGAAAGAATATTCTCAACAGTATCACTATCTTGCTCTAGAAACAGCCATAGTAAAAAAAAAAAAAAAAAAATAGTGGATAGATATCATACACTTGAAAAAAGAGAAAGAGAAATACCTGTTGAAAGTCTTTGGGATTCCTTAGTAGCAGCTGAGGACTTTTAGCAATAACCTTATCCAACTTTTTGCTTTTAACACCTAGTTCGGCAAACTGATCTACCATCAACTTGAGCTTGCTAGTCGAACAAGCCAATAGATGAGGTTGGCTTTTGATTGCACGGTCAAGCAATGTCTTTGGAATCTAAACGATGCATTCAAGTATTAGTTCAGTGCTCCCTTCCATAAATCATAAATCATACAGAGGCAACAGAGTCATACCTTCTCCGTATAAAAGAAGTGAAGGACCTCCTCATAGTTGTCTTGAATGCTTGCGGATAGAAGCCAAGGATATTTTAGCAACAAGTTGGCATAATCATTACCCACCACATGAATCTACAAGAGAAGATATTAGTAATTTGTAAATCATGTAATAAGGTAAGGGAGAGGGTGGCATTAGGATGATGCATATAGTAATTAAATTTGTAGTAGGAAAATACGTTACGTACCTCCTTGAGGGCTAGGACTCTAGTTTTAAGGAGTTGAGGATTCCAAAGGAGAATGGGAGGAAAAGAGAGTAATATGTGTGGGATGCGAGGCCTGGGGATTCCGAAATTCTCAAGAAAATCAAAGACAGGCTTGATGTGGTTGTGGAGAGATAGCAGAAGGAGGCGAGGGAAGGATTCGATTAAAGAAATGAAGGCAGAATCTTTGGCAGCCAAGATGTTGAGACCGCCACGCCTAGCTTCGAGCTTGGCAAAGAAGGAGAGAGTGTGCTGGAGGTCGTCATCGATGGGAATGGATAAAAAGCGCATCATGCGGCGAATGGTTTTGACAGTGAGAAGGGAATGATGATCAAGAGAGAAAAGGAGGAGCTTGATAGAATTGACATTGAGAATGAGAGAAGGGAGGGATGAGGATGAGGATGATGAAATGAGATACCTGGCAATATTGATAGAGGAAGAGAGAGTGAATCCTATGCTCTCCAGATATGCAACTTTGCCATGGTCTCCTTTGAGAGTGGCTAAATGGACTATTTTATCCTTCAAACTCAAATCCTCCTCCTCCTCCCACGTTGACATGGATGATAATTGCTCCAAATCCCTGACCCCATCCAACAGCATGTTCAAGTAAGAGGGTGAGTTTGAGGCTATGGATATTGCATCTTCCTCCGACACTCCCAACTGCTCAATATATGTTGCAACTGCCCTTCGACCTTCCTCCAACAACCACACTTTTTCCCATTCCGAACCACAACAATAATAATGGTTTCTTCTTCGTCTTGGTGGCGTTGCTTGATAATAATAATAATAATAATAATAATGGAATTGAAAATGGGACTTGTTGGGGGGTGGTTTGAAGGAGAGGAAGCAGCAACTGTTGGTGGTGGGGTGGTGAGACAGAGGAAGTGAGAGGAGAAAGGGATTATTATTATTATTATTAATTAAACAGTGAAACTTAGATGACGACGACGACAACAACAACATGGTCGAATGAAACTCAGTGATAGTGTGTTAGTGTTGACTGTTAGAGAGAGAGAGAGAGAGAGAGTAGCAAGCAAGCGGTAAACCCTAAAACCCTGCTAGCGGGAAACCTCCTTCCCCCATCTGCACACTTCACACTGCCCAACTAAAAACAAGAAAGACATGCCACGGGGCTAATACGACAACCCACCAACTTAAGCATGAAATTATCGTGGCTTTAAATATATGATGAGATTTATAGTGGTAGTAATTAAATTATTGTGACTTCAATTATGGGTGATTAGTATCTTAATAATGAGATAATGAAAAATATTTTGAAGGTATATAAGCACCTTTAGCCAGTAAAAAAAAAATAATTATGTAAAATTGTTAAAAAAAAATGCATGAAACTTTTTTTATGAAAATAGTCTAAAGCTTTGAAGGGATATATAAATTGTTCAAAACTTATATTTAACTTTTATTTCTATGTATTTCTATGTATTTGTCTTTTATTTCTATGTATTTGTCTTATAAAATTCACAAAATCTTAAAAAGTGAACAAAATTAAGAAAATTTATTTTTTATACATTAGTCAAATTAATCAATTTCTAAAATATTAATGTTAATGCATATTTCCTTAAACTCATCAATCATAAAATAAAGAATGTAATTTCAATTTATAAGTAATTAAATGCTATTAAAAATATTGTATTTAGAGAATTGAAAATTTATTTGAATAATTAGATCTAAATTTGTAACTACCAAATTCTTTATTTCTTAATAGGGGTGGAAACAGGCCAGACCGGCCTACAAGGGCCTATAACAGGCCTAATAATAGCCAGACTTAGGCCAAACTTTTTTGTAAACAGGCCAGGCTCAGGCTATTTAAAAAGCCTATATAGTCTAAACAGGTCAGGCCTAGGCCATGTAAAAAGCTTATTTAGCTTAGCATGCCGTCCTATATAATTTTTATTATTATTAATTTCATATGTATTTTATTTTATTTTAAAAATAAAAAATACAATAAATAAAAAACTTAACATGCACAGTTATTAAATGGTGATGGAAACAAGTCCCACATTGCTAATGTGAATTCACATGCATTCACTTTGTGCAAGTATGCAAGTCATCCTATAGGAGGCTTAATATAATGCAAAATATGCAACTATGCAGGCAACTTACATGATGTGGGACTTAATAATATTGATGTGCACTTTGCTTGTCTTGTGTTGGTCAAGCTTGGACTTGGGAAATGCAACACAACATGGGAATGTAAGCTATGAAATGGGAATGCAAGTCCCACATCTTTTATTCATGGAGCACAACATGTTCTTTAAGTTATAAAATGTTGCTTTGTCAAGTCATGTTGTGTTGAACCATAAGATCACCGGTTTTGAGTGATTTTTTCGGTTCTCACCGGTTTTGCTTGGACCATTACTGGTTCATTGAATAGGTCAAAGTTCATTATTAATCAGGCCAAAGTTTTAGCAATATATAGGCTAGTTAGACAGACTGACCTATTTAATATTAGGCTTGTTGGCCTATTTAAAAATTTCAAAGTATATAGGCTTTTTAATAGACTTATAGGTCAGACTAGGCTTTTGCACAGGTCAGGCCCGAATAATTTATATAGGTCAAGCCTGGTTAAGGCCAAAGTCTGTCCTGACCTGTTTCCACCCCTATTTCTTAGGTGCCCTCTTGATTTTTGTAACATCCCGATTGGAGTGTCGGAACAAAATTTGAAATTTCATCATTATATTTGAAATATGTTTCTTAATCGAAATAAGTATAAATATGTTACCATACACTATACAAAAATAAATATACTAATCGAAATAAGTATAAATTTGAAACATATGTTTAATTTAATATTTGGAATGTTCTCATATATTTCATAGCATTCTGAGATTGTTTTTTTTTAGTTCTCGGACTGATTTTAATATATTATCGGTGTAAGTTATATTTAATGACTTATTATTTCAAAATTCTGAATATTATATTTTATCAATTTTTACATCAGGACTGAGAAAATATATTTACATTTAAATTTTGTTACTATTTCTTACGCAATAGCTATTTGTAGGTATCAGTAACTATTATTTTTCAATCAGTTTTGAGTAATTATAAGAAATACAATATTGATGTACTTAAATATATTTTATTTTTAGGATCGTCAAACTTTTAGTTATAATCCAAAATACCTACATATATTAACTCACATAGTACTAGCGGTGAATTCCTTTCTCCCTCCCACTTTTCACTCCCTCTCCCTTTTTCGGTTTTCCCTCCCCTCTGCCCGATTCCCGCCTGGTAGCCAAATGGGGTATACCTATTGGCTTTTATTATAATATAGACTATCAATTCTCTTATTTGGTACCTATCTTTTATATTTGATTCGTCTTATCCTTAAAAATTTAATTTTTTTGGTTTTGATCTCTGCCATTAAGAATTCACCATTAATGGATGACGTAACGAAGTGTCATGTTAGCATGTCATGTGTGTGTGTGTGTGTGTGTGTGTGTGTATATATATATATTAAGTAAAAGGTCCTTGAAAGTTGACCGAATTTTTTTTTTAATCCCTATATTTTCTTTTGACCGGTCAAGGTTCTTAAAAGTTTATAATTTTTTATTTTTGTTCGGTCAAAGTCATTATTGTGCAAACACATGACGAGCTGAGGTGGTAATCCGTTAGCCATGTCAGCAATTAACGGTATTTTACTAACGACGGTACCAAAACAAATTTTTTTAAACTTTTAAGAACCTTGACCGGTAAAAAAAATGGGACTAAAACAAAAATTCGATCAACTTTTAAGGACCTTTTACTTTAAACAAAAAGACACATGACATGCTGACGTGACACTCCATCAGTCACGTCATCAATTAATGATAGATCACTAACGGCAGTGACCAAAACAAAAAAAATTAAACTTTTAAGGATCAAGATCGGTCAAATAAAATGATAGGAACTAAAACTAAAACTCGGCAAACTTTCAGGGACCAAAAACTTAAATAAACCATTCTCTAAATTTGATTGGTTTACATTTTAGAAATATTAACTTATTATTATCTTTTCGAGATTTTATTAACACCTACTTTTCGAGGAGTTAAGATCCGTTGACATTATGTGTGAGTCTTAATCACTTACACCTTCAAATAATTTTTTATAGACTATGAAATTTGCCAATCCAACAATTGAATTATATTTTATTATCATAATAATCATATGCGACGACCCAAATTTATTTCCCTTATTCTAATTCTTTTATAAAAATACGGATTAATTTTTCGCCTTTTAGGAAAATAAACTTAAGCCAGCTCTAAATCACACATCATTATCCACATAGAGATGAAAACTAATTTACATCATCTACATTATCATCAAAAAGGTTTTACAACATATATCACATCATTAGCAGCTAGAGCGTAGCTTTACTAACCATCACATCACAGAATAGACTCCGAGTTAACATATTTATACTATATTACAGACAAAAGACATAACTCAGAGCCTTGGTTCCAAACTCCATACAACTATGGTCAAGAGAGTAGAAGTCCTACTGATTAATATTATACAACTTCACCTTTGCATTCTCAACTTAGTCACCAGTAACCCACTGGCTTCCTGTTGAGTTTTCAACCGGATTATCCTCGGCCTCGGGGTTTTCTTCTTCCTGAGGATCCTCTTCCTCCGGGTCCTCCTCCTCTTCGGGATCCTCTTGCTCCTCCTCTAGGAACGTATTCCGGAGTCAACACTCTCGATCGAGTGGAAGGGCCAGGACGAGTAAGATCCTCTCTAATAATCCTCTCACAAGGAGGAGAAGGACTCACAGGAAAAGTACGTCTAAAATGACGATTCGGAGGTGGAGGATAACATGGACGGTATCGTAAGGCAGGTGGAGCATGCATAATATAAATTATAGGAAGCTTTACCCTATTGGGACGCATGCGGGATAGTGGATTTGGATGACGAAAGATCACTTTGACATCACCCTCAAATACTACCCAATCGTCCTCATAACGCCACTGGCCACTACGGAGTGGCCTCATCTCTATGCAGAAAAGATTCCTCGCCATGACCTAACAAGCAAAAGGGCAGGGAGTAAGTCATAGCCGAAGCACATCATCAAATAATAATCTATCAGAACTAGAAATAACAATCACAAATAATCAAGTAATAAAAAAATAATGCATGTCTAAATGCACACCCAATTTATCACACAATTCTCTTGTAATTAAGTGGCATGATGCATGTATTCTAATCTCATTCTCCTCGTCTGGATCCAATATCATTCTCATTAAACAACCCTTCAACTGAATTCAATTCCGTTGAATCCAACATATTCTTTCTAATCAAAGGAAAACAACTGAGAATAAACGCCTTTCAACCATGACAGATCACACAACTCATCTATGTGTACCCTTTCTTTCTAGGACTAGATCATTGCCAAAGGTCCGCCCTCCGTAGCCATGATATGCACCTAGGGGCCAATAGGATATATTATGGTTAAGCAAAACTATCCCGGGAAGAGTCTGCAGAACCCCCCCATCATAGGACCGTTTTACCTATAATAATCCCCACGGTTATAGACGAATCACCGTCAAACCTGACCTCTGCACATTCTCGCACCGATCCTAGGAATTCTCTTTCCAATTCTTAGAATGGCCGTATCTTTCCCGATATCTTATCTCACCATCCGCAACTCCTCGTGCGAATGCAAATAATTTATCGTTTCACTTTTCGTTATTAATTCATTCCATAATTATGAATCCATGTTCATAATCAAACATCATCAAAATTATCATAAAAGTATTCATTCATTCATAGAATTTCCTTTCATGACCCATTAATGCATTAGATTAAGGCTACGTGTATTAAAAATTAGCAAATCTCAATTCAGGGGCCTTGGTAATCGATTACCAAAGGATAGTAATCGATTACCACGTGAAAATTCAATTTTGGTACCAATTCCAGCCTCGTAATTGGTTACCAAACCCTGGTAATCGATTACCCTGCAGCAGAATGCACACTAAATTGAGTTTTGTTATACCAACTTTTGATACACTCCACTTTAATCCAATACAACTCAAAACAGATTCAAATCACATATAATCACATATTTTAATGCATTTTTCAAGCAATCAAAGCATCAAATTCATATACAATTCAAGTAATATGCATAAAAGACGTAAAATCATAACTTCACATATGATTTTCATTTCCCTTATAAAACAGTCCAGGTTAATAATTGATTTAACTCATATTCATCACATGAAAGTTGTTCAAAACAAGAGATAGGACTTAAAGGACCTCTAACTCATATTCCTATCTCAAGTTTTCATTTTTCATACTTTGGCCCTTGAGTTCATGAGAACTCCTACATTTCCAGCCTTTAGATTATCATTCTAGCACCCGGATAACTTCTCCCTTACCTATCTCAAGGATTCAGATTGATTTGGAATGGAAGAAACGATTTGGTTGGGAAAATCCCAAAGTTTTTGGTTCAGCTGCAAAGTGCTCTGTTTTCAGTTTGGAAAGATAACAAAATCACTGTTGATCACTAAGAATAAAGCACAATAATTCATGATCAATGATTATAATCAAAAGTAGGATATGTCAACTTGAAAATAGAACAAGTTTGAAGCCCAAAGGATGCTTGAGCTTACCACACGAATCAAGGAAAGATAGCTTCTTGAATCTGAAATACAAATTTCAGATTTGAACACCAACCTTTGCAGGCTTATATCTCCTTCTACGGTCCACCAAATCAAGCAAACTTGGTATCAATTTGAAGAAGGTTAAACGAACTTTAATTTGGTGTATGATTTGCTAGAGTTTGAGGTTCAGATCATAGTGAACGAATCAGAGAAAGTGCATGACAGAAAAACTCGATTTTTCTGAGTTCTTGGGTGTTTGCTCATGAGTTTCATGTGTATACTCCCTCCTTTATTTAAATTAAGCAACTCTAATATGTCCCTGTTAGTCCTCTACAGTTCCTAGGAGATTTTTGTGGCATTTTGTGGCTGAAATCGTGGGAAATTCTCAGCCATTCGTTCTTAAACCGCCTTAACTCTGGCTCAGCAGAGTCGTGGTAATCGATTACCACTTCCTGGTAACCGATTACTTAGGCTTAAATTTGGTCAACTTTGAAATTTTGACCAGGTAATCGATTACTGGCCTTGGTAATCGATTACCTAGGCTTTTTGGCCTCCAAATACAATTTTCACCGTTGGATTTGAAGACAAAAGGGTTGGGAAGCTTATCTCCAAATTTGGGCACGATCCAAAGGTTAACGAATGAGATATGACACGATCTTTGGATGATGTTTTCACTAAAATTCACTTAATATTCATATAAAATTCATATAGTATCTTTATAACATTCATTCACATAATATCAATTTAATATTTACTTGATATCTATTTACTATTTCATTTAATATTTATAATTTCGAGGATAATTCCGGTGGGCGTTACATCATACATATCAAAATTTAGATTATTCAGAGATTCATAATTATGCAATCTAATAATGCATATTTACTTATATTTCAAACAAAGTCTTATCAGTTAAAATAGAGTGGTAAGATAAAATATCAAATAATTTTATTATTCTATGAAATTTGGAAGACTTGATCTACTTATAATACATATAATTCAACGGTCAGTTTATATTAATAAGTGGCAGTGTTGCGAAGAAAAACGCAATGTTTACTATTGATCAAAACTAAAACAAAATATAATAGGAAGGAACAAAACCCAAAAATATAAATACAGGAACTAATTTAAAAAAGTGAACATATATAATGACAATTTTGATATATAAATCTCTCGTGTTACTAGCAATATTTTATCGGATAAGCTCAACACTTGTATTGCTTTTGATGAAACCCACCCACCCACCTATTCCTATATTTAGCACTCTCATAATGCATTCGGTCTTCTGGTTTTGTTATCCATAAGAACAGAACAGGGATGACAATGAGAGACCGCAGATGGGGATCCCCGCGGGGAAAGTCCCGTTTGGAGATTCGAGTTTGGGGATTTTTCCCCAGCAGGGGCGGAGATTGAGGGATTTTTCCCCGAACATATTTTGGGGCGGGGAATGAGATTGGTTCTCTCGTCCTCGCGGGTTCCCCGTCCCCGACAATTTTAGTTATAAGTCCTTAAATATTTAGGCTTTATATAGTTAAAAAATAGGTTTTTTAGTAACTTCACATATATTATTATAATTATAATTATTATTAGAGTGAAGGGACACTTTAATCCCTCAAGTTTTTCGACAGAGACACTTAGTCCCTCAAGAAATTTAATTCATTTTTAGTCCTCCATGTTTTCCAAAAGTACCAATTTAGTCCCTCATGTTTTCCAAAAATACCAATTTAGTCCCTCAACGAAGTGGCTCGCGGAAATAGGACAGAGACTAAATCCGCACTCATTAATGAACAACAAAAAACACATAGATAGCCAAAACATTTAATAAGGGCAAAAAAGAGAAAAATCAATAAATGATGCATAGAAAATATAAAGTGACTTATAATTAGGACCAAGAAAACTTTCTAGAATGTAACCTATATATAGGACCGGAGGGAGTATACACAGTACATGGCAACGAAAAGTCATATCTGCAACAATTTTTTTTAGGCTTTTTTAATGCTTTTGGTCCTTGAAAGTTCAGTCTGTTTTGGTTTTAGTCCATATAAGTTATTTTGACCGGGATTGGTTCTTAATTTTTCAAACATTTTGGTTTTGATCCACTCCATTATGAAAAACCTGTAATTTGCTAATGTGGCTTGTGGAACACTATATCAGCAGTCACGTAGTGTGAGGAGACGCCAAATAAGTAATATGACGTGATGATACAGATCCATGGACACAAAATGATCCGATACGCAAAATGGTATCATACCCAGAATTTTGTGTTTATGGATCTGAATCATCCATGTCACAATGCTTATTTGGCGTTATCTCACACCACGTAACTGTTGGTGTGAGTTCCCGTTAACAACGTTAACAAATAATTGATTTTTTCTAACAGATAAGACCAAAATCAAAACACGCTTAAATTTTAGGGACCAAAACAATAAATAAGCTTTTTTTTTTAAAAAAAAATTTAAATGATATAGTAGCAGAGCAAAGTTGCTCTACCAACTTATATATTTACATAATACAAAAGTCCTAACTGTATTTGTTTGCTCCATGTTTTGCTTCCAGCCTACACTTCTCAAGATCTAAGATAAGACCATTTTATTATGTACATTGATAGCTAGCTACAACAACCATTTTTGTGTCTGAATGAGAACAAATTTCAGTTTGTTTATTCCTCTAATATTTCAACGTCGTTTAGTTCCGGATGGTCCATGCATACACACACTGAAACATTAAATCCGGATGCATTGGTTTGCCTCGTCAATTCACTTGATCCTGCTTAATCTTTTTCTTTAATCGGGGTTCATGGAGTTGAGCTTCCTGCTAATTGTTCAATCTGTGGGTTACTCAACTTTTCCTGTTTTATGGAAACTTGACTTGTGCTGGGAGAAGGGGCAGTATTACTACTAGTACTGACACGTCCTCCTAAAAAGAGGTCTTGCATCCTTTCTTCGGCAAACTCTCTCAATTTATCGAGCTCTGGCAGTATTTCTTTGCCAAGGTCTGGCCTATCTTTTCGCCTGAGTTCTGCACATTTGGTTGCCATCTTTGCAAGGCACAAGGCTTCTTCAAGAGGCCATTCAGTGACAGACGGGTCCAGCATTTCACTAAATGTGCCATTCTCAATAGACTGTTGAACAGAATGAGCCAATCCCATTGGAGGTCTTCCGGTCAACAATTGTAGAAAAATGACCCCTAGAGAATAAACGTCAGACTTGACTCCAAGCATACCTGTTTGTTGATACTCTGGATCAATATAACAGAATGTTCCAGCTGCTGATGTCATGCACAATTGTGTTACATTTTCAGCCACGGCAGGGACTAGCCTTGCCAATCCGACATCGCTAATCTTACATACATAGTTCTTATCTAGTAATATGTTGCCTGGTTTCAGATCACGGTGCACCAATGGTTCAGGCTTGGCCTGATGAAGGAAAAGTAGCCCCGTGGCTATCTCTGCAGCAATTCGGATCCTCAGCTGCCAAGGCAAAACAACACAGCTCTTCTTTTTCCGAAAGAGACAATCATCCAAGCTTCCATTAGCCATATATTCATAAATTAGTATGCCATACTCTGGACAGGCTCCTAGAAGAAGTACCATATTGGGATGTCGCATGCAGCTCAATATGTCAATCTGCAATCATACAGAAAATGTAACTTAATTACCTCTAGATTATGTTAAAAAGACAAGCCAACCTAGTTGTGATGCATGAAAACATGTCATGCAGTCAAATATATAAAGTGAATTACCTCTTGCTGAAACTGTGATTTCCCTTGAGCAGCATCTGGACGTAGAACCTTGACAGCGACTGCAGTGTGATCAAGGTAACATTTATAAACAGGGCCATAACCTCCTTCACCGATTTTCTGAGATTCAGAAAAGAAGTTGGTGGCTTCTTCAATCTCCTCAATTGTGTATCTCCTATATCTTACATCAGTTTGGGCTAGACTATCCAATAGCTTCCTCAATTCCTCTGCTTCTTTAAGAGCTTTGACTTCAACACTTTCTCTTCTATGTGATTCCACCTCTGCAATTTTCTTAAGTGCTTCTGCTGTTTCCGCAGCGGCCTTACTTCTTGCTTTCTCTTTCTCTGCAATTGCCATTGCAGCTTCCTGCGCCAATCGTGCCTCTTCTATCTTTTTTTCCTCCTCCATTCTCCAATGTTTCAGCTCCATTAGCTGTATGTAACAAAAACAAGTCTAATGTGATAGTACCAGTTGAGATTGCAATAAAAACCATTTTGTTTTATTTTACCTTCTGTTGTGCTGTAAGTGCTTCCCTACACGCTGTACTGTACATTTCCATCGTTTGCTTTAACTCAATCTTCAACCTTCTCATATCAGCTTCTGCTGCTTCATCCTAAAAGTTTTAGCAAAAGGAAGTGGATACCTTTAATTGTCAGGTACCTGTCTTTATTTGCTTGGGCTCAGAAATATGATTTAAATTATTTCTTCAAGATATGGTCTATACATGCTCAAAAATATGATTGCAGAAAAGTTTTGAACCTCCATTTCTGACAAATTGAGTCTATTTTGCTTTTATTCATAATAAGTACTTACTTTTTTTTACAATCAAAATGAATTCATTAAAGATGCAAAGTACTTGTAATTAATCGATAGAAGATATTTATAGAAGTTGAATGTTAAATTTCTTAAAATTATTCATATGAAATCAATTGAAGTCTGAGATAGATAGATCGATAGATAGATGTATAAAATGTGCTCACCGTGTTTTGAGATGAATATGAAAATGTAGTACCGCTTTCCTGTGAAAATGATAGATCAGGTGAGATAGGGTCATTGAACTTAAGTCCCAATCTCGCAGATCCAAAGCTGTGTTCTGAACTGGTAGAAACTCGTGATGTTCGGCCTGACTCAATGAAGTCATAAACAGATGACGAACGTCCACTGCTAGGCCTCTCAGAGCTTACAAATGATATGTCTGTATCTGATTCTGCAAAGTCCACCAGAGACAATACACTCATATCTCCTCTTCTTTCAAATGCTGACCTGCTTCAACAATGGATAATAATGATTGCATAAATTGCTGATTTGAATGTAGTTATTGTTGTTGTTATATCATATATAAAAGAGAGACTTACTTGATGGATTCATCCTGCCAGCTATGAGGTTTCATTGATGTCTTATCTGCAACCGCATTTATGTGATCAAAACATGATTAAAGGTTGCAATAGCATAATTGCAACAAAATGTATATTTTACAGCCATAAATAAACAAACCTCTCAAATTTGAATGTCTGGAGGGTATGATCTCAGGTGGTAGATTTCCATTCTCGTTATTGAGATTATGTATATGGCTTAGTAGTGGGGAAGCATGTGGGGCTGGACGAGAAGCATTCCGAATTGATGAGATTTTCCCCTTCGAAACTACATAAACTGTACAAAAATCTGGTGCTCCCTTTGCTATGTTGCTTGGCATACTTGATGTCTTGAATCTGCTCCAACCAAATACCCCTCAAATTAAAGAAAGGTGTATAATCAATCTACACTAGCAAATTAGGATTATCTTCTATAAAATAGTTATGAATTCAACCTTAATGACTAGCTAGTTCTGGTTAACTTGGACAAAGATAGGCTTAATTACCTAATAAATCCATGCCTTGATGTTGCACCAACCACCAAGTTCTCAATTGCGGCATAAGAGACATATTCTGTTATTGCTTTCACAACATCGGTGTCTTCAAGCAGGACATCAAGGCATTGTATCTACACAAATATTTAACACCAATAAAAAAGGTGATATGTGTTATAAATATTCTTCTGCACACGATATTCTCTACAATATGAATGAAACGAGGTGAGATTTGATAATGGTCATCATAAAATATTAGTGTCTTACTTGCTATGCGATATGGCTAGGTAACGAATAAAAGGAAATGTTGAAGTGTATAACTTTTTCCTACACACCATAGGGCACATATATAATGTTGTTTACATTTTTGTTGCCTTTGAGATGTGAAAAAAATATATAAACAAATGGGTTGGAATATAAAATGGGGCACCCATGTTAAAAATTACTATTATATACAGAATAGAACAAATTGTTAACCAAAAAAAAATGTAAACTAATTGAGGTAGGGGAAATAATGAAATAAATGTGACATGCATGAAACCTACATCCTTGCGTGTACAATAACAATGGAAGGTAAGAAAGAGATCCTTGGTAGAGCTATCAAGTTGGTGTCTTTGTAGAGATGTAGCAGAGCTGTTGACATTACATACTATGGCCTCGCTACCTCCTACATGAACGAAGCATTTGAAAATGAAGATAGATTATTAAAAAAATAGTTTGTTTTGATTTGATTGATTAACTTTTTTTGATGAATTATTATTACTTGAAATAGTGGAGGATGAAGTTCCATGCAAAACATGAATTAGAATAACGGTTTGGCCTCTAGTTAGAAGACTATCAGCAGCAAATTTAAGAGCGAATGGACTTCCCTTATCCTTATCTATCGCCACTGCCACCAATCCATTCCCTCCTCCTCCTTTTCTAGTCCCTGGTGCCTTTGGATTTGGAAGCCACATTTAATCTTCTTCACTACATATCATCTCACCCTCAGTACTTACAATTTCTGTATGTGCATGATCTCACTCTTTTCCTTTGCTCAATCACAATGTCATCCCATTAGATTGAGTAACAAGGTGTTAATCAAAATAGTTCTTAACCAAATATTGAAAACAATTTATAGAAAATTATCCCCAATTTATGGGCAATCAATCAAAGTTTTCTTTTCTTGTCATATTAATTAAAGGGCAACAAAAAGGTTAAACAAAAGCGTTCCAATAATAGCGCAATTGTTAACATGAAAGAGTAATGTGAAATAATCTAGTCCGTCCATCATTTTAAAAAATAATTCATGGTTGATATTCTGAAAGTTTTTCCCTTTCCTTTTTGATCCTCATTCTACTTCTCTCCCTTCTACTGTTCTACTACCTTTCCTCGCGACTCCCTTTCTCCATCCACGTGTATATGTAGATGTTGTATTTATGTCAAACTCTTATACATTACTCTTTTCAATATTATGTTCTGTCAATTGGAGTATATATAATGCTCATCTTGAAAAGAGAAAATAGACGTTGCATCATGTGTTTATTATTGTTGATTTTCAAACAAAAATAATATAAATGAATGATAAACTAATGGTATAAAAAACGTTATACCGTGCACACCCATTAAATATACGGGGATGACCATTGTAGAATATTTAGTTTATGGTCTTGCTAATAATAAGTAGTATAGTTGTTTAAAATTATTATAAGCTTAATTATGTCACAAGTCTCTGAAGTTTGGGATACTTTTTTATGGGTTTGTCATATACCCCTACTATCAATTCTGACCAATCTTGCTGACATGTAACATCGGAATCCTGGTCAGACGCAGGAGGTTGGTCATGTGGTGCCGCGTGATGTCACATAGACGAAGACGACCTGACCTCTCTCTTCAATTTTTTTTTTCTTTTTTTATTTAATTAAAAATATAAAAATATTAAATTTTTTAGTTTTTTAATTTAAAGAAAAAATGATCTTCGCTCACGGGGCACCATGTGCCTTGTAACACCTAGGATTTTTACCCTTAATTCCCCTTATACTAAAATACGGACTTAAAAATTCATTTTTATTTCATTAAAATCAACCGTCAAACGGACGGAGTTTGATTTGTTTTTCGGACTAATCCAAAATTTAACCTGTGATAAACAATTTTCAAATAAACAACCAATAGCCAGCAGGGCTTCAGATTATATTTCTAAATCATATCAAGGCCCCATGGGCTCCAAAAATATCAGAGTAATAGCGGAAAATACTAAGTTTGAGTGTCATAACCAAAACATATAACTTTGTCAAAATAAAACATCCTAAGTCTCACTTAAAATATGAATAACAAATTTTACATCAAAATAGTGTAGGAGGCTTAAGTTCATAATATCCTCCAAATCCCATAATAACCCTACTCTCCCTGTAAGGGAAAGTACTCCTGCTCGGCCGGGGGCTGTGCCAACTCAATCTCCGTACCTGAAAATGTAAGGGAGTGAGCATTGCACATGAAATAGAAAGCAGTTTCTAACTAAACATAACAACCCGCTAGGTCAAACACAACTAGCAAATAGAGCATATATTCACATATAGCACGCCATGCATATTTCATAATTTCCATATTCATTATTCATTCCAAATTTCCATTTTCATTATTCATTTCATCATTCATTTCCTTTACTTTTTATTCATTTCAATACACATTTTATTTTAGTACATCACCTCAAATCAGAGGCCAATGCACAATTTCATGCAACACATTTATCACCTCAAAACAGAGGCTCTCATTCTTTTCCTTATTTAAATTATGTGTCCCTCAGGTCGGAGGTCAACACTTCAATTTCTTAATTCTCGGTGTGTCTCTCAGGTCAGAGGTCAACACACCAATACACATTTCACCAGGTGTCCCTCAGGTCAGAGGTCAACACCCATTCACTTTAATTCATTTGGTGTCCCTCAGGTCAGAGGTCAACACCCATTCATTCATTTCCTTTCGTGTCCCTCAGGTCAGAGGTCAACACACACTTTCATTTTAATTCATCCGGTGTCCCTCAGGTCAGAGGTCAACACTCATTAACATTCATTTCATCTTGTGTCCCTCAGGTCAGAGGTCAACACTCTAATACTTTAATTCATTTTGTGCCCCTCATATCAGAGGTCAGCCTAATCATCACTTTCCATTAATCGTCACCTCAGATCAGAGGCCAACTCACTTCTTACATTTTCATTTCACATTACCTCACATCAGAGGCCAAATCATACTTTCATCATCTTACACAAACAACTTAGCACATACAATCACAAATACACCTACACACATTTCCCATTCATTTCTTTATCCATACTCATTCCCTATCTCAATTAATAATCTTTCCATTAATCGTCGCCTCAAATCAGAGGTCAACGCATATACCACATTCTCAATATTGGGCGCCTCATTTCGGAGGCCAAGAATTATTCACTTTCTTGTTCAATCAATTTTAACACATTTAAATACAACAACACACATTCAACAACTAATTATTCATGTAATTACCTTATTCATTTCCTTTCTCAGTTATCACAATCATACCAAATAGTATTCTCTTTCATAGTCCAACATTTATATTACACTTCATTTCAAATTACATATTTCACCTTCTCACATATTTTCTTTATCACCACATAATAAAATCACCTTTTACCTTTTGTTTACACAAAATCATTTGCTTCCATTTCCGATATTCACAAGTTCAATTCATAAGCCATGACCTTTGTTCACAATTGACAATACTTAACATTTATACTCATTTAGCATTTAGATACAAATACGCACATTCATCACATATAATCGTTTTCATTCCCTTTTCTTCCTATATTAATTTATTCCATAACACATACACATATTTGCAATAGCAGTGAATTATTATTTAATACAAGGCTTTACAATTAAAATCAATAATCATAGAATTCATTTATGTCAACTTCACTATCATATTACCCAATTCCTCTTGCACTTCTTTGTAATCACTATCCAAGTTTCGATTGTCAAATAATTCATTTTCATATCATGGGGTTCTCTTTTCCTAGTCTTTACGTTTAACATCATACATATTTAATTAGTTTGAATTTTATATTCAATAACCTAGGGTTTTATAATCTAATTTTCTCCCCTAACACATAACCCTAACAAATCATTATATACTAATTAGAACCAACTCCCTAGAACAAGGCAATGCTCACAATATCCACCCCCTTACCTCAAGTCCTTAGAGTTAGAGAGAGAATTTGTGCTTGGAGCACACTTGAGTAAGAGCCACCACCCAAAAGAGAGGGAGGAACCTAAAATCAATAAAATAAAGAGACAATTTATTAAGCTTTTACCCACAAATCTTGAGGGAAAGTCGTGACCACATCAAAGTTTCTCTATGTTTATGACTAAAGCTTCATGGGAGGGGGAGGGGGAGAGAAACTCGAATTCTAAGGAGAGAAAGAGAAGAACAAAATCAACAATCACTTACTTGGAGCAACAAGGAAGGACTTGGGGATGAACTTGGTGTGATTCTCTTGAGGATTGATCAATTAGAGTGAGTGAATTAGTGCCCTAAGAGAGAGAGAGTTCAGATTTGTGGCAAGAACACACGTGAATTGCTTTTATTTTTTTCCACTGCACAGCCCCTTAATCGATTAGTAATCGATTAAGCATTTTAAATTTTCTGGACTTAATTGATTAAGCTGCAGCTTAATCGATTAAGTTGCAGAGTTTGCAGCACCCCGACTTTGAACGGCCATAACTTCTTCGTTACCCGTTGGATCTTCCTCAAATTTTAACACAAGCTTCCCTACATACCAATCTTCACATCCAACGGTGGAATTTGTATTTAGAGATGTAAATCTTTTATTTTGAATTTCCTAATATCCTATGTTGTTAACCCTAAATCAAGCCTTCAATCCACTATTTTTAACTCAATATCATTATTTCCTTCACTCTAAGCTTGACCATCATCAATTATATTAGGAATTAAATTTGGGATGTTACATGCCTAACCTCATGCGTCTGACCAAAATTTTGATGTTACATGTCAGCAAAATTGGTCAGAATTGGTTAGTGGGGGTATATGACAAAATTACTCCAAACTTCAGGGATTTGTGACATAATTAAGCCATTATTATAATTAGAAAAATATTTATAAGTGCATTGTGTAGTTAGGATATGTTGATATCATGTTTAAGTCTTGAACACTTATACCTTTAAATAATTTTTTATGAATTATGAAATTAATCAATCTAATTATTGAGTCTAATGTTATAATCGAGTAGATTAAAAATTAGTTAATGCTTTATTACAGTATCTATTTTACGCCAATATATTATTTGAAATATAAATAAATATTCATTATTAGATTGTATGTCTATAAATCTTCAAATATATAATCTAGTATTTGGTATGCATGATCAACATAATAATATCACATAATTCAACGACTAGATTTTTTTTTTTGGATAGGCAAAGTATTTTTTTTATGGGGATAGGGGAAGGAGATTTAAATCCACCCAAATGATAGCGCCCAGGATCGAATCCGGGACTTCCAACTCCCAAGCCTCAAGACTTAGCTACACCCACTTGTCATAATCTATAAAAAATTATTTGAAGGTGTAAGTGTCCAAAACTTACACTGCTATCAATGGATCTTTATGAAATTATATTTTTAAATAACATATCATTAGGTTTGAGCAATATCTAATAATAATCAATAACAAAAGAAATATATTAAGATGTTGGTTATAAATTATAGTACTTTAATTCATAACTAAATACAAGCATCACAGCAGTTGAAGAAATATCATGGTACTAAAACCATTAAAGTGTTACTTACGATAAAATAATTACTAAAAATAATATATATCATCTACTTTAAGCAACAACTTCGTTATGAGTCAAAGCTCGTGGTGGGAAAATCAAAGCTAGTGGTGGGAAAATCAACTTTGATTTTAGAATATTAATTTTTAAATCCCTTAAATAAAAGAATTTTGTAATTGATTGCCTTAAGGGTAATTTTAAGCAATTAAAAGTATTAAGTAGTTTACCTAAAAAATGTTGTGTTAAAAAAATTAAAAGTTAATTTTGTAGTTTTCAATATTTTTACATTTTTAGCTAGGTTTTTTTAACTATTACCTTTAGAACAATGAATAATAATATCCTAAATAAAAATATATACATAGTTCATAAATATCATGGTACTAAAACCATTAAAGTGTTACTTACGATAAAATAAGGAAAATGCTAACAAGTAAGGGTACTTGTTAAGAGAGTAATTATAGATAAAAATTATTGGAAAGTGTGATTTTTTATGTTTTCGAGAGAGTGGTGAATGTGGACTTATGATTTTTTTTCCATATGTAGTAACCTTAGCAAAACCCATAAAATAATTACTAAAAACAATATATATCATTTACTTTAAGCAACAACTTCGTTATGAGTCAAAACTCGTGGTTGGAAAATCAAAGCTCGTGGTGGGAAAATCAACTTTGATTTTAGAATATTAATTTTTAAATCCCTTAAATAAAAGAATTTTGTAATTGATTGCCTTAAGGGTAATTTTAAGCAATTAAAAGTATTAAGTTTACCTAAAAAATGTTGTGTTAAAAAAATTAAAAGTTAATTTTGTAGTTTTTCAATATTAAGTTTACATTTTTAGCTAGGTTAGTTTTTTTAACTATTACCTTTAGAACAATGAATAATAATATCCTAAATAAAAATATATAGGATCAATAGTTCATAATTTTTATTTTAGATATTTCATTTTAAAAAATAGGTTAGTTGGATGGAAAACATCCATTTAGTGAGGTAACCAAAAAACTTCATAATAGATTAATCAAGATAAATCATTAGTTGATTGACACATGACACCAAGTACATAAGATATTCAAATCTTAAAAAATAAATATTTGTTGGAAATTGAGATACCTAATGAATGAAAAAAAAAATATTTAGTTCTATAATACAATTTTACCATTATATTTTCTTATCCATAGGATATAAAAACCCATATATTAGCATATTTGACATAATGACTAGCAACATGAGGAAAATGTAATTTCATACAAGAATTGTGAAAGAGAGATAACCTAAACCTTTCTAGCTGTATATGAACAAAGTAACACTACAACAAGCTAAGATGGAGTCCAGTTAGAGAAATAACCAGCAATACATACCTATGTTTTTTTAAAAAGAGAAACAGATAGACGACATAAACACTAATTAAATGAATGTGAGGTAAATTAATAGCATACAAAAGCCACCTTCCACGAGTACACAAATTGCTAGCCTAGCTTCCAAATAAAGTCCGAGTCAAGAATGAAAAAGGAAAAAGGTAGTAAGTGCGAATTGAATGATCACTCATCACACGGCTCTATAAGCATCCCTTTCGTTGGTGGTGCTGAGAGTGGAAGAATATTGATCTCCAATAATAATATTATCATTTTCACCACCCACATTCAATTCTTCAATTTGCTCAAAAGCTTCCTTAATATCAAGCCTTCTTTCCACATTCGCCTCACAACAACTCAAGCCAATCTTCAAGAGTTTGAGCAATTCAACTTTACTATTGCCTAATCCTCCCATCTCTACATCGAAAACCTCACTAATGCGCTTCTCAGTTACCATGTTATTCACCCAGCTGGCTATGTCAGAATCAGGAATATGCCTATGTGTGAGATAGTTCTCAGGGAATTTGCCGGTCAATATCTCAAGTATCAGAATTCCTAAACTCCACACATCTGTTTTCTTCGTAATGCGGCCAAGTTGAGCATACTCGGGTGATTTGTAGGGCATGATGACCTGTTGGGCATGGTCAAGGTTGATCACAGGGCTGAAGCCATAATCAGTTAGGAGAGGCTCAAAGTTTTCATCTAAAAGCACATTGGAAGATTTGATGTGACCATGAGGCACTATTAGGCTTGGGAGTGCACTGTAAAGGTATGCCAAACCCCTCGCTACACCTTTTGCGATTTTCAATCGAGTTGCCCAATCTAGCCCTGGCTTTTGATAGTTATGATTACCTAGTGATCGAAACAAATTAATTAATTAATTAAACATGCATGCAGCCAGCAAGCTAGATTAATATATACTAATAAATAATAATGTATGTTATTGATGATGATCGATAAAAATGAATGAATGATGAATTTTTTGTTAAGTACTACTATACGCACGTACCATGAAGATGGCTGGCCAAGCAACCATTTTCAACATAAGCAGAAATCAAGAGCTTCTCTTCTTTCCTGTAATAATAGGCAAGGAGAGGTAGAAGATTGGGATGATCAAGGTTGCCTAGCCTTCTCATATGCTCTTGGAACTCTTCTCTTCCTACATTGTTCATTTGCTTGTACCTCTTCACAACCACGGCTTGTCCATCCATAACCACTGCCTTGTATGATGACCCAAACGCGGCACTCCCTAGTATTTCAGCTGAGGCTCTTAGCAAATCTTGTAAATCAAACTTGACCCCGTCATTCCTCAAGAATGTCAATTTCCCTTGATCCCCCTTCTTGGAATGACTATGACCACGACTATGACCATGTTTAGAAGAAGTTGTTGCAACCTTATCAGAATGGTCACGTTGGTATTCCGCCAGGCTTTTGGTTTTGACATAAACGGGAGGAACGTGCTTCTTAGAGGGCTGGTTCTGGAATGATGATGAACCCTCCTTATTATAATAATTATTAATATTGTTCTTATTACGGGATCTTATTAGGCGCCATATGACCAAGACTACAACCATGATGCCTACTATGGATACTACAATTATGAGAATTATGAATAAAATTTTCACAACTCGCATATTGCCACTTGACGATGGCGTTGTGATTGGGATTGGGGCTTCCCCTATTGCATTTTTGCATTGATTTGTAAGAGGCGGTCCACATAGACGTTTGTTACCTGCATTCACAATATAAATAGGAAAAATGTTTTTTAAATGCACAATCATAAGAGTACCTCCTGCTTAATTTGTTGATATAAGTATACATATTTATTTTGTTTTATGATTGGGTATTCATTGACATGAGTACGGTGGCTAATTCCTTCAACTATTTTTTGTACTAAGTGAATGACCTTCCCAAATGACTTTATTTTACATATGCATTAAGCCCGAATCACTTCCTTAAATAAACACAAATCAATACCATATTTGTCTATATAAATGGAAGATAAAATGTAAACAAAACATAGTACAATATCAAGTATAAAACATTAATTAATTAACATATATACATACATACCACTGAAGGATGAGGCACCAAAGGTGCTTAGATTGACTGGTATGGGACCCTCTAATTCATTATTAGAGAGATTGATAACCCTCAAATTTTTGTGTTGAAATTGAGGGATTTGACCTTGAAACTTGTTTGCATCGAGCCTGAGGATGAGGAGATTAGGCAAGGTTGCAAGGGAGGAAGGGATTTTACCAGTGAACTCATTATTCGCCAAATATACTTTTCTCAACCTATTCAAAGATTCAAATGCATCATCAGGTATCTCTCCTGAGAAATGATTATAGGACAAGTAGAGTGCCTTCAAATTTGTTAGCATCTTCATGTTAGGCAAGGGACCCACAAAGGTATTGTTCATGAGGCTAAGAGTCCGTAAGGCAGGCATTGACCCTAAAGACCCCACATCGATGTGTCCTGTGAGGCCCATGTTCTCAAGGCGTAACCCCCAAACCCTATCATTCATACAGAACAAGCCAACCCAATTAGGAATGTTGCCAGAGCAAGGTGGCTTTGGGTTTATTGATGGATCCCAGCTGCTGAGGGCTACTACATTTGACAACGAACTCCTGAACTTTAACAAGGCCTTACCATCATCATCCGATGATATGACGGTTTCATCACACCAACATGTTGGTAATATTGATGACCATAATGATAGAAATAATACCAAAACAACAAAGATTGCATTATTATTATTAGGATTATAACAGGAGAAGGAGGAGGAAGAGGATTTTGCTGCTGGTGCGCGCACAAGCATAGCAGAGCGCGCGCCCATTAGCATGGAGGGCAATGACAACAAAAATCACGATGAGATCAGGACAATAGAACCATAACCCACCACAAGATAACAACAACAACAACAAGAACAAGAAGAACAAGAATAATAATAATTCTCTATCAATTCTTAACAACAAGCTCGTATTAGTGGGATTTGCCTGCATGTCATTCCTTTAATTTCCTTTTTTCCTTATTATTACAATAATTACAATTATAATTATAATTTTGATGCACCACCATCTCTTCTAATCATATGTTGTTAATCACGTATGTACGTACCAATGGCCAGAGGCCAATTAAGGCCAAGGGTGATGGTACTGTATGTGTGGGTTAGGGGCCAAAGAAAGAGGTTGTTGATGATGGGGGTAATGAAAGAAAGGATTGACAAAGAAAAAATAAGAAAATACAGGAATAAACTGACAATGCGCTAATTTTTTGCATGCAGGTGACAGTTTAATTTTGGGTTTGAGCTGTGTGCAAGAGAGGTGTACGGAGCTCCTCAAAAATTTTCCTTCTTTGTTTTTCTTTCTTTTGAGCATGTGTAATTTAAGCTGTGAAACCGTGTCCATTAGCTCAGAGTTTGTTTCCCATTATTAGATTTTATTTATTTGATACCAACCACCAAAACAGCCACATATTGCACTATCTTTTATTTATATATATATATATATATATATATATATATATATAACATTATTAAAAAAAGTATGCACATGTTTATTTATGAGTCAGTATCCATTGACACTGATATATTACGACTTAAATTATATGTAATATAAAATAGGTTTTTAAGACAATGTCCTTACAAATAAATTTTTACTATTTATTATGCACTATTACAGAAATTTGTATATACTTATGAGTAACATCATGATTTACTACATCGGATAATTTGTACTGTTTATTATAAAAATTTACTGTTGCTTTGCCCCTCTATGTGAACTGGCTTATTTAGCATATGGAGTCCCAAGAAATGACTTAAAAATGTTCTCTTTATAGCAAAATGTTTGGTTTCTGATTTTATTACCCTCAGGCGCCTTTTTTAGATAATATCTTGGTATTCTTGATTTCTTGGTATGTTTGAGTATGCATATATATATATATATATACACACACATTTGTTGATGTTATATATAGTACCTAATATTGCTTTGTCCCGTTGTCTGATCATCACCGAGTGAACAATCAAATTAAAATATCATAAATTGGTTGATTTTTGATCTTCACTTTTCTCTTGTAAAAGTTTGATTTAACTTAACTACCTCAGGCTGCATATATCATTGGGGGTCATTCTTTTCGTGTAGAACTCCATCCAATTTGAAATATAAGAAAAAAAAATATTTCTTTTTGTTTAAAATATAAGAAAAAATAACTAACTTTCTTAAATTTTGTTTAATTCCTAATGTCATTTTCTTAAAACATTCCTAGAAAATTATTATTTTATTTAATTTTTTTTTCACTCTCAGTTCTACTTTCCCAAAATACCTCTATTTTTTTTTATAAAGTTGAGAAAATTAAATATATTCAACTAAGCTAACCTCTTTAATAAACGTAAAATTAATTTTTTTTATGATTCAAAACGAAGGAAGCATGTGATTCCGAGGATGAAACCACCACTTCATAGGCTTTAGATGGTATGGTTTTTTCTTTTTTTTTTATAATTTTTTGTTACTATTTTGTGAATGATTACAAATTATGCTTAATACTCCAATCAGATCGCAAATTTCCTTTGACTATTAAACTAATCAGAAAAGTATGTTTTTCTTTGATTACAAATTATCTGGAAATGACTGAAGTAGTATGCACAACATTTTCAGTCAAATAACTATTTAGAAAAACATACTAATCTTTACCTGTCTGGCCGGAAATGACTGAAATTGTTTCTGGATTCTCAGTCAAATAACTATTGAGAAGGTAGAAATCAGTGCAGGAGTTTTTGAAATTTAGCAGGCTACAAAGTGGGGATTTAAGTTTAGGCATCCCTCAAAATTTCTTACTAAATATTGCAATTTCCTGCGTATTGTATTACTAGCTAGGCATTTCTTTTTGGTCTCCACAAGTTAAAGGTGTCAGAGGAACAGAGGAAGCTTGCAATTGATGGCTATGAGCCTCTTGTAGCTTTCACTCTCAGCTGCAAAATGTATTCTAGGTTCGCGCATGCAATTGTGGCATACTTCCTTTCGACTCGCACTTCTGCTACTTAATCTTGCCTGATAAATTCCTCTTTGATTGTTAATCTTGTTTGAGACATCTACTCCCCTGTGCTGTTGCTTGTTTTGCTTACATTTCATCTTATGTCCCGTCCCGGTAGCATGATTAAGTAGAATGAATCTGAAGGGAAAATTGACAATTTTGTCTTTGGTACAATCTATTCTGGCTCCTTTATGTACCTAGGAAGCATATAGCCTAATGGTGGATGAAGCTTGGTGCTGATTGGTATCATTCAAATATCACGAATACCAAAATAGTACATAATATGATACAAAAATTCATTAATACAAATTTTCAAAATATAAAATAATTAAAAAATAATAATTTGTATTCATACAATTTCAAGAATACCAAAATCCATAGTATGATTAAAAAAAATAATATATGAGGTCAACCTTTTAATATTAATATTAGTTATAAAATTATAAATGAGTACGGGGTGGTGTTGGTAAAGAAATTTATGGTCCATCCTCAACATCGCTTATCAAATTACAGATATCTGAACACTCCACCAAACTGCACGAAGTACATGGGAAGCAAGCATTAGTGACTACCTAATTTTTGTTGCTGTATATAAATCAAATTTTAGCTTATTCACATTGTCACAGTAATGATGAAATTTTTTTACAAGAATATTGTCTCAAATCAAAATTTTGATTATGATTAATAAGGCTTAGAAATTGTATACTACGATATGCGATTTGTTAATCAATGAAAAATGTACTCCTTCCGTCTCTAAATACAAGACATTTTTGATACTTTTATGTTGTCCCTATTTATAAGACCTTTTACCAATTTTCAGTGATCATTAATTACTTTTTTTTTTTCCACAAACACCCCTATTTATTTAACACCTTTTAGATTCCCAATAATATTAATAGGAGTAATTTTGAAAATATCTATCAAAAGTTCACATTTCTAATACAATTAATTAAATTATTTCACTTTCTTACTGGACGTGAAATCCCCAAAGAGGTCTTATATTTAGGGACGGAGGGAGTATTAAATTTTTGGTAGATTTATTAAACAAAATATTAAATGCATATTCCATTATTTTTTTTATTTTTTTTTTCAAAAATTATCATCTAGACGGAGAAAATATTTGATAATCGACTTAAGGTGAGTTATATCATTCTACACCTATAAACTAATTTCAACTTTCAACTTATAACTTATATACCTTAAATGTTTGCACTTAGTTCATAATAGGTCAAATAACTTATCAACTTGCCATTTTAAAGGGAAAATAAGTGTTTACCCTATTCTATGAGTTTTGTTATTTTTAACTTAAAAGTTTGGATAAGTTGAATCTTGGGAGTTATTAGGATCAGAATATTATAAACTTTGCAAGTTAGTATTATTCTTTGTTGCATGAGTACGGGTATGGTACTGGTACCTGGTACGAGTATGAGAATGGGGTACAGCGACATTTTTAAAAATATTAGGATACGAGTACGTATATATATATTTAAAAAACAAAAATTTGCAAAAATAAAAATACAATCAACAAGTTGAAATTCATAGGAATTAATAATTTTCTATCACACAACATGTAATGTTTGCACTTTGTAACAACTAATAAAAAATTTAAAAATAGCACAAAATAGAAAAAAAAAACGGTGCATTATAGGGAAAAAAAGAGAGGTTGAATGTCTAATCTAATTTAAACACTTGGTGTGCAAAAAAAAAAATCAAAACAAAATATGAGCACCATGAAAAACAAAAAACAGAGGAATTTTTATAGAACATAAAAAACAGAAATAATAGTAGTGAGAGAACAAAACAGAGACAGGAGAACCAGTTTAGAGGGAGGTACCAAACTGATAAAGGAAGGGAAGCCTGATGAGGGGCACCGCGAGAGGCGGAGGGGGTCAAGCACAACGAGCGGTGGAGGGGGTCAAGCACAATGAGGGACGGAGGGGATCAAGCCAACGAAAGGAGAAAGATATTTAAGACTTGATTGAGAGTGTTTTTTATGGTTAAAATGAGATATGATAAGAAGATAGTTGAAAAAAATGACTTTCACTTATCCTTGTGAATAAAACACATCTTTTGGGAAAAAATTATGTCCTCCTGTACCTATTCAAATACCCGGACGTACCCATTTAAGTACCCAATTTTTTTTATAAATTTTTTTATCTGGATACCATCTAGTACGTACCAAGGCGTACCGAGTACGAGTACGTAGCCCGTACACGTACGGCACCTACATAGGAGTACCCATATTTTAGAAATATTACCTCTCTTTATAATTCTGTTTTAGAGTTATAACGGGTAGATTAAAAATTATTTTTTTTAGAGGAGGGATCCGTTTACACCATGTTGAATTACACCAAATATTACACCGCACATAATTCTTACACCAAATCAAATTTAATCCAATCAACCGTTGGATTGAAAGTTTCTATCATGTAGATCATCTATATCAAATTTCACAAAAATCCAAAATCATTTAGTACTTTATTTACATACGCCAAAATTAACGAAATATATATCTTAAAAGTATATGCAAATGGAGCTATTTGAATTTATACTCAATGATATTTAAATTTTTTCAAATTTGACACAAATGATCTTGATGATGTATAGTTATTAATCAGCGGATGAATTAATTAAATTCATATTGTATAAAAAGTTATGAGCGGTGTAAGAGTTGGTGTAATTCAACATGGTGTAAACGGATCCCTCCTCTTTTTTTTTTATATAACTATGTAGTAATTAATATTTTTTTTTTAATTTTTTATTATTAAGGAAGTTAGTTGATTGTATTTATTTTTTTAAAATTATTAAAATAATAGATGTATTTTAGGAAAGTAGCATTGTGAATGAAACAAAAATTAAATAAGATAACAATTTTCTAGAGATATTTTAGGAAAGTGACATTGAAAATGAAATAAAATTTAATAAAGTTCGTTAATTTTGTTTATGTTTTAAACCAAGAAAAATATGTTTTTTTTTTTTGCTTATAATTTGATTCGGAGGAATACTATATAGGAACACGTATTTTCTTCCAAAATGACAATTTTTTTTTTGGTTTACACGGGAGGTCTGGGACTAGAACTCATGACCTGGTGGGAAATCCTAAATATCCCTGCAGCCACCAACTGGGCTGTCTTACGCGGACCCAAAATGACAATTATAAATGAAGAGAAGTAGTAAATAACAATCGGACCACTTAAACACTAAATTATTACTATATCAAAATATTAGAATTTTAAATAAAAAATAATTATTTTACGGCTTTAAATCAAAACCATACTCAACAACGTATACCAAAAAAAAAAAAAAAACATACTCAACAACAACTATGTAAAACGAACTATAATGAACAACTACAACCCACCAGCGGTTAATCAAAGTAGAGTTCATTTTGAGAATCATTTAATCCTTTCTAACATTAATTAATTTTTTTCTGAAATTACCTTTATTGTGCAGAAAAAAATAATAAATGTGTCACATAACTAATGTCAAGATATCTTGAAACAATATATTAAATGTGTACTATTATAATTTCACTAATAAATAGGGTTCGCTTAACCTCCAATTGAGAATAAATACTAAAAAGTGGTTAAGTTTCATAAAGATTTAGGAATGATAAAATTTTAAATTTTTATTTTTTAAGAAAATTTATCTAATTAAAAATATTCATCTTCGAACTTTAGGGTTAAGGTTAAAGAAATCCATAAAATTAATAGCTTTATTGAATGAATATGATTTTTTATTTTTCTTAAAAAAAATTATACATTACTTCCTCCGGTCTCAAATATAAGCAAATAAAAACATTTCATTAGTGATTTCAAATATAAATAAAACTTAACTAACCTTTATTATAAGAAAAAAAAACCTAACTAACCTTCTATTCCTAATCAATAAAGTGGTTCTATCATCTCATTTTAGTTTCATTCACAATGAATATTTTCTAAAGTAATCTATTATATTTGAGATTGGAGAAAAAATACTAAAATTTTAAAGTAAAAACTCAATTTGGTCCCTCAAGTTTTTCAATTGAGATATTGTAGTTTCTCAATAATTATAATTTACTTTTTGTCTCTAAAGAATTTAAAGAATATCACCTTAGTCTGCCTTCATTCCGTTAATTACCATCACTGTTTCCACAATCACCAGAAATATTTACTGGGGAGGTCATCAGCACCTGGGAATGAAATCTTATAGTTTATGCCAACAGTGACGATAGTTAACAAAACGAAAACAATGATTAAAGTGATATTTTTTAAATTCTTTAGTGACAAAAAGTAAATTATTCTGTTATCCTCCACTCAAAATTTTATAAGCATTCCGTGGTGAGTCAATTTATCGGCTCATAACACTCAAATTTGCAACAAACAATGAATAATTTGTAGCAGAGAGTTGAAGACACACACGCACATGTCTGTATATATATTTATTTATTTATTTACCAGTACTGGCGAGTTCGAAACCCTTGCTTGAAAACAACCAGAGGTCTGAAAATGGGTAAAAACAATGGGGGCCTTAATTAGCTTGTGAAATTCATTCATTTAGATTTAGCAGATATCAATATATATATATATATATATATATATATATATATATATATATATATATAGATAGATAGATAGATAGATAGATGGTAAGCTGTACCTTCGGACATTAAAAGGGCCTTCTCCTTCACCACCACGGATGCAAGTGGTGACACACTTAATAGTGCATGATTCAGCTTTCCTTGACTTTGGTCTCTGTATCTTAGGTTTCTTGCAGGAGGAATCTTTAGGAGACGTACACTCCCCTGCAGACAGTGTTTGAGGTATGTTGGACAGAGTCTCCACCGATTCAGAAGCTGCTATTGCCACAGCAGCAGCTGCAAGGAAGCTAGCAAGTGCCGAACTGAAGGAAATGATACAACTACTACTACTTCTCATGCTCTTTTTCTGTAGCAAGCATTTGCATCCCATGATGCTTCTTCTACTATTTATTATCGTAGTAGTCCAGTTGCTGCCATTCTCAATGTTACTCTGAACACGTACCAAACTAGGCACCGGGGAGGATCCGCAGCAGAGCGAAACACAAGGTCCACCCATAGTTTATTAGCATTATCTTCTTTGGCTTTTCTGTGCCCCTCCGCTTTTAATTTGGTACTGGTATAGTACTTATGTTAGGCACCTTCTTCCCTGCACTAAGTCATGTTTGGTGTAGGGTACACCAAGTTTTTTTCTTTTATTGTTTTCCATATTTCCATTTGCCAATTAATAAAAAAAGTTTAACAGCTATGCATTAACATTATTGTCCTATTCCTTTTTTTTGGCAACCTTTCAATGGATGCAGATTATCTAGCATTGCTAACTTATGATCGTTGGAAAATAACACGTGTTCTATGTTTATGTATTTAAAATGAAAAATAAAGAGTAAATCGTCATTTTAATCCCTGAGACCGTGGCCTTCGATCATTTTTATTCCTCACAGATCATAATTACACTTTTAGTCTATGACAGTGTCTCACGTCAATCATTTTAGTCCCTTCGTCAACTGTGGTTATGTAACGATGTTAATTTTGATGCAGTTACACATTAAGTCACTTTGGTCCCTGAAACATGCATACACAATACAATTTGCTCCTTTTTAAATCGCACACCAATTCAATTTGGTCCTTTTGAAATTGCACATCAATTCAATCTAGTCCTTTTTAAATTGGAAATCAAATCAATTTGGTCCTAATTCAATTTGGCTGAGAAGCGTGAGATAGAGGAGGTAGCAGCGGTGGCTGCTTTTGGGTGCGCATGGAGGAACGTGGAGGAACCGTCGACGACGGTCTAGCCAGATTACGGCTCAGAATTTGACAACAAACACGGTGGTATCATCGATTTTGGCTAGAGATGGCGTGAAGGAGGCAAATCGAGACCACGAAGTTGGGGAAGAAATATTTGTTTTTAATCCAGATCCATTTTTCTTCGTCAACTTCGTGGCCTCAATTTAAATTAAATTCTAGTCAAATTAAAAAGGTGTATAAATATATTGAGTTATATATCCTTGCACGAAGCACATCATATCCTATCCTCTAACATATCTCATTATGTCCCGTCGCCGCTGCCTCGGTCAACTTATGCCTATGTTTTCAAAAGGTTTTATTTCATTCATTTAAAATATAATAACGTAGTAGCATAGTGATTAAGTTAATCGTGTTGATTCAAGGAGAGAAGGAGTAGGCGACGAAAATGCATTGGTGGAGTAATTCTGTCGGACTAATTGAAGGAGCCTACAAACACATAAGGTGAGAGAGAAACTTTCCTAAAATACCATGATGTTTAGGTAGTATATTAGGATGTTCCTTATCATCTCAAAGGTCAGAACTTAGTGGTCTAATTAGTTAGTAGTATGATGACAAATTGTAAGTGTGTGAATGACCACTCATAAGAAAAGACTAAGACCACGTAATGATAAATGATGTTGTATGCATGATTTCTATTATACCCTGTTGACATGATGAATTGCTTATATATATATATATATATGTGTGTGTGTGTGTGTGTGTGTATGCTTCTTGAATTAATCTGTTTGGCTATGAGATTTTATTGTTAATGAAAGACGTCTGAACTTATGATGGATTATGGAAAACCCTGTTGAAGGAATAATGTTTTGTTTTTGAGAAAAGAATTTATCTAATGATGTTAGAGTTTTTGGAAATGTAAAAGATACAAGAAATATATTATAAGTTCCCTTTTGTGGGCACAAGTCTTTACGTAGTAAGGCACAGTCCATAAAACATTAATGTGATTTGAGAATTGTAACTCGTACAGTGAAGATGCCCTAGGCATATGAGATTAATGGAAAGTTTTCCCTTCTTGCATGATTGGAATGATGTGCTGATAATGACAAGATTGTTTGGATTCCACTGCGCGAGGAAGTGTTGATGTGGCGATGAGAAAGTTTTTGAAAGATTAAATAAGGTCGAGTCCCATTAGAAGCTAGGCTTAGAGTGGATCGACAAAACCATTTGTTTTAATAAACCTTAAAAGACTTTCCTAATCTATGTGAGTTGAGTGTGGAGATGAAAGATAGCTTGAGTTTCCTGCGGATACTCAAGTAAGTAATAGTGAATGAGGAGGGCAAGGACGGTGAAACGTCAATAAACCTTGAGTGCTTCTTTAGGCAGGACGAGTCTATATGTGATCGGGGATTAATACCCAGTGGATCGTAGCATGTACCGCATTCGAGACTAGAGGAGTATTGTCGCCCCTTGATCAATTTTGAAATGGTGAGAGGGAACCTGAACGAGGCTAGATGTTCGATGTTTTTAGGCCCCGTTATACTATGAGGATACGATATTCCGATATCTTAATTTGGCTGACCACGTGTTTTGGTTACAACAATTCTTTTCGACTTCAAGGCCTGCGTGGGTTAAGGTTTTTATACGTCCCGTTTGCTTTCCGACTTAGGTTTTGAAAGGATATTGGAGGAGATGTAGCTGTGTGTTAACCAACCCTTTTATCAGTATTTGAGACTTTTTTTTTTACAAGGCACCAAGTATCGACCCAATGCATTGGTAGTCACACTAACCATGTCAAGACCACCAATCTATCATGCGAGTTTGGAGACTTGAAACAAGGTTAAATAATGAAAATGTTAAAAATGATAATGTTAAAAATGGTTATGTTAAAAATGGATGATGATGACAATGATGAATACATTATTATGTGTGTTTGGCCATGATTGTGAGTGTGTCTTAATATACTACCTATTGTAATTTCACATCGTTGACGATAATTTCGTTCGGAATGCTTACTCTTTCGTGGTTTCCTGTGTGGTCGACGATCATATATTGATTTTAGATAGCGAACCCAATGAAGTTCAACTTTGAGATTTACCAAGAAGGGGATTGGGAGGTCAGCCGCGATGGATAGGTATGGAGGGGTGACGCGCATATGAAGATTGTCGACCCCGATCACTCTTGTCGAGGATTAGCTCTCGACACCCGTACTTGTAGATTCTCCTGTTGTGATTTCTGATTAAACAACAGAACACAACTTGTATATAGTAGAAGTGAGTATCGATCCACAGGGAATTGGTGGTTCTATTAATTCTATAATAATCAATTTAATTAAGTGTGTGTAAAAAGTAAGTAATTTTAAACTAATTTGTGAATTAAAATAATTATGAAACTAATGGAAATAACTTGAATTAAATAAAAACAATGGAAATAACTTGAATTAAATAAAAACAATAAAACAGTGATTGAGTTTATGGGGAAAACGGAGATTGAACCTTACCGATCGCACTCGTTGGTAATTCAGTGATAAATACTTTTATTCACTAAACAATTATTGATGCAATGCACTAAATTCAATTATATCAAATCCTTGCATATAAAATTCTAAGATAATTCCCTTGAATGTCAATTCCTTGCACATTCAAAAGAATACCCAGCATTAAAACCAAGCATTAAAAGCAATTGATCTATTATTATCTATTCCTGGCATAACAATAAACCAAATATTTCTATTCAAGTCAAGTTTAAAACTCTACTTTCCAGTCAAAGCCAAAAACCTAGATTAAGCGAATATTGATCAAATAATTGCAGACATTAAGAGTATAATAGAAATACCAATAATTGAATAGATGAATAAAAATACGATTACATCACCGAATACACATGAGTTTGATGGTGTTCAATCCCAATGGAAAAATTAGCTGCTCATAGAGTCCATAATACCAAAGGAATACATGAGAATTGATGAATAAGAAGAAGGAGTAATGGTTCTCTCTCTAAGAAAGATGTGCTATGATATCTAGCTCTCTAAGTTTCTAATCCTAAGGATTGAAGATCTGTAAATAATAAATTACAAGATTAATTTTCTTATCTCCAAAAGAAAATTAGTATTTTATCTATTCTATCTAATTTAGATAAAGATAGATCCTAAACTAGAGAGGAGTCTTCAGATTTAATATTCTATCTCTAATCTTCTATCTTCTATCTGCTATCTTTAATCTTCTATCTTCTATTTATAATCTTCTATCTTCTATCTCTTTGATTATTTTTGATTTTATTTTCTTCTTTCCTCCTTTAATCATCAAAACTCACCTGAAATCACATAGAAATACCCAGAATAATGGTATTGACACTAAACCTAAAAACAACCTAAAATTTACTAATTTGCAACGGAAATCAAACAAAAACTAAGTTAAAAGGGTATACAGTTCATCGGAAAATATCATATATTAGACTACAATCGTCTCCCCGACTGATTATAGGAATGGTGGCCTTGTAGACTATCACGCAGGCCACCCATCGTCAATGCCACCCTAAGTGGATGAAGATCTCGAAGAGGATAAAGAAGAAGATGAAGTAGAGCCCGACATGTTATTAGTGACAACATCAACAAAACAATGTATAATTTGTAGTATAATGAGTTACTAACAAAGTTCTTTCCAAAGTTACTAAAAAAGCCAAAGAAGAGAGTATAACTAACAATTGTCGACAAACTAAGAATATAAAAAAAACTTACCATGACTCGGTTGTAGGGCATAAGATTCAGTAACACCACATCAGATCTCCAACAGCAACACCACAACAATCTCCAACAACAACACCATGTCATCATGAATCCAAAATACAAAAACGAAAATACCTAACCTTTACTCCAATGCACGATTCAGTGAGCTAAACATTTCAACCATGAAAAATTCCGCACAGAATACCAAAGAAACCCATTAGAATATAAGGCAACTAAATATTGAATATTAACATAATATATGAAATGTGACTCGTAAATCGAAAAAATAGGAAACTCCAGCCTATATAAATCATATAAATTACTCTCTCGAGCTCAAAAACAACGAAAAACACAAACATATGAAAAGGCATTTAATAAACAAAAGATGAAGAACGAAGATGACCTTTGAAAGAGTGGGATGAGATTTCTGTATAAAAAGCAGATTAAAGCTCTCAACTTCCACCGGAGACATGATTACGGAGCCTTGATTGTAGAGAAGGAAACAAAAGAGATAAGAATGAAATCAGAGAAGAGAGAGTAAGATCAAAATGGACCAAATAACAACAACTACTATCAGGTTGATTAAAATGGATGAAAGATGCATGAAATCGGACTTTGAAGTTGCGATAAAGAGAAGAAACGTAAAAAGAAAGGAATGAAAAGAGCTTAAGAAAAAAATGAAAGAAAGAAGATGAAGGGATTTTGGCTTCTTAGTGAAGCTCGGTAAGAATTGTTGGAAAACAAGCGGGTAGTACTATTCCCTAAAGGGGGGTGAATAGGCGAAGAATACTAACTTCACCAATTAAAAATTTATTGCTTACTAAGGCCTTTAAAATAATCAGAGTAAAAACATATAAAATGCATATACTTAAATATATGAAAATTAAGCGCGCGAAATTGTAAAGAGATAATGAAAGAGAAGCGAACACAAGGATTTTATCCTGGTTCACATTAGTGTGTTAACGAACACTAATGCTACATCCAGTCCTCCCTCTCTGAGATAGGAGATTTGCTTCACTATGAACAAGAATTGTAAGTACAAGTAATGTGTAAGAGAAAACCTTTCCCTTAGACTAGTCCCTCCAAAGAACCTCTTTGGAACTTGTGTCTTCGCAAACAATTCCTCGAACCACAACGAACCTTGTGCTTGAAGAAACCTTCTTCAATTCCACTTGAAACCTTCAAGTATACGTGATGAAAACCTTTCACCAATTTGCATTTGTCAAAGTCTTGTTGTTGGCACTTTACACCTTGTTGTGCGGATGAACAACTCCAATGAAAAGCAATGATCTTTGCACCTTTTTGTGTGGATAAGCAACTTTTTTAAGAACACTAACTATTAGATCAGAATCTAGAAGAATAAGAATGAATGCAAGTGTAATCAAAGTGGGTATTTGTGAAAATTCAATGCAACACTTGAATGTTCTTCTTGATCATATGTGAAAATGCAATTGATTCATGAAGAACACTTGAGAATTCTGTAAAACGTGTTTAAGAGAATGTCCAGAATTGAAGTGTTAGAAGGTTGTAAAACGTTGTCTCATGTTTTGAAATCGTTTGGAACATATATATATCAGTTTGGACAGCAAATGGCTATGTTTATGACAGTTTTAACTGTTTGTATCCGGATACTTTTGAAAGTATTCGGATACATCGTGTTTGATTTCAAAAATTTGACTGTTGTTTTAACGAAGTATCCAGATACTTTCATATGTATCCGGATACTTTTCAAATGTATCCGGATACTTTCAGATGTATCCAGATACTGTCGTTAAAAATTTCCAAAAACAACATTTTTACTTGTTAACACTTATAGTATTATATTTAAAACATTTTCTTCACTTCCAAAACACTTTAATTTATTATAAAAATATTTTCAAATTATTTTCTCAATATTTTTATTATATTTATAAAATCACATATTTTTCTTTTAATTTTGAAAAGCACCCACTTATGATTATACTTAGCATGCATGCCATATCTTTTAGATTTTGATTAGTTTTTCCTAACTTAGACTCTAACCATTATGCATCTAGGGGACTTAATAAAGAATAAATAATACATTACATTACAATAAGAACCCCTTTGTTGACTTTGTTGAGCCTTAAGTTGAGTTGTGAACTTTTGCCTTGACTTGCACTTTGTAATCATCAAAACTACCTATGCTTAGGCATTTTCTCAACAAGAATAACAATAACTTCATGGCTTTCTATTCATAAACAAAACAGCGGTTATGATTTTCTCTTACAAATCATCATGAACGACTCAGATTAAAAGACACAAAACACACTATTAATGATGCACTTAGGAGGGAAATGCATGTTTAGGAGGGAAAATAGATGAGGTTTTAGGAGGGAAATCATATTCACCCTCAACTTCTCCTATTTTATATTATGTTGACAAAGGGAAGTGGTATCACACATATGTTTTATGGTTTAGTATGTCACTTGGAGTTGGAGAGGCCAATTGAGAATGTCGCAGTGACACCGCGGTCGGAGGTTGTGTGGCTCACGATAGTGCAACTATAGCCGGAAATGGAGCAAAGTTGAAGGACATTATTTAGTGGGTCTGAACTCTGAAATGAAGATTTTATTCAATGTATTTTGGCAGAAATTTACAAAATAAAATTATAATTTATGGACACGTGTCACTTTCAAAATCGTGGGATTGATCCAACAACCCAAAAGTTATCAACGTTAGAAGGACATGGATTTGGTAATGTTAGACAAGTCTAATCCCCTTTCAACCTCTCGTTAGCTTATATGTTGCTGCTATCCAACATCTCTGCCATAGCAAAACCAACATCACCACCACCAACAACATCTCTGAAAAAGAAACAAATAACAAGACCTAAAGGAAATTATTTGAATCATGTGAATAAAAATTATAAAAAGTACTTTAATTATTTGTTTATATTTGATGATAAGTGCATTTATGGGTATAATGGAAAGAAAAAAATTTATGACTAAAAATATATAATTTAACAACTCAAATTCAAGTTAGATTTTGAATAGTTTAGTTGATGCTGGATTTTATGTGTTTTTGGTAAGATTATGTTGTAATTTATAAGCTAGTCAAATAAGTTGTTTTAACTAGCTTATTTGATAAGTTATTTGGTTGCACATGACAAATAGAATTATTTATTAAGTTGCTAGTTCAGTTGTAAACCCCTATCTTTTAGTACTTTTATTTTTTGGCTCTCTTATTTATTTATTTTTTGTTTCCAATCCCATTTAAGTATGAAAAAAAATGCCTTAACCTGGACTTGTCAACCATTGCGAACCAGAGTGATGAGTTGTTTATAGGACTCGTGACCATCTACCTTAGGCTTTTTTTCAATTTGCCACACTTTTGCTTTGTTATGTTTCGAAAGCTAAGTGTTGGGATCTTGCAACGCTAGTAGTGATGGGTTCCAGTTAGAAGTTAGAATTGAAAGGAACACAACGAGTGTTCATGATGCATCTAGTGATGAAAGTGGGGTCAGTGACTTTACGACCATTGTAAATGGTGTTTGCAAATGGGGACTCGAAGAGGCATAGTGGGATGGAAGAGAAAACAATGGGGTTTGTTTCTTTGAGGAAAACCATGGAGTGTGAGAGAAGAAAAATGTATTGTGAGGTTTTTTTTTTTTTTAAATACAAGGTTCAAAACAAGAAAAAAATATGGGTGATAAAATATAAATCTATCTTTTTCTTCCGATAATATGGGTAAGTCTAGTACGCTTTAACAAAAGCATAAGATATATTTTTTTTAATGAAGATGGCAACTTGTTATGCTATCTCTCTTCTTCTATGCTTTATCTCTCTTACTAAGAGAAGGAATAATTGATGAAGGTGATGAATGTGTCATGTGTGTATGACGAAAACAAGGGTAATATGAAGGAGAATGATGGTTTTTTGAGTTTTGAAGCCCGTGTAAAAAAGAGATTAATGACCATAATGATATATGATGAAGTAGTATGAAAGAATCATTTGTGAATGAACGGGTAAAGGAGATTAATGATTCGTTGATATCTGATGAAGGAGTTAATGTCTTTTTTTTAGATTTCTTCTCAATCACGTGTATCGGTTTTTAATGACATGCATCGAATAAATAAGTTGTAAATTTATGATGTAACTACTTTTTTTTTATTCTTCAAATTTAACATATGTACTAACCCTTAATATATATAATTACACTTATATATAACATAGGATTAACGTACATTAAAATTTTAAAATTCGTACAAAAAATATTTTAAATATATTAGGGGTCAAGTAAAAGAGGTTTAGCTCCAAAACCCCATGGTTTAGTCCCAAACCCCCAAAAAAAATTTAATCCCAAAATTATCCTTATACATTCCCAAATCCAATATTTTCTTCAGCCCCATCACATAATCCATCATGGAACAAGACCCTTCCCACCACTATCGCTAAAACCAACCCAACGACCCTCCCAAAACTCTTCCACTGGTGTTAGCACCACCACCAGCACAACTGATTCTGACGGAAGAAGAATGTGAGTTGTGGGGGCGTTGACAAGAATGGTAGGGGTCTGTGGGTATGGTGTTGGCGGTTTAAGAGGTCGTGTGGCGATGGTGGTGTGGTGATGGCGGTTTGGGGATAGTGAAGGAATTGTGAGGGGATGGCTTGAAGGGAAGCAGAGGTGGGGCGATGGGTTGAAGACTGTGGAGGGCTGGGATCGCGGTTTGGAAGGTGGTGTGGTTATGTTTGGGTGTTGTTGGGATTGACTGGTGTGGCTGTTTTTGGTGGTCGGTGGTTATGGTGTTGTTGGTGGCATTGTTGTGACAACTAGGTGTTGTGGGGAGGGGCGAAGAAAAGATTGTGTACACGTCAGGGGTTTCTGGAACAGAGTTAGGTCAAGAGTGATATTAGATAAAGGAGGATCACATGTTTCGTATGTTGAATTAGTTCGGTTCAGTTTCATCTTCCTGGTGTAATCAAATGTGTTAATATCAAGTAGTATGAAATTCTGGGAGTTGATTTGAAGTGAAGGTTAGGAATAAGAAAAGAGACTTTGGGGTTTGAAGAAACGAATAAGAAAAAAAGGTTTTTTTTTTGTCATTTTACATTTAAAATGGGGTTGGGACTAAAATATGGGGTTTGGGAACTAAACCTCTAATTAAGGTCAAAGAATGATAGAACAAATTTTGCCACTCCACCCTCAAATTCCTACACCCCACTTATTTTTTATTTTTCAAAATACCCCTCCCATATTCCCCACCCACCAGCAACATCCAACATCCAACATCCAACCTCCACCCACCACCAACATCCCAACCCGACAGCCGTATCCCCTCTCACCACTCACGGCCCCCCACCCACCATCTACCAACCCACGACACCATCCGCCACCCACCAACCCACGACCCAGCCACCACGCTTCATTCTCTCTTTTCTTTTGGAGCACTATAAGACTGTTGCTTCCTTCTTCTTCCTCTTTTTTTTTTTTAAAAAAAATTGGACCTTGGGTCGTGACCCCTCTCACGACCACCCTCGTCGTGAGCCTACCTCACGACCCATCCCATTGTAATTTGGACTTTGGGCCTGGTCGTGAGTCTACCTCATGACCGAACCTTGAAAAAGAGAAGAAAGAAAAGATTGGGTGAGCCTTGAGTGTCTTCACGACCCTATCGTGACCCTCCTCACGATTGAAACCAAATTTTTTTCTAAAAAAAAAATGAAAAGACGAGGACGAACAAAGTACATGAAGGGAAGAGGTGGGACCAAAACTTACATAGTTGGATAAGAAGAGGTGGGGCGGTGACGGTGTGGTGGGATGGCTGTGGGGTGGGGTGGCTGCGAGAAGGGAAGGGATGAGGTGAGGTGGGGTGCGGTGTGATGAGAAGGGAAGCGGTGGGGTGGGGGAAGGGAAGGGAAAGGGTCGGGTGGGGTGAGGGTGAGAAGGGGAAAGAGAATAAATGAGTACTTTTTTTTTTAGAGTGGGGTGGAAAAATTTTTTCTCAAGAATTCCCGTGCGGCCCAAAATTCAATAGCTGCCCACAGCCCAGCCCAGGCCAAGCGGCGTTGTTGTTGTTGTTTTTTTTTTTTTTGGTAATTAGCGGCGTTGTTTTCATTTCATCATCTTTTCCTCTTTGTCTGCCCTAAAGAGAGACACAGAGAGAGTGGATACATACATTTGATTGTTGCTGTCCGAGTGCGGGCGGGTGGGGTGAGTTCAATCTTGCTCAATTCAGTTCAATCCAATCATGGCAGAGGCTAATTCTAATTCCAGCATTGTTCTGCCACCATCACAGCAACAACAACAAGAAGGAGGAGGAGAAAATGGAACTGCTCCTCTTCCAAGCGAGGAGGCTTTTTCTGAGCTTTCTCTATCGTCTCAACAAGAAAAAGAAAATGAGGGGGATGACGTCGACGACGACGCTAAAGGAGGAGGAGGAGGTATACCTTCCTTAATTTAATTCAATGTATTATGCATCATCATCCAAGATTTAAGTTTGCTCTTTATATAATTTTGTTTTCGACAGAAGTTTCAAAGAAGAAAAAGAAGAAATCCAAAAGCAAGTGAGTCATAGTCTTCTGATCTTCTGATTGATGGATGCATGGATGCACCTAAATTCGATTATTCTCAGTTTAATTAATTAATTAATTAATTGTTTTGTCCTTTCTTTTTTCTTTCTTTTGTTTTTTGCTTATTTTTCAGGAAAAAGAAAGAAGTCCTTAAGCAGACTGATCCCCCCTCCATTCCTGTTCTTGACCTTTTCCCATCTGCAGATTTTCCTGAAGGCCAAATTCAACACTACAAAGATGAGTAAGTTTGTTATGGGTTGATTACTCATTTAGCCTCCGTTTTGTTTTGTGTTCTGCTCTTGACCTCTTCTTTGTTGTGCTTCATGCACAGACATTGGCATGCTTTGTTGCATTACTTAATCTTATAGGTTATCTTGTTTTTTTTTCCATGTGAAGATTGCCTCTTTCTTTATATTTTTCTTCTCTCGGCTCAACTTTTCTTTTTCTTTAGGAAAAAAAAAAAATTCCAAGCATTTTAAGTCTCAGATAATATAAGTTGCTTATGGGGTGGTGATGCATAGAAGATCAATAAAGATGGGAATGGAAAATATTGAAAAGATTATCCTCATTTGCTTATCTTGAAATCCTTTTTAAATCCATTGAGCGAAACCAAGCGAAGGAAAGAATTATAATACTCAAAAATTAATTTTGAATTTTCAAGGATTTGAGCTTAAACGTTCATTTATCTTTGTCAAGTTTGTTTTGCGCAAATGATGTGTGATTAGGCTTATATGCCAAACAAAGGAATGCATAGATGAAATGAAGCACATGCTGTGGTCTAGTAGTGAACAGCATTTACAACTGCTTGGGTCACAAGTTGTTCCCACTGGAAGCATTTTATTTTTTTTGTCCTCCCATCATAGTCTGATATTGTGTTCCACTTTCTATGTGAATTTTCAAATATATTTGAATTTATGTTGGTATCATTATGCCAGTAACCTTTGGAGAACTACATCAGAGGAGAAGAGGGAGCTGGAGCGCCTTCAGAAGCCAATATATAATTCAGTTCGTCGAGCAGCGGAAGTTCATCGGCAGGTTGCTATTTTGTTTGTTGCTTTCCAACATTAACCATTCGTTTTGATGGGGAAAATAAAAGTCGACAAGATTATAAATATACCTTGTTTGGATGGGGAGGAGGAAAGAAAACATATCTAGAAAGTTTTGTTTAATGTTATAATTTGCATTACTTCTTTTTATGATACACTGAAACTTAGAGTTCTGTCGGTATTTTTCTCATATCTACTTCTCTCTTTGTTTCATATTTTTTTTCTTTTATTTCAAACGAAGACTTACTGAAGCATGCATTTGGTCTTTGACACGAGATCTTAGCTGGGTCTTTAAACAGTAACTCAGTTCATATACTTGAGAGGCTTTTTTATTTTTATTTTTTATTTTAATGTTGAACTAGGTTCGCAAATATATGAAAAGCATATTAAAGCCTGGAATGCTGATGACTGACTTATGCGAAACATTGGAGAACACTGTTCGTAAGCTAATCTCGGAGGATGGCCTGCAAGCTGGCATTGCATTCCCTACAGGATGCTCTTTAAATTGGTGACACTTTATAATTTGATTTTCTTTTTAGTTCTATTTTGGGGTTTCTTCTTAGCACTGTTTTGTTAAATGGAACTCTCTCTCCTTAAGGGTTGCTGCTCACTGGACCCCAAACTCGGGAGATAAAACTGTACTTCAGTATGATGATGTGATGAAGTTGGATTTTGGAACTCATATAGATGGTAATCATCAGCAAAAAAATTCTGACAATTCTACTAAATAGGTGTATATTTGAGGATCACTCTGTTCAACTTGTTGGTATGAATTTTCTGTGCAGGATACATAGTTGACTGTGCTTTTACTGTGGCGTTCAACCCTGTATTTGATCCACTGCTTGAAGCCTCCCGTGAAGCAACCAATACTGGTGTTAAGGTAGTCAAAACTTAAAAGAAATATACTATACTTTATGGCAGGTTGGTTTCATTCATGTCAAGAGAAGGGATTTTAGGATTGTAGCCAATACTAATAGTTCAATTAAAAATGTCAAAATGCTCAACCTGAATACCATCTGTTTGAACAATGCTACCCATTCATCTGCATTGGCTGACAGGTCTAGTTTCGTTTGTTTATAACAAGAAATAACAATAGCAAGTTAATTACTGCTCAAGGTTGGGTGACCTCTGATTCAAAGTCGTCATCTTGTTTGTTAGTGGCTAAACTTATTTATAAACTCCACATGGATTCATCATGTTCACTGCCTTGAAAATAACTTTGAATTGCCTAACCTGAAGTCTAAATATCAGTGTCATTATTCGTAAATATCCAGATAAAATAAACCCCGGTATTTTGAGTTTATAGATATTACTTTTTTCCATATCAATATTCAATACCCTAGTTTTAGTAATTAGAAATGAGGATGCTGATATTGACATCGATTTAAAACCCTTTGTAAGTTTGCAGTTACATTGCATATTTCCTTATAGAGAAGAGATGACACTTGGCAATATATAGTGAGGAGGAGATAGTGTGAGACAATTCCTCTCCTTAAAGAGTTTGTTGCCAAATATATATATGGGGGGTTGATTATGTGCCTTTATATGTTTTACATACCAGTTTATTATGTGTGTTATTGAAATTTAATTTATGCAAAAATAATGAACAAATTTTCGTTTGATTTGTGTTGACAAAAGTTTGGGTATGCCCCAATTAGGTCATGTTTTAATTTGTTGGTTCCTTCAAAATGTTGTGGCTTACTGTCTAGGAAGCTGGAATTGATGTGCGCCTTTGCGATGTTGGTGCTGCAATTCAAGAGGTCATGGAGTCTTATGAAGTTGAGATTAATGGGAAGGTGTATCAAGGTATAACACTTGTAGTTGTAGGGATATTTCTGCTCGTTGCGTTTTATTTTCATAACTTTTATTTGGAGAAATATATGAAATGTGGCTTGACCATCATTGAACACACATTTATTATAATGGTCTAGGGCTCATTTTGTGTGTTCATTATAAAATGAACATGAATTTTTTAAATGTATCAATTTCTAATGCAAATAACCTATATTTTAAAGTCTATCTGTCTATGACTCTATGCTTAGTTACCCTTACATAAACCTTTGCTGCCTCTCTCACCCAGACCTTCTACCTCATGCAGTCCTTTTCACTTCGATCTCGCTTTTATGTTCAACAACAGCCCTCCCTCCCTCCCAAGTCCCAAACCACCTCTGACCTCTCTACAGCCCTCTAGTTTTTATGGGTATTTTCTAGTGACTTCCACCAAGCCAAGAGCCCAGTGGGTTCCTCTTTTCTCTACACCCCTGTTCTTTTATCTTGTGACTTGATTTGTGCTCCACCACACCATTCTAAAGGGTGGAGCCATCTTCATTTGTTATAAATTCATTTGAATACTAAGCATAGTTACTTTAAGCCTAGCCTCAGAGGCTTTGTTGATTAAGTGAATCTTGATTATGAATTATTAATTTCCCTTTAATCTTGTGTATTTTTCTATTTTTAAGCATTTTCATGTGTGTAGTATAAATTAGTTATGATGCTTTCCAATATTATGCATCATAGACAGTGTGATATAATACTGCAATTGGAATGTTTGCAGTGAAGAGTATACGGAATTTGAATGGACATAGCATAGGCCGCTACCAAATTCATGCTGGAAAATCTGTACCTATTGTGAAAGGAGGAGAGCAAACAAAGATGGAAGAGGGTGAATTTTTTGCTATCGAGACCTTTGGATCAACTGGTAATAGTAGTTTCTTCAGGTTGGATATCGTTATTATCACTTTTAATAATGCATTATGGAATTGATCATTGAATGTTATGTTCAGGGAAAGGATATGTACGAGAAGACCTGGAGTGCAGCCACTACATGAAAAATTTTGACGTGGGTCATATTCCGCTGAGATTGCCTAGAGCTAAGCAACTGTTAGCCACTATTAACAAGAACTTCTCGACTTTGGCCTTCTGTAGACGGTATTTAGATCGCATAGGGGAGACTAAATACTTAATGGCATTGAAAAACTTGTGTGACTCTGGCATTGTTCAGGTACGTCTCAGGAGTTAGACACCAAGAAATATTGTGGATGTAAATTATTTTGGAAAATTAAAAGTTGAATGGCTGTTTTAAATTGGAAGAAAACAGTGTCCAAATGTGTTTTGAGGCAATAAACGTTCATTACTGATATCGGTAGTAATTGCTATTTTTGAACCAAATCCCTTAGCTGTTTATTTTTTTACTAAGTTCTGGTTAGCATTGTTATGTTGAAAAATTGCGGCGTTTAAAAGTTTTTGAACATAAATGAAGCTGTCTATATTATACCTGTCATAACCTTGTCATTCACACTATTGTGTGAACTGGTTGATATTCAAGCATTTATGATTGTAAATTGTTGTATGTTGACGATGTTTTACTTTAAACTTGATATGAGCCTCTATCTTCAATTCAATATTATTGTTGTTTTCTTACGAAAGTTAACTGTTTGAAATAATTTTCTTTCTCTTATTATTAAAGAAACTGTCTCAACTCTCAAGTGATGCTTTGTGAATGACTGATTTTTCCTCCTTTTTTCCACTCCTCCTCACAGCCTTATCCTCCTCTATGTGACGTGAAAGGAAGCTATGTATCACAGTATGAGCACACCATCCTACTTCGACCAACATGCAAAGAAGTTATATCAAGAGGTGACGACTATTAATATGGATTTGAAGAGGTTTTTCTGTTCATGGATACTCCTCTATTGTGTTTGTTTCTTATTAACTATTTTCACTATATCATCTTAACAGTTCAGTTTTTTAAATGTGGTTTTAGGTATAATTGTTATGTGGGTATTTTTACGACAGTACTAGATATTGAGCCTGTGCGTTGCACGGATTTGTTGAATATTTCAAATAGTATAAAGTTTAAAATGGATTTAATTTTGATGAATGAATGATGTAGATAACTTAAAGTTAGTTTTTTACTCATCTATGACTATTTATAAAAGCAGAGACTTTTAATCTCTTTTGTGTCCACCTTACTTTATTTGTCCCCTCGGACTATTTATAAAGACACGTATAACTGAAATAATATTTCTAACATGCAATCAAATTTTGGATGGTTGCATAACAATCCCTTAAATGAACCAATGATTGTTTAATATGTTAGCTAATGAAGTTTTAAGTTACTGTCATGCCATGTCAGCTCAGATTAGCTGATTTGTCAAACAAACATTGATTGTAAAATTTGGTTGCATGGAAGTAATGTCCTAACTGAAAAGGCATGTTGAAGTACTAGTATAAAACTAGATTTTTTTTTTGGGTATTTCTATCATGCAATCTAAAATTGGATGGTTGCTATGCAACTTTTTCTTAAACCAATAAGAAGTTGCCACCTATGTCATGTCATTATTTGAAGTAGTTAAAATTAGTTTTTTGCAATTTAGTCCAACATAAAAAGTAAATTAAAAATTTAGTCCTTTGTACCTATAGACAAATTATAACTTTTAATTTTAAATTTAGGCCTTTTCATTAAGCTTTTTTACACAAGTGATTAATTTTAACTGCTTTTAATTTTTTTTAAATTAAAAGTTATAATTTACCTATAGGTACAAAGGACTAAATTTTTAATTTACTTTTTATGTTGGACTAAATTGTAAAAACCTAATTTTAACTAGGTTTAAAAAAAGGTTGCATAACAACCATCCAATTTTGGATTGCATGACAGTAACTCCTTTTTTTTTTAAAAAAGGTACTAGTATAAAACTGATCGTGCAGTTTAATTTTTTGTGGGTTTGTTTAACCAATTCTCTCTCTGTAACTGCTGCACACCCTATTAGTTGACACTACAATTTGAATGTGTACAATTTTGTCTTTTTATTTATTTTTTTAATCAGTGAGGAAATAGTGGGATATAAGTTGTAGATTGGAGCAATCTCTGAGGATAAAATAAAAAGCGCTAACTAATTTCTAACTGAAACTATGTTTCCATTAAATATTGACTTTTTTGAAATTGGTCCTTGTAAAAAAAAGAATTTTGATTTTGGTCTCTGTATTTAAAAAATGTTTTGGTTTTGGTACCTCTGGTTAAATTTTGGTCCCTATATTTGTTTTGGTCCATGTAGGTTTTGGTCTATTGTTATTAGATTTCATATGTTTTGGTCCTCAACTGTCATGATTTTTGAATTGATTTTTTTATGTAATAGTTGTTTTTTTCTACCCTTGAGAATTAATGCAAGAATATCATTTTTAATTGGTCATAGAATGTAATATATCACGTTTTGAAAATGCAAGGACCAAAACCAAAACGTTATGTAAATGGAGGGACCAAAATCAAAACTTTTTTTTTATAGGGACCAATTTTAAAATGATCAATATTTATAGGGACCATTTTAGTAATTAAGTCTTTCTTTTATGATGGTAATATATAGTAATATATAATATATTACAAACAATGTTGCATGTTATATTTTGTAGCCACTTATAACTTCTGAAGTACGTAGTTTTTTAACTATTTAAACGTGTGAACCGAAATAAATAAATTGTTAAAAAGCAATTTTTATTAAAAAAAATACCACTGTTCCTCTTCTCTTTTCTTATTACTTTTCTTTTCTACTCTCCACATTTGGTTCTTTCCGGCCTAATTATGAATCATGATTACAATAATTAGTAGAACAATCTCTTATTCAAACTCCAAAATCTCTTATCTCATCAAACTTTAATGATTTTTTCAATTCTTTGTATTTGCATCAAGCCCTGCACTCTCACTTTCCATACACATAAGGTGGATTTAACGGAAATCCCTGCATGTGAGAAGCAATACGATGTCTTTTTTTCAGTGCTTGGATATGCCTCTAATTCTTTTTCTTTTCTATATTTTGATATGTCGTCTATTTTTCTCAAATTTTTGTTTTAACATAATACATTGTCTATTAAAAAAAAACACAAGAAATTAGATTTGTAGTTATTGTATGATAGTACATCATTCATATCTTTTATATTTTTGTTCAAATTTGACTATTTTTTATTTTTGAATATACCAAGTTCTATTGATTTTGTGCCATCGTGTCAACCTACAACATTCAATGCTTGATTTATATTGTATGCTTGTCAATAATTTATTGATGTTGTGATTAAAATATATTGGATCAATGAAAGGTCTTTTCTTTGTGAATGCCTCTCTTTTACAAATTTCTTTAATAAAACTCAAGTTATCCAAACTTTATATGCACAATTTTTCGTATTTTTTAATTTGTGTAAAAAAAACTCATATCATTGAATCATCTTGTATTTTATGATCCTTTTTTTTTGAATTTTGATCGAAATCAAATCATCCAAACCTTAAATACACAATTTTCACGTATTTCAATTTTTTCTATAAAACTCATGTCATTCTAGCCTTAAATACACAATTTTCATGATTTTTACATTTTGTGTTAAAAAAAAAACTCGTTTTAACGAAGCATCATGTAATTTAACATCCCTATTTTTGAATTATTGTAAAAAAATCAAGGCATCCAAGTTTTAAATACACATTTTTGACTTTTTCTATTTTGATGTAAAACTCATCATTCAAGCATGAAATACGCAATATTCATATTTTTCCATTTTGTTTGAAAATCTCATCTCATCGAAGCAACTGGTGGCTTTATCATCCCTATTTTTGAATTTTGGTCAAAAATCAAGACATCCAAGTCATAAGTACACAATTTTCACGTTTTTCAATTTTTTCGTAAAACTCATGTCATCCAAGCCTCAAATACATAATTTTCATGATTTTTTCATTTTGTGTAAAAAACACATCTCATCGACACAACTTGTATTTTAACATCCCTATTTTTGTATTATGGACAAAAGTCAAGGCATCCAAGCCTAAAGTAATCAATTTTCACGTTTTTCCTTTTTATTCTATAAAACTCATATAATCCAAACCTTAAATACACAATATTCATAACATTTTTCATTTTGATTAAAAAAATTAACTAATCAAAGCAACTTGTAGTTTATTATCCATATTTTTGAATTTTGGTCAAAAATCAAGGCATCAAAGCCTTAAGTACAAATTTTTCACGTTTTTCCATTTTTTTTTGAAACTCATTTCATTCAAGCCTTAATTACAAAATTTTCATGATTTATTCATTTTGTGTAAAAAACTCATCTCATTGATGCATCTTGTATTTTAGTATCCCTATTTTTGAATTTTGGTCGAAAATCAAGGCATCCAAACCTTAAGTACACAATTATCACGTTTTTCCATTTTTTATGTAAAACTCAAGTCATCTAAGCCTTAAATACACAATTTTCTTGATTTATTCATTTTGTGTAAAAAAAAAACTCATCTCATCGACTCATCTTGTATTTTAACATCAAAATTTTAGAATTATGGACCAAAACCAAGTCATCCAAGCCTTAAGTACACAACTATCAGGTTTTTCAATTTTTTGTTGAAAAACTCAAGTCATCCAAGCCTTGTATACACAATTTTCATGATTTTCTATTTTGTGTAAAAAAAAATCATATCAACAAATCATCTTGTATTTTATCATCTTTTTTTTTTTTTAAAAAAAATATTGGTCGAAAATCAAGTCATCCAAACCTTAATACACAATTTTCACATATTTCAATTTTTTCTATAAAACTAATGTCATCCTCGCCTGATAATAATTTCATTTTGTGTAAAAAAAACTCTTTTTATTGAAGTATTTTTTATTTGAACATCCCTAATTTTGAATTATGATCAATAAAAAGACATCCAAGCCTTAAGTACACAATTTTGATGTTTTTCCATTTTTCTGTAAAACTCATGTCATTCAACCCTCAATTTTCATGATTTTTTTTCATTTTGTGTAAAAAAACTCATCTCATCGACACATTTTGTATTTTAACATAGCTATTTTTTTAATTATGGACCAAAATCAAGGCATCCCATCCTTAAGTACACAATTTTCACGTTTTTCCATTTTTTCAGTAACCAAGCTTTAAATACACAATTTTCATGATTTTTACTTTTTGTGTAAAAAAAACTCATTTTCATCGAAGTATCTTGTATTTTATCAACTCTCTATTTAAATTTTGGTCGAAAATCAAGGCAACCAAGCGTTAAGTACACAATTTTTCAGGTTTTACCATGTTTCTTTAAAACACATGTCATCGAAGCATTAGATACACAATTTACATGAATTTTTTTCATTTTGTATAAAAAAACTCATTTTATCGAAGCATCTTGTATTTTATCAACTCTAAATTTGAATTTTGGTCTAGAATCAAGGCTTCCAAGCCTTAAGTACACAATTTTCTATAGAACTCATGTCATCTCAGGCTTAAATACACAATTTTTATGATTTTTTCATTTTGTTTAAAAGAACATTTCATCGAAGCATCTTATATTTGAACATCCCTATTTTTTAATCATGATCATTAATCATGACATCCAAGCTTTAAATACAGAATATTTTCTGTAAAAGTCATGTCATCCAAGCCTTAAATTCACAATTTTCATTATTTTTTCATTTTGATTGAAAAACTCATCTCATCGAAGCAACTTGTAGTTTATCATCCTTATCTTTTAATTTTGGTCTGAAAATCAAAGCATCCTGTTCTGTCGTAGAATCTTTGGTACTTGAACTATATGGTCAAGTGTCCAATTCTTCTACTTGTTGCTTTCAGACTGAAGAATGATACCCTGATTACCAGGATACCAGCTCTATTGTCGTTTACTTGGGTGTGGTGTGTGTTTGTGTGAGTGGGTAAGGTACATACCTGGTTACCTCCAGTCCACTTATATAAGCCTTCATCCTTACCATTGTGTTTCCTCATCGTCAATGGGTTTTGCCAGATTCCAACTAACGGTAGATGGTTAATGGCAAGAATAAAGAGGGAATCCTATGATAAACGGGTACACCAGCTACTTTACTGCTGACTTCATTGCTAAAGGGATCCTAGGAAATTGGCTTTACTCCCTTGTCTTCTTAGTAACCGTTATACCGATATCACGAGGTAGGAGAATCTTCTTCCTATGCTTATCAACTACGAAGCTTATTTTCTGTCAATTCGCTTGAGTGGAGGATTTGGGCCATTAGTGGGCCTCCTATATCGGTAAACCGACTTCAAGAGGTATTGGGCCCTTAGAGAGCTTTTATACTGATAAACCGGTTTCGTGAAGTCTGGGACCCTTAGTGGCCCTCCATTACCGGTAATTCAGTTTCATGAGGACTTGGGTCTTTAAAGGGTCTTCAATATCAGTAATCCGGTTTCGTGAAGTATCCTTCAACATCCAGTCCATAACAGTTGCCCCCAAGACCAGGGTTTATTCTGATGAACCGTGGTTTTATTGTTCTCTTAAGAAAGGGATACTCTTTATCCTTATACTCCCAAGAATGGACTTCAAGGTTTAACCGGTTAGCCTCTAATGCCTAGTAGGTCGGTTAACCAGATAACCGGTTAGTGGTTGTTAAATCGCTGATCTTGTGATCTTGCTTGTATCAGTACGGTTACTAGTTGGAGTATCCAATATTCAACGGATGGCTTCTCAACGGTCAAATGTAACACCCTAATTAATTACCCTTAAATACCCATAATAAAATAGTGATTTTAAATTTTTCTGGTTAATACCATTTTAACTTATGAAAATCTCTGCCAAAACGGACAAAGTTTACTTTGTAATATGAACATTTCAAGAATTGAGTTTCTTCCTGTAAACCTGTTAATTTAATAATTCATGTGAAATCAGAAAGCCATCAGGGCCAAACCATATGTTAAAGCATTTATATCAGAGTTTCAGTGCGGCGGAAAATTAAAAACTAATACAAGTTTTAGCAGTTATTTAAATTACATAACATTCTCCAAAATTACTCCCTTCCTGACTATACCCCAAAATGATGTTTTTCAGTACATACACCTAATCATCATCATATACAAAAAAATCACAAAAGTAGTCAGGACGGGACCCATGACTCAACTAATATGACTTACTCTCCCTGTGAGGGAGAGCGAACCTGCTCGGCCGGGGGCTGTGCTAGCTCAATCGCAGTACCTGTGGAAATAGTAAGGAGTGAGCATTACACATAAAATGGGAAAAACAGTTTCCAAGATGACATAATAACCGACTAAGTCACACACAATTACCACATAGTTCAATCAATTTCACAACAGCCACATTCATACCAACATGCATCAATATTCCGATTCCATTATTTTTCCTAAGTAATAGTTCATTTTACTTATCCGACTAATCCACCTATGCTCTTATTCCCTTTTTCTTTTTACCCATTAATTACCTAACTCTTTAATTCATTTTACATACCTTTTTGTTCTATTATTACTAATACATTTCTAATACAATCCCAAATTATCTTGTCATATCCTTCTACCAACCTAGCTTCCTATCTTATTTTTCTTGTATCTATTTCCAGTTTCATTCCTCGTTCCTTTCTTCCTGTCCTTTTCATTTCATTTATTTTCCGATTCCCATTTACGATGTATGTCACCTCAGGTCAAAGGCCCACATACATCCCCAATTTACGAAGTACGTCACCTCAGGTCAAAGGCCAACATACTCGCCCTATACACACATGATAAGTATGTCACCTTAGGTCAAAGGCCCACATACTTACCCTATTCACAAAGTATGTCACCTCAGGTCAAAGGCCAACATACTCACTCTATACACACATGATAAGTATGTCACCTCAGGTCAAAGGCCCACCTACTTACCATATTTACAAAGTATGTCACCTCAGGTCAAAGGCCAACATACTCACCACTTCCAAACATTCATGACAAATAACAAATATCAATATACAATAGTAAACACACCATTCCTAATAATCTCATATAAACCATCTAGTAAATAAACACAATTACAATTCACAACATTTAAACACTTAGAGCAGCAATTGAACAGTTCAAAATAATTATCAAGAATATACCAAATATATATAACAATTAGCAACAACTCAGATAAGCACCTAAAATATCCTACACATTTACACTTAACACTTATTCTCAAGTAGCACCTATAATAATATATAGTAGCAAGGTCATGCATTTAGCTAGTTCAATTTATTGTTTTGTCTAATCAAATTATATTTCCTATTCCCATCATAGAGTTACACTAAGTTCGTTTCTAATATTACCATTATTTTCTTACTTAGGTTTCCTAATCCTTATACTAACACCTAACCCTTAGCAAGCATTATATACATACTGTAAACTATTCCCCAGAGTATGGTAATACTCACTAATACCCACTCCTTACCTCAACACTTAGAGATAAGGCGGTTACACTTGCTTTAAGCTTGAGAGCCTTGCCACCAATTGAGTTATGACCCAAGAGAAAAGTGAGGAACCTAATATAATAGCCATAACAAGAAGAGTTAGCATTTATGCCATAGCTTCTTGACAAAACTCAAGAAAATGAGAAGCTTCCATGGCCTAGAGTTGAAAACCACCATGGAAGACAAGAGAGAGAAAGCTTCAAGCTATGGAGGAGAGAGAAAGTGAACCATGAAGCAAAAGAGGTAAAAATAGTTAGAGATGATGGGGGAAATTCGTGTAACATGAAGGAAATGAGGAGGAAAGCTTGAATCTCACTTACTTTGATCTTGAAATGGTGGAAATCAAGAGTGGGTGTTGAAGCTCTTGAACCCTAACTCATACCCATAGCTTGAGAGAGAACAATAGGAGAGATTGATGGAAGAGATGATGTTTGTGAGTGATGGGGATGGGTTTTTAATGGTTTATCATGGATGTATTTGATGATTTGAGGTGGGATTTAGAGAGAGAAAGAAGAGGGTTTCGAGCCCTTGAGAGAGAGAGCAAAGGGGAATGAATGGGGAAGAAGGCCCTCATTCACGTTTTATTATTTTTTTTCTGATGCAGTACGCACTACTCGAGTAGTTAGTGGACTAATCGAGTAGTCCAAATTTTCTGGACTTTCTGTTTGCTCAAACTACTCGAGTAGTCAGTGGACTACTCGATTAATTCAGGCACTACTCGAGTAATTCAGGCACTACTCGAGTAGTCTGGATTGTCTCCTTTTTCTCGGCATTTCAAAATGCCATAACTTCTTCGTTACCCGTCGGATCTTGCTCAAATTTTAAAGCAAGCTTCCTCACCTATTCTACTTCACATCCAACGGTGGAATTTAAGTTTTGAGTTGTAAATCTTTTATTTTGAATTTCCTAAGGTTCTATGTTTTTAACCCTAGTTCTACACGTATTTTTTGCTAGATTCTAACTTATATCTCCATTTCTTCTACCCTAAGACCATCCCAACATAGATTATACTTGGAATTAAATTTGGGATGTTACATCAGATGCCTAGCGTTACCAGTTGGTAAGGCTCAATCCGGTTTGCCGGTATGCCCGTGTTTGGACTCTATGGGGCCTCTAGGCTGAATTGCCGGTATATCGGTTTGCACCAATCTGAGCCTCTATGGGGCTTCTTGGATGAATTGCCGGTATACCGGTTTACGCCAGTCTGAGCCTCTATGGGGCCTCTTGGCTGAATTGCCGGTGTATGGGGGTGCATGAGTCTGGTCCATAAGAAATCCGTAAGCCAGTTTGAGAGAGGAGCCACTTTGGTCGAGGTTCTTTATTTGATTGCTTCTAATTATTAGTCAAAATCTTTATTTTGACACAAACAACTCTACCTTAGCCAAGGTGGTATTCTTACGCTGACCGAGTTGCTTTATATCGCTCGGACGGTGTCATAAATTTTGGTACATGGGTGGTGACTGTTGTGCGGGTCATCACTTCCCATTTGCCTATCCCCCGATGGCTAGTCGGGTGGAGGGTGTACTTATTTTGAGCAGTAGAGATGTTGGGCTGCTCAAGACTCTCTTAGGATTTTTTTTCAAGGGTTGAATACGATCATTATTTTTAATTATTTGGAACATAGCTGAATTACAATTTATTTTACGTGACCTTTATTTCTAAACAGCTTGAAATCAATCGTAAAATAGTTAATTCAAACATAAAGTACTAACTTCGTCACACCTTTCCTGGATATTAACGAAACCCCGCTACTTTATTTGCCCTCTCCAATTTCCTTTGAACTCATCCTCCTAGTATATCCTTCGATATTCATCCAAGTGTATATATGCTTCAACCTTTTTCATGATCTCATCAACGGATTTTATCTTGTGCATCACCAGATAGTTAGTGAACTTCCCTGGTTTGAGTGCCATCATGAGAAGATGTACTACAACTGATGGTTCGATGTCTTTAATTGACAAATACTCGACGTTGAACCGCGTAAGGAAATCCCTTAAAGATTCTCCTTCCTCCTGCTTGATTTGGGAAAGGTGATGCTTAGACTTTGATTGTGCCTTGCTAGTCGTGAAGTGTCCAAGGAACTTGACAGCCAAATCCTTCCAGCAACCGATCGAGTTTGGCTCTAACTTGGTATACCATCGCAGTGCTGCCTTCTTTAATGTTAATGGAAACGTCCTTCACTTGTATGCATCCTTAGCTCCTTCGCAAGTCATCGCCACTAAGAAACTGTCCACGTGCTCTTGAGGGTCAGTGTTACCATGGTAAGGCTCTGCATTCGCTAGAGCTTTATGGTTTTGGGGCATCAGATACGCCATTATAGCCTCAGAAAATGGGTGATCAGAACCCTCCCCCTCTTCATAGCTTGATTTCAACAGTGTCTCCTTACTCCCTTCCATCTGCCCATGGGAGGCTGCTCCCTTCTTCAACTCATTAATCAACTTGTCTTGGGCGTTTAAGCGCTTCCTCAACCGTAAGAGTTCCTCCCCCCAAATTCGGCCCTCTCTTTGAATGTCTAATAGATGATCCTCTATCCTCATGACGGGAGCGCGAGGAACTCCCTCTCCATGGGGGAATCCGCTGACGTGATTTCTCCTCACTTTGAGGGTGATCTCTCCGCTTCGAGCGCTCGGCTTCAGTATGCCTCCTTCCTTCGCTTAGCTGATCCCTCAAATTCAAATGGCGAGAGGGTGCCTTGCCGTTGCTCAAACGGTCCCTCAAGTCCACCACACTGTGATGGCTGGGCTCTGCATACTTCCCATTAGACCAGTTCTCCATCTTCAAAGGGTGGTGGGAATAAGTTTCTCGCTCCCACTATGGTCGCCAATGTTCCGTCGTAGAATCTTTGGTACTTGAACTATACGGTCAAGTGTCCAATTCTTCTACTTGTTGCTTTCAGACTGAAGAATGGCACCCTGATTACCAGGATACCAGCTCTATTGTCGTTTACTTGGGTGTGGTGTGTGTTTGTGTGAGTGGGTAAGGTACATACCTGGTTACCTCCAATCCACTTATATAAGCCTTCATCCTTACCGTTGTGTTCCCTCCTCATCAATGGATTTTGCCGGATTCCAACTAACGGTAGGTGGTTAATGGCAAGAATAAAGAGGGAATCCTATGGGTACACCAGCTTTACTGCTGACTTCAGTGCCAAAGGGATCCTAGGAAGCTTGCTTTACTCCCTTGTCTTCTTAGTAACCGTTATATCGGTATCATGAGGTAGGAGAATCTTCTTCCTATGCTTATCAACTACTAAGCTTATTTTCTGTCAATTCGGTTGAGTGGAGGATTTGGGCTATTAGTGGGTCTCCTATACCGGTAAACCGACTTCAAGAGGTATTGGGCCCTTAGAGAGCTTTTATATTGATAAACCGATTTTGTGAAGTCTGGGACCCTTAGTGGGCCTCCATTACCGGTAATCCGGTTTCATGAGGACTTGGGTCTTTAAAGGGCCTTCAATACCGGTAACCCGGTTTCGTGAAGTATCTTTCAAGATCCGGTCCATAACACATCCAAACCTTAAGTACAAAATTTTCACGCTTTCCATTATTTTTTGTAAAACTCATGATATGCAAATCTTAAATACACAATTTTCTTGATTTTTCATTTTGATTAAATAACTCATCTCATCGAAGCAACTTGTAGACTATCATCTCTATTTTTGATTTTTTTTTTCAAAAATCTTATCATTAAAGTCGTAAGTACACAATTTTTACTTTTTTCCAATATTTTCATTAAAACTCATGTCATCGAAGCGATAAATACACAACTTTCATAATTTATTCATTTTACGTAAAAAAAACTCATCTCATCGACGCATCTTGTATTTTAACATCCCTATTTTTGAATTATTGTAAAAAAATCAAGGCAACTAAGAATTAAGTACAGAATTTTGTTCTTCCATTTTTCTGTAAAACACATGTCATCAGAGCCTTTAAATACACAATTTTCTTGATTTTTTCATTTTGTTAAAAAAAGTCATCACATCATTGCATCTTGCATTTTATCATCCCTATTTTTTAATTATAGACAAAAATCAAGGCATCCAAACCTTAAATACACAATTTTCACATTTTACCATTTTTTTGTAAAACTCATGTCATGCAAGCCTTAAATACACAATTTTTTTGTAATTTTTCATTTTGTGTAAAAAACTCATTTATTCGACGCATCTTGTATTTTAACATCCTTATTTTTGTATTATTGATAAAAATCAAGGCATTCAAGTTTTAAGTATACACAATTTTAACAATTTTCTATTTTTTTTATGTAAAATTCATGTCATCCAAGCCTTTAATACACAATTTTGATGATTTTTTCATTTTTTGTACAAAACCTCTGCTCATTGAAGCATCTTGCATTTTATTAGCCTTATTTTTGAATTTTGGTCGAAAATCAAGACATCCAAACATTAGGTATACAATTAAACGTTTTTCGACTTTTTATGTAAAACTCACATCATCCAAGTCTTAGGTACACAATTTTCAAGATTTCATTTTGTGTAAAAAACTAATCTCATCACCACATCTTGGATTTTATCATCCCTATTTCTGAACTTTGGTCAAAAATTAAGGCATCTAAGCCTTAAGTACACAATTTTCACGCTTTTCCACTTTTGATGTAAAACTCATGTCATCCAAGCCTAAAATACACAATATTCATGATTTTTTCATTTTGTTTGAAAAACTCATCGAGGCTACTTGTACTTTAACATCTCTATTTTTGAATTTTGGTTGAAAATCATCAAGGCATCCAAGCTTTCGTTACACAATTTTCATGTTTTTCGATTTTAAAACTCATGTCATCAAAGCTTTAAATACACAATTTTCATAATTCATTTTGTGTAAAATACTCATCTCATCGACGCATCTTGTATTTTAACATCTCTATTTTAGAATTATGGACCAAAATCAAGGCATCCAAAGCTTTAAGTGCGCAATTTTCACGTTTTTTTTTTCCATTTTTTCTATAAAACTCAAGTCATCCAAGCCTTATATATACACAATTTTCAAGATTTTTTCATTTTGTGTAAAAAAACTCATGTCATCCTAGCCTTAAATACACAATCTTCATGATTTTTTCATTTTGTTTAAAAAAATGATTTTTATCGAAGTATCTTATATTTGAACATTCCTATTATTTTAATTATGGTCAATAATCAAGGCATTATATCTTTAAGTACACAATTTTTGCCGTAATTAAAATAATAGGATTTAAAACTCATGAGATGAGTTTTTCAATCAAACTGAAAAAATAATGAAAATTGTGTATTTAAAACTCATGTCATTCAAGCCTTAGCTTAAATACACAATTTTCATTATTTTTTCAGTTTGATTGAAAAACTCATAGCATCTAAACAACTTGTAGTTTTTTTTATAAGCAACAACTTGTAGTTTATCTTCCTTATCTTTTAATTTTGGTCCAAAAATCAAAGCATCCAAATCTTAAGTACACAATTTTCACTTTTTTTTTCCATTTTTTTTAAAAACTCATCATGTCATCCAAATCTTAAATACACAATTTTCATGATTTTTTCATTTTGATTAAATAACTCATCTCATCGAAGCAACTTGTAGTTTATCATCTCTATTTTTGATTTTTTTTTCGAAAATCTTGGCATCGAAGTCATAAGTACACAATTTTCACGTTTTTTCATATTTTCTGTAAAACTCATGTCATTGAAGCCATAAATACACAACTTTCAATTTATTCATTTTGTGTAAAAAAAATTCATCTCATCGACACATCTTATATTTTAACATCCATATTTTTGAATTATGGACCAAAATTAAGGCATCCATGCCTTAAATACACAATTTTCTCGTATTCAAATTTTTTTTTTTATAAAACTCATGTCATCCTAACCTTTAATACACAATTTTCATCATTTTTTTAATTTTGTGTTAAAAAAACCCATCTCTTCGAAGCAACTTGTATTTTATCAACTATATATTTGAATTATGGTCGAAAATAATGCATTCATGCGTTAAGTTCAAAATTTTTCACGTTTAGCCATTTTTCTTGAAAATTCATGTCATCCAAGCCTTAAATATAAAATTTGCATGATTTTTTTCGTTTTGTGTAAAAGAAAACTCATTTTATCGAAGCATCTTGTATTTTAACATCCCTATTTTTGAATTATGGTTGAAAATCAAGGCATCGAAGCCTTAAAGTACACAATTTTGACGTTTTTCCATTTTTATGAAAAAACTAATGTCATTCAAGTCTTAAACACACAATTGCCATCTTTTTTTCATTTTATGTAAAAAACGCATATTGTCGACAATCAAGACATCCATGCCTCTAGTACACAATTTTCACGTTTTTTCCATTTTTTTCGATAATATTCACGTTATACTAGCCTTAAATACACATATTTCATGATTTTTTTCATTTTGTGTAAAAAAAACTTATCTCATCAAATCATCTTGTATTTTATCTTCCTTATTTTTGAGTTTTGGTCGAAAATCAATGCATCTAAGCATTAAGTAAATAATTTTCACGTTATTCTACTTTTTCTGTAAATCTCATGTCATCCAAGCCTTAAATACACAATTTTAATGATTTTTTCATTTGGCCTAAAAAACTCATCTCATCGAAGCAACTTGTATTTGTCATTCTATTTTTTGAATTTTAGTAAAAATCAAGGTATCCAAGCTTTAAGTTTTCTATTTTCACTATATTTTAATTTTTTCTATAAAACTCATATTATCCTATCATTTTGTAATGTCCTAGATGATGGTTTTCCACTAAGACCAAGGGAGTGTCTAAGGGAGGTCACAACCTAGAATTGTTGTTTGATCTTATGGTTCTCTAAGTATCCAGTAGAGATACCTAGGGTTGCCCAAATCACTGTGTGTGAGAGTGTAATTTAGGGTTAGAAGACGTACCTGAGTCTCTTGTAGCACGGTACTACTTATAGGGGTAGTTGTGTATCCTATGGGCCAAGGGAGGCCCATTAGGGCTAGCCTGGATGTGAGTTGTGTAAGGATAAGAACGCTGAGTCACCTTATCCTTATCTTGTACTGGTAGGTCTTATGGATGTCCCTGGACGAGGTGAAGGCTGTTCTCGGCCCGTTCCTGGTATGTTGGTCGAACCTTGTGGATTGGTCTCGGCTAGGTACCAAAGGGCACTTAGATGTTCCGTACTCGGCCTAAGGGTACATGGGCTGGTCACATGGCAAGTGATCTCGGCTGGAGGCAAGGTCCATCACATAAGCCTCCCAGCTCGGCAAGACTATTCTAGTCTTGGACTGAGGCAGGATGTGAGCCCTCCTGTATCCGAGGGGTTTGGGCGTACAGGTCCCTGCCCGTTGTCCTTTCAGTTGACTGGGCTGACATGATGCTTGTCCTTTCGACTGCCCAAAATGACGTTTGCTTTTCCTATTTATTGCTTGCGTCTCTTCGTCCTTATCCCAACGTTCAATCATTATTACTGCACTGCTAGAGGTGTGCCAGCCTGTTACAGTCTTGACACGTCTCTGCCATTGGTTGGGGATTCTATTGGGTTGGGCTTTTGAACCAGGCCCATTTGCTTGAAAACAGAGGAAAAGTTTCCTTATTTAAACTCCTTCGTTCCACCTTTCTTCTCTTTTCCCCCACCTTCAAACTTCTTATAACCGATTCAACTTTCTTTCTGCGAGTTCTCTCTCCTTTTTTACACTACACTTTCTCTGAGATTCCCTTCTCCTTCTTCATAAACAAACTCATGCGTTTTTTGCTGTTGCTTCTTCTTGCCCCATCCTCAAACAAGTTCATCAGTTTCATAGTAGGTACTCCTTCGTTGACCCTTCTTCTTTATCACTATTTTACTGTCTCTTCTTTCTCTCTTTCTTCTTTTGCTTTATGGGGTTTTGGTTTTTGGGTCTGTTTGGTTTGGTGCGTTTTCTTTTTAGGGTTAATGCTTCTTTTGGGTTGATACCTTTTTATGTTCCTGATCTCATTGGGTTTTTGGTTGGGGTCCTTTTATGAGATTTTTGGTTAGGTATGAGTACTAACTGGTTTAGGAAGTGGGGTGGGGTTGTTTGCCTTAGCAGTGGCAGTAGCAGGGATCTCGTCTCCTCTTTCCCTTAGCTTGTCTAGGCTTGGGGAATTTCTTTTCGTCCTTTTTTCTGGGGCGGGGGACCTCCTTCTTATCTTTATCTCCATTGCCTCCCGCACATACTGCTGCAACTTCCTGGCCCTGATCATATCCTCGATTACGTCCCGAAGTCAGGTGCACTGATCCGTAGTGTGGTCGAAACCCTCGTGGAAATCACAGTACTTTGTCTTATTTCTCTGATATCTCAGAACAGGTGGCCTGTGGGCGTAACGGAGGTTGGTCTGCATCGTTTCCTTCCAAATTTATGACCTGGGGACGACAGTGGAGTCTATGCGTTGTACTTGGATTTTGGTTGCGGTCGACGCTTGTCCCTCTCTTCTCTCTTCGGACGTCCTTGCTCTTCTCGTCGAGGTCGGTCATGAGAGTTATCCCCTTGCCTTCGGGCGATTATACTCGTCTGACCCTTGGAAAATTCTTCCAAATTGATAAACTCTTTGGACCGCTGGCACAATTCGGCCATGTTCCTGGGGGGTTTGCCGATTAAAGAGTTCTGGAAGTTGTCAGGAGCTAGGCCTTGGGTGAAGAGTAGGACAACTACTCTTGGTTCCAGGTTTTAGATCGAACTCGACTCGTTGTGGAAACGAGAGAGATAGTCACGGAGTGATTCCTCAGGCTTCTGAGTTACCATAGCCAGAGTGTGGTCCGATTTGGGTTGCACACAGTTGGCGGTATATCTGTTGAGGAAAACCCGTTTCATCTCGCTTCACAAGTGTATGTAGTTGGGTGGAAGGGAGGAATACCAGCGCAACACAAATGGTTGTAAAGTTATGGAGAAGGCTCGACATTTCATCCTGCCGCCTCCCCAGTAAAAGCTCATGGCTCCTTATAAGACAGGATGTGTTCATGACTGGGTTGCATGAGTACAGGTACAGAGTACGACAATTTCTAAAAAACTAGGGTACGGTTACGTTTATATATATATATATAAAATAATTTATTTTATTAATATAATTATATTTAAATTTAAAAAAAATGAAAAAAGAATAAAATCAGTAAGGTAAAAATTAAGTTAAAATTAATAATAAACACTTAAAAATTATTTTGATGTAAAAAATAAAACATTAAGTTCAAATTAATAATAAACACTTAAAAATTAAAGATTTTCCAAATAGAGTTAGCTTACTAGTTACTAACAACATTACCATATTTAAAGAACAAACTTACTCAATCAGTCAATTAAAGATGCAACAAATCGGTATTATACTATGAAAAAATAAACTGAAAAAATAATTGTATGATATTATGAAAAAAAGAACAAGCTTACGAAATCAGTATGATACTATGAAAATAAATTGAAAAATTACAAGATGCAGCAAATGAAATCCTAACTTTCCAAGATGTAGCAAATCTCATTAGAAAAATAAGTAACACAGTAGAAGTATTTTATCTTTGTACCATGAGTATGACGGGTTCAAGCAGAACGGCGGCGACAGCAGCGAGCATCACAACGACGGGTTCGACCAGCACGACAACGACAGCGAGCAGCACAACGAGCGAACGACAGCTGACAGTAGAGATAGAGAGAGGAGGAAGAGAGGGTGCTTCGAGAGATAGAGAGGAGGAAGAGAGGGTTTACTTCAAAACTCAACCCTAGGATAAGATTAAGATGTCTAAGGCTGAGAATAAAAAAGAAAAAAAATAAAATTTTTCAATTTTAGTGGTGTTGTGCCGTACCCAATTGGTGGGTACCGTACCCACCGCGTACCCCGGTGTACCCAAATATGTACCCAACTTTTTTTTTTAATTTTTTTTGTTCCAGTATGTACCCAGGCGTACCCAAGCTGTACCCGTACCCAAAAAGTACCTGGTACGTGTACGGCTCCTAAAATGGTGTACCCATGCTTCAGAGGTTCATGGGGGTCAGTGAGGCCAATATAATGAGGAATATTAGTGGGGCCGAGATAGCCCTGAGGGGTTAGGAAAGACATGATGTGATGAGTAAAAGGTTGGCCAGGGTGCGAGTTTCCGTACCCGACTACCTGGTCCTCATGTAAAGGAGGCGGCGGCGGCAACTCAACATGCTCCGCCGGGTTTGTTAGGAACCTTTGTTCGATTGGGACTGGTCGACTAGGAGGTTCGTTTGAGATCGGCGCCACTGGTGGTGCCTGTTCGGCCAAATGCTCCATTGCTCTGTGTTGGAGGTCTGCTATCGTTTGTCCCTGCTGTTCCATTATCCTGATCTGCTGTCTCATCATTAAAAGGATCTCGTCTTCTCGGCGTCTGACTGACGAGTCTGTTGCGCAATAGCGAGATCGATTAGAATGCACTGGAGAGCGGCCACGCTCTCTGTGTCGGCGTCGGTGGTCAGTGGTGTTTTCTGCTACCTGAGAGCGTAGGTCTACACACCGAGCTCTCTCAGATCTTGGGTTGCTGGGGTTTCTGTTTGGCTGTCTATTTTAAGGTGAAGACTGTCCCGACATCTCCGTGTAAGGTCCGCTATGGGTATGCATTGGTGGTGGAGGTGGTGGTTGTGGTGGTGGTGGTGGGGGGGGGGGGGAGGGGTTAGCCGCCCTGCTTGCTTGAAGGTGGAGGCGTAAGTCTCCTCCTTGCGATGGGAACGGTTGTGCCTGTACCACCCTGCGGTGGCGACCTCTCCTTCTCCTTGCTCCTCTCTGCTCCATCTCCGCCATGGTGTAGGTGGGAGTACTGTGTTTATTCAGATTCCCACAGACGGTGCCAGATGTAATGTCCTAGATGATGGTTTTTCGCTAAGACTAAGGGAGGGTCTAAGGGAGGTCACAACCTAGGATTGTTGTTTGATCTTATGGTTCTCTAAGTATCCAGTAGGGATACCTAGGGTTGCCCAAATCACTGTGTGTGAGAGTGTAATTTAGGGTTAGAAGATGTACCTGAGACCCTTGTAGCATGGTACTACTTATAGGGGTGGTTGTATGTCCTATGAGCCAAGGGAAGCCCATTAGGGATAACCTGGATATGAGCTGTGTAAGGATAAGAATGCTGAGTCACTTTATTCTTATCTTGTACTGGTAGGTCTTTGGGATGTCCTTGGACGAGGTGAAGGCTGTTCTCGGCCCGTTCTTGGTACGTTGGTCGGACCTTGTGGATTGGTCTCGGCCAAGTACCAAAGGGCACTTAGATGTTCCGTACTCGGCCTAAGGGTACATGGGCTGGTCACGTGGCAAGTGATCTCGGCTGGAGGCAAGGTCCATCACACATTTAATACACAATTTAATTGATTTTGTCATTTTGTGTAAAAAAACTCATTTTTTTAACATCCGTATTTTTGTATTATGGACAAAAATCAAGGCATCCAAGCGTTAAGTATACAATTTTTCTTGTTTTTTCCATTTTCTGTAAGATAAATGTCATCTAAGCCTTAAATAAACAATTTAAATTATTTTTTCATTTTGTGTAAAAAAACTCATTTTATTGAAACATTTTGTATTTTATCAACTCTATATTTCAATTTTGGTCAAGAATCAAGGCATCAATCCCTAAAGTACACAAATTTCACGTATTTTAATTTTTTCTATAAAACTCATGTCATCCTAACAATTTTCAAGATTTTTATATTTTGTATAAAAAACCCATATCATTGTAGCATCTTGTAATTTATCAACTCTATATTTGATTTTTGGTCGAAAATCAAGGCTTCCAAGCGTTAAGTACACAATTTTTCACCTTTATCATTATGTAAAACACATGTCATCTGATCCTTTAAATACATACACAATTTTCATGATTTTTTCATGTGTAAAAACACTTATTTTATCTAAGCATCTTATATTTTACTCCCTCCGTCCCACAAGGATGGTAAAAAAAGGTTAATTTTTTGTCCCAAATTATAGTCAAAATAATTAATGAAAAGTTTAGAAATTGTAAACTTTGAGTTGTGATTGCTTGATCCATGCAAAATGCATTAAATTTGTGGGACGGAGGGAGTAACATACCTTTTTTTCAATTATGGTAAAAATCAATGCATGCAAGCCTTAAGTACACAATCTTGACATTTTTCCATTTTTTTTGTAAAACTCATGTCATTCAATCCTTAAATACACAATTTTCATGATTTTTTCATCTAATGTAAAAAGTCCATCTCATCAACGCATCTTGTATTTTAACATCCCTATTTTTGAATTATGGACCAAAATTAAGGCATCCAAGCCTTTAAGTACACAATTAGCACGTTTCTCCATTTTTTTTGTAAAACTCAAGTCTTCTATGCCTTAAATACACAATTTTCATGTTTTTTTTTTCATTTTGTGTAAAAAAATCCATTTCATTGAAGCATCTTATATTTTATCAAATCTATATTTGAATTTTGGTCAAAAATCAAGGCATCCAAGCGTTTGAGTACACAATTTTTCACATTTTACCATTTTTCTGTAAAACACGTGTCATCCAAACCTTAAATACACAATTTACATAATTTTTTTATTTTGTGTAAAGAAACTCATTTCATTGAAAAATCTTGTATTTTAACATCTCTATTTTTGAATTATTGTAAAAAGTCCAAGCATCTAAGACCTAAATACACATTTTTGACATTTTTCCATTTTTCTTTAAAACTCATGTCATTTAAGCCTTGAATACAAAATTTTCATGATTTTTCATTTTGTGTAAAAAGCTCATCCCATCATTGCATCTTGCTTTTTATCATCACTATTTTTGAATTAAGGACGAAAATCAAGGCATCTAAACCTTAAGTATACAATTTTCACATTTTTCCATTTTTTTCGGAAAACTCATGTCATCCAAGCCTTAAATACACAATTTTCATGATTTTTAATTTGTGTAAAATACTCATCTCATCGACGCATCTTTTATTTTAACAACTCTATTTTTGTATTGTGGACGAAAATCAAGGCATTCAAGTCTTAAGTACACAATTTTCATGTTTTTCTTTTTTTTTTTAATGTAAAACTCATGTCATCTAAGTCTTAAATACAAAGTTTTCATGAATTTTTCATTTTGTGTGGAAAAATTGTGCTCGTTGAAGCATCTTGTATTTTATCAGACCTATTTTTGAATTTTGGTAAAAAATCAAGCCATCCAAGCATTAAGTATACAACTTTAACGTTTTTCCACTTTTTATTTAAAACTCATGTCATCCAAGCCTTAAGTACTCAATTTTAAAGATTTTTTCATTTCGTGTAATAAAACTAATCTTGTCACCGCATCTTGGATCTTATCATCTCTATTTTTGAATTTTGGTCAAAAATCAAGTGATCCATGCCTTTTAACGTTTTTCCACTTTTTATGTAAAACTCATGTCATCCAACCTTAAAACACTATTTTAATTATTTTTTCATTCTGTAAAAAAGAAACTCATCTTATCTCATCGAAGTATCTTGTCTTTTATAATTCCTATTTTTTTAATTTTAATAGAAATCATGTCATCCAAGTCTTAAATACGCAATTTTCATATTTTAGTCATTTTGTGTAAAAAAAAAACTCATCTCATCGACGCATCTTGTATATTAATATCCTTATTTTAAAATTATGGACCAAAATCAAGGTATCCATGCCTTAAGTACACAATTTTCACGTTTTTCCATTTTTTCTATAAAACTCAAGTCATCGAAGCCTTATATATGTATATACACACAGAAATTTCATGTGTAAAAAACCTCATTTCATCGAATCATCTTGTATTTTGCCATCCTTTTTTAATTTAATGTTGGTTGACAATCAAGGCATTTAAGCCTTAAGTACAAAATTTTCACGTATTTCAATTTTTCTATAAAACTCATGTCATCCTTGCCTTAAATAAACAATGACTAAACTGTCACTTTAATCTCTCACTTTGTAAGGAGCTTTCATTTTAGTCCCTGATTTTTCAATAATTCCTCTTTAGTCACTCACTTTGAAAAGAGTTACTCACGTTAGTCCCTGGCAACGTTCTCCGTTCGCAGACGTTAAGTGGCCGTTAATTTATGTTATCGTGTTTCATTTTAATTCCTAACTTAAAAATTTTAATTTACTTTTATCCCTCACTATAATAACAATAATTTTATAAGATTATATTCATTTTAGTTCCTCACTATAATAAATAATTAGAAAAAAAAATTAAAATATGAAACTAAGATATTTATATTTCTTAAAAATAGATATATTTTCTAAAATGATATATAAACCTATAGAATCTAACTAATAAATAAGCTTACATTATAAAGAAAGTGACATGTATTACAAAATAATACTTATTAGTGTAATATTGATTGGTTGACAAATGACACATGTCACTTACTTGTATCATAAACTTATTTCTAAGTAAATTTAGAAAACTATATGTAATCACTTTATTTATTTTATTGTTTGTTTATTGATCACCATTTATTGAAGATCATGTTCCCCATGATGATGTTTTGATGATGACAACATATCATATATTGAACAGGTTTTGATCTTACAGGTACATGGATGATGACAAAGGCTTTGTGTTTGCTTGAAGAATCTAATCGTTTAGGGTTAAATTATATTTTGTAAAGCAACAATTAGTCTAAGCACTCAAAGTTCAATCGTAATGTTGTTAAGATAAGATGATGATGTTTTTCATGTCAAAACTAGAAGAAGACTTTTTATAACTTAGCTCCTGGAAAAACCTTTTGAGATAAACTTTTGCGAAAACCTTTGGTTACAATCTTTTTATGAAAATTTGTTTTTAAACTGAAGTAATCGATTACCCCTTTGGAATTATCGATTATCTTCTGCCAGTTATGTAACCTGAAAGCAAGTAATGGATTACTTGGCTTCCTGTAATGGATTACTTCCTTGGGCTGGTCACCCGAGTGTAAGTAATCGATTACCTGAAGTTAATAATCGATTACTTTTGATGCTACAACATTTTTAACAAAACCAGGGAGCAGGTAATCGATTACCCAGACCAAAGTAATCGATTACTCTTTTTAAAATTTTGAAAAACGTGCTGAAATCAATTTGATTCTCAGAATGATTTCCTTCCTTATTTGGTTGATCACGTTTTCCGATTAAAACATCTTCTTCTACCTTTTTGAAACACAACTCCTACACACTTCATTTTGACATCTTTTGAAAACCTCTTGGAGAATTCATCATCATCATCTTCATCTTCTCAATTTTCTAAAAGGAACAAGGATCTTGAGTGTGCCTTAGATTAATCATTGTTATAGGATCCTTATTGTTGTATCCGCTCTAGTTAGAGAGCTTTATTGTTAGTTGCACAAAATCTCTTTTGTAAACCTTTATTTGTAAGGGGAGTGTTACCCTTAGCGATTAGGGAGTGTTATACCTTAGGTTGAACGTGTGTCGCGTTCTTAGGGTGTTCCTCAAAGGACCTTGAAAAATGCGTTAGTTTTGAAAAACATGTTGAGGACACAAATTTTCAAAATCATGCTGAACAACCTATTGACTCAAATTCGTTACTTGGTCAAGCTAAAAATAATGTTGATATTCAAAAACCAAGTAAAGATTTGAACAATAGTACTTTGCCTTTTCAAAACAAAAAATCCAAGTTGTGTAACCAAGTTTGTGAAAAAGTCAATTAATCACCCAAACACATTATATGTAATTATTGTGGACGTTCAGGACATATCTCTTATCTATGCTATTATAGGAAAAATCAAAATATGAGAGGTAACTTGAAATGGTTTCCTAAAGCTCCAAAGGAATGCAAGACTAACCCTCAAGGACCCAAAATGAAATGGGTACTAAAGAGCTCCTGTAATAATTTATGTGTGCAGAATGTTAATCATAAAGATGAACCAAGAGAAAGAAGGAAGGAACAAGCTTACAAAGTGATAACCTACAAATCAAATGCCAAATGGAACAATCGAAGGAGATATAAGTTCTCATATAACAAAACTTCACAAAGGCAAAATGAAAAGTATGCTATGGTAAACAAACCTTATGTGAAGCAATGGAAAAAGAATAAGTACTCCGTCGAACAACAGGTTTGAAAAGGTTAAAGCACCTTCCCTATATACCAAGAACTATACTAGAGTGTTTCTAGACTATTCCAAGCTAAATGTTTTTTGAAAAATATTTCATGTAGATTAATTTTTTTTTTTTTAAAATCAGTCGACACATGAATTATTTCTTTTCTCTTGGAATACCTGCACCTAAATATAGTTCCTTGATATGTAAGAAGTGCTTAACATGTGTTTCTTGTAAAGTTCTTTTTAATCTCCTGTTTATGCTTTGCAATGCTAAAACCATACTAACTTGAGTGTTGGAGATATCCAGAACACCTTGTTTTGCAGGAAAGAGTGTTCAACATGTAAGTTACTCACAAGCTAAATCCATTCATGTTCCCTAGAATCAGAAAAATCAGATATGGCATGCAAGGAAGCTTGGGTTAATCAGAAAAGGAGGAAATCTGGAAGTTTGGGCAGAAGTAATCGATTACCGTTCAACAAGTAATCGATTGCCTACTGAATGATACATCAGGTCTGTTTATCAGAGAACAAGTAATCGATTACATACCTCAGAGTAATTGGTTATCCAAGTTGCATCATACATACCCCAGAGACAAAGTAATCGATTACAAGCTTCAGAGTAATCGATTATCCAAGTTGCATCATAGATACCCCAGAGAACGAGTAATCGATTATCATTCAGAGGTAATCGATTATCCTGCATCAGATACTGAAAAAAAAGAAAAATCATGCAAGTGGGCCTTGACCCAGTTTAACCAAGTGGGAACCTTATAGACTTGACCTAGCCGTCCCTTTCCCTCTCTCATTCCCTCATACACGTTTCTTTCTTCTCCTTCATCTCTCTCAACTTCTTCTTCTTCTTCTTCAAAACCACCAAACCTCCATAGCCACCCACATTGAAGCCTCATCAATCATCACCCATCAACCTTCAAACATCACATTACACCCATAAACCTTCATCCCTTTTCTTCTCCTCTCTTCAAAAGCGTCCCTCTCTCTCTCCTCCATACCCACTCGAACTCATATCTCCACCACCATAAACCACCACTTCTCCACCATACCCAACCTCTCTTCAACCAAAACCTTCAGCATTACCACCATTTCTCAAACCTAGCCCCAAACCGGTTCACCCTCGGTTCAACATGGTTCTTGCAAAAGGAACACTGGTTCACTGGCTTAATATCTCCAGTTCATCGATTGTTTGAAGATTTCGGTTCAGTTCTGATTCAAGACTGGTTTAGGGTGCTTTGATTCAGTCAGTTCGGTTCAGTTCTCTCTCCGGTTCAGCAATGTTGGTATTGGTTCTCTACGGTTGAGGTTGGTCTAAAGCTTCTTCTTGTTGGGTTTGGCCTCAAAATCTCGAGAGGGGGGGGGGGGGGTGAATCGAGTTTTATTAATTTATTGCAAAATCCCTTACAAATTAAAAAATTGTTTTGCATTGGAGAGGTTAGACATTTGAGAAAGAGAGCGTAAACGATTGATTAAAGAATAAGAGTAGTGCAGGAAATGTAAATAAATTAAAGTGCGGAAAATAAAAGAGATAGGGATAGAAAAGCTTGCACCGGAAATTTTATACTGGTTCAGCCTTCTCGTTGAAAGGCCTAGTCCAGTCCCCAAGCGACCCGCTTGAGAGTTCTATAACCAGCAATTGAGCCGCACCCAATTACAACCGAGAGCACCCCTACACTACTAGAAACCTCCGTTCGCTAGGGACGTCAACAACACACAGCAGGGTTCCTCACCCTACGAACGCCTCAACGTTCAACTATGGGATTCTTTCCCTAACCACTAAGGTTCAGTACAAATATGTGAGAGTGATTACAACAAGTATAACGTGTTCTCAAAACACAGATTCTACAATCAAAGCTCTATGATAATGAAGTTTTCTTTTTGAAGTCTAAAGGCCAACAAGAAGATTAAGAGTTCTTCCGAAAATATGAGCGTTATGTTCAGAGAAAAGTAGGAGAAGAAAAATACGTGAATTCAGAAAATTGTCAGAAGAAAGAATGAATAGAATAATGTTGAAGTGATTTTCTAAAACATAACTTTTATAATTCAAAAGGATTTAAACCAGTAAAACAAAATCAAGTTTAAATCAAAATAAAATAAAATGATATTTTGTAATAAGTTTTAAAATCAAAAACAAATCAAAATGATTTAAGAAATAAAATAAAGATTTGATTCCTAAAACAAATAAGGAAATAATTCAAACTTAAAATCAATTTCGAATTTTTGAAAATAAATCAGAATCATTTATATAAAAACAAATCTGGAAATAAATTAAAACGATTCTGACACGTTTTTCAATAAAATTTGAAGTAATTGATTACTTTAGAAAGTTAATCGATTAACCCTTTAAAAATAGAAACTTTTAAATTCTTTTGAAAAACTAGTAATCGATTAGAACAATAATATTTAATCGATTACATCACCCCTATTCATTATATTATGCAACTCATATAATCGATTATCACTAATCAAATAATCGATTACTGAGCCTCTAGTTTGCATATGATGCAACATCATGTAATCGATTACTACAAGACATGTAATCGATTACTTTGTCTCAGGAAAATATATGATACAACAATTTTAATCGATTACTTGATCCAGGTACTCAATTACTCTTATTCAGAAAGTAATGGATTAGCAAAGTTCACTTAATGGATTACAACCTCTCTGATTTTTCTATGATGCAACAAAGTTAATTGATTACTTGAAGCAGACAATCGATTACTCCTTCTTGCATAACATAAAAATATCCAGAGTTTTGTTTCATCAAGTATTTCCACAGAAACTAAGATAGAAAAACAGATTTTCATGAAAACACTTTTTCTTCTCCTTTAACTAAAAAACTCATTGGCCTTTCAACTGATTAAGAACAAGAAAAACTTCATTACCTTACAATATGTCCTAAGGGAAAAGGCTTCTAAACTTATATCTTTGCTTGAATCTTCAACTTGAACTTGAAGGAACTTGTGTGCTTGAATCTTGAGTTTGTTATCATCAAAACATTAACTTGAATTCTGCTTGAAGTCCATGAGAGAGTTTGAAGCATGTCTTCCAACACTAGCTTGACTTCCAACACTCCCCCTTTTTGATGATGACAAACTTCTATTCTGATCTATTCTCGAATATCTGCATCACAAGTGTTATACAAGCAAAACTTTATATACAAATGAAAAATAACCTTCCCTAGAACAATATTTCACAGAAAAATGAATACACAATATCATCTCATAGCATCTCCCCCTGTATTGATGCATAAAACATCAAATATTTTCGAAATATTCTCATATTGTCTTCAGAATATTTCTCCCCCTTTTGTCCTCATCAAAAAGAGTCTGCTAACTCCCCCTGAAACACTGAGTAAAGACATTAATAATAACAAGGGAGATAAAATAATCAATCACATATTCAAAACAGGCGAGAGGCAGAAGTTAGACCAATTTCTCTACGAATTAAAAAGAAATTTTCTTTAGGAAGCGGTTTCGTAAAGATATCAGCTAACTGCCGCGAAGTATCAACATACTCAATAACACAATCACCCCTTTGAATATGATCACGTATAAAATGGTGACGAATCTCTATGTGCTTAGTGCGAGAATGTTGCACATGATGTTTGGTAATACTAATTGCACTTGTGTTATCACATTTTATGGGAATGTGATCTAGACTTACACCAAAGTCTAGGAGTTGCTGTTTTAACCATAAGATTTGTGCACAACATCTACCCGCAGCGACATATTCAGCCTCAGCTGTGGATAGGGCTACACTAGACTGTTTCTTGCTAGCCCATGACACTAATGAATTACCTAGGAGGTGACAAGTGCCGCTTGTGCTTTACCTATCTACTTTGCACCCAGCAAAATCAGAATCAGAATACCCAACAAGGTTACAAGAGGAACCTTTGGGGTACTGCTCGAGGCCGTACCCGATACAAATAAAAACAGTTTGAGTATAGTACTAGGAAGTGACTCCTAGGTCGTCTCCCAAGGAATATCTTATCAAGCAAAAGGTCGAACACATAGTATGCATAGAAAACAGGGGTTTTTTTTTTGTATTGAATATTGAATAATTGAAATCAAAACAGAATTAAATCAAAATGAAGAAACAGATAAGGAAAAGCGGATAAACCCCTTTGGCTCGCGTTCACAACTCTATCATCGGTCACAAAAGATCAATTTCTTTCCTCTTCACTGTCCAACTCGTGAGAATTAAATACTAAGCGAAAATTCAATTCTCACCCCAAAACCCAAACCTCTAATAAGCATTAAAAGCCAAAGCATGGAGTTTTTACGAGTTTGCATAAATTAAGCATTCATACACATGGATTATCTCTATAGAATGGAACTAAGCGAACCATAACATATCAATAAGCATGAAAACAGTGAATAAAAACGAAATAGTATTAAGAATAAAACCTCAAGAGTATGTGATACATTACCAAAGGGATTTAACCTAAGAGTTTAGCCTTCCATGAAGAAAAATACCAAAAACGTGTAGAAAGGGAAGAGAGAGAAACCCTAGCAGCCTCCACAAGCTTGGAGAGCAAAACTAAGCCTTCTCTATGAGAGAGAATGTAAAAAACGTGAATGGAAGGTCTCCCAAGGGTTTACACGAATTGGCTTTTTAAATCACAAAACGGGCCTAAATCATGGGCCCAAATCCTAAGGAAAGCTTAATCTCTAAATTAAATCTAAAAAAAAAATATCTTATAGATAAAATCTAAATCTTAAAAGATATAACTAAATCTCAACTAATCCTAAAGATAGATTACAATCTTCACTTCATCATATATCTTCTCTTCCAAAATTAAATCTTCATTCCCAAAATGTCCAAAAAGCCCTTGTGCCAAATATGACCTGAAAATAGAAATAGAATTAATTAGGCTAAATAATCCCAAATTAAACAATATTCAGAATAATAGTCCAATAAACTCTAAATCACTAAATCAAGCTAAACAATGTCAAATAGGCAACAAGTATCAATAATAGGAGTAAAATAATGCAAGGAAAAATGGGAAATAAAATGCTCATCAAATACCCCCACACTTATCCTTTTGCACTCCTGGGCAAAACTAAGAATTAGGACTGAGAAAATCAATATGCACCAAAGTGAATCATGTAAAAAGATTACTAAAACTAATGAATGCAAACCTAAGAGATTACATACTTCACAATGAATTCTAGGAAATGCAAAGAAATGGGCAAAATCGAGCACACGAAGAAAATAAGGACCAAAGAATCAAGGCATTCATGAACATCATCCAATTATTTCAAATATGCAAAGAAAACCAATGACATCAAGAGGGTAGTCACAAAGATGATAGAAACTCACAAGGATCACTCAATAGTGTTTACACTCAAGTGTTTAAGGTTAATCAGTGTTTACACTCAAGGCACATCATGAAAAACAAACACAACCATAGGCTTGACAAGCCTCTAACATCAACAATCAACACACATGCACATTAAGATCAAAAGGTCTTTTCAGGGTTGTAATGGGGCCAAGGACAAGGTAGGATAAAAATATGGGAAATGTAGCTAAAACCCAGGGAATAGAGGAGCAATGGGGAACAACTAAAAAAAAAAAATAAGCACAATCCACCCCAGAATGAAATGGTAAACATAACAACAACCTCTAATTCCAAACCTCCATGCCTCAATCAACCTTTTATTCCATTTTTTTTCTTTTTCTTCTTCTTCTTCTTCTTCTTTTTTTTTTTTTGAATTGCATTACATTGCAGAACTTCATGAACGAAAGAAAAGAAGAAACAACAAAAATGGCATAATGAGATAAAGCCATAATTACATCACCGACCATAGAGGCAAAACCCAGAACTCACAAGAGATGAAGAATAAAGCACCCTCGCTTACTTAATACCCATTCCCAAAACAATTCCAAAGTTCCAACATTCCCTAAGGTTAGGACAATCATGGTTTTTCAGTCATAGGCTTGTAATGAGCTAAAGAACAAAGAAAAGGGATATAAAGGCTCAAAGGGGCTATCAAAGGATAAATTCATTCAAGGTAGGCTCATATGGCTAGTGGCTTATTCAAGAAAAAACAATGCCTAAATCATTTCAAAATGTGCATGGGAATATCAAGTATCAACAAGAGTCAAGTCAAGTTCTAGAGTGCAAGTAATCCAGAGTGCAATCACACATGAAAGAAAAATTAGGTGGCATATATAGCAATCCACCCATAATTAAGGCTCAAATCCTCACAAAAGGGACAATTCTATCACAGTGTTACCACCTCTTAATTATCAAAAGCAACTTTACACACAGAAATGCATGAATTCAGACACAAGATACCAAGACTCTACTAAAATGAAGCAAAAACATGCAAGAAAATGCCCAAAACTTAGCAAAACCTAAAAAATCAAAGCAAAAATATGCAACCTAAACTACTCCCCCCCACACTTAAATCACACATTGTCCTCAATGTAAAACAAATAGCATAATCAGACAGATATAGACAAGTGCAATAAAAAGAGTAAGGAAGGAGAAAAGAAGACTCCCTAAATCATGGTGGGTCAAAAATGGGGTCGACCAATGAGGCTTCCTCCACAGGTGCATCATCCAAAGAAGGGGTAGTGAGGAAAGGCTTGAGTCGGTGGCCATTGACTTTGAAGCTCTTGTCTGTGGACTCACTCTTGATCTCCACAGTGCCATAAGGAAACACCTGGGTGACTACAAACGGTCCAATCCATTTAGAGCGGAGCTTTCCACTCATGATTCCAAGCCTAGAGTTGTAGAGCAACACTTTTTGACCAACCAAGAACTCCTTTCTGCAAATTGAGCTATCATGGAGCTTCTTGGTCTTCTCTTTGTAGAACTTGGAGTTCTCATAGGCCTCCAAACGGATCTCATCTAGCTCACTCAACTGCAGCTTCCTCTCCTCACCCGCTTGATCAAGAGCTAAGTTACATTGCTTCACAGCCCAATATGCACGGTGCTCTATCTCCACAGGCAGGTGGCATGCCTTACCAAAAACAACCCGATAAGGTGACATTCCTATGGGTGCCTTGTAAGCAGTCCGATGGGCCCATAGAGCATCCTCCAATCGTGTGCTCCAATCCTTTCTATTAGGCTTCACCATCTTCTCCAAAATCCGCTTGATCTCTCTGTTTGAAATCTCAGCTTGCCCATTGGTTTGGGGGTGATATGGTGTAGAAACTTTGTGCACAACCCCATACTTCTTGAGCAAAGCTTGCTTGGATCTATTGCAGAAGTGTGTGCCTTGATCACTGACTATGGCTCTAGGTATGCCAAACCTGCAAAGGATATTAGTCCTGACAAAATCTACAACAACCTGAGCATCATTAGTCCTGGTGGCCTTAGCTTCCACCCATTTGGATACATAATCCACAACAAGTAAGATATAATAAAAACCAAAAGAAACAGGAAAGGGACCCATGAAATCTATACCCCATACATCAAACACCTCACAGAACAACATAGGTTGTTGCGGCATCTGTTGCCTCCAAGATAGGGCGCCTCCTGCTCTTTGACATTGCTCACATGAGCTGCAGATTTTGCTTGCATCCTTGAAGATGGTAGGCCAATAAAATCCAGAATCCAGCACCTTTCGTGCTGTCCTTTGAGTGCCAAGGTGGCCTCCAACTGGTGAAGCATGGCAAAATTGGAGAACCGATTGGATCTCCTGGTCTGGAATGCACCTGCGAATGACCTGATCACTGCAAAAACGCCACAAATAGGGGTCATCCCATACATAATACTTGGCATCGCTCTTCAATTTGTCTCTTTGAGCTTTGGATGCCAAGGGTGGAAAAACAGATGCAACTATATAATTTACAATATCAGCAAACCAAGGAATAAGGGGAGGGGGATGTGAAACATGCAAAACTAAAAACTGCTCATCCGGGAAGTCATCCCGGATAGGAAATGCATCCTCCTCTCTCTCTATTCTACTCAAGTGGTCTGCGACAAGGTTATGTGCACCACTCCGATCCTGAATCTCAAGATCAAACTCCTGGAGGAGCAACATTCATCTAATCAACCTAGGTTTGGAATCTGTCTTTTTCAAAAGATACTTCAGGGCAGCATGATCAGTATACACCACAACCTTAGAACCTAACAGATATGATCTAAACTTATCAAGTGCAAAGACAATGGCTAACAGCTCTTTTTCAGTTGTGGTGTAATTAACTTGTGCTGAATCTAAAGTCCTAGATGCATAATAAATCACATGAGACATCTTACCAACCCTTTGGGAGAGAACTGCTCCCAAAGCATAATTCGAGGCATCGGTCATGAGCTCAAATGGGAGAGTCCAGTCAGGTGGTTGGATGATGGGAATGGTGGTGAGTGCTCTCTTTAACTCATCAAATGCTTTCTTGCATGGTCTCCAAACTCAAATGCGGTATCCTTTTGAAGCAAGTTGGATAGTGGAAGGGCTATCTTGCTAAAGTTCTGAATAAACCTGCGATAGAAACCTGCATGGCCAAGAAAAGAACGCACCTCTCGCACGCAAGAGGGGTAAGGCAAATGTGATATTACATGCAGCTTAGCAGGGTCAACCTCTATGCCCTTATGCGAAATAATGTGCCCTAAGACTATGACTTGTTCTACCATAAAATGACATTTTTCAAAATTCAAGACAAGGTTAGTCTCAATGCACCTATTAAGCACCTTAGACAAACTATCAAGACATGCATCAAAAGAGGAACCATATACACTAAAATCATCCATGAAGACCTCTATGCAATGCTCAAGTAAGTCATTAAAAATACTCATCATACATATTTGAAAAGTGCCAGGAGCATTGCATAGGCCAAAAGGCATCTTCCTATAAGTAAATGTACCAAAAGGACAGGTAAATGTAGTCCTATGTTGGTCCTCTGGTGCAATACAGATTTGGAAATAACCAGAGAAACCATCTAAGAAGCAATAGTGAGATTTACCTGCCAGGCGCTCCAACATCTGATCAATGAAGGGAAGAGGAAAGTGATCCTTGCGGGTCGCCTGGTTGAGCTTCCTATAATCAATGCAGACTCTCCAACTGTTCTGCACTCTAGTGGGAATCAGCTCATCCTTCTCATTTTTGACAACTGTCACCCCAGACTTCTTGGGAACTACTTGAACCGGGCTTACCCAAGTGCTGTCTGAAATGGGGTAGATAATGCCAGCTTGCAGCAGCTTGGTGACCTCTTTCTTCACCACATCAAGAATCTGGGGGTTCAACCGTCTCTGGGGTTGTCTCACTGGTTTAGCCCCATCCTCCAATAAAATCCGATGCATGCACATGGAGGGGCTAATACCAGGTATGTCTGCCAAAGTCCATTCTATTTCCCTTTTGTTTGCTCTAATCACATCCAGCAGCTGCTTCTCTTGATCAACAGAAAGGGAGGTAGAGAAGATCACTGAAAGTTTCTGCTCAGCCTCCAAGTAAGCATATTTGAGATGAGGAGGAAGGTGCTTCAGGTCCAATAAAGGTGCCTGCATCACAGATGGAACTAAAGGAGCAGCAGAATTGGATTCTGCCGCCTGCACCTGAACAAGTGAATTAGACTCATGCAAAACAGAAATGGGGTTAGCATGATCTGAATCTATATCATATGAATCAACAGATGCAGTAGCAGAATTTAAAAACTGGTCAATTTCAATGCATGCAGTGCACATTTCGAAATCAGAACATGCAGAACAAGTAAATGAGCTAGTGAAAGATGGCAAATCATAATCATGCAAAAAGTCTAGAACATGCTCATCAATCAAATCATCTATCAAGTCAACATGAAAAACAGAGTGGTCATCAGAAAAATGTTTCATAGCATCAAAAATATTGAATCGAACCACACTGTCATCAAATTCCATGGAAAGTGTACCTGCATGCACATCTATCTTGGTTCAGGCTGTTTTCAAAAATGGTCTCCCTAATATGATAGGGACAGCACTACGAGAGGTGTCCTCTTCCATATCAAGAATATAAAAATCAGCAGGAAAGATAAGCTCTTCAACCCGAACCAGGACATCCTCTATCAAACCTGCGGGGTAGGCAGTAGATCTATTTGCCAAGTGAATAACCACACCCGTAGGTTGAAGAGGTCCAAGTGAAAGAGACTTGAAAACAGACATAGGCATAACATTAATAGATGCTCCTAAATCTAGCAAAGCATTCTCAAATTTAGTATTACCTATGATACAAGGCACAGAGAAAGTTCCAGGATCCTTACACTTTTCAGGAATATGAGGGACGGGTTTACCTATAAGAGCAGAGACATTTCTTCCCATGTTGATCCTCTCATTGCCCTTGAGCTTCCGTTTGTGTGTGCATAGATCCTTCAAGAACTTTGCATACCTTGGAATCTGCTTGATTGCATCAAGAAGGGGTATGTTGACTTCCACCGTCCTGAATGTGTCAAGTATCTCTTTGTCAATCTCTTCCATTTTCTTGCTTTGAGTCACCCCCCTTGGTGGGAAAGGAAGAGGAATGGGGGGTGGTTGTTGGGCAGCAGCAGGTGTTGTGCTTGAGAAAGGCTGAGCTGGATGGCATTTTCTGGTACTTGTGTGTTCACTCTCCTCGACCATTTGGCTCTTCTTGTTGGTTGAAACTAGATCATCTTTGTTGAGGTCAGATTCTGGTGTGGGTGTGACAATCTGCTTCCCTGACCTTAGACTAATGGCATTCACATTCTGGTTTGGATTGATCACTGTTTGGGATGGCAACTTGTTAGAATTCTGAGATTGCATAGTGTTGATTGCTGTTGCCATCTGTCCCATCTGATTGGTCAAAGATTGAATGGAGGCCTCTTGCCTTTGAATGGATGCTCTAGTTTCCTGTTGGAATTGGAGATTTTGCATGGTTATCTGTTTCATCAGCTCTTCCAATGAAGGCTGCTGCTCAGTACTAGGAGCTGGTGGTGCAGAATCAGCCTGTTGTTGTCTTTGTTGCTGGACTGGAGGAGGTACATATGGTGGTCTAGAATTGTTCTGAAATTGAACCTGTGAAGGTTGCTGCTGATCAGACCATCTCAGGTTGGGATGGTTCCTCCAACCAGGGTTGTATCTATTGGTAGAGAGATCAAAGTTTTGTGGCTGCTGGTTTCTACTGTTGAAGATGTTGGCGGCATATGCCTCAGGTTGGTCAGCACCAGTCGTGGGCTGCTGCTGCACAGAAGGGCATGCATCTGTGGGGTGCTCAGCGGATGTGCATATGCCACATAATCTAGCAGGCAGAGACAACTTCTTCTGGTTGATGGCCAATTGAGTGACCAAAGTTGTAAGTGAATCTATCTTCTGTTCAAGCTTCTCAACCTTACCAGAACTTGTGCCAACATCATTCACTCCTCTCACTATGATTGCATCGCTGTTGCCCCTTGCATGGAATTGTTGAAAATTGGAAGCCATCTTCTCAATCTTGACTCTGTCTTCTAAAGGTGTCATGTCTCCTAGGGCACCACCACTTGCAGCATCAAGCATGTTTCTCTCCATGAGGTTGAGACCTTCATAGAAATATTGAATAAGCAGCTGCTCTGAGATCTGATGGTGGGGGCAGCTCGCACACAGTCTCTTGAATCTCTCCCAATACTCATAGAGACTTTCTCCAACTTGTTGCCTGATGCCTGATATATCCTTTCGGATTGCTGTTGTTCTGCATGCAGGGAAGAATTTCTCCAAAAATGCCCTCTTCAGGTCATCCTAGACTGTGATAGAACCAGGGGCCAGATCGTACAACCAATCCTTGGCTAGCCCCTCTAGGGAGTGTGGGAATGCCTTAAGACAAACATGATCCTCTTGCACATCATGTGGTTTCATAGTAGCACAGACAATATGGAACTGCTTGAGATGTTTATGAGGATCCTCACCTGCAAGACCATTAAACTTGGGCAACAAATGAATTAGTCCAGACCTTAGCTCATACGGGTCATCGGGATACTGGATGCACAAATCTTCAATAGTGAAATCAGGTGCAGCCAGCTCCCTCAATGTCCTCTCACGTGGTGGAGGTTGAGCCATATTTTCAGAATAATCAGAATAAGAATCAGAATTTATAGGAATAGAAGAAAAGGAAGCAGACTCACTATGTAAAGACTCAATAGACTCACTACCTATGGACTGGTTCCTATTTTGTCTAACTAGTCTGTGATAAGTTCTATCAATTTCAGGGTTATATGGATGCAAGTAGCTTGGGTTGCCCCTAGTCATGTACTGAACAGAACACCATGAAGCATAGCAAACTGTCACTAATATATATGACCAAAAAAGGCAACAAAATTTTTTATTTTTTTAAAATTTTTTATTTATTTTTTTCAGCACCCTAAAATCATGAAAACATACCACAAAAAGTTTGAGGACAAAATTCAAAAGGGAACCAAGTCAAACAATTAAATCAGAGACCAAAAACTAAGAAAATAAAACTTGTAAAATAAAAAAGAAATAGTAAAACGGCTTTTTCAGGATCCAGACGAAGGAGTTTTCTGACAAATCAGAAAAATCAGATTATTCAGAAAATTCCCTTCGATTTGATATAAAATTCGTCAAATTCCGAGTTACGGGTCAAAAGTTGCGACGATTTGAAGAAAGTGCTACTAAAACTTGGAAAATTTTTCTGGAACTCACAACCAGTGATGATCTGAGTGATCGTGGTGCCTCAAAACCTTTTTATATGATAAAAGTAGTGTGGATATAAATTTTCGTGCAAAAATTCCACCCACAAATATGTGAACTAGCAACCACAGAATCAATCAAATACACTAATTTCAACAAAATAGCAAAACAGCAAACAGTGCAACTTCAACCGGTTATCAGAATTGACTACTAGACCCTAAATCAGACACGACACACTATAATAACTATACTAACTACGACACTAACTAACTACTAATGACCTTTGGCAAGAACCGATATTCCCCGGCAACGGCGCCAAATTTGCTCGAGGCCGTACCCGATACAAATAAAAACAGTTTAAGTATAGTACTAGGAAGTGACTCCTAGGTCGTCTCCCAAGGAATATCTTATCAAGCAAAAGGTCGAACACATAGTATGCATAGAAAACACGGGGTTTTTTTTTTGTATTGAATATTGAATAATTGAAATCAAAACAGAATTAAATCAAAACGAAGAAACAGATAAGGAAAAGCGGATAAACCCCTTTGGCTCGCGTTCACAACTCTATCATCGGTACAAAAGATCAATTTCTTTCCTCTTCACTGTCCAACTCGTGAGAATTAAATACTAAGCGAAAATTCAATTCTCACCCCAAAACCCAAACCTCTAATTAAGCATTAAAAGCCAAAGCATGGAGTTTTTACGAGTTTGCATAAATTAAGCATTCATACACATGGATTATCTCTATAGAATGGAACTAAGCGAACCATAACATATCAATAAGCATGAAAACAGTGAATAAAAACGAAATAGTATTAAGAATAAAACCTCAAGAGTATGTGATACATTACCAAAGGGATTTAACCTAAGAGTTTAGCCTTCCATGAAGAAAAATACCATAAGCGTGTAGAAAGGGAAGAGAGAGAAACCCTAGCAGCCTCCACAAGCTTGGAGAGCAAAACTAAGCCTTCTCTATGAGAGAGAATGTAAAAAACGTGAATGGAAGGTCTCCCAAGGGTTTACACGAATTGGCTTTTAAAATCACAAAACGGGCCTAAATCATGGGCCCAAATCCTAAGGAAAGCTTAATCTCTAAATTAAATCTAAAAAAAAATATCTTATAGATAAAATCTAAATCTTAAAAGATATAACTAAATCTCAACTAATCCTAAAGATAGATTACAATCTTCACTTCATCATATATCTTCTCTTCCAAAATTAAATCTTCATTCCCAAAATGTCCAAAAAGCCCTTGTGCCAAATATGACCTGAAAATAGAAATAGAATTAATTAGGCTAAATAATCCCAAATTAAACAATATTCAGAATAATAGTCCAATAAACTCTAAATCACTAAATCAAGCTAAACAATGTCAAATAGGCAACAAGTATCAATAATAGGAGTAAAATAATGCAAGGAAAAATGGGAAATAAAATGCTCATCAGGTACCATAAACCCATATCAGTTGTGCTAGAAAGATATTTCATAATTCGTTTGGCAGCAACCATGTGCGTTTCTTTTGGATTCGCTTGAAAACGTGCATATAAACATACGCTAAACATAATATCCGACCTACTTGCCATTAAATAGAGAAGGGATCCGATCATACCTCGATATTTAGTGATTTATACGGATTTACCTCCTTCATCTTTATCCAGATAGCAAGATGTGCTTATTGGTGTTGCTACTGCCTTGGCCTTATCCATACCGAATCTTTTAGACAGTTCCTTGCAGTAATTTGTTTGGCTAATGAAGATTCCATCCTTTGCTTGTTTGATTTGCAATCCTAGAAAGAAGTTCAGCTCGCCCATCATAGACATCTCGAACTCTTCCTGCATTATACTCGAAAAATCTTTGCAAAGGGTTTCATTAGTAGCACCGAAAATAATATCATCTACATAAATTTGAACTAAAAGAATGTCCTTTCGTTTCTTTTTGATAAAAAGTGTGTTATCAACCTTCCCTCTTTCAAAATCATTTTCAAGTAAAAACTTGCTCAGACGCTCATACCATGCTCTAGGAGAATGTTTGAGTCCATACAGAGCCTTTTTCAGTTTAAAAACATAATCAGGGTGTTCAAAATTTTCAAAACCGGGAGGTTGACTAACATACACTTCTTCATTAATAAAACCATTAAGAAAGACACTCTTTACGTCCATTTGATATAATTTAAAATCTAAAATGCATGCAAAAGCTAAAAGCAACCTAATGGCTTCCAACCTAGCAACAGGGGCAAACGTTTCCTCATAATCTATCCCCTCTTCATTGTTGTAACCTTGTGCAACTAGCCTAGCTTTGTTTCGAACAATTAAACCAGCCTCATCAAGTTTGTTTTTATAAATCCATTTAGTTCCAATAATCGGAAGAGAATTAGGCCTATGAACAAGTTCCCAAACCTGGTTTCTTTCGAACTGATTTAATTCTTCTTGCATATCTAGAAGCCAATGTTCATCAACTGAAGCCTCAGAAATATTCTTTGGCTCCACTTGAGAAACAAAAGCAAAATAATTGCACAGATTGCTAATAGAATTGCGAGTACTTACACCTTTTGAGATATCACCTATAATTTGGTCAATTGGATGGTGCCGTGATGTTCTCCATTCCTTAGGCAAATCTGAATTAAAATCCATGGACTGTTCCTGATTTTTATCCTCAACTGATTCATTTGACTTTTCGTTGCATTTGGATTGATCCTTTTCTTTAGCATTGGGCTCATCATCCTCATCAATGTATAAATCTCCAAGGATACCTGAAATGTCATTAACAAATACCCTTCCCAGCTTTCTGGGATCGGATTCACCAAATGATACATGAATAGATTCTTCAATAGTATTACGAGATTTATTGTAAATCCTATAAGCTTTGCTCGACACAGAATATCCAAGAAGTATGCCCTCATCAGCTCTAGCCTCAAAACTTCCTAGATTGTCTCTACCATTATTATGCACAAAACATTTACATCCAAAGACTCGAAAATGGGAAATATTTGGTTTTATCCCCTTGTACAGCTCATAGGGGGGTTTTCTTTAAAATAGGCCGTATCAAAACACGGTTCATAACATAACAAGCTGTACTCACTGCATCGGCCCAAAAATATACAGACAAGTTCATGTCATTAAGCATTGTTCTTGAAAGCTCTTTTAATGAACGATTTTTCCTCTCCACAACCCCGTTTTGCTCCGGAGTTCTTGGAGCTGAAAAATAATGCTTAATGCCATGTTTTTCGCAAAATTTTTCAAAAAATTGATTTTCAAATTCTCCACCATGATCAGTCTTAATGGATGCAGTGCTCAAATGCATTTGGTTTTGAAAAATCTTAGCTAGCTTTTTAAATTCATGGTATGCATCATTTTTATGAGTAATGAATAATGTCCATGTATACCTAGAATAGTCATCCACAATAACCGGACAATAATAGTTGCCACCAAAGCTTTTTGTTTGACAAGGTCCAAAAAGATCCATATGTAAAAGTTCCAAGGGCCTTTGAGATAAAACAAGATTTTTAGAAGGAAAAGATGCCCTTGTGAGTTTTGATTTTGAACACGGATCACATTTTTCAGAAATAGAAAATTTTTGCTTTGGCAAACCAACTACTAAGTTTTTAGAAGAAATTTTGTTTAAATGATTCATGTGGATGTGACCTAATCTACGATGCCATAGCCACGACTCATCCTCTTTACTTAATAAACATTTAGCATCATTTGAGGGTATTGAGTTAAAATCAATTACATATACATTGTTTATCCTATTTTACCCACTTCAAGAATTCTTCCTTGGTTGTTATCTCCGAAAGTCACATGTCCTTGGTCCTTTGGAACGAGATGTGAAAATTTAGATTTGTCTCCCGTCATATATATGTTTCGAACATCCACTGCCCAAGTACCACCACGATTTCCTTTCTTCGGAGTAACCTACAAGAATAAGATTCAAGTTTTCTTTTTAGGTACCCATATCTTTTTGGGTCCTTGAGCGTTAGTGTAGCCATAGTTTGAATCATGCCACCTTTTAGTTTCATTGTTCTTTTTAACGAACTTCACTTTTCGGTGTACGCACTCATGTGCACCATGGCCTTTTCTACCACAAATATGACATATAATCAAAGGTTTCTTATGATTGCTAGCAGGGACAAAAATGGTACTTAATTGTTTTTGATGCCTGCCGGGTTGATATCCTAAACCGGCTCTATTAAAGAAACATTTTTGTCTCCCTAGCATTAAATTTAAAGTATTTCTACCTTTCGTAAATTTTGCAAGCGTTTCTTTTAAATCTTCTATTTCTTTAAATAAATCCTTGCAAAACTTACAAGAAGAAGAACTAGCTTTAAATTTAACTTCATTACTTGAGGTGTTTGAAGAATTTTTCAAAGCAGAATTCAGCTCCTTATTTTGATTTTTCAAAATTTCATTTTCTTTAGTAAGTTCTTGGTTCTTTTGTAAAAGAGAAGCTGAATTTTTATTTTCCAAAGAAATTAATAAAGATAACCTCATTGATTCCTCATGTAATTCCTCAAACGCCTCTTGTAATTCATCATAAGAATGTTCAAGTTCAGAAATTACCTCATCTCGATGTGCCATCAAGCATATGTTGGATGTTTCCTCTTGTTCGTCTGAATCCTCGTCCGAACTTCCTTCGTTGTCTAGCCACGCCAAATATGCTTGCTTCCCTTTCCTTGGGTTGGAGGTGCTTCTTTATGAATTTTCTTTCTTTTTCAACTGGTAGCACTCCGCTCTAATGTGACCGGGCTTGCCACATTCATGACATGTAATGGATGATCCTCCACCTTTTTTGTTGTTTTTTTTTCTATTTTGGGAGTTGAAGTTGCTCTTCTTCCTCAGAAATTTCCCAAACTTTTTAACCAGAAGTCCCATGTGTTCATCATTGATCAGTTCCTTGTCTGAGTCACTTTCAGTTGCTGGTGCTTCAGCCTTGAATGCCAGACTTTTCACCTTTTTGCTTTCCTCTTCGTGTTGAGCTAATCTTTTCAATTCACTTTCATGCTCTTGTAGCTTTCCGAAGAGAGTTGCCAGCGTCATAGTTGAAAGATTTCTTGACTCAGCGATTGCCGTCACTTTGGGTTGCCATTCTCTTCCCAAGCATCTTAAAACTTTGTTGATAAGATCCTCATTGGTGAATTTCTTCCCCAATGTTGTTAATTGGTTGAAAATCATCGTGAAGCACTTTTGGATCTCCTGAATTGATTCCCCATCCTTCATTCTGAACAGTTCATATTCACCCGTCAAAGTGTTGATTCTTGACCTTTTCACCTCATTTGTACCTTCATGTGTGACTTCTAATGTATCCCACATTTGCTGCGCAGTCTCACACGTAGATATCCTGAAAAACTCATCATAGCTCAAAGCAGATGTTATAATATTTTTCGCTTTCAAATCGTACTGGACTCTACGTTCCTCCTCTTCCGTCTACTCAGCCATAGGCTTTTCGATGGTGTTACCATTAACTACATAGGTAGGAACATAGGGACCATTTACGACCGCATCCCAAATCTTTAATCCAACTCCTTGAATAAAAATTTTCATACGGGTTTTCTAATACGCGTACCCTACCCCATCAAACATGGGAGGACGATTAATAGAACTCCCTTCACCACCAAACAGAGAGTTTGAAGCCATACTCTTGAGACGGTTAATTCTTAACACAAGAGACTAGCTCTGATGCCAATTGTTGGGTTTGGCCTCAAAATCTCGAGAGGGGAGGTGAATCGAGTTTTATTAATTTATTGCAAAATCCCATACAAATTAAAAAATTGTTTTGCGTTGGAGAGATTAGACGTTTGAGAAGGAGAGCGAAAACGATTGATTAAAGAATAAGAGTAGCGCGGAAACGTAAATAAATTAAAGTGCGGAAAATAAAAGAGATAGGGATAGAAAAGCTTGAACCGGAAATTTTATACTGGTTCAGCCTTCCCGTCGAAAGGCCTAGTCCAGTCCCCAAGCGACCCACTTGAGAGTTCTAAAACCAGCAATTGAGCCGCACCCAATTACAACCGAGAGCACCCCGCACACTACTAGGAACCTCCGTTCACTAGGGGCCTCAACAACACACAACAAGGTTTCTCACCCTACGAACGCCTCAACGTTCAACTATGGGATTCTCTCCCTTACCACTAAGGTTCAGTACAAATATGTGAGAGTGATTACAACAAGTATAACGTGTTCTCAAAACACAGATTCTACAATCAAAGCTCTATGATATAGAAGTTTTCTTTTTGAAGTCTAAAGGCCAACAAGAAGATTAAGAGTTCTTCCAAAAATATGAGCGTTATGTTCAGAGAAAAGTAGGAGAAGAAGAATACGTGAATTCAGAAAATTGTCAGAAGAAAGAATGAATAGAATAATGTTGGAGTGATTTTCTAAAACATAACTTTTATAATTCAAAAGGATTTAAACCAGTAAAACAAAATCAAGTTTAAATCAAAATAAAATAAAATATGATTTTGTAATAAGTTTTAAAATCAAAAACAAATCAAAATGATTTAAGAAATAAAATAAAGATTTGATTCTTAAAACAAATACTCCCTCCCTTTCACAATGTTTGGCCTTTTAGGTCTGAGCATACAGATTAAGAAAGTGTTAATTATTGTAAGTATTATGTATAGTTTGTCTAAAATGCCCCTATTTAATCCTTATTGAAAATTGTAATAGTATTTAATTTTTATTAGTAAGTGTGTCCATTAATTAATGTATAGTGGTTTAGAGATGAGAGAGATGATAAAAGTAGAATTAATGAGGAGTAAGAGAAATGATTGAATGAAAGGTTAATATTGGAAAAAAAATATGTTTATGTATTGAAAATGTAAAAGGCCAAACATTGTGAAACGGAGGGAGTAAGGAAATAATTCAAACTTAAAATCAATTTCGAATTTTTGAAAATAAATCAGAATCATTTATATAAAAAAAAATCTGGAAATAAATCAAAACGAATCTGACACGTTTTTCAATAAAAGTTGAAGTAATCGATCACTTTAGAAAGTTAATCGATTAACCCTTTAAAAATAGAAACTTTTAAATTCTTTTGAAAAACTAGTAATCGATTAGAACAATAATATTTAATCGATTACATCACCACTGTATGTTCATTATATGATGCAACTCATATAATCGATTATCACTAATCAAATAATCGATTACTGAGCCTCTGGTTTGCATATGATGCAACATCATGTAATCGATTACTACAAAACATGTAATCGATTACTTTGTATCAGGAAAATATATGATGCAACAATTTTAATCGATTACTTGATCCAGGTAATCGGTTACTCTCATTAAGAAAGTAATGGATTAGCAAAGTTCACTTAATCGATTACAATCTCTCTGATTTTTCTATGATGCAACAAAGTTAATCGATTACTTGAAGCAGGTAATCGATTACTCCTTCTTGCATAACATAAAAATATCCAGTTTTGTTTCATCAAGTATTTCCACAGAAACTAAGATAGAAAAACAGATTTTCATGAAAACACTTTTTCTTCTCCTTTAACTGAAAAACTCATTGGCCTTTTAACTCATTAAGAACAAGAAAAACTTCATTACCTTACAATATGTCCTAAGGGAAAAAGCTTCTAAACTTATATCTTTGCTTGAATCTTCAACTTGAACTTGGAGGAACTTGTGAGCTTGAATCTTGAGTTTGTTATCATCAAAACATTAACTTGAATTCTGCTTGAAGTCCATGAGAGAGTTTGAAGCATGTCTTCCAACACTAGCTTGACTTCCAACACTTCTCCTCTCTTGTCACGGTACTACTACATTCATGGTATGACGTCTATGCTACTGAACTTGGTGATGAAATTATGATGCTCTGAACATAGTAGTATACATACCTCAGTTATTGTTGGGACTTAAAGTCTCATTGCCTTGGAGATCCTGTCATTAATTGTGATTGGTCTGATTTATCTGGGCTGAGTTATTCTTTTCAAGGTTGTGCTAGTTTCTATCTGGTTATCTGGTTGACATTAGTTGTGCCTGGAATTTGTGATCATGTCAAGTAAAAGGCCTAGAAAAAGAGCTCAAATTATTGAATCAGAGGACGATGAGCCCTCACCTCCTATAGTCCATAGTCAGTGATCGTCTTGCCAGAGTCGAGATGGAGCAGGTCCTTCTACATCTCCTCCTCCGGTTCCTCAACCTGCTACACTTGAAAAATACAACAGATGGTTCTCTTCTGTCGAGCAAATTGCTGAATATGAGAAATATTTTGCTGCCTGTACTGTGATATCACCAAGGTTTCTTGATGCTAACACCTTTGACAACGAAGAGTGCAACCTTCCAGCTGTTGTACTTTTGAAAGAAAAGGAACTTTTTGAGTTTAGTCTCATTGGCGGTGACTTCTATGAGGATCTTGTTCGTGTTTTCTATACAAATCTTAAGTGGAATGCTGATGAGAGAATCCTCACCTCTGAAGTCAAGGGCAGGAAGATCAAAATTACTATGGATGTATGGACAAACCTTACTCCCCTCCCGATGGGTGGTGTCTACTTTACTGGAACTGGTCCAGATAATTTGTGGGGTGATGAGTACAACAAAAAGGATGCTAAAGATGAGTTCATTGATCCCAACATTCCTATTGGCAAAGTAGTCACTTCGAGGAATCTGAAATTTGAGTATCGGCTTTTGCACTTCATTCTGAACAGATGCTTGATTCCTAGACAGGGAAATTATTTCAGAGTTATGGATACTGACTACATTATTCTTTGGGCATGGTCTCATAACAAACCCATCAATTGTGGTTGGTATGTGCTCTATCATATGACAGAGACCGCCAATAAAGTTCGACGCTCAATTGATAGAAATATGAAGCTGAAAACCACCTGACTTCCTTATGCTACCTTGATCACTCTCATACTCAAGCGTTTCCGAGTTCCTTTGAATGGAGAGTCTAGGACTGTTCCAACCGCATACATGTGCATGAATGCTACTTTTGTCGGAAACATGGGTTGGAATTGCATGGAAGGAAGGGGTGGGGAACCAAAGATAATGCGTCGAGAGCGTAAGTTAGCACTTGACAATGACTCTGAAGATGAACAAGAACAGGCTGATGAGCATTTTATTTCCCATTTTTCCTTGCATTATTTTACTCCTATTATTGATACTTGTTGCCTATTTGACATTGTTTAGCTTGATTTAGTGATTTAGAGTTTATTGGACTAATATTCTGAATATTGTTTAATTTGGGATTATTTAGCCTAATTAATTCTATTTCTATTTTCAGGTCATATTTGGCACAAGGGCTTTTTGGACATTTTGGGAATGAAGATTTAATTTTGGAAGAGAAGATATATGATGAAGTGAAGATTGTAATCTATCTTTAGGATTAGTTGAGATTTAGTTATATCTTTTAAGATTTAGATTTTATCTATAAGATATTTTTTAGATTTAATTTAGAGATTAAGCTTTCCTTAGGATTTGGGCCCATGATTTAGGCCCGTTTTGTGATTTAAAAAGCCAAATTCGTGTAAACCCTAGAGAGACCTTCCATTCACGTTTTTTTTACGTTCTCTCTCATAGAGAAGGCTTAGTTTTGCTCTCCAAGCTTGTGGAGGCTGCTAGGGTTTCTCTCTCTTCCCTTTTTCTACACGTTTTTGGTATTTTTTCTTCATGGAAGGCTAAACTCTTAGGTTAAATCCCTTTGGTAATGTATCACATACTCTTGAGGTTTTATTCTTAATGCTATTTCGTTTTTATTCACTGTTTTCATGCTTATTGATATGTTATGGTTCGCTTAGTTCCATTCTATAGAGATAATCCATGTGTATGAATGCTTAATTTATGCAAACTCGTAAAAACTCCATGCTTTGGCTTTTAATGCTTAATTAGAGGTTTGGGTTTTGGGGTGAGAATTGAATTTTCGCTTAGTATTTAATTCTCACGAGTTGGACAGTGAAGAGGAAAGAAATTGATCTTTTGTGACCGATGATAGAGTTGTGAACGCGAGCCAAAGGGGTTTATCCGCTTTTCCTTATCTGTTTCTTCGTTTTGATTTAATTCTGTTTTGATTTCAATTATTCAATATTCAATACAAAAAACCCCCCTGTTTTCTATGCATACTATGTGTTCGACCTTTTGCTTGATAAGATATTCCTTGGGAGACGACCTAGGAGTCACTTCCTAGTACTATACTTAAACTGTTTTTATTTGTATCGGGTACGGCCTCGATCAAATTTGGCGCCGTTGCCGGGGAATATCGGTTCTTGCCAAAGGTCATTAGTAGTTAGTTAGTGTCGTAGTTAGTATAGTTATTATAGTGTGTCGTGTCTGATTTAGGGTCTAGTAGTCAATTCTGATAACCGGTTGAAGTTGCATTGTTTGTTGTTTTGCTATTTTGTTGCAATTAGTGTATTTGATTGATTCTGTGGTTGCTAGTTCACATAGTTGTGGGTGGAATTTTTGCACGAAAATTTATATCCACACTACTTTTATCATATAAAAAGGTTTTGAGGCACCACGATCACTCAGATCATCACTTGTTGTGAGTTCCAGAAAAATTTTCCAAGTTTTAGCAGCACTGTCTTCAAATCGTCGCAACTTTTGACCCGTAACTCGGAATTTGACGAATTTTATATCAAATCGAAGGGAATTTTCTGAATAATCTGATTTTTCTGACTTTGTCAGAAACTCCTTTGTCTGGATCCTGAAAAAGCCGTTTTACTATTTCTTTTTTATTTTACAAGTTTTATTTTCTTAGTTTTTGGTCTCTGATTTAATTGTTTGACTTGGTTCCCTTTTGAATTTTGTCCTCAAACTTTTTGTGGTATGTTTTCATGATTTTAGGGTGCTGAAAAAAATAAAGGAAAAAATTTTAAAAAATAAAAAAAATTTGTTGCCTATTTTGGTCATGTATATTAGTGACAGTTTGCTATGCTACATGGTGTTCTGTTCAGTACATGACTAGGGGCAGCCCAAGCTACTTGCATCCATATAACCCTGAAATTGATAGAACTTATCACAGACTAGTTAGACAAAATAGGAACCAGTCCATAGGTAGTGAGTCTATTGAGTCTTTACATAGTGAGTCTGCTTCTTTTTCTTCTATTCCTATAAATTCTGATTCTTATTCTGATTATTCTGAAAATATGGCTCAACCTCCACCACGTGAGAGGACATTGAGGGAGCTGGCTGCACCTGATTTCACTATTGAAGATTTGTGCATCCAGTATCCCGATGACCCGTATGAGCTAAGGTCTGGACTAATTCATTTGTTGCCCAAGTTTAATGGTCTTGCAGGTGAGGATCCTCATAAACATCTCAAGCAGTTCCATATTGTCTGTGCTACTATGAAACCACATGATGTGCAAGAGGATCATGTTTGTCTTAAGGCATTCCCACACTCCCTAGAGGGGCTAGCCAAGGATTGGTTGTACGATCTGGCCCCTGGTTCTATCACAGTCTGGGATGACCTGAAGAGGGCATTTTTGGAGAAATTCTTCCCTGCATGCAGAACAACAGCAATCCGAAAGGATATATCAGGCATCAGGCAACAAAGTGGAGAAAGTCTCTATGAGTATTGGGAGAGATTCAAGAGTCTGTGTGCGAGCTGCCCCCACCATCAGATCTCAGAGCAGCTGCTTATTCAATATTTCTATGAAGGTCTCAACCTCATGGAGAGAAACATGCTTGATGCTGCAAGTGGTGGTGCCCTAGGAGACATGACACCTTTAGAAGCCAGAGTCAAGATTGAGAAGATGGCTTCCAATTGTCAACAATTCCATGCAAGGGGCAACAACGATGCAATCATAGTGAGAGGAGTGAATGATGTTGGCACAAGTTCTGGTAAGGTTGAGAAGCTTGAACAGAAGATAGATTCACTTACAACTTTGATCACTCAATTGGCCATCAACCAGAAGAAGTTGTCCTTGCCTGCTAGATTATGTGGCATATGCACATCCGCTGAGCACCCCACAGATGCATGCCCTTCTGTGCAGCAGCAGCCCACGACTGGTGCTGACCAACCTGAGGCATATGCCGCCAACATCTTCAATAGTAGAAATCAGCAGCCACAAAACTTTGATCTCTCTACCAATAGATACAACCCTGGTTGGAGGAACCATCCCAACCTGAGATGGTCTGATCAGCAGCAACCTTCACAGGTTCAATTTCAGAACAATTCTAGACCACCATATGTACCTCCTCCAGTCCAGCAACAGAGACAACAACAGGCTAATTCTGCACCACCAGCTCCTAGTACTGAGCAGCAGCCTTCATTGGAAGAGCTGATGAAACAGATGACCATGCAAAATCTCCAATTCCAACAGGAAACTAGAGCATCCATTCAAAGACAAGAGGCCTCCATTCAATCTTTGACCAATCAGATGGGACAGATGGCAACATCAATCAACACTATGCAATCTCAGAATTCTAACAAGTTGCCATCCCAAACAGTGATCAATCCAAACCAGAATGTGAGTGCCATTAGTCTAAGGTCAGGGAAGCAGATTGTCACACCCACACCAGAATCTGACCTCAACAAAGATAATCTAGTTTCAACCAACAAGAAGAGCCAAATGGTCGAGGAGAGTGAGCACACAAGTACCAGAAAATCCCATCCAGCTCAGCCTTCCACAAGCACAACACCTACTGCTGCCCAACAACCACCCCCCATTCCTCTTCCTTTCCCACCAAGGGGGGTGACTCAAAGCAAGAAAATGGAAGAGATTGACAAAGAGATACTTGACACATTCCGGAAGGTGGAAGTCAACATACCCCTTCTTGATGCAATCAAGCAGATTCCAAGGTATGCAAAGTTCTTGAAGGATCTATGCACACACAAACGGAAGCTCAAGGGCAATGAGAGGATCAACATGGGAAGAAATGTCTCTGCTCTTATAGGTAAACCCGTCCCTCATATTCCTGTAAAGTGTAAGGATCCTGGAACTTTCTCTGTGCCTTGTATCATAGGTAATACTAAATTTGAGAATGCTTTGCTAGATTTAGGAGCATCTATTAATGTTATGCCTATGTCTGTTTTCAAGTCTCTTTCACTTGGACCCCTTCAACCTACGGGTGTGGTTATTCACTTGGCAAATAGATCTACTGCCTACCCCGCAGGTTTGATAGAGGATGTCCTGGTTCGGGTTGAAGAGCTTATCTTTCCTGCTGATTTTTATATTCTTGATATGGAAGAGGACACCTCTCGTAGTGCTGTCCCTATCATATTAGGGAGACCATTTTTGAAAACAGCCCGAACCAAGATAGATGTGCATGCAGGTACACTTTCCATGGAATTTGATGACAGTGTGGTTCGATTCAATATTTTTGATGCTATGAAACATTTTTCTGATGACCACTCTGTTTTTCATGTTGACTTGATTGATGATCTGATTGATGAGCATGTTCTAGACTTTTTGCATGATTATGATTTGCCATCTTTCACTAGCTCATTTACTTGTTCTGCATGTTCTGATTCCGAAATGTGCACTGCATGCATTGAAATTGACCAGTTTTTAAATTCTGCTACTGCATCTGTTGATTCATATGATATAGATTCAGATCATGCTAACCCCATTTCTGTTTTGCATGAGTCTAATTCACTTGTTCAGGTGCAGGCGGCAGAATCCAATTCTGCTGCTCCTTTAGTTCCATCTGTGATGCAGGCACCTTTATTGGACCTAAAGCCCCTTCCTCCTCATCTCAAATATGCTTACTGATCATCTCTACCTCCCTTTCTGTTGATCAAGAGAAGAAGCTGCTGGATGTGATTAGAGCAAACAAAAGGGCAATAGGATGGACTTTGGCAGACATACCTGGTATTAGCCCCTCCATGTGCATGCATCGGATTTTATTGGAGGATGGGGCTAAACCAGTGAGACAACCCCAGAGACGGTTGAACCCCCAGATTCTTGATGTGGTGAAGAAAGAGGTCACCAAGCTGCTGCAAGCTGGCATTATCTACCCCATTTCAGACAGCACTTGGGTAAGCCCGGTTCAAGTAGTTCCCAAGAAGTCTGGGGTGACAGTTGTCAAAAATGAGAAGGATGAGCTGATTCCCACTAGAGTGCAGAACAGTTGGAGAGTCTGCATTGATTATAGGAAGCTCAACCAGGCGACCCGCAAGGATCACTTTCCTCTTCCCTTCATTGATCAGATGTTGGAGCGCCTGGCAGGTAAATCTCACTATTGCTTCTTAGATGGTTTCTCTGGTTATTTCCAAATCTGTATTGCACCAGAGGACCAACATAAGACTACATTTACCTGTCCTTTTGGTACATTTGCTTACAGGAAGATGCCTTTTGGCCTATGCAATGCTCCTGGCACTTTTCAAAGATGTATGATGAGTATTTTTAATGACTTACTTGAGCATTGCATAGAGGTCTTCATGGGTGATTTTAGTGTATATGGTTCCTCTTTTGATGCATGTCTTGATAGTTTGTCTAAGTTGCTTAATAGGTGCATTGAGACTAACCTTGTCTTGAATTTTGAAAAATGTCATTTTATGGTAGAACAAGGCATAGTCTTAGGGCACATTATTTCGCATAAGGGCATAGAGGTTGACCCTGCTAAGCTGCATGTAATATCACATTTGCCTTACCCCTCTTGCGTGCGAGAGGTGCGTTCTTTTCTTGGCCATGCAGGTTTCTATCGAAGGTTTATTCAGAACTTTAGCAAGATAGCCCTTCCACTATCCAACTTGCTTCAAAAGGATACCACATTTGAGTTTGGAGACCAATGCAAGAAGGCATTTGATGAGCTAAAGAGAGCACTCACCACCACTCCCATCATCCAACCACCTGACTGGACTCTCCCATCAGAGCACCGTGCATATTGGGCTGTGAAGCAATGTAACTTAGCTCTTGATCAAGCGGGTGAGGAGAGGAAGCTGCAGTTGAGTGATCTAGATGAGGTCCGTTTGGAGGCCTATGAGAATTCCAAGTTCTACAAAGAGAAGACCAAGAAGCTCCATGATAGCTCAATTTGCAGAAAGGAGTTCTTGGTTGGTCAAAAAGTGTTGCTCTACAACTCTAGGCTTGGACTCATGAGTGGAAAGCTCCGCTCTAAATGGATTGGACCGTTTGTAGTCACCCAGGTGTTTCCTTATGGCACTGTGGAGATCAAGAGTGAGTCCACAGACAAGAGCTTCAAAGTCAATGGCCACCGACTCAAGCCTTTCCTCACTACCCCTTCTTTGGATGATGCACCTGTGGAGGAAGCCTCATTGGTCGACCCCATTTTTGACCCACCATGATTTAGGGAGTCTTCTTTTCTCCTTCTTTACTACTTTTATTCCACTTGTCTATATCTATCTGATTCTACTATTTGTTTTACATTGAGGACAATGTGTGATTTAAGTGTGGGGGGGGGGGGGAGAGTAGTTTAGGTTGCATATTTTTGCTTTGATTTTTTAGGTTTTGCTAAGTTTTGGGCATTTTCTTGCATGTTTTTGCTTCATTTTAGTAGAGTCTTGGTATCTTGTGTCTGAATTCATGCATTTCTGTGTGTAAAGTTGCTTTTGATAATTAAGAGGTGGTAACACTGTGATAGAATTGTCCCTTTTGTGAGGATTTGAGCCTTAATTGTGGGTGGATTGCTATATATGCCACCTAATTTTTCTTTCATGTGTGATTGCACTCTGGATTACTTGCACTCTAGAACTTGACTTGACTTTTGTTGATACTTGATATTCCTATGCATATTTTGAAATGATTTAGGCATTGTTTTTTTCTTGAATAAGCCACTAGCCATATGAGCCTACCTTGAATGAATTTATCCTTTGATAGCCCCTTTGAGCCTTTATATCCCTTTTCTTTGTTCTTTAGCTCATTACAAGCCTATGACTGAAAAACCATGATTGTCCTAACCTTAGGGAATGTTGGAGCTTTGGAATTGTTTTGGGAATGGGTATTAAGTAAGCGAGGGTGCTTTGTTCTTCATCTCTTGTGAGTTCTGGGTTTTGCCTCTATGGTCGGTGATGTAATTATGGCTTTATCTCATTATGGCATTTTTATTGTTTCTTCTTTTCTTTCGTTCATGAAGTTCTGCAATGTAATGCAATTCAAAAAAAAAAAAGAAAAAAAAAGAAGAAGAAGAAGAAGAAAAAGAAAAAAAAATGGAATAAAAGGTTGATTGAGGCATGGAGGTTTGGAATTAGAGGTTGTTGTTATGTTTACCATTTCATTCTGGGGTGGATTGTGCTTATTTTTTTTTACTTGTTCCCCATTGCTCCTCTATTCTCTGGGTTTTAGCTACATTTCCCATATTTTTATCCTACCTTGTCCTTGGCCCCATTACAACCCTGAAAAGACCTTTTGATCTTAATGTGCATGTGTGTTGATTGTTGATGTTAGAGGCTTGTCAAGCCTATGGTTGTGTTTGTTTTTCATGATGTGCCTTGAGTGTAAACACTGATTAACCTTAAACACTTGAGTGTAAACACTATTCAGTGATCCTTGTGAGTTTCTATCATCTTTGTGACTACCCTCTTGATGTCATTGGTTTTCTTTGCATATTTGAAATAATTGGATGATGTTCATGGATGCCTTGATTCTTTGGTCCTTATTTTCTTCATGTGTTCGATTTTGCCCATTTCTTTGCATTTCCTAGAATTCATTGTGAAGTATGTAATCTCTTAGGTTTGCATTCATTAGTTGTAGTAATCTTGTTGCATGATTCACTTTGGTGCATATTGATCTTCTCAGTCCTAATTTTTGTTTTGCCCAGGAGTGCAAAAGGATAAGTGTGGGGGTATTTGATGAGCATTTTATTTCCCATTTTTCCTTGCATTATTTTACTCCTATTATTGATACTTGTTGCCTATTTGACATTGTTTAGCTTGATTTAGTGATTTAGAGTTTATTGGACTAATATTCTGAATATTGTTTAATTTGGGAATATTTAGCCTAATTAATTCTATTTCTATTTTCAGGTCATATTTGGCACAAGGGCTTTTTGGACATTTTGGGAATGAAGATTTAATTTTGGAAGAGAAGATATATGATGAAGTGAAGATTGTAATCTATCTTTAGGATTAGTTGAGATTTAGTTATATCTTTTAAGATTTAGATTTTATCTATAAGATATTTTTTAGATTTAATTTAGAGATTAAGCTTTCCTTAGGATTTGGGCCCATGATTTAGGCCCGTTTTGTGATTTAAAAAGCCAAATTCGTGTAAACCCTAGAGAGACCTTCCATTCACGTTTTTTTTACATTCTCTCTCATAGAGAAGGCTTAGTTTTGCTCTCCAAGCTTGTGGAGGCTGCTAGGGTTTCTCTCTCTTCCCTTTTCTACACGTTTTTGGTATTTTTTCTTCATGGAAGGCTAAACTCTTAGGTTAAATCCCTTTGGTAATGTATCACATACTCTTGAGGTTTTATTCTTAATGCTATTTCGTTTTTATTCACTGTTTTCATGCTTATTGATATGTTATGGTTCGCTTAGTTCCATTCTATAGAGATAATCCATGTGTATGAATGCTTAATTTATGCAAACTCGTAAAAACTCCATGCTTTGGCTTTTAATGCTTAATTAGAGGTTTGGGTTTTGGGGTGAGAATTGAATTTTCGCTTAGTATTTAATTCTCACGAGTTGCACAGTGAAGAGGAAAGAAATTGATCTTTTGTGACCGATGATAGAGTTGTGAACGCGAGCCAAAGGGGTTTATCCGCTTTTCCTTATCTGTTTCTTCGTTTTGATTTAATTCTGTTTTGATTTCAATTATTCAATATTCAATACAAAAAAACCCCCCCTGTTTTCTATGCATACTATGTGTTCGACCTTTTGCTTGATAAGATATTCCTTGGGAGACGACCTAGGAGTCACTTCCTAGTACTATACTTAAACTGTTTTTATTTGTATCGGGTACGGCCTCGATCACAGGCTCCTGCTCAAGATCTTGATCTCCCACCTCTTCAAGCTCTTTTGCCACCTGATCATGTTCCTCCCTACATGCAGACTTTTATGGATGATGTCCGCGGGTACATGCAACGCTCAGATGATCACATGAGGCGTCATGAAGCCCATATGCTTTATGTGGACAGCGGTCTTGCCCAGCTCACATTTGATATGCACAATATGAATATGAGCATGGATTCAATGCGGCGAGACATCTATGATCTGCGACATCAAAATAGGGAACCATTCAACCGTGGCATTTAGCTCGTGGGATCTTCTCTCAATTCTTCTTGAACTATATTATATTTATATTGTCATCATCAAAAAGAGGGAGTGTTGAAGATCATGTTCCTCATGATGATGTTTTGATGATGACAACAAGTTTTGATGATGACAACATATCATATATTGAACAGGTTTTGATCTTACAGGTACATGGATGATGACAAAGGCTTTGTGCTTGCTTGAAGAATCTAATCGTTTAGGGTTTAGTTATATTTTGTAAAGAAACAATTAGTCTAAGCACTCAAAGTTCAATCTTAATGTTGTTAAGATAAGATGATGATGTTTTTCATGTTAAAACTAGAAGAAGACTTTTTATAACTTAGCTCCTGGAAAAACCTTTTGAGATAAACTTTTGCGAAAACCTCTGGTTACAATCTTTTTATGAAAATAAGTTTTTAAACTGAAGTAATCGATTACCCCTTTGGAATAATCGATTATCTTCTGCCAGTTCTGTAACCTGAGAGCAAGTAATGGATTACTTGGCTTCCTGTAATGGATTACTTCCTTGGGCTGGTCACCTGAGTGTAAGTAATCGATTACCTGAAGTTAATAATCGATTACTTTTGATGTTGCAACATTTTTAACAAAACCAGGGAGCAGGTAATCGATTACCCAGACCAAAGTAATCGATTACTCTATTTCAAGTTTTGAAAAACATGCTGAAATCAATTTGATTCTCAGAATGATTTCCTTCCTTATTTGGTTGATCACGTTTTCTGATTAAAACATCTTCTTCTACCATTTTGAAACACAACACCTACACACTTCATTTTGACATCTTTTGAAAACCTCTTGGAGAATTCATCATCATCATCTTCATTTTCTCAATTTTCTAAAAGGAACAAGGATCTTGAGTGTGCCTTAAATTAATCATTGTTGTAGGATCGTTATTGTTGTATCCGCTCTAGTTAGAGAGCTTTATTGTTAGTTGCACAGAATCTCTTTAGTAAACCTTTATTTGTAAGGGGAGTGTCACCCTTAGCGATTAGGGAGTGTTATACCTTAGGTTGAACGTGTGTCGCGTTCTTAGGGTGAGGAACCCTTGTGTATTGGGTAGTGTCTAGACGAACGATGGGGCACCTAGTAGTTAGGCTATCCGGGAAAATCAAGGAAGTGGCTTCCTAGTTGTTTTTGTTGAGGTCCCTAGCGAACGGAGGTTCCTAGTAGCGTGTGGGGCGCTCTTGCTTGTAGTTGGGGTTGGTTGTCCTTGTTTTGGTTAGTGAAGAAAATCTGAAACGGGTCGCTTAGGGACTGGACATAGGTCTTTCTCTAGAAAGGCTGAACCGGTATAAAATCTACGGTACTCAATCTTCTATCCTTTATCTCTTTACTTTTACGTTGCACGTTTTTATTTTTGGGATAAACTTATTTTCCGTGACGTAAAAACTATTTTAATGTTTTGAAGTAACTAGCGCGAGATCTGCTTTTAGTGTTGTTAATCTCTTCAATCTGTCGAGTAATAGTTTTTTTTATTAATATAAATATAACTTTACGGTTGCGCTTAAACGTTTTCAATCGGTCTTTAAGGCTTCCGCTGTAAAAACTCTTTAATCTCTTTAAGAACGCTTTGAATCGAACGTTTCCAATGTTTTTATAAACACTCAATTCACCCCCTCTCTTGGGTGTCGCGTTCTTAGGGTGAGGAATCCTTGTGTATTGGGTAGTGTCTAGACGAACAGTGGGGCACCTAGTAGTTAGGCTATCCGGGAAAATCAAGGAAGTGGCTTCCTAGTTGTTTTTGTTGAGGTCCCTAGCGAACGGAGGTTCCTAATAGCGTGTGGGGCGCTCTTGCTTGTAGTTGGGGTTGGTTGTCCTTGTTTTGGTTAGTGAAGAAAATCTGAAACGGGTCGCTTAGGGACTGGACGTAGGTCTTTCGCTAGAAAGGCTGAACTAGTACAAAATCTACAGTACTCAATCTTCTATACTTTATCTCTTTACTTTTACAATGCACGTTTTTATTTTTGCGATAAACTTATTTTCCGTGACGTAAAAACTATTTTAATGTTTTGAAGTAACTAGCGCAAGATCTGCTTTTAGTGTATTAATATAAATAAAACTTTACGATTGCGCTTAAACGTTTTCAATCGGTCTTTAAGTCTTCCGCTGTAAAAACTCTTTAATCTCTTTAAGAACGCTTTGAATCGAACGTTTTCCAATGTTTTTATAAACACTCAATTCACCCCCCCTCTTGGGTGACGGTTGCCAATTCTAACAATTGGGATCAGAGTTTCGTGCTCTAGTAAAAGGCATAGCAGCCCGAGTAAAAAGATCCATTGTGAAATTGTGCGGGTTTAGGGTTTAGGGTTTAGGGTTTAGAGTTTCGGGTTTAGGGTTTAGGGTTTAGGGTTTCGAGTTTCGGGTTTAGGGTTTAGGGTTTCGAGTTTTGGGTTTAGGGTTTCGGGTTTAGGGTTTAGGGTTTAGGGTTTAGGGTCGGCTTGGTGGGCCCAGGCCCATTGGGTCGGGTTGGTGGTCCCAGGCCCATTGCTCAAGGGAAGGTTAGCAATCTCGGTAAATGCAATACGGGGGCG